>OZ012735.1:342842410-345757410 GCA_963859935.3 Lathyrus sativus | reverse complement strand
ACCACACTTTGCGCTATCGGAGCCTACATTATCAAGTTATTAGCCTCGTGAAAAATACAGTTCAAACATGTGCGAGAATTATTACCGACCAATTGAGAATATAAAGTGTTGTCTTTAAATCGGTGTTCCAAAACCGTGATGCTCCGACGAAATGTTGTTTGTATCTCATTATGTTGGTTTTGAAATCTTGTGGTTCACGAAGTCCCAGTCTCGACACAAATCCCATTTGCTATTTCCCAACCAATTTTTCAAAGTAGGATGGGTTGACTCAACTCTGTTAGTAGTTGTATTTCCAAGATGTCTAACATTATCACTCCACGCGTAAACTATCTTCTCCTTCACCTGATTAAGAATGGTGCTTTCAACATATTTCAACAAAGCAGGATACTTTTCACACACTTTTCCAAAATGAATAACGGAATTGTCATATAATTCTTTTGTGGAAGAATTTATTATTCGATTCTATGCATGCATTATTTTTTCCACAATCACACCCGGCTTCACCAAATTTTCACCTCCGAACTCTATTGGTTTCATCCTTATTATGGGTTTTACCCGACTTCTCACATTCTTTGTTATATGATACTTACAAAATAATGCATAAGAAGAAGGAAATACCTTAGAAACCGAGTTTATCAATGAGGTATCGCGGTCAGTAACGGTCATTTTAGGCATCTCACCTTGATCCTTCAAAAGTGACTGACATGCCTCTAATGCCCAAGTAAAATTGTCCTTTTTTTACACTCAAGAAATGTAAAACCAACAGAATATGTCTTCTCAGTTGAGGTAACACCAACCATCTCAAATAATGGAAGTCTATACTTGTTGGTCTTGTAGGTGGAATCAAGTATGAGCACAGTCGAAAACGTGTTGAACAACTTTACCGAATCAGGATGAGTCCAAAAAATATCTCTAACCGTAACTCCATCATTGCATATTTTGTACCGAGACATGTAACTATTTTCGCTCAATACTTTCAAGAGTTGTTACATCTCAATTTTATCCCCACTAATCTCCTTGTTAGTGAGGTACCAAATGTTATACACTTTCTTGATATTTGCTATATTGTTGGGTTGCTCCTATTTCAATGTTGCAAGTATATCTTTCGATTGAACAAGATTCAAGGTCACATCACTAATACATTCATTCTATTTTGGCTTGAGCCGACATACACTAGAACGACCAGCTAATTTTAAACACAAATCATGATTATGCAAACTACATATCACATTCATTCTCCAATTTTTGGTTGTCAACATGTAACCACGAGTCTTAAACGGGCACTCAAATTTTCTACTACTTGTGTCGTCTCTTTTAAGATTCCAGAGCGGAGTTTGACATCCCCTATTTCTTTCGCACAACATTATCACAAATGTGCATCTTCTATCCGAGCCATAATCAGACTTTCCGATTACCATACCAAATCCAAGTTTAGATGCCTCCATGTGAATCTATTCAAGCATTTTATCATAATTTTCAAACCCTTGCTTGTTATTAAAGTCGTTTCCAACACCTACCACCTTCATAGCAACCCCTTGAACATTCAGAAAAACATCGTTCAAAAAAACACTTGTTTTAGGAAAACATCGGGGTGCACCTGTCATACCCCAAATTTGTCCTACTTGTATATCATTTTCATCTGTTTATCCATCCACTAACCAATATTCAAAAAAACAAAAAAAAAAACTATATTGTTTCTTTCATTTGAAGATGTCAGGTCAAGTATGTGTGGGCAGTATTGATTGAAGTTCAATGGTTTTGACCTAATTTGTTGGTCAGACAATATTTTGTTTCCTGATTATAACTAGGGTGTGCTCCACTCAAGTGGTGTGGGTCTGAGCTTCTAATAAGAGTTTTGTTGTCAGGATGTGCCAAGTTCATAGTGCTTCATGGGTGAAGATTATCAAGAATTAGTTCACTTTCCAATTAGGGTTCTGGACCAAACAGTTCATATCAAGATGTGGTCTACTGATTTTAGGTGATTTCTTTGTTTAAGGTTCTAATCCGTCCAAAGATTCAGATTACTTCATGATTCATTCAAAAGTTATTAAGGTTTTATCCTTATTGCAATTGTGGATTTAATTCAAGTGCGGTGTTGGTTTAAGTTCAGGCAGTGTGCACCAGTGGTTCTTTTGAGTTAAGATTTTGTTCTCATGATTCAAGCCCATTATCCGTTATTCAAGTTTCATTCAATTCCAATTTCTTCTTATATTTTTGTCTTCAACATTCACATTCCTAAACTAGTTCTAAATTCCACCCAAAAATTCCAAAAAAAATAATAACCTCATAAAAAGCCCAATCACGAAAGTCCTTCAAAATATATCATTTCATAAAAGCCCATAAATTCATTACACAAAAGTCCAAAAGTCCATTACAATTCAACAAAAAAAAAGCCCATGTTACAAAAAAATAAAAAAGTTCATCCATTTACAATTCACATTGAAACAAGATAATTCAATTTTTCACAAAATAAAGTTATTGTCACAGTCCATATACACTACATCATGATCAGTTGCTACACAATGTAACTTTTCCAACCTTTATGCACTGTCACTCCATGACCATCCCCACATGATATGCAACAAACAACTACTTGGCAAGCATTTCCAAATGACCACAAAAAGCACAATTCCTCCACCTGCAAAACAAGACCAGCCCAGCTACAATACCAACACAGCACCATATCCCACATTCTACTCACCATGACCTCCACAAATTCTCCACATTGAAATACATAATGTACCAACCATTTTCTTCAGCTACCACACAAACTTGTTCACACACACTAACTTTTCAAAAACCATAACGCCATATTACACAACCTACAATACGTTTCAACAAACGAAACTGCCATGAGCCACCAAGCCATCTTCAATACACAACCACACCCATGAGAAACTTCAAGCCATGACTTCATCATGCGAGCCAATAGCTTTACGAACCAAATTTTCCTTCAAAGTCCACGAGTCAAATATGCATGCAAATTCCTCATGCTACGGCTATACTACAAAGTCGATCCCACAACGTCACAGACAAAACCACAACGAGCAACAACACACCTCATCTCCATAATTTTAGCCAACAAACATTCACAAAATACTTAAATGAACATTTCCTCAACTCAATTCCATAATTACCCTCAAACCACACTATAAATCTAGTGTCTCTCACTCTCATAAACAAGCTCTGGGCAGCCAAACTGATGCTGCCAAATCCCTTCCCTATCTTTCTTCAATCTTAAAACTGCGATTCCAATCATATACCCTCTTCCATCTTCAACCTTCTCCCTTCAAACCAAACACATAACAACAATCATCTTCACTAAACACAACCCTCAATAATCTTCAATAAATCAAACTCCAACAACTTCCATAACACCTACCCAAATTGCTTTCCAAAATCAGAACCAGAAATGGCATGGAAGTTGGTTGACTTTCCAGTACCAAAATCACATTCATCTGATGACCTGTAACTTGTCTGCCTCATAACTTGAGTTCTATAAACCATATCAAGGACTTCTAGTACTCAAATTAAAGCTATGATCATGCTCTACAACAATCATGTTGGGGTCAAGGTGAGATGAAAATCACATTTTGAGTTATGTGGTATTGAAGTTAGGCACTAAACCAGGGGATTTTACACTGTCGAGCTTAGAAACCCTAGCCTAGGAACTCCTCACACTCTTGATTCATAATGAGTTGACCTTGGAATCATCCCTTGGGCATCTTAATACATCACTCCATGATCACATGTCCTTGAAATTAGGTCTCAACCCCTTTCAATTCACCTGTTGACTTAGGGTTGACTAGATGAAAACCCTAGTGGTACCAATCTTGGTTGTAGCTTCATATACTTTGCATAATGACTTGTCCAAACTCTATAATGACTATCAAGATACCTTTTAAGCTCTCTCAACGCTCTAGGTCTTCTCCCATGGATTCAACATCATTTGAATAGCTTCCCATAACCTTCAAGTTAGGAGATATGCACATTTGGCTTCAACCACTTCTCTGAGGATCTTTAACTTCTTTGATGAGGATATTAACCCTTGAATACTTGAATGAAGGACTCTCAGATAGCTTCATGACCTTGGTAGCTTTTTGTTGGTAGTCATACCTCTTGATCTCCTGCACACATGTCAATGCAATGCAGATGATAATGCTAAAATGAATGCAATGAAACACAAGCTAGGTGAAGAAGAAGGTTAGGGAAATTTTGGGGTGCAACACCCATCACCAAAAGGATGATAGTAAGCACAACTCCGACACCAAAAGGATGACGGATCTATCACCAAAAAGATGATAGAGAAACACACGCAAAATCTGGCACCAAAAGGATGACAAGCATATCACCAAGAGGATGATAGTTAACATACCTCTGACACCAAAAGGATGACAAATCTATCATCAAAAGGATGATAGAGCAACACACGCATAATCTGGCACTAAAATGATGCTAGTAAGCACACCTCTGACACCAAAAGGATGATAGATCTATCACCAAAAGGATGATAGAGCAACACACGCACAATCTGACACCAAAAGGATGACATACCTATCACCAAAAGGATGATAGTTAACATACATCCGACACCAAAAGGATGACATATCTATCACCAAAAGGATGATAGAGCAACACACGTACAATATGGCACCAAAAGGATGACATACCTATCACCAAAAGGATGATAGTGAACTCACGCACACATATATGGCACCAAAAGGACGACAAACCTATCACCAAAAAGATGATAGTGCAACACACGTACAATCTGGCACCAAAAGGATGACAAACCTATCACCAAAAGGATGATAGTGAACTCACACACACATATATGGAACCAAAAAGATGACAAACCTATCACCAAAAGGATGATAGTTACACACACAACTCTGACACCAAAAGGATGACAGGGTCTATCACCAAAAGGATGATAGAGAACTCACACATATCTAGCACCAAAAGGATGATAGACCTATCACTAAAAGGATGATAGTTACTCACGCACACAGTCCCGACACCAAAAGGATGACTGGTCTATCACCAAAAGGATGATAGAGAACTCACACACACACACACACACACACACACACACACACACACACACACACACACACACACACACACACACACACACATATCTAGAACCAAAAGGATGATAGACCTATCACCAAAAGGATGATAGACATATCACCAAAAGGATGATAGCTACTCACCCACACGGTCTCAACACCAAAACGATGTAAGGGTCTATCACCAAAAGGATGATAGAGAACACAAAAGGATGATAGGAACTTCCCAAATTTGAAGGCCACCAACACCAAAAGGATGCAGGCTAGGTTGAATTGACGAGGTTCGGCTATCACCAAAATGATGATAGTAAGACAATTAACAAAAGGTCAAGTTTGTTAGGGATATGATGAGTGAGCCTTCTTTGAGGACATCAACAAAAGGTTGAAGAAAAGAAGTCACTAAAGAACACAATCATTGTCAACAAAAGGTTGAAAGGAGCCAACTCACTGGGGAACACCCAAGAGGAATGTTGAATTGAAATAAATCAACGAGGAACACCCACTGAATCGGAGAAACGCTGCTGGTTGAGCTGGGGATGCCAACTATAATAGCCCAATTTTCAATAATTGATTAATTGTAATAATTAATTGGTTTATGTGATTTATTTGATTTAAATGAATTATTGGATTTAACTAATTCATTCTATTTGGTAGAATAATGTGGGTTTACTAGATATTCTCTAATTAATGATGAGATGGGATATTTTATGAGAAAATGAATTAGTAAATATTTTGAGAGAAGAATTATGATGGAAGGAAAAATGATAGAAAGCGATATAAAAGAAAAGTAGAGAGAAAGGAAAGGGAATGGAAAACATAAGAGAAAGAAGAGTGGAAAGAAAGAGGAAGAAGAGAAAATAGGAGAAAAAGGGAAAAAGCTTGGAATCATCAAGAACGACTTCTAGCTTCCGATTAATCAAGGTAAGGGTGTGAAATCTTATTATCCTCTCAATGTGTATGGTTATGTATGTGTTTGTTGGATTGGTTTGGATTGTTGGAGAGTTTTTACTCATTTCCATTTTTAGGGCAGAAATGAGTTAAATCGATAGAAACCGATGTTTTCGCGGATGAAACTCGAAATAAATTGTGTAGTTTAGTCGGGTAATGTTTAGCCGTGATTATTGGATTTCGTTTGATTGAATTTGTGAGTTTTGACATTTTTGGACAATTGGAGGTTAAGATTTTGGATGAAAACCGGAAGTCATAGAATTTGCGTTTTATGATCCTAAATTGTTACTATATGATTGGTAATGATGAGTAGGTATTTAATCGGGAGAAAATAATTAAATCGGTCGGGTTTTTAGGGGTTTTGGGCACAAACCCGTAGCTTGTTTTCCCAAGTTTTTCAGGTGTTAACCGGTTAACACTATAGGTTAACCGATTAACGGTAATAAAAATGGTCAAAAACTGAGTTTTTGGAGCCGTTAACCGGTTAACAGAACGCGTTAACCCGTTAACACTGTAAGTGTGAGAAAAATATTATTTTTTCGAAGCTTTGAAAATTCATAACTTCTTCACCGTTTATCGATTTTTGTCGTTCTTTATATTAAACTGAAGCTAATAATATGTTCTATAACTTGGTGAAAAGAAATATTATTTTTAGCCAACCTTTAACCGATTTTACCTGTTAATCGAAATTAATTATTTTAAGTAGTGAGGCTTAAATAATTAGAGCGTTCGGTTGCCGTTTGGCATAATTGTTGTGAATGCATATGGATTGTATGTGATAATATGAGATAAATGATGAATACAATATGGAATATACATTGTGAACGTATGATGATTATATGAGATTAGATGAGATGAAAATGCATGAATAAATTATGAATATGTATGCATTCCAAGAAGTGTATGGAGTCATTTTGCATGTGAAGCATCATGATATACATTCTTGTGCTGATTCATTCCGCGTAGAATCTGTTGAATGATTGTGTGCCCGTGTGGGGTGTGAGCAATCAGATCGGGTGCCCATGTGGGGTGTGAGCGATTAGATCATGTGCTTGTGTGGGGTGTGAGTGATCGGATTTTGTGTCCGTGTGGGGTGTGAGCAATCCCGAAACATCATGTACCCATGTGGGGTGTGAGCGATGGGTGAACATCGTAGGCCCGACGGGGAGTTACTTCGGTAACGAGCGATGGTTCTATTTGGTTCTTCAATTGAACCTGCTGACTGAGTCGGTACAGCATATGCATCTGCATAGAGTCGTGAGTCGGTCTCTATGAGTTGCATTTATCATCATGAATTATGTATTGGTAAATAAACATAATTGTAAATGTTTATGTGGAGTGATGAATATGTTTATTGTGAATAAATATACCTTGTGATGTATATGAATGAATGGTGAATTATATATATGTTGCGATATATATATATATGATTGAATTGTGATAAATGTGGTGATGGTATTGAATTGTGAATGTATATTGTTGGTATGCAATTGTATGTGAAGAATGCATGAGAACATACTGTGAATATGTGTGCATTGCTTGATAAATATGGTGATGGTGTTGAATTGTGGATGCATAATAATTGTATGCGATTGTATGTAAAGGATGCATGAAAATATATTGTGAATATATATGCATTGATTGATAAATATGGTGATGGTATTGAATTGTGGATGCATAATAATTGTATGCGATTGTATGTGAAGGATGCATGAAAATATATTGTGAATATATGTGCATTGCTTGGTAAATATGATGATGATGTTGAAAATATGTATATGTGTAAGGCTCGTACTCACTGGGGTAGAATAACAAGATGTTGTTCCTAGTGAGGTATAGTGACATGGTCGTATACACTGAGGTAGAATGACTAAGATGTCGTTCCTAATGGAATAATCACCGGGGTAGAATAACTGAGATGTTGTTCCTGGTGGGGTATAAATGATGTACCCATAATCCCAAGTAGGGATTGGTGAGAATTGATGAGTTTAATATGAGTCACATGGCATAGATATCATTGTTATATGAAAGTATGCTTGTGTGTGAATTGTTGAATTGAGAACTTTGGATATATGCATGATAAATATGCTTGGTGTTATATATATATATATATATATATATATATATATATATATATATATATATATATATATATATATATATATATATATATATATATATATATATATATATATATATATATATATATATATATATATATATATATATATATATATATATATATATATATATATATATATATATATATATATATATATATATATATATATATATATATATATATATATATATATATATATATATATATATATATATATATATATATATATATATATATATATCTGTGTGTGTGTGTGTGTGTGTGTACACTTTATGATTAATTGTGATGAATAAACATAATTGTAAAGGTTTATGTGCAATAATGTGAATTGTGAATGATATTGACTGAGGAATTAATGAATAAACATGATTATATATGTTTATATGAATTATGGTGAATTAAACATAATGTGTATGTTTAGGTGAATTATTTGAAATTGTGGATGTATGTATGAGGAAATATGCTTCGTGATTATCCATATATTTGTATACACATTGTGACGTATATGGATGACTTGTGGTGAGAATGTTGATTATGCGTATTCTAATATTGTAGATATATATAATTATATGCATTGATTATTATGATAATATTTCTCACCCTTCTGCTGGAATGATGACCTATTTGGCATCGTGCAGGTATCAAGAGTAGAGCTGCTTGTAGTTGCGCGGTCGCTGTTAGTGTAGCTATTTAGTGATTTAATTATATTGGGTCGAGTCATGCTCTTGTCATGTAACACTGGGATCGTTTGGGTTATATTTTAGAGATACATTATGTACTCTATGATATGTTTTTATATTCATTAGAATATTGTGATGTTGGCCTTAGTGCCTAAGAAATGTTGAATTATATGATGAGCATGGTTATTTTGTTAAGAGAATTATGATATAAATTGAATCCGCTGCTACATGCAGAATGATACTTTGAAAAGCATGATCATTTATTGAAGTGTTAATGAGCATGACAGGTGGTTTTTGATGTTTGAAAGTTATGTGTGACGCCCTTTTGTAAATGCATGATTATTTACTCTGATTATTCATATATTTTCTGTGGGGTTTAGAAGGGTGCTACATTAGTGGTATCAGAGCAGGTCGGTCCATCCGACCAAGTTGTCTAATGTTGTTTGTTCCCTGTACGCGACGTGTGTGTGAAAACACTGTCGGTACGTGTTTGTTGCCTAACCTTTGTCTGCAGAAGTAGGAATGATTCAAGTGGGGGAGAAACTTGTGCTTCTCCAGGACGCTGCAAGTGTGGAGTTGTAGCTCAGTGTGTGGTTGAACGCTCTTATAGTTTGGTTAAGACTGTTTATGCCCCATCATGATTTTCGGTTGTCTATTGACAAATTGAGGAACTGATCATCCTTAATCTCTTGTTGATAGTAGTTGGGATTGTGTTGGATGGGATAGACGTGTCTTGCAAGCTTAGATGTCGTGATGCAGTGAATTTTCTCAAGTTAAGCTAAGTGCTACAGAATTGTTTTGATGAGTCGGCGCAGGACAGTATTGAGATGTTTAATTTGGATGGGAATTTTGAGTGTTAATGAAAGTGGGAAGTTGGCAGTTTGCCGAGTAATTGTGGTTTATTGGAAGTTATCCTGACAAGATAGTGATACACAGCCAGGGCGTGAAGTGGAGTTATGATTGACTTAGTGTCGCTACTGCGAAAAACGAGGTCGGCAAGACAGAACAGTCGCCACCTTTCGTTATTTATCCCTCAGAACGGGAAAGGAAACGATCGGAAAAACCTGACGCAAAGGTATAAGACAAGGTCATCGCAACCATGTATGGATTCGGGAGTCGGTTACGCAAGGGGAAGGTATTAGCACCCCTCACGTCCGTCGTACTCGATGGGATCCACACTTGTTGTGTTTAACTGACGAGTTTGTTAAATCTATCTACGCTAAAGGTCTGGTCTGAGAGGAAAAGAAAATGACTCGGCAAAGCGTCGCGCTCTATGCCTACGTATTCCCGTCTGGAACGAGAAATCAGAGTCAACATAGTTCGCCTAACTACGGGGGAAGGTTGCTCGCCAAGGTATCGCATCTTGTGCCTACGTACTTTCACACAGCGCGAAAGATCAGAGCAAACGTAGTTCGGGACACGAGAGACACAGGTTTGTCTTTTTATCCGAGTAAAGTTAACAGACGGTTCCAGCAGTTGGTGTGTGCAGCTCGCTCGACGGAGACTTAGGAGTTTACCGTTTGCGGTAGAACCGGGCGTTAACAGAACTCTCCTTCTGAAAAAGGTTTCCAAGAATTAAAGGTCCAAGAGGACAAAAAGAGTTTGATCTTTGTTTTCTGTTTTTTAGAGAAGTGTCTTTTATGGATGTTCGCAACTGATATCGCACTAGAGACTATGACCTGAGAGTGAATGCGTCGCATGTCACCCAAAGGGTGCCATACTAAACATCCAGAATGTTGAAAAGAAACTCTCCAACAATCCTTTCTTAGATAGCTTAAGGCTCGTAACGTACGACCTCATTTAACCTTTATTACTGTATTTTGATTTTGTTTACAGATGAGAAGAGAAAAGACGCACTAAAGGGGAACTGATCCAAACCTAAAGTTGTCATGCAAAATTAATCCTATGGTTGAGGTTAGGAGGGAACTACCTAATGTTATCATGCATGGTTAGAACCCTAATGTCTGTCATAACTTCTCTTGAACAAGAGAAGTCAGAGTCCCTAGGGGAACATGGCAAAGGAAAACAACAGCAAAAGAAATAACTGTACAGAAATAACTGTAAATAAAATGCATGCAATGCAACACACAAGCAGAAGGAGTCAAGCTCAACTTCTAGAGTAAACAAGCCCAGAGGAAACACACAAAACACAGGCAAGGGAGACAGACTCAACCTTAAACCAGCAAGCAAAGCCAATCAATAACAGTCAAGCAGAGGGAGACAGACTCAACCTCTAGATGCAGACAAGCAAAGGGAGCTATTATCAACCTTTAGGATGCTCTTAAGCCTAGATCACTATATGAGAAACCTAGTCTAATGCAACACACAGTCAATCATCCACACAAGCAAAGCAGAGCAGTAAGAAAAAACAGCAGACAAAAATAACAGGCAAACAGCTCAACAGCAAAGCAAATAAACAGCAAACCAACAAACAGCTGCAAGCAAACAAAACTTCGAGCAATCTTCAAGAGAAGGAAAGCTCCATCTTCAACAAGCTCCAAAAAAAGAGAAGAGAATCAACATCAAGATATTGACTGATGATGGGAAGCAGGAAGGAAACCAAAGGAATCCCTCCTAACACTCAACCAGTCATCTGAGAAAGGCATCCTCAAAGGTTCTACCTATTGTGAAATGCCACACATCCTTCCAAAGGAAAGATGAGGCTTTCACATAGGGACCTTGAATCATAGGATGAGAATGGAAATCAATCAAAGCAATCCATGTTTATTTGAAGAAAGAGAAAGCAACTAAGCTCTTCCTAAACCCTAATTGAACAAGCTCAAAGAAAGCTTCTAAAGGGAGGTCTAAACACCAAATCAAACATTACCAACAAGCAAACAGAAGCTTAAACATGTCTAGAACACCATCCAAGAAGATTAGAAAACCTATCATGCACTAAAGGCAACCATTGGGGTCAATCTAAGGCAAGTGCTAAGTTGAAAGCAACTAAAAACTAGCCTAAGAATTAATTCCACTAAAAATACTAAAACTATTTCTAAAATCCTAAGAAATTTTCTAAAGGAACCTAAGCATGTTAAGGACCTATAACAGAAAGATCAGGGATCCAATCAAAAGGGAAGGTCACCTAAAAAATCCTAAATCACAAGGTATCTAACTAAAACCCTAAAATGGAAGGCCTAATGTTCTTAATTCAAAACAGAACCAAATGCTACCTAAAAATTATGAGAAAAATCCTAGGGGATCATACATCTCTAAACTACATACTAGAACAAAATCTCATCCAGAAACTATACCAAACAGGCAATCAAAATTCAGCAAAATCATAGGTCAAATATGCAAAAATAAAGAAAATAATAAAATGAGAAAAATCAAATTAAATTGAAAAATAAGCAAACCAGAAATATAACATCACAGAAAAATCACACATAAAATGAGGATCATGGAGATATTTTTAGATTATTTTTTTGATGAAAATTGGAATTAAAATGAATTAAAGAATAAAAATGCAATTAAAATAAAAAGAAATGAATTAAAAATCAAAATAAGAAAATAAAAAGCAGAATTGAAAGAGGAGCGTTGGATGGTTGACTTGGTAAGCTAATCTAAGGTCTCAGGCGCTGCCACCTCATTAATGAAACGACTGTGTTTCATTCCAAAACTCAAATGCTGAAAACAAGTCGTGTTCACACGATCTAATGACAAAGTCAAGTCTCAGGCTAGATCCAAGGGTTCTCAACTCGTCTTCTTCGTTTGAAAGGCAGTTGGAGGGAAAGTCTAGCACGGTGGCCGGAGATGACCTCCGGTCATCTTCTTCGGTGGTCTGGCAATTACAGGTGATCAAAACTCATCAAAACTTACATGATTCCACTCCATTTTCCCTCCTGATCTCAAATATGACCTCCATTTCTCTCAACTCTCAACAAAAAATGAAACACAAAGCAGATCTTAAAATTCACTTCATTCTGAACTCTCACCAATTTTTAATTCAAGACCACAAATTTATTCCTCTTGTTACACTGATCATCTTAAACTAACTAGATCACATTGAAACCTCAAGATCAGGCCAAACTAACTCTCAACAGAAATTACAACACATCATAAATTGTCTCTAATCAACCAAATTCTTATCCAGATTTCATCTACGTTTCAATCCAAAGCCTAACCACATACTAACCATGCCTAGATCGTGCTAGAATCAGTGGAATTTTAGAAGTTACATACCTGACTTTGAGCTTCAAATTGAAGTGTTTAGGAAGCTTCTCTTGTCCAATCTCTTGCAGATACGTTCAATGGAGTGTGATGAAGCTTCTAGGAACCTTGATTTGGCTTGAATCCTTCTCAATCAGAATTCACGATTTCACTTGGAGCTCTTGAAACTCAACTTTCTATCTCTGCTTCCAGCACGAATTGATCACCAAAATTGTTCTAAATCATTCACAGAACTTAAATAGAAAGTGTTTGTGGGCTTTTTTGATCCAATGGAGGCCCAAATCTAGAAATCCAATTTTTAAGTTTCTTTGAAAAACTCCAACATGGTAGGCACGAATTCTGGCTTAAAACTTCTCTTGGAAGCTTTCATTCTTTCCCTTGTGGTCTGTTGAAGGAGTCTAGAGTGATTAGAGTGCTTGAATTCATCATATGAACAAAATTGGATGTGTTGCTTACTTGTGAAGTAACAAACCATAAAGCTATGAAATTGACCTCAAATGAAAAATCCAATATTGCCAATGTGTTTAGAATATTTTTTCTGATTAAAATGAGTATTCATATGGCCTATTTTGAACACAAATGAATTAATCATGAATTTTTCAATTAAATGCCTTTAAATTCTTCCTTTTGCAAAATTTCTCAAACCAAGTCTCACCCTAAGCCAAATCAATTCATCATGAGGACATGGTTGACCTAAAAACATCATTTGGAGCAAGTTTTGTGTTGAACAAAATTGCATTTGAAGCTTGCAAGATGGAGAAAATGACCTATAATGCCAAATGACCTATAATCTTACTTTCCCAAAATACCCCTAACTTGTAAACCTCATAACTTGAGTTCTACAAATCATATGAAAGACTTATGATACAATTTGGAAAGCTAAGATCAAGACATACAACTTTAATGTTGGCCAAAAGTTTAGGAGAAACACCCTTCTAGGTCAAAATATCCTTGGAAGTTGGTTGACTTTCACAGACAAATTTCACATTCCTCAGATGACCTGCAACTTGTCTGGACCATAACTTGAGCTCTATAAATCCAAATGACGACTTCTAGTACTCAAATTAAAGCTAAGAGCATGCTCTACAAGTTTCATGTTAGCCAAAAGTGGAGATGAAACTTGTATCTTGAGATAGGTGGTCTTGAAGTTAGGCATTAAATATGGGATTTTACCCTGAGAACCCTAATTTATCAACTCCTCACACTTGGAATTCTTCTTGCATAGATCTTGGAATATCATCTCATGTATCTTAACACAACCATCCATGATTAGAAAGACTCAAAAATGAGCTTTGATCCTCTTCAATTGCCCAGTTGACTTAGGGTTACTCAGATAAAAACCCTACTTGCAACACCCTCAATTGTGGCTCTTCACACTTGACACAATGACTTGATTGAGCTCCACCATGACCCTCAAGATATTCTATGAGCTCTATCCACACACTCTCTCCTTGATCAAGGACTCACAATCCACTGATGATCTTCAATTGGTCCTCAGATTAGGAGATTAACCACATACAAACAACTGAACTCCTCAAGAACTCAACCCTCTTCCTGATGACTATGGTGACTTCTCAAGCTTGAATAAGACCTCTAGATAGGCTCCTCTTGATATAAACCACACTTGATCCCCTGCACAAATGAACAATGCTATGCTATACAAATGTTAGATCAATGATATGCTAATGCAATGAGATATAAACCAAGCAAGAAAAGGTTAGGCAAATTTTGGGGTGCAACAGCTGCCCCTATTCAAACGGCTTGGACCTGACTGGATGAAAAGCGAACGGCTTTCAGGCAATCGAGGTAAAAGACAGTTGAATACCAGAGAACCCGGAAATTTGCCAACCAAAGAAATAAACTGTACAAACTGCTTGGGGGAACAACCCAATCAGACAATTGAATCTGATTGTCACGATAACAACTAATCAATTATCTGATAAAGAAACTGATTTCAACATCAACCACCCGTGTGATGCCACAGGCATTGAATCCAAACAATCAACTTCAAAATACGCTACAATAAGCGAGCACTACATAAAGCGCGTTATCCCTGTACTATCTGGGATCTTCCTTTTCCAAGCCACTCTGCAGGGAAAATCTGGAAACAACTCCAAGGTCTAATTATGAAGTCTGCAATGCTGACGAACTCCAAAGTCTAATTATGAAGTCGTTTGATGCTGACGAAACTTTCTGACAACAACTTCAAAGTCTAATCATAAAGCTGTTGTAATGCTGACGTAACGGCAACTAGAGAAACTCTGTTGGGGAAATGTTAACGACAACTCCAAAGTCTAATTATGGAGCCTTCCATGCTGACAACAACTTCAAAGTCTAATTATGAAGTCTGCAATGCTGACGTAACAACTACTCGAGGAAAACTCTGCCGAACTCCAAAGTCAAATTATGAAGTCTGCAATGCTGACGTAACAACTACTCGAGGAAAATTCTGCCGAACTCCAAAGTCAAATTATGAAGTCTTCTAGAACTTTTCCGAGGAATTTCTAACAACAACTTTAAAGTCTAATTATAAAGCCATTGTAACAGTGATAACAACTCCAAGGTCTAATTATGGAACCTTCCACGCTGACAGCAACTTCAAAATCTAATTATGAAGCCATTATAATGCTGATAACAACTCCAAAGTCAAATCATGAAGCCTTGTAGCGCTGATATAACGACCTTCAAAGTCTAATTATGAAGCCGTTGTAATGCTGACGAACTTCAAAGTCAAATTATGAAGCCGTATAATGTTGATAATAACTTCAAGGTCTAATTATGAAGTCAATCAATGTTGATAACAACTTCAAAGTCTAATTATGAAGCTGTTCAAGGAAAACTTCGCCGAACTTCAAAGTCTAATTATGAAGCCGCTCAATGCTGACGTAACAGCTACTCGAGAAAAACTCTTCAAAACTTCAAAATCAAATTATGAAGCCCTTCAGATCTCTTCCGAGGAAATTATGACAATAGCTCCAAAGTCTAACTATGAAGCCATTGTAATGCTGATAACAACTCCAAAGTCTAATTATGAAGCCGTAACAGCCATTCGAGGATAACTCTGCCGGGGAAATTCTGATGTCAACTGCCAGATATTAACCTTGACGACGAGTAATGACTTCAGATGTCTAATCTCTGAAATCTTTCTCTTAAAGTGCTGACAACAACTTCAAAGTCTAATCATGAAGCCTTGACAACAAGTAATGACTTCAACCGTCTAATCGCTGAAATCTTTCTTTTCTGAAATGCTGACGTGACAGCGGTCTGAGGAAAACTCCGCTGGGGAATTTCTGACAACAACTCCAAAGTCTAATTATGCAGCTGCATAAAGAAAACTCCGCCGGGGAAGAAGAGAAACTTAACCAAGCAACTCTGATAAGGGAACACATGAAAGGACGAACGTTATCATCACACATCTCATACCACAAATTTGAATATCCGAAAACCACCCTGCACAAGAATTCAAATTACCTGCAGGGAAGAACGCCTGAAAACAAAGAGGTAACCAACCTGGCTTATGTTTCAGAATGCACATGTTTGAAAATGGTGTAATGCTCCATATAAGATGGAATGCTACGCATTTGGGGTAGATGCAAATATGAATGCAAGATGCAAATACAGGCTCGGCTGCCGGAGAAAAGCTGGATACATAACTGCTTCAGCAAAATAAATGCTGAAGACAAAGCCAACTCCGCTGGGGATAACTGGGTATCACAGAAATATTCCAGCAAAATAAATACTGGAAAAGTAAACCGACTCCGCAGGGGGAAGAACCAATCCTGCTGGGGGATAATTTTACGATTCAGAATTACGAACTCTGCTGAGGATAACCAGCCTATTGGAGGAAAGACAACCTGCTGGAGAAACAGAAAAAGCCATGGACAACCTGGTTGTGCCCTGTGAGGACTTCACTTGGGATTTCATGCACATGTGACCGCTGTTGGGGATGCACATTACTGCCTGATTGTTTGCTAACTCGCATACGACTCTTGTGGGGATAAAAATGTGACCTCCATCTTCTAGGGAGGAATAGAATCTCATTGAGCCTGTTCCTACGTTAAGGGACTCCGGCTAGGGAAATACAATCCCTTATCCGCTTGCCGCGAAGGTAACGACCCTACAAAAAAATGAGCAACAACAAGATATCCTATACAAAAGGAAATATCCAGGTCAATAGCCATGACAATTGCTCAGTCAATTCAAAGTTTTAACAATTATTGGCTGAGGCCTGCAAGTTTATGCACGTGCAAGTTTATCAAAAACAATGGCGTTTTCCACAAACAAAACAGTAAAAGTTAAAACAAGAAACAACATCAAGTACTGAATATGTGTTTATTGATAACGGGCCTGTAAATAGGAAAATTTGTGTACAATGGATGCAACTCCTGAAAAGAGGAAGCTACAAAATAAATACAAATATGTACAAAGGTACAAAGAACTTTGTATACATGTCGGTAACGTGGTACAGATGAACACCATGAGCTGATCCTCCTATGACTCGCCCGACTCCGACGCTTTCCCGATACTCCGTCTTCGAAAGAGATTGACTTGGATAATCGATCCTCAGGTACTCCCAAACCATTAAGCAAAGCAATATCAAACTCGGACCGCAGTCATTTGCTTTTTCAATCCCTAACTTTTGCCTGAATCGCCCTTTGCGGGTTTTCGATTCACCGGGATACCTTTTTTGCCGAAGTCGCCTTTTCAAGTTTTCGACTTCGCGGGTGTACATCTTTTCAATTTTATCCCTAATTTTTGCCCGAACCTTTTCTTTTTTCTTTTTGGTTCGCCGGGATGCCCCATTTTTGCCTGGACTCTCTTTTTTCTATCCAGCGGGTCTCTTTAAGCAAAGTATTTTTTAACTGCGTCCGAGTTCACAGGGGATGAAAAATCTTTGCCATCCATGGTGGACAACAGTAAGGCTCCTCTGGAGAAGACCTTTCAAAAAATATATGGACCTTCATAGTTAGGAGTCCATTTGCCCCTGTGATCTGACTGTGGTGGGAGAATCTGCTTCAGCACAAGATCGCCCGTCTAAAAGCTTTGAGGGTGCACCTTCTTGTCGTAAACTTTCTTCATCCGGCTCTGGTATAATCGACCATATGAGATAGATGCAAGTATCTTCTCATCCATCAAACAGAGCTGATTCAGCCTATTCCGCACCCACTCTGCCTCATCAAGTTGGACATCGAGCAAAACCCTCAAGGAAGGAATCTCAACTTCTAATGGTAGGACAACCTCCATACCATACACCAGTGAGAAGGGTGTTGCCCCAGTTGATGTGCGTACCGTCGTACGATAACCATGCAATGCAAAGGGTAACATCTTGTGCCAGTCTTTGTATGTCACAACCATCTTCTGAACTATCTTCTTGATGTTCTTATTGGCTGATTCGACAACGCCATTCATCTTGGGCCGATAGGGAGATGAATTATGATGCTCAATCTTGAAATTATGGCACAGTTCCTTCATCATTTTGTTATTCAGGTTCGAACCATTGTCAGTAATAATTCTTTCGGGGATGCCGTAACGACAGATGATATCCTTTTTGATAAACCTGGCTACCACTTGCTTGGTGACATTAGCGTAAGACGCTGCTTCAACCCATTTGGTGAAGTAATCGATAGCTACCAAGATGAACTGGTGTCCATTAGATGCAGTGGGCTCAATTTTGCCAATCATATCGATGCCCCACATGGAGAAAGGCCACGGGGACGCCATAACGTTCAAAGGGCTCGGCGGCACCTGAATCTTGTCTGCATAAATCTGGCATTTATGGCATTTCTTTGTAAACTTAAAGCAATCTCTTTCCATCGTAAGCCAATAATACCCTACTCGTAATAACATTCGAGACATAGCGTGTCCGCCGGCGTGCGTGCCAAAGGTACCCTCGTGGACCTCCTCCATGAGTAGATTAGCCTCTTTCTCATCAACACATCGCAAAAGCACCAAATCATGGTTTCTCCTATATAGAACACCATCTGGATTCAAGTAGAAATTTCCAGCTATCTCCTAAGAGTCTTCTTATCACGGCCGGATGCCCCAGTCGGATACTCTTGGTTCTTTAGGAAATTCTGGATATCAAAATACCACGGCTTGCCATCGGAAGCTTCCTCAATGGCGAATATGAAGGCGGTCCTATCAAGGTGAGAGATAACTATTCTGGGAACATCATTCCAGAAATTAACTTTCTACATGGAAGACAATGTCGCAAGAGCGTCAGCCATCTGATTTTCTGCCTGTGGCACATGATGAAACTCTACTATGTCAAAGAAAGGCAACAACCTCCTTGCATAATTCATATACGGTATCAAATTGGGCTGACGAGTCTCCCATTCTCCCTTGATCTGGTTCACGAATAGCACGGAGTCTCCATACACATCAAGATTTTTAATACTCAAATCAATAGCCTCCTCGAGACCCATGATACACGCCTCATATTCAGCTTCATTATTGGTAACTGGAAATGTCAGTCTGGCAGTGAACGGTATGTGTGTCCCATGGGGAGTCGTGATGATTGCCCCAATTCCACTTCCATAGGAATTCACAGCCCTGTCAAAAATCAATTGTCATTTGGAACCCAGTTCAGGACCTTTACCATGCAACGACTCTTCGCAATCTTTCATCTTTAAGTACATGATATCCACGTCAGGAAAATCAAACTTCATCGGCTGGTAATCATCGATTGGCTGCTCAGCAAGGTACTCTGACAGTACGCTACCTTTGATAGCCTTTTGCGAGACATACTGTATATCGTACTCTGTCAGTACCATCTGCCATCGGGCAATCCTTCCGGAAAGTGCCAGCTTTTCAAAGACGTATTTGATCGGATCCATCTTCGAAATCAGCATGGTTGTATGATTTAGCATGTATTGTCTCAGACGTTTGGCAGCTCAAGCAAGTGCACAACACGTCTTTTCGAGCATAGAGTAACGGGATTCACAGTCTGTGAACTTTTTACTCAAGTAGTAGATCACATGCTCTTTTCGTCCAGTCTCGTCATGTTGACCGAGAACACAACCCATACTGTTCTCAAGAACCGTCAAGTACATGATCAGTGGTCTCCCGGCGACTGGGGGTATCAAAATAGGAGGTTCCTGCAAGTATTCTTTTATTTTTTTCAAACGCCTTTTGACAATTTTCATTCCAGACAATTGCCTGGTCTTTTTTCAACAATTTAAACATTGGCTCACACGTGGCAGTTAGGTGAGATATGAACCGGGAAATGTAGTTCAACCTCCCCAAAAAGCCACGAACCTCTTTCTCTGTTTTAGGCGCTGGCATTTCTTGTATTGCTTTTATTTTTGCAGGATCAACCTCAATTCCTTTTTTGCTAACAATGAACCCCAGTAGCTTACCTGATCTCACCCCGAAGGTGCACTTATTAGGATTCAGCCTCAGCCTGAACTTCCTAAGCCTCTCAAACAATTTCAGAAGATTCACCAGATGCTCTTCCTCCGTCTGGGATTTGGCAATCATATCGTCAACATAGACCTCAATCTCTTTATGCATTATGTCATGAAAGAGCGTCGTCATAGCACGCTGATATGTTGCCCCAGCGTTCTTCAAACCAAAGGGCATCACTTTGTAGCAGAACGTTCCCCACGGGGTAACAAAAGTAGTTTTCTCCATATCCTCTGGCGCCATCTTAATCTGATTATAGCCTGAAAAGCCGTCCATGAAGGAAGACACGGAGAATTGAGAAGTGTTATCGACTAACACGTCAATATGAGGAAGCGGGAAGTCATCCTTAGGGCTCGCCTTGTTCAGATCCCGATAGTCAACGCACATCCGCACCTTACCATCTTTCTTTGGTACCGGTACTATATTGGCGACCCAAGGAGGGTAAGTTGTGACAGCCAGGAAACCAGCGTCCCACTGTTTCTGTACTTCCTCTTTAATCTTTACAGCCATATCTGGTTTAGTTCTCCTGAGCTTTTGCTTAAACGGCGGACAGTCTTCACGCAATGGCAAGCGGTGAACCACAATATCAGTATCTAGCCCAGGCATATCTTCATAAGACCAAGCAAAGATGTCACTATACTCTCAAAGCATCTCGACAGGTCTCTGCTTGATATCACTTTGCAGTGCAGCCCCTATCCGGACATTCCTGACAATTTCCTCCGAACCCAAATTAATGACCTCGATATCCTCCTGATGAGGCAGAATGATTCTCTCTTCTTGTTTCAACAGACGAGTCAGCTCTTCTGGTAAGTCGTCGTCCTCAATAATTTCTTCTTCGGCTTGGAATATCGGATTCTCAAAGTTGAAGCGAGTCATAGAGAGATCTTGATCGGTGTCATCTGAAATATGAATCCTGCAAAAGAAAGGGTTAAATGCTTCAAATGATATGCAAACGAAGCATACGACCACATTGCCATTTTATTGTAAACATAAAAAGCAGAAAAACAGGGATCACAAAATTTGCATGAGGAAAACGCCTTTATTTAATGATTAAAACAAAGCATACACATAAGCAGGTAGTCCCTGAAATAAAATCACTATGCCCCGGGTAGGACATAGGATTGTACAATAATCAAAAAACAAGGCATTACTGTTTCGACGTCACTTGAACAAAGTCCTGGATAGACCAGTTGCATAGGCTTCGTCCTGGCTCGCTGGGCTTGATCCACGAATCCATGTCACAGTCGCTATCGCCCTCTTCACTGTCAGACACATCATTGATCTGTTCGAAACTGACTCCTCCCGGAGTGAACACAATCGGTCCTTTGAACTTTGGCTTGCTCTGTGATGCAGATGACGACGTCGGGTGATACCCTAAGCCGAACTTGTCCTGCTTAACAGGAATCTCTAGAACTTACCCCCAACCTTTGGTCTCCCCGGCCTGAACTACCGCTTGGGCTTCTTTGTACGACGACATAGCCACTTCTGGCCCACTGCTTATGACAGGAGATTTATCTCTGATCTGCACTCCTTCGAAGGCTTGGCACAATGTCTCATGGATCTCACCATCCACTTCGACATATTTAAACGATGACAGGTGACTGACCAGAATGTCTTCCTCCCCACATATAGTGACAATGCTACCACCGACCATATATTTAAGCTTCTGGTGCAACGTCGATGTTACAACCCCTGCAGCGTGGATCCACGATCGCCCAAGCAAACAGCTGTAAGCTGGCTATATGTCCATGATGTAGAACACGGTATCAAACACTTCTGGACCGACCTGGATTGGTAAAGTTAAT
Source organism: Lathyrus sativus (assembly GCA_963859935.3). Lineage (NCBI taxonomy): Eukaryota > Viridiplantae > Streptophyta > Magnoliopsida > Fabales > Fabaceae > Lathyrus > Lathyrus sativus. The sequence continues at coordinate 345,735,209 of OZ012735.1, read as the reverse complement.
TCTCCGAATACAAACCTTCTCATCCCGTCAAATGCTCTCACTACCAAGTCACTTGGCGTGCAAATTACACCTCGGGTATCTAGCTTCATCAATGCTTTCTTGGGCAAAACGTTTAGGGATGAGCCAGTGTCAACAAGGACATGAGACATGATAGTGCCCTACACTCAACAGAAATATGCAACACACTGTTATGATTACGACCCCGGGGTGTCAAATCAAAATCGGTAAAGCCAAGGCCATGCCCCGCATTCACGTGCGCAATCACTTCTTCGAGCTGATTCACGGATATCTCCTGGGGTACATAGGCAGCATGCAAAGCTTTCAACAACGCGTTCTGGTGAGCTTCGGAACAAAGCAACAGAGACAAAATTGAGATCTTGGAAGGCGTCTGCTGCAGATGATCGACAATTTTGTAATCGCTCTTCCGAATTAATCTCATGAACTCTTCTACATCTCTGGTCAAAGCCTCTTTTTCCTTCTCCTGAGAAGGTCTTTCCTCATTAACTTTACCTTTCCCCTTTGCAATTCTCTCAGCTTTTACTTCTGGTGACGCAAAGATTCTGCCACTGCGGGTTATGCCCCCTGCCCCTACAAGGTTATCAACTGACCCTACAGGCGGGCTCGGCAGGTTAATCTTCTCCCCATTGTAGTAAACTTCTGCCCCATAATTCCAGGGGATGGCTTTAGTGCTTTCATACGGAATAGGCCCAGCTTTGGTTATTGTGATAGTCGGCCTCTTGGGAGGTGCCGATATCGTGACAGTTTTGAACGGGATCGTAATCGTTGCAACTTCACCCTGCTTCTCAGCTATTGCCTCAACAGGCTTTTCTTCAGCAGTGCGATCAAATTGCAGCGTACCTTCGTCAATCAACCCCTGAATACCTCTTCTCAGGCTATCACAACCCTCAGGCTAGGCCAAACAATCAATACAATCAGCATCACAACCAGGGAACACTCCCCCTTTCAACAATCTGCTCTTGACATAACCCAAAGGCGTTTTTAATTCATCCACATTCATAACCAGATTCAGACTAGCATCTTCCAGAATTGCACCCACCTGCGTAGATCCGTGAGCTGGCATCAGATTCTTCTCAATATTAGGCGTCTCATTGCCGAAGTTTATAGCCTTGCTATCTAACAAATCTTGCACCTTGTGCTTGAAAGCATGGCAGTTCTCAATGCTATGACCGGGAGCCCCGGAATAGAAGTCGCCATGTGCATTAGCGTCATACCCGAAAGGAGGTGTGCCCTTCAACGGAGCCAACGTCCTTTTCTCGACCAACTGCAACTGTAACAATGTTGGAAGAAGCTGAGCATACGGCAATGGAGGTGCATCAAATACTCTCTTTACAGCCCTATCTCGGCCTTGATATCTTTGTGGAGCAGCATTCGGTTGTCCTTGCTGCTGCTGTGGCTGTTGTTGTTGCTGTTGAGGCACAGGAATTGTCACACTAGCAACCTGTTGCTGACGATATTGGTTTCGACCTCTACCTCTCCCTCGAGAGCTGTATACTGAATTGGTATCCCCCTGTCTCTTGTTCCCAAAAGCCTTCTTACCACCTCCAACTGAGGTTGACTCACCCGCTTGAATCTTACCAATCTTAACACCATTCTCGATACGTTCCCACAAGAGTATTAACTCAGAAAAGTTACTCGTCGTACAATTGATAAGCCTGTCATAGTACAACCCAGAGAAAGTGCCCACAAACATATCCACCAACTCCCGCTCGACCATGGGTGGGTGCACCCTGGCAGCTAGCTCACGCCACCTTTGGGCGTATTCTTTGAAGCTCTCACCATTCTTCTGAGAAAGGTTTTGGAGTTGGGCCCTGTTCGGCGCAAGGTCGCTGTTATATTGGTAGTGCTTGACAAAAGCTTCTGCTAACTCCTTCCATCTACCTATGTGAGTAGGCTCTAACCCCATGTACCATTCCAAGGACGGCCCTGACAAGCTGTCCTGGAAAAAATGCATCAGCATCTTTTCGTCATCAGAGTAAGCGGACATTCTCCGGTAGTAAGATTGCACGTGAACTCTCGGGCAAGTATCTCCCTTATACTTGTCAAAAGTGGGCGCTTTGAATTTGATTGGTACCCTCAAGCCAGGGATTAATCCCATGTTAGCCACGTCCAGCCCCGTGGAGTTCTGATTAGCAAGATTCCTCATCTGTTCTTCCAATAACCTGAACCTTTTATCACTATCAATGGGCATCTCACGATCCCTGCCTGGAGGAGGGAAAGCATCTTCCTGACGATCTTCACTCCAGTGAGAATCCTCATTACCATACTCAACATAAGCAGTATTGGGACCAAAACTAGCCTGATTGATCCTAGGACCGTACCCCATATTACCAAAACCTTGATTTCCAGCACCTGGCCCAAAACCAGCATTGTGAGCACCCATTCCAGCACCATTATGGCTTGCATTGCCGAAACCTGTGTTACCGAAGCCCTGATTGTCGTAACCCTGATTTCTGTAACCCTGATTGCCATAGCCTTGATTACCACCAAAACCAACGTTGCCAACACCAATACCCATACCAGTATTCCCAGCACCGAGACCAGCATTCCCAATGCCAACATTGAACCCAACATTTCCAGCACCAATATTACCATTAGTTTCCACCTGCCCATTTCCGTTACCAGTCACATTTCCGTTCCCAGCTCGGTTACCATTCTCAGTCGCATTGAGGACAACCACTAGTACAACATCACCAGCTTGGAGAGTTTCACCATGAGGAGGATCAGCAGCAATTCACCATGTAGCACACCCTGACTTTCAACCCTAGCAATGAGAGGCTGCACCAGAGTCTGTAGCTGCTCCTAGCCCTTGGACACAGTCTCCATCATCTGCATGAACTGCGCCATCCGATCGCGCATCTCTTGCATCTCAGTTTGCATCTGGTCCATGGCTTTCTTACAATTACTTCTGGTATAGTAGCGATGAATACGCTGATCGGTAATCCTGGAACCTGCATCAACAGAGGGTTAGGAAACACGGTACAAGGTACCTTCCATGCAAATGATTTATGCAGATGCAAACGTGTGTCTGTGCGTTAGGGAGATTTTCCCCCCGATTTGAGTGCCACAGTGCAAGTATTGATAACAAGAAGTCCGGATCTAGTCACTGAAATAACATCTCATATATATATGGGCCAACAAGGCAGCAGTACAAAGTCAATGAATACATGGGGAATCAATAGCATGACCTTAACCAACAAGCTTGGTGATGGTCAGCATACAACAAGAATCAGAAAAAAAAAATAAAGTTACAAAGATAATCAAGTGCGACAGCGGGCACAAAACTCCTCTAGCAACTCTTTTGTCTCGGGGTGATCAGGTCGAGTGAGTAACCCCTCAACAAGCAACTCTCTCTGCATAATAGTGCACTGGAGACCCTCAACAGAATCTTCCCATGCTCCATGACCAAAGCAATCTTCTAACTTTCGCTTCTTAGACTCGAATCTCTGCTTGCGATCTTTCAGGTTAGCGATGGCTTTGTTCAGCAAATCTTCAGCGGCATATCGGCGAGTGGTTTCCTCATCAAACCTCTTCTCACTAGCCTTCACCCGAGACTTCAATTTGGAGATCTGCTATTTCAATTTATCCTCCCTCTCTTTGTTATTGGCTAAAGTAGCATTCCACTGCTGATTGAACTTGGATATTCTTCGGTATGCTTCATCCAAGTGCTGCTTCTTGGTAGCCAGTACATTGTTGACAGATTTGAAGTCTAGGCCCAAGCGCTCACGATCAGCTATCTGCTTAGTCAAATTCGTGCCCAACCTGTTCACCAACTCTGTTTGCCTCTTGAAGGAGTGGACAACTTCATTTCTTTCGCTTCTGATCTGTGCCAACTCCTGCTCCAACTCTTCATTGGCCTTTTTCAGCTCTTCTCTCTCAACTAACACCTTATTATACTGCTGAATAGGTACGGTAGTAGGCTCTTCCACCACTGGAGGGCACTCCTGCTTAGCAGGTGCAAAAGGCATCCCTATAGTCTCTGCTCTGGTTCTGATCCAGGTCACATTTGGAGCATAAGCTTGGCTATTGCTGACAATAACTTCCCTCGTCTACTGATATCATTCCAGGCATGCTGAAGCTTAGATAACATATCCGCCTCTAGAAGACTGGTAAGGTACAGAGATTCCTTCACCTCTTCATCCTTTGGCGGAGCCCTCAAAGCATAAGTAAACTGTCTAACAAGTAGAGATGGATTATAGTTGATACAACCCTTTCTTCCAATCAAAGGCACATTCGAAAATCCACTGCAACTGAATATAACCTCAGTACTCAACATATCTCTATCAAACCAAACAACACTCTCTGCTGATAAACCCATCAATTGCTCAGACCACTCAGTTGTGGCTGCAGATGAAGCAAAGAGACCCTTCTTGGGTAGGTGACCATCAAACCATCTGTAGAGTAAGGGCACACAACATGATACATTCTTACCCCTTCTATTCTCGTTCTTGTAATGGACGGAATGATACACATCACCAATCAAGGTAGGAACTGGATTCCCTGATGCAAAGATATGAAAGGCGTCAAAGTCTACAAAATCAGGCATGTTAGGAAACAAAATGATACCATATATGCAGAGAGCAAGAATGGCGTTGAATACAATCCAACAACCCTCTTTGGCACACTGTTGGGCTTTCCCAACTAAGAACTGTAGAGAGAAACCAGTAACCCCATTCCAACTAGACAAGATCAACTCAGAGGCATCCGGATGAAGAGAAAGAGCTATATTAGCCAGATTAGGCTCAATATCCAAATGAACAAATGGCATCTGACTCTTAATAGGCACACCCAACAATTCAGCATAATCCTCTAATGTAGGTGCAAGAATGAAGTCCGGGAAAGTAAAGCATCTCAATGGAGGAGCATAAAACTGCAGCAAGGCATACAACCCATTCAACTCATACACAGAAGGTTTACGGACCAAACTGAGCAGCTTCCCATAAGACTTTCTGAATTCACCTCTCACAGTATCATCTGCCAAAGCAATCAGACTGGACAACTGAGAAACATCTAGAGTAGGGAGCTTGTAGGCCACATTCTTCCTCAGAGAACCCATAATAGCACAACAGCAGGCAAGAAAATACCGGAACCGGGGGATAATGTACCTGCAACACAGACACACGTTAATGATATGCAAATGAGTATGCAAAATGCAAAATGCAAACATGCAACAGGGGATCAAGATGGTGCTGCTGAGAAGACCAAAGCTCTGATCCAACACAATCATGACACTGCTCTGATAGCACAACCCTGAAGAGGACCAATAAATATGCACTGTCGAGAACAACCACATCTCTGATGATAAGAACCCTCTGAACCCAACAACACTGATTCACTGTCAAGAAAACTAGGTAGTCTGAAGGTTAAGTTTTCCTGCAATAACCCGACCCCGCTCACAGGTATCGACCTAATCACGGACAAGGTATTGCATCCTATGCGTTTCCCAGCGTCACAGACTTTCAAGAGCGATGATACGATACCTAGAAGGTGTGGCATCATCATCCCTTGAAGTGGCCTCACTCTGCTAAGTCACAAATGATCGGTCCCCAGAGTCGACCATCCTCCAAACCAACAACCCCTCAAGCCCAAAGGGCCGGAAAAGAAGTCAACCAGGAGAACCTCGTTTGAGCGTGGATTTCATGAGACACTAGTGCCTGCAAAGCAAGCACGCGCCCACTAATTTCCACAACTAATGCTAAGTACACTCAAGCCTGGGTCTGGCTTCTCACTCATCAGAGCCCCTTCCCACAATAGCACAATAACAATAATATCATACTGAAAATAAAATGCGGAAATTAAAGTGCAATACATAAAACCCAACAGGTAAACACACAAGCGCTAGGATTGACTCGCATAGGGAACCAGAGTCCCCAGCTATCGCTACTGCGAAAAACGAGGCCGGCAAGACAGAAGAGTCGCCACCTTTCATTATTTATCCCTCAGAACGGGAAAGGAAACGATCGGAAAAACCTGACGCAAAGGTATAAGACAAGGTCATCGCAACCATGTCTGGATTTGGGAGTCGGTTACGCAAGGGGAAGGTATTAGCACCCCTCACGTCCATCGTACTCGATGGGATCCACGCTTGTTGTGTTTAATTGACGGGTTTGTTAAATCTATCTACGCTAAAGGTCTGGTCTGAAAGGAAAATAAAATGACTCGGCAAAGCGTCGCGCTCTATGCCTACGTATTCCCGTCTGGAACGAGAAATCATAGTTAACGTAGTTCGCCTAACTACGGGGGAAGGTTGCTCGCCAAGATATCGCATCTTGTGCCTACGTACTTTCACACGACGTGAAAGATTAAAGCAAATGTAGTTCGGGACACGAGAGACACAGGTTTGTCTTTTTATCCGAGTAAAGTTAACAGACGGTTCCAGCAGTTGGTGTGTGCAACTCGCTCGATGGAGACTTAGGCGTTTACCGTTTGCGGTAGAACCGGGAGTTAACAGAACTCTCCTTCTGAAAAAGGTTTCCAAGAATTAAAGGTCCAAGAGGACAAAAAGAGTTTGATCTTTGTGTTCTGTTTTTTAGAGAAGTGTCTTTTATGGATGTTCGCAACTGATATCGCACTAGAGACTATGACCTGAGAGTGAATGCGTCGCATGTCACCCAAAGGGTGCCATACTAAACATCTAGACTGTTGAAAATAAACTCTCCAATAATCCTTTCTCAGATATCTTAAGGCTCGCAACTTACGACCTCATTTAACCTTTATTACTGTATTTTGATTTTGTTTACAGATGAGAAGAGAAAAGATGCACTAAAGGGGAACTGATCCAAACCTAAAGTTGTCATGCAAAATTAATCCTATGGTTGAGGTTAGGAGGGAACTACGTAATTTTATCATGCATGGTTAGAACCCTAATGTCTGTCATAACTTCTCTTGAACAAGAGAAGTCAGAGTCCCTAGGGGAACATGGCAAAGGAAAACAACAGCAAAAGAAATAACTGTACAGAAATAACTGTAAATAAAATGCATGCAATGCAACACACAAGCAGAAGGAGCCAAGCTCAAATTCTAGAGCAAACAAGCCCAGAGGCAACACACAAAACACAGGCAAGGGAGACAAACTCAACCTTAAACCAGCAAGCAAAGCCAATCAATAACAGTCAAGCAGAGGGAGACAGACTCAACCTCTAGATGCATACAAGCAAAGGGAGCTATTCTCAACCTTTAGGATGCTCTTAAGCCTAGATCACTATATGATAAACCTAGTCTAATGCAACACACAGTCAATCAGTCACACAAGCAAAGCAGAGCAGTCAGAAAAAACACCAGACAAAAATAACAGGCAAACAGCTCAACAACAAAGCAGATAAACAGCAAACCAACAAACAGTTGCAAGCAAACAAAACTTCGAGCAATCTTCAAGAGAAGGAAAGCTCCATCTTTAACAAGCTCCAACAAAAGATAAGAGAATGAACATCAAGATATTGACTGATGATGGGAAGCAGGAAGGAAACCAAAGGAATCCCTCCTAACACTCAACCAGTCATCTGAGAAAGGCATCCTCAAAAGTTCTACCTATTGTGAAATGCCACACATCCTTTCAAAGGAAAGATGAGGCTTTCACATAGGGACCTTGAATCATAGGATGAGAAAGGAAAGCAATCAAAGCAATCCATGTTTATTTGAAGAAAGAGAAAGCAACTAAGCTCTTTCTAAACCCTAATTGAACAAGCTCAAAGAAAGCTTCTAAAGGGAGGTCTAAACACCAAATCAAACATTACCAACATGCAAACAAAAGCTTAAACATGTCTAGAACACCATCCAAGAAGATTAGAAAACCTATCATGCACTAAAGGTAACCATTGGGGTCAATCTAAGGCAAGTGCTAAGTTGAAAGCAACTAAAAACTAGCCTAAGAATTAATTCCACTAAAAATACTAAAACTATTTCTAAAATCCTAAGAAATTTTCTAATGTAACCTAAGCATGTTAAGGACCTATAACAGAAAGATCAGGGATCCAATCAAAAGGGAAGGTCACCTAAAAAATCCTAAATCACAAGGTATCTAACTAAAACCCTAAAATGGAAGGCCTAATGTTCTTGATTCAAAACAGAACCAAATGCTACCTAAAAATTATGAGAAAAATCCTACGGGATCATATATCTCTAAACTACATACTAGAAAAAAATCTCATCCAGAAACTATACCAAACAGCCAATCAAAATTCAGCAAAATCATAGGTCAAATATGCAAAAATAAAGAAAATAATAAAATGAGAAAAATCAAATTAAATTGAAAAATAAGTAAACCAGAAATATAACATCACAGAAAAATCACACATAAAATGAGGATCATGGAGATATTTTTAGATTATTTTTCTGATGGAAATTGGAATTAAAATGAATTAAAGAATGAAAATGCAATTAAAATAAAAAGAAATGAATTAAAAATCAAAATAAGAAAATAAAAAGCAGAATTGAAAGAGGAGCGTTGGATGGTTGACTTGGTAAGCTAATCTGAGGTCTCAGGTGCTGCCACCTCATTAATGAAATGACTGTGTTTCATTCCAAAACTCAAATGCTGAAAACAAGTCGTGTCCACACGATCTAATGACAAAGTCAAGTCTCAGGCTAGATCCAAGGGTTCTCAACTCGTCTTCTTCGTTTGAAAGGAAGTTGGAGGGAAAGTCTAGCACGGTGGCAGGAGATGACCTCTGGTCATCTTCTCCGTTGGTCTGGCAATTACAGGTGATCAAAACTCTTCAAAACTTACATGATTCCACTCCATTTTTCCTCATGATCTCAAATATGACCTCCATTTCTCTCAACAGAAAATGAAACACGAAGCAGATCTTAAAATTCATTTCATTCTGAACTCTCACCAATTCTTAATTCAAGACCATAGATCTGTTCGTCTTGTTACACTGATCATCTTAAACTAACTAGATCACATTGAAACCTCAAGATCAGGCCAAACTAACTCTCAACAGAAATTACAACACATCATAAATTGTCTCTAATCAACCAAATTCTTATCCAGATTTCATCTACGTTTCAATCCAAAGCCTAACCACATACTAACCATGCCTAGATCATGCTAGAATCAGTGGAATTTTGGAAGTTACATATCTGACTTTGAGCTTAAAATTGAAGTGTTTAGGAAGCTTCTCTTGGTCCAATCTCTTGCAGATACGTTCAATGGAGTGTGATGAAGCTTCTAGGAACCTTGATTTGGCTTGAATCCTTCTCAATCAGAATTCACGATTTCACTTGGAGCTCTTGAAACTCAACTCTCTATCTCTGCTTCCAGCACGAATTGATCACCAAAATTGTTCTAAATTATTCACAGAACTTAAATAGAAAGTGTTTGTGGGCTTTTTTGGTCCAATGGAGGCCCAAATCTAGAAATCCAATTTTCAAGTTTCTTTGAAAAACTCCAACATGGTAGCCACGAATTCTGGCTTAAAACTTCTCTTGGAACCTTTCATTCTTTCCCTTGTGGTATGTTGAAGGAGTCTAGAGTGATTAGAGTGCTTGAATTCATCATATGAACAAAATTGGATGTGTTGCTTACTTGTGAAGTAACAAACCATAAAGCTATGAAATTGACCTCAAATGAAAAATCCAATATTGCCAATGTGTTTAGAATATTTTTTCTGATTGAAATGAGTATTCATATGGCCTATTTTGGACACATGAATTAATCATGAATTTTTCAATTAAATGCCTTTAAATTCTTCCTTTTGCAAAATTTCTCAAACCAAGTCTCACCCTAAGCCAAATCAATTCATCATGAGGACATGGTTGACCTAAAAACATCATTTGGAGCAAGTTTTGTGTTGAACAAAATTGCATTTGAAGCTTGCAAGATGGAGACAATGACCTATAATGCCAAATGACCTATAATCTTACTTTCCCAAAATACCCCTAAATTGTAAACCTCATAACTTGAGTTCTACAAATCAGATGAAAGTCTTCTAATACAATTTGGAAAGCTAAGATCAATACCTACAACTTTCATGTTGGCCAAAAGTTTAGGAGAAACACCCTTCTAGGTCAAAAGTTCCTTGGAAGTTGGTTGACTTTCACAGACAAATTTCACATTCCTTAGATGACATGTAACTTGTCTGGACCATAACTTGAGCTCTATAAATCCAAAGGAGGACTTCTAGTACTCAAATTAAAGCTAAGAGCATGCTCTACAAGTTTCATGTTGGCCAAAAGTGGAGATGAAACTTGTATCTTGAGATAGGTGGTCTTGACGTTAGGCACTAAATAGGGGATTTTACCCTGAGAACCCTAATTTAGCAACTCTTCACACTTGGAATTCTTCTTGAATAGATCTTGGAATATCATCTCATGTATCTCAACACAACCATACATGATTACAAAGACTCAAAAATGAGCTTTGATCCTCTTCAATTGCCTAGTTGACTTAGGGTTACTCAGATAAAAACCCTACTTGCAACACCCTCAACTGTGGCTCTTCACACTTGACACAATGACTTGATTAAGCTCCACCATGACCCTCAAAATACTCTATGAGATCTATCCATACACTCTCTCCTTAATCAAGGCCTCACAATCCACTGATGATCTTCAATTGGTCCTCAGATTAGGAGATTAACCACATACAAACAACTGAACTCCTCGAGAACCCAACCCTCTTCCTGATGACTATGGTGACTTCTCAAGCTTGAATAAGACCTCTAGATAGGCTTCTCTTGATATAAACCACACTTGATCCCCTGCACAAATGAACAATGCTATGCTATGCAAATGTTAGATCAATGATATGCTAATGCAATAAGATATAAACCAAGCAAGAAAAGGTTAGGCAAATTTTGGGGTGCAACACTTAGTTACGGGAATTGGTCCGATATTGAGAGCTCCATACTATATATCTATTTGGATAGTCAAGGAATTAAATTGATTGGGTAGTTTGAGACTTGTGTCTGGTGTGTGCTACGACAACTAATTATAAGGTCGAGTATGTAAAGGGTGGATAGTAACTTCTGGTGATTATTAAAGAAAGTAAGATGTGGAATACAATATTGGTATAATTAAATCTTTAAACATTTCAAGAGTTGAAGAGTCAACTTGAAGATCTACTTGAGAAGAGGTTTATTCGTCTGAGTGTGTCGTCGTGGGGTGCACCAGTTTTGTTGGTTAAGAAGAAAGAAAGTTCTATGAGACTTTGTGTGGACTACAGACGATTGAATAAGATGACTATCAAGAGTAAGTATCCACTTCTAAGAATTGATGATTTGATGGATCAGTTGATTGGTGCGAGTGTCTTTAGTAAGATAGATCTGAGATCTGGGTATCATCAGATTCGTGTGAAGGCTGAGGATATTCAGAATATTGCTTTTAGAACGAGGTATGGACAAGTTGTGGTTGTGTTAACCGATGATATTTTGATATATTCGAAGAGTATATAGGATCATGTTGAGCATCGAGAACTTGAGTTATCAGTGTTAGGGAAGAAGCAGTTATATGCCACTGTGAAGAAGTTCGTAGAGTTTTTGGGAAAGCTGTCAACAGCTCGTGTGTTAATTTTTGCCGAATCCGACAAAACTGTTCGTTGTGTTTTGTGATGCTTTATTGATATGATTGGGAGATATGTTAAGTGCAACATCAGCAGGTCTAGTTATGTTTGGAGACGATTTAAAGTACATAAGAGGGACTATCTGATAAGTGATTTAGAGTTGGTAATTGTTGCGTTTGTGTCAGAGTTGGAGGCTTCAATTGGTTAGTGTGAGATTTGAAATGGTTGGTGATATCAAGAGCTTAAGGTATTTGTTTAATTTGGAAGAGTTGAATATGAGGCAGAGAAAATGATTGGGACTTCTAAAGGATTATAGTTTTGGATTGAATTACCATTCGGGTGAAGCAAACGTGGTAGCTTATGCATTGACTTGGAAATCTTGCATATACTAATGATGATGGTGAGAAGAGTTAGAACAGATTGAGCAATTTTGGGATATGAGTTTGGTTTGTTAAGAGACTTCTTATGGACTTAAGCTTAGTATGTTGAACCTTACTAGAGGTATTCTTGATGAGATTCGGTAAGGTCACAACTCTGGTTTGAGTTGGTAGAATGGTTGAATTTGATGGATTAAAAGTCGAAGAGCTGATTTTCGGATTAATGGAAATGGTATCATGAGATGTCGTGATAGAATTTGTGTTCTAGATATTATTGAGTGGAATAAGAGTATTGAGGTAGATGGATGTATCCATCCCAGTGCTATGAAGATGTAACCAGATTTGAGGAAATTATTTTGAGGGCCATAGATGAGGAGAGAAATTGTTGAGTTGGTATATGCTGGTTAGACTTGTCGAAAGTCGAAGAGTAAACGTCAGAGAACGTTGGGTTCAATGCAACCGTTGAATATTCCAGAGTGCAAATCGGATAGTATTCCCATGGATTTTGTGTTGGTTTTTCCGGAGAATTTGAAGGATATGATTTTAATTGGGAGATTTTGGGAAGATTTGCAGACGCTTTGTGTACCATGTTGAAGTTGAACTCTGCCTATCATTTGTGGACAGATGGACGGACAGAGAGAACTATCCAGTCTTTAGAGGATTTGTGGAGAGCATGTGTGTTGGATCAAGGTGGATCGTGGGATAGTTAATTATCGTTGATTGAATTACCTACAATAATAGTGATCATTCTGGTATCGGAATGGCACCGTAGGAAGCTTTGTATGGTAGGAGTTGTAGGACTCCTTTGCATTGATATGATTCAGGCGAGAGTGTTGTGCTCGGACCTGAGGATTGTGTAAGAGACGACTGAAAAGATCAAAAGGATCCAAGAAAAGACGTGTTTTAAGAGTTACGATTGTAACTGGTGTTGGTCGAGCTTGAGGTCTTGGAAGCACCCACTGTGTTTTGTTGATCTGTATCAGAGTGGTGCAGCGGAAGCGTGGGAAAAATAACATGTTAGACTGTTTTACCGCTGTCGCTTGTGGGAATTGCATGATGTGCTCATGTGTCTAAGCTGAGGAGGTACATTGATTCAGATGGATAGTGTACAAGTGAGAGATGATTTGACTGTTGAGGCATTACTAGTTCAGGTTGATGAACGAGAAGCAACTTCGAGGTAAAGGAATTCCTTTGGTAGAGGTAATTTGGGAGATTAGGATGCGAGAGTCATATCCAGAGTTGTTTGAATCAGGTAACATTTTCGAGGACGAAAATTTCTAAAGTGGGGGAGGGTTGTAACAGCCCAATTTTCAATAATTGATTAATTGTACTAATTAATTGGTTTATGTGATTTATTTGATTTAAATGAATTATTGGATTTAACTAATTCATTCTATTTGGTAGAATAATGTGGGTTTACTAGATATTCTCTAATTAATGATGAGATGGGATATTTTATGAAAAAATGAATTGGTAAATATTTTGAGAGAAGAATTATGATGGAAGGAAAAATGATAGAAAGCGATATAAAAGAAAAGTAGAGAGAAAGGAAAGGGAATGGAAAACATAAGAGAAAGAAGAGTGGAAAGAAAGAGGAAGAAGATAAAAGAGGAGAAAAAGGGGAAAAGCTTGGAATCATCAAGAACGACTTCTAGCTTCCGATTAATCAAGGTAAGGGTGTGAAATCTTATTATCCTCTCAATGTGTATATGTGTTTGTTGGATTGGTTTGGATTGTTGGAGAGTTTTTACTCATTTCCATTTTTAGGGCAGAAATGAGTTAAATCGATAGAAACCGATGTTTTCGCGGATGAAACTCAAAATAAATTGTGTAGTTTAGTCGGGTAATGTTTAGCCGTGATTATTGGATTTCGTTTGATTGAATTTGTGAGTTTTGACATTTTTGGACAATTGGAGGTTAAGATTTTGGATGAAAACCGGAAGTCGTAGAATTTGCGTTTTATGATCCTAAATTGTTACTATATGATTGGTAATGATGAGTAGGTATTTAATCGGGAGAAATAATTAAATCGGTCGGGTTTTGGGGGGTTTTGGGCACAAACCCGTAGCTTGTTTTTCCAAGTTTTTCAGGTGTTAACTGGTTAACACTATGGGTTAACCGATTAACGGTATTAAAAATGGCCAAAAACTGATTTTTTTGGAGCCGTTAACCGGTTAACAGAACGCGTTAACCCGTTAACACTGTAAGCGTGAGAAAAATATTATTTTTTCGAAACTTTGAAAATTCATAACTTCTTCACCGTTTATCGGATTTTGTCGTTCTTTATATCAAACTGAAGCTAATATATGTTCTATAACTTGGTGAAAAGAAATATTATTTTTAGCCGACCTTTAACCGATTTTACCGATTAATCGAGATTAATTATTTTAAGTAGTGAGGCTTAAATAATTAGAGCGTTCGGTTGCCGTTTGGCATAATTGTTGTGAATGCATATGGATTGTATGTGATAATATGAGATAAATTATGAATACAATATGGAATATGCATTATGAATGTATGATGATTATATGAGATTAGATGAGATGAAAATGCATGAAAATATTATGAATATGTATGAATTTCAAGAAGTGTATGGAGTCATTTTGCATGTGAAGCATCATGATATACATTCTTGTGCTGATTGATTCCGTGTAGAATCTGCTGAATAAAAGTGTGTCCGTGTGGGGTGTGAGCAATCAGATCGTGTGCCCATGTGGGTGTGAGCGATCAGATCATGTGCCCGTGTGGGGTGTGAGTGATCGGATTGTGTGCCCGTATGGGGTGTGAGAAATCCTGAAACATCGTGTGCCCATGTGGGGTGTGAGCGATGGGTGAACATCGTAGGCCCGACGAGGAGTTACTTTGGTTACAAGCGATGGTTCCATTTGGTTCTTCAATTGAACCTGCTGAATGAGTCGGTACAACATGTGCATCTGCATAGAGTCGTGAGTCGGTCTCTATGAGTTGCATTTATCATCATGAATTGTGTATTGGTAAATAAACATAATTGTAAATGTTTATGTGGAGTGATGATTATGTTTATTGTGAATAAATATACCTTGTGATGTATATGAATGAATGGTGAATTATATATATATATGTTGCGATATATATATATATATATATATATATATATATATATATATATATATATATATATATATGTATATATATATATATATATATATATATATATGTATATGTATATATATATATATGTATATATATATGTATATGTATATATATATATATATATATATATATATATATATATATATATATATATATATATATATATATATATATATATATATATATATATATATATATATATATATATATATATATATATATATATATATATATATATATATATATATATATATATATATATATATATATATATATATATATATATATATATATATATATATATATATATATATATATATACATATATATATATATATATATATATATATATATATATACATATATATATATATACATATATATATATATATATATATATATATATATATATATATATATATATATATATATATACATATATATATACATATACATATATATATATATATATATATATATATATATATATATATATATATATATATTGTTAGAACACAGATTGGTTCTTAATAATATCTCTATATTTTGATGATAACTATTATGAAATTTTGTATTTAAGAATTATATACTCTAAAATTTGCTTAAGAATGTTTGTTGCAGATATTAAAGTAAATATCACTCCAGAAGCAAATCAGATCTGAACATAAGAAATATGCAAGACTTTGAAGCATCAGATGCATCCATTAGAAGATTCTGAACGCTGCCATCAGAAGATCTTGAGCGTTGCCTCCAGAAGGATCTGAAGCAGAAGCTCCAGAAGGATCTGAAGCAAAAGCTCCAGAAGAATCTGAAGCAAGTCAGAAGCATCTGAACCAATGAAGAATTCTGTATGAAGAGTTTTCAAGCATAGTTAATTCAGAAAACTCTGAAAGTACTAACGCTGCCAGTACTGAGGATTTGTCTCAAAACTCTGCTCTGAACTTATACACGCTAAAAGCACACTTGCTGCAAAGACTCTGATTCAGCAAAACTATGATCAACATCAGAAGGCTCTGATCAAATTAGACTCTGATGATTCTTGCTGAAAATTGTTGAAGAAGAATTCAAAGATTATGTCCGTTGGAATATCCAAACGACTCTTTCCTTATTTATGCTAGACACAAGAACACAGACAAAAAGGATTTCTCTGTGCTTTCTTCTTCTAGGAAAGGTCACTTGATGTGAAGACAAAAAGGCTCGGATCTTTTGGTACACACTTCTCAACGTGAAATACTCTTGGATCACTGTGCCTATAAAAGCAAGTCTCCACTCATCTTCTTCAGTTGACGAATTACTTGAAAAGAATTCATTATCAAATCTCTCATACAAATTCATATATTCTTTCTAGAATTAATTTCTTTGTTCTTAATCTTAAGTGAAAAATCACAGTTGTGATAAAGCTTTATTAGAAGCATTTTAACACTTGTATTTGTTATTACATTTGATTGTAAGAAAACCTTAAGAAGATCCAGTTAGGATCAGTAGTTCTTGAGAAGACTTTGAACAGTTGTTCTTAGTGCTTACTATTGTAATCAGTTGATTAAATAATGGATTAAGTCCTTGTTTGAGAAAGGCAAATCACTCTAGGAAGGGTGGACTGGAGTAGTTGAGTTAAACGAACCAGGATAAAAAATACTTGAGTTTTTATTTCTAAGTTTTTATCTTCATACTTATTCAACCCCCCTTCTAAGTATTTTCTCACCTTCAGTTGGCATCAGAGCTCCGGTTCTGTGTGTGCTACCACTTCACAGTGACAGAAAAGATCCAGTGAGAAAAACTATGATATATATTTGGTTGTTACTATGGCTGATAATTCAATGTCTAACATTAACAACAAATATGAAGAAATGGACAGAATCAGCACTAAACCCCCTATGTTTGATGGGGAGAAATTTGATTATTGGAAAGACAGGATTGAAAGTTTTTTTCTTGGTTATGATGCTGATTTATGGGACTTGGTCATAGATGGATATGTTCATCCCATTGATGGGAATGGCAAGAAAGTAGATAGAAAATCTATGACAGAAGCCCAGAAGAAGGAATTTAGAAATCACCACAAGGCTAGAACAATATTGTTAAATGCAATATCTCACACTGAGTATGAAAAGATCACAAATAGAGAAACTGCATTTGACATGTTTGAGTCCTTAAAAATGACTCATGAGGGAAACTCTCAAGTCAAGGAAACAAAGGCTCTGGCTTTAATCCAGAAGTATGAAGCCTTCAAGATGGAAGAAGCTGAATCTGTTGAAGCTATGTTCTCCAGATTTCAAATACTTACAGCTGGACTAAAGGTTCTAGATAAAGGATACTCTACTGCTGATCATGTGAAAAAGATCATCAGAAGCTTACCTACCAGATGGAGACCTATGGTGACTGCGCTGAAAATGGCTAAAGATCTGAACAAGATCTCCTTGGAAGAACTAACCAGTTCACTAAGGAGTCATGAAATTGAATTTGAGGAAGATGAACCTCAAAAGAAAGGTAAATCAATTGTTTTAAAATCTAATAAATCTGCTAAAGCATTGCAGGTGATAGAGGAAAGCTCTGAAGAATCCTCATCTGAAGATGAAGATGAACTATCCATGCTGTCTAGAAGAATAAACAAACTCTGGAAGCATAAAGGAAAGAAGTTCAGAAACTTCAGGAAGCCTGACCAAAGAAAAGAATCTTCTGGACACAGAAGATCTGGCAAAAAGGAGGTTGTCTGTTATGAATGTAAAGAACCTGGGCATTACAAAAATGAATGTCCAAAGTTGTTGAAAGAAAAGCCTAAAAGAAAATCTTATAAGAAGAAGAAGGTTCTAATGGCCACCTGGGATGATTCAGATACATCTGAATCTGAATCTGAGTCAGAAGAGGAATGTGCCAATGTAGCATTGATGGCAGACATAGAAGATCAGGAGGAAGGAACTTCAGGATCTGAATCTGACTCTGAATCTGACTCTGACGCTGAAGAGGTAATGGCTAAACTCACCAAAGATGAACTTATCAAAGTGTTATCAGAAGTTCTGAAAAGCTATAACAATATTAAGCTCAAATACAAGAAGTGTCACAGTAATCTTGTATCTGAGAATAATATTCTCAAATCAGAAGTAGCTGAGCTAAATGAAAAGAACTTAAGATTGAAAAATGATTCTGAATTAGCTCAACAAGACTCTGATTCTGAAACTGAGTCTGAATGCAAAAATATTTTGGAAAAATATGATTACAGCTTTCAGAAGTTTATTGCTAAAAGCATAGACAGAAGCAAAATGGCTTCTATGATCTATGGAGTTAGCAGAAATAACAGAAAAGGAATTGGATATAAATCTTCCTCTGTAAAGGATTTAAATCCAAAACCTGTTGATAAAATTATCATCAAGAAAATTCCTTTATATTCCCACTTTAAATTTGGTCACTTGAATGATATTGAACACACTCGTTCTGAAAAGAACATTCATGTGTTTAAATCTAAGGCTAGTCAGAATAAACCTTATGTTGAAAAACAGAAGTTTAGATAAACCTTCAGAATTACTAACCCAAAAGGACCCAAGAAGATCTGGGTACCTAAAAGTAAAATAATTCCTGTTGCAGATGTTCTTAGCAGCAAGGTCAGGACGCCAATCATGGTACCTGGACTATGGATGCTCGTGACACATGACAGGAGAAAGGTCTATGTTCTAAAGTCTGGAGCTTAGATTTGGAGGTGATGTGAAATTTGGAGGGAATCAGAAGGGCAAGATCATTGGATCTGGCACTATTGGAAATGGTAAACTTCCTTCTATCACTAATGTTTTACTTGTAGAAGGATTAAAGCATAATCTATTGTCCATAAGTCAATTAAGTGACAATGGTTATGACATAACCTTTAATCAAAAATGTTGTAAAGCTATTAGTCAAAAGGATGGCTCAATCCTATTCAGTGGAAAGAGGAAGAACAACATTTATAAAATAAATCTTTTAGAACTTAAAGTTCATAATGTTAAATGTCTCTTGTCTGTTAATGAGGAGCAATGTGTCTGGCACAGAAGATTGGGACATATTAATATGAGACGTATATCTCAGATTAATAAACTTAATCTTGTCAGAGGACTTCCTAATCTGAAGTTCACCTCAGATGCTCTTTGTGAAGCATGTCAAAAAGGGAAGTTTTCAAAATCCTCTTTTAAATCAAAAAATGTTGTTTCTACTTCCAGACCATTAGAATTACTTCATATTGATCTGTTTGGACCAGTGAAAACTGCATCCATCAGAGGCAAGAAGTATGGATTAGTCATTGTTGATGACTATAGTAGATGGACATGGGTAAAGTTCTTAAAACACAAGGATGAGTATCATTCTGTGTTCTTCGACTTCTGCAAACAAGTCCAGATTGAAAAAGATTACAAAATTATAAAAGTCAGAAGTGATCATGGTGGTGAATTTGAAAACAAATTTTTTGAAAAATATTTTAATGAAAATGACATTGCTCATGATTTTTCCTGTCCTAGAACTCCACAACAAAATGGAGTTGTAGAGAGGAAAAATAAAACTCTGCAAGAAATGTCCAGAACCATGATCAATGAGACTAATCTGGCAAAGCACTTTTGGGCAGAAGCAATCAACACAGCCTGTTACATTCAGAACAGAGTGTCTGTAAGACCTCTTCTGGAGAAGACTCCCTATGAACTATGGAAGAACAGAAAGCCCAACATTTCATATTTTCATCCCTTTGGATGTATTTGCTATATGTTAAATACTAAAGAAAATCTGAACAAGTTTGATTCCAAAGCACAGAAGTGTTTCATGCTTGGGTATTCTGAACACTCTAAAGGCTACAGAGTATACAATACTGAGACACAGATTGTGGAAGAATCTATTCATGTTAGATTTGATGATAAGCTTGGCATTAAAAAGCCAAAGCAGTTTGAAAACTCTGCAGATAGAGAAGTAGTCTTCACAGACACTAAAAGCTCAGAGGCAGACAAAGCTCAAGTGAAGGAACCAGAAGCAACGCCAGATGCAATTCCTTTAACTTCTCAGATGAATAATTTAAACATTTATGAAGAATCAACTGTTAGAGGGTCATCTTCCAGAATCAAAGCTTCTCATCCAGAGAATGTTATCATTGGAAAGAAGGATGACCCTATCAGAACAAGATCCTTTCTCAGATCATCTGAAGCATCATTATTTGGATTGGTGTCAGAAATTGAACCAACTTCTGTAGATGAAGCTCTGCAAGACAATGATTGGATTATTGCCATGCAAGAAGAGCTAAATCAGTTCACCAGAAATGATGTGTGGGATTTAGTTCCAAGACCAAAAGGATTCAACATAATTGGAACTAAATGGGTCTTCAGAAATAAGCTTAATGAGAAATGAGAAGTTGAAAGAAATAAGGCAAGGCTTGTTGCTCAAGGGTACAGTCAACAAGAAGGTATTGATTACACTGAAACTTATGCTCCAGTGGCAAGGTTAGAATCTATATGCCTTCTTATTTC
Source organism: Lathyrus sativus (assembly GCA_963859935.3). Taxonomy (NCBI): domain Eukaryota; kingdom Viridiplantae; phylum Streptophyta; class Magnoliopsida; order Fabales; family Fabaceae; genus Lathyrus; species Lathyrus sativus. Next base: position 345,714,720 of record OZ012735.1, on the reverse strand, counting down.
ATTTGCTGCACAAAATAACATCACTCTATATCAGATGGATGTTAAAAGTGCCTTTCTAAATGGTATTATAGAAGAAGAAGTTTATGTCCACCAGCCTCTTGGTTTTGAGAGTGAAAAATTCCCAAAACATGTTTTCAAACTAAAGAAATCTCTATATGGTTTAAAACAAGCTCCCAGAGCTTGGTATGAGAGATTAAGCAATTTTCTTCTGGAGAAAAATTTCATCAGAGGCAAAGTGGACACAACACTCTTTTGTAAATCATTTAAGAAAGATCTTCTAATTTGTCAAATATATGTGGATGATATCATATTTGGATCTACCAATACTATGCTGGGAAAGGAGTTTGCTCAATGTATGCAGGCAGAATTTGAAATGAGCATGATGGGAGAATTGCGATTCTTTCTGGGAATTCAAGTCAACCAAACTCCAGAGTGAACTTACATTCATCAGACCAAATATGTTAAAGAACTTCTGAAGAAATTTAACATGACTGGTAGTAAGATGGCAAAGACTCCCATGCATCCAACTAGTTCACTAGGCAAGGAAGAGGTAAGTAAGAAAGTAGATCAGAAACTCTACAGAGGTATGATATGATCTCTTCTCTACTTAACTGCTTCTAGACCTGACATTTTGTTCAGTGTATGCTTGTGTGCTAGATTCCAATCAGATCCTAGAGAATCACACTTAACAGATGTTAAGAGGATTCTAAGGTATCTGAAAGGTACTTTTAATGTGGGTTTGTGTTATAGAAAATCTGATGATTTCAAATTAGTTGGATTCTGTGATGCTGACTACGCTGGAGACAGAGTGGAAAGAAAAAGTACTTCTGGAAGTTGTCAATTTCTAGGAAGAAATCTAATCTCTTGGTACAGAAAAAAGCAACCCACAATTGCACTATCAACTACAGAGGCAGAATATATTGCTGCTGCTGGATGTAGCACACAGATGCTCTGGATGAAAAGCCAGCTAGAAGACTATCAGATATTTGAAAGTAACATTTCTATATTCTGTGATAATACTTCTGCTATATGTTTGTCTAAAAACCCCATTTTACACTCTAAGGTAAAACATATAGAAATTAAGCATCATTTCATCAGAGACTATGTTCAGAAGGGAATTATAAACTTAGCCTTTATTGATACAGATCATCAATGGGCAGATATTTTTACAAAACCCCTTGTTGAAGATAGATTCAAATTTATTCTGAAAAATATTGGTATAGATTTGTGTCCAGAATAATATTTGTCATAAGCAAATTTTACAGATGCAACATGTTTAATGATCTAAAGTATGTCATCTGTTAATTTATTCATTTTCTTAAACTATTTTACTTGTGTAAATCTGAACTAACAATGCTCAGAGGATCTGAACATTGGTTAACGTTTCATTTTTCAAAGAGAATTCAGAAGCACATGCAAGCAAACACGTGTCACTCTAAATCTGCAAAGATGGCGTGTACACTACTGAAGAGACGTTTGAGGTGAAGTTTGAATAGTGAAAATCTTGATTTTCCCCCCAATTTGTCATAATCAATTAATGCTTGAAATGATTTTTATTCTCTTTCATTAATTGTTGTGAGTAAACATGCTTTGATTGTTTGTTTGTATGCCTAATTGTTTACTATAAATACCACATCTCTCACCACTTTCACACTTTTCACAACTCAAGAAAGTTTATGCATTTCTGTCTTCTTTTCTCTCTTCACAAAAACCCTAAACCTTTGACAAAATCATCTTAAATGGCAACCTCATCTTCTACAGCAGCTCAGTTTCAATCAACCATGGCTGCAGTTACGTCTGCAAATATGGGTGTGGCTCCATATACGACCCCTAAAAGGACTTTGTTAACACCTATTGACAAACGTGAAGTTCTCTGTGAATCAATGGTGGAATTTGATTCATTGGCTGAAAATGGATTTGAATTTCGTTCAATAGTTGATGCTCAAGGCTGGGTAAAATACTTTGACAGATTATTTGGACCAGTTTACCCCCATCTGGTGAAAGAATTCTGGATACATGCTTTTGTATACCCTAAATTCATCTTGTCTTCTGTTCTAGGTAAGGAGATTATAATCACAGAAGATCTAATCAGGAAACTCATAGGATATGAGGAAACTGATGGAGTATCTCATCTGCCAGCTGGGCGTGTAGATATGGAAGAAGTTTATGAGGAAGTCATGACTGCTGGACAGGCCTCTAACAAGTTTAAAGATCTGAAGCCTGACTACAAGATCTGGGCAAATATTTTCATGGGATGCATTCATCATAGAAAATCTACAAACTCTCCAGATTACGTGAACAATGAATAGCTCTACTTCATGTATTGCTTAAGTCAGAGCACCAAGGTAGATCTTTCTTACATTCTATTCATGCACTTATGGATCATATTAATGCTTCAAGAGAATCTGTAAAAGATAAGGGTCAGAAGATCAGAACATGGATTCCCTTTGGAAGGTTAATTTTAGATATTCTGACAGAAAATGGACTGGTGACTGCTCTGCATGCTGCTGGAGTCAAGGAGGAACTTGAATCTATTGTTGGGAAACCTCTGAATGCCAAGAGTCTTCAGAGACTAAAAATTGTAGAGGAACTCACATCAGCACCCAAGAAGCTGAATATCTCTGAACTTAGTCAGAAGCAAACTCCCGTTGAAGACTACCCATTGTTCTGTGCTAAAGAACCAAGGGAAATAATTTTAAGGTATATTGAGTCTTGCAAGGCAGATGGAACCCCAGTTTCTGCAGATATTCTGAAAAGAGCAAGGGAACCAATGCCTGATGGAGGAAATGAGAACACAAGAAAAAGAGGTCAATCAGAAGCAGAAGATGTGACTGTTCAGAAGAAGCCCAAAGTTGCTGACAAGCCTCAGAAGCTGATCAAGAGGAAAGCATCTGGAGACGCTCCCTCTGTTCCCACAAAGCGTATCAAGATTAAAGGTACCAAATCTTCTGTATCTTCTTTCAATAATACTGTTTTAAATGATTCAACATTTAAGTCTATTCCAAAACCACCTTCTACTCAGAAACAATTTGTTCCTGCTCCATCTCATATCTCTGTTCCTTCCCCACAAAAATCATCTGATCCTGTTTCCATCACACCTGTAAAATCTTCTACTACTCAATCATCTGCACCAACACCAACAATAACAAAACCAGCAAATCAGACTCCACCACCTATAACAAAACCAACAAAACAATCTGAACAACAACAACAACAACCAACAAAACAATCTGAACAACAACAACAACTACCAGAAAAACAACCACCATCAAACACATATGAACCTATTGGATCTGCACAAGTTACTTCTGAACCTATAAAAGTTACATCTGATCCTATTCCATCTGAACCACCTACATCTGATCCACCTACATCAGAACCACCTACATCTGAACCCCCATCAAAACTTTCTGAGAATCCATTAGAATCAACCAACCCATCTGAAACCAATATCCCTGAGACAGAGGTTCTAAATGTTACACCTCTCAAAACTGTTTTTGAAGTGTCCTCTACCTCTTATACACCAACCACATCCTCAAATTCATCAGAATCTGATATACACCCAGATTTTCTGATATCTCCCTCTCACAAAAATTCTGAAGTAAACCAACCAGAACCACCTGTTTCTTCTGAAATTCTCATTCCAAATCCTACCCCAACACCTAAGCCATCTTCTGAAATTCTCATTCCAAATCCTAACCCAACACCAAAGCCATCATCTGAAATTCTCATTCCCAATCCTACTCCTACACCCAAGCCAAGAACATCTGAGCGTGTACCCTCTGCTTCGTGCAAACTGTTTTCCTCTAACAAACTTCCCTCTAGTTTCACCTTAAAACATTTCTACACCAAAATTGAACCATCTGACACTATCACTCCTCTTAAACCCAAACTTACCATCATTCTACCATATGTTCTTCAAACGTATATTAAAACAATGCCAACAATAACTTCATCAGATGCAAAACCATACTCTGCTAAATCTGCATTCAAACCTTACTCTGATAAACCATTTGATGTTGTTTCCCATGCATCAACTGCAAAACCATGTCTGTTGAATGCTTTAACCAGATCAAAACCTGACAATTCATCTGAACCTCCATTCATACCATACTACCCTCCTCCTCTGATCACCATTCATAAATCCATCTTTCCACCTTCTCCCCAACCCAGGCCAATCAAATTGGAAACTCTTCTAAACCCAAAACCTAGAATGAATGTTGATCATTTATTTACAAGTTTTTTGAAAGAAATACAGATGTATTTAGGCTCTGTACAGAGGAAGTGTTCATCAACAATGGATGCAAAGGAATCTGATGCCATTTGAAATGGCTTCATAAACAGATTCAATATTGTAGCATCAAATCTGAAGAACGTATGTTCTGATGATGCGAAGCTCAGATTTGCTGAAGCTGCTAGAAGTCTGTTCTGAACTGTTAGAAGATCTACACCATTGCTTCTTAAAGATGCTCCTTCATCATCAGAAGAGAATACTGAATCTGCATCTGAAGACAACCCTCTTGCTATGACTCTGGTAGAACATCCTTCTGAATCTACTGCTCCTGACTCCAAAGCTCTATGGAAATTGACTATGTTCAAGCTTCAGAAACTGTCCCACCTTCTTCATCTGAGATCAAGAAAGAGTATCCAGATCTTGAAGATAAGATTACAGTTCTGGAAGCTGGTCAATCAGAGATTAAGTCATGGATGGCTAAGCAAGATAAGAAGTCTGAAGACATGGCTCAGTGGATTTCCAAACAAGATCAGGAGAATGAAACTATGGCTAAGTGGATGTCAAAACAAGAACAGTCCTCTTCTGAGATCACGGATCTGTTGAAGATGCTTTTGTCAAAACAATCTTAGTTTATTTTTCTTTTGTTGTTTGCATCTAATGTTTGCACATGTGCTTGAATATTTTCTGATGTTTGTATTTTTTGCTCTGAATGAATGAATGTTTCAAAGTTTTCTCTACATGATTTATCTCGTTTGTTTTTTTCCTTTTTGTCTTTTCAAAGTTATTACTTTTTTCTTATGACAAAAAAGGGGGAGAAAATAGATATGAACTGTTTAATTAAACTTTACCAGAATGAAACTTCAGACATATCAATTTTATCTAACATAATATCTGAGCATTTCAGAACATTTGATAAGTATACTCTGTAAAAGAAACTCTGAGACTCCCAAATCATATATAAATTATCAGACTCTGACTCTGAAATATGCAAGAGACTCTGACTCTCAAATGATTAGAACAATCAAGCTCTAACTCTGAAATATACTCAAGACAAAAAGGGAAGTTTCTATTCCTTATTAATATTTAACTCAGGGGGAGATTCATCATCTAAGGGGGAGTTATAATTATTCTCTTTTCAATTAAACAAAATTTCTGATGTTTTTGTCATCATCAAAAAGGGGGAGATTGTTAGAACACAGATTGGTTCTTAATAATATCTCTATGTTTTGATGATAACTATTATGAAATTTTGTAATTAAGAATTATATACTCTAAAATTTGCTTAAGAATGTTTGCTGCAAATATTAAAGTAAATATAACTCCAGAAGCAAATCAGATCTGAACAGAAGAAATATGCAAGGCTCTGAAGCATCAGATGCATCCATTAGAAGATTCTGAACGATGCCATCAGAAGATCCTGAGCGTTGCCTCCAGAAGGATCTGAAGCAGAAGCTCCAGAAGGATCTGAAGCAAAAGCTCCAGAAGAATCTAAATTAAGTCAGAAGCATCTGAACCAATGAAGAATTATGTATGAAGAGTTTTCAAGCATAGTTAATTCAGAAGACTCTGAAAGTACTAACGCTGCCAGTACTGAGGATCTGTCTCAAAACTCTGCTCTGAACTTATACACGCTAAAAGCACACTTGTTGCAAAGACTCTGATTCAGCAAAACTCTGATCAATATCAGAAGGCTCTGATAAAATTAGACTCTGATGATTCTTGCTGAAAATTGTTGAAGAAGAATTCAAAGATTATGTCCGTTGGAATATCCAAACGACTCTTTCCTTATTTATGCTAGACACAAGAACACAGACAAAAAGGATTTCTCTGTGCTTTCTTCTTCTAGGAAAGGTCACTTGATGTGAAGACAAAAAGGCTCAGACCTTTTGGTACACACTTCTCAACGTGAAATACTCTTGGATCACTGTGCCTATAAAAGGTCAGTTGACGAATTACTTGAAAAGAATTCATTATCAAAGCTCTCATACAAATTCATATATTCTTTCTAGAATTAATTTCTTTGTTCTTAATCTTAAGTGAAAAATCACAGTTGTGATAAAGCTTTATTAGAAGCATTTTAACACTTGTATTTGTTATTATATTTGATTGTAAGAAAACCTTAAGAAGATCCAGTTAGGATCAGTAGTTCTTGAGAAGACTTTGAACAGTTGTTCTTAGTGCTTACTATTGTAATCAGTTGATTAAATAGTGGATTAAGTCCTTGTTTGAGAAAAGCAAATCACTCTAGAAAGGGTGGACTGGAGTAGTTGAGTTCAACGAACCAGGATAAAAATACTTGAGTTTTATTTCTAAGTTTTTATCTTCATACTTATTCAACCCCCCTTCTAAGTATTTTCTCACCTTCATATATATATATATATATATATATATATATATATATATATATATATATATATATATATATATATATATATATATATATATATATATATATATATATATATATATATATATATATATATATATATATATATATATATATATATATATATATATATATATATATATATATATATATATATATATATATATATATATATATATATATATATATATATATATATATATATATATATATATATATATATATATATATATATATATATATATATATATATATATATATATATATATATATATGAGATTGAGTTGTGATAAATGTGGTGATGGTGATGGTATTGGATTGCGAATGTATATTGTTGGTATGCGATTGTATGTGAAGAATGCATGAGAACATATTGTGAATATGTGTGCATTGCTTGATAAATGTGGTGATGGTGTTGAATTGTGGATGCATAATAATTGTATGCGATTATATGTGAAGGATGCATGAAAATATATTGTGAATATATGTGCATTGCTTGATAAATATGGTGATGGTATTGAATTGTGGATGCATAATAATTGTATGCGATTGTATGTGAAGGATGCATGAAAATATATTGTGAATATATGTGCATTGCTTGGTAAATGTGATGATGATGTTGAAAATATGTATATGTGTAAGGCTCGTACTCACTGGGATAGAATAACAAGATGTTGTTCCTAGTGAGGTATAGTGACATGGTCGTATACACTGGGGTAGAATGACTAAGATGTCGTTCCTAGTGGAATAATCACCGGGGTAGAATAACTGAGATGTTGTTCCTGGTGGGGGTATAAATGATGTACCCATAATCCCAAGTAGGGATTGGTGAGAATCGATGAGTTTTATATGAGTCACATGGCATAGATATCATTGTTATATGAAAGTATGCTTGTGTGTGAATTGTTGAATGAGAACTTTGGATATATGCATGATAAATATGCTTGGTGTTATATATATATATATATATATATATATATATATATATATATATATATATATATATATGTGTGTGTGTGTGTGTGTGTATGTGTGTGTGTGTGTGTGTGTGTGTGTGTATGCGCGCGCGCACGTGCGTGCGTGCGTGTGTGTGCGTGTGTGTGTGTGTGTGTGTGTGTACACTTTATGATTAATTGTGATGAATAAACATAATTGTAATGGTTTATGTGCAATAATGTGATTTGTGAATATGTAATTGTGAATGATATTGACTGAGGAATTAATGAATAAACATGATTATATATGTTTATATGAATTATGGTGAATTAAACATAATGTGTATGTTTAGGTGAATTGGTTGAAATTGTGGATGTATGTATGAGGAAATATGCTTAGTGATTATCCATATATTTGTATACACATTGTGGTGTATATGGATGACTTGTGGTGAGAATGTTGATTATGTGTATTCTAAGATTGTGGATATATATAATTATATGCATTGATTATTATGATAATATTTCTCACCCTTCTGCTGGAATGATGTCCTATTTGGCATCGTGCAGGTATCAAGAGTAAAGTTGCTTGTAGTTGCGCGGTCGCTGTTGGTGTTGCTATTTAGTGATTTAATTATATTGGGTCGAGTCATGCTCTGGTCATGTAACACTGGGATTGTTTGGGTTATATTTTAGAGATACATTATGTACTCTATGACATGTTTTTATATTCATTGGAATATTGTGATGTTGGCCTTAGTCTCTAAGAAATGTTGAATTATATGATGAGCATGGTTATTCTATTAAGAGAATTATGATATAAATTGAATCCCCTGCTACATGTAGAATGAAACTTTGAAAAGCATGATCATTTATTGAAGTGTTAATGAGCATCATAGGTGGTTTTTGATGTTTGAAAGTTATGTGTGACACCCTTTTGTAAATGCATGATTATTTACTCTAATTATTCATATATTTTTTGTGGGGTTTAGAAGGGTGTTACACTAACTCTGACAACAAAAGGTTGAGGATAACGATTGAATGAGGAACACCCACTGACTTGCGAGATCATGGTTTCATCAACAAAAGGTTGAAGTAACTTCATGAGGAATGCCCATGAACTTTAAGAATATGCCTCTGGCTGGGCTGAGGTTTGCTTTTGAAATCTCGTCTTGATCAACAAAAGGTTGATAAAACTTCATGAGGAATGCCCACGAATTTGAATAAAATGCCCTTGATTGGGCTGAATGATCATCTTGGAACCACGACTTGATTAACAAAAGGTTGATACAACTTCATGGAGAACACCCACAAATTTGCTAAAGATGCCCCTAACTGGGCTGAAGATGTCTTTGAGCTCTTGATCAATAAAAGGTTGAACAACTTCGTGAGGGACACTCACGGTCTTAAAGAAGATGCCCGTGATCAGGCTGAATCTTATCTTGGAAATCTCGAGATTGATCCTAGACCTTAACTCGTATATGTATGAATACTTAATGTGGAATGATGTTCCATAACAAATGGAAATGCAAATGTTGATGCGCGGAGATGCAAGTGCTGTGGAAGTATGATTGGTTTTGGATATGCATATGATGTTAGATGGTGCTTATGATGTCAAATGCGGTGCGTATGATTTCAAACGGGTGATTGGAAATGCAGGTGCCAACATGGCAGACTTTTGGTAGTTGCCAATGTGGATTAGACTTTGGGTGGTGGGAGGGATTAATTTCCTCGACACGCAGTTCGTTGAAGACGCCATGATTTCCTTGATACCCCAAGTCTGATCACTTGGTGATTTGTTGTAGCTATTTTGAGAGAAGATCGCAGCTCTGCTTGATGGTCAGGATGACCTGGTTTTTCCCCAGTCTGAACATGATAATGGTCTGCCCTTGATTAACCCGTTCTGATCTGTGGAAGCTGAGTTTGATGTTTTGAGATGGCTTGCCCCTGATTGAGTTGTTGAAGGATTTGCCCCAGCTTGTGGGTTTTGAGGTAGCCTTGATTTGTGTCAGCCACTGAAAGTTCAAGTTCCTCTTTGATTGTCCCTTGTTGAAGTTGCTTTGATGTCTAACACTGATTTGCAGTTTAAAATTGTACATTTACAAATGGTAATCTTAATGCAATACTCATGCAAGTTTTGAAAAAGTGTCGTTTATTAAAGTGTCGTGATAGTGTGAGACGAATGGACCGTTATCCCAGATGTTGTGCTAATTTTTCTTAGTGTATGAAAGGTATAACAAGGAAAATGAGATCAATGCTGAAGATTAGAAAATATGTGGAGAGTCAGTTTACATAACCTTGCAATAGTATGTTTTCAGAATAAACCTCGTCTCAATTAGGTCTTTCGAGGGTTGTAACGTGGTCTAGTTTACGGTTTGAAACAAAGGATATTAGGCTCAAAAATTGATTTGTACCCACCCCTTCTTCATGATGATATCCAGTCCTACATTCAACTAATTCTGCACATGGTTGTCATCCAACAGGGTTGACAGTCTAAGAGTGATGATTCTAGGAATGCTCGAAATGGCAGTCACCCTAGTTTGTTTTGATGGATGTCAATGACCCTTTGACTTTGATATGGTGGTCACTGAATCTTATTTGTTTTTGTTTTGGTGAGGATTTGAGGGCCTCTTTTGATTTTGTTTTTGATCCCTAACTTTTGCATGGACTGATTTCGCTTGTCGAATCCATCGGGATAGCCTTGATTTTTGCCTAAGTCTCCTTTGAGGTGCTTGACTTAGCAGACTTTTTTTATTTTGTTGGAGGATTGTGACTTCCAAGTCATGGGTCTTTAAAGAACAATCGTCATGTCTTTTGGATTTTTCTTTGTGATTCGAGTGCGCAATTGAACTAACTAAACACTACCCTGCCCCAGGTTGAGTGTAAGGGTTTGAATATCCGAAGGAAACTGCTACTTCTAGGCTCAAAGTGGTTAACTAGGGATTAAATCCTTGTCTCTCTAGTGTTTGGGGAATTGAAACAATGCATGTACATCATCAACGATATTCTCTCTGAAATCATACAGTTTGCAATTATGCGTATTTTATTGTCATCATCCTCCCTCCAATCACGCTAAACAACAATTGATAAAGAGTGTGAAGTGGAAAAATATGTGTGTGTGATTTGTAGAAATAAATGAATACGACATAATTAATATATTAATAAAACTAAATACGAAACATAATGTTCAAAGCATACAGTACTTAAACGAACAAAGACAAAATACAAAAACGCAAATAATGAAATGACAACAATGACTGCCTTTTTCGGGGAGATGAACTTGACTTGACTTGATTTAACTTGATCTGATGTTGGCACTAGCTTGGCAGCGGCATTGGATTGTTGATGATATTTTGATTCTTCCCATTGAAATTGAGAGCATTCCTATCAATCATGTCCTAAATTTTGTGTTTAAAAGCTCTACAGTTCTCAATTGTATGCCCTGGAACGCCCTTATGAAACTCGCAATGGGCGTTTGCATCGTAGTCGGGAGGAATGACAATCGGAGGAGCTAGGTCTCTCAGATTGATGGCTTTTTTCTCCAACAATTGAGCAAAGATATTAGCATATGTCATTGGCAGACAATCAAAGACTCTACCTGGCTTCCTCATCCTTTGTTGATTAGGCTAACATTGTTATTGATGTTGAGGAGGATACTGATACTCTTGCTGATTGTAGGACTGTTATTGAGGAGCCTGTTGCTGAGGCATTTGAGCTTGAACAGCTGGCTGATAAGGCATTTGAGCATATTGCGCAGCAACAACATACATATACTGGTAATAAGGGATTTGATAAGGCATAGGAGCGGGAGCTTGTTGAGGAGCTGGCCCTTTCTGCGCAGAGATGGTATTAGTTTCACCCTCTTTCTTCTTGTATCCGTTGAAAGGCTTCCTGGCTCCAGACTGACTACTAGAGCCTCCTTGTATTTTTCCGCTTTTCATACCTTCTTCAATTCTCTAACCAATGATCATCAAGTCAGAGAATTCAGCCAAAACACTACCAATCATCTTCTCTTAGTATTGGCCTTGCCAAGTGCCCATGAATATGTCAATCAGTTCACGGTCGACAAGAGATGGATGCACCCTTGCAGCTAGCTCTCTCCAGCGTTGTGTGTACTCCTTAAAGGATTCACTGTCCTTTTGAGCCATAGTATGAAGTTGAGTATGGTTCGGAGCAAGGTTGGTGTTATATTTGTACTACTTGACAAATGCATCAGCTAACTCAGCCCAAGTGTACACACTGTTATGCTCTAGCTACATATACCACTCGAGTGATGCTCCAGACAAGCTGTCTTGGAAGCAATGAAACATAAGCTTTTCGTCTCTGGCATAAGTAGCCATCTTGCGACAGTACATCTTCAAATGGATGTTTGGACAAATGAGTCCCTTGTACTTCAAGAATTTTGGTACCTTGAACTTGGGAGGAATGACAACATCCGACACCAAGCACAATTCCAGAGTATTAAGAGAATTTGAGTTGTGCCTTTCTATGACTCGGAGTTTTTCAGCTAGATCACGGTAAATCTTGATGGCATCTGAATCCTGAGCAGTAAAAAAACTGACAATGGGGATATCAGTAAGATAGTTTTGAACATCATCATACTAGTCTAGCAGATTCTCTTTAGCATGAGGAATGGGGATCTGAACTACAGCAGGTTGGACTTGCGGGATGGCTCCAACAGTAACTCCAGGTGCTAGGATCGGTTGGGAGGTGGCTCCCTCAGCTGCGGGGATGAAGTTCATCGAAATCCCATAGTTGATGGGGTTGGGAACAGGTACTTAGAGCCTCAAAGTAGACCCTTGCACATGACCGTTGTTGTTGACGGTGGCGGCTATACGCACATATTCCTCCTTTTTGGCCGTGGTGAGGGCTTCGAAAATATGGTCAATCTTTCCTTTGATGGAGTCCAACTCCTCTCTAAAGGTGACTTGCTCTTGCTGAATCTGCTCCATCATGCGTCTAGTGTTAGCTCTTGTAACACCCCACTCTAAACTATCGCAGAAAAAATAAGATAAACAACAAAAACAATTCAGAGTGCAGCAAATAAAGTTTCATGACGACCGTCATGGATGTCACGACCGTCACGGTCATGACGAGCGTCAAGGAGCTGTGACGACCGTCATACTCCCAAATTCTCAGACGCATCAGAGGTGTCACATTTCAACTCTTAACCAAAACACATACACCTGCAAAAGATCATTTACTAACATACGTAGCACAAAATTCGGATGAACAAACAACAATAATTTGTTTAACATTTTAATCATAAAACGACATGTTATAATACACTTCCAACGATCCGTAATAATTAAATTCCATTAAAATTCAGCAAGTCATTATCTTGCATCAATTCACTAAAACAACCATGCATCCAAGCAACATATGGCATTATCAGAAACAACCAATCTATTTGCCATAGTACTTAATAAAATTCAGCAACAAGGAATTCAATTAAAACAATAACATTAATCGTTCATCCCCTCAGAGTGCTACGTATCAGAGCGACCAACGACCTTAAACATAAAGCGACACTTTCTTTCGAGTTACCTGCAAATTACCACCAACGGAGGTAACATACAACGTAAAGGGTGAGATATCAACAACATAACATAAGGCATGATAAAAGTCATGTCAGGATTATATCACAGCAATTAAGATTCTCGCGGCTTTATAAATATCATAAATAATGACTATACTGATTCATCGCTCATATATACTACGACAAGCAAGATATCTCATCAACACGTCATCACGTGCAAACACAACAAAAATGCGACTCTATGCGACTCAACTGTGCATATGCATGTGGTACCATTTTGGGAGACAACACTCCACAATTATTCGGGAGACTCACTCCACAATTATTCGGGAGACTCACTCCATAATTATTCGGGAGACTCACTCCACAATTATCCGGGAGACTCACTCCACAATTATTTTATTTTGTCATCAAAGACACAACCGTCGCCAATCCAGGCCAAATGATATGCTATGAGATGCAACTATTATGGACTATAACACAACAACGACAACTGTGCAACAACCGTGCAACAAGGCATCAAGCCTACAACCAATTATCCATAACAGAAATATTGCATTTCGCATACATCATATACTCACCACTTCAACCTGTTCATGTCAGAGAACAAGTAACAATATCGTTCCTACGAATAAGAATCCAACACATTTTCGCAGAAAACAATTAAAAACAACATCGTCTCTACAATTGAGAACTCAACAGCATTTTCATGTCAGAGAACAACTACCAACATCATTACTACAAATAAGAACTCAACACATTTTCATATACTTTCATACGGGTAATATAACTACAACTTCTAATTTAATTAAATAGGGACATAATAACAACACCTTCTTAATAAATGGGAAAATAGCGCGTGTCAACACCGTTTCCCAATTTCCCTAAAAACTAATGACATAACACACTCATTCATACACAGACAGGCATTAACCCTTAGTATTTCTCAGGCACAGGTAAACATTAACCCTTAATATTTCTTCAACTTACGGGAACTATATCTATGACTCGATTCCCTACCTGAAGTCGATCAAGTAAGAGCATAATAACAACCTTTTCTCAACAAATGGGAACTTAGCGCATGTCGGCGTCGATTCCCAACATTACTAGATAGAACTAATGACATAAACACTAATTCAGGCGTAGACAAACATTAACCCTTAATATTTCTCAACCTACGGGAACATTTACTATGGGAACATTACTACGGGAACATCACTACGGGAACGTTACTACGGGAACATTACCACGGGAATATTACTACGGGAACATTGTTACGGGAATATTACTACAGGAACATTGCTACGGGAACATTACCACGAGAATATTACTACGGGAATATTAACCCTATGATTCCATACCCTTCATGAAATCCATCATGCCCACAGTTATAGAATTGAACCCCACCATTACCTTTGGATTGAGTGCAACTCTAAACTTCCGGTTCCCGTTTTCCCTCCGGCGACTCCTCTGCAACTACCGTGAATTCTCTCTGGTGGTTAATTGTCCTCTTCTCAACTTCTCTCGGTCACGATCTCTTTTTCCTTTGATTTTGGTTCTGAGCAGTTTTAACGTGTTTCCTCTTTCTCCCAAAATCCCTCTTTTATATTTACTCCAATTATAATAATAATAATAGTAATAATAATAATAATAGTAGTAGTAATAATAATAATAATAATAACATTACTATTAATTATTAAATTATCACCAATTATTAATTATATTATATTAATATTAAACTCCAAACGTTGTTAATAATTCTTACAGTCTAAGGGCATCCACCAACGCCACTCAGACACACCTCCACATAAGGACACACCAATATAGAAATAACGCCAAAAAGACTAAATAGTTAAAAAGGGTGTTACAACTCTCCCCCACTTTAAGTATTTTCGTCCTCGAAAATTACCTGATGGAAACAATTCCGGATACGCTACCCGCATCCTGCTTTCCAATTCTCAAATTCGAGCACAAAACTCTTGCTCGACTCATTCCAACACAAGGGAGTCATACACCTCCTATCACACAAAGCCTCATACAGCGTCGTCCCGATACTAGAATGATAACTGTTATTGTAGGTAACTCAATCAACGATAATTAACTATCCCACGATCCACCTTGATCCAACACACAAGCTCTCCACAAATCCTCTAAAGACTGGATAGTTCTCTCTGTCCGTCTATCCGTCCATGAATGATAGGCAGAGTTCAACTTCAACATGGTACTCAAGCGTTTGCAAACTCTCCCAAAATCTCGATGAAAACTCAGATTCCC
Organism: Lathyrus sativus; assembly: GCA_963859935.3. Classification (NCBI taxonomy): domain Eukaryota; kingdom Viridiplantae; phylum Streptophyta; class Magnoliopsida; order Fabales; family Fabaceae; genus Lathyrus; species Lathyrus sativus. The sequence continues at coordinate 345,699,352 of OZ012735.1, read as the reverse complement.
ATCAGACCCAACGGTCTCTAACGTCTATTCTTCGACTTCTGACAAGTCTAATCAGGATATACATACTCAACCACTTCTCTCTCCATCTATAGCCTTCAAAATAATTTCCTCAAATCCGGTTACATATTCATAGCACCGGGATGGATACTCCATCTACCTCAATACTCTTATTCCATTCAATAATATTTAGAACACAAACTCTATCACGACATCTCATGATACCTTTTCCATTAATCTGAAAATCATCCCTTCGACTTTAATTCCTCAGATTCAACCAATCTACCAACTCAAACCAGAGTTCTGACCTTATCGAATCTCGTCAAGAATAACACTAGTAAGGTCCAACATGCTAAGCTTAACTCCATCAGAAGTCTCTTCACCAACCAACTCATACCACAAAATTACTCAATCAGTCCTAACTCTTTTCACCACCATCATCGGCATATGCAAGGATTTCCAAGTCAATGCATAAGCTACCACGTTCGCTTCACCCGAATGGTAATCCAATACAAAACCATAATCCTTCAGGAGTCCCAATTATTCTCTGCCTCGTATTCAAATCTTCCAACTCACGCAAATACCTTAAGCTCTTGAAGTCACCAACCATTTCAAATCTCAAACTAACCAATCGAAGCCTCCACCTTCGACACAAACACAACAACAACCAACTCTAAATTACTCGTCAGATAATCCCTCTTATGTACTTTAAATTGCCTCCAAGCATAAATAAACTCGTTGATGTTTTACTTAACATATCCCCCAATCATATCAACAAAGCATCACAAAACACGACAAATGGTCCTGTCGGGTTATGCAAAAATCAACACACAATACGTTTTCAATTTTCTGCTATAATTGAACCAGGTACAGGCCTCAAAACAATTTTTCCTAGAAAGATCATCTCGTTAGCTTTCCAACACTTCGAACGGGGACTAAAACCGACTTACGGATCAAGAGATATGAATTTTCGAAGTTTCTCCAAAACAGAATTTTTTCTGCATAAAGGCTGCTACGGGTTTGAGCATTTTCGCCCGAAAATCCGACCGATTCAATTATTTTCTTCGAAACAACCACATACTCATTCATACCAAATATATATTAGTGGTTTAGAACCATCAAACTTGAAATCTACGACTTTCGATTTCAATCTGAATCTTAAATCCTCAAATCTCCAAAAATGCAAAAACTTACAAAAATTCATCAAATTCGATAAAACAAGCATACTCGATCACGGCCTAACATTACCCGACACAACTGCGTAATCTATTCCAACTTTCGTCCGTAAAAACATCGATTCCGTAAAAAGCTGCGATCACGGAATTCGACGTACGACAACAACTTCACACTTAGAAGGTCATTTGACACATCTTCAACTCTTAGAATATTTAAAGGTCTAATTATACCAATATCGCATTCCACATCTTACTTTCTTTAATAATCATCAGAAGTCACTGTCCACTCTTAATATACTCGACCTCACACTCTGTTGCCTTAGCACACACACTAGACATGAGTCTCAACACTGCTTAATCAGTTTAATTCCTTGACCATCCAAATAGTCATATAATATGGAGCTCTCACTCTCAGACTAGTTTCCGTAACTAAGTCGGTCACAACACCACTTCACGTCCTGGATGTATATCACTATCTTGTCAGGCTAACTTCCAGACAACCACAATTAATCGGCAAATCGCCAACTTCCCACTTTCATTATAATCCAAAAATTCCCATCAAAATTAAACACCTCCTCCTGCACCGACTCATCAAAACCATTCTTAAGCACTTAGCTTAACTCAAGACAATTCACTGCTCACGCCATCCAAGCTTGCAAGACATGCATATCCCATCTAACATGACTCCGTCCATAAACTATAAGAGCGTTCAACCACACACCGAGCTACAACTCCACACTGGCAGCACCCTGGAGAAGCACAAGCTTCTCCCTCACTTGAATCATTCTCACTCCTGTAGGAAAAGGTTCTACAACAAAACATGTGCTGGCAGTGTTTTCACACACATGTCGCATACCAGGGAATACACAACATTAGACAACTTGGCCGGACGGACCGACCTGCTCTAATACCAATTGTAACACCCCACTCTAAACTATCGCGGAAAAATAAGATAAACAACAGAAACAATTCAGAGTGCAGCAAATAAAGTTTCATGACGACCGTCATGGATGTCACGACCGTCACGGTCATGATGAGCGTCAAGGAGCTGTGACGACCGTCACACTTCCAAATTCTCAGACGCATCAGAGGTGTCACATTTCAACTCTTAACCAAAACACATACACCTGCAAAAGATCATTTACTAACATACGTAGCACAAAATTTGGATGAACAAACAACGATAATTTGTTTAACATTTTAATCATAAAACGACATGTTATAATACACTTCCAACGATCCGTAATAATTAAATTCCATTAAAATTCAGCAAGTCATTATCTTGCATCAATTCACTAAAACAACCATGCATCCAAGCAACATTTGGCATTATCAGAAACAACCAATCTATTTGCCATAGTACTTAATAAAATTCAGCAACAAGGAATTCAATTAAAACAAAAACATTAATCGTTCATCCCCCCAGAGTGCTACGTATCAGAGCGACCAACGACCTTAAACATAAAGCGACACTTTCTTCCGAGTTACCTGTAAACTACCACCAATGGAGGTAACATACAACGTAAAGGGTGAGATATCAACAACATAACATAAGGCATGATAAAAGTCATGTCAGGATTATATCACAGCAATTAAGATTCTCACGGCTTTATAAATATCATAAATAATGACTACACTGATTCATCGCTCATATATACTACGACAAGCAAGATATCTCATCAACACATCGTCACGTGCAAACACAACAAAAATGCGACTCTATGCGACTCAACTGTGCATATGCATGTGGTACCATTTTGGGAGACAATACTCCACAATTATTCGGGAGACTCACTCTACAATTATTCGGGAGACTCACTCCATAATTATCCGGGAGACTCACTCCACAATTATTCGGGAGACTCACTCCATAATTATCCGGGAGACTCACTCCACAATTATTTTATTTTGTCATCAAAGACACAACCGTCGCCAATCCAGGCCAAATGATATGCTATGAGATGCAACTATTATAGACTATAACACAACAACGACAACTGTGCAACAACCGTGCAACAAGGCATCAAGCCTACAACCAATTATTCATAACAGAAACATCGCATTTCGCATACATCATGTACTCACCACTTCAACCTGTTCATGTCAGAGAAAAAGTAACAATATCGTTCCTACAAATAAGAATCCAACACATTTTTGCAGGAAACAATTAAAAACAACATCGTCTCTACAATTGAGAACTCAACAACATTTTCATGTCAGAGAACAACTACCAACATCATTACTACAAATAAGAACTCAACACATTTTCATATACTTTCATACGGGTAATATAACTACAACTTCTAATTTAATTAAATAGGGACATAATAACAACACCTTCTTAATAAATGGGAAAATAGCGCGTGTCGGCACCGTTTCCCAATTTCCCCCAAAACTAATGACATAACACACTCATTCATACACAGACAGGCATTAACCCTTAGTATTTCTCAGGCACAGGTACACATTAACCCTTAATATTTCTTCAACTTAAGGGAACTATATCTATGAATCGATTCCCTACCTGAAGTCGATCAAGTAAGAGCATAATAACAACCTTTTCTCAACAAATGGGAACTTAGCGCGTGTCGGCGCCGATTCCCAACATTACTACATAGAACTAATGACATAAACACTAATTCAGGCGTAGACAAACATTAACCCTTAATATTTCTCAACCTACGGGAATATTTACTACGGGAACATTACTACGAGAACATCACTACGGGAACGTTACTACGGGAACATTACCACGTGAATATTACTACGGGAACATTGCTACGGGAATATTACTACGGGAACATTGCTACGGGAACATTACCACGGGAATATTACTACAGGAATATTAACCCTATGATTCCATACCCTTCATGAAATCCATCATGCCCACAGTTATAGAATTGAACGCCACCCTTACCTTTGGATTGAGTGCAACTCTAAACTTCCGGTTCCCGTTTGCCCTCCGGCGACTCCTCTGCAACTACCGTGAATTCTCTCTGGTGGTTAATTCTCCTCTTCTCAACTTCTCTCGGTCACGATCTCTTTTTCCTTTGATTTTGGTTCTGAGCAGTTTTAACGTGTTTCCTCTTTCTCCAAAAATCCCTCTTTTATATTTACTCCAATTATAATAATAATAATAATAATAATAATAATAATAATAATAGTAATAATAATAGTAGTAGTAGTAATAATAATAATAATAATAATAATAATAATAATAATAATAATAATAACATTACTATTAATTATTAAATTATCACCAATTATTAATTATATTATATTAATATTAAACTCCAATCGTTGTTAATAATTCTTACAGTCTAAGGGCATCCACCAACGCCACTCAAACACACCTCCACATAAGGACACACCAACATAGAAATAACGCCAAAAAGACTAAATAGTTAAAAGGGGTGTTACAACTCTAGTTGCATACTGGTGTTGAGGAAACAACTTTATTTACTGGAAAGGAAGGAAGGAGAAATGAGATCCTGCTGAAGGAATGAAAATGCAAGATGCACAACAAATGCAATGACATGTATGCAAGATGCAATGTAAGATGCCAGATCTAGGATCGCAGGGTCACAGGTTCAAACAGTTATGAGGTTGGCCGGAAGAACGGGTCAAGAACCATAGTCACTGCTCAAAGAAACCCCACAGGTAGGATTCTAAAACGGGTAGGTGCCTAGAGTCATGGATATCTTTCAAAGATATTATACCCATGACAAAGCCTCATAAATACAATAATATCTTCGAAAGGATCTCCTCTAGGTGAGGTTTTCGTATCTTCTACACGAGAAAGACTCCTCGGAGGCGTCAACTACATAACCATCGACCCACGGGTTCTAAAACAGGTTCTTAGAGTCATAGATCGAGGTTGAAAATATTATTGTCAGGAAGTAATACGTCCTAGGGATCTCCTTTGATTAGGGCGTTCGTGTTAATCCAAAAAAGAGTTAACACTACCAACCACTATGGATAGAACACGTTAATGGTCCTTGGGATCAACGATTCCGGCTTGAAAATAGTATTGTTATGGCAAAGACTCACCACAACAATAACATATCCAAGGGAATCTACTCCAAGCGGGGTTTTCGTTTCGGCCTTACGTGGAAGAACCCAAGCAAGTCTCCACTACACAACCACCATCCTAATCCTAGGGTTTTACTCAGGCTCGGGTGTAGAGCCATATCACAAAGTCCCCATAAGTAGAGAAACCCAACAATGTCACAATAATCAAAAGCAACAAAGATAAGGATAGGAAAGCAAGTAAATAAACGAGTAAACGAGAAAAAAATAACTAAGTGAAGCTAACAAGCTCATAATTCGAACTAAGATAGGCTCAACTCTCTCTTGCATGGAGCAATACTTCCCTAGCAAAGTCGCCAGTTGTCGCACCTCAAAAAATCAACGAGAACACGACCCTCACGCTAAAGGCGCAGAAACGCGGTTCGACAGAGTCGCCACGGAACTTTATTTATCCCAAAGATATGGGAAAGTAAAAATATCGAGAAAACCTTTTAAAGGAAAGACAATAACAATGGTCATCGCAACTAATGTTCCGGGTTCGGGAGTCGGTTACGCAAGCAGAAGGTATTAGCACCCCTCACGCCCGTCGTATTCAATGGGAACCTCTTAATTCAAATTGTGAAGAACGTTAGCTAAGCTTAGTTGTTTTATTCTCAATGATGAATGCGAATTGATATGATAAAAGGATAACGATGCTAAGGGGAAATGGGTGGTTATAGGATCCCCAGCAGATTCTCCAGCTGTCACACCTCAAAAAATCATATCGAGAAACGACCCTTGCGCTAAAGGCGCGAAAGAAAATGTGGTTCGACAGAGTCGCCACCGAACCTTATTTATCCCAAAAGAGATGGGAAAGGAAAATATCGAGAAAACCTTTAAGAGAAAGATAAGAACAATGGTCGTCGCAACCAATGTTTCAGGTTCGGGAGTCAGTTACGCAAGGGGAAGGTATTAGCACCCCTCACGCCCGTTGTACTCCATGAAAACCTCTTAATTCAAATTGTGATGAACGTTAGCTAAGCTTAGTTGTTTCCTTCTCAATAATAAATGTGAAATGGTACAATAAAAGGATAAAGACGCTGTTAGATGCCAAACTTTGCTTATTTGACCTATTAAATGTTGGCATCTTTCATTCTTTTTGTAGGTGAAAGTGATTAGAATCACTCTTGTTTTTTATGATATGCTTCATTGTATGAAAATGTCTTGGTTGCTTTGATTTGTGTGCTATTGTTTAGAAATTAGGCACAAAATAAGAAGAGTAAGACACAAGGACTTTGACAAGGAAACCAAGTCAGCAGCAAAACATCAACAAGTTCGCACAGCAAACTTCCTAGCAAATTTGCTCAGAAAAATCATCAACAAGTTCGCATAGTGAACTTGCGAGCGAAGGCCCTTGGGAACCTGACACTGTTCATACAGAGAGAAAAGACATCAAAATTCGTTGTGCCAAGGAGCTAGCAAATGGTTCGCTGGAGCGAATGAGAAGCGAAGTCCTAGCGAATAGCCCCAGACCTGAGGCAGTAAGTATTTGGACAAGAATTCGTTGTTCAAAGTTTGTAGCGAAGCCTTCGCAGTGCGAAGGATTCCTCGCACAAAGAATATATGGAAAAGTCTCAAGGGCGGTTTAACTGTTCAGAGGCACCTCAGGTGCCTAATTTGATGTTCGCTAGGCAAAGGATCTGTTCGCAGTGCGAACAAGACAGATCTTGAATGTGCTATATAAGTACTTTTCTTGCTTTTTAGGTTAGAATGTAATTTTTTTTACATCAGAACTTATCTCTCCTCATTTCAAGTTTATTTTAGAGAGATAAATACAAAACCCTAAGAGGGAGGAGGTAAGATCTTTGATCTCTTGTTGGGGTTTGGATGTAATCTTTTGATACCTTATATATTTCATCTAATGTATGTTTGCGGACTAGTTTGGATTCTCTATTGATTGATTATCTTTGATTGCTTATTTGTGGGTCTTGACAAAACCTTTTCACATCTTTGATCTAAGATTTTCATCTATCAATGAACAAACTTTTGACATGGTTTTGTAATTTGATATTCATTGTATCTTCTATTTTATTGTGTTGATTAAGTAGCATGAGTAGCATGAGTAGGATCAATACGATATTGTGCGGGTGTGTGATAATAGTGATGAAGAATGATGTTCACATACACTTGGCAAATTAGATGAATACATGTAAAAAGGGTTAAGCCTATGTACGTATTCTGATCATTGTGTTTTATATGAAACAATCATTTATCCGATATGGGTGTCGTCTTTATTTACCTGATTATCTTTGATTTGAACTGCTATAGACATATACTCTTCAGATATGGATCTAGGATGATTACCTGTTAGTTCTTAAACTCTATACATAGATTTAAGCTTAGCATTTGCGTGAGTATCAATTCTTAATGCTCTGTGTTGTGTTTTTATTGCGTGAGACATCACCAATGAGACAACACGGTTTTTCTCTCAATGTTGCGTTAGAGATGACCTCTGTCGTGGGTGATATGTGAGGATATTAGACGAATGATTTAGTTGTGTTTAACATTATCAGAAGAATGCATGTGTTATCAATTGATGAGATACAATTCCAACAAGGCTCCGTTTATATTTCAGTCTTCACTTTATATTTTCCGTCTTTACACTTTCTGCCTTTTATTCTTGGTTCCTTGGACCTTTTAAACCAAACCTTTTGAACAGCGAGCTTAGAAATGTAGAGACCATTGAATGGCGTTCTTTCATTGCACCGACCCCTGTGGAGATGATATATATCCCGGAGGGAATTCCTTCAAAACTAAATTTTTGCTTCTTGCCGTTTTACTGTAGTTCAAACAGACGCTAAGGGGAAATGAATGGTTTATAGGATAGGGTGCTCGCCAAGGATTGGGGACCTTGTGCCTACGTATGCTCATTCATTCGAGAATGAGAAATCAGAGCTTCCGTAGTTCGACTACGGGAAAGGATAGGGGCAAACGGAAGATGGAGGGAAGGTAGCTCGCCAAGATCGTCACAATCTTGTGCCTACGTATCTTACAATTATATGAATGAAGAATCAGAGCGCCCGTAGTTCGTGGGGACGACCACGAAAAAGAGAGGGTTTGAAGAGTTGAAGTTTGGATCGGATGACGATTACTCGAAGCTTAAGAAATGCTCCTCGGGCCTAAGTAATTGGGAGAATGAGTCAAAGACTTGACTCTCTCTCTTTTTCATCTTGAAAAGAAGGTTGTGTTCGAATGGTGCTTTGAATGATGAGTGTTTGAAAAGAAATTTGGGATGTTGTCGAGTTGGAAGTGTTTTAGAGGCGTCAACTGCTCACACACGAGTAAGATAACTCGTATCCAAACAACTGAAGAGAGATCAAAGGCTTAATCTTACTCTTTTTCACCTTGAAGAGAATTAAACAATTATTAATTGTATTGATAGTTTGATTGTGAAAATTCGCTTGACGTTGGATCAAGGGTTTGATTTCATTTGCATGCAAAGACGTGGTTGTTGCACCCCAAAATTTGACCAACATTTATTCATTCATGGAGTATTTGAAAGTTGATACCTTCATCAGAAAGTTCAAGAGATCCTCAGAGGAATTGGTTGAAACCAGGGTTGTGTGCCTCCTAACTTGAGAGTTGTGGGTGCCCCTCAGATGATTCTGAGGCTTTGAGAATAAACTTGATGTTTTGAGAAAGCTTATGAGATGTCTTGATAGCTTTCATGAAGCCTAGAGAGGTCATTATGCAAGAATTCAGGAAATTCAACCATGAATGGTAGAATTAGGGTTTTGACTGGGTCAACCCTAGGGTAACTGAAGTTTTGGGGAAGGTTGAGACCTAATCCAAGGGCCATGAGATCATGTAATGATGTATAGAGATGCTATAAAGATGATTCCTAGACCAACTCATCATGATTGAGGAGTTTGAGAAGTTTTGAGTTAGGGTTTCTGAGGACTGTCAGTGAAAAACCCTAATTTGATCCCTATCTTCCAGGCAGTTTTAGCTCTAGATGTGATTGATATCTCATCTTTCCCACAACATGAATGTTGTGGAGCTTGTTCTTAGCTTTAATTTGAGTGGTGGAAGTCCTTGATAGGAGTTACAGAGCTCAAGTTATGGTTTTGACAAATTACAGGTCAGCAGAGGTGTGTGAATCTGGGTCCTTGAAAGTCACCCAACTTGCAGACAACTTTTGCCCTAGTAGGTTGATTCCTATGGTTTCTTGGTCAACATGAATGTTGAAGAGGATCTTCTTAGCTTTAATTTGAGTGGTAGAAGTCCTTGATTGGATTTGGGGAACTCAAGTTATGGTTTGAACAAGGCAGGGGTATTTTGGTCATTTGTCAGTTATAGGTCATTTTAGCCAATGCCTAAAACTCCTATTTCCAAGCCTCAAATGGAAAAACTCAAAACATGAAAGTTGCTCAAAATGTGATTTTAAGTCTAGAAAGAAGGTCACAAATTGTTGAAAAAGCTCATAGCACAAGATTCCATGATTGGTTGAAAATGAACTAAATATGACTTATAACTTTGAAAAGTTGAAATGGAAAAGTGTTTTGGAAGATCCACAAATCCAAAATAGGTCATCCAATATATCATTTTGATTGGAAAAACCATTTTGAGAAGATTGGTTTAAGTAGAATTTTCATTTGAGGTTTAAAAAATGAGGTTCCTTTGGAATTTAGTTGCTTGCATAATAAGGCACCAAGGTGAAACTCAAAGGAAGTGAACATACAAGCTTGCAATGCATCTAAACACTTCCTAAAACTCATTTAAGGAGAAGTTCAAGTGAAATTGAAGGGCTGTACCAAGGGAAACAAGGATTGGCATATGAGATGAGTTGGAACCAAAATGTCATAACATGATAAATTGAACATCCCATAGGATCATTCCAGAACCTTATAGAAGAGTCTAAACCTCTCTATATAAGGATTATAGCTGGTGCAGGGCATTGGTTGGAGAAGAATAGGTCAAAATTGAAGGATAGCACTTGAATTTTCAAGCTTGCATCAAGAATCAAATCGTGGAATTAAGGAAGATTCAACCTCTACTCTTGCAAACAGAAGCAAGGAGGTGATTCCCTGAGTGATTCCACAAGAGATTGAAGCTTGGTTTGAGCAAATTCCTCATCTGTTCATCAAGAAACCAGGTCTGCCATTTTCTTCTTTACACCCTTAATTATGCGTTGATAGATTGATTTGTTTGCATAGAACTGTTAGGAACAACTAGAGGACCAATTCCTGAAAGTTAGAGATCATTTCATGGAGTTTGAGTTTTTGACTCGAATCTTGAATCACCAAGAACTGCTTGTATGTTGAGTGTTAAGATTAGATAATTATATCAGAATAATGAGGGCCATGAATAGAGTAGGTTAGTGTCAAGAAACGCAAGAAACAAGAAGGTCGAAAATGGAGTGTTACTTAAGTTGGTGCTATCGGGTTAGTCAGTAGGAAGTGTTTTAATGGAAACTATCGGTCCAGCTGTGTAGAGCTTGAAAAATGGAGCAATATTGACGTTTACACTTTGGGATTTCATTGAGTAGTGAGAGAGAACCGATGGGAGAAAGGTATCCACGTATGGTGCATCAATGGAGGTTTGAAACCCTAACTTGTATCCAAGCTTGAAGACGACATGCTGTCCGTCGGATCCTTGGGTTTTAGTTGACTGGAAATCATATCCCACGGTCCAGATTGATTCACGAATGGAGGGAAGTTTAAACTCAGCCAAACGCTGCGTTTAACTTAATGCCCCTCATGGGCTTAAGTGATTTGCTTTCCGCGCCCCCTCGTAGCAAGGCCCATCCAGAACGCGTTGGAAATACTGCTAATTGCACCGCGTGGTCTTTTTTCTTTTTTTTAAAAAGTCTGAGGGGTTATTGGGCTTAACCCCAGGTGCTACGCGCACCCCCAGCTGAGAGGCCCAGCGCCTTTAACACTTAACCCACTTACTTGTTACACCCCCTCCCTTTAATTCATTTCTTTTTAATTTTCTTTTAATTTTGTCTGTTTTGAATAATTCATTAAAAATAGATAAAAAATGTTTTTTAATTTCTTCTTTTTTTCCTGAGTAGATTAAAATGAGTAGAAAATTATAAAAATAAAATTGAGATTTTATTTTTAGGTTTAATATTTTTAGTAGATTTTCCAATTAAATAGCTTTTTAATTGTTTCATTTTGATATTTGATTTTGTAGGAATTGTTTTAGTACTTTCCATTAATCTTTTTTACCCATTCTTTTTTTGTGCAATTAGATGATTAGTCATACTTCCCCATAGGTTTTTTTCTAGATTTTTTAGAATTAATCTTGATTAGTTTAATTAGGGTTGACTTAGGATAGTTCAATTAGGGTTTAGAATTGTGCATAGGTGATGATTCCTTTCTTTGATTGAGTTTTATCTTGATTTTTAGGTAGAAACCTTTGTAGATGTTATGAGTAGGTGTTGAGGACCCTTGTGAATATTTGTTAGATTTTTTCCCCATTAGTTTAGTATTTTTAGGTATTGTCTGAAGTTGCCTGATGATTTGGCCTGTTCAGTGGGTTATCTGTTCATCTGTGGGGTTCTTTCTGAGGAATTTGATGAAGGGCTTGGGTTGCCTTGAGGATATTGATGGAGAGCATCATGAGGGGAAGCTTGTAGATCAAGATGCAGAGACCCAGAGCTTGGCTGATGCCCTGTTGGTGAGGTTTGAGAGCCTGAAGTTTGAAGGAAGTTCATGGTACTTTCCTGAGGAAGGCACTATGAATGACTTTCATCCTTCCTTCTCACCTCTTTCTTAAGTATCCAATGATGTTGGAGCCAACTTGTGAGTTTAATTTCTCCTGAGGAGGAATGTAAACTGATCACATGTTGTTGAGCCACATGGGATACAACTCCTAAGTGGAAGCCTCCTAGTACTTTCCTGAGGAAGGTCCTATGGGTCTATTCACTTAGTTCCACTAGTTGATCTAGGATTTCTTAAGTATCCAATGATGTTGGAGCCAACTTGTGAGTTTAATTTCTCCTGAGGAGGAATGTAAACTGATCACATGTTGTTGAGCCACATGGGATACAACTCCTAAGTGGAAGCCTCCTAGTACTTTCCTGAGGAAGGTCCTATGGGTCTATTCACTTAGTTCCACTAGTTCAGATAGGATTTCCTAAATGTCCAGTGATGTTGGAGCCTGCTTGTGAGTTTAATCTCTCCTGAGGAGGGATGTAAACTGATCACAGTGGTTGAGCCACATAGGGTATGATTCCTGAGTATACACCTCCTAGTGTTCTCCTGAGGAAGACACTATGAGCTTGCTTGCTTAGCTCCCTTTCTTTGGTAAGCTTATTCTGAAGCTTGAAGACTGGGAATGATTTCTCCTGCTTAGGGTTCTGCTTGAGAGCTTTGCTTAGATTTGATTAGGACTCTGTGATTGGGATTAGGATTAGAGAGTAGGTGATTCTTTCTCAAGTGTGTTTTGTTTGCCTGATGGCACTTCATTTCCTTTATCTGTATGATTGCAGTTTACTGTTTTTGCTTGATAGCATGTTGATTATCTTCAGTATGATTACTGTTATTTCATGACTGGCTTGAGGTCGAGATGAGCTTGTGGAGGCTGAAGCCCCACACACATTTCCTCCCTCACTTGCATTGCATGCATTTTACTGTTAAAACTGATGTTTTTGTCTGTATTCTGTGCATCATTGACATGATCCCTTAGGACTCTCATTTCCTTTGATAAGGATTTGATGATAGACTTTTAGGTTGAAACCTATGCATGACAACATCTAGGAGTTCCTTGTTCAAACCTCAACCATAGGATGAATCCATGGCATGATAACAAATAGGACTTGATAGTCTCCCTCCTAGTTGAGTTTTCTCCTGTAGTTTCCCGAACTACGTTTGCTCTGATCTTTCATACCGGATGAAAGTACGTAGGCATAGGATGCGATATCCTAGCGAGCAACCTTCCCCACCTTCCCCCGTAGTTAGCCGAACTACGTTGACTCTGATTTCTCATTCTCTGATGGGAATACGTAGGCATAAAGTGCGACGCTTTGCCGAGTCATTTTTCTTTTCTTTTTTAGCCAGCCTTGATAGGTAGATAGATTATAACCAACCCGTCCAAGTAAACAAACAAGCGAGGATCCCGTCGAGTACGACGGACGTGAGGGGTGCTAATACCTTCCCCTTGCGTAATCGACTCCCGAACCCAGACAATGGTTGCGATGACCTTGTCTTACCCTTTTTCGTCAGGTTTCTCCGATCGTTTCCTTTCCCGCTCTGAGGGATAAATAACGAAAGGTGGCGACTCTTCTGTCATGCCGGCACCTTATTTTCGCGCAAGCGACAGCTGGCGACTCTGCTGGGGAACTTCAGGTGTTTCCCTATGCGAGTCTCGCCTTGGATTTCCTTCCTAGCTGTCTGGGACCGTCCCCAGCAGCTGGCGACTCTGCTGGGGAATTATAGCATCTAGGGACTTTTCCCATCCCTTATGCTGGGACCGTTTCCCATCCCCTACGCGAGTCAATCCTATCGTTTGTGTGTTTGCTTGTTGGGTTGCGTTTATTTATCGCATTTTTACTTCCCGCATTTTATTTCCCGCATTTTATTTCCAGTTTGATATGATTATCTGTGCTGCTGTGGGAGAGGGATGTTACTGTGAGTGAAAAGCCGGACCTGGGCTTGAGTACACACCTAGATATAGTTGTGGAGAAGTAGTAGACGAACCTGTCTGTCGAACAGGCACAGTTCCCTACGAAAATCTGCGCTCAGACGAGATTCTCGCAGAGGTGCTCCTTTCCGGTCCTGAGGATCTGAGGGGAGTCCAGACGTGAGGATTGTCGACTCTGGGGACCGATCATTTGGAAGTCAGCTAAGAGAGGCCTCTTCATGACTTGACGATGCCACTCCTTCTGGGAATCGTATTGTCACTCGTGAAAGTCTGTGACGCTGACAACCGCATAGGATGCCGTACCTTTGTCCGTGGATTAGGTCCATCATACCTGTGAGTGGGGTTGGGATATTGCAGGAAACTTTGACCTCCAGACCACCTGGTTTTCTTGACAGTGAATCAGTTATGTTGGGTTCTCAGTTGCAGATATGTTCTTGATAGAACAAGGGTTTGATCAGAGGATCTTATCATCAGATGTTTGTCTGTTCTTGATAGAGCAGGTTCCGATCAGAGTATTGTTATCAGAGGTTTGTTCTGGATGGAGCAGATTTTTGAGTGGGGTCTGAGGATCTCGCCAGCAGTTGTTATTTTGTTCTTGATAGGGCAGATTTTTGAGTGGGGTTTGAAGATCTCATCAGCAGCTGTATTTTTGTTCTTGAGAGGGCAGAGTTGTGATTTGGGGTCTGAAGGCGTCCTCAACAGATATTCCTTGATCTTGCATCCGGGGTCTTTATTGTCAGGCCTTTGTTCTTGTCAGAGCAGAATTTTGATCTCGATCCTACCAGATGGTTATTCGCAACAGATCAGATCAGTGGTCTTGCACCGGGGTTTCCTTCGCATCAGTGATTGTTGACACTACAGCAGTTACCCGGATATATTGTTGCATGACTGCATTTTGCATTAGCTTGCATATTCATGTTTGCATCCCATCAGCATGTGTCTGTGCTGCAGGCGTGTTTCGTACCCTGATCCTGGTGTCCCGAGCAATACGAGATATTTTCTTCCATGAATGGATCCAGTCTTATCACTGCATTGACACTATGTTGGCACGTTGACACCAGAATCAGGGGTGATCTCCTGAACGTACAGACACCCATAATTCATCTTGCATGGCAGAAGCCAGGACTTGTCTTCTAACCTTTGTGTTTGCAGGTTTGACTCAGAATCAAGCAGCTCAGACTAATGGAGCAGATACAAGCTGAACTAGAGAAAATCCAAAGCCAGCTGGGGCAGGTCATGAATGACATGCAGGCAGTGCGTCTGGACCAGCAAGTGCTCAGAGAGGAGAATCAGCAGCTGCAGAATCAGCTGAGCTTTCTCATGGGAGTGGTGAGAAGTATGTTAGATAAGGAGAGTGGTCAAGCACCCAAGGAGGAGACCAGAGTGCTTCCCCCGTTACCGTCAGTGCCACCTGTGCTGAAGCCAAGTGGACCTCATAGACCCTCTACACAGCATAAAGCTCGAAGCCTGTCTCGTCATCAGCCGCGCCGAGCATCTCAGAATAACCCTGAAGGTTATGGTCAAAAGAAGAAGCTACTTGATAGAGCTGTGGACCCACTACCTGTGAGTTATGCCCAGCTGCTGCCGCTGTTGGTTCAGAACCGTGTTCTCAAGCTTCGGACCTTAAATCCACCAGATGAGGGGTCATCAGACGTTGATCTAAGCGTGCGTTGTGATTTCCACTCAGGAGCGCCGGGGCACCATGTTGAAACATGTAAGGCTCTCCGGAATAAGATTCAGGACCTGATCGACTCGAGGACAATTAGGCTTGTGCCGGGCGGCATAAGAGCATCGGAAAAGTTTATCCCTTACCCTGCAGGAGAAGTGGATGATTCCACTCCTTTGCCTGAAGCTGAGAAAGATCTCGAATGCGTCCCTCAACCTTTGGTGACTGAATCACCTCGCTCGCAGTTCTTACCTGGATCAAGCTCAAGGACGCCAGCGCCTAAACGAGAGACCATTGCTCTTGGGCGGAAAGAATACCAGCCCCAGGATCACAAGAGACCTCGCAACCACGGGGAACAAAGGAATGCTTCTCCCCATCCAGTGCCTGTGCCGTATAGCCAGATTCTTCCGCTATTGGTTCAGAATTCCTTGGTGGAACCGAAAGCTCTCAAGCCCGTGCTAGAGCCTTACACTCCAGGGTACGATCCTCATGCTCAGTGTGGCTACCATGGTGGATCTCTGGGGCATTCAACTGAAGATTGCAAGGCTTTCCAGGCGAAAGTGCAGCAATTGATCGACCAAGGGTGTATTTCCTTTCCAGATGGAGTCTTGGTTGTGCGTGACAACCTCTCAGCTGTTTGAGCTCGTAGATTCAGATGGTTGTTTCCAGAAGCCAGTGATCCAGACGGGCAGACGTCCTCAGCATTGGCAGGCCTCGGACTTTTTACCATTTGCATTTGTAGTTTCTTTTCTGTTAGTTACTACTTGCTGTTAAACATTGTATGTTTCGAATGGTAATGATAATAAAGTGACTATGCATTTCTTCTGAATTAGTTATGTCGTTGTCACTCATTTACTGCATTGCACTGACGCTTGCATTTTATTTACTCCACTTTCTTACTATGATTAGCAATGAGCGGAGGGAGGATGATGAAACTGAATACGCATAACCGATGATCGTATTGCTTTCAGATAAAACTTTGCCGATGACGTACAAGGCATTGTTTCAAGTCCCCTAAACACCGGAGAGATAAGGAAGAGAATCCCTTATTAACCACTTCGAGCCGAGAAGTAGGAGTTTCTTTCGGATTTTTTTAACCCTCGCATCTTAACCCGGGGCAGGGTAGTTGTCAGTTAGCTTGATTGAGCGTTCAAGTCTTATAGAGGAGTGTTGTCCTTCGAGGACCAATCACATCATATTCCTCGCCAGAGGTCGTACCTCATCAACCACAATGGTTAAACCTCACCAATCAGGAGTGAGACGGTTACAAGCCTTTCGGAGTAATCAAGACAGCCAGTGTCGCACGGCTTGTTCCAAGAAAAAGAAAAAGGAATAAGAAAGCCCGCTAAGTAAAAAAGAAAAGCTAGAAAGCAAATACTTAGGCAAAAATCAGGGCATCCCGCTGGACTTCAAAAAAATCGAAAAGAACTCAAAAGGAGTCAGTCCAGGCAAAAGTTAGGGAATCAAAAGAATGAAAAAAGAAAGGATTATAAAAAAGAAAAATCCTCGAACAAGGACGAAGTCGTGTAGACACAGACACCGAAAACGAAAAGGAGTAACTGTCACTCCGAAACACCTTGAGGATTCTTTAACCAGTTGTTCTCGATGTTCAACATACCTCTCGAAGAGGCGAGCGCTCGAGCTAAGTTAACTGAACTTTAGGATCGGAGAATATCACGTAGAAGGGGTGGGTACAAATCGTAATTTGAGCCAAATATCCTTTGTTTCGCGAACCGTGAACCCGACCACGATACAACCCTTAAAAGACCTAATTGAGGCAGGGTTTATTCCGAGAGTGCATTACGATAAGGTTGAGTAACCTGACTCCTTCATGATTTGCTAATCATATCCTTATTGCATTTTTCACTGATCGCATCAGCACTACGTTTGAACTCTTGAGTTCATTCGTCACTCACTAGCATGACACGTAAATGAGTGACAGCACAACATTTTTTCGAAATTTGCATGAACACTGCATTAAAATTACTATTCGTGAATAAACAATTTTAGTTGCAGGTTAGTAGCTGATACGAAGGAACTTCAGCAAGGAATAGTCAATCAGGACTGAATCGCCAGAGGTCTGGATCGGAATGGTATGCTTTGAAACCCTGTGAATCTGGGGCAATGACTTCCAGTGAGTTTGGAATCAGTTTGTCTGAGGACAAGTCCCGGAGCATCAGTTGATTATGGGGCCGTTTATGCGAGCAGCGGTTGATCGGAAGTGAATCTTCTTGAGACCCAATCAGGGGCAGTTATCCGGAATCCTTGCAATTTAAGGGCAGATCCCTCCAGCGTTCGATCAGAGCATGTTGAGTCGCTCATCGCTCGTTCAGGGGCAAACTACTTCAGAGATATTGAAGCCGACCATGCTGAGAGTTGATTAGTTGAGGATGAATCCTCCCGTTGTGCAGATGCTGGGGCAAGCCCTCTGAAGATTGCCTTGTTACCAGTTGTTTTCGGCTCAGAATGATTTATTCCCAAAGGTCGAATTGGGGCAAGTTGAATTGCGCTGGGGCAAGTTGTTCAAATGAGTTTGTTCACCCTAACAAGAATTGAGCATCGGGGAATCATGTCATTACCCCGCCAAAACCTGAACCTTCTGAAGAAGCCATGCGGTCATTGGATTGCTATCCTACAGCATAACCTGTTACTTGACTCCATGATTGGTAGCCTGTATTCCCTGTGTCGGCATTGTTGAATCAGGATTGTTCCTCCGCAGAAATGTACGGTTTGAGGCCGTTCCCCCTGTACAGTTTGAGACTACAGCAGATTGAGATGGCGTTTATCCCTCATCAGATTAGGGTCAAGATTTCCCTCAGTAGACCAGGATTGATATCCCCGAAGCAGGATGAGTCCCCCTTCTCCAGCAGAGTTCAATAGTCTTTCCTCCGCAGGATCGGAATCAGAATAGTGAGCATTGATATGTTTCCCCCAGGTAGAGGTGATTCTCTTCCCCAAGCAGGCGCATCCTGAAGGAATGTCACCTCATCGGCTGAATCAAGCACCGAAGAATGATTTCTCTCCCCAGCACCGGGTCACAAGTGCAGATTTCAGAGAAATGTTTGGGAAGCTGAAGCTCTTTTTTCCCCAGCACCGGGTCACAAGTGCAGATTTCAGAGAAACGTTCGGGTGCCGAAGCTCGTGTTTTCCCCAGTAGAGCCGCTGAAGCAGGATTTTTCCCCCGCACCGGGTCACAAGTGCAGGTTTCGCAGGAAGCTAGTCGTATGCCGAAGTATGCAGTAACTGATGGTGCCAGACTGAAGTCTCCAGTGGAATTGAGATTCCTCACCAGAATCAGGCTCTCTCCTGAAGATGGACGATTCCTTCTTCCCCAGTAGAGTGTTGGGACAGCTGATGTTGTATTCCCCGGCAGAGTTGTACTCTCCCCGAAGTCAGGTGATCCTTTCCTCCCCAGCGGAATTGAAGTTCCCCATCAGAGTTGCCCTCTCCAGCGAAGTAGAATGATTTCTATCCCCGGCCGAGTCCGCAGAAAAGCAGAATCCTCGGAAGTTGATCAGGTCATGATCGATTTTCCTCAGCAGAGCGTAGAGCAGCTGATGTTGTATTCCCCCAGAGTCGTACTCTATCCAGCGAAGCAGAACGATTTCTCCTTCCTCAGCCAAGTTTGCAGATGCCCAAGAGAGCCGAGTCCTTGGAAGTTGATCGGATCAGGATTGGTTTTTCCCCGGTGGAGTGTTGAGCAGCTGAAGTTGGCTCCCCACAGAGTGGTCATCCCCAGAAGAGTAGCCGAGAAGGCCGCGCAATTCAATCTCGCGATTGATATCAGCAGATCCAAGTTCTCGTAGAGCTTCGTCCCCTGCAGCAGTCGGCTGAAGTTGTTCCCCTGCAGCGGTTCGCGGAAGATCAATTCCCCAGACAAAGCCTGATTGATATTGGCGTGTTCACAATCTCCTCAGCAGGACGACTCCTCTACCTGAGTGGTTCTTTCTCCTTGACAGGAGGATTTCCCCCTTCGGCATTCATTTTGCTGACGGGATCGCATCATTGTGCATGATTGCATAGCATTGTGCATGACTGCATAGCATCTGACGTTGCAATAGCATTGTGCATGATTGCATGGCATTTAGCATAAGTACATGTCATTCCCACTGTATGGGGCATAGTGCAGAAGCATACACATCATAAACATGATCTAGGTCATTATCATCCTTGTTGAACAGGTGTATCCCAAAAGACCGGTTGCTCAGGACGATTCTTGATGTTCTCCCCAGCCAGGTTTTTTTCTTAGATGATTCTAAAAGACCCCGGTGTGATCCCCGCAGTTCGCTCGCTCAAGATGATTTTTGAGATCCCCAGCGAAGTCTTCGGTTCAAGATGATTCTCGAATTCCTCAGCAAGGCCGTTTGCTTAAGATGACTCTTAAGACCTCAGTACAGTTTCCCGAGTTGTTCGCCTAAGATGATTCTTGGACTCCCCAGTAGCGTCCGCAGCAAGAGTTGCCCAGGAAGATTCCTGGAAGTACCCAGCAGAATAAAGTCTCCAGAAAGGTTATCAGTCCAGGATGATTCTTGGAAGCGCCGCCGGAGTTGTTTGTTCAAGATGATTTCTGGAACCCCCGACAGAGTGAAGGTCTTTTCCCCAGCAGGTGGTTGGCACTTCCCCAGCAGCAGGCAGGTAGATTGATGTCCCCAGCCGAGCACAATCATGATTGGCAGATGAAAGGTTCCCCCAAACAGATCCCGAAGGATTGTCCAGCAAGCTGAAGTTTGTTTATCCCGCAAGTTTGAGAACTTAATGACATGAGTGTCTTGTAGCCTGACAGCTATGTTCCCCAGAAGGGTCATTTCCCAAAAAGTCGTTCAGGGCATCTATCGCTTTCCCCATGCAGAGTATAGCAGAGGATAGTGTGTTAATCAGCCTGATGTGCTGTGCTCCCCGGAGGAGTCCGTCATCCTCAAGTATAAGTCCAGTCGAGATCAGCAGAAAATGCAGCTCCCTTGAAAGGTAGCTTTCCCTCAGTAAAATTGGTAGGAATCGTCTGAGTGTGCTCTGTCGTTATTCCCCAGCAGTTGTTGAAGTCGTTTGAGTGAACTCTCTCGTCTTTCTGCAGCAAAGTCTACAAGGTTGTTTGGGTGAACCCTTCTTCCTATTCCCTAGTGAGTCGTCAGGATTGTTTGGGTGAACCCTCATTCCTCTCTCCTCAACGGAGTTGTTAACTTGGTGATTATGTCTGGTGACCCGGCATGTTTGCTTTTATTTAGCAACGACTTGACAGGATGTCAAGTAAGTAGCAGCGTGATATGTCCGCTCCAGCAATGATGTCTAATCTGAAGATGGATTTCATAAGCGCCAGAAGGCGATATCAGAAGGTTCCTGTGAAGCCAGATTTCCGTGTGGATGAAGCAACGGGTGGCTGAAGACAAGGTTCCGGAGTTGTAGATACAACAGAGTGATTCGTGTGAGTCTGAAGACCACGTCAGTTGTCCTGAGGTGATGATTGATTGCGATCAAGTGAATGATACGTCTTCCGATTGAAGTCGAAGATGTTCCTCCAGCAATGATGTCTAATCTGAAGATGGATTTCATAAGCGCCAGAAGGCGATATCAGAAGGTTCCTGTGAAGCCAGATTTCCGTGTGGATGAAGCAACGGGTGGCTGAAGACAAGGTTCCGGAGTTGTAGATACAACAGAGTGATTCGTGTGAGTCTGAAGACCACGTCAGTTGTCCTGAGGTGATGATTGATTGCGATCAAGTGAATGATACGTCTTCTGATTGAAGTCGAAGATGTTCCTCCAGCAATGATGTCTAATCTGAAGATGGATTTCATAAGCGCCAGAAGGCGATATCAGAAGGTTCCTGTGAAGCCAGATTTCCGTGTGGATGAAGCAACGGGTGGCTGAAGATAAGGTTCCAAAGGTTGTAGATACAACAAAGTGATTCGTGTGAGTCTGAAGACCAAGTCAGTTGTCCTGAGGTGATGATTGAGCGCGATCAAGTGAATGATACGTCTTCTGATTGAAGTCGAAGATGTTTCTCCAGCTGAAGCGGAGTTTTGCCTGTAGGCAAAGTGTTTGAATCCCCGTAGAGTCATGAATGGCTCAGGATACCATTTCTTTGACTAAAGTCACAGATTTCTTATGCTGAAGCAAAGGTGCCTAAAGGCAAGGTTATCCCCCAAGGTCGTGAAGGACCTAGGATTCATTATTCGGGCTGAAGGCCGAAGTATATCCCTGACTGAAGTCTCGGATACTCTATAGCAGAGGTGGAGTTGCCTGAAGGCAGATGCATGTACCCTTGAGGGCCAAGGATCACTTTCTTCAGACTGAAGTCGAAGGATACCTCCTGCAGAGTTGCCATCCTTGGAGGCCAAGGATGCTTATCTTCATAAGTACTTGAAGATCTTTTCTAGCTGAAGCTGGAGGTGGCCAGGGGCCAGGGTTTCATATATCTTTAATGTTGAAGTTCTACGGCGGGCAGTGTGCAGCAGTATTCCGATGTTCGTCATGGTTCTGAGGGTGAACCCCAGATCAGAGTGTGCTCGGCTAAGTCTCTCCTTCCCAGCGGAGTAGCTTCAGGTATGTAAGTGTACTTTTTGTTCTATTCACCAGGGGTGAACCCCAGGTCAGATTATGTTTGTTTCAGGCAGCGAGGTTGGATGTTTGTTTGACGGCAATGTCAGATTCCTTAAATCCCCAGCAGAGATGATGTTGGTACGACGGCGATGTTGAGTGTCTCTCAGAATGATGTTTGTTTCTGGCAGCGATGTCAGATCAGTATCTCTCCAGCTAGTTGTTGAGCAGCTAGTGTTGCAGTGTTCAAAGATTTGTTCCCCGCAGAGTACCGTGCGCTCGTGCAGTTGGCAAATTTTCGGGTTCACCGATATTCAACCGTCTCGTACCTTGATTGGTTGAGAGCCGTTCGCTTCTCACCCAGTCAGGTTCAAGCCGTTTGAATAGGGGCAGCTGTTGCACCCCAAAATTTGACCAACATTTATTCATTCATGGAGTATTTGAAAGTTGATACCTTCATCAGAAAGTTCAAGAGATCCTCAGAGGAATTGGTTGAAACCAGGGTTGTGTGCCTCCTAACTTGAGAGTTGTGGGTGCCCCTCAGATGATTCTGAGGCTTTGAGAATAAACTTGATGTTTTGAGAAAGCTTATGAGATGTCTTGATAGCTTTCATGAAGCCTAGAGAGGTCATTATGCAAGAATTCAGGAAATTCAACCATGAATGGTAGAATTAGGGTTTTGACTGGGTCAACCCTAGGGTAACTGAAGTTTTGGGGAAGGTTGAGACCTAATCCAAGGGCCATGAGATCATGTAATGATGTATAGAGATGCTATAAAGATGATTCCTAGACCAACTCATCATGATTGAGGAGTTTGAGAAGTTTTGAGTTAGGGTTTCTGAGGACTGTCAGTGAAAAACCCTAATTTGATCCCTATCTTCCAGGCAGTTTTAGCTCTAGATGTGATTGATATCTCATCTTTCCCACAACATGAATGTTGTGGAGCTTGTTCTTAGCTTTAATTTGAGTGGTGGAAGTCCTTGATAGGAGTTACAGAGCTCAAGTTATGGTTTTGACAAATTACAGGTCAGCAGAGGTGTGTGAATCTGGGTCCTTGAAAGTCACCCAACTTGCAGACAACTTTTGCCCTAGTAGGTTGATTCCTATGGTTTCTTGGTCAACATGAATGTTGAAGAGGATCTTCTTAGCTTTAATTTGAGTGGTAGAAGTCCTTGATTGGATTTGGGGAACTCAAGTTATGGTTTGAACAAGGCAGGGGTATTTTGGTCATTTGTCAGTTATAGGTCATTTTAGCCAATGCCTAAAACTCCTATTTCCAAGCCTCAAATGGAAAAACTCAAAACATGAAAGTTGCTCAAAATGTGATTTTAAGTCTAGAAAGAAGGTCACAAATTGTTGAAAAAGCTCATAGCACAAGATTCCATGATTGGTTGAAAATGAACTAAATATGACTTATAACTTTGAAAAGTTGAAATGGAAAAGTGTTTTGGAAGATCCACAAATCCAAAATAGGTCATCCAATATATCATTTTGATTGGAAAAACCATTTTGAGAAGATTGGTTTAAGTAGAATTTTCATTTGAGGTTTAAAAAATGAGGTTCCTTTGGAATTTAGTTGCTTGCATAATAAGGCACCAAGGTGAAACTCAAAGGAAGTGAACATACAAGCTTGCAATGCATCTAAACACTTCCTAAAACTCATTTAAGGAGAAGTTCAAGTGAAATTGAAGGGCTGTACCAAGGGAAACAAGGATTGGCATATGAGATGAGTTGGAACCAAAATGTCATAACATGATAAATTGAACATCCCATAGGATCATTCCAGAACCTTATAGAAGAGTCTAAACCTCTCTATATAAGGATTATAGCTGGTGCAGGGCATTGGTTGGAGAAGAATAGGTCAAAATTGAAGGATAGCACTTGAATTTTCAAGCTTGCATCAAGAATCAAATCGTGGAATTAAGGAAGATTCAACCTCTACTCTTGCAAACAGAAGCAAGGAGGTGATTCCCTGAGTGATTCCACAAGAGATTGAAGCTTGGTTTGAGCAAATTCCTCATCTGTTCATCAAGAAACCAGGTCTGCCATTTTCTTCTTTACACCCTTAATTATGCGTTGATAGATTGATTTGTTTGCATAGAACTGTTAGGAACAACTAGAGGACCAATTCCTGAAAGTTAGAGATCATTTCATGGAGTTTGAGTTTTTGACTCGAATCTTGAATCACCAAGAACTGCTTGTATGTTGAGTGTTAAGATTAGATAATTATATCAGAATAATGAGGGCCATGAATAGAGTAGGTTAGTGTCAAGAAACGCAAGAAACAAGAAGGTCGAAAATGGAGTGTTACTTAAGTTGGTGCTATCGGGTTAGTCAGTAGGAAGTGTTTTAATGGAAACTATCGGTCCAGCTGTGTAGAGCTTGAAAAATGGAGCAATATTGACGTTTACACTTTGGGATTTCATTGAGTAGTGAGAGAGAACCGATGGGAGAAAGGTATCCACGTATGGTGCATCAATGGAGGTTTGAAACCCTAACTTGTGTCCAAGCTTGAAGACGACATGCTGTCCGTCGGATCCTTGGGTTTTAGTTGACTGGAAATCATATCCCACGGTCCAGATTGATTCACGAATGGAGGGAAGTTTAAACTCAGCCAAACGCTGCGTTTAACTTAATGCCCCTCATGGGCTTAAGTGATTTGCTTTCCGCGCCCCCTCGTAGCAAGGCCCATCCAGAACGCGTTGGAAATACTGCTAATTGCACCGCGTGGTCTTTTTTCTTTTTTTTAAAAAGTCTGAGGGGTTATTGGGCTTAACCCCAGGTGCTACGCGCACCCCCAGCTGAGAGGCCCAGCGCCTTTAACACTTAACCCACTTACTTGTTACACCCCCTCCCTTTAATTCATTTCTTTTTAATTTTCTTTTAATTTTGTCTGTTTTGAATAA
This sequence comes from Lathyrus sativus, assembly GCA_963859935.3. NCBI lineage: Eukaryota > Viridiplantae > Streptophyta > Magnoliopsida > Fabales > Fabaceae > Lathyrus > Lathyrus sativus. The sequence continues at coordinate 345,674,420 of OZ012735.1, read as the reverse complement.
TTCATTAAAAATAGATAAAAAATGTTTTTTAATTTCTTCTTTTTTTCCTGAGTAGATTAAAATGAGTAGAAAATTATAAAAATAAAATTGAGATTTTATTTTTAGGTTTAATATTTTTAGTAGATTTTCCAATTAAATAGCTTTTTAATTGTTTCATTTTGATATTTGATTTTGTAGGAATTGTTTTAGTACTTTCCATTAATCTTTTTTACCCATTCTTTTTTGTGCAATTAGATGATTAGTCATACTTCCCCATAGGTTTTTTTCTAGATTTTTTAGAATTAATCTTGATTAGTTTAATTAGGGTTGACTTAGGATAGTTCAATTAGGGTTTAGAATTGTGCATAGGTGATGATTCCTTTCTTTGATTGAGTTTTATCTTGATTTTTAGGTAGAAACCTTTGTAGATGTTATGAGTAGGTGTTGAGGACCCTTGTGAATATTTGTTAGATTTTTTCCCCATTAGTTTAGTATTTTTAGGTATTGTCTGAAGTTGCCTGATGATTTGGCCTGTTCAGTGGGTTATCTGTTCATCTGTGGGGTTCTTTCTGAGGAATTTGATGAAGGGCTTGGGTTGCCTTGAGGATATTGATGGAGAGCATCATGAGGGGAAGCTTGTAGATCAAGATGCAGAGACCCAGAGCTTGGCTGATGCCCTGTTGGTGAGGTTTGAGAGCCTGAAGTTTGAAGGAAGTTCATGGTACTTTCCTGAGGAAGGCACTATGAATGACTTTCATCCTTCCTTCTCACCTCTTTCTTAAGTATCCAATGATGTTGGAGCCAACTTGTGAGTTTAATTTCTCCTGAGGAGGAATGTAAACTGATCACATGTTGTTGAGCCACATGGGATACAACTCCTAAGTGGAAGCCTCCTAGTACTTTCCTGAGGAAGGTCCTATGGGTCTATTCACTTAGTTCCACTAGTTGATCTAGGATTTCTTAAGTATCCAATGATGTTGGAGCCAACTTGTGAGTTTAATTTCTCCTGAGGAGGAATGTAAACTGATCACATGTTGTTGAGCCACATGGGATACAACTCCTAAGTGGAAGCCTCCTAGTACTTTCCTGAGGAAGGTCCTATGGGTCTATTCACTTAGTTCCACTAGTTCAGATAGGATTTCCTAAATGTCCAGTGATGTTGGAGCCTGCTTGTGAGTTTAATCTCTCCTGAGGAGGGATGTAAACTGATCACAGTGGTTGAGCCACATAGGGTATGATTCCTGAGTATACACCTCCTAGTGTTCTCCTGAGGAAGACACTATGAGCTTGCTTGCTTAGCTCCCTTTCTTTGGTAAGCTTATTCTGAAGCTTGAAGACTGGGAATGATTTCTCCTGCTTAGGGTTCTGCTTGAGAGCTTTGCTTAGATTTGATTAGGACTCTGTGATTGGGATTAGGATTAGAGAGTAGGTGATTCTTTCTCAAGTGTGTTTTGTTTGCCTGATGGCACTTCATTTCCTTTATCTGTATGATTGCAGTTTACTGTTTTTGCTTGATAGCATGTTGATTATCTTCAGTATGATTACTGTTATTTCATGACTGGCTTGAGGTCGAGATGAGCTTGTGGAGGCTGAAGCCCCACACACATTTCCTCCCTCACTTGCATTGCATGCATTTTACTGTTAAAACTGATGTTTTTGTCTGTATTCTGTGCATCATTGACATGATCCCTTAGGACTCTCATTTCCTTTGATAAGGATTTGATGATAGACTTTTAGGTTGAAACCTATGCATGACAACATCTAGGAGTTCCTTGTTCAAACCTCAACCATAGGATGAATCCATGGCATGATAACAAATAGGACTTGATAGTCTCCCTCCTAGTTGAGTTTTCTCCTGTAGTTTCCCGAACTACGTTTGCTCTGATCTTTCATACCGGATGAAAGTACGTAGGCATAGGATGCGATATCCTAGCGAGCAACCTTCCCCACCTTCCCCCGTAGTTAGCCGAACTACGTTGACTCTGATTTCTCATTCTCTGATGGGAATACGTAGGCATAAAGTGCGACGCTTTGCCGAGTCATTTTTCTTTTCTTTTTTAGCCAGCCTTGATAGGTAGATAGATTATAACCAACCCGTCCAAGTAAACAAACAAGCGAGGATCCCGTCGAGTACGACGGACGTGAGGGGTGCTAATACCTTCCCCTTGCGTAATCGACTCCCGAACCCAGACAATGGTTGCGATGACCTTGTCTTACCCTTTTTCGTCAGGTTTCTCCGATCGTTTCCTTTCCCGCTCTGAGGGATAAATAACGAAAGGTGGCGACTCTTCTGTCATGCCGGCACCTTATTTTCGCGCAAGCGACAGTGGTTGGATGGAAGTTGGTTTGATAATGGCTCGACGACGAATCGAGGATTTGGTCGAAAATGGAACCGGCTCGACGACGAATCGAGGGTTAGGTTGTGAGAAACGATACTAGACCCTGAGGATGCTCCTAATAATGAAACCACGATGAAATGTGAAAGTGTGTGTGATAGGTTGATGGCAAATCGACTTACGAGGGGCGTTTGAAAATGGTTCGACGACGAATCGAGAATTAGTTTGAAAACGATTTAGTCTATGCTAGTCCATATGAGTGCTCATGGAAGATAAACCAAAATCAAAGCAAATATGAATGCGTACATCAGAATGGGAGAGGGGTACATGTAAGTTACACGGGATTGCACGAAATAAAAGGGTTCATTGTCAGGCAGCCCAAGAGGAAGCCGTGTGTGCGAAGTGTCCTAAACTAAGCCTTGAGCAAGAGTCAGAAAAAAGCTTCAAGTTAGGGTTTCTGATAAAGTTCAAATTCCGTTTATCGGAAAAGTAACCAACAGTCCACCAATTTAGGCTTTTAGGTTTCAATAGTTGTTAATGTGTTTTGAAAAGTGTGAGCAAGATATGAACAATATGAATATGATAACATGATATGAACAATATGAATAATATGGCAAGATATATAACAATATAATCAAGATAATATCCACAATAGTATAATCAAGATAATATTAACAAGTATATGAACAAGATAATATAATCAAGATATAATGATTGGAAATAAAACAAGAGTATATTGACGGAAAGTAAAGTTAGTTGTTAGTTGATTTTGATTGAATCGAGACAAAATGTAGCACTAAATCGTCATAGCTCGATCTATGAAGAAAATCAAGCTATAGGAGGTCGCACAAGTTGATATCCGTGCTAAAAAACACTATGGAAGAATGATATTGAGGATCATTTTCCAATGTAATCATGTCACACGGACAAAAAAGGTGACGGTCTCGTCTTAATCACAAACTTGTGTTAATTAATCGAAGGTAACCTATCACGATTCCAAAGTATAGAAAATGATCTCAATGATCATTCACTACATATTTGAAATAATGAAGGTTAACAACCTCAACCAATCAACATTCGTGAATAGAAATAATTCATTGACCAAAAATGAAAAGAAAGTCGAAAAGAAAATTGAAGTGAAATGAAATGACAATTAAAAAAGATAAATCATGGAATAGATAGACAAGATCAATTAGGGTAAAAAATTAACACACCCTTTTTTAGAAAAAAGAGAAAATAATTAATGAAAATGAGAATGAAATAAATTTTGAAGAAATAATAAAATAGGGGAGGGTGTACTAAATAATTGAAGAGGTGAAGATATGGAAATCATTTGGGCTGAAACCAAGCCCATCATTCCTAAAACAAAACGGTCAGATTTCTAAAAAAAACAAACAAAGGTGTCATGCCAATTGAAGAAAGTTTTACCCCATACCCCTACAATTATATCCATACCCCTACACTAAAATTTTTTGGACCAAAATATCCTCGTATAAAAATTTATAATTTTTTTTATTTGTTCACCGGAAGACTTTTTGCAAGTCTTCCGGTTTATATTTTTTTCGTTTGTTCACCGGAAGACTTTTTGAAAGTCTTTCGGTTCACATTTTTTTTCGTTTGTTCACCGGAAGACTTTTTGCAAGTCTTCCGGTTTATATTTTTTTCGTTTGTTCACCGGAAGACTTTTTGGAAGTCTTCCGGTTCACATTTTTTTCCGTTTGTTCACCGGAAGACTTTTTGCAAGTCTTCCGGTTTATATTTTTTTCGTTAGTTCACCGGAAGACTTTTTGCAAGTCTTCCGGTTTATATTTTTTTCGTTTGTTCACCGGAAGACTTTTTGGAAGTCTTCCGGTTCATGGTTTTTTTTATATTTTTAATTAATATTTAAGATTTATTAATTTTATATAAAGACCAATTTAGTAAATTTTTGTCTATTATACTTAATATATAAAAATTCTATAAATAGATAATCATTTTCATAATATTTTCTATTTGATATAATTATTAGAATACTATGAGATTAAAATCATTTATTTTAAATGATCATAATCGTAGAATTTTCTCAAATATCTTATTAATCTTGAAAATTAATAAATAAAATAAATTTAAATTAGGATATAAGTTTATATTATTCAATATATTTAATCAAATGAAAACATATGTGATAAATCAATAATGTATTTTAACTTAAAATGATCACAATAAGTTAACTTGCAAAATAATATAAGTAATAAATTAATAATGTATTTTATTTAAAATAATCACAATAATAGAACACACAAATAATGTGTTTTATTTATAGGACTGGTATAGTTTTATTGATTATTTAATTTTGAATACTACTATGAATATAGTATTTAATCTATACTTTAGAACTCACATAATTATAAATATAAAACAATATTGTTTTATTACCCATATTTTTATTTAATTAAAAAAAATTAAGAATATAAATTTATTATTTGTTTTTCATTTTTGTTTGATATTTTTTATTTATAACTTTTTTGCATGTTCTATATTGTGCTTGCTTTAAATAAAATATATTATTTATTTATATCTTATATTTTTATTTTATTAAAAATATTAAATAAAGTGAAATTATTACTTATATTTTAATTTGGTTGATTTATTTAATTGAAAGTTCGATTTAGTTTTTGTTTTTTGCAAGTTATATTATTGTGATCATTTTAAATTAAAATGCATGATTGATTTATCACATATGTTTTCATTTGATTAATTATATTGAATACGGTAAATTTGCAAGTTTAGTAAGATTTGTTTGCAAATTCTAAATATATAATACTAATGTGATAATATTATGATAATTATAGCAAATAAAAAATATTTCTAAAAAAATTTTCTATTTATAGAATTTTTATATATTAAGTATAATAGATAAAAATTTACTAAAATGGTATTTATATGAAATTAATAAGTCTTAAACATGAATCGGGAGACTTTCAAAAAGTCTTCCGGTGAACGAACGAAAAAAATATGAACCGGAAGACTTCAAGTCTTCCGGTGAACAAAGGGAAAAAAATGTGAACCGGAGGACTTGCAAAAAGTCTTCCGGTGAACAAATGAAAAAAATATGAACCGAAAGACTTGCAAAAAGTCTTCCGGTGAACAAATGAAAAAAAATTATAAATTTTTATACGAGAATATTTTGGTCCAAAAAAAATTTTAATATATGAGTATGAGTATAATTGTAGGGATATGGGGTAAAATTTCTCCAATTGAATCCTGGGTTGAGCCCATTATCACTAGATTCAATATTATTGTACATATTTTTTTAGAAAAAGGAAACAAGGTCCATCAGAGAACTACATCAAGCATGGTCAAAAGGTGAAGCTGAAATACAGTTTTCAAAATATAAAAAAAAGGAAAATAATGTTAGGTCAGAGCAACCGTAAATCATGAGCAAGGAAAAATCGATACAACAAAATTTGAAATCTTTTTTTCATGAAAGAAAAAGCAGAACAGATCAATGCAACATCATTCCAACCTTCGAACAACGAATTTTCTCTATCTCAATCTCGCTTCAGGTTCGCAAGGATTCGCTTCTAATTTCGGTTCTATGCGCCCTTGTTTCAGGTTCATTCACCTCGATTTTGATTTCGTTTTTAGATTCATCTCTTCATCTCACTCTTTCTCTTTTTCTTTCGGATTTATTTTTGCTTTATGTGTCAATTTGGGGTCTGGTTTGGGATTGAAGGAGAATGTGTTATTGTAGGTTGGAAGGATGAAGAAAAGGTGGAGAGGATTTGAAGGGTGATTTGTGGTCAAACAAGGTTGGAAAAGGAATTTTCTGCAGCATGAACTTGGTTCTAAGAACTTGGAAATAAAAGTGAAAAAGGTGTCGATTTATAGAATGAGATTGAGGGGTGTTTTTGGGATTTGCTTACGAAATGAATCTGTGTTTTGCTATCTGTATTTTGTGAACGAGGCCATTTTGCAGGTTGTTATGCGTGTGGGACCCTGTGGAAATTGTTGTATGAATAGTGGTGCATGTGGCTTATGGTTTGTGAAAAAGGCATGAAATTATGTAGCAGCTGGCAGTTTTGCGTTTTGTCGTTGCTTTTTACAGATTATGCGTAATGGTTGCAAGTGATGTGGGTGTGTGTACGTCATGGTGTGTTGTGATGTTGATTGAGTTTGGCAAGGTTAGTTTGGTTTGGTTTCGTAAATCGTTTGGCTTGTGCATACGACTTGTGTGACGGTTTGTGGTAATGATTTGGCAATGTATTGGATATGTGCTGCGTCTCGTTTTATTTTTGAGGAATTGGTCTTGTTGGCACAGGTTGTGGCAATATCGTAAACCTGCTGCGTAATGTTGCAGGATGATGTGTGTTGTCGTTTAAGACATAATGTTTGGCTAGTGGTGTGTATGTATATGTGAATCATGGCTTGGTTATTGGGAGGTAATGGCTAAGTGAATTTTGTTGTTATGTGGGGTAGTGAATGATTTTGGAGGCTGGAACTTTATTTTCGTGTGTATGAAACTTCTTGTATATCTTCCTTTTCCTTGTAATGTTCATGAAGCATGTATGTGACATGGTAGTGATATCCTTGTGGGATGTTTTATTCTTGTGTATCATTTGTAAAAACATTATGTTGTTGTACTACTTATTTATCAACAAAATAAATAAATAAATAAAATAAATCATGGGCTTTTTGTTAATGTGGTTCTTTTGTAGCTCCTTATTTGTGATTGGGCTTTTTTGTATGGTAATGTGGTTGTTTTTTTATTTAAAAACTTGAATTAAAACAATGGTAAAAAAATAATGGTTATGAATGGTTATAATTTGGGATAATTGGATTAGACAATGGATATTAAAATGGACATATGGATAATGAATTAATTTGGTTAAGAATGGATATGAAAACGAAAATGAATGGACTTGGATAAAATGTGAATGATTATCTTTGGATCAAAACCTAATCATGATTAGCTTTACTGTATGAAATCTCTAATTGAAAATGCACTGATCACTGATGATCTTCAGTCATGAGACACTTGACTTAGCACAGTCTGACAAACTGATTCCATCACATATAACCTAAAACCACATGGAAACCCTAACTGATAAGTAAGCTGGATCCTGATCATTAATCCTAAAGCCACTGATAACTTGACATAGACTGACAACCTTATCCATACACCAACTGACTTAAATTGGCACAAATCCTAATTGAAGCCTCAAGCATCTATCACTTAAATCCTTCATACCTTGATCTCGATCAGGAAACAAACACTTGCCTGGCTAAAATTAGGTCAAAACCATATGAGTCTCAATCAATACCACACATCACTGTCCTGATAGCCTCAAATGAACATGAACTTAGGCAGGCAGAAACAACATATATTTTTTGGATTTTTGAATAACGGTTAGCAAATGAAAATACAAATCAAGATTATACATAGATATGACAAATTTGAGGTATGACAAATTGTTGTGCAATAATGTTTCAAATGAATCTCTCTTTCTTTCTCTAATGAGACATTATTCATGTTTTTTATTATTTTTTCATAGCTTGGAGGTCAATGTTTCTGAACTTACAAACTTTTAGGTCCTTGATTTCATACGAGCTAAATGAGCTTCGAAAGATCCAACACAGGTTATTGCCAAAGTAGCAATGTTCGAATATTGAAATTCCCCTTTATTAGGATATCCGTTATTTTGTTATTTTGATGCTTTGTTTATGCTTACTGTTTAATTTGAGTTTTCTTGTTTATTAATCATCAACACATGCTAAAGAAGTTTATCCATGCATTTGTTAAGTTGACTAAATGTCATAGCTGTTTGAATTGATTCAGAAGCCTTCTTGACTTGATTCAAAGTTTTTTTGTCTTTTGACTCGAGTAAAGGCTTTAATGAATCGATTCATGAAAGTGCCTCATGTAACACCCCCTTCTATACCCCAAATAATGCATATAAAACACTTAAGCATATACAGATTCATCAGAGTAAAAGTTTTCGAGTAAGGTATAAAAGAAGAATGTCACAACTTGACCAATAAAACACTTGCTCCATAAAATATGTAACATTTTCAATTTAAACGGAGATAAAGTCATTTGATCGTTTTTCAAGATATTAATTCAAATGCACATGAGTCATCCAGATTAATACATCATATCAGTTAGATTACAAAACCACATCAGCTGATACATCCCAATGTATCACAAAAGAATGACTATACTAGTCTAACTACCCGGTGTTACATATCAGAGCAGCAGACTCAAAAGAATGAAGACTAACTTCACGAAAGGACTCCAGCATCCTAATCTGCAATGCCTCATAGAGCATTATAAAACAGCAGAAGGGTGAGAAATATAACCATAATAATCAAGGCATAAGATTACGTATATATAGGTATCATATAACACATATTCACATTTCTCACCACACTTCATTCTCATAATCATAAATCATCTTTTGTTCACATATATCAACATTATGAACATTCACAAGCACATCCCTTCATGCTTAATTTCACAATCATTCACAAGCACATTTGTACAACAACAATATTATGCAATGTGACTCAACATATCCAATGCAACTCATGCAATGCGGTACCGACATTAGTTATCTTTTTTTCGGTTTTCACTCTAAACCGGGTCCACCCTTCTAGACCGATAACTTGTTATCATTTTTCGGTTTTTACTTTAAACCGGGTCCACCCTTCTAGACCGATAACAACCAAGCCCGTCCCCTAGGCTTCAAACCCACCCTTCTAGGTTTGGGACAAGCCACTAGTTTCCACGAAACTAACGGACATTGCCTCTTGACTGAATGATGCATGTACAATCAACCAATCACAATAAATGCACTTAAGACCGTTCCCGCGTCTTAATCCCATGCATTCGAATAATTCACCCCTTCGAGAATTTCATCATGATTGCACATACAACATATATCAAACATTTATCAATGTATTCAGTTCACACATCATCATATTCAACAACAATGCACACATATCACATATGTTCCCATGCATTCATACAACAATCAAACATTCACAACTCATCAATTAATACACACATAATCATCGTTATGTTCTCATGTATTTTAACCGATTACAATTAATCATTCATATCACGACTCTAGGATTCACGCCCGAAGGCTACCCACAGCACATGTTATCATGATAGTTCACATACTCATTCATAACATAGAAGTATAAACATATGCGAATCAACCAAACAATCACCATTTGGATAACACAGCAAAGAAAATATACTGCCACATTCGCCTTCATTCGCCTGGCGAACCCTCGCAGCGAACCTTCGCCTGGCGAACTCTCTCAGTGAACACTCGCTAGGCTTCGCCTAGCGAGACTTCCCAGCGAGCCCAAGTCAGTAGCTACTGACTTCATTCGCCACCATTCGCCAGCACCTTCGTTGGGCGAACCCTCGCTATCCAACTTCGCCTGGCGAACCCACCAGCGAAGTCCACTGGGACTTAAATATAATTATTCGCAATGCCTCTCAATATACAACTTAGCCAACCTCTCCAAAGGGTAATCCATACGCATAGGAATAAAGTGAGGAGATTTAGTCAACCTGTCCGCGATAACCCAAATAGCCTCAAAATTACTCGGCGTCCTCGGCAAACCCGATACAAAATCCATGGAGATACTATCTCATTTCCACTCAGGAATAAACAACGGCTTCATCAAACCCGATGGCTTCTGATGCTCAATCTTCGACTTCTGGCAAGTCAAACAAGAATACACAAATTCCGCAATATCCTTCTTCATACTAGGCCACCAAAATACTTTCCTCAAATCTTGATACATCTTAGTAGCACCCGGATGAATACTCAATCCGCTACGATGTCCTTCCTCAAGGATACTCTTTTTCAGCTCAACAACATTTGGAATACAAACTCGATCCCGACATCTCATAATCCCATTCTCATCAATCTGAAAATCACCACCTTGGCCTTGGTTGATTAAAGTCAACCGATCAACTAAGCTCAAATCCGATTTTTGTCCTTCTCGAATTTCATCCAAAATACCACTTGTAAGCTTTAACATACCCAACTTAAATCCAAAAGAAGTTCTTTCACATACCAAACTCAAATCCCGAAATTGCTCAACCAATTCTAACTCTTTCACCATCAACGCCGACATATGCAATGATTTCCGACTCAATGCATCCGCTACTACATTCGCTTTACCCAGATGGTAGTTCAAGCCAAAATCATAATCCTTCAAAAGTTCAAGCCATCTTCTTTGTCTCGCATTCAATTCCTTTTGATCAAAAAGATATCTCAAACTCTTGTGGTCACTAAACACTTCAAATCTTGCGCCAAATAAATAGTGCCTCCAGAGTTTCAACACGAACACAACGGCGGCCAACTCTAAGTCATGCGTTGGATAATTCTTCTCATGCACTTTGAGTTGCCTCGAAGCATAAGCTACAACTTGGTTATTCTGCATCAACACACCTCCTAAACCCATCAAAGAAGCATCACAATACACAACGAATGGTTCCTCTGGATTTGGCAGAATCAAAACAGGAGCTGTCGTCAACCTTCTCTTAAGTTCTCGAAAACTCGCTTCACACTTGGCGTCCCAAACAAAGGCTTGACCTTTCCTAGTCAACTGCGTCAACGACAACGATAACTTAGCGAATCCTTCAATAAACTTCCGATAATAACCGGCTAAACCAAGAAAACTTCTGATCTCAAAAACTGACTTCGGAGTCTCCCATTGCGACACCGCTTCAACCTTCGACGGATCGACCGCAACACCACTACTAGAAATCACATGACCAAGGAAACTAACTTCCTTCAACCAAAATTCACACTTAGAAAGCTTCGCGAACAACTGCTTCTCTCTCAGCACAGATAACACAATCTTCAGATGCTCGGCATGCTCTCCTTCGCTCTTCGAATAAACCAAGATGTCGTCAATAAACACCACCACAAACTTATCCAAATACGGATGGAAAATCCTATTCATGTACTCCATAAATACACCTGGTGCATTAGTCACACCAAATGGCATCACGGAATACTCATAGTGTCCATACCTCGTCCGAAAGGCCGTCTTCTGAATATCCTCAGCTTTCACACGGATCTGATGATACCCAGATCTCAAATCAATCTTGCTGAACACGCTTGCACCAACCAACTGATCCATCAGATCATCAATCCTTGGAAGTGGATACTTATTCTTAATAGTCACCTTGTTCAACTGTCTGTAATCCACACAGAGCCTCATAGAACCCTCTTTCTTCTTAACCAATAACACCGGTGCACCCCACGGTGACACACTCGGACGAATAAACTTCTTTTCAAGCAAATCCTCAAGTTGACTCTTCAACTCCTTTAACTCCGAGGCTGACATACGATATGGAGCCATCGATATCGGATTAGTTCCAGGAATCAAATCTATCGAAAACTCCATTTCTCGCTCCGGCGGTAAATCCTTTATCTCTTCAGGGAATACTTCCGGAAAATCTCTAACAATGGGCACAACATCAATCTCTTCACTTTCACTAGTCCTCAAAGTTGCCATAAGCATAAATACCTTAGCCCCATCTTGTACCGATTCCTTCACTTGTTTCCTTGTCATAAACAATTCCCTTTCAACTTCCGAATCGGGAAAAATAACCGTTTTGTCAAAACAGTTAATATACACACGATTGAATTTTAACCAATTCATTCCAAGAATGACATCCAGTTGATCTAAATGAAGACACACTAAATCAATCCCAAAATCTCTCCCGAAAATACTCAACGGGCAATTCAAGCAAACATACGGTGTAGTTACCGAACCCATAGCAGGAGTATCAATAACCATACCGCCACCAATCACAGACAACTCAAGATTCAACCTCCTAACACAATCCAAAGAAATAAAAGAATGCGTAGCTCCGGTATCAATTATAGCGATCAAAGGTATACCATTAATAAAACACGTACCTCTGATCAATCGATCGTCGCTAGCAGTCTCAGATCCAGATAGAGCGAACACTTTCCCGCTCCCTTGATTCTTCTTCGGCTTATCACATTTCGTACTAATGTGTCCTTGCTCACCACAGTTATAGCAAGTAACACCCGTACCGCTTCTGCACTCAAGCGCCTTGTGGCCTGGCTTGCCACACTTAAAACACGCCTTCTCAACACTTTTGCATTCGGGAGCACGATGTCCCGCTTCACCGCACCTATAACATCTCACCGGAGTAGAAACTCCCCCACTTGGCCTCTTGCCAGAACCCATTCTCTGCTTCCCTTTATCCGCAGGAGTCACATAAGGTTTTCCTCTGAATTGACCTTTTCCTTTCTTATCACTTAGGCTCTTGTAGTGGCTGGATCTAGCCCTACTGTCTTCGTCATAAATTCTGCTCTTGTTAACCAACTCAGAAAACCGCCTGATTTCCTGGTACCCAATAGCTTGTCTAATCTCGGGTCTCAAACCGTTCACAAACTTGAGGCACTTAGACCTCTCAGCATTACCAGTATTATAGTGAGGACAAAATTTGATCAACTCCTCAAATTTCGCCGCATACTCAGCAACCGTCGAATTACCTTGCTTCAACTCAAGAAATTCGATCTCTTTCTTCCCCCGCACATCCTCTGGAAAATACTTCTCCAGAAAAGTTTCTCTAAACAAATCCCACGTAATCATAATATCATCTTCCTCAAATCTTTGGCGAGTATTACCCCACCAATCTTCAGCTTCTTCTTCGAGCATATGAGTCCCAAACTGCACCTTCTGTGCATCCGAGCAATTCATAACTCGAAAAATCTTTTCCACAGCTTTCAACCAAATTTGTGCCTTGTCCGGTTCATGAGTTCCCTTGAAGACCGGAGGGTTATTCTTTTGGAATTTCCCCAAAGCACGGAATCCATCATCAGCATGATTCCCCACATTCACATTGGCCGGAGGATTCTGCCCAATTTCCCCCGCCAATCTCGTCAATGCCTCCGCAATCGCTTCGTCGTTCCTTCCTGCAACCATCTTACTAATTCCAACCACAGAACCACGTAAGAACAACCAATATTGATAATGCAACACACGCACATCAATAACACACAGGAAAACACTCTAACAACTTGGCCGGACGGACCGACCTGCTATGATACCACTATTGTAACACCCCCTTCTATACCCCAAATAATGCATATAAAACACTTAAGCATATACAGATTCATCAGAGTAAAAGTTTTCGAGTAAGGTATAAAAGAAGAATGTCACAACTTGACCAATAAAACACTTGCTCCATAAAATATGTAACATTTTCAATTTAAGCGGAAGATAAAGTCATTTGATCGTTTTTCAAGATATTAATTCAAATGCACATGAGTCATCCAGATTAATACATCATATCAGTTAGATTACAAAACCACATTAGCTGATACATCGCAATGTATCACAAAAGAATGACTATACTAGTCTAACTACCCGGTGTTACATATCAGAGCAGCAGACTCAAAAGAATGAAGACTAACTTCACGAAAGGACTCCAGCATCCTAATCTGCAATGCCTCATAGAGCATTATAAAACAGCAGAAGGGTGAGAAATATAACCATAATAATCAAGGCATAAGATTACGTATATATAGGTATCATATAACACATATTCACATTTCTCACCACACTTCATTCTCATAATCATAAATCATCTTTTGTTCACATATATCAACATTATGAACATTCACAAGCACATCCCTTCATGCTTAATTTCACAATCATTCACAAGCACATTTGTACAACAACAATATTATACAATGTGACTCAACATATCCAATGCAACTCATGCAATGCGGTACCGACATTAGTTATCTTTTTTTCGGTTTTCACTCTAAACCGGGTCCACCCTTCTAGACCGATAACTTGTTATCATTTTTCGGTTTTTACTTTAAACCGGGTCCACCCTTCTAGACCGATAACAACCAAGCCCGTCCCCTAGGCTTCAAACCCACCCTTCTAGGTTTGGGACAAGCCACTAGTTTCCACGAAACTAACGGACATTGCCTCTTGACTGAATGATGCATGTACAATCAACCAATCACAATAAATGCACTTAAGACCGTTCCCGCGTCTTAATCCCATGCATTCGAATAATTCACCCCTTCGAGAATTTCATCATGATTGCACATACAACATATATCAAACATTTATCAATGTATTCAGTTCACACATCATCATATTCAACAACAATGCACACATATCACATATGTTCCCATGCATTCATACAACAATCAAACATTCACAACTCATCAATTAATACACACATAATCATCGTTATTTTCTCATGTATTTTAACCGATTACAATTAATCATTCATATCACGACTCTAGGATTCACGCCCGAAGGCTACCCACAGCACATGTTATCATGATAGTTCACATACTCATTCATAACATAGAAGTATAAACATATGCGAATCAACCAAACAATCACCATTTGGATAACACAGCAAAGAAAATATACTGCCACATTCGCCTTCATTCGCCTGGCGAACCCTCGCAGTGAACCTTCGCCTGGCCTTCGCCTGGCGAACTCTCTCAGCGAACACTCGCTAGGCTTCGCCTGGCGAGACTTCCCAGCGAGCCCAAGTCAGTAGCTACTGACTTCATTCGCCACCATTCGCCAGCACCTTCGCTGGGCGAACCCTCGCTATCCAACTTCGCCTGGCGAACCCACCCGCGAAGTCCACTGGGACTTAAATATAATTATTCGCCAACATTCGCTAGGCTTCGCCTTCGCTCGCCTGGCGAGAGCCAGCGAACCTGCGCAGAACAGAACCCTATTCTGTTCCTCCTTCACCAATCCATCATCAACCCTCTCTTACACATCCAAATCAGTATAAACAGCATCAACACATGTTACCCAACTATTCTACGATATTATTGCTCAGTTTCAACCGATTAAATCATCAATCTACCGATTATTCCAACTTTTGCCCTAATTGGAAAGTGATGAAAACTCTACCAAAACCCCAACCCAACATACATAACATCATACAATGATCAAATAGAAACATTTCTCACCCTTACCTCGATTAATCGGAGCTTTGATGTTGGTTCTTGATGATTTCCACTTTTCCTCTTCTTCTCTTCTCTTTCTCTCCTTTCTTCTTCTTTCCTCTTTCTTTCCAAATGTTTTCTATCTTTCTTTTCTTTTCTTTCTCTCTTATATAATTCCTTTATTTTCCTTCCTTCCAATTTCCTTCTCAATTCTCTATTAATCCCAATTAATAAAAATTAATTTTCCAACATTAATAAAATCCCACTAAATAAATTAATTACTACAATTAATTATTTAATGAAATTTGGGCTGTTACAACTCTCCCCCACTTTAGGAATTTTCGTCCTCGAAAATGTTACCTGATTCAAACAGTTCTGGATAAGACTCTTTCATCCGACTCTCAAGCTCCCAAGTAACATCTCCACCAGCCGGTCCTCCCCAAGCGACCTTCACTAAAGCAATCTCTTTACCTCGAAGCTGCTTCAATTTCCGATCCTCTATCCGCATAGGTGATGTCTCAACAGTCAGGTTATCTCTCACCTGCACATCATCTATTTGAACTACATGAGACGGATCCGCAATGTATTTCCTCAACTGAGATACATGGAATACGTCGTGAAGATTAGCAAGCGACGGTGGTAAAGCCACACGATAGGCCACTTCTCCTATCCTTTGCAAAATCTGATAAGGACCAATGAAACGCGGCGACAACTTGCGCGACTTCAGTGCCCTACCAACACCCGTCATCGGAGTGACTCGAAGAAACACATGATCTCCCTCTTGAAATTCAAGTGCCTTCCTTCTCTTGTCATAATAACTCTTCTGACGACTCTGAGTAATTCTCATCTTCTCTTGAATCATCTTGATCTTATCAGTGGTCTGTTGAACTAACTCGGGTCCAACAACCGAACTCTCTCCGGACTCGAACCAACACAATGGTGTCCTACACCGCCTACCATACAACGCCTCAAATGGTGCCATACCAATACTCGAATGGAAACTGTTGTTGTAGGTAAACTCAATCAAAGGCAAGTAGTTATCCCAAGCTCCTTCTTTTTCCAATACACAAGCTCTCAAAAGATCTTCAAGCGACTGAATCGTCCTCTCCGTCTGACCATCAGTCTGAGGATGATACGCTGAACTCAGACGCAACTTAGTACCCAAAGCACTCTGCAGGCTCTCCCAAAATCTCGAATTAAACCTCGGATCCCTATCCGAAACAATACTCGACGGAATACCATGCAGACACACAATCCTCTCAATATACAACTTAGCCAACCTCTCCAAAGGGTAATCCATACGCATAGGAATAAAGTGAGGAGATTTAGTCAACCTGTCCGCGATAACCCAAATAGCCTCAAAATTACTCGGCGTCCTCGGCAAACCCGATACAAAATCCATGGAGATACTATCTCATTTCCACTCAGGAATAAACAACGGCTTCATCAAACCCGATGGCTTCTGATGCTCAATCTTCGACTTCTGGCAAGTCAAACAAGAATACACAAATTCCGCAATATCCATCTTCATACTAGGCCACCAAAATACTTTCCTCAAATCTTGATACATCTTAGTAGCACCCGGATGAATACTCAATCCGCTACGATGTCCTTCCTCAAGGATACTCTTTTTCAGCTCAACAACATTTGGAATACAAACTCGATCCCGACATCTCATAATCCCATTCTCATCAATCTGAAAATCACCACCTTGGCCTTGGTTGATTAAAGTCAACCGATCAACTAAGCTCAAATCCGATTTTTGTCCTTCTCGAATTTCATCCAAAATACCACTTGTAAGCTTTAACATACCCAACTTAAATCCAAAAGAAGTTCTTTCACATACCAAACTCAAATCCCGAAATTGCTCAACCAATTCTAACTCTTTCACCATCAACGCCGACATATGCAATGATTTCCGACTCAATGCATCCGCTACTACATTCGCTTTACCCGGATGGTAGTTCAAGCCAAAATCATAATCCTTCAAAAGTTCAAGCCATCTTCTTTGTCTCGCATTCAATTCCTTTTGATCAAAAAGATATCTCAAACTCTTGTGGTCACTAAACACTTCAAATCTTGCGCCAAATAAATAGTGCCTCCAGAGTTTCAACACGAACACAACGGCGGCCAACTCTAAGTCATGCGTTGGATAATTCTTCTCATGCACTTTGAGTTGCCTCGAAGCATAAGCTACAACTTGGTTATTCTGCATCAACACACCCCCTAAACCCATCAAAGAAGCATCACAATACACAACGAATGGTTCCTCTGGATTTGGCAGAATCAAAACAGGAGCTGTCGTCAACCTTCTCTTAAGTTCTCGAAAACTCGCTTCACACTTGGCGTCCCAAACAAAGGCTTGACCTTTCCTAGTCAACTGCGTCAACGACAACGATAACTTAGCGAATCCTTCAATAAACTTCCGATAATAACCGGCTAAACCAAGAAAACTTCTGATCTCAAAAACTGACTTCGGAGTCTCCCATTGCGACACCGCTTCAACCTTCGACGGATCGACCGCAACACCACTACTAGAAATCACATGACCAAGGAAACTAACTTCCTTCAACCAAAATTCACACTTAGAAAGCTTCGCGAACAACTGCTTCTCTCTCAGCACAGATAACACAATCTTCAGATGCTCGGCATGCTCTCCTTCGCTCTTCGAATAAACCAAGATGTCGTCAATAAACACCACCACAAACTTATCCAAATACGGATGAAAAATCCTATTCATGTACTCCATAAATACACCTGGTGCATTAGTCACACCAAATGGCATCACGGAATACTCATAGTGTCCATACCTCGTCCGAAAGGCCGTCTTCTGAATATCCTCAGCTTTCACACGGATCTGATGATACCCAGATCTCAAATCAATCTTGCTGAACACGCTTGCACCAACCAACTGATCCATCAGATCATCAATCCTTGGAAGTGGATACTTATTCTTAATAGTCACCTTGTTCAACTGTCTGTAATCCACACAGAGCCTCATAGAACCCTCTTTCTTCTTAACCAATAACACCGGTGCACCCCACGGTGACACACTCGGACGAATAAACTTCTTTTCAAGCAAATCCTCAAGTTGACTCTTCAACTCCTTTAACTCCGAGGCTGACATACGATATGGAGCCATCGATATCGGATTAGTTCCAGGAATCAAATCTATCGAAAACTCCATTTCTCGCTCCGGCGGTAAATCCTTTATCTCTTCAGGGAATACTTCCGGAAAATCTCTAACAATGGGCACAACATCAATCTCTTCACTTTCACTAGTCCTCAAAGTTGCCATAAGCATAAATACCTTAGCCCCATCTTGTACCGATTCCTTCACTTGTTTCCTTGTCATAAACAATTCCCTTTCAACTTCCGAATCGGGAAAAATAACCGTTTTGTCAAAACAGTTAATATACACACGATTGAATTTTAACCAATTCATTCCAAGAATGACATCCAGTTGATCTAAATGAAGACACACTAAATCAATCCCAAAATCTCTCCCGAAAATACTCAACGGGCAATTCAAGCAAACATACGGTGTAGTTACCGAACCCATAGCAGGAGTATCAATAACCATACCGCCACCAATCACAGACAACTCAAGATTCAACCTCCTAACACAATCCAAAGAAATAAAAGAATGCGTAGCTCCGGTATCAATTATAGCGATCAAAGGTATACCATTAATAAAACACGTACCTCTGATCAATCGATCATCGCTAGCAGTCTCAGATCCAGATAGAGCGAACACTTTCCCGCTCCCTTGATTCTTCTTCGGCTTATCACATTTCGTACTAATGTGTCCTTGCTCACCACAGTTATAGCAAGTAACACCCGTACCGCTTCTGCACTCAAGCGCCTTGTGGCCTGGCTTGCCACACTTAAAACACGCCTTCTCAACACTTTTGCATTCGGGAGCACGATGTCCCGCTTGACCGCACCTATAACATCTCACCGGAGTAGAAACTCCCCCACTTGGCCTCTTGCCAGAACCCATTCTCTGCTTCCCTTTATCCGCAGGAGTCACATAAGGTTTTCCTCTGAATTGACCTTTTCCTTTCTTATCACTTAGGCTCTTGTAGTGGCTGGATCTAGCCCTACTGTCTTCGTCATAAATTCTGCTCTTGTTAACCAACTCAGAAAACCGCCTGATTTCCTGGTACCCAATAGCTTGTCTAATCTCGGGTCTCAAACCGTTCACAAACTTGAGGCACTTAGACCTCTCAGCATTACCAGTATTATAGTGAGGACAAAATTTGATCAACTCCTCAAATTTCGCCGCATACTCAGCAACCGTCGAATTACCTTGCTTCAACTCAAGAAATTCGATCTCTTTCTTCCCCCGCACATCCTCTGGAAAATACTTCTCCAGAAAAGTTTCTCTAAACAAATCCCACGTAATCATAATATCATCTTCCTCAAATCTTTGGCGAGTATTACCCCACCAATCTTCAGCTTCTTCTTCGAGCATATGAGTCCCAAACTGCACCTTCTGTGCATCCGAGCAATTCATAACTCGAAAAATCTTTTCCACAGCTTTCAACCAAATTTGTGCCTTGTCCGGTTCATGAGTTCCCTTGAAGACCGGAGGGTTATTCTTTTGGAATTTCCCCAAAGCACGGAATCCATCATCAGCATGATTCCCCACATTCACATTGGCCGGAGGATTCTGCCCAATTGCCCCCGCCAATCTCGTCAATGCCTCCGCAATCGCTTCGTCGTTCCTTCCTGCAACCATCTTACTAATTCCAACCACAGAACCACGTAAGAACAACCAATATTGATAATGCAACACATGCACATCAATAACACACAGGAAAACACTCTAACAACTTGGCCGGACGGACCGACCTGCTATGATACCACTATTGTAACACCCCCTTCTATACCCCAAATAATGCATATAAAACACTTAAGCATATACAGATTCATCAGAGTAAAAGTTTTCGAGTAAGGTATAAAAGAAGAATGTCACAACTTGACCAATAAAACACTTGCTCCATAAAATATGTAACATTTTCAATTTAAGCGGAAGATAAAGTCATTTGATCGTTTTTCAAGATATTAATTCAAATGCACATGAGTCATCCAGATTAATACATCATATCAGTTAGATTACAAAACCACATTAGCTGATACATCGCAATGTATCACAAAAGAATGACTATACTAGTCTAACTACCCGGTGTTACATATCAGAGCAGCAGACTCAAAAGAATGAAGACTAACTTCACGAAAGGACTCCAGCATCCTAATCTGCAATGCCTCATAGAGCATTATAAAACAGCAGAAGGGTGAGAAATATAACCATAATAATCAAGGCATAAGATTACGTATATATAGGTATCATATAACACATATTCACATTTCTCACCACACTTCATTCTCATAATCATAAATCATCTTTTGTTCACATATATCAACATTATGAACATTCACAAGCACATCCCTTCATGCTTAATTTCACAATCATTCACAAGCACATTTGTACAACAACAATATTATACAATGTGACTCAACATATCCAATGCAACTCATGCAATGCGGTACCGACATTAGTTATCTTTTTTTCGGTTTTCACTCTAAACCGGGTCCACCCTTCTAGACCGATAACTTGTTATCATTTTTCGGTTTTTACTTTAAACCGGGTCCACCCTTCTAGACCGATAACAACCAAGCCCGTCCCCTAGGCTTCAAACCCACCCTTCTAGGTTTGGGACAAGCCACTAGTTTCCACGAAACTAACGGACATTGCCTCTTGACTGAATGATGCATGTACAATCAACCAATCACAATAAATGCACTTAAGACCGTTCCCGCGTCTTAATCCCATGCATTCGAATAATTCACCCCTTCGAGAATTTCATCATGATTGCACATACAACATATATCAAACATTTATCAATGTATTCAGTTCACACATCATCATATTCAACAACAATGCACACATATCACATATGTTCCCATGCATTCATACAACAATCAAACATTCACAACTCATCAATTAATACACACATAATCATCGTTATGTTCTCATGTATTTTAACCGATTACAATTAATCATTCATATCACGACTCTAGGATTCACGCCCGAAGGCTACCCACAGCACATGTTATCATGATAGTTCACATACTCATTCATAACATAGAAGTATAAACATATGCGAATCAACCAAACAATCACCATTTGGATAACACAGCAAAGAAAATATACTGCCACATTCGCCTTCATTCGCCTGGCGAACCCTCACAGTGAACCTTCGCCTGGCCTTCGCCTGGCGAACTCTCTCAGCGAACACTCGCTAGGCTTCGCCTGGCGAGACTTCCCAGCGAGCCCAAGTCAGTAGCTACTGACTTCATTCGCCACCATTCGCCAGCACCTTCGCTGGGCGAACCCTCGCTATCCAACTTCTCCTGGCGAACCCACCCGTGAAGTCCACTGGGACTTAAATATAATTATTCGCCAACATTCGCTAGGCTTCGCCTGGCGAAGCTTCGCCTTCGCTCGCCTGGCGAGAGCCAGCGAACCTGCGCAGAACAGAACCCTATTCTGTTCCTCCTTCACCAATCCATCATCAACCCTCTCTTACACATCCAAATCAGTATAAACAGCATCAACACATGTTACCCAACTATTCTACGATATTATTGCTCAGTTTCAACCGATTAAATCATCAATCTACCGATTATTCCAACTTTTGCCCTAATTGGAAAGTGATGAAAACTCTACCAAAACCCCAACCCAACATACATAACATCATACAATGATCAAATAGAAACATTTCTCACCCTTACCTCGATTAATCGGAGCTTTGATGTTGGTTCTTGATGATTTCCACTTTTCCTCTTCTTCTCTTCTCTTTCTCTCCTTTCTTCTTCTTTCCTCTTTCTTTCCAAATGTTTTCTATCTTTCTTTTCTTTTCTTTCTCTCTTATATAATTCCTTTATTTTCCTTCCTTCCAATTTCCTTCTCAATTCTCTATTAATCCCAATTAATAAAAATTAATTTTCCAACATTAATAAAATCCCACTAAATAAATTAATTACTACAATTAATTATTTAATGAAATTTGGGCTGTTACAACTCTCCCCCACTTTAGGAATTTTCGTCCTCGAAAATGTTACCTGATTCAAACAGTTCTGGATAAGACTCTTTCATCCGACTCTCAAGCTCCCAAGTAACATCTCCACCAGCCGGTCCTCCCCAAGCGACCTTCACTAAAGCAATCTCTTTACCTCGAAGCTGCTTCAATTTCCGATCCTCTATCCGCATAGGTGATGTCTCAACAGTCAGGTTATCTCTCACCTGCACATCATCTATTTGAACTACATGAGACGGATCCGCAATGTATTTCCTCAACTGAGATACATGGAATACGTCGTGAAGATTAGCAAGCGACGGTGGTAAAGCCACACGATAGGCCACTTCTCTTATCCTTTGCAAAATCTGATAAGGACCAATGAAACGCGGCGACAACTTGCGCGACTTCAGTGCCCTACCAACACCCGTCATCGGAGTGACTCAAAGAAACACATGATCTCCCTCTTGAAATTCAAGTGCCTTCCTTCTCTTGTCATAATAACTCTTCTGACGACTCTGAGTAATTCTCATCTTCTCTTGAATCATCTTGATCTTATCAGTGGTCTGTTGAACTAACTCGGGTCCAACAACCGAACTCTCTCCGGACTCGAACCAACACAATGGTGTCCTACACCGCCTACCATACAACGCCTCAAATGGTGCCATACCAATACTCGAATGGAAACTGTTGTTGTAGGTAAACTCAATCAAAGGCAAGTAGTTATCCCAAGCTCCTTCTTTTTCCAATACACAAGCTCTCAAAAGATCTTCAAGCGACTGAATCATCCTCTCCGTCTGACCATCAGTCTGAGGATGATACGCTGAACTCAGACGCAACTTAGTACCCAAAGCACTCTGCAGGCTCTCCCAAAATCTCGAAGTAAACCTCGGATCCCTATCCGAAACAATACTCGACGGAATACCATGCAGACACACAATCCTCTCAATATACAACTTAGCCAACCTCTCCAAAGGGTAATCCATACGCATAGGAATAAAGTGAGCAGATTTAGTCAACCTGTCCGCGATAACCCAAATAGCCTCAAAATTACTCGGCGTCCTCGGCAAACCCGATACAAAATCCATGGAGATACTATCCCATTTCCACTCAGGAATAAACAACGGCTTCATCAAACCCGATGGCTTCTGATGCTCAATCTTCGACTTCTGGCAAGTCAAACAAGAATACACAAATTCCGCAATATCCTTCTTCATACTAGGCCACCAAAATACTTTCCTCAAATCTTGATACATCTTAGTAGCACCCGGATGAATACTCAATCCGCTACGATGTCCTTCCTCAAGGATACTCTTTTTCAGCTCAACAACATTTGGAATACAAACTCGATCCCGACATCTCATAATCCCATTCTCATCAATCTGAAAATCACCACCTTGGCCTTGGTTGATTAAAGTCAACCGATCAACTAAGCTCAAATCCGATTTTTGTCCTTCTCGAATTTCATCCAAAATACCACTTGTAAGCTTTAACATACCCAACTTAAATCCAAAAGAAGTTCTTTCACATACCAAACTCAAATCCCGAAATTGCTCAACCAATTCTAACTCTTTCACCATCAACGCCGACATATGCAATGATTTCCGACTCAATGCATCCGCTACTACATTCGCTTTACCCGGATGGTAGTTCAAGCCAAAATCATAATCCTTCAAAAGTTCAAGCCATCTTCTTTGTCTCGCATTCAATTCCTTTTGATCAAAAAGATATCTCAAACTCTTGTGGTCACTAAACACTTCAAATCTTGCGCCAAATAAATAGTGCCTCCAGAGTTTCAACACGAACACAACGGCGGCCAACTCTAAGTCATGCGTTGGATAATTCTTCTCATGCACTTTGAGTTGCCTCGAAGCATAAGCTACAACTTGGTTATTCTGCATCAACACACCTCCTAAACCCATCAAAGAAGCATCACAATACACAACGAATGGTTCCTCTGGATTTGGCAGAATCAAAACAGGAGCTGTCGTCAACCTTCTCTTAAGTTCTCGAAAACTCGCTTCACACTTGGCGTCCCAAACAAAGGCTTGACCTTTCCTAGTCAACTGCGTCAACGGCAATGATAACTTAGCGAATCCTTCAATAAACTTCCGATAATAACCGGCTAAATCAAGAAAACTTCTGATCTCAAAAACTGACTTCGGAGTCTCCCATTGCGACACCGCTTCAACCTTCGACGGATCGACCGCAACACCACTACTAGAAATCACATGACCAAGGAAACTAACTTCCTTCAACCAAAATTCACACTTAGAAAGCTTCGCGAACAACTGCTTCTCTCTCAGCACAGATAACACAATCTTCAGATGCTCGGCATGCTCTCCTTCGCTCTTCGAATAAACCAAGATGTCGTCAATAAACACCACCACAAACTTATCCAAATACGGATGAAAAATCCTATTCATGTACTCCATAAATACACCTGGTGCATTAGTCACACCAAATGGCATCACGGAATACTCATAGTGTCCATACCTCGTCCGAAAGGCCGTCTTCTGAATATCCTCAGCTTTCACACGGATCTGATGATACCCAGATCTCAAATCAATCTTGCTGAACACGCTTGCACCAACCAACTGATCCATCAGATCATCAATCCTTGGAAGTGGATACTTATTCTTAATAGTCACCTTGTTCAACTGTCTGTAATCCACACAGAGCCTCATAGAACCCTCTTTCTTCTTAACCAATAACACCGGTGCACCCCACGGTGACACACTCGGACGAATAAACTTCTTTTCAAGCAAATCCTCAAGTTGACTCTTCAACTCCTTTAACTCCGAGGCTGACATACGATATGGAGCCATCGATATCGGATTAGTTTCAGGAATCAAATCTATCGAAAACTCCATTTCTCGCTCCGGCGGTAAATCCTTTATCTCTTCAGGGAATACTTCCGGAAAATCTCTAACAATGGGCACAACATCAATCTCTTCACTTTCACTAGTCCTCAAAGTTGCCATAAGCATAAATACCTTAGCCCCATCTTGTACCGATTCCTTCACTTGTTTCCTTGTCATAAACAATTCCCTTTCAACTTCCGAATCGGGAAAAATAATCGTTTTGTCAAAACAGTTAATATACACACGATTGAATTTTAACCAATTCATTCCAAGAATGACATCCAGTTGATCTAAATGAAGACACACTAAATCAATCCCAAAATCTCTCCCGAAAATACTCAACGGGCAATTCAAGCAAACATACGGTGTAGTTACCGAACCCATAGCAGGAGTATCAATAACCATACCGCCACCAATCACAGACAACTCAAGATTCAACCTCCTAACACAATCCAAAGAAATAAAAGAATGCGTAGCTCCGGTATCAATTATAGCGATCAAAGGTATACCATTAATAAAACACGTACCTCTGATCAATCGATCGTCGCTAGCAGTCTCAGATCCAGATAGAGCGAACACTTTCCCGCTCCCTTGATTCTTCTTCGGCTTATCACATTTCGTACTAATGTGTCCTTGCTCACCACAGTTATAGCAAGTAACACCCGTACCGCTTCTGCACTCAAGCGCCTTGTGGCCTGGCTTGCCACACTTAAAACACGCCTTCTCAACACTTTTGCATTCGGGAGCACGATGTCCCGCTTCACCGCACCTATAACATCTCACCGGAGTAGAAACTCCCCCACTTGGCCTCTTGCCAGAACCCATTCTCTGCTTCCCTTTATCCGCAGGAGTCACATAAGGTTTTCCTCTGAATTGACCTTTTCCTTTCTTATCACTTAGGCTCTTGTAGTGGCTGGATCTAGCCCTACTGTCTTCGTCATAAATTCTGCTCTTGTTAACCAACTCAGAAAACCGCCTGATTTCCTGGTACCCAATAGCTTGTCTAATCTCGGGTCTCAAACCGTTCACAAACTTGAGGCACTTAGACCTCTCAGCATTACCAGTATTATAGTGAGGACAAAATTTGATCAACTCCTCAAATTTCGCCGCATACTCAGCAACCGTCGAATTACCTTGCTTCAACTCAAGAAATTCAATCTCTTTCTTCCCCCGCACATCCTCTGGAAAATACTTCTCCAGAAAAGTTTCTCTAAACAAATCCCACGTAATCATAATATCATCTTCCTCAAATCTTTGGCGAGTATTACCCCACCAATCTTCAGCTTCTTCTTCGAGCATATGAGTCCCAAACTGCACCTTCTGTGCATCCGAGCAATTCATAACTCGAAAAATCTTTTCCACAGCTTTCAACCAAATTTGTGCCTTGTCCGGTTCATGAGTTCCCTTGAAGACCGGAGGGTTATTCTTTTGGAATTTCCCCAAAGCACGAAATCCATCATCAGCATGATTCCCCACATTCACATTGGCCGGAGGATTCTGCCCAATTGCCCCCGCCAATCTCGTCAATGCCTCCGCAATCGCTTCGTCGTTCCTTCCTGCAACCATCTTACTAATTCCAACCACAGAACCACGTAAGAACAACCAATATTGATAATGCAACACACGCACATCAATAACACACAGGAAAACACTCTAACAACTTGGCCGGACGGACCGACCTGCTCTGATACCACTATTGTAACACCCCCTTCTATACCCCAAATAATGCATATAAAACACTTAAGCATATACAGATTCATCAGAGTAAAAGTTTTCGAGTAAGGTATAAAAGAAGAATGTCACAACTTGACCAATAAAACACTTGCTCCATAAAATATGTAACATTTTCAATTTAAGCGGAAGATAAAGTCATTTGATCGTTTTTCAAGATATTAATTCAAATGCACATGAGTCATCCAGATTAATACATCATATCAGTTAGATTACAAAACCACATCAGCTGATACATCGCAATGTATCACAAAAGAATGACTATACTAGTCTAACTACCCGGTGTTACATATCAGAGCAGCAGACTCAAAAGAATGAAGACTAACTTCACGAAAGGACTCCAGCATCCTAATCTGCAATGCCTCATAGAGCATTATAAAACAGCAGAAGGGTGAGAAATATAACCATAATAATCAAGGCATAAGATTACGTATATATAGGTATCATATAACACATATTCACATTTCTCACCACACTTCATTCTCATAATCATAAATCATCTTTTGTTCACATATATCAACATTATGAACATTCACAAGCACATCCCTTCATGCTTAATTTCACAATCATTCACAAGCACATTTGTACAACAACAATATTATGCAATGTGACTCAACATATCCAATGCAACTCATGCAATGCGGTACCGACATTAGTTATCTTTTTTTCGGTTTTCACTCTAAACCGGGTCCACCCTTCTAGACCGATAACTTGTTATCATTTTTCGGTTTTTACTTTAAACCGGGTCCACCCTTCTAGACCGATAACAACCAAGCCCGTCCCCTAGGCTTCAAACCCACCCTTCTAGGTTTGGGACAAGCCACTAGTTTCCACGAAACTAACGGACATTGCCTCTTGACTGAATGATGCATGTACAATCAACCAATCACAATAAATGCACTTAAGACCGTTCCCGCGTCTTAATCCCATGCATTCGAATAATTCACCCCTTCGAGAATTTCATCATGATTGCACATACAACATATATCAAACATTTATCAATGTATTCAGTTCACACATCATCATATTCAACAACAATGCACACATATCACATATGTTCCCATGCATTCATACAACAATCAAACATTCACAACTCATCAATTAATACACACATAATCATCGTTATGTTCTCATGTATTTTAACCGATTACAATTAATCATTCATATCACGACTCTAGGATTCACGCCCGAAGGCTACCCACAGCACATGTTATCATGATAGTTCACATACTCATTCATAACATAGAAGTATAAACATATGCGAATCAACCAAACAATCACCATTTGGATAACACAGCAAAGAAAATATACTGCCACATTCGCCTTCATTCGCCTGGCGAACCCTCGCAGCGAACCTTCGCCTGGCCTTCGCCTGGCGAACTCTCTCAGCGAACACTCGCTAGGCTTCGCCTGGCGAGACTTCCCAGCGAGGCCAAGTCAGTAGCTACTGACTTCATTCGCCACCATTCGCCAGCACCTTCGTTGGGCGAACCCTCGCTATCCAACTTCGCCTGGCGAACCCACCAGCGAAGTCCACTGGGACTTAAATATAATTATTCGCCAACATTCGCTAGGCTTCGCCTGGCGAAGCTTCGCCTTCGCTCGCCTGGCGAGAGCCAGCGAACCTGCGCAGAACAGAACCCTATTTTGTTCCTCCTTCACCAATCCATCATCAACCCTCTCTTACACATCCAAATCAGTATAAACAGCATCAACACATGTTACCCAACTATTCTACGGCATTATTGCTCAGTTTCAACCGATTAAATCATCAATCTACCGATTATTCCAACTTTTGCCCTAATTGGAAAGTGATGAAAACTCTACCAAAACCCCAACCCAACATACATAAAATCATACAATGATCAAATAGAAACATTTCTCACCCTTACCTCGATTAATCGGAGCTTTGATGTTGGTTCTTGATGATTTCCACTTTTCCTCTTCTTCTCTTCTCTTTCTCTCCTTTCTTCTTCTTTCCTCTTTCTTTCCAAATGTTTTCTATCTTTCTTTTCTTTTCTTTCTCTCTTATATAATTCCTTTATTTTCCTTCCTTCCAATTTCCTTCTCAATTCTCTATTAATCCCAATTAATAAAAATTAATTTTCCAACATTAATAAAATCCCACTAAATAAATTAATTACTACAATTAATTATTTAATGAAATTTGGGCTGTTACACCTCAAAAGTTGCTTTTGATTTTGTTTGTGGGAATTGAGTCAGAAGCAGTTTTGAATCGAGTCACAGGTCTGGAAATTCCAATAAACAGATGTAGGTGTCTGCGAGGATGATAGCACCAAACTAGTATATATCCTAGTACACTCTCTCCTTCTCTCCCTTTCTCTCTTTATCATTTAAAATTGCATGTTTGGGATATCTGTTAGCTTCATTGCATTCATAGTCTTGATTTGTAAAAGTTTAGGTTTGATTAAATTTGTTCTTCTAAAGGATCCTGTTAATTGATTATTGTGTGAGAATTGAAATTAAAATTGTCTTTCAAATTGGAGAATAGTTAAAGTCTTTAAGTTGAAACTTTAACTATTAATCAATTCATTGCATTTTACCTTATTACAAACCTTTGGTGTAAGTATAGTATAAATCCTCTTCCAACATCATAAAACCTTTTCAAAACGAGTTTTCACCATATCCGTTTCTGCTTGCGTAATCTAATTTTTTGAAAAGAATTAATTTTTTAATTGTCTATTCAACCCCTCTCTTAGACAAATTACTTCATATTCAACCTAACAAATACAAAGTTTGTTTTTCTGCTAAGACAATTGGTCATATATAACCCTTTTTTATTCGTGATTATATTTGTCCAATATATAGTAATGCTTTTTAAGCTTTTTGTGATTACAGGATTACGATTATTTAGTTTAATACTGCAGCTGGTAGTCAAACAAGAGAGAGCGTTGAAGAGTATTTGACAAGTATTAAAAAGCATGAGCTGTCACAGGCTGAGGTTCTGAATGTATTAAACATCAGACCAGCTGCTGAAGTTGAATTATTTCATGTAAGTATCATAACTATGTTCTTCTCATTTACTTCATGTCTGAGTAAACTGTTCGATGTTACCTTAGCGACTTAGCTCTGCATCCTATTGCCCTATAATATTTGTTATCAGTTCCCAAGAAGTGAATTAACTTGTATGTTCAATTAGCCGCTAAAGTAACTTTTAATAAGCATATCAAAAACATGAAGTCCAATCTAAATGATCATGTAATGTATGTATTCTTCAAATTTTCGTTATTAGACACGATGCTCATTTGTTTGCAGCAAATTAAGGAGCAAGCATGATTTCCATAGCATAATTTATCCCCCTTTGCATCAACTATAAATGTTCAAGTCACCATATTTATATCTAATGTAGGACTATTATCCACACTACTCACACTTATTAATATTTAACAGGATTAATTATTATATACTTATTGTGTAAAAAGTTTTACACTGTCAATTTATCATCATCATCCGTTTGTATTATTTTAGAAATTATTAAAATAAAAGTCAAACTTTTTTTTACATCCAACATTTATAATCAACTGACAATGTAAAATCTTTTTACAATGTTAGTGCATTTCAATTAAATCCTAAGTTTTAACCTAAAAAGTCTGATCAACAATACATTATATATTTCAAACTTCCGAGATATTGATAAATATAGTCAGGCAACACTTAAAAGTTAAAACTCAAAAGGGTTTCGCTTTAACTTTGACCGCTGGGGTTTACTACTGACTTTTTAAAACTTGTTCATACAATATCAGTAAATTATACAAAGCTCTTAGAGACCGTAGATGATTTCTAAAATATTATGCAAGTTGTAATTTTGTAATATGTATATGAATTGTTATTGATTTTAATGGCAGTTAAGATATATAGTTCAATGGTAAGGCGTGACACTATGCACTTGCATTGTTATCACCTGAACCGACGCGTTTCTTTGCAATAAATCCGCATGCCAATTAATATACAAGTTCATAATACAGGTGCATAAATCATTTTCAAATGGTGTTTCTGTTCATCAAATGGCTTGAATTTATCTATAAATAGAGACATTTGAGAAGTAGAATAAACACAGAAAATACATACACCTTTTTCTCTATCATCTGTATTATTTTAAATCATCTTTCACTTCATTAATACACCTTTTTCTCTATCATCTATATTATTTTAAATCATCTTTCACTTCATTAATGCATTAGTTAAGTTTAAGAAACATCATTCTTATAAAAAAATACACTAAGTGTATTTGTGCAATTCATATTAGGGAATTCAAAATATTCTGAAGGGAATTCGTTGTTAATCTCAATTGCATTCAATATACTATAATTGGTGGGGACGAATTGATGCTACAAGTTAGTGTGAAATTCACATGCTTTAAAATTTTCAAAAAATATATTTATCAATACCTTCTTTGTTTTAGTGCTGTCACATATTTCTAACAATCAAAATATCCAACAGAGACGGTCATTCTTGGGGGCTGATATGGGCTACTTCAACCTTCATATTTATACTTTTACTGTCGAGTGAGATTGGCTTATGATCATATTTTTGTTTGTAAAGTTCACTTTTGAGGTATCTCAGTTCCTGGCTGGTTGTTTTGTCTTGTAATTGCGTATGGAATCCGAGACCATCAGATTTGCGTGTCTGTCATGTTATCTACTGAATATGAAAAAGTAGATGTGCGCGAGTTAAGCCTAAATACTAGTGTGCTGTGTTGTGTTTTATAATAATTGTATTTTATGCTAAGAATCTTATATCTTTTTCTTGATCTTGATCTATATGAGTAACAATATGCATTTGAATGTCATGTTTATACCTTTGCATAATTGTTATCAGTTTGTTAACTTTTAATTATTATGCAGATCATAGAGGATTGTACGGTCCGTTTTCCAGATGAACAAATAGCTGAAATTGTAGATCCCGTAGAAAAAAACATTGCCAGCACCGTCTAACAAAGAGACATTAAAAGAAATCTCTGAGGGCGAAGAAGAAACTGAAACACAGAAACACGAAAACAGTAATGAGTTTAGTCAATATCAAATTGAAGATGGAGAACAAATGGACACAAGTTGAGATTTAATTTTAATACTTGATGACTAGCACTAGAGATCTCGTTGTTGGGTAAAAAATTGAGTTGATGAACATGATTTTTATACGAACCGAGTGTTACTTCTACAGGAAACTTAAGAATGCAAATGCTGTTGGCTTTGCTTACTCTAGATAGAAAGAAAGCTTAGAATTTCTTAATATATTCTTCCAATGATTGCTTTGTTTCTTATCCAAAAATATATTTCTACCTTATGATCTGGTGATGTTAATTTCAAATTTTCTGTTATAATGATGAAAAAAGGGGTCCATCTTTACTCGCTCCATGCTTTTAAAAAACAGTTGGACTCTAAAAAACAGGCATATTGTGGCAATTACTACATTGTGAGGGTTATGAGTTTCTCTGATACTAGGACAAAATTATATGGGAAATGGAGTCAAGGGAGGGTATGAAGCATAAAACAAATGGAGTGAAATGGAGTGGAAGGTATGAAGCAGAATGTTATAAAGAGTATAACAAGTTAAGTCCATTTTGGAGTGTGGGAGCTTCACAATGTAGAACACAAAATATTGAAGGCATATCCTAAAATGTTCCAAGATCTTGACAAAACTAATGAAAAAACAAAATTTAATTAATTGCAAAAAGAATCCAGGCAGCCCTATGAGTAATTAGGATACACGGTCAACTATGTCAACATTTACAAAAGCATATTTTTATTTACATAAAATTTTCCACCTTGTGCCAATGTGATTAACTGGTTTTTGGAGGCTAAATCTTCTATCAAAATAGATGATTAACATTCAAATGGCAGCAGGGATGAGATCCTCTTCAACATCAGTTTCCTGATCTTCTTCCAATACCATCCAGTCTGAAATTGTACCCTGAAATTATTTAGTCATATTAAGAGCATCTCCAATTATAGAATCCATTCTTAGCTTACTTTTAGTAAGTCATAAACCGGTTGTATTTATGAACCCAAAATAATTTCACTTTGATGGTAGAACTCTTAAGAAATTAAAATTGACCCCACAGTTGAACCCTTAAAATTTAAGAAAGTTTTTTATAGAACAGTTTGCACATGTGCTATCTATATGGTCTCCAATGGCACAATGGCTAAACGCCGGTTCTTGTATATAAAAACCTGCATAAAAATTTGTATTGGAGGTGTTTCTATAAACTTCAAATTAACAGATAACTACCTTTCCTTCCCGTAGAACTCTAGGAGGCAATTTGGTCATGTCGACCACAGTGGACGACTGAGCCAATCTTACACCACCATCAACAACAAAATCAAGGCCCTGAAAAACCAAAGTAATGGCTTTAAGATCTTTTGTAAAAGCTATAAAACTTGTTAGTAAAGAATATAATTAACTACCAAATTTTTTAGGTTTGGTAGAGCCAAGCATACCATGTAGATCTGTAACAATTAGTCTGAAAATCATGTACTCAATTTCAAGCATTCTTCACGTGCAAATGCAAAACTTGAATCCGTAAGGCAAAATGACATGCATATATAATGTGTCGTGGACATGACATTGCCTATTTCTAACAAGCATATAAAATGCAATTCATATTTTCCCCTTTGGTTGGAGAAGGGGCTAAAATCATTATTTCCATACTTATTTATACAGGAAAAATAATGATACAGTAGAAACAATCATACCTCTGGTCCATATGTATCAGCTATCATAACTGGATCAATCATCCATTCATCTTCGTTGAGGAACTTGATGCTAAAATAAAGATGAAAAAGTTCCAAGGTAATATTCAGGTGCAAGCATCAACTATTATGCTCCATTCTCTAATGCAACAATTATGCAAAATAAGGAGCCAATACCTAAGACCATCACAAAAATTATAGTCGTCTACATCAAAGGTTCTAAGAACTTGGATTGAACCTAACTCAACTAAAAAAGGGCTTGTAAGGTATGCTGCAGGATACATCTCTAGGCAATGTGAGACTGAATCCACCACCCGCCTTCACGCTCAACACAAATGAAGGTGTTGGAGTGCAATGAAGACAGCCAAAATGGCGCAATAAGGCGGCTAGGGGCAGACCACAATTAAGACGAAAATTCTAAAATATATATGTCACTTCATTGGTGCTACTGTGTCATCATATTTTACCATTTCAAAGCGATGTATTTTTCAGAGTGGTCTCCTCGTCCTATTATTTGCCTAACAAAAACTCGTTACTATAAAAAAACATTTTTTCCAAGCAAAAAAATTATCCAATAAATTAATAAACCTTGTGCATATTAATGGTGCAGTCATCTTCTTTAGTATTGCTTGGCAAATGGCATCATCAGGCATACGGACACCCACATTTTTTCTTGACGCATATTTGGCAGAAGTAGTCCCAAATCTTATGCACTGCTTTGGTAACGCTTTGCTAGCCATTAAGATGAAAGTGTACTGTCACTCAAACATGACTAGTGTTAGCAACAAATTGTCAATAACTAAAGAGCATAGACACTAAATTGGCAACAAAACCATAGGATTCACCAACTTAAAGACACATAGTACAAATTGTACTAAATTTAGATAGTACAACACGTTTAAACGAGAAAAAAAAAAACATTAATTAGTTTCTGATAGAATACTTACCGGACCAGGTAAGCAAAGCTTAACAGCTTTGAATAAATTTGCATGGCCTTGACCATCACCGCGTGGAAACCCAGCTGTGTACTTATCTATGTCGCGAAATGAGTGGCATAAGATGCTAAGCGGCTACAAGTAACAGTGGCACCATAATCATCAATGACTTCAACAAGTAACATTACTACATACCAAGTACCAACATACATAGAGAAAATTTTGAAGCTGTGATCAACAAAATCAAACCTAAACACAAAGTAAAGTAATTGCACATGTGCGACAAGCAACCGAACATGAAAATCGTATTGAATAGAAATCCAATTGGCAGCACAAGAACAAGTCAATAAAGACAAGCTCACTGTGTTACTCACCTTTGAAACGTCTATATTCTTGATTCTGTAACACAATAAAAATATACCCTTGGTTAATATAGTGATTTAGAGATAAAACAATCAAACATGGTTGAGATTAACAAAGTTACACTATACCTACCTTCGGAGTCGTTCAATGGCTGAGTGGTTTGTTAGGTCACATGCTATTGCATATCTATGTATAGACAAAAGAAAGAAGAAAAAATGAATGACTTGCATGAAAACGAATCCTCTACTACTCATAGTCTCTAAATAAACCGAAATTACAAAAAACTTGCATGAAAACGAATCCTCTACTACTCATAGTCTCTAAATAAACCGAAATAACAAAAAACACATCCTCTAATGTGTCTCTAGTTAGTCAATTTAATCATTGAATGCATTTTATGTTTGCTTCTTTAGTCTTTGAACATGTCTATCAAAAAATACACTCAATGATTTATTTTCTTTTATACATCCAGAAACTATAGAAACAATCATGGTTTAAAATTGTGGTACGCAACCGCAATTGCGACACAATATTGTTGATGCGATAGTCTCTGCAACCGCAATTGCGACACAATATTGTTGATGCGATAGTCTCCGCAACCGCATCGGACCACAATTGCAGTGTGATTTGAAATCACGCATCCTTCTACATTAGGAACCGCATCGCCCAAGTTTCTTAGTATTTTCCTTAAAACTCAGAATTTAGAATCCAAAACTCAATTTACATATAAAAATCTTAATATTAAGTGTTTTTCAAAGGTGTATTTCAAACTCTTCTCAATCAAAATTCATGCTGCAACGGCTAAAATGCACGTTGCGACAACCGCAATGACTGCAACCGCAACTTAAAACCATGGTAACAATGTGCAACATTTTTGTAGATCAAAATGAGCGTTTACTGAGATAATATATCATATATGATATCGTTCTAATTAAAATTAAAGCGTAGAAGGAAGCAATCAAGCAAATAAGCAGGACTGACAGTGTATCAGTAGGGATGACACCAACAGCACCTTGTCTCAAGAGATTAACAACTGGTTCCAATTTCCATGTATCAGAGCCAGATGTATCAGCTTCAATGTAAACCAAACCTCCTTCCTGTTATCTTATTGAATTCAATTCAAAGTTCAAAACCTAACTAACTAACTGTAAACTGTAGAGAGAAGATAGAAAGAGTAGTGTGACCTTGTTGAAACGAGTTGTATCTGTGTATTTGAGACGTTTGGGGCTTCGTTTAATAGCCATGGATACTACTACTCCTCGGGAATTGTGGCCGTGGCTTCGCGAGAGAGCGTCGAAACGCAGTGGTTTGTGGCCACAAACACGAACCATTTCCATTTCTAACCGTGCTTTGCAGATTGTTGTATTACTGGATCAAATTATGAAGAACTAAATTACAAATTTGCATTCTAAATATATGGATAACGCATTTTGTTTGTAAAGTTGAGTGACTATATGTGGCACTCCACTTGGATAACAAGATCATTTTTTTGTTTCTCCTATTTTCATTTTTTTTAATTAAATTTTGTTTCCTCCATTATAAAATTAGAATTTTAGTTCTTTCATTTTATTTTTTTAATTAGACTAATTTTTAATAACGTGACACTAATCATGTTTATATATCATTGTCAAATATACCAAATTTTATTACATGACATTTTTTTTAATATTAATAATTATGTTATTTATTAAAAAAATATTATTATTAAAATTCCTAAAAAAAATTATTTAAATAAAAATGATTCGTGTGTGTATATATATTAGTCATTAAATTCAATTCAATTCAAGGGTTATGATTTGGAGTAAGTTTAAAAAACTTACTCTTCTCCTCTCCTCTTCCATTCCTAAACTTCATTTTTCTTTCATTTCATCATGTTTTTCGATTCCATGGATGATTCAAACTTCTCATACATCATAACCATGTAGTCCGGTCTAAGAAGAAGATGAAATGAATGATGGTGTGATTTTGAGTCTCTATTGATGACATGATGGACTTATGAGAATTCAAAAAGAACGTTTAATGGTTGTGGTTGATTTAAGGCGACGAGGAAAAAATAATGTAACTACTTTTAATAGTTTGATGAAGAAATGAGCAATCACACAAAGGATGTGATTAGATTGTTGAGAGACAACAAATGACACAAAGAAAAAAGAAGTCTTATTAAAAATGAAGAGTAAATTTGTTCTAGACCGGCTAGAATTGTCAATGGTCGCGACTTAGAGGAAATGATAATTCACTCAATTGTTCATAACACAAGGGAACTACCACGGGGAAAAGTATGTGGGATCGAGGGTCAGGATACATCCAACGACTTCATGCATTTCCGGAGAATAACAAATTGTTATAACTGCTTTATTATATAAAGGGCGCACACGCTAATTTCATGTACATAATTTTAAATTCAAATTTCATTCACTCTTCTTCTTCACCGACTGACTTAGTCATTAAAATACTAACCTTGTAGGTCAACCCCTCCTTCACTGCATTCGAGGCTCAAGTCCATTATTGCTCATCACAACCACCATTCTCCGACCAATTATGGTTCTATAACGGAACAGTGACGTTGTTTGTGGGAATTGACTTCTGATTCTTACGTTTTCCAAGATTGCACCTTCTTGCTTCGATTCATCTTTCGAAGCTCTCTCAACCTATCAAATTAGAGTTTTTGAAATCAAACAAAAAATCCTTTGTCTTTGATATGGTCAGGTAGCAAATCAACTTTGATTCTCGGAGTTTATGAATTTTCAATCTCAAAACCTTCCAATGATGGTTGGATCTAAAACTACTCGTTGCACCGCTCTACGCAAAGCAACCGTCATTGGTGCTCTCACTAAAATCGTAAGTGATCAACCCTCGCCTCCTCAAGGAAATGTTGATCAAACTGTTGTAAACACTCCATTGCATCCAAAACTACTCCAACTTTCTCATATTGCAGGATTTGCTTCGTATCTCTGACAAGGTAAGCCTTCGCTCAGACCTTCAGTACCACCACCAACCTCAAGGCCGAACATATTGTCAGGTTTTCAACTATTACGGGCTAACCTTATAATACAATGCGCTAATGAGTTACTGAATATTATGTGTAACATCATTTGGCAACAAAAGTCACAAGCGGTAGAGGAAATATTGTTTTGTCTCGAATAAAGCTTACATAATGCACCTCTGAAGGCGAACACCGTCCAAGAATTCATTTCCAACAAAAGATGAAATATCATTCCCGATTCGGCTGTGTCACGGAAAAATGAAGCTCTAAAATCTCCGAATCACCAAAAAGATGAGTTGGACGACACATTGTTTCTATCACCGGAGGCGCGCCCTATGAGAACATCTCGCCCAAAGGGATGGTGAAGAGAAAAATTGTTGAATTGATGAACATCCATAAGAAGGAAAGGGGCACATTAACTAAGACCTTAGACAGGTCAATGCTTAGGTTTTGGGATTGTGAGAAAGTCAGGGGGACCCTAAATAAAATCTTTCCCCTATTCATAAATGCTACTTTTGGGCATTTTGACATCTCCCGAATCCTAATCAACGACGACAACTCATGTGACATAATGTATTCTTAGTTGTCTGAGAAGATAGGCCCCGAGAGAGGAAATTTATGACTCTATGAAAGGTCATACTTACAGGTGTGTAAGGGTACAACAACTCACCTGTAAGGGTATATCAAATTGATGATATCTATAGGAGAAATAAGGGATGTTCAGATTATGAAATCATAATTCTTTGTAGTCCCTTGCAAGAGTGTTTACAACTAAAATTGTAACTGACCTTTTGCAGCTGATGTCGCATCGCTGCGAAGAAGGGGAGCCGACAATGACAGAAGAGTCGCCACCGTTCGTTATTTATCCCAAAGAGAGGGAAAGGAAACGATCAAAGAAAACCTAACGAAAAGGGAAAAGACAGGTCATCGCAACCAAATCTCGGGTTCGGGAGTCGATTACGCAAGGGGAAGGTATTAGCACCCCTCACGCCTGTCATACTCGACGGGTTCCACGTTTGTTGTCTAAATCTATGGGTGAAAGAAACTATCTACGGCTGCTAAAGCTAAAACGGAAAGAACTGACTCGATAAAGCATCGCCGCTTTATGCCTACGTATTCCCTCGTGCAATGGGAAAGTCAAAGTCAACGTAGTTCGGGAAACTACGGGGGGGATTGCTCACCAAGATATCGTGTCTTGTGCCTACGTATTCTCATATGGTATGAGAAATCAGAGCAAAACGTAGTTCAGGCTAACTACAGGTAAACGGGGTGTTCTCGATCGCACGGGGAGCGAGAGAAAAGGTAGACGATACTGGTGCACACATTCTAGCAGTTAGGTGTATTACTGCTCGACCATTGGAGACTTAGGCATTACCTGTTTGCGGTAGAACGGACGTAGCATGTCATTAGTTAAAAGTTCGGGGAACCTAAAGGGGGGAAAGGAGGAAGAGTGCTTGCTAGGATTATCGCAATCCTATGCCTACGTACTCTCAACAGATATGAGAGATTAGAGCAGCCGTAGTTCGGCCTAACTACAGGAAAAAGAGAAAAATGTTCGCTAAGATTGTCGCAATCCTATGCCTACGTACTCTCAACAGATATGAGAGATCAGAGCAGCCGTAGTTCGGCCAACTACGGAAAAACAGTCTCGATTGAAGGTGAGATAATACTTAGAAGGGGGGTTGAATAAGTATGAAGATTAAAACTTAGAAATAAAAACTCAAGTATTTTTATCCTGGTTCGTTGAACTCAACTACTCCAGTCCACCCTTCCTAGAGTGATTTGCCTTTCTCAATCAAGGACTTAATCCACTATTAAATCAACTGATTACAATAGTTAACACTTAAAACAATTGTTCAAAGTCTTCTCAAGAACTACTGATCCTAACTGGATCTTCTTAAGGATTACAATCAAATGTAAAATCAATACAAGTGTTTAAGATTGCTTCTATAAAGCTTTATCACAACTGTGATTTTTCACTTAACTATTTAAAACAAAGAAATAAATTCTTAGAAAGAATATGAAATAGTATGAGAGCTTGAATGTTAATTTCTTTTCAATAATAACGTCAACTAAAGAAATTGGTGAAGTCTTGCTTTTATAGGCAGCTGATCCAAGGTGAGCTTCACGTTGAGAAGATTGTCCAAAAGGTCTGAGCCTTTTTATCTTCACATCAAGTGACCTTTCCTAGAAGAAGAAAGCACAGAAAAATCCTTTTTGTCTGTGTTCTTGTGTCTAGCATAAATAAGGAAAGAGACGTTTGGTTCACTCCAATGGATATAAACTTTGAATAATTCTTCTTCAGTTTTCAGCAAATTCATCAGAGTCTAATTGGGTCAGAGTCTTCTGATGATGATCAGAGTTTTGCTGAATTAGAGTCTTCTGCAGCAGGTGTGCTTTTAGCGTGTTTAAGATCAGAGCATATTTGATACAGAGCTTCAGTACTGGCAGCTTTAGTACTTCCAGATTCTTCTGTAGAAACTATGCTTTGAAAAACTCTTCATACATAATTCTTCTTTGGTTCAGATGCTTCTGACTTGCTTCAGATTCTTCTGGAGCTTCTGCTTCAGATCCTTCTGGAGCTTCTGCTTCAGATCCTTCTGGAGGCTACGCTCAGGATCTTCTGTTGGCAGCAATCAGAATCTTCTAATGTATGCATCTGACGCTTCAGATCTAGCAAATTTCTTATGTTCAATTCTGATTTGCTTCTGGAGTGTTAATTCCTTTACTATCTGCAGTAAAAAATCTCAAGCAAATTTTAGAGTATATAATTCTTAAATACAAAATTTCATATTAGTTATCATCAAAACATAGAGATATTATTAAGAACCAATCTGTGTTCTAACAATCTCCCCCTTTTTGATGATGACAAAAACATCAGAAATTTTGTTTAATTGAAAATATAATAATTATAACTTCCCCTGAGATGATGAATCTCCCCCTGAATTAAATACAAATAAGGAATAGAAACTTCCCTTTTGTCTTGAGTAATTTTCAGAGTTAGATCTTGATTGTTCTTTTACCATTTGAGAGTCAAAGTGTCTTGCAAATTTCAGAGTCAGAGTTTGATAATTGTCAAATGATCTGAGAGACTCAGAGTTTCTTTTACAGAGAGTACTTATCAAAAAGTTCCGAAATACTCAGATTAAATGTTAGATAGAATAGATATGTCTGAAGTTTCATTCTGGTGAAGTTTAATTAAACAGTTCAGATCTATATTTTCTCCCCCTTTTTTGTCATAAGCAAAAAGTAAAAACTTTAAAAAAGGACAAATAAAAGGAAACAGTAAAGAAGATAAATCATGTGGAGAAAACTTTGAGATTTCATTGAATTCAGTTCAGAACAAGAGTACATGCATCAAAAGATATTCAAAAATACATAAGCAAACATCAGATGCAAAAACATCAGAATGAAAAAAAATGAAAATCTAAGAGTGTTTTGACAAAAGCATCTTCAACAGATCCGTGATCTCAGAGGAGGACTGCTCTTGCTGATCCTGTTTTGACATCCACTCAGTCATGTCTTCAGATTTCTTATCCTGTTTGGCCATCCAAGACTTGATCTCTAATTGACCAGCTTCCAGAGCAGCAATTTTATCCTCAAAATCTGGATGTTCTTTCTTAATCTCAGATGAAGAGGGTTGATCATTTTCTGGAGCTTGAACAGAGTCAATTTCCATAGGGTTTGTAGAGTCTGGAGCATTAGAGCCAGAAGGAAGTTCTACCAGAGTCATGGCCAAAGGATTATCTTCAGATGCAGGTTCAGTAGTTTCTTCTGATGGAGGAGCATCTGTAAGAAGTAAAGGTCCAAATCTCTTGACAGTCCAGAACAGACTTCTTGCAGCTTCAGCAAATCTGAGCTTCGCATCATCAGAACATATGTTCTTCAGATTTGATGCTACAGTGTTGAATCTGTTGATGAATCCATTCCATATGACATCAGATTCTTGTGCATCTATTGTTGCTGAACACTTCCTCTGTACAGTACCTAAATACAACTGTATTTCTTGCAAAAAAGATTGAAATAAATGATTAACATTAAGTCTAGGTTTGGGATGTAACAGAGTCTCCAGTGTTATTGGTTTTGGTTGGGGAGTAGGTGGAAAAATGGATTTCTAAATGGAGATCAGAGGAGGAGGGTAGTATGGAATGAAAGGAATTTCAGGTTCATCAGGTTTGGATCTGTTTAAAGCATTTAACAGATTTGGTTTTGCTTTGGTGTGATAGGAAACCACATCAAATGGTTTATTTGAGTAAGGTTGGAAGGCAGATTTTGCAGGTTCATCAGAAGCAGCAGGTTTATCAGATGAAACTGGTATAGCTGAAGCAACAACTTTTGCAAATTTAGCAGAATATGATATTGTTGCTAATGAACCTACATCTGACATGGATTGAATATATGTGAGAAGCACAGATGGAAGGGTGATTGTGAGTTTGGGTTTCAAGGGAGTGATAGGGTCAGATGGTTCAACTCTGTCATAAAAATCTTTGAGTTTGAAACCATAGGCAAGATTGTGAAAAAGAGATGAGACTTGTGCACATGAAATAGATGTTCTTGGGTTAGATGTTGGGTTAGAATTTGGAATCAGGATTTCAGATGATGGTGCAGGTGTGGGAATAGGATCTGGAATAGGAACTTTGAATGATACAGGGGGTTCTGGTTGGTTTACCTCAGAGTCTCTGTGAGAAGGAGAGATTAGAAAATCTGGGTGAATGTCAGATTCTGAGGAGTTTGATGAAGTGGTTGGTGTGCAAGAAGTAGAAGACACTTGAAAAACAGTTTTCAGAGGTGTAACATCAAGAACTTCTGTGTCAGGGATGTTAGTTCCAGATGGGTTGGTTGATTCTGAAGGGATTTCAGAGGGATTTGATGAGGGTGGATCAGATGAAATTTTTATTGGTTCAGATGAAACTGGTACAGATTCAGTGGGTTTAGATGTGGTGGATGGAGGATTCTGATGGTGGTTGTTTCTTTTGTTGTTGTGTTTGAGGTTCAGATGATTTTTGTGATTGTTGATGTGCAGAGTCCTTTTCTTGTAGGGGTTCAGATTGTTTTTCTGGTTGTTTTTCTTGTGGTTGTTTTTGTTGTTCAGATGGCTTTTCTTGTTGTGCAGATGGTTTTGTTGTTTGTGGTTGTTCTGTGGGTTGTTTTTCTGATGGTTATTTTTGTGGTACAAATTGTTTTGTTGGAATTTTTGGTTGTGGAGTTTGAATTGTTTTTGTTGTTGGTGGTGTTGGAACAAATGATTGTTTTTGTGGTGAGATGGAAATTGGAGTAGAAGATTTTTGTAGAGATGGAGTAGAAACATGAGGTGGAGCAGTAACAGATTTATTTTGTGTAGAGGGTGGTTTTGGAATAGACTTAACATTAGAATCATTTATAACAATAGGATTTTCAGAAGATACAGAAGTTTTAGTACCTTTGATCTTGATTCTTTTAGCTGGTACAGAAGGAGTGGCTCCAGATTCTTTCCTCTTTAGCAGCTTCTGAGGATTTTCAGCAATCTTGGGCTTCTTCTGAACAGGTGCAGCTTCTGCTTCTGGTTGAGTCCTCTTTCTTGGTGGTTCTTCTTCTTCTACAACAGGCAATGGTTATCTTGCACTCTTTATGATATCTGCAGGAACAGGCTTTCCTTCTTTCTTGCAATCATCAATGTATCTTACAACAATTTCCCTAGGTTCTTCAGCATAGAACAAAGGGTAATCATCTACAGGAGTTCTCTTCTGACTCAGTTCAGAAATGTTCAGCTTCTTGGGAGCTGTTGTGAGTTCATCCACTATTTTAAGTCTCTGAAGACTTTTGGCATTCAGAGGCTTTCCCAAAATAAATTCCAATTCCTCTATGACTCCAGCAGCGTACAGAGCAGTTACAAGTCCATTCTCAGTTAGAAGATCTGAGATTAACCTTCCAAAAGGAATCCAGGTTCTGATCTTCTGACCTTTTTCTTTCACATTTTCTCTAGAGGCATTTATATGATTCCAAAGATGCATAAAGAGAATATATGGAAGATCTACCTTGGTGCTCTGACTTAGGCAATACATAAAATAGAGCTATTCATTATTGACATAGTCTGGAGAGTTTGTTGAATTCCTGTGATGAATGCATCCCATGAAGATCTTAGCCCAGATCTTGTAGTCAGGCTTCAGATCCTTGAACTTGTTAGAAGCTTGTCCAGCAGTCATCACTTCTTCATACACTTCATCCATATCCACACGCCCAGCTGGCAAGTGTGATACTCCATCTGTTTCCTCATAGCCAATGAGTTTTCTAATCAGATCCTCTGTTATAATTATGTCTTTGCCCAGAACAGAAGATAAAATAAACTTAGGGTATACTGAAGCATGGATCCAGAACTCTTTCACAAGAAGGGGGTAAACTGGTCCAAAAAGTCTATCAAAATACTTCACCCATCCTTGAGCACCTATAATGGAACGAAACTCAAATCCATTCTCAGCAAGTGAATCAAATTCCACCATTGATTCACATAGAACTTCCAGCTTTTCAACAGGTGTTAACAATGTTCTTTTAGGTGGAGAATAAGGAGTTACGCCCATGTTAGCAGAGGTAACTGCAGCCATTGTAGATTGAAATTGTGCAGCAGTTGATGATGAAGTTGCCATTGAAGATGGTTTTGTCACACGCTTAGGGTTTTTATGCAGAGAGAAGAGAAGATTGAAATGCATAAAATGTTTGAAGTGTGGAAAGTGTGATTGTGAAGAGAAGAGATGTATTTATACTAAAACATATAGGCATACAAACAGTCAGAATTTGGCACGTTTGAACAAAGCATAAAATGAAAAGAATAAAAATCATTTCAAGGATTTATTGCTTCTGACAAATTGGGGGGGAAATCAAGATTTTCACTATTCAAACTTCACCTCAAACGTCTCTTCAGTAGTGTACACGCCACCTTTGCAGATTTGAAGTGACACGTGTTTGCTTGCATGTGTTCTGAATTCTCTTGAGAAATGAAACGTTAACCAACG
This sequence comes from Lathyrus sativus, assembly GCA_963859935.3. Classification (NCBI taxonomy): domain Eukaryota; kingdom Viridiplantae; phylum Streptophyta; class Magnoliopsida; order Fabales; family Fabaceae; genus Lathyrus; species Lathyrus sativus. Next base: position 345,629,459 of record OZ012735.1, on the reverse strand, counting down.
TTTAGATCCTCTAAGGATTGTTAGTTCATAGTTTCACAAAAATAATTTAAGAAAATAAATAAGCAATCAGAAGAAATACTTCAGAGCATTAGGCATTTTTGCATCTGTAAAAATTTGCTTCTGACAAATATCATTCTGGACAAAAATCCATACCAATATTTTTCAGAATAAATTTGAATCTATCTTCAACAAGGGGTTTTGTAAAAATATCTGCCCATTGATGATCTGTATCAACAAAGGCTAAATTTATGATTCCCTTCTGAACATAGTCTCTGATGAAATGATGCTTAATTTCTATATGTTTTGCCTTAGATTGTAAAATGGGGTTCTTAGACAAACATATAGCAGAAGTATTATCACAAAAGATAGAAATGTTACTTTCAAATATTTGATAATCTTCTAGCTGACTTTTCATCCAGAGCATCTGCGTGCTACATCCAGCAACAGCTATATACTCTGCCTCTGTGGTTGAAAGTGCAATTGTGGGTTGCTTCTTGCTGTACCAAGAGATTAGATTTCTTCCTAGAAATTGAAAACTTCCAGAAGTACTTTTCCTTTCCACTCTGTCTCCAGCGTAGTCAGCATCACAGAATCCAACTAATTTAAAATCATCAGATTTTCTGTAACACAAACCCACATTAGAAGTACCTTTCAGATACCTTAGAATCCTCTTGACAGCTGTCAAGTGTGATTCTCTAGGATCTGATTGGAATCTAGCACACAAGCATACACTGAACAATATGTCAGGTCTAGAAGTAGTTAAATAAAGAAGAGATCCTATCATACCTCTGTAGAGCTTCTGGTCTACTTTCTTACTTATCTCTTCCTTGCCAAGTGAGCTAGTTGGATGCATGGGAGTCTTTCCCAGCTTACTATCAGTCATGTTAAATTTCTTCAGAAGTTCTTTAACATATTTGGTCTGATGTATGTAAGTGCACTCTGGAGTTTGATTGACTTGGATTCCTAGAAAGAATCTGAGTTCTCCCATCATGCTCATTTCAAATTCTGCCTGCATACATGTAGCAAACTCCTTTCCCAGCATAGTATTGGTAGATCCAAATATTATATCATCCACATAAATTTGACAAATTAGAAGATCTTTCTTAATTGATTTACAAAAGAGTGTTGTGTCCACTTTGCCTCTGATGAAATTTTTCTCCAGAAGAAAATTGCTCAATCTCTCATACCAAGCTCTGGGAGCTTGTTTTAAACCATACAAAGATTTCTTTAGTTTGAAAACATGATCTAGAAATTTTTCATTCTCAAAACTAGGAGGTTGGTGGACATAAACTTCTTCTTCTATAATACCATTTAGAAAGGCACTTTTAACATCCATCTGATACAGAGTGATGTTATTTTGTGCAACAAATGAAATAAGAAGGCGTATAGATTCTAACCTTGCCATTGGAGCATAAGTTTCAGTGTAATCAATACCTTCTTGTTGACTGTACCCTTGAGCTACAAGCCTTGCCTTATTTCTTTCAAATTCTCCTTTCTCATTTAGCTTATTTCTGAAGACCCATTTGGTTCCAATATATTGAATCCTTGTGGTCTTTGAACTAAATCCCACACATCATTTCTGGTGAATTGATTTAACTCTTCTTGCATGGCAATAATCCAATCATTGTCTTGCAGAGCTTCATCTATAGAAGATGGTTCAATTTCTGACACCAGTCCAAATAATGATGCTTCATATGATCTTAGAAAGGATCTTGTTCTGATGGGATCATCCTTCTTTCCAATAATGACATTCTCTGGATGAGAAGCTTTAATTCTGGATGATGATCCTCTAACAGTTGATTCTTCAGAAATGTTTAGATTGTTCATCTGAGAAGTTAAAGGAATAGCATCTGGCGTTGCTTCTGGTTCCTTCACTTGAGCTTTGTCTGCTTCTGGGACTTCAGAGTCAGTGAAGACTACTTCTCTATCTGCAGAGTTTTCAGACTGCTTTGCCTTTTTATTGCCAAGCTTATCATCAAATCTAACATGAATAGATTCTTCCACAATCTGTGTCTCAGTGTTGTATACTCTGTAGCCTTTAGAGCGTTCAGAATATCCAAGCATGAAACACTTTTGTGCTTTGGAATCAAACTTGTTCAGATTTTCTTTAGTATTTAACATATAGCAAATACATCCAAAAGGATGAAAATATGAAATGTTGGGCTTTCTGTTCTTCCACAGTTCATATGGAGTCTTCTCCAGAAGAGGTCTTACAGACACTCTGTTCTGAATGTAACAGGCTGTGTTGATTGCTTCTGCCCAAAAGTGTTTTGCCAGATTTGTCTCATTGATCATGGTTCTGGCCATTTCTTGCAGAGTTCTGTTTTTCCTCTCTACAACCCCATTTTGTTGTGGAGTTCTAGGACAGGAAAAATCATGAGCAATGCCATTTTCATTAAAATATTTTTCAAAAAATTTATTTTCAAATTCACCACCATGATCACTTCTGACTTTTATAATTTTGAAATCTTTTTCATTATGGACTTGCTTGCAGAAGTCAAAGAACACAGAATGTGACTCATCCTTGTGTTTTAAGAACTTTACTAATGTCCATCTACTATAGTCATCAACAATGACTAATCCATACTTCTTGCCTCTGATGGATGCAGTTTTCACTGGTCCAAACAGATCAATATGAAGTAATTCTAGTGGTCTGGAAGTAAAAACAACATTTTTTGATTTAAAAGATGATTTTGAAAACTTCCCTTTTTGGCATGCTTCACAAAGAGCATCTGAGGTGAACTTCAGACTAGGAAGTCCTCTGACAAGATTAAGTTTATTAATCTGAGATATACGTCTCATATTAATATGCCCCAATCTTCTGTGCCAGACCCATTGCTCTTCATTAACAGACAAGAGGCATTTAACATTCTGAACTTTAAGTTCTGAAAGATTTATTTTATAAATGTTGTTTTTCCTCTTACCACTAAATAGGATAGAGCCATCCTTTTGACTAATAGCTTTACAACATTTTTTATTAAAGGTAATATCATAACCATTGTCACTTAATTGACTTATGGACAATAAGTTATGCTTTAACCCTTCAACAAGTAAAACATTAGTAATAGAGGGAAGTTTACCATTTCCAATGGTGCCAGATCCAATGATCTTGCCCTTCTGGTTCCTTCCAAAATTCACATCACCTCCAGATCTAAGCTCCAGGCTTTGGAACATAGACCTTTCTCTTGTCATGTGTCGTGAGCATCCAGAGTCCAGGTACCATGATTGGCGTCCTGACCTTGCTGCTAAGAACATCTGCAACAGGAATTATTTTACTTTTAGGTACCCAGATCTTCTTGGGTCCTTTAGGGTTAGTGGTTCTGAAGGTTTGTCTAAACTTCTGTTTTTTCAACATAAGGTTTATTCTGACTAGCCTTAGATTTAAACACATGAATATTCTTTTCAGAGCGTGTTTGTTCAATATCATTCAAGTGACCAAATTTAAAGTGTGAATATAAAGGAGTTTTCTTGATGATAATTTTATCAACAGGTTTTGGATTTAAATCCTTTCCAGAGGGGGATTCATATCCAATACCTTTTCTGTTATTTCTGCTAACTCCATAGATAATAGAAGCCATTTTGCTTCTGTCTATGCTTTTAGCAAGAAACTTCTGAAAGCTATAATCAAATTTTTCCAAAATATTTTTGCATTCAGATTCAGTTTCAGAATCAGAGTTTTGTTGAGCTAATTCAAAATCAGTTTTCAATTTTAAGTTCTTTTCATTTAGCTCAGCTACTTCTTATTTGAGAATATTATTCTCAGATACAAGATTGCTTTGGCGCTTCTTGTATTTGAGCTTAATATTGTTATAGCTTTTCAGAACTTCTAATAACACTTTGATAAGTTCTTCTTTAGTAAGTTTAGCCATTACCTCTTCAGCGTCAGATTCAGATTCAGAGTCAGATTCAAATCCTGAAGTTCCTTCCTCCTGATCTTCTATGTCTGCCATCAAAGCTACATTGGCACATTCTTCTTCTGACTCAGATTCAGATTCAGATGTATCTGAATCATCCCAGGTGGCCATCAAAACCTTTTTCTTCTTATCAAATTTTCTTTTAGGCTTTTCTTTCAGCGCCTTTGGACATTCATTTTTGTAATGTCCAGGTTCTTTACATTCATAACAGACAACCTCCTTTTTGCCAGATCTTCTGTGTCCAGAAGATTCTTTTCTTTGGTCAGGCTTTCTGAAGTTTCTGAACTTCTTTCCTTTATGCTTCCAGAGTTTGTTTATTCTTCTGGACAGCATGGATAGTTCATCTTCATCTTCAGATGAGGATTCTTCAGAGCTTTCCTCTATTACCTGCAATGCTTTAGCTGATTTATTAGATTTTAAAGCTACAGATTTACCTTTCTTTTGAGGTTCATCTTCCTCAAGTTCTATTTCATGACTTCTTAGTGAACTGATCAATTCCTCCAAGGAGATCTTGTTCAGATCTTTAGCCATCTTCAGCGCTGTCACCATAGGTCTCCATCTGGTGGGTAAGCTTTTGATGATCTTTTTCACATGATTAGCAGTAGAGTATCCTTTATCCAGAACCTTTAGTCCAGCTGTAAGTATTTGAAATTTGGAGAACATAGCTTCAACAGATTCAGAGTCTTCCATCTTGAAGGCTTCATACTTCTGGTTCAGAGCCAGAGCCTTTATTTCCTTGACTTGAGCATTTCCCTCATGAGTCATCTTTAAGGATTCAAACATGTCAAATGCAGTTTCCCTGTTTGTAATTTTTTCATACTCAGTATGAGATATTGCATTCAACAATATTGTTCTGGCCTTGTGATGATTTCTAAATTCTTTCTTCTGAGCATCTGTCATAGATTTTCTGTCTATCTTCTTGCCATTCCCGTCTGTGGGATGAACATATCCATCTATGACCAGATCCCATAAATCAGCATCATATCCAAGGAAAAAACTTTCAATTCTGTCTTTCCAATAATCAAATTTCTCCCCATCAAACATAGGGGGTTTGGTGCTGATTCTGTCCCTTTCTTCATATTTGTTGTTAATGTTAGACATTGTATTATCATCCATAGTAACAACCAAATATATATCAAAGTATTTCTCTCTGGATCTTTATTGTCACTGTTAAGTGGTAGCACACACAGAACCGGAGCTCTGATGCCAACTGAAGGTGAGGTAATACTTAGAAGGGGGGGGGGGGTTGAATAAGTATGAAGATTAAAACTTAGAAATAAAAACTCAAGTATTTTTATCCTGGTTCGTTGAACTCAACTACTCCAGTCCACCCTGTTGCACCCTAAAATTTGCTCAACCTTATTCACTTGGTTTATGTTTCAATTGCATTAGCATTTGCATATAGAGTCATGTACATAGCCTAATCATCTGCATAGCATAGCATAGCAAGTCATCCAACAGGGGACCAAGCATTATTCTCATCTCCATGAGCCTATCAAGAGGTTATTATTCAAATTCAATCTCATTCAAGTCATCAGAGAGAATTTGAAGACTGGGAAGTCAATGGATCAATCAGGGCATCCATCTCCTATCTGAGAGTATCTGGGGATCATCAAAGAAATTGTAAGCTGTGGGCTGAGCATGGAGAGTATGTGGGCATCGTGGGAGACTTAGAAAGTCATTTGAAGAAGAAGACAAGTCCTTGGTGTGATCACAAGAATTGCAGTTGAAGACAGTCAACTAGGGTTTCATCTGGGGTCAACTCTAGGTCAACTCTAGGTCAATTGACTGATTGAAAGGCATTAAGGTCTATTGGAGAGATGTGGGGTTCATCATTTGACATGTAAAGAAGGATATGTTGTTGTGCTAAGAAGAAATCAAGAGAAATCAAGGAGAAGAGGAGTTTCTAAATTAGGGTTTCTGCGTAAAATCCCCTAGTTTAGGTCAAATTTCCAAGCAAGGTAAGTCAAAATGCAAGCTTCAAATGGATCCTTGGTCAACATGAAACTTGTAGAGGATCTCAAGACCTTTAATTTTAGTGGTGTAAGACATCAAGGAGATTTATATAACTCAAGTTATGATCCTTGCAAGTTACAGGTCATCTGAGGTATCTGAAATTTTGTCTGTAAAAGTGACTTGACTTCCAAGCAATTTTTACCCCTCAAGGAGATTTCAAATGAATTTCTGGTAAACATAAGAGTTGTTCCTCATTGTCTTAGATTTCTAGAATGGTATAGTATGCCTTCATATGATTTGTGGAACTCTACTTATGGTCTTGGCAAGCAAAGGGTATTTTGGTCATCTGATGATTACAGGTCATTCTTAGCTTATGTCTAAAACTCATACAAGGAAGCTTCAAATGAAAAACTTCACAACATCAAAGTTGCTCAAAATGCCATTTTAAGTCAAGAAAAGAAGTCATGGAAGTTTGGAAATGCATAGAATGAGACTTGACCAAAGTTGGTGAAAAATGACCTAAAAAAGGCATATAAGTTGAAAAAGTTGAAATAAAAAATTGGTTTGAGAGATCTACAAATCCAATATGGGTCATCCAATATACCAAATTGATTCCCAACATCATTTTAGAGATATTGGTTCAGCCACATTTTTGAGTTTAGGCTTAAAAATTGGACTTCCTTTGTAAATTTGTTTCTTGCATCATAAGGCAACTTGGTAAAACTTAACACAAGGCAAGGAAAAGCTTGGTTTTTCATACATACACTCCTAATATCTCATGAAAGGAGATTTTAATACAAGTTTACAAAGGGGCAAGCATGAGATAAGAGATCTTCAACATATCATCAAATGAGAACTTCCTTGAAATTTCCACAACTTTCTAGAATCCTCCAAGAGCAATCTAGAAACTTCTCATTCTGTTAATCATCATCTATATAATGAAATGAAGCCATTTGTGCAAGGGGTTGGTGCATTGAAGGAGAGAAAAGAGAGAACTTCATAGTTGCTTCCATTGTAAGAAAGTGCAAGAATCACCATAATCTTCCATTTCTGATCACTTCTTTTCTTCATCCATCATCCATTGAAGATTGTGAAGGGGAACCAGCAAGCTCAGAGGCATGTACATGGAAGATCAAAGCTCTAGGGTTTGAAATTGCAAAATTCATAGCAGGATCCAATCTCACAATTCAAGCACTCATCACCACTATTGTTGCAAACAGAAAGTTTCTCATCAATTAGAGATCATCCTCGAAGGGTTTCAAGCATTGGATCCACCTGCAACTACCTCCACCATTGATACTTGACAGGTTGGTGGATTCTCCCATACCTCCTTAATTATGCATAGTTAGGTTAGATCTTTGGTGTAGGACTGTTAGACTTGATTAGGTGATCGATTCCATGAAGTTTCAGAGAGTTTCATAAAGATTAATAACAGGTGTTAGGTTCTTTGATGAGCAAGAAAGTGCTGGTTAGTGAGTGTCAATGCATGTGTAATGGCTTGTTGAAACCAGGGTAGCGTGTAAAACAGCTTAGTGCCATTAGGATTAGGTTTTAGCAAGGTCGAATTCGGTGTAACATGGTGGTACCAATATCTTGAAGCTTTCTGTTTGGAGGATGCACGATGGTTCAAAGAAAACTACACGCATGATCATGTTCCTGGTGATTGGTAGATCATTTTTTTGTCTTGGAATTTTTGATTTTCGTTGAGAATCGAGTGAGCACGATGATGATGAAGAACGCGCGCATGAACATGGATTTCTGAAAACCCTAGGCGACACTTGGGGAAGACGACCAGTATCCGTCGGATTATTCTATTTTGTTGACTTTGAAGGCTCATCCAAGGGCTGACATTGAAAGTAAGAAACGGAGGGAAACCAGAGTTATCTAAACTCTGCGTTTCATTAATGTGAATCCTGGGCTTCAGCAATTCTTGTGCTACTCGCACCCCCACCGTGGGCCCAATCCAAGTTTGCACGTAAAACCCTTACTTTCTGCACCGAGGATTTATTTCTTTTCTTTGGTTTTTTAATTCATTTTTCTGAGCGTGCTGGGCCTTGCCTTAATTGATGTTCGCACCCCTGGTTCATGGCCCACCTGAAAAACAACTAGGGCGCTTCTGCTGTTCTCACCCCCTCCCCTTTTATTCATATTTTGTTATTTTAATTTCTTTAGTATTTTCTCATCTTTTAAAAAATCATAAAAAATAGGAAAATTGAGTTTTTAATTCCTTCTTTTTGCTATAGGTCCATTATTCTGTCTAGAAAAATATAGAAAAATAAAAATGACATTTTATTTTATTTTAATATTTTTCATGCATTTTTCTTGTAAGTAGCATTTTATTAAGTCTAGTTTGATACTTAAATTTGATAATTTTTGTTCTAATAGATGCTTTAGTATTTTTAATCCCTTCTTTTTAGGTTGATTAGTTTAGACATGTATCTTGTATGTGCAATTTAGTTCCCATTTTTAGGACTTAATTTTAGGTGTTTAGTTTAGGTGTGGATAACATGAACAAAATTAGGGTTTAAGTGATGACTTAGGAGAATTGAATCATTTCCCTTAGGACTTAGAGATTGAATATTTTAGATATGGGACTATAGGGACTATGGGTAGTTATTAGATCCCTTAGAAATCACTAGGATTCCCCTACTGCTATTAGTATATTACTGTCTATATTTGATTGATTGGTGTGGTGTGCCCTCTGGGGATTATTGTTTGTCTGTGTGGGTATTGGGACTGCCTGGGAATTGGGAGAGCTGAAGACCTGTGATGATGAAGCCATTGGAGATCCAGAGCTTGAAGACCAACTTCAAGAGTTGATGAGGAGATTCCTGCTAGCAGCTGTTGAGGAGATTAGGGTTTAGGAGCTAGGCAGAGCTCTAGAATAGAAAGCTTGATTCTCAAACATGGAAGGCCTTGACTGCCTCCATTCTTCTCTGTGATGCAGAGTCTCTCTAAGACACTCACCCCCTTCCTTTGGAAGGCTTGGTGCTACTGTCTAAGGGATAGAACTCTTGAGAGAAAATAGCTTATGTGTTAGTAGCAGTTGGTTTGCCACCCTTGGTGGTCAACTAAGTGCTTAACACCCAATTCACTCTTGTGATTGATCCCTCAGCTTGGAGGTTAGGACTTGAAGAAAAGCCCTTGTAGACTGAAGATTGATGACAAAGACCTTGCTTGAAGGCTGTGGAGATGGGGATTGATGTTGGCTGAAGCTTATAGCTGCCTGGAGATGACTTGAAGATAGGTGTTGATGCAGAGCTGCTGATGCTGTTTATCTTTTGCTGTATTTCATTTCTGATGTATTGATTGGTTTTCTAGACTGTATTGTTTGCTGTTTAACCTGTTGGGTTGAAAGTGAAGTCTGTTCACTTTTGCCTATTGTTTTCTAGGTTCGAGGTTGAGTGGGACTCCCTTGCCTCGCTTGTATTGCTGCATCCATGCATTTTACAGCTTTACTGTATATATCTGCTATTGTTTCTGTTTCCGTCTATTCCCTTAGGATCTCTGTTTCTCTCTGCGCAAGAGAGGGGCATGATAGACTCTAGGTCTTAACCCATGCATGATAATACTAGGTTAGTTTGATTCCCTTTGCAACCGTAGGTTAGAGTTCTGTCTCTTCTTCCTCAAAACAAACAGAAAAATACAATAAAATTTCAAACACAATAAAAGACACTTCTTCCGTAAAAGAGTGTGAACTCATCAAGACGTCATTTTTGTCCGCTGGGACTGCTAATCAGAAAACCCTTTTTTAGAAGGAATAAAATCAACCAAGACAAGCTTGTGTCGAACGTGTCCCGAACTACGTTTGCTCTGATCTTCCATGCAGTGTGGAAGTACGTAGGCATAGGATGCGATATCCTAGCGAGCAACCTTCCCCTCCTTTCCCGTAGGTAGGCGAACTACGTTGACTCTGATTTCTCGTTCCAGACGAGAATACGTAGGCATAAAGTGCGATACTTTGCCGAGTCATTTTATTTTCATTTTATTTTTCTTTTAACCCTTGACCTTTAGTTTAGATAGAATAACAATCCATACCCGAAAACAAGCGTGGATCCCGTCGAGTACGACGGACGTGAGGGGTGCTAATACCTTCCCCTTGCGTAACCGACTCCCGAATCCAGGTTTTGGTTGCGACGACCATACCTTTCCCGTGTTGTGCGAGGTTTACTCTGAGCGTTTCCTTTCCCTCCCGTGGGATAAATAACGCACGGTGGCGACTCTTCTGTTCAGCCGGCGCCAATTTTCGCAGTAGCGACAGCTGGCGACTCTGCTGGGGATCCAACGTCCCCTGGCTGCTAAGGACTGCGATGGTTCTTATGCATTTGGGATCCAACGTCCCTTAAGAGAGTCAATCCTAACGCTTGTTTTCCCGTCGAGGATTTTGTATGGATTTATATTTCTGACCTTTACTTTCAGCATATTATTATTGTCATTATTGCTGTATTTGGGGGTTGTGATGGGTGTTCTGATATTGAGTGAGAAGCCGGACCTGGGCTTGAGTGCACCTTAGACTTAGAGTAGAGACTAGTGGGCGCCCGCTTGCTTTGCTTGCCTTGGTGTCCCGCGAAATCTACACTCAGACGAGGTTCCTCTGGTTGGCCTCCTGCCCCTTCCTTTGGTTGGCGTGGGTTGCTGGTTAGTTGAATTGTCGACTCTGGGAACCGATCATTTGGAAGTTGGCTAAGTGAGGCCTCTTCAGGATTTGATGATGCCACTCCTTCTGGGAATCGTATCATCAACCCTGAAAGTCTGTGACGCCGACGACCGCATAGGATGCCATACCTTTGTCAGTTACTAGGACATCCACCTGTGAGAGGGTTTGGGGTTATGCAGGTAACTAGACCTTCAGACACCGGTTATTTCTTGATCCGAGATCTTGAGTATTTATGTAGAGTTCTGAGGTCTGTCAGAGACCATTTGGAGAGTTCTGAGGTCTGTCAGAGACCAGTTCGAGATATGATTTGAGGTCCACCAGAGACCAGTGGGAGTTTTTGTTTGAGGTCTGTCAGAGACCAGTGGGGGAGCTTTGTGTTAGGTCTATCTGAGACCAGGGTTTGAGGACTTCTAGAGAATCTATCTGAGACTTCTTGATATGGTTCAGGCTATTCAGCTACGGCATTTGGTCCCTGTTGCATGTCAGTTGCATTGCATTTGTTTGCATACCCATCATCATTGCATCCCACTAACGTGTGTCTGTGCTGCAGGTGCATTTGCATTTCCCTAGTTCTAGTGTCCGGATTTCTGAGTGATTGGTCATGGCCAGCTTAAGAAGGACAGTTGCTTACAAATTGCCTACTCCTGATGTTGTTCCCCTGCTTGGGTTGATCTCTCTGGCTGATGAGGATGTTCGTAGGAGCTTCAGAATGAGTTATGGAAGACTATTGAGATTGGTGCGCAAACCCACGGAGATAGAGCTAGATGGGCTATACGCTTTGATGCAATTCTATGATCCCGCATTGAGATGTTTTACGTTTGCTGATTTCATTATGGGGCCTACCATTGAGGAGTATGTGGAGTTTACTGAGTTACCCGTGCAGAACCAGGTTCCATTCATTCATTCTGGCGTTAAGCCCAAGCCGGAAGACTTGGCAAAAGCTTTGCATGTGGATGCTTCTGAACTGTTGACTACTGTTTCCCGTGGAGTGCCAGGCTTCTCGCTCCAGTTCTTGATTGGTAAAGCCCAGGAGTACGCTAAGAACGGGTGCTGGATTGCCTTCAATGCTGTGCTGGCTCTGTGCATTTACGGCATAATATTGTTTCCCAATGTACCGGATTTTGTGGACTTCGATGCCTTCTACTTGTTTGCCGCTGGTAATCCTGTACCGACCTTGCTCGGAGATTTCTACCACTCACTGCATTACAAGAATGAGAAGGGAAGAGGAAAGAATGTTCATTTCTGTGCACCATTGCTGGGTATGTGGTTTGAGAGCCACCTTCCTAAGAGAAGATCTGTCATAAAGACTACAGTCCCAGTTGGCTGGCCGGAGCGCCTGATGAGGTTATCTTCCGAAGACGTCGAATGGTTTGATAGAGATCTGCTGGGATCTGAGCTTATCTTCAGTTGTTCTGGGTACCCTAATGTTCCGTTGATAGGGAGGAAAGGGTGTATCAATTACAACCCTTCTCTGTTCATTCGCCAATTCGGATATGCGCTGAAGAACCCGCCCAAGGAGGAGGAAGTACAGGAATCTCTGTACTTCACCGGTGATTTGAAGGGGGAGTTATTAGCCAAGCTGCAGCATGCCTGGACGCGTATTAACCGAAGAGGGAAGCCGTTGTTAGGGAAGAATGACTGTCAGGCCTATGCACCTTACAGAGTTTGGATCCAGGAGAGAGCAAGTCAGTTGCGGATGCCATTTCCAGATGCACCAATCCTTGTTCCCATTCCGGTAGCAGAGCCCACTATTGTTTCTAGGGAGGCCTACGAGCAAGTTGTGAAAGAAAAAGAAGCCTTGATGAAGATCAACGAAGGGTTAGAGCAGGAGCTAGCCCAGATACGCAGTGAGAAAAACAAGGCCGTGCATGCTTTCCAACAGCAGATTGAGCTAATGAACAGATTAGGGGCTGAGTTAACTGAGGAGAGGAAGAAGCGTGAACGTCTGGGGCAAGAGTTCAGAAGCTCCCATGACATGCTGGAATCCAAAAAGAAGGCGCTCGACGCAGCACACCGAGAGATCTCTTCTTGCAATAAGAATTGGAATGCTACGCTCACCAACAATAAGAAGAGGGAGGATAAGTTGAAGCAGCAAATTTCCGACCTCGAAGAGCAGTTGAAGTCCAGCATCAAGAAGTGTGAAGAAGAAGTGATGACCCGGTATAGCCTCCAGAATGCACTAAACAAGGCCATCAAAGGCAGAGATGAAACTGTGTCTCAGAAGCGTAAACTAGAGGATCGCTTCGGAGAAGGGGCATGGGAGGAAACTGCTGAAGACGTGCGGCGTGTTCTCAAGAGAAGGAACCAACTTGTTGAAGGGCTGCTTGCTCGACCAAGTCATCCGGAGACCAAGAAGTTGCTAGAAGAATACCAGACTTATGGGAGTGTTTGATCATTTCATGTAGTAACTTGTATGCTTTATTTGCATAGTGCTGACCATCACCAGTATTGTTGGTTGAGGTCATGCCTTCTTATTGTACTCTCAGTGATATTGTATTCCGGGCTTACTGGTTTCTCTGCAATATATGAGGCTTTCTGTGATTCAACTCCGATCTTTGTATTGCTAGCACTGTCATTGCACCGGCACCTTCACACTAGAATCGGGGAATGAATTTCCCTAATGCACAGACACACGTTGCATTGCATTCATATTCATATTGCATTACAGGTAATCTTTGGATGGTGTCTTATTTCCTGCTCTGTACCAGGTACTTTCCAGGATTGCAGATCAGCACCCGCACCGCTATTCCACTCGCACCAACTGTCGAAGAATCATGGATCAAATGCAGAACGAGATGCAGGATGTGTGCAAAAAGCTATCTCTCTTTATGCAGACCATGGAAGCTATTGCAAAAGGTCAGGAGAATTTGCAAGCCATGGTGCAGCCTTTGTTGGTCAGAAACGCCGGTCACGGTAACGAGGATCATCAGTCTGTACGAGTCGATACTGTTCATGGAGATGGCACTCCCACGCCAGTGGCTCCACCTGTAGTCAATATACCTGCTGCTAATGTCAACAACGCTACCGCTGCTGGGAACGGTAACGTCAGAGTTGGGAACGAGACTGCTGTCCATAACGTTGGGCTTGGTGATGTCAACTTGGGTGATAATATGGGAGGCAACGGCTTTGGCAATGCTGGATTCGGGTTCAACGATCAGGAATTCGATAACGCTGGGAAATATGGTTTCAATACTCAAGGCTTTGGGCAAGATGGTTATGGTGTGGCCAATCAGGGTTACGGAGGTTTCGGAAATGGAAACGGCGTTGGGTTAATGGCTTTTGGGCCTGCTGGAGGTGTTCAAGGGTACGACAACAGAGGCCGAGGCCCAGTGATGAATCAGATTAGAGCTGGCCGCAATAATGGATATGATGGGTATGGAGCTGGGGATGGTATGTGGCAAGAAGATCAGCAGGAGGACGCTTTCTCCGGCGGAGGTTTCGAAAGGCCGATGGATAACTCCCAGAAGATCAGAATGCTAGAAGAGCAGATGAGGGGAGTCCTGAGCCAAAGTGCTGTGGGCTTAGACATGTCAGCAATGGGCCTGGTACCTGGCTTGAGGGTGCCAATCAAATTCAAAGCTCCTACGTTTGATAAGTATAAAGGGGACACATGTCCAAAAGTGCACGTACGGGCTTATTACCAAAAGATGTCTGCATATTCAACTGATGAGAGAATGCTAATGCATTTCTTTCAAGATAGTTTGTCAGGCCCTTCCCTAGAGTGGTACATGGGGTTGGAGCCAACTAATATCAAGACATGGAAGCAATTGGCAGAGGCATTTGTAGCTCACTACAAGTATAACAGCGACTTGGCACCCAACCAGGTCCAATTGGTAGGGCTGTCTCAGAAAAAGGATGAGAGCTTTAAAGAGTACGCGCAAAGATAGCGCGACATGGCTGCTAGGGTCCGTCCTCCTTTAGAAGACAAAGAAATGAATGACATGTTCGTCGGCACATTCACAGGCATGTTGACAAGTTGTTTCATACATCTCTGGCCAGTTTCTCAGATTTGATTCTGATGGGAGAAAAGATTGAACGTAACATTAAGCAGGGAAAGTTCCAAGTCGAGGAATCAACTGCATCTGGCAGTAATAGGAAGGCTTTTGGTGGGCACCGTCAGGGCGAGGCAAGCGCAGTGTTTGGAGGCCGAGGCCGAGGCCGAGGCAGAGGTCGGAACCAATATCATCAGCCGCAGCAGGTGGCGAGTGTTACTATTCCATATCAACAACAACCGTTTCAGCAGCAGCCAATGCAACAACAACAGCAACAGCAACAGCAGCAGCAGCAGCCGCCTCAGCAGGGGGCACAGCAGGCTCAGCGAAGATTCCAGGGTGGTAAACCAAGTAGAGTGTTTGAGAAGCCTCCCTCAACCTATGCAGATTTGTTGCAGACGCTGTTGGGTCTAAATTTGGTAGAGAAGAGAACTCTGGCACCGATAACGGGAACTCCTCCGTATGGTTATGATGCAAGCAGGCACTGTGAGTTTCATTCTGGGGCTCCGGGCCACGATATAGAGGGTTGCCATGCTTTTAAGCATGTTGTGCAGGATCTTTTGGACAATAAGACTATCAATTTCGGAACGGCAGGTCCAAATATAGTGCAGAAACCCATGCCTAATCATGGGGCGAACGCCATTCTGACTGAGGAAGGGTTGAATTTGATTATGAATGTCGACGATTTAAAGACGCCGCTGAACGAGATAAAAAGCAGATTGTTGCAAGGGGGTGTTTATCCAGGATGTGACGAGTATTGCTTAGAATGCTAGACCCTAGCTGGGGGGTGTGATGATTTGAAGAAAGGCATTCAGGCTTTAATTGATGGAGGCACATTGCAGTTCGACCGAGCAGCAATCGAAGAGCCTGCAGGGGCAGTAGCAGATAATCAGAGTGATGTGGCCACCGTAACGATTCCTCGGAAGACAATCACTATAACAACACCGGCTCAGCGACCACCGATCACCATAACTAAGGCCGAACCAATCCCGTACGAGAACACAAAAGCAGTCTCATGGTCATATGGGTTGGAGGTGTATTGTGACGGGATAAAGATTGATGTTAATAAGCAGCCAGCCGAGACTGTAGAGAATGTGGTCGGTTCAGGAGGCATGACAAGGAGTGGTAGGATCTTCATATCGCCTGAGGTGGAGGCCGAAAGGCTGGCGAAGGGGAAAGGAAAAGCGGTTGAAAATGTCCCAGTGCAGGCAAGCGAAAAAGCATTGGCGCCGAAGGATGTAGAAGAGTTCATGCGCTTGATTCGAAAAAGTGATTATAAGATTGTGGAGCATCTGCAACAGACGCCGTCCAAAATATCCATCTTGTCATTGCTCTTGTGTTCGGAAGCTCACAGAAATGCTTTGTTGAAAGTCCTGGATACTTCTTTTGTACCCCAAGACGTCTCCGTGAATCAGCTGGAAGGAGTGCTGGCACATGTGAATGCCGGCCACAACTTGGGCTTTACTGACTTCGATTTGACCCCAAAAGGGAGAGATCATAATATGGCGCTGCACATATCTGTCGAATGTAGAGGATCAGTAATGTCGCATGTATTGGTCGACACCGGATCGTCTCTGAATGTGATGCCCAAGAAAGCAATGATGAAGCTAGATGTCAGGGGAATCCTGTGCACGCCCAGTGACTTGGTAGTCAGAGCGTTTGATGGCACGTGAAGAACAGTCTTTGGATCGATAACATTGCCTCTGCAGGTGGGGCCGGAGGTGTCCGCCACTGAATTTTATATCATGGATATACAGCCTGCGTATAGTTGCCTGCTCGGACGACCCTGGATTCATGGGGCTGGGGCAGTCACGTCTACCCTGCATCAGAAGTTGAAATATATGGTCGGAGACAACGTAGTCACCGTATGCGGAGAAGAAGACATCCTGGTCAGCCATCTGTCGTCATTTAAATATGTGGAGGTCGACGGAGAGATCCACGAAACACCCTGCCAGGCATTTGAAGGGTTGCGTAGCAAAGACAAAGGGCCCGGGCCGAGCAAAGTGTCGGAGATAGCCGTCTCGTCGTATAAAGAGGCTCAAGCTCTGGTGGAGGCAGGAGAAGTAAAGGGCTGGGGCAAAGTGCTGGATATCCCTGTGAAGATGGACCGATTCGGGCTGGGGTACCAACCGTCGTCATCAACTCCTGCTGTGGGGGCACCCCGTTTCAGAGGGCCAATAACCATCTCTGCCAGTGGAGTATGTCATGAAACCATCAATGCTGCTTCGGAGTCTGACGAAGGAGACAGTGACTGTGATATGGATGCCTGGATTCAGCCAAGCACGCCAGGACAGGGACTGTGCAACTGGTCTATTCAGGAGCTTGTTCCTGTGACTCTTAAACAGTAATGCTTTGTGTTGCACCCCAAATTTGTCCTACCTTTACATAGTTTCTAGTGCCACTTTATTTTGAATGAATAAAATGGCACAATTGGCAAGAGACCGTGTGTAAGGAGTTGTGAGTGTGAGAGGTCGAGAGTTCGAATCCCACCTTCTTCACTTTTTGTTTTTCTTTTATTTTTATTCTAACTTTTCTATTTTTATAAAAAAAATAACAAAATAGTTTTTTTTATTTAATTATTATTTTCGTATTTTATTTAAATTATTTTTTAAAAAATATTATTTTTCACTTTTTTCCATATTATTCATAAAAACATCAAAAAAATTATAAAATTAAAAACATTAGAAAAGATTTTATTCTTTTAAGTTTGTTTTAGTTTGTTTTAGTTTGTTTTTTTAGTTTTGACTAATTATTTAAGTTGGGCTTTAAAATAGGCATTAGGTTAGAGTTAATTGTTTTAGTTTGTTTTTTTTAGTTTTGACTAATTATTTAAGTTGGGCTTTAAAATAGGCATTAGGTTAGAGTTAACCCTAATTTGTTACCTATATAAACATGAGTTGCATTTGATAAAAGAAAAAGGAGACAAAGGAAAAAAAACGGCGGCCGTTCTCACGACTTATCAGAAGAGGAAAGCGTCAGCAAATCCACCAAACGGCGCAAAACCACCGCGAACCGCTTCGAACCCCGAACGAGGTGAGCAGTTCTTTTTGTCAATAACAAAGTTTTTCTGTTGTTTTCAGGTGGAACAAACCGAAGAAGAAGGAGAAAAATCGTTTCCGGCCATGCAAGAATGGAGCAAAGCTCAAAGGAGTTGCAACGACGTCGCCACCGTGATGAAGAAGAAGATGGGGTTTCTAAAAACCTAAAGATTGAAATGCTTCAGCGTAAAGCCTACTTTTTCCCTTATATTTTTTATTTTTTCCTTTTTTTTTAAAATTTTTCTTATTATTATTATTATTATTATTATTCTGATTTTCTTTAAATTGTAATTATGTCATAATAAATGGTTAGTTTAATTAAAAAATATTTTCTAGTTAAACCTTGTTTTAAAACTCTGTTCTTATAATAAAAAAAATTAAAACTAAAACTTATTTTTTTAAAAAAATTTAAATTGAATCCTTTTTAAAAAAAATTAAAACAAAAACATTTTTATTAAAAACCATTGTTTCAAAATTAAGATTAAATTTCTTTTTTCAGAAATTAAAAATAAAGTTTTTCAAAATTAATAAAATAATAAATTTCCAAATTGCATTTTCTTTCTTTCATTATTAATTGCTTTATTATTTGTCATTGATTTCCGCCTAACTTTTTTTTTTCACTAACGTTCTCTATTTGTTTTCCGCTAGGTTTTAGTCGGTCTCCGACTATTATTAATTAATTATTTCGTTATCATATTTGTAGTTTGTTCCATGGATGTAATTTACGCGAGGCCATGGTCGCGATTTATTTTATTTTGCATTTTTTTGGGAATTTGTAATTTACGCGAGTGATCGTCGCGACGCTTTCTTTACCGTTTTCTTTACTTTCCGCACTTTAATTTTGCCGTACGATATTTTGTCTGTTTGCATGATTAACCGTTAGGATTCCCTCCGAAGGAATTAGGTCTAGTCGTTTGACCGCCGAGTCAATAATCCGAATTTTTGACCGTTTCAAAAACCCTAATAGCCTAGGTGTCCCGCCGTGGACGAAAATGCCCTTTACCCTAGCATTAGGTCAAAGAGTCGCCGTACTCTGTTTAGGGTTTCCCGCCGTGGAATCCCTAATTTCAACCCTAAATTTTCAATTAACAAATTCAACATAGAAATAGGAGTTTCAAAGACTCCACGTAAGCGTGTCCTTAAGATACGGTTATTCCCCATTGAAACCTTGACCATAGTCAAGACGTTTCTAACCTCCCTTTCGAGGGGAACTACGATTACTCTGATTCCATTCCCTATCCAGGATACGTAGGCACAAGACGCGACGTCTTGCCGAGTAAACTTAGGACTAACCCTTAGGTCTTTAGGTCACTCCATCCCTTAGCAATATATTTCAAACAAATAATAAAATAAAAAAGCATACAATAAACAAAAGGTTCCTGTAGAGTACTACAGAAGTTTAGGGTGCTAGTACCTTCCCTAAGCTTAACCAACCCCTTACCTAGATCTCTTCCTGCATTGTCTTTACGATGCAAAATTAGGTTTTCCTCTTTTGACCTTTTCCTTCGGATAAATCAAAGAGCGGTTGTGAACTAAAGATGCGATTCAAATTAATTAATAATTTGAAATCATATTCTAACCGCAACAGAAAATGGCGACTTCACTGGGGACCCTCCTAATTTTTAAGGGTTACCCCTATTTTGTTTATTTTATGATATTTTATTAATTATTTTTATATATCATTGTACCTTGTGGGGATACCTGTTATTGTGAGATAAGTCCTAACCCGGACTTGAGTGACCTTATTATAGGAAGGTGAGATATTCGACGAGGCTTGCCGGGAGTGAGTCCTGACCAAGTCGACTCGAGAATCACCGCTCAGTTGAGACCCTTTCGAAAATGGTTCGGTTGATCGAGTGCAGTCGTGAAAACTTTTACTATTTTCAATTGGTGTCTGTGATACTGGGGACCGTAGTACCTTAACACCACCTTGGCCTTATATAGGGCGTAGTGCGGGAACTATGTGGGAGTAGTCCTACAATAGTTGCTACGCGATACTACACTCAAAAGAGGTTCTCTCGAGAATATTATCGACCTCCGAGTTAGTTGGAAAGTTGATAATATCCGAAGGATGGACTGATGACTTTGGGCACTGATTTAGAACCTTGTTCTGCAGGTACAATTAACCTATAGTACTTACCTTTTGGGAAGGGTAGACCTTAACTCCATTCGCTGTCCTCTAACCTAGGACCTTTGTGTGTGTATTTGTGCTTTGCATCCATAAAGCATCATATCATTTCCAGTTTCAAGGAATTCAACAGTCTTTTGCAAACTCAAAAAGGTCCTACATTTTAGAGTCAAAAAAAATTTCTTTCCAACTGTCCTAAAAGGGAATATTTGCAATCGACCGTTGAAATTCTTGGAACCATTACATGGCATTAGCATCACATTTTTGCATTGCATTTTTCCCCCGGTTTCTCATTCTCGGTTCTCTCGTCTTCCAGTGTACCTTTGAGTCGTCAAGCTGATTCCTCGACACAGATATCAGACTAGAGCTAACTATAGACGCCAAATGTCAGAACAAGAGGAACATAATGCGGAGGTCCGAATGGAGATTGATGAGTTGAAAGCAGGCATGACCAGGCTTACCGAGATGCTTCAAGTGTTGATTGCTAGAGGAGAGCCACCTCAGAGGACTGTCATTCAGGAAGTTTCAAGTGTTGATCCACCTCTTGTTTCAGTGCCTCCCTCTAGTTGGCCTGAGTTTGGTTTACCTCCTAACTACTCTCCACCTATTGCATCTGCTGCTATGATTGGTCAGGCTGTCA
The DNA here is from genome assembly GCA_963859935.3 of Lathyrus sativus. Taxonomy (NCBI): domain Eukaryota; kingdom Viridiplantae; phylum Streptophyta; class Magnoliopsida; order Fabales; family Fabaceae; genus Lathyrus; species Lathyrus sativus. Next base: position 345,609,134 of record OZ012735.1, on the reverse strand, counting down.
GACCGGTTTTTCGAGCTCCTATCCTTACCGAGGCCCAACCTGTGGTCCACACGGTTAATCAAACTATCCAAGCTCCCGTTGAGAATCCTCCCTATGAGTACAATGTTGCCGATGTTCAAGAAGATTTTGTTGAGCCTGAGATCACCCGGGAACAGTTTCAGATCATAAACAAGAGACTCCAAGCTGTCGAGGGTACTGATTTCTTCAATGTTGATGCCGATAATATGTGCCTAGTTTCTGGTCTTGTTTTGCCTGCCAAGTTCAAGACTCCTGAGTTCGTGAAGTATCAAGGTCATTCATGTCCAAGAGCCCATCTAGTCATGTACTTCCGAAAGATGGCAGCTTACACCAACAATCAGAAGTTGCTCATTCATTGCTTTCAGGATAGTTTGAGTGGTGCTTCTCTTAAATGGTATATGAACTTACAGCATAACAATGTCCACTGCTTCCAAGATCTCGTCAACGCTTTTATGAAGCAATACAAATACAATTTGGATATGGCTCCCGATCGTCGTCAGCTTCAAAGTATGTCTCAGAAGGAAAAAGAGTCGTTCAAGGAGTATGCTCAGCGTTGGAGGGAGTTAGCTTCTCAAGTCGAACCTCCTATAGCAGAGAAGGAACTGACAGGAATATTCATGGATACTTTATCTCCTTTCTATTGGGAAAAGATGATTGGGAGCGTCTCTTCAAGCTTTACAGATCTGGTGACTATTGGCCAAAGGTTAGAAGAAGGTTTGAAAAATGGGAAGGTATCCAAAGCTGCCGAATCTTCTAATGGTGCAAAGAAATCCTATGGGAATTTCCATAAGAGGAAGGACGAGCAGACCAATGCTGTCATGACTGAATCAAGAAAGCCTCGCCAGGGATCTCAACCTGTTGTTGCTCCGCAGCCAGCTCAGAATCCTCAACGTCCAGTTATTAGACAAAGACCAGTATCGAAATAGGAATCAATTTGATCCTATTCCCATGACTTACACAGAACTTTATCCTTACCTGGTTCAACAAGGGCTTATCACTACAAGGGCTTTACCACCTCCTCCTAATCCTCCTCCAGCTGGATTTAGGGCTGATTTCCAGTGCGCTTTTCATGAGGGTGCCTTAGGCCATGACTTGGAGCATTGTTTTGCACTGAAAGCCAGAGTGCGTGAGCTGATGAGAGCAGGGATACTTGATTTTCCAGACAATCCTCCAAACATCCAGAAGAATCCTTTGCCAGTGCATCAGAAATGAAGTTTTATCACTAGGCCTTTTATTCCTTGTTGTTTGCATTTTCCTTATTTCGTATTAGTTGTTTGCTTTCAAGTTATGTTTGTACTTTTACATTAATGAAATGAGCATTGCGACTTTTGATTCAATTCATTTTGCCTACTATTTACTTTTTGTCCAAATTTTTGGTATGCTAAGATTGGAGGGAGGATGATGATAACGTTATATCCATAATTGTTGTCAGTATGCTTTCAATCAAACCTTGTTGATGATGTAAGGCATTGTTTCAATTCCCAAACACTGGAGAAATAAGGAAGTTAATCCCTTGTCAACCCCTTCGAGCCTAGAAGTTGGAGTTCCTTTCTTTACAAAAAAAAAAACCGCAATTTTAACCTGGGGATGGGTAGTTCTCAGTTAACTCGATTATGTGTTCATACCTTTCATATAAAGGTCGCACTTACAATTTTCCTTCACACACAACAAACAAGTGTCGAAGATTTTTTTTAAGCCAAAAAACCGATGATGGTTCACCGTAATCATTAAACCAAGCAGTCATGTTTCAAAAAAAAATCAAAGGAAAGAGCCCGCTAAGTCAAAACCTATGAAGGAGACTTAGGCAAAACTGGGGCATCCCGTTGACTGTAAAACAGTTCAGGCAAAATTTAGGGATAATACAAAGAGGAGTTTTAAATCTTTACCCTGAAAATCCTCAATGTCAAAATGACCAAATATCATAAGGAGGTAGTGGCTGCTTTTCATAGGTCCATTGACTTCTGAACCATCATTACTACCATCAGTGCAATTCCTAACCTATAGGAACCTGAATGCATAATATGAGTTAACTGAGCGTAGGACTGAAGATTATCACGTAGATTGGGTGGGAACAAACAAATTTTGAGCCTTTATCCTTTGTTTCATAAACCGTGAACCAGGCCACGTTACAACCCTCAAAAGACCTAATTGAAACAAGGATATTTTGAAAGCATGCTACAACAAGGTTGCGTAAGCTGACTCCTAAAGATCTTTGTGAATCATTTATTTTGGCCGTATACCTGTATTAAACTTTGAGCGTTCTGGACCGCCGCGTTCTAATCGATGACTCATTTATTTTTCATCTTTCAAAAATAATTTTGATTTCAAAAGTTGCATGAACTTTGCATTACCATGTTTGTATGAATATTTTTGTTTGCAAACTGGCTTTCCTCTAAGGAAATTTTAAACAATCGAGAAACTTGGTCAAGTGATCCTATCAGGGGCAAAGTCTTCTCAGATCTGGTTTATCCATGAGATTTTCAATACTCAGACTGGGGCAAAACTTCCGAGGGTACAGTAAAACAGTCATTTTCAAAATCAGACAAGCTGAAGCAATTATCAGTTCATCTGTAATGGACAATTTAATCTGGGGCAGTTTACTTGAAAGATCTCCAAGCGGCTTTCCATCCTTCCTACGAGGATCATCAACCTGATTACAATTTAGCAAGTGACAGTGATCTCCGGGTTGAGGAATCAGTTTTCCAGTCTTGTTATCTCATCATAAGAGTCGAGCCTTGTCGTCGACATCTGCATTTGCATTTGATCATATATCATAGCATAATTCCTATACATGTGCACATCTTGGGTGCTTTACTCCCCATTTACATTTTTATCTTGGGTGCTTTACTCCCCATTTACATTTTTATCTTGGGTGCTTTACTCCCCATTTACATTTCTATCCTGGGTGCTTTACTCCCCATTTACATGTCTATCTTGGGTGCTTTACTCCCCACTTACCTTCTATCCTTGGGTGTTTTATCCCCCATGTACCTTTATCCCGGGTGTTTTATTCCCCGTTTACCAGATATTCCTGGGTTTACCTAACATCATGGTGTTTTACCCCCATTTACTTTTTTTTTCCCTGAGGTCGTGTTTTACTCGCGTCTTACCTTGTGGGCAAAATTTATTTACTTGGCATCATGGGTGTTTTATCCCCATTTGCTTCTTCTCCCGAGGTCGTGTTTTACCCGCGTCTTACCTTGTGGACGAATTTAGTTACTTGGCATCATGGGTGCTTTGTCCCCATTTGCATTTTTCTCCCCGAGGTCGTGTTTTATCCGCGTCTTACCTTGTGGACGAATTTAGTTACTTGGCAGCATGGGTGTTTTATCCCCATTCGCATTTTTCTCCCCGAGGTCGTGTTTTATCCGCGTCTTACCTTGTGGACAAAGTCCAGTTTACTTGGCACCCATCGACTATTTCGTGTCATGTCTATCTGACGTTCTTCCAGATACGACGTGTCTCCTTTTCGATGTTCTTCCGAAATGTTCTGATGTTGTCTCTCCCTATATGTTTTCTGGTGAGTCCTGAAGATCCCGCTCGATCTCTTCAAGGAATGTCCCGAAAACTCTAGCGTCTGTCGTTTACCTGGTCCTGCCTCCGTGTGGATCATATGTTACCTTGTCACCACCGCGTGTCTTCTTCCCCAGTGCAATTCTTCGTTGCGCTGTCCCCTATGACATCGTGTCGTATGCATCCTTGCATTCATCATTCCATCATACGCATCATATTAGATTCATGGCATTGTCAGCATTATAGTTCGTGTTATTTTGTCCATATCATTGCATATCACTGCATCTAGAGGCAAATTTCCGGTTATCTGTATTTAAATCCCTTTCACCGCGATTTCTCGAGTCTCCGCTGCTCAAATCATCCGGTGAAGCTATTTAAATAGGGGCATCTGTTGCACCCCAAATTTGTCCTACCTTTACATAGTTTCTAGTGCCACTTTATTTTGAATGAATAAAATGGCACAATTGGCAAGAGACCGTGTGTAAGGAGTTGTGAGTGTGAGAGGTCGAGAGTTCGAATCCCACCTTCTTCACTTTTTGTTTTTCTTTTATTTTTATTCTAACTTTTCTATTTTTATAAAAAAAATAACAAAATAGTTTTTTTTATTTAATTATTATTTTCGTATTTTATTTAAATTATTTTTTAAAAAATATTATTTTTCACTTTTTTCCATATTATTCATAAAAACATCAAAAAAATTATAAAATTAAAAACATTAGAAAAGATTTTATTCTTTTAAGTTTGTTTTAGTTTGTTTTAGTTTGTTTTTTTAGTTTTGACTAATTATTTAAGTTGGGCTTTAAAATAGGCATTAGGTTAGAGTTAATTGTTTTAGTTTGTTTTTTTTAGTTTTGACTAATTATTTAAGTTGGGCTTTAAAATAGGCATTAGGTTAGAGTTAACCCTAATTTGTTACCTATATAAACATGAGTTGCATTTGATAAAAGAAAAAGGAGACAAAGGAAAAAAAACGGCGGCCGTTCTCACGACTTATCAGAAGAGGAAAGCGTCAGCAAATCCACCAAACGGCGCAAAACCACCGCGAACCGCTTCGAACCCCGAACGAGGTGAGCAGTTCTTTTTGTCAATAACAAAGTTTTTCTGTTGTTTTCAGGTGGAACAAACCGAAGAAGAAGGAGAAAAATCGTTTCCGGCCATGCAAGAATGGAGCAAAGCTCAAAGGAGTTGCAACGACGTCGCCACCGTGATGAAGAAGAAGATGGGGTTTCTAAAAACCTAAAGATTGAAATGCTTCAGCGTAAAGCCTACTTTTTCCCTTATATTTTTTATTTTTTCCTTTTTTTTTAAAATTTTTCTTATTATTATTATTATTATTATTATTCTGATTTTCTTTAAATTGTAATTATGTCATAATAAATGGTTAGTTTAATTAAAAAATATTTTCTAGTTAAACCTTGTTTTAAAACTCTGTTCTTATAATAAAAAAAATTAAAACTAAAACTTATTTTTTTAAAAAAATTTAAATTGAATCCTTTTTAAAAAAAATTAAAACAAAAACATTTTTATTAAAAACCATTGTTTCAAAATTAAGATTAAATTTCTTTTTTCAGAAATTAAAAATAAAGTTTTTCAAAATTAATAAAATAATAAATTTCCAAATTGCATTTTCTTTCTTTCATTATTAATTGCTTTATTATTTGTCATTGATTTCCGCCTAACTTTTTTTTTTCACTAACGTTCTCTATTTGTTTTCCGCTAGGTTTTAGTCGGTCTCCGACTATTATTAATTAATTATTTCGTTATCATATTTGTAGTTTGTTCCATGGATGTAATTTACGCGAGGCCATGGTCGCGATTTATTTTATTTTGCATTTTTTTGGGAATTTGTAATTTACGCGAGTGATCGTCGCGACGCTTTCTTTACCGTTTTCTTTACTTTCCGCACTTTAATTTTGCCGTACGATATTTTGTCTGTTTGCATGATTAACCGTTAGGATTCCCTCCGAAGGAATTAGGTCTAGTCGTTTGACCGCCGAGTCAATAATCCGAATTTTTGACCGTTTCAAAAACCCTAATAGCCTAGGTGTCCCGCCGTGGACGAAAATGCCCTTTACCCTAGCATTAGGTCAAAGAGTCGCCGTACTCTGTTTAGGGTTTCCCGCCGTGGAATCCCTAATTTCAACCCTAAATTTTCAATTAACAAATTCAACATAGAAATAGGAGTTTCAAAGACTCCACGTAAGCGTGTCCTTAAGATACGGTTATTCCCCATTGAAACCTTGACCATAGTCAAGACGTTTCTAACCTCCCTTTCGAGGGGAACTACGATTACTCTGATTCCATTCCCTATCCAGGATACGTAGGCACAAGACGCGACGTCTTGCCGAGTAAACTTAGGACTAACCCTTAGGTCTTTAGGTCACTCCATCCCTTAGCAATATATTTCAAACAAATAATAAAATAAAAAAGCATACAATAAACAAAAGGTTCCTGTAGAGTACTACAGAAGTTTAGGGTGCTAGTACCTTCCCTAAGCTTAACCAACCCCTTACCTAGATCTCTTCCTGCATTGTCTTTACGATGCAAAATTAGGTTTTCCTCTTTTGACCTTTTCCTTCGGATAAATCAAAGAGCGGTTGTGAACTAAAGATGCGATTCAAATTAATTAATAATTTGAAATCATATTCTAACCGCAACACTTTGCTTTATTAATTGTTGAATAATCTGATGTCTTGCCCGGGGCATCGTGATTTGCTTAGGGCTGTGTTGTTATGAACATTACGTGTTAATCATTAAATAAATGGCGTTTTTTTCATGTGCAAATACTGTAATCTCTGCCTTTCTTGTTTTGTATTTTTCAATAAAATGGCAACGTGGTTATTCGCTTTATACGCATTTTGAAGCACTTAACCATTCCTTTTGCAGGATAACATTTTCAGATGACATCCTTGAACCACCTATGACTCGTCCCGACTTTGAGCATCCGGTATTTCAGGCCGAAGAAGAGGTTGTCGAAGATAGTGACGTTCCTGAAGAACTGTCTTGGTTGGTGAAGCAAGAGGAAAGAGCCATTCTGCCTCACGACGAGGTCATCGAAATTATCAACTTGGGGTCGGAAGGGGTTGAGAATAATATTCGTATCGGAGCCGCACTGCAGAGCGATATCAAGCGAAGACTGGTTGAAATGCTCCGAGAGTATAGTGATGTATTCGCTTGGTCGTATGAAGATATGCCAGGGCTCGATACAGATATGGTTGTGCACCGTCTGCCACTGAAAGAAGAATGCCCGCCAGTCAAACAAAAGCTTCGCAGAACTCGACCAGATATGGCAGTGAAGATCAAAGAGGAAGTTCAAAAACAGTGGGACGCTGGTTTCCTGGCTGTGACAAAATATCCCTCATGGGTTGCTAACATCGTACCAGTGCCAAAGAAAGACGGCAAGGTTCGAATGTGCGTGGATTATAGAGATTTGAATAAAGCAAGCCCAAAAGACGATTTTCCGCTTCCTCATATTGACGTGCTAGTTGATAATACCGCTCAATACTCCGTATTCTCCTTCATGGACGGCTTCTCAGGCTACAACTAGATTAAAATGGCGCCAGAGGACATGGAGAAGACTACTTTCATAACGCCTTGGGGAACATTTTGCTACAAAGTGATGCCCTTTGGTTTGAAAAATGCTGGAGCAACATATCAGCGTGCGATGACGACTCTTTTCCATGATATGATGCATAAAGAGATCGAAGTTTATGTTGACGATATGATTGCCAAATCCCAGACGGAGGAAGAGCATCTGGTGAATCTGCTGAAGCTATTTAAGAGGCTTAGGAAGTTCAGGCTGAGACTGAACCCTAACAAATGCACCTTCGGGGTGAGATCGGGGAAGCTGCTAGGGTTTATCATAAGCGAAAGAGGAATAGAGGTCGATCCTGCTAAAATAAAAGCGATTCAAGAAATGCCGACGCCTAAAACAGAGAAAGAGGTGCGCGGGTTTTTAGGGAGGTTGAACTACATCGCTCGGTTCATATCTCATCTAACGGCCACGTGTGAACCATTATTCAAGTTATTGAAGAAAGATCAAGCTGTAACGTGGAATGAGAATTGTCAAAAGGCGTTCGATAAAATAAAGCAGTATTTGCAGGAGCCTCCTATTTTGATACCCCCAGTGGCAGGTAGACCCTTGATTATGTATTTGACAGTTCTTGAGGGAAGCATGGGTTGTGTTCTCGGTCAACACGACGAGACAGGAAGAAAAGAGCATGCGATCTACTACTTGAGTAAGAAATTTACAAATTGTGAATCTCGATACTCAATTCTTGAGAAAACTTGTTGCGCGCTAGCCTGGGCCGCCAAGCGTTTGAGGCAATACATGCTGAATCATACAACCATGCTCATCTCGAAGATGGATCCTATCAAATATGTATTCGAAAAGCAGGCGTTGTCAGGGAGAATCGCCCGTTGGCAAATGGTCTTGACTGAATATGACATTCAATACGTCTCGCAAAAGGCTATAAAGGGGAGTGTGCTGTCTGAGTATCTGGCGGAGCAGCCTATTGAAGATTACCAATCGATGAGGTTTGATTTTCCTGACGAGGATATCATGTACCTAAAGATGAAAGATTGTGAAGAGCCGTTGCCAGACGAAGGGCCAGAGTTGGGTTCCAAATGGAAGATGATATTTGACGGAGCTGTGAACGCCTACGGTAGCGGAATAAGGGCAATCATCACCACTCCACATGGGTCGCACATCCCGTTTACTGCCCGATTGACCTTCACCGTTACCAATAATGAGGCCAAATACGAAGCTTGTATAATGGGGCTCGAAGAAGCCATTGATTTGCGAATCAAGAATCTGGACGTGTACGGAGACTCAGCTCTGGTGGTGAATCAGATCAAAGGAGAGTGGGAGACACGTCAGCCCAATTTGATACATTACATGAACTATGCAAGGAGATTGTTGCCTTTCTTCGACAAGGTTGAGTTGCATCATGTGCCGCGGGCCGAGAATCAAATGGCTGACGCTCTCGCCACCTTGTCTTCCATGTACAAAGTCAACTTCTGGAATGAGGCTCCCCGAATCATTATCTCTCGGCTTGACAGACCAGCTTTCGTATTTGCTATCGACGAGGCATCCGATGATAAACCGTGGTATTTTGATATCCTTAATTTCCTGAAGAACAAAGAGTATCCGGCTGGGGCATCCAGTCAAGATCAGAAGACTCTCAGGAGATTAGCGGGTAATTTCTATTTGAATCCAGATGGTGTCTTGTACAGAAGGAACCACGACTTAGTGCTATTGCGTTGCGTAGATGAAAGAGAGGCAAAGCTGCTCATGGAGGAAATACACGAAGGTACCTTTGGTACGCATGCTGGTGGACATGCTATGACGAGAAAGCTGCTGCGGGCAGGGTATTTTTGGCTGACTATGGAAACTGACTGTTTCAAGTTCGCAAGGAAGTGCCACAAGTGCCAAATTTATGCTGATAAGATTCATGTGCCTCCGAGTCCTATGAATGTGATGTCATCGCCATGGCCATTCTCGATGTGGGGAATCAATATGATTGGAAAGATCGAGCCGACAGCTTCTAACGGGCATCAGTTCATCCTAGTAGCAATCGATTATTTCACCAAGTGGGTAGAAGCGGCGTCTTACGCAAATGTAACTAAGCAAGTGGTGGCCAAATTCATCAAGAGAGATATCATTTGCCGACATGGGATCCCCGAGCGGATAATCACGGACAACGGTTCAAACCTGAACAACAAAATGGTGAAGGAGCTCTGTCAGAATTTCAAGATCGAACATCACAACTCCTCCCCTTACCGACCCAAGATGAATGGCGCTGTCGAAGCGGCCAATAAAAATATCAAGAGAATCGTTCAGAAAATGATGGTGACCTATAAGGATTGGCACGAGATGCTACCTTTCGCTTTGCACGGTTATCGTACGACGGTACGCACATCAACCGGGGCAACCCCGTTCTCGTTAGTATACGGAATGGAAGCGGTATTACCATTGGAAGTTGAGATCCCTTCTCTGAGGGTATTGCGAGATGTTCAATTAGATGAGGCAGAATGGGTGAAAGACAGGTTGAACCAATTGAGTTTGATGGATGAGAAGAGGCTAGCTTCTCTAGCATACGGTCGTTTGTACCAGAGCCGAATGAAGAAAGCATATGATAAGAAGATACATCCGCGGAGCTTTCAGACGGGCGACCTTGTGCTGAAAAGGATTCTCCCGCCGCAAGCAGATCACAGGGGCAAGTGGACCCCCAACTACGAAGGGCCATACGTTGTCAGAAAAGTCTTTTCAGGAGGAGCTTTATTGTTGTCCACCATGGACGGTGAAGACTTTATGTCACATGTGAATTCGGACGCAGTTAAAAAATACTTTGCTTGAAAATTGACCCGCTGGACAGAAAAAGAGAGTCTAGGCAAAAATGGGGCATCCTGGCGAACCAAAAACAGAATGAAAGGTTCGGGCAAAAGTTAGGGATAAAATTGAAAAAATGTACACCCGCGAAGTTGAAAACCTACACTGGGCGGCTTCGGCAAAAAAGGGTATCCCGGTGAACTGAAAACCCGTAAAGGGCGGTTCACGCAAAAGTTAGGGATTTGAAAAAAGCAAATGACTGCGGTCTGAATTTGATACTACGTTGAGCATTGGTGCGGGAGAATATACTCGAGGGGTCGATTATCGGATACAATCTCTTCGGAAGTGTGGATACCGGGAAAGCATTAGAGTCGGACGAGTCATAGGAGGATCAGTTCGTGATGTTCGTCTGCATCCCGTTGTCGACATGTGTACAAATTTAATTTGTCAATATATTTATGCTTCCTGTGCATACTTGTATATTTGCTTTGCGTAGCTTCCTCTTTTCAGGAGTTACATCCCGTGTACAAAACTCCGCCCATTCAGGGGCCCAATCAATAAAATATGTTATTCAGTACTTAATGCTGGTTCTTTACTGTTTTGTGCATGATAAAACGCCTAAGTTTATTGAAACTAGCAGGTGTATAACATCACTGGCCCTTGCCAACAATTGCTAAAGCTTTGAGTTAACTGAAAATAACGTCACTAACCTGAATTGATTTGATTGCATAGGCTTGTCCTGTCTTGTTTGTGTTGTTGCAGGTTTCGTAGCCGTACGAGGAAGATGATCAAAAGATTGCAATAACGAAAGACTCGACCCCCACGCAGGTCATGCATGTGCCTCCTGAAGAAGGATCGAATTCCCTAGCTAGTCGTAGCCTATCCAGAAGGCATGCTCCAACAAAGCCATTTATTCTCAGCAGAGTTGGCGATTCCATGATTGTAGGCTGTGTTCAGACAGTGTGGTGTCCCCCAGAAGGATTCCTTATCTCAAGCAGAGTTGGTTTAGCCTCAGAAGATTAATATCTATGAGCTGTATTCAGACAAGTTCATCTTTCCCCGCAGGGTCATTTACTCTCTCCCAGCGGAGTCAGTTGATTTTCCCCGAGAGAATCGTCCCATCCCCAGTGGAGTTCTCTTTTCAGCAAGAGTTTTCCTCCCAGTGGAACTCGGAGATTAAGGCTCTCCCCGGCAGAGTTGGTGCGCCCTGGCACTTATTTTGTCAAAATACCGTGTGATATCCGTTCACTTTCCAGCAGAAGTCCAGTCATACCAGGCGCATCTGCCATCCTCCAGCAGAGTTATGTTCCCCATCAGGGTATTACTTCAACAAGGTGTTTGGTTTAAGTTCCCAATTTCCCAACTGAGTCGACGTCACTCTTCCAGCATTTATTTTGCCGGAATAATTCTGTGGCATCTGGCTATCCCCAGCGAAGTTGGCATTATCTTCAGCATTTATTTTGCTGAAGCGGTTTTTGTACCCAGCAGTTCGAGTCTGCAATTGCATTGGCATATAGTGTCATACTTGCATTCACCAAATAAACACGTGTAGCATTTCCATGACGATTGAAGCATTGCGTCAGTATCAAACATACGCATTTTAGAAGCATAAACCAGGATGGCTAACCTTTTGTTTCAAGTATTGTTCCTTTTGCAGGTAGAGAGAGCCCTCGCTCAGGTGAATCAATAAACATTCGAAGTCTCGGCATGAGACATTCAACGAAGTGTCAGCTTTGGCACTACTCCCCACAGAGTCAGCAGGATAAGTTTCTCTTTGTCCTCAAGTAGAGTTACTTATTTCCCCACCAGGGTTTCTTGTTGGAGTTTCTCTAGTCTGACCAGCGGATTGTCTCCTTCAAAGTTGTTGTTATGTCAGCATTAAAAGGTTTCATGAACCAGAACTTCAGAGGCTACCGCCGGTTATTAGAGTAGGCATCCAGTAGTTTGATTTCCAAATATCCCCAGTAGAGTCAGCCTCAAAGTTGCTGTAACGTCAATGATAAGAAGTTTGCGGACCAATGGAAGGATGAGTCCTAACGTGGACGGGTTTATTGACAGGTTTTTTGTATGCTAAGAGAAGTGGGGGGTCCTGACGTGGACATTTCCTCAGTTTGACGATATGTGTTAGTCCTAACGTGGACGGATTTGGTCTCTTGGTATTGATCGAAGGTGAAGTCCTGACGGGGACAAAGTTGGTTACTCTTCGTGTTGGTGTCCTGATGTGGGCCATTTATTTCCAGCAGATAGCTTTATTCGTGATGGTGAAATGTGCGTCCTGACGAGGACAAGTTTGTAGTTCTTTGTGATGACAAGATGCGAGAGTCCTGACGGGGACCAATTTATCCGTCTTCGTGCTGTTGGCAGAGTGTGTGTCCTGACGTGGACAAAGTCTTATTTCCCCAGCAAGTCGAAGACGCGCAAGTCCTGACATGGACAGGTTCTATTACTTCAGTAGGTTGAGATATGAGTCCTGACGTGGACAAGTCTCACTTCCCTAATGGGTCGAAGGGGCCTGAGTCCTGACGTGGACAACTCTTCAGCAAGTCGACATGTGAGTCCTTATATGGACAAATCGAAAGAAAGTATGTTCCTTACGTGGAAAAAGAAGTTATTCCTTACATGGAAAGAAGATGATTCCTTACGTGGAAGAAGATTGGTTTCCTTACGTGGAAAGGAGATGGATTCCTTACGTGGAAAGATTGAGTCCTTACATGGACATATCAAGTTGGAGTCCTTACGTGGACATATCAGATTTATTCCTTACGTGGAAAGATAGCATTCCTGACGTGGAAAGATTGATTCCTTACGTGGAAATGATGAGTTTGCTCCTGACGTGGAAAGATTGATTCCTTACGTGGAAATGATGAGTTTGCTCCTGACGTGGAAAGATTGATTCCTTACGTGGAAATGATGAGTTTGCTCCTGACGTGGAAAGATTGATTCCTTACGTGGAAATGATGAGTTTGCTACTGACGTGGAAAGATTGATTCCTTACGTGGAAATGATGAGTTTGTTCCTTACGTGGAAAGATTGAGTCCTTACGTGGACATATCAAGTTAGAGTCCTGACATGGACAAATCAAAAAGATTGATTCCTTACGTGGAAGAGAGACATATTCCTTACGTGGAAGAGTTCGACGAAGAAGAAGTTCATTCCTAACGTGGAAAGGTGAGTCCTAACATGGACAGTGTTATTCCTAACGTGGAACGGTTATTCCTTACGTGGAAAGGTGAGTCCTAACGTGGACATGTATTCCTAATGTGGAAGGGTGAGTCCTAACGTGGACGAAGTATTCATAACCCAGAGAGTTTAGTCCTGACGCGGACAGATCCAGACGAAATGTTATTCCTTACGTGGACGGTGTTATTCCTAACGTGGAAGAGTTTAGTCCTAACATGGACGATGTATTTCTGATGAGAGGCAGACGAGCCATCCCCAGTGAAGCTGTCGAGATTTTTCCTAACGTGGACGAGTTTAGATTGAGATTTCTTTGTGTTGACAACACAGGCGTCCTAACGTGGACAAGCAAAATTTTATTCTTGCAATGATAAAGTCTTTTTCAGGCTGATAAAAATAATCCCCGCACGAGATCAGTGGGTTGCGGTAAACAGTCGGATTCAGTGATGCGGTTTATCTCCGCGGTTGGCAAATTTCCGGGTTCTTAGTATTCAATCGTCTCGTACCGCGAATGTCTGAAGGCTCCGGGCTCTTCACCCAGTCGGGTCCAAGTCGCTTGAATAGGGGCAGCTGTTGCACCCTAAAATTCGCTCAACCTTATTCACTTGGTTTATGTTTCAATTGCATTAGCATTTGCATATAGAGTCATGTACATAGCCTAATCATCTGCATAGCATAACATAGCAAGTCATCCAACAGGGGACCAAGCATTATTCTCATCTCCATGAGCCTATCAAGAGGTTATTATTCAAATTCAATCTCATTCAAGTCATCAGAGAGAATTTGAAGACTGGGAAGTCAATGGATCAATCAGGGCATCCATCTCCTATCTGAGAGTATCTGGGGATCATCAAAGAAATTGTAAGCTGTGGGCTGAGCATGGAGAGTATGTGGGCATCGTGGGAGACTTAGAAAGTCATTTGAAGAAGAAGACAAGTCCTTGGTGTGATCACAAGAATTGCAGTTGAAGACAGTCAACTAGGGTTTCATCTGGGGTCAACTCTAGGTCAACTCTAGGTCAATTGACTGATTGAAAGGCATTAAGGTCTATTGGAGAGATGTGGGGTTCATCATTTGACATGTAAAGAAGGATATGTTGTTGTGCTAAGAAGAAATCAAGAGAAATCAAGGAGAAGAGGAGTTTCTAAATTAGGGTTTCTGCGTAAAATCCCCTAGTTTAGGTCAAATTTCCAAGCAAGGTAAGTCAAAATGCAAGCTTCAAATGGATCCTTGGTCAACATGAAACTTGTAGAGGATCTCAAGACCTTTAATTTTAGTGGTGTAAGACATCAAGGAGATTTATATAACTCAAGTTATGATCCTTGCAAGTTACAGGTCATTTGAGGTATCTGAAATTTTGTCTGTAAAAGTGACTTGACTTCCAAGCAATTTTTACCCCTCAAGGAGATTTCAAATGAATTTCTGGTAAACATAAGAGTTGTTCCTCATTGTCTTAGATTTCTAGAATGGTATAGTATGCCTTCATATGATTTGTGGAACTCTACTTATGGTCTTGGCAAGCAAAGGGTATTTTGGTCATCTGATGATTACAGGTCATTCTTAGCTTATGTCTAAAACTCATACAAGGAAGCTTCAAATGAAAAACTTCACAACATCAAAGTTGCTCAAAATGCCATTTTAAGTCAAGAAAAGAAGTCATGGAAGTTTGGAAATGCATAGAATGAGACTTGACCAAAGTTGGTGAAAAATGACCTAAAAAAGGCATATAAGTTGAAAAAGTTGAAATAAAAAATTGGTTTGAGAGATCTACAAATCCAATATGGGTCATCCAATATACCAAATTGATTCCCAACATCATTTTAGAGACATTGGTTCAGCCACATTTTTGAGTTTAAGCTTAAAAATTGGACTTCCTTTGTAAATTTGTTTCTTGCATCATAAGGCAACTTGGTAAAACTTAACACAAGGCAAGGAAAAGCTTGGTTTTTCATACATACACTCCTAATATCTCATGAAAGGAGATTTTAATACAAGTTTACAAAGGGGCAAGCATGAGATAAGAGATCTTCAACATATCATCAAATGAGAACTTCCTTGAAATTTCCACAACTTTCTAGAATCCTCCAAGAGCAATCTAGAAACTTCTCATTCTGTTAATCATCATCTATATAATGAAATGAAGCCATTTGTGCAAGGGGTTGGTGCATTGAAGGAGAGAAAAGAGAGAACTTCATAGTTGCTTCCATTGTAAGAAAGTGCAAGAATCACCATAATCTTCCATTTCTGATCACTTCTTTTCTTCATCCATCATCCATTGAAGATTGTGAAGGGGAACCAGCAAGCTCAGAGGCATGTACATGGAAGATCAAAGCTCTAGGGTTTGAAATTGAAAAATTCATAGCAGGATCCAATCTCACAATTCAAGCACTCATCACCACTATTGTTGCAAACAGAAAGTTTCTCATCAATTAGAGATCATCCTCGAAGGGTTTCAAGCATTGGATCCACCTGCAACTACCTCCACCATTGATACTTGACAGGTTGGTGGATTCTCCCATACCTCCTTAATTATGCATAGTTAGGTTAGATCTTTGGTGTAGGACTGTTAGACTTGATTAGGTGATCGATTCCATGAAGTTTCAGAGAGTTTCATGAAGATTAATAACAGGTGTTAGGTTCTTTGATGAGCAAGAAAATGCTGGTTAGTGAGTGTCAATGCATGCGTAATGGCTTGCTGAAACCAGGGTAGCGTGTAGAACAGCTTAGTGCCATTAGGATTAGGTTTTAGCAAGGTCGAATTCGGTGTAACATGGTGGTACCAAGATCTTGAAGCTTTCTGTTTGGAGGATGCACGATGGTTCAAAGAAAACTACACGCATGATCATGTTCCTGGTGATTGGTAGATCATTTTTTGTCTTGGAATTTTTGATTTTCGTTGAGAATCGAGTGAGCACGATGATGATGAAGAACGCGCGCATGAACATGGATTTCTGAAAACCCTAGGCGACACTTGGGGAAGACGACCAGTATCCGTCGGATTATTCTATTTTGTTGACTTTGAAGGCTCATCCAAGGGCTGACATTGAAAGTAAGAAACGGAGGGAAACCAGAGTTATCTAAACTCTGCGTTTCATTAATGTGAATCCTGGGCTTCAGCAATTCTTGTGCTACTCGCACCCCCACCGTGGGCCCAATCCAAGTTTGCACGTAAAACCCTTACTTTCTGCACCGAGGATTTATTTCTTTTCTTTGGTTTTTTAATTCATTTTTCTGAGCGTGCTGGGCCTTGCCTTAATTGATGTTCGCACCCCTGGTTCATGGCCCACCTGAAAAACAACTAGGGCGCTTCTGCTGTTCTCACCCCCCTCCCCTTTTATTCATATTTTGTTATTTTAATTTCTTTAGTATTTTCTCATCTTTTAAAAAATCATAAAAAACAGGAAAATTGAGTTTTTAATTCCTTCTTTTTGCTATAGGTCCATTATTCTGTCTAGAAAAATATAGAAAAATAAAAATGACATTTTATTTTATTTTAATATTTTTCATGCATTTTTCTTGTAAGTAGCATTTTATTAAGTCTAGTTTGATACTTAAATTTGATAATTTTTGTTCTAATAGATGCTTTAGTATTTTTAATCCCTTCTTTTTAGGTTGATTAGTTTAGACATGTATCTTGTATATGCAATTTAGTTCCCATTTTTAGGACTTAATTTTAGGTGTTTAGTTTAGGTGTGGATAACATGAACAAAATTAGGGTTTAAGTGATGACTTAGGAGAATTGAATCATTTCCCTTAGGACTTAGAGATTGAATATTTTAGATATGGGACTATAGGGACTATGGGTAGTTATTAGATCCCTTAGAAATCACTAGGATTCCCCTACTGCTATTAGTATATTACTGTCTATATTTGATTGATTGGTGTGGTGTGCCCTCTGGGGATTATTGTTTGTCTGTGTGGGTATTGGGACTGCCTGGGAATTGGGAGAGCTGAAGACCTGTGATGATGAAGCCATTGGAGATCCAGAGCTTGAAGACCAACTTCCAGAGTTGATGAGGAGATTCCTGCTAGCAGCTGTTGAGGAGATTAGGGTTTAGGAGCTAGGCAGAGCTCTAGAATAGAAAGATTGATTCTCAAACATGGAAGGCCTTGACTGCCTCCATTCTTCTCTGTGATGCAGAGTCTCTCTAAGACACTCACCCCCTTCCTTTGGAAGGCTTGGTGCTACTGTCTAAGGGATAAAACTCTTGAGAGAAAATAGCTTATGTGTTAGTAGCAGTTGGTTTGCCACCCTTGGTGGTCAACTAAGTGCTTAACACCCAATTCACTCTTGTGATTGATCCCTCAGCTTGGAGGTTAGGACTTGAAGAAAAGCCCTTGTAGACTGAAGATTGATGACAAAGACCTTGCTTGAAGGCTGTGGAGATGGGATTGATGCTGGCTGAAGCTTATAGCTGTCTGGAGATGACTTGAAGATAGGTGTTGATGCAGAGCTGCTGATGCTATTTATCTTTTGCTGTATTTCATTTCTGATGTATTGATTGGTTTTCTGGACTGTATTGTTTGCTGTTTAACCTATTGGGTTGAAAGTGAAGTTTGTTCACTTTTGCCTATTGTTTTCTAGGTTCGAGGTTGAGTGGGACTCCCTTGCCTCGCTTGTATTGCTGCATCCATGCATTTTACTGCTTTACTGTATATATCTGCTATTGTTTCTGTTTCCGTCTATTCCCTTAGGATCTCTGTTTCTCTCTGCGCAAGAGAGGGGCATGATAGACTCTAGGTCTTAACCCATGCATGATAATACTAGGTTAGTTTGATTCCCTTCGCAACCGTAGGTTAGAGTTCTGTCTCTTCTTCCTCAAAACAAACAGAAAAATACAATAAAATTTCAAACACAATAAAAGACACTTCTTCCGTAAAAGAGTGTGAACTCATCAAGACGTCATTTTTGTCCGCTGGGACTGCTAATCAGAAAACCCTTTTTTAGAAGGAATAAAATCAACCAAGACAAGCTTGTGTCGTACGTGGCCCGAACTACGTTTGCTCTGATCTTCCATGCAGTGTAGAAGTACGTAGGCATAGGATGCGATATCCTAGCGAGCAACCTTCCCTTCCTTTCCCGTAGGTAGGCGAACTACGTTGACTCTGATTTCTCGTTCCAGACGAGAATACGTAGGCATAAAGTGCGATACTTTGCCGAGTCATTTTATTTTCATTTTATTTTTCTTTTAACCCTTGACCTTTAGTTTAGATAGAATAACAATCCATACCCGAAAACAAGCGTGGATCCCGTCGAGTACGACGGACGTGAGGGGTGCTAATACCTTCCCCTTGCGTAACCGACTCCCGAATCCAGGTTTTGGTTGCGACGACCATACCTTTCCCGTGTTGTGCGAGGTTTACTCTGAGCGTTTTCTTTCCCTCCCGTGGGATAAATAACGCACGGTGGCGACTCTTCTGTTTAGCCGGCGCCGATTTTCGCAGTAGCGAGACACCCTTCCTAGAGTGATTTGCCTTTCTCAATCAAGGACTTAATCCACTATTAAATCAACTGATTACAATAGTTAACACTTAGAACAACTTTTCAAAGTCTTCTCAAGAACTACTGATCCTAACTGGATCTTCTTAAGGATTACAATCAAATGTAAAATCAATACAAGTGTTTAAGATTGCTTCTATAAAGCTTTATCACAACTGTGATTTTTCACTTAACTATTTAGAACAAAGAAATAAATTCTTAGAAAGAATATGAAATAGTATGAGAGCTTGAATGTTAATTTCTTTTCAATAATAACGTTAACTAAAGAAATTGGTGAAGTCTTGCTTTTATAGGCAGCTGATCCAAGGTGAGCTTCACGTTGAGAAGAGTGTCCAAAAGGTCTGAGCCTTTTTGTCTTCACATCAAGTGACCTTTCCTAGAACAAGAAAGCACAGAAAAATCCTTTTTGTCTGTGTCCTTGTGTCTAGCATAAATAAGTAAAGAGACGTTTGGTTCACTCCAATGGATATAAACTTGGAATAATTCTTCTTCAGTTTTCAATAAATTCATCAGAGTCTAATTGGGTCAGAGTCTTCTGATGATGATCAGAGTTTTGCTGAATCAGATTCTTCTGCAGCAGATGTGCTTTTAGCGTGTTTAAGATCAGAGCATATTTGATACAGAGCTTCAGTACTGGCATCTTTAGTACTTCCAGATTCTTCTGTAGAAACTATGCTTTGAAAAACTCTTCATACATAATTCTTCTTTGGTTCAGATGCTTCTGACTTGCTTCAGATTCTTCTGGAGCTTCTGCTTCAGATCCTTTTGGAGCTTCTGCTTCAGATCCTTCTGGAGGCTACGCTCAGGATCTTGTGTTGGCAGCAATCAGAATCTTCTAATGTATGCATCTGGCGCTTCAGATCTAGCAAATTTCTTATGTTCAATTCTGATTTGCTTCTGGAGTGTTAATTCCTTTACTATCTGCAGTAAAAACTCTCAAGCAAATTTTAGAGTATATAATTCTTAAATACAAAATTTCATATTAGTTATCATCAAAACATAGAGATATTATTAAGAACCAATCTGTGTTCTAACATCGATTGCACGGGGGCAAGAGAAGGGATCTCAATCGCCAGGATGCGAGAGAAAAGAGTTTCGATCGCACGGGGGCGAGAGAAAAGAGGAACTAGGCCAAGACACGCCTAAACGGGAGGAACTCGGGACACTCACGCTAGAACCTAAGGCGTAGGAGCGAGTGTGTCGCATATTGCCAAAAGGGTATACACTAAACACTCTAGACGAATGAGAGGAGGCCTCCACTCATCATTTCCCATGTACCTATTGCTTAGAACTCACAACGCTCGGAGGTTGATTAAAAGACTTGAATTAGAAAGATGTTATCGAACAAAGTGATTCCGTTGACCCTTGACATTGTGTGCAAGCTCCATTCCAATCTTCTCCTCTTTTGATCCTTGATGATGCTTCGAATCGGGACCAATGTGACGCTAAACCGTCATAGCTCGACTTATAAGGGAAGTCAAACTTTAAGAGGCCGCGTATTGATTTTCGCGCCCACTAATCTCCACTCTAAATCTAGGTGCACTCAAGCCCAGGTCCGGCTTATCTCTCAATCATAGAACCCCCATCAAACCCACAATACAGCAATAATAATGATAATAAAATGCTGAAATGTAAATACAGAAATGTAAATCCATACAAAATCCTCGACGGGAAACAAGCGCTAGGATTGACTCTCTTAAGGGACATTGGATCCCAAATGCATAAGGAACTATCGCAGTCCTTAGCAGCCAGGGGATGTTGGGTCCCCAGCAGAGTCGCCAGCTGTCGCTACTGCGAAAATCGGCGCCGGCTGAACAGAAGAGTCGCCACCGTGCGTTATTTATCCCAAAGGAGGGAAAGGAAACGCTCGAAGTAAACCTACCGCAAAGACGGGAAAAGGTATGGTCATCGCAACCAAAACCTGGATTCGGGAGTCGGTTACGCAAGGGGAAGGTATTAGCACCCCTCACGTCCATCGTACTCGATGGGATCCACGCTTGCTTGGTTTGTACGGATTATACTTCTATCTAAACTAAAGGATGAGGTCTGAAAAGAAAAGAAAACATGACTCGGCAAAGCATCGCACCTTATGCCTACGTATTCCCGTCTGGAACGAGAAATCAGAGTCAACGTAGTTCGCCTAACTACGGGTGAAGATGGGTGAAGGTTGCTCGCTAGGATATCGCATCCTATGCCTACGTACTTCCACACGGCATGGAAGATCAGAGCAAACGTAGTTCGGGCTACGCACGACACAAGCTGTTCAAGTGTCTTTTATGAAAAATCTCACCTTAAACAAGGGTTTTCTTATTGCAAAAAGGTTGATGTTTGTTCAAATCTTTTGACGGAAGAAATGAATTGATTTCTGTTATAACCTTTATTAATGTTTTTCTGTTGTTCTGAAGAAAGAAGAGATAACACTCTACAAATCCTAGGGTTGAAAAAGGGGAATAAAATCTACCCTAGTGTTATCATGCATGGGTTAAGACCTAATGTCTATCATGCTCCTCTCTTGCGCAGAGAGAAACAGAGATCCTAAGGGATAAACGGCAACAGAAACAGCAGATATATACAATAAAGCAGTAAAATGCATGGATGCAACAATACAAGCGAGGCAAGGGAGTCCCACTCAACCTCGAACCTGGAAAACAATAGGCAAAAGTGAACAGAACTCACTTTCAACCTAACAGGTTAAACATCAAGCAATACAGTCTGGGAAATTCACACAATACATCATGAATTAAAACAGCTAAAACTAAACAGCAAAGCAATCTTCATCAGCATCAGTCTTCAAGTCAGCATCAACTATCTACCAGCTTCAAGCAAGCATCAGTCTTTATCATCAATCTCTCAATGGCTTTTCTTCAAGTCTCAATCTCCAAGCTGAGGAACCAATCACAAGAATGAACTGGGTGTTAAGCAATTAGTTGACCACCAAAGGTGGCAAACAGATTGCTAACAACACATAGAATATTTCTCTCAAGAGTTCTATCTCTTAGACACTATCACCAAGCCTTCCAAAGGAAGAGGGTGAATGTCTTAGAGAGACTCTGCATCACAGAGAGGGATGGAGGCAATCAAGACCTTCCATGTTTGTGAATCAAGTTTTCTACTCTAGAGCTCTGCCTAACTCCTAGATCCTAGAACCTTCAACAGCTGCCAGCAAGAGATACTCCTCATCAACTCTGGATGTTGGTCTTCATTCTTTAATCTTCAAATGGGCTTCATCAACACAGTCTTCAGCTCAAACCCCAAGCCCCAAACAAGCCCAATACCCCACACAGACAAATAATAACCCTAAAGAGGGCACACCACACAGTCAATCAAATACAAGCAATATACTAGTAGCAGTAGGGGAATCCTAATATTTTCTAAGGGATCTATTATCTACCCATAACCCCTATAGTCCCATACCCCAAAAATCAAATCAAAATTCCTAAAAGAAATGATCTATCTCACTTATGCTCACTTAAAACCCTAATTTTAACCACTCTAATCTCACCTAATCAAACTACCTAAAAATTAATCCTAAAATTATGAATTAAATCCTATGAGGAAGCTAAAGTCCTAAGTTAATCACCCTAAAAAGAATGGACCCTAAATCTAAGGGGAACTAATTGAACTAAAATCAACAAAATTAAGTACTAAACTAAATCACTTAAAAAGCTATTTAAAAGGAAAATACACAAAAAATACTAAAACAAAATAAAATGCTATTTTTATTATTGGATATTTTTCTTAACAGAATTATGAATCTACCACAAAAAGAACCAATTAAAAATAAGCTTTTTTCATTTTTATATGGATTTTTTAAGATGCAAAAAAATTAAAGAAAATAAAAACCACAAAAATGAATTAAATTGGGGAGGGGGTGTCAAAATCAAAGGCGCCTAGTTCATTTTCCTTGATGGGCCAGAGAGAGGTGGCGTGAATATCAATTACGCAGGGCCCAGCAAGCATCAGAAAATCAAATAAAAAATTAAAAGAAAAAGATTAAGACCACGGTGCGAATAGCATGATAATACAGTGCAAATTCAATTGGGCTTCCATACGGGGGGTGGGGATAGCATTCTGATTCAGGGCCCATGGTTAGGTTTTTAGTGAAACGCTGCGTTTCACCTGGGTCAATTCCCTCCGTTTTCAACTTTGAATAATGGCCCTTGGATTAGTTTCTGAGTCAAAGGTCTCCCTCCAAATCCACGACTCTCCTTCATTTTCTCCAAATGAAACCCTAGACCCCTGCAAATCCTCTACCATGCAGCCATGTTCTTCCTTTCTATTCTCCCTCGATTGGCCA
This sequence comes from Lathyrus sativus, assembly GCA_963859935.3. NCBI lineage: Eukaryota > Viridiplantae > Streptophyta > Magnoliopsida > Fabales > Fabaceae > Lathyrus > Lathyrus sativus. The sequence continues at coordinate 345,586,298 of OZ012735.1, read as the reverse complement.
TGAAAACCTAAACTATAAAGAGCAAAAATGCTCTACTCTCTCCCATGAACACGATGGTGCCCTTAGTTTGGATTGAAACCAACCCTAGAGTGAAACCCGATGGCTATAAGTTCATGGCATACCAACTGCACTCAGTGATGGACCTTCATAAACCTTGCAGATCTTTGTACTAATGTGCTCTCCATGTTGCACTGATTATTCTGAACCATTACACTAAGGTTAACATCCCCTAAACTAAGAGTTTTAGGTCATCAGTTTCAACACCATATCCTCAAACTCCATGGATGGCACTCAAACTCTCTGAATTCAATCATCTAACCTATCCTAACAACTCTAACCTAACAAACTAAGCTAACAATGCATAATTAGTGGTGTAGAGATCAAAATTCATACCTGCAATTCTTGTTGGAACAGATGAGAAATAGCTTGATTCAGCACTTGCAACCCCTCACCAATGGTCCTTAGATGATGCTATGGTTTCTGTTTGCAAAAAGTTGGAAGAAGAATGCCTCTAATATGAGATTCGAATCTGATATGCTTCTTGCAATTTCAAACCCTAGCTCTTCAATCTTCCATGGATGGCTCTCTAATTCAGCATGTATGCACTCAAGAGCTTCAATGGATTGTGGATGAAGAAGAAGAATGAACAGAATTGATGTTGATTGTATGGATTCACTCTTTCTTACAATTGAAGCAACAATGGAATTCTCACTTTTCTCTCTCTCTTTTCACCAACCTCTTCCACCAATGATCCACATTCATTATATAGATGATGATGGAAATGCCTAGAAGTTTCTGGATCCCTCTAGGATGATTCTAGAATGTGGTAGAAAGTTATGGAAATCTCACTTGATGACATGTTGAATATCTCTCATCTCATGCATACAGCCTTCTAAACTTCTGTTAAAATATCTCCTCATGAGATATTGAGATGGTATGTGCAAAAAATAAGCATTTCCTTGCCTTGTGTTGAGTTTTGCAAAGTTGCCTTATTATGCAAGAAAGAACTTTACAAAGCAAGTCCAAAATTTAACTCCTAACTCAAAAAAAGTGGCTGAACCAATGTCTCTCAAATGTTGTTTGGAATCAATTTGGTATATTACATGACCCATTTTGGATTTGTAGATCTCTCAAACCATTTTCCAACTTGAACTTTTTCAAGTTATGTCCATTTTTAAGCCATTTTTCACCAACTTTTATCAAGTCTTGTTCTATGCATTTCCAAACTTCCATGACCTCTTTTCTAGAATTAAAATGACATTTTGAGAAACTTTGATGTTGTGAAGTTTTTCATTTGAAGCTTCCTTGTATGAGTTTTAGGCATAGGCTAAGAATGACCTGTAATTCTCAAATGACCAAAATACCCTTTGCTTGCCAAGGACATAAATAGAGTTACACAAATCATATGAAGGCATACCATACCTTTATAGAAAGCTAAGATAATGAGGAACAACTCTAATGTTGGCCAGAAATCCATTTGAAATATCCTTGAAGGTCAAAAATTGCTTGGAAGACAGACAACTTTTACAGACAAATTTCAGTGCCCCCAGATGACTTGTAACTTGCAAGAGCTATAACTTGAGTTCTATAAATCATATTGATGACTTCCACCACTCAAATTAAAGCTATGAAGATACTCTACAAGTTTCATGTGGACCAGGAATTCATATGAAGCTTGCATCTTGAGTTACACTGCTTTGAAGTTTGACCTAAATCAGGGGATTTTACACTGAAACCCTAATTTGGTAACTCCATTTCTCCTTGACTCCTTCTGATTTTTCTTTAGCACAACACCATATCCATATCCATATAGCAAATAATGAATCCCACATTCTTCAAATGATCCTTGATTCCTTTCGAAACAAGTCTTTGACCTAGGGTTGACCTGGATAAAACCCTAGTTGACTGACTTCAACTGAGGCTCTTGCAATCATTCCAATGACCTGGCTCCTCTTCAAACTGATCATCTAGGCTCTTCATAACATCCATACACACCTCCTGTTCTTGGCTCATAGCTCACACTTCCTCTGATGATCCCCAAATAACCTCAAGATAGGAGAGAACCCCATGATTGATCTGTCAACTGTTTAAAGCTCAAATTCTTCTATGATGACCTGAGTAGTCTTGGATAGCACTTGATCCCCTGATTCAGATAGCTTGCTTATGCTATGCAATGCAGATGAATACACTATGTACACGATGACAATGCAAATGACTATGCAATTGAAACATAAACCTAGGTTAGAAAAGGTTGGGCAAATTTTGGGGTGCAACAACTGCCCCTATTCAAGCGGCTTGGGCCCGACTGGATGAAGAGCGCGTAGCCTTCAGACATTCGAGGTACGAGACAGTTGAATATGAAAGAACCCGGAAATTTGCCAACCGCAAAAATAAATTGCGAATACGACTACTGCTTGGGAAAACCCTGGGAACTGGCTTCTGTTGTCACAGCAACAACTAGCCATCCATCTGTCAATCTGTTTTGTAAAATAATCTGATATTGTCCGCAGACTACTCCATTCCGAAGAAATGAGCATACACCACACAACGAGCAATTGTTGATATCACTTATCAACCTCTGTTGATCTCACTTATCAACCGAGCCCATGCTAACCAGTGGGAGAATAGCGACTTCACTTGTCATGTTGACTTCACTGATCAACCTTTCGTATCCTGAAGAAACGAGCAAACGCTTAACCAAACGAGACAATGTTCGAAGACATGAACAACCAACTCTGCAGGGAAATGAGAAACTTAACTAAGTAACTCTGAGGGGACAATTCTGACGACTGCCGTCAAACACCTGCTGGGGAAATTGGGAACTTAACCAAGTACCCTGACGAGAATAACCTTGTTGAAAAATACGAGGAATTTAACCAAACAACTCCTGTGGCGAGCATCCTGCCGGGGACTATGGGGACTTAAACAATTAACTCATTGAAGTGACACCCTGCTGGAGCACATAACTCTGCTGTGGGAACTACGGGTAACGACCCAAAAATCTGCATTACCACCTTCTAATACTGATACCACAGCATCCTGAGAAAGACTCAGCTGGGGAATACAAGTAACTTAACCAAGCGACTTGTCAAAGAATACCCTGCCGGGGACTACGAGGAACTTAAGCAAATATCTCGTTGAAGACCACCCCGCTGGGGATTACGTCTCTACTGGGGTAACTGTGAGTAACCACCCAAAATCTGTATCATGCTATTTCCACAGCACTCTGAGAAAGGACTCAGCTGGGGAGTAAGAGAAGTGCTTGACCAAGCAACTCTGCTAGGGGAACATCTGACATGACGAACACGATCATCGCGTGTCTGGCACAACAACCCTCTGTAACAAGATGAACACGATCACTGCGTATTCTACACCACAACCCTCTTGACAGGAGAAAACACGATCACTGCGCGTCCTGGCGTTGCAAACAAAATCACATAATGGGACAAACACGACGAACACGATCACTGCATGCTGCGTTACAACCAAAATCACATCGACCATAAATCCAACCGGATGAGATAAACACGATCACTGCGTGCCAGACGGAATAAACCCACATAGAAGAGGCGAACACGTTCACTGCGTATAAAACCCCAAAATGATGTCAACACGATCACTGCGTGTGTCACAAAACCAACCCATGTAACAGGACGAATATGATTACTGCGTATGCCGACCAACAAAACCAACTGATACGATATCCACGATCACTGCGTGCTCCGCATCACAAGTTCCCATGGTACTATCAACACGATCACTACGTGCCATACGAATACGATCACTGCGTATTTGAACACGATCAATGCGTGTTTGAACACGATCACTGCGCGTTCTGAGCCACGATCCTCTTGACTGGAGAAAACACGATCACTGCGTGCTGTGTGTCTCAACTAACCCACATAACTGGACGAATACGATCACTGCATATTCTAACCATACATAGGGAGAACGCGATCACTGCGCGCTTCATGTCACGACCCTCTTGACTGGAGGAAACACGATCACTGCGTGCTGTGACACAACTTCAAACATGGGACGAATACGGTCACTACGTACTTCGACCACAAACAACCAGATGAACACGTTCACGGCGTGCCTCACCCTATAACCAAACCGTATACCGGACGAATACGATCACTGCGCACATCGACCAACAAAAACTGGATGAACACGATCACTGCGTGTCAATCTATAACCACTGTATAACGGACGAATACGATCACTGCATATATCGACCAACAAACATCACATGATATGGTAAACACGATCACTGCGTGTCCTGCACCACCAATAGAGTAAACACGATCACTGCGCGTCCTGCTCAATAAACCCCCGAGTTGATACCAACACGATCACTGCGTGCCTTACAAAACAATCTTCTTAGATCGGGACGAATACGATCACTGCGCCATTCGACCACAGATACACATACCAAGACCAACACGGTCACTGCGTGTCCTACAACATGAACCCCGTAGATGGTACAAATACGATCACTGCATACTTGGGCCACAAATCAACATCTCAAAATCAACACGATCACTGCGTGCCTTACAATATGAACCCCATAGCTGGTACAAAATACGATCACTGCGTACCTTGACCACAAAATCCACATCTTCCTGAAACCACGATTTCTCTTGTCGGCCGGGAACAACACATCTGAAACCGAAGAGGTAACCACCTGGCTTAGGTTTCAAAAATGCACGTTTGATAATGATGTAATGCTTCCATACAGCATGGAAATGCTACGTACTCGTGTAAAATGCAAATGCTCATGATGCATGCTTATGCAAAGAGCTACTTCAGCAAAATAAATGTTGAAGACACACTGGATCCGCTGGGGATGACCGGAATACTACCGATACGCTCCCAACAAAATAAATGTTGGAAAGATGAACCAACTCCGCCGGGGATAACCATCCTGCTGGGAAGGTAGGTCACAGACTCAAAACTCCAAAATCTGCTGAGGACGATCCTCCTGACGAGGAAGAGCGACTTGCTGGGGAAAGAAAGGACAATCCTGCTCGGGAAAACTCCTTTCAGCAGCTCCAACCACCTGATCACGCTCTGTGGGGAACCCCTCCTGCTATCACTGAGCTGGGGAAATCATCCCGCTGTCACTGAGCTGGGGATTGAACTACACATTCTGATTTGCACTGCACAAGACCCTCTTTGGGGAAGTTAATCATATCCATCACGACCCTTATTGGGAAGGACTCTGCTCTGCTTGACAAGCTAATTCTGATCTACTGAAGATACATTGATCTTTTCCTTTGACGCGATCTCCGCTCTCCTGGGGAGACAACACTCAATTTTGCCTGGGGTGACTTCACCGGGGAAGGACACAACGTTCAACCTCTGGAGAGGGTACCAGCCTGCCATGGACTCTGGCGGGGGACTTTGCGAGCTTTTGAATACCTGCAAAAGTCAACAAGCAAACACAAGGCAATCTATGCAAAAAGAAACATCTTGGTAATCACCCACGACAACCATTCAGGTAACTTTCGGTTTTAACAATCATCGGCCGGGGCCCGCCGGTTTACACGCATGTAAGTTTATCAAAAACATCGGCGCTTTTTACAAACAAAACTGTAAAATTAAAACCAAAGTCACACATTACACTGAACAAAATGCTTTATTGATAACGGCCTGAGAATAGGCAAGATTTGTACATCAGATGCAACTCCTGAAAAAAGGTAGTCACACATTACACTGAACAAAATGCTTTATTGATAACGGCCTGAGAATAGGCAAGATTTGTACATCAGATGCAACTCCTGAAAAGAGGTAGTCACACATTAACGAAATGCAGAAGTATACAAATATACAGAATAAAATTTGTACATATGTCGGCAACGTGTTACAGACGAACACCATGAACCGATCCTCCTATGACTCGTCGGACTCTGACGCTTTCCCGATCTTTGTCTTCAGAATAAATTGCTTTGGATAGTTGACCCCCAGGTGCTCCCAAACCGCTAACAATTAAACTTGGACCGCAGTCATTTGCTTCTCAAATCCCTAACTTTTGCGTGAATCGCCCTTTGCGGGTTTTCGATTCACCGGGATACCCTTTTTTTGCCGAAGTCGCCCAGTGTAGGTTTTCGACTTTGCGGGTGTACATTTTTCCATTTTATCCCTAACTTTTTCCCGAACCTTTTTATTCTGTTTTTGGTTCGCCAGGATGCCCCATTTTTGCCTGGACTCTCATTTTACTGTCCAGCGGGTCAATTTTAAGCAAAGTATTTTTTAACTGCGTCCGAGTTCACAGGGGACGAAAAGTCTTCACCATCCATGGTGGATAACAATAAGGCTCCTCCGGAGAAAACCTTTCTCACGACGTATGGACCTTTGTAATTGGGAGTCCATTTGCCCCTGTGATCCGATTGCGGTGGGAGAATCTTCTTCAGCACAAGATCACCCGTCCGAAAGCTTCGAGGTCGAATCTTCTTGTCGAACGCTTTCTTCATCCGGCTCTGATACAGCCTACCATGTGCAATGGATGCCAATCTCTTCTCATCTATCAAGCCCAGTGTTGCACCTTAAAATTTGCCCAACCTTATTCACTTGGTTTATGTTTCAATATCATTAGCATTTGCATATAGAGTCATGTATATAGGTTACTCATCTGCATAGCATAAGCATAGCAAGTCATCCAACAGGGGACCAATCATTATTATCATCTCTAGAGGCCTATCAAGAGGTTATTATCCTGACTCAATCTCATTCAAGTCATCAGAAAGAATTTGAAAGCTGAGAAGTCAATGGATCAAGCAGTTCCTCTATCTCCTAACTGAGTGTATCTGAGGATCAACAAGTAAATTGTGAGCTGTGGGCTGATCCTGGAGAGTATGTGGGCATCATGGAGACTTAGAAAGTCATGTGGAGAAGGAGACAAGTCATTGAGGTGATCACAAGTATTGCAGTTGAAGACAGTCAACTAGGGTTCCATCTAGGTCCACCCTGGGTCAACTCTAGGTCAATTGACTGATTGAAAGGCATTAAGGGATATTGGAGAGATGTGGGGTTTATCATTTGACATGTAGAAGAGGACATGGTGGTATGCCAAGAAGAATTCAAGAGAAATCAAGGAGAAGAGGAGTTTCTAAATTAGGGTTTCTGTGTAAAATCCCCTAGTTTAGGTCAAATTTCCAAGCAAGATAAGTCAAAATTCAAGCTTCAAATGGATCCTTGGCCAACATGAAACTTGTAGAGGATCTCAATACCTTTAATTTGAGTGGTGGAAGACATTAAGGAGATTTATAGAACTCAAGTTATGGTCCTTGCAAGTTACAGGTCATCTGAGGTATCTGAAATTTTGTTTGTGAAAGTGACTTGACTTCCAAGCTGTTTTTACCCCTCAAGGAGATTTCAAGTGAATTTCTGGTCAACATAAGAGTTGTTCCTAATTGTCTTAGCTTTCTATAATGGTATAGTATGCCTTCATATTATTTGTGGGACTCTACTTATGGTCTTGGCAAGCAAAGGGTATTTTGGTCATCTGAGGATTACAGGTCATTCTTAGCCTATGCTTAAAACTCATACAAGGGAGCTTCAAATGAAAAACTTCCCAACATAAAAGTTGCTCAAAATGCCATTTTAAGTCAAGAAAAGAAGTCATGGAAGTTTGGAAATGCATAGGATGAGACTTGACCAAAGTTGGTGAAAATGACCTAAAAAAGGCATATAAGTTGAAAAAGTTGAAATGAAAAATTGGTTTGAGAGATCTACAAATCCAATATGGGTCATCCAATATACCAAATTGATTACCAACATCATTTTAAAGACATTGGTTCAGCCACATTTTTGAGTTTAGGCTTAAAAATTGGACTTCCTTTGTAAATTTGTTTCTTGCATCATAAGGCAACATGGTAAAACTTAACACAAGGCAAGGAAAAGCTTGGTTTTTCATACATACACTCCTAATATCTCATGAAAGGAGATTTTAACTCAAGTTTACCCAAGGTGCAAGCATAATATGAGATGATTCAAAATACCATCAAATGATAAGTTCATGAAATTTCCACAAGTTTCTAGATCCCTCTAGGACCAATCTAGAAGCTTCTCATTCTGTTAATCATCATCTATATAAGGAAATGAAGCCATTTGTGCATTGGTTGGTGATTCTTTGAGCTTGCAAACACTACTTTGATTCCTTCACTCCAATTTGCATTTTCTCTTCAAACTCCATTGAAGCTTCATCAATCATCTTAATTTCTGTTATCATCATCATCCACCATGACCATAGAGTAATTGGCAAAGAAAATTGAGAGAAACTCGTGGCTGGTTTGTGTAATCCAAGTTTTCACTCCAACTTGCATGAAGAGGGGGATAAGGTGATTCAAGAAGTTTGAGCCACAACCATTGCAAACAGTAGAAAGCACACCATTGGAGGAGCATCTAGAAGCAATTACAAGCATTGGATCCACCTGCAACTACCTCTACCATAGTTGATAAACAGGTTGGTGTTTTCTGTCTTCTCTCTATGATTAGGTATTGTTAGGTTAGATTAGTGGTATAAGATTGTTAGGGTTAGGAAGAGGAACATTTACCCCCATCTGTTATGGCCATTAGAGACAATTAGATTAATGATGATGAGACTGTGATGATCAAGAACTCCTGAATTAGGGCAAGAAAATGTTAGATGTTTGGCTCAGAATACTCACCATGACCTGTAGATCGTTCTAGGTTAGTTTGAGTAAGATTGGTGATCATGCACACCAGGTGCAATTCAGTGTGTCCAGAACTTCCACCTATCGGGTTTTATTATAGGGCTAGTTTCAGTACAAACTGAGAGTATAGTTGTGTAGAGGGGAAGAAATGGAGTGAGTTTGGTCTTTATGAATCTGGATTTCATGGCGTATTCAGAGAGAACAAGGGACCTGAACATGGCTGCATGGGGAGTGAAACTCTGAATTCTAGGGTTTGCTTTGGGGACGATGAAGGATGACCGTCCGATCCTCACAATTATTTGACTCTTTCATTGCATCCTAGGGTTGATATTTGAAGTTGGAATACGAGGGAATTGTGACTGGGAATGAAACGCATCGTTTCATTAATTGAAACGCGTGGGCTGGGTCCAAATTTCTATCCCCACCCCCCAATTGATGAGCCCAATAAAATGCACATGTTTTTAATGCTGTTTGCACCGAAGGTTTATCCATTTTTCTGGTAATTTTACTTGATTTTTCTGAGCGTGCTGGGCTTAGTGAATTTGATATTCACACCCCACTTGCCAAGCCCACCTGGAAACACAACTGGGCGCCCTTGATGATGGCACCCCCTCCCCTTTTATTCATATTTTGTCATTTTAATTTCTTTAATATTTTCTCATCTTTTAAAGAATCATAATAAATCATAAACTTCATATTTTTTTATAATTCTTTTTGCATTAATTTCTTCAAGATGTCTAGAAAATTATAAAAAATAAAAATTGCATTTTATTTTTTATTTGATATTTTTCCTATATTTTCCAAATAAATGCCTATTTTAGGTGTTTCATTTCATACATGATTTTGTTAATTTTTGTTCTAATAGTTGCTTTACTATTTTTAACCCATTCTTTTTAGGTTGATTAGTAGACATTGTTAACTTGTATATGCAATTTAGTTCCCATTTTTAGGAATTAATTTTAGGTGTTTAGTTTAGGTGAAAACAACATGAATAAAATTAGGGTTTTAAATCAACTTAGGTGAGATAGTTCAATTCTTTTAGGAAATTTTCATTTGATTTTTGGGGTATGGACTATAGGGGTTATGGTTATAGGATAGATCCCCTTAGAAATCACTAGGATTCCCCTACTACTATTGGTATATTACTGTCTATATTTGATTGATTGGTGTGGTGTGCCCTCTGGGGATTATTGTTTGTCTGTGTGGGTATTGGGATTGTTTGGGGATTGGGGGAGCTGAAGACTTGTGATGATGAAGCCATTGGAGATCCAGAGACTGAAGACCAATTTCCAAAGTTGAAGAGGAGGTTCCTGCTAGCAGCTGTTGAGGAGATTAGGGTTTAGGAGCTAGGCAGAGCTCTAGATTAGAAAGCTTGTTTCTCAAGCATGGAATGCTTTGTCTGCATCCATCCTTTCCTTGTGATTCAAAGTCTCTATCAAATACCCACCTCCTTCCTTTGGAAGGATCAGTGAATGTATTTGGAAGATAGAACTTTTGAGGGAAAATTATCTGTATAATGTTAACAGCTAATGAACCACCCTTGGTAGGTAATTGACTGTCTAGCATTCATTCACTTCATCTTGTTGACTGATGTTCATCCTGGAGATTGAGACTTGAAGAAAAGCCATTGCAGATTGAAGACTGATGACAAAGACCTTGCTTGAAGGCTGTGAAGATAAAGCCTGAGGCTTGCTTGAAGCTGGTAGCTGTTTGGTGATGACTTGAAGACAGATGTTGATGCAGAGCTGCTGTGGCTGTTTATTTTTAGCTGTTTAATTTTTGATGTATCGATTGGTTTTCCCTAACTGTATTGTTTGCTGTTTAACCTGTTAGGTTGAAAGTGAATTCTGTTCACTTTTGCCTATTGTTTTCTAGGTTCGAGGTTGAGTGGCACTCCCTTGCCTCGCTTGTATTGCTGCATCCATGCATTTTACTGCTTTATTGTGTATATGCTATTGTTTCTGTTTCCGTTTATCCCTTAGGATCTCTGTTTCTCTCTGTGCAAGACAGGAGCATGATAGACATTAGGTCTTAACCCATGCATGATAACATTAGGTTAGTTTGATTCCCTTTGCAACCATAGGTTAGAGTTCTGTCTCTTCTTTCTCAAAAACAAACAGAAAAACACAATAAATCTTTCAAACACAATAAAAGACACTTCTTCCGTAAAAGAATGTGAACTCATCAAAACGTCAATTTTTGTCCGCTGGGACTGTTAATTAGAAAAACCCTTTTTCAGAAGGAATAAAAACAATCAAGACAGACATGTGTCGTACGTGGCCCGAACTACGTTTGCTCTGATCTTTCATGCTGTATGAAAGTACGTAGGCATAGGATGCAATATCCTAGCGAGCAACCTTCCCCTCCTTTCCCGTAGGTAGGCGAACTACGTTGACTCTGATTTCTCGTTCCAGACGGGAATACGTAGGCATAAAGTGCGATACTTTGCCGAGTCCTTTTATTTTCTTTTTAACCCTTAACTTGTAGAGTAGATAGAATAACAATCCATACCCGAAAACAAGCGTGGATCCCGTCGAGTACGACGGACGTGAGGGGTGCTAATACCTTCCCCTTGCGTAACCGACTCCCGAATCCAGGTTTTGGTTGCGACGACCATACCTTTCCCGTGTTGTGCGAGGTTTACTCTGAGCGTTTCCTTTCCCTCCCGTGGGATAAATAATGCACGGTGGCGACTCTTCTGTTCAGCCGGCGCCGATTTTCGCAGTAGCGACAGCTGGCGACTCTGCTGGGGATCCAACGTCCCCTGGCTGCTAAGGACTGTGATAGTTCTTATGCATTTGGGATCCAACGTCCCTTAAGAGAGTCAATCCTAACGCTTGTTTTCCCGTCGGGTATTTTGTATGGATTTATATTTCTGACCTTTATTTTCAGCATTATATATATTGATTATTATTGCTGTATTGGGGTTGTGATGGGTGGTTCTATGATTGAGAGATGAGCCAGACCTGGGCTTGAGTGCACCTAAAATTAGAGTAGAAAGTAGTGGGCGCGTGCCGGCTTTGCTTGCATTAGTGTCTCATGAAATCTACACTCGGACGAGGTTCTTCTGGTTGGCTTCTTTTTCTACCCTTTGGGTCGAAGGGGTTGTTGGTCAGCTGAATCTTCGACTCCGGGAACCGATCATTTGGAAGTTGGCTAAGTGAGGCCTCTTCAGGATTTGATGATGCCACTCCTTCTGGGAATCGTATCATCAACCCTGAAAGTCTGTGACACCAACGACCGCATAGGATGTCGTACCTTTGTCAGTTACTAGGACATCCACCTGTGAGAGGGTTTGGGGTTATGCAGGTAACTAAACCTTCAGATTACCGGTTTGTTCCTTGATCAGATATCCTGGGTATTTATGGAGAGTTCTGAGGTCTGTCAGAGACCAGTTGGAGAGTTCTGAGGTCTGTCAAAGACCGGTTGGAGAGTTCTGAGGTCTGCCAGAGACCAGTTGGAGATGTGATTTGAGGTCTACCAGAGACCAGTTGGAGTTATAGTTTGAGGTCGGTCAGAGGCCGTTGTTGGAGCTTTGTTTTAGGTCTATCTGAGACCAGGGTTTGAGGACTTCTATAGAGTATATCTGAGACTTCTTGATATGGTTCAGGCTATTCAGCTACGGCAGTTGGTCCCTGTTGCATGTTATTTGCATTGCATTGTTGCATACCCATTATCATTGCATCCCATTAACGTGTGTCTGTGCTGCAGGTGCATTTGCATATCCTCCGATTCTAGTGCCCAGACTTCTGAGTATTGATTATGGCTGGTTTGAGGAAAACAGTTGCGTATAAGCTGCCTTCACCTGATATTACTTCTTTGCTTGGCCTGATATCTCTTGCTGATGAGGAGGTTAGGAGAAGCTTCAGAATGAGTCATGGGAGATTACTGAGATTAGTCTGCAAGCCCACCGCTGATGAGATGAACGGGCTGTACACCTTGATGCAGTTCTATGACCCCATTTTGAGGTGCTTTACGTTTGCTGACTTCATTCTAGGGCCTACCATTGAGGAGTACGTGGAGTTTACTGAGCTACCAGTGCAGAACAAGGTTCCCTTTATTCACTCTGCTGCTGAGCCCAAGTTGGAGGACTTAGCCAAAGCCTTGCATATGGACGCTGCAGAACTGTTAGTGACTTCGTGGCTTGGGGTTTCAGGTTTCTCTCTTGACTTCCTGGTTGGCAAGGCTCAGGAGTATGCTAAGAACGGATGTTGGGTGGTTTTCAATGCTATTTTGGCTCTATGCATTTATGGGATTGTGCTATTCCCTAACCTGCCCAATTTCGTAGACCTGGACGCTTTCCATCTATTCACTGCCGGCAATCCAGTGCCAACGTTGATCGGAGACTTCTATCACTCCTTGCACTACAAGAACGAAAACAGAAGGGGGAAGGTTGTTTATTGTTGTGCCCCTCTACTGAATATGTGGTTCAAGAGTCATCTTCCCATGAAGGGATCTTTTGTGGAGAGTGCAACCACCGCTAGCTGGTCAGAGCGCCTGATGAGGCTATCTTCCGAAGACGTCGAATGGTTTGATAGAGATCTGTTGGGATCTGAGCTTATCTTTAGTTGTTCTGGGTACCCTAATGTGCCGTTGATAGGAAGAAAAGGGTGTATCAACTACAACCCATCCCTGTTGGTCCGTCAGTTCGGATATGCGCTGAAGAACCCACCGAAGGAGGAAGAGGTACAGGAATCTCTGTACTTCACCGGTGATTTGAAGGGGGAGTTATTAGCCAAGTTGCAGCATGCCTGGACGCGTATTAACCGAAGAGGGAAGACGCTGTTAGGGAAGAATGACTGTCAGGCCTATGCACCTTACAGAGTTTGGATCCAGGAGAGAGCAAGTCAGTTGCGGATGCCATTTCCAGATGCACCAGTTCTTGTTCCTATTCCGGTAGCAGAGCCAACTACTGTTTCTAGGGAGGCCTACGAGCAAGTTGTGAAAGAAAAAGAAGCCTTGATGAAGATCAACGAAGGGTTAGAGCAGGAGCTAGCCCAGATACGCAGCGAGAAAAACAAGGCCGTCCATGCTTTCCAACAGCAGATTGAGCTATTGAACAGGCTAGGGGCTGAGTTGACTGAGGAGAGGAAGAAGCACGAACGTCTCGGGCAAGAGTTCAGAAGCTCCCATGACATGCTGGAATCCAAGAAGAAAGCGCTTGACATCGCTCACCGAGAGATCTCTTCTTGCAATAAGACCTGGAATGCCACGCTCACCAACAATAAAAAGAGGGAAGATAAGTTGAAGCAGCAAATTTCCGACCTCGAAGAGCAGTTGAAGTCCAGCATCAAGAAGTGTGAAGAAGAAGTGATGACCCGGTACAGTCTCCAGAATGCACTAAACAAGGCCATCAAAGGCAGGGATGAAGCTGTGTCTCAGAAGCGTAAACTAGAGGATCTCTTCGGAGAGGGGGCATGGGAAGAAACTGCTGAAGACGTGCGGCGTGTTCTTAAGAAAAGAAACCAACTTGTTGAAGGGCTGCTTGCTCGACCAAGTCATCCGGAGACCAAGAAGTTGCTAGAAGAATACCAGACTTATGGGGGTGTTTGATCATTTCATGTAGTAGCTTGTATGCTTTATTTGCATAGTGCTGACCATCACCAGGATTGTTGGTTGAGGTCATGCTTTCGTATTGTACTCTCAGTGACATTGTATTCTTGGCCTATTGGTTTTTCTGCAATATACGAGGCTTTCTGTGATTCAACTCCGATCTCTGTATTTCTAGCACTGTTATTGCACCGACAACTTCACACTAGAATCGGGGAATGAATTTCCCTAATGCACAGACACACACTGCATTGCATTCATATTCATATTGCATTACAGGTAGGCTTTGGATGGTGTCTCATTTCCTGCTCTGTAACAGGTACTTTCAGGATTGCAGATCAGCACCCACACCGCTATTCCACTCGCACCAACTGTCGAAGAATCATGGATCAAATGCAGAACGAGATGCAAGATGTACGCGAGAAGCTAGCTCTCTTTATGCAGACCATGGAAGCTATTGCAAAAGGTCAGGAGAATTTGCAAGCCATGGTCCAACCTCTGTTAGCCCGAAATGCTGGTCACGGTAACGAGGATCATCAGTCTGTGCGAGTCGATACTGTTCATGGGGACGACACCCCCACGCCAGTGGCTCCACCTGTAGTCAATATACCTGCTGCTGATGTCAACAACGCTACCGCGGCTGGGAACGGTAACGTTGGAGGTGGGAACGAGACTACTGTCCATAACGTTGGGCTTGGTGATGTCAACTTGGGTGATAATATGGGAGGCAACGGCTTCGGCAATACTGGATTCGGGTTCAATGATCAGGGATTCGATAACGCTGGGAAATATGGTTTCAATGCTCAAGGCTTTGGGTAAGATGGTTATGGTGTGGCCAATCAGGGTTACGGAGGGTTCGGAAATGGAAACGGCGCTGGGTTAATGGCTTTTGGGCCTGCTGGAGGTGTTCAAGGGTACGGCAATAGAGGCCGAGGTCCGGTGATGAATCAGATTAGGGCTGGCCGCAATAATGGATATGATGGGTATGGAGCTGGGGATGGTATGTGGCAGGAAGATCAGCAGGAGGACGCTTTCTCCGGCGGAGGTTTCGAAGGGCCGATGGATAACTCCCAGAAGATCAGAATGCTAGAAGAGCAGATGAGGGGAGTCCTGAACCAAAGTGCTGTGGGCTTGGACATGGCCACAATGGGTCTGGTACCTGGCTTGAGGGTGCCAATCAAATTCAAAGCTCCTACGTTTGATAAGTATAAAGGGGACACATGTCCGAAAGTGCACGTGCGGGCTTATTACAGAAAGATGTCTGCGTACTCAACTGATGAGAGAATGCTAATGCATTTCTTTCAGGATAGTTTGTCAGGCCCTTCCCTAGAGTGGTACATGGGGTTGGAGCCAACCAATATCAAGACATGGAAGCAATTAGCAGAGGCATTTGTAGCTCACTACAAGTATAACAGCGACTTGGCGCCCAATCGGGTCCAATTGACAGGGCTGTCGCAGAAGAAGGGTGAGAGCTTTAAAGAGTACGCGCAAAGGTGGCGCGATATGGCTGCCAGAGTCCGCCCTCCCTTAGAGGACAAGGAAATGAATGACATGTTCGTCGGCACATTCACAGGCTTGTTTCATGACATGTTGTTTCATACATCTCTGGCCAGTTTCTCAGATTTGATTCTGATGGGAGAAAAGATTGAACGTAACATCAAGCAGGGAAAGTTCCAAGTCGAGGAATCAACCGCATCTGGCAGTAATAGGAAGGCTTTTGGTGGGCGCCGTCAGGCCGAGGCAAGCGCAGTGTTTGGAGGCCGAGGCAGAGGTCGGAACCAATATCATCAGCCGCAGCAGGTGGCGAGTGTTACTATTCCATATCAACAACAACCACTTCAACAACAACAACCGTTTCAGCAGCAGCCAATGCAGCAGCAACAGCAGTTATTTCAACAGCAGTAGCAGCAGCAGCAGCCACAGCAGGGGGCACAGCAGGCTCAGCGAAGATTCCAGGGTGGTAAACCAAGAAGAGTGTTTGAGAAGCCTCCCTCAACCTACGCAGATTTGTTGCAGACGCTGTTGGGTCTGAATTTGGTAGAGAAGAGAACTCTGGCACCGATAACGGGAACTCCTCCGTACGGTTATGATGCAAGCAGGCACTGTGAGTTTCATTCTGGGGCTCCGGGCCACGATATAGAGGGTTGCCATGCTTTCAAGCATGTTGTGCAGGATCTTTTGGACAATAAGACTATCAATTTCGGAACGGCAGGTCCGAATATAGTGCAGAAACCCATGCCTAATCATGGGGCGAACGCCATTCTGACTGAGGAAGGGTTGAATCTGATTATGAATGTCGACGATTTAAAGACGCCGCTGAGCGAGATAAAAAGCAGATTGTTGCAAGGGGGTGTTTATCCAGGATGTGACGAGTATTGCTTAGAATGCTGGACCCTAGCTGGGGGGTGTGATGATTTGAAGAAAGGCATTCAGGCTTTAATTGATGGGGACACATTGCAGTTTGACCGAGCAGCAAGTGAAGAGCCTGCAGGGGCAGTAGCAGATGATCAGAATGATGTGGCCACTGTAACGATTCCTCGAAAGACAATCACTATAGCAGCACCGGTCCAGCGACCACCGATCACCATAACTAAGGCCAGACCGATCCCGTACAAAAACACAAAAGCAGTCCCATGGTCATATGGGTTGGAGGTGTATTGTGACGGGATAAAGATTGATGTTAATAAGCAGCCAGCCGAGACTGTAGACAATGTTGTTGGTTCAGGGGGTATGACAAGGAGTGGTAGGATCTTCATATCGCCCGAAGTGGAGGCCGAAAGACTAGCGAAAGGAAAGGGGAAAATGGTTGAGAATGTCCCAGTGCAAGCAAGCGATAAAGAATCGGCATCGAAAGAGGTAGAAGAGTTCATGCGCTTGATTCGAAAAAGTGATTATAAGATTGTGGAGCATTTGCAACAGACGCCGTCCAAAATATCCATCTTGTCATTGCTCTTATGTTCTGAAGCTCACAGAAATGCTTTGTTGAAAGTCCTGGATACTTCCTTCGTCCCCCAAGACGTCTCTGTAAATCAGCTGGAAGGAGTGTTGGCACATGTAAATGCAGGCCACAGCTTGGGCTTTACCGACTTCGATTTGACCCCGAAAGGGAGAGATCATAATATGGCGCTGCACATATCTGTCGAGTGTAGAGGATCAGTAATGTCGCATGTATTGGTCGACACCGGATCGTCTTTGAATGTGTTGCCCAAGAAAGCAATGATGAAGCTGGATGTCAGAGGAATCCTTTGCACGCCCAGTGACTTGGTAGTTAGAGCATTCGATGGCACGCGAAGAACCGTCTTTGGATCGATAACATTGCCTCTGCAGGTGGGGCCGGAGGTGTTCGCAACTGAATTTTATATCATGGATATACAGCCTGCATATAGCTGCCTGCTCGGAAGACCCTGGACTCACGGGGCTGGGGCAGTCACGTCCACCCTGCATCAAAATTTGAAATATATGGTAGGAGACAGTGTAGTCACTGTATGCGGAGAAGAAAACATCCTGGTCAGCCATCTGTCGTCATTTAAATATGTGGAGGTCAACGGAGAGATCCACGAAACACCTTGCCAGGCATTTGAAGGGTTGCGTATCAAGGACAAAGGTCCGGGGCCGGGCAAAGTGTCAGAGATAGCCGTCTCGTCGTATAAAGAAGCTCAAGCTCTGGTGGAGGCAGGAGAATCAAAGGGTTGGGGCAAAGTGCTGGATATTCCGGTGAAGATGGACCGATTCGGGCTGGGATACCAACCGTCGTCGTCAACACCTGCTACGGGGGCACCCCGTTTCAGAGGGCCAATAACCATCTCTGCCAGTGGAGTATGTCATGAAACCATCAACGCTGCTTCGGAGTCTGACGAAGGAGACAACGACTGTGATATGGATACCTGATTCAGCCAAGCACGCCAGGACAGGGACTGTGCAACTGGTCTATTCAGGAGCTTGTTCCTGTGACTCTTAAATAGTAATGCTTTGCTTTATTAATTGTTGAATAATCTGATGTCTTGCCCGGGGCATCAGGATTTGCTTAGGGCTGTGTTGTTATGAACATTGCGTGTTAATCATTAAATAAATGACGTTTTTTTTCATGTGCAAATACTGTAATCTCTTTCTTTCTTGTTTTGTATTTTTCAATAAAATGGCAACGTGGTTATTCGCTTTATACGCATTTTGAAGCACTTAACCGTTCCTTTTGCAGGATAACATTTTCAGATGACATCCTTGAACCACCTATGACTCGTCCAGACTTTGAGCACCCGATATTTCAGGCCGAAGAAGAGGTTGTCGAAGATAGTGACGTTCCTGAAGAACTGTCTTGGTTGGTGAAGCAAGAGGAAAGAGCCATTCTGCCTCACGACGAGGTCATCGAAATTATCAACTTGGGGTCGGAAGGGGTTGAGAAGAACATTCGTATCGGTGCCGCACTGCAGGGCGATATCAAGCGAAGACTGGTTGAAATGCTCCGAGAGTATAGTGATGTATTCGCTTGGTCGTATGAAGATATGCCAGGGCTCGATACAGACATGGTTGTGCACCGTCTACCACTGAAAGAAGAATGCCCGCCAGTCAAACAAAAGCTTCGCAGAACTCGACCAGACATGGCAATAAAGATCAAAGAGGAAGTTCAAAAACAGTGGGACGCTGGTTTCCTGGCTGTGACAAAATATCCCTCATGGGTTGCTAACATCGTACCAGTGCCAAAGAAAGACGGCAAGGTTCGAATGTGCGTGGATTATATAGATTTGAATAAAGCAAGCCCAAAAGACGATTTTCCACTTCCTCACATCGACGTGCTAGTTGATAATACTGCTCAATACTCTGTATTCTCCTTCATGGATGGCTTTTCAGGCTATAATCAGATTAAAATGGCGCCAGAAGATATGGAGAAGACCACTTTCATAACGCCTTGGGGAACATTTTGCTACAAAGTGATGCCCTTTGGTTTGAAAAATGCTGGGGCAACATATCAGCGCGCGATGACGACTCTTTTTCATGATATGATGCATAAAGAGATCGAAGTTTATGTTGACGATATGATTGCCAAATCCCAGACGGAGGAAGAGCATCTGGTGAATCTGCTGAAGCTATTTAAAAGGCTTAGGAAGTTCAGGCTGAGACTGAACCCTAACAAATGCACCTTCGGGGTGAGATCGGGTAAACTGCTGGGGTTTATCGTAAGCGAAAGAGGAATAGAGGTCGATCCTGCTAAAATAAGAGCGATCCAAGAAATGTCGACGCCTAAAACAGAGAAAGAGGTGCGCGGGTTTTTAGGGAGGTTGAACTACATCGCCCGGTTCATATCTCACCTAACTGCTACGTGTGAACCATTGTTCAAGTTGTTGAAAAAAGATCAAGCGGTAACGTGGAACGAAAATTGTCAAAAGGCGTTCGATAAAATAAAGCAGTATTTGCAGGAGCCTCCTATTTTGATACCCCTAGTGGCAGGTAGACCCTTGATTATGTATTTGACAGTTCTTGAGGGAAGCATGGGTTGTGTTCTCGGTCAACACGACGAGACAGGAAGAAAAGAGCATGCAATTTATTACTTGAGTAAGAAATTTACAGATTGTGAATCTCGATACTCAATGCTTGAGAAAACTTGCTGCGCGCTAGCCTGGGCCGCCAAGCGTTTGAGGCAATACATGTTGAATCATACAACCATGCTCATCTCGAAGATGGATCCCATCAAATATGTATTCGAAAAGCAGGCGTTATCAGGGAGAATTGCCCGTTGGCAGATGGTCTTGACTGAATATGACATCCAATACGTCTCGCAAAAGGCTATAAAGGGGAGTGTGCTGTCTGAGTATCTGGCGGAGCAGCCTATTGAAGATTACCAATCGATGAGGTTTGATTTTCCTGACGAGGATATCATGTACCTAAAGATGAAAGATTGTGAAGAGCCGTTGCCAGACGAAGGGCCAGAGTTGGGTTCCAAGTGGAAGATGATATTTGACGGAGCTGTGAATGCTTACGGTAGCGGAATAGGGGCAATTATCACTACTCCACACGGGTCGCACATCCCGTTTACTGCCCGATTGACCTTTGCTGTTACCAATAATGAAGCCGAATACGAAGCTTGTATAATGGGGCTTGAAGAAGCCATTGATTTGCGAATCAAGAATCTGGACGTATACGGAGACTCAGCTCTGGTGGTGAATCAGATCAAAGGGTAATGGGAGACACGTCAGCCCAATTTGATACATTACATGAATTATGCAAGGAGATTGTTGCCTTTCTTTGACAAGGTTGAATTGCATCACGTACCGCGGGCAGAGAATCAAATGGCCGACGCTCTCGCCACTTTGTCTTCCATGTACAAAGTCAACTTCTGGAACGAGGCTCCCAGAATCATTATCTCTCGGCTTGACAGACCAACTTACGTATTTGCTATTGATGAGGCATCCGATGACAAACCGTGGTATTTTGATATCCTTAATTTCCTGAAGAACAAAGAGTATCCGACTGGGGCATCCAGTCAAGATCAAAAGACTCTCAGGAGATTAGCGGGTAATTTCTATTTGAATCCGGATGGTGTCTTGTACAGAAGGAACCACGACTTGGTGCTATTGCATTGTGTAGATGAAAGAGAGGCAAAACTGCTTATGGAGGAAATACACGAAGGTACCTTTGGTACGCATGCTGGTGGGCATGCTATGACGAGAAAGCTGCTACGGGCAGGTTATTTTTGGCTGACTATGGAAACTGACTGTTTCAAGTTTGCAAGGAAGTGCCACAAGTGCCAAATCTATGCTGATAAGATCCATGTACCTCCGAGTCCTCTAAATGTGATGTCATCGCCTTGGCCATTCTCGATGTGGGGGATCGATATGATTGGAAAAATCGAGCCGACAGCTTCTAACGGGCATCGGTTCATCTTAGTAGCAATCGATTATTTCACCAAGTGGGTAGAAGCGGCGTCTTATGCAAATGTAACGAAGCAAGTGGTGGCCAGATTCATCAAGAGAGATATCATTTGCAGATATGGGATTCCCGAGCGGATAATCACTGACAACGGTTCAAACCTGAACAACAAAATGATGAAGGAGCTCTGTCAGAATTTCAAGATCGAACACCACAACTCCTCCCCTTACCGACCTAAGATGAATGGCGCTGTCGAAGCGGCCAACAAGAATATAAAGAAGATCGTTCAGAAGATGGTGGTGACCTATAAGGATTGGCACGAGATGCTGCCTTTCGCTTTGCACGGTTATCGTACGACGGTACGTACATCAACTGGGGCAACCCCGTTCTCGTTAGTATACGGAATGGAGGCGGTACTACCGTTGGAAGTTGAGATCCCTTCTCTGAGGGTATTGCGAGACGTTCAGCTGGACGAGGCAGAATGGGTGAAAGACAGGTTGAACCAATTGAGCTTGATGGATGAGAAGAGGCTAGCTTCTCTAGCATACGGTCGTTTGTACCAGAGCCGAATGAAGAAAGCATATGATAAGAAGATACATCCGCGAAGCTTTCAGACGGGCGACCTTGTGCTGAAAAGGATTCTCTCGCCACAAGCAGATCACAGGGGCAAGTGGACCCCCAACTACGAAGGGCCATACGTTGTCAGGAAAGTCTTTTCAGGAGGAGCGTTATTGTTGTCCACCATGGATGGTGAAGACTTTACGTCGCCTGTGAATTCGGACGCAGTTAAAAAATACTTTGCTTAAAATTGACCCGCTGGACAGAAAAAGAGAGTCCAGGTAAAAATGGGGCATCCTGGCGAACCAAAAACAGAATGAAAGGTTCGGGCAAAAGTTAGGGATAAAATTGAAAAAATGTACACCCGCGAAGTTGAAAACCTACACTGGGCGGCTTCGGCAAAAAAGGGTATCCCGGTGAACTGAAAACCCGTAAAGGGCGGTTCACGCAAAAGTTAAGGATTTGAAAAGCAAATGACTGCGGTCCGAATTTGATATCACAGTGAGCATCAGTGCGGGAGAATATACCTGAGGGGGCGGTTATCAGATACAACCTCTTCGGAAGAGTGAATACTGGGGAAGCATTAGAGTCGGGCGAGTCATGGGAGGATTAGTTCGTGGTGTTCGCCTGCATCCCGTTGCCGACATGTGTACAAAATTTAATTTGTCAAAATATTTATGCTTCTTGTGCATACTTGTATATCTGCTTTGCGTAGCTTCCTCTTTTCAGGAGTTACACCCCGTGTACAAAATTCCGCCCATTCAGGGGCCCAATCAATAAAATATGTTATTCAGTACTTGATGCTGGTTCTTTACTGCTTTGTGCATGATAAAACGCCTAAGTTTACTGAAACTAGCATGTGTATAACATCACTGGCCCTTGCCAGCAATTGCTAAAGCTTTGAATTAACTAAAAATAACGTCACTAACCTGAATCAGTTTGGTTGCATAGGCTTGTCTTGTCTTGTTTGTGTTGTTGCAGGTATCATAGCTGTACGAGGAAGACGATCAAAAGATTGCAATAACGAAAGACTCGACCCTCACGCAGGTCATGCACGTTCTTCCTGAAGAAGGATCGAACTCCCCAGCTAGTCGTAGCCTATCCAGAAAGATATTCTCCGGCAAAGTCATCTATCCTCAGCAGAATTGACGATTCCAAGATCGTAAGGTTGTATTCAGACAGTATGGTGTCCCCCAGGAGGATTCCCTTATCTCGAGCAGAGTTGGTTTAGCCTCAGAAGATTAATATTTGGGAACTGTATTCAAACAGTTTACCTTTCCCCGCAGGGCCATTTATTCTCCCCCAGTGGAGCCAGTGGATGTTCCCCAAGAGAATCATCCCATCCCCAGCGGAGTTCTCTTTCCAACCAATGTCTTCATTCCTCCCAGTGGAATTCAAAGATTAAGACTCTCCCCGGAAGAGTTGGTGTGGGTCTTGGCATTTATTTTGTCAGAATACCGTGTGATATCCGTTCACTTTCCAGCAGAAGTTCGATCATACCAGGCGCATCTGCCATTCTTATATTCCCAGCAGGGTGTTACTTCATTGAGGTGTTTGGTTCGAGTTCCCAATTTCCCAGCTGAGTCGACTTCCCTCTTCCGGCATTTGTTTTGCCGGAATGAGTCTATAGCATCTGGCTATCCCCAGCGGAATCAGCAGTGTCTTCAACATTTATTTTGCCGGAGCAGTTCCTGTATCCCAGCAGTTCTAGTCTGCATCGGCATCGACATATAGTGTCACACTTGCATTCACCAAATAAAAGCGTAGCATTTCCATGTCGAATGGAGCATTGCATCATTGACAGACGCATGCATTGTGAAACATAAACCAGGTTGGCTAACCTTTTGTTTCAAGTATTGTTTCTCCTGCAGGTAGAGAGAGCTCTTACTCAGATGAATCACCAAACAGTCGAGGTCTCGACGTGAGACATTCAATGAAGTGTCAGCTTTGGCATTACTCCCCACAGAGTTATCAGTCAGAGTTTCTCTTTATTCCCGAGCAGAGTTATTTGTGAATTTCTCGTGTTTTCCCCGCGAGTAGGCAAAATTTCTCCTTATTCCCAAGCAGAGTTGTTTGTCATCAACGGGTTTCAGGAATCAGAATTTCAGAGGCCACCGCCGGTTATCAGAACAGGCGTCCGGTAGTTTGGTTTTCAGATATCCCCAGTAGAGTCAGCCTCAAAGTTGCTGTAACGTCAGTGATAAGAAGTTTGCGGACTAATGGAAGGATGAGTCCTGACAAGGACAAATTTCTTGACAGGTTTTCTTCGTGCTAGATAAGTGGAGTCCTAACGTGGACAGTTTTATTTCATGGGCTGATAGGAGGTGCTAGTCCTAACGTGGACGGGTTCGATTTTTCAGAATTGTTGGAATGTGGAGTCCTGACGTGGACATTTCTTCCAGTTTGACGGTATGTGTTAGTCCTAACGGGGACAACTTCGAGTTCTCGGTATTGATTGAGTGTAGGGTCCTGACGTGGACAAATTTATCCTTCGTTGGGTTGTGGGCAAAGTATGAGTCCTGACGTGGACAAAGTCTCACTTCCCCAGCAAGTCGAAGACGCGCAAGTCCTGACGTGGACAGGTCCTATTACTTCAGCAGGTTGAGATGTGAGTCCTGACGTGGACAAAGTCTCACTTCCCCAGTGGGTCAAAGGTGCATGAGTCCTGACGTGGACAAGTTTTTATCCTCAGCGAGTCGAGTGGTGAGTCCTAACGTGGACAAATCAAGACGAAAAGCGTTTCCTTACGTGGAAAGGTTGGAGTCCTTACGTGGACAGATAAAGGAGTGTTCCTTACGTGGAACGATGGAGTCCTTGCGTGGACAAATCAAGAAGATTATTATTCCTAACGTGGAAAAGTGGGTCCTAACGTGGACGATGTAGTCCTTACGTGGACATATCAAATTGTTTTCCTTATGGGGAAAGTTTGTATTCCTTACGTGGAAGAAGATATGGTGATTCCTTACGTGGAAGAAAAATGATTCCTTACGTGGAAAAGAGGTGTTCCTTACGTGGAAAGATGACATTCCTAACGTGGAAAGAAAGATTGATGTAGTATTCCTCACGTGGAAAGATTAGAGTCCTTACGTGGACATATCAAGTTGCATTCCTTACGTGGAAAAGAAGATAGATTCCTTACGTGGAAAGTTTAGTCCTGACGTGGACAGATTCAGATCAAGATTAACTCCTAACGTGGAAAGATTGTGATTCCTTACGAGGAAAGATAGTATTCCTTACGTGGAAAGAGGCTTATATTCCTGACATGGAAAGAGAGAGTGTATTCCTGACGTGGAAGGGGTTTAGTCCTGATGTGGACAGATTCAAAGGAAGGTGTTATTCCTAACGTGGAACGGATACTCCCTACGTGGAAGGACAAATAATCCCCAGCACAGTCGCTACGAGATCAGTGGGTTGTCGTAACAGTCAGATTCAGCTGATGAATGTCGTTCCCCCGAACAGTGGTGCAATTTATTTCTGCGGTTGGCAAATTTCTGGGTTCTTAGTATTCAACCGTCTCGTACCGCGAATGTCTGAAGGCTCCAGGCTCTTCACCCAATCGGGTCCAAGTCGCTTGAATAGGGGCAGCTGTTGCACCCTAAAATTTGCCCAACCTTATTCACTTGGTTTATGTTTCAATATCATTAGCATTTGCATATAGAGTCATGTATATAGGTTACTCATCTGCATAGCATAAGCATAGCAAGTCATCCAACAGGGGACCAATCATTATTCTCATCTCTAGAGGCCTATCAAGAGGTTATTATCCTGACTCAATCTCATTCAAGTCATCAGAAAGAATTTGAAAGCTGAGAAGTCAATGGATCAAGCAGTTCCTCTATCTCCTAACTGAGTGTATCTGAGGATCAACAAGTAAATTGTGAGCTGTGGGCTGAGCCTGGAGATTATGTGGGCATCATGGAGACTTAGAAAGTCATGTGGAGAAGGAGACAAGTCATTGAGGTGATCACAAGTATTGCAGTTGAAGACAGTCAACTAGGGTTCCATCTAGGTCCACCCTGGGTCAACTCTAGGTCAATTGACTGATTGAAAGGCATTAAGGGCTATTGGAGAGATGTGGGGTTTATCATTTGACATGTAGAAGAGGACATGGTGGTATGCCAAGAAGAATTCAAGAGAAATCAAGGAGAAGAGGAGTTTCTAAATTAGGGTTTCTGTGTAAAATCCCCTAGTTTAGGTCAAATTTCCAAGCAAGATAAGTCAAAATGCAAGCTTCAAATGGATCCTTGGCCAACATGAAACTTGTAGATGATCTCAATACCTTTAATTTGAGTGGTGGAAGACATTAAGGAGATTTATAGAACTCAAGTTATGGTCCTTGCAAGTTACAGGTCATCTGAGGTATCTGAAATTTTGTCTGTGAAAGTGACTTGACTTCCAAGCTATTTTTACCCCTCAAGGAGATTTCAAGTGAATTTTTGGTCAACATAAGAGTTGTTCCTCATTGTCTTAGATTTATAGAATGGTATATTATGCCTTCATATGATTTGTGGGACTCTACTTATGGTCTTGGCAAGCAAAGGGTATTTTGGTCATCTGAGGATTACAGGTCATTCTTAGCCTATGCTTAAAACTCATACAAGGGAGCTTCAAATGAAAAACTTCCCAACATCAAAGTTGCTCAAAATGCCATTTTAAGTCAAGGAAAGAAGTCATGGAGGTTTGGAAATGCATAGGATGAGACTTGACCAAAGTTGGTGAAAATGACCTAAAAAAGGCATATAAGTTTAAAAAGTTGAAATGAAAAATTGGTTTGAGAGATCTACAAATCCAATATGGGTCATCCAATATACCAAATTGATTCCCAACATCATTTTAAAGACATTGGTTCAGCCACATTTTTGAGTTTAGGCTTAAAAATTGGACTTCCTTTGTAAATTTGTTTCTTGCATCATAAGGCAACATGGTAAAACTTAACGCAAGGCAAGGAAAAGCTTGGTTTTTCATACATACACTCCTAATATCTCATGAAAGGAGATTTTAACTCAAGTTTACCCAAGGTGAAAGCATAATATGAGATGATTCAAAATACCATCAAATGATAAGTTCATGAAATTTCCACAAGTTTCTAGATCCCTCTAGGACCAATCTAGAAGCTTCTCATTCTGTTAATCATCATCTATATAAGGAAATGAAGCCATTTGTGCATTGGTTGGTGATTCTTTGAGCTTGCAAACACTACTTTGATTCCTTCACTCCAATTTGCATTTTCTCTTCAAACTCCATTGAAGCTTCATCAATCATCTTAATTTCTGTTATCATCATCATCCACCATGACCATAGAGTAATTGGCAAAGAAAATTGAGAGAAACTCGTGGCTGGTTTGTGTAATCCAAGTTTTCACTCCAACTTGCATGAAGAGGGGGATAAGGTGATTCAAGAAGTTTGAGCCACAACCATTGCAAACAGTAGAAAGCACACCATTGGAGGAGCATCTAGAAGCAATTACAAGCATTGGATCCACCTGCAACTACCTCTACCATAGCTGATAAACAGGTTGGTGTTTTCTGTCTTCTCTCTATGATTAGGTATTGTTAGGTTAGATTAGTGGTATAAGATTGTTAGGGTTAGGAAGAGGAACATTTACCCCCATCTGTTATGGCCATTAGAGACAATTGGATTAATGATGATGAGACTGTGATGATCAAGAACTCCTGAATTAGGGCAAGAAAATGTTAGATGTTTGGCTCAGAATACTCACCATGACCTGTAGATCGTTCTAGGTTAGTTTGAGTAAGATTGGTGATCATGCACACCAGGTGCAATTCAGTGTGTCCAGAACTTCCACATATCGGGTTTTATTATAGGGCTAGTTTCAGTACAAACTGAGAGTATAGTTGTGTAGAGGGGAAGAAATGGAGTGAGTTTGGTCTTTATGAATCTGGATTTCATGGCGTATTCAGAGAGAACAAGGGACCTGAACATGGCTGCATGGGGAGTGAAACTCTGAATTCTAGGGTTTGCTTTGGGGACGATGAAGGATGACCGTCCGATCCTCACGATTATTTGACTCTTTCATTGCATCCTAGGGCTGATATTTGAAGTTGGAATACGAGGGAATTGTGACTGGGAATGAAACGCATCGTTTCATTAATTGAAACGCGTGGGCTGGGTCCAAATTTCTATCCCCACCCCCCAATTGATGAGCCCAATAAAATGCACATGTTTTTAATGCTGTTTGCACCGAAGGTTTATCCATTTTTCTGGTAATTTTACTTGATTTTTCTGAGCGTGCTGGGCTTAGTGAATTTGATATTCACACCCCACTTGCCAAGCCCACCTGGAAACACAACTGGGCGCCCTTGCTGATGGCACCCCCTCCCTTTTTATTCATATTTTGTCATTTTAATTTCTTTAATATTTTCTCATCCTTTAAAAAATCATAATAAATCATAAACTTCATATTTTTTTATAATTATTTTTGCATTAATTTCTTCAAGATGTCTAGAAAATTATAAAAAATAAAAATTGCATTTTATTTTTTATTTGATATTTTTCCCATATTTTCCAAATAAATGCCTATTTTAGGTGTTTCATTTCATACATGATTTTGTTAATTTTTGTTCTAATAGTTGCTTTACTATTTTTAACCCATTCTTTTTAGGTTGATTAGTAGACATTGTTAACTTGTATATGCAATTTAGTTCCCATTTTTAGGAATTAATTTTAGGTGTTTAGTTTAGGTGAAAACAACATGAATAAAATTAGGGTTTTAAATCAACTTAGGTGAGATAGTTCAATTCTTTTAGGAAATTTTCATTTGATTTTTGGGGTATGGAGTATAGGGGTTATGGGTATAGGATAGATCCCCTTAGAAATCACTAGGATTCCCCTACTGCTATTGGTATATTACTGTCTATATTTGATTGATTGGTGTGGTGTGCCCTCTGGGGATTATTGTTTGTCTGTGTGGGTATTGGGATTGTCTGGGGATTGGGGGAGCTGAAGACTTGTGATGATGAAGCCATTGGAGATCCAGAGACTGAAGACCAATTTCCAGAGTTGAAGAGGAGGTTCCTGCTAGCAGCTGTTGAGGAGATTAGGGTTTAGGAGCTAGGCAGAGCTCTAGATTAGAAAGCTTGTTTCTCAAGCATGGAATGCTTTGTCTGCATCCATCCTTTCCTTGTGATTCAAAGTCTCTATCAAATACCCACCTCCTTCCTTTGGAAGGATCAGTGAATGTATTTGGAAGATAGAACTTTTGAGGTAAAATTATCTGTATAATGTTAACAGCTAATGAACCACCCTTGGTAGGTAATTGACTGTCTAGCATTCATTCACTTCATCTTGTTGACTGATGTTCATCCTGGAGATTGAGACTTGAAGAAAAGCCATTGCATATTGAAGACTGATGACAAAGACCTTGCTTGAAGGCTGTGAAGATAAAGCCTGAGGCTTGCTTGAAGCTGGTAGCTGTTTGGTGATGACTTGAAGACAGATGTTGATGCAGAGCTGCTGTGGCTGTTTATTTTTAGCTGTTTAATTTTTGATGTATCGATTGGTTTTCCCTGACTGTATTGTTTGCTGTTTAACCTGTTAGGTTGAAAGTGAATTCTGTTCACTTTTGCCTATTGTTTTCTAGGTTCGAGGTTGAGTGGGACTCCCTTGCCTCGCTTGTATTGCTGCATCCATGCATTTTACTGCTTTATTGTGTATATGCTATTGTTTCTGTTTCTGTTTATCCCTTAGGATCTCTGTTTCTCTCTGTGCAAGAGAGGAGCATGATAGACATTAGGTCTTAACCCATGCATGATAACATTAGGTTAGTTTGATTCCCTTCGCAACCATAGGTTAGAGTTCTGTCTCTTCTTTCTCAAAAACAAACAGAAAAACACAATAAATCTTTCAAACACAATAAAAGACACTTCTTCCGTAAAAGAATGTGAACTCATCAAAACGTCAATTTTTGTCCGCTGGGACTGTTAATTAGAAAAACCCTTTTTCAGAAGGAATAAAAACAATCAAGACAGACATGTGTCGTACGTGGCCCGAACTACGTTTGCTCTGATCTTTCATGCTGTATGAAAGTACGTAGGCATAGGATGCGATATCCTAGTGAGCAACCTTCCCCTCCTTTCCCGTAGGTAGGCGAACTACGTTGACTCTGATTTCTCATTCTAGACGGGAATACGTAGGCATAAAGTGCGATACTTTGCCGAGTCCTTTTATTTTCTTTTTAACCCTTAACTTGTAGAGTAGATAGAATAACAATCCATACCCGAAAACAAGCGTGGATCCCGTCGAGTACGACGGACGTGAGGGGTGCTAATACCTTCCCCTTGCGTAACCGACTCCCGAATCCAGGTTTTGGTTGCGACGACCATACCTTTCCCGTGTTGTGCGAGGTTTACTCTGAGCGTTTCCTTTCCCTCCCGTGGGATAAATAACGCACGGTGGCGACTCTTCTGTTCAGCCGGCGCCGATTTTCGCAGTAGCGACACCCAACTGATTCACTCTACTCCTTACCCATTCTGCCTCGTCCAGCTTAACATCAAGTAAAACCCTCAAAGATGGTATCTCCACCTCCAATGGCAGGACAACCTCCGTGCCATATACTAGGGAGAACGGTGTTGCCCCGGTTGATGTACGCACTGTAGTACGATAACCGTGCAAAGCGAATGGCAGCATCTCATGCCAATCCTTATACGTTACCACCATCTTCTGAACAATTTTCTTTATGTTCTTGTTGGCCGCTTCAACAGCGCCATTCATCTTGGGTCTGTACGGAGATGAATTATGATGCTCGATCCTAAACTCCCGACAAAGATTTTTCATCATCTTGTTGTT
This sequence comes from Lathyrus sativus, assembly GCA_963859935.3. Taxonomy (NCBI): domain Eukaryota; kingdom Viridiplantae; phylum Streptophyta; class Magnoliopsida; order Fabales; family Fabaceae; genus Lathyrus; species Lathyrus sativus. The sequence continues at coordinate 345,555,846 of OZ012735.1, read as the reverse complement.
CAAATTCGAACCATTATCAGTAATGATTCGCTCAGGAATACCGTATCGGCAAATTATATCTCTCTTGATAAATCTGGCCACCACCTGTTTCGTCACATTGGCGTAAGATGCTGCTTCCACCCACTTAGTGAAGTAATCGATTGCAACCAGAATGAAGCGATGCCCGTTAGAAGCAGTAGGCTCAATCTTGCCAATCATATCGATTCCCCACATGGAGAAAGGCCACGGAGAAGCCATAACGTTCAGAGGACTGGGTGGCACATGGATCTTATCTGCATAGATCTGGAACTTGTGACACCGCTTGGCAAATTTGAAACAGTCAGTTTCCATCGTCAACCAATAATACCCCGCACGCAACAACTTTCGAGTCATAGCATGTCCACCAGCATGCGTACCAAAAGTTCCCTCATGGACCTCTTCCATGAGCAAGTTGGCTTCCTTCTCGTCTACACATCTAAGGAGTACCAAATCGTGGTTCCTTCTATACAAAACGCCATCGGGATTCAGATAGAAGTTGCCTGCTAATCTCCTTAGAGTCTTCTGATCACGACTGGATGCCCCAGCCGGACATTCCTTATTCTTCAGGAAATTCTGTATGTCGAAGTACCAAGGTTTACCGTCAGATGCTTCATCAATTGCAAACACAAAGGCCGGCCTATCAAGGCGAGAGATGACAATGCTGGGAGCCTCATTCCAGCGGTTGACTTTATACATCGAGGATAATGTTGCAAGGGCGTCTGCCATTTGATTCTCCGCCCGAGGTACATGATGAAACTCTACTTTATCAAAGAAAGGTAGCAACCTTCTCGCATAATTCATGTATGGTATCAGATTAGGTTGGCGCGTCTCCCACTCTCCCTTAATCTGATTCACAACCAATGCTGAATCCCCATATACATCCAGATTCTTGATCCTCAGATCAACCGCCTCTTCTAACCCCATAATGCAGGCTTCATACTCGGCTTCATTATTCGTCACTGGAAAAGTTAATCTGGCTGTGAACGGGATGTGCGACCCGTGTGGAGTTGTAATGATTGCCCCGATCCCGCTACCGTACGAATTGACGGCCCCATCAAAAATCAATTGCCACTGGGAACTCCGCTCAGGTCCTTCACCAGGCAACGACTCATCACAATCTTTAGCTTTCAAGTACATTATGTCCTCATCAGGGAACTCAAACTTCATAGGCTGATAATCCTCAATTGGCTGCTCGGCGAGATATTCGGACAGGACACTTCCCTTAATGGCCTTCTGGGAAATATACTGGATATCGTATTCTGTCAATACCATCTGCCACCTAGCAATTCTTCCAGAGAGCGCTTGCTTTTTAAACACATATTTGATCGGATCCATCTTTGATATCAGCATGGTTGTATGATTCAGCATGTACTGTCTTAGACGTTTGGCAGCCCACGCTAATGCACAACACGTCTTTTCGAGCATAGAGTATCGAGATTCACAATCTGTGAACTTTTTACTCAAGTAGTAAATTGCATGCTCTTTTCTTCCTGTCTCGTCATGTTGACCGAGAACACAACCCATACTGTTCTCCAGAACCGTCAGATACATAATCAGTGGTCGTCCCGCAACTGGGGGTATCAACACCGGAGGTTCCTGCAAGTATTCTTTTATCTTTTCAAATGCCCTTTGGCAATTATCGTTCCAGACCACCGCTTGATCTTTCTTTAACAGTTTGAATAGTGGTTCACACGTGGTCGTTAGGTGAGAGATGAACCTAGCAATGTAATTCAACCTCCCTAAGAAACCACAGACTTCTTTTTCTGTTCTCGGTGCTGGCATCTCTTGTATTGCTTTTACTTTTGCAGGATCGACCTTGATTCCTTTCTTGCTCACAATGAACCCCAGTAGCTTCCCGGATCTCACTCCGAAGGTGCATTTATTAGGATTCAGCCTCAGCCTGAACTTCCTCAGCCTCTTGAACAACTTCAGCAGATTAACCAGATGTTCTTCCTCTGTTTGAGACTTGGCAATCATGTCATCGACATACACCTCAATCTCTCTGTGCATCATGTCGTGAAAAAGCGTTGTCATGGCCCGCTGGTACGTTGCCCCAGTGTTTTTCAAACCAAAGGGCATCACCTTGTAACAGAAGGTTCCCCACGGGGTGATAAAGGTCGTTTTTTCCATATCCTCCGGAGCCATTTGATCTGGTTATACCCTGAAAATCCATCCATGAAGGAAAACACTGAAAACTGAGCCGTGTTGTCAACTAACACGTCAATATGCGGCAGCGGGAAATCATCTTTCGGGCTCGCTTTGTTTAGATCCCTATAATCAACACACATTTGAACCTTGCCATCTTTCTTTGGCACAGGCACGATATTAGCGACCCAAGTGGGATAAGTGGTAACAGCCAGGAACCCAGCATCCCATTGCTTCTGCACTTCTTCCTTTATCTTTACAGCCATGTCAGGACTAGTCCTTCGGAGCTTCTGCTTCACAGGCGGGCAATCTTCCTTCAACGGCAGACGATGAACAACCATACCGGTATCCAAACCTGGCATATCCTCGTAGGACCAAGCAAATATATCACTGTATTCACGCAGCATCTCAATAAGCTCTTGCTTGATGTCAACTTGCAACGCGACCCCTATACGGATATTCCTGATGCATTCTTCAGACCCCAAGTTGACAATATCAATTTCTTCCTGGTGAGGCAGAATGACTCTCTCCTCTTGCTTCAACAACCGACTAAGCTCTTCTGGTAAGTCACTATCCTCCACAATCTCCCCCTCAGCTTGGAAGATCGGATGCTCGAAGTCTAAACGAGTCATAGGAAGTTTTTGGTCGGTGTCATCTGAAAATTCATGAATCCTGCGAGGGAAACGGTTAAGTGCTTCAAAATGATGTACAAGCAAAATGCATAACCACGCTGCCATTTTATTGAAAAATAAAAACAGAAAGAAAAGGATCACAACATTTGAATGTAAAAAACACCGTCATTTATTGATCATGCAAACATACAGGTAAACAGTTAGGCCCTAAGACAAGATCAACGATGCCCCGGGCAAGGCATGTAATCATACAATGATTGAAAAAAAACAACGCATTACTGTTTGGTGACTTGGATGACGTCCTGGATGGACCAGTTGCATAGGCTTTGCCCCGGCGTGCTGGGTCGAATCCATGCGTCCATGTCGCAATCGCTATCCATTTCCTCTGTATCAGACACGACATTAATCCTTTCGAAGCTAACTCCTCTGGGCGTGAACACGACAGGTCCCTTGTATTTAGGCGCATCTGCGAGGGAGATGGGCGGTACCCCAAGCCATACCTATCTTGCTTCACTGGGATGTCCAGAACCTGCCCCCACTTCTGAGTCTCTCCTGTTTGTACCAACGCCTTGGCTTCTTTATATGAGGAGACTACCACCTCCTGCCCTTCACTCTTTAACGGAGCTTCTTCTTTAACCTTCACCCCTTCGAACACCTGACACATTATTTCATGAATCTCTCCATCTACCTCCACGTACTTAAAAGAAGACAAATGACTGACTAAGATATCCTCTTCGCCACACACCGTCACAATACTCCCCTCAACCATATATTTCAGCTTCTGATGGAGCGTCGAAGTTACTGCCCCAGCGGCATGAATCCAAGGTCTCCCGATCAAACAGCTATATGCAGGCTGAATGTCTATGATGTAAAACACTGTATCAAACACCTCCGGACCTACCTGAATGGGTAACGTCACTGACCCGAATACTGACCTCCTTGTGCCGTCAAAGGCCCTCACTACCAAATCACTAGGTGTGCACAACAACCCACGGGTATCTAATTTCAACAGGGCTTTCTTTGGTAACACATTCAACGAGGACCCAGTGTCTACGAGCACATGGGATAAAACAGTGCCCCGGCATTCAATAGAGACGTGCAAGGCATTATTATGATCACGCCCTCGAGGCGTTAGGTCAAAATCCGTGAATCCCAGACCGTGCCCAGCGTTAACATGTGCTATAACTCCTTCCAGCTGATTAACTGAAATCTCTTGCGGTACGAAGGATGTCTCAAGTACCTTCAACAGGGCATTTCTATGCGCCTCAGAACACAACAGCAGCGATAATATGGAGATCTTTGACGGGGTCTGCTGCAGGTGATCTACAATCTTGTAATCACTTTTGCGGATCAACCTCATGAATTCTTCCACATCTTTGGTTATCGGCTCTTTCTCTTTACTTCCCGAAGATTCCCCCTCAACAACTTTGTTCTTACCCCTGGCAAGCCTCTCTGCTTCAACCTCAGGTGAAGTGAAAATTCTCCCGCTCCGGGTTATACCACCCGCTCCCACTATGTTATCCACGGATCCCGCTGGCGGATCATTCAAGTCGATCTTTTCCCCATTACAATACACCTCAGCACCATAGCACCACGAGACTGCCTTTGTGCTTTCATAAGGGACTGGTTTAGCCTTGGTAATAGTAATGGTCGGCCTTTTCGATGATGCCAAAATTGTCACTGATTTGAACGGAATGGTGATCGTAGCAATCTCCCTGCGCTCTTTTTCAGATTCTGTCCCAACAGACTTCTTTCGCCCCACAGCCCTGTCAAACTGCAACATTCCTTCATCAATCAAACTTTGAACTCCCCTCTTCAACTTCTCACAGCCCCCAAGTTGAATCAAACAGTCATCACACTCTTCACTGCAACCGGGATAGACACCTCCTTTCAACAAGCGCTGCTTTACGTAACTCAAAGGGGTTTTCAGCTCGCTCACTTCTGAAACTAAGTTCAACTCATCATCTACCATGATTGCATTGGCCCCAGCCCCACCATGCTTGGGCATTGGCTGCTGCGTGATATTGGGACCGTCCTTCCCGAAGTTAATAGCCGTACTATCAAGCAAGTCATGTACTTTATGCTTGAAAGCTAGGCAATTTTCAATATTGTGCCCTGGTGCACCCGAATGGAAGTCACAGTGTTCGTTAACATCATATCCGACTGGCGGCTGGCCAGTTGGTGGTGCTAAGGTCCTTTTCTCGACTAGCTGCAATTTCAACAAAGTTTGAAGGAGTTCTGCATATGATATCGGCGGTACCTCGAATACTCTCCTCGGTCGTGGGTTCTGAAGTCTGCGCTGATTATTATTAGGCTGCTGCTGAGCCTGCTGCGGTGGTTGTTGTCTCTGCTGTTGAGAAGGCCCTGGAATGGTTACGCTTGCAACCTGCGACTGCTGATGCCAGTTCTGACTTTTATTCCTTCGTCGAGCACTGTATACAGCGTTGGTATCACCCTGCCTTTTACCACCAAACGTCTTCTTATTACCTCCCGCGGAACTGGACTCACCCGCTTGAATTTTACCAATCTTTACCCCGTTTTCAATGCGCTCCCCCATTAAGATCAACTCAGAGAAAGTACTCATCGAAAAATTGAGCAACCGGTCATAGTACATTCCAGAAAAAGTTCCTATGAACATATCCATCATTTCGCGCTCCACCATCGGAGGGTGCACCCTAGCAGCCAAATCCCGCCATCTCTGGGCGTATTCCTTAAAGCTCTCGCTAGACTTTTGAGACATGCTTTGCAGCTGAACTCGGTTAGGGGCGAGATCACTATTATATTGATAATGTCGAACAAAAGCCTCTACTAGCTCTTTCCAACTCCTGATCTGAGTAGGCTCCAAGCTCATGTACCACTCCAGTGATGGCCCTGACAGGCTATCCTGGAAGAAGTGCATTAGCATCTTTTCATCCTCAGAATACGCAGACATGCGCCTGTAAAACGCGCGTACATGCACCCTAGGGCATGTATCCCCTTTGTACTTATCAAATGACGGTGCTTTGAATTTCAGCGGGACCCTCAACCCTGGGACTAACCCCATATTGGACATATCTAGCCCCACAGCATTCTGGCTGGCCAATCCGTTCACCTTCTCTTCTAGCAATCTCATCCGATGGTTGTCATCCCTGGCTCTTTCATAACCCTCGTTCTGACCAGAGAACACATCCTCCTGACGATCCTCCCAGCGAGGTACTGCATCGTATCCAACATAATCGGCATCACGGCCCGGACCCGTTTGGACGTACCTGGGGTCATACCTCAGATTACCCATCTCTTGAGCGTTGTATGCGCCAGCTCCATATCCAAGATTACCATAACCACTAAACCCAGCCTTGGCGCTAGCCATGCTGCCATATCCCATATTCACACCATTGAAGCCCTGGTTGCCATTAATACCATTCATTCCGACATTCTCAACGCCCCCATTGAAACCCTGGTTGACATTACCCACAAATACCCCAGCAGTATCTGCATTGACATTCATATTACCGGTGTTCCCACCCCCACCTACAGGACCTGTTTCTCCAGCATTCAAACCGGTTACAGGAATAGCATCAGCACTTTGACGATTCTCAATTCGGGGAGAAGCAACAATGTTTTCACCATGCGGTGTCCCGTTGTTTTCAGCCCGTGCGACTATCGGTTGAACCAGATTCTGCAGCTGCTCTTGTCCTTTGGCGATAGTCTCCATGGTTTGCATGAGCAGGGCCATCCTGTCACGCATCTCTTGCATTTCACTCTGCACGTTGTCCATGATCTTCTTGTGATTAATCCTTGTAGAGTAACGGTGGATTCGTTGATCTGCAATCCTGAAAATACCTGAAAATTGACGCAGGAGATAAGATACATGGATCACAAACCTGTAATGCAAATATGAGTATGTATGCAAAATGCAATATGTGTCTGTGCATTAGGGATTATCATTCCCCGATTCTAGTGTGAATGTGCCAGTGCAGTGACAGTGCTAGCAATACGGTGATTGGAGCCGAATCATAGAAAACCTCGTATATTGCAGAGAAATCCAAGAATACAATATCACTGAGTGTACAATAGGAAGGCATGACCTCAACCAACAATCCTGGTGATGGTCAGCGCTATGCAAATAAAGCATACAAGTTAATACATGAAATGATCAAGTACTCCCGTAAGCCCGGTACTCTTCTATTAACTTCTTGGTCTCTGGATGGCTTGGTCGGGTAAGCAGACCCTCGACAAGCTGGTTTCTTCTTTTGAGCACACGTCGCACGTCACCAGCGGTTTCCTCCCATGCCCCTTCTCCGAAGCGATCCTCTAGCTTCCGCTTCTGAGACACAGCTTCGTTTCTGCCTTCGATGGCCTTGTTCAATGCATTCTGGAGACTATATCTGGTCATCACCTCCTCTTCATGCTTCTTAATGCTAGCCTTCAACTGCTCCTCGAGGTCAGAAATTTGCTGCTTCAATTTATCTTCCCTCTTTTTGTTGTTGGTTAGCGTAGCATTCCATGTCTTGTTACAAGAAGAGATTTCTCGGTGAGCGGCGTCGAGTGCTTTCTTTTTGGATTCCAACATGTCATGAGAGCTTCTGAACTCTTGACCCAGACGTTCGCGCTTCTTTCTCTCCTCCGTCAACTCTGCACCTAGCCTGTTTACTAGTTCGATCTGCTGTTGGAAAGAACGTACAACCTTATTCTTCTCACTCCGCATCTGAGCCAGCTCCTTTTCTAGCTCTTCATTAATCTTCAGCAAGGCTTCCTTTTCTCTCACAACTCGCTCGTAGACCTCCATAGTGACAGTGGTTGGCTCTTCCACCGGAATATGAACAGGGACTGGTGCAGCTGGAAATGGCATCAGTAGCTGTCTTGCCCTCTCCTGGATCCAAACTTTGTAGGGTGCATATGCCTGATAATCATTCTTCCCCAACAGCGGTTTCCCTTTTCTGTTAATATGCATCCAGGCATGTCGAAGCTTGGCTAGTAACTCTCCATTCAAATCACCGGTGAAGTACAGAGATTCCTGTACTTCTTCCTCCTGAGGCGGATTCTTCAACGCATATCTAAACTGGCGGACGAACAGAGATGGGTTGTAATTGATGCACCCTTTTCTCCCTATCAACGGAACATTAGGATACCCAGAACAACTGAAAATAAGCTCAGACCCCAACAAGTCTCGGTCAAACCACTCAATGTCTTCAGAAGATAGCCTCATCATACGCTCTGGCCAGTCAGTTGTAGTTGCACTATCCACAAAAGGTCCCTTCAGGGGAAGATGGCTCTTAAACCACATGTACAGCAAAGGCACGCAACAAGAGACGTTCTTGCCTCTCCTGTTCTCATTTCTGTAGTGCATCGAATGGTAGAAGTCCCCGATCAGTGTAGGTACCGGGTTGCCAGCAGCAAACAGATGAAATGCATCCATGTCCACGAAGTTTGGGAAATTGGGAAACAACACTATCCCATAAATGCATAGAGCCAGAATAGCGTTAAAGACCACCCAACACCCATTCTTGGCGTATTCTTGAGCCTTACCAACTAGAAACTGGAGAGAGAAACCTGGAACCCCTCGCCAAGAAGTCATCAACAGCTCAGAAGCATTCATGTGCAAGGCCTTAGCTAAATCCGCCAACTTGGGCTCAGCGGCAGAGTGAATAAAAGGAACTGCGTTCTGTACCGGCAGCTCAGTAAACTCTACATACTCCTCCATGGTGGGCCCCAAAATGAAGTCAGCAAATATGAAACACCTCAAAGCCGGGTCATAGAATTGCATCAGCGTATACAACCCATTCAATTCATCATCAGTTGATTTGTGAACCAAACTCAACAACCGTCCGTAACTCTGTCTGAAGCTTCTACGGACATCCTCATCTGCAAGAGAAATCAGACCCAGGAGGGAGTAATATCAGGGATAGGTAGCTTGTAGGCAACTGTCATCCTCAAACCAGCCATGATCAATACTCAGGAGTCCAAACACTAGAACCAGGGAATATGCAAATGCACCTGCAGCACAGACACACGTTAATGGGATGCAATGATAATGGTTATGCAAACAATGCAATGCAAGTAACATGCAACAGGGACCAAATGCCATAGCTGAGAAGCCTGAACCATATCAAAAGTCTCAAATAGACCCTCCAGAATTCCTCAAACCCTGGTCTCAGATAGACCCAATCATAGAGCTTCAACACTGGTCTCTGATAGACCCCATAACATAACTCCAACTGGTCTCTAATAGACCTCATACCATAACTCTGACTGGTCTCTGATAGACCTCATCACTGTCCATAAATACCCAGGATCTCAGATCAAGAAATAAACAGTATCTGAAGGTCTAGTTACCTGCATAACCCCAAACCCTCTCACAGGTAGGTGTCCTAGTAACTGACAACGGTATGGCATCCTATGCGGTCGTCGGCGTCACAGACTTTCAGGGTTGATGATACGATTCCCAGAAGGAGTGACATCATCAAATCTTGAAGAGGCCTCACTTAGCCAACTTCCAAATGATCGGTTCCCAGAGTCGACAATCCAACTAACCAGCAACCCGAGCCACCCAAAGGGCAAGACAGGAGGCCAACCAGAAGAACCTCGTCTGAGTGTGGATTTCGCGGGACACTAGGACATGCAAAGCACGTGCGCGCCCACTAATCTCCACTCTAAATCTAGGTGCACTCAAGCCCAGGTCCGACTTATCTCTCAATCATAGAACCCCCATCAAACCCACAATACAACAATAATAATGATAATAAAATGCTGAAATGTAAATACAGAAATGTAAATCCATACAAAATCCTCGACGGGAAACAAGCGCTAGGATTGACTCTCTTAAGGGACATTGGATCCCAAATGCATAAGGAACTATCGCAGTCCTTAGCAGCCAGGGGATGTTGGGTCCCTAGCAGAGTCGCCAGCTGTCGCTACTACGAAAATCGGCGCCGGATGAACAGAAGAGTCGCCACCGTGCGTTATTTATCCCAAAGGAGGGAAAGGAAACGCTCGAAGTAAACCTACCGCAAAGACGGGAAAAGGTATGGTCATCGCAACCAAAACCTGGATTCGGGAGTCGGTTATGCAAGGGGAAGGTATTAGCACCCCTCACGTCCATCGTACTCGATGGGATCCACGCTTGCTTGGTTTGTACGGATTATACTTCTATCTAAACTAAAGGATGAGGTCTGAAAAGAAAAGAAAACATGACTCAGCAAAGCATCGCACCTTATGCCTACGTATTCCCGTCTGGAACGAGAAATCAGAGTCAACGTAGTTCGCCTAACTACGGGTGAAGATGGGTGAAGGTTGCTCGCTAGGATATCGCATCCTATGCCTACGTACTTCCACACGGCATGGAAGATCAGAGCAAACGTAGTTCGGGCTACACACGACACAAGCTGTTCAAGTGTGTTTTATGAAAAATCTCACCTTAAACAAGGGTTTTCTTATTGCAAAAAGGTTGATGTTTGTTCAAATCTTTTGACGGAAGAAATGAATTGATTTCTGTTATAACCTTTATTAATGTTTTTCTGTTGTTCTGAAGAACGAAGAGATAACACTCTACAAATCCTAGGGTTGAAAAAGGGGAATAAAATCTACCCTAGTGTTATCATGCATGGGTTAAGACCTAATGTCTATCATGCTCCTCTCTTGCGCAGAGAGAAACAGAGATCCTAAGGGATAAACGGCAACAGAAACAGCAGATATATACAATAAAGCAGTAAAATGCATGGATGCAACAATACAAGCGAGGCAAGGGAGTCCCACTCAACCTCGAACCTGGAAAACAATAGGCAAAAGTGAACAGAACTCACTTTCAACCTAACAGGTTAAACAGCAAGCAATACAATCTGGGAAATTCACACAATACATCATGAATTAAAACAGCTAAAACTAAACAGCAAAGCAATCTTCATCAGCATCAGTCTTCAAGTCAGCATCAACTATCTACCAGCTTCAAGCAAGCATCAGTCTTTATCATCAATCTCTCAATGGCTTTTCTTCAAGTCCCAATCTCCAAGCTGAGGAACCAATCACAAGAATGAACTGGGTGTTAAGCAATTAGTTGACCACCAAAGGTGGCAAACAGATTGCTAACAACACATAGAATATTTCTCTCAAGAGTTCTATCTCTTAGACACTATCACCAAGCCTTCCAAAGTAAGGGGGTGAATGTCTTAGAGAGACTCTGCATCACAGAGAGGGATGGAGGCAATCAAGACCTTCCATGTTTGTGAATCAAGTTTTCTACTCTAGAGCTCTGCCTAACTCCTAGATCCTAGAACCTTCAACAGCTGCCAGCAAGAGATACTCCTCATCAACTCTGGATGTTGGTCTTCATTATTTAATCTTCAAATGGGCTTCATCAACACAGTCTTCAACTCAAACCCCAAGCCCCAAACAAGCCCAATACCCCACACAGACAAATAATAACCCTAAAGAGGCCACACCACACAGTCAATCAAATACAAGCAATATACTAGTAGCAGTAGGGGAATCCTAATATTTTCTAAGGGATCTATTATCTACCCATAACCCCTATAGTCCCATACCCCAAAAATCAAATCAAAATTCCTAAAAGAAATGATCTATCTCACTTATGCTCACTTAAAACCCTAATTTTAACCACTCTAATCTCACCTAATCAAACTACCTAAAAATTAATCCTAAAATTATGAATTAAATCCTATGAGGAAGATAAAGTCCTAAGTTAATCACCCTAAAAATAATGGACCCTAAATCTAAGGGGAACTAATTGAACTAAAATCAACAAAATTAAGTACTAAACTAAATCACTTAAAAAGCTATTTAAAAGGAAAATACACAAAAAATACTAAAACAAAATAAAATGCTATTTTTATTATTGGATATTTTTCTTAACAGAATTATGAATCTACCACAAAAAGAACCAATTAAAAATAAGCTTTTTTCATTTTTATATGGATTTTTTAAGATGCAAAAAATATTAAAGAAAATAAAAACCACAAAAATGAATTAAATTGGGGAGGGGGTGTCAAAATCAAAGGCGCCTAGTTCATTTGCCTTGATGGGCCAGAGAGATGTGGCGTGAATATCAATTACGCAGGGCCCAGCAAGCATCAGAAAATCAAATAAAAAATTAAAAGAAAAAGATTAAGACCACGATGCGAATAGCATGATAATACAGTGCAAATTCAATTGGGCTTCCATACGGGGGGTGGGGATAGCATTCTGATTCAGGGCCCATGGTTAGGTTTTTAGTGAAACGCTGCGTTTCACCTGGGTCAATTCCCTCCGTTTTCAACTTTGAATAATGGCCCTTGGATTAGTTTCTGAGTCAAAGGTCTCCCTCCAAATCCACGACTCTCCTTCATCTTCTCCAAATGAAACCCTAGACCCCTGCAAATCCTCTCCCATGCAGCCATGTTCTTCCATTCTATTCTCCCTCGATTGGCCACGAAAACCTAAACTATAAAGAGCAAAAATGCTCTACTCTCTCCCATGAACACGATGGTGCCCTTAGTTTGGATTGAAACCAAACCTAGAGTGAAACCCGATGGCTATAAGTTCATGGCATACCAACTGCACTCAGTGATGGACCTTCATAAACCTTGCAGATCTTTGTACTAATGTGCTTTCCATGTTGCACTGATTATTCTGAACCATTACACTAAGGTTAACATCCCCTAAACTAAGAGTTTTAGGTCATCAAAGTTTCAACACCATATCCTCAAACTCCATGGATGGCACTCAAACTCTCTGAATTCAATCATCTAACCTATCCTAACAACTCTAACCTAACAAACTAAGCTAACAATGCATAATTAGTGGTGTAGAGATCAAAATGCATACCTGCAATTCTTGTTGGAACAGATGAGAAATAGCTTGATTCAGCACTTGCAACCCCTCACCAATGGTCCTTAGATGATGCTATGGTTTCTGTTTGCAAAAAGTTGGAAGAAGAATGCCTCTAATATGAGATTCGAATCTGATATGCTTCTTGCAATTTCAAACACTAGCTCTTCAATCTTCCATGGATGGCTCTCTAATTCAGCATGTATGCACTCAAGAGCTTCAATGGATTGTGGATGAAGAAGAAGAATGAACAGAATTAATGTTGATTGTATGGATTCACTCTTTCTTACAATTGAAGCAACAATGGAATTCTCACTTTTCTCTCTCTCTCTCTCTCTTTTCACCAACCTCTTCCACCAATGATCCACATTCATTATATAGATGATGATGGAAATGCCTAGAAGTTTCTGGATCCCTCTAGGATGATTCTAGAATGTGGTAGAAAGTTATGGAAATCTCACTTGATGACATGTTGAATATCTCTCATCTCATGCATACAGCCTTCTAAACTTGTGTTAAAATCTCTCCTCATGAGATATTGAGATGGTATGTGCAAAAAATAAGCATTTCCTTGCCTTGTGTTGAGTTTTGCAAAGTTGCCTTATTATGCAAGAAAGAACTTTACAAAGCAAGTCCAAAATTTAACTCCTAACTCAAAAAAAGTGGCTGAACCAATGTCTTTCAAATGTTGTTTGGAATCAATTTGGTATATTACATGACCCATTTTGGATTTGTAGATCTCTCAAACCATTTTCCAACTTGAACTTTTTCAAGTTATGTCCATTTTTAAGCCATTTTTCACCAACTTTTATCAAGTCTTGTTCTATGCATTTCCAAACTTCCATGACCTCTTTTATAGACTTAAAATGACATTTTGAGCAACTTTGATGTTGTGAAGTTTTTCATTTGAATCTTCCTTGTATGAGTTTTAGGCATAGGCTAAGAATGACCTGTAATTCTCAAATGACCAAAATACCCTTTGCTTGCCAAGGACATAAATAGAGTTACACAAATCATATGAAGGCATACCATACCTTTCTAGAAAGCTAAGACAATGAGGAACAACTCTCATGTTGGCCAGAAATCCATTTGAAATCTCCTTGAAGGTCAAAAGTTGCTTGGAATACAGACAACTTTTACAGACAAATTTCAGTGCCCCCAGATGACCTGTAACTTGCAAGAGCTATAACTTGAGTTCTATAAATCATATTGATGACTTCCACCACTCAAATTAAAGCTATGAAGATACTCTACAAGTTTCATGTGGACCAGGAATTCATATGAAGCTTGCATCTTGAGTTACACTGTTTTGAAGTTTGACCTAAATCAGGGGATTTTACACTGAAACCCTAATTTGGTAACTCCATTTCTCCTTGACTCCTTCTGATTTTTCTTTATCACAACACCATATCCATATCCATATAGCAAATAATGAATCCCACATTCTTCAAATGATCCTTGATTCCTTTCGAAACAAGTCTTTGACCTAGGGTTGACCTGGATAAAACCCTAGTTGACTGACTTCAACTGAGGCTCTTGCAATCATTCCAATGACCTGGCTCCTCTTCAAACTGATCATCTAGGCTCTTCATAACATCCATACACACCTCTTGTTCTTGGCTCATAGCTCACACTTCCTCTGATGATCCCCAAATTACCTCAAGATAGGAGAGAACCCCATGATTGATCTGTCAACTGTTTAAAGCTCAAATTCTTCTATGATGACCTGAGTAGTCTTGGATAACACTTGATCCCCTGATTCAGATAGCTTGTTTATGCTATGCAATGCAGATGAATACACTATGTACACGATGACAATGCAAATGACTATGCAATTGAAACATAAACCTAGGTTAGAAAAGGTTGGGCAAATTTTGGGGTGCAACAGTCATCGACCAAAAACAGATGAAATGACATAAAGTCGAAAATGAGAGAGAGGAGAGAAAGTCGCAGACTAAGGGGAAACTGGACCCTAAAGTTGTCATACATAATGCTCCTAAAGTTGGGATGAAGGGTAAAGGTAGAAGACATCATATGTAACCACATCAAAAAAGAACCACTAAAAAATGATTAAAAATAAAGGAGTTATGGATTTTTGAATTTTAATGACAATTAAAATAAAAATAAAAATAAATGGAAAATAAAATAAAAATGAAGAAAAATAATTAACACATTAAAATATTAGAAAATGATTTCTTTTTTGGGATTTTATGATATTTAAAACTATTTTTAAAATAAATAAAACAAAACAAGAAATAATTAAAATAAAATAATAAAATAAATTAAACAAGTTGCTAAAAAAGAAAGAAGTGCATCCCCCAAGGCTTGAACCCAAGACCTTGGGGTCACAGGCTTAAAACCCAGCCAATTCCACCAACTCACGTGCGTGCAAGTAAATGGAAATGAAAGGACAAAAAGGTTAAAGTTGTGAAAATCATAAAATAAAATAAAAAGCGCCCTCGCTGAGGGTCGAACTCACATTTACAAGGCAAGACAAGTACTTAAAGGCAAGGTACTGACCATTGGGGTGGCGATACATCCATTGTATCAATACACCCCATGTGCATATGTACCTAAAACATGCGCATATCCTGGGCAAGACAAGGCAAGAACAAGTGAAAAAAATGCCAAAACGGTTTCGACATAACTTCTTCAATTCTCAACCAAATCTGGTGAAATTTAACTCAAACCTGCTTAATTTTTCAAGAGGATCATGATGGTGCAATTCAAAATTTGAAATGATGCCCATACAATAAAATTCGAAGGTTCATGCAATTATGAGCTTTTGAAATGCATTTTGAGTTCTAAGTTTATAAACTGATGCAATCTGGTTTAGAGAAAGATACATGCAAGTTTCAAATGTGCAATAGGTCAAGTTTCAACAGAAATATGGATCAAAAGACATTAGGACAAGATTTTGGCACATGAGTTGCAATAATGAACATGATTTGAAAATCCAAAACAGAATGGTCAATAGCAAGACCAATGCAGTCAACAACTCAGATCCAAACAACCTCAAACAATTGGATCCACAAGGTGCTAATGCAAGCTATATCCAAACCAAAAAGGCTCCTTAACCAACTGTCATCCAGAAAACCTAAACAGAATGAAAATACCAAGTTGACACAAGCATCCAACCTGCTGGCCTATAAGCAACTCTCGACATGTTTCAAACCTTGTTTTGGAAGAAATCAAAATACACATGGTGGAAACTTGACTTAAAACACTTACATGCATCTAGCAGTTGGCAGACACCAAATTAAAGGGCAAATTCTACACTAATGACATCAAATGCAAAAACAGATCCAATCATGATATGGTTCAGATCCAAACATCATAAGCTAAGCCTCCTTAGTACCAACAGGTTTTGGTAGTCCTTTAAATAAATATGGTGAAGTCCTAAGACAACACTACATCATGCTAAATCTAACCATTCTGATCAACAAATGCTTGTTAAGAATCAAACCTGGCCTGGATTCACACAGTCAAGCAGTGACAATACCATTTCCACAACAATCACATAGGCCAAGAGATTCTTCTGAGTCCTATCTAGCCTACATAGACTTTCTAAAATCTGTTATCATGATTAGTAAACCCTGATGCACCTAACAGATCCACCAAGTGTAGAAAATTGATGACAAAAATTAACCCACACATTTCATGCCAATAAACATTTTGGGTCCTCATAAAGCCAACCTCACCATGAACCACAACAAGCTCAGTCCACACACAACCAAAACCAACTGCTCTCATGGTCCTAAACATAAATGAAGCACACAACCAGTTTAAACCCTTATGGCAATCCTCACCTGGTCCTCCAACCTTATTCTAACAATGAATTCAGATGGAAACCAAATCAAAATCCAATCTCTCATCATGTGAAATTACCTTTGGCAACAACTAAATAACACTCCTGAATAAAAGGTTACAACTTAAACAACATGACAAAAGCAAACAAAACTGCTTCAAAACTGCACAAAGTGAAGGTGTAGGCCTTGTAATCCAAACATCCTTACTAAGTCATGAGGCAGATATGAGCAAGTTCAAGAGATTAAAATCAAATCTGGCAAGAAAACAAACTAATACTCCTAACAACTCAGCTGAACAACAGTCACAGCAGCAAAAACAATCTGTCAACAAAGATGAAGCCCCAATCTGGCAAGAGTCAAAGCAGCAGCTCCCTCTCACAAGAACACACTAACAGAGATCCTACTGATCTTAAACCTCTAGCCTCAACTAGCTTACTTATGATAATTATTACCAAAGCCCAACAGTCTTGATGTGAGCCAAAGTCTTAACTCAAACAGAAAGTTGAATGTTCTAAGCAGCCCTAAAATCCTTATGACAGTCTTATGCACCTTACTAAACACTAGGCTAATCCAAGCATACTAAGCTGAGGTTCTCAAACAACAAGCAATAATGCTAAGGTCAGAACACTAAATCTAGGCCTAGAGTCAACTCTAAGAAAACACCTTAAACACTAGGTAACAACAAGAACCTGACATCACAATGTCCAAGTACAGGCCATTATAAAAAGGTTCAACCAAAAGCACAAGGCATCTCCACAAAGATGATAAATCCTAACTCTAACAATAACCAAACATGAATAATGACATCACAATGTCAAGGTCAAACCTTACCAATTGTTCAGCAGTATGCAACAATCATCTTCACCAAAGCAACAAAACTTCACATATTGTCATAAAGACAAACCAAAAGCAAACTGTCATGAGTTTGAAACCTCTCAGCAGTATCACAATAAGTTGACAACATAGCACACTTTTAGCATGATTATCTTTCACCAAAACAAAAATCCATACATACATGGTACACCATAATGCGATAGTTTGAAGCTACATACCTCTTGTAGACCTCCTTGAGCTAGTTAGCAGCAAGAGCAATGTATTCCCTCCTCTCTTGAGCTTTCTTCTTTTCCAACAACAAGGGACTCTTTAGGACAGTTTGAGAAAACAAGCTTCCAACTATTTTTTGAAGTTTTAGACAGTTGAAAGAACCAAAAAGGAAGGTGTTCAAGGTGTCAAAGGGTCCAAGCTGTTTTAGACAGTGAGTTTTATCACTTTGTGCAGAAAAGTCAAACTAATGAGTGTGAGAAGTTGACTTTTGGTTTGGTGGTGCTTTTGATCAAGATAATGGTTAGAAAACCTCCTAATGATGATTTGAAAGTTGTGTGGATGATTTTTAGGGTGATTGGATGATTGGAGAAGGTGCTGGTATAAAATTTGCACAAGGCAGTTTTTGTGATTTTTGGGAGGAGTTCAAAATACAAGCTCTGATTTTTCTTGCAACAGTGGTGGCTAGGGTTTTCTTGGCTATTGTTTTAGCTTAAATATGAAGTAGAAAGGTAAAATGTCAAGATTTACCATGGTGAAAAATCAAGGGACAAATTTGCATTTCCATGGTGTTTTTGAATCAATGGTGTGTGATGGATTAGGATATGAGCAGGCCTGTATCTTGTTGGTTTCTTGTGAGTGGAAAGAAACAAAAATGGATAGGCTGCAAGAATCAGAACAAGGGCAACTTGTCTCTTCCTTGTTTTGGCAAGAGATTAAAAAATGAACAAAAGAGGTACATTGGGTGTTTGGCTAGTTTTGGCAAAGTTTGGTGGGCCTCACAACCAGCATAATGCGCATGGGATAGGGAGTAATGAGGCTGCATAACTGAAATGCAAAGTTATGCCAAAATATCTTGTAACACATGTCTTGAAAATATGTTCAACCCATCAACTTTGAGCAATGATAACTTTGTGCACAAAACTCCATTTGCTTTGATCTTGTGCTCAAATGAAAGAGGGCATGGAGTAGAACAAATTTCATGTTGAAATCATCTTTATTTGAGGATTGGAAGACTATGAAAAATGATGTTGGAAAGCATACCAAGCAAGCTGCCTACAAATAACTTAGAAAAAAAATTCTAAGTATGGATTTTGCCTTATTTTCCTCAACTTTGCACATCCATAACTTGAGCTTCACAAATCACATTGAGGACTTCTTGGACTTTTTGGAAAGCTTGTAACATGCTCTAAAACTTTCATTTGGGACAAAGTTTCATTTGACATCAAGAAAGGGATGAAAATTTGCTTGTAAAGTAGGTTCAAAAATCTGTCCAATCTTGGCAATGTTGAAATCATGGAAATCCTCAACTTTGATTGATCATAACTTGAGCTCCAAGTATCATACCATTATGAATTGGTATTGAAAAGAAATCTTGAAATACAAGGAACAACTTTGATGTTTGAGCCAAGTCCATTTGAAACCTTGATCATGAAGAAAAATGGCCTTGAAGATGGCTACTTCAACCATAAAACTTTCCATAAATAGAAAGTTCTAAAACCCTAATTTCCCCAAAATGGCAACTTTCAACATCTTTGATTTTCATGATTCCCTTGACTTTTCTTGATCAAATTCCATCCGTTGGCCATATTGGACTTGAGGAACATGATCTTAACCTCAAAAAGTCAGGAGTTGACTTTTTCACTACACAATTGACTTTTTCCCCAAATCTCCTGATTTTTTAATTAACTGATCAATTGAAGCTCTTCTGATTAAAATTGATGATCAATATCCCATCTCCAAACACCTTAGGACATATGGAAGACCATGGAAACAAGTCTTGCTCCCAAAAAAAAATTTATTCTAATTAAAATTGAAACCCTAATTTCACCCTTTTTGCCTAAGCATTGCGCAGATGAACTGAGTGACCATTCCAATTCCATAATGACCTCTGAGGTAATAAACAAACTTCTACCTCATGATCAAACCAATGATAAATCTTCATGGACTTTTTTGTTAACCCTCTGATGGTTCTTTGACAATGCTGTGGCACACCTCTCCTCTTTAGGAGCTCAAATATCTTCATGATGATGACACACACACAACAACATCTACCAATGCCTCTGCTTGAGCTTGTGGTCAATAAAGCTCTCCTCTTGGATAGTACACAAACAATCACTTGATCCCCTGTTAGAAAAATGCTATGCAGATGCAAAATGCTAAAACGCAATGAAACATAAGCCAAAGATAAGATTAGGGTTGGTTAAATTTTGGGGTACAACAGCTGCCATGGATGTCGTGGCCTCAATGGTCCATCTTTAACTGAAATTTCAAAACCTTCATGGTAAATCAGATACAATTAATGCCGACCTCAAGGGACCCAAAAAGATATATCAAACACTCCAGTATGACAAAGGGAGAGCAAACCCATGGAAATCAATGTAGCCTTCCTAACCGATTAACTAAGGGGCATGAACATCAGACTTCTCAAAATTGGCTAAACCAGCGAGATGTAAACACTGGGAAAATAAGCGATGGCCAGACCACCTGGTTATGCTTTCAAATTTATATTTGAGGTTATTTCTGGTTTAATCAATTCCATTAGAAATACACGATGAACTTCCAATTATTAATGAAGAAATTCCAAATTCTGAAATATCTTTTTTCTTTGTGATTGTGTAAGGTAATGACGAATTCAAGGTACGAATGACATGATAGAAACCCTAACATAAATCCCATGAGTGTTATCGCAAATGCCACGAGTAGGAGACTACAATAATAAAAACCCTATAATACAAAACATACACACACACACACACACACACACACACACAGAACACACAGAAAGAAAGTGGAAAACCTATTAAAATAACAACAATGGTCCACCCCTGGTAGCTAGACACTCTAGAGGTCGCGGTGGGTTTGCCACATGTTAACCTCAGATTATATTTTTACATGGGGGGAAGGGGGTACAGACCCTTGGATGGACACAATCCTGGAGATGTCCAATAAAATTCTAGAAAATACCTCTTTAAGTTCACGTAAAGTCCAAAGATATTTACTGAGGATCAAACACATTCTCAAGGCTTCAGTTTTCAAGGTCATCCTGTGCAAAAGAAAGGGACGTCTGCATAGCAGATAAAATAGTCAGCGCATAAGCCAAAGTTTTATACTTCCTTGCTACATCCCTTCACTAAAAGGGTTACTTGGTCGACTAACGATCCAGGAAGATTAAGGCCACTTTAGGCATCACTTACCCCAGTAAGAGAAACACAAGCTTTTTGTATTTCATGCAGGTACGTATTCTGCTTGAGTGTTAGGCTATAAATACTTTCCTCTAGCTATCATTTCTCCCTGTATTGCTGTTCAGACAGGAAGGTATCCCAACAACCGACCCCACTAATGGCTAGAACAGAAGAAGCACGCTATGTATAACATGCCAGATTTGAAAATTCCTCCTATTGAGATTGTTGGAAATGCAACTTCATATAAAAGAGGTTAAAGTTAGAGTTTTAAATTTTTTTAGAAAAGTCTTAAAAACATTTTAGGGAAAGAGAGAACACCAACAAATATAGAGGTTCGGTCAAAATAAAAGACCTACTCCTCTCTCCATGAATTTATCTTGAGAGTATCCAATAAACATTGAGAAATTTTAGTAGGTAATACTCACGAACCTCTTTATACAAGGAAAATGGTTGACATCTAACCAAAAAATAAGACTAGGAATTAATCTGTTTGAGTCTTTTCTTTCAAACACCACATCGAAGTGGTTATTCCTCTTTCCATGCAGTAGATCAAAGTGGTTAGTATTATTCCCACAAGAATCTTGTAGCGGTTAGTCTTCAAACTTCTAAACAAACTTTGCAAGCTTTTATCACGGGCTAAGCTCATAAAGTTTAAACCTTGATTTTATCACGGGATAACTAATAACCTGAGAGATTCTAATACGGGGCTAACGTTTAACCTTATCGAAGATTTTAATATCGATTTAAGGTTTAATATAACCTTCGTTTTACCATGGGCTAAACAAGAACCTATAAAACCTTTTAACACAGGCTGAGCCTTCGAACCTAAACTAGGGTTTGATCGCACAATTCCAAAATCAAAGCTCTTTTGTGTTTAGCTTCTAACCCAAAAAAAACATAATAAAATGTTCAACAAAAAATTATTTGGTGAAATTACAATTATACCCTTCAAGAATTAGAATTTATCCTCACTCACAAAAGGACTTTCTAGAAGAAGTACTTTGGCTAAAATATTAGTGAGAGAAAGTAAAAGACAAGTTTAGAAAGAGAGGGAGAGGGTGTAGCGGGAAAATTTCAGATTAAACTATTGATTAACTTAGCTTGCAAAACAAGAGTCACCACCGCACTTTTATTTCATCCAAAGGAAAGGAAAAAGAGCGAACAAAACCTAAAGAAGTTCTAAAACAAGAACTAATAAAAACAGAGACAGGGTAAGGGGGTTGGTAACGCAAATGGAAGATGTTAGCACCCAAAACGTCTATAGTACTCTATAGGAACCTCTTTGAATATCTAGCGTCTGGTTTAAAAAGATGTTGTTTGCAAAAGATTGATGGAGGTGAGAAGAAAAGTATTTTTTTAATGATTTTTTGTATTTGACAAGGTGCAATGGAGGATCAAAACCCTGTAGTTCATGGTAAAAATAACCAAAATAGTTTGTTTTGATTGATTTTAAATGGGAATATGTTGAATGCCAAACATGCTTTAATTTGATCCATATTTATTGGCATTTTTCATCTCATTTGTTATGTTTTGTTGGATTTATTCCATGTTTTTATGCTATTCTTCAAATATGTTCCAAATATCTTTGTTTGATTTGATTTGTGTGTTATTATGCAGGAATTAGGCATAAAACATCAAAGTGTAAGACACAAGTAATTTGACAAGGAAGCCAAAGAAAATGTGAAGATTCAGCATGTTCGCTGGTGTCACAACTGCGAAAAAGAGGCTGGCAAACAGACAGAAGAGTCGCCACCGAACGTTATTTATCCCAAAGAGAGGGAAAGGAAACGATCGAAGAAAACCTAAGAGAACAGGAAAAGACAAGGTCATCGCAACCAAATCTTGGGTTCGGGAGTCGGTTACACAAAGGGAAGGTATTAGCACCCCTCACGTCCGTTGTACTCAACGAGATCCACGCTTGTTGTCTAATCTATGGGTGAAAACTATCTAAAATCTACTGCTAAATGGGGGTGAACTGAAAGAACAGACTCAATAGGACACCACCTCCCTATGCCTACGTATTCCCTCGTGCAATGAGAAAGTCAGAGTCAACGTAGTTCGGGAAACTACGGGTGATGGGGGGAGGGTTGCTCGCCAAGGCATTGTTGTCTTGTGCCTACGTATCCTCATCTGGTATGAAAAATCAGAGCAAACACAGTTTCAACAATTACGATACAAGGTCTCGATCGCACGGGGGCGAGATAAAAGGTTTAGATTAACAGGTTGGTCTCAATTGAACTGGGGTAAGAGAAGGGGAGGTTAGTTGTTAGTGTGCTCGTCAAGGATAGAGATCCTCGTGCCTACGTATCCTTATTAGGGAATAAGGAATCAGAGCAACTGTAGTTCGACCAACTACAGAAAAACGGGCCTTGATCGCACGGGTGCGAGAGAAAAAGGTTCTAGGCTCGGAGCGTCTAAACGGAAGGGAATCAGACCGGTTTGGGGCGCGCACTACGCTAAATCCTAAGACGTAGAAGCGAATACGTCGCATATCTCCCAAAGGGAATACGTTAAACACTCTAGACAATATGAGAAGAGACCTTTCAGTTATCATTTCCTACGTATCTAACGCTTGGCTCACAAGAGTCATCGCGGTTATGGTTTATAAATTAAGGTTCGAAAGTGTTAGTGAATTGAATCAGGACAAATGTAACGCTAAACCATCGTAGCTCGACTTACGAGGGAAGTAAAACTATAGGAGGTCGCGTGATTGATATCCGTGCTAAGGACAAGATAGAGAAATGATAGTGAGGATCATTCTCCAATTGAATTGTGTCGCACGGACCAAAAGAGTGGGATCTCGTCTTAATTGCAAACATTATGTCGATTAATCGAAGGTAGCCTATCGCGATCCCAAAGTAAAGAAAATGACCCAAATGTTCATTTTCCATAGATTTGAAATCGGGAAGGTTATCGACTTCGATAATCCGACGCTTACGAATACAAGACTTCATCGATTGAGGAAATTGAAATAAGAACCGAAATGAAGAAGAAATGAGGAGAGAAAGGAGGTGGTCTCAGCAACAACATTACTTATCAATAGTTTGACTAATAACGGTTTACGGAAGTCTCGTCATCGACCAAAAAAAGCGGTGAAAATAAACAAGGATGAATAAAAGTCAAAAATGAAAACGACATAAAAACTTGGTCTCAGATCTATCGTTTTTCATCAATAATTTGACAGAAAAACTTAGAGGTCTCTTCACCGACCCAAACGAGGAAATATGAAAATAAATCCTCAATAACAAATAAAAAAGGGCTAAAATCTAAATATATAAAAACTCTAAAAAAACAAGATTAGAAAAGTATGTCTAAAACTAAATTACTATTTAGAAAATATAGAAAGAAAAAAACTAATTAATATAATTACAAATCTTAAAACTAAATATAAAATATAAATACATATTAAAAAAAATAAAATGAGGGGGGTGTAACGGATGGGAAATGGGGTCAGGATCACTTGGGCTCTAAGGCCCATCACCTACCCGTGAGAAGAAATCAAAATGGGGGGTGGTTTTCAAACAAAATAAACATAATTTTGTTTATTTTTAAAAGTAAAGTCCAATATTTACAAAAAAAAAAGAACAAAAGCTTCATCATCATCTCATCCTCCCTGTTTCATCTCTTTCACATTCTCCTATTTCGTCTAGTTTTGGTTTGAATTGGTTATTGTTGAAACGAAAAAGAAATGGAGGTCTAGAGGTTCACGGGTGGATTTGTGGGGAGGTTCATGGGTTTGGTTGCTGTGGGTTTCGAAAACGGAGGTTTGAAAGTGGTGAAGTTTGGAGAAGATTAACGGTTGAGCGATTGAAGGTTATGGTGGGTTTGAGAAGATGAAGAATGGGGTTGACGTGGTTCTGGGGTTGTGAGGTTCTGAGAAGAGATGATGAACGATTTTTGTCGTGATGGTCTTGTTGAAGAAGAAACGAGTTTGGGTATTGAATCGAAGGAATCAAAAGGGTTGAGAATGGTGGTTTGAAGGAGTCCGGTTTGAAGAAGATGATGCCGGAAATTGGATTTGCAGAAGGGGAGTGAGAGTTTCGTTTGGTGTCGGAGTTTAATGGTGGTATTCGGATGGGTCGTGGAAGTAGACGGTTTCGCGTGGGTTTTCAAAGGTGATGAACAATGGTTGAGGATTGAGAAGGAGATGGGTTGTCCGACGAAGATGGTGATGAATAGTGTAATGGGGAGAAAAAGCGGCGGCTAGGGTTACTCATGAAGGAGAAAATGAATAGTGACCTATATACTGAAAATCTTACACGTGGCCCTGTTGTGCTATTTTTTTGTTGTCTTTTTCTGATTTTTGTACTAATTCTTATTAATATCTTATTAACTAGCTAGTTAAATTCTAGACTCTAAGTTATTTCTAATTAACTAATAATCTAATCTAATCCTAATTGATATTAAAAACCTAATTCTAAAAACTAGTTTAATTCTAATAAAATAAAAATATATTCTATTAATTTTATTTAAAATCCTAAATTCTAAATTCAAATAATTAATTCTAATTTCTAATGAAACTAATTAAATCTAATATCTAATTCTATGTCTAATTAAAAAAGCTAAATTCTATATTTTAAACTCAAATAAAATTCTAATTAATTCTAATTTCTATTCTAAAAACTATTTCTAAACTAAAAAAAATCTAAATTCTATTAAATTTCTAAGTAATAAAGATCTAATTCTAATAAAACTAATTACCATAATTCTAAATAAACTCCTAAACTCTAATTAAAAATTTATTTCTAATCCTATTAATTAATATAAATTAAAATCTATTTTCTAAAATAAAAACTTAAATTCTAGTTAACTCTATTTTCTAATCCTAATTAAATCTAAAATAAACTTCTATTCTAATAATTCTATTTTAAAATCTATTTTCTAATTCTAATAAAATTAAATAATTCTAAAACTAATGAAAATTCTAATATCTAACCTAAACAAGTATTAACTATTAAATGAAATGAAATAAGAATAAAAATCACGCAATAAAAACAGAAAAACAGACGAACACCGAAACGCGACAAAATTACCAGCACAAACTCAACCACCAGAAAGAGAACTGGTGGTTCAGTCTCCGATTCCGAAATAAATCTCCTCATCTGAACTGGTTTACAATGTCTAAAAATGCGAGCAAAACGGATGTAATCCCGATAAATCCATTGCGGCTGATAACATGAACAATATGCGAGAAATGATCGATTTAAATGATATGCAGATGAAATGCGAAGCAAAAGCCAGTCAGAGCTAGAAAAAGGGTGGGCAAATTTTAGGGTGCAACAGCTGGGTGAACAACCAGCAAGGAAAAGCAGTGAATGTTCGCTGGGCGAACTTCTAGAAAACCCCCAGCGAACCATCTCAGAATGATGGCAGTAAGAAAAGGGCACTAAGTTTGTTGGGCGGACTTGAGGCGAATATTCGCTGGATGAGGTTCTAGTGAAGGATTAAATAACCATCCCAGATTTGAGGCAGTAACTAAAGGACCATAAGTTTGTTGTGTGAACTTGTAGCGGAGAAGCTTGCTGGGCAAAGAAGTGTTTGTACAACGAACTTTGGGATTTCCTCAAGGGCGGTTTAACTATTCAGAGGCACTTCAGGTGCTCTAAAGTGAGGTTTGTTGGGCAAAGAAAGAGTTCTCTAGGCAAACTTGGCAGATTTTAGTTGTACTATACAAGTACTTTTCACACTTTTGGGGGGGTAATAACCCCCATTTTCACATAGAACCTCATTTTTTCAACATTTCTTCACCAAAGAGTGATATTTTGCAAATAGAAGCTGGATTTGCATCCGAGTTCGATTCTTCGACATGGATGCTCATTCATCTTCTCTCATTATTTGTAAATCAAGCTACCATGGTTATGAGTAGATAATTTTCTTTGTATCAAAGGTAGATGTAGTCTACCTTAGCTTTATATGTTTCTTTTGATTGACCTTGTCTGCGAACAAGTGATGATTAATATATGATGAATATTTTTGTTCTTAATGACCCATTCTTGTTTTGTAAAACTCTAGACATAGATTTTATGGAGCTTGACCTAAAATATCCATCTATCAATTTATAGATTGGAGAGATTGGTCTATGGTAGATATTTGCGTTGTATTGAACTTAAAGCTTACTATATTGGTTGTTATATGAAGAGACCATGTAACGATGAATATGGTATTTCTCATAACACCGCTCTAGAGATAGACGGTGTTGAGAGAATACCTGATGATATTAATCGGATCCGACTTCACATACAAGAGATTGTAAGAATATGTGTAAGTTAGGGTAGATGAAAACTATTCTTGATATATTTTGTTAATCAAACACTTTAGAATTTATAAGTTGTGCTACTAAAATCGTGACAATTTATGTACCAAACTTCGAAAACCCTTTTTCTTAAAATGGTAAACTATTGAACATCAAACATCAAATATCAGGAGAATCCTTGTGCAGACGATAACAAAAACCCACGTCTAGTACAATTCTAACAAAATGGCGTCATTGTCGGGGATTGTTGTTGATATTGCAAGCATTGAAATCATTTATTGATTTTAAGATCTTTTGTATTGTGATCTCTTATCTCTGTTTATTTTTATTATGCTGCTTAATTTGTTTGGTTAAGTGTGCATATTCTGTTTATGCGAGGGAGTGTACCTGTGGACCAACTTTTTTCGATCTTGAGATTGAAAGAACCACGTGAAAACTCAATAGTAGAACTAGGCGGAGAAGGCAACTTGCCAAAGAAAGACAAGAGCATGGAGAAACTTCTTCATCTACACTCATTGTTACGCCAAACATGCAAAAATACCACCACCACCACCTCCTGCTTCAACCTCATATGTTAACATTCCAAGATACAACACTCAGTTTGCGCGCAACGCCCATAATGGGAGGCATTTTGAGATGAAGACAGGAATCCTAGATCTTTTATATGCAAATATCTTTGCAGGGATGGACCATGAGGATTCGTTTACACATCTCACGAAGTTTTATGAGATAACGGGTGCAACTGAAGCTCCGAAAGTCGAAGAGGAACCTTTGTTCAAAAGATTATTCCCGCATCCTTAATTAGGAAGGAGAACAAATGGTACTTGACAAATCTTATCTTGTGATGATGGATTGGAACATATTGGAAGAGAAGTTTCTTGAATGATTCTTCCCTTACAATCGGTTTATGAAGGCCAAGACTGCGATTTCGGTATTTGCGCACGGAGGAAGCGAATCTATCAATGAAGCTTGGGAGAGATTCAAATCTATATTGAGAAAGTGAAAGGGCCATATTTTTGATGACTTGACTCAAGGGCACATATTTCGTAACGGACTTCAACCCGTTCATAAAACTCCTTTGGATGCTACGACGGGTCATACTCTAATGTCAAAAAGCGTGATAGGTGCAGTGTCCATCATTGATAGGATTGCCCTAAATGATTATCAAGGTCAATACAACCGTGGTACTTCACAAAGAAAGCCTGGAATTATCGAGTTGGGAACAAATGATGCTATTCTTGCTCAAAATAAATTACACTCGCAACAAGTAGAGTTGTTGACAAAGCAAATGTCAAAGCTTCCATAACAAATCAAAGAGATGCAAGAAATTCTAAAAAAAATTAACATGTAGCATTTTGTGAACTTTGCAAAGGTGATCATCCTATCGGCTATTTTCCATTGGTCGTTGAAGAAACCAATTATGCGAGAAATCAAAATCAAGGCTATCAACCAAGACCATTGTATCAAAGTAATAACTAAGGCTACCAACCGAGAGGTAATAGACAAGGTTACCAACAATGGTGGAGGAAAGAACTTGGATCTTCAAATCGTCAACCTTATCAAAGTCACAACCAACCGCAACAAAATCAAGGTGGAAGTTCAAAGATAGAGGAAACATTTAACCAATTCATGCAAATGTCTATCTCCACTCAAAAGAGTATGGATGCGGCAATTCAGAACCTTGAAACTCAAGTTGGATAATTGTCCAAGCAACTAGCCGACCAACATAAAGAAACCTTTCTCTGGCTAATACTCAAGTGAATCCAAAGGAATCTTGCAAAGCCATCTTTACTAGGAGTGGGAGAACAATTATTGTAGGAGTTGATAAAAATGTTGAAGTTGAAAAGGAGGATGAAATTGTGGAAGAAGTTGAAAAAAATAACGATAAGGAGTTAGTTGAAAAGGAGGATGTAGAAAATAAGTTGAAGGAGAAGAATAAGAAAAAAAGTAAGAAAGGCAAAGAGCAAGAGAGAGAAGTTCCAATGAAAAAGTTGTCATACTCAATTGCTCCTATGAAAAAAGATAATGAGAAGCATTATGCTAGATTCTTGGACATATTTAGTCGTTGCAAATAACCATCCCATTTTCCAAGGCTCTAGAGCAAATGCCAAAGTATGAAAAATTCATGAAGGACATACTTACAAATAATAAGAGGTATACAGGTAAAGAAACCATTGAGCTCAACACAAATTGTTGTGCTATCGTCCAAAGCATTCTTCTGCAGAAGGAAGGAGATCCGGGAAGAGTAGCTCTACCTATAACTATAGGTAGTGATTTCAAATGCAAGGCTTTGGTCGATATGGGTGCTAGCATTAATTTGATTCCTTTATCTGTGGTCAAAAGACTCGAGAACATGGAGATGAAATCAACCAACATGACTTTACAACTAGCGGAAAAGTCAAGGACTCGTCCTCATGATGTTATTGAAAGTTGACAAATTTTTATTTTCGGTTGATTTCGTAGTCATGGACATGGAAAAAGATGAGGATACACCAATAATCCTTAGAAGACCCTTCATGAAGACCGCTAGGATGTTAATTGATGTTGATGAAGGTATAATGAAGATGAGGACTAATGATGAAGAAATGTGTTTTACACTTTTCAAAGGTGTGGTGTATTCAAATCAATTTGAGGATGATAATCATGTGAGAAAGGAAGATGCTAGAGCCAGGATGATGAAAAAGAAGGATGGAGATGCAAAGATTAAAACGGTGTTAAAAAATAATGATGAAGAGGTCAAGGAGGTTATGATGAAGTCATGTTGGGATTTTCCATTCTTAAGGAAAAGTGGACCAAAAAATGGTTATGACAATGATTAAGGACCTTTTGTGTTAGTGGTTTCTTCTAGAAGCTAATTCAAGTGCTTTTAGTTCCGAGGTTTCAACCATCAGACCGTCGAGCTCAAACATCGTTAAATAAAGTGCTAGTTGTGAGGCACCCCAACATTATAAGTACCCTTTCATCTTTAATGCTTTTGTAGTGTTAATTTAGTATAGGAATTTTTGTGGTAGAATGAGAAGAAAAGAAAAGAAATTCAAAAATCTGTCTCATTTGCCTTGAGTTCGCTGGGCAAACATGGGGAGAATGCTCGCTGGAAGTTCGCTGTGCGAACTGAGCAAGACAGAGAAAAATGAAATTTTTTCTACCACATCACTTAAGTTATATTTTTATGTGGGCCAAAAATTCGTCGGCCCAATGGCCTTTTTGTTGATTTTGTATGGAAAACCTTTCCCCACTTCCCCTTTTGTCTTTCCCTTGCCTCTTGTCTCTTTCACTTTTCAAAACATATAACACACATTCTCTTCTCTCTCACCTGTATCTTTGCAAGTGAAGAATTTTTCCATGTTTCAGTTCAATCTCCATTCTCTCTATCCAATTCATATCAGGTTTGAGTTTTGTTATTCATTCCTTGTTCTTATTAGAAATGTGTGGTTAGGGTTGATGTGATAAATTTTGGAAACTTTGTTCTTGGATTTGTGAATCTGTTATGCATGTTAATTTATATTGGTTTGCATTGCTATACTTGTTTGGGTACTGAGCTTTAAGAATTTTTTAAAGTTTGAGATGTTCTTGCTTAGGTTAAATTGAAATTGGTATTAACTAATTTTAAGAACTTTGAATCTTTGCATGAACAATGTGACTTGGTTGTTGTTGTTTACTTGATACTCATTTTTACGACTGTTTAACACTAATTGAATGGTAGAAATTACATTATTGTTGTGTTGAGATTAAATCGAAAGAACCTGGAATTTTTCAAATTTGCAACGTTCGCCTTGAGTTTGCTGGGCGAACCTAGAGCAAGTGTTCGCTATTTCTTGCTGGGTGAACCTAAGGTGAACATGATAGCAATTTTAATTTTTAAATTATGCTAAGATTTCGTGTTTTGATCTTTTGTTCTTTGTTATGTTACTAATTTATCATGCGTTTTGTTTGCTGATTATGTTTGGTGTTGTGTAGATGGCACCTCCAAGAACAACTCCTTCAAAGAAAAGAAAGGTCGGAAGCTCCTTCCGTCCGCAAACAATATCATATGGCACCAAGCAGGTCAAAGAAGAAAAGCAAGCTGCTAGATATGTTGCTCTAGAAAGAAGGAGCATCTTTGCCGAGAAGGTGTTTAATATTAATCCCCAAAGCTCCTACCGGGCGGTAGCCGCAATTCTTCATGAGAAAAAGTGGAACAAGCTAATTACGCCATGTGATAGTTATAATGTGGAACTCGTGAGGGAGTTCTATGCCAATGCCCTTCCGGATGACAATGAGGTTTTTTCTTGGACTACACAAGTTTGCAGAAGAGAGGTGAAGTTTGATAGCAATACTATTATCTATGTGCTAGGTAGACCTCTTACCTTGGGGAAGGATGAATTGGATGAGTACCATAGGACTTTGAGGTTGAATATAGACATTGAGGAGATTTATGGTGCCTTGCTAAGGGAAGGCAAGTCGGTGAAACGGAACCCATATGGGGTTCCAAGAAGATATCACATGAGGGATATGCATCCTCTAGCACAACTAGTTTAACTCTTGGTCTTAACAAACATTAAGCCAATTATGCATACCTCCATTGTGCCTATTCTAGTTGCTCACATGATCCATAACATCTTGATTAATACACAGATTGATGTGGCTCAAATTATTGCTGACAAGATGCGTGCAATGGTAGAAAGAGGTATCAAATCAGGGGCGCAAGATAATTTCCCTTTGGTTTTCCCATGTTTAATCATCACTTTATGTGTGGATTCCAGGGTAAAGCTGCCCTCCCGCAATTAGGTTACCATTCTGGATGCAATTGATGATAATTATGTGGATAAGTTTTGCAGGCCCAAGAGCATGAAAGGAGGACAGACTTCTAGTGCTAGTGCTGATACAGGTTCAGGAGCTAGAGAGGCTTTTGGTTCTGGAGTTGCAGGCTCCCAGGGTTTTGACCCGTTTCAAAGGGAGATCTACAACTACAATTGGGATTGGATGGTGGCTACTCAGTGTGCCATGATTGATATACATGATTTTATACAATTTTTACAACTACAGTACCGAGAACCTTCAGTGGAGCGATTGATCATGACTAGGGAGCAGTTCCTAGCTCATGCTGGTTGGCCCTAGGCCAGACCAAACATTGGAGAAGGGGCGGGTGTAGCTGATACTAATGAGGCTGATGATGCTGAGAAGGCTGGTGATGATAAGGATTCTGGTACTGATGCCGATTCTGGATCTGGTGAGGAGGTTGATTTGAATGAAGAGGAGACCGAGTCCAGTGAGGACTAGTTTTTTGATGTTTTGAGCATGATCTTAGGCTACTTCCTTTGGTTTCTACAAAGTGAAGTTTTCTGTTTAGCTTAGATCATTGCTATATTTATATTATTTTGATTGTATTTTATTTGGTACTGTACAATCTCCACTTTGTGGATTATTTTGGATAATGTTTGTCTGTACCACTTTTGGATACTCGTACTTTTGTTGGTGTTTTACACCATAACATTTTAGTGTTATATCAGTTGAATTCTCCAGTTCACAAAAGTTCAACTTTCGTTTCTTTTATGTTATTTAGAGTTGAATTCTTCGGTTTAGTAATGTTCTACTCTAGTTTTTATGATTGTTTGTAGCTTGTTTTGAATTTAATGTTTCTTTTCTTTGGTGATTGAATGCGAGAATTTCTAGATTGGTTACTATTTATTAAAAGTATCAAATGAAGAATCTCCCAAGTTTGGATGGTGATGATAGTATTTGATCATGTAAATGCAAACAAGATACATGGTTACCTCTTTCTAGGATGCTAGAATGTTTAAGATTTTTTTCTTTGTGCAAATGTATTTTTGTTTCATTTTGAAACTTTGTTTGAATGCTTATTTCACGTAGGTTCCAATATCCACAAATTTGTGAGAAACCTCCATTGTTTACTATATACATAGGATGACTGATAAATTTGTTAAATACATTTGATTCATGCTTAATCTTGTTATCATTTTGATTTTGTGGAAGAATTAGAAATGATCAAGGCATTTGTTGATATTGAGCACAACCATATTAAAAAAAAGTAACTTACCCGTGAGTAATGAGAATTTGCTAAACCCTTTGAGCTTAATAGTTTATATCCTACTTTACTGATGAACTTTGTGCTTTTACATAAATTAAAAGTTAGTTCTTCATTGAATTGTGTGGGATTCTAAAAAAATTTCTTGAACTTTTGAACAATTGTTTAAATTGATTCATTTGCCATAAAAACTAAGGAGCATTCACTTGAGGTTTGATTGAATTCAAGTTGGGGAGAGTGAAAAGAAAAATGGTAGGTTACTCAAAATTTTAGTTACATTGTTTGATAGGTGAGTGAAATTTTTACGCGGTTGCAAACACGTTAACTTTTTCATTCTTATTCGAAGAGGAGTGTTAGAGTGATTCAAGCATGAGAATTTAGTTGTTATTTGAAGCATTGCATGATATTTGTTTAAGAACTAAATTATTTTTCATTGTTCGATTCTAGGAAGTGGTGAACATTGCTTGTGCGCATTTGTTTGTTAATTTGAGCCATAAATCCATTCTTGGTTGAATTAAATGCTTGAGCAAATCCTATTGTTTTCAATGAGAGGCATACTTTTCATGAGGACAAGCAAATATCTAGTTGGGGAGAGTTTGTTAAATGCCTAACATGCTTTAATTTGATCCATATTTATTGATATTCTTCATCTCATTTGTTATGCTTTGTTGATTTATTCTATGTTACCATGCTATTCTTCAAATATGTTGCAAATACCTTTGGTTGCTTTGATTTGTGTGTTATTGTGCAGGAATTAGGCATAAAACATCAAAGTGTAAGACACAAGTAATTTGACAAAGAAGCCAAAGAAAATGTGAAGATTTAGCATGTTCGTTGGGCGAAGAACCAACAAGGAAAATCAGTGAATGTTTGTTGGGTGAACTTCTGGCAAAGCCCCATCGAACCATCTTAGAATGATGGCAGTATGAAAAGGGCACTATGTTCGCTGGGAGAACTTGAGGCGAATATTCGCTGGGTGAGGTTGTAGCGAAGGACCAGCGAACCATCTCAGATTTGAGGCAGTAACTAAAGGATCATAAGTTCGTGTGTGAACTTGTAGTGAAGAATCTCACTGGGAGAAGAAGTGTTTGCACATTGAACTTTATGATTTCCCCAGGGGCGGTTTAACTATTCAGAGGCACTTCAGGTGCCATAAAGTGAGGTTCGCTGGGTGAACTTGGCAGATTCTATTATACTATATAAGTACTTTTCACACTTTTTGGGGATAATAACCCCCATTTTTCACATAGAACTTCATTTTTCAGCATTTCTTCACCAAAGAGTGATATTTTTCAAATAGAAGTTGGATTCACATTCGAGTTTTGTACTTTGACGTGGATGCTCATTCATCTTCTCTCATTATTTGTAAAGCAAGCTACCATGGTTATGGTAGCTAATTTCCTTTGTATAAAAGGTAGAGGTAGTCTACATTAGCTTTATCTATTTATTTTGATTGGCCTTGTTTATGAACAAGTGATGATTAATATATGGTAGCTAATTTCCTTTTGTTCTTAATGATCCATTCTTGTTTTGTAAAACTCTAGACATAGATTTTATGGAACTTGACCTAAAATATTCATCTATCAATTTATAGATTGGAGAGATCGGTCTATGGTTGATATTTGCTTTATATTGAACTTAAAGCTTACTATATTGGTTGTTAGATGGAGAGTGAAATTCTGGCAAGCACACGATGGATGTTATTGCCAAAGTTATAACATCCACTGTGACATTGACTACTGTACTAACTAATTAAACTGTAAGTAAAAGTAGTAAATAACACAATAATTATTCACCCAATTCAATGTCAACAACACCTACATCTGGGGGCCACCAAGTCAGGGAGGAAATTCACTATCAGTAGAACTAATTCATAGTCAAACAACTCAGTTTGCACTCCTCACTTAAAACCTACCCAATGACACTTCAACCTAGAGACACTCTAGACCTGAGTATTACCACCCACTCCCCCTCAATCACACCACAGTGATATCCAATTACAGTTTCAGAATAAGGATGAAGAAACACTTCATACACACCTTGATCTTGCTTCAAAGCTTTGATCAAGGGACACACACATTCTTGCTTAAGAGCTTTGAGTGAGACACAACTTAGAATCTACCTAACCAATGTAGCAAATAGTTGCTTGGTAAACAAGTATTCCTAAGACTCAATACACATGTGAAGAACACACTTTCTTCACTCACAATACTCACGTGAAGAACAACGTTCTTCACTCACAAGGACTCTATAATTTGCACTCTTTGATCTTCTGTTAAGAGCTTGATTTCTAGGATTTCTCCTTCTGATATTTATAGAGCAGTCAGTTCTTTGGGCCTTGGTGCATATAGTTAGGTTTAATCATAACAAACCCTACTCTTCAATTCTCTGAACGCTTGCCATTTAATTCAGGAGCATTTGTTTCGCTTTAGGGCTTCTCAAATGTCTCCTGTCTTTCAGCTTGAGCTCCTGATTTGTTTCCTGATTTCTAGATACCAGAAAAACTAACCTGCCCGCTGGGTGTCATACGGTCAGTGTCATGACATTCTGTATGACATTCAACTTAACCTATAATTAACTTACCCTGCACACACATTATTATGTATGTCTTAACATTCAGTATGACATACATGCAAACTCTAATGTTTTGCCATAAAATGCAGCCAATCAAGAGCACTTACAAACTCCCCTTTGGCAATTTTTTTGGCTAAAACACCCTATTTAACATATCAGAGTTTACACACAGCAGAAGACTTATGATGTGCCCTGTCATGCAGGAAAGTTACTAGCTCAAACCACTCTCAGAGTCCTCACAATTAGCTCTAACCTTGTTTTCCATCTGTTAGTTACCACTACAGATGTCAGACTTTGCTGAGTAACACACTGGGTTACTCCCTCTCAACTGATTCACCTTGCCAGTTGAGCACCTAACCTGCACACTCTGCAGCCACACATATTCATCCAGTCTGCTCTGGATGTTATGACCTTCAGGATGACATCCTGAAGTACACACACCTGTGCTACTCCCGCTGAAGAGTTGCACAATACTCCCTACTACTATCCTACAGACACACACAACTCCTAAACACCTTCTAGGATCACACAAGGTTAGCAACAAAACATTCCTATACACCATAGGAGTTCACACACATATTGCATCATTAAATTACTAACAACACTAGGCAGCTGTTATCACACAATTCTCAGTAGCACCTGCAAGCATGATTATACCATGTGCACCTGTTCTTCCACCTGTTGTTATTATCACTCTATCTTTCTCTTTCTCTCCCCCTTTTTAGCCACAAGTTAAGATCTAACTAAGAACTTAGCACAGATCAAAAAATGTAACACTATAATTGTCAGGGGCAAATTATACAAACTGCTCAAAGAGAGCATCACAAATACAGATTGTCAACCATTTCCTGTAGAAGGCTAACCAAACCTAATCAACACAAAACAACATTACCACCTCTTTCTGCACTAACTCAGTGGTCACAACACACATCAATCATCTTCCTCATAGGAGCTGGAATCACTATCATCTGAATCTGATAGTGAAATGTCCTTATTGATTTCATCAGGATCGTCCTCTGGCATCTCAGAATTGTGAGGTGGATCCTTGCGAGCTAGGAGAGCTTTTGTGGTCATGGTCGTGGTCTGCATTGAATTTTTAAAACTCTCATGTGCCATTAATTGCTATGAGTCTTCATTTATGCAGATACCTAATTTGCCTCTTAAATTCTCAAACTGAGCAACATCAAGGGCCTTTGTAAAAATGTCAGCCAACTGTACTTCTGTGGGCACATGTTCTAAAGAGACCACTTTATCTTCCACCAGGTCTCTTTTGTAGTGATGTCTTATATCAATGTGCTTAGTTATGCTATGCTGAATTGGGTTCTTGGAGATATTGATAGCATTAATATTGTCACAATATAGTGTCATGACATCCTGTGTGACATTGTATTCTGTCAGCATTTGCTTCATCCAGACCAGCTGAGAGCAGCTACTGCCAGCTGCTATGTATTCAGCTTCTGCAGTAGACAATGAGACACAGTTATGCTTTTTGCTAAACCATGATATGAGATTATTCCCCAAGAAGAAGCATCCACCAGAGGTGCTTTTTTTTATCATCAGCACTTCCAGCCCAGTCAACATCACAGTATCCAGACAATGTAGGATCACACCCATGTGTGTACAGTATACCATAATCACTGGTTCCATTCACATACTTGAGAATCCTTTTGACTTGATTTATGTGACTTACCTTAGGGTTTGCTTGATATCTGGCACATACACCAACTGCAAATGCAATATCAGGTCTGCTGGCTGTTAGATACAACAAGCTTCCAATCATGCTTATGTACAGGCTTTGATCCATACTAGTACCACTTTCATCTTTTGACAACTTTAGATGAGTAGGTGCAGGTGTTCTTTTGTGACCAGCCTTATCCAATCCAAATTTTTTTACTATGCTTTTGGTATACTTACTTTGGGAGAGAAATATAGATTCCTCCATTTGCTTGACTTGCAGCCCAAGAAAGTAAGTTAGTTCTCCACATAGACTCATCTCAAACTCAGATTGCATCTGATAGACAAATAGTTTAACTAATTTATCAGACATTCCACCAAAGACTATGTCATCCACATATATTTGTGCAATCAGGAGTTTTCCATCCTCATTTTTCACAAAGAGAGTCTTGTCTATTCCTCCTTTCCTGTATCCATGGGTAATAAGAAACTCAGTCAATCTTTCATACCAAGCCCTAGGTGCCTGCTTCAATCCATAGAGTGTCTTTCTTAACTTGTATACATGGTATTTCAAGTTAGGATCCTCAAATCCCTTGGGATGTGCCACATATACTTCCTCATTTAGATATCCATTCAGAAATGCACTTTTCACATCCATTTGGAACAATTTGAATTTTAGGATGCAGGCAATTCCTAGCAGTAGCCTGATGGACTTATGTCTTGCAACTGGTGCAAAGGTTTCATCAAAATCAATTCCTTCTACTTGACTGTACCCACGTGCCACTAGTCTAGCCTTGTTTTTGACTATAATACCTTGTTCATCTGATTTGTTCTTATAAATTCATTTGGTGCCAATGATGTTTGTTCCTTCAGGACTTGGCACCAATTCCCATACCTCATGTCTTTTAAACTGTTCTAATTCATCTTGCATGGCCTTGATCCAGTATTCACCAGTTAAGGCTTCCTTCACATTTTTGGGTTCAATCTTAGACACAAAACATGAATTTGAGACTACTTCTCTAGCTCTGGTCCTTACCCCACTGTTGAGGTCTCCAATGATAAGATCTTTGGAGTGATCTTTCAGGATCCTGATAGAAGGTTCTCTGATAGTGGTTTCTGGTTCAGAACCTGGAGTTACAACTTGAGTATCTTCAGTAATCACTATACCATCAGCTGATGTCTCAAGCAGTGTTCCAACATCCTCTATGACATTGATTTCTTCATACTGGTCATCAATGATAACATTAATGGATTCCATCAAGACTTCTGTTCTGGAGTTGTACACTCTATAAGATCTGCTGTTGGTAGAGTATCCCAGAAAGATGCCTTCATCACTCTTGGGATCCATTTTCCTCCTTTGTTCACGATCTGTCAAGATGTAACACTTGCTCCCAAACACATGA
Organism: Lathyrus sativus; assembly: GCA_963859935.3. Taxonomy (NCBI): domain Eukaryota; kingdom Viridiplantae; phylum Streptophyta; class Magnoliopsida; order Fabales; family Fabaceae; genus Lathyrus; species Lathyrus sativus. The sequence continues at coordinate 345,517,286 of OZ012735.1, read as the reverse complement.
AAGTACTTCACAATTTGTTTCCTTCCTTTCCACATCTCATACAAGGTAGTTGATGTTCCTTTTCTCAAGGTCACTCTGTTGTGAACATAGCAAGCTGTGTTCATAGCCTCTGCCCAAAAATAGGTAACTTCTTTGCATGTAGCATGACTCTGGCAGACTCTTGGATAGTCCTGTTTTTCCTTTCCACTACTCCATTTTGCTGAGGAGTAATAGGAGAGGAAAACTCATGACTAATCCTTTCAGATGAGCAGAACTCGGCAAACTTGGAGTTTTCAAACTCCTTGACATAATCACTTCTGATCCTAACTACACCACATTCCTTTTCTCTTTGAAGTCTGATGCACAACTCCTTACAGACTTCAAAAACATCTAATTTTTCTCTGATGAAGCTTATCCAGGTGTATCTAGAGTAGTCATCCACAACTACATAGGCATACTTTTTACCACAAAGACTTTCTACTTGCATTGGTCCCATCAAGTCCATATGCAGTAGTTCTAGAACTCTAGAGGTAATCAGCTGAACAACCCTTGGATGAGATGTCTTGGTTTGCTTTCCTACTTGACAGTCACCACATATCTTCCCTTCATCAATAGTCAAGTTTGGAATTCCTCTTACAGCCTCCTTGAAGATGATCTTCTTCATTCCTCTTAGATGAAGGTGCCCAAGTTTTTGATGCCACAACTTTACCTCCTTTGCTTCTCTGGCCATAGAGCATGTGGTGGATCTACTTGAGTCCTTAGGCTCCCATAAGTAAAAATTGTATTTAGATCTAGACCCCTTCATTACTTCTTCATTATCACCATTTGTGACTACACATTCTTCTTCAGTGAATTTCACACTCAGTCCTTGATCACAGAGCTGACTAATGCTTATCAAGTTGGCAGTCAGTCCTTTCACTAGTAATACATTGTCCAGGTTAGGTACTCTAGGGCAGTCCAGTTTCCCAACCCCTTTGATCTCTCCTTTTGCTCCATCACCAAAAGTCACATAACTAGTGGAATGAGGTTTGATGTCCACCAGCAGATTCTTTATACCAGTCATGTGTTTAGAACAGCCACTACCAAAGTACCAGTCTTCTTTAGCTGAAACTCTTAGAGAGGTGTGAGCTATCAGACTAGTCTCCTTTGCCACCCATTGTTGCTTCTTGGCAGGAGCCCTTTGATGAGTGTGGCTAGGATATCCATGCAATTTGAAGCAAAAAGGTTTTAGGTGACCAAATTTTCCACAGTAATGACACCTCCACCTTTGGAACTTTCCTCTTGTTTGCTTCATGTTCTTGTTCCTCTAATGTTGTGACATTGGTCGTGACTTCTGGTTTGACCTCTGATTTTCAGACTCTGGTCTCTTGACCCCCAAGAGGGTTTTTGTTCACCAATAAACCCCAGTCCAGACATGTCTCCTGCTATCTGACTACTCTGTAGAATTTTTTTAAGAGTGTCAGTCCCATGATTTAGCATCCTAATTGATCTTGCCATCTGCTCAAGTTTACAGTTCAACAGGCTGACCTTGCTGTTGAGTGATTCTATTGTTGCAAGATGTACCTTCTTCTCAGTCTCTAGCTTCTTAATGATCCCTTTCTGATTTTCTCCTTGTTTGCACACCTCTGCACTTCTGAAACACATCTGTCTGTATGAAGTTGCAAGCTCATCAAAAGTCAGTTCCTCCTCACTTGAGTCATCTTCAGATGAGCTTACACTATTTAGAACAGTGACATGCCTGGCATACTCCTTTTCTGATCCACTTTCAGAGTCTTCATCAGACCATGTGACAGTTAGGCCTTTTCCCTTCTTTTTGAGGTATGTGGGACATTCCTTTCTAATGTGTCCATATCCCTCACACTCATGGCATTGAACTCCTTTTCCTTGGTTAGAATTCTCATCAGAATTACTCTTTCTGCTGCTGTCAGAAGAGGTGTTCTTGGCATAGGGCTTTGAATTATGATCTATCCTTTTGATCAATTTATTGAATTATCTTCCAAGCAAGGCTATTGCTTCTAACAAATTCTCCTCTTTTTAACCACCCTCTACTTCTGAATCCTCAGCAGTGTTTGAGGCAAGAGCTATGCTTTTGCTCTTTTTCTCTACTGGTTGATCACACATGCCCATCTCAAATGTTTGGAGAGAACCTATGAGTTCATCCACTTTCATGCTGCATATGTCTTGGGCTTCTTCAATGGCTGTGACCTTCATGTCAAACCTCTTAGGTAAGGATCTGAGAATCTTCCTTACAAGCTTCTCTTCAGCCATCTTTTCTCCCAAGGCTCCAGAGGTGTTTGCAAGTTCAAGAACATTCATGTAAAACTCATGAATGGTCTCATCTTCCTTCATTCTCAGACCTTCAAATTTGGTGGTCAGCATTTGAAGTCTTGGCATTTTGACCTTGGAAGTTCCCTCATGAGTAGTTTTGAGAGTGTCCCAAACACCCTTTGCTAGTTCACAGTGGTGTACCAGTCTGAAGATGTTTTTGTCTATGCCATTGAAGAGTGCATTCAATGCTTTAGAGTTCCCAAGAGCTAAGGCCTCTTGCTCTTTGTTCCATTCCTCTTCAGGGATTCTCACTTCTACTCCATCCTTGTCAGTCTTCACTGGATGTTCCCAGCCAAAGTTTGCAGCTCTCCGAGCCTTACTGTAAAGATTTTAGGAATGCAATCATCCAAGGTTTCCAATAATCATAATTAGAACCATCTAGAATTGGAGGTCTATTAGTGAATCCAATATCTTTATCCATAGTACTAGAATTTATTTCCCTAGATCTCACCCAGAATAAACAGGCAGGGTGCCTGCTCTGATGCCAATTGAAATTCTGGCAAGCACACGATGGATGTTATTGCCAAAGTTAGAACATCCACTGTGACATTGACTACTATACTAACTAATTAAACTGTAAGTAAAAGCAGTAAATAACACAACAATTGTTCACCCAGTTCAGTGTCAACAACACCTACATCTGGGGGCTACCAAGCCAGGGAGGAAATTTACTATCAATAGAATTGATTCAGAGTCAAACAACTCAGTTTGCACTCCTCACTTAAAACCTACCCAATGACACTTCAACCTAGAGACACTCTAGACCTGAGTATTCCCACTCACTCCCCCTCAATCACACCACAGTGATATCCAATTACAGTTTCAGAATAAAGATGAATAAACACTTCATACACACCTTGATCTTGCTTCAAAGCTTTGATCAAGGGACACACACACTTTTTCTTAAGAGCTTTGAGTGAGACACAACTTAGAATCTACCTAACCAATGCAGCAGACAGTTTCTTGGTAAACAAGTATTCCTAAGACTCAATACACATGTGAAGAACACACTTTCTTCACTCACAATACTCACGTGAAGAACAACCTTCTTTACTCACAAGGACTCTGTAATTTGCACTCTCTGATCTTCTGTCAAGAGCTTGATTTCTAGGATTGCTCCTTCTGATATTTATAGAGGAGTCAGTCCTTTGGGCCTTGGTGCACATAGTTAGGTTTAATCATAACAAACCTTACTCTTCAATTCTCTGCACGCTTGCCATTTAATTCAGGAGCATTTGTTTCGCTTTAGGGCTTCTCAAATGTCTCCTGTCTTTCAGCTTGAGCTCCTGATTTGTTTCCTGATTTCTAGATACCAGAAAAACTAACCTGCCCGCTGGATGTCATACGGTCAGTGTCATGACATTCTGTATGACATTCAGCTTAACTTATAGTTAACTTACCCTGCACACACATTATTATGTATGTCTTAACATTCAGTATGACATACATGCAAACTCTAATGTTTTGCCACACAATGCAGCCAATCAAGAGCACTTACAGAGAGATCGTGTAACAATGAATACAATATTTCTCATGACACCACTCTAGAGATAGATGGTGTTAAGAGAATACACGATGATATTAATCAGATCTAACTTCACATGCAAGATTGAAAGAATATGTATAAGTTAGGGTAGATGAAAACTACTTTTGATATACTTTGTTAACCAAACACTTTAGAATTTATAAGCTTTACTACTAAAATCGTGACAATATATAAACTGAACTTTGAAAATCCTTTTTCTTGAAACGGTAAACTATTGAACGATAAGCATCAATATTCAGGACAATCCCTGTGGAGATGATAACAAAAAACCATCTATAGTAAAATTCTAATAGAAGACAAGTTGTCATTTTAAGTAGAATACTTAACTAGTCACCCACAAGTGTATGTTGCATCACTATTGAGAAGGACTTCAACTTGGATTAAAATCAACAAGTATGCCACTAGCTCTCTTAAGTGGAAAAGAGTCAACACTAAACATAATTACAGAGACATGAGAATTACATCTCAACTACGAAAATGATTCATGCCTAAATCTTATGAAAAAGTTAAAAGGGAACGTGCACAAAGGCACAAAATGATTTGAATTGGTTAAGTATTTTTTAGTCTTTTAAAACGGTATAAGTATGCCTAAGATTGATTAGCATTTATTAATAAAATAAGTTTGAAAATCCACTTGAAAAAGTCAAGGTTTATTATGAAAGAGGTTCTAGTTCGAAACAAAAAGGTTTAAAAAAAGAGAGAAGATTTTGAAAATTTAAGAAAGGGGAGGAGATGAAGAGGTTATACTAAAGCATAAAATAAAAGCTAAGGAAAGAAAGATCTAACCAAGATACAAGCCTTTGGCATAACAAGCCAAAACTCACATCCTTTGGACTCAAGCAACAAGATTAACAATAAGTTAAGCTGAGAAAACCAAGCATAAGATGAAAACCAATTCTTCAGGCTAACTTTTCACAAGAGGTTAACTTAAGGTCAAGGTTCCAAAATAAAATCCAAGGTCTCAATATATAACTCCAAAGCATAGGGTGTAACACCCTAATTTCCCCCGCGTAATTATAATTAAAATCAGAGTTAAATAAAAATAAATCATGCAATTCAGATGCCACGTCCAACAACAACATGCTCATATATTTCGACATGCGACACATATAGTTGTTGCACCCCAAAATTTGACCAACATTTCTTTACCTAGCTTGTGTTTCATTTCAATCACATTAGCATTATCATTTGCATTTCATTAACATGTATGCAGGAGATCAAGAGGTATGATCACCAATCAAGAGCTACACAATACTTTGAGGCTGGCTAAGAAGCTTACTCTAGTGTTCAAGGGTAGATATCTTTGTCAGAGAAGTTAGAAGATCCTCAGAGAGAGTGGTTGAAACCAAGAGAGTGTGCCTCCTAACTTGAGAGTTATGGGAATACCATCAGATGATTCTGAAGCCAGGAGTGTGGACTTAAAGCCTTGAGAGAGCTTATGAGATGTCTTGAAAGCCATCATGAAGCCTAGACAGGTCATTGTGCAAGATTGAGAAGCCTCAGCCATGAGTGGTGTAATTAGGGTTTGACTGGATCAACCCTAGGTCAACTGATGATTTGAACAAGGTTGAGACCTAATTCAAGGGCCATGTGATCATGGATTGACACATTGAGATGTTCCAAGGATGATTCCAAGGTCAACTCATCATGATTGAAGAGTTTGAGAAGTTTCAAGCTAGGGTTTCTAAGGCTTGGCAGTGTAAAATCCCTTAGTTTGACCCCTATCTCCAAGGCAGTTTAGCTCAAGATGTGATTGTCATCTCATCTTACCCCCAACATGAATTTTGTAGAGCTTAATATTAGCTTTAATTTTAGTACTAGAAGTCATTTATAGGATTTGTAGAACTCAAGTTATGACTTTGACAAGTTACAGGTCATCTGAGGTATGTGAATCTAGGGCCTTGAAAGTTACCCAACTTGCATCAAACGTTTGCTCAAGAAGGATGATTCCTATGAACTTTTGGTCAACATGAATGTTGTTCCTTATCTTCTTAGCTTTCTAGATAGTACTAGAAGTCCTTGATAGGATTTGTAGAACTCAAGTTATGGCTTTGACAAGTCAAGGGCATTTTGGTCATTTGGAGATTACAGGTCATTTCAACCATAAGGCCATAACTCCTATTTCCAAGCTTCAAATGGAAACATCTTCAACATCAAACTTGTTCAAAATGATGTTTTAAGGCTAGTAAGGAGGTCATGAGATGTTGGAAAGGCTTGTAGCTCAAAGTTGCAAAAATGACCTAAAATAAGGGCATAAGTTAAATAAACCAAAGTTGGAAATTGATATTTTCAACCTACACATCCAAACCATGGCATGTAATATATCATTTTGACTCTAGAAAATATTTTAAGAACAATGGTTTAGCCACATTTTTGATTTGAGGTCTAAATTGTGGACTTGCTTTGAAAAGCACTTACTTGCATATTAAGCAACACTTGCAAAACTCAAAATCAAGGCATGAGCAAGGCTTTTTGCAAGCTAAACACCTCTAATATCTCACTTGGGGAGATTTTGGGATGAGAACAAGTGGCTGTACCAAGGGAAACAGAATTGAGCATGGCATGATAAGTGATTGGAAAATCTCATGACATGAGAAGTGGAAAATCTCATTGGAAGGATCTAGAGGGTTCTAGATCATCCAAACTTCATCTATATAAGGAGTAGAGATGATCCATTGAAGGGGTTGGTGATCATTGGAGGATTGAGCATAGTTTGAGATTGAGTTTTCTTGAATTGCAATTGAGATCGGTTTCACCAAATTCCTCATTCTCCATCCATTTTCTTGATTGAAACATCTTCCATGGATGTCAAGGGTTGATTCCAGATCATTTTCAAGAAGAATTGGTGGCTAAATCGTGTATGAGCAAGTGAGCTTCTCCATCTGCAAATCACCATCGGGTTCCAAGATTCAAGCACTTTCCATTGGTTCTTTTGCATACAGAAGCAAGAGGAAGGTTCAGTGATCGTGTCCAGAAGATTAGAGAGCTTGATTTGGAGGATTAGGGCATCTGTTCAACCAAGATTTTCAGGTTGGTACCTCTCTTCCTATAACATGATTTAGGTAGAATTAGGTTGAATTAAGGTGTTAGATTGATTGTAGAATGGTGTAGGATGGATTCCAGATAGTTAATTGATGAATTAGAGACAAATTAGGTGAATTGCCATTTTCGGTTAAGATTGGGATATGATGAATCTTGGGGTTTCAGAGGAAACTAAGGGTATGGTTGAACTCGTGGCAAGATTTTGGATGAGATTCATGTTTTGACCTCTTGGATTAGAGGCCTCTAGGGAGAACTAGGGTTGAAGGGGATGATCGGAGCTCCACCGGTGGTGGCCGGAGCTGGGCGCGAAGTTCAGGCGTTTGAAAGGTTGAAGATGAAGTTTGCACCCTCAGATCTTGTTTTGACCTTTGACTGGGAGATGATCCAAGGGCCACGTTTTAAAGTTGAGTTGTGAAGGATTCTGAAGCATGAAACGATGCGTTTCATTTAGTCAGTGTTTTGGGCTTAATGATTTAAGTGTTATCCACACCCCCCTGATGGCCCAACCCAGAATTTAAACTGCTTATGATTACTATTGGCACCGCGCGCTTATTTATTTTTGTTGGATTTTCATTTACTTTTCATTTTTATTCATGGTTTTTGTAAAAATCACAATTAATTGAAAATTTATCCAATTAAACCCATTATTTTTGCATTTTACTCATGATTGAGTCTATTATTGTTTAGAGAAAAAATATTTTAATTTCATGTAATTTCTGATTTAATAGGAATTTTATATTTTAATTGATATTAAAATGTTTATGTTTGATACATATTTTTGTGGATTTTTGTTTGCTCTCATGGTGATGATTTTGAGCCTAATTTTTTGTGTGTGATTAGGTTAGACATGTATGATCCCATAGATGTTTTCTCACATTTTTGTGGTGAAAATAGGTGTGCTTTCTAGATTGATATTTAGATGCTTCTTTTTTAGGGTTTTAGGTTGATACCTTAGAATGTAGAATTTAGTTCTAGGTATAATCTGATGGTTTGATCTTTGAAACTAATATGGTAGAGTCATGATTGACCTAGGTTCCCATAGCAATTTTTGTAGGATTTTACAATTGATTTTAGTATTTTAGTTAGGACTAACTTTAGTACTAGGTTTTAGGTGATCCTAATTCACCAATTCAACTAGTTTAACTTCTTTAGTTCCCTTAGGTCAGGGTTTGTGCTTGGTTTGCCCTTGGTTGAGATTGAAGACAAGTTGAAGGTAAGGTGAAGTTGCTTGAAGTTGCTTGGAGCTTTGGATTTGTGCCTGAATGTGTCTGATGAAGATTAGGAAATAGGACATAGGGAGGGCCTTATAGTTAGAATGATTTCTTTCACAAACATGGAAAGCCTCTTGTGCTTCCATTCCTCCCAATGATTAAAAGTCCTTCCATGGTATTCACCTCCCTCCTTTGGAGGGATAAGTGATGGTACCTAGGAAGTAGAACTTTTGAGGGAACCATTCTTCTGATGTTAAACCCTTATGGGCCTCCTTTGGTGGTCAATAAGCAGTTTAATATCCTAGCTTATCCTGTTAAATCAATTGTCTTCTGGTTGGAGTATCTTGAGAGATGTTGGACTTGAGTTTGAAGATGTTGGACTTGAGTTTGAAGATGAGGACTTCACTGAAGAGTGTGGAAGAGGATGATTCCTTGAGCATTGTCATTGCAGCTGAAGCTTGAAGAGCAAGAAGAGCAAGTTGATACTTGAAGATCCAGTGGAGATTGAATGAAGAGCTGAGGCTTGAGCAAGAATTGAAGGATGAAGTAGACACTTCCAGATGATTAAAGATTACTCTGAGTAGATGAAGCTTGTAGATAAAGAGGAGAAGACCAAGTTGACACTGGCAAAGCAAAGAGAGCTGAAGCTTGAGGACCAAGTTGATACTTATGGAGAGGATTCAATTGAGATTGAATGAAGAGATAAGGCTTGAGGAATAAAAGATGAGTTGATACTTACATTGATGCTTGGAGAGCCTGAAGGAATCAAGTTGATACTTGCAGTTAAGAGTGAAGCCTGAGGGTGGAATTGACTGGAAAGCTGAAGCTTGAAGAAGAAGATTAAGTTGAACTTATGTTGAAGGGTTGAAACCTGGAGAAGCAAATTGATATTTGTCATGAAAGCTGATAGCCTTGAAAGGTGGTTGAAGTCTGAAGACTGGTTTGCTGTCAGAAGAGCTGAAGCTTGGGATTGGAAGAGAGTTGTTGATCTTCTTTCTTGTCTGTTTTCTTTTCTGTATTGCTGATGTGCCTTGTTTGACTTGCTTGATGAATTAGAATAAGTCCATGATTAGACTGACTTTAATCTAGGAGCATGATTGCACTAGAGGTTGAGTTGCTCCCTCTGCTTGTATTGTTACTGTATGGCTTTGCTTGCGGGTATTCGGTAGAGCCCGACTCCCTTGCCCATGTGGTTTATTTTGCTTGATAGCATGCTCTTACTTTCTTCTGTATGATTGCAGTTTACTGTATTTTGCTTGATAGCATGTTTTATTTCTTCAGTATGATTGCTGTTATTCATTCTGGCTTGAGGTTGAGATGAGCTTGTGGAGGCTGCTGCCCCACACACATTTCCTCCCTCACTTGCATTGCATGCATTTTACTGTATATCTGTTTACTGTTTAAGCTGATGCTTTATCTATGTCTGTGTGTCATTGACATGATCCCTTAGGACTCTCAGTTCCTTTGATAAGGAAGTGATGATAGAACTTTAGGTTGAAACCTATGCATGATAACTTCTAGGAGTTCCCTGTTTCAAACTTCAACTATAGGATGAATCCTTGGCATGACAACAGTAGGACTTGATAGTCTCCCCATTAGTTGAGCCTGTTCTCTTCTCATCTGAAAACAGCTTAAAATACAGTAATCATGAATGATTTCTTTCGTACGTTACGAGCCTTAAGCTATATGAGAAAGGATTGTTGGAGAGTTGCTTTTCAACAGTCTGGATGTTTAGTATGGCACCCTTTGGGTGACATGCGACGCATTCACTCTCAGGTCATAGTCTTTAGTGCGATTGAAATTGCAAACACAATAAAAAACACTTCTTCCGTAAAAGACAGAAAACAAACTTCAAACCTTTTTGCCCCGTGGGCCCATAATTCCAAGGAAAGCTTTTCTGAAGAAAATAGTGTCGTTAAACTTCAGCGCCAACGCAAACAGGCTTTGTCCCTAAGTGCTGGAACTGCTATTTAACCCTACTCGATAAAACAGATAAATCTGAACCCCCGTAATCCGTATTATCCTGAACTACGTAAGCTCTGATCTCTCATACCCGTTGAGAGTACGTAGGCACAATAATGATGTATTGGCGAGCCACCTTCCCCGTAACCCGTCGTAGGCCGAACTACGTTGACTCTGATTTCTCATTCTCTGATGAGAATACGTAGGCATAAAGTGCGACGCTTTGCCGAGTCGTTTTTCTTTTCTGTTTAAGCCAGCCTTGATAGGTAGATAGATAAACCAACTCGTCCAGTAAACACAACAAGCATGGATCCCGTCGAGTACGACGGACGTGAGGGGTGCTAATACCTTCCCCTTGCGTAACCGACTCCCGAACCCAGACAACGGTTGCGACGAACTTGTCTTACCCTTTTTCGTCAGGTTTTTCCGATCGTTTCCTTTCCCGCTTTGAGGGATAAATAACGAAAGGTGGCGACTCTTCTGTTTTGCCGGCACCTTATTTTCGCGGAAGCGACAGCTGGCGACTCTGCTGGGGAATAGTTAGTTTCCTGGGATCCAACGTCCCGTATGCGAGTCAGTTTGGGGATCCGACGTCCCCTGCGAGAGTCAATCCTAGCGCTTGTATGATTACTTGTTGGGTTGTGTTTATTTATCGCATTTTATTTCCCGCATTTTATTTCCAGTATGATATGATTATCTGTGCTGTTGTGGGAGGGGCATTCTGATGAGTGAGAAGCCAGACCCAGGCTTGAGTGAACATAGCATTAGTTGTGGAAATTAGTGGGCGCGTGCTTGCTTGGCAGGCACTAGTGTCTCATGAAATCCACACTCAGACGAGGTTCTCCCGGTTGGCTTCTTTTTCAACCCTTTGGGTTGAGGGGGTTGTTGGTTTGGAGGATTGTCGACTCAAGGGACCGATCATTTGTGATTCAGCCGAGTGAGGCCGCTTCATGAGCTGGTGATGCCACACCTTCTGGGTATCGTATCACCCCTCTTGAATGTCTGTGACGCTGATGAACACATAGGATGCCGAACTTGAGTCAGTTAGGTCCATACCTGTGAGCAGGGTTGGGTTTATTGTAGGAAACTTTGACCTTCAGATTACCTGGTTTTCTTGTCAGTGAATCAGTTTTGTTGGTACCAGAGGTTCTCATCATCAAACATATGATTGTTCTTGACAGAGCAGGTTTATGATTGGATCTGAGGATCTCATCAACAGATGTGTATGTTTGTTCTTGACAGAGCAGGTTTATGATTGGGATCAGAGGATCTTATTACCAGATGTTTGTTCTTGATAGAGCAGGTTTTGATTGGGGTCTGAAGATCTCATCAGCAGATGTATGATTGTTCTTGATAGAGCAGGTTTTGATTGGGGTCTGAAGATCTCATCAGCAGATGTATGATTGTTCTTGATAGAGCAGGTTTTGATTCGAATCAGAGGTCCTTATTATCAGATATGTGTTCTTGACAGAGCAGAGTTTTGGTCCTGTATCAGAGGTGCTTATTATCAGATGTTTGTTCTTGACAGAGCAGATTTATGTGTGTATTCTTGACAGAGCAGATTGGTGGTCTGATACCAGGGCTTTCGTCTTATCAGAGATAGTGGTTGTTCTTGATAGAGAAGGATTATGGTTTTGTTGATGCAGAATCTCCACAGCACAGTGGCCTTGATCTCCTGCTGCATGATTGCATTTTTACATTGCTTTGCATACTCATTTGCATTTCATTAACGTGTGTCTGTGTTGCAGGTACCGTTTTCCCCGATCCAGGATTTCTTGCCTCCTCTTGTATTGTTATGGGTTCTCTGAGGAAGACCGTGGCTTACAAGCTCCCTGCCCTTGATGTTGTTCAGCTGACTGGTTTGATTGCTTTAGCAGATGATTCTGTGAGAGATGAGTTCATAAAATCTTACGGCAAATTGCTCAGTTTGCTCGTGTTCAGCGCCATTCTCGCTCTGTGCATATATGGCATCATTATGTTCCCCAATATGCTCGATTTTGTAGACTTCGACGCATGTCGCATCTTTGCTTCAGGGAATCCAGTCCCTACCTTGATAGGAGATGTCTACCATTCCGTCCACTACAAAAACGAGAACAGAAGGGGTAAGAATGTCTCGTGCTGTGTGCCCTTGCTCTATAAATGGCTTGATGGTCATCTACCCAAGAAGGGTCCCTTTGCTTCGTCTGCAGCCACAGCTGAGTGGTCTGAGCGTTTGGTGAGTCTATCTGCAGAAGATATTGACTGGTTTGACAGAGATAGGTTGGGTACTGAGATTATCTTCAGCTGCAGCGGGTTTCCGAACGTGCCTTTGATAGGCAGGAAGGGCTGTATAAACTATAATCCGTCTTTGCTGGTCCGAGAGTTTGCTTACGCTTTGAGAACTCCGCCGAAGGATGAAGAGGTGCAGGAATCTCTGTACCTCACTAGTCTTCTAGAGGGGGATCTGTTATCTAAGCTTCAGCGCGCTTGGAATGGCATCAGTAAGAGGGGAAAACCATTGCTGGGGAGAAGCAATAATCAAGCCTACCCTTCGTATGTGACGTGGATCAGAGCCAGAGCCGATGCTATAGGGATGTCGTTTCTTCCTGCCAAGCCAGAAAGCCCTCCAGTGATTGAAGAGCCTACCACTGTGCCTATTCAGCAGCATAATCAGGTGTTAGCTAAGAGAGATGAATTGAAGAGGGCAAATGAAGAACTGGAGAAAAATTTGCGCAACTCCGAAGTGAGAGAAACGAAGCCGTTTATTCCTTCAAGAGGCAGACAGAGCTGGTGAACCAGCTGAGGACAGATTTGACTAAGCAGATAGCCGAGCGTGAACGCATGGGTCGAGACTTCAAAGCTGTCAATGACGTACTGGCCACGAAGAAGCAGCACTTGGACGAAGCGTATCAGAGGATATCCAAGTTCAACCAGCACTGGAAGGCTTCCTTAGCCAACAGGAAAGAGCGGGAGGATAAGCTGATGCTACAGATCTCCAAGCTGAAAGCCCAGGCGAAGGCTAGTGAGAAGAGGTTTGATGAAGAAACCGCTCGCAGATACGCCGCTGAAGGCCAGCTCAACAGAGCTCTCGCTAACCTGAAGGAGCGCAAACTGACGTTTGAATTCAAGAAGCGGAAGCTAGAAGATTGTTTCGGCGAAGGAGCATGGGAAGATTCGGTCGAAGGTCTTCAGTACACCATTATGCAGAGGGAGTTACTCGTCGAAGGGTTACTCACTCGGCCTGATCATCCAGAAACGAAGGGGTTGTTAGAAGAGTTTCGCGCCCGTGGCCATGCTTGACTATTTGTATTCCTTTTGTTTTGATCGTTGTTGTAGGCTGACCATCACCAGGCTTGTTGGCTGGGGTCATGCTGTTGATTCATCTTGTACTCACTGATGTTGTGTACTGCCTTGATGGGCTTTCTTTATATATGAGATTGTTATTTCCATGACTGGACTCGGACTTCTTATTATCAGCTCTGGCACTCAGGCACTAGGATCAGGGGAGATCTCCCTAACACATAGACAAACGTTTGCATTTGCATGAAACATTTGCATAACGAGCAATTTATCGTTTTTTCCTAACCCTTTTGTGTTTTCAGGTTGTTTCAGGTTGTTCCAGGATTGATCAGAGACATATCCATCGCTATCCGACCAGAGCAAATCAAACCAGAATCATGGAGCAAGTGCAAACTGATGTTCAGGAACTCCGTGAAAGAATGGACCGCTTCATGGAGCTCATGCAAGCGGTCGCTAATGGCCAGGATCAGCTCAGAACCTTGGTTCAGCCTCTGATTTCAAGGGTCGATAGCAATGGGGTACTCCATGGTGGGACTGTGCCTACTCCTCCACCTGTGGAAACTCCTCAGAATGGCGTCCCCGTGACCGGGGGGAATGGCAGTGCCAACGGCAATGTGATAGCTAACGTGGGACTCAACGGTAATACGACGGGCGTCGGTAATGGGAGTCTGGAAGCTAATGTCAATGTTGGGCAGGGCAACGGCAATGCAGGTGTTGGGAATCTGTTTGGGCCGCAACCATGGTTAGAATACCGTCAAGACGATGTGTTCTGTCAGAGAGGTGCTGAAGGGGAGCTGACTGCTGAAGCACGGCTTAGGTTCAAGGCACTCGAGGATAAGATGAGAAATATCGAGAACCAGAACAGCCTGGGCGTTGATATGTCCAAGTTGGGACTGATCGCTGATTTCAAGGTGCCTCCTAAGTTCAAGGTACCTGACTTCGAAAAGTACAAGGGCACTACTTGCCCTCGCGTCCACCTGAGATCATATTACAGGAAAATGTCCGCTCATTCTGAGGACGAGAAGTTGCTGATGCACTTCTTTCAGGACAGTCTGTCCGGACCGTCCCTCGAATGGTACATGAGTCTGGAGCCTACTAGTGTGCGCACGTGGAAGGACCTTGCTGAAGCATTTGTGCACCACTACCAATACAACAACGACTTGACCCCAAACTGAGTCCAGCTACAGAATCTGTCGCAAAGGAACAACGAAGGGTTTAAGGAATACGCCCAGCGGTGGCGTGAGTTGGCAGCCAGGGTTCAGCCGCCGATGGTCGAACGTGAGCTCGTGCAGATGTTCGTAGCCACCCTCCCAGGGGTTTACTATGAGAAATTGGTCAGCGGCATGTCTGGAACCTTCTCAGATCTCATTATCACAGGAGAGCACATCGAAAATGGGATCAAACTCGGGAAAATTCAAGGTGAGTCATCCTCAGCTGGAGGAGGCGGAAAGAAACCTTATAGTGGCAAAAGACGGGAAGGAGAAGCGAGCGCTGTGACCAACGCTCGAAGGAAGAGAAAAGGTCCTCACCAGCAGGTGGCCAGTATAACTATCCCGGCAGTTCAACAGCCACAGCAGCAGCAACCGAATCAACAAGGGTATAGAAAGTATCAAAATCGGGCACCTCTGTCGAGCCGTCACCTCGAGACACCGCCCATGTCGTACTTGCAACTATTGCAGACCTTGCTTCAGCTACAGTTGATCCAGAAGAGAACCCTGGCTCCCTTGACAGGGGCGCCTCCGCCGGGTTATGACGCGAATGCAACTTGTGAGTTTCACTCAGGGGCACCAGGCCACACAATAGAGAATTGCAAAGCCTTCAAGCACAAGGTGCAGGACATGGTGGACGCTAAGATCATCAACTTCTCTGATAATGTGCCAAATGTCACGAAGAACCCTATGCCGAATCATAGGGGAGGTGGAGTAAACGCCATTATTGAAGACGAGAACTTGGATGTGTTGACTGACGTCAGAGATCTGAAGACGCCGCTTAGCTTCGTTAAAGCTAAGTTGATGAAAAAAGGTTTCTTTCCAGGTTGCGGAGAGCTGTGTATGGGCTGTGCTACTAGTCCTGATGGATGCGAACAGTTGATAGAGGGAATTCAAAGTCTGATGACTGAAGGGATTTTACAGTTCAGCCGGAGGGCCGAAAGCGGATCGGGAGAGGTAATGCTGAAGCAAGATGATGAGGTTGCCACCATCACCATCCCTCGCCAGACGATAACTATTTCTGCACCCAGGCCGCCCATGATTACCATCACCAAAGCTGGGCCGATACCGTTCGAAAGCACTAATGCTGTCCCATGGCATTACGGGGCTGAAGTCTACTGCAACAGACAGAAGTTGGAGCTAGAACCATTTGGGTCGTCTGTGGAGAACCTTGCGGGAATTAGCGGAATTACTCGCAGCGGAAGAGTATTTGCACCACCTGAGGTCGTGGCAGACAAGGCGGACAGAGCTGATGCAGCTGATAAAGGGAAGAGTAAAGTCGTCGAAGAGACCCCTCGTGGGGTAGAAAAATACTTACTTGTTAAAGATGCCGAGGAGTTTATGCGGTTGATTAAAATGAGTGACTACAAGATTATGGATCATCTCCATCAGACACCCTCGAAGATTTCCATCCTGAACTTGTTGTTGTGCTCTGAAGCACACCGCAACGCGCTGCTGAAGGTGTTGAATGCCGCATATGTACCGCAGGAAATATCGGTAAATCAGCTAGAAGAGGTCGTAGCCCACGTGAATGCTGGAAATGGGCTAGGGTTCACTGATTTGGAGCTGACGCCGAAAGGGAGGAATCACAATAACGCTCTGCACATCTCGATAGAGTGTAGGGGAACGATTATGTCGCACGTGTTGGTGGACACGGGTTCGTCGCTCAATGTTCTTCCGAAGAAGGCATTGATGAAGTTGGATACTCGTGGAGTGATTTGCACACCCAGTGATCTGGTTGTGAAGGCGTTCGATGGAACCAAACGCCATGCTTTCGGGGAGGTGACCCTGCCAATCCAAGTAGGGCCGGAAACGTTCGACGCAATCTTTTACATTATGGACATCATGCCCGCCTACAGCTGTCTCTTGGGCCGGCCGTGGATCCATGCTGCGGGTGTCGTGACCTCCACGTTGCACCAGAAACTCAAGTATGCTGTCGGAGGTAGCATAGTGACCGTGTGTGGCGAGGAAGACATCATGGTGAGCCATTTGTCGTCCTTCAAGTATGTTGAGATGGATGGGGAAATCCACGAGACCCTATGCCAAGCGTTCGAAGCTGTTAAAGTGAAGGACGTAGCTCTTGTAGTCACTGAGAAGCCAGAGATGACTCTCTCTTCATTCAAGGAAGCCCGGGCTGTTGTTCAGGCCGGATCTACCCCAGGGTGGGGGCGAATTTTGGAGATACCTAACAAGCAAGACAAGTTTGGGTTGGGATATTCTCCTGGAGCTGAAGCTTTTTCTTCTAGCAGTGCGTCGCGAGGTAAAGGGCCGATCCAGTTTACCAGTGGCGGGGTGATATTTGAAAGCATCAGCGCGGTGTCTGAAGACAGCGGGGATAGCGACTGTGACCTCGACTCTTGGATCCAGCCAAGCAAGCCAGGCGAGGGTCTTACCAACTGGTCCGTCAAGGATATCATCCAGATGACAAGCGAAGAGTAATGATTTACTTTTTCCAATCATTGTACAACCCTATGTCCTACCCGGGGCATATTGGTTTTATTGTCAGGGCCTTGTTGGATTATGTACATGCATTTTATCAATAAATCAGAAGGTGTTTTTCTTTGTATTCAAATATTGTGATCTCTGTTATTCCTGTTTTATATTTGTTTTGAAAAACAATAAAATGGCAATGAGGTTTGTGCTAACCTGCATATCCTTGTTTTAAGCTTAACCCTTGTTATTGCAGGATCTACATAGCAGATGACATCGACTCTGGACCTTCTGCGGCTCACTTCGACTTCGATTTCCCGATCTATCAAGCCGAAGAAGAGATTGATGAAGACGAAGACCTTCCTGAAGAGTTGGCCCGCTTGTTGAAACAAGAAGAGAAGGTTATTCTGCCTCATGAAGAGGAGATCGAGATTGTGAATCTGGGTTCTGAAGAACTCGTCAGGAACGTCAGGATAGGGGCTGCATTGCAGGGTGATGTCAAGCAGAGATTGGTCGAGATGCTGAGAGAGTATAGTGATATCTTTGCTTGGTCATACGAAGATATGCCCGGACTTGATACTGACATCGTGGTCCACCACTTGCTGCTGCGAGAAGATTGTACTCCCGTTAAGCAGAAGCTTAGGAGGACACGACCAGATATGGCCGTTAAGATCAAAGAAGAAGTGCAGAAGCAGCTTGATGCTGGCTTCTTAGCGGTCACTACTTACCCTCCGTGGGTCGCCAACATAGTGCCTGTACCGAAGAAGGACGGTAAGGTACGCATGTGCGTCGATTATCGGGATTTGAATAGGGCGAGCCCTAAAGATGATTTCCCGCTGCCTCATATTGATGTGTTGGTCGACAATACAGCTCAGTTCTCCGTGTTTTCGTTCATGGATGGCTTCTCCGGTTACAATCAGATCAAGATGGCGCCGGAGGACATGGAGAAAACGACGTTTATCACACCCTGGGGAACATTTTGCTACAAGGTGATGCCTTTCGGTCTGAAGAACGCAGGGGCCACTTACCAATGAGCTATGGTTACTTTGTTTCATGATATGATTCATCATGAGATTGAAGTCTATGTTGATGACATGATTGCGAAGTCCCAAACGGAGGAGGGACATCTGGTCAATTTGCTGAAGCTTTTTGAGAGGCTTAGGAAGTTCAGGTTGAGGCTGAATCCTAACAAGTGTACTTTCGGAGTACGGTCCGGAAAGTTACTGGGGTTTATCATGAGTGAAAGAGGCATCGAGGTTGATCCTGCGAAGATTAAAGCAATACAAGAAATGCCAGTTCCGAAAACAGAAAAAGAAGTTCGTGGTTTCCTGGGCCGAATAAACTACATTGCAAGGTTTATCTCTCAGCTCACGGCCACGTGTGAACCGATGTTCAAGCTTTTGAAGAAAGATCAGGCGATTATCTGGAACGAGGATTGCCAGAAGGCATTCGACAAGATAAAGCAGTATCTGCAGGAACCTCCAATCTTGATACCCCCAGTGGCTGGACGGCCTCTAATCATGTACTTGACAGTTCTTGAGAATAGTATCGGGTGTGTTCTCGGTCAGCACGACGAGACGGGCAGAAAGGAGCATGCCGTTTACTACTTGAGTAAAAAGTTCACAGACTGTGAATCTCGTTATTCGATGCTGGAGAAGACGTGTTGTGCGCTAGCCTGGGCTGCCAAACGTTTACGACAGTACATGCTCAATCACACTACCATGCTAATTTCGAAGATGGATCCGATCAAGTACGTCTTCGAGAAGCAAGCACTTTCGGGCAGGATTGCCAGATGGCAAATGGTGTTGACAGAATATGATATCCAGTACGTTTCCTAGAAGGCCATCAAGGGAAGCGTATTGTCTGATTACCTTGCCGAACAACCGATCGAGGATTATCAGCCGATGAAGTTTGAATTCCCTGATGAGGATATCATGTTTCTCAAAGCAAAGGATTGCGATGAACTGTTGCCCGACGAGGGTCCAGATAGGAAATCCCAGTGGAAATTGATATTTGACGGGGCGGTTAATTCATACGGAAGTGGCATTGGGGTGATCATCACGACTCCCCACGGATCCCACATCCCGTTTACTGCGAGACTGACGTTTCCAGTCACCAATAATAAAGCGGAGTACGAAGCATGCATCATGGGTCTAGAAGAAGCGATTGATTTGAGAATCAAGAACCTAGATGTATATGGTGACTCGGCACTTGTGATTAACCAGATTAAAGGGGAGTGGGAGACTCGCCAATCGAATTTGGTGCCGTACATGAATTATGCCAGAAGGCTGCTTCCGTTCTTTGATCGAGTGGAACTCCATCATGTGCCCAGAGCAGAAAATCAGATGGCTGATGCCTTAGCCACGTTGGCTTCGATGTATAAAGTCAATTTTTGGAATGAAGCTCCAAGAATTGTCCTTTCTCGTCTTGATAGACCTGCATTCGTCTTTGCGATCGAGGAAGCCGCCGACGGCAAGCCATGGTTCCACGATATCCAGACTTTCCTTATGACTAAGGAGTATCCTGCGGGTGCGTCGACCCAGGATAAGAAGACTCTAAGGAGGCTGTCTGGAAATTTTTATCTCAATCTTGATGGAGTTTTGTATAAAAGAAACCACGATCTCGTGCTACTCAGATGTGTAGATGAGAAAGAGGCGAGTATGCTCATGGAAGAAGTCCATGAAGGCACATTTGGTACGCACGCCGGCGGGCATGCTATGACAAGAAAGATCCTGAGAGCAGGATACTACTGGCTGACGATGGAATCAGATTGCTTTAAATTCGCGAAAAGATGTCATAAATGCCAGATTTAAGCTGATAAAGTTCATGTGCCGCCGTGCCCGTTAAATGTCATGTCCTCCCCGTGGCCGTTCTCAATGTGGGGCATCGACATGATAGGCAAGATCGAGCCCACTGCATCTAACGGTCATCGCTTTATTCTAGTAGCTATCGACTACTTAACCAAGTGGGTGGAGGCAGCCTCATATGCTAATGTGACCAAGCAGGTGGTGGCTAAATTCATAAAGAGGGATATCATCTGTCGTTACGGAATTCCCGAGCGGATCATTACTAATAATGGTTCGAACCTGAATAACAAGATGATGAAGGAGATGTGCTAGAGTTTCAAGATTGAACACCACAACTCATCTCCTTATCGGTCGAAGATGAATGGCACCGTTGAAGCGGCCAATAAGAACATAAAGAAGATTGTTCAGAAGATGGTTGTGACCTACAAAGATTGGCACGAGATGCTGCCATTTGCATTGCACGGTTATCGTACAATGGTACGTACATCAACCGGGGCAACTCCTTTCTCCTTAGTATACGGTATGGAAGCTGTCCTACCATTAGAAGTGGAGATCCCTTCTTTGCGAGTTTTGGTTGACGTGAAACTCGACGAGGCAGAATGGATTACGAACCGACTAAACCAACTCAGCCTGATGGACGAGAAGAGGTTAGCATCGATTGCGCATGGTCGTCTGTACCAAAGCCGAATGAAGAAAGCTTATGATAAGAAGGTGCGTTCTAGAAGCTTTCAGATGGGTGATCTCGTCCTGAAGAAGATTCTTCCTCCACACTCCGATCACCGGGGCAAGTGGACTCCCAATTACGAAGGTCCGTACGTCGTCAACAAGGTCTTCTCGGGAGGAGCTTTGTTGTTATCCACGATGGATGGTGAAGATTTTGCATCCCCGGTGAACGCAAACCTAGTTAAAAAATACTTTTCTTAAAAATGACCCGCTGGAAAGAAAAAGAGAGTCCAGGCAAAAATGGGGCATCCTGGCGAACCATAAAAAAGGAAAAAGGTTCGGGCAAAAATTAGGGATATAAGCTGAAAAATGTACACCCGCAAAGTCGAAAACCCGGATGGGCGACTTTGGCAAAAAAGGGTATCCCGGTGAATTGAAAACCCGCAAAGGGCGGTTCACGCAAAAGTTAGGGATTTGAAAAAGCAAATGACTGCGTTCCGCGTGTGGACTGTATTTGTTTAGTGGTTTGGAAGACCTGAGGGCCGTTTATCTGAATAAATCTCTTCTGAAGCTGAAGCGTCAGAGAAGTATCGAAATCGAGTGGGTCATAGAGGGATCGACTCATGGTGTTCGTCTACGCCTCGTTGCGGACATTTGCATATACTGATGTATATTTATGTTTTTACTTTTTTGCGCAGCCTCCTCATTTCAGGAGCTTGCATCTGTTGTAAAACATTTTTACCCATTCAGGGGTTCGTTATCAAGAAAATGTATACTACTCAGCAATTCTGTTTGTCTGTTTAGCATTTATCTGTTTTGTTTGCGAAAAAGAACGCCGATGTTTTTGACAAAATGCGCATACATAAACTTACTGGCCTAGGCCACTGATTGTTGAAACAATGAGTTACTTGAACATTGTCACAAGATGATAACCTTGATAGGTCCCTTTGAGAAGGGTATCTTGTCTGTTTGTTTGTGTTGGTGCAGGTGTAGCATGCTCCAGGCAGTATGCCGTGCGCGTCCCCAAGCAGGATGATTCCTCCTTCTCCAGCAAAGTTCAGGCATCCTCTCCCCGCAGAGTCTGAACGTGAAATCGTAAGCGTTAATACGTCTCCCCAGGCAGAGAAGATTCTCTCCCCAATCAGATGTATCCTAAGGGAACGACATCTCCCCAGCTGAGTCAAGCGCTGAAGCGTGTGTTCATCCCCCAGCAATGGGTCACAAGTGCAAGTCTCGTAGGAGACCATTCACTGAAGTGTGCAGCAATTGATAGTTCCAGACTGAAGTCCCCAGCGGAATTGAGATTCCCCACAGAGTCGTACTCTCCCTAGCAAGCAGGATGATTCCTTCTTCCCCAGCTGAGTTTGCAGAACCCCAAGAGAGCCGAGTCCTTGGAAGCCGTTCGGGCCATGATTGGTTTTCCCCAGTAGAATGTTGAATAGCTGATGCTGTTTTCCCCCGCCGGAGTCGTTATCTCCAGGAAGCTCTGGCTGCGAATTTCGTGCAGTTTGTTTCCGCGATTGACATCGCTTTCCTCAGCAGGTCCAGGTTCTCGTAGAGCTTCGTGCCCCCTGCAGCAGTCGACTGAAGTTTGCTTCCCCATGCGGAGTCCGATTGAGATCGGCGCGACCTTCTTCAGGATGATTGCTTCCTCCACCAGAGTGGTTCTTTCTCCTTGACAGGAAGATCCTCCCTTCGGCATTTATTTTGCTGACGGGGCCGCAGCATTTTGCATGATTGCATAGCATTTATCATAAACGCGTAGCATTTCCACCGTGAGGAGCATTGCGGCATATGCATATTAAACATGAGCTAGGTCGCTACCGCTTTTGTTTTGCAGGTGTTCCTCCGCAGAGTCGCTTGCCCAAGATGATTCTTGAATTCTCCCCAGCAAGGTCGTTTGCTTAAGATGATTCTTAAAATCCCCAGTGCAGTCTCCAGAGTTGGTTGCTCAAGTTGACGCTTAGAGTCCCCGGCGGAGTGCTCGCTCAGGACGATTCCTGAAATCTCCAGCATAGTTATTTGCTCAAGATGATTCTTGAAGTCCCCAGTGGAGTTATTTGTCTAAGATGATTCTTGATTTCCTCAGCAGAGATGATTCACCCAGATTGATTTCCGGATCCCCGAAGCAAAGTTACTTGATAGTTCTCCAGAACCCCCCCCAGCGGAGATGCGTCATCCCCAGCAGGTTTCTGAACAGCGAAGTTGAAACTTCCCTTGAAGACTTGATGATTGAAGTCCAACTGTATTGACGAAGCAGTTCTCTCAGCTGATGCAGAGTGCCTGATGGTAGAAGTTGGATATCCCCAATTGGTTCATGATTGACCGAGAATTCTATTCCCGACTTACTGATGAAGTCCGGCTGATGCCCGAAAGTTTTTTTCGAATGCCCGATGGCATGATTAACTTGATTGTTGACCTGATGAGTCCCGAGGAATCTTGATGCCTGACGACATGATCGACCATGTATTACTGGTTACCGTGTGACCCGTTCTCCAGCTAGTTGTCGTGCAGCTAATATTTCAGTTTTCGAAGATTTGTTCCCATCTGAGTACCGTGTACTTGTGCAGTTGGCAAATTTCCGGGTTTGTCGGTATTCAACCGTCTCGCACCTTGATTGGTTGAGAGCCGTTCGCTTCTCACCCAGTCAGGTTCAAGCCGTTTGAATAGGGGCAGCTGTTGGACCCCAAAATTTGACCAACATTTCTTTACCTAGCTTGTGTTTCATTTCATTCACATTAGCATTATCATTTGCATTTCATTTACATGTATGCCGGAGATCAAGAGGTATGATCACCAATCAAGAGCTACACAAGACTTTGAGGCTGGCTAAGAAGCTTACTCTAGTGTTCAAGGGTAGATATCTTTGTCAGAGAAGTTAGAAGATCCTCAGAGAGAGTGGTTGAAACCAAGAGAGTGTGCCTCCTAACTTGAGAGTTATGGGAAGACCATCAGATGATTCTGAAGCCAGGAGTGTGTACTTGAAGCCTTGAGAGAGCTTATGAGATGTTTTGAAAGCCATCATGAAGCCTAGACAGGTCATTGTGCAAGATTGAGAAGCCTCAGCCATGAGTGGTGTAATTAGGGTTTGACTGGGTCAACCCTAGGTCAACTGATGATTTGAACAAGGTTGAGACCTAATTCAAGGGCCATGTGATCATGGATTGACACATTGAGATGTTCCAAGGATGATTCCAAGGTCAACTCATCATGATTGAAGAGTTTGAGAAGTTTCAAGCTAGGGTTTCTAAGGCTTGACAGTGTAAAATCCCCTAGTTTGACCCCTATCTCCAAGGCAGTTTAGCTCACGATGTGATTGTCATCTCATCTTACCCCCAACATGAATGTTGTAGAGCTTATTCTTAGCTTTAATTTGAGTACTAGAAGTCTTTGATAGGATTTGTAGAACTCAAGTTATGACTTTGACAAGTTACATGTCATCTGAGGTATGTGAATCTGGGGCCTTGAAAGTTACCCAACTTGCATCAAACGTTTTCTCAAGAAGGATGATTCCTATGAACTTTTGGTCAACATGAATGTTGTTCCTTATCTTCTTAGCTTTCTAGAGAGTACTATAAGTTCTTGATAGGATTTGTAGAACTCAAGTTATGGCTTTGACAAGTCAAGGGCATTTTAGTCATTTGGAGATTACAGGTCATTTCAACCATAAGGCCATAACTCCTATTTCCAAGCTTCAAATGGAAAAATATTCAACATCAAACTTGTTCAAAATGATGTTTTAAGGCTATTAAGGAGGTCATGAGATGTTGGAAAGGCTTGTAGCTCAAAGTTGCAAAAATGACCTAAAATAAGGGCATAAGTTAAATAAACCAAAGTTGGAAATTGATATTTTCAACCTACACATCCAAACCATGGCATGTAATATATCATTTTGACTCTAGAAAACATTTTAAGAACAATGGTTTAGCCACATTTTTGATTTGAGGTCTAAATTGTGGACTTGCTTTGAAAAGCACTTACTTGCATATTAAGCAACACTTGCAAAACTCAAAATCAAGGCATGAGCAAGGCTTTTTGCAAGCTAAACACCTCTAATATCTCACTTGGGGAGATTTTGGGATGAGAACAAGTGGCTGTACCAAGGGAAACAGAATTGAGCATGGCATGATAAGTGATTGGAAAATCTCATGACATGAGAAGTGGAAAATCTCATTAGAAGGATCTAGAGGGTTCTAGATCATCCAAACTTCATCTATATAAGGAGTAGAGATGATCCATTGAAGGGGTTGGTGATCATTGAAGGATTGAGCATAGTTTGAGATTGAGTTTTCTTGAATTGCAATTGAGATCGGTTTCACCAAATTCCTCATTCTCCATCCATTTTCTTGATTGAAACATCTTCCATGGATGTCAAGGGTTGATTCCAGATCATTTTCAAGAAGAATTGGTGGCTAAATCGTGTATGAGCAAGTGAGCTTCTCCATCTGCAAATCACCATCGGGTTCCAAGATTCAAGCACTTTCCATTGGTTCTTTTGCATACAGAAGCAAGAGGAAGGTTCAGTGATCGTGTCCAGAAGATTAGAGAGCTTGATTTGGAGGATTAGGGCATCTGTTCAACCAAGATTTTCAGGTTGGTACCTCTCTTCCTATAGCATGATTTATGTAGAATTAGGTTGAATTAAGGTGTTAGATTGATTGTAGAATGGTGTAGGATGGATTCCAGATAGTTAATTGATGAATTAGAGACAAATTAGGTGAATTGCCATTTTCGGTTAAGATTGGGATATGATGAATCTTGGGGTTTCAGAGGAAACTAAGGGTATGGTTGAACTCGTGGCAAGATTTTGGATGAGATTCATGTTTTGACCTCTTGGATTGGAGGCCTCTAGGGAGAACTAGGGTTGAAGGGGATGATCGGAGCTCCACCGGTGGTGGCCGGAGCTAGGCGCGAAGTTCAGGCGTTTGAAAGGTTGAAGATGAAGTTTGCACCCTCAGATCTTGTTTTGACCTTTGACTGGGAGATGATCCAAGGGCCACGTTTTAAAGTTGAGTTGTGAAGGATTCTAAAGCATGAAACGATGCGTTTCATTTAGTCAGTGTTGTTGGATTTTCATTTAATTTTCATTTTTATTCATGGTTTTTGTAAAAATCATAATTAATTGAAAATTTATCCAATTAAACCCATTCTTTTTGCATTTTACTCATGATTGAGTCTATTATTTTTTAGAGAAAAAATATTTTCATTTCATGTAATTTCTGATTTAATAGGAATTTTATATTTTAATTGATATTAAAATGTTTATGTTTGATGCATATTTTTGTGGATTTTTGTTTGATCTCATGGTGATGATTTTGAGCCTAATATTTTGTGTGTGATTAGGTTAGACATGTATGATCCCATAGATTTTTTCTCACATTTCTTTGGTGAAGATAGGTGTGCTTTCTAGATTGATATTTAGATGCTTCCTTTTTAGGGTTTTAGGTTGATACCTTAGAATGTAGAATTTAGTTCTAGGTCTAATCTGATGGTTTGATCTTTGAAACTAATATGGTAGAGTCATGATTGACCTAGGTTCCCATGGCAATTTTTGTAGGATTTTACAATTGATTTTAGTATTTTAGTTAGGACTAACTTTAGTACTAGGTTTTAGGTGATCCTAATTCACCAATTCAACTAGTTTAACTTCTTTAGTTCCCTTAGGTTAGGGTTTGTGCTTGGTTTGCCCTTGGTTGAGATTGAAGACAAGTTGAAGACAAGGTGAAGTTGCTTGAAGTTGCTTGGAGCTTTGGATTTGTGCCTGAATGTGTCTGATGAAGATTAGGAAATAGGACATAGGGAGGGCCTTATAGTTAGAATGATTTCTTTCACAAACATGGAAAGCCTCTTGTGCTTCCATTCCTCCCAATGATTAAAAGTCCTTCCATGGTATTCACCTCCCTCCTTTGGAAGGATAAGTGATGGTACCTAGGAAGTAGAACTTTTGAGGGAACCATTCTTCTGATGTTAAACCCTTATGGGCCTCCTTTGGTGGTCAATAAGCAGTTTAATATCCTAGCTTATCCTGTTAAATCAATTGTCTTCTGATTGGAGTATCTTGAGAGATGTTGGACTTTAGTTTGAAGATGTTGGACTTGAGTTTGAAGATGAGGACTTCACTGAAGAGTGTGGAAGAGGATGATTCCTTGAGCATTGCCATTGCAGCTGAAGCTTAAAGAGCAAGAAGAGCAAGTTGATACTTGAAGATCCAGTGGAGATTGAATGAAGAGCTGAGGCTTGAGCAAGAATTGAAGGATGAAGTTGACACTTCCAGATGATTAAAGATTACTCTGAGTAGCTGAAGCTTGTAGATAAAGAGGAGAAGACCAAGTTGACACTGGTAAAGCAAAGAGAGCTGAAGCTTGAGGACCAAGTTGATACTTATGGAGAGGATTCAATTGAGATTGAATGAAGAGCTGAGGCTTGAGGAATAAAAGATGAGTTGATACTTACATTGATGCTTGGAGAGCCTGAAGGAATCAAGTTGATACTTGCAGTTAAGAGTGAAGCCTGAGGGTGGAATTGACTGGAAAGCTGAAGCTTGAAGAAGAAGATTAAGTTGAAATTATGTTGAAGGGTTGAAACCTGGAGAAGCAAATTGATATTTGTCATGAAAGCTGATAGCCTTGAAAGGTGGTTGAAGTTTGAAGACTGGTTTGCTGTCAGAAGAGCTGAAGCTTGGGATTGGAAGAGAGTTGTTGATCTGCTTTCTTGTCTGTTTTCTTTTCTGTATTGCTGATGTGCCTTGTTTGACTTGCTTGATGCATTAGAATAAGTCCATGATTAGACTGACTTTAATCTAGGAGCATGATTGCACTAGAGGTTGAGTTTCTCCCTCTGCTTGTATTGTTACTGTATGGCTTTGCTTGCGGGTATTCGGTAGAGCCCGGCTCCCTTGCCCATGTGGTTTATTTTGCTTGATAGCATGCTCTTACTTTCTTCTGTATGATTGCAGTTTACTGTATTTTGCTTGATAGCATGTTTTATTTCTTCAGTATGATTGCTGTTATTCATTCTGGCTTGAGGTTGAGATGAGCTTGTGGAGGCTGCTGCCCCACACACATTTCCTCCCTCACTTGCATTGCATGCATTTTACTGTATATCTGTTTACTGTTTAAGCTGATGCTTTATCTATGTCTGTGTATCATTGACATGATCCCTTAGGACTCTCAGTTCCTTTGATAAGGAAGTGATGATAGAACTTTAGGTTGAAACCTATGCATGATAACTTCTAGGAGTTCCCTGTTTCAAACTTCAACTATAGGATGAATCCTTGGCATGACAACGGTAGGACTTGATAGTCTCCCCATTAGTTGAGCCTGTTCTCTTCTCATCTCAAAACAACTTAAAATACAGTAATCATGAATGATTTCTTTTGTACGTTACGAGCCTTAAGCTATATGAGAAAGGATTGTTGGAGAGTTTCTTTTCAACAGTCTGGATGTTTAGTATGGCACCCTTTGGGTGACATACGACGCATTCACTCTCAAGTCATAGTCTTTAGTGCGATTGAAATTGCAAACACAATAAAAAACACTTCTTCCGTAAAAGACAGAAAACAAACTTCAAACCTTTTTTCCCCGTGGGCCCATAATTCCAAGGAAAGCTTTTCTGAAGAAAATAGTGTCGTTATACTTCAGCGCCAACGCAAACAGGCTTTGTCCCTAACTGCTGGAACTGCTGTTTAACCCTACTCGATAAAACAGATGAATCTGAACCCCTGTAATCCGTATTATCCTGAACTACGTAAGCTCTGATCTCTCATACCCGTTGAGAGTACGTAGGCACAATACTGATGTATTGGCGAGCCACCTTCCCCGTAACCCGTCGTAGGCCGAACTACGTTGACTCTGATTTCTCATTCTCTGATGAGAATACGTAGGCATAAAGTGCGACGCTTTGCCGAGTCGTTTTTCTTTTCTGTTTAAGCCAGCCTTGATAGGTAGATAGATAAACCAACTCGTCCAGTAAACACAACAAGCGTGGATCCCGTCGAGTACGACGGACGTGAGGGGTGCTAATACCTTCCCCTTGCGTAACCGACTCCCGAACCCAGACAACGGTTGCGACGACCTTGTCTTACCCTTTTTTGTCAGGTTTTTCCAATCGTTTCCTTTCCCGCTCTGAGGGATAAATAACGAAAGATGGCGACTCTTCTGTTTTGCCGGCACCTTATTTTCGCGGAAGCGACAATAGTAATTAAAGAATACAACATAAGTCTGAAATTCAACATTTTGATAAGTAGTGGAGAATATCGGGACTGAATAGTTAAAACCTTCCAACATAATTATAACAAATGTAGCTATTAGTAAAATATCAACATGAGAGATTCACATGACAATCTCCATCAACATAAAATTATCCAACAATTGAGGTATATATATATAGTTTCCTCCCAACATAAACAAAATAAGCGTCAACCCCCAGTGTTACATATTAGAGCAGACAGCAACTCGACCAAAGCATAAAGGAGAGTATCCTCTTCTACTAACATCCACACCTTCATTGTGGATCACCTGCGTGTTACCCACATGGAGACAACATTCAAACATAAGGGGTGAGATCTCATGATAATATAAAGGAAATCATGATAAACAGTATGCATTAGGTTAACACATGCATTATCACCAATTCTACAACACAACATACCCAACTCCAACACTAAGTTATTCAAGCATAAAGATAACACAACAACAATTCAGCTAAATATCTCATATTAATCAACCAACCACATCATAATTACTTATCCACCAACAAACATGGAATCACATGATAACAAATCCAATTAATCACAACAATACCATATATTAGCTACATAGCGACATAGTTAATATATAATGCAATGAGACTCACAACCTGACTCAATGCATTATGCATGTGGTACCAATTTTCATGAACACCCAGGTCCGCTATTTTGATCCCCACCCTCTAGGATCATAACGACTCACTGACCCGTCACCTCCGGAATCAGCTACCGGCCCAATCCAATAAGGAAATTTTAGGCTCACTGTTGTACCCCAAATTTTGACCCCTTAGATCCTCATTATCATTTTTAGAAGCATGATCAGGAATTATCTAACCCTAAATCAGTGCAAGTTCATCATTATCAAGTTACAGACAAATCAGGGTTCTTGCACCGACAAATTCAAAACAACCAAGAAATGATCAACCAATGATTTGGGACAATTCAATCATGGAATGAAATCAAAGATAATATCAAAGTCAAAAGAGAAGTCAATTTGAAGAAATCAGTTCAGAATCAAAGACAGTGCGGTCGGGAGGCCCCGATTAGGGTTTTTAAACAGTGAAAAGTCAACTGTGGTTTGACTTTGAGGTTGGAAGATGTTTTAATGGTGGGAGTTAGGTCCATGAAGTTCATATAGACTATTAAAGACTATTCAAGAAGTATCAAAGTCTCAGGATGTCCAGAATGTCAACAGGCAACTCAATCGGCACCGATCGATCGTACGGTTGACCGAAAAGTCAACTCCTCAAATTTTGAGAATTGGGATCCAAGTTGTGAATAAAAGTTGTTCCTTATGTCATAATGGACTTGCATATCAATTTTCATGATCATTGGATCAAGGATGAGAGAGTAATCGAGAAATCGGGAAATTAGGGTTTTGAAAAGGGCTAAACCGTATCTCCTTAACCACACATCCAATTGAGCTGGTTCTAGTCTCATTTGAAAGCTCTTGACAAGTCCTAAAAAAGTCACATACTAGTCCACAACCAGAAAATGCATACTTTTTGAGATAGAAGCAAAAACATTCCTAGAAGGGAAAATAACTTAGAAAATTTCTAAGTTATTTTCACTTTAAAAGCTAAAATTAGCCAACTTCAAGGGGGTTTTCACCTAGTTCCAATTGGAGTTTGATTTATTGGATAACATGAAAGTTTTATATCTATGTGAGGGCTTTCTAAATTGTACAAGAACTCCTCAAGATGATTTATGAGCAGAAAGATACATGTGTTCAAAGTTGGTGTTTTGTCACTTTAGTCCCACATTGACCAATTTTGCAAAAGCACCTCTCTCACCCAAGTGGGCCAATTTTAACCTGCTAAACTCATGCTATCTGATATATTGAACATCTCAGTCAGGTTGGAGCAAAGAAATTGCATGGAGATAGCATAGAATTAAAGATTGGAAGTTCATTGCCTAAGTTGCCATTTTTGACTTTTCCAAGCATGAGGTGGAAAGTGATTCTGCTCCAACCACTCTACCAAGCATCTAGGCTGCAATTTATCAGTAGAAACATCATTTAAACTTGCCCATTGGGTTAAGGAGACAGCCAAAGATCAGAAAAAGCAAAGCAAGTTGGCAAGTGGTTGAAAATATCAAAGTTTGCTTCATGGTTAAGCAAGACTTCATAGTAAGCTCCTCACTTCAGAATTCTATAAATAGGGACCTCATACCCCTCATTCAAGACATCAATATCATTCTGAAAACCTGCTAAACCAAGCTCCCTCACTATATCTCTCTCTCACTTGCATTTTGCAAAATCACCAAAGTATCCAAAATAGCCAAAATTCTGCACTTTGCATTCTTGCTACCACATCAAGTTCTACATGTTCCAGCTCCCAAATCATCATCCATACACCTTCTAAATAACATATAGAAGGTGTACAAACCATTAAACCACCAAAAATCTCAAGAAATCAAAAAGTCAACATTGTACTTGGCTTACTTTGACCAAAAGCTACAAAAACCACCAAAGTGAGTTCTAAACCTTTCCTTGAGGTTGTGATCACTTAGACACCTCACATACAACATATCTCAACTGTCAAGAGCCTTAGCAACCATTGGAAACTCATAATTCTCATTTTGGCATCATAAGTGGTTGTTTGCTTAAGCTTGAAGCAAAGTGCAAAAGCAAAGAGTGGAATTCAAGATCCCTGGTTCTCTCAACTATTCTAGCATATTCAAAAGAGTCAT
This sequence comes from Lathyrus sativus, assembly GCA_963859935.3. Lineage (NCBI taxonomy): Eukaryota > Viridiplantae > Streptophyta > Magnoliopsida > Fabales > Fabaceae > Lathyrus > Lathyrus sativus. The sequence continues at coordinate 345,485,895 of OZ012735.1, read as the reverse complement.
CAAGAGGTATGTATCTATTTCTTATTTGCTTTAGCATCATCTTTCATGAATTGGCATTTTTGAGTGTTTTGGTAGAATTTAAGGTATGTACCCCTTGTTAATTTTCATGACATATGTTTAAGGAATGATGGAGAGTCTCATAGTTTGATTTTTTTTGTTTTGTTTGTCATGTTTGGTATGTTTAAATTCAACTATTCTTGTTGTCCCAAGGCATTTGAGTAAAGGGACTGATTGTGGTTACTTGCTGAAAACACAAACTTGCTAGTTTTAATGGTGCTAGGTTCTAATGTATTGCTGTCTTAATTTTTTTTGTTGTATATTCAAATGGTGATACTTGATTTATGTTGTCCTTCCAAGAGATACTATGGTTCTGGTTTGTTATGCCAAGAACTTATCAATTCATGATTGGTAGATTTGGAGAGTATTTGCCCACTGTGTGATGTTACCAATAACATGAAATCTAGCACTGTTATTGTTTGAGACCTGTGCCAAATCATGGTCTGGTGTGCAATCAAGAAACAATTTATTTTATACCTATAAGGTGTGCCTGCTACCATTTCAGTTTGTCCAGTTTGTGTTTTGGATAGTTGAAGAAACTTAGAGCAAGTGATCTAAACATGAAGTTGTATGGCTAGCCAAAACACTCTTCCATACGAAAAACACTAAGGCCTGCAGTGGAACTAACCTTATTGGCAGCCTGTTTAGATGCAGTAAAAGGGAGTACTGCCTTGTTGTGAAAACCTTATTCTGACTTGTGTGAAAACATTAGAACCTAGCTTGACTTAGAACTACAGCTGAATTCAATTTTGTGAACTGTTTTGAACTTATCTATCACAGGTAAGGTTTAACTTGTTCTAGTAATTACTCTGCATGACTGTTTTAGCCCTACCATGTTCATATTATCACTGCATACTCTTTAAACCAGCAATATTAAAATATGTCTGCATCAAATTCATATCCCAAGCACTTTTGGTCTACTGTCAAAAACATGCCATAACAGTTGCAGCACCATTTTTACATAGGGCATTGTAATTCTAATTTTTAGCATCTAGACATGTTTCAATATGCATTTTGAGTGTGTTTGTATGTCTACCTTGCCTTGTTTGCACATGAGCTCATGATTCACATGTTGACACAAGTACCTCAATACACAAGCAACTCACAATGCTACTTTTGCATAGAACTTGTTTCTCACCAAAATTACTTCACATACACTTCATAATAGTCATTTCTAGGATGTATGCATAAACACTTTGCACCAAAACACTTTACATCAAAACTTCACTCTTCAAAATGACCACTTCTTCACAAAATGACACTCCACACACCATTTTTGCATCAACCTGGTTTTTGATTGAAATGCCTTATCTTACACCTCACATTAGTTCATTGTAACATGTTAGCATCATCATTTCACCAAAAGTCATTATGTTATGAAAAGTCATCTTCAAAATGCAAAAGGTTTCAAACACACATCCACACATTTGTCACATTTTACACCAGTTGCTTTTTCACTAAAAGCACTTCACATACACCTCATAACATTCAAACATGACATGTTAGAATACTTGTTTGAGTTGGAAATACACTGTATCTCAAATTCACTCATGAGTTGCCTTTTGCCTTAATATGCTTGCACATCACACACCAAGTTTTGAAGCAATGATCATCCTTGAAAATCTTTGTGTTATAACAGATCAATATGGCCATATGTGACATGTTTGAATGGACTAAAACATTGAAAATGACCTAAGCATTAGGTTACATCACTTCATGCATTGTCATACAAAGAATGCAACTTGCACACTAAATCCTCACACACGCATTACAGCTCTGATATCTTCACTTGCACACACTTGATATCACATATGGAAAGTGTTTTAATGATTGGTATGATCCATGAGTACCTTGAACTCAAAAGCCACACTGTCTTGCATTGTTACCTTCATGAGTATTTGCAATTTGAATATGACATTCCAATATATGCATGTCCTGGCCATGAATTTGTTTCCTTCTGTTTATATATCGTATATTGGATGTGTATGTGAATTCACTTGGCATTAAACATGTTTGTATCAAGCTGTACATAGCATTTTGCATTTCCAAAAGCCAAATCATGTACCCTATCGGGTTTTTAAATAGGGAGTGAATTTCAGCAAACCAACACCACCATCCTTTTCCTCTCATTTTTCTACCCCATTTCCATATAAATTTTGTCTCGTTTCGATAAGCGGTTAGAAAGTTACGGTATAAATCGTATTTGGTTTGATTATGTGTTTTTGCCCAAGCATGGATGTGATATGCCTTACATATTTATCATTGCGCTTTAATTAATGGAAGTATGGCCTCCCCAGCGGTAGAAGCTTGCACGCACATTGTACTTGGCATGGGTTCGATCCTTGGTGATAACCCTTGTTGCCATTTTTTTTCATTTTTCACATGAAACTTCAAAAAACCATAACTCTCTCATTTTTTATCATTTTTCGCCCATTCTTTTTTCATTGTGTTTGTTTTAATGTGTACTTTCATGTCATAATTTTATTTTCCATGTTTGATTAATTTTTCACCATGTTTGACTATGTGCAACTTGTCATATTGACAGTACTAACCCTAGCTGTTGCAGATAAAAGGTTAAAGGGTTCCACTGGTTTTTCTTTATGAAATTTGATTGTTATCACACCTATACATAATTGTCAACATGCTAGGATTTTTTACTTTGAATTTTTTATCATGTTTATTTCATCTGTTTATTAACTGTACCCCAGGTGCGATCTGTCGTCACAGTTTTCGTACTAATCATCTGCTTTGATTGTTTTTCATTGCTTGTTCATCCTTAATATTTTTCATTGGATGTCACCATGAATGCTTTAGTATAATGTTCATTTTATCCCCAAGTGATGAAGCTTGTTAGCTTTCATCCAGTTGCCCACTATCTCTCCCTCTAAAGGAAGGTCTGTCCACTTGATTGTCAATGTCTTGGACCAAAATCTTAAACCCTTTTGACTTTGTTAAGTCACCGTAATCCTAGATTAGAAGCCTTTAGACTTTGCTTGAAGTCTAAGAAACCCACCCATACTAGGAGTGTTCGTCAACTCTGTGTAAGAATCATCGTCATGACTTCTTACTTCCCCTTCAACTTAGCTTAGGGAGTTTTGTCAAACTCCACACAAACATTGTCATGTTTGTTCCCGTTTGAACCTTGATCATCATCAAGTGTTCTTTCCCCTTGTGAGGTGAACTACGATTGCTCTGATTCTATCTTAGTCAGGATACGTAGGAAGAAGGTGCGATGCCTTTGCGAGCAAACTTAGAAAACCACTTAGGCCTTTTTTATTTATTTTATCTCAATTCCCAATCCTTAAACCATAGTGTACAATTCACAAACTTAGCAAGTAATTAAACGAAAGGTTCCTGTAGAATACTACAGATATTTAGGGTGCTAATACCTTCCCTAGATATAACCAACCCCCGAATCCCCGAATCTCTAAAGCGTTGTCGTTACATCACGAAAAAGGTTCTTTCTTTCTTTAGACCTATCCTTTGGATAAATTAAAGTCCGGTTGTAAAAAGAAATACGGTTCAAGTTAATTAATAGCTTGATATCAAATTTTCACCGTAACAGAAATGGCGACTTCACTGGGGACTTTGCTTTTTTATTTTGAGGGTTCAACCTATTTTGTTTAACTAATTGCTATCTGTGAATACTTGTATATATTTGTGCTCTGTTGGTTTGGGAAACTTGAAATGGTGAGACAGCACTACACCCGTGCTCAAGCGTACTTATGATAGGAAGGTGATATATTCAAGAAGGCTTATAGGGAGTAGATTCCCGACCAAGCTGACTTGAGAAAATCACCGCTCAGTGGAGGCCCTTTAGAGAGCTAGTATTGTTGATCGAGTATTCGTGAAAACAATGCTACTTTCTACATAGGTGCCCATGACACTGAGAACCTTTAGATACCCTTTCCCCCACTATGGCTTTCTTAGGATGTAGTGCGATGACTATAAGGAAGTAATTCCAAAGTAGTTGATACGCGATACTACACTTAGACGAGACTCTCTTGAGAATATTATCGACCACCAAGTATTTGGGAAATTGATAATATCCGAAAGAGGGGTCGAGGACTCCAGGAACCCTTTTAGAACCTTGTTCTGCAGTTGTGGGAACCTTAGTACATACCTTTGGGGAGGGTAGACCTTGACTCCTTGCTCATATTCTCCAAACCCAAAACCTTGTCTGTTTACTTATGTAAATCTATGAATATGTGATTACCTGTGTTTGTGCATTCATGCATCCATAAACATCATGTCATAAAAGTTTTTATGGAACTCAGAGTCGTTTATTTATAAAAAAATCAGGAACATCATGGACAACGGAAAAAAGAAAACTATAAAGTACACTTACAAAAGCCCTAATATAGATGAAATTGAAAGGTTGAGCACTCTGATCACAGATATAGAAGGGTTCAAAAGCAGGTACGGGAATTTGTTGTCTCTACTGAAAATAAGGAAGAAAATGGATTTGGGACTCCTTTCCACATTACTCCAGTTCTATGATCCACTTTATCACTGCTTCACATTTCCGGATTATCAGTTAGTGCCGACACTTGAAGAGTATTCCTGTCTGATTGGGTTACCCATCCTTGATGCATCTCCTTTTCCCGTCATGGAGAAGGACCCTAAAGAGGAAGAAATTGCTAAAGCCACACGTATCGGGTTGGTAGACATTCAGAAGAACATGATTACTAAAGGAGGGATCTTTGGGCTGACTGCAAAATTCTTGATTGGGAAAGCTCAGTATTATGCCGATTACTTGAGTATGGATGCTTTTGAGGCTATTCTTGCCTTGCTTATTTATGGGATCTTTCTTTTTCCGAGCTTTGACAACTTTGTGGATCTCAATGCCATCAAAATATTCTTGAAGAAGAATCCAGTACCTACTCTACTAGCTGATGCTTACCACTCTGTTCATCAAAGAAATCTTCACAAAGGAGGAATGATCGTCTGTTGTGTCCCATTGTTGTATAAATGGTTTGTTTCTCATCTACCCAAAGCCCATACTTTTTGGAGCAAAGGATGGTGGTCTGAAAAGATTATGGCTCTTACTCACTCCGATATTGACTGGTACAACCGTAGTTATGATGGAATCAAAATCATTGATAGTTGTGGAAGCTTCGGGAATATACCTCTCCTTGGTACAAATGGGGGGATCAGCTATAACCCTGTGATTGCTCGTCGACAATTTGGTTATCCGCTGAAAGACAAACCTTGCAGCGCTCACGTAGAAGGTATTTTCTTCATAGGAGTTTCAGAATTAAAAGATGAAATTCTCCGAGCATGGGGGCATATACACAGAAAAGGAAAAGGGGACTTGGGAAGACCTAACTGCATCTCTTTTGAACCTTATCTCCAATGGGTACGAAAGAGGGCCATTCAGTTGAAAATGCCTTATCCTCCACAAAAGCCTATGGTATTAATAGAAGAACAACCGTTGATTTTCATGTCTGAGGAAGAGAAGCTGAAGATTGCTCTAAGGAAGTCACAGCAGACTGAGGTATCCTGGAAGTACAAATATCAGGTGGCTATGGAAGAGAACGAGGAACTCCACAAACAACTCCAGTCGAAAGAAGAGGAAGCAGTTGCGAACAAGAAGAGGAAGGCACAGGAAGATGCATTTTATTCCAACCATCAATCAACTCCTTGGAAAGCTATGGTAGACAAACTTATCCTTGAGAAAGCGCAGGTGGAAGAAGAGCTCAGAAGAATCAAGAAGAGAGAGGATTTTCTTTTAGAGCATATTGAGTTGTAATATTAGGGCTTTTGTAAGGTGTACTAAAATCTTTTGTAATACCCCTTTTGAAAAAATCAATGAAATGAAAGGATATTTTGGTAAAATTGAGTTCCATAAAACTTTTGCATTTAAGGTTGCATTCTTGTTATTTTAAACATTCAAGGAACTAAAAGATTATTTTGCAGATATTATAAGATGGATTCCGGAAAGAAAGAAGAGGTTGTGTTCCGAAGACCGAGATTAGAGTACTTGAAGAAACTGGTGAGTTTGGTAGAAGACCCCGAGGCGTTCAGAGAAAGACATGGGAATATGCTGTCATTACTGGAAGTTCAAGTGTACGAAGAAATGTTATCCGCACTCGTGCAATTCTATGATTCAACCTATCATTGTTTCACGTTCCCAGATTATCAGTTGCTACCAACTTTGGAGGAGTATTCCGCCCTAACGGGGGTAGGTGTTACTCCCAGTCCCTTTTCTGGAAGGGAGGGGACTCCTAATGAAAGAGCAATTGCAGAGGCCGCGTATTTGGAATTGGACGAAGTGCGATCTCATATGGGTGCTAAGGGAGGATTATACGGAATTTCAGCCATGTTCCTATATGAAAAAGCTCAGAGCTATGCCTTGTCACAAAATACTGAAGCATTTGAAGCCATCCTGGTGTTACTTATTTACGGACTATTCCTGTTCCCAACTGCTAGTGATTTTGTGGACGCAGATGCGATCAATCTTTTCTTGATCAAAAATCCTGTACCTACCTTGCTGGCCGACACTTATTTTACCCTCCACCGAAGGAACCGCTATGGGGTTGGACGAATTGAATGTTGCACCGTTCTCCTGCACAAGTGGTTTATTTCACACTTGTCAGAAATTCCAGCCATTTGGGATAAGCAAAATGGACTCTCATGGACAGAAAAGCTGTTGTTGCTCAAACACTCAGACATTAAATGGTATGATCCTATGTATGGAGGAATTTCCATGATCCAAAGCTGTGGAGATTTCCCGAATGTACCGCTCATCAGCGTCAATGGTTGCATCAGCTATAATCCTATTCTGGCCCGTCGACAGTTAGGGCACCCCATGGAAGATGAACCAGATCTAGACTATTTGAGGAAATTTTACTTGGAGGAAAGGAAGAATCCCGCTTATAGGGCTCGAATCGCGTACGCTTGGCGTTATGTCCACACAAGAGGAGTAACTGCCCTATGCCCCCACAACGCTCCTGTTTCAGAATCTTACCTATCATGGGTGAGAGAAGCGGCAATGAAGATGTTCTATACCCGCTTTGAGCCTGACTCGCCCAAGCCTACCCTCGTAGAAGAGTTGAAAGCCGCCTTGGCAAAAGCTGAGAAAGAAGGGAAAATGTGGAGAGATAAGTATTTCAAGGCTATGCAAGAGAAAGAAGAACTTCAAGAATTGGTACGTCAAGGTGGAAGAAAGAATCAGTCTGAAGATGAAGGGCCATCCAGCAGAAGAATCTAGAATCTATTGTTGTTGCTTTTCGTATTTTGTAGAAGCTTGTATTTTCATTTCCCGTTTGATGTTGTAAACTCTCCAGATGTTATCAATGAAGATTTGTCTGTTTTATTGTTATAATATTTGCAAACGAAGCTTTTATTCCCTTGAATGTTTAAAATCTGCATTTTTGCATTTCATAAGCATTGCATATGCATGTTCCTGAGTCGAGTCTCATCCCTCTGTCTTGTCAACAAAATCACACTGAAACCTCGCCATCAGTACAACACACGAGCCCAAGCTCACTTAAGGATGGAAGAGCAGAACTTGGATGTAAACAGAATCGACAATGAACTCAGAGAGCTCCGAGGAGGCATGGGACAGATCAAAGAAGCCTTACAAGTCATCCGTGCAATGTTGGACACTCAAGCCACCGTTGTCTCTGAAATCATTGCAGAACCAATCCCGACGGCTGTTACTATTGCAAATGTGCCAACCTATGGGTTACCTCCAGGCTTTGTGCCACCGCCGAGAGTCACCTAACAAACAATTCCCTTGGGAGGTGAGATTCCACAAGTTATTCCCACCTACACTCCAGCTACAGTTCAGGTTCAAGCACGCCCCATCTTTCATAATCCACCACCAGTATACGAAGGTCTTGAAGGGTATGAAGAGGAGAATGAATCACATGAGAAGTTAAGAGAAAGCGTTGAAACTATAGGGAGGAAAATCCGAGCGATGGAAGGAAACGACACCTTTGGCACTGACGCCAGAGAAATGTGTTTGGTGTTTGGACTAGTAATACCGCCAAAGTTCAAAATCCCAAATTTCGATCAGTACTCAGGAGCTACTTGTCCACGAACTCACTTAATCATGTACTATAGAAGAATGGCAGCACACATCGAAGACGACAAGTTAATGATCCATTGCTTCCAAGACAGTCTGAAAGGAGCTCCCGCAAAATGGTATCTAAGTCTAGATCAGTCAAGAATCCACAGTTTTCAAGATTTGGCTGATGCATTCATGAAACATTACAAATATAATATGGATATGGTGCCTGACCGAAGGCAGTTGTTGAACATGTCCCAGAAAAGCACAGAGTCATTCAAAGAATACGCTCAGCGGTGGAGAGAAACAGCGTCCCAGGTAGAACCACCCCTAAGTGAGAAGGAACTGACAGACTGGTTTGTTGACACAGTGAGACCAGAATTCTATGAGAAAATGATCAGCAGTGTATCTGCAAGTTTTTCAGACATTGTGGCCGTGGGAGTGAGGGTAGAATTGGGAATGAAAAGTGGAAAGGTAGCCAACAGCTCCAGCAGTTCTAACAACAGCAGTATTAAGAAGGTCAGCAGTGGGTTTCACAAGAAGAAAGAAGGTGAAACAAATGCCGTAATGGGAATAAGAAATCGTACCATGAGACCTCCATATCAGCAATATCAGCCGCCTCAACAAAGTTTCTTCCAGCCAATCCAACCTAACTATGTTCAATAGTTTCATCAACAAAGACCCGTGTACCCAGTACAGTATGCCCCTCAGCAATATGTGGCAGCTGTGACCCCAGCATTCAACCATTCCACTTCAAGCTATCAACCAGGGCAACCAGCGCCCATGTATCAGCAAAACCAGCAAGGGCATCAACGAGCACCCAACGCTCCGCCCTTTCAACAAAATCAGCAGCAGAGGGTACGACAACACAGGCAACAATACCAGAACCGGAGGCCAACCACAAAACCTCCACTCCCACAAATACCAATGACGTATACTGAGTTATATCCATCTTTGGTCCATCAGGGGTTGATCACGACAAGACCGCTCAATCCAGATACCACATCCCCACATTATAACCCAAATGCCCATTGTGCTTTCCATGAAGGTGCTGCCGGCCACGACTTAGAAGGATGCTTTGCCTTAAAACATCTGGTAAGAGAGTTGATGGAGAAGAAAATCCTGTCCTTTGATGATGTACTACCTAACGTCAAAAGTAACCCACTGCCAAACCATGGAGGGGTCAATGACATTGAAAGGTCAGATGAAGAGGTAATTAATGATGTGTCAAAAATCAGAACACCATTAAAGACATTGCATGATAAGCTGACAGAAGCAGGGTTGTTGGGAAGTGTTCATAACAAATGTGAAAAATGTACTGTTAGTTCCAGTGGATGTAATGTGATGCAGGAAGATATACAAAGATTGATAAATGAGGGGACGTTACAAGTATGTGGTAAGGAAAGGAAAGAAGAAGTTTCTGTAATAGAGCCAGTTTTCGACCTGTCCAGGAAAAAAGAGAAAGTTCCAGTGTTTAACAGAGGTGCAAGGCCAGTTTTCAACAGAGCTGCTATTGGTCAACCACGACCAATCGTAGTTCAAAAACCGAGACCGTTCCATTATGACAATACAAAAGCTGTTCCGTGGAAGTACGATGTGACCGTGGTAGACAAGGAAACGAGAAAGGTTGTTCATACGGATAATCAGAAAGATGTGACCAACATCGCCGGTACTAGCAAGATGACCCGCAGCGGTCGGATCTATCAGCCAAAAGAATCAGTATCTATTCCAAAAGAAGTCATTCCTGCTGTGGTAATCAAAGAAAAAGAAGCTCCGAGCGCAGAAGAAGAAAATGATGAATTTTTGAGGATTATCCGAAGAAGTGATTACAAGGTGATAGATCAGCTTCATCAGACGCCATCAAAAATATCAATCTTGTCACTCTTGATAAATTCTCCAGCTCACAGGGAAGCATTACAGAAAGTATTGAGACAAGCACATGTAACCAAGGATATTTCACTCGGGCAGTTTGATTCAGTAGTGGCTAACATCACGGCGTGCAATACTTTAAGTTTCAGCGATGCCGAACTACCAAAGGAAAAACGTGATCACAATCGTGCACTACACATATCCATCAAATGCCAGGAAGATACTTTGGCACGAGTACTGGTCGACACAGGGTCCTCGTTAAACGTGCTACCCGCAAGATCACTGGCCAGACTAGCCTATGCCGAGGCAGAGATGAAACCAACCTCATTAATTGTAAAAGCCTTTGATGGTTCGAGGAGAACGGTCATTGGAGAAGTAGAATTGCCGATCTTGGTGGGACCCCATGGTTTTAACATTGTATTTCAGGTGATGGACATAAATCCAGCTTATAGCTGCCTACTGGGACGTCCCTGGATCCATGAAGCAGGGGCGGTAACTTCTACCCTGCACCAAAGAATGAAGTTTGTGGTAAATGATAAGCTGGTGATTGTTCATGGGGAAGAGGAATTAATGGTCAGTAATCTTTCATCATTCCAGTACATTGAAGCAGAAGAGGATGCGCTAGAGACATCATTCCAAGCACTAGAAATAGCAAACGCAGTGATGATAGAGGAGACGGTGGCAAAAAGTGGTCCAACTTTTGCATCTGCTCAAGGCGCCAAAGCTACGCTGGAAGAAGGTACTCCCGCAGGATGGGGAGAAGTCATTGAGGTAAAACCGAAGATGAATCGCCAGGGGTTGGGTTACAGACCAACTCAAAGTGAAGAACCACATGACAACAGTCGGCCAAAGGCTATGCAAGAAATATTTATCAGTGGCGGTTTTCAAATTAACGCCGTGGAGGGAAATCTTGAAAGTGAAGACATAGGAGCACTAGTGTATCATGACGAAGCTACTCTGAACAACTGGGAGGCTATCGAAGTTCATGTAGTTTTTCCCGAGTTAAAGTAATTTTTCGTTTTCTTTCTTTGTTATTTTAAAATCTCCATAGCCGTGCCCAAGGCTATAGGAATGTTTTGTAAGGGCCCCATGCTTTCAAAGAAATATCAATGAGAATGGACTATTTTGTTAAAAATCCTCGTGCTGTTTCTTTACCGTCTTTTTTGCTTTTACTTTGAAAGAAAAATGGCAATATAAAAAAACCAAACAAAAACAATTTTCTCTTTCTCTGTGTGTGTTGCATTTGTTGATTGTGTGTTTTAATAAAGTAAACCCTTCAAACATGCAGTGATGACCATAACCCCATTGAATCCTGTGACCAAACATCTCCTCCTGACCTTGATTCACCAATTTACCAAGCTGAAGATAAGGATGAGGACTGTGAAATTCCTGATGAACTGGTAAGATTGGCCCAAAAAGAGGATGCAAAGCTTCAAACCCATAAGGAACAGGTGGAAGTTATCAACCTTGGTACCGAAGAAGATAGGAAAGAGGTCAAAGTTGGGGCAAGTCTTGGGGCAGAGGTAGAACAACAGTTAGAAGGACTTCTAAGAGAATATGTGGATGTGTTTGCATGGTCGTATCAGGATATGCCTGGTTTGGATACAGACATAGTAGTTCACAAGTTACCACTCCGACCTGAATGCCCGCCGGTTAAACAGAAGCTCAGAAGAACCAGACCCGACATGGCTCTTAAAATCAGAGATGAGGTAAAAAAGCAGATTGATGCAGGCTTCCTTGCAGTGGCCAAGTATCCAGAATGGGTAGCCAACATTGTTCCTGTACCAAAGAAAGATGGAAAGGTAAGGATGTGTGTGGATTATCGAGATTTAAACAAAGCCAGTCCAAAGGACGACTTCCCTCTACCACATATTGATACTTTGGTAGATAATACAGCTCGGTTTGCAGTGTTTTCCTTTATGGACGGTTTCTCTGGTTACAATCAAATCAAAATGGATCCGGACGACAGGGAAAAAACAACCTTCATCACTCCACGGGGCACCTATTGTTATAAGGTTATGCCATTCGGTTTAAGGAATGCAGGCGCAACTTATCAAAGAGCTATGGTGGCTTTGTTCCACGACATGATGCACAAAGAAATAAAAGTATATGTGGACGACATGATCGCCAAATCTCAAACTGAAGAAGACCATCTAGAACATTTGTTGAAGTTATTCAAAAGACTCCGGAAATATCAGTTGAGATTGAATCCCACAAAGTGCACTTTCGGAGTCAGATCAGGAAAATTACTCGGTTTTATTGTCAGCCACAAGGGGATTGAGGTGGATCCAGACAAAGTCCGTGCCATTCAAGACATGCCAGCTCCGCAGACCGAAAATCAGGTTAGAAGTTTTCTTGGAAGGTTGAATTACATATCCAGGTTCATTTCCAATATGACCCCCACCTGTGAACCGATCTTCAAGTTGTTACGAAAGGATCAAACGGTTGTATGGAATTCTGATTGTCAAACAGCGTTCGACAAAATCAAAGGTTATCTCCAAGAACCTCCAATTTTGATACCACCTATTTCGGGAAAGCCTCTCTTTATGTATTTGACAGTGCTTGAAAACTCAATGGGTTGCGTTCTGGGCCAACAAGACGAATCCGGACGGAAAGAACATGCCATTTATTATCTGAGCAAGAAGTTTACTAATTGTGAAAGCAGATACTCACTCCTAGAAAAGACTTGTTGTGCTTTAGCGTGGGCCGCTAAGCGTTTGAGGCAGTATATGATTTGTCACACCACTTTATTGATCTCGAAAATGGATCCAATAAAATACATCTTTGAGAAGCCGGCACAAACCGGAAGACTCGCCCGGTGGCATATGCTACTATCAGAATATGATATTCAATATGTGGCTCAGAAATCCATCAAAGGCAGTGTGTTATCAGAATATCTCGCAGATCAACCTGTCGAAGATTATGAACCTCTGAAGTTTGATTTTCCGGACGAAGATATCATGTTAGTAAAAGATTGTGAAGAAAGAAGTTCTGACAAAGGTCAACAGACAGATAATTGGTGGAAGATGATGTTCGACGGTTCCTCCAATTATAACGGACATGGCGTAGGTGCAGTCTTAATGAGTCCTGAAGGGGGTTACACTCCGTTTACAGCCAGATTAGACTTTGATTGTACAAACAACATCGCTGAATACGAAGCATGTATCCTGGGTCTCGAAGCAGCCATCGATCTTCAAATCAAAAATCTCGAAGTCAGTGGAGACTCAGCTTTGGTTATCTACCAAGTCACGGGTGAATGGGAGACAAGACATGAAAACCTGATCCCTTACAGAGCTTATATCGTTGAAATGATCAAGTATTTTGACGAAATCACCTTTAAACATGTTCCAAGAGCAGAGAATCACATCGCCGACGCCTTAGCCATGCTAGCCTCGATGTGGAAAACTAGAGATGTCAATGATGGCACACTTATCAAAATTGAACGCAAGACAGAGCCTGCTTACTGTCAAATGATTGAAGAAGAAACCGATGGCAAACCCTGGTATCATGATATAAAGAATTATCTGTGGAAACAAGAATATCCCGCAGATGCTACAACACTTGACAAGAAAACACTAAGACGATTAGCATCCAAATTCTTCCTCAGCAATGGTGTACTTTACAAAAGAAATCATGATATGGTCTTACTCAGATGTGTTGACAAAAGAGAAGCGGACTTGTTGATGAAAGATGTTCATGAAGGAATGTTTGGCACTCACGCCAACAGACACGCCATGTCCAAAAGGATCTTGAGAGCTGGTTATTACTGGTTGACCTTGGAAACTGACTGTATTCAATACGCCAGAAAGTGTCACAAATGCCAGATTTATGCAGACAAAATGCATGTACCTCCAACACTGTTGAATGTACTGTCGTCACCATGACCTTTCTCTATGTGGGGGATTGACATGATTGGGGCAATTGAGCCAAAAGCTTCAAATGGACACCATTTCATTCTGGTTGCCATCGATTATTTCACAAAATGGGTTGAAGCTGTATCTTACACCAATGTTACACGTCAAGTGGTGCCTCGTTTCATTAAGAAAGAGATCATCTGTCGCTACGGGATCCCAAGCAGAATTATAACAGACAACGACACCAATCTGAACAACAAAGTCATGAAGGAATTATGTGATGACTTCAAAATCGAACACCACAACTCTTCCCCTTACCGTCCAAAGATGAATGGAGCTGTGGAAGCTGCAAATAAAAACATCAAAAAGATCTTGCAGAAAATGGTTAAAACCTACAAAGATTGGCATGAAATGCTGCCGTTTGCCCTGCACGGATACAGAACCTCTGTCCGCATTTCCACAGGAGCAACTCCTTTTTCTCTGGTATATGGAATGGACGCAGTTCTTCCCATCGAGGTCGAGATCCCATCCCTCAGAGTCATCATGGAAACCAAGTTAGAAGAGGCAGAATGGATTAAAGAAAGATTTGATCAGCTGAATCTCATCGATGAAAAGCGCATGTCTGCGATGTGTCACGGCCAGTTGTATCAAAAAAGAATCAAGAGGGCGTTCGATAAAAAGGTCCGTATCAGAGAGTTCCGCGAAGGAGAACTTGTGCTCAAGAAAATCTTACCAGTTCACAAAGACGCAAGGGGGAAGTGGATGCCTAATTATGATGGCCCCTTTATTGTGAAGACAGTATTCTCCGGAGGTTCACTGGTCCTTACTACCATGGACGGAGAACAACTCGCACACCCGATAAACTCTGACGCAGTTCGGAAATATTACGCCTAAAAAGTACCCGATAAACCGGAAAATCCAAAAGAACGGTTTATGCAAAAGTTAGGGTAGAAAAGAAAAAAGAGAAGAAAAGGAAAAAGAGAAAAGAAATCAAAAAGCTCGCTAAGTTGAAAACCCGAAAGGGCGGCTTAGGCAAAAATGAGCGTCCCGGTGGATTGAAAACCCGAAAGGGCGATCCAGGCAAAAATTAGGGACAAAGGCGTTTCGCTGCGTCAGACAAGCCATCAACACTGCAGACTCAACAAAGATTCATCTCAACAGCTCTCGTCAGAAGCAAGGATCTTGGAGAATTCTAGTCTTTAGGGATAGTTAGGTCACAAGATTCAATGTAACCTTATCCACTTTTGCCATTTTACTTGTAAAAATTTCCATGGAATATTGTCATTGGCAAGATTTCATCCTTTAAATAAAATCAGCCTTTTGAGCCTCTCTTTCTTGTGCAAATTATCAGTTCCTTATTTTCTTTGTTATGCAAAATACCGTTCGTTAGTCAACGATTATTTTTGAAAGCATTAAAGTCCAGATTTTTGAAAAATAAATAATAACTTGGAAATATTTTACAAAATGTTTTAACTTGTGGAAAGACTCGAGGAAAACCATACTTCCCCGAAACTTCAGGGTAGCAGGAGTCTTGATGCACAGTCAGAATTTACATTCCCCGATGAAATGCTTGCAAGTTGAGCGACAAAGAATCCTTTGGCCATGTATGGTTACCAAGATTGAAGATTAACCCTCAGAATTTCTTATGATGATGTGAAGGTTCCTTCCCCAGCGAAGTATTTCAGGACGTCTGAATTCACCTCAGCAAAATCTACCTACAGGCTCTATTCCTCAGTAGGTCTTCGGGTTTATTTTCCCAAGTCTACGTACACCCCTCATCATGGGATCAGTGTGATTCGTTTGTTCCCCGAGTCGGTGACATCTATCAATCCCCGCGAAGTCTAAGTTATTACGCACTTCGTTTCCAAGTATAAGCCCAGTCGTAACTGGCATTTTGTTCAAACCAATTGTTGTTGATATTCATTTGGTCGTCACCATCCATGTCCTTTTGAAACCCAGTCGTCACTGGCACTGTCTAAATCCAATCGTCATTGGTATCTCGTTAGTCGTCACTAACAAATCCACGTATAAGTCCAGTCGTCACTGGCAATGTTTAAAAGTCATATTGTCATTTGCGCCTCTTGGTTTGGTCGTTACCAACCTTTCCCCGGGGAATCCAGTCGTCACTGGCATTGTTCCAATTATTATTGGTATCTTGTTAGTTGTTACTAACTCTCCCCATGAAGTCCAGTCGTCACTGGCGCTGCCTAAATCCAATGGTCATTGGTATCTTAAGGATTTAACCAATTTTTCCCTTTGAAACCCAGTCGTAACTGGTATCATCATCTAGAGTCCAATCGTTATCGGGAATTTGTTTCAGTTTGGTTGTCACCAATCCCCAGCTAGAAGATCTAGTAATCACTAGCATTTTTGTATAACCAATTGTCATCGGTATTCCTCAGCATGGTCGTCACCATCTTCATGAAAAATCCAGTCGTAATTGGCATTGTTTCATAACTAATTGTCATTGATACCCTGATTTGGTCGTCACCAGTCACCATTAAAAGACCAGTCGTCACTGGCATCACTTGGAATTCTGGTCGTTACCAATTCCTCAAGAAGTCTATTAATTACCAGCACTGTGTGAACTATTTGCAGAAACTGAGAGTGTATCCCCAGTAATCCATGTTCCCGGTCAAGTCCTGGAGATCTAGTCGTCACTAGTATCCCCCGTGTGTATTTAGTCTTGTTTCTAGTCCATTCCTGAAGATCCCGTTTGAACTCTTCGCTATAGGAATTTCCTCATCTGATCATCCCCAGTGAGGTTGTATCCAGTCTTTCGCTTCCCCGGTGAAGTCTGTTTCTCTTTTCCCGATGGAATAAATTTTCCATTTCCCCAGTAAAAGTATATCCTTTCCCCCAGTAGAAGCCTATTCTTCTCCCCGGTGGAGTACCTCTGTTCCAAAAAGATTGTCATCTTTATTGGATTTGCCTATTCCCCATGTGAAGTTTTCCTTCTGACGCTATCAGTCATGTCTGAACTGTTAATTTAGTTTTTCAGTATGAGTCCCCAGTGTCGAGTCCTTGTATTTGTCACTGTTTGTTTTACTGTTTCTCGTTGCGTCTATGTTGTTTGCATTCAAGCATCATAAAGCATCATTTAGAGTGCATGGCATATCATAACTTGTCCTTTAGCATGACATCGGATCTAAGGGACAAAATTTTCGGTTATCTATATTTAAATACCTTTCATTGCGATTTAACGAAGATTGTCATCTCTCGTTCCCCATCTAGTGAAGGTATTTAAATAGGGGCAACTGTTGTACCCCAAATTTTGACCCCTTAGATCCTCATTATCATTTTTAGAAGCATGATCAGGAATTATCTAACCCTAAATCAGTGCAAGTTCATCATTATCAAGTTACAGACGAATCAGGGTTCTTGCACCGACAAATTCAAAACAACCAAGAAATGATCAACCAATGATTTGGGCCAATTCAATCATGTAATGAAATCAAAGATAATATCAAAGTCAAAAGAGAAGTCAATTTGAAGAAATCAGTTCAGAATCAAAGACAGTGCGGTCGGGAGGCCCCGATTAGGGTTTTTAAATAGTGAAAAGTCAACTGTGGTTTGACTTTGAGGTTGGAAGATGTTTTAATGGTGGGAGTGAGGTCCATGAAGTTCATATAGACTATTAAAGACTATTCAAGAAGTATCAAAGTCTCAGGATGTCCAGAATGTCAACAGGCAACTCAATCGGCACCGATCGATCGTACGGTTGACCGAAAAGTCAACTCCTCAAATTTTGAGAATTGGGATCCATGTTGTGAATCAAAGTTGTTCCTTATGTCATAATGGACTTGCATATCAATTTTCATGATCATTGGATCAAGGATGAGAGAGTAATCGAGAAATCGGGAAATTAGGGTTTTGAAAAGGGCTAAACCGTATCTCCTTAACCACACATCCAATTGAGCTGGTTCTAGTCTCATTTGAAAGCTCTTGACAAGTCCTACAAAATTCCCATACTAGTCCACAACCAGAAAATGCATACTTTTTGAGATAGAAGCAAAAACATTCCTAGAAGGGAAAATAACTTAGAAAATTTCTAAGTTATTTTCACTTTAAAAGCTAAAATCAGCCAACTTCAAGGGGGTTTTTCACCTAGTTCCAATTGGAGTTTGATTTCTTGGAAAACATGAGAGTTTTAGAGCTATGTGAGGGATTTCTAAATTGTACAAGAACTCCTCAAGATGATTTATGAGCAGAAAGATACATGTGTTCAAAGTTGGTGTTTTGTCACTTTAGTCCCACATTGACCAATTTTGCAAAAGCACCTCTCTCACCCAAGTGGGCCAATTTTAACCTGCTAAACTCATGCTATCTGATATATTGAACATCTCAAGCAGGTTGGAGCAAAGAAATTGCATGGAGATAGCATAGAATTAAAGATTGGAAGTTCATTGCCTAAGTTGCCATTTTTGACTTTTCCAAGCATGAGGTGGAAAGTGATTCTGCTCCAGCCACTCTACCAAGCATCTAGGCTGCAATTTATCAGTAGAAACATCATTTAAACTTGCCCATTGGGTTAAGGAGACAGCCAAAGATCAGAAAAAGCAAAGCAAGTTGGCAAGTGGTTGAAAATATCAAAGTTTGCTTCATGGTTAAGCAAGACTTCATAGTAAGCTCCTCACTTCAGAATTCTATAAATAGGGACCTCATACCCCTCATTCAAGACATCAATATCATTCTGAAAACCTGCTAAACCAAGCTCCCTCACTATATCTCTCTCTCACTTGCATTTTGCAAAATCACCAAAGTATCCAAAATAGCCAAAATTCTGCACTTTGCATTCTTGCTACCACATCAAGTTCTACATGTTCCAGCTCCCAAATCATCATCCATACACCTTCTAAATAACATATAGAAGGTGTACAAACCATTAAACCACCAAAAATCTCAAGAAATCAAAAAGTCAACATTGTACTTGGCTTACTTTGACCAAAAGCTACAAAAACCACCAAAGTGAGTTCTAAACCTTTCCTTGAGGTTGTGATCACTTAGACACCTTACATACAACATATCTCAACTGTCAAGAGCCTTAGCAACCATTGGAAACTCATAATTCTCATTTTGGCATCATAAGTGGTTGTTTGCTTAAGCTTGAAGCAAAGTGCAAAAGCAAAGAGTGGAATTCAAGATCCCTGGTTCTCTCAACTATTCTAGCATATTCAAAAGAGTCATCAAGAGGTATGTATCTATTTCTTATTTTCTTTAGCATCATCTTTCATGAATTGGCATTTTTGAGTGTTTTGGTAGAATTTAAGGTATGTACCCCTTATTAATTTTCATGACATATGTTTAAGGAATGATGGAGAGTCTCATAGTTTGATTTTTTTTGTTTTGTTTGTCATGTTTGGTATGTTTAAATTCAACTATTCTTGTTGTCCCAAGGAATTTGAGTAAAGGGACTGATTGTGGTTACTTGCTGAAAACACAAACTTGCTAGTTTTAATGGTGCTAGGTTCTAATGTATTGCTGTCTTAATTTTTTTTGTTGTATATTCAAATGGTGATACTTGATTTATGTTGTCCTTCCAAGAGATACTATGGTTCTGGTTTGTTATGCCAAGAACTTATCAATTCATGATTGGTAGATTTGGAGAGTATTTGCCCACTGTGTGATGTTACCAATAACATGAAATCTAGCACTGTTATTGTTTGAGACCTGTGCCAAATCATGGTCTGGTGTGCAATCAAGAAACAATTTATTTTATACCTATAGGGTGTGCCTGCTACCATTTCAGTTTATCCAGTTTGTGTTTTGGATAGTTGAAGAAACTTAGAGCAAGTGATCAAAACATGAAGTTGTATGGCTAGCCAAAACACTCTTCCATACGAAAAACACTAAGGCCTGCAGTGGAACTAACCTTATTGGCAGCCTGTTTAGATGCAGTAAAAGGGAGTACTGCCTTGTTGTGAAAACCTTATTCTGACTTGTGTGAAAACATTAGAACCTAGCTTGACTTAGAACTACAGCTGAATTCAATTTTGTGAACTGTTTTGAACTTATCTATCACAGGTAAGGTTTAACTTATTCTAGTAATTACTCTGCATGACTGTTTTAGCCCTACCATGTTCATATTATCACTGCATACTCTTTAAACCAGCAATATTAAAATATGTCTGCATCAAATTCATATCCCAAGCACTTTTGGTCTACTGTCAAAAACATGCCATAACAGTTGCAGCACCATTTTTACATAGGGCATTGTAATTCTAATTTTTAGCATCTAGACATGTTTCAATATGCATTTTGAGTGTGTTTGTATGTCTACCTTGCCTTGTTTGCACATGAGCTCATGATTCACATGTTGACACAAGTACCTCAATACACAAGCAACTCACAATGCTACTTTTGCATAGAACTTGTTTCTCACCAAAATTACTTCACATACACTTCATAATAGTCATTTCTAGGATGTATGCATAAACACTTTGCACCAAAACACTTTACATCAAAACGTCACTCTTCAAAATGACCACTTCTTCACAAAATGACACTCCACACACCATTTTTGCATCAACCTGGTTTTTGATTGAAATGCCTTATCTTACACCTCACATTAGTTCATTGTAACATGTTAGCATCATCATTTCACCAAAAGTCATTATGTTATGAAAAGTCATCTTCAAAATGCAAAAGGTTTCAAACACACATCCACACATTTGTCACATTTTACACCAGTTGCTTTTTCACTAAAAGCACTTCACATACACCTCATAACATTCAAACATGACATGTTAGAATACTTGTTTGAGTAGGAAATACACTGTATCTCAAATTCACTCATGAGTTGCCTTTTGCCTTAACATGCTTGCACATCACACACCAAGTTTTGAAGCAATGATCATCCTTGAAAATCTTTGTGTTATAACAGATCAATATGGCCATATGTGACATGTTTGAATGGACTAAAACATTGAAAATGACCTAAGCATTAAGTTACATCACTTCATGCATTGTCATACAAAGAATGCAACTTGCACACTAAATCCTCACACACGCATTACAGCTCTGATATCTTCACTTGCACACACTTGATATCACATATGGAAAGTGTTTTAATGATTGGTATGATCCATGAGTACCTTGAACTCAAAAGCCACACTGTCTTGCATTGTTACCTTCATGAGTATTTGCAATTTGAATATGACATTCCAATATATGCATGTCCTGGCCATGAATTTGTTTCCTTCTGTTTATATATCGTATATTGGATGTGTATGTGAATTCACTTGGCATTAAACATGTTTGTATCAAGCTGTACATAGCATTTTGCATTTCCAAAAGCCAAATCATGTACCCTATCGGGTTTTTAAATAGGGAGTGAATTTCAGCAAACCAACACCACCATCCTTTTCCTCTCATTTTTCTACCCCATTTCCATATAAATTTTGTCTCGTTTCGATAAGCGGTTAGAAAGTTACGGTATAAATCGTATTTGGTTTGATTATGTGTTTTTGCCCAAGCATGGATGTGATATGCCTTACATATTTATCATTGCGCTTTAATTAATGGAAGTATGGCCGCCCCAGCGGTAGAAGCTTGCACGCACATTGTACTTGGCATGGGTTCGATCCTTGGTGATAACCCTTGTTGCCATTTTTTTTTTCATTTTTCACATGAAACTTCAAAAAACCATAACTCTCTCATTTTTTATCATTTTTCGCCCATTCTTTTTTCATTGTGTTTGTTTTAATGTGTACTTTCATGTCATAATTTTATTTTCCATGTTTGATTAATTTTTCACCATGTTTGACTATGTGCAACTTGTCATATTGACAGTACTAACCCTAGCTGTTGCAGATAAAAGGTTAAAGGGTTCCACTGGTTTTTCTTTGTGAAATTTGATTGTTATCACACCTATACATGTTTGTCAACATGCTAGGATTTTTTACTTTGAATTTTTTATCATGTTTATTTCATCTGTTTATTAACTGTACCCCAGGTGCGATCTGTCGTCACAGTTTTCGTACTAATCATCTGCTTTGATTGTTATCATTGCTTGTTCATCCTTAATATTTTTCATTGGCTGTCACCATGAATGCTTTAGTATAATGTTTATTTTATCCCCAAGTGATGAAGCTTGTTAGCTTTCATCCAGTTGCCCACTATCTCTCCCTCCAAAGGAAGGTCTGTCCACTTGACTGTCAATGTCTTGGACCAAAATCTTAAACCCTTTTGACTTTGTTAAGTCACCGTAACCCTAGATTAGAAGCCTTTAGACTTTGCTTGAAGTCTAAGAAACCCACCCATACTAGGAGTGTTCTTCAACTAGAACCCTAGGAAAGAGTTCGTCAACTCTGTGTAAGAATCATCGTCATGACTTCTTACTTCCCCTTCAACTTAGCTTAGGGAGTTTTGTCAAACTCCACACAAACATTGTCATGTTTGTTCCCCTTTGAACCTTGATCATCATCAAGTGTTCTTTCCCCTTGTGAGGTGAACTACGATTGCTCTGATTCTATCCTAGTCAGGATACGTAGGCAGAAGGTGCGATGCCTTTGCGAGCAAACTTAGAAAACCACTTAGGCCTTTTTTATTTATTTTATCTCAATTCCCAATCCTTAAACCATAGTTCACAATTCACAAACTTAGCAAGTAATTAAACGAAAGGTTCCTGTAGAATACTACAGATATTTAGGGTGCTAATACCTTCCCTAGATATAACCAACCCCCGAATCCCCGAATCTCTAAAGCGTTGTCGTTACATCGTGAAAAAGGTTCTTTCTTTCTTTAGACCTATCCTTTGGATAAATTAAAGTCCGGTTGTAAAAAGAAATACGGTTCAAGTTAATTAATAGCTTGATATCAAATTTTCACTGCAACACTCACCAACCATAAACCGTTGTCCATAAATGTATGCAATGCGACTATTTATGCATACAACCACTATAACATCATCGTGCATAATAATCCATTACCATGGTTATTGTACACCGCCCAAATTGGCCAACAAGCATAACATATAGTTCATACAACATATATATCTTTTATGCAATCACAACAACTTAACATAGTCACATTTAAACCAATGCATTATATCACACCACATTATAACATAACGTCAATCACGTCGAACAATAAAATATCATTACTCATGTTTACAAATGTATGCAATGCGACTATTTATGCATATAACAAGGACAAAAACATTGTGCATAACAACCCACCACCATGGTTACTGTACACAGCCCAAAGTGGCCAACAAGCATAAAATATATTTCATACAATATGGATATATATATATATATATATATATATATATATATATATATATATATATATATATATATATATATATATATATATATATATATATATATATATATATATATATATATATATATATATATATATATATATATATATATATATATATATATATATATATATATATATATATATATATATATATATATATATATATATATATATATATATATATATATATATATATATATATATATATATATATATATATATATATATATATATATATATATATATATATCCTTTATGCAATCACAACAATATCATTAAAACATCCTTACATTACCATCATTAACATCACAACAACATCGTTGTAGCAACACGTAAGATTCGTCACTTATAACAAGACTTCTTAGCGTGTACAACAAGTAATAATCACATTCCTAAACATATTAGAAATAAAAATAATGGGTAAACAATTCACCTAATTATACCATGTTAAAATTCTATTTGTTAGCTTTCCAACGTTTTAAACGGTTTGTCACTTAGATATACAGTTCAAAAGTTATGATTGAAATCGTATAAATATTTTGGCATAAAATCTAAGTGCATGTGTTGACGCATGAGTGTTTCAGGTTGATGCATGTGCTGCAATATTTAAGTCTCTTTTGCTTCTGGCCTACATGCGTTGACTCATGGGTGTTTCATATTGACGCATACTTTTCCGATTGCTCTAAAATCATTTTAAAAAAGCACTTTCACACCAGTTTATCATGCTAGGACTTATGCTACGAAATTTGATCATCATAGACCCAATTTTCTGCTATCTTAACATTAAAAAAAATCATTATTTCCCTATTTTACTCATGGATTAACATCATATATAATGATCAATTTATTTTATATGATTCAAACCCTCATAACTCAACAATGGAGGAAAACATATCAACAACCCTAAAACAGAATTCTCACACATATAGGCAAACAAAATTTATCACATATTAATATATTATAACAATATCATCATCCACTATTTCACAATACTCATAGCATTATAGGAAACACACAATTTATCAACTTAGAGAAATCAAGGTTCATAACATAAAAGAACACAGCAATCCACAATGTAATAAACTAACCCCTACCCATTATTCATCATACT
The DNA here is from genome assembly GCA_963859935.3 of Lathyrus sativus. NCBI lineage: Eukaryota > Viridiplantae > Streptophyta > Magnoliopsida > Fabales > Fabaceae > Lathyrus > Lathyrus sativus. The sequence goes on along the minus strand of OZ012735.1, from coordinate 345,461,720 downwards.
ATTGTCATACCCCAAGTTTTTCCTACTTGTATATAACTTTCACATGTGTCTTCATCCACTAAACATTATTCAGAAAATCCAAAAAAATATGTTATTTTCCTGTTGCCTGAGTCCAAGATTCATTTGGAGTTATTAAGTCGGGAATGTGTGCAGTATGTGTTGAAGTTCATTTGGTGGTAACCTGGTCCTGGTCTAGCAAAGATTTGCTTCATGATCAAAGTTTAGGCTTGCATAATTCAAGTGGTGTATGTGTGAAGTTTCAATTAGGGTTTGTGTTAAATCAAAGTCATGTGTGTCATGGGACATTCTAAAGACAAGTGTGGATTAAATTCAACCATTTTGTGCAGGGACTCATCAAGTAATCATTGTTCCAATTAAGGTTTTATATGCAAAGTCAAGTCCATTTATGATCCAAGTTGGAATTTGATCAAATTTGGTGCATTTGGCTTAATTTCCTAAAGTCATATTTGGTTTCATTTGAAAGTAGAGATTTGGTTTTTATTTCATATTTGCTTAAATAGCATGAAGATCCAAGGCATTCAAAATAAAATAAAATAAAAAAATAAAAAGCCATGGAAAGGGGCACATGAAGAATTTGGAGTGTGTTGATATGAATCAAGATGGGCTTCCAAGAAGATTCATCAGCCCAATAAAAAAACAAAGGAAACTTATAGCAACATCTGGTGCCTCCTTTAACACAAAAACAAATTAGAAAATATGTCAACAAGCATGGGTCAACATAAATCGCGTTTCAATCTTCTTCAAAGAAAACATGGTTTGAAAAATCAAACCCAAAAAGTTCAGTTCAACATCAGCTTACAAAAACGAAAGATATCAAATTTCAAATCAAAACACAACGACATCAAATGGTGCACAACGTTCCAACATTCGTTTGAGTGAATTGCGTCTATCTCAGATTCGCTTTTGGTTCTCGTTTGCATCAGATTTTTATTCATGTATGGTTTCGCTTTCGTTCAAATTTCGAAAGTCTCTCTTCCTTCCCTTTATCGATTTCGGGTTTGCTTTGTGTTGCGGTGAAATTTGAATGTCAAGCTATTGATTAACTTGAATCTTAATTCATTTACAACCGGTCTTTGATTTATCCGAAGGAAAAGGTCAAAAGAGGGAAAACCTAATTTGCATCGTAAACACAATGCGGGGAAAGATCTAGGGTTCGGGGGTTGGTTAAGCTTAGGGAAGGTATTAGCATCCTAAACTTCTGTAGTAATCTACAGGAACCTCTTGTTTTAAATGTGCTATTGCTATAGTTATCTGCGTAAGGGTAATGCTAAGGGTTAAAGGTTAAGAAAAGGACCTAAAGGGGTTAGTCCTATGTTTACTCGCCAAGACTCGCATCTTGTGCCTACGTATCCTGGGTAGGGGATGGAATCAGAGTAATCGTAGTTCCCCTCACCGAGGGTGGTGAGAAACTTCTTGACTGTGGTCAAGGTTCCTGGAGGGAAGTAAACGTTTATAGGGAAGTGCTTACTTTGGAGTGCGGCGACTCCAATTTCTACATTATAAAGTTGAATTGCACAGGGTGTAAGTAGGTATTCCTCGGTGGGAATCTACATGGAGTGCGGCGACTCCTAATCCTAAGGCTAGGATAAAAGGTTGAATGTCCACGGAGGGACGCCTAAGCATGAGTACAGCGACTCAAAGTCTTAAGGTTTGGAAAAGTGGTAAGGGTGTGTCCACGGCGGGACGCATAAGTGTAACGCCCCGATTCTGAATTCCCATTAATTGTTGAGTCTTTTAATTTATTTAATTGATGTTTGTTTTAAATTGAGAAATTATATATTATTATGTGGTGTTTGCTTATTTTATCTATTTTTACCGATTCGGAGAGTTTTCGGGGAATTAGAGTAAAAAGGGCATTTTAGACATTTAGCAATTTAGTGTGAAAATTGATTGGTAAGTGTTGGAAAGAATTTGAGAGGAAAGAAATAGAGATAGAAATAGAATAAGAGAGGAAAAGAAAGAAAGATAGTAACATAAGAAGAAAAACAAGAGAAAGAAAAGAGGAGAAGAGAAAGAGAAGAGAAAGTAGAGAGGAAAACCTAGAATCATCAAGGGATCATCACCAAAGCTTGCAATCGATCGGTAAGGGTGTGAAACTCCATCATCTCTTTAATGTATATGATTGTATGTGTATGTGTTTGGATTTTGTAGAGTTTCTACTCTTTTTCCCACTTAGGTTAGAAGTTGGTTTTGTGAGTAGAATGAGGTTTTAATCGGTTAGAACTCGGATTAGACGATGTAGTTTAGTCGGGTGATGGTAGGGTTGTGCCACTGAGACTGGTTTGGATTTAATCGGTTGATTTTGTGGAGTTTGGGCTCTTGAGACAGCCATGGAAGTTCTGTCTTCGCAGGCTCGCCAGGCGAATGGCAGCGAAGCTTCGCCAGGCGAAGCCCAGCGAGCTGCAGCGAAGCAAGTCAGAAGCAACACCCTGTATTCGCTGGCAAGTTCGCCAGGCGAAGTGAGTTGGCGAAGGTTCGCCAGGCGAGTGTGTAGCGAGCCTCAGCGAGTAATTCCAGAATTACTCCCAATGGACTTCGCTGGGAAGTTCGCCAGGCGAAGGCCAGCGAGCATTCGCTGCGTGGCTTCGCCAGGCGAAGGTTGGCGAACCTGACAGTGTTATTTGTTTTGCTGTTTATTCATAGCATGATTTTTGGCCGATTCAATTATGATTAATGCCTATATGAATGATTGATGTGTGAACTGTTTCGACATGTCGTGCTGTGGGTGGCCGAAAGGCGTGAATCCTAGATTGTAGAGCCAATGGTGAATCTTGAACGTTTGATAATCTTGTGTATTTGCTTGAATTGAATAGAAACGCATTGATAGGCTGATATGTGTGTAAACCATGTGTGAAATGGTGCATAATGTGAATGCATGATAGATATATGCGATGTATGTGATAAATGCAATGAATATGTTTGTGAACATAGTATGCATTATGTGTTGATCGATCCCTCGAAGGATTAGCATTGTGTAGCATCTTAGTATGCATTTTTGTGTTGAATGATCCCTCGGAGGATTTGCAGAACCTCGTATGATACGATGGTTACATTAGATTCCTTGGAGAATCGGTTGCATTGTGTGATTCCTCGGAGAATCGGTCATAACATGTAATCCCTCGGAGGATTGACTAGAGTATTTGATTCCGTGGAGAATCTGCTGAGTATTTGATTCCGTGGAGAATCTACTGAATATTCGATTCCGTGGAGAATCTGATGAATATTTGATTCCGTGGAGAATCTGCTGAATACTTGATTCCGTGGAGAATCTGCTAAATACTCGATTCCTTAGAGAATCTGTTGAAATGAGTCGGTACCGCATTTGCATCTGCATAGAGTCGTGTGTCGGTCTCTATGACTTGCATGAGTCATCTGTGTATGATGCATTAGTTGTATGAATGTAACTGTGTATGTTATATATGATTGTTTGGAGGAACATATAGTGAATGTTCATGAGCATGTGTAGAGGCATGATTAATTGTATATGCTTAATGTGGTGAGAACATAATTTGAGTATAACTTGTACAAATATGAGTATATGTATATATACAATTTTATGCATTAACTGTTATGATATTGTTTCTCACCCTTCTGCTGTTTTATAATGCTCTATGAGGCATTGCAGAATAGGAAGCTGGAGGTTCTTTTTGTGAAGCGATGTCTTCATTCTTTTTGGTCAATGGCTCTGATATGTAACATCTGGGTAGTTAGGAAGCCTTTGACTCCTTTGGAGTTACATTTGTTTTGATTCCTTGTGATACATCTGTGTATGTATCCGCTGTGGATATGGTTGTAAAGCATGAATTGATTGAATGGTTGTATATACTTTTATGAATGTGATCGATTCAATATTTGGATGTTTCCACTTTTATTCTAAATATTGAGATGTGGGTTACCCATTGTTGCATATCTATTTTGAGCAGGTATCATATGTGTTTAATTTCTTGATAATATGATGCGCCTCTTATATACCATGTTTTAATTAAACTCTGATGAAATAAATTTTCTAAGTGCCTAATTGATTAAATGTATTAATTTGGGGGTATAGAAAGGGGGTGTTACAATAAGCACGAGTACGGCGACTCAGATTCTAAGGCTAGGATGGGGTGAAGGTGAGGTATTGACTCGGCGGTCAAATAATGTAACCTTTCCTTCGGAGGGAATACGGTAAAATAAAGCACAATGGATAATGGAGTTGATAATGGCAAATGATACTAGCAATGTGATGATAACAAAGGTATATTGAAATGTAAGGACAAATTGTCAACATGATTAGGAACTGAATTAAGATGAATTAGATGTGATTAAGCGTGATTGCGGAATAAGTGGTGAAATTGTTTTTAGTTAAGAACTTAGAAAATATTAGAGAAAAAGATGATTGCTTTTAACTTAGAAGTTAGGTGGTAATTATTTGTGAGTTTTAAAAATGGACTTGAACTATAGTTAAATAAAAAAATGGCTATACTAATTAATTCTAAAAGAAAAGTTGATTATTTTTTATGTTTTTAATTATTATAAAAAGAAATTAAATCAAAATTTAAACCAATATCTTTTTTATTATTTTTATTATTTTAAATGTTTTTTTAAAGGTGAAATTAAATTAAAAAAAAAATTTTTATGAAATTTTTTTTTTAAATTATTGAACTAATTGAACTAATTTTCAGATTTTTTAGTTAGTTAAATGTTAGTAGGTTAGCGAGTTAGTTTTTTTTCTTTATATTTAAATATTACAAAATAAATTATAGAAATAAAAAAAAGATTAAAAAACTAAAAAGAAAATGGGTTGGGCCGGTGGTGATGAACCCACCGGACCCAACCCGGTCTAGAAACGATATAGCAAGGGGGAATGAGGGGTTTCGACGAAACCCTAGTTTCACAACAACAGTGGCGCGTCTTCTCTTTCTCCAATCTCTCACTCTTTCTCAATTCCGTCTCTTGCTTTCTCTTCCGCAATTCTTCTCTTCTCCTCCCTTCCCTTTCCCACCGTCTCATTCTTTTCATCTTCACCTTCTTTCTCCCTCTGATTCTTCTCTGTTCTATTTCTTTCTCCTACATAAAACAAACAAAACAAAATCAAACGGTTAGCAAAAACCCACGGCGAAAGTGATTCCTTTGCAGGGTTCACGATGGGTGGCCGGCGGGTGGCTTCTTTTCACGACGGCGGTGATTAAAGGTTTTAAGGTGGTAACGTTGTGAAGATTTGGTTGGACGGCGACAGGGCATAACGGGGATTTCGTGTTTTCCGGCGAAAATGACGGTTTCGCGGTAGATTCGAGGAATGCCAATGGTGGTTTCGCGGTGACAAAAAAAACCAAATAAGTTTCTCTATTTTTGTGATGATTTTAGGGTTTTTGAAACGTCTATGTGTTTCTACGAATCTGTTTATGGCTGGTGTTAGGGTTTGCGGAAACTCTTACGTGGTTTGTGTTTTTGTTTTGTGATTCTCCTCAAAATGCATTCGTGAATCAGTCCCCTTTATAGATCAGAACCTGAATCCATTTAATGGGTTTCCAAACTTTCCTTTTCTAAATTATTTCGTTTGATGATAAACTTTGAATAGGTTCCCGTTTATGAACCAACATGTTTGATATGGTTTAGAAAATTTTGAATGGTGTGATGATTGAGTTTCCGTTTTCACTCAATTTTGTCTGAACATGATTTTGCGTCTTTATGATTGGTGATCTGCCATGAATATCGGTATTTTGGAATGCTGGACTTCATTTATTTTCTTTTTCTTTGCAGCAATTGAACCTTAGGCGGCTACAGTGTTGTTCACGTGTGATTATCAGACTGGCAAGGTAGTCTAACTTCCTCCCTCCACTCTCGGTCATGTTCTGCTAAAAGCTCCTTCTTTTCATCATGATAAGTCTTGGAGCAACAACCTTTAGGCAAACGTTCAAAGCAGGAATTGGTGTCTCCCCTTCCATCCAGAGTAATATCGTATGGTTTCTATGCGGCAAAAAGTAACACTTCCGTTTGAAGCTAAGTTATTTACTCCTCACTTCTAATGTAACTCCTTGTAGATTTTGTGATGAAATGACATTCGTAAATATTTCGCAGGGGAAAGATTCATCTGCCGGCTTTGGATCCGCATCCAGTAGGATTATTCTTGCTTCATGCCAAAGCCACTCATTGAGGACAAAGGATTAACACTTCTCACAAATCCTTCGCTAGCACTAGCTTATATGTATATAAAACTGTACTAAATTCAAGTTTTGGCTTTCAATAAATCTCTATTAGATTTGTATGGTCCAAAAAAAATCTTTAAGCGTGTAGTTTGTGGGACAATGAAAGAATTTGGGTTAAAATGTTGTAATTTGGGCTTGAAATAGAGTTTGTGACTTGCAACTTTTAATGGAGTTGTACTTGAACTCATATTTCTTAAATGAATTTTTGTGGACTTGGTTGATCTTAAATTTTCTTTGGCTGTTTTGTATCATGAATTTTGAGGCAAATGCAGGTGTGAATTTTGATATAATGGAGCATCCTTTGTAATGTTTCATAACTTGCACTCATTTTCCTTATATTTTGAACCAATGATTGTTTTGTAATACTCTCTTGAATTGAGATGGTGAATAACATCATTTTGAGCTTCATGTTTGGGCTTGCATATGGAACTCAAATTTAAAATTGAAATTAGAACTCCAAAATTCACTTGGATTTTGCATGGAACAAGATTCTTGATTTTTATTTGAAGATTAATTGTCCAAACTTGGTTTTACTATTCCAACTCAAATGGTTCGAAACTATCACGAATTGAGATCCTCCACTTGATTACTAGCAATCCCCTTTACAAGCAAAACCATGTCCTGAGAGATCCTTTGAAATCGAATATACAACTTGTAATGTAATACACCAATGAAATTCCAACCAAACCTCGAATGAACACCCTTGAAACAAAAGGGCAAGAAAAACCTATTCATCCTTGGAGAAACCCAAAGCATTCATGGCTTCCTGAACTTTCAGCAATAACCTAACTTCACAAAACAAAACAAACGGTTAAAATGTTAGCTGTGCATAGATGATTGACTTAGATAATGCGAAAATGATCACTAATCTAAGGGTAAAATTTGGGGTACAACAGTTCCCCCTATTTAAATAACTTCACCAGATGATTTGAGAGACGAAGGCTCGATAAATCATGGTGAAAGGGATTTAAATACAGATAATCGAAAATTTTGCCCTTAGATGCAGTGATATGCAATGCTATGTGTCGCTACCGCGAAAATAAGGTGTCGGCAAAATAGAAGAGTCGCCACCTTTCGTTATTTATCCCACAAAAAGGGAAAGGAAACGATCGGAAAAACCTGACGGAAAGGTATAAGACAAGGTCATCGCAACCATGTCTGGGTTCGGGAGTCGGTTACGCAAGGGGGAGGTATTAGCACCCCTCACGTCCATCGTACTCGATGGGATCCACGCTTGTTGTGTTTATCTGACGGGTTGGTTTAATCTGTCTACCTATCAAGGCTGGTCTGGAAAAAAAAGAAAATTACTCGGCAAAGCGTCGCGCTTCGTGCGTACGTATTCTCGTCAGAGAACGAGAAATCAGAGTCAACGTAGTTCGGCTAAATACGGGTAATGGATGGAAGGTGGCTCGCCAATACGTCAGTATTGTGCCTACGTACTCTCAACAGATATGAGAGATCAGAGCTTACGTAGTTCGGGATACTACGGGTTACAGGTGTTCTCGATCACACAGGGGTGAAAGAAAGGATTGACGATACTAGCATACGCGTTCTAGCAGCTAGGTGTATGCTGCTCGACCATTGGAGACTTAGGCGTTACCTGTTTGCGGTAGAACGGAAGTAGTATGTCATTGGTTTAAAGGTATGGGAACCAATGGGAACTAGAACTACGGTCTGGCCTCAATTGCGCTAGGGCAAGAGAAAGGGAAAATTAGTCGTCAGCGGGAAAGTCTCGATCGCACGGCACCGAGAGAACAGAGAAGTTAGTTGTTAGTGTGCTCGCTAACGATATCGCATCCTATGCCTACATATTCTCGTCTGGTACGGGAAATCAGAGCAACTGTAGTTCAGCTAACTACAGGAAAGGGGAAGAGAGCTCGCTAGGATCATCGCAATCCTATGCCTACGCACTCTCGTCTTGTACGAGAGATCAGAGAAAACGTAGTTCGGCGTACTCGAATAACAAGTCTCGATTGCACAGGGGCAAGAGAAGGGATCTCAATCGCCAGGATGTGAGAGAAAAGGGTTTCGATCGCGCAGGGGAGAGAACAAAGAGGAAGCAGGCCTAACGCGCCTAAACGGGAAGGAAATCAGGACACACACGCAAGAACCTAAGGCGTAGGAGCGAATGCGTCGTATATCACCCAAAGGGTGCTACACTAAACACTCTAGACGATTAAGAGGAAAACCCTCAATTACCACTTCCCACGTATCTAACGCTACAACTCACAACACTCGACGGTTGCACGAAAACTTGAGCAAGAAAGATGTTATCGAACGAAGCGGCTTCGTTGGCCCTCGACATTGTGCGCAAGCTCCATTCCAATCTTCTCCTCTCCGGATCCTTGATGATGGAGTTTCGAATCAGAACCAATGTAACGTTAAACCATCATGATTTGACTTATATGAGAAATCAAACTCTAAGAGGTAGCGTATTGATATCCGTGTCAAAGACAAGATAGAGAAATGATATTGAAAATCATTCTCCAATTGAATCATGTCACACGGCCAGCACAAAATAAAATCAAAGTAAAATCGGATAGCAGAAGAGAAATGAGGAGAGAAATCCAATAACAAATGGGAATAATATTTTACTCCTAAAATAGGCCATAAATTCCTAATAGAAAACTCTAAAGAAATTATAAGTAAATTGCATATAAACAATAGAATATAAATTCTATCTAAAACTCTATAATATTCTAAAAGAAAAATAGAACTTAAAAAATAGAATATAAATTCTATGCTAAAAATATGCATAATATTCTAAAGGAAAAATAAAACTATAATTCCTAAAAGAAAAATAGAAAATAAAACTAAAATCTATTACAAAGCAATATCCAATACAAAAGCAAAAAATAAAGGGAATCAAGGGAAGGGGGTTACAGCAACCAAACAGGAGGTGGAATTCAGAAAAACACAATTGGGCCCAGCCCACAATACATCAGCCAAAAACAAAAACACAAGGGAAACGGGGCGTGCGTTTGGAAAATGGGAAAGTGTAAGTCCGAAATACAATTGGGCTTAGCCCATTAACCAGTCATAGAAGAAAACAAATAGGAAGGGGAGGTACTCGAGGAAATGGGGGGTGTGAACTGGAAAAAACCCGTTGGGCCAAGGCCCATCAACCAAACTGGCCTAAGAGGACCCTTCCTCTTCCTTCTCCCAAACTCCAATCAGAAACCATAACTTCTTCTCTCTCTCACTCAGCCTCCGCCGCCGCCAATCTCCACAACTACTCAAACCCAAACGTCCACCTCCTTTTTCGTCCAGCAACCCTTCCAGTTATCATCACTGTCTCTGATTTCACGCTCTCTTCCTTTTTATTCATAAATTTGTTGATCGAAGCTTCATTCATGGCGGATTAGCGAAGGTTGGCTCGATGGATGAACGTTGATGATAGAATGATGACGAACGGTGATCTTGAGGAAGATCGGGGAACGATGATGAACTCTGTGAACGTTTCTGAAGATTGTGTGAGTTGATCCTTGTTTGCTCGCTGTTTCCAATTTAGAGTTTCTTGTTGAAGGCTGGGCGAAGATCTTTGAAGATCTTGATAAACGGTTGATGCAAACGGATGGAATTCTTAAGGTTGATGAATGTTCCTGAAGATTCTCGGGGAAATCTGGCAAGAACTTGATGAACGAGATCAAGGTTCTTGAATCTCGTATGAAGATGATGAAGTTCGTTGAAGGTTCTTGGATGAAGATGGAGGATGCATGTTCGGGATGTTTCCGGAGGAAGGTTGGAGATCTTGACGAACACTGTTGGATGAAGATCTAGGAGATTACCTGAGAAACATGATGAAGATCGTGATGAAGATCATGTATGTTTGTTGAAGGTTACGAAGAACTGGAAAAAATGATGGATGAACATGTGAATGTGGTTGAAGATATGAATAAGATCTGGAAATTCTCGATGAACATGATGAAGTTGTGAGACAAGATCTGGAAAAACTGGAGAAGATTGATGGATTCGGATGAAGTTTCATGTATGATTTTCTGGAAACAGATGAATTTTCCGGTGTATGGTTGGATTTCCGACGATTTTTTGGCAGTGTGGACCATCGTATGATTTTGTCGATGGATACCTCAGGCGGTTTGCATGGCCGGAGAGAGAGGGAGTGAAGTGGGACAGGTGGCGTCGTGGGAGAGCGAAACGTGGCGCGTGTGGGGTCAGAGGGAGAATGAGGTGGCGTCCATGCAGGGTGTGATGGAGTGAGTGGGGCGTGAGGTGTCCAGTGGAGAGAGAACGAGGTGGCTGGCTTATATACTGACATGTGGCGCTGGACTGAACTCGTGGGCCCCCAAAAACGGCCACCTTGCCCACCAAATGGACTAAAGATGATTACTTAACTGACTCAATTAAGATGATTAATGATTAATAGAGTCAATTAATACTAAACAAAGGTTGATTAAAATCTGACTAAACCAATTAAAGCTAATTAATCATAATTAAAATTGATTAAAATCCAATTAACATCTAAGAATTAATTCTAAAAAGAATTTAAAATCTATTAAATTCTAAAAAGAATTAAACTAATCTAAAAAGAATTTAAAACCTATTATATTCTAAACAATTCAATTAATATCTAAAAAAGAATTAAATCTATTAATTTCTAAAACAAATTAAATCTAAAAAAGAATTTAAAATCTAGAAAATAAACCTATTAATTTCTAAACAACTCAATTAATATCTAGAAATTTATTAAATATAGGAAAACTATTTAAACCTAATTAGATCTAAAAATTATTTAGAAAAACAATTAACCTCTAAAAACTATTTTAAAATCTATTTTCTAAAGTAAAAAATTAAGGAAAAAATCTAGAAAATGCAATGAAAATCAATTAAATCGATTAAAAAAAGATGCGAGAATATAGCAAAATAAACGGTAAAAACCGGACACCGAAATATCCTCAAAAACAACAGAAAAAGCTGAAAACACCGGGAAGAGCACAGCTCCCAAAATAAATCTCCGTACTCGAACTGGTTTGAACTGCCTGAAACGTGAGAAGAGGGCTGTAATCCCGATAAAAATCAATCTGACTGAAAATGCAATGTACGCGGTATGCGGATGCAAAATGCAAAATGAACCGAAACATAAGCCAAATTGCGAGAAACGGTTGGTCAAATTTTGGGGTGCAACACTATAGACAACACGACAATGCTGACGATGCCATGAATCTAAAATGATGTATATGATAGAAAATGATAACTGCAAGGATGCAGACGACACAACGACACCAGGGACAGACGCAACGAGCAAAACACAAACTGGGGAAACGACGCACTAGGGAACGACACGAAACTGGGGAAGTCTAAAGTGATGGACCAACAAGTTCAAGCATGACTAGCTGTTCACATTAGAAAGAAAGCAAGAAGAGGTCCTCAATGGAGATGGCACCGGCGAGACGGCCTCCACTAGGGACATATCCAAGAGTAGTTGCTCAACAGGTCCAGGCATGACCAGTTGACACTCTAGGATGAAAAGGTAATGCAGGATCCACACGGCGGTAGGATCAAGTAAATGACAAGTGCTGGAATTTTCGGGACATTCCTTTAAACGAAGAGATCGAATGAGATATTCAAGAATCGTCAGAAAATATGCAAGGAGAAACAAACATCAGAAACATCTGGAAGAACATCGAATGAACTCTGAAATACACCATAGATACTCGGAAAAACACCGAATAGACTCGGGGACAAAGAACAAATTTCAGAGGCATTCGGAAGAACATCGAATGAACTCTGAAACATACTAGAGATACTCGAAAAAACGTCGAATAAACTTTGGGCTGTATCCAGAAACAAAATGAAAACATCTATAGGAGCACGAGATGACGACAAGGTCTTTGAAGGTACATCCGAAACATTTACCAAGACAATAAATGTAACGGGACAAGTTTGAAGACATATCTGGAAGAACATCAGATAAGCAACAAAGGGGTTCTAGCAGATCATCAGAATTAACTCAAACTGGAAAAACATCAGAAAGAGAAATGTATCCGGAAAACCATCGGAAAGATTCTGGAAAACCATCAGAATCGAAGGAAAATATCTGGAAAACCATCAGATAAAAGACTCGATCTGGAAAACCGTCAGAAAGAGAAGCAAATCCGGAAAACCATCGGATAGATTCTGAAAAACCATCAGAATCAAAGGTAATATCTGGAAAACCATCAGATAAAAGACTCGATCTGGAAAACTGTCAGAAAGAGAAACAAATCCGGAAAATTCCTTAGAGGAAAGCCAGTTTGCAAACAAAAGTATTCATACAAACATGGTAATGTAAAGTTCATGCAACTTTTGAAATCAAGATTATTTTTGAAATATGAAGAATAAATGAGTCGTTGGTCAGAACACGGTGGTTCAAAACGCTCAAATTTTAAAACAAAGGTGTATTACCAAAATAAATGATTCACAAAGATCTTTTGGAGTCAGCTTACACAACCTTGTTGTAGTATGCTTTCAAAATAACCTTGCTTCAATTAGGTCTTTTGAGGGTTGTAACGTGGCCTGGTTCATGGTTTATGAAACAAAGGATAAAGGCTCAAATTTTATTTGTACCCACCCCATCTACGTGATAATCTTCATTCTTACGCTCAGTTAACTCATATTATGCATTTAGGTTCTTATAGGTTAGGAATTATGCTGGTGGTAGCAATGATGGTTCAAAATTCAAGGGACCTATGAAAAGGCAGCCATTGTTTCTTTACAACATATGATTATTTTGACATTGAGGATTTTCATGGTGAGGATTTAAAGATCTCCTCTTTTTATTATCCCTAACTTTTTCCTAAATTGTTTCTTTTAAAGCACACAGTCAGCGGGATGCCCCAGTTTTGCCTAAGTCTCCTTCATAGGTTTTGACTTATCAGGCTTTTTCTTTTGATTTTTTTTTAGAAAGTGACTGCCTAGCTTTAATGATTACGGCAAACCATCATCGGCGTTTTGGCTTGGAAAACATCTTCGGCACTTGCTTGCTGTATGCGAAGGAAAATTGTGAGTGCAACCTTTATATGAAAGGTGTATTGTATGCGTGCAACTGAGTTAACTGAGAAACTAACCATGCCCCAGGTTAAGATTGCGGGTTTTTTTTGTAAAGAAAGAAACTCCGACTTCTAGGCTCGAAGGGGGTGACAAGGGAATAACTTCCTTATTTCTCCAATGTTCGGGAGTTGAAACAATACCTTACATCGTGAACAACGTTTGATTGAAAGCATACTAACAACAATTATGAGTATCACGTTTTCATCATCCTCCCTCCAATCTTTGCATATCAAAAATTTAGACAAGGAGTAAATATTTGAAAGATAAAGTATAAAATGAATTGAAATCAAAAGTTGTAATGCTCATTTCATTGGTATGAAAGTACAAACATAATTTGAAGGCAAACAACTAATAAAAATAAGGAAAATGCAAACAACGAGAAACAAAAGCCTAGTGGCTAAATCAGTACAAGGATGAGTTGTCCTGTCTGAAACACGGGTGTTTGAGAAGATAATTCGCTGAAGTCGGACTGAAGCTTCACTTTTGATGCACTGTCAGCATTGTAGTCATAGAGAGGATTCTCAAAGGGAGCTCAGACATTCGAATTCCGCGTTATATGTCTGTTGTTCTGACATCTTGCGTCTATAGTTAGCTCTAGTCCGATATCTGTGTCGAGGAACCAGCTTGACGACTCAAAGAGATACTAGAAGATAAAGACATCTGGGAATGAGAAACTGGGGGAAAATGCAATGCAAGACATGATGTTAATGCGATGCAATGGTTTCAAGAACTTCAACGGTCGATTGTAAACATTTTTAGGAAAGTTGGGAAAAGGTTTTAAACTTTAAAAATGTAGGACTTTTGAATTTGCAAAGGACTGTTGAATTCCTTGAAACTAGGAATGATGTTTTATGAATGCCATGCACAAATACACACAAACAACAAAAGTCTTAGGTTAGAGGAACAATGAATGGAGTTAAGGTCTAACCATCCCAAAAGGTATGTACTATAGGTTAGTTGTACCTACAGAACAAGGGTTCTAAAACGGTGCCCAAAGTCAGTAGTCCATCTTTCGGATATTATCAATTTCCCAATTAACTCGGTGGTTAATAATATTCTTAAGAGAACCTCTTTTGAGTGTAGTATCGCGTAGCAACTATTTTTGGGATTACTCCCTCATAGTCCCTGCATTACGTCCTAGATAAGGCCAAAGTGGTGTTAAGGTGCTACGGTCCCCAGTATCACAGACTCCAATCGACAATAGTAAAATTTTTCACGATTACTCGTTCAACCGAACCATTTTCGAAAGGGTCTCAACTGAGCGGTGATTCTCAAGTCAGCTTGGTCGGGATTCAACTCCTTATAAGCCTCGTCGAATATATCACCTTCCTATACTAATTGCACTCAAGTCCAGGTGTAGGACTTATCTCACAATAATGCATAACCCCAAGCAAGGTACAACAATTATATATAAGCAGATAATAAGCAAAAACAAGCATAAAAACAAGATAGGGATAACCCTCAAAAGATAAAACTGCTCCCCAGTGAAGTCGCCATTTTCTGTTGTGGTGAAATTTGGATGTCAAGCTATTGATTAACTTGAATCTTAATTCATTTACAACCGGCCTTTGATTTATCTGAAGGAAAAGGTCAAAAGAGGGAAAACCTGATTTGCATCATAAACACAATACAGGGAAAGATCTAGGGTTCGGGGGTTGGTTAAGCTTAAGGAAGGTATTAGCATCCTAAACTTCTGTAGTACTCTACAGAAACCTCTTGTTTTAAATGTGTTATTGTTATAGTTATCTACTTAAGGGTAATGCTCAGGGTTAAAGGTTAAGAAAATGACCTAAAGGGGTTAGTCCTAAGTTTACTCGCCAAGACTCGCATCTTGTGCCTACATATCTTGGGTAGGGGATGGAATCAGAGTAATCGTAGTTCCCCTCACAGAGGGAGGTGAGAAACTTCTTGACTGTGGTCAAGGTTCCTGGGGGGAAGTAAACATTCATAGGGAAGTGCTTACTTTGGAGTGCGGCAATTCCGATTTCTATGTTATAAAGTTGAATTGCACAGGGTGTAAGTAGGTATTCCTCGGCGAGAACCTACATGGAGTGCGGCGACTCCTAATCCTAAGGCTAGGATAAAAGGTTGAATGTCCACGACCGGACGCCTAAGCATGAGTACGGCGACTCAAAGTCTTAAGGTTTTGAAATGGTGGTAAGGGTGTGTCCACGGCGGGACGCCTAAGCACGAGTACAGCGACTCAGATTCTAAGGCTAGGATGGGGTGAAGGTGAGGTATTGACTTGGCGGTCAAATAATGTAACCTTTCCTTCGGAGGGAATACGGTAAAATAAAGCACAATGGATAATGGAGTTGATAATGGCAAATGATACTAGCAATGTGATGATAGAAAAGGTATATTGAAATGTAAGGATAAATTGTCAACATGATTAGGAACTGAATTAAGATGAATTAGACGTGATTAAGCGTGATTGCAGAATAAGTGGTGAAATTGTTTTTAGTTAAGAACTTAGAAAATATTAGAGAAAAAGTTGATTGCTTTTAACTTAGAAGTTAGGTGGTAATTATTTATGATTAAGTGACAAATTAGACAAAAATGTTCGAATTAATCAAATATGGTTTTTGTGAGTTTTAAAAATGGATTTGAACTATAATTAAATAAAAAAGTGGCTAGACTAATTAATCCTAAAAGAAAAGTTGATTATTTTTTTATGTTTTTAATTATTATAAAAAGAAATTAAATCAAAATTTAAACCAATATCTTTTTTATTATTTTTATTATTTTAAATGTTTTTTTAAAGGTGCAATTAAATTAAAAAAAATTTATATGAAATTCATTTTATAAATTATTGAACTAATTGAACTAATTTTCAGATTTTTTAGTTAGTTAAATGTTAGTAGGTTAGTGAGTTAGTTTTTTTTATTATATTTAAATAATATAAAGTAAATTACAGAAATAAAAAAATGATTAAAAAAACTAAAAAAACTAAAAAGAAAATGGGTTGGGCCGGTGGTGATGAACCCACCGGACCCAACCCGGTCTGGAAACGAAATAGCAAGGGGGGAACGGGGGGTTTCGACGAAACCCTAGTTTCACAACAACATCGGCGCGTCTTCTCTTTCTCCAATCTCTCACTCTTTCTCAATTTCGTCTATTGCTTTCTCTTCCGTAATTCTTCTCTTCTCCTCCCTTCCCTTTCCCTTCGTCTCACTCTTTTCGTCTTCACCTTCTTTCTCCCTCTGATTCTCCTCTGCTCTATTTCTTTCTCCTACATAAAACAAACAAAAGAAAATCAAACGGTTAGCAAAAACCCACAGCGAAAGTGATTCCTTTGCAGGGTTCGCGATGGGTGGCCGGCGGGTGGCTTCTTTTCACGGCAATGATTGAAGGTTTTGAGGTGGTAACGGCGTGAAGATTTGGTTGGACGGCGACAGGGTGTAACGAGGATTTTGTGTTTTCCGGCGGAAATGAAAGTTTCGCGGTAGATTCGAGGGATGCCAATGGTGGTTTCACGGTGACAAAAAAACTAGATAAGTTTCTCTATTTTTGTGATGATTTTATGGTTTTTGAAACTTCTATGTGTTTCTACGAATCTGTTTATGGCTGGTGTTAGGGTTTGCGGAAATTCTTATGTGGTTTGTGTTTTTGTTCTGTGAATCTCCTCAAAATGAATTCTTGAATCAGTCCCCTTTATAGATCAGAACCTGAATCGATTTAATGGGTTTCCAAAATTTCCTTTTCTAAATTATTTTGTTTGATGATAAACTTTGAATAGGTTCCCGTTTATGAATCAACATGTTTGATATGGTTTAGAAAATTTTGAATGCTGTGATGATTAAGTTTCCGTTTTCACTCAATTTTGTCTGAACATGATTTTGCGTCTTTATGATTGGTGATCTGTCATGAATATCGGTATTTTGGAATGCTGGACATCATTTGTTTTCTTTTTCTTTGCAGCAACTGAACCTTAGGCGACCACAGTGTTGTTCACGTATGATTATCAGACTGTCAAGGCAGTCTAACTTCCTCCCTCCACACTCGGTCATGTTCTGGTAAAAGCTTCTTCTTTTCATCATGATAAGTCTTGGAGCAACAACCTTTAGGAAAACGTTCAAATCAGGAATTGGTGTCTCCCCTTCCATCCAGAGTAATATCGTATGGTTTCTATGTGGCGAAACGTAACACTTCCGTTTGAAGCTAAGTTATTTACTCCTCACTTCTAATGTAACTCCTTGTAGATTTTGTGATGAAATGACATTCGTAAATATTTCGTAGGGGAAAGATTCATCTGTTGGCGTCGGATCCGCATCCAGAAGGATTATTCTCGCTTCATGCCAAAGCCACTCATTGAGGACAAAGGATTAACACTTCTCACAAATCCTTCGCTAGCACTAGCTTATTTGTATATAAAACTGTACTAAATTCAAGTTTTGGCTTTCAATAGATCTTATTAGATTTGTATGGTCCAAAAAAATTCTTTAAGCGTGTATTTTGTGGGACAATGAAAGAATTTTGGTTAAAACGTTGTAATTTGAGCTTGAAATAGAATTTGTGACTTGCAACTTTTAATGGAGTTGTACTTGAACTCATATTTCTTAAATGAATTTTTGTGGACTTGGTTGATCTTGAATTTTCTCTGGCTGTTTTGTATCATGAATTTTGAGGCAAATGCAGGTGTGAATTTTGATATAATGGAGCATCATTTGTAATGTTTCATAACTTGCACTCATTTTCCTTGTATTTTGAACCAATGATCGTTTTGTAATACTCTCTTGAATTGAGATGGTGAATAACATCATTTTGAGCTTCATGTTTGGGCTTGCATATGGAACTCAAATTTAAAATTGAAATTAGAACTCCAAAATTCACTTGGATTTTGCATGGAACAAGATTCTTGATTTTTATTTGAAGATTAATTGTCCAAACTTGGTTTTAATATTCCAACTCAAATGGTTCGAAACTATCACAAATTGAGATCCTCCACTTGATTACTAACAATCCCCTTTATAAGCAAAACCATATCCTGAGAGATCCTCTGAAATTGAATATACAACTTGTAATGTAATACACCAACGAAATTCCAACCAAACCTCGAATGAACACCCTTGAAACAAAAGGGCAAGAAAAACCTATTCTTCCTTGGAGAAACCCAAAGCATTCATGGCTTCCTGAACTTTAAGCAATAACCTAACTTCACAAAACAAAACAAAACAAAACAAACGGTTAAAATGGTTAGCTGTGCATAAATGATTGACTTAGATAATGTGAAAACGATCACTAATCTAAGGGTAAAATTTGGGGTACAATACTTTGAAATGGTTTTGATTTGTGGTTGTTATTCTGTTTTTTGTGTTGGGTGTTTGGTGTTTTGTTCGAGATGGGTTGAAGAAAAATAGTTATGGTTGGGGCGGGTTAAGAAGATGAGTGATTGAAAAAGTATCTGCAGAATTTGGTCTCAGCAACTGAAGCATAATAGTGGCTATCCCCCCCCCCCCCTAAATGAGGAGTAAATGCGTGTGCTTTATAGGAGAAATCGAAGGGTATTCGTGGAAAATTTTCGTCTGCGTTTTGTGTGTAACACCCCAATCTAACCCGATGGATAATTAAGAAAAACAACAGAAATATCAGAGTTCATCAAAACAGACTGCATGACGACCGTCATGGAGTCGTGACGACCGCCACACTCACAAAAACTGGACGCATCAGAGATGTTACACTTCAACTTGAACAGAAACTATACACTTGCAATTATTCATTCAGTATCATACATAACACAGATTTTTGGATGAACAAGTAGCGACAACATGCTCAACATCTTAATAATAAAACACCCTTTTATTTCGTAGCGGAACTTAATAAACTTTCAACAACTCATGATAAATTCAACAACTATATTTCATTGAAAATTCAGCAAGTAATTATCTTGCATCAATTCAACATAAACAACGAGTTTCAACCATAAAAATCAGCACTACTAATTCCTCGGTATAGTGCATCCAACCAACATTTAGCACTTAACAGCAGCCACCAATTTAATGAAAAATACTTGATAAAATTCAGCAACAAGGAAATTAAATAAAAGCAATAACATCAATCGTTCATCCCCCCAAGAGTGCTACGTATCAGAGCGACCGACAACCTTAAACGAAAGCTACACTTTATTCTGGATTACCTGCAAGTTACCACCAATGGAGGTAACATACAACGTAAAGGGTGAGATATCAACAATATAACATAAGGCATGATAAAAGTCATGTCAGAATATTATCACAGCATTATAATTCCAGCAGTTCGTATAAATATTAGTAATAATAAACTACAACCACCTTTTATTCATAACCACAACAATTATCATCATATCTCAGCAACTCATCAAAACAACTCAACAACGTAACTCAACAATGCGACTCAACAATGCAACTCAACTGTGCATATGCATGTGGTACCATTTTGGGAGACAACACTCCACAATAATTCGGGAGACAACTCTCCACAATAATTCGGGAGACAACTCTCCGCAATAATTCGGGAAGCAACACTCCACAATAATTCAAGAGACAACTCTCCACAATAATTCAGGAGACAACTCTCCACAATCATTTTATTTTGTCATTAAAGACACAACCGTCGCCAATCCAGGCCAAATTATATGCTATGTGTGCAACTATTATGGACTATAACACAACAACAACAACTGTGCAACAACCGTGCAACAAGGCATCACGCCTACAACCAATTATCCATAACAGAAACATCACATTTCGCATACATCATGTACTCACCACTTCAATCTGTTCATATCAGAGAACTACCAACAGTATCGTTCCTACGAATAAGATTCTAATACATTTTCGCAGAGAACAATTAAAAACAACCTCGTCTCTACAATTGAGAACTCAACAAATGGGAAATTAGCGCGTGTTGGCGCCGATTCCCAACATTACTACATAATCTAGTGACATAACCATTAATGCAGGCGTAGACAAACATTTACCCTTAATATTTCTCAACCTACGGGAACATTACTATGGGAACATTACTACGGTAATGTTACTACGGGAACATTACTACGGGAACGTTACTACGGTAACATCACTACGGGAACATTAATCCTTAATATTTCTTCAACTTACGGGAACATTTACCCTTAATATTTATCGATCTACAGGAACATTAATCCTTAATATTTATCGATCTACAGGAACATTAATCCTTAATATTTATCGATCTACAGGAACATTAATCCTTAATATTTATCAATCTACAAGAACATTGATCCTATGATTCGATTCCCTTCATGAAATCCATCATACCCACAGTTATAGAATTGAACCCCACCCTTACTTTTGGATTGAGGACAACTCTAAGCTTCCGGTTTGCTCTCCTGGCGACTCTTCTGCAACAACCTTCAATTCTCTCCGGTGGTTAATTCTTCTGTTCTTCCTTTCTCCACAGCCACGTTCTTTTTCCTCCAATTTGGTTTTCTGAGCACTTTATCGTTCTTTTGCTCTTTCTCCCACAACTTCTCTAATAACTCCCTAATTCCCTTTATTCTCTCTACTACTACTACTACTACTACTACTACTACTACTACTACTACTACTACTACTAATAATAATAATAATAATAATAATAATAATAATAATAATAATAATAATGATAATAATATAATAATACTACTAGTTATTAAATTATCATCATTATTAATTATATTATATTATTATCAAACTCAATGATTTATTATATGATTTCCTATACTTCAAGGACACCCACCAACACTCTCAGACACACTCCCACATAAAGGCACACCAACAATTCATAAATAATTTAATTATAATGAACGGGCGTTACAACTCTCCCCTACTTAAAAGAATTTCGTCCTCGAAATTACCTCAATCTAACAGCTCCCAACCAGACCACTTTCACCAAAGCAATCTCTTCACCTCGAAGTTGCTTTCGTTCATCCACCCGAACTAGCAACGCCTCAACAGTCAAATTACCTTTCACTTGTACACCATCCATCCGAATCAATGTACTTCTTCAACTTAGGCACATGCCACATCATGTAAATTCTCACGAGTGACAGCGGTAAAACAGTTTAACCTGTTATTTTCCCCACGCTTCCGCTGCGCCACTCTGGTACAAATCACAAAACACAGTGTGTTTACGAGACCTCAAGCCTGACCAACACCAGTTACTATCATAACTCTCAAAACACGTCTTGCTTGGATCCTTTGGATCTTTTCAGTCGTCTCTTGCACAATCTCAGCTAGCTTCAACATAGAATGATTAATCTTCCTTGTTAGGAAAAGAGCCAAATTAGTCATTCTATCCAAAATCACCCAAGTAAAATCATATCCCTCAAATTCTCCGGAAAACTCAACACAAAATCCATGGGAGTACTATCCGATCTCCACTCTAGAATGTTTAACGGTTGCATCAGACCCAACGGTCTCTGACGTTTATTCTTCGACTTCCAATAAGTCTAATCAACACATACAAACTCAACCACTTGTCTCTTCAACTATGGCTCTCAAAATAATTACCTCAAATCCGGTTACATCTTCATAGCACCGGGGTGGATACTCCATCTACCTCAATAATCTCATTCCACTTAACAATATCTAGAACACAAACTCTATCACGACATCTCATGAAACTATTTCCATTAATCTGAAAATCATCCCTTCGACTTTAGTTCCTCAGATTCAACCAATCTACCAACTCAAACTAGAATTCTGACCTTATCGAATCTCGTCAAGAATACCCTTAGTAAGGTCCAACATACTAAGCTAAACTCCATAAGAAGTCTCTTCACAAACCAAACTCATATCACAAAAATTGCTCAATTAGTCCTAACTCTTTTCACTACCATCATTGGCATATGCAAAGATTTCCAAGTCACTGCATAGGCTACCACGTTTTTGCTTTCCCGAATGGAAATTCAATCCAAACCATAATTCTTCCAGAGTCCCAATTATTTCCTCTGCCTCATACTCAACTCTTCCAAATCAAATAAATACCTTAAGCTCTTGAGGTCACCAAACATTTCAAGTCTCACACTAACTAATTGAAACCACCAACTCCGGCACAACCACAACAGCAATCAACTATAAATCACTTATCAGATGATTCCTCTTATGTACTTTAAGTTCCCTTAAAGCATAACCAAAACTCGCTGAAGTTTCACTTAGCATATCTCCCAATCATATCAACAAGGCATCATAAACACAACAAAGGGTCCTGTCGGGTTTGGCAAAAATTAACACACGATACATTTTCAATTTTCTGATATTATTTAACCAGGTACAGGCCTCAAAACAATTTTTCTTAGCAAGAGCATCTCGTTAGCTTTCCAATGCTTCGAACGGGGACTAATACCGACTTACGGATCAAGAGATATGAATTTTCGAAGTTTCTCCGAAACAGAATTTTTCTGCATAAAGGCTGCTACGGGTTTGAGCATTTTCGCCCAAAAATCCGACCGATTCAATTATTTTCTTCGAAACAAACACATACTCATTCATACCAAACATATATTAGTGATTTAGAACCATCAAACGTGAAATCTACGACTTTCGATTTCAATCCGAATCTTAAATCCTCAAATCTCCAAAAATGCAAAAACTTACAAAAATCCATCAAATTCGATAAAACAAGCATACTCGGTCACGACCTAACATTACGCGACACAACCGCGTAATCTATTCCAACTTTCGTCTGTAAAAACATGGATTCCGTAAAAAGCTGCAATCTCGGAATTCGACGTACGACAACAATTTCACACTCAGAAGGTCATTCAGCACATCTTCAACTCTTGGAATATCTAGAGGTTTAATTGTACTAATATTGAATTCCACATCTTACTTTCTTTACTAATCATCCGGAGTCACTATCCAC
The DNA here is from genome assembly GCA_963859935.3 of Lathyrus sativus. NCBI lineage: Eukaryota > Viridiplantae > Streptophyta > Magnoliopsida > Fabales > Fabaceae > Lathyrus > Lathyrus sativus. The sequence continues at coordinate 345,438,600 of OZ012735.1, read as the reverse complement.
CTTTTATATACTCAACCTCACACTCTGTTGCCTTAGCACACACGCCAGACCCAAGTCTCAACACTACTTAATCATTTTAATCCATTGACCATCCAAACAGACATAAAATACGGAGCTCTCACTCTCGGACAATTTTCCGTATCTAAGTCGGTCACAACTCCACTTCACGCCCTGGTCGTACATCACTTATATCTTCAGAAACTTCCAGCCAACCACAATTAATCGGCAATCGCCAACTTCCCGCTTTCATTATAATTCAAAAATTCCCATCAAAATTAAACACCTCAGCACCCTCCTGCACCGACTCATCAAAACCATTCTTAAGCACTTAGCTTAACTCAAGACAATTCACTTCTCACGCCATCCAAGCTTGCAAGACACGCATATCCCATCTAACACAATCCCAACTACTATTAACAAGAGATTAAGGGCGATCAGTTCCTCAATTTGTCAATAGACAGCCGAAAATCGTGATGGGGTATAGACCATCTTTACCAAACTATAAGAGCGTTCAACCACACACTGAGCTACAACTCCTCACTTGCAGCATCCTGGAGAAGCACAAGCTTCTCCCCCACTTGAATCATTCTCACTCCCACAGACAAAGGTCAGGAAACGAACACGTATCGACAGTGTTTTCACACACATGTCGCATACAAGGGAACAAACAACATTAGACAACTTGGCCAGACGGACCGACCTGCTCTGATACCACTAATGTAACACCCCAATCTAACCCGACGGATAATTAAGAAAAACAACAGAAATATCAGAGTTCATAAAAACAGATTGCATGACGACCGTCATGGAGTCGTGACAACCGTCACGCTCACAAACACTGGACGCATCAGAGATGTTACACTTCAACTTGAACAGAAACCATACACTTGCAATTATTCATTCAGTATCATACATAGGACAGATTTTTGGATGAACAAGTAGCGACAACATGCTCAGCATCTTAATAATAAAACACCCTTTTATTTCGCAGCGGAACTTAATAAAATTTCAACAACTCATGATAAATTCAACAACTATATTTCATTGAAAATTCAGCAAGTAATTATCTTGCATCTATTCAACATAAACAACGAGTTTCAACCATAAAAATCAGCACTACTAATTCCCCGGTATAGTGCATCCAACCAACATTTGGCACTTAACAGCAGCCACCAATTTAATGAAAAATACTTGATAAAATTAAGCAACAAGGAAATTAAATAAAAGCAATAACATCAATCGTCCATCCCCCCAAGAGTGCTTCGTATCAGAGCGACCGACAACCTTAAACGAAAGCTACACTTTATTCTGGATTACCTGCAAGTTACCACCAATGGAGGTAACATACAACGTAAAGGGTGAGATATCAACAATATAACATAAGACATGATAAAAGCCATGACAGAATATTATCATAGCATTATAATTCCAGCAGTTCGCATAAATTTTAGTAATAAAAAACTACAACCACCCTTTATTCATAACCACAACAATTATCATCATATCTCAGCAACTCATCAAAACAACTCAACAAAGCAACTCAACAATGTGACTCAACAATGCAACTCAACTGTGCATATGCATGTGGTACCATTTTGGGAGACAACACTCCACAATAATTCGGGAGACAACTCTCCACAACAATTCGGGAGACAACTCTCCACAATCATTTTATTTTGTCATTAAAGACACAACCGTCGCCAATCCAGGCCAAATGATATGCTATGAAATGCAACTATTATGGACTATAACACAACAACAACAACTGTTCAACAACCGTGCAACAAGGCATCACGCCTACAACCAATTATCCATAACAGAAACATCACATTTCGCATACATCATGTACACACCACTTCAATCTGTTCATATCAGAGAACTACCAATAGTATCGTTCCTACGAATAAGACTCTAACATATTTTCGCAGAGAACAATTAAAAACAACCTCGTCTCTACAATTGAGAACTCAACAAATGGGAAATTAGCGCGTGTCGGCGCCGATTCCCAACATTACTACATAAACTAGTGACATAACCATTAATGCAGGCGTAGACAAACATTAACCCTTAATATTTCTCAACCTACGACAACATTACTACGGGAATATTACTACGGTAATGTTACTACAGGAACATTACTATGGGAACGTTACTACGGTAACATCACTACGGGAACATTAATCCTTAATATTTCTTCAACTTACGGGAACGTTTACCCTTAATGTTTATCGATCTACAGGAACATTAATCCTTAATATTTATCGATCTACAGGAACATTGATCCTTAATATTTATCGATCTACAGGAACATTAATCTTATGATTCGATTTCCTTCATGAAATCCATCATACCCACAGTTATAGAATTGAACCCCACCCTTACTTTTGGATTGAGGACAACTCTAAGCTTCCGGTTTGCTCTCCCGGCAACTCTTCTGCAACAACCTTCAATTCTCTCCGGCGGTTAATTCTTCTATTCTTCCTTTCTCCACAACCACGTTCTTTTTCCTCTTTTCTCAGCCTTTTTACTCCAATTTGGTTTTCTGAGCAGTTTATCGTTCTTTTGCTCTTTCTCCCACAACTTCTCTAATATCTCCCTAATTCCCTTTATTCTCTCTACTACTACTACTACTACTACTACTACTACTACTAATAATAATAATAATAATAATAATAATAATAATAATAATAATAATGATAATAATATAATAATACTACTAGTTTTTAAATTATCATCATTATTAATTATATTATATTATTATCAAACTCAATGATTTATTAAATGGTTTCCTATATTTCAAGGACACCCACCAACGCTCTCAGACACACTCCCACATAAAGGCACACCAACAATTCATAAATAATTTAATTAAAATGAACGGGCGTTACAACTCTCCCCTACTTAAAAGAATTTCGTCCTCGAAATTACCTCAATCTAACAGCTCCCAACCAGACCACTTTCACCAAAGCAATCTCTTCACCTCGAAGTTGCTTTCGTTCATCCACCCGAACTAGCAACGCCTCAACAGTCAAATTACCTTTCACTTGTACACCATCCATCCGAATCAATTTACTTCTTCAACTTAGGCACATGCCACATCATGTAAATTCTCACGAGTGACAGCGGTAAAACAGTTTAACCTGCTATTTTCCCCACGCTTCCGCTGCGCCACTCTGGTACATATCACAAAACACAGTGTGCTTCCGAGACCTCAAGCCTGACCAACACCAGTTATTATCATAACTCTCAAAACACGTCTTGCTTGGATCCTTTGGATCTTTTTAGTCGTCTCTTGCACAATCTCAGCTAGCTTCAACATAGAATGATTAATCTTCCTTGTTAGGAAAAGAGCCAAATTAGTCATTCTATCCAAAATCACCCAAGTAAAATGATATCCCTCAAATTCTCCAGAAAACTCAACACAAAATCCATAGGAGTACTATCCGATCTCCACTTTGGAATGTTTAACAGTTGCATCAGACCCAACGGTCTCTGACATTTATTCTTCGACTTCCAACAAGTCTAATCAGCACATACAAACTCAACCACTTGTCTCTTCAACTATGGCTCTCAAAATAATTTCCTCAAATCCGGTTACATCTTCATAGCACCGGGGTGGATACTCCATCTACCTCAATACTCTCATTCCACTTAATAATATCTAGAACGCAAACTCTATCACGGCATCTCATGATACTATTTCCATTAATCTGAAAATCATCCCTTCGACTTTAGTTCCTCAGATTCAACCAATCTACCAACTCAAACTAGAATTCTGACCTTATCGAATCTCGTCAAGAATACCCTTAGTAAGGTCCAACATACTAAGCTAAACTCCATAAGAAGTCTCTTCACAAACCAAACTCATATCACAAAAATTGCTCAATTAGTCCTAACTCTTTTCACTACCATCATTGGCATATGCAAAGATTTCCAAGTCACTGCATAGGCTACCACGTTTTTGCTTTCCCGAATGGATATTCAATCCAAACCATAATTCTTCCGGAGTCCCAATTATTTCCTCTGCCTCATACTCAACTCTTCCAAATCAAATAAATACCTTAAGCTCTTGAGGTCACCAAACATTTCAAGTCTCACACTAACTAATTGAAACCATCAACTCCGGCACAACCACAACAGCAATCAACTCTAAATCACTTATCAGATGATTCCTCTTATGTACTTCAAGTTCCCTTAAAGCATAACCAAAACTCGCTGAAGTTTCACTTAGCATATCTCCCAATCATATCAACAAGGCATCATAAACACAACAAATGGTCCTGTCGGGTTTGGCAAAAATCAACACACGATACATTTTCAATTTTCTGCTATAATTGAACCAGGTACAGGCCTTAAAACAATTTTTCCTAGCAAGAGCATCTCGTTAGCTTTCCAACGCTTCGAACGGGGACTAAAACCGACTTACGGATCAAGAGATATGAATTGTCGAAGTTTCTCCAAAACAGAATTTTTCTGCATAAAGGCTGCAACGGGTTTGAGCATTTTTGCCCGAAAATCCGACCGATTCAATTATTTTCTTCGAAACAAACACATACTCATTCATACCAAACATATATTAGTGATTTAGAACCATCAAACGTGAAATCTACGACTTTCGATTTCAATCCGAATCTTAAATCCTCAAATCTCCAAAAATGCAAAAACTTACAAGAATCCATCAAATTCGATAAAACAAGCATACTCGGTCACGGCCTAACATTAGCCGACACAACTGCGTAATCTATTCCAACTTTCGTCTGTAAAAACATGGATTCCGTAAAAAGCTGCGATCTCGGAATTCGACGTACGACAACAATTTCACACTCAGAAGGTCATTCAACACATCTTCAACTCTTGGAATATCTAGAGGTTTAATTATACTAATATTGAATTCCATATCTTACTTTCTTTACTAATCATCCGGAGTCACTATCCACCTTTTATATACTCAACCTCACACTCTGTTGCCTTAGCACACACGCCAGACCCAAGTCTCAACACTACTTAATCAGTTTAATCCATTGACCATCCAAACAGACATAAAATACGGAGCTCTCACTCTCGGACAATTTTCCGTATCTAAGTCGGTCACAACTCCACTTCACGCCCTGGCCGTACATCACTTATATCTTCAGAAACTTCCAGCCAACCACAATTAATCGGCAATCGCCAACTTCCCGCTTTCATTATAATTCAAAAATTCCCATCAAAATTAAACACCTCAGCACCCTCCTGCACCGACTCATCAAAACCATTCTTAAGCACTTAGCTTAACTCAAGACAATTCACTTCTCACGCCATCCAAGCTTGCAAGAGACGCATATCCCATCTAACACTATCAACAAGAGATTAAGGGCGATCAGTTCCTCAATTTGTCAATAGACAGCCGAAAATCATGATGGGGTATAGACCATCTTTACCAAACTATAAGAGCGTTCAACCACACACTGAGCTACAACTCCTCACTTGCAGCATCTTGGAGAAGCACAAGCTTCTCCCCCACTTGAATCATTCTCACTCCCGCAAACAAAGGTTAGGCAACGAACACGTACCGACAGTGTTTTCACACACATGTCGCATACAAGGGAACAAACAACATTAGACAACTTGGCCGGACGGACCGACCTGCTCTGATACCACTAATGTAACACCCCAATCTAACCTGACGGATAATTAAGAAAAACAACAGAAATATCAGAGTTCATAAAAACAGACTGCATGACGACCGTCATGGAGTCGTGACGACCGTCACACTCACAAAAACTGGACGCATCAGAGATGTTACACTTCAACTTGAACAGAAACCATACACTTGCAATTATTCATTCAGTATCATACATAGCACAGATTTTTGGATGAACAAGTAGCGACAACAAGCTCAGCATCTTAATAATAAAACACCCTTTTATTTCGCAGCGGAACTTAATAAACTTTCAACAACTCATGATAAATTCAACAACTATATTTCATTGAAAATTCAGCAAGTAATTATCTTGCATCTATTCAACATAAACAACGAGTTTCAACCATAAAAATCAGCACTACTAATTCCTCGGTATAGTGCATCCAACCAACATTTGGCACTTAACAGCAGTCACCAATTTAATGAAAAATACTTGATAAAATTCAGCAACAAGGAAATTAAATAAAAGCAATAACATCAATCGTTCATCCCCCCAAGAGTTCTACGTATCAGAGCGACCGACAACCTTAAACGAAAGCTACACTTTATTTTGGATTACCTGCAAGTTACCACCAATGGAGGTAACATACAACGTAAAGGGTGAGATATCAACAATATAACATAAGGCATGATAAAAGCCATGTCAGAATATTATCATAGCATTATAATTCCAGCAGTTCGCATAAATATTAGTAATAATAAACTACAACCACCCTTTATTCATAACCACAACAATTATCATCATATCTCAGCAACTCATCAAAACAACTCAACAATGCAACTCAACAATGCAACTCAACTGTGCATATGCATGTGGTACCATTTTGGGAGACAACACTCCACAATAATTCGGGAGACAACTCTCCACAATAATTCGGGAGACAACTCTCCACAATCATTTTATTTTGTCATTAAAGACACAACCGTCGCTAATCCAGGCCAAATGATATGCTATGAGATGCAACTATTATGGACCATAACACAACAACAACTGGGCAACAACCGTGCAACAATGCATCACGCCTACAACCAATTGTCCATAACAGAAACATCACATTTCGCATACATCATGTACACACCACTTCAATCTGTTCATATCAGAGAACTACCAATAGTATCGTTCCTACGAATAAGACTCTAACACATTTTCGCAGAGAACAATTAAAAACAACCTCGTCTCTACAATTGAGAACTCAACAAATGGGAAATTAGCGCGTGTCGGTGCCGATTCCCAACATTACTACATAAACTAGTGACATAACCATTAATGCAGGCGTAGACAAACATTAACCCTTAATATTTCTCAACCTACGACAACATTACTACAGGAACATTACTACGGTAATGTTACTACAGGAACATTACTACGGTAACATCACTACGGGAACATTAATCCTTAATATTTCTTCAACTTACGGGAACGTTTACCCTTAATGTTTATCGATCTACAGGAACATTAATCCTTAATATTTATCGATCTACGGGAACATTAATCCTTAATATTTATCGATCTACAGGAACATTAATCCTATGATTCGATTCCCTTCATGAAATCCATCATACCCACAGTTATAGAATAGAACCCCACCCTTACTTTTGGATTGAGGACAACTCTAAGCTTCCGGTTTTCTCTCCCGGCGACTCTTCTGCAACAACCTTCAATTCTCTCCGGCGGTTAATTCTTCTCTTCTTCCTTTCTCCACAGCCACATCCTTTTTCCTCTTTTCTCAGCCTTTTTACTCCAATTTGGTTTTCTGAGCAGTTTATCGTTCTTTTGCTCTTTCTCCCACAACTTCTCTAATATCTCCCTAATTCCCTTTATTCTCTCTACTACTACTACTACTACTACTACTACTACTACTACTACTACTACTACTACTACTACTACTACTACTACTACTACTACTACTACTACTAATAATAATAATAATAATAATAATAATAATAATAATAATAATAATATAATAATACTACTAGTTATTAAACTATCATCATTATTAATTATATTATATTATTATCAAACTCAATGATTTATTAAATGGTTTCCTATACTTCAAGGACACCCACCAACGCTCTCAGACACACTCCCACATAAAGGCACACCAACAATTCATAAATAATTTAATTAAAATGAACGGGCGTTACAACTCTCCCCTACTTAAAAGAATTTCGTCCTCAAAATTACCTCAATCTAACAGCTCCCAACCAGACCACTTTCACCAAAGCAATATCTTCACCTCGAAGTTGCTCTCGTACATCCACCCGAACTAGCAACGCCTCAACAGTCAAATTACCTTTCACTTGTACACCATCCATCCGAATCAATGTACTTCTTCAACTTAGGCACATGCCACATCATGTAAATTCTCACGAGTGACAGCGGTAAAACAGTTTAACCTGCTATTTTCCCCACGCTTCCGCTGCGCCACTCTGGTACAGATCACAAAACATAGTGTGCTTCCGAGACCTCAAGCCTGACCAACACCAGTTACTATCGTAATTCTCAAAACACGTCTTGCTTGGATCCTTTGGATCTTTTCAGTCGTCTCTTGCACAATCTCAGCTAGCTTCTACATAGAATGATTAATCTTCCTTGTTAGGAAAAGAGCCAAATTAGTCATTCTATCCAGAATCACCCAAGTAAAATCATATCCCACGAATTCTCTGAAAAACTCAACACAAAATCCATGGGAGTACTATCCGATCTCCACTCTGGAATATTTAACTGTTGCATCAGACCCAACAGTCTCTGACATTTATTCTTCGACTTCCAACAAGTCTAATCAGCACATACAAACTCAACCACTTGTCTCTTCAACTATGGCTCTCAAAATAATTTCCTCAAATCCGGTTACATCTTCATAGCACCGGGGTGGATACTCCATCTACCTCAATACTCTCATTCCACTTAATAATATCTAGAACGCAAACTCTATCACGACATCTCATGATACTATTTCCATTAATCTGAAAATCATCCTTTCGACTTTAGTTCCTCAGATACAACCAATCTACCAACTCAAACTAGAATTCTGACCTTATCGAATCTCGTAAAGAATACCCTTAGTAAGGTCCAACATACTAAACTAAACTCAATAAGAAGTCTCTTCACAAACCAAACTCATATCACAAAAATTGCTCAATTAGTCCTAACTCTTTTCACTACCATCATTGGCATATGCAAAGATTTCCAAGTCACTGCATAGGCTACCACGTTTTTGCTTTCCCGAATGGAAATTCAATCCAAACCATAATTCTTCCGGAGTCCCGATTATTTCCTCTGCCTCATACTCAACTCTTCCAAATCAAATAAATACCTTAAGCTCTTGAGGTCACCAAACATTTCATGTCTCACACTAACTAATTGAAACCACCAACTCCGGCACAACCACAACAGCAATCAACTCTAAATCACTTATCAGATGATTCCTCTAATGTACTTCAAGTTCCCTTAAAGCATAACCAAAACTCGCTGAAGTTTCACTTAGCATATCTCCCAATCATATCAACAAGGCATCATAAACACAACAAATGGTCCTGTCGGGTTTGGCAAAAATCAACACACGATACATTTTCAATTTTCTGCTATAATTGAACTAGGTACAGGCCTCAAAACAATTTTTCCTAGCAAGATCATCTCGTTAGCTTTCCAACGCTTCGAACGCGGACTAAAACCGACTTACGAATCAAGAGATATGAATTTTCGAAGTTTCTCCAAAACAGAATTTTTCTGCATAAAGGCTGCTACGGGTTTGAGCATTTTCGCCAGAAAATCCGACCGATTCAATTATTTTCTTCGAAACAAACACATACTCATTCATACCAAACATATATTAGTGATTTAGAACCATCAAACGTGAAATCTACGACTTTCGATTTCAATCCGAATCTTAAATCCTCAAATCTCCAAAAATGCAAAAACTTACAAAAATCCATCAAATTCGATAAAACAAGCATACTCGGTCACAGCCTAACATTAGCCGACACAACTGCGTAATCTATTCCAACTTTCGTCTGTAAAAACATGGATTCCATAAAAAGCTGCGATCTCGGAATTCGACGTACGACAACAATTTCACACTCAGAAGGTCATTCAACACATCTTCAACTCTTGGAATATCTAGAGGTTTAATTATACTAATATTGAATTCCACATCTTACTTTCTTTACTAATCATCCGAAGTCACTATCCACCTTTTATATACTCAACCTCACACTCTGTTGCCTTAGCACACACGCCAGACCCAAGTCTCAACACTACTTAATCAGTTTAATCCATTGACCATCCAAACAGACATAAAATACGAAGCTCTCACTCTCGGACTATTTTCCGTATCTAAGTCGGTCACAACTCCACTTCACGTCCATGCCGTACATCACTTATCTCTTCAGAAACTTCCAGCCAACCACAATTAATCGGCAATCGCCAACTTCCCGCTTTCATTATAATTCAAAAATTCCCATCAAAATTAAACACCTCAGCACCCTCCTGCACCGACTCATCAAAACCATTCTTAAGCACTTAGCTTAACTCAAGACAATTCACTTCACGCCATCCAAGCTTGCAAGACACGCATATCCCATCTAACACAATCCCAACTACTATCAACAAGAGATTAAGGGCGATCAGTTCCTCAATTTGTCAATAGACAGCCGAAAATCATGATGGGGTATAAACCATCTTTATGAAAACTATAAGAGCATTCAACCACACACTGAGCTACAACTCCTCACTTGCCGCATTCTGGAGAAGCACAAGCTTCTCCCCCACTTGAATCATTCTCACTCCCGTAGACAAAGGTTAGGCAACGAACACGTACCGACAGTGTTTTCACACACATGTCGCATACAAGGGAACAAACAACATTAGACAACTTGGCCGGACGGACCGACCTGCTCTGATACCACTAATGTAACACCCCAATCTAGCCCGACAGATAATTAAGAAAAACAACAGAAATATCATTGTTCATAAAAACAGACTGCATGGCGACCGTCATGGAGTCGTGACGACCGCCACACTCACAAAAACTGGACGCATCAGAGATGTTACACTTCAACGTGAACAGAAACTATACACTTGCAATTATTCATTCAGTATCATACATAGCACAGATTTTTGGATGAACAAGTAGCGACAACATGCTCAACATCTTAATAATAAAACACCCTTTTATTTCGCAGCGGAACTTAATAAACTTTCAACAACTCATGATAAATTCAACAACTATATTTCATTGAAAATTCAGCAAGTAATTATCTTGCATCAATTCAACATAAACAACGAGTTTCAACCATAAAAATCAGCACTACTAATTCCTCGGTATAGTGCATCCAACCAACATTTGGCACTTAACAGCAGCCACCAATTTAATGAAAAATACTTGATAAAATTCAGCAACAAGGAAATTAAATAAAAGCAATAACATCAATCGTTCATCCCCCCAAGAGTGCTACGTATCAGAGCGACCGACAACCTTAAATGAAAGCTACACTTTATTCTGGATTACCTGCAAGTTACCACCAATGGAGGTAACATACAACGTAAAGGGTGAGATATCAACAATATAACATAAGGCATGATAAAAGTCATGTCAGAATATTATCATAGCATTATAATTCCAGCAGTTCGCATAAATATTAGTAATAATAAACTACAACCACCCTTTATTCATAACCACAACAATTATCATCATATCTCAGCAACTCATCAAAACAAATCAACAACGCAACTCAACAATGCGACTCAACAATGCAACTCAACTGTGCATATGCATGTGGTACCATTTTGGGAGACAACACTCCACAATAATTCGGGAGACAACTCTCCATAATAATTCGGGAGACAACTCTCCGTAATAATTCGGGAGGCAACACTCCACAATAATTCGGGAGACAACTCTCCACAATAATTCGGGAGACAACTCTCCACAATCATTCTATTTTGTCATTAAAGACACAACCGTCGCCAGTCCAGGCCAAATGATATGCTATGAGATGCAACTATTATGGACTATAACACAACAACAACAACTGTGCAACAACCGTGCAACAAGGCATCACGCCTACAACCAATTATCCATAACAGAAACATCACATTTCGCATACATCATGTACTCACCACTTCAATCTGTTCATATCATAGAACTACCAATAGTATCGTTCCTACGAATAAGACTCTAACACATTTTCGCAGAGAACAATTAAAAACAACCTCGTCTCTACAATTGAGAACTCAACAAATGGGAAATTAGCGCGTGTCGGCGCCGATTCCCAACATTACTACATAAACTAGTGACATAACCATTAATGCAGGCGTAGACAAATATTAACCCTTAATATTTCTCAACCTACGGGAACATTACTACAGGAACATTACTACGGTAATGTTACTACGGGAACATTACTACGGGAACGTTACTACGGGAACATCACTACGGGAACATTAATCCTTAATATTTCTTCAACTTATGGGAACATTTACCCTTAATATTTATCGATCTACAGGAACATTAATCCTTAATATTTATCGATCTACAGGAACATTAATCCTTAATATTTATCGATCTACAGGAACATTAATCCTTAATATTTATCGATCTACAGGAACATTAATCCTTAATATTTATCGATCTACAGGAACATTAATCCTTAATATTTATCGATCTACAGGAACATTAATCCTATGATTCGATTCCCTTCATGAAATCCATCATACCCACAGTTATAGAATTGAACCCCACCCTTACTTTTGGATTGAGGACAACTCTAAGCTTCCGGTTTGCTCTCCCGGCGACTCTTCTGCAACAACCTTCAATTCTCTCCGGCGGTTAATTCTACTGTTCTTCCTTTCTCCACAGCCACGTCCTTGTTCCTCTTTTCTCAGCCTTTTTCCTCCAATTTGGTTTTCTGAGCAGTTTATCGTTCTTTTGCTCTTTCTCCCACAACTTCTCTAATAACTCCCTAATTCCCTTTATTCTCTCTACTACTACTACTACTACTACTACTACTACTAATAATAATAATAATAACAATAATAATAATAATAATAATAATAATAATAATAATATAATATTACTACTAGTTATTAAATTATCATCATTATTAATTATATTATATTATTATCAAACTCAATGATTTATTAAATGGTTTCCTATACTTCAAGGACACCCACCAACGCTCTCAGACACACTCCCACATAAAGGCACACCAACAACTCATAAATAATTTAATTAAAATGAACGGGCGTTACATTGTGTACGTCGTTGTAGTCTGTGCAGGGTAATCCTTCTTATTGCAGCTGGATTGGCTTTGGACATGCGTATTATGTAACAGTTTGTCGCGTGAGGTACAAATTTGTCGCATATGTCTTGATGAAGTTTTTTTTTGTGAAATGGTGCATTGTGGCTACAACGATAGGGAAGGTTTGTTTTGGTGAAATTAGGTGTAACAACATGTGGTACTGATGCGTTTTGCAGGTACAAATCTCGTTGCCGATTTCGCAGGATGTGCATGGAAAATCATGGCTAGTGTTTGTTTCTGATGTAGAATCATGCCTGGGTCTCTAGTGTAATATTCGCAACGCTGTTCTGCAGGTTTCATGTCTTGCTATGTGAATCATGGCTATGTGGTATGAAGCCAATATTTCTCATATGGCTTGCTTATTATTTTTTCAAACTTTGTAATATGGACTTGTACACAATTTTAACTTTCTCTTTTTGTAACATTTTTTGAAATTGTAATCACAAAAATGTTAATGGGCCTTTGTGGAAAAAAAGTTATTTGCTTGCTAAACGAATTTGTTGTAATGTTTTTTTGAACTCCTTTTTTGTTGTTGTGATTTTTATGTGCTTGTGGCCTTTTTTTTATTGTGTAATAGCCTTGTAACATTTTAGTGCCACAATTTAATTGAATGATGAACATTCATCCATACCAAATATCCAACTTAAATCAAACTTGAATGGATTACCACATTTCTACAATCCAAACGCATGTTGTGCCTTTCATGGAAATGCTGCAGGACACGACCTTTAAGGCTGTATAGCACTTCAGCATATTATATGCGAGTTGATTGAAAAGAAGATTCTCTCCTTCGAGGATAATCAGCCCAATGTGGAAAACTGTCCTTTACCAAATCATGGTGGTGTCCATGCCGTAGAGGAAGATTCTGATATGAGGTTAATTTCCAGGGTTTCTGAAGTTAAAACTCCATTGACCGAGTTACACAAGAAATTGATAAAGGCAGGTCTGATCAAAGACTCTCATGAAGACTGCAGTAATTGTTATAATTCGCAAGGTTGTGACTTAGTGCGAAGGACTATTCAATCGATGATTGACGAGGGTCTGCTACAGATATGTGGAAAAAAGAGAAAAGAAGATATCTCGGTGACTGAACCTATATTCAATTTACCAAAGAAGTCTGAAAAAGTGTCGTTATTCAACACTGCAAATAGCAAGTCTGCTTCTCCTGCTGTTGTTAGGCTTGTATTCCACAATAACCCAGTACTGACGGTTGGCCAGCCTAAGTCAAGTTCTGATCCAAGAAGAGAACCAGGTCCCAATCAAAAGGTTGTATCCTGGAAATACGACTATTCCTGGTACGATATGAAAGCTGGGAGAAAGCATAAAGATGTAACAAATATTGTTGGGGCAAGCAAAAATGACCCGCATCGGTCGTATATATCAACCCAAAGCAACTGTTACCATTCCCAAGGAAACCATTCCTAAGGAAACCATCTCAAAAGAGCCTGTTATTATTGAGAAGTAAAAAAGAAAAGAAGTCGTAAAGGAAGATGAAGAAGAATTCTTGAGAATAATCCGTCGGAGCGACTACATGGTAGTAGACCAGCTCAATCAGATGCCATAAAAAATGTCAGTCATGTCTCTACTGCTAAGTTCTCCTGATCACCTACAAGCATTGCTGAAAATACTGACACAGCCCCACGTAACAAAGGATATAACTGTGAGGCAGTTCGATTCCATTGTCGCTAATATCACGGCTTGAAATACACTGAGCTTCAACAGCGAAGACTTAACCGCTGATGGTCGCAAGCACAATCATGCCTTACATGTATATGTCAAATGTGAAGATGATACACTCGCTAAAGTACTCGTTGATACTGGGTCGTCTCTCAATGTGATCCCCAAGAGAACATTGGCCAAGTTGACATATAAAGGATTGTGATGAGAGCCACATCTCTGATCGTGAAAGCCTTCGACAGATCAAGAAGAACAGTAATTCGAAAAGTTGATTTGCCAATTATGGTGGGACCACAGGTCTTTGAGGTCACTTTTCAAGTAATGGATATAAATCCGGTATACAGTTATTTACTGGTAAGGTCGTGGATACATGCAGCGGGCGCTGTCACATTCACATTACATCAAAAAATGAAGTTTATTACTGAAGATCAATTGGTCATAGTACACGACGAAGAAGATTTAATGGTGAGCAATATATCATCCTTCTGGTACATCGAAGCCTATGACGATGCATTGGAAACAGCTTTCCAGGCATTGGAAATTGCACACGGTGTATTGATTGAGGACGCTGTTGTCACACGCGGACCATCTTTCGTCTCTGTCCAAAGTACCAAAAGTTCCATGAAGGAAGGTCTTCCTCAAGGTTGGGGAGAAGTAATTGAGGTCAACACTATCAACAAGGGTTGGGTTACAAACCAACTCAAGATGAAGGATCAGAGATCAACGGCAAGCGCCTAAAGACCCTGAAAGAAACCTTTGTGAGCGACGAAATTCAAATAAATGCCATCGAAGAAGACGCCAAAGTAAGCTATATTGATAACCTAGTATTCCGAGATGAAGCCGTTTTGTGCAATTGGGAGGCCGTTGAAGTTCCCATCATGTTACCACTATTAGAGTAATATGTTTGTCTTGCTTGTTAGCTTTTTCTCTGTTTAAAATCCATGGTCACGCCCGAGGCCAGTGGATCATTTTGTATGGGCCACACTTTGGCAATTAAGGATCAATGAATGAATGAGTGTTTTGTTAAACTTGCATTTGTTGTTCATTGTTTTTTTCACTCTTTTAAAAAAGGAAAATGACAATCTTTTTGAAAACCTAAAAAGAATTCATCATCTGCATCTCTTTGTGTGTGTTTGATCATTTAAACTCGTT
The DNA here is from genome assembly GCA_963859935.3 of Lathyrus sativus. Taxonomy (NCBI): domain Eukaryota; kingdom Viridiplantae; phylum Streptophyta; class Magnoliopsida; order Fabales; family Fabaceae; genus Lathyrus; species Lathyrus sativus. The sequence continues at coordinate 345,422,786 of OZ012735.1, read as the reverse complement.
AACACATGTAGATAACCTCCATCACCCGCTAAATCTGATGATCATCCAGTTCTTTCTGACTTTGGTTCACCTGTATTCCAAGCTGACGATGAGAGTGATGAGGATTTTGAAATTCCTGAAGAACTGATAAAGATGACTGAGTAAGAGGATTCCTATCTTCAACCTTATAAAGAACAAATCGACATTATCAACTTGGGCTCTGAAGAAGTAAAAAGAGAGGTCAAGATTAGGGAATTTTTTGGGGCAGAGGTTTGGTTGACTTGGGAGACCTATGTATCATATTCGCCCGAAAATGTCATAAATGCCAAATTTATGCGGACAAGGTGCACGTGCCACCACATCCTCTGAACGTATTGTCGTCACCTTGGCCATTCTCAATGTGGGGCATTGATATGATTGGGGCAATTGAGCTTAAAGAACGATCATCAATTTATCCTAGTCCCCATCGACTATTTCACTAAATGGGTGGAAGTTGCTTCCTATGCGAATGTAACGAAGCAGGTGGTTGCTTGGTTCATTAAAAGGGAGATTATCTGTTGTTACGGAATCCCTAACCAAATCATTATAAATGATGGGATGAATATGAACAATAAAACAATGAAGGGGCTCTGTGAAAATTTCAAGATTGGACATCACAACTCTTCTCCTTACCAGCCTAAGATGAATGAAGCTGTTGAAGCTGCAAATAAAAACATTAAAAAGATTGTGCAGAAAATGATAGTAACTTACAAATATTGGAATGAAATGCTACCATTTGCTTTACATGGATATAAAATCTCTGTTCGCACTTCAACATGGGCAACCCCTTTCTCCCTGGTTTACGGGATGGATTCAGTACTATCTATTGAGGTTGAGATACCTTCGTTAAGGGTCTTAATGGAAGCCGAGCTCGAAGAAGTTGAGTGGGTGAAAGAAAGGTTTGATACACTGAATCTCATTGACGAGAAAAGGATGACAGTAATGTGCCATAGTAAGCTATATCAGAGGAGAGCTAAAACAACCTTCGACAAAAGAGTCCAGGTCAAAGAATATAAAGGGGGTGAGTTGGTACTCAGGAAGATTCTACTGGTACAGCGAGACATGCGTGGAAAGTGGATGCCAAACTACGATGACCCATTTATTGTGAAGACATTTTTTTCTTCTAGAGGCTGTCTTATCCTTGCGACGATGGACGGTGAACAACTTCAACATCTCGTGAACTCAGATGCAGTAAGAAAATATTATGCCTAAAAAACCCGCTAAGTTGAAAACCTGGAAAGGCAACTTAGGCAAAAAGGGGCATCCTGGTGGACCATAACCTATGAAGGAGATCCGGGAAAAAAATCAGGGATAAAAGAAAGAAAAGCTCACTGAGTCGAAAATCTAAAAAGACGGCTTAGAAAAAAATGAGCGTCCCGGTGAATTGAAAACCCAAAAGGGCGATTCAGACAAAAGTTAGGGACAAAGGCATTTTACTGCATCAAGAGTTGTCACTACTGCAGAAGGTTGTCAAGGAGGCTCACTTTCCTCTACTCTCATCAGAGGCAGCAATTCAGACGGATTTTTAGCTAGTTAGGACTGGATTATTGTTGGATTTTGTAATCTTTTCCCATATTGCCATTTTTCCAAATTATGAATGTTCCATGGGACTTTGCCTTTTTCAAGTCTCCATCTTTGATTGAAATCAGATTTGGACCAACCTTTGTTTATGCCCTATTGATTGCCCCACCTTTTTGTTATGCAAAACATCACTTATTCGTTAATAATGATTTTTTAAGGCAAAAGTTTTTTGAAATAAAACTTGTTTTGGAGAAAGTTAATTAACAAGTAAGTCGTAACTTTGATTGTGACATGACGGTGTAAAATTAGACTCCTCTCATGAGGACAGAACGATCGAAACCATGATACCATCATTTCAGCAATATGAGGTCTATAGAGATTTCTTTCCCCATGCCACCATGATATGAAGTTTCGATATCCTCTGATTAGTTATTTTATCCGTTGTATTGAATTTGTGACCTCTCTTCGACAAGTTTTCAAGAACCGGGATTGTTTCCTCTCCAGAGGATTAAGACCATTCTCCAGCATTTGGATTCAGTGTGATTCTTTTTTTGCCTCTGGTGTGATAGATCATTATCTATCTTTTGTTTCCTTCTCATGCGAAGTCCTTCGGAATTGCATTTGCATCATACCTTTAGCATATTCTTTTCAGCACACTTCTTGTTACGGTTTGTTCTGGTTGTGGCCATTGTGATCTAGTTGAGCAGTTTTCTTTGTCAAGAATCTGTCGGGTGTTCTTTCCCCAGTAGTTACTGGATACTATCTTGAGATCCTTTGGTCGTTACCAAACTCCTTTGTTCCAAGACTTGTCATCACGGGCTTACCCTTTGGTTATTACCTTAACTTTGTCAAGTTATCCGACTTAGGTATTATTATGATAAATACTTATATCCCTAGGAAGTCTAGTTGTGACTAGCAATAGGTCGATCGTTGACCCCTATTTGATACTGCTAATTGGTGGTTACCAAATTTTAGTCGTTACTAATGTTGTAGCTTATCCTTAAGATCTGGTGTTTACCTGAATCAATCCCTCTAGTCAATGTCCCGTTTGTTAACAGACTCTACTGAAGTCCAGTAGTTACTGACATTGTTTTAAATCCAATCGTTATTGGTATCACTGATTTGGTTGTCATCATATCTGTGGAAAGTCCAGTAGTTACTGGCATTTCTTAAAATCCACTTGTTATTGGTATCACTGATTTGGTTGTCACCATATCCTCTTGGAAGTCCTGTAGTTACTGCATTTCTTAAAACCCAATTGTTATTGGTATCGCTGTTTTAGTTGTCACCAATCCCTTGAAAGCCCAATAGTTACTGGCATTGTTTAAAATCCAATTGTTATTGGTATTGCTGATTTGGTCATATCCTTTTGGAAGTCTAGTAGCTACTGGCATTGCTTTAAATCCAATTGTTATTGGTATCACTATTTTAGTCATCACCAATCCACCTTGAAAGCCCAGTAATGTTTTGACTGGAATTCTTTAAAGTCCAATTGTTATTGGAATCACTGTTTTGGTCGTCACCAATCCATCTTGAAAGCCTAGTAATGTTTTGTCTGGCATTCTTTAAAGTCCAATCCTTATTGGTATCGTTGGTTTAGTTGTCACCATACCCTTTTGGAAGTCCAGTAGTTACTCTCATTGCTTAAAATCCAATTGTTATTGGTATCATTGATTTGGTCGTCACCATATTTGCTGAAAGTCCAGTAGTTACTGGTGTTTTTTTAAATCCAATTTTTATTGGTATCATTGATTTGGTCGTCAGCATATCTGCTAAAAATCCATTAGTTACTGGCATTGCTTAAAATACAATTGTTATTGGTATCACTGATTTGGTCGTCACCATATCTGCTGAAAGTCCAGTAGTTACTTGCATTGCTTGAAAACCAATCGTTATTCGTATCATTGATTTGGTCGTCACCATATCTGCTGAAAGGCCAGTAGTTACTGGCATTGTTTTAAATCCAATTGTTATTGGTATCATTGATTTGGTCGTCACCATATCTGCTAAAATTCTAGTAGTTACCGAAATTGCTTTCAATCCAATTTTTATTGGTATCACTATTTTGGTTGTCACCATATCTGCAGAAAGTCTAGTAGTTACTGGCGTTTTTTACATCCAATCGTTATTGGTATTGTCGCAACGCTGTGAAGGGGGCCGGCGGAAGACAGAAGAGTCACCACCGCTCGTTATTTATCCCAAAGAGAGGGAAAGGAAACGACCAGAGAAAACCTAACGGAGAAGGGAAAAGACAGATCATCACAACCATATCTCGAGTTCGGGAGTCGGTTACGCATGGGGAAGGTATGAGCATCCCTCACGTCCGTTGTACTCAATAGGATCCACGCTTGTTGTCTAAGTCTACGGGTGAAAAAGAAACTATCTACGGATGCTATTACTAAACGGGAAGAAACAGAAAGAACTGACTCGATAGGACATCGCCGCCCTATGCCTACGTATTCCCTCGTGCAATGGGAAAGTCAGAGTCAACGTAGTTCGGGAAACGAAGGGGGAGGTTGCTCGCCAAGACATCGCGTCTTGTGCCTACGTATTCTCATCTGGTATGAGAAATCAGAGCAAAACGTAGGGTAAACAGGGTGTTCTCGATCGCATGGGGAGCGAGAGAAAAGGTAGACGATACTAGCGCACGCATTCTAGCAGCGAAGTCTATTGCTTCTCGACCATTGGAGACTTAGGCGTTACCTGTTTGTGGTAGAACGGACGTAGTATCTCATTGGTTAAAAGGTACGGGGAACCCAAAGGGGGAAAAGGAGGAAAAGTGCTCGCTAGGATTATTGCAATCCTATGCCTACGTACTCTCAACAGATATGAGAGATCAGAGCAGCCGTAGTTCGACCAACTACGGAAAATGGGAAAGGGTGCTCGCCAAGACATCGCGTCTTGTACCTATATATTCTCATCTGGTATGAGAAATCAGAGCAGCTGTAGTTCAGCTAACTATGAAAAAACGATCTCGATTGCACAGGGGCAAGAGAAGGGATCTCAATCGCTAGGATGCGAGAGAAAAGAGTCTCAATCGCCAGGATGCGAGAGAAAAAGGTTCGGATTGAGACGCACACGCTAAGTCCTAAGATGTAGGAGCAAATGTGTTGCATGTTGTCCAAAGGACATACGCTAAACACTCTAGACGAGTGAGAGGAGACCACCCACTCATCATTTCCCACGTGTCTATCGCTTACAACTCACAACACTTGACGATTGAATAAAAGAGATGAAATAAAAACAATGTTACCGAACGGAGTGGTTTCCTTGACCCTTGACTTTGCATGCTAGCTTCCTTTCCAAGCTCCTCTCCTTTAATCCTTGATGATGATGTTTCGAATCGGGACCAATGTGACGCTAAACTGTCGTAGTTCGACTTATAAGAGAAGTCAAATTTTAAGAGGTCGCGTATTGATATCCGTGTCAAAGACAAGATAGAGAAATGATATTGAGAATCATTCTCCAATTGAATCGTGTCACACTGACTGATACACCCCAAAATTTGCATAACCTTTATTAGCCTAGCTTATGTTTCGTTGCATTCATCTTAGCATTAGCATATACATTGCATTATCATTTGTGCGGGGGATCAAGAGGTGTGTTCATCAAGAAAGGGGCTGCCAAAGGTTCTAGAGCTGTGCAAGGGGTTATATTCAAGTCATCAAGGTCTTATTATCCTCAGAAGAGTGTCAAGGCTCAATGATGAGGGCATGGTTAAGAGTGGGGTACCTCCTAACTTAGGGGTCATTTGAAGATTGTCAGATAAGTTTGAATCCATGGTTATGGGTGGAGAACATTGCGAGAACTCATGGGAGACCTTGAGGGTCATCTTGAAGCTTATGTCAGTCATTATATCAAGTGTGTGAAGCCACGGTCAAGATTGGTGCAACTAGGGTTTTCACCTGGTCAACCCTAAGTCAACAGTTGAACTGAAGGAGATTAAGACTTAATTCCAAGTCTTTATGATCATGTGATGTTGTGTTGAGGCACGCCAAAGATTATTCCAAGATCATTTCATCAAGATTCAAGAGTATGAGAAGTTGCTAGGCTAGGGTTGCTATGTTTGTCAGTGTAAAATCCCCTAGTTTAGTGTCTAACTTCAAGACCACATAACTCAAGATGCAAGCCTCATCTCATCTTGACATAAACATGAGACTTGTAGGGCATGTTCATAGCTTTAATTTGAGTACTAGAAGTACTTGATTGGATTTATAGAACTCAAGTTATGAAGCAGACAAGTTACAGGTCCTCAGATGAATGTGATTTTAGTCAACATAAGTCAACCAACTTCCATGCCATTTTTGACCAAGAAGGATGTTTCTCCTCAACTTCAAGTGAGTATGAAAGTTATTCCTCATGATCTTAGCTTTCCAAAAAGTCCTAGAAGTCCTCATTTTGAGTTGTAGGACTCAAGTTATGAACTTGACAAGGCAAGGGTATTTTGGGAAAGTGAGATTATAGGCCATTTTCATTATAGGTCCATTTCACCAATTTGCTCCAAATGGTATTATTTGGTCAACCAAACCTCAAGGGATCATTTACATAGCTTGGGAATGAGAATGTATGGAGAAAATTTCATGAAAAGAAGTTTGAAAAGGCCTAGGTTGGATTTAATGCCAATTAAATCAATTTATGTCATGTTGGTGCATTTTTTGAGTCCAAATAATATTTTAAGAACAATGGAAAAACCAGAAATCGGAAATGGATTCATTTACATGGGGATATTCAAGGTTTCTTCACCTTTAAGCAACACATTTCAAATCTACCATCCATTCATTTCCAAGGAACCAATCTGAGCCACACATGATCCTTGCATCATAAGAAACTGATATGAATCAAATTACAAGCTTGTTGGCTCTGTTTCTATGGAAATTACAAAGCTTCAAAATCAAAAATGTGATTTTTGGATTGGACTATTATGGGCTTCCATTGGGCTGCAAATCACTCTAGATCCATTGCATATAACATTTCTGATGATTCCCAACTGCAAGAACAGAATTTTGGAGGTGGTTACAACAGATTTCCATGGAGAAAAAGTGGTGAAAAATTGATTTTCAAATTTGGAGTTTCACACATTTTCAAGAAAGATTAAGCATTGTAGAAGCTTCAATGATGATTATGGAATGATTTTGGACACTTTTCTTGAAGCTTCATCAACATTTCAAGCCTCCATTGAAGCTCCAAACAAGGTTCTTATTTTTTATCCATACACTCTGTTCTTGATGAATTGTTACGCCATTTTCACATGATTATGACCCTTAGAGTATGTAGAAGCTTTTAGGATTAATTTGGTTAAGTCCCATGAAACTTTAGGAAATGACACTCTAGCTTGTTGTTCACATTTCCCTCTAGTTATTGGATAAAAATGGAAAAGAAACTTGGGGTATTGATGTAGGAAGTGAGAGGAAGAGATTAGTATCATCAATTTTAGTTTTTGTGAAAGTTGGAAATTCTTGAGTGATTCTTGGATGTTCGTGATTTTTGAGTTTTAATGGAGGAAAGTGGAAATAGATTGCATATTTGGATTCTACACGAAAAAATACACAAGTTTGGTTCAAGAAAATCTTGTTTTGGTTAAGAAATAAGGAAGTTGGATTGTTGGCTAGAGGTTGAAGATGACTAGAGCTCATCTCCGGCCAGCACCCCCACCGCGCGAGCCACCTCCTGCGTTTCCCTCCGTTTTGCTATTTTAATTCCCAGACACAACAACAGCCGTTGGATCACACCTTGCCTTGACCCGTTATTCTCATCTTACGGCCATGATATGTTCACGAGTTGGCCTTGGCTTAATGCAAAACGCCGAGTTTTAACTCAGCTGGGCTTCTAGCGTTGCGCTAACCACACCCCCTTAGCATAGGGCCCAAACGATTAACACATAAAATAGTACTGATTGCACCCCCTTGTATTTTCCATGTTAATTTCATTTTCTCTTATTTTTCTATTTGATAGCTGTTTGATTTTAATTCAGAAAAGATACCAAGTGATGTTAATAAATCTTGAGAAAACTCATGTAGATAGTTTAACATGTCTAGGATTTTGTCATATTTTTTAATTTCAGTTTTCATGCATTTTTCAATTAATTGCATTTTTTCCATTTTAATATGTTTTTAATGAGTGAAAATTACATGCCTATCTTTGTGATTTTCTTTCTCTTTCAATAATCCATATTAATCTCTGATTTTTTGTATGGTGAATGTTGATACATTTTGGAATATTGTAATATTTTTCTTGCATTTTTTAGATTCCATTTGAATAGGTTTTAGAGCACATCTTTAGAGCCTTCCCCATTTGAATCTCCCATAGCATACATCTTGGTTTAGCATCTGGTTAATGGCCTTAGGCTTATAGTTTGGACTTGAAACTTTAGCCATAGGTCCCTAATACATTTAGGATCATCTAGGATTTTTCTTAGGATTTTTAGAATTGATTTCTTATTTTCACCACATTTTACGAGTTGATGATGTTTAGGTGATCTTAATCTAGCTTTTCTCTTAGTTTAGACTTAAAGATGAACCTTTAGCTAATTTTAGGAGTTTAATTGCTCCTTGATAGGATCAAGCATAGGTTGAGACCTACTAAGAACCTAGATTAGGCCTTTAATCCCTTTTAGTTTAGGTGATCCTTAACTAATCCTTAGGGTTCCTCCTGAAGCCTCTTAGGAAGATGATTCTCCAATGAATGGTAGAGTGTCACGGTGGATGCCTTTGGCATATGCCATGCTTCCCTTCATTTCATTCTCCAATGAATGGTAGAGAGTCATGGTGGATGCCTTTGGCATAAACCATGCTTCCCTTCATTTCAATCTCCAATGAATGGTAGAGTGTCATGGTGGATGCCTTTGGCATACACCATGCTTCCCTTCATTTCAATCCCCCATGAATGGTAGGGTGTCATGATAAATACCTTTCGTATACATCATGCTTCCTATTTTAAGTCATTTCATCCATGAATGGTTGAGTGTCATGATGGATACCTTTGGTATACATCATGCTTCCCATTTTAATTCATGTCATCCATGAATGGTTGAGTGTCATGATGGATACCCTTGGTATACATCATGCTTCCATTAATTTCTAATCTCCCTTGAATGGTTGAATATCATGGTGGATACCTTTGGTATACACCATGTATCACCTCATTTCTTGATTATCCATGATTGGTTGAACATCATGGTGGATACCTTTGCTATACACCATGCATCCCATCATCAATTCCATTCTTTAGGATAGATCCCTTGTTTGATTACTTGTGGAATGAATCCCTTATTTGTCATAATTCCTTTCCTTCTTTCATGATTGAGTGGTGTGTTGCATTAGGGTAGCTCATGTTTAGGGTAGTCTAAGTGTAGGTGTATGACTACATTAAGAGGTCGAGTGGGTCTCCCTCTGCTTGCTTGCATTAAGGGTTGAGGTGATCCTCCCCTTGCATGTGTGTTGTTTTTTTTCTTTTTCTAACTGATGTGTTTGCATTGAAAGGTTGAGGTTAATCTCACTTTGCTTGTCTGTTTTTGTTTGTTCTCTTTGTTTGTTTGCTTAGAGGTTGAGTTTCTCCCTCTGCTTGTATTGCTGCATTGCATTTGCATCTTTACTGTTTTCTTTTCTGTTTATCTGCTTTACTGATTTTGGCAGTTGTTTTTCTGTTTCCCACTCGCATGTTCCCTTGGGACTCTCACTTCCTTATTCAAGGATAGTGATGATAGACATTAGGTCTGAAACCATGCATGACAACGTATAGGAGTTCCCTATTTCAAACTCAACCCTAGGACCACATTGCATGATAACAGTAGAATTTCAGTTTCCCCTGTAGTCTTTTCTCTCTTCTCATCTCCAAACAAATAAAAATACAGTAATAAATATTAATTTATATCGTACGTTACGAGCCTTAAGCTACTTAGGGAATGGTTATTGGAGGGTTTCCTTCCAATAATCAGGATGTTTAGTATGGTACCCTTTGGGTGACATGCGACGCATTCACTCCTAAGTCATAGTCTCTAGTGCGATATGAATTGCAAACATCCATAAAAGACACTTCTTTCGTAAAAGACAGAAAACAAATATCAAACCTTCTTTTTTCCCTGTGGGCCCATAATCCGAGGAAAATGTTTTCAGATAAAAGAGTGTTGTTAACTCTTAGTTCTACCACAAACGGTAACACCTAAGTCTCCAATGGTCGAGCTGCATACACCAATTGCTGGAACTATTTGTTAACCGTACTCGGATAAAAAAGACAAACCTGTGTCCCCTTTTTTTATCCCGAACTACATTAGCTCTGATCTCTCAAGCCTGTTGAGAGTACGTAGGCACAAGATGCGATATCTTGGCGAGCAACCTTCCCTTCACCCATAGTTAGTCGAACTACGTTGACTCTGACTTTCCCATTGCACGAGGGAATACGTAGGCCCAGAACAACGATTGTTCTGTCGAGTCCTGTCATTTTTCTTTTATTTTTGAACCAGACTTTTAGCGTAGATAGATAAACAACCCGTCAGATAAACAACAAGCGTGGATCCCAACGAGTACGATGGACGTGAGGGGTGCTAATACCTTCCCCTTGCGTAACCGACTCCCGAACCCAGAGATTTGGTTGCGACGACCGATCTTATCCCCTTTCGCGAGGTTTTTTCGAACGTTTCCTTTCCCTTTCCGTGGGATAAATAACGAAAGGTGGCGACTCTTCTGTTTTTCCGGCACCTTATTTTCGCAGTAGCGACAGCTGGCGACTTTGCTGGGGAATAAAACCCAGAATCTGGTTCTGCAACGGTTCCCTATGCGAGTCAATCCTAGCGCTTGTATGTTTATCTGTTGGGTTTGCATTTATTTATCGCACTTTACTTTCCGCACTTTATTTTCAGTATGATATCATTATTGTGCTGTTGTGGGGAGGGGCTCTGATGAGTGATAAGCCAGACCCAAGCTTGAGTGCATACCTAACATTAGTTGTGGAAAGTAGTGGGCGCGTGCATGCTTTTCATGTACTCGTGTCCCGCAAAATCCATGCTCAGACGAGATTCTCTTGGTTGACTTCTTTTCCAGCCCTTTGGGCTTGAGGGGTTGTTGGTCTGGGGAGTTGTCGACTCTGGGGACCGATCATTTGTGACTCAGCTAAGTGAGGCCTCTTCAGGGAGTGATGATGCCAAACCAGAAATGGTGAACGTATCATCATTTCTTGAAAGTCTGTGACTCTAAGGAACGCATAGGATGTCGTACCGTTATCAGTAGATTAGGTCCATACCGGTGAGTGGGACTTGGGTTATACAGGAAACTTTAACCTTCAGACAACCCGGTTTTCTTAACAGAATGGATCAGTGACATTGATATCAGGGTCTTATTATCAGAACAGTGCTATGATCTTGTTCAAGCAGAACTTTGGTCTCCTTCAGCCATCAACACAACAACTCTTGATTTCCTGCTGCATTGTGCATTTGCATTCGCATTATCATCTTTGCATTTTGCATATTACATTTGGCATTTTCATTTGCATGGCAGGTACTCTCCGTAGTTATTTGTTCCTAACTCTGCTACTCAAAACCAGTGACAGGATTGAGGGATCCGGCTTACATAGATACTCAACAAGGGGGAATCATCGCAAAGAAATGGATCAAATGCCGGCTGAGATGCAGGAGTTCCGGACTCGTATGACTCAATTTATGGAGATGATGCAAAATTTTGCTGCGGGACAGGAACAACTCAAAACTATGGTCCAACCATTAATAGCACGGGTTGATGTCGAAGGTGTGTTGCATGGAGGTGCTGGGGTTGTTCCTCCTATTGGTGGTGGGTCTGTTACACCTTTTATTCCTGATGTTGGCGTACCTCCGGGCGGAGGTGGTGTGAATGAGAATGTTAATATGGCTAGTGGTAGTGCACATGCTGGGCACGAGTCTACTGCTCCCTATTGGGACGATCATCAAGGTGATATCTTTTCTATGAGAGACATAGAGGAGGGTATGCCTACTGAAACTGACCAAAGATTGAAGCTGGTTGAAGAGAAGATGAAGTCTTTAGAGAATCAGGGTTCATTGGGTTTCGACATGTCTGACTTGGGGTTGGTGCCAGGGGTTAGAATCCCTCCTAAATTCAAGGTCCTAGATTTCGAGAAGTACAAGGGGAAGACTTGCCCGAGGATGCATCTCCGGGCATATTTCAGAAAGATGTCAGCTTATTCTAATGACGAAAAAAATACTAATGCACTTTTTCCAGGATAGCCTGTCAGGGGCATCACTAGAGTGGTACATGGGACTCGAGAGGACCCATATACGTAGCTGGAAAGAGATGGCAGAAGCCTTCGTTCGTCACTACCAATACAATAGTGATCTCGCACCTAACAGGGTACAACTACAAAGTCTGACGCAGAAGAATAATGAGAGCTTCAAAGAATACGCCCAAAGGTGGTGAGATTTAGCGGTTAGAGTACAACCCCATGTCGTGGAAAGGGAATTAAAGGATATGTTTATGTCATCGCTACCGGGTGTGTATTTTGAAAAGTTAATAAGGTGTATGTCCGGGGACTTTTCTGATTTAGTGGTGGCAGGAGAAATGGTTGAGAGTGGGATCAAGGCTGGTAAGATCTCAAATGATGACGGATCCTCTGCAGAAGGAGCAAGGAAACCATATTCAGGGAATCCTAGAAGGAGGGAAGACACAGTTGCTATTTCCCACGGAGGTAGAGGGAGAGGTTGAGCTCAGTATGATCCACAAGTTGCCACTGTGAATATTCCAGCAGCAGCTCAACCACAACAACAACAGGGTAATGGTACACGGCAGTATCCCCCTAGACGTCAGGCACCGGATATGAAGTTTGATAATCCTCTAGTTCCGTATGCGCAATTATTACAATGTTTGTTACAGTTGCAACTGGTACAGAAGAGAACCATAGCTCCTCTTACTGGTAAGCCACCTCCAGGCTACGATGCAAATGCCAGGTGCGAGTTTCATTCAGGCGCACCAGGGCACGACATAGATCACTGCAAATCCTTTAAGTATAAGGTCCAGGACCTGTTGGATTCTAAGGCTATAAACTTCTTCCATGATGGGCCCAACGTAGATCAAAACCCAATGCCTAATCATGGAGCGGCAGGGGTTAGTGCCATCACAGACGAAGAAGGGTTAAACCTGGTAACTGATGTGAGAGAGCTGAAGACTCTGTTAGCTGTGGTGAAGAGTAGTTTGTTGAGAAAAGGGGTGTTTTCGGGATGTTCGGTTGATTTCCAAGACTGTGGGGTGCAACCTGAGGGTTGCGATCTTTTGATGAAGGGTATTTAAAGAATGATTGACGACGGTTGCTTGCAGTTTGGTAAAGTGGTAAAAGAGAATGTCGAGAACATAGTGGGTGGTGCTGAAAAAGAGGTCGCTATCGTTTCTATTCCATTTCAGACTATTACCATTTCAGGGCCAACCAGGCCTGTTACTATTTCAAGGCCATCCCAGCCAGCTCCGATCACTATTACTGCGCCAGGGCCTATGCCGTACGAAAGCACCAAGGCTATCCCCTGGAATTATAGGGGAGATATGTTCTGCAACGATAAGAAGATATAATTGATAGAGCCTGCAGGTGAGGGATCTTCAGTTGAGAACATAGTAGGCGCCGAAGGTATGACCAGGAGTGGGAGAATCTTTTCAGCGCCAGAGATTAATCAGGATAAGAATGACAAGGGCAAAGGTAAGGCCGTGATCGAGGGGAACGCCCAGCGGAAGGGTGATACCAGTGCGTCTTCTGAGGAAGCAGAAGAATTCATGAGGCTTATCAGAAAAAGTGACTACAAGGTGGTAGACCACTTGATGCAAACACCTTCGAAGATTTCGATCCTATCGTTGTTGATGTGTTCAGAAGCGCACTGTAATGCGCTGTTGAAAGTTTTAAATGCGGCTTACGTACCCCATGAGATTTTTGTAAATCAGTTTGAGGGGGTAGTAGCCCATGTAAATGCTGGTAACGGTCTCGACTTCACAAATCTAGACCTGACCCCTGCGGGGAGAAACCACAACCATGCTTTGCATATATCAATTGAGTGTATGGGCTCTATGATGTCCCATGTTTTGGTAGATACCAGATCTTCCCTCAATGTGCTGCCTAAGAAGGCATTGATGAAGTTGGACACCAGGGGTTTAGTTTGTACGCCCAGTGATTTGATTGTAAGGGCTTTTGATGGTTCGAAAAGATCAGTATTCGGTGAAATTATAATACCCATCCAGGTGGGGCCTGAGAAGTTTGACACGACGTTCTTCATCATGGATATCCAGCCGGCTTACAGCTGTTTGCTCGGTCGACCCTGGATACACTCTGCAGGGGCAGTTACGTCCACGTTACATCAAAAGTTGAAATATATGGTGGAGGGAAAGATTGTGACGGTATGCGGAGAGGAGGACATTATGGTAAGCCATTTGTCTTCATTTAAGTATGTGGAAGTGGACGGGGAAATCCACGAGACGCTCTGTTAGGCTTTTGAAGCTATTCCAATTCAAAAGTAGCCTCCTGTGGTAGCCCAGGATTCAGAGGTCCCTATGTCGTCACTGAAGGACGCCCGTGCTATTGTAGAATCCGGTTCTTCTCATAACTGGGGGCAGGTTCTCGAGGTTCCTGTTAAGCAGGACAAGTTTGGTATCAAATATCAGCCTTCTAGCTCTTCCCAGAGAACTCCAAAGTACAAAGGACCAGTTCTGTTTACCAGCAGTGGTGTGTATTTTGATACTATTAATGCTGTCGAAGGTGATGGGGATGACAGTGAGTGTGATATGGATACATGGATTCGTCCGTGTACTCCCAGAGAAAAGCTATGCAACTGGCGCACCGAGGAAGTCATTCATGTTAATACTGCTGAGTAATGTCATTTGTTTCTTTTATGTTTGGTCTTACGTTTTTCCCAAGGCGTAGTGACCGAATCTGTGGGGCTTTGTTAATAATTTCATGTTATCATTAATAAAGGACATTTTTGTATTCAAATATTGTGTTCCCTGTTTTTCTTGTTTTTGTTTTTGCATTTATATTGATAAAGAAAAATGGCAATGTGTTTTTTTTAGTGCATAGCATAATAAACATAAACATCCTCATGCAGGTGTTTTCTAGCAGATGCCGTCGATTTAGGTTCAGCTATGGCTTCATATGACTTTGATAATCCCATTTATCGAGCAGAAGAAGAGACTGACGAAGACTGTGAACTCCCTGAAGAATTAGCCAGGCTTCTCAAGCAGGAGGAAAGAGTCATTGTGCCTCATCAGGAGGAGGTCGAAATTATCAATCTGGGTACCGAGGACGATAAGAAAGAGGTTAAGATTGGGGCCGCATTGGAAGACAATGTCAAGAGAAGATTGGTTGAAATGCTCCGCAAGTATAAGGACATCTTCGCTTGGTCTTACCAACACATGCCTGGGCTGGATACAGATATTGTGTTACACCGGTTACCTCTCAGAGAAGAATGTTCGCCGGTCAAACAGAAGTTGAGACGGACAAGGCCTGACATGGCAGTCAAGATAAAAGAAGAGGTTCAGAAGCAGCTGGATGCTGGTTTTCTTGCTGTCACAAATTACCTTCCGTGGGTTGCCAATATTGTTCCTGTTCCTAAGAAATATGGAAAGGTGCGAATGTGCGTAGACTACAGAGACTTAAGCAAGGCAAGCCCGAAAGACGACTTCCCGCTCCCTCATATTGACGTGTTGGTTGATAACACTGCTGAATTTTCTGTGTTTTCCTTCATGGATGGCTTCTCTGGGTATAACCAAATCAAGATGGCCCCAGAGGACATGGAGAAAACAACTTTCATCACACCATGGGGGACTTTTTGCTATAAAGTGATGCCTTTTGGATTAAAGAATGCAGGGGCCACTTATCAGCGGGCCATGGTGACTCTCTTTCACGACATGATTCATCATGAAGTTGAAGTTTATGTTGATGATATGATTGCGAAGTCACAGACAGAGGAAGGACATCTGGTCGATCTTCTGAAGTTATTTGAACGGTTGAGGAAGTTCAAGCTGAGGCTAAATCCTAACAAGTGCACCTTCGGGGTGAGGTCTGGAAAGTTATTAGGTTTTATTGTTAGTGAAAAGGGTATTGAGGTAGATCCCGCCAAAATAAAAGCTATACAAGAAATGCCTGAGCCGAGAACAGAAAAGCTGGTTCGTGGTTTCCTAGGGAGATTGAATTACATTGCAAGGTTCATATCTCATGTTACGGCCACTTGTGAACCAATATTCAAATTGCGGAGAAAAGATCAAACGGTCAGATGGAATGATAATTGCCAGAAGACTTTTGAAAAAAAATAAAGGAGTATCTGCAGGAACCTCCAATACTCATGCCTCTAGTTGCAGGGAGACCACTGATAATGTACCTTACGATTCTTGAGAATTCGATGGGATGTGTGCTCGGTCAACAGGACGAGTCAGGTAGAAAAGAGCATGCCATCTACTACCTGAGTAAGAAATTTACTGATTGTGAGTCAAGGTACTGGATGCTGGAAAAAACATGTTGTGCACTCGCTTGGGCTGCTAAGCGTTTGAGGCAGTACATGATAAACCACACAACCCTATTGATTTCGAAGATGGATCCAATCAAATACATTTTTGAAAAACAAGCCCTCTCCGGGAGGATTGCCCGTTGGAAAATGGTTTTGACGGAATATGATATTCAGTATGTTTCCCAGAAATCCATCAAGGGAAGCGTCCTGTCGGAATATCTGGCTGAACAACCAGTGGAGGATTATTAGCCGATGAAGTTTGATTTTCTAGATGAAGATGTCATGTTTTTAAAAGCGAAATACTGTGATGACCTCTTGCCTGACGAAGGACCTGAGAAGGGGTCTCAGTGGAAGTTGATTTTCGATGGAGCCGTTAATTCATATGGTAGTGGAATGAGTGTGATTATTACGACTCCTCGTGGTGCTCATATATCATTCACCGCCCGGTTAACCTTCGCCTGCACCAATGATGAGGCTGAGTACGAAGCATGCATTATGGGTCTGGAAGAGGCCATTGATATGCAGATTAAGAATCTCGATGTATATGGCGATTCGGCTCTGGTCGTCAACCAGATTAAAGGAGAATGGGAAACTCGTCAGGAAAACCTGGTTCCCTATAAGGATTATGCAAGGAGACTGTTGCCTTTCTTCGATAGAATCGAGTTCCATCACGTGCCGAGGGCTGAGAATCAGATGGCGGATGCGTTGGCCACTCTAGCCTCGATGTATAAAGTGAATTTATGGAATGAAGCTCCGTCTATCACCATCAAGCATCTTGATAGACCAGCCTTCGTGTTTGCAATTGAGAAGACATCGGATGGAAAGCCTTGGTATTTTGATATCAAGCAGTTTCTCAAGACTCAAGAGTACCCAGCAGGGGCATCCAGTAAGGATAAGAAGACTCTGAGGAGGTTAGCCGGTAATTTCTATCTGAACAAGGATGATGTGCTCTATAGGAGAAATTTTGACATGGTTTTGCTGCGTTGTGTCGACGGACTTGAAGCAAGCCTGTTAATGGAAGAGGTTCATGAGGGTTCTTTTGGTACTCATGCCAACGGGCATGCGATGGCGAGGAAACTATTGAGAGCTGGGTATTATTAGATGACGATGGAATCTGATTGCTTCAAATACGCCAGAAAATGTCACAAATGCCAGATCTACGCGGATAAGGTGCACGTGCCACCTACCCCTCTGAATGTAATAACATCTCCTTAGCCCTTCGCAATGTGGGGAATTGATATGATAGGAAAGATTGAGCTGACTGCTTCTAATGGCCATCGTTTCATACTGGTTGCAATTGATTACTTTACGAAGTGGGTAGAGGCAGCCTCATATGCAAATGTGACGAAGCAGGTCGTCGCCCGGTTCATAAAGAGGGACATCATCTGCAGATACGGTGTACCTGAGCGGATCATTACAGACAATGGTTCAAATCTTAACAATAAGATGATGAAAGAGTTGTGCCAGAATTTCAAGATAGAACACCAAAATTCTTCTCCCTACCGCCTAAAGATGAACGGCGTTGTTGAGGCAGCTAACAAGAATATTAAGAAGATTGTGCAGAAAATGGTTGTGACTTACAAGGACTGGCACGAGATGTTTTCCTTTGCTCTTCACGGTTATCGTACTTCTATACGTACATCAACCGGGGAAACTCCTTACTCACTAGTATATGGTACGGAGGCGGTCCTACCACTAGAGGTTGAGATTCCCTCTTTATGGGTATTGTCGGATGTGAAGCTTGACGAGGCTGAATGGGTGCAGACCAGATTGAATCAGTTGAATTTGATTGACGAGAAGAGGTTGGCTACCATCGCTCACGGCCAGTTGTACCAGAGTAGGATGAAGAAGGCCTTTGATCAGAAGGTGCGTCCTCGGTATTTTCAAATAGACAATCTGGTGTTGAAAAGGATTCTTCCTCCTCAGACATATCACACGGGCAAGTGGACTCCTAATTGCGAAGGTCCATATGTGGTAAGAAAGGTTTTCTTAGGCGGAGCTTTATTACTATCTACAATGGATGGTGAAGATTTTTCGTCCCCTGTGAACGTGGACGTAGTTAAAAAATACTTTGCTTAAAAAACGACCCGCTGGACAAAAAAAGAAAGTCCAAGAAAAAAATGGGCATCTCGGCGAACCGAAAAAAAGGGAAAATGGTTCAGGCAAAAATTAGGGATATATAAAAGAAAAAATGGTAAACCCGCAGAGTCGAAAACCCGAAAGGGCAGCTTTGGCAAAAATGGGTATCCCGGTGGATTGAAAACCCGAAAGGGCGATCCAGGAAAAAGTTAGGGATTCAAAAGCAAACGGCTATAATCCGTGTTCGATCTATGAACTTGCGAACGGTTATCCTGAAGGAAAGGAATCAGTCTAGTCAGTCTTTTTTCGGAAAGCGAAGTAAGGGGGATCGTTGAAGACATAAGGGTCATAGCTGAAGCGTTATATGGTGGAAGTCTGTTTCCACATTGTCGACATGTGTATATCTTCTTTTATTTGTGCGCAATTACCTCTTTCTAGGAATTGCATCCAAATTGTAATTTTCCTATTCACAGGCCCTTTATCAATAAAAGTATTCACTTCAGATAAATAACTTTCTTTCTTTGTTTTTACTATTACTGTTTTGTTTACAAAAAAAATGTTCGATATTTTGATAAACATTACATATGAAAACACAAAGCTTTATAGAGCATAAACGAAAGAAATGACTTTATTCTAACAGCCAGTAGCATGAATGGTTACTGAGGTAGCCAATGCACGTATTTGGTTTATTGTTGTTAATTGCAGGAGTGCAGGATTTTCTCCAACTGAGTCTTTCCCCCGGCAATGAAAGCACGGTACAGGGTGGTCCGCAGTCCCTAGGTGGAGGTCAACGTTAACATTCACGGATTAATACCCTACAGATTTACAGAAGTAAGTGTTCGTCCCCATCAGTGGGAGCGTACCAATCTCCAGCAGAGTAAAGCAGGTAAGAGCCCCGGTCAAACTTATTCTCCAGCAGTATTAGTTTCCTCGACGTTCGTCCCCAATGGAGTTGACGTTCTCAAACAGAGTTGATACTGATTCCCCCTACAAAGCAGGTGTTTAAGAGGAGTTGGATCCATTCTTTGATAGAGTGGAGTTCGAAAGATCTCTAGTATTCCCCAGCGGAGTCGGTTTCACCTTTCCAGCATTTATTTTGCTGGAGTAATTTTGTGATACCCGGTTTTACCCAGCGAAGCCGGTCTCTCTTCTCTAGCATTTATTTTGCTAGGGGGGGATCCCTTTGCATTTTGCATCATTGCATAGCATCCTCCCAAACGCGTAGTATTTCCACTCCGTATAGAACATTACGCCATTCTCAAACATATGCATCGGAAACATATGCCAGGTTTGGTACCGATTACCGTTAAGAACGAAGATTGTTTGATTCGGGATACGGTTGGAAACATTCTTGGCATTGGTCGTTCGGTTTTCTTCCCGGGGGAGTCTTACTGATTCAAACCCCTGTGTGAGTCTGTTGATTCCCTTATTCCAACTGTTGGTTGGCATTCCCCAGCGTAGTCCAATTTATGGGGACTGATATTTTAGGTAGGTCGGGATGTCTTGTCCTCGCTTTCAATTAGTGACCTTGTGTTTCTCTGCAGAGATGTTATTCCAACTTGAGGTTGGTAGTCTTCTGTTTAATGTTATTCCAACTTGAGGTTGTTAATCTTCCGCTGGATGTTATTTCGACTATTGGTTGATAGTCCTCCGTTTACTCTTCCAACTCTTGGTTGGTGGTCTTCTTTCGACCCTTCCAACTATTGGTTGGTGGTCTTTATTCGTTGTTCCGACTATTGGTTGGTGGTCTTCTTTCGACCCTTCCAACTATTGGTTGGTGGTCTTTATTCATTGTTCCGACTATTGGTTGGTGGTCTTCTTTCGACCCTTCCAACTATTGGTTGGCAGTCCCCCTTTGACTCTTTCAACTGTCGGTTGATAGTAGTCCTCTATCGGTTTCAAATATTGGTTGATAGTTTCCCTTTGACTCTTCCAACTTTTGGTTGGTAGTCCTCGTTGTTCTGACTATTGGTTGGTAGTCCTCCTTGTTATTCTGACTATTGGTTGGTAGTCCTCCTCGTTGTTCCAACTATTGGTTGGTAGTCCTCCTCGTTGTTCCGACTTTTAGTTGGTAGTCTCCTCGTGGTTCCGACTATTGGTTGGTGATTTTCCTCGCTCTTCCAACTCTTGGTTGGTGGTCTTTATTTGACGCTTCCAACTATTGGTTGGTAGTTTTCCTTTGGATGTTGTTCCCACTATTGGGTGGTAGTCCTTTTCCTCCACAGCAGAGTTGCTTGTTTCCAACTCTTGGTTGGTAGTTTTCAGCTGTTGTCAATTCATCTCCGGTCAGTAGGTCCTGTTGATTCTAACTATTGGTTAGCAGTTTTAGTTCCGAATTTCTGGCCGGACTTTTATCCCCTGCAGTGTCATTATTCCAACTCTCAGTTGATAGTTTCATGATGGGCGTTTTCTTGACTCTTGGTCGGCAGTACTGGTGTTCCTTAGTGGATGTTATCCCAACTCCTGGTTGGTATTCTTTGTTTCCCTAGCAATCCTAACTCTTGGTTAGCAGCTTGTGTTCCGACCTTTGATCAATGGTATTCCATGGTGATTCTAACTATTGGTTAGTACCTTTGTTTCCCAACTTTTGGTTGGTATTCCCCTATTCCCCAGTAGGGTCTGTCTGGGACGTCTGTTGTTGTCCCAACTTTTGGTTGGTAAGCTTCCCTTATTCCTCAGCGGAGTCATTATCTCAACTTTTGGTTGATAAGAAGATTTGACGTTTTCCAACTTTTGGTTGGTGGTTTTGGTTTTTCTGGTGGGGTCAGTCGTGGACGTCGGTTAGTTTTCCAACTCTTGGTTGGTAGTCTTTGATTCTCCAATAAGGTCGCCATATCCGGTATGGTCAATTTGTTGACGTTTTTCCAACTCTTGGTTGGTAACTTGTGTTCTCTGGTTGTTGATTCCGACTTTTGGTCAGTATGCCTCCTCAGCGAAGTCGTCTCGCCATGTAAATTGCGGTTAGTATGGATGCCGACTCTTGGTTGGTAGGGGTGGTTTTGTCCCCAGAGAGTCACACCTCATCCCATCTTTTGGATGGTGCTGCTAGTTTGTTCTCCATAGAGTCGTCTGATTAGTCTACTCTTTCCCCGGTGAAGTCGCCACAAAGCTGTTTGGCTACCCTTTGGTTCCCCAGCAGGGCTTGTTCCAACTCCTGGTTGGTATTCCGAGTTCGCTATCCCGATTTTTGGTTGGTATTTGTTGTCGATTTCGTCCCAAATCTTGGTTGGTATCTTTGGTTGTTTCCCAACTCGTGGTTGGTATCCGTTCACCTTTGGTTGTTCCAACTCTTGGTTGGTGTCCTCCGGGAGTTTTCCCGACTTTTGGTTGGCATCTTTTAGATGAATTTCAGATTATATTGGATTATTATCCTTGGCATATCGGTACTCCAACCCTTGGTTGGCATTCGCTATTTTGTGTTCGTGTAGGTTGCAAATTTTCGGGTTTGTCGATATTCAATCGCCTTTTACTTCGATTGGCTGAACGTTCTTCACCTATCATCCATTCTGTTGCACCCCAAAATTTGCCCAACCGTTTCTCATTATTTGGCTTATGTTTCATTTCAGTTTGCATTTGCATTTGCATACCGCGTACATTGCATTTTTCAGCCAGATTGATTTTATCGGGATTACAACCCTCTTCTCGCGCTTCAGACAGTTCAAACCATTTCGAGTACGGAGATTTATTTTGGGAGTGGTGCTCCTCCCGGTGTTTTCAGCTTTTGCTGTTATTTTTGAGGATATTTCGGTGCTCGTATTTTTACCGGCTATCTCGTTGTGTTCTCGTAGTTTTGTTCGCCGATTTAATTGATGTTCATTGTGTTTTTCCTCATGGAATTATTATCAATTTTCTAGAGTTTATTTCGTTAAATTTTAGCATAGAAATAGTTGCTAGATAGCTTATATCCTTTATTTTTTATTTTAGATATTATAGTTTAATAGGCTTTTATTTCTTTTTCTATTTTTTTAGAGTTTAGTAGAATATTGATTTCTAGAACTTCTTTTGAGTTTTAGTAGATTTTAAATAATATAGATTTTAATTGATCTAGGTAATTAGGATTAATGAATTAGAATGTCATTAGTTTAGTTAATAATCAGTTTAATCAATTCTTTTTCATCAGCTTTATTAACCTTCGTTTAGCATTAATTGTCAATCTTAATCATCATTAATTGAAGTAATTGAGTCAGTTAAGTGAAGTCATTAAGCCAATTCGTGGGCCAGGTGTCAGCTTTGGGGGCCCAGTCCATTTCAATGCCACATGTCTGTCTATAAGAGCCTCTCGTTTCTCTCTCTCCCTCTCTTTGCTGGCCACATGTCACACTTTCACCCTCCACACACTGCATGCGCGCCATGTATCCTCCCAGGCGCCACCTCACATGATCGACATGCAAACGCCGGAGGTCTTTGTTGGAGAAATCACACGGCAGTGCAACTCGCCGGAAACTGTAACCTTCACCAGAAACTCCCAAGAACATTCATCCATTCTCCAGATTTTCATTGAAGCTTCATCGATCTTCTTCATCACACCAAAACCGTCATCTGTTTCCAGAAATCCAGCATGAACTTCATCATCTTCAAGAACTCAACAATGTTCATAGCTTCATCCATTTTCCAGTTTTTCCATCAAGATTCACTCGAATCTTTATCAGTTATTCATCCATCAATGGTTTCTAGAAACATCATCAATATGCATCCGTCTTCCACCGAGTTTTAACAATCTTCGTCACTTTCGCCAGGTTCCGTTCAACCTCCACCAGAAAACTCATCACCTTCGTAGAAGATATTCAAATCTTTATCAAGGATTCTTGCAAGATCTTCAGCCTCCTTCATTTTTCATGTTTTTGATCCACGTTCGTAAACCTTTAACAACTTTTCCGGCGAGAGCATTCATCCTCTTTGTTCAAGCTTTTCCAGAAACTCGCGTCTCTACAACCGTTTCCAGATTTCCAGGCAACATCAGAAACTTCAACATCCAAGATCTTCACGATCTGCAACTACCGTCCACAAAGATCAACAAATCTTCACCGTTCACGATTAAAACCTTCATATCTTCAAGAATCCCCAGATCGGAAACCGTCTACATGCAAACTCCACCAACAATGTTTTCTTCAACAGCTGCAGCTCTTGTCAACCTTCATTAACGAAGACTCTCACGGCGCTCCACAGAAATCGAGAAGATCTGGTTGGCGTCGTTCTTGCACTAGGTTCATGAGTTACGTTATGATGTTGATGTTCGAACGGGAAGAAGCTTTGGGATGACGAATCTGGGAAGAAGGAGAGGTTGTTCGTGGACGAGGTTGGTGATTATCCCATTTCTCTGGCGGCGGCTGAGGTTGGGAAAGAGAAGGAGCTAGGGTTCCGTTTGGGGAAAGGGAAGAATGAAAGAGGAAGGGTCCTCGTGGGCTTTCTCTTTTCTGGCCAAATAATGGTTTTTGCTGAAGGCTATACCCCTTCATTTTCCTCACGCACCCCCGTTTCCCCCTTTTTTTGTGTTTTTGGCTGTTGTGTTGTAGGGCTAAGGCCCAACTGCTTATTTGCTGTATTAGACCCCTTGGTCTGCTGCTGTACCCCCTTCCCTTTATTTTCTTTTAACTTTTGTTTTTGTATCGGGATATTTATTTGTAATAGATTTTAGTAATTCTTTACTATCTTTTCCTTAGGAAAGTATAGTTTATTTTCTTAGAGTATTATGCATATATTTTCACGTAGAATTTTCTATATTCCTTAGATATTATTTCTTAGAATATTATGGGCATAAATTTTATATTCTATTTTCTTTTAGGATATATAGAGTTTTATATAGAATTTTCATTTTATTTTCTATATGCAATTTACTTGTAATTTCTTTAGAGTTTTCTATTAGGAATTTATTGCCTATTTTAGGAGTAGAATATTATTCCCATTTGTTATTGGATTTCTCTCCTCATTTCTCTTCTGCCATTTGATTTTATTTTGGATTTTGTTCTGTGCTGGCCATGTGACATGATTCAATTGGAGAATGATTCTCAATATCATTTCTCTATCTTGTCTTCGATACGGATATCAATACGCTACCTCTTAGAGTTTGATTTCTCGTATAAATCAAACCATGACGGTTTAGCGTTACATTGGGTCTGATTCGAAACGTCATCATCAAGGATCTGAAGAGGAGAAGATTGGAATGGAGCTTGCGCACAATGTCGAGGGCCAATGGAACCGCTTCGTTCGATAACATCTTTCTTATTCAAGTCTTTATGCAACCGTCGAGTGTTGTGAGTTGTAGCGTTAGATACGTGGGAAATGACAATTGAGAGGTCTCCCCTCAATCGTCTAGAGTGTTTAGCGTAGCACCCTTTGGGTGATATGCGACGCATTCACTCCTACGCCTAAGGTTTTTGCGTGTGTGTCCCGAGTTCCTTCCCGTTTAGGCGTGTTAGGCCTGCTTCCTCTTTGTTCTCACCCCCGCGCGATCAAAACCCTTTTCTCTCGCATTCAGGCGATTGAGTTCCACATACGCCGAACTAGGTTTGCTCTGATCTCTCGTGCCAGACGAGAGTACGTAGGCATAGGATTGCGACAATCCTAGCGAGCTCCCTTTTCCCCCTTTTTCTGTAGTTAGCCGAACTACAGCTGCTCTGATTTCTCGTACCAGACGAGAATATGTAGGCATAGGATGCGATATCCTAGCCAGCACATTAAAAAACTAACTTCTTTGTTCTCTCGCTTCCGTGCGATCGAGACTTCCCCGCTGATGACTAATTTCCCTCTCTCTTGCCCTAGCGCAATTGAGGCCAGACCGTAGTTCTAGTTCCCGTAGGTCCTCTTACCTCTAAACTCGACATACTACGTCCGTTCTACCGTAAACAGGTAACACCTAAGTCTCCAATGGTCGAGCAACATACACCTAACTTCTAGAATGCGTACGCTAGTATCGTCTACCTTTTCTCTCACCCCTGTGTGATCGAGAACACCCCGGTTACCCATAGTTAGCCCAAACTACATAAGCTCTGATCTCTCATATCTGTTGAGAGTACGTAGGCACAATACTGACGTATTGGCGAGCCACCTTCCCTGTATCCCGTAGTTAGCTGAATTACGTTGACTCTGATTTCTCGTTCTCTGACGAGAATACATAGGCACGAAGCGTGATGCTTCGCCGAGTCATTTTCATTTTCTATTTTCGTTTCTTTCAGACCAGCCTTAATAGGTAGATAGGTAAAACCAACCCATCAGATAAACACAACAAGCGTGGATCCCGTTGAGTACAACGGACGTGAGGGGTGCTAATACCTTCCCCTTGCGTAACCGACTCCCGAACCCAGACATGGTTGCGATGACCTTGTCTTATACCTTTTCGTCAGGTTTTTCCGATCGTTTCCTTTCCATTTCTGTGGGATAAATAACAAAAGGTGGCGAGTTCGGGAGTCGGTTACGCAAAGGGAAGGTATGAGCACCCCTCACGTCCGTTGTATTCAACAGGATCCATGCTTGTTGTCTAAGTCTATGGGTGAAAAACAAACTATCTTCAGCTGCTACTACTAAACGGGAAGAAACGGAAAGAACTGACTCGATAGGACATCGCCGCCCTATGCCTATGTATTCCCTCGTGCAATGGGAAAGTCAGAGTCAACGTAGTTCGGGAAACGACGGGGGAGGTTGCTCGCCAACACACCGCGTCTTGTGCCTATGTATTCTCATCTGGTATGAGAAATCAGAGCAAAACATAGGGTAAATAGGGTGTTCTTGATCGCATGGGGAGCGAGAGAAAAGGTAGACGATACTAGCGCACACATTCTAGCAGCTAAGTGTATTGTTGCTCGACCATTGGAGACATAGGTGTTACCTGTTTGCGGTAGAACGAACGTAGTATGTCATTGGTTAAAAGGTACGGGGAACCTAAAGGGGGAAAAGGAGGAAAAATGCTCGCTAGGATTATTGCAATCCTATGCCTACGTACTCTCAACAGATATGAGAGATCAGAGCAACCGTAGTTCGACTACGGAAAACGGGAAAGGGTGCTTGCCAAGACATCACGTCTTGTGCCTACATATTCTCATCTGGTATGAGAAATCAGAGCAGTTGTAGTTCAGCTAACTATGAAAAAATGATCTCGATTGCATGGGGGCAAGAGAAGGGATCTCAATTGCTAGGATGCGAGAGAAAATAGTCTCAATCGCCAGGATGCGAGAGAAAAAGGTTCGGATTGGGACGCACACGCTAAGTCCTAAGATGTAGGAGCTAATGCGTTGCATATTGTCCAAAGGACATACGCTAAACACTCTAGACGAGTGAGAGGAAACCACTCACTCATCATTTCCCACGTGTCTATCGCTTACAACTCACAACACTTGACGGTTGAATAAAAGAGATGAAATAAAAACAATGTTACCGAACGAAGTGGTTTCGTTGACCCTTGACTTTGCATGTTAGCTTCCTTTCCAAGCTCCTCTCCTTTATTCCCTGATGGTGATGTTTCGAATCGGGACCAATGTGACGCTAAACTGTCGTAGTTCGACTTATAAGAGAAGTCAAAATTTAAGAGGTCGCGTATTGATATCCAGGTCAAAGACAAGATAGAGAAATGATATTGAGAATCATTCTCCAATTGAATCGTGTCACACTGGCTGTTACACCCCAAAATTTTCCTAACCTTTATTAGCCTAGCTTATGTTTCGTTGCATTCATCTTAGCATTAGCATATACATTGCATTATCATTTGTGCGGGGGATCAAGAGGTGTGTTCATCAAGAAAAGGGTTGCCAAAGGTTCTAGAGTTGTGCAAGGGGTTATATTCAAGTCATCAAGGTCTTATTATCCTTAGAAGAGTGTCAAAGCTCAATGGTGAGGGCATGGTTAAGAGTGGGATACATCCTAACTAGGGGGTCATTTGAAGATTGTTAGATAAGTTTGAATCCATGGTTATGGGTGGAGAACATTGTGAGAACTCATGGGAGACCTTGAGGGTCATCTTGAAGCTTATGTCAATCATTATATCAAGTGTGTGAAGCCACAATCAAGATTGGTGCAACTAGGGTTTTCACCTGGTCAACCTTAAGTCAACAGTTGAACTGAAGGAGATTAAGACTCAATTCCAAGTCTTTATGATCATGTGATGTTGTGTTGAGACACACCAAAGATTATTCCAAGATCATTTCATCAAGATTCAAGAGTGTGAGAAGTTTCTAGGCTAGGGTTGCTATGCTTGTTAGTCTAAAATCCCCTGGTTTAGTGTCTAACTTCAAGACCACATAATTCAAGATTCAAGCCTCATCTCATCTTGACATAAACATGAGACTTGTAGGGCATGTTCATAGCTTTAATTTGAGTACTAGAAGTACTTGATTGGATTTATAGAACTCAAGTTATGAAGCAAACAAGTTACAAGTCCTTAGATGAATGTGATTTTAGTCAACAAAAGTCAACCAACTTCCATGCCATTTTTGACCAAGAAGGATGTTTCTCCTCAACTTTAAGTGAGCATAAAAGTTGTTCCTCGTGATCTTAGCTTTCCAAAAAGTCCTAGAAGTCCTCATTTTGAGTTGTAGAACTCAAGTTCTGAGCTTGACAAGGCAAGGGTATTTTGGGAAAGTGAGATTATAGGCCAGTTTCATTATAGGTCCATTTCACCAATTTGTACACTTCAAATGAAAATCTTTCCAACATGAAAGTTTCTCCAAATGGTATTATTTGGTCAACCAAACCTCAAGGGATCAATGACATAGCTTGGGAATGAGAATGTATGGAGAAAATTTCATGAAAAGAAGTTTGAAAAGGCCTATGTTTGATTTAATGCTAATTAAAACAATTTATGTCATGTTGGTGCATTTTTTGAGTCCAAATAATATTTTAAGAACAATGGAAAAACTAGAAATCAGAAATGGATTCATTTACATGGGGATATTCAAGGTTTCTTCACCTTTAAGCAACACATTTCAAATCTACCATCCATTCATTTCCAAGGAACCAATCTGAGCCACACATGATCCTTGCATCATAAGAAACTGATATGAATCAAATTACAAGCTTGTTGGCTCTGTTTTCATGGAAATTACAAAGCTTCAAAATAAAAAATGTGATTTTTGGATTGGACTATTATGGCCTTCCATTGGACTGCAAATCACTCTAGATCCATTGCATATAACATTTATGATGATTCCCAACTGCAAGAACAGAATTTTGGAGATGGTTACAATAGATTTCCATGGAGAAAAAGTGGTGAAAAATTGATTTTCAAATTTGGAGTTTCACACATTTTCAAGCAAGATTAAGCATTGTAGAAGCTTCAATGATGATTATGGAATGATTTTGGACACTTTTCTTGAAGCTTCATCAACATTTCAAGCCTCTATTGAAGCTCCAAACAAGGTTCTTATTTTTTATCCATACACTCTGTTCTTGATGAATTGTTACGCCATTTTCACATAATTTTGACCCTTAGAGTATGCGGAAGCTTTTAGGATTAATTTGGTTAAGTTCCATGAAACTTTAGGAAATGACAGTCTAGCTTGTTGTTCACATTTCTCTCTAGTTATTGGATAAAAATGGAAAAGAAACTTGGGGTATTGATGTAGGAAGTGAGAGGAAGAGATTAATATCATCAATTTTAGTTTTTGTGAAAGTTGGAAATTCTTGAGTGATTCTTGGATGTTCATGATTTTTGAGTTTTAATGGAGGAAAGTGGAAATAGATTGCATATTTGGATTCTACACGAAAAAATACACAAGTTTGGTTCAAGAAAATCTTGTTTTGGTTAAGAAATAAGGAAGTTGGATTGTTGGCTAGATGTTGAAGATGACCGGAGCTCATCTCCGGCAGGCACCCCCACCGTGCAAGCCACTGCCTACGTTTCCCTCCGTTTTGCTGTTTTAATTCTCAGACGCAACAGCAGTCGTTGGATCACGCCTTGCCTTGACCCGTTATTCTCATCTTACGGCCACAATATGTTCACGAGTTGGCCTTAACTTAATGCAAAACGCTGAGTTTTAACTCAGCTGGGCTTCTAGCGTTGCGCTAACCACACCCCCTTAGCATAGGGCCCAAACGATTAACACATAGAATAATAATGATTGCACCCCCTAGTATTTTCCATGTTAATTTCATTTTCTCTTATTTTTCTATTTGATAGCTGTTTGATTTTAATTCAGAAAAGATACCAAGTGATGTTAATAAATCTTGAGAAAAATCATGTAGATATTTCAACATGTCTAGAATTTTGTCATTGTTTTAAATTTCAGTTTTCATGCATTTTTCAATTAATTGCATTTTTTCCATTTTAATATGTTTTTAATGAGTGAAAATTACATGTCTATCTTTGTGATTTACTTTCTCTTTCAATAATCCATATTAATCTCTGATTTCTTGTATGGTGAATGTTGATACATTTTGGAATATTGTAATATTTTTCTTGCATTTTTTAGATTCCATTTGAATAGGTTTTAGAGCACATCTTTAGAGCCTTCCCCATTTGAATCTCCCATAGCATACATCTTGGTTTAGCATTTGGTTAGTGGCCTTAGGCTTATAGTTTGGACTTGAAAATTTAACCATAGGTCCCTAATACATTTAGGATCATCTAGGATTTTTCTTAGTATTTTTAGAATTGATTTCTTATCTTCCCCATATTTTACGAGTTGATGATGTTTAGGTGATCTTAATCTAGCTTTTCTCTTAGTTTAGACTTAAAGATGAACCTTTAGCTAATTTTAGGCTTTTAATTGCTCCTTGATAGGATCAAGCTTAGGTTGAGACCTAATAAGAACCTAGATTTGGCCTTTAATCCCTTTTAGTTTAGGTGATCCTTAACTAATCCTTAGGGTTCCTCCTGAAGCCTCTTAGGAAGATGATTCTCCAATGAATGGTAGAGTGTCACGGTGGATGCCTTTGGCATACACCATGCTTCCCTTAATTTCATTCTCCATCTAATGATAGAGTGTCATGGTGGATGCCTTTGGTATACACCATGCTTCCCTTCATTTCAATCTCCAATGAATGGTAGAGTGTCATGGTGGATGCCTTTGGCATACACCATGCTTCCCTTCATTTCAATCCCCCATGAATGGTAGAATGTCATGATGGATACCTTTCGTATACATCATGCTTCCCATTTTAAGTCACTTCATTCATGAATGGTTGAGTGTCATGATGGATACCTTTGGTATACATCATGTTTCCCATTTTAACTCATGTCATCCATGAATGGTTGAGTGTCATGATGGATACCCTTGGTATACATCATGCTTCCTTTAATTTCTAATCTCCCTTGAATGGTTGAATATCATGGTGGATACTTTTGTTATACATCATGTATCACCTCATTTCTTGAGTATCCATGATTGGTTGAACATCATGGTGGATACCTTTGGTATACACCATGCATCCCATCATCAATTCCATTCTTTAGGATAGATGCCTTGTTTGATTACTTGTGGAATGAATCCCTTATTTGTCATAATTCCTTACCTTCTTTCATGATTGAGTGGTGTGTTGCATTAGGGTAGCTCATGTTTAGGGTAGTCTAACTGTAGGTGCATGACTGCATTAAGGGTTGAGGTGATCCTCCCCTTGCATGTGTGTTATTTTTTTCTTTTTCTAACTGACGTGTTTGCATTGAAAGGTTGAGGTTAGTCTCCCTTTGCTTGTATGTTTTTGTTTGTTCTCTTTGTTTGTTTGCTTAGAGGTTGAGTTTCTCCATCTGCTTGTATTGCTGCATTGCATTTGCATCTTTACTGTTTTCTTTTCTGTTTATCTACTTTACTGATTTTGGCAGTTGTTTTTCTGTTTCCCACTCGCATGTTCCCTTAGGACTCTCACTTCCTTGTTCAAGGATAGTGATGATAGACATTAGGTCTAAAACCATGCATGACAACGTATAGGAGTTCCCTGTTTCAAACTCAACCCTAGGACCACATTGCATGATAACAATAGAATTTCAGTTTCCCCTGTAGTCTTTTCTCTCTTCTCATCTCCAAACAAATCAAAATACAGTAATAAAGATTAATTGATATTGTACGTTAAGAGCTTTAAGCTACTTAGGAAATGGTTATTGGAGGGTTTCCTTCCAATAACCAGGATGTTTAGTATGGTACCCTTTGGGTGACATGCGACACATTCACTCCTAAGTCATAGTCTCTAGTGCGATATGAATTGCAAACATCCATAAAAAACACTTCTTCCGTAAAAGACAGAAAACAAATATCAAACTTTCTTTTTGCCCCGTGGGCCCATAATCCGAGGAAAACGTTTTCAGATAAAAGAGTGTTGTTAACTCTTAGTTCTACCGCAAACGATAACGCCTAAGTCTCCAATGGTCGAGCTGCATACACGAACTGCTAGAACTGTTTGTTAACCGTACTCGGATAAAAAAGACAAACCTGTGTCCCCTTTTTTTATCCCGAACTACGTTAGCTCTGATCTCTCAAGCCTGTTGAGAGTACGTAGGCACAAGATGCGATATCTTGGTGAGCAACCTTCCCTTCACCTGTAGTTAGTCGAACTACGTTGACTCTGACTTTCCCATTGCACGAGGGAATACGTAGGCCCAGAACAACGATTGTTCTGTCGAGTCCTGTCATTTTTCTTTTATTTTTGAACCAGACTTTTAGCGTAGATAGATAAAAAACTCGTCAGATAAACAACAAGCAATGATCCCATCGAGTACGATGGACGTGAGGGGTGCTAATACCTTCCCCTTGCGTAACCGACTCTCGAACCCAGAGATTTGGTTGCGACGACCGATCTTATCCCGTTTCACGAGGTTTTTCCGATCGTTTCCTTTCCCTTTCCGTGGGATAAATAACAAATGGTGGCGACTCTTCTGTTTTGTCGGCACCTTATTTTTGCAGTAGCAACACTGACCAAAACAGAAGAAAGTCAAAATAAAATCAGAAGGAAAAAATCAGGAGAGAAAGAAGTGGTCTCGGATTCTACATTATCCATCAACAATTTGATTAATAACGGTTTACGGAGGTCTCGTCATCGACCAAAACAAGAGAATGGGATAAAAAGCCCAATAATAAATGGGAAGAAGAAATCAACTTCTAAAAGAAAATAAAATTCTAATATATAAAAAAACCTAAGGTTCTAAAAGAAATGTAAAAAGAAATCTTAGAAAAATAGTATATTAACTCTATATATTAACATATAATATAATATACAAACTGTTTTTAAAATAATATACAAAATTCCTACATAGTTTGCTATATATTAAAAAATAATTACAAAAAAGCAAGAATAGAAACAGGGGGTTCAGCAGTTAAATAAGGGTGCAGTCCAATAGGCCACACGGTTGGACTTAAGGGCTTGGAAGCCCAAGTCAACAAACCAGAAAAAGAATAAAACCAAAATCAGCAAACAAAGACAAGGATGGGTATCAACAGATTTTGGGGGGAAGTCCAAATTAAAAAAATGGGCCGCGAGGCCCACTAAGCCAATAGCAGCCAACAAAGTCTTCTTCATTTTGCCAAAACCTGGAGCAGAACCTAGCTCTGCCGTTCCTATCTCAGTCTCAACCCTCTTTCATTCTTGGCTCAAATCGAACTTCAACTCCAGATGAACAAACCAATCACCAACATCATCCATAAATACCTCCATCTTCTTCCAAAGTCCACGGTTCAGCACCTCTCCATGTTCGTCACTTTCAATCTCTCTCTGCTTCAATCTTTCATGCTCACCTTCTTCTGCCAATTAATCAAAAATTAAACCTACAAAATCAGACAACCAAATCAAACAAAACTCAAAATCCAGGTTGTTCTTTCGATTCTTGCTGATTGCTATGGAGATGCTTGGAAGCTGATTGAAAATAGGTGTGAGTTTTGTTGAAGTTGACGGATGAAGATCTGTGGTGAGTCGAGGGTTTTGGTGAGGTAATGATTGAAAGGTTGGAGTTATCGGTGGGTTGCGAATGGAGTGGGTCGCAAAGGGGTTCCGTGATGAAGATCTGGAGTGTTTTGGATATTTCTGATGGAAGTTTGATTGGAAGAAATTAATGGAGATTGGCGATGAAGAGTTTTAGTTTGAGTTGTTTGAAGGTTTGTTCAAGGAGGAAATCTGGGGTTTTAGAATAAGTTTGAAGTGGGTTGAAGGTGGATTTCTGAGAAATGATAAAGATTTGGGTTGGTCTATTAACGAAAATGATAGTTCGTATGACGCTGCTGTGTTTGTTCATGCAGATCTGGAGTTTGGATCTGATTTGAGGGAGAGAGAGAGAGAGAGATGAGTGAATTTTCCGACGAAATTGTTGAATGTTTGAAGGTTTAGATCCATTGATGAAGATGAAGGTTCGTATGATTGTTTCAAGGTTGGTTTGTGTTTTTAGAATGGTGATGATAGATCTGTGGTTGATCTTGTTAAATCATAGTTTACAGATCTGGTTTTGGTGAAAGGTTGATGAAAAGGTTGGAATTAATGGTGTTGAAAGTTAAGATGATGGTGATGTCGCATTTTCCGGTGAAGGCTTGATGGATGTTGATGAGTTTTCCGGCGAGGTTGAAGAGCGGCGTCTGCTTTAGGGTTTTTTGAGGAACTGTGCAATTTTTTTTTATGAGAGAGAAGGTGAACAGGGTATAAATACCCTCAGAAGATGACACATGGCACATGGTTAATACCTAATGACAGATTAATCAAAGCTAAACATAGTTAAAGCTCAAATGGTTAATTAATAAAGCTGGCAATCAATGATGAGGCTGAATGATTAACAAACTAGCTTAATAAAAGAACTTGAATTAAATTCCGATTTAAAAACTAAAAGCTAATTCCACGTTAAAACCAATTAATTAACTAAAATAAAAACTAATTAAACCCTTGTCAAATAATAACTAATATTCTAATTAAATTCAATATAAACTTCTAATTAATTTTAATCTAAATTAATGAATTCTAATTAAAATCTAAGAGAGAAAAATCTAAACCATTCTAAAATAATAATAAAAAAACCTAATATTCTAATAACCAATTAATTCTAGAAAATAACTATTTAAGATTTCTAAACTAGAAAAACCTAAGATAAAAAATCTATTTAAAATTCCTAAGTTAATTTCTATGCCAAGAGAATAACAAAGCAAATTCTAGAAAACTAATAATAAATCCATAAAAAAACAATGAAAAGCAATTAAAGCAGTGAATAAAAATGCGAGAATGCAGTGAAATAAACGGTAAAAAGGAGAACACCGAAATACCCCCAAAAATAACAGCATAGACTGAATCACCGGGAAGAGCACAAATTCCAAACTAAACCTCCTTTTTTGAACTGGTCTAAATCGCCTGAAACGCGAGCAAAGGGGTTGTAATCCCGATAAATCACTCTGGCTGACAAAATGCACAGTATGCGATAAATAATATGCAGATGCAAATGAAATGAAACATAAACCAAATTACAAGAAACGGTTGGTCAAATTTTGGAGTACAACAGCTGCCCCTATTCAAACGGCTTGGACCTAAAGGGTTGAAAAGCGAACGACTTTCAAACATTCAAAGGTAAAAGACGATTGAATACCAAAGAACCCGGAAATTTGCCAACCGCAAAAATAGAACTGCAAACTTTTTATACGGAACAAAAATCTTCGGAAATAACTAGATTGATAGTTGCAACGGCAACAAGCTAACTGATTACCAATCAGAAAACCTCGACCCACAGTCGGAAGAAACATCTGCTAACACGCAGGAAACGACACTAAGTCAGAGAGATCATCTGATTTCACCATCAGGCATGTGTTAACAAAACAGGCATCAAACCCGAAGGCTGGCTCAACGCGCAGTTGATGTCATCTGCTAACCAGCAGGCATTCGCTAAATAAAAGCGAGCATTGCACCCGAAGGCCGGATCAACACGAAGTTGATAAGGACATCTGACATCACTGTCAAGCATCTGTTAAATAAAAACAGGCATCGAACCCGAAGGACGGCTTAACACGCAGCTGAGATCATCCGCTAATCCAAGCAGGCATTCGCTAAATAAAAGCGAGCATCGCACCCGAAGGCTGGATCAACATAAAGCTGATAAACATCTAATGATAAATCACAAGGAAACTCAGCTGGGGAAAAGAGAAACTTAACCAAGCCACTCTGTTGGGAAGAAATGATAAGATGAACACATCTATCAAAAATCTTTTGCCGAGGTCTGGATACCCGTACAGGCTGAAAAAACACGTCACAAATTGCCATGGTCTGGACACCGCGGGGAATAAAGAAATATCAACGTTTGTCGGGGTCTGGATACCGCACGGGAAAAAGAAATCATAATTTGTCATGGTCTTGATACCAAACGGGCAAAGAATACAATACAAGCTGCCATGTGTTGCACCCCAAAATTTGACCAACATTTCTTTACCTAGCTTATGTTTCATTTCATTCACATTACCATTATCATTTTCATTTCATTGACATGTGTGCAGGAGATCAAGAGGTATGATTACCAATCAAGGGCCACACAAGACTATGAAGATAACTAAGAAGCTTATTCAAGTGTTCAAGGGTTGATATTCTTGTCAGAGAAGTTAAAAGAGCCTCAGAGAGGGTGGTTGAAACCAAGGTTGTGTGCCTCCTAACTTGAGAGTTGTGGGAGCTCCTTAGATGATTCTGAAGCCAATAATGTGGACTTGAAGCCTTGAGAGAGCTTATGAGATGTCATGAAAACCATCATGAGTCCTAGATAGGTCATTGTGCAAGATTAAGAAGCCTCAACCATGATTGGTGTAATTAGGGTTTGACTGGGTCAACCCTAGGTCAACTGATGATTTGAACAAGGTTGAGACCTAATTCAAGACCCATGTGATCATGGACTGATACATTAAGATGTTATAAGGATGATTCCAAGGTTAACTCATCATGATTGAAGAGTTTGAGAAGTTTCAAGCTAGGGTTTCTAAGGCTTGACAGTGTAAAATCCCCTAGTTTGACCCCTATCTTCAAGGCAATTTAGCTCAAGATGTGATTGTCATCTCATCTTGCCCCCAACATTAATGTTTTAGAGCTTGATATTAGATTTAATTTGAGTACTAGAAGTCCTTGATAGGATTTGTAGAACTCAAGTTATGACTTTGACAAGTTACAGGTCATCTGAGATATGTGAATTTGGGGGCTTGAAAGTTACTCAACTTGCATCAAACTTTTGCCCAAGAAGGATGATTCCTATGAACTTCTGGTCAACATTAATGTTGTTCCTTATCTTCTTATCTTTCTAGAGAGTACTATAAGTCCTTGATAGGATTTGTAGAACTCAAGTTATGGCTTTGACAAGTCATAGGTATTTTGGTCATTTGGAGATTACAGGTCATTTCAACCATAAGGCCATAACTCCTATTTCCAAGCCTCAAATGGGAAAATGTTCAACATCAAACTTGTTCAAAATGATGTTTTAAGGCTAGTAAAGAGGTCAAGAGATGTTGGAAGTGCTTGTAGCTCAAAGTTGCAAAAATGACCTAAAATAAGGGCATAAGTTAAATAAACCAAAGTTGGAAATTGATACTTTTGATCTACCCATCCAAAACAAGGCATGTAATAGGTCATTTTGACTCTAAAAATCATTTTAAGAACATTGGTTTAGCCACATCTTTGATTTGAGGTATAATTTGTGTACTTGCTTTGAAAAGTAGTTACTTACATCATAAGTAACATTTGTAAAACCTAGAATCAAGGCATAACCAAGGCCCCTTGCAAGCCAAACACTTTCAAAATGTCACTAGGGGAGAAATTGGAAGAGAATGGGAGGGATTTCAAGCTGCAAACAGAATTATGCATATCATGGCATATGGTTGAAAATCTCATGACATGAGAGATTGAAACTCTCATTAGAAGGATCTAGAGGGTTCTAGATCACTCATACATGTTCTATATATTGAGTAGAGGTGATCCAAAGCAAAGGTTGGTGTTGATTGAAGGAGAGAGCAAAGATTGAGATTGAAATTGGATAGCTTGCAACTGAATTCGGTTTCACCAATTTCTTCACTTTCCATCCATTTTCTTGATTGCAACTTCTTCCATGGATGCTAGGGATTGATTCCAAATCATAATCCAAGGGAATTCATGGCTGATTGGTGTTCTTGAGCTCAGATTTTTCCATCTGCAACTCACCATCGGGTTTCAAGTTTCAGGAGCTTTCAACCAGTTCTATTGCATATAGAAGCAAGGAAAGGATCCATTGATCGTGTCTGGAAGGTTGGAGAGCTTGATTTGAGGATTTAGTGCATCTGTTCATCAAGAATTTATCAGGTTGGTAACTTCTTTCTCCAGTATGAAGTAGGCAGAATTAAGATGAATTAGGGTGTTAGATGCATTGTAGAACGGTGTAGGAATGATTTCAGACCATTAATTTGAGAATTAGAGACAAAATAGGTGTGTTACCATTTTCGGTTGAGGATTGGTTCTTGTGAATCTTGAGGTTTCAGAGAGAATTAAGGGCATGAATGAATTCGTGAGGGAATTTGGGACATGTTTCATTAAGGGATCGTGGCCTATGGTGGACTCTATGTTGAACTAGGGTTGTGGAATGGTGATCGGAGCACCACCGGTGGTGGCCGGAGCTGCGCGCGAGTTTCAGAGGTTTGAATTGGAGAAGATGACTTGATAGCCATCAGATCAAGGTTTGACTTGGACTAGGACCCTCATCCAACGGCCACGTTTTAATTTCAATTTGTGAAGGATATGAGTTAATGAAACGCATCGTTTCATTTGAGTGCTGATGCTGGGCTTAGTGAATTGGTTGATACTTGCACCCCCCTCAGGGCCCAATCCATTATATGAACTGATTTTGTTTACTACTTGCACCGTGCGTTTCTTTATTTTACTTGGATTTTCTTTATTTTTTCATTTTATTCATGGTTCTTGATAAAATCATATAAAATTGAAAAATGATCCAATTAATCCCATTCTTTTTGCATTATATTCATGATTGAGTCTAGTTTTTTTTAGAAAAAAAATATTTTTAGTTCATACATTTTCTGATTTTATGGGAATTTTCAAATTTTAATTGATATTAAAATAGTCATGTTTGATACTTGATTTTGTGGAATTTTGTTTGATCATGTGATGATGATTTTGATCCTGATTTTGTTATGAGTAGTTAGCATAGACATGCATGCTCCCTATAAAATTTTCTCACATTTTTGTGATGACCATAGGTGGTAGTTTAGGTTGAAACCTTTAGAGGCTCCATTTTTAGGGTTTATGGTTGATACCTTTGGATTTAGGATTTAATTTTAGGGCTTAATAGATGATTTAGTCCCTGGTTTTTGTATGAGGCACTCTTAATTGAATTAGGATACCTTAGGAATTTTTGTAGGAATTTATAAGATAGCTTGCTATTTTTGATTGATTTTAGTTTAGGTGCTAGTTTTAGATGATTCTAAGGCACTAACTCGACTAGACTAACTTCTTTAGTTCCCTTAGATTAGGGTTTTGCTTTGTTTACCTTTGGTTGAGATTGAAGACAAGTTGAAGACAAGGTGAGGATGCTTGAAGTTGCTTAATGTGGCTTGGAGCTTGGAGTTGCTTGTGCCTGAAGGTGTCTGATGAAGATTTAGGAGGTAGGAGCCATAGGGAGAGCCTTATAACTAGAATGACTTCTTTCACAAATATGGAAAGCATCTTGTGCTTCCATTCCTCCCAATGACTAAAAGTCCTTCTAAGATATTCACATCCCTCCTTTGGAGGGATGAGTGGTTTTATCTGGGAAGTAAAACTTTGAGGGAACCAGTCTCTCATAATGATGAACCCTTACAGGCTTCTTTTGGTTGTCAATAAGCTGTTTATCATTTCCACCCATTCTGTTAAATCAATTGTCTTCTGGTTTGGGTACCTTGAAAGATGTTGGACTTGAGTTTGAAGATGAGGACTTCACTGAAGAGTGTGGAAGAGGATGATTCCTTAAGCATTGCCATTGCAGCTGAAGCTTGAAGAGCAAGAAGAACAAGTTGATGCTTGTGAAGAAGATCCAATGAAGAGCTGAGGTTTGAAAAATAACTGAAGGATGAAGTTGACACTTCCAGGTGATTGAAGACTACTCTGAGAAGCTGAAGCTTGTAGGAGAAGAAGACCAAGTTGATACTGGTAAAGAAAAGAGGGTTGAGATTGAAGACTAAGTTGATACTTATGAAGAGGATTCAATTGAGATTGAGTGTAGAGCTGAGGCTTGAAGAATAAAGGATAAGTTGACACTTGCATTGATGCACTGAGGCCCTGAAGGCATCAAGTTGATACTTGTAGTTAAGGGTGAAGCCTGAAGGTGGAATTGACTGTAAAGTTGAGGCTTGGGTAAGAAAGAATAAGTGGACACTTATGTTGATGTGTTAGAACCTTGGAGGAGCAAGTTGATACTTGTTGCTGAGGAGGATAGCCTTGAAGAATGAAGTTGATACTTCCATGGTGATTGAAGTCTGAAGACTGAGTTGCTGTCAGAAAAGCTGAAGCTTGAAGTTGAAGAGGGGTTGATCTGCTTTCTTCCTTGTCTGTTTTTTTCTGTATTGCTGTGACTTGTTTGACTTGCTTGATGCATTAGAATAATTTCATATCTAGACTGATTGTAAGCTAGGAGCATGATTGCACTAGAGGTTGAGTTGCTCCCTCTGCTTATATTTTTACTGTATGGCTTTGCTTGCGGGTATTCGGTAGAGCCCTGCTCCCTTGCCCATGTGGTTTTTGTTTGCTTGATAGCATTTTATTTTATTTCTTCTGTATGATTGCAGTTACTTCTATTTTGCTTGATAGCATGTCATTTCTCCTGTATGATTACAGTTATTCATATCTGGCTTGAGGTCGAGACGAGCTTGTGGAGGCTGATGCCCCACACACATTTCCTCCCTCACTTGCATTGCATGCATTTTACTGTATATCTGTTTACTGTTTAAGCTGATGCTTTATCTGTTTCTGTTTATCTTTGACATGATCCCTTAGGACTCTCACTTCCTTTGATAAGGAAGTGATGATAGAACTTTAGGTTGAAACCTATGCATGATAACTTCTAGGAGTTCCCTGTTTCAAACCTTAACCATAGGATGAATCCTTGGCATGACAACATTAGGACTTGATAGTCTCCCCGTTAGTTGAGCCCCTTCTCTTCTCATCTCAAAACAGTTTAAAATACAGTAATCATGAATGATTTCTTTCGTACATTACGAGCCTTAAGCTATCTGAGAAAGGATTGTTGGAGATCTTCTTTTCAATAGTCTGGATGTTTAGTATGGCACCCTTTGGGTGACATGCGACACATTCACTCTCAGGTCATAGTCTTTAGTGCGATTGAAATTGCAAACACAATAAAAAACACTTCTTTCGTAAAAGACAGAAAACAAACTTCAAATCTTTTTGCCCCGTGGGCCCATAAGTCAAAGGAAAGTTGTTCTGAAGAAAAGAGTGTCGTTAAACTTCAGTTCTACCGCAAACAGGCTTTGTCCCTAACTGCTGGAATTGCTGTTTAACCCTACTCGACAAAACAGATGAATCTGAATCCCCGTAATCCGTATTATCCCGAACTACGTAAGCTCTGATCTCTCATACCTGTTGAGAGTACATAGGCACAGTACCGATGTATTGGCGAGCCACCTTCCCCGTAACCCGTAGTAGGCCGAACTACGTTGACTCTGATTTCTCATTCTCTGATGAGAATATGTAGGCATAAAGTGCAACGCTTTGCCGAGTCATTTTCTTTTCTTTTTAGACCAGCCTTGATAGGTAGATAGATAAACCAACTCGTCCAGTAAACACAACAAGCGTGGATCCCGTCGAGTACGACGGACGTGAGGGGTGCTAATACCTTCCCCTTGCGTAACTGACTCCCGAACCCAGACAATGGTTGCGATGACCTTGTCTTATACCTTTTTCGTCAGGTTTTTCCGATCGTTTCCTTTCCCGCTCTGAGGGATAAATAACGAAAGGTGGCGACTCTTCTGTTTTACCGGCACCTTATTTTCGCGGTAGCGACAGCTGGCGATTCTGCTGGGGACTTGATAGTTTCCTGGGATCCAGCATCCTGAATGCGAGTCAGTTTGGGGATCCGACGTCCCCTGCGAGAGTCAATCCTAGCGCTTGTATGATTACTTGTTGGGTTGTGTTTATTTATCGCATTTTTATTTCCCGCACTTTATTTTCAGTATGATATGATTATCTATGCTTTTGTGGGAGGGGCATTCTGATGAGTGAGAAGCAAGACCCAGGCTTGAGTGAATATAGCATTAGTTGTGGAAATTAGTGGGCGCGTGCTTGCTTGGCAGGCACTAGTGTCTCATGAAATCCACGCTCTGACGAGGTTTTCCCGGTTGACTTCTTTTTCAACCCTTTGGGTTGAGGGGGTTGTTGGTTTGGAGGATCGTCGACTTTAGGGACCGATCATTTCGGATTCAGCCGAGTGAGGCCGCTTCCTGAGCTGGTGATGCCACACCTTCTGGGTATCGTATCACCCCCCTTGAATGTCTGTGACGCTGATGACCGCATAGGATGCCGAACTCGTGTCAGTTTAGGTCCATACCTGTGAGCAGGGTTGGGTTTATTGCAGGAAACCTTGGCCTTCAGACTACCTGGTTTTCTTGATAGTGGATCAGTTTTGATTGGGATCAGAGGATCTCATCAGCAGATGTGTATTTGTTCTTGACAGGGCAGGTTTATGATTGGGATCAGAGGATCTCATCTGCAGATGTATGTTTGTTCTTGACAGAGCAGAGTTTTGGTCCTGTGTCAGAGGTCCTTATTATCAGATGTTTGTTCTTGACAGAGCAGAGTTTTGGTCTTGTGTCAGAGGTCCTTATTATCAGATGTTTGTTCTTGACAGAGCAGAGTTTTGGTCATGTATCAGAGGTCCTTATTATCAGACGTATGTTTGTTCTTGACAGAGCAGAGTTCTGGTCCTGTATCAGAGGTCCTTATTATCAGATGGTTGTTCTTGACAGAGCAGATTTATGGTCCTATGTGTGTGTGTTCTTGACAGAGCAGTTTTGTGGTCCGATACCGGGGTTTTCTTATTATCAGATATAGTGGTTGTTCTTGACAGAGCAGCATCATGGTTTTGTTGATACAGAATCCCCACAGCACAGTTGCCTTGATCTCCTGCTGCATGATTGCATTTTACATTGCTTTGCACGCTCATTTGCATTTCATTAACGTGTGTCTGTGTTGCAGGTACCGTTTCCCCCCGATTCAGGTTTTCTGGCCTTCTGTTGTATTGTTATGAGTTCTCTGAGGAAGACCATGGCTTACAAGCTCCCTGCCCCTGATGTTGTTTAGCTGACTAGTTTGATTTCTTTAGCAGATGATTCTGTGAGAGATGAGTTCAGAAAATCTTACGGCAAATTGCTCAGTTTGGTTCGTAAACCTTCTGCGTTTGAGTTGAATGGGTTGCACGCCTTGTTGCAGTTCTACGATCCTCCGTTGAGATGCTTTACTTTACAGGAATTTATTCTCGCACCCACGCTAGAAGAGTATGTTGATTTGTTAGGTGTGCCTATCAAGAGTCAGATGCCCTTTGTTCATATGGATGCTGAGCCTAATCTGGCTAGTCTAGCTCCTTCAATTCATCTGGATGCCTCAGAGTTGGTATTGTCTAGTTGGAACAAGGTTCCCGGTTTCTCCTTGCAGTTCTTAGCAGGAAAGGCTCAGCAGTGTGCCCAAGACGGATGTTGGGTCGTGTTCAACGCCATTCTCGCTCTGTGCATATATGGCATCATTCTGTTCCCCAATATGCCCGGCTTCGTAGACTTCGACGCCTTTTGCATCTTTGCTTCAGGGAATCCAGTCCCTACCTTGATAGGAGATGTCTACCATTCCATCCACTACAAAAACGAGAATAGGAGGGGTAAGAATGTCTCGTGTTGTGTGCCCTTGCTTTATAAATGGCTTGATAGTCATCTACCCAAGAGGGGTCCATTTGCTTCGTCTGCAGCCACAGCTGAGTGGTCCGAGCGTTTGATGAGTCTATCTGCAGAGGATATTGCCTGGTTTGACAGAGATAGGTTGGGCATTGAGATCATCTTCAGCTGCAGCGGGTTTCCGAACGTGCCTTTGATAGGCAGGAAGGGCTG
The DNA here is from genome assembly GCA_963859935.3 of Lathyrus sativus. Taxonomy (NCBI): domain Eukaryota; kingdom Viridiplantae; phylum Streptophyta; class Magnoliopsida; order Fabales; family Fabaceae; genus Lathyrus; species Lathyrus sativus. Next base: position 345,379,739 of record OZ012735.1, on the reverse strand, counting down.
TATAAACTATAATCCGTCTCTGCTGGTCCGACAGTTTGCTTATGCTTTGAGAGCTCCGCCGAAGGATGAAGAGGTACAGGAATCTCTGTACCTCACTGGTCTTCTAGAAGGGGATATGTTGTCTAAGCTTCAGCACGCTTGGAATGGTATCAGTAAGCGGGGAAAATCGTTGCTGGGAAAGAGTAATAGTCAAGCCTACACTCCGTATGTGACTTGGATCAGAGCCAGAGCAGATGCTATAGGGATGCCGTTTCCTCCTGCCAAGCCAGAAAGCCCTCCAGTGATTGAAGAGCCTACCACCGTGCCTATTCAGCAGCATAATCAGGTGTTAGCTGAGAGAGATGAGCTGAAGAAGGCAAATGAAGAATTGGAGAAAGAATTGGTTCAACTCAGAAGCGAGAGAAACGAAGTCGTTCATTCCTTCAAGAGGCAAATAGAGCTGGTGAATCAGTTGGGGACAGATCTGACTAAGCAGATAGCTGAGCGTGAGCGCATGGGTCGAGACTTCAAAGCTGTCAACGATGTGCTGGCCACGAAGAAGCAGCACTTGGACGAAGCGTATCAGAGGATATCCAAGTTTAACCAGCATTGGAAGGCCACCCTAGCCAACAGGAAAGAGCGGGAGGATAAGCTGATGCAACAGATCTCCAAGATGAAAGCCCAGGTGAAGGCTAGTGAGAAGAGGTTTGATGAAGAAACCGCTCGCCGATATGCCGCCGAAGGCCAGCTCAACAAAGCTCTCACTAACCTGAAGGAGCGCAAACTGACGTTTGAGTCCAAGAAGCGGAAGCTAGAAGATTGTTTCGGCGAAGGAGCATGGGAAGATTCGGTCGAAGGTCTTCAATACACCATCATGCAAAGGGAGTTACTCGTCGAAGGGTTACTCACTCGGCCTGATCATCCAGAAACGAGGAATTTGTTAGAAGAGTTTCGCGCCTGTGGCCGTGCTTGACTATTTGTATTCCTTTTGTTTGATCATTGTTGTATGCTGACCATCACCAGGCTTGTTGGTTGAGGTCATGCTATTGATTCATCTTGTACTCACTGACGTTGTGTACTGCCTTGATGGGCTTTCTTCATATATATGAGATGTTATTTCCACGACTGGACTCGGACTTCTTATTATCAGCACTGGCACTCAGGCACTAGGATCGGGGGAAATCTCCCTAACGCACAGACACACGTTTGCATTCGCATGAAGCATTTGCATAACGAGCACTTTTTCGTTTTTCCTAACCCTTTTGTGTTTACAGGTTGTTTCAGGTTGTTCCAGGATTGATCAGAGACCTATCCACCGCTATTCGACCAGAGCAAATCAAACCAGAATCATGGAGCAAGTGCAAACTAATGTTCAGGAACTCCGCGAAAGAATGGACCACTTCATGGAGCTCATGCAAGCGGTCGCCAATGGCCAGGATCAGCTCAGAACCTTGGTTCAGCCTCTGATTTCAAGGGTCGATAGCAATGGCGTACTCCATGGTGGGACCGTGCCTACCCCTCCACCAGTTGAAACTCCTCAGAATGGCGTCCCTGTGACCGGGGGGAACGGCAGTGCCAACGGAAATGTGATAGCTAACATGGGACTCAATGGTAATACGACGGGCGTCGGTAATGGGAATTTTGAAGCTAACGTCAATGTTGGGCTGGGCAACGACAATGCAGGTGTAGGAAATCTATTTGGGCCTCAACCGTGGTTAGAAGATCGTCAAGACGATGTGTTCTCTCAGAGAGGTGCCGAAGGTGAGCTGACTGCTGAAGCACGTCTAAGGTTCAAGGCACTCGAGGATAAGATGATAAATATCGAGAACCAGAACACCCTGGGTGTTGATATGTCCAAGTTAGGATTGATTGCTGATTTCAAGGTGCCTCCCAAGTTCAAGGTATCTAACTTTGAAAAGTACAAGGGCACCACTTGCCCCCACGTCCACCTGAGATCATATTACCGGAAAATGTCCGCTCATTCTGAGGACGAGAAGTTGCTGATGCACTTCTTTCAGGACAGTCTGTCCGGACCCTCCCTCGAATGGTACATGAGTCTGGAACCTACCAGTGTGCGCACGTGGAAGGACCTTGCTGAAGCATTTGTGCACCACTACCAATACAATAGTGACTTTGCCCCGAACCGGGTCCAACTGCAGAATCTGTCGCAAAGGAACAACGAAGGGTTCAAGGAATACGCCCAGCGTTGGCGTGAGTTGGCAGCCAGGGTTCAGCCACCGATGGTTGAACGTGAGCTTGTGCAAATGTTCGTAGCCACCCTCCCAGGGGTTTATTATGAGAAATTGGTCAGCGGTATGTCTGGAACCTTCTCAGATCTCATTATCACGGGTGAGCACATTGAAAATGGGATCAAACTGGGGAAAATTCAAGGCGATTCATCCTCAGTTGGAGGAGGCGGAAAGAAACCTTATGGTGGCAAAAGACGGGAAGGAGAAACGAGCGCCGTGACCAACGCTCGAAGGAAGGGTAAAGGCCCTCACCAACAGGTGGCCAACATAACTATCTCGGCAGTTCAACAGCCACAGCAACAACAGCAGCAACCGAATCAACAAGGGTACAGAAAGTATCAGAACAGGGCACCTCTGTCGATCCGTCACCTCGAGACACCACCCATGTCTTATGCTCAGCTGTTACAGACTTTGCTTCAGCTACAATTGATCCAGAAGAGAACCTTGGCTCCCTTGACAGGGACACCTCCGCCAGGTTATGACGCGAATGCAACTTGCGAATTTCACTCAGGGGCACTGTTGCACCCCAAAATTTGACCAACATTTCTTTACCTAGCTTATGTTGCATTTCATCCACATTAGCATTATCATTTGCATTTCATTGACATGTGTGCCGGAGATCAAGAGGTATGAGTACCAATCAAGGGCTATGCAAGACTTTGAGGCTAGCTAAGAAGCTTATTCAAGTGTTCAAGGGTTGATATCCTTGTCAGAGAAGTTAAAAGACCCCCAGAGAGGATGGTTGAAACCAAGGTTGTGCGCCTCCTAACTTGAGAGTTGTGGGAGCTCCTCAGATGATTCTGAAGCTATGAAGTAAGACTTGAAGCCTTGAGAGAGATTATGAGATTTCTTGAAATCCATCATGAAGCCTAGATAGGCCATTGTGCGAGATTAAGAAGACTCAGCCATGAGTGGTGCAATTAGGGTTTGACTGGGTCAACCCTAGGTCAACTGATGATTTGGAGAGGGTTGAGACCTAAAACAAGAGCCATGTGATCATGTATTGATGCATTGAGATGCCATAAGGATGATTCCAAGGTCAACTCATCATGATTGAAGAGTTTGAGAAGTTTCAAGCTAGGGTTTCTAAGGCTTGACAGTGAAAAATCCCCTAGTTTGACCCCTATCTTCAAGGCAGTTTAGCTCAAGATGTGATTATCATCTCATATTACCCCCAACATGAATGTTGTAGAGATTGTTCTTAGCTTTCATTTGAGTACTAGAAGTACTTGATAGGATTTATAGAACTCAAGTTATGACTTTGACAAGTTACAGGTCATTTGAGGTATGTGAATCTGGGGTCTTGAAAGTCACCCAACTTGCATCAAACTTTTGCCCAAGAAGGATGATTCCTATGAACTTTTGGTCAACATGAATGTTGTTCCTTATCTTATTAGCTTTCTAGAGAGTACTATAAGTCCTTGATAGGATTTGTATAACTCAAGTTATGGCTTTGACAAGTCAAGTGCATTTTGGTCATTCGGAGATTACAGGTCATTTCAACCATAAGGCCATAACTCCTATTTCCAAGCTTCAAATGGAAAAATCTTCAACATCAAACTTGTTCAAAATGATTTTTTAAGGCTATTAAGGAGGTCATGAGATGATGGAAAGTCTTGTATATCAAAGTTGCAAAAATGACCTAAAATAAGGGCATAAGTTAAATAAACCAAAGTTGGAAATTGATATTTTCAACCTACACATCCAAACCATGGCATGTAATATATCATTTTGACTCTAGAAAACATTTTAAAAACAATGGTTTAGCCACATTTTTGAGTTGAGATTCAATTTATGGACTTGCTTTGAAAAGTAATGACTTGAATATTAAGCAACACTTGCAAAACTCAAAATCAAGGCATGAGCAAGGCTTTTTGCAAGCTAAACACCTCTAATATCTCACTTGGGGAGATTTTGGGATGAGAACAAGTGGTTGTACCAAGGGAAACAGAATTGAGCATGGCATGATACATGATTGGAAATCTCATGACATGAGAAGTGGAAAATCTCATTGGAAGGGTCTAGAGGATTCTAGATCATCCAAACTTCATCTATATAAGGAGTAGAGTGGATCCATTGAAGGGGTTGATGATCATTGAAGGATTGAGCATAGCTTGAGATTGAGTTTTCTTGGATTGCAATTGAAATCAGTTTCACCAAATTCCTTAATTTCCTTCCATTTTCTTGATTGAAACATCTTCCATGGATGTCAAGGAGTGATTCCAGATCGTTTTCAAGAAGAATTGGTGGCTAAATCGTGTATGAGCAAGTGAACTTCTCCACCTGCAAATCACTATCGGGTTTCAAGATTGAAGCACTTTCCATTGGTTCTTTTGCATACAGAAGCAAGTAGGAGGTTCATTGAAGGTGTCTGCAAGATTGTAGAGCTTGAAGTGGTGGTTTCGTGAATCTGTTCAACCAAGGTTTTCAGGTTGGTACCTTTCTTCCTATAGCATGATTTAGGTAGAATTAGGTTGAATTAAGGTGTTAGATTGATTGTAGAGTGGTATAGGATGGATTCCAGATAATTAATTGATGAATTAGAGACAAATTAAGAGAATTGCCATTTTCGGTTAAGATTGGGAGATGATGAATCTTGAGGTTTCAGAGGAAGTTAATGGTATGGTTGAACTCGTGGCAAGATTTGGAATAAGATTCATGTTTTGACCTCTTGGATTGGAGGCCTCTAGGCAGAACTAGGGTTGAAGGGGATGACCGGAGCTCCACCGGTGGTAGCCAGAGCTGGGCACGAAGCTCAGAGGTTTGAAAGGTTGAAGACGACCTCAGGACCATTGGATGAGGGTTTGACCTTTGACTGGGAGCTGATCCAAGGGCCACGTTTTAAAGTTGGTTTGTGAAGGATTCTGATGAAGGAAATGTTGCGTTTCATTTATTTGTTGTTTTGGGCTTAGTGATCTGAGTGTTATTCGCACCCCCCTGAGGGCCCAACCCAAACTTTTAACTGAATATGATTGCTAATTGCACCGCGCGCTTGTTAATTTAATTGGATTTTCTTCATTTTCTTCATTTTGTTTATGGTTCTTGTAAAAATCATAATTAATTGAAAATTAATCCAATTCAACCCATTCTTTTTGCATAATACTCATGATTGAGTCTATTATGTTTTAGAGAAAAAATATTTTCATTTTATGTAATTTCTGATTTAATTGGAATTTTTCATTTTAATTGATATTAAAATGATCATGTTTGATGCATATTTTTGTAGAATTTTGTGTGATCTCATGGTGATGATTCTTGGCCTAATTTTTTGTGTGTGATTAGGTTAGACATGTATGATCCCATAGATTTTTTCTCACATTTTTGTGGTGAAAATAGGTGTGCTTTCTAGATTGATATTTAGATGCTTCCTTTTTAGGGTTTTAGGTTGATACCTTAGAATGTAGGATTTAGTTCTAGATCCAATTTGATGGTTTGATCTTTGAAATTAATGTGGTAGAGTCATGATTGACCTAGGGTCCCATAGTAATATTTGTAGGATTTTACAATTGATTTTAGTATTTTAGTTAGGACTAACTTTAGTACTAGGTTTTAGGTGATCCTAATTTACTAATTCAACTAGTTTAACTTCTCTAGTTGACTTAGATTAGGGTTTGTGCTTGGTTTCCCTTTGGTTGAGATTGAAGGCAAGTTGAAGACAAGAGGAGGATGCTTGGAGTTGCTTGAAGTTGCTTGGAGCTTTGGATTTGTCTGTGCCTGAAGGTGTCTGATGAAGATTAGGAGATAGGACATAGGGAGAGCCTTGTAGTTAGAATGATTTCTTTCACAAACATGGAAAGCCTCTTGTGCTTCCATTCCTCCCAATGATTAAAAGTCCTTCCATGGTATTCACCTCCCTCCTTTTGAGGGAACCATTCTTCTGATGTTAAACCCTTATGGGCCTCCTTTGGTGGTCAATAAGCAGTTTAATATCCTAGCTTATCCAGTTAAGTGATTTCCCTTGGTTTGAGTATCTTGAAAGATGTTGGGCTTGAGTTTGAAGATGAGGACTTCATTGAAGAGTGTGGAAGAGGATGATTCCTTGAGCATTGCCATTGCAGCTGAAGCTTGAAGAGCAAGAAGAGCAGGTTGATACTTGAAGACCCAATTGAGATTGAGTGAAGAATGAGGAGTTCCTTGCTAGAAGGAGATTGAAGGATGAAGTTGACACTTCCATGTGATTGAAGACTACTCAGAGAAGCTGAAGCTTGTAAAAGGAGAAGACCAAGTTGAGACTGGTAAAGCAAAGAGAGCTGAAGCTTGAATACTAAGTTGGTACTTATGCAGAGGATTCAATTGAGATTGAGTGTAGAGCTGAGGCTTGAGGAATAAAGGATGAGTTGACACTTACACTGATGCATTGAGAGCCTGAAGGAAGCAAGTTGATACTTGTGGTTAAGAGTGAAGCCTGAGGGTGGAGTTGACTGAAAAGCTGAAGCTTGAAGAAGAAGGTTAAGTTGAAACTTATATTGAAGGGTTGAAACCTGGAGAAGCAAATTGATATTTGTCATGAAAGATGATAGCCTTGAAGGGTGATTGAAGTCTAAAGACTGAGTTTGCTGTTAGAAGAGCTAAAGCTTAGAATTAACAGGGAGTGGTTGATCTGCTTTCTTGTCTGTTTTCTTTTCTGTATTGCTGATGTGCCTTGGTTGACTTGCTTGATGCATTAGAATAAGTCCATGATTAGACTGACTTTAATCTAGGAGCATGATTGCACTAGAGGTTGAGTTGCTCCCTCTGCTTGTATTGTTACTGTATGGCTTTGCTTGCGGGTATTCGGTAGAGCCCTGCTCCCTTGCCCATGTGGTTTGTTCTGCTTGATAGCATGTTCTTATTTTCTTCTGTATGATTACAGTCTCTCATGTTGCTTGATAGCATGTTGTTATTTCTTCAGTATGATTACTGTTATTCATTCTGGCTTGAGGTTAAGATGAGCTTGTGGAGGCTGCTGCCCCACACACATTTCCTCCCTCACTTGCATTGCATGCATTTTACAATCGTTTACTGTTTACTGTTTAAGCTGATGCTTTATCTGTTTCTGTTTATCATTGATATGATCCCTTAGGACTCTCACTTCCTTTGATAAGGAAGTGATGATAGAACTTTAGGTTGAAACCTATGCATGATAACTTCTAGGAGTTCCCCGTTTCAAACTTCAACTATAGGATGAATCCTTGGCATGACAACAGTAGGACTTGATAGTCTCCCTTTAGTTGAGCCTGTTCTCTTCTCATCTCAAAATAGCTTAAGATACAGTAATCATGAATGATTTCTTTCGTACGTTACGAGCCTTAAGCTATCTGAGAAAGGATTGTTGGAGAGCTTCTTTTCAACAGTCTGGATGTTTAGTATGGCACCCTTTGGGTGACATGCGACGCATTCACTCTCAGGTCATAGTCTTTAGTGCGATTGAAATTGCAAACACAATAAAAAACACTTCTTTCGTAAAAGACAGAAAACAAACTTCAAATATTTTTGCCCCGTAGGCCCATAAGTCAAAGGAAAGTTGTTCTGAAGAAAAGAGTATCGTTAAACTTCAGCGCCACCGCAAACAGGCTTTGTCCCTAACAGCTGGAATTGTTGTTTAACCCTACTCGACAAAACAGATGAATCTGAATCCCCGTAATCCTTATTATCCCGAACTACGTAAGCTCTGATCTCTCATACCTGTTGAGAGTACGTAGGCCCAGTATCGATGTGTTGGCGAGCCACCTTCCCCGTAACCCGTAGTAGGCCGAACTACGTTGACTCTGATTTCTCATTCTCTGATGAGAATACGTAGGCATAAAGTGCAACGCTTTGCCGAGTCATTTTCTTTTCTTTTTAGACCAGCCTTGATAGGTAGATAGATAAACCAACTCGTCCAGTAAACACAACAAGCGTGGATCCCGTCGAGTACGACGAACGTGAGGGGTGCTAATACCTTCCCCTTGCGTAACCGACTCCCGAACCCAGACAATGGTTGCGATGACCTTGTCTTATACCTTTTTTGTCAGGTTTTTTCGATCGTTTCCTTTCCCGCTCTGAGGATAAATAACGAAAGGTGGCGACTCTTCTATTTTGCCGGCACCTTATTTTCGCGGAAGCGACACCATGGTCTGGATACCACAAAGAACATATTATAAGCTGCCATGGTCTGAGTACCACAAGGGCAAAGTAAATCAACCATTTGTTGGAGATACACCTGAAAGCAAAGAGGTAACAACCTGCCTTATGTTTCAAATGCATATGTTTGAAAATGGCGTAATGCTCCATACGAAATGGAAATGCTACGCGTTTGGGAGGATGATATGCACAATGCAAATGCAAAGAAACCACTCCAGCAAAATAAATGCTGGAGAGAAGAAAGCCAAATCCGTCGGGGAAAACAAAAATGTGCCAATCACAATTGGACTTAAACTGAGGAAACGAGCCCTGGATGTCCGACCAGAATACGACTCTTCTGGGGAACAAATGCCTCGGCCAGGGGAAACATATCCACTCTACTAGGGAACCACAACCCTGAATGGCCTCCTAGAACACCAAAAGCCTTCTAGGGTACAAAGCAAACCGTCGAGAAATAACTCTACTCTGCCTGAAATCAAAATCCATTCCGCTTGAGATTACTCAGTGAGGGAATCAACATTGACCTCTGCTTGGGGTAAATGAGAACAAAACTCAACAATATCAAGCTCGGCTTGGGGAATGAGTCAATGACCCAGACTCTGAGGGGAAAGGAGCCAAAGACTTGGACTCTATAGGGGCAACAACACTGCATTCGTCCCACTGTTGGGGAAATAAACCCAAATTTTTCTGTCGGGGAGAACTTCAATCTCAACCAACTGGGGATACACAATCCATCTGCTGGGGATAGTTCTACTCTACCGGGGATATCAATCTTGACCCACTGAGGATAACCTTGATCATATCCCAATGCAATCCCAACCTGCTAGGGAGAAACAAACTCAAACTGCACATCTCTGCTGGAGAGATATTCCTGATTTAACAACATCAACATGGGGAATGCAAAATCTCAACTGTGGAGGAGTGAGGTCAATGAAGCCTCGTGTTGGGGAATGTGATAACATGTGAGTCACTGGGAATTATCGTGCTAGGTATAGTTGAGCATTTTAGTTTAGGGATGGGAATTGGTTTATGATGATATGGATTTATTTCTGGTTACCGACAAAAGTGGATTTAAAAGGGGAAATACTAGAAGAGAACTAGCATTCGAGGGTAGACTACCAGACAAAAACTGGCGGCAAAGGGTTAAGTTGTCAGACGAGAAATGACTTCTAGGTGTGGTATTAGACGAGAACTGATTTCTGTGGTTTGGTATCAGACAAGAACTGATTTCTGGTTTGCCAGACGAAAACTGGACTTTGAAACTGTGTTTACCAGACGAGAACTGGTTAAACAGTAGGTTAAGAAAGGGTGACCAGACGAGAACTGGTTGAAAAACTGACATATACCAGATGGGAACTGGTGTTTAGTGAAGGGTTGACCAGGCGAGAACTGGTTTAAAGATTTGCTAGACAAGAACTGGGCTTTGGAGGTTTACCAGACGAGAACTGGGCTTTGGAAATGATTTCTAGGTTACAAGGTTCTGACAAGTAACATGTTTAGGATGTGGGATGATGATCCAATGACAACAAGGCCTTTTCAGAAGGTTAAGGTTATTTGATGAGGTGATGACATGATTCCCCGACACTCAACTATTGCTGATGAAAATGAACTCACTTGAATAACTTGCCCCAGTGTAGTTCAACTTGCCCCAGTATGATCTTTGGGAAAGTTCACCTTGAGAAGAAAGTAGCTTGCCATGAGATGACCTCGAGATGGCTTGCCCCAGAATCTGTACCATGAAAGGATTCGTCCTTGATTAAACAACTCTCAGAATGATTGGCTTCAATGTACTCTTGAAGTGATTTTCCTCTGAATGAGCGTTGAAGTGACTTAACTTGTCCTGACTGAACACTGGAGGATTCCACCCTCAAATCAAAGAAACTTTAGGTGGCCTTCCCCTGATTGGTAGAGTCTCAAGATGATTCATTTCTGCTCAAAGACCTCTTGAATGGTCTACCCCATAACCAACCGATGCGTGGGGATTTGCCTCAGACTTCCTGATTCCAAACCCACTGGACGTCAATGCCCCAGATCCACAGGGATACAAAGTATGCTCGATTATGATCCAGACTGTTGAATGATTCAGTCCTGTTCAATTATTCCCTGTTGGAATTTCCTCTATGTCGACTACTGACCTGCAATTAAAATTGTTTGCTCACAAATGGTAATTTTAATGCGGTGTTCATGCAAGTTTTGAAAGAGATGTCACTTGTTTAAGTGTCGGGATAGTGAGACGAATGGACTATACAGTCCAAACGTAGTGCTGATTTGATTAGTGAAAGATACAACAAGGATATGATTAGCAAATCTTGTAGGAGTCAGGTTACTCAACCTCATTGTTGTATGCCTTCAGAATAAACCCTGGCCCAATTAGGTCTTTTAAGGGTTGAATCGTGGCCGGGTTCACGGTTATGAAACAAAGGATATTAGGCTTAAAGTATGATTTGTACCCACCCCTTCTCCGTGATGATCTCTAATCCTATGTTAAGTTAACTAGGCACAAGCGCTCACCTCTCAAAAAGTTTATTGAATGATGAGAGTGATGGTTAAGGAACCCACAAGGTTCTCAAAGTGACAGTCACCCCTCTTGTCTTCTGTGTCTGTAGTCACACGACTTCGTTCTTGTTTGAGGATTTTTCTTTCGATATCCTTTCTTTTATTCTTTTGTTCCCTAATTTTTGCCTGGACTGACTCTTTTTGAGTTCTTTTGATTTTAAAGTCCAGCGGGATGCCCCAATTTTGCTTAAGTATTTGCTTTCCAGCTTTTCTAGTTAGCGGGCTTTTTCTTTCTCTTTTTTTTCATTTTTTTTTCTTTTTCTTTGAAACAAGTCGTGTGACACTGACTGTCTTGATTCCTCTGAAAGGGTTATGACTGTCTCACTCCTGATTCGCGAGGTTTAACCATTTTGGTGGATGAGGGATGACCTCTTGAGAGGGATACATTGTGATTGGTCCTCGAATAGGGACACTCCTCTATGAAACTTAAACGCTCGGTCAGGCTAACTGACGACTACCCTACCCCAGGTTAAGATGTGAGGGTCTGAAAGGCCGAAAAAAATTCTACTTCTAGGCTCGAAGTGGTTAACTAGGGACTAACTCCTTATCTCTCCGATGTTTAGGGGAATTGAAATAATGCATGTACATCATCAGCAGGATTTTATCCGAAAGCATACGATCATCAGTTATGAGTATTCAGTTTTCGTCATCCTCCCTCCAATCTTGGCTAATCAATAGTGATAAAGTGGAGTGGATGAAAGGTGCATGTGTCTGTGCGGTGCATCAATGAGTGAAAGCGACATAATTAGTTCAGAAAATGCATAGTCACTTCATTAATATTACCATTCAAAACAACAATGTTTAAAAACAAGTAGTAACTAACAGGAAATAAACTACAAATGCAAATGATAAAAATTCCCTAGGACTTCCACTGTTGAGGATGTCTGCCTGTCTGAACCACTGGCTTCTGGAAATGACTCTTTGAATCTTCGGGCTTAGACGGCTGAGGGGTTGACATGAACAACCAAAACTCCTTCTGGAAAGGATATGCATCCTTTGTCAATCAACTGCTGCACTTTGGCTTGAAAGGCTTTGCAATCTTCGGCTGAATGCCCCATGGATCCTCCATGATATCCACACTGGGCATGGGGGTTGTATCCAGGAGGGTAAGGGTCTGGCACAGGCTTTAGACTCTTAGGATCCACCAATGAGTTCTGAATCAGATGTGGCAAAAGCTGGTTGTACATTATGGGAACCAGATGAAAAGGAGCATTCCTTCTTTCCAAGTTGTTACGAGGCCTATTCTGATTCTGGCGCCGATTCGGATAACCTCGGCCATGAGCTCGTTGATTTGCATGAGGAGCGGCCCAAATTTTCTGATGTGGTTCCCTAGGCACGGTGGTCTGTCCAGAATGACCTGACACATAAGATATTGACCACTGAGAAGATGAAGAACAAAAGATTTCATTGATTCACCTTGAGAATAACCAACATCTGACATGACTGCATCAACCACAGTTTCTTCTTCAATTTTGGAGCTAACGAGAGACTCGGTTTCGTTGGCCTGACTGCTCGAGAGATCTTGAATTTTTCCAGTCTTAATGCCATTCTCAATACGTTCTCCTGCTATTACCAATTCAGAGAAGTTCGGTGCAACTCCAAGCATCCTCTCAAAGTATGGGCTCTGCAAGGAATTCATGAACAAGTCTACCAACTCTTGGTCTAGAAGCGGCGGTTGCACTTTGGAAGCAAATTCTCTCCACCTCTGAGCATACCTTCTGAAAGGTTCATTGTTCTCTTGAGACAATTCTTGCAACTGCATGCGACTGGGAGCCATGTCAAGATTATATTTGTACTGCTTCAGAAAAGCCTTGGCTAAATCCATCCATTATCTGATCTGACTACTCTCTAACTGCATATACCAACTCAGAGATGCCCCAATCAGACTGTCCTGAAAACAATGAATCATCAGCTTGTCGTTGTGCACAAACGAAGTCATTCTTCTGCAGAACATCACCAAATGTTGCCTCAGGCAACTATCACCTTTGTACTTCTCAAACCTCGGTGCTTTGAAATTCGTAGGTAACACCTAGGCCGGGTACCAGGCACATGTCTGAAGCATTGAGACCAACAGTATCTTTAACTTCCAAGGCTTTGACTTTTTCATCCAACGCATAAAACCTTTTAGCATACTCAAGAGCTCTCGGGTCCTTAGTCTTCATTATCAGAACCTCTCTTCTAGAATTCGACACAGAGAAAACAACATCATGATAATCTATGGTATTAGGAGAAGAAGAACGTTCACTTCAGACAATAAACTGTTCATGTAGATCTTGGTCTTCAACAGAAGACTACCCATGTTGAGCTTCAGTTAGGTTGTTCACTTGCGAAAAGTCTTCATCGAGCAGAGAACTGTACAGAGGATTGGTCATCACAGTAAAACCTGACAAGGTATCAACATTCTAGAAGTCGTTCTATGACATAGTGTTAGATGCCCAATTATGCTTTTTTGAGCTATCAAATGTGGGTATCTTTCACTCTTTTTTGTCGGGAAAGTATTCAAAATCACCCTTTCTTTGGTTGGTTTGTAGCATTATGTGAAAGGATCTTGGTATCTTTAATTTGTGTGTTATTGTGCAGGATTTTAGCATGAAGGAGTAGAAACTTGAGACACAAGAAAGTTGACAAAGAAACCAAGAAAGCAAGCAAACATCAGCAAGCTCGCCTAGTGAGGGAAGCAGCGAAGCACTCGCTAGGAGAAGACACATCGAGATTCCAGCGAGCACTCCCAGACTTGGACAATGGCAAAAAGACTATAAACTCGCTAGGCGAGTGAGGTAGAGAAGAGCTCGCTAGGTGAAGCACCAGCAAGCAGGTTGCGAGCACCTCCAGATTTTGGGCAGAAGTAAAAGGAGCAACAACTCGTAAGGCGAGTGAGGTAGCGAATAACTCGCTAGGCGAATCAGCAGCAAGCAAGCAGCGAATGCTCCCAGACTTGGGACAGTGGCGAAAGGACCCTAAGTTCGCTAGGCGAGCAGCACAACGAATGACTGCTCGCCTAGCGAGCATGACATCACACAACCACTTCTATAAGTAGCATTGGCTACTTTTTGGAAAAGATCTTATTTTTTTTGTACTTGCATCGAGAGGAGTTTTCTGACCTAGAATCTCATTTCCTTCATTCTTCATCATCTCTTAGCAAAATTTTCACAAAAAGAAGGTGGATTCCCATCCATTCTCGATTATTCGACTTGGATGTTGATCAACCTTCTCCCGAAACTTGTTGCTCAAGTCATCATGAAAATGAGTAGCTAAATCCCTCTCTTGTCAAGGTTAGGAGTAGTTGGTTCAGATTTTATGTATTCTTCATAATCTCTGTATGCGAACAAGTTCTTAATCAATATAGATGAAGTTATTTGCCATTATTTTTACATCTTTTGTTTGGTTTGTATTAGAGATAAACTTTCTAAGTCTTGACCTAGTATCTTCATCTATCAACTAAACAAATGCTAGAGATAGATTTAAAAGTTGATATCCGCTTTGTATCATTCTTAAAGCTTATTGTTCTGATCCGTTAGGTAGAGAGATCATCTAACGGTCGAAACAATAATATTCACAAAATCGATTTAGAGATGAACATTTTCGCGAGGATACACGGTTATGTTGGTTAGAAATTTGTTCACGTATTTGATTGGTAGAATACATTTAGGACAAACTAGCAAACCCTAATCTTGGCATGCTTTTATCAAATTTAAGACCGATTTTTATTACGCTTTATTTCTTGCAAACTTTTGTTACAAGATTGAAACCATTAAAAACCCCCTTTTGTCTTAAGTCATTGAACCGTTGAATGGCTAGCATTTATATTCTCTTCAATCCTTGTGGAGACGCTAAAACACTTACGAAAAATACTTCTAACAAAATGGCACCGTTGCAGGGGATTGTTAGTTGAATATTGCAAGTATTGCAATAGTTTAGTGATATTAAGATTTTTGTATTGTGAATCTCTTATCTTTGTAATTCTTTGTGCTTTTTAATTGTTTAGTTCGTGTGCAGAATTCGTTTATGCATGGACATGTTCGCCCGAAAAACCTTCTTTTCGATCCTGAGATTGAGAGAACCGTTCGGTGTACCAATAGTCGCACAAGGCGAAGACGACAACAAGCTATTGCAAGATAAGAGCTCAAAGAATCTTCTTCATCTACTACACCTAACTCACCAATTATGGCAGCACCTCCACCTCCACCTCTAGTTTCTACTCCTTGTACGAACAGTCCAAGACACGCCGCTCAGTTTGCACATAATCTTCAAAACGGAAGACAAGCCGAGATGAAAACAGGAATCCTAACACTTGTCTATCAAAATCCTTTCATGGGATTAGACCATGAGGATTCATTCACATATCTTACAAAATTCTATGAGATTTTGGGTGCAACGGGAGCAACCGAAGTTAACGAAGAGTCATTGTTCAGGAGACTATTTCAGCATTCCTTGATTGGGAAAGCTAAGGAATGGTATCTTGATCAACCTACGACAATCATGACTGATTGGAATCTTCTGGAAGAGAAGTTTCTTGAACTGTTCTTTCCACATAACCGTTTCATGGAAGCTAAAACTGCTATAGCTGTGTTTTCGTAAGGAGCAAGTGAATCCCTCAACGAAGCTTGGGAGAGATTCAAGTCTATGTTGAGAAAATGTAAAGGACATGGTTTTGATGAGCTTACTCAAGTTCATATTTTCCGCAATGGTCTCCTTTCGGTTCACAAGACCTTATTGGATGCTACGGCGGGAGGTTCTTTGATGTATAAAAGTGTCAATGATGCAATTGCAATTATTGACAAGATGGCACTTAGTGATCATCAAGGAAATCATAACCGTGGGGTAGCTCAAAGAAAACCAGGCGTGCTCGAGTTAGGTACAAGTGATGCTATTCTTGCCCAAAACAAACTTCTTACGCAACAAATGGAGCTCTTGACTCAAAAAATGTCAAAGCTTCCGCAACAAATCAAAGAAATGCAAGTGGCAAGTTGTGAGTTATACAAAGGTGACCATCCTACCGGATATTGCCCTCCCGTCTTGGAAGAAGTCAATTATGCCGGAAATCAAAATCAAGGATATCAACAAAGACCACCTTATCAAAAACAAAACCAAG
Organism: Lathyrus sativus; assembly: GCA_963859935.3. Lineage (NCBI taxonomy): Eukaryota > Viridiplantae > Streptophyta > Magnoliopsida > Fabales > Fabaceae > Lathyrus > Lathyrus sativus. Next base: position 345,363,761 of record OZ012735.1, on the reverse strand, counting down.
GTTATCAAAGACCTAATCAAGGGTACCAACAACCTTGGAGGCCGCAAGAAGCCGAAACTTCAAATCGTTAACAATATCAAAACTACACACAACCTCCTCCTCAAACTGAAAGTGCACCATCAAAGATGGAGGAAACTCTTACTCAATTCATGAAAATGTAAATGTCCAACCAAAAGAACACCGATGCGGCTATTAAGAATTTGGAAACACAAGTTGGCCAATTATCTAAACAATTGGCCGATCAACAAAAAGGGCCTTTCATGCCTACCGCTACTCCAAATCCGAAAGAGCATTGCAAGGCGATTCTTACAAGGAGCGGAAAATAAATTGATATGGGCGTAGGTGAGGAAGTAGTGGCGGAGGAAGTTGTAGTTGAAAAAGAAATCGAAAATGTTGGTGATGAAGTAGAAAAGAATGTTGAGGGAGAATTAGTTGAATATGAGAAAGTAAAAAAAATGAGGAAGGAGAAAAAAGTAAGAGAGATGAAAAAGTAAAGAGATCAAGAAAAGGAAAAGAGCAAGTAAACCCGATACCGATTCAAAATATACCTTACCCGCATGCTCCGACATGGAAAGACAATGCTAGACACTATGCTCGGTTTATGGACATATTCAAACAATTGCAAATTAATATTCCATTTTCCGAAGCATTGGAGCAAATGCCGAAGTATGCTAAATTTATGAAGGACATTCTCACAAAGAAAAAGCGGTATACAGATCAAGAGACAATCATGATGGATGCTAGCTGTAGCGCTATTATTCAACGTACTCTCCCAAGGAAAGAAAGTGATCTGGGACGAGTCACTTTGCCTATCACCATTGGAAACACTTATGTGGCCAAGGGGTTGATTGATTTGGGCTGTAGCATAAATTTGATACCCTTATTAATTGTGAAGCAATTGGGTTACATGGAATTGAAATCAACTCAAATGACGTTGCAACTCGCCGACAAATCTACGACTTGCCCTCATGGTGTAGCCGAAGATGTGTTGGTAAAGATGGATAAATTTTTGTTCCCAATCGACTTCGTAGTAATTGATATGGAGGAAGATAAAGACTCTCCATTGATTCTTGGTTGACCTTTCATGAATACTGCTCGTATGGCAATCAATATGGACGATGGTCTCATGAAAGTGAGAGTTCTTGATGAGGAGATTTGCTTCAATCTTTTTAAGGCCATGAAACTTTCTAAAGACAAAACTGATTGTTTTAGAATTGATGCAACAGAAGTGGCAATTGAAGAGTTCAAAGAGTTATTACAAGTGTCCCACTGTTACTTCAAGTTCTAACCAATGTTCTTTCAAAGATCAATGAAGAAGAAGAGCGAGAAATTGAAAAATGTTTGAAGGAACTCGAAAAGTTAGAGGAAATCCCACCTTCGAAAGAAAAGGTGGAAGAGTTGAAAAAAGAGAATAATGAGGAAGGCAAGCTTGAGATGAAGTTATTACCATCTCATTTGAAGTATGTTTTCCTTGATGAAGAAAAAAATAAGCCGGTAATCATAGGTTCAGAGTTAACCATGGATGAAGAAAGGAAATTACTTGTGGTGTTGAAGAAAAATCAAGAGGCGATGGGTTGGACTCTTTCCGATTTGAAAGGAATAAGTCCTTCCTATTGTATGCATCGTATTTTTATGGAGGAGGATTTCAAGCCGGTAGCTCAACCGCAAAGAAGATTGAATCCTACTAAGAAAGAAGTAGTAAGGAAAGTGGTTGTGAAGATGTTGGATGCCGATATGATTTATCCTATATCCAATAGCCCATGGGTGAGTCCCGTTCAAGTGGTACCGAAGAAGGGTGGAATGACGGTTGTCTGCAATGAAAAAAATGAATTGATTCCAACAAAGACCGTGACAAGATGGAGAATGTGCATAGACTACCGTAGGCTAAATCAAGCTACGAGAAAAGATCACTTTCCTCTTCCGTTCATGGATCAAATGCTCGAAAGGCTCTCCGATCAAGAGTACTATTGCTTTTTGGATGGATATTCCGGGTATAACCAAATCATTGTCAACCCGGAAGATCACGAGAAAATTGCTTTCACTTGTCCTTTCGGAATCTTTGCTTATCGGAGGATGTCGTTTGGTTTGTGTAATGCGCCAGCGACTTTTCAATGGTGTATGCAAGCGATATTCTCAGACTTGATTGAGAAGACGATCAAGATGTTTATGGATGATTTCTCAGTTTTTAGGCCGTCATTCGATCTTTGTCTAAAAAATCTTGATGTTGTATTGGAGAGGTGTGTGGAAACCAATCTAGTGCTTAATTGGGAGAAATGCAATTTCATGGTCATGGAGGGCATTGTGCTTGGGCACAAGGTTTCTTCAAAGGGAATTGAAGTTGATAGAGCTAAGGTGGAGGTGATTGAGAAGCTACCGTCGCCTCTGAATGTGAAGGGAATTAGAAGTTTTCTGGGTCCTGCAGGATTTTATCGAAGATTCATCAAGGACTTCGCGAAGATAGCAAAGCCATTGAGCAACTTGCTCAACAAAGATAAGTCTTTTTATTTTTGATAATTCTTGCATGACTGCTTTTGATTCTTTGAAGCAAAGACTTATAACTGCACCCATAATTGTCGCACCAAATTGGCAAAATGATTTTGAACTTATGTGTGACGCGACCGATTATGCAGTTGGTGCAGTTTTAGGCCAAAGAAAAAACAAAATTTTCCATGCGATATGTTATGCAAGCAAGGTTCTTAATGATGCTCAAATCAATTATGTGACAACGGAAAAAGAATTGCTTGCTATAGTGTACACATTGGAAAAGTTTCGTTCTTATTTGATCGGATCAAAAGTTGTGATATACACCGACCATGCGGCGATTAAGTATCTTCTGACCAAATCGAATTCCAAACAACGATTAATTCGTTAGATTCTTTTACTCCAAGAATTTGATCTTAAAATTCGCGATAAAAAGGGATTCGAGAATTTGGTAGCAGATATCTTGTCCCGGCTTGTGAATGCTGAAGTTTCAAGGCATGAGAAAGAGGTAAGGGAGGAGTTTCCCGATGAAAAATTGTATATGGTAACGGTTAGACCTTGGTTCGCTAATATGGCTAACCACAAAGCCACCGGAAGGTCTAACTGGCCATCAAAAGAAAAAAAAAATTATCTGACGCCAGGTACTTTGTTTGGGACGAACCATATCTTTTTAAACTTGGCGTCAATAACATCTTGCGTAGATGTGTTTCGGAAGAGGAAGCCAAAGATATTCCGTGGCATTGTCACAACTCTCTGTATGGAGGGCATTTTAACAATACGAGAACGGCCGCTAAAGTCCTTCAATTGGGATTTTATTGGCTGTCCTTGTTCAAAGATGTGTACGCACATACAAAAAGTTGTGACAAGTGTCAGAGAAGTGGTGGAATAATGCAACGAAATGAAATGCCATTGAAAAATATGATAGAAGACGAAATTTTCGATTGTTGGGGCATTGGTTTTGTTGGTATATTTCCACTGTCTTTTGGTAATGAATAAATTTTGGTTGCGGTAGACTACGTCTCCAAGTGGGTGGAAGCCATAGCTAGCCCTAAGGCAGACGGGTAAACCGTAATAAATTTTTTGAAAAAGAACATTTTTTCTCGTTTCGGTACTCCGCGTGTGTTACTAAGTAACGGTGGTTGGCACTTTTATAACACCCAGTTAGCCAAAGCTTTAGAGCAGTATGGGGTGCGACACAGAGTTACAACACCATACCATCCGCAAGCTAATGGACAAGCGGAGGTATCAAATCGAGAAATTAATTTTTTTTTGGAAAAAATCGTATCTGCTTCGCGAAAAGATTGGGCAGCAAGCTGGATGATGCATTGTGGGCCTATCGGACCGCTTTCAAAGCTCCGATTGGTCTCACACCTTTCAAAATGGTTTATGGGAAAAAATTTCATCTTCTAGTGGAGTTGGAACAGAAGGCCTTTTGGGCTTTGAAGTTGCTGAATTTTAATCAACACTTGAGTGGTGAAAAAAGGAAATGCCAACTTCATGAGTTGGACGAAATCCGCCTTCAAGCGTATGATTCAAACGAAATTTACAAGGACCGCGTGAAGATGTACCATGATATAAAGCTTGTGCCCAAAACATTTGAAGTGGGGCAGATGGTGTTACTGTTCAATTCATGGTTGAAATTATTCCCCGGAAAATTGAAGTCTAAGTGGTCGGGTCCGTTTCGGATTTGAGAGATTTTGAGTTTCGGGGCCATTGTTATTTAAAATGTCAAGACCAAAGAGACTTGGACAGTAAATGGCCAACGGTTGAAAGTCTACTTGGGTGGTGATTTCGAGCGGGACACCACCTCCGTGCATTTCGGCGATTAGTGATCGCAGCGGACCGTCGAGCTCCAACGACATTAAACAAAGTGCTTGTTGGGAGGCACCCCAACATTGTAGGTATTTACAACTCTGTGTTGTGTGGTGTTGGTGTTTTAAATGGTGGAACTTGCTGAATTGCGCTGTGTTTTATTGCTTTGAAAAACAAAAATCTGTGATGTTCGCTAGCACTCGCTAGGCAAAGACAGAGCGAGTGTTCGCTAGCTCTTCGCTAGGCGAGCAGAGCGAAACAAGTTATTCTTTTTATTTAGTGGGCCACCTATTTGGGCCCATAACCATTTTTATTTTGTTGTGTTTTGCCTCAGAACTTAGTGTCACGATTTCACTCTCACTTTAACACTTTTCACTCTCACTCACACAAAATTTTGAGAATCCCTCTCTGTGCAAACCCTAACCCTTGCAACTCGAAATCACTCACACTCTGCAATCAGGTTTGCTTCTAATTCCTTTTCTCTTTGCTTTTACTGTTACATTTTCAGAAGAATAGAGTATTTGGATTGAAATTGGGGAATTGTAGATCTGATAATTTTAGGGTTGCATGTGTGTTTAGAATGTTTCCTAGCATTATTAATAATTTCGGTTCTTGATTGGGTGTCATAAGACTTTGGTTCGTCTGGTTTTGGATTGGAAACAGTGAAAAATTTGAAAACCCGCAGCCTTCGCTAGCATGTTCGCTAGGTGAATTTGTAGCGAGCGTTTGCTCTGATTTCGCTAAGCGAACATGACCGAATCCTGTTTTTATGTTTTGATGACTAATTTGTCTTGTGGTTCTGTTTTGTTTCTTGTCTATGTTATGTGTAGATGGCATTCAGGTCCGGTGCTGGAAAAAAGAGAAAGGTCGGAAGCACTTCCCGTCCTTCACCAATTCAATATGACACTGAGAGATTCGTTGGGCCGAAGCAAGCCGCGTGCTATGTGGCATTGGAAAAAAGAAATTTTTTGCCTGAGAAGAGGTTCATTATTAGTCCACTAGGTGATTATCGGACACTCGTGGGGTTAATTAACAGCAAAAAATGGGACAAGTTGATCTCTCCACCCAACAACTACAATATTGAGATAGTGCGCGAGTTCTATGCGAGCGCACTGCCAAATGACGATGAACCTTTCACTTGGACTACAAAAGTGTCAGGACGTCAGGTTACTTTTGATCGGGATGTTTCGCTTCTACGAAAGTAAGGTGCCGGCAAAACAGAAGAGTCGCCACCTTTCGTTATTTATCCCTCAGAACGGGAAAGGAAACAATCGGAAAAACCTGACGAAAAAGGTATAAGACAAGGTCATCGCAACCATTGTCTGGGTTCGGGAGTCGGTTACGCAAGGGGAAGGTATTAGCACCCCTCACGTCCGTCGTACTCGACGGGATCCACGCTTGTTGTGTTTATCTGACGGGTTTGTTTACTATCTACCTATCAAGGCCTGGTCTAGAAAGAAAAGAAAATGACTCGGCCAAGCGTCGCACTTTATGCCTACATATTCTCATCAGAGAATGAGAAATCAGAGTCAATGTAGTTCGACTAACTGCGGGTTACGGGGAAGGTGGCGCACCAATACATCAGTATTGTGCCTACGTACTCTCAACAGGTATGAGAGATCAGAGCTTACGTAGTTCGGGATAATACAGATTACAGGGATACAGATTCATCTGTTTTTCCGAGTATGGTTAACAAATCGTTCCAGCAGTTTGGTGTACGCAGCTCGACCCTTGGAGACTTAGGCGTTACCGTTTACGGTAGAACTGGGAGTTAACGACACTCTTTGCTTCAGAAAAAGCTTCCTTTGAATTATGGGCCCACGGGGCAAAAGGTTTGAAGTTTGTTTTCTGTCTTTTACGGATGAACTGTTTTTTAGTTGTCTGTAGTTCGTACAGCACTAGAGACTATGACCCGGGAACGAATGCGTCGCATATCGTCCAAAGGACGTATACTAAACATTCTAGACGATTGAGAGGAGGCCGCTCAATTATCATTACCCAAGTAGCTTAAGGCTCGTAACGCGCTTATACTAACTTGCCTTTATTACATTTTTTACTGTTGTTTTGAGATGAGAAGAGAACGACTCAACTACGGGGAGACTATCAAGTCCTAATGTTGTCATGCCAAGGATTCATCCTATGGTTGAGGTTTGAAACAAGGAACTCCTAGAAGTTATCATGCATAGGTTTCAACCTAAAGTTCTAATCATCACTTCCTTATCAAAGGAAGTGAGATTCCTAGGGGATCATGTCAATGAATTCAGAAACAAATAAAGCATCAGCTTAAACAGTAAACAGTAAACGACTATAAAATGCATGCAATGCAAGTGAGGGAGGAAATGTGTGTGGGGCATCAGCCTCCACAAGCTCGTCTCGACCTCAAGCCAGATATGAATAACTGCAATCATACAGGAAAAATAAAATGCCATCAAGCAAATCACAAACCACATAGGCAAGGGAGCAGGGCTCTACCGAATACCCGCAAGCAAAGGCATACAGTAAAAATACAAGCAGAGGGAGCAACTCAACCTCTAGTGCAATCATGCTCCTAGCTTAGCACAATCTAAACATGAACTTATTCTAATGCATCAAGCAAATCAAACAAGTCACACCAATACAGTTGCACAGAAAGCAAACAGACAGAAAAGAAAGCAGATCAACAACTTCCACAGCTTCACAGCAAAGCAATCCTCTGACAGCAGTCCAGTCCTCGGTCTGTAAATGTTCTTCAAGTCTATCCTCTTCAATAGCAAGTATCAACTTGCTTCTTCAAGCTTCCACTGCATCAATCATAAGTATCAACTTGTTCTTCAAGCTCTTCAAGCCTCATCTCTTTCTTCAATCTCAATTTGATCTTCTTCACTCAAATGTCAACTTGTTCTTCTTGATCTTTAAGCTCCAACTCCAATGGCAGTCTTCAAACAAAGGGGAAGTGCAACCTCTATAATCTTCAATCTTCTAGCAAGGAACTCCATCCTCTAGCAAGGGAGAAAGATTCATCTAACAAGAGCAAGGTGGGGATAGGGAGAAGCAAAGTGAAGACCAAAGGTCACCTCTAAGCACTCCACCATCAAAGAAAGGAACCCTCGAAGGTTCTACCAACTTGTGAAGAGTCACACATCCTACCAAAGTAGGGATGAGGCATTCATAATGGGACCTTACATCATATGGAGGAATGGAAGTGATCAACACCTTCTATGTTTCATGAAGGAAGATAATCTATTCTAAGAGATCTTCCTAAAAACCCTAATCCTTAACCCTAAACAAACTACACCAAAGGGAGAGCAATCTTCAAGTCCAAGCTCCACCATGCATTTCACAGCAGCCCACATAAGTCTTCATCATCATCCAAAAACAAGGGAAGCACAACCCTGGTCTAAGGGAACTAATGGAGTCATTCTAGTTGAGTTAGCAAGTTAGGATCACCTAAAACCTAGTATCAAAGTTAATTCTACCTAAAATACTAAGATAAATTATAAAATCTTACAAAAATAACTATGGGAACATATGTCAATCATGACTCTACCATGTTAATTCCAGATATCAAATCCTCAAATAAGACCTAGAAATAAATTCTAAACTACAAGGTACTAAACTTAAACCCTAAAAGGAAACACCTAAGGTTTCAACCTAAAAACAACACCTAATTTCATCACAAAAATGTGAGAAAAATACTATGGGAGCATAAATGTCTAAGCTAATCACAACCAAAAAATCAAGCCAAAAATCGTCACCAAATGATCAAACTAAAATCATCAAACAGAGGTATCAACCATGGTAATTTTATTATCAAATAAAATGTAAAAAATGCACATAAAATGAAAATGCATGATTTTCCTAATATTTTTATTCAATAAAATTCTAGATTCAATCATGAACCAGGGGGAAAACCTGGAATTAATTGACCTATTTTTCTATTTTTTATGAATTATTATCAAACTAATATGAAATGAAGAAAATAAAAGAAAAACAAATGAAATTAATAAAACTTGCGTTGCAAATAGCAGTTCAATCAGTTCATATCCTTGGGTTGGGCCAGAGGGGAGGTGTGAATATCAATCCAGTCATAAGCCCATTGTCTCCCGATTAATGAAACGGTGCGTAGCACCTCAAGTCAATAGTCAGACTTTTCAAAGCAATCGTGGCCATCTATTCCATGGACTTGGTCAAGGTCAAAGTGCCATCCAAGGGCTCATGTGCATCGTCCCCAAATTTGAAGCTCAGATTGGAGGGAGTTCAGACGGTGGCCTGAGCTGCAGCGCCACCTTCTTCTCCGGTGGACCATCACACACAGGTCATCAAAAATAACAAAACGATACATTATCTTACTCAATTTTTCCTCCTGATCATGAATCTCAAATCCAAATCATCTAAATCTTTCTCTAACTCAAAACACGATGGCATCTTCAGAATTTGTCAAAATCTTGAATCTCACCATTCTCCAAATTAAATGCACAGAAATACTCCTTATCTCATAGTGATCATCTTACACTATACAATCTTGATTATCAATCCAAGAATCTCTAGAATTCAGCCTCAACAGAAATTGGTCATCATCCTAACTTGTCTATATTCATGTAATTAATCATCTCAAATCCATCTACACATTGCAAGGATCCTAAACCCTAGCTTGAAACTTCTCAAACTCTTCAATCATGATGAGTTAACCTTGGAATCATCCTTATAACATCTCAATTCATCAATCCATGATCACATGGCTCTTGGATTAAGTCTCAACCTTCTTCAAATCCTCAGTTGACTTAGGGTTGACCCAGTCAAACCCTAGCTGCACCACTCATGGCTGAGTCTTCTTAATCTTGCACAATGACCTGTCTAGGCCTCAAAGTGATCTTCAACACTTCTCATGACCTCAAGTCCAACTTCATGGCTTCAACATCATCATATGACTTCTCACAACTCTCAAGTTAGGAGACCTACACACTTGGCTTCAATCCCTCTCTTTCTGAGGCTCTTTCAACCTCTCTGACAAGGATATCAACCCTTGAACACTTGAATAACCTTCTTAGCTAGCTTCATAGTCTTGTATAGCTCTTGATTGGTAATCATACCTTTTGATCTCCTGCATACATGTCAATGAAATGCCAATGATAATGCTAATGTGAATGAAATGACACACAAGCTAGGTAAAGAAATGTTGGGCAAATTTTGGGGTGCAACAGCTGCCCCTCTTCAAACGGCTTGGACCTGACTGGGTGAGAAGCGAACAGCTCTCAAACAATCAAGGTACGAGACAGTTGAATACCAAAAAACCCGGAAATTTGCCAACTGCACAAGTACACGGTACTCTGATGAGGACAAATCTTCAGAATCTGAAATAATAGTTGCACGACAACTAGCTGGAGAAATACTGATCTGAACCTCCGTCAGGATGATTCTCTGATTCCAATGTAGATCTTCGTCCTCAAGTCATCAAGGGATCACCGGTTACACGGTAACTGGCGATCTGCCCACCGCACAAGTAAATGATACTTTGATTGGTAGGCACATCTTTAAAATTGAGCATGAGAGTTGCACAGCAACTCTGCTGGGTAATTGGTCACACGGTAGCCGGTGAAGGGTCTAATCTCCATCAGGATAATCATTTGATTTTGCTGTAGATCTTCGTCCTCAAGTCATCAAGGGATCACCAGTTACACGGTAACTGGTAATGGATGGTCAATTATGTCGTCAGGCATTCTGCGTCAGCAGAATAATTCCTTATCATTGCCTATGGACTCCTCGCGTCACTAGGCACTGTCGACAACATCTTTGTCGGACTTCATCAGTAAGTCAATAAGGGATCACCGGTTATTCGGTAACTGGTGAAGGGCTACTCTCAAATCTCTGTCGGGATGATTGTCAAATTTCGCTGCAGCTTCTTCCTTAAATCATCGAGGGCTCGCTGGTATTGTCGTCAGGCATTCTGCGGCATTGCAGCAGAAGGATTCCTCTGGACTCATCCGGTCGTTAGGAACTTTCTAACAATCAAGTTAATCATGCCATCGGGCATCCAAAGAAATTTTTGGGCGTCAGCCGGACTTCATCAGTAAGTCGGAAACAGAATCCTCAATCAATCATGAACCACTAAGGATATACAATCTTTTGTCGTCACGCATCCTGCGTCAGCTAGGCAAACTGCTTCGACATCGCAGTCGGACATCATCAGTAAGTCAGGGGTTTTGGAACCACTGCCGGACTTCAATCATCAAGTCTTCAAGGAAATTTCAACTTCTCTGTTGAAAACATGTTGGGGATGACACATCTCCGCTGGGGATTCCGGAGAACTAACAAGTAACTCTGCTTCGGGGATCCAGAAATCATTCCGGGTGAATCAACTCTGCTGAGGACTTCAAGAATCATCTTGGACCAATAACTCCGTCGGGGACTTCAAGAATCATCTTGAACCAATATCTCTGCTGGAGATTTCAGGAATCATCCTGAGCAAACACTCTGTCGGGGACTCCAAGCATCAATTTGAGCAACCCTCTCTGGCGACTTCACTGGGGCTTTTAAGGATCATCTTAAGCATACAACTTCGCTGGGGAATTCAAGAATCATCTTGAACCAATAACTCTGCTGGAGATTTCAGGAATCATCCTAAGCAAACACTCTGTCGGGGACTCTAAGCATCAACTTGAGCAACCCTCTCTGGCGACTTCACTGGGGCTTTTAAGGATCATCTTAAGCACACAACTTCGCTGGGGAATTCAAGAATCATCTTGAGAAAACCATTCCGCGGAGGAACACCTGCAAAACAAGAACGGTAACGACCTAGCTCATGCTTCATATGCATATGTTTGACAATGGCGTAATGCTCCACATGGTGGAAATGCTACGCATTTTTAGGGTAAATGCTATGCAATCATGCAAGATGCTACGACCCCATCAGCAAAATAAATGCTGAAGGGAAAAGCCTCCTGTCAAGGAGAAAGAACCACTCTGGTGGAGGAAGGACTCATCCTGCCAAGGAGAAGAAGTCACACCAATCTCAATTGGACTCCGCCCGGGGAAACAAACTCCAGACGACTGCTGCAGGGGAATGAAGTTCTATGAGAACCTAAACTCGTTCAACCAGGTATTCCAAATGCAAACTGCTGAGGAAAACGATGTCAATCGCAGAAATAAACTGCACGGCCTTTGCGACAAAACTTTCCTGGAGATAACGACTCCGATGTGGAAATACAGCATCGGCTATTCAACATTCTACTGGGGAAAACCAATCATGGCCCAAACGGCTTCCAAGGGCTCGACTCTTTTGGGGATTTGCTAGCTCGGCTGGGGAAGAAGGAATCATCCTGCTTGCTGGGGAGATGACGATCCTGCGGGATGCCTCTGATTGGGGAGAATCTTCTCTGCTTGGGGAGACAAATCAATGCTTACTATCCCATGTTTCGGCTCTGTGGGGAGACGCTGCTGAACTCACTGAGGTAGAAGGAATCATCCTGCTTGGGGACTCATACGGCGTACTGCCTGGAATATGCTATACCTGCAACAACACAAACAAACAGACAAGATACCCTTCTCAAAGGGACCTATCAAGGTTATCATCTTGCGACAATGTTCAAGTAATTCATTGTTTCAACAATCAGCGGCCTAGGCCAGTAAGTTTATGTATGTGCATTTTATCAAAAACATCGGCGTTCTTTTTCGCAAACAAAACAGATAGATGCTAAACAAATAAACAGAATTGCTGAATAGTATACATTTTATTGATAACGAACCCCTGAATGGGCAAAAATGTTTTACAACAGATGCAAGCTCTTGGAATGAGGAAGCTGCGCAAACATAAAAACATAAATATACATCAGTATATACACAAATGTCGGCAATGTGGCGTAGACGAACACCATGAGTTGATCCCTCTATGACCCACTCGACTTCGATACTTCTCTGACGCTTCAACTTCAGAAGATATTGATTTAGATAAACGGCTCTCAGGTCTTCCAAACCACTAAACAATGAAAGTCCACACGCGGAACGCAATCATTTGCTTCTTCAAATCCCTAACTTTTTCTTGAATCGCCCTTTCGGGTTTTCGATTCACCGAGATGCGTTTTTTTGCCAAAGTCGCCCTTCTGGGTTTTCGACTTTGCGGGTGTACATTCTTTTCATTTATATCCCTAATTTTTGCCCGAACCTTTTTCCTTTTTTATGGTTCGCCGGGATGCCCCATTTTTGCCTGGATATTCTTTTTTCTTTCCGGCGGGTCATTTTTTTAAGCAAAGTATTTTTTAACTGCGTCCGCGTTCACCGGGGATGCAAAATCTTCGCCATCCATCGTGGATAACAACAAGGCTCCTCCTGAGAATACCTTGCTGACGACATACAGACCTTCGTAATTGGGAGTCCATTTGCCCCGGTGATCGGAGTGTGGAGGAAGAATCTTCTTCAGGACGAGATCACCCGTCTGAAAGCTTCTAGGACACACCTTCTTGTCATAAGCTTTCTTCATTCGGCTTTGGTACAGACGACCATATGCAATTGATGCTAACCTCTTCTCGTCCATCAGGCTGAGTTGGTTTAGTCAGTTCTTAATCCATTCTGCCTCATCGAGTTTCACGTTAACCAAAACTCGTAAAGAAGGAATCTCAACTTCTAATGGTAGGACAGCTTCCATATCGTACACCAGTGAGAAAGGAGTTGCCCCGGTTGATGTACGTACTATCGTACGATAACCGTGCAATGCGAACGACAACATCTCGTGCTAGTCTTTATAGGTCACAACCGTCTTCTGTACAATCTTCTTAATGTTTTTATTGGCCGCTTCAACAGCGCCATTCATCTTTGGCCGGTAAGGAGATGAGTTGTGGTGTTCAATCTTGAAACTTTGGCATAACTCCTTCATCATCTTGTTATTCAGATTCAAACCATTATCAGTAATGATCCACTCGGGAATTTCGTAACGACAGATGATGTCCCTCTTTATGAATTTAGCCACCACCTGCTTGGTCACATTAGCATACGAGGCTGCCTCCACCCACTTGGTGAAGTAGTCGATAGCTACTAAAATGAAGCGATGAACATTAGATGCAGTGGGCTCGATCTTGCCTATCATGTCGATGCCTCACATGGAGAACGACCACGGGGAGGACATGACATTCAACGGGCACGGCGACACATGAATCTTATCAGCATAAATCTGGCATTTATGACATCTCTTCGTGAATTTAAAGCAATCCGACTCCATCGTCAGCCAGTAATATGTTGCTCTCAGGATCTTTCTTGTCATAGCATGCCCGCCGGCGTGCGTACCAAATGTGCCTTCATGGACTTCTTCCATGAGCATACTCTCCTCTTTCTCATCTACACATCTGAGTAGCACGAGATCGTGGTTTCTTTTATACAAAACTCCGTCAAGATTGAGATAGAAATTTTCAGACAGCCTCCTCGGAGTCTTCTTATCCTGGGTTGACGCTCCCGCATGATACTCCTTAGTCATAAGGAAGGTCTGGATGTCATGGAACCATGGCTTGCCATCAGAGGCTTCCTCGATCGCAAAGACGAATGCAGGTCTATCAAGACGAGAAAGGACAATTCTTGGAGCTTCTTTCCAAAAATTGAATTTATACATCGAAGCCAACGTGGCTAAGGCATCAACCATCTGATTTTCAGCTCTGGGCACATGATGGAGTTCCACTCGATCAAAGAACGGAAGCAGCCTTCTGGCATAGTTCATGTACGACACCAAATTCGATTGACGAGTCTCCCACTCCCCTTTAATCTGGTTGATCACACGTGCCGAGTCACCATATACATCTAGATTCTTGATTCTCAAATCAATCGCTTCTTCTAGACCCATGATGCATGCTTTGTACTTTGCTTCATTATTGGTGACCGGAAACGTCAGTCTTGCAGTGAATGGGATGTGGGACCCATGGGGGGTCGTGATGATTGCCCCAATGCCACTTCCGTAAGAATTAACCGCCCCGTCAAATATCAATTTCCATTGGGATTTCCTATCTGGACCCTCGTCGAGCAACAGTTCATCACAATCCTTCGCTTTGAGAAACATGATATCCTCATCAGGGAATTCAAATTTCATCGGCTGATAATCTTCGATCGGCTGTTCGGAGAGGTATTCAGACAATACGCTTCCCTTGATGGCCTTCTGGGAGACGTACTGAATGTCATATTCTGTCAACACCATTTGCCATCTGGAAATCCTGCCCGAAAGCGCTTGCTTATCGAAGACGTACTTGATTGGATCCATCTTCGAAATTAGCATGGTGGTGTGGTTGAGCATGTACTGTCGTAAACGTTTGGCAGCCCAGGCTAGTGCACAACACATCTTCTCCAGCATCGAGTAACGAGATTCACAATCTGTGAACTTTTTACTCAAATAGTAAATGGCATGCTCCTTTCTGCCCGTCTCGTCGTGCTGACCGAGGACACACCTCATACTATTCTCAAGAACTGTCAAGTACATGATTAAGGGTCTTCCGGCCACTGGGGGTATCAAGATGGGAGGTTCCTGCAGATATTGTTTTATCTTATCAAATGCCTTGTAGCAATCCTCGTTCCAGATAATCGCCTGATCTTTCTTTAGCAGTTTGAACATTGGTTCACACGTGGCTGTGAGCTGAGAGATAAACCTCGCAATATAGTTTATTCTGCCCAGGAAACCACGAACTTCTTTTTCGGTTTTTGGCGCTGGCATTTCTTGTATTGCTTTTATCTTTGCAGGATCAACCTCAATGCCTCTTTCGCTCACGATAAACCCCAGTAGTTTTCCTGACCGTACTCCGAAAGTACACTTGTTAGGATTCATCCTCAACCTGAATTTCCTAAGCCTCTCAAAAAGCTTCAGCAAATTGACCAGATGTCCCTCCTCCGTTTGGGACTTCGCAATCATGTCATCAACATACACTTCAATCTCATGATGAATCATATCATGAAAAAAAGTAACCATTGCTCGTTGGTAAGTGGCCCCTGCATTCTTCAGACCGAAATGCATCACCTTGTAGAAAAATGTCCCCCAAGGTGTGATAAACGTAGTTTTCTCCATGTCCTCCGGCGCCATCTTGATCTGATTGTAGCCGGAGAAGCCATTCATGAACGAAAACACGGAGAACTGAGCTGTATTGTCGACCAACACATCAATATGAGGGAGCTGGAAATCATCTTTAGGGCTCACCCTATTCAAATCCCGATAATCGACGCACATTCGCACATTACCGTCCTTCTTCGGTACAGGTACTATGTTGGCGACCCACGGAGGGTAGGTAGTGACCGCTAAGAAGCCAACGTCAAGCTGCTTTTGCACTTCTTCATTGATCTTAACGGCCATATCTGGTCGTGTCCTCCTAAGCTTCTGCTTAACGGGAGGACAATCTTCTCGCAGCGGCAAGTGATGGACCACGATGTCAGTATCAAGTCCGGGCATATCCTCGTATGACCAAGCAAAGATGTCACTATACTCTCTCAGCATCTCGACTAATCTCTGCTTGACATCACTCTGCAATGCAGCCCCTATCCTGACGTTCCTGACCAGCTCTTCAGAACCCAGATTCACAATCTCAATCTCTTCCTCGTGAGGCAGAATAACTTTCTCTTCTTGTTTCAACAAGCGGGCCAACTCTTCAGGAAGGTTTTCGTCTTCATCAATCTCTTCTTCGGCTTGATAGATCGGGCAATCGAATTCGAAGTAAGTCGTAGAAGGTCCAAAGTCGATGTCATCTGCTATGTGGATCCTGCAATAACAAGGGTTAAGCTTAAAACAAGGATGTGCAGGTTAGCACAAACCCTATTGCCATTTTATTGTTTTTCAAAACAAATATAAAACAGGAATAACAGAGATCACAACATTTGAATGTGAAGAAAAACGCCTTTTGATTTATTGGTAAAATGCATGTACATAATCAAACAAGGCCCTGACAATAAAACCACTATGCCCCGGGTAGGACATAGGGTTGTACAATAATTAGAGAAAGTAAATCATTACTCTTTGCCTGTCACTTGGATGGTATCCCTGATGGACCAGTTGTTGAGGCTCTGGCCTGGTTTGCTTGGCTGGATCCAAGAGTCTAAGTCGCAATCACTGTCTTCGCCGTCTTCAGACACTGCGTTGACACTTTCAAATATCACCCCGCCACTGGTAAACTGGATCGGCCCTTTACCTCGCGACGCACTGTGAGAAGAGGAGGCGTCAGCCGTAGGAGAGTATCCTAACCCAAACTTGTCCTGTTTGTTAGGTATTTCTAGAACTTGCCCCCAGCCTGGGGTAGATCCGGCTTGAACAACGGCTCGGGCTTCCTTGAAGGAGGAGAGAGTCATCTCTGGTTTCTTAGTCATTACTGGAGTCACGTCCTTGACCTTAACAGCTTTGAATGCCTGACATAGGGTTTCGTGGATTCCCCATCCATCTCAACATATTTGAAGGACGACAAATGGCTCACCATTATATCTTCCTCGCCATAAACGGTTACAATGCTGCCTCCGACAGCATACTTGAACTTCTCGTGCAATGTGGAGGTCACGGCACCAGCAGAATGGATCCATGGCCGGCCTAAGAGACAGCTGTAGGCTGGCATGATGTCCATAATGTAGAAGACTGCGTCGAAAGTTTCCGGCCCAACTTGGATTGGCAGAGTTACCTCTCCAAAGACATGACGCTTGGTTCCATCAAAATCCTTCACAACCAGGTCACTCGATGTGCAAATCAATCCACGAGTATCTAACTTCATCAATGTTTTCTTCGGAAGAACATTGAGCGATGACCCGGTGTCTACCAACACATGAGACATAACTGTTCCCCTACACACTATCGAGATGTGCAGGGCGCTGTTGTGGTTTCTTCCCTTCGGCGTCAGCTCCAGGTCAGTGAACCCTAACCCGTTTCCAGCATTCACGTGGGCTACCACCCCTTCCAACTGGTTGACCGAGATTTCCTGCGGTACATACGTGGCATTCAAAACCTTTAACAGCGCTTTGCAATGTGACTCCGAACACAGCAACAAATTCAGGATGGAAATTTTCGAGGGTGTTTGGTGGAGGTGATCCACGATCTTGTAGTCACTCTTCTTGATCAACCTCATGAACTCTTCAGCGTCCTTTACAAGTAAGTCCTTCTCTACCCCACGAGGGGTTTCCTCAACGACTTTATTCTTTCCCTTATCAGTTTGCTCAGATTTATCTGCTTTGTCGGCCACCATCTCAGGTGGAGCAAATACTCTTCCGCTGCGCGTGATTCTGCCAATTCCCACTAGGTTATCCACAGACCGCCCAGAGGGTTCCAGTTCCAATTTCTGTCCGTTACAGTAGACGCCTACCCCATAGTGCCACGGG
This sequence comes from Lathyrus sativus, assembly GCA_963859935.3. NCBI lineage: Eukaryota > Viridiplantae > Streptophyta > Magnoliopsida > Fabales > Fabaceae > Lathyrus > Lathyrus sativus. Next base: position 345,346,184 of record OZ012735.1, on the reverse strand, counting down.
ACAGCGTTGGTGCTTTCAAAAGGTATCGGCCCAACCTTCGTGATGGTAATTGTGGGCGGCCTGGGTGCAGAAATGGTTATCCTTTGGCGAGGGATGGTGATGGTGGAAACCTCATCATCCTGCTTCAGCATTACTTCTCCAGATCCACATTCTTCCCTTCGGCTAAACTGCAAGATTCCTTCGGTCATCAGACTTTGAATCCCCACTATCAACTGTTCACAGCCATCAGGACGAGTCGCACAGCCCATACACAATTCTCCACAGCCCGGAAAGAAGCCTCTCTTCATCAGCTTGGATTTAACGAAGCTAAGCGGTGTCTTCAGATCCTTGACATCAATCAATAAATCTAAGTTCTCCTCTTCAACAATGGCATTCACCCTACCTCCCCTATGGTTCGGCATAGGATTCTTTGTGACATTCGGCACATTATCTGAGAAATTGATGATTTTAGCATCCACCATATCTTGCACCTTGTGCTTGAAGGCTTTGCAGTTTTCTATCGTGTGGTCGGGTGCCCCTGAGTGAAAATCACACGTTGCGTTCGCATCATAACCCTGCGGAGGTGCCCCTGTCAAGGGAGCCAGGGTTCTTTTCTGGACTAGCTGTAACTGAAGCAGAGTTTGTAATAGCTGAGCATAAGACATGGGCGGTGTCTCAAGGTGACGACTTGATAGAGGTGCCCTGTTCTGATACCTTCTGTATCCTTGCTGATTTGGCTGCTGCTGCGGCTGGGGTTGTTGGACTGCAGGGATGGTTATGCTAGCCACCTGCTGGTGCTGGCCCTTACCTTTCCTCCAAGTGTTGGACACCACGCTCGTCTCTCCTTCACGCCTTTTGTTACCGTATGGTTTCTTTCCTCCTCCAGTTGAGGATAGATCACCACCTTGAATTTTCCCCAATTTGATCCCATTTTCAACGTGTTCGCCAGTAATGATGAGATCTGAGAAACTCTCTGACATGCCGCTGACCAATTTCTCGTAATAGACCCCCAGGAGAGTGGCTACAAACATCTCAACAAGCTCTCGTTCAACCATCGGTGGCTGAACTCTAGCTGCTAATTCACGCCATCGCTGGGCGTATTCTTTGAACCCCTCGTTGTTCCTCTGTGACAAGTTCTGCAATTGAACCCGGTTCGGAGCCAAGTCACTGTTATACTGATAATGGTGTACAAAGGCCTCAGCCAGTTCCTTCCATGTGCGCACACTGGTGGGTTCCAAACCCATGTACCATTCTAGGGATGGCCCGAACAAGCTATCCTGAAAGAAGTGCATCAGCAGCTTCTCGTCTTCAGAGTGAGCGGACATCTTCCGGTAGTATGACCTTAGGTGGACACGAGGGCAAGTGGTACCCTTGTATTTCTTAAAGTCGGGTACCTTGAATTTAGGAGGCACCTTGAAATCAGAAATCAATCCCAATTTAGTCATGTCGACCCCCATAGTGTTTTGGTTCTCGAAATTCCTCATTTTATCCTCGAGTGCCTTAAACCTCAGACGTGCTTCAGCAGTCAGTTCTCCTTCAGCACTCCTCTGTGAGAACAAATCTTCTTGACGATCTTCTAGCCATGGCTGAGGCCCATACAGATTTCCAGCACCTGTGTTGCCATTGCCCAATCCAGCGTTGCCATTAGCCTCAAAGTTTCAATTATCGACGCCAGTCGTATTACCATTGAGCCCGACGTTAGTGATCACATTGCCGTTACCACTTCCATTCCCCCCGGTCACGGGAATGCCACCCTGAGGAGTTTCAACAGGAGGAGGGAATGGAACGCTCCCACCATGAAGCACACCGTTGCTGTCAACCCTTGAGATCAGAGGCTGGACCAATGTTCTGAGCTGGTCTTGGCCGTTGGCAACCACTTGCATGAGCTCCATGAAGCGGTCCATCCTCTCTCGGAGTTCCTGGATGTTAGTTTGCACTTGTTCCATTGCTCTAGCTTGATTCGCTCTGGTCGGATAGCGGTGGATCGATCTTCGGTCAATCCTGGAACAACCTGCATACACAAAGGGTTAGAAAAACGACAAGGTGCTCGTCATGCAAATGCTTCATGCAAATGCAATCGTGTGTCTGTGCCTTGGGGAGATCCCCCCGGTCCTATTTTCCAAGACAAATAAAGTCTATCACCCAATCATGGAAAACAAATCCTCATATATTCATCTGAAAAGCCCGCTTGGGTAGCGTACAACTGTAATCAGATACAACTGAAGCAACAAGGCATGACCCCAACCAACAGACCTGGCGGTGATCAGCATATCAATGCATAAAATGTACAAAAAGATATACAAAAGATCAGGTGCGGCCACGGGCACGAAAATCTTCTAACAACTTCTTTGTAGCGAGATGATCTGGCTGGGTAAGCAAACCCTGGATCAGCAGGTCCCTCTGCCTAATGGACTCTGGGAGGTTCTCGGCAACGCTCCTAGAAACACCCTCTTCAGAATGGTTCTCGACTCTACTCCTTTTAGCATCAGCCCGAATTTGAAAATCTTGCAAATTCGTCTTGGCCTCAGCCAATCTATACTGGACGTCTCGTCGCAGTGAGGCTTCAGCCTCTATCTTCTCGTCTTTCACCATAATCTGAGCTTCTAGCTCAGCTACTTGCTGCTTCAGCTTTTCTTCCCGCTCTTTGTATTTGGCCAGGGTGCTGCTCCAGACCCTCTTGTATTGGGTTAGCTTCTGGTACACTCTGTCCAGATCCTGTTTCTTGGTTGTCAACACGCCATGTACTGACTTCAAGTCCAACCCCAGACGTTCCCTAGCATCAGTTTCTTTGGTCAGGTTGGAGCCTAGACGGTTGATCATCTCAGTCTGCTTCTTGCAGGTATAAACGGCTTCACTTTTCTCACTCCGAAGCTGAGCGATCTCTTTCTCCAACTCTTCGTTGGCTTTTTGTAGCTCTTCCTTCTCTTGGAGTACCTGGATGAATTTCTGAGTATCAACTGTGGTAGGTGTCGCTACTGCGAAAATCGGTGCCGGCTAAACAGAAGAGTCGCCACCGTGCGTTATTTATCCTAACGGAGGGAAAGGAAATGCTCGAAGTAAACCTACCGCAAAGACGGGAAAGGAATGGTCATCGCAACCAAATCCTGGATTCGGGAGTCGGTTACGCAAGGGAAAGGTATTAGCACCCCTCACGTCCGTCGTACTCGATGGGATCCACACTTGTTTTCTAGTGCGGATTGTTATTCTATCTATTCTACAGGGTCTGGGGTTAAAAGAAAATAAAATGACTCGGCAAAGTATCGCGCTTTATGCCTACGTATTCCCGTCTGGAACGAGAAATCAGAGTCAACGTAGTTCGCCTACCTACGGGAAAGGAGGGGAAGGTTGCTCGCCAGGATACGGCATCCTATGCCTACGTACTTTCATACAGCATGAAAGATCAGAGAAAACGTAGTTCGGGCTACGGAAGACACAGGCTTGTCTGACTGTTTTTTATTACCTTCAAAAAGGGTTTTTCCCTGATTACGGGTCCAAGCGGACAAAAATGACACTTTGATGTTTGTTTTCAATCTTTTACGCAAGAACTGTTTTTTATGGTGTTTGTAATCTCTGACGCACTAGAGACTATGATCTGAGAGTGACTACGTCGTATGTCACCCTAGGGTAAACACACTAAGCAATCAGATTACTGGAGAGTGACCCTCCAGCAATCCTCTCTCAAATAGCTTAAAGCTCGTATCGTACGACATCGATTTTCCTTATTTCTGTGTTTTGAATTGTTCTGAGATAGAAGAGAAAGAACTCTAAAAACCTAGGGTTTGAAAAGGGAATCAAAACTACCCTAATGTTGTCATGCATGGGTTAACACCTAATGTCTGTCATAATTCCCTCCTGCACAGAGGAAATCAGAGATCCTAGGGGATAAACAGAAAAGAAATAGATATACAGTAAACAGTAAAATGCATGAGATGCAGCAAGTGAGGCAAGGGAGCCCCACTCAACCTCGAACCTGGGAAAACAATAGGCAAAGTGAAACAACTTCACTTCAAACCTAAGGGGCAAGCTGAACAAGCCAAAAGAAATAAAATCCAACTCCAGCTCTGACAGCAACACCAGCTCCTACAGTAAGCAATTCAAACAGCACCAGCTCTGACAGCTACAGTTGATTAACAGCAACAAGGTTGACAGTAACAACTTCTCCCAGCAAGACCCCATCTTCACTCTCTAATGATATTCAAGCTTCGGATAAGCTCCTGTCTTCAAAAGTCTCCAGCTTTAGCAAGCACAGGTTTCTTCTTCACCAGTCTTTAATGAACTTCATTCTCCAATAGGTTCTCTTTTCCAATTCCACCACTCAGGAGAAGATCAACTAATGATCGATAGAGTTGAGATGTTAAGAGGCTCAATGATAACCCAGGGAAATCACCAAGATCTTAGCATAGCAAGTGAAGGGTATCCTCAAGGTTCTACCCAACCAAAGCTTGCACTACATCCCTCCTAAGGAGAGATGGAACTTCTTTGGAGGACCTTGTGTCATAGGATGGAATAGAGGCACAAGAAGCTCTCTATGTTTGACAGAAGAAATCAGTCTACTCTAAAGCTCTCCCTATATCTCCTATCTCATAAGTCTTCAAAAGCAACCTCCAAGGATGAGAATCTTCATGCTTCAAGCTCCATCCTTTGCCTCCCATCATCTCCAAGGTCTTCATTAGCTCCATCAAGCAAAACTCAAACCCCAACACCCAACACCCAATTGAAATGCCCAAAACCCAACAAACACAACAACACCCCAAGAGGGAAACACACCAATAACAACCAATTTGCAAAAATCAAAGAAAATAGTAATACTCATCCTAAAATCCTAGATTAATTTTTAAGGGACCCTAACTATGTACCCTATACCCCACATAAACCCCAAGGCCTAAATCAAACACTAAGTCTCTAAACCATGCCCTAAACTACACCTAAGTGTTGTAAAACCCTAATCCTAGCACCCTAAAGTTTATCATTCAAAACTAAACTAAATTTCATCATAAAAATATGAGAAAAATCTCTAAAGGAGCATGTACCTCTAGTCTAATCAGTCCAACAAGAATCAACTCAAAAACCTTCACCAATTGATCACAAGAAAATCCACAAAATCATGTATCAAATGTACAAAATTAAAGAACTTAATAAAATGGAGAAAAGCAAATTAAATTGAAAAATGGGTGAAAATGAGATTTATTAATTTCATAAAATCACAAATAAATCCAAGATCATGGAGGTATTTTTAAAATATTTTTCTGATCAATATTGGATTTATTATGATTTTTAGAAATTAAATGGGATAAAAATAAAACTAAAATGAATTTAAAAGGAAAAAGAAAATAGAAAACTGAAAATAAATGAGAGCCAACGGATCCATGGACTGGTAAGCACATCTGAGAGCTGGGGCGCGTCCACGTGGGGATCCAGTCACCAGCTGACTGGATAAATGAAACGCTGCGTTTCAAAAGCTTGGAGGCAATTCTCAGTTTGAATCGTGGCCCTTGGATCAGCATGCAAAGTCTCCTCTTAGACCAATCCAATGGTTTCTCATTCATCTTCTCCAATAAACTCAGGTGGCCTGAAACTATTCTCAGGCGGTGGTCCATGGTGGAAAACACCGTCTTCTCCGGCGAGACAACTTCAAAACCTCACCAAACTTTGCAACCAAATACCCTATCTCACCTAATTTTTCACCCTGATCATGAATACGACCTCCAAAATCATTGATTCGCCCTCCAAAGCCAAACCCGATCAAAGTTGCAGAAAACTCACCAAGTCTTGATGGTCACCATTCTCAAAATTAAAGATACTAACATGAACTACATGTTACACTGATCAATTACCATCATCTAAACACCATTCATTCCCCAAGAATCACAAGAACCAAGCTCAAACAGAAATTGGTCATCTATCTTAATTGTCACCAATCCACTCCAAACCAATCCAGAAACGTCCTAACCATCATCTATAATGAATCTAACCATTTAAAACCTAGCAATTCTACATGAATCAAGCCATGGAGTGAAATTTACATACCTGCAAATCTTGGATGAACAGAGTGGTAAAACCTCCAAATTAAGCTCCAAGATCTTCCAGACACGTTCTATGATCAATTACCAAGCTTCTGTATGCAATGAATTGGACTGAATCTTCTTGAATCACCAAACTCGATTCTGACTTGCAAGGGATGAATTCAAAATGCAATCTCACGATTCTTCCACGATCTTGGCTAGAAATCTATCTGGAATCACTCACCAACACCAGAAGAAGCTATTGAACACAAAAGAATGGATTGAAATGGATCAAATGGTTGTAACCGATTCTGTTTTGCAAATGGAAAAACTCAAGATGAAATCTCTCAATTCTCCCTCAATCTTCACCAACTCTAGCTTTGGATCACTTTTAAATCTTATATAGAACATGAATGAAAGCTCTAGAAACTTCTGGAAAGCTCTAATGAGAAGTTCAACATCTCTTGCTCTTGAAAATGTCATGAGAAATTCACACATGGCAGCTGAGTTTTAAGCTTGCTTCAATGCCTCATTCTGATCCAAATTCTCTCCTAATGAAAAATTGAATGTGTTAGGATTCATTAGAGCCTTGGTTATGCCTTGAAGAATGGCTTTGCATATGTGACTTATGATGTAAGTAACCATTTTACAAAGGAAGTCATTGAATTAATCCTTAACTCAAAATTGTGGCAATGTCATTGTTTTCAAAATGTGCTTTCCAATCAATTTGGTATGTAACATGGCTAGGTTTGGACCCATAGCTCAAAATCCCAATTTTCATCCTTGGTTTATTTAAAATTCACCCTTATTTTAGGCCATTTTTGCAATTTTGTGATACAAGCCCTTCCAATCACCCATGACCTATTACCTAGCCCAAAAACACCATTCTAAACACATCTCATGTTGAACATTTTTCCATTTGAGGAGTGGAAGATGGAGATTTTGACCTATGTTGAAAAATGACCTATAATTCAACTTTCCCAAAATACCCCTGGATTTCCAAGATCATAACTTGAGTTCTACAAATCTTCTTGAGGACTTATAGTACTATATGGAAAGATAAGATCATTATCTACAACTCTTATGTTGGCCAAGAATCCATTTGAAAACTCCTTCATGGGCAAAAGTTGCTTGGAAGTCAAGTGACTTTCACAGATAAATTTAAGTGTCCTTTGATGACCCATAACTTGCAAGAACCATAACTTGAGTTCTACAAATCTTCTTGAAGACTTCTAGTACTCAAATTAAAGCTATTGAGAAGCTCTACAAGTTTCATGTAGGCCAAGAGTACATTTGAAACTTGCATATTGACGTATCTGGCTTGGAAGTTAAGCCTAAATTAGGGGATTTTACACTGAAACCCTAATTTGGCAACTCCTCCTACTCTTATTCTCTTTGATTTATCCTTGGAACAACACCCCAAATTTATCAACATATCAATTCATGAATCCCACAACCTCTAATTAAGCCTTGATGCTCTTCAATCACTCAGTTGACCTAGGGTTGACCCAGATGAAACCCTAGTTGACTGCACTTCAACTGTGGCCCTTGTACTTGAATCCATGACTTGTCTCATCTTCAATATGACCCTCTAGACATCTCATAAGCTTTGTACACATTCCATACCCTCAATTCATAGCTCATTGATGACCCTCAATACACCTCAAATTAGGAGATAAATCCACTGGTTGACCTTCAAACCTCTCAAAGCTTCAAACATTTCTTAATGACTTGGATGGTCTTAAACTTGAATAAGGCCCCTTGATGTGCTTCTTTAGATAAGAATGGCACTTGATCCCTTGTTGGATGCCTTGCTATGCTAGGCTATGCAAATGATTAGATTATGTACATGATTCAATATGCAAATGATAATGCAATTAAAACATAAATCAGGTGAAATAGGTTGAGCAAATTTTAGGGTGCAACAGTAGGCTCTTTGTGCACAGGAGGATACAATGGTTCCATGGCAGGAAACGGAATTAGGAACTTGACGGCTCTTTCTCGAACCCAAGTCACATATGGATCAAAGGCCTTGTTGTTGCTCTTTCCCAGCAAGACTTTCCCCTTTCGGTGAATTTTGCTCCAAGCATTCTGTACCTTGACCAAAGGGTCGCCTTCAAGCAACCCTGTGAGATACAAAGATTCCTGTATCGCTTCCCCTTGAGGAGGACCTCGTAGTGCATACCCGAATTTTCGTACCAGCAGAGATGGATTGTAGTTGATACATCCATTCCTTCCGACCAAGGGGACGTTAGGAAAGCCACAATAGCTATACACAATATCCTTGCCCAGCAGATCTCTATCAAACCAGATGATATTGTCAGCAGTCAAACCCGTCAAACGTGCAGACTACGGTGAAGACTCATCAGAATCAATGAACGGCCCTGACTTAGGAAGATGGCTAGAAAACCACTTATACAGTAAAGGAGTACAACATGCCACGTTCTTCCCCTTTCTGTTTTCATTTTTCTGTGAACTGAATGGTAGACGTCTCCGAGGAGGGTGGGTACTGGATTCCCGGAGGCAAATATGTGGCAAGAATCCATGCTTATGAAGTCCGGATGACTTGGGAATAGCACGATCCCATAAATGAAAAGGGCTAAGAAGGCATTGAATACATCCCAGCGACCCTTCTCGGTAAACTTTCGGGCCTTTTCCATCAAGAAATGCAAAAGGAAACCATGAACTCCAATCTTCCTGGATACCATCCCCTCTAATTCAGACTCATCAACATGAAGAGCGTCAATCAGCTTACTCAAATTGGGTTCACCCTCCACACGGTAATAAGGCATTTGATTCATCAAAGGTACCCCCAACAGGTCAGAGTGCTCCTCCAGGGTCGGAGCTAGGACATAGTCTGGGAACACAAAGCACCTGAGCTGTGGGTCGTAAAACTGCAGAAGAGCATAGTGGCCATTCAACTCGTACGTAGGAAGCTTATACACAACACCCAGAAGTCTCCCATAACTCTTTCTAAAACTCTCCATCACCACTATGCCAAAACAGACCTTTAGCAGCGCTTTTTTTGACCTTTAGCAGCGCTGCCTAAAGTGGCGCTGCTAAAGGTAAAGGCAGCGCTTTTTTTGTGGAAAAAGCGCTGCTAAAGACATCACCTTTAGCAGCGCTTTTTTACCCCTTTAGCAGCGCTTTTTAAAGCGCTGCCTAATCTCCCCCCCTCCCCCCCTTTAGCAGCGCTTTATTAAAGCGTTGTCTTAGACCCCCCCTATAGCAGCGCTTTATGAAAGCGCTGTCTTAGACCCCTCTTTCCCCACCTATAGCAGCGCTTTTTTAGCAGTTTCTCTGTCCCCTTTAGCAGCGCTTATACATAAAAGCGCTGTCTAATGTGCACGTTTTGAAAAAAAAATTTTCCTGATTAATGGCATTTTTTATATATTTTTCAATAAACCTGCTTATATTACAATACCTGCTTATATAATTTATCCCTTTATTTCAGCACTTTGGCTTTATATACACAATTCAACACTTTGGCATTATGTGCACAATTCAACACTTTGGCATTATATGCACAATTCAACATCACAAATTATATACAATTCCACTTTAATATATATAATTCAAAAGCTTCACAATTCAACATCACAAATTATATACAATTCTCAACTCGAAATTCAACATCACAAATTATACAATTCTACTTTAATTTCTTCCAATCTTTATTGCTGGCCATAATATACCTGTAATTCAGGAAAACTAAAGTATCAAATGAATGACATTCAAATATGTAAATAAGAAATATATATATATATACACATAAGAAACGTATAAATAAGAAATAATATGTTATTTTATTGAATGAGACAATATGTAATTTTACAAGTACCTTTAACATCTTTTTCTTTTTTTAGTTCGAAGGTGCTTTACTTGTCTCTTAACAACACAGACGGATGGATTGATCCAAATTCCCTCGCTATGATCATTTCTAATATATGATTCGTCTGCTATAATATTCTCATCTGGATCATCCCTAACATAAGATTCATTCTCAACATCAACCTCCCCCTTTTCTCCAATGTTATTGTTGATTACTTTGTTGGAAAAAAGAACTATAAACCATTTCGTACTTTTCGGATCAGTGACATAGAACACTTGTTTAGCTTGTGTGGCTAGAATAAAAGGCTCATCTTTGTACCCCACCTTATTAAGATCCACTTGCAAAAAACCTGACTTATCCATACGTATGCCACTATTACTTTCAACCCACTTGCATCCCAAGATAGGAATCTGAAACTTCTCATAATCAAACACCCAAATACGCTCGATTACCCCAAAATACGAGGAAATGTGCATTGATTCGGCAAGAACAGTGACACCACTATTTTGCATTGTACTTTTATCATCTTGCTCCTTGGTATAAAATGTGTATCCATTAATTGCGTATGCGCTATAAGAAAACACATGCAAAGTTGGACCATATGCTAAACATCTCAACCTTTCTGTTATTGAAGCGGGATCAGAATAAAACTTTGAATAAATATGCTCTTTGAACCATGTTATAAAACTTCGATTGTGCTCACGTACTATCCAATTTTCATTTCTATTCAGATTTAAACCTCGGAGAACGTCCTTGTGTAATTTAACGTACTGCTCAACCTCAATGTCATTGTGCAGAACATATAAATGCACTTGCTCCCGTTCATCCCTTGAAACTGTCACAACTTTATTTCCAATTAACTGTTTACCTACTACTTTTTCAACAACATCAGATTTTGGGAGGCCAATGGATTGAACGTTGGACAAATATTCAGTACAAAACTCAATAGCTTCTTCAACAATGTATCGTTCAACAATACATCCCTCTGGTCGACTTCGGTTTTTCACATACCCTTTCAATATTTTCATATAACGTTCAACTGGATACATCCATCTCATATATGCAGGTCCACACAGTTGTGTCTCTTTCACGAGATGCACAACTAGATGTACCATTATGTCAAAGAATGACGGAGGAAAATACATTTCAAGCTCACACAAAGTAATAATTATATCTTTTTGCAATGTTGGTAAGATCGCAGGATCGATCACCTTACTACAAATAGATCTGAAAAAGAAACACAATTTTGTTATTGCGCCTCTCACTTTTTCTGGCAAAATAGAACGTATACCTATTGGTAGAAAGTGTTCCATAAGAACATGGCAATCATGTGTCTTTAAACTCTTTAACTTTAGGTCTTTCATAGAAACAAGTCTTCTAATATCTGAAGAGTATCCTTCTGGAACTTTAACTTCACTCAGAAACTTACACATTATCTTTTTCTCCTTTCTAGACAAAGTATATGCAGCAGGTGGTAGATAAGTGCGATTTCCTTTCTTCTGGGGTCCTAATTCATTTCTTATTCCCATTGCTACCAAGTCTTTTCTTGCTTTAAGGCCATCCTTAGACTTTCCTTGTATATTGAGTAACGTACCAATAACACTTTCAAATACATTTTTTTCAATATGCATAACATCAAGAAAATGTCGTACATACAACGACTTCCAATACGGCAACTCAAACAAAATTGACCTCTTCTTCCACCCACGCGTCGTAAGCGTATGAGCAAAAGGCTTGCCAAACTGAGTACAACGGCTTCTCTGCATCGCTTACCAACCTCTCAAACATCTTTGGACAATCTTTAAGATCTTCTTCAAGTGCTTCTGCAATATCTTCGACTCGATCACAATCGTATGTATCCCTACCATTGTCCTATGAAGTAGAGGTCGTATTGTTCTGGGGTTCAACATTCTCGTTACTTATCTCACCGTGTAATGTCCAACATGTGTAACTTCGATCAATTCCATGTCTCATTAAATGAGATTCCAACTGAACCGCGTCAATTCGACGCCCATAACAGCAACCTAAGCAAGGACATGTGATCCTACTGGGGTCTTTGGCGTGTTCAACAGCAAACTTAACGAAGTTCGATACCCCATTCTCGTACTCTTTTTACAATCGATTAACATACATCCAATTTTTATCCATACTATGAAAGTTAGGCAAAAACAGAGAATACCTGTAAAGAAATCACTAACTTCTAAGAAAGTTGTACAGTAGGATGCTTGGAAACAATCACAACCTTGCTCTTCTCAGGTAACCCCTATAACAGACAATATATACATTTTATTAAAATCATATAAATAATTAACCAAAACAAAAAAACTAGATAATCCAACAAAACAAATCATATTAAAAAAAAGTAGATATACTATAATAAACTATTCTACTATTAAAGCATACTTTCATTAATATGATTTTAAACTATTCTAAACTATTTTATAATGCTCAAAATGACATGGACTAAATTAAAGCATACTCTCATAAATGGTGGAAATGGACTAAATTATTCTAAACTATTCTAAACTATTTCATTAATATGATTTTAAACTATTCTAAACTATTAAATCATACTCTCAAAAATGGTGGAAATGGACTAAATTATTCTAAACTATTCTAAACTATTGCATTAATATGATTTTAAACTATTCTAAATTATTAAAGCATACTCTCAAAAATTTTGGTAATGGATTAAATTATTCTAAACTAATTTATAATGCTCAAAATTCATTGTGGCATTTCAACAAACACCTTGCATACAAAACTCAAGCCAATATCAAAAGAGTAATGCTCATCAATGGTATCAACAAAAACAAGTCAATAACTCAGAAAGAAGTAGCACTAACATCATCTAATCCAGAAAAATGCAATACTAAGACAATAATCCATAAAAATGCCGTAACAGTCGCGGATTTACCGTAACGGTGGAAGAGAACGAACGGTGAACGGCGACGAAAGGGAACGGCCAACGGCGGCGAAAACAAATGGAAGACGGCGGCGCAAACGAACGGCGGCGAAAACAAATGGAAGACGGCGGCGCAAACGGACGACGACGAAAGCTTCAACGGAGGGCGAAAATGGAAGATAGGGCAATGGAGAAATGAAGAAACGAAGAAGAAAACGAAAAAACGCGTGTTCTGTTTCGTTTACAATTCTGGAGGGTATATAAAAATTATTATACTAATGCCTTTAGCAGCGCTTTTTAAAGGCCTTTAGCAGCGCTTTTAAAAGCGCTTTCATAGGGTGCATTAGCAATGACATATAGCAGCGCTTTATAAAAAAAGCGCTCTCGTAGGGTCCCCTTTTAGCAGCGCTTTTAAAAAGCGCTTTCTAAGGGTCCCCTTTTAGCAGAGCTTTTAAAAAGCGCTTTCTAAGGGTCCCCTTTTAGCAGCGCTTTTTAAAAAAGCGCTGTCTTTGGTAGGTAATTTTTTTCTTTTTTTTTTACTGACTATTTAGCAGCGCTTTTTTTAAAAGCGCTGTCTTTGTTTGCGCTGCTAAAAATCAATTCTGGCGTAGTGCACTGTCTTATCAGCCAGAGAAATCAAAGCTCGCAATTCTCGGATGTCAGGTGTTGGTAGCTTGTAAGCCACAATCTTCTTCAGTGATGCCATATCTGCCAGGAGGATCAAGATCACTAGAACCAGGGGGAAATATGCACCTGCAACACAGACACACGTTAATGACATGCAAATGAGGATGCAAGTAATGCAAAATGCAATCATGCAGCAGGAGATCAAGATGACTGTGTTGTTGAGGAGAGGAAGGCTTTGTATCAACAAAACCACAATACTGCTCTGTCAAGAACAAACATATCTCTGATGAGAAGAACCCCTGATACCAGACCATAAATCTGCTCTGTCAAGAACACACATCTATCTGATGATGAAAACCTCTGACACCAACAAAACTGATTCACTGTCAAGAAAACCAGGCAGTCTGAAGGTTAAGGTTTCCTGCAACGAACCCGACCCTACTCACAGGTATGGACCTAATCACGGAAACGGTTCGGCATCCTAGGCGGTCATCAGCGTCACAGACTTTCAAGAAATGATGATACAATACCTAGAAGGTGTGGCATAATCCTCTCTTGAAGCGGCCTCACTTAGCTGAATTCCAAATGATCGGTTCCTAGAGTCGACAATCCTCAGATCCAACAACCCCTCGAGTCCAAAGGACCGATAGGAAGCCATCAAAGAGAACCTCGTCTGAGTGTGGATTACATGGGAACAGATGCAAGCAAAGCAAGCACGTCCTCCACTAACCCACTCTAATACTATGTAGCTCTCAAGCCTGGGTCTGGCTTCTCACTCATCAGAATGCCCCTCCCACAATAGTACAGATAATCATATCATACTGAAAATAAAGTGCGGGAAATAAAGTGTGATAAATAAACACAACCCAACAAGTAATCATACAAGCGCTAGGATTGACTCTCGCGGGGGACGTTGGATCCCCAAATTGACTCCCCTCAGGGACGTTGGATCCCAGGAAACTATCAATTCCCCAGCAGAGTCGCCAACTGTCGCTTCCGTGAAAGTAAGGTGCCGGCAAAACAGAAGAGTCGCCACCTTTCGTTATTTATCCCTCAGAACGGGAAAGGAAACGATCGGAAAAACCTGATGAAAAAGGTATAAGACAAGGTCATCGCAACCATTGTATGGGTTCAGGAGTCGGTTACGCAAGGGGAAGGTATTAGCACCCCTCACGTCCATTGTACTCGATGGGATCCATGCTTGTTGTGTTTATCTGACGGGTTTGTTTACTATCTACCTATCAAGGCCTGGTCTAGAAAGAAAAGAAAATGACTCGGCCAACGTATTCTCATCAGAGGATGAGAAATCAGAGTTGTAATACCCCAAATTTTACCCTTATATTTAGTCAGTCATTTCGCATAGCATCTCATATGTGCATTTGCTAACCACTATCAAGTCATGGAGGTGTTTGTTTTGCAGATTTGGTTCCAGGGGTATTTTGGTCATTTTACGCAAATTCTGCTAATTCCTTGAAGACGGGCTGTTACTGAACTTTGAGACACTTGAGACCTATTTCTGAGGCATTTATTTATCACCGGGTTTGACTATATCAAGGCGCCAATTCCATGTGTTCGGTATCGAAATTTGTCGGGCACAGCTGGATTTAAGATCTAGTTTATCACTCGTGGTTTATTTCCAGAGTACCCCCGATGCTGTTAATAAGGCACAGTTTTAATGGGGTATTATTGGATTGTTGCTCACAATATTTGGTCAGTGGAATTCAATTACGGGCAAGGTTATCATTGATACTGAAGTTGTCGTGATTACGGCGCGCATCCGTGTTTGGTTATAAAGTCGCTGGTTAGAATTTAAAGTTGGAATGCGATTGAATTTAATCAAGTGCTGAGATTAAGACTACAAATGAAACAAGTGCACGAACAAGAATATCATTCGGGAATGTTTATGGTTTATGACTATGTTAAGGAATTTAAATATTGGTGGATTTATTCACAAAGGTTTATAATTTTTAACTGGAAATAAATATAAATAAATTTAAAACTGAGCAGTCATGAATATATAAAAGAAGTTCTGGCATTTTATTTCATAAGAACATCATGGTACAAAAGGGTTTGAATTGTTTTATTGCTGTTACAAGGAATTACATTAACTCTAAAAAGTCCTAAATCCTAAAGACTTCTAAGTGTCCTTCGCGGTGTTCCTTGAGCTTCTCCACGAATCCCCGATTCACCTGCACATCAAAACAGAACAAACAGAATAGAAGGGGTTAGAAATTATTTTTGACACTCTCAGAACATTGTCATCATCGAGTGCCGGGAGTGGCACAACCGAAGCTGCGTCCTACCCCCCGTTACCGATCCGCGCCGTTGGCGTCAGATCAGGTAACACCTGTTCTTATCATTACGGGACACCCGAGAGATAGAAGTGATAAAAGAAGCGGGACTGATTCGCTTTTGCCGCAATTGGATTTCCAAACTGATACGAGAGTAAGGCAACATAGGCAAATTTGGACTCAGACCCGGATGCCAGCAGGTCTGAGTCGTTTTGGTTTCGAAAAATTCCAGCACCTGAAATTCCACAAACAGCATCAGTACAACAGAACTCAAAGCAAAACAAGCTGCATAAACAAAACAGCAACTAGGCAAAAGGAAAGCCTGCGCCAGTACAATTGTGAAGAGGCACCAAGAAACAAATCTGCCACAAAAGTTCAGAATGAAAACCAAGTCCAAACAGAACAAGAAAAATACAAACCAAACTGCATTTGAAGGGCATCAAACAACATATCAGAAGGCAAGTTTCAATGGCAAGTCACGAATAATGTGAGCGACCACACAAAATCACAGCACAAAATCATGGCACGAATTGTACCAGAACGAGCAAGGATAAGCTCACGCAATCGCATCAGTTCAGAAGATAAATAAGTTCACAAAACCATAGCAGTTAAAACAGTTCGACCTGGAAAAGAGGAGAACAAGTGCAAACAGCAGAACTAGTTCATATCAGTCACCGTAATCCCTGGGTCGCGTAGGAAAATCAAGGCACAGAAGCTCAAGGCATCAGTTATCGCACATCATGGCCTCACAATCAATCTGAAAGCCAATAATCGATAGCAGCCCAGAACTCGTGTTCTGAACCCAACCAAGCATCGAAACCAACCAATCTCGAAGGCAACCGCGGCCTTATCGAAGAGGTTCCCTCATCAGGCTCAGACAAGCTGTCATCATCGCCACATACCATCCTCGGCGGCGTTTAACTCAACCAAAGCGTAGTACCTATCCTGAAAAAAAGAAGAGAAAAAATAAGTGATTTCCAACTGATAACCAAACTGAATGAAACAAGTTCACAAAAACCATGACAGTTCAGAATGCGAGTGAATCCACAAGACAGGTATCGACTAGCTAAGGCTCAGCAATTGGATATCCACATTGTGAACAAGGGATCCCATTCCACATCTGAAAAATAAAATCCAAAGCATATCAGAGAAACCCAATTCGATCCAATCAAGGAAACGAAGAAACTGGATATCCACAAATCAAGACAAAGCCGTTCAGTTATCAAAATTAAATGAAAATCCGGGCAAATCCATATCCGAGAATAGGGAATCCTGAAAAAGGAAAGTTCAGATCAGATGAGATCAAACATATCAGAAAAAAACGAAGTCCAATCTCACCAAAATCCCAATCAAATCTTTAAAGAGGAAACAGGATATATCAGTATCAGAAAAATCCAATCAGGGTATCAGAAATTCGATCAAGCAAGAGTGAATCCGAAAAGTGTTCAAACCATATCCAAAATCACAGCAAATCAGATCGAAAAGTAACGCAAATCCAACACAGATTAAAGGCCCAAAAGATAAATCAGAGTGATATAAAAGGGACTATTTCACCTGTGAGAAAAGAGGAACGAAGGATACGAGTAGCCGCTAGAGAGAAACAGACAAATCGCGAACAAACCCTAGGCGGCGCAAATAAGGGGAACGGCCGAGACTCAGAGGAACCGATATCCTCATCCTCGTCTTCATAGGAAATAGCAACAAAGATCATCGACGGCGAACAACAAGCATCACCAACCATCAATATCATCTGCGAACGAAGGCGGCCGCGAATCACCGAAGGAGAAGATCGCCTTCGCCGTTCACTACAAACGTCGGGCAACCAATACTCCCAGCCTCAGTTTCCAAACATCATCGGCCATTCATCGCGGATTGAAAAATTTACGGTTGTAAAACGTAAGCCATCACTTGATTAACATGTTGTTTGTTCTGTTTTCAGGAGAAGGTGATATAACAAAAGCCATAAACGGAGAAGAAGACGAGTGATATCGTGAATGAGAGAGAGCGAGAGAGAATCGAGAGAGAAGAAGAAGATGCAAACGGCGCCGCGAAAGGAAAATGGGGTCTGAAACCCTAATTCTACAAAGCCCTCTTTTACACATCCGGGTTGGGTCCGGAAGTGATTACCGGCCCAACCCATCCTTTTTTAAGTTTTTTTATTATTTATTTATTTTGTTTTAAATAATAGACTTCCTTTTTTTTATATAAAAATTAAATAAATTAACATTTTTAAAATAAAGAATAAATAAAAAACTCTTTTTTAAAATAGAATCAGAAAACTTTTCTTAAAAATATTAAAAAATAAAACTTTTTTTAAGAGTAAAACATTTTTTTAAATTAAATCTTTTTTTGCAAGCTAATATTAAATTTTTTAAAGATTTTTTAATAAAACAATAATAAAAATCTCAAATTTGCATCTTTTTCTTCATTGTCTCATTATCCATTTGATTGCCGCCTAACTCTGCCCACTAACGTCGTTTGTTCATTTTGCAGCTCATTACATTTACCATTATTTATTTCATCTTATCTTTCACTCAAAGTTCATTATCATATTGTATATGTTTCTCGGTTGTAACCTCGCGAACTAATAATCGCGCTTTAATTCCTGCCATTTAAATTTTTGCTTGCATAGTTAAATTAGGTCATTATTTTCTGCTCGTATGATTAATTTCTCACACATTCATCAATTATTCTGTCACACTACACACATCCGAAGGTTAGGTCTAGCTTTTGGCCGCCGCGCCAATAGTCCTCAACTTCAAACCCTTACAACCTCACAAACCCTAATTTTCACAAATGCCTCGCCGCAGGCAAAATTACAATTTTACCCCTAGCATTAGGTCAAAGAGCCGCCGCGCTCATTTTAGGGTTTCCCGCCGCGGAATCCCTAATTTAACCCTAATTATAACTTAGCAATTCAACGTAGAGGTTTGGAGTTTCTACACTCCACGTAAGCGTGTCCTTAAGACATGTTTATTGCCCTTGAGACCTTGACCACAGTCAAGAAGTCTCTAACCTCCCTTTTGAGGGGAACTACGATTACTCTGATTCCACTCCCGTAAGGATACGTAGGCACAAGATGCGATGTCTTGCCAAGTAAACTTAGAATTAACCCCTTAGGTCTCTTTTCTCACTTTTAATCCCTTTGTACATATACCTTAAGCAAATAAATAAAGCAAATAGTAAACATCTGAACAAAAGGTTCCTGTAGAATACTACAGAAGTTTAGGGTGCTAATACCTTCCCTAATCTTAACCAACCCCCGAACCCTAGATCTTTCCCCGCATTGTGTTTACGATGCAAAATAGGTTTTTCCCTCTTTTGACCTTTTCCTTCGGATAAATCAAAGAGCGGTTGTGAATTGAATTGCGATTCAAACTCATTAATAGTTTGTGATCCTATTTCCACCGCAACAGAAAATGGCGACTTCACTGGGGAATCTCTAAACTTTTGAGGGTTATCCCTAATTTGTTCATATTTATTACTATTTGTTTTTCATGTATATATTGTACTTTGATTTTGGGACTGTTCCTTGTGTTGTGAGATAAGTCCTACGCCCGGACTAGTGACATTATTATAGGATGGGGATATATTCGATGAGGCTTATAGGGAGTGAGTCCCGACCAAGCTGATTCGAGAATCACCGCTCAGTTGAGACCTTTTCGAAAATGGTTCGGTTGAACGAGTAATCGCGAAAACTTTTTCCATGGTCGATTGGAGTCTGTGATATTGAGGACCGTAGTACCTTAACACCACCTTGGCCTTATTTAGGACGTAGTGCGGGAGCTATGTGGGAGTAGTCCTACAATGGTTGCTACGCGATACTACACTCAAAAGAGGTTCTCTTGAGAATATTATTAACCCCCGAGTCAATCGGAAGGTTGATAATATCCGAAAGATGGGCTGATGACTTTGGGCACTTTTTAGAACCTTGTTCTACAGGTACAACTAACCTATAGTACACTCCTTTTGGGATGGGTAGACCTTAACTCCGCTCACGTTCCTTTAACCTAGGACTTTGTGTGTTTTCATGCATTGCATTCATAAAACATCATATTGCATTAAGATTTCGTGGAATTCAAACTCTATTTATGAACGTTGCAGGATACCATGGATCACCATAGAAGGCATACTTTGAAATTTACTTTTAAGGGTTTTAATTTGGAAGTCCTAGAGAAGCTAAGGGATTTGGTTCAAGATCAAGAAAAGTTCCAAAACAGATATGGAAGGCTATTGTCTTTGTTGAAGATTCAAGTAAACGAAGGACTTCTTGCGACTTTGCTACAGTTTTATGATCCGGATTATCACTGCTTCACCTTTCCAGATTATCAGCTTTTACCTACCTTAGAAGAGTACTCTCAGTTGGTGGGATTACCTATCTTGGATAAGTCTCCATTCCCTTTCTTGGAGGAAAACCCTAAAGAACGAGATATTGCTAAAGCCATTTGTCTAAGGATATCCGAGGTCAAAAACAATATGATCACCAAAGGGGGGACCGCCGGTTTTCCCAGGGACTTCCTAATTAAGAAAGCCCAATTTTATGCCGATCATAAAGACATGTTTGCCTTTGAGACAATATTTGCTTTGCTCATTTATGGGTTGCTGCTTTTTCCTAGTTTTGAAGGGTTTGTGGACCTTAATGCAATCAAGACCTTCATGAGGAGAAATCCAGTTCCAACGCTATTGGGTAATACTTATCATTCAGTACATCTTCGAAACTTTCATGGTGGAGGAATGATTACATGTTGTGTGCCATTACTATACAAGTGGTTTATTTCTCACTTACCCAAGTCCGGTCTGTTCTGGAGACCTAATCAAGAACGTTGGTCGCAAAACGTTATGGCTTTAACTCACTCTGATATTGATTGGTATAATCGCATGTACGATGGGATATCGATCATTGATAGTTGTGGAAAATTCAACAATGTGCCTTTGCTCAGTTTCAATGGAGGAATTAGCTACAATCCAGTCTTAGCTCGCCGACAGTTGGGATACCCCTTGAAGGAACCGCCTAAAGGTATTCATGTGGAGAAAATCTTTTTCAAAGACGACAAAAAGCTTCAAGATCAGATTCTATCTTCTTGGAATCATCTGCATAGGAAAGACAAAGAAAGTTTGGGCAGACCTAATTGTGTGTCCATGGAACCATACCTTCAATGGGTCCGAGGAAGAGCTATTGAGTTGAAGATGCCCTACTCTCGCCAGGATCCTTCACCTCAAAGAGAGGAACCTGTCCAGTATTTCATGACCGAAGCTGAGACTTTGAAGATCGCTTTGAAGAGATCACAGTGCGAAACAGAATCATGGAAGAACAAATACCATGTGATAGTTAGCAAGTACGAAGAACTTCAAAAGCAGATTCAGTCGAAGAATGATGAGATGCAATCCTACAAGAAGAGGAGGCTCTACGAATATTTATTTTCCTCCGGATCTCCGTCTGCCCACTGAAGTTGTGGAAGATGCTTCTCTAGGACTTTCTAGGCTTTTATTTAGCTATTTTGGTTGCAAGAATATTATTTGTAATCTGTCTCCAATAAATTAAAAGTTTCTTTGGTATTCCGCAATATTCGTAAATATTTGAATTCCATGAAATCTTCATTTGCATTCACATTTTAGCATCTTACTTTTGCATTGCATGTGTCTCCCGATTTCTCATACTCGGTTCTCTCACCTTCCAGTTTTGTCACCCTGAGTTCTCTGCATCAAATACGACCCTTCAAAAGGATGGAAGATCAAAACCAAGAGATCAACCGTGTCAGCCATGAACTCGAAGATCTTCGAGGAAGTGTAGGGCAGATTTTGGAAATGCTACGAGCTCTTAGTGTGAAGGTGGATGCTCAGTCTACTGTTGTTTCTGAGACTAATACCGTTATGGAACCTCAACCAGCTGTTACTGTCGAGAATGTACCTCCTCACGGTCTTCAACCCGGTTTGGTGCCTCCTAGTGCTCAACCAGTTCGACGAGCTACCCCTCCAAAGTGCAAAACTCCTAACTCCGACCATGGTAAAGGACCTGCACGTTCGAGGAACCGCAAAATGGCTACTCCTCAACCTTGGCAACATCAGCAGAATTATGTTCAAGGTTATCCGTTTCCATACGTCCAACAACCCTATGTAGCTGCTGTTGCACCTCCTGTCAATCAGCAGTTTCCTACATACCAGCCTGTGTAGTCAGCTCCGGTGCATCAAGCACCGATTTATCAACAACCTTCCGGTTATCCACCCATGCGAGTTCCTGTCAACGGTCAACGAGTGCCCGACGCTCCTGTTCATCAACAATCACAGGATCAGGTTCCTTACCTCCGTAAAAGTCAGTATAAGCCTTGTCCTCCAATTCCGATGGCCTTCACTGAATTATACTCCTATTTGGTACAACAAGGTCTGATTACCACCCGTGCTTTGGGTCCTCCACCTAATCCGTTACCTGCAGGTTACAACGCTGCCGCTCATTGTTTATTTCATGAGGGTGCGCCCGACCATGATCTAGAGAATTGCTACGCTCTTAAGAACTGTGTCAAAAATTTTCTAGAAACGAAGAAGTTGTCTTTTGGCGATGCTCAGCCGAAGATCGAGACTCCTCTCGGGGTTCCCCGCTTGTCAAGCTTAGATGCTGCAAAGTATGTTGACCCCTCAGCAAATCAGCCGAATCCAGTAATTATTCAAAGGCCTAGCTCGCTTCATTTCAGTAACCCTCAAGATGATATGACCGGGATCAATAAAGAATCTGGGAAAGTTATTTTGAAGCAACGACTGAAAACTGTTGAAGATGTGACCAGCATAACTGGGGCAAGTCATGATGACTCACAGTGATCATAAACCAGACGTCCTTTCCGTTGAGGCTCCGCCAAAGGAAACTGTTGCTTTTGAATTTCATAAACCATTTAGAAGGATTTTTCCGACAGTTCATTTGTTTATTTATATGCATTTCTCTTTGATTAAGCATATTTAGCATGTACGAACTTGTTTATCTTTGATTAATTAATGCAACGCATATGTTTGTCTTGAATAAATCCATTTGTTTCACTCATTCAAAAAACATTTTCATAAATCATAATGCCAACTTTACCCGACCTCTTGGAGAATTGGGGGGAGGATGACGAACCCAAAACGTCAGATTTCTTGTCATATGCTTTCGATTGAAACCCGCTAGGGATGTAAGGCATTGTTTCAAATCCCAAACACTGGAGACATAACGATGTTAATCCCTAGTCAACCCTTTGAACCTCGAAGTAGGAGTTCTTTCTTTTTAAGAACCTTCATCCTAACCTGGGGCAGGGTAGGTTTCAGTTAAACCGATCGAGCGCTTAAATCCTCAAAAAGGAAGAGCAAACCTTCGAGAATTTATCCTTAGCATCTTAAGAAGTCCAATACAATGACTATCCCTCGGTTACCTAAGGAGTGGGGCAGTCACGAGCCTTTCAAAAGATTTACACGACTTGTGCATAAAGGAATATTCAAAAAAATAAGAGCCCGCTAAGTCAAAACCTACGAAGGAGACTTAGGCAAAACTGAGGCATCCCGCTGGACTCCAAAGTCAGATCAAAAGATGTTGTCCAGGCAAAAGTTAGGGAATAAGAGCAACCAACCGGTAGTTTTTAGGATCCCTATAAAGAACAAGGTCGTGTGATCGAATTGCCATTAGAAATAGGTGAGTGACTGCCATGTCCAAAGCCTTGATAAGTTCTCGACCATAGCAAATCCGCTTGAGATATGAGCGTTCGTATCCGGTTAACTGACATAGGATTGGAGAACATCACAAAGAAGGGGTGGGTACAAATATAACTTTGAGCCTTTATCCTTTTGTTTCTTAAACCGTGAACCGAGCCACGATACAACCTTTAAAAGACCTAATTGAAGTAGGACTTCGGTTGAAAGCATACTCGACAAGACCAAGTTTCCTGACTCCTGCGAGCTATGCTCAGAAAAAATTCATGTTGGCATTATAATTAAAACTTATATCCCGATTAGTGATTTCGGTCACAAGTTATTGCGATATCTTTTTCAAAACAAAAATTCAAGGCAAATATATGTGTGCATTAACAAGCTCAGGATAGGCATTTCAGGCATGACAACTTTGCTTGATGTCTTAGAGATTTACATATGAACATAACCCATGGAACTCGAAGATCCTGCTAAACAGGGGGCAGGCAGTTTCCCAGTTCGCTTACCAACGCGAGGCTGACGTTCTTAAGAGCTGTTTCTCAAAGATTTCGTCGTAACATTTGTGCCAGACCTGACGAATCTCTCAAAGAGTTTGAAAACAATGGGGCAACCAGACTCCGTGTTCTCTATAAAATCCTCTTGAGATGACCCTATCTCACAACACAAGTATCCTGGGGCACCATGTTTTCTAAAAAAGGGGAACCAAATGGCGACTACTATAAGGTCCTTCAAGATCAAAACTATGTGGTTTCACAACTTTTCTTCATGCACCCGATGGATTTTACTCACGGTGGCCTTCATGCCCCAGTAAACCTCAGTGTTGCAACATGCTCCTAAACTATTGCCTCATCACAGTCCCCAGAGAGACTATAAGCTGACAACTTTTTCTTGGGTAACTCGAGTGTCCCTCAAGTTTTCTTCTCCCCATGTGAAGACCTGATACTGCGCACCCAAGCAGATTACCTTCTCCCCAGAGAATTCAGAACTTTGAAACCAGATTGGTTCTACCATTGATTTTTCTTACCTATGATTGACGTACTGGTTGCAGAGAATGCAGGGTATCTCCGCCGAGATGTTTATTTCATCTCTCGCCCCGTCTCTAGTCTGTTTCGTCAACATACGCAGGGGTATAAGCATCACATGCCTATTTCATACACATGCTCATTTCATAACATCCTGCATATTTAACTACATAGACATTAACATACATTCATATTAACATATTCATTAACATACGCGTTAACATGCACAGGTTCATTGTGTCTCCATCATTGGTCGTTACCGCCGAGTAACTGGGGTTTGTCCATTCTCTCCAAATAGATTGTCAGCCCTAAGCATAAAATACATATGTGTTTCCAGATTCCCCACGGAGCTCGATCCTCGTGGATGACGGTTACTTCAGCTATCTTTCCTTACCAGGATAAGATATTTACCCTTCGAGATCGTTTCCCTCGATGGAGTCTTGATTACCAGTCTTCTTTCTAGCTCGATCCTAGATTGAATCTCAGTCTTGTCGGTCGTCAGGCCCCAACCGGACGTGCATTTATTTTGCACCATCTAAAGATTTTCACCATACCATGGCAGATACGCGACTGTTCTCGCCTGAGAAGCTTATCACTGTACCCGGATGTGCATTTATTTTGCACTATCTTTCAAGAAAATCAACCAAAATCCTTTACAGATACACGCCAGTTCACGCCTGGAAAATCTATCAGTACAACACTTTACAATCCTACATGTTATAGCATCGGTATGCGACTGTTCTCGCCTGAGAAGCCTATCGACATAACAGTCCTACATCTTACAGCATCGGTATGCGACATTTTTCGCCTGAGAAGCCTATCGATATAACAACCTTACACAACAAGATAAGCACCTGTTCTCACTTGAGAAGCTTATCATCGATCAGCACCAGTTCTCCGCCGAGAAGCTTATCATCATCTGTTATCACCTCTACAAGCAGTTCTTACATGAGAAGCTTATTATTGCTACTCTTGCAAAATAAGCGACATTTCTCACCTGAGAAGCCGATCCTATCTTCGTTATGACTCGCAGCAAATGGTCATCTCCTTTGAGCAGTTGGGCTTCCATTTTCCCTGTCGTCTTGAAGTATGGGAAGGTTTGAACCGAATCATATTCAGGAGAGCACGATCTTGAAGTATGGTGAGGTTTGAGCGGAATCATATTCAGGAGAGCACGATCTTGAAGTATGAGGAAGTTCATTTACCCTTTAGTAAAAGAAGGAGCGGAATCATCTTCAGGAGAGCAGATCTTGAAGTATGAAGAAGTTCATTTACCCTTTAGTAAAAGAAGGAGCGGAATCATATTCAGGAGAGCACGATCTTGAAGTATGAAGAAGTTCATTTACCCTTTAGTAAAAGAAGGAGCGGAATCATATTCAGGAGAGCACGATCTTGAAGTATGAGGAAGTTCATTTACCCTTTAGTAAAAGAAGGAGCGGAATCATATTCAGGAGAGCACGATCTTGAAGTATGAGGAAGTTCATTTACCCTTTAGTAAAAGAAGGAGCGGAATCATATTCAGGAGAGCACGATCTTGAATTATGAGGAAGTTCAGTTTACCCTTTTCATATTCAGGAGAGCACGATCTTGAAGTATGAAGAATTTCATTTACCCTTTAGTAAAAGAAGGAGCCGAATCATATTCAGGAGAGCACGATCTTGAAGTATGAGGAAGTTCAGTTTACCCTTTTCATATTCAGGAGAGCACGATCTTGAAGTATGAAGAATTTCATTTACCCTTTAGTAAAAGAAGGAGCCGAATCATATTCAGGAGAGCACGATCTTGAAGTATGAGGAAGTTCAGTTTACCCTTTTCATATTCAGGAGAGCACGATCTTGAAGTATGAAGAAGTTCACTTATCCTTTAGTAAAAGAAAAAATCAGAATCGTATTCCAGGCGCCGACCTTAAATATGAGAAGATTTATATATCAGATAAGCAGCCGCCTCTTTATTTGAGTGCTTATCCATTTTGGCATGTAAGTCCCTTCCAACGATAAGTGGCAGTTCTCCTTCGAGAAGCTTATCAGGGCATTATCCTTAAAGTCCATTTATTTTGGCATACAGCCGGTCTTTACCCTGTATATATGATATGGATTTCTGAAAAGTCCATTCGATCCCATCACGAAGGATAGTTTACAGGAGCTTGGATGTTATTCTTTGCTCAATGCTCCAGCGTTCTGTAATCGATCTTGCAACCGTGTAGATCCAGTTTTATTATTAGACATTCCCTAGTGGAGGTCACCGTATTGGTGCCATCTCCATCTAAGGATCTTATTCTTAAAAGTCCATTTATTTTGGCATACAACCGGTTTTTTTTACCCTGTATATTTGCTACGGAGTTCCGAAAGGCCCGTTTGATCCTGTCACGAGGGATAGTTTACAGAAGCTTGGATGTTATTCTTTGCTCAATGCTCCAGCATTCTGTAATCGATCTTGCAATCGTACGTGATCCAGTTTTATTTTTAGATTCCCCAGTGGAGGTCGTCTCATAGGTGCCATCTCCATTTGAGAATCTCGTCCCCGTTCTAAAATGACAGTTGGTCGTGTTCGCACCAGTTGACCATCATTTTAGAATTCCCCAGTGTTGTACTGTGCCCCAGCGCGTCATTTTCCCTAGTGTTTCTTCTCGTAGCGTCCGTCCCTGTGTCGTCGCATTCGTCAGCATGTTCGCAATTCATCATTCCATCATACGCATCATGCATTAATCTATTCTCGCTTTGTCCATAGCATTGCATATCGCCGCATATAAGGGCAAACTTTTCGGTTATCTATATTTAAATCTCTCCACCACGATTCCTCGAGTCTCTGTCACTCAAATCGTCCGGTGTAGTTATTTAAATAGGGGCAACTGTAATACCCCAAATTTTACCCTTACATTTAGTCAGTCATTTCGCATAGCATCTCATATGTGCATTTGCTAACCACTATCAAGTCATGGAGGTGTTTGTTTTGCAGATTTGGTTCCAGGGGTATTTTGGTCATTTTACGCGAATTCTGCTAATTCCTTGAAGACGAGCTGTTACTGAACTTTGAGACACTTGAGACCTATTTCTGAGGCATTTATTTATCACCGGGTTTGACTATATCAAGGCGCCAATTCCATGTGTTCGGTATCGAAATTTGTCGGGCACAGCTGGATTTAAGATCTAGTTTATCACTCGTGGTTTATTTCCAGAGTACCCCCGATGCTGTTAATAAGGCACAGTTTTAATGGGGTATTATTGGATTGTTGCTCACAGTATTTGGTCAGTGGAATTCAATTACGGGCAAGGTTATCATTGATACTGAAGCTGTCGTGATTACGGCGCGCATCCGTGTTTGGTTATAAAGTCGCTGGTTAGAATTTAAAGTTGGAATGCGATTGAATTTAATCAAGTGCTGAGATTAAGACTACAAATGAAACAAGTGCACGAACAAGAATATCATTCGGGAATGTTTATGGTTTATGACTATGTTAAGGAATTTAAATATTTGTGGATTTATTCACAAAGGTTTATAATTTTTAACTGGAAATAAATATAAATAAATTTAAAACTGAGCAGTCATGAATATATAAAAGAAGTTCTGGCATTTTATTTCATAAGAACATCATGGTACAAAAGGGTTTGAATTGTTTTATTGCTGTTACAAGGAATTACATTAACTCTAAAAAGTCCTAAATCCTAAAGACTTCTAAGTGTCCTTCGCGGTGTTCCTTGAGCTTCTCCATGAATCCCCGATTCACCTGCACATCAAAACAGAACAAACAGAATAGAAGGGGTTAGAAATTATTTTTGACACTCTCAGAACATTGTCATCATCGAGTTCCAGGAGTGGCACAACCGAAGCTGCGTCCTACCCCCCGTTACCGATCCGCGCCGTTGGCGTCAGATCAGGTAACACCTGTTCTTATCATTACGGGACACCCGAGAGATAGAAGTGATAAAAGAAGCGGGACTGATTCGCTTTTGCCGCAATTGGATTTCCAAACTGATACGAGAGTAAGGCAACATAGGCAAATTTGGACTCAGACCCGGATGCCAGCAGGTCTGAGTCGTTTTGGTTTCGAAAAATTCCAGCACCTGAAATTCCACATACATCATCAGTACAACAGAACTCAAAGCAAAACAAGCTGCATAAACAAAACAGCAACTAGGCAAAAGGAAAGCCCGCGCCAGTACAATTGTGAAGAGGCACCAAGAAACAAATCTGCCACAAAAGTTCAGAATGAAAACCAAGTCCAAACAGAACAAGAAAAATACAAACCAAACTGCATTTGAAGGGCATCAAACAACATATCAGAAGGCAAGTTTCAATGGCAAGTCACGAATAATGTGAGCGACCACACAAAATCACAGCACAAAATCATGGCACGAATTGTACCAGAACGAGCAAGGATAAGCTCACGCAATCGCATCAGTTCAGAAGATAAATAAGTTCACAAAACCATAGCAGTTAAAACAGTTCGACCTGGAAAAGAGGAGAACAAGTGCAAACAGCAGAACTAGTTCATATCAGTCACCGTAATCCCTGGGTCGCGTAGGAAAATCGAGGCACAGAAGCTCAAGGCATCAGTTATCGCACATCATGGCCTCACAATCAATCTGAAAGCCAATAATCGATAGCAGCCCAGAACTCGTGTTCTGAACCCAACCAAGCATCGAAACCAACCAATCTGGAAGGCAACCGCGGCCTCATCGAAGAGGTTCCCTCATCAGGCTCAGACAAGCTGTCATCATCGCCACATACCATCCTCGGCGGCGTTTAACTCAACCAAAGCGTAGTACCTATCCTGAAAAAAAGAAGAGAAAAAATAAGTGATTTCCAACTGATAACCAAACTGAATGAAACAAGTTCACAAAAACCATGACAGTTCAGAATGCGAGTGAATCCACAAGACAGGTATCGACTCGCTAAGGCTCAGCAATTGGATATCCACATTGTGAACAAGGGATCCCATTCCACATCTGAAAAATAAAATCCAAAGCATATCAGAGAAACCCAATTCGATCCAATCAAGGAAACGAAGAAACTGGATATCCACAAATCAAGACAAAGCCGTTCAGTTATCAAAATCAAATGAAAATCCGGGCAAATCCATATCCGAGAATAGGGAATCCTGAAAAAGGAAAGTTCAGATCAGATGAGATAAAACATATCAGAAAAAAACGAAGTCCAATCTCACCAAAATCCCAATCAAATCTTTAAACATGAAACATGATATATCAGTATCAGAAAAATCCAATCAGGGTATCAGAAATTCGATCAAGCAAGAGTGAATCCGAAAAGTGTTCAAACCATATCCAAAATCACAGCAAATCAGATCGAAAAGTAACGCAAATCCAACACAGATTAAAGGCCCAAAAGATAAACCAGAGTGATATAAAAGGGACGATTTCACCTGTGAGAAAAGAGGAACGAAGGATACGAGTAGCCGCTAGAGAGAAACGGACAAATCGCGAACAAACCCTAGGCGGCGCAAATAAGGGGAACGGCCGAGACTCAGAGGAACCGATATCCTCATCCTCTTCTTCATAGGAAATAGCAACAAAGATCATCGACGGCGAACAACAAGCATCACCAACCATCAATATCATCTGCGAACGAAGGCGGCCGCGAATCACCGAAGGAGAAGATCGCCTTCGCCGTTCACTACAAACGTCGGGCAACCAATACTCCCAGCCTCAGTTTCCAAACATCATCGGCCATTCATCGCGGATTGAAAAATTTACGGTTGTAAAACGTAAGCCATCACTTGATTAACATGTTGTTTGTTCTGTTTTCAGGAGAAGGTGATATAACAAAAGCCATAAACGGAGAAGAAGACGAGTGATATCGTGAATGAGAGAGAGCGAGAGAGAATCGAGAGAGAAGAAGAAGATGCAAACGGCGCCGCGAAAGGAAAATGGGGTCTGAAACCCTAATTCTACAAAGCCCTCTTTTACACATCCAGGTTGGGTCCGGAAGTGATTACCGGCCCAACCCATCCTTTTTTAAGTTTTTTTATTATTTATTTATTTTGTTTTAAATAATAGACTTCCTTTTTTTTATATAAAAATTAAATAAATTAACATTTTTAAAATAAAGAATAAATAAAAAACTCTTTTTTAAAATAGAATCAGAAAACTTTTCTTAAAAATATTAAAAAATAAAACTTTTTTTAAGAGTAAAACATTTTTTTAAATTAAATCTTTTTTTGCAAGCTAATATTAAATTTTTTAAAGATTTTTTAATAAAACAATAATAAAAATCTCAAATTTGCATCTTTTTCTTCATTGTCTCATAATCCATTTGATTGCCGCCTAACTCTGCCCACTAACGTCGTTTGTTCATTTTGCAGCTCATTACATTTACCATTATTTATTTCATCTTATGTTTCACTCAAAATTCATTATCATATTGTATATGTTTCTCGGTTGTAACCTCGCGAACCAATAATCGCGCTTTAATTCCTGCCCTTTAAATTTTTGCTTGCATAGTTAAATTAGGTCATTATTTTCTGCTCGTATGATTAATTTCTCACACATTCATCAATTATTCTGTCACACTACACACATCCGAAGGTTAGGTCTAGCTTTTGGCCGCCGCGCCAATAGTCCTCAACTTCAAACCCTTACAACCTCACAAACCCTAATTTTCACAAATGCCTCGCCGCAGGCAAAATTACAATTTTACCCCTAGCATTAGGTCAAAGAGCCGCCGCGCTCATTTTAGGGTTTCCCGCCGCGGAATCCCTAATTTAACCCTAATTATAACTTAGCAATTCAACGTAGAGGTTTGGAGTTTCTACACTCCACGTAAGCGTGTCCTTAAGACATGTTTATTCCCCTTGAGACCTTGACCACAGTCAAGAAGTCTCTAACCTCCCTTTTGAGGGGAACTACGATTACTCTGATTCCACTCCCGTAAGGATACGTAGGCACAAGATGCGATGTCTTGCCAAGTAAACTTAGAATTAACCCCTTAGGTCTCTTTTCTCACTTTTAATCCCTTTGTACATATACCTTAAGCAAATAAATAAAGCAAATAGTAAACATCTGAACAAAAGGTTCCTGTAGAATACTACAGAAGTTTAGGGTGCTAATACCTTCCCTAATCTTAACCAACCCCCGAACCCTAGATCTTTCCCCGCATTGTGTTTACGATGCAAAATAGGTTTTCCCTCTTTTGACCTTTTCCTTCGGATAAATCAAAGAGCGGTTGTGAATTGAATTGCGATTCAAACTCATTAATAGTTTGTGATCCTATTTCCACCGCAACAAGAGTCAACGTAGTTCGGCTAACTACGGGTTACGGGGAAGGTGGCTCGCCAATACATCAGTATTGTGCCTACGTACTCTCAACAGTTATGAGAGATCAGAGCTTACGTAGTTCGGGATAATACGGGTTACGGGGATTCATATTCATCTGTCTTTCCGAGTAGGGTTAACAAACAGTTCCAGCAGTTTGGTGTACGAAGCTTGACCCTTGGAGACATAGGCGTTACTGTTTGCGGTAGAACTGGGAGTTAACGACACTCTTTTCTTCAGAAAAAGATTCCTTTGAATTATGGGCCCACGGGGCAAAAGGTTTGAAGTTTGTTTTCTGTCTTTTACGGAAGAACTGTTTTTTAGTTGTCTGTAGTTCGTACAGCACTAGAGATTATGACCCGGGAACGAATGCGTCGCATATCGTCCAAAGGACGTATACTAAACATTCTAGACGATTGAGAGGAGGCCTCTCAATTATCATTACCCAAGTAGCTTAAGGCTCGTAACGCGCTTATACTAACTTGCCTTTATTACGTTTTTTACTGTTGTTTTGAGATGAGAAGAGAACGACTCAACTACGGGGAGACTATCAAGTCCTAATGTTGTCATGCCAAGGATTCATCCTATGGTTGAGGTTTGAAATAGGGAACTCCTAGAAGTTATCATGCATAGGTTTCAACCTAAAGTTCTAATCATCACTTCCTTATCAAAGGAAGTGAGATTCCTAGGGGATCATGTCAATGAATTCAGAAACAGATAAAGCATCAGCTTAAATAGTAAACAGTAAACGACTGTAAAATGCATGCAATGCAAGTGAGGGAGGAAATGTGTGTGGGGCATCAGCCTCCACAAGCTCGTCTCGACCTCAAGCCAGATATGAATAACTGCAATCATACAGGAAAAATAAAATGCCATCAAGCAAATCACAAACCACATAGGCAAGGGAGCAGGGCTCTACCGAATACCCGCAAGCAAAACCATACAGTAAAAATACAAGCAGAGGGAGGAACTCAACCTCTAGCGCAATCATGCTCATAGCTTAGCACAATCTAAACATGAACTTATTCTAATGCATCAAGCAAATCAAACAAGTCACACCAATACAGTTGCACAGAAAGCAAACAGACAGAAAAGAAAGCAGATCAACAACTTCCACAGCTTCATAGCAAAGCAATCCTCTGACAGCAGTCCAGTCCTCGGTCTGCAAATGTTCTTCAAGTCTATCCTCTTCAATAGCAAGTATCAACTTGCTTCTTCAAGCTTTCACTGCATCAATCATAAGTATCAACTTGTTCTTCAAGCTCTTCAAGCCTCAGCTCTTTCTTCAATCTCAATTTGATCTTCTTCACTCAAGTGTCAACTTGTTCTTCTTGATCTTTAAGCTCCAGCTCCAATGGTAGTCTTCAAACAAAGGGGAAGTGCAACCTCTAGAATCTTCAATCTTCTAGCAAGGAACTCCATCCTCTAGCAAGGGAGAAAGATTCATCTAACAAGAGCAAGGTAGGGATAGGGAGAAGCAAAGTGAAGACCAAAGGTCACCTCTAAGCACTCCACCATCAAAGAAAGGAACCCTCAAAGGTTCTACCAACTTGTGAAGAGCCACACATCCTACCAAAGGAGGGATGAGGCCTTCACAATGGGACCTTACATCATAGGGAGGAATGTAAGTGATCAACACCTTCCATGTTTCATGAAGGAAGATAATCTATTCTAAGAGATCTTCCTAAAAACCCTAATCCTTAACCCTAAACAAACTACACCAAAGAGACAGCAATCTTCAAGTCCAAGCTCTACCATGCATTTCACAGCAACCCACATAAGTCTTCATCATCATCTAAAAGCAAGGGAAGCACAACCCTAGTCTAAGGGAACTAATGGAGTCATTCTAGTTGAGTTAGCAAGTTAGGATCACCTAAAACCTAGTATCAAAGTTAATTCTACCTAAAATACTAAGATCAATTATAAAATCTTACAAAAATAACTATGGGAACATATGTCAATCATGACTCTACCATGTTAATTCCAGATATCAAATCCTCAAATAAGACCTATAAATAAATTCTAAACTACAAGGTACTAAACTTAAACCCTAAAAGGGAACACCTAAGGTTTCAACCTGAAAACAACACCTAATTTCATCACAAAAATGTGAGAAAAATACTATGGGAGCATACATGTCTATGCTAATCACAACCAAAAAATCAAGCCAAAACGCATCACCAAATGATCAAACTAAAATCATCAAACAGAGGTATCAACCATGGTAATTTTATTATCAAATAAAATGTAAAAAATGCACATAAAATGAAAATGCATGATTTTCCTAATATTTTTATTCAATAAAATTGTAGATTCAATCATGAACCAGGGGGAAAAAACCTGGAATTAATTGACCTATTTTTCTATTTTTTATGAATTATTATCAAACTAATATGAAATGAAGAAAATAAAAGAAAAACAAATGAAATTAATAAAACTTGCGTTGCAAATAGCAATTGTAATCAGTTCATATCCTTGGGTTGGGCCAGAGGGGAGGTGTGAATATCAATCCATTCATAAGCCCATTGTCTCCCAATTAATGAAACGGTGCATAGCACCTCAAGTCAATAGTCAGACTTTTCAAAGCAATCGTGGCCATCTATTCCATGGACTTGGTCAAGGTCAAAGTGCCATCCAAGGGCTCATGTGCATCGTCCCCAAATTTGAAGCTCAGATTGGAGGGAGTTTAGACGGTGGCCTGAGCTGCAGCGCCACCTTCTTCTCCGGTGGACCATCACACACAGGTCATCAAAATAACAAAACGATACATCATCTTACTCAATTTTTCCTCCTGATCATGAATCTCAACTCCAAATCATCTAAATCTTTCTCTAACTAAAAACACGATGGCATCTTCAGAATTTGTCAAAATCTTGAATCTCACCATTCTCCAAATTAAATGCACAGAAATAATCCTTATCTCATGGTGATCATATTACACTATACAATCTTGATTATCAATCCAAGAATCTCTAGAATTCAGCCTCAACAGAAATTGGTCATCATCCTAACTTGTCTCTATTCATGTAATTAATCATCTCAAATCCATCTACACATTGCAAGGATCCTAACCACCTATAGATTTCTATCTATCTCCTCCTAAATTATGCATAGGGATGAACAGTACCAACCTGAGTTCCGAGGTGTAACAGATGCAGTTCTTGATCACTTCGACCTCCAAGATGATGCAGATACACTCCAAAACTCATTCTAAAGCTAATGCAACCTTCAATTTCCCTTGATTTGGCCTGGAACTCAGAACTCGATTTCTACTTGCAGCTCTGAATTTTCAATGGCTCTCTCTGCTACCAGCTTCAAACTCTTCCAAAAAAATGGCTGAACACACTCAACAACTTATATAGAACTCATTAGAATCATTTAGAACTTTCTCAAAGCTTCAGAATGAGAAATTGGATTTTCAAATTCTCCTCAAAATCTCATTCACACCAGTCACGATTCCCTCTCTGTTTTGGCCTCAGCAAGCTTGCATTCAAATCCTCATGAGATATTGAACATGAATGGTGGTGATTCTCCCCTTGTTTCAATCCAATGGCTTATGTTAGATATGTTACTTCATCATGAAGAAACAAAGAAAAAGGGCATGATATTGGACTCAAATCAAAATTATAATATTGCCAAAGTTTCCAAAATGCCTTTTCCATTCAATAAATGATATTATTTTGCTTCATTTGCACACAAAATGATTTATTTGAATTTTTGGTCATTAATTCATTTTAATTCTTCCTTTTTCACAATTTCTTGAACCAAGTCTCTCCTTGAGCTATTTCAATACCTCCTTGATACATGGTCAAGGTTAAAACCCCATTTTAAGCAACTTTCAAGTTGAACAAAATTTCATTCGAGATGTCTAAGTTGGTGAAAATGACCTATAACCAAAAATGACCCATAATCACAACTTCCCAAAATACACTTGACTTGTCAAAGCCATAACTTGAGTTCTACAAATCCTATAAAGGACTTCTAGTACTATATAGAAAGATAAGAGAATAAGGAACAACATTCATGTTGACCAAAAGTTCATAGGAATCATCCTTCTTGGGCAAAAGTGTCATGTAAGTTGGGTAACTTTCAAGCTCCAAATTCACATACCTCAGATGACTTGTAACTTGTCTGGCTCATAACGTGAGTTCTATAAACCCTATCAAGGATTTATAGTACTCAAATTAAAGCTAAGCGCATGCCCTACAACAATCATGTTGGGGCCAAGATGAGATGACAATCATATCTTGAGTTAAATTGCCTTGAAGACAGGGGTCAAACTAGGGGATTTTACACTGTCAAGTCTTAGAAACCCTAGCTTGAAACTTCTCAAACTCTTCAATCATGATGAGTTAACCTTGGAATCATCCTTATAACATCTTAATGCATCAATCCATGATCACATGGCTCTTGGATTAGGTCTGAACCTTCTTCAAATCATCAGTTGACTTAGGGTTGACCCAGTCAAACCCTAGCTGCACCACTCATGGCTGAGTCTTCTTAATCTTGCTCAATGACCTGTCTAGGCCTCAAAGTGATCTTAAACACTTCTCATGAGATCTCTCAAGACCTCAAGTCCAACTTCATGGCTTCAACATCATCATATGACTTCTCACAACTCTCAAGTTAGGAGACCTACACACTTGGCTTCAATCCCTCTCTTTCTGAGGCTCTTTCAACCTCTCTGACAAGGATATCAACCCTTGAACACTTGAATAACCTTCTTAGCTAGCTTCGTAGTCTTGTATAGCTCTTGATTGGTAATCATACCTCTTGATCTCCTGCATACATGTCAATGAAATGCCAATGATAATGCTAATGTGAATGAAATGACACACAAGCTAGATAAAGAAATGTTGGGCAAATTTTGGGGTGCAACAGGATGCTATTAATAGGGTACTCGAAGAGCCGCTCAATTTGGGTGCTAATGAGATTGATGCTTATCACAGAGATTTGAGGCTCCATAAGAATAATGATGCTATTTCAGAGGCCCTGTTGTTGGAGGGGAAAAATGTAGAGAGGAACCCATCTAGGATTGTTGTGAGATATCACCGTGAGGATTTGATACCTATTGCCCAGTTGATTTTGCTACTGATTTTGACCAACATTAAGCCCAAGTCACACACATCTACCGTGCCGATCCTAGTGGCACACTTGGTCCACCGTATTTTTACTAATGTACAGATCGATGTGGCAGGGATCATTGCGGATGAGATGAAGTCCGTGGTTTAGAGTGGGCAAAAAGTGGGGGCGCGAGTGAATTGCCCCTTGCTTTCCTATGTCTTATCATGGCTTTGTGCGTACAGTCGAGAGTGAAGTTACCCTCCCATAGGAAGGTAACGATTCCGTCCGCGATCGATGATCGATATGTGGACAAGTACTGTAGGCCGAAGAACTTTCGTGCTAGTACAACTGCTGGTGATACCGGGATTACTGATGGTCCTGGTGGTGCTTTTGCTCAGGGATTCGATCCGTTTCAGCAGGGCCTGTGTAATTATAATTGGGATTGAATGGCGGCGACTCAGCGCACCATGATTGACATACATGATTCTATGCAGGTACTCCAGCTGCAAGTCTGTGATCCTTCTGTAGAGCGTCCTATGATGACGCGTGAGCAGTTCCTGCAATACGCGAGCTGGCCTGAGGACAGGCCTGTTTTCCCAGAGAGGGCGGGTGCTTCTGGTGCTGATACTTATGGTGGCGCTGATGTGACTGATGATGCTGATGATAGCGAGGCTGATGATGATGATGAGGATGGCTCTGGTTCTGGTGATGAAGAGATTAAAGAAACCAAGTCCGAAGAGGACTAAGTTTTTTTATTTTATTTTTATTTATTGTTTTGTATTTCGATTATTTTATTTGAATTCCTGTTATTTGGTTATGTACTCTTTGGGGTGTTTTCTCCCCCACACACATTTGATTTTATCGAAGTTATGATTAAGTTTTTTTTTATGTTAAATTATTTTTTTTTTGTTTAAGTTTTTAATATTTTTCTAGTTATGGAGTTGTCAAACCTTCTAGATTGGTTGGTCTCCTGAAAGAAGTATCCAATGAAGGTGCATCCGAGCTTGGATGGCAATGATAAAAGAAAACAAGTGATTAATGATAAGGTACATGGTTACCTTCGGTTAGCACTTTAGAATGCATGAAGAACTTTACTCTTCTTTTAATTGAATGTTGGTCTTTTTGCAACATAATTGAATGAATGAGTCACCTAGGACTTAGAACCACAAATTGTGAGGAAACCTCCATTGTACACTAAAATGCTAGATTCTGATAAACTGTGTTGATTCATTTGATTCATGCTTTTTCTTTTATTATTGTGAAATTGTGGAAGCAATTAGAAATGATTAAGTCGCTTGTTTTCTTTCGCCGTAAAAAGTCAAGAGCGTTCAATTGAGGGTTGAGGAAAAAATTAGTTGGGGAGAACGGAAATGAAATTCGGTAGGTTGCCACAACTCTTGAGTAACCGAGCAAGCATTGAAAAAAAATGAGAAAAAGAGAAACATTTGTTTTGTAAATATGTGTCGCAAATGCGAAAAACACTCGGCGGAAAACAGAAGAGTCGCCACCTTTCGTTATTTATCCCAAAGAGAGGGAAAGGAAACGATCGGAAAAACCTAACAAAAAAAGGGATAGACAAGGTCATCGCAACCAAGTCCTGGATTCGGGAGTCGGTTACGCAAGGGGAAGGTATTAGCACCCCTCACGTCCGTCGTACTCGACGGGATCCACACTTGTTGTCTATCTAAGAGTGTGTTTAAACTATCTATGCTACAGGCTTGCAGGACAAAAAGAAAAGAAAGAGACTCGGTAGAGCATCGCCGCCCTGTGCCTACGTATTCCCTCGTGCAATGGGAAAGACAGAGTCAACGTAGTTCGGCTAACTATGGGAGAGAAGGGGGGAAGGTTGCTCGCCAAGACATCGCGTATTGTGCCTACGTACTTTCATATGGTATGAAAGATCAGAGCAAACGTAGTTTGGGTTGACACGAAATCACAGGTTGATTAAGTGTTTTAATCGAATAAGGTTAAACCTCCATTCCAGCAGTTAGGGACTAAGCCTGTTCGCTGTAGAACCGAAGCTTAACAACACTCTTTTATGAAAAAAGTTTCCGATTAATCCCGAAGGAAAAAAAGTTTGAATTTTGTTTTATGTTTTTTAGTGAAGTGAATTAATTCGGTTTGTGATTCACGTTGCACTAAAGACTATGACATGGAGGCGAATGCGTCGTATATCGCCCCCAAACGAGACGTATACTAAAAACTCTAGATAAGCGAGAGGAGACCCCTCACTCATCATTCCTCATGTAGCTTAAGGATCTTAGCGCGCAACGTTTATTGCCTTTATTAAATGAGTTAGCATGGTTTTGAGATGAGAAAAGAGATGCACGGAAGGTCTAAGGGAAACTCGGCTCTAACGTTGTCATGCAAAGTGATCCTAAAGTTTGGATGAAAATGGGAAACATCTACCCTAATGTTACCATACATGGATTGAACGCTTAATGTCTCTCCTAATCCCATCCTAAACAGAGGGACTAGGAATCCTATGGGGATCATGGCAAAAAGGCACAAGAAGAACAAAGGAAAGATCAATCACAAGTAAAGAAATGCAAACATGAAAATGCATATTTAGAATGGTGGGAGGGAGGAAAAATGTGTCGGGCAGCAGCCGCCACAAGCGCGTCTCGACCTCAACAGCGATGCAAGAATGATGCAAACATATATGGAAAACAAGAGATGAAAGCAAATGAACATGCAAACAAATGATCAATTCAAACCACACATACACAAGCATGCAAACAATTGGAAAATGATCATACATGTCAACAAAATCATGATTAATCAACCACAAACAGTGACAAATATCCAAAACAATTCAATCCTAATGCATCACACTGATCTATGATGATTCGAATCGAAACGATATGCGAACATGCAAGCAAAACAACCAATATGACATTCTGGCACAATGTTAATTGGTTAACACCTTAAAAAGTTTGGAAAATCTGATGTTTTGAACAGGTTAATCGGTTAACCATATGCGTTAACCGATTAACACTGTTAACGTTTGAAATTTTTTTTGAAAATTCGAATTCGTTAACCAGTTAACCATATAGGTTAACCGATTAACACTGCACCAGAAGCTAAAAACAGCAGCAGAAAATCACTTCTAGCAACAAAATAGCTTATTCAAAGTTCCAACAGATCAACTTATCAATTAAGCACGAAATTGACAACAGAAAACAGAGATCCAACAACATGGATACACAATTACACAACCATATCACAAATCGAACGGATCGAAATCAACAAAATTCATTCGAATATGAAGATTAACATGATAAGCTCAAAAAATAAATCGGATCAAGAATTCCAACCTTCGAAGCGGAGATTTGCTTCGGTAAGTGTTGATCAACTGAATTTGAGCCGATCAAATGCTAGAAATCCGGAAAACTTCAAGATCCACAATAATTGTTGTTGTATGAATGAAGATCCACCAAATTTGAGTCAAAAGCTTCAAATAATCACTTCTAGATCCAACTCCAGATTCAGATCCAAGCTTGCACGAAAATTGAAGATGAAAATTGATTCAATGATGATGGTAAATGGAGATTTATGCTCAAGAATCCATTGATTCCAATGAAGAATCAAGAATTCCCAATGAAAAAGAGCTTTGAGTGATTTTTGGAAATGGAGAAGTTTAGGGAATTTGAGAGAGAACTCTGATCAATTCTGAAAAATGGATGTGAAAAATGAAAATTGGATGGTGAGGTTTGGAGTGGATCACTTAAATATGACTTAGGTTTGAATCCCAAAGCAAGGATTGGAATTTGGATTGGAAATCAAGGCTTGGAATGTGGAATGGAAATTTGGAGGGAAATCTGAAATTTAAAGGTGTTCTAGATCCTTCCCAAGTGAAAATTTGAATTCCAAGCTGATTAAAATTGGATCCCAAGTGCATTTGGCTTGCAAAATCACGTACAGGGCAAAATCTGCTATAGTTTACGGATTAACCATATGCGTTAATCAGTTAAAACTGTTAAAACTTCAAATACGGGTTACTTCTCCTTTGGTTAATCGATTAACCATATAGGTTAACTGATTAACACCTTCAAATTTTGAATTCTGGCGCCTTTTGGTGGGAAATCTGTCCATTTGCACTGTTTCAACTATCTGGAGCTCTGTTTAGCTGTTGAACCTCATTTTTGACCGTTGTCAATGTGAAAATGCTTGTTATAAGCCTGAGTGCTGCTTTCTGATATGAAATTAACCTGCAAAATAAAAATCGGTCGCCTGACCGCTGGGCAAAATAAATGCCCGAAGCTCTTGATGCTTGTTGTTCGTGGTTCTGTCTTTTTACACCGAAATGAACTTGAGCCACAGGAACGCCTTGATCCCATGCCTCGAGAACGAATGCTACGCAATGCAAATGCTAAATGCGAAAATGAAACATAATCCAGTTACGGTTAAAACGAAAGGAAAATTTTGGGGTGCTACAATTGCCCATATTCAAACAACTTGGATCTGAAGGGATGAAAATCATCCGCTTTCAAACATTCAAAGTACAAGGTGATTGAATACCAAAGAACCCGAAAATTTGCACCCCGCGGGAATGCAAAACAGCGACTACCAACAAAGATTCAGAAAACGACGCGCTGGGGATAACAATCCAACATTATCTGAAATTCATCCAAAAGATGCCGACCAAGAGTCGGGAAAGCGCCCGAAGGATACCAACCAAGAGTTGGGAAACAACCAAAGATACCGACCAAGAGTTGGGACAAAACCAACAACAAATACCAACCAAGAGTCGGGATAGCAAACTCGGAATACCAACCAAGAGTTGGAATAAACCCTGCTGGGGAACAAAAGAGTAACCAAACTGCTTTGTGGCGACTTCACCGGGGAAAGAGTAGACTAATCAGACGACTCTGTGGAGAACAAGCATCTACCAAAAGGTAGTAATCAAAGGATATCATCCAAGAGATGGGATAAAGGTGACTTCCTGGGATAAAAACCAAACACTACCAACCAGGAGT
Organism: Lathyrus sativus; assembly: GCA_963859935.3. Classification (NCBI taxonomy): domain Eukaryota; kingdom Viridiplantae; phylum Streptophyta; class Magnoliopsida; order Fabales; family Fabaceae; genus Lathyrus; species Lathyrus sativus. The sequence goes on along the minus strand of OZ012735.1, from coordinate 345,304,553 downwards.
TGGGATTACCACAATACTAACCGAAACTTCCATGGCGAGACGACTTCGCTGGGGAGTCAACATCCATCACAGGACAACAATCTAGCAGCACCATCCAAAAGATGGGATGAGGGTTACTCTCTGGGGACAAAACCACCCCTACCAACCAAGAATCGGAATCCATACTAACCGCAATTTACATGGCGAGACGACTTCACTGAGGAGGGATATTGACCAAAAATCGGAATCACCAACCAGAGAACACAGATCACCAACCAAGAGTTGGAAAACATCAACAAATCGACCACACCGAATATGAAGACCTCACTGGAGAATCAAAGACTACCAACCAAGAGTTGGAAAACGAATCGACGTCCACGACTGACCCTACCGGAGAAACCATAACCACCAACCAAAAGTTGGAAAGCACCAAATCTTCTTATCAACCAAAAGTTGAGATAACGACTCTGTGGAGGAATAAGGGAAGACTACCAACCAAAAGTTGGGACAACAACAGATGTCCCAGACCGACCCTACTGGGGAATAGGGGAATACCAACCAAGAGTTGGGAAACAAAGGTACTAACCAATAGTTAGAATCTCCATGGAACACCATTGATCAAAGGTTAGAACACAAGATGATAACCAAGAGTTAGGATTGCCGGGGAAAGATCCTCATCGATCATAGATCGGAACTAAAAGCTACTAACCAAGAGTTAGGATAGCTAGGGGACGCTAAACGAAGCTGACTTCACCACAGAATGCCAACCAAAAGTTGGGATGATCATCCCAAATTATCAACCAAGAGTTGAAATAAAGGCTACTAACCAAGAGTTAGAACAACAACTACTAACCAAGAGTTAGAACAACAAAGATTGCCAACCAAGAGTTGGAAAAGAGACTCCGCGCGGAGAAACCAAAGATTACCAACCAATAGTTGGGATCACCTTCTAGGCCAACCAAAAGTAGGAACACCAAATACAACCATCTGAACTACAACGGAGGGTGCCAACCAAGAGTTGGAATCCTCGACTCTGCTGAGAGAAATAAAGAATAACCACCAAAAGTTGGAATAACATCCAAACGCCACTGGGTCATCAACCAAAAGTTGAAATAAACAACGATGACCAACCAAAAGTCGAAACAACTCTGTTGGGGAAGAACCACAGGCTTGACTAGGGAAGACAACACTTGCAAGCGACTCACCTGAGAAAAGAGAAAACATTCACCCAAATGACTCAGCTGGGCAGAATCTGATAAGATAAACAACCCAAAAATCCATCCTTAAGTGGATAACACGGAAAACCCCTTGATTCAAACAATCTCTGCTGAAACAAAATCCGGTCCCGAAACACCAAACCTGGCTTATGCTTCAAATGCTTATATTTGAAAATGGCGTAATGCTCCATACGAAATGGAAATGCTACACATTTGGGAGGATGCTAATGCAAATGCGAAAAAACCATCCTAGCAAAATAAATGCTAGGGAGAAAAGACCCAGACCCCGCCGGGGAGAGAGAACAACCCATGTCGGGAAGAAAAATCCACACTGCTGGGGATCAAATCTTCTGGGGACTTGAACAGCTTGGTTGGAAATCAAGCAATTCTATGCTAAAATCAAACCCCTTCTGCTGAGAGAACTATCTCTGCGGGGGAAAAATAATCGACCACCGAAGATTGACTTTATCCTGTTCAAGAAACCAACTCTGAATGACATTCCTGAAAAGTCCACCCTGCTTGGGGAGAAAATCCATTCTGCTTGGGATTGCATCAAACATCAACCTGCCTTGCTGAGGAATATCAGATACTCCTACTTTATGGGGAACTTGAATCTATTGGGGAAATCCCAGACTCCTGTTCTACCACTTACTCCATTGAGGGAATCAACACTGCACTCTGCTAGAGACAATCCTGCATACCGACTCTATAGGGAAAGGACATCACTGATGTTGCCTCCGCTAGAGAAGAAAACTGGTTCACAAACCACACTGCCGCTGAGGGAAACACTTCTATCCTGTTCCGCTGAGAACAAACTCCACCCTGCCGGGGACTTACTTTCTCACGAAGACAAGGCTCTATTCTGTTGGGGATATAACATTTCAATCTTGATAATCGGACTCTGCCGGGGAGAAGATGACCACTTTCTTAGGGAAGCGGAATCTCTACTATGGGAAGCATACCTCTTTGTTGTCCATGCCTGACTGCATTTACCTGCAGGGAACAAATCCACTCTGCTGGAAGTATCACACTTACTCCGCTGAGAATATTCGGCTAGCAACAACTGCCACTTGTTGCGACTTGAACTGCTGAGGATAGGGGAATCTCATCCGGTTGTGATAACCCGTCGACCTGCAACAAATAAAAAACACCATAAATGTTCTATATGTGAAATGCTTACCTTAGTTACCATCCATGATACTTGTCGATCAAGCAAAGTCAGCGTTTTCGTTATGCTCTGTACATCCTCTTGCTTTTACCTGCAATGTTTACCAAAATAACAGACATTTCGCAAACAAAACAGTAAAAATGGACAAGAAAAAGAAAGCTCTTTGACTGAAGTGAATACTTTATTGATGAAAGGCCTGTAAATAGGCGAATTACAATTCAGATTAAATTCCTGAAAAGAGGTAATTGCTCAAAACAAGAAAACAAATACCATACAGATGTCGGCAATGTGGAAACAGACAGCCACCATGTGTCGATTCGACTATAACCTATATGCCTTTGATGTTCCCCTTGTTTCGTCTTCTGACAAGACTGACTGGACTGATTCCTTTCCTTCGGGATAACTGCTCACAAGCTTACAGATCGAATGTAAACCGTGATCATTTTCTTTTTAAATCCCTAACTTTTTCCTGGATCGCCCTTTCGGGTTTTCAATCCACCGGGATACCCATTTTTGCCAAAGTCGCCTTTTCAGGTTTTCAACTTTGCGGGTTCATTCTTTTTCCTTTTATCCCTAATTTTTGCCCGAACCTTTTTCTTTTTTTGTGGTTCGCCGGGATGCCCCTTTTTGCCTAAACTTTTCTTTTTGTGTCCAACGGGTTCTTTTAAGCAAAGTATTTTTTAACCACGTCCGCGTTCACAGGGGATGAAAAATCTTCACCATCCATAGTAGATAGCAATAAGGCTCTGCCGGAGAAAACCTTTCTTACCATATACAGACCTTCATAATTAGGAGTCCATTTTCCCCTGTGACCTGTCTGAGGAGGAAGGATCCTTTTCAACACCAAATCACCCATCTAGAAGCACCGATGACGCACTTTCTAATCAAAGGCTTTTTTCATCCTACTCTGGTACAACCGGCCATGAGCAATGGCTACCAATCTCTTTTTGTCAATCAAGCTCAGCTGATTCAACCTGGTTCGCACCCATTCAGCTTCGTCAAGCTTCACATCTGACAAAACCCTTAAAGAAGGAATCTCAACTTCTAATGGTAGGACTGCTTCTGTACCATACACCAGTGAGAAAGGAGTTGCCCCGGTTGATGTACGCACCGCAGTACGATAACCGTGAAGAGCAAAAGGCAACATCTCGTGCCAGTATTTGTAGGTCACAACCATTTTCTGCACAATCTTCTTGATATTCTTATTAGCTGCCTCAACAGCACCATTCATCTTTGTCGCTACTGCGAAAATCGGCGCCAGCTGACAGAAGAGTCGCCACCGTGCGTTATTTATCCCAACGGACGGAAAGGAAACGCTCAAAGTAAACCTCACAAAAAACGGGAAAAGGTATGGTCATCGCAACCAAAACCTGGGTTCGGGAGTCGGTTACGCAAGGGGAAGGTATTAGCACCCCTCACGTCCATCGTACTCGATGGGATCCACGCTTGCTTGGTTTGTACGGATTTCACTTCTATCTAAACTAAAGGATGAGGTCTGAAAAGAAAAGAAAATATGACTCGGCAAAGCATCGCACTTTATGCCTACGTATTCCCGTCTGGAACGAGAAATCAGAGTCAATGTAGTTCGCCTACCTACGGGAAAAGAGGGGAAGGTTGCTCGCTAGGATATCGCATCCTATGCCTACGTACTTCCATACTGCATGGAAGATCAGAGCAAACGTAGTTCGGGCTACGCACGACACAAGCTGTTCAAGTGTCTTTTATGAAAAATCTCACCTTAAACAAGGGTTTTCTTACTGCAAAAAAGGTTGATGTTTGTTCAAATCTTTTGACGGAAGAAATGAATTAATCTCTGTTATAACCTTTATTAGTGTTTTTCTGTTGTTTTGAAGGAAGAAGAGATGACACTCTATAAATCCTAGGGTTAAAAATGGGATAAAAATCTACCCTAATGTTATCATGCATGGGTTAATTCCTAATGTCTATCATGCTCCTCTCTTGGACAGAGAGAAACAGAGATCCTAAGGGAATAGACGGAAACAGCAACAGCAAATATATACAATAAAGCAGTAAAATGCATGAATGCAACAATACAAGCGAGGCAAGGGAGTCCCACTCAACCTCGAACCTAAAAAACAATAGGCAAAAGTGAACAGGATTCACTTTCAACCCAACAAGTTAAACAGCAAACAATACAGTCCGGGAAAATCACACAATACATCAAAATTAAAACAGCAAAAGCTAAACAGCAAAGCAGTCTTCATCAGCATCTGGCTTCAATCTTCAGACTTCAAGCAGGCATCAGACTTCTATCTTCAATCTCCCAGTGGCTTTTCTTCAAGTCCCAACCTCCAAGCTGAGGAATCAATCACAAGAGTGAACTGGGTGTTAAGCAATTAGTTGACCACCAAGGGTGGCAAACATACTGCTATCAACACAAAGAATATTTCTCTCAAGAGTTCTATCCCTTAGACATTAGCACCAAGCCTTCCAAAGGAAGGGGGTGAGTGTCTTAGAGAGACTCTGCATCACAGAGAAGGATGGAAGTAATCAAGACCTTCCCTGTTTGAAAATCAAGTTGTCTACTCTAGGGCTCTGCCTAAGTCCTAGATCCTATGAACTTCAACAGCTACCAGCAAGAGATACTCCTCATCAACTCTGGAAGTTGGTCTTCAATCTCTGATCTTCAAATGGACTTCATCATCTCTGGCTTTAGCTCAAACCCCAGGTCCCAAACAAACCCAATACCCCACACACAGACAAAACATAACCCTAAAGAGGGCACACCACACAATCAATCAATATAAGCAATATACCAATAGCAGTAGGGGAATCCTAATATTTTCTAAGGGATCTATCTTATACCCATAACCCCTATAGTCCCATACCCCAAAGTCAAATCAAAACTCTTAAAAGAATCTAATCTATTTCACCTATGCTCACTTAAAACCCTAATTTTGATCATGTTATTCACACCTAAACAAATCACCTAAGATTAAATTCTAAAATCATGAATTAAATCCTATGTATAAGTTGAGATCCTAAACTAATCACCCTAAAAAGAATGAGTCCTAAACCTAAAGGGACCTATGAGAACTAAAATCAACAAAAGTGAGTACTAAACTAAACTCATTAAAATGCTATTCACAAGAAAAATGCATGAAAAATATTAAAACAAAATAAAATGCCATTTTTATCATTTAATATTTTTCTAGACAGAATTATTGACCTAGAGAAAAAAGAACCAATGAAAAACAATCTATTTTCAATTTTTTATGATTTTTTAAAGATGATGAAAATATGAAAGAAAAATAAAATTCAAAAAAAGAATTAAAATGGGGAGGGGGTGCTATAAGCATACACGCCTAGTTCAAATCTTGATGGGCTATGATGAGGGGGGCGCGAATATTAATTGGCGCTAGGCCCAGCACGCTCAGAAATTCAGAATTAAAAATCAAAGGAAAATAAATGGATCCACGGTGCAAATAGCAATGGTTTACAGTTCATTTTCCAATTGGGCTTCGCTGGGGGGTGGGGATAGGAATCTGAATCCAAGGCCCATAGCTGCGTTTAAGTGAAACACATCGTTTCACTCTCAGCCATTCCCTCCATTTTCTTCTTCAAATATCAGCCACACGATCAAATGAAAATGTCAAAAATGGGAACCAATCCAACGGTGCATGGCCATCGTCCCCAATCAACCTAGGGTTTCAGAAATTCACAGCTTCCATGCAACCATCTGCAAGCTCCTCGTGCTCTCTCCTCAGGCCATGAAATCAAAACTTATAAAGAGCAAAGTTGCTCTATTCTTCCCCCTGAACACGATGATGCCTTTAGTTTGGACTGAAACTAACCCTAGGATAAAACCCGATAGGTGGAACCTCATGAAATACCAACTGCACTCATCAATGGAACCTCACAATCTTTCAACCTAACTGTCCTATCTTATTCATCATGCTATACTGATCTCATCAAGCCATTGCATGCTCATTAATACTCATTATATAACCTATCCTCGATCATCAAAGTCAATGCACCCTGCCATGGAACCTCATAGAATTCTCTCTATCTCTCAGAAATCAATCACCTATGGTCTCTAAGCATGTTGATCCTAACCATTCCATCTAATACTGCCTAGAGAAAGAGATGTAGATTGAAATGCATACCTTGAAATTTGATGAAACAGTTGTGAATCTTTGCACTAGAGACCTTGGCAATCCTCTCAAATGATCCTTAGAGTATGGTGAGCTTTCTGTTTGCAACAATTATGATGATGAGTGCTTGGATTCTTGGCTGCAACTCTGGTGCACAATCTTGAATCTTGGACAACAACTCCTTAAACCTCCATTGATGGACCTTGCCTCATGCTCATTCACACTCACAATATACCAAAGATTGAAAATGAAGAACTCTCTTGAACAGAAATGGAAGATTATGATAATTCTCTCACTTTCTTACAATGGAAGCAACCATGAAATTATCTCTCTTCTCTCTCTCTTTTCACCAACCCTTTGCACCAATGGCTTCAGTTCATTATATAGATGAGGAGAGACAGATCTAGAAGCTTCTAGATTGATCTTAGAGGATTCTAGAAAGTGGTGGAAAGTTCATGAAAATCTCACTTAATGATACTTTGAAATATCTCATATCATGCTTGCATCCTTTCTAAATTTGTGTCAAAATCTCTTCTCATGAGTTATTGAAAGTGTATGTGTGAAAAAACAAGCCTTTCCTTTCATTATGTTGAGTTTTACAAGGGTGCCTTAATATGCAACTAACAACATTACAAAGCAAGTCCAATTTTTAACCCCTAACTCAAACAAGTGGCTGAACCAATGTCTCTAAAATATTGTTTGGAATCAATTTGGTATATTGGATGACCCATTTTGGATTTGTAGATCTCTCAAACCAATTTTTCATTTCAACTTTTTCAACTTATATGCCTTTTTTAGGTCATTTTTCACCAACTTTGGTCAAGTCTCATTCCATGCATTTCCAAACTTTCATGACTTCTTTTCTAGACTTAAAATTGAATTTTGAGCAACTTTGATGTTGTGAAGTTTTTCATTTGAAGCTTCCTTGTATGAGTTTTAGGCATAGGCTAAGAATGACCTGTAATCCTCAGATGACCAAAATACCCTTTGCTTGCCAAGACCATAAGTTGAGTTCCACAAATCATATGAAGGAATACCATACCTTTCTAGAAAGCTAAGACAATAAGGAACAACTCTCATGTTGTCCAAGAATCCATTTGAAATATCCTTGAAGGTCAAAAGTTGCTTGGAAGACAGACAACTTTCACAGACAAATTTCAGTGCCCTCAGATGACCTGTAACTTGCAAGAGCCATAACTTGAGTTCTATAAATCATCTTGATGACTTCCACCACTCAAATTAAAGCTATGAAGATACTATACAAGTTTCATGTGGACCATGAATTCATATGAAACTTTCATATTGAGTTACACTGCTTTGAAGTTTGACCTAAATCAGGGGATTTTACACTGAAACCCTAATTTGGTAACTCCAGTTCTCCTTGACTCCTCTTGATTTTTCTTTAGAACAACATCATATACATATCTATGTAGCAAATAATGAATCCCACATTCTTCAAATGCTCCTTGATGCCCTTTAAAACACTTCTTTGACCTAGGATTGACCTAGTGTTGACCCAGTTGACTGACTTTAACTGAGGCTCTTGCAATCATTCCAATGACTTGGTTCTTCTTCAAAAATGATCACATAGGCTCTTCATAACATCCATACACACCTCATGCTCTTGGCTCATAGCTCACACACCCTCTGATGATCCCCAACTAGCCTCAAGATAGGAGAGAATTCACTGATCAACCTTGCAGCTCTTCAAAGCTCAAATTCTCCTCTGATGCCCTGAGTAGACTTGAATATGAATGAAACCCTTGGATATACCTATTGAGATAAGAATAGCACTTGATCTCCTGATTAAGATAGCTTGCTTATGCTATGCAATGCAGATGAATACACTATGTACATGATGCTAATGCAAATGACTATGCAATTGAAACATAAACCTAGGTTAGAAAAGGTTGGGCAAATTTTTGGGTGCAACAGCTGCCCCTATTCAAGCGACTTGGACCCGACTGGATGAAGAGCACGCAGCCTTCAGACATTCGTGGTACGAGACGGTTGAATACGAAAGAACCCGGAAATTTGCCAACCGCAAAAATAAATTGCTAAAACAACTACTGCTTGGGGAAAACCCTGGGAACTGGCATTCTGTTGTCACAGCAACAACTAGTCGTCCATCTGTCAAATAATCTGATGTTGTCCGCAGACCACTCCGTTCCGAAGAAATGAGCGTACACCACACAACGAGAAATTGTTGACATCACTTGTCAACCTCTGTTGATCTCACTTATCAACCTCTGTTGATCTCACTTATCAACCTCTGTTGATCTCACTTATCAACCTCTGTTGATCTCACTTATCAACCTCTGTTGATCTCACTTATCAACCTCTGTTGATCTCACTTATCAACCAAGCACACGCTAACCAGCGGGAGAAAATTGACTTCACTTGTCATGTTGACTTCACTGATCAACTTTCCGTATCTTGAAGAAACGAGCAAACGCTTAACCAAGCGAGACAATGTTCGAAGACATGAACAACCGACTCTGCGGGGAAGTGAGAAACTTAACTAAGTAACTCTGAGGACAATTCTGACGACGACCGTCAAACACCTGCTGGGGAAATTGGGAACTTAACCAAGCACCCTTGACGAGAATAACCTTGTTGAGAAAATACGAGGAATTTAACCAAACACCTCTTGTAACAAGCTCCCTGCTGGGGACTATGAGGGACTTCACCAAGCAGCCCATTGAAGTAACACCCTGCTGGAGAACATAACTCTGTTGGGAGATTGCGGGTAACCACCCGAAAATCTGCATTACCGCTTTCTAATACTGACTCCGCAGCATCCTGAGAAAGACTTAGCTGGGGGAATACAAGTAACTTAACCAAGCGCCTTGTCGAAGAATGCCCTGCCGGGGACTACGAGGAACTTAACCAAGTATCTCGTTGAAGACCACCCTGCTGGGGATTACGTCTCTACTGAGGTAACTGCGGGTAACCACACAAAATCTGTCTCCACCATGCTCTGAGAAGGACTCGGCTGGGGAGAAAGAGGTGTTGCTTGACCAGGCAACTCTGCTAGGGGAGTATGACATGACGAACACGATCACTGCATGTCTGGCACAACAACCTCTGTAGCAAGATGAACATGATCACTACGTATTCTACACCACAACCCTCTTGACAGGAGAAAACACGATCACCGCGCGTCCTGGCATTGCAAACAAACTCACATAATGGGACAAGCACGACAAACATGATCACTGCGTGCTGCGTTACAACCATATCGACCATAAATCCAACCGGATGAGATAAACACGGTCACTGCGTGCCAGACGGAATAAATCCACATAGAAGAGGCGAACACGTTCACTGCGTACTTCAACCACCAATATGATAAACACGGTCACTGCGTGTGCTGCCATAGGACGAATACGATCACTGCGCATCTCGACCAACAAAACCCCAAAATAACGTCAACACGATCACTGCGTGAATCGCCCTTTGCGGGTTTTCGATTCACCGAGATACCCTTTTTTGCCGAAGCCGCCCAGTGTAGGTTTTCGACTTCGCGGGTGTACATTTTTCATTTTATCCCTAACTTTTGCCCGAACCTTTTTATTCTGTTTTTTTTGGTTCGCCAGGATGCCCCATTTTTGCCTGGACTCTCTTTTTACTGTCCAGCGGGTCAATTTTAAGCAAAGTATTTTTTAACTGCGTCCGAGTTCACAGGGGACGAAAAGTCTTCACCATCCATGGTGGATAACAATAAGGCTCCTCCGGAGAAGACCTTTCTCATGACGTATGGACCTTCGTAGTTGGGAGTCCATTTTCCCCTGTGATCCGATTACGGTGGGAGAATCTTTTTCAGCACAAGATCACCCGTCTGAAAGCTTCGAGATCGAATCTTCTTGTCGAACGCTTTCTTCATCCTGCTCTGATACAGCCTACCATGCGCAATGGATGCCAGTCTTTTCTCATCTATCAAGCTCAGCTGATTCAATCTACTTCTCACCCATTCTGCCTCGTCCAGCTTAACATCAAGTAAAACCCTCAAAGATGGTATCTCAACCTCCAATGGCAGGACAACCTCCATGCCATATACCAGTGAGAACGGTGTTGCCCCGGTTGACGTACGCACTGTAGTACGATAACCGTGCAGAGCGAATGGCAGCATCTCATGCCAATCCTTATACGTTACCACCATCTTCTGAACAATTTTCTTTATGTTCTTGTTGGCCGCTTCAACAGCGCCATTCATCTTGGGTCTGTAGGGAGACGAATTATGATGCTCGATCTTGAAATCCCGACAAAGATCCTTCATCATCTTGTTGTTCAAATTCGAACCATTATCAGTAATGATCCGTTCAGGAATACCGTATCGGCAGATTATATCTCTCTTGATAAATCTGGCCACCACCGGCTTCGTCACATTGGCGTAAGATGCTGCTTCCACCCACTTGGTGAAGTAATCGATCGCAACCAGAATGAAGCGATGCCCATTAGAAGCAGTAGGCTCAATCTTACCGATCATATCGATTCCCCACATGGAGAAGGGCCATGGGGATGCCATAACATTCAGTGGACTGGGTGGCACATGGATCTTATCAGCGTAGATCTGGCACTTGTGACACCGCTTGGCAAATCTGAAACAGTCAATTTCCATCGTTAACCAGTAATACCCTGCTCGCAACAACTTTCGGGTCATAGCATACCCACCAGCATGTGTGCCAAAAGTTCCTTCATGGATCTCTTCCATGAGTAAATTGGCTTCCTTCTCGTCCACACACCGGAGGAGTACCGAATCGTGGTTCCTTCTATACAAAACGCCGTCGGGATTCAGATAGAAGTTGCCTGCTAATCTCCTTAGAGTCTTCTGATCAAGACTGGATGCCCCAGCCGGATATTCCTTATTCTTCAGGAAATTCTGTATGTCGAAATACCACGGTTTACCGTCAGATGCTTCATCAACTGCAAACACAAAGGCCGGCCTATCAAGGCGAGAGATGACAATGCTGGGAGCCTCATTCCAGCGGTTGACTTTATACATCGAGGATAACGTTGCAAGGGCGTCCGCCATTTGATTCTCCGCCCGAGGTACATGATGGAACTCCACCCTATCAAAGAAAGGCAGCAACCTTCTCGCATAATTCATGTACGGTATCAGATTAGGTTGGCGCGTCTCCCACTCTCCCTTAATCTGATTCACAACCAATGCTGAATCCCCATATACATCCAGATTCTTAATCCTCATATCGATGGCCTCCTCTAGCCCCATAATGCAAGCTTCATACTCGGCTTCATTATTCGTCACTGAAAAAAGTCAATCTGGCTGTGAACGGGATGTGCGACCCGTGGGGAGTTGTGATGATTGCCCCGATCCCACTACCGTACGAATTGACAGCTCCGTCAAAAATCAATTGCCACTGGGAACTCCGCTCAGGACCCTCACCAGGCAACGGTTCATCACAATCTTTAGCCTTCAAATACATTATGTCCTCATCAGGAAACTCAAACTTCATAGGCTGATAATCCTCAATTGGCTGTTCGGCGAGATATTCGGACATAACACTTCCCTTAATGTCCTTCTGGGAAACATACTGGATGTCGTATTCTGTCAATACCATCTGCCATCTAGCAATCCTTCCAGAGAGTGCTTGCTTCTCAAATACATATTTGATCGGATCCATCTTCGATATCAACATGGTTGTATGATCCAGCATGTACTGTCTCAGACGTTTGGCAGCCCACGCCAATGCACAACACGTCTTTTCGAGCATAGAGTATCGAGATTCACAATCCGTGAACTTTTTACTCAAGTAATAAATTGCATGCTCTTTCCGCCCTGTCTCGTCATGTTGACCGAGAACACAACCCATACTGTTCTCCAGAACCGTCAGATACATAATCAGTGGTCGTCCCGCTACTGGGGGTATCAACACCGGAGGTTCCTGCAAGTATTCTTTTATCTTTTCAAATGCCCTTTGGCAATTGTCGTTCTAGACCACCGCTTGATCTTTCTTTAACAGTTTGAATAATGGTTCACACGTGGTCGTTAGGTGAGAGATGAACCTAGCAATGTAGTTCAACCTCCCTAAGAACCCACGGACTTCTTTTTCTGTCCTCGGTGCTGGCATTTCTTGAATAGCTTTTATTTTCACAGGATCGACCTCGATTCCCTTCTTGCTCACAATGAACCCCAGTAGCTTCCCGGATCTCACTCCGAAGGTACATTTATTTGGATTCAGCCTCAGCCTGAATTTCCTCAGCCTCTTGAACAACTTCAGCAGATTAACCAGATGTTCTTCCTCTGTTTGCGACTTGGCAATCATGTCATTGACATACACCTCAATCTCTCTGTGCATCATGTCGTGAAAAAGTGTTGTCATGGCCCGCTGATACGTCGCCCCAGCATTTTTCAAACCAAAGGGCATCACCTTGTAACAGAAGGTTCCCCACGGGGTGATAAAGGTCGTTTTTTCCATATCCTCCGGAGCCACTTTGATCTGGTTGTACCCCGAAAATCCATCCATGAAGGAGAACACTGAAAACTGAGCCGTGTTGTCAACTAACACGTCAATATGCGGCAGCGGGAAATCATCCTTCGGGCTCGCTTTGTTTAGATCTCTGTAATCAACACACATTCGAACCTTGCCATCTTTCTTTGGCACAGGCACGATATTAGCGACCCAAGTGGGATAAGTGGTAACAGCCAGGAATCCAGCATCCCATTGCTTCTGCACTTCTTCCTTTATCTTTACAGCCATGTCAGGACGAGTCCTTCTGAGTTTCTGCTTCACAGGCGGGCAATCTTCCTTCAACGGCAGACGATGAACAACCATATCAGTGTCCAAACCCGGCATGTCCTCGTAGGACCAAGCAAATATATCACTGTATTCACGCAGCATCTTAATAAGCTCTCGCTTGACGTCCACTTGCAACGCAGCCCCTATACGGATATTCCTGACGCATTCTTCAGACCCCAAGTTGACAATTTCGATCTCTTCTTGGTGAGGCAGAATGACTCTCTCCTCTTGCTTCAATAACCGACTGAGCTCTTCTGGTAAGTCACTTTCCTCCACAATCTCCTCCTCAGCTTGGAAGATCGGATGCTCGAAGTCTAAACGAGTCATAGGAAGTTTTTGGTCGGTGTCATCTGAAAATTCATGAATCCTGCGAGGGAAACGGTTAAGTACTTCAAAAATGATGCACAAGCAAAATGCATAACCGCGCTGCCATTTTATTGAAAAATAAAATAAAAACAGAAAGAAAAGGATCACAACATTTGAATGTAAAAAACGCCGTCATTTATTGATTATGCAAACATACAAGTAAACAGTTAGGCCCTAAGACAAGATCATCGATGCCCCGGGCAAGGCACGTGATCGTACAATGATTGAAAAACAATGCATTACTGTTTGGTGACTTGGATGACGTCCTGGATGGTCCAGTTGCATAGGCTTTTCCCCGGCGTGCTAGGTTGAATCCATGAGTCCATGTCGCAATCGCTATCCGCTTCCTCCGTATCAGACACGACATTAATCCTTTCGAAGCTAACTCCTCCGGGCGTGAACACGACAGGTCCCTTGTACTTAGGCGCACGCTGCGAGAAAGATGGGCGGTACCCCAGGCCATACTTGTCTTGCTTTATTGGGATGTCCAGAACCTGCCCCCACTTCTGAGTCTCTCCTGCTTGTACCAACGCCTTGGCTTCTTTATATGAGGAGACTGCCACCTTTAGCCCTTCACTCTTCACTGGAGCTTCTTCCTTAACCTTCACCTCTTCGAACGCTTGACACAACGTTTCATGAATCTCTCCATCTACCTCCACGTACTTGAAAGAAGATAAATGACTGACTAAGATATCCTCTTCGCCACACACCGTCACAATACTCCCCTCAACCATATATTTCAGCTTCTGATGGAGCGTAGAAGTTACTGCCCCAGCGGCATGAATCCAAGGCCTCCCGATCAAACAGCTATATGCGGGCTGTATGTCCATGATGTAAAACACTGTATCAAACACCTCCGGACCTACCTGAATGGGTAACGTTATCGACCCGAATACTGACCTCCTCGTGCCGTCAAAGGCCCTCACTACCAAATCACTAGGTGTGCACAACAACCCACGGGTATCCAACTTCAACAGAGCTTTCTTTGGTAGCACGTTCAACGAGGACCCAGTGTCTACCAGCACACGGGATAGAACAATGCCCCGACATTCGATAGAGATGTGCAAAGCATTATTATGATCACGCCCTCGAGGTGTTAAGTCAAAGTCCGTGAATCCCAGTCCATGCCCAGCGTTAACATGTGCCATAACTCCCTCCAGGTGATTAACTGAAATCTCCTGCGGCACGAAGGATGTCTCGAGTACCTTCAACAGAGCATTTCTATGCGCTTCAGAACACAGCAGCAGCGATAATATGGAGATCTTAGACGGGGTCTGCTGCAGGTGATCTACAATCTTGTAATCACTTTTGCGGATTAACCTCATGAATTCTTCCACATCTTTGGCTATCGGCTCTTTCTCTTTACTCCCCGAAGATTCTCCCTCGACAACTTTGTTCTTACCCCTGGCAAGCCTCTCTGCTTCAACCTCAGGCGAAGTGAAAATTCTCCCGCTCCGGGTTATACCGCCCGCTCCCACTATGTTATCTACGGATCCCGATGGCGGATCATTCAAGTCGATCTTTTCCCCATTACAATACACCTCAGCACCGTAACTCCACGGGACTGCTCTTGTGCTTTCAAACGGGACTGGCTTGGCGTTGGTAATAGTAATGGTCGGCCTTTTCGATGATGCCGAAATTGTCACCGATTTGAACGGAATGGTGATCGTAGCAATCTCCCTGCGCTCTTCTACAGATTCTATCTCAACAGACTTCTCTCGCCCCACAGCCCTGTCAAACTGCAAAGTTCCTTCATCAATCAAACTTTGAACTCTCCTCTTCAGCTTCTCACAGCCCTCAGGTTGAATCAGACAATCAGCACACTCTTCGCTGCATCCGGGATAGACACCTCCTTTCAATAAGCACTGCTTTACGTAACTCAAAGGGGTTTTCAGCTCGCTCACTTCTGAGACTAAGTTCAACTCATCATCTGACAAGATTGCATTGGCCCCAGCCCCACCATGCTTGGGCATTGGCTGCTGCGTGATATTGGGACCTTCCTTCCCGAAGTTAATAGCCGTACTATCAAGCAAATCCTGTACTTTATGCTTGAAAGCTAGGCAATTCTCAATATTGTGCCCTGGTGCACCCGAATGGAAGTCACAGTGCTCATTAACATCATATCCGACTGGCGGCTGGCCAGTTGGTGGCGCTAAGGTCCTTTTCTCGACTAACTGCAATTTCAACAAAGTTTGAAGGAGTTCTGCATATGATACCGGCGACACTTCGAATACTCTCCTCGGTCGTGGGTTCTGAAATCTGCGCTGACTATTATTAGGCTGCTGCTGAGCCTGCTGCGGTGGCTGTTGTCTCTGTTGCTGAGGAGGCCCTGGAATGGTTACACTCGCAACCTGCGACTGCTGATGCCAGTTCTGACCTTTATTCTTTCGTCGAGCACCGTATACAGCATTGGTGTCACTCTGCCGTTTACCACCAAACGTCTTCTTATTACCACCTACGGAACTGGACTCACCCGCTTGAATTTTACCAATCTTCACCCCGTTTTCAATGCGCTCCCCCATCAAGATCAACTCAGAGAAAGTACTCATCGAAAAATTGAGCAAACGATCATAGTACATTCCAGAGAAAGTTCCTATGAACATATCCATTATTTCTCGCTCCACCATTGGAGGGTGTACCCTAGCAGCCAGATCTCGCCATCTCTGGGCGTATTCTTTAAAGCTCTCACTAGACTTCTGAGACATGCTTTGCAACTGAACTCGGTTAGGAGCGAGATCGCTATTATATTGATAATGTCGAACAAAAGCCTCTGCCAACTCTTTCCAACTCCTGATCTGAGAAGGCTCCAAGCTCATGTACCACTCCAGCGATGGCCCTGACAGGCTATCCTGGAAGAAGTGCATTAGCATCTTTTCATCCTCAGAATATGCAGACATACGCCTGTAAAACGCGCGCACATGCACCCTAGGGCATGTATCCCCTTTGTACTTATCAAACGACGGTGCTTTGAATTTCAGCGGGACCCTCAATCCTGGGACTAACCCCATATTTGACATATCCAGCCCAAGAGCGTTCTGGCTGGCCAACCCATTTACTTTCTCTTCTAGCAATCTCATCCGATGGTTGTCATCCCTGACTCTCTCATTGCCTTCATTCTGACCAGAGAACACATCCTCCTGGCGATCCTCCCAGCGAGGTACTGCATCGTATCCAACATAATCTGCATCGTGACCCGGACCTGTTTGAACGTACCTGGGGTCATACCTCAGATTACCCATCTCTTGAGTGTTATACGCGCCAGCTCCATATCCAGGATTACCATAACCACCAAACCCAGCCTTGGCGCCAGCCATGCTGCCATATCCCATATTCACACCATTGAAACCCTGGTTACCATTGATACCATTCATTCCGACATTCTCGACGCCTCCATTGAAACCCTGATTGACATTGCCCGCAAATACCCCAGCAGTATCTGCATTGACATTCATATTACCGGTGTTCCCGCCTCCACCTACAGGGCCAGTTTCTCCAGCATTCAAACCGGTTACGGGAACAACGTCAGCACTTTGACGATTCTCAACTCGAGGAGAAGCAACAATGTTCTCACCATGCGGTGTCCCGTTGTTTTCAACCCGTGCGACTATTGGTTGAACCAGATTCTGCAGCTGCTCTTGCCCTTTGGCGATAGTCTCCATAGTTTGCATGAGCAGGGCCATCCTGTCACGCATCTCTTGCATTTCACTCTGCACGTTGTCCATGATCTTCTTCTGATTGATTCTGGTAAAGTAACGGTGGACCCGCTTTTCTGCAATCCTGAAAATACCTGCTTCAAAGATGTGAGAGATAAGATACGCGAATCACAAACCTGCAATGCAAATATGAGTATGTATGCAAAATGCAATGTGTGTCTGTGCATTAGGGATTATCATTCCCCGATTCTAGTGTGATTGTGCCAGTGCAGTGACATTGCTAGCAAGACAATGATTGGAGCTGAATCATAGAAAACCTCGTATATTGCAGAGAAATCCAAGAATACAATATCACTGAGAGTATAATAAGACGGCGTGACCTCAACCAACAATCCTGGTGATGGTCAGCACAAATGCAAATAAAGCATACAAGCTAATACATGAATGATCAAGTACTCCCATGAGCCCGGCACACTTCTATTAACTTCTTGGTCTCTGGATGGCTTGGTCGGGTAAGCAGACCCTCGACAAGCTGGTTTCTTCTCTTGAGAACACGTCGCACGTCACCAGCGGTTTCCTCCCCTGCCCCTTCTCCGAAGCGATCTTCTAGCTTCCGCTTCTGAGACACGGCTTCGTTCCTGCCTTTGATGGCCTTGTTCAAAGCATTCTGGAGACTGTACCTGGCCATTACCTCTTCTTCACACTTATCAATGTTAGCCTTCAACTGCTTCTCGAGGTCAGAAATTTGCTGCTTCAACTTATCTTCCCTCTTCTTGTTGTTGGTCAGCGTAGCATTCCATGTCTTATTGCAAGAAGAGATTTCTCGGTGAGCGGCGTCGAGCGCTTTCTTTTTGGCCTCTAGCATGTCATGGGAGCTTCTGAACTCTTGACCCAGACGTTCGCGTTTCTTCTTTTCCTCAGTTAACTCAGCGCCTAGCCTGTTCACTAGTTCGACCTGCTGTTGGAAAGAACGTACAGCCTTATTTTTCTCACTCCTCATCTGAGCTAGCTCCTTCTCTAACTCTTCATTAATCTTCAGCAAGGCTTCCTTTTCCTTCACAACTTGCTCGTAGACCTCCTTAGTGACAGTGGTTGGCTCTTCCACCGGAATATGAACAGGGACCGGAGCAGCTGGAAATGGCATCAATATCTGTCTGGCTCTCTCCTGGATCCAAACTTTGTAGGGTGCATACGCCTGGCAATCATTCTTCCCCAACAGCGGTTTCCCCTTTCGGTTAATACGCGTCCAGGCATGCCGGAGCTTGGCTAGTAGCTCTCCACTCAAATCACCGGTGAAGTACAAAGATTCCTGTACTTCTTCCTCCTGGGGCGGGTTCATCAGTGCATATCCAAACTGACGGACAAACAAAGAGGGGTTGTAGTTGATGCACCCTTTTCTCCCTATCAACGGAACATTAGGATACCCAGAACAACTGCAAATAAGCTCAGACCCCAACAGATCTCGATCAAACCACTCAACATCTTCAGAAGATAGCCTCATCATACGCTCTGGCCAGTCAGATGTGGTCGCACTATCCACAAAAGGTCCCTTCGAAGGAAGATGGCTCTTGAACCACATATACAACAGAGGCACGCAACAAGAGACATTCTTGCCTCTCCTGTTCTCATTCCTGTAGTGCATCGAGTGGTAGAAGTCCCCGATCAGTGTAGGCACTGGGTTACCAGCAGCAAACAGATGAAATGCATCCATGTCCACGAAGTTTGGGAAATTGGGAAACAGCACGATCCCATAAATGCATAGAGCCAAAATAGCGTTAAAGACCACCCAACACCCATTCTTGGCGTACTCTTGAGCCTTACCAACCAGAAACTAGAGAGAGAAACCCGGAACCCCTTGCCAAGAAGTCATCAACAACTCAGAAGCATTCATATGCAAGGCTTTAGCTAGATCCTCCAACTTGGGTTCAGCAGCAGAGTGAACAAAGGGGACTGCGTTCTGCACTGGCAGCTCAGTAAACTCTACATACTCCTCCATGGTGGGCCCCAAGATAAAATCAGCAAACGTAAAACACCTCAAAGCCGGGTCATAGAATTGCATCAGCGTGTACAGTCCATTCAACTCATCATCAGTGGATCTGCGAACCAAACTCAACAGCCGTCCATAACTCTGCCTGAAGCTTCTACGGACATCCTCATCTACCAGAGAAATCAGACCCAGGAGTGGAGTAATATCAGGAATAGGTAGCTTGTAGGCAACTGTCATCCTCAAACCAGCCATGATCAATATTCAGAAGTCCAGACACTAGAACCGGGGGATATGCAAATGCACCTGCAGCACAGACACACGTTAATGGGATGCAATGATAATGAGTATGCAAACAATGCAATGCAAGCAACATGCAACGGGGACCAAGTGCTATAGCTGAGAAGCCTGAACCATATCAAGAGTCTCAGATAGACCCTCCAATACTCATCAATCCCTGGTCTCAGATAGCCCTAACACAAAGCTCCAACATCGGTCTCTGATAGACCTATAATATAACTCCAATTGGTCTCTGACAGACCTCAAACCATAACTCCAACTGGTCTCTGACAGACCTCAAACCTGGTCTCTGATAGACCTCACAACTATCCATAAATACCCAGGATCTCTGATCAAGAAATAACCGGTATCTGAAGGTCTAGTTACCTGCATAACCCCAAACCCTCTCACAGGTGGATGTCCTAGTAACTGACAAAGGTATGGCATCCTATGCGGTCGTCGGCGTCACAGAATTTCAGGGTTGATGATACTATTCCCAGAAGGAGTGGCATCATCAAATCCTGAAGAGGCCTCACTTAGCCAACTTCCAAATGATCGGTCCCCAGAGTCGACAATCCAACTAACCAGCAACCCGAGCCACCCAAAGGGCAGGACAGGAGGCCAACCAGAAGAACCTCGTCTGAGTGTAGATTTCGCGGGACACTAGGACATGTAAAGCACGTGTGCGCCCACTAATCTCTACTCTAAATCTAGGTGCACTCAAGCCCAGGTTCGGCTTATCTCTCAATCATAGAATCACCCGTCACACCCCACAATACAGCAATAATAATCAATAATAATGCTGAAATGTAAATACAGAAATGTAAATCCATACAAAATCCTCGACGGGAAAACAAGCGCTAGGATTGACTCTCTGAAGGGACGTTGGATCCCAAATGCATAAGAACTATCGCAGTCCTTAGCAGCCAAGGGACGTTAGATCCCCAGCAGAGTTGCCAGCTGTCGCTACTGCGAAAATCGGCGCCGGCTGACAGAAGAGTCGCCACCGTGCGTTATTTATCCCAACGTAGGGAAAGGAAACACTCGAAGTAAACCTCGCAAAAAACGGGAAAAGGTATGGTCATCGCAACCAAAACCTGGGTTCGGGAGTCGGTTACGCAAGGGGAAGGTATTAGCACCCCTCACGTCCATCGTACTCGATGGGATCCACGCTTGCTTGGTTTGTACGGATTTCACTTCTATCTAAACTAAAGGATGAGGTCTGAAAAGAAAAGAAAATATGACTCGGCAAAGCATCGCACTTTATGCCTACGTATTCCCGTCTGGAACGAGAAATCAGAGTCAACGTAGTTCGCCTACCTACGGGAAAGGAGGGGAAGGTTGCTCGCTAGGATATCGCATCCTATGCCTACGTACTTCCATACTGCATGGAAGATCAGAGCAAACGTAGTTCGGGCTACGCACGACACAAGCTGTTCAAGTGTCTTTTATGAAAAATCTCACCTTAAACAAGGGTTTTCTTACTGCAAAAAAGGTTGATGTTTGTTCAAATCTTTTGACGGAAGAAATGAATTAATCTCTGTTATAACCTTTATTAGTGTTTTTCTGTTGTTTTGAAGGAAGAAGAGATGACACTATAAATCCTAGGGTTAAAAAGGGGATAAAAATCTACCCTAATGTTATCATGCATGGGTTAATTCCTAATGTCTATCATGCTCCTCTCTTGCACAGAGAGAAACAGAGATCCTAAGGGAATAGACGGAAACAGCAACAGCAGATATATACAATAAAGCAGTAAAATGCATGAATGCAACAATACAAGCGAGGCAAGGGAGTCCCACTCAACCTCGAACCTAAAAAACAATAGGCAAAAGTGATAAGGATTCACTTTCAACCCAACAAGTTAAACAACAAACAATACAGTCCGGGAAAATCACACAATACATCAAAATTAAAATAGAAAAAGCTAAACAGCAAAGCAGTCTTCATCAGCATCTGGCTTTAATCTTCAGACTTCAAGCAGGCATCAGACTTCTATCTTCAATCTCCCAGTGGCTTTTCTTCAAGTCCCAACCTCCAAGCTGAGGAATCAATCACAAGAGTGAACTGGGTGTTAAGCAATTAGTTGACCACCAAGGGTGGCAAACATACTGCTATCAACACAAAGAATATTTCTCTCAAGAGTTCTATCCCTTAGACATTAGCACCAAGCCTTCCAAAGGAAGGGGGTGAGTGTCTTAGAGAGACTCTGCATCACAGAGAAGGATGGAAGTAATCAAGACCTTCCCTGTTTGAAAATCAAGTTGTCTACTCTAGGGCTCTGCCTAAGTCCTAGATCCTATGAACTTCAACAGCTACTAGCAAGAGATACTCCTCATCAATTCTGGAAGTTGGTCTTCAATCTCTGATCTTCAAATGGACTTCATCATCTCTGGCTTCAGCTCAAACCCCAGGTCCCAAACAAACTCAATACCCCACACACAGACAAAACATAACCCTAAAGAGGGCACACCACACAATCAATCAATATAAGCAATATACCAATAGCAGTAGGGGAATCCTAATATTTTCTAAGGGATCTATCTTATACCCATAACCCCTATATTCCCATACCCCAAAATCAAATCAAAACTCTTAAAAGAATCTAATCTATTTCACCTATGCTCACTTAAAACCCTAATTTTGATCATGTTATTCACACCTAAACAAATCACCTAAGATTAAATTCTAAAATCATGAATTAAATCCTATGTATAAGTTGAGGTCCTAAACTAATCACCCTAAAAAAAATGAGTCCTAAACCTAAAGGGACCT
Organism: Lathyrus sativus; assembly: GCA_963859935.3. Taxonomy (NCBI): domain Eukaryota; kingdom Viridiplantae; phylum Streptophyta; class Magnoliopsida; order Fabales; family Fabaceae; genus Lathyrus; species Lathyrus sativus. The sequence continues at coordinate 345,282,256 of OZ012735.1, read as the reverse complement.
ATGAGAACTAAAATCAACAAAAGTGAGTACTAAACTAAACTCATTAAAATGCTATTCACAAGAAAAATGCATGAAAAATATTAAAACAAAATAAAATGCCATTTTTATCATTTAATATTTTTCTAGACAGAATTATTGACCTAGAGAAAAAAGAACCAATGAAAAACAATCTATTTTCAATTTTTTATGATTTTTTAAAGATGATGAAAATATGAAAGAAAAATAAAATTCAAAAAAAGAATTAAAATGGGGAGGGGGTGCTATAAGCATACAGGCCTAGTTCAAATCTTGATGGGCTATGATGAGGGGGGCGCGAATATTAATTGGCGCTAGGCCCAGCACGCTCAGAAATTCAGAATTAAAAATCAAAGGAAAATAAATGGATCCACGGTGCAAATAGCAATGGTTTACAGTTCATTTTCCAATTGGGCTTCGCTGGGGGGTGGGGATAGGAATCTGAATCCAAGGCCCATAGCTGCGTTTAAGTGAAACGCATCGTTTCACTCTCAGCCATTCCCTCCATTTTCTTCTTCAAATATCAGCCACACGATCAGATGAAAATGTCAAAAATGGGAACCAATCCAACGGTGCATGGCCATCGTCCCCAATCAACCTAGGGTTTCAGAAATTCACAGCTTCCATGCAACCATCTGCAAGCTCCTCGTGCTCTCTCCTCAGGCCATGAAATCAAAACTTATAAAGAGCAAAGTTGCTCTATTCTTCCCCCTGAACACGATGATGCCTTTAGTTTGGACTGAAACTAACCCTAGGATAAAACCCGATAGGTGGAACCTCATGAAATACCAACTGCACTCATCAATGGAACCTCACAATCCTTCAACCTAACTGTCCTATCTTATTCATCATGCTACACTGATCTCATCAAGCCATTGCATGCTCATTAATACTCATTATATAACCTATCCTCGATCATCAAAGTCAATGCACCCTGCCATGGAACCTCATAGAATTCTCTCTATCTCTCAGAAATCAATCACCTATGGTCTCTAAGCATGTTGATCCTAACCATTCCATCTAATACTGCCTAGATAAAGAGATGTAGATTGAAATGCATACCTTGAAATTTGATGAAATAGTTGTGAATCTTTGCACTAGAGACCTTGGCAATCCTCTCAAATGATCCTTAGAGTATGGTGAGCTTTCTGTTTGCAACAATTATGATGATGAGTGCTTGGATTCTTGGATGCAACTCTGGTGCACAATCTTGAATCTTGGACAACAACTCCTTAAACCTCCATTGATGGACCTTGCCTCATGCTCATTCACACTCACAATATACCAAAGATTGAAAAAGAAGAACTCTCTTGAACAGAAATGGAAGATTATGATAATTCTCTCACTTTCTTACAATGGAAGCAACCATGAAATTCTCTCTCTTCTCTCTCTCTTTTCACCAACCCTTTGCACCAATGGCTTCAGTTCATTATATAGATGAGGAGAGACAGATCTAGAAGCTTCTAGATTGATCTTAGAGGATTCTAGAAAGTGGTGGAAAGTTCATGAAAATCTCACTTAATGATACTTTGAAATATCTCATATCATGCTTGCATCCTTTCTAAACTTGTGTTAAAATCTCTTCTCATGAGTTATTGAAAGTGTATGTGTGAAAAAACAAGCCTTTCCTTTCATTATGTTAAGTTTTACAAGGGTGCCTTAATATGCAAGTAACAACATTACAAAGCAAGTCCAATTTTTAACCCCTAACTCAAAAAAGTGGCTGAACCAATGTCTCTAAAATATTGTTTGGAATCAATTTGGTATATTGGATGACCCATTTTGGATTTGTAGATCTCTCAAACCAATTTTTCATTTCAACTTTTTCAACTTATATGCCTTTTTTAGGTCATTTTTCACCAACTTTGGTCAAGTCTCATTCCATGCATTTACAAACTTTCATGACTTCTTTTCTAGACTTAAAATGGCATTTTGAGAAACTTTGATGTTGTGAAGTTTTTCATTTGAAGCTTCCTTGTATGAGTTTTAGGCATAGGCTAAGAATGACCTGTAATCCTCAGATGACCAAAATACCCTTTGCTTGCCAAGACCATAGGTAGAGTTCCACAAATCATATGAAGGCATACCATACCTTTATAGAAATCTAAGACAACAAGGAACAACTCTCATGTTGTCCAAGAATCCATTTGAAATATTCTTGAAGGTCAAAAGTTGCTTGGAAGACAGACAACTTTCACAGACAAATTTCAGTGCCCTCAGATGACCTGTAACTTGCAAGAGCCATAACTTGAGTTCTATAAATCATCTTGATGACTTCCACCACTAAAATTAAATCTATGAAGATACTCTACAAGTTTCATGTGGACCAAGAATTCATATGAAACTTGCATCTTGAGTTACACTGCTTTGAAGTTTGACCTAAATCAGGGGATTTTACACTGAAACCCTAATTTGGTAACTCCAGTTCTCCTTGACTCCTCTTGATTTTTCTTTATCACAACATCATATCCATATCCATGTAGCAAATAATGAATCCCACATTCTTCAAATGCTCCTTGATGCCCTTTAAAACACTTCTTTGACCTAGGATTGACCTAGTGTTGACCCAGTTCACTGACTTTAACTGAGGCTCTTGCAATCATTCCAATGACTTGGTTCTTCTTCAAAAATGATCACATAGGCTCTTCATAACATCCATACACACCTCATGCTCTTGGCTCATAGCTCACACACCCTCTGATGATCCCCAACTAGCCTCAAGATAGGAGAGAATTCACTGATCAACCTTGCAGCTCTTCAAAGCTCAAATTCTCCTCTGATGCCCTGAGTAGACTTGAATATGAATGAAACCCTTGGATATACCTCTTGAGATAAGAATAGCACTTGATCTCCTGATTAAGATAGCTTGCTTATGCTATGCAATGCAGATGAATACACTATGTGCATGATGCTAATGCAAATGACTATGCAATTGAAACATAAACCTAGGTTAGAAAAGGTTGGGCAAATTTTGGGGTGCAACAATCTTCGGACGATATGGAGAAGAATTGTGATGTTCGATCTTGAAACTCTGACACAGTTCCTTCATCATTTTGTTATTCAAATTTGAACCATTATCAGTAATGATTCTCTCCAGAATACCATAACGACAAATAATGTCCTTCTTTATGAATCGGGCTACCACCTGCCTCGTGACATTGGCGAAGGACGCTGCTTCTACCCACTTCGTAAAGTAATCAATCGCGACCAGAATGAAGCGATGCCCATTAGAAGTAGTCAGCTAAATCTTTCCAATCACATCGATCCCCCACATGGTGAAATGCCAAGGAGATGTCAACACATTCAGAGGAGCTGGTGGCACATGCACCATATCCGCATAAATCTGGCATTTATGGCATTTTCTAGCGTATTTGAAACAATCGGATTCCATAGTCACCCAATAATACCCATATCTCAACAACTTTCTAGCCATTACATGTCCACTAGCATGAGTGCCAAAAGAACCCTCGTGGACTTCCTCCATCAACAGGTTTGCTTCAAGTTCATCAACACAACACAGCAAGACCATGTCAAAATTTCTCCTGTAGAGCACATCGTCCTTGTTCAAATAAAAATTACTAGCTAACCTCCTCAGAGTCTTCTTATCCTTGCTGGATGCCCCAGATGGGTACTCCCGAGTCTTGAGAAAATGCTTGATATCAAAATACCAAGTCTTTCCATCAGATGCTTTCTCAACAGCAAACACAAAAGCAGGTCTATCAAGACGCATGATGGTGATAACAAGAGTTTCATTCCAGAAAACGTGGCCAAGGCATCCGCCATATGATTCTCAGCCCTCGACATATGATGAAAATCAACTCTATCGAAGAAAGGCAGCAGTCTCCTTGCATAATCTCTATAAGGCACCAGGTTGGCCTGACGAGTTTCCCATTCTCCTTTGATTTGGTTAACGCCTAACGCTGAGTCACCGTACACATCCAAATTCTTAATCCTCATATCAACGGCCTCTTCTAAACCCATAATGCAAGCTTCATACTCGGCTTCATTATTGGTGCACGCAAATGTCAACCGGGCAGTGAATGGTATATGAGAGCCGTGAGGAGTAGTAATGATCGCACCGATTCTATTACCATATAAATTAACCGCTCCGTCGAAAACCAATTTCCACTGAGATTCTCTCTCAGGACCCTTGTCAGGTAAAGGCTCATCAAAGTCTTTCATTCTCAAAAACATGACGTCTTCATCTTGAAAATCAAACTTCATCGGCTGATAATCCTCAATCGGCTGTTCCACGAGATATTCCGACAGGACGCTTCCCTTAATGGCTTTCTAGGAAATGTACTGAATATCATACCCTGTTAAAACCATTTGCCATCGAGAAATCCTTTTGGAGAGTGCTTGTTTTTCAAAGACATACTTGATCGGGTCCATCTTCGAAATCAATAGGGTTGTGTGATTTAACATGTATTGTCTCAAACGCTTAGCGGCCCAAGCGAGTGCACAACATGTTTTTTCCAGCATTGAGTACCTTGACTCACAATCGGTGAGCTTCTTACTCAGGTAGTAGATGGCGTGCTCCTTTCTACCTGACTCGTTCTGTTGACCGAGCACACATCCCATTGAATTCTCAAGAACCGTGAGATACATGATCAGCGGTCTCCCTGCAACTGGAGGCATGAGTATTGGAGGTTCCTGCAAATATTCTTTTATTCTTTCGAAAGCCTTCTGGCAATTTTCATTCCACCTGTCCGTTTGATCTTTTCTCAGCAATTTGAATATTGGTTTACAAGTGGCTGTAAGATGAGATATAAACCTTGCAATGTAGTTTAATCTCCCAAAAAAACCACGAACCTCTTTTTCCGTTCTCGGCTCAGGCATTTCTAGTATAGCTTTTATTTTGGCAGGATCTACCTCAATACCCTTTTCACTGACAATGAAACCCAGTAACTTTCCAGATCTCACCCCGAAGGTGCACTTGTTAGGATTCAGCCTCAGCTTGAACTTCCTTAGCCTTTCAAACAATTTCAGGAGATCGACCAGATGTCCCTCCTCTGTATGTGACTTTGCTATCATGTCATCAACATAGAATTCCACCTCATGATGAATCATATCATGAAACAAAGTAACCATCTCCCGTTGATAAGTTGCCTCTGCATTTTTCAATCCAAAGGGCATCACCTTATAGCAAAAATTCCCCCACGGTGTGATGAAAGTAGTTTTCTCCATGTCCTCTGGGGCCATCTTGATTTGGTTATACCCAGAGAAGCCATCCATGAACAAAAACACAGAATACTGCGCGGTGTTATCAACCAACACGTCAATATGAGGGAGCGGGAAGTCGTCATTCGGGCTCGCTTAATTCAGATCTCGATAATCAACGCACATCCTGACCTTTCCATATTTCTTAGGCACAGGAACAATATTAACGACTCACGGAGGGTAATTCGTGATAGCAAGAAACCCAACATTCAACTGCTTTTGAACTTCTTCTTTGATCTTGACTGCCATGTCAGGCCTTGTCCGTCTCAACTTCTGCTTGACTGGTGAGCATTCTTCTCTGAGAGGTAACCGGTGTACCACAATATCTGTATCCAGCCCAGGCATGTCTTGGTAAGACCAAACGAAGATATCCTTATACTCATGGAGCATTTCAACCAATCTTCTCTTGACACTGTCTTCCAATGAAGCCCCTACTTTAACCTCTTTCATGTCATCCTCGGTACCCAGATTAATAATCTCAATACCCTCCTGATGAGGTACAATAACCCTTTCCTCGTGCTTGAGAAGCCTGACTAACTCTTCGGGTAGTTCACAATCTTCATCAGTCTCATTTTCAGCTTGATAAATGGGATTATCAAAGTCATACGAAGTCATAGCCGAACCTGAATCAATGGCATTGGATAGAAAAGACTTGCATGAGGATGTTATGTTTATTATGCGATGCAACAAACAAAACACATTGCCATTTTTATTTTAAGTAAAAATGCAAAAAAAAAAAACAAGAAAAACAGGGATTACAATATTTGAATGTGAAACGTCTTTTATTAATGATAAACTATAAATAACAAGAAGGCCCCACAAATGGGTCACTACGTCTTGGGCAGAACGTAGGACTGATCATAGTTAAAACAATGAACATTACTCTGCAGCAGTAACATGAATGACTTCTTCGGTGGTCTAGTTGCACAACTTCTGGCCGGGAGTACATGGACTGATCCACGCATCCATGTCGCAGTCACTGTCACCTTCATCGTCTTCAACGACATTGATCCTGTCGAATATCACACCACTGCTGGTGAACTGAACAGGTCCCCTATATCTCGAAATCTGAGAAGAACTGGAGGGTTTGTATCCCAGGCCGAACTTGTCCTGCTTGACAGGAACATCGAGAACTCGACCCCACTTCTGAGACGAGCCGGATTTGACGATGGCACGGGCTTCCTTGAGCGACGACATCGAAACCTCTGGGCCTTTGGCTTCTACAGGAGACTTCCCCTGAATCTGAACTATTTCAAATGCATGGCAGAGCATTTCATGGATCTCACCATCTATTTCTACATACTTGAAGGATGACAAATGGCTGACCATAATGTCTTCTTCACCATACACGGTGACTATCTTCCCTTCCACCATGTATTTCAGCTTTTGATGCAATGTTGAGGTGACTACCCCGACAACATGTATCCAAGGTCGGCCAAGAAAACAACTATATGCTGGATGGATATCCATAATATAGAAAGTTGCATCAAAGATCTTCGGCCCTATCTGAATAGGCAGCGTGATTTCTCCAAACACCGATCTCTTTGATCCAGCAAAAGCTCTCACGACCAAATCACTTGGCGTGCACAACAAACCCTGAATGTCCAACTTCATCAATGCCTTCTTCGGAAGCACATTAAGGGATGATCCCATATCAACCAAGACATGTGACATCAGAGATCCTCTACACTCCAACGATATGTGCAGAGCACGATTATGGTTCCTCCCAGCAGGAGTCAGATCTAAATATGTAAAGCCAATACCATTATCGGCATTCACATGAGCGACTACCCCCTCCAACTGATTGACAAAAATCTTCTGGGGTACGTACGCTGCATTCAAAACTTTCAGCAGAGCATTGCAATGCGCCTCCAAACTCATCAACAATGACAAGATAGAAATCTTTGAAGGAGTTTGATTCAAGTGATCCACAATTTTGTAGTCACTCTTCCGAATTAATCTCATAAATTCCTCCGTATCCTTTGAGAGATCATCAGTAACAACCTGGGGTTGGGCATTCTCTTCAATCACCGCTTGAAGCTTACCCCTGTCATTCTTATCAGCAATAACCTCTGGTGGAGAAAAGACCCTACCACTTCTGGTAATACCTCCGGCATCGACTATGTTCTCAACCGACGAACTTCCGCTTGTCGATTTTATCCAATCTTGTTTCTTCCTATTAAAGAACACTTCTCCCCCATAGTTCCATGGGATAGCTCTAGTGCTCTCGTACAGCATGGGCCCAGGTATAGTAATGGTCACCGGAGCTGGCCTAGCAGGCGCTGAAATATTGATAGTCCGGTATGGAATGGAAATAGTAGCAACTTCGTTTCCGTCATCACTCACCTTGTGCTCGACATCTTCTTTCACGACTTTGTCAAACTGCAAATAACCCTTGTCAATCATTCTATGAATACCCCTCTTCAAAAGATCACAACCCTCAAGCTGCGCTTCACACTCTGAGCAATCAGCAGAACAACCAGGAAATACTCCCTTCTTCAACAAACAAGCTTTCAAAAAACCCAGCGGAGTTTGTAAATCTTCAACATCAGTTATCAGATTCAACTTTTCACCCTCAATAACGGCATTGGCTCCTGCCACCCCATGATCCGACATCGGGTTCTGAGTAACATTGAGCCCTCATTGGTGAAATTAATAGCTTTGGAATCAAGCAAATTCTGGACCTTATGCTTAAAAGCTTTATAATGGTCAATGTCATGGCCCGAGGCGCCAGAGTGAAAATCACAATGAGCGTTTGCATCGTAGCCAGGAGGCCGTATACCTGTGAGAGGAGCCAAGGTCCTCTTCTGAACCAACTGTAACTGCAGCAAATGCTGTAACAACTGAGAATACGGTATTGGAGGATTCGTAAATTGTCTATCCGGCATCCGACGCCTAGCAGGATAAGGTCGCGGAGCATTGCCTTGTTGCGGAGCTGCGATCGGGATATTTACGGTAGCAACTTGGTGATGCTGACGAGACTGAGCTCTACCCTTACCCTTATGCGAGATAACATTTTCATCCCCTTCCCTTCTCTTGGGGTTTGCAGAATACGGCTTTTTCGTTCCTCTAGAAGAGGATCCACCACCATTGGAAATCTTACCAGACTTGATTCCACTTTCAATTTGTTCACCAGCAATCACCAAATCAGAAAACCCTGTAGACATGCAGCCTATCATTTTCTCAAAGTACACACCCGGTAACGAAGCCATGAACAGGTCAATCAACTCCCTCTCAACCATAGGGGGTTGCACCCTTACAGCTAGATCCCGCCATCTCTGGGCGTATTCTTTAAAACTCTCAAAAAAATTTTGCGACAGACTCTGCAATTGTACCCGATTGGGTGCCAGATCACTATTATATTGATAGTGACGCACAAAAGCTTCAACAAATTCTTTCCAACTACGAATATGGGTCCTCTCAAGCCCCATATACCATTCCAACGAAGCCCCTGCCAGACTATCCTGGAAGAAATGCATCAACAACTTCTCATCACTAGAATAAGCAGACATTTTTATGAAGTATGCCCGAATATGTACTCTGGGACAAGTTGTTCCTTTGTACTTATCGAAATCGGGCACCTTAAATTTGGGGGGAATCCTGACCCCAGGAACCAAACCAAGATCAGACATATCTAAACCCAAAGAGTTCTGATTCTCCAACAATTTCATCTTCTCCTCAATTAGTTTGAACCGTCGGTAAGCTTCAGTCGACAAATCGCCCTCCAGATCTTTCACAGAAAATATATCATCCTAATTATCCTCCCAATGAGGACCAGCAACCCCGTGCACCGCACATACACTGCCATTACCAGCAATATTACCGTTCTCACCAGCAACTCCTCCGCCCGGAGGTACAACAACAGTAGGAATACCTTGAGGAATAGACCCACCAACCGGAGGATGAACAACACCAGCTCCTCCGTGCAAAACACCATCTTCATCAACTAGTGCTATCAACGGTTGGATGAGAGTTCTCAACTGTTCTTGTCCACTAGCGACGGTCTGCATTAGTTCCATGAATTGGGCCATACGAGCCCTGACCTCCTGCAATTCTGCCTGAACCTGACCCATCACCTTCTGCTGATTCCCTCGAGTAGAATACCTATGGAAACTGAATTCTTCAATCCTGAACTGAAGAAAACCAAGCAGAGATAAGAACACAAGTCCACCAAGAACAACCTGCCATGCAAATGAGAATACAAGATGCAAAATGCAAACATATCTATTATGCACAGGGAGATCTTCCCCTTTGATTCCGGTTTCAAAAAACAAGAACAACAGAGATGGATAAGAACACCATAATAAATCTTCTCATATATCAAGTAAAGCTGAAACAACAAAACCAAATGAGAAATATCAGCATACAAAGAGTCATTGATCTCATCCAACATCTCTGGTGATGATCAAGATACCAAATCAAATGAAACTACAAAAGATAAAACTCCTAGTAGCCATGATCTCTACGCCACTCCTGAGACTCCTCAAGCATCTCCTTCGTATCAGGATGATCTGGCCTCTCCATCAATTCTCGGATAAGGACACCCATCTTGCGTATCACATCCCAGAGATAATGACAATGATCTTCCCAAGCATCTTCGCCGAAGGCATCCTTAAGCCTGGGTTTATTCACCTCTGCCCGAATCTTGAACTCTTCAAGGGCTGATAAAGTCTCTTGGTATTTATGCTCGATCGTGCTCTTGCAGAACGTTTCTAGCAATACCTCTCTCTCTTTAGCCTTGAATTGCACTTTCAGCTTATCGACCTGAACACGAAGCTGATCTTCTCTACTCTTGTTGGTAGTCAAGGTAGCATTCCATTGCTCATTGAATTTGGATATCTTCAGATAGGCTCTATCTAAATCCTCCTTCTTACTTCTCAGAACATCACAAGTGCTTTTCAGATCAAGACCGACTTGCTTCCGTGCTTGTACCTGATCAGCAAGTTCTTCCTTCAACTTAGTCAACAATTTTGTGTTTGTCTTGGCCAAATACACAGCTTCACCCTGATCATGCTTCAACTGAATGATTTCCTGCTTCAACTCTTCATTCTCTTTGCGCAGCTCTTCCTTCTCTGCCCAAAGCTTGGTATATCTCAAGATATCAACGGTCGTAGGCGTCTCGATGACTAAGGGATAGAATGATGCTTCAACAGGAAATGGCAACAATACCTCTTCAACCCTCTTCTGAATCCAATCCGAATATGAATCATAGGCTCTACAATATCCTTTGCCCAAAGAAAGCTTTCCCTTCTTATGAATCTTGCCCCACACGTCCATGAATCGGGCCGAGATACATGGATCAGCTACCCCCGAGAAGTACAAAGATTCTTGCACTTCCACTTCTTTCGGAGGTCCTTTCAAAGCATAACCGAATTGTCTCACAGCAAGAGAAGGATTATAATTGATACCGCCTTTCCTCCCTATCAAGGGCACATTAGGAACGCTACCACAACTGAAGATAAGCTCACGACCCAGCAAGTCTCAATTGAACCAGACAATATCCTTCTTCGTTAAACCCATAAGCCTCTTCGACCACTCAGATGAATTCGCGGAATTAACAAAAGCTCCTGGGCGAGGAAGGTGATCAACAAACCACTTATGCAATAGCGGTGCGCAACAAGAAACCATCTTTCCTCTTCTTTTCTCATTCTTGTAATGCACTGAATGATACAAGTCTCCTAGAAGAGTAGGTACGGGGTTCTTGGAAGCGAAGATATGAAAAGCATCGAAATCCACAAAGTCTGGTACATTGGGAAACAACACAATGCCATAGACACACAGAGCCAAGATAGCACTGAAAACCACCCAACAACCTTTGTCAGCATACTCCCGGGCTTTGTCGACCAGGAAGGGTAAAGTAAATCCAGAGACTCCATTTCTACTGATAACATGACCTACCAAGTCAGAGGCGCTCAAATAAAGAGCGACATACAACTTCTCGAGATTAGGTTCTTCGTCGGAGCTAAAGAAAGGCACTTTGTTCAGAATCAGAACACCTAAAATGTAAGCAAATTCCTCCAAAGTCGGAACCAACACATAGTCCGGAAATGTGAAGCATCTCAGTAGAGGATCATAAAACTGCAACAGGGTATGAATAGCTCCATGGTCATAAGTCGTAAGCTTACGGAAAAACTTCAGAATTCCACCATATTGTTCTCTGAAAGCTGCAAGAACACCAGGATCGTCCAGGGAAATATACCAAATAAAGGTCCCAACTCAAGTGTCGGATACTTGTACACAACAATCCTCTTTCTACTAACTTCCATCTTTGAAGAAGACCAGTACTAGAATCAAGGGAAAGACGAGAACCTGTAACACACACAAATATGCAATGTTAAATGCAAGATGATTATGCAAATGCAAACATGGGATCAAGGTATCCAATGCTCAAATTCGCTGCTGTGCTGTTGACTGAATTCAACCAGAGCTCCGCTCTAATCAGAACATTGAGATAATACACTGGATAGAACACTCAGGATCAAAATTCTGCACTGATGAGAAAATCAGGGTTGGTTGAAGGCCAGGTTTCCTGCAAAAACCCATCCCTCTCACATGTGGGTTCCAGTCTTGAAAGGTACGACATCCTATGCGGGTTGTCAGTGTCACAGACCTTCGAGAAACGATGATACGTTCACCATTTCCGGTTTGGCATCATAGTCTAACGAAGCGGCCTCACTTAGCTGACTCCCTAAATGAACGGTCTCTAGAGTCGACAGTCTCTCTAAGTCAATATTCCCTTAATTGCACCAGACGCGCAGGATAGAACATTTCCAAAGAAAACCTCGTCTGAATGTGAATTTCATGCAAGCTATTATGCAGCCAGACGCCACACAAGCTCCCGTTAATCTCCACTCTAATCCTATGTGTATACTCAAGCCCAGGTCCGGCTTATCTCTCGGTGGAACAACCCAACCCACAGCACAACAACAACAAGAATGCAAAATGCAATAATATACAACAGATAACGTACATAAAGCAAAAACTGCACAAAAGTAAACACCCAAAGACGCAACAGACAAGCGCTAGGAGTGACTCGCATAGGGAACCAGAGATTCAGGGTTCGGTCCCCAGCAGAGTCGCCAGCTGTCGCAAATACGAAAAACACCCGGCGGAAAACAGAAGAGTCGCCACCTTTTGTTATTTATCCCAAAGAGAGGGAAAGGAAACGATCGGAAAAACCTAAAGAAAAAAAGGGAAAGACAAGGTCATCGCAACCAAGTCTTAGATTTGGGTGTCGGTTACGCAAGGGGAAGGTATTAGCACCCCTCACGTCCATCGTACTTGACGAGATCCACGCTTGTTGTCTATCTAAGGGTGTGTTTAAACTACCTACGCTACAGGCTTGCGGGACAAAAAGAAAAGAAAGAGACTCGGCAGAGCATCACCGCTTTGTGCCAACGTATTCCCTCGTGCAATGGGAAAGTCAGAGTCAACGTAGTTCAGCTAACTACGGGAGAGAAAGGGGGAAGGTTGCTCGCCAAGACATCGCGTATTGTGCCTACATACTTTCATCTGGTATGAAAGATCAGAGAAAACATAGTTCGGGTTGACACGAAATCACAGGTTGATTAAGTGTTTTAATCGAGTAAGGTTAAACCTCCGTTCCAGCAGTTACGAACTAAGCCTGTTTGCGGTAGAACCGAAGCTTAACAACTCTCTTTTCTGAAAAAAGTTTCCGATTAATCCCGAAGGAAAAAAATTTTGAATTTTGTTTTATGTTTTTTAGTGAAGTGAATTAATTCGGTTTGTGATTCACGTTGCACTAAAGACTATGACATGGAGGCGAATGCGTCGTATATCGCCCCAAACGGGACGTATACTAAAAACTCTAGATAAGCGAGAGGAGACCCCTCACTCATCATTCCCCATGTAGCTTAAGGCTCGTAGCGCACAATGTTTATCACCTTTATTAAATGAGTTAGCATGGTTTTGAGATGAGAAGAGAGACGCACGGAAGGTCTAAGGGAAACTCGACCCTAACATTGTCATGGAAAGTGATCCTAAAGTTTGGATGAAAAGGGGAAACATCTACCCTAATGTTAGCATACATGGATTGAACGCCTAATGTTTCTCCTACTCCCATCCTAAACGGAGGGACTAGGAATCATGTGGGGATCATGGCAAAAAGGCACAAGAAGAACAAAGGAAAGATCAATCACAAGTAAAGAAATGCAAACATGAAAATGCACATTTAGAATGGTGGGAGGGAGGAAAAATGTGTGGGGCAGCAGCCGCAACAAACGCGTCTCGACCTCAACAGCGATGCAAGAATGATGCAAACATGTGGGGAAAACAAGAGATGAAAGCAAATGAACGTGCAAACAAATGATCAATTCGAACCACACATACACAAGCATGCAAACAATTGGAAAATGATCATTCATGTCAACAAAATCATGATTAATCAACCACAAACAGTGACAAATATCTAAAGCAATTCAATCCTAATGCATCACACTGATCTATGATGATTCGAATCGAAACGATATGCGAACATGCAAGCAAAACAACAAATATGACATTCTGGCACAGTGTTAATCGGTTAACACCTTAAAAAGTTTGGAAAATCTGATGTTTTGAATAAGTTAATCGGTTAACCATATGCATTAACCGATTAACACTATTAACGTTTGAAATTTTTTTGAAAATTTGAATTGGTTAACCGGTTAACCATATAGGTTAACTGGTTAACACTGCACCAGAAGCTAAAAACAGCAGCAGAAAATCACTTCTAGCAACAGAACAACTTATTCAAAGTTCCAACAGATCAACTTATCAATTAAGCACGAAATTGACAACAGAAAACAGAGATCCAACAACATGGATACACAATTACACATCCATATCACAAATCGAACGGATCGAAATCAACAAAATTCAATCAAATATGAAGATTAACATGATAAGCTCAAAAATTAAATCGGATCGAGAACTCCAACCTTCGAAGCGGAGATTTGTTTCGGTAAATGTTGATCAACTAAATTTGAGCCGATCAAATGCTAGAAATCCGGAAAACTTTAAGATCCACAATAATTGTTGTTGTATGAATGAAGATCCACCAAATTTGAGTCAAAAAGCTTCAAATAATCACTTCTAGATCCAACTCCAGATTCAAATCCAAGGTTGCACAAAAATTGAAGATGAAAATTGATTCAATGATGATGGTAAATGGAGGTTTATGCTCAAGAATCCATTGATTCCAATGAAGAATCAAGAACTCCTAATGAAAAAGAGCTTTGAGTGATTTTTGGAAATGGAGAAGTTGAGGGAATTTGAGAGAGAACAATGATCAATTCTGAAAAATGGATGTGAGAAATGAAAATTGGATGGTGAGGTTTGGAGTGGATCACTGTCGCGGTGAAATTTGGATACCAAACTATTGATTAGCTTGAATCTTTAATTCATTTGCAACCGTCTTTGATTTATCCAAAGGAAAGGTTAAAGGAAGGAAAACCTATTTTGCATTGTAAACACAACGCGAGGAGAGATCTAAGGTCCGGGGGTTGGTTAAGCTTAAGGAAGGTGCTAGCATCCTAAGTTTCTGTAGTACTCTACAGGAACCTCTTGTTTTAATTTGCTTATTGCTAAAATTATCTGCTTAAGGGTAATGCTAAGTGTTAAAGGTAAAGTGAAAGACCTAAGGGGGTTAGTCCTAAGTATACTCGCCAAGACGTTGCATCTTGTGCCTACATATTCTGACGGGAATGGAATCAGAGTATCTGTAGTTCCCCATAAGGGTTAAGGAGTTCTTTGATTGTGGTCAAAGTTCCAAAGGGATACAAACGTTCATAGGGAAGCGCTTATTTGGAGTGCGGAGACTCCTACTCTACGTTAAAATGAAAAGGATGAAGGTATGTCCACGACGGGACACCTAAAAGGTGAGTACGGAGACTCGAATCCTAAGGCTAGGATAAACGGAGAATGTCCACGGAGGGACGCCTAGAAAGGTGAGTACGGAGACTCGAATCCTAAGGCTAGGATAAACGGAGAATGTCCACGGAGGGACACCTAAAAAGGTGAGTACAGGGACTCAAATCCTAAGGCTAGGGCGAGGGTAAAGGTATTGACACGGGGGTCAAACATGTGAACCTTTCCTTTGGAGGGGTGCAAGGTGACAGATTAATGGTGAAAGATGCGAGAATTTAAACCATACAAACAGCGGAAATTAAAGTGTGGAAAGATAAACGCAATTATTTGTTCGCGAGGTTACATTCCAGAAACATATACAATAATAATGAAACTTAAATAGAAACGCCATGTAATAACAGTATACATAAGATGAAAAAATGAACACACACATTAGTAGGCAAAGTCAAACGGTAATCAGATGAATTATGAGACAAAAGTGCAAAATTAGAGATTCTTGTTGTTTATTTTTTTGATATAAAGAAGAAGTTTTGATTTAGGTTAAAAGAAGATCTAAAAAATTTTGAATTTTAATTTTCGAAAACAGTTTCAACTTAATTATCTAAAAGAAATTTTATTTTTAAAAAAGGTTTAAATTTTAATACTAAAATGTGTTAGTTTAATATTATTATTATTTTTTTTAAAATTTAGTTAGCATTTTAAAAAAAAAAGGTTTAGGTTAATAGAAAGGTTTAAAAACCAGATTTTTATTTATTAATTGGAAAAAGTTTTTAATAATATTTATTTTAAAACAGATTTCATCATTTAGTTATAAAAAAAAGGTTTAACAAAATAATAATAAGGATAATTATAATAATAGATCACAAAAATATAAAATAAAGAGGAAGTTGGGCCGGTAGAGTGTCCAACCCAACCCGGTTGCATGTCGTGATTAAACACAAGGGGACAATCAATCTAGGGTTTCAAACCCTATTGTGTCTCGCGGCGCCGTTCACACTTTATCTCTTCTATCTCTTCGTCTTTCATGGCGTTCTTATCGTCTTTCTCTCGCGGCCATTGACCCATCCTGAAACAAACATAGATGATGTTAAACGTTTATAACACTGATTATTACTCACGTTTTTGAGGGTTTCGCTGGAAAAAAAAGGGGCCGATGATGTCGGAGCTGAGGCTCGAAGAAGGTTGATTGCCCGTCTCCTGTGAGGATGACGATGGCGATCTTCGGTTCAATTCGTTTGTGGTGATGAGTACGATCGATGGTTCGGCTTTGATGATTCACGGTTTATGTTGGGTGATTCTTTGAACGATGATGACAATTATGCTTTCGTCTGAGTTCGCGGCTGTCTTTCGGTTTGTTAGGTTTTTGTGTTCGTTTGCGACCGTTAGGGTTTTAATCAGGTGATTTCAATCCTTTTTATACCCATCTCTGATTTTGGGCTTGGATACTTTGGATATACGTTATTTTTCACTGAAATTGGACTCTGATGATTGAGATTTGATTCTTTTTTTGATTGATTTTATGGATACGATTTTTTGGATTTGATTTTGTTTTCAGAACGGATATCCTTTGGATTTGATTTGAACTTTCCTTTTTTGACTCGTTTGATAAGGATTTGGTTTGGTTTTTCAGATGTGGATCCTTTTTGACACGAACTGAACTGGTTATTCGGATGCGGTTTGGATATGCCAACTCAGTTTATTGCTGCTGACCTGACTTCTCTGATGCTCTCTGATCTTTCGTTGATTTTGCAGATGTTCGAACCGTCTTTCTTTTTGATATCCAGCCCCCTGGTGCGGATTTCATTCTGATTTGGACTTGGTTCTATCTGATGCAATTTTGCTTCGATATCTGGTTTTTTGTTTCGAACATACATTCACTTTTCTTCTTCTTCTTCTTCTTTCAGAGGGAGCTTTAAGAGTCGGATATTGCTGGATTGACGCCACCGAGGGAGGTTTGACGCGGTGATGATGACAATTTGTCTGAACCGTCGAGAAGACGATATTGTTGCCATTTGCCTTTGATTATGTCTGGATTTTACTAAGAACTTCAGTGATGATGACCTTGGGTCTGAACTGATAATTTGAACGTGGTTGCCCCCTTGAATGTGGCTGGCGGCTTCGAAGAATGTTGAGAATTTGTCCCAAATTATTGTATGCTCGCAATTCTGTTATCCTCGGTGCTCGGTAGGGAGTTGGTAACAGGCTTCAGCCGTTGCCCTTCCAGCCGCTCGAGTTTCATGCCCGATGATGAGCTGAACTGAGGGCTGAATTTTAATTCATTCATTTTGTTATTTGCTTTGACTCATGTCTCTCAACGGTATTCCCATTGCTGGCTGTTTTTCTTACTTTAACAGGTTAGAATGGCGCTGGTGAAGCGTTTGGCTTCAGCGTGATGTATTGGAAACTCGTACTTGCCGCGAACGGGATGACCGAGAAACTCTCGTAAGTTCTTGAGAGTAGCCCAGCTGCTCTTCCATCTCTATGTTCTAAATTACATGATAATTTGGTGTGTGTCGTGATGCAGGTTGCACCGTCTGGTTACCGTAACTCCGCTGATCAGTTTTATGAGTATTTGGAGGATGATATTTGCTGTGAAAAATGAGTAACCATCGGAGCGTCGTGCTTGGCTGCCGAATGCGCGTTCTCGACACCAACAGATATCTGCAGGAACACTGCTAGCTTCTCAAATAAACTCCTCTCAAATTCAGCCCTGTCAAGCCCTCTGTTCAAGATCTTGGGACAACAGCTTCAGTTTTATATTCTTGGCTGATTTTAATATGTAAACAAGGCTTTGTAACTTGTGTAAACTTGTTAGTTATTTTTGTAATGTTCATGTTTGGAATTATGGCTAAAACTGAGTTTGTATATTTGAATGTACCGTCCCCTATATTAAATGAATGAGTTCAGTACTTTGTACATCGTGTGTGACTTGTTTGATGAGGCCAAAACGGATGCCTTCAGCTAAAGAAAATTAGAATGTCTAATAGAGGTCTTAACTTCTCACTCAAAGCGTAAAAAAAATGCACGGGCTTGTTCCTTCGACCATCCCATGAATTGGACTTGCTCTTAAATACAGGCATATCCGTTAACCTTCTAAACCATGTACCCTGTTAACCTTCTAAACCATATACCCTTTGATGCAAACAGCAGCCAAACATGGAGTTAGATTCCATCATTTTTCGGGGTCAATAACCGTAAAACATTCCCAAATGATAGTTTGTCTTTGATTGGAGCAACCTGACTTTAACATCAAATATTCAATTAATTTCCACTGATCAAATAGTTCCTAACAAGATTCATGAACAAGAATCCAACAATCACCGAATCGAATCTTAGCAGCTCTAGTACATATTGTTAGCACAACCCATATATTCTAAATTTCCAACATATTCTAAATCGAACCGCCCATAATTGATAGAAACAGAAATGTTTGGGGGCGACTAAAAATAGAAGAAAAGAATTGAACTGAGAAAAATCCAATTGCGTTTCTGACGAAGCACTTCGGTACCAACCAAACCAGATCGACACCTCAGTATAATCAAACCATGTGGCAAATGAATGTCTCAGAAATAATGTCTCAATTATCTCAAAACTTGGCGACAACTCATCTCCAAAAAAATCTTCAACGACAACGTGAAAATGACCATTTTGCCTTTGTCACAGTTAAAGTGCCCCTGATGCAATTCCTGCAAAACAAACAGCCAACGTAGCCCGTTAGTGGTTAGTTGATGCAAAAAATGAGATGCTATGCGATATGAATCGACTAAATATAAGGGTAAAAATTTGGGGTATTACTTGAACTAGTGGTTTCATGGAGCAAGGAGGTGGGATCTTAAGGTCAAAAATTAGGGTGCAACAATCACTTAAATATGACTTAGGTTTGAATCCCAAAGCAAGGATTGGAATTTGGATTGGAAATCAAGGCTTGGAATGTGGAATGGGATTTTGGAGGGAAATCTGAAATTTAAAGGTGTTCTAGATGCTTCCCAAGTGAAAATTTGAATTCCAAGCTGATTAAAATTGGACCCCAAGTGCATTTGGCTTGCAAAATCACGTACAGGGCAAAATCTACTATAGTTTACTAATTAACCATATGCGTTAATCGGTTAACACTGTTAAAAATTCAAATATGGGCTACTTCTCCTTTGGTTAATCGATTAACCATATAGGTTAACCAAATAACACCTTCAAATTTTGAATTCTGGCGCCTTTTGGTGGGAAATCTGTCCATTTGCCCTGTTTCAACTATCTGGAGCTCTGTTTAGTTGCTGAACCTCATTTTTGACCGTTGTCACTGTGAAAATGCTTGTTATGAGCCTGAGTGTTGCTTTCTGATCTGAAATTAGCCTGCAAAATAAAAATCGATCGCCTGACCGCTGGGCAAAATAAATGCCTGAAGCTCTTGATGCTTGCTGTTCGTGGTTTTGTCTTTTTGCACCGAAATGAACTTGAGCCACAGGAACGCCTTGATCCCATGCCTCGAGAATGAATGCTACGCAATGCAAATGCTAAATGCAAAAATGAAACATAAGCCAGTTACGGTTAAAACGAAAGGCAAATTTTGGGGTGCTACAATATGATAAAAAAAAAAAAGAAGAAAGAGAATGCTTGCTTGGAAGAAAATTAGTGGAAAACAAACATGAGTTGTGAAATAAGAGTTGTGAAGGTTTCAAATGAGAAACAAGTGAAACGAAGTTGAGTTGTGTAAATAGTTTGTACAGTGAATGTCTCTTTTGCGTCGGCAATTTCGTTTTCAATGGCCTTAGATATGTCTTTTGTTTGTAAACCCGACCAAGGTACAACCGAAAAGACCTTAGTGATCTCCTTGCTTCCGCATTTTCATTTATAATTGTTAGAAATTGTATGAATTGAATTGATTTTTGAACTGTTTGTTGGAGAGTGAAATTGTCCCTGCGGTTGCAAACGCGTAATTTCTTCAATCCTTGTTCAAAGAGGAGAGATAGGGTGATTCATTCAGGATAACATTGTTGTGGATTGATACATGTTTGCATTACTTTAAGGCTTTAGTTCTTGTGTATTATGTTATTCTAACCATTGGGAACTTGTGTCTGCGGAAATTCGTGTGTTTGTGTCGTTTGATCCGATTTCGGAGAAATCCTTTTCTTAAGCAAATCCTCTTGTTCACTAAGAGGCATACTTTGCTTGAGGGCAAGCAAGATTCTAGTTGGGGAGAGTTTTTAGATGCCTAATTGTTCTTATTTGAGCTATCAAATGTGGGCATCTTTCACTCCTTTTTGTCGAGAAAGTATTCAAAATCGCGCTTGCTTTGGTTGGTTTGCAGCATTATGTGAAAGGATCTTGGTATCTTTAATTTGTGTCTTATTTGCAGGATTTAGGCATGAAAGAGTAGAAACTTGAGACACAAGAAAGTTGACAAAGAAACCAAGAAAGAAAGAAAACATCAGCAAGCTCGCCTAGCGAGGGAAGTAGCGAAGCACTCGCTAGGCGAAGCCGCAGCGAGATTTCATCGAGCACTCCCAGACTTGGACAGTGGAAAAAAGACCATAAACTCGCTAGGCGAGTGAGGTAGCGAAGAGATCTCTAGGTGAAGCACCAACGAGCAGGTTGCGAGCACCTCTAGATTTTGGGAAGAAGCAAAAGGAGCATAAACTCGCTAGGAGAGTGAGGTAGAGAACAGCTCGCTAGGCGAATCAGCAGCGAGCAAGCAGCGAATGCTCCCAGACTTGGACAACGGCGAAAAGACCCTAAGTTTGCTAGGAGAGCAGCGTAGCGAATGACTCGCCTAGCGAGCATGACAGCACACAACCACTTCTATAAGTAGCATGAGCTACTTTTTGGAAAAGATCTTATTTTTTTTGTACTTGCATTGAGAGGATTTTTCTGACCTAGAATCTCATTTCCTTCATTCTTCATCATCTCTTAGCAACATTTCACAAAAAGAAGGTGGATTCCCATCCATTCTCGATTATTCGACTTGGATATTGATCAACCTTCTCCCGAAACTTGTTGCTCAAGTCATCATGAAAATGAGTAGCTAAATCCCTCTCTTGTCAAGGTTAGGAGTAGTTGGTTCAGATTTTATGTATTCTTCTTAATCTCTATATGCGAACAAGTTCTTAATCAATATAGATGAAGTTCTTAAAACATTACAAAAAATACTTCTAACATATAGCTACCAACAACTTTCAATCTAACTTCACTCCTTGACACTGCTTGATTCTGCTTCAAACCACTTGGTCATCTTCCAACTATCACCACTTGTTTAGAACGGACACCGGGGAATCACCTTCTGGTAAAAAAAAGCGTGATAAGAGCTCTGGCCAGCTGAAGAATGATATGCAAAATGATGCAAAGATGCTTATGACATGCAATGCAGGATGCAATAAACACGGGATCATAACCACCATAAAGCTCTGAAAAACTGTTGCACTGATGACTGGAAAAGTTCACTCTGAAGAGAAAACCAAAAAATCGGGTTGGCTGGAAGTCAAGTTTCCTGCAAAACCCTCCCACTCACAGGTATGGACCTATCTCTGATAAAGGTTCGACATCATATGCGGTTGTCAGCGTCACAGACTTTCGAGAAACGATGATACGTTCACCATTTCTGGTTTGGCATCATAGTCTAACGAAGCAGCCTCACTTAGCTGACTTCCAAGTGAACGGTCCCCAGAGTCGACAACCCTCAGATCCAACATCCTCTCAACTGTCCGAAACTGACTGGAAAGGAAGTCATCAAAGAGAATCTCGTCTGAGCGCGAATTTCGTGGGAACTAGTGCATGTCAAACATACAAGTTGACCACCACTTTCCACTTCTAATGCTATGTGTATCCTCAAACCTGGGTTTTGGCTTATCTCTCAAAGGAACAACCACCCAACAACACAACAGCAATAGATAATAATATAGTGTGGTAAATGTAAATACAAAGATAAATAAAATACAACACACAAAATATACACACCCAAAGACAAGCAAATAAACGCTAGGATTGACTCGCATAGGGGATGGGAAAGTTCCCCAGCAGAGTCGCCAGCTGTCGCATTGCTGCGACGGGGGCCGGCGGAAGACAGAAGAGTCGCCACCATTTGTTATTTATCCCAAAGAGAGGGAAAGGAAACAATCAGAGAAAACCTAACGGAGAAGGGAAAAGACAGGTCATCGCAACCATATCTCGGGTTCGGGAGTCGGTTACGCAAGGGGAAGGTATGAGCACCCCTCACGTCCGTTGTACTCAACGGGATCCGCGCTTGTTGTCTAAGTCTATGGGTGAAAAATAAACTATCTACGACTGCTACTGCTAAACGGGAGGAAACATAAAGAACTAACTCGATAGGACATCGTCGCCCTATGCCTACGTATTCCCTCGTACAATGGGAAAGTCAGAGTAAACGTAGTTCGGGAAACTACAGGGGAGGTTGCTCGCCAAGACATCGCGTCTTGTGCCTATGTATTCTCATCTGGTATGAGAAATTAGAGCAAAACGTATTTTAGGCTAACTACGGGTAAACAGGGTGTTCTCGATCGCACGGGGAGCGAGAGAAAAGGTAGATGATACTAGCGCACGCATTCTAGCAGCTAGGTGTATTGCTGCTCGACCATTGGAGACTTAGGCATTACCTGTTTGCGGTAGAACGGACGTAGTATGTCATTGGTTAAAAGGTACGGGGAACCTAAAGGGGGAAAAGGAGGAAAACTGCTCGCTAGGATTATTGTAATCTTATGCCTACGTACTATCAACAAATATGAGAGATCAGAGCAGGCGTAGTTTGGCCAACTACGGAAAAGGGGAAAGGGTGCTCGCCAAGACATCGCGTCTTGTGCCTACATATTCTTATCTGGTATGAGAAATCAGAGCAGTTGTAGTTCAGCTAACTACGGAAAAACAGTCTCGATTGCATACGGGCAAGAGAAGGGATCTCAATCGCCAGGATGCTAGAGAAAAGAGTCTCAATCGCCAGGATGCGAGAGAAAAAGGTTCGGATCGGGACGCACATGCTAAGTCCTAAGACGTAGGAGCGAATGCGTCACATATTGTCCAAAGGATATATGCTAAACACTCTAGACGAGTGAGAGGAGACCACCCACTCATCATTTCCCACGTGTCTATCGCTTACAGCTCACAACACTTGACGGTTGAATAAAAGAGATGAAATAAAAACAATGTTACCGAACAGAGTGGTTTTGTTGACCCTTGACTTTGCATGCTAGCTTCCTTTCCAAGCTCCTCTCCTTTAATCCTTGATGATGATGTTTCAAATAGGGACCAATGTGACACTAAACTGTCGTAGTTCTACTTATAAGAGAAGTCAAACTTTAAGAGGTCGGGTATTGATATCCGTGTCAAAGACAAGATAGAGAAATGATATTGAGAATCATTCTCCAATTGAATCGTGTCACACGAACCAAAACAGAAGAAAGTCAAAATAAAATCAGAAGGAGAAAATGAGATAAAAAGCCCAATAACAAATGGGAAGAAGAAATCAACTTCTAAAAGAAAATAAAATTCTAATATATAAAAAAACCTAAGGTTCTAAAAGAAATGTAAAATGAAATCTTAGAAAAATAGTATATAAACTCTATATATTAACATATAATATAATATACAAACTATTTTTAAAACAATATACAAAATTCCTACATAGTTTGCTATATGTTACAAAAATAATTACAAAAAAGCAAGAATAGAAACAGGGGGTTCAACAGTTAAATGAGGGTGCAATCCAATAGGCCACACAGTTGGACTTAAGGGCTTGGAAGCCCAAGTCAACAAACCAGAAAAAGAATAAAACCAACATCAGCAAACAAAGACAAGGAGGGGTATCAACGGATTTTGGGGGGAAGTCCAAATAAAAAAAATGGGCCGCGAGGCCCGCTAACCCAATAGTAGCCTGCAAAGTCTTCCTCTTCATTTTGCCAAAACCTGGAGCAAAACCTAGCTCCACCGTTCCTATCTCAGTATGAACCCTCTTTCATTCTTGGCTCAAATCGAACTTCAACTCTAGATGAACAAACCAATCACCAACATCATTGATAAATAACTTCAACTTCTTCCAAAGACCATGGTTCAGCATCACCTTTCCATGTTCGTCACTTTCAATCTCTCTCTGCTTCAATCTTTCATGCTCACCTTCTTCTGTCCAATTAATCAAAAATTAAACTTACAAAATCAAACAAAACTCAAAATTCAGGTTGTCCTTCCGATTCTTGCTAATTTCTATGGAGATGCTTGGAAGTTGATGGAAAATAGGTGTGAGTTTTATTGAAGTTGACGGATGAAGATCTGTGGTGAGTCGAGGGTTTTGGTGAGGTAATGATTGAAAGGTTGGAGTTATAGGTGGGTCGCGAATGGAGTGGGTTGCGAAGGGGTTTTGTGATGAAGATCTGGAGTGTTTTGGGTATTTCCGATGGAAGTTTGATTTGAAGAAATTAATGGAGATTGGCGATGAAGAGTTGTAGTTTGAGTTATTTGAAGGTTTGTTCATGGAGGAAATCTGGGGTTTGGAATAAGTTTGAAGTGGGTTGAAGGTGGATTTTTGAGAAATGATGAAGATCTGGGTTGATCTATTGACGAAAATGATAGTTCGTATGACGTTGTTGTGTTTGTTCATGCAGATATGGAGTTTGGATTTGATTTGAGGGAGAGAGAGAGATGAGTGCTTAATGGTTGATGAGTAAATTTTCCGACGAACTTGTTGAATGTTTGAAGGTTTAGATCCATTGATGAAGACGAAGGTTCGTATGATTTTTTTCAAGGTTGGTTTGAGTTTTTGGAATGGTGATGATAGATCTGTGGTTGATCTTGTTGAATCATGGTTTACAGATCTGGTTTTGGTGAGAGGTTGATGAAAAGGTTGAAATAAATGGTGTTGAAGGTTAAGATGATGGTGATGTCGCATTTTCCGATGAAGGCTTGATGGATGTTGATGAGTTTTCTGGCGAGGTTGTGTTTTCCGGCGAGGTTGAAGAGCGGCGGCTGCTTTAGGGTTTTTTGGGGAACTGTGCAATTTTTTTTATGAGAGAGAAGGTGAACAGGGTATAAATACCCTCAGAAGATGACACATGGCACATGGTTAAGACCTAATGATAGATTAATCAAAGCTAAACATAGTTAAAGCTCAAATGGTTAATTAATAAAGCTGACAATCAATGATGAGGCTGAATGATTAACAAGCTAGCTTAATAAAAGAACTTGAATTAAATGCCGATTTAAAAACTAAAAGCTAATTCCACGTTAAAACCAATTAATTAACTAAAATAAAAACTAATTAAATCCTAGTCAAATAATAACTAATATTCTAATTAAATTCAATCTAAACTTCTAACCAATTTTAATCTAAATTAATGAATTCTAATTAAAATCTAAGAGAGAAAAATCTAAACCATTCTAAAATAATAATAAAAAAACCTAATATTCTAATAACCATTTAATTCTAGAAAATAACTATTTAAAATTTCTAAACTAGAAAAACCTTAGATAAAAAATCTATTTAAAATTCCTAAGTTAATTTCTATGCCAAGAAAATAACAAAGTAAATTCTAGAAAACTAATAATAAATCAATAAAAAAACAATGAAAAGCAATTAAAGTAGTGAATAAAAATGCGAAAGTGCAGCAAAATAAACGGTAAAAAGGCGAACACCGAAATACCCCCAAAAATAACAACATAGACTGAATCATCGGGAAGAGCACAAATTCCAAACTAAACCTCCTTATTTGAACTGGTGTAAATCGCCTGAAACACGAGCAAAGGGGCTATAATCCTGATAAATCACTCTGGTTGACAAAATGCACAGTATGCGATAATGATATGAAGATGCAAATAAAATGAAACATAAGCCAAATTACAAGAAATGGTTGGTCAAATTTTGGGGTACAATAGGTATCACAGATTTGGTTGTCACAATATCCTCTTGGAAGTCTGGTAGTTACTGGCATTGCTTAAAATCCAATTGTTATTGGTATCACTATTTTGGTTGTCACCTAGAAAGTCCAGTAGTTACTTGCATTAATTAAAAACCCATTGTTATTGATAATGGAGTGTTTGGTCATTATCTGTCTCCTCTCGGAAGTCCAGTGGCTACTGAAATTGTTAAGATGGTTATTGACAATTCCATCCAACTCTGTTGTGTTCTTTGATTGTTGGTTGTTACCAACATCTCCCCCATGAAGTCCAGTAGTTACTGGCACTGTTTGAAACCTAATCGTTATTGGAATATGGTTGTAACCTACATATTTTCCCCCCTGTAAGTCCAGTAGTTACTGACATTAATTGATGATTGCATTTGTTATTGGCATATAGTTTGGTTGTCACCAATCCCCATGAAAGGCCAATGGTTACTGGCATCATTTGAAACCCATGGTCATTGGTAAGTTGTGGTTGTCACCCATCCCTTTTGAAAGTCCAATGATTATTGGTAGGGATTTTTCTGTACTTTTAGGATAGTTAGTTTTGACCAACATCCCTGGATGTCCCCAGCAGGTCTTGGAGGTCTAGTAGTCACTAGCATCCTCGGAGAGTCTGGTATTGTTTCTAGTCTTTTCCTAAAGATCCTGTTTGAACTCTTCGTTGAAAGGAAAGTCCCCATTTGGTTTGTTCACAAATAAGGACCGTGTCTCTTGTCTTTTGAATCCCTAGTTGGAGTCCGAGTCTGTTGACTTTTGTTCCCCTATGTGGCTTCTTATCCTTGTCTCCCTTGATGCATCTTCCGGCTGGATTTGCATTTCCCTAGTGGAGATTTTTTCCCTCGGGGAGATTTGTCTTCCACGGTGGAGTTTTTTCCCCCTTGTCCCCTGTGTGGAGGATCCCCTTAAAGTACCGTCATTAGTCATATCTGAACTATTGGTTGGTATGCTTTAGATCTCTCCCCAGTGTGTTTGTGTTCCCAGTGAGTGGTTACTCTTTTTTTGTTCTTATTTTTCTTTTGCTCGTGTGTCCGCATTTTCTTGCACTCAAGCATCATAAAGAATCATTCTTAGAACTCATTTCATGATCAACATTTGTCCTTTTGCATACCATCGTATCTAAGGGATGCTATATTTAATACCTTTCACCATGATTCTATGGAGATCGCTATCTCTCATTGCCATCTGGTAAAGATATTTAAATAGGGACAACTGTCATACCCCAAATTTTCACCCCTAGATTCCATTATTATTCTAGGTGCATCAAGCATATGTTATCTAACCCTAACCTCTTTCAAGTTTGTCTTTGTTAAGATGCAGATGAATTAGGGTTTCACACTTTTAAAATCAAGAATCCTATAGACTGATCAGTCAAGGTTTTGGATTGATCTTCTACATACAAAGTCTTCACATCATCAAGAGGTCCATATCTTACCAAGAATAAGTGCTATTTGAGGTTATTACCAAGAGAATTGAAGCAGTGCTGTGTAAAACCCTGATTAGGGTTTCTAATTCAAAAAGTCAACAGTAGTTTGACGTTTGGTCTAAATGGGTTTCCAAAGCTTGAACCATGGTCTATGATGTTTCTATGACTTATTGAAGTCCCCCCAAGAAGTATGAGAGGTTCAAAAAACCATCTTCATAAATGTTGTTGACGCATATCCCGTTTGAACTCTTCGTTGAAAGGAAAGTCCCCATTTGGTTTATTCAGCAATAAGGACCATGTCTCTTGTGTATTGGAACCCCAGTTGGAGTCCGAGTTTGTTGACTTTTGTTCCCTTGTGTGGCTTCTTATCCTTGTCTCCCTTGATGCATCTTCCAACTAGATTTGCATTTCCCCAGTGGAGATTTGTCTTCCCGAGTGGAGTTTTTTGTCCCCTGTCCCCTGTGTGGAGGATCCCCTTAAAGTACCATCATTAGTCATGTCTGAACTATTGGTTGGTATGCCTTAGACCTCTCCCTAGTGTGTTTGTGTTCTCAGTGAGTCGTTACTCGTTTTTTGTTCTTATTTTTCTTTTACTCGTGTGTTCGCATTTTCTTGCACTCAAGCATCATAAAACATCATTCTTAGAACTCATTTCATGATCATCATTTGTCCTTTTGCATACTGTAGCACCCCAAAATTTTCCCTTTCGTTTTAATCGTAACTGGCTTTCGTTTCCCTACATTTTACATTTCTGCATATCATAGCATTGGTTCTCGAGACATGGGATCAAGGTGCTTTCATGACTCAGGGTTCCCTTTTATTGCAAGAATCTAAACAACGAGCGTCAAAGGCTCCGACATTTATTTTTCCCAGCAATCGAGCGTTCGATTTTATTTTATTCAGCAGGTTAATTTTCAGCTCAGCAGACAAAACATAGGATATCTCAGGCGTTCTCACAGTTACCATATTCAAAAGCAGGTTTTAGAGGCTTAACAGGGTTCAGAACAAGTGGCAACAAGCAATTGTACAAGATTCCCTCCATTTGGCGCCAAAAGTGGCAAATTTTGAACAGGGTAACCGGTTACTTCAAGCGTAGTTTGCCAAGAAATTCAAATTTCTAGCATGTGCAATTTCCAATCATTCTCAACCATTGATTTCACTTGATCATATTTGGAAGGATCTAGAATTGTTTCAACTTTCACCATTTCCCTCCAAATTTCAAACACTCCATTCCTAATTCCACTCCTAATTTACATTCCAAATGCTAATCCTCATTCCAAACCATATTTGGATTCCAAACCATATTTTTATTTCAAAACTAGAGCTTATTTAAGTGAATTTTCTCCAAACCTCACAAAATTACCCTTCATTTTCAGATCTCACTCTCATTCTTGAGAATTTGCTCTCAATTTTCTCTCCACTTTTTCACTCCCAAAACCTCCATTAAAGCTCTTTCGACTTGAGTTCTTTGATTCTTCATTGGAATCATAGAATTCTAGAGCTAAAACTCCATCATTCACCTCCATTATTTTCAATTCACCATTCAAATTTCGTTTGGATTTGGATCTGAATTTGGAAGCTGGATTGGAAGTGCTTTTTGGATCATTTTTGCTTGATCTTGCTTGATCTTCATTTATACTATAAGGAAGCTCTTGGATCTTGAAGAATCTCTGACTTTCTTGCTTGGATATGCTAATTTCAAGTGAATCAACACTCATCAAAGCAAATCTCCGCTTTGAAGGTTGGCAATTCTAGATCTAATTATGTTTTGAACTTATTTGGATAATCACAATGTAGATCCATGGTTTTTGCTGTTTTTTGATCAATTTTGATGATTTGGATCTTGGTGATTTGTGATGTCAATGCTTGATTGTGTTTACATGATGCTTGATTACTGTTTCTTGTTGTTAATTTCGTGCTTGATTGATGCCATGATCATATGGATGATTGGAGAAGTTGTTTGATGCTGAAAATTACTTTTAAAAACTGATTTTCTGCTTTGGTTCAGTGGTAACCTATTAACCTATCAAATTTCACATTTCTGGGCTGTTTGGCACCAAGTAACCAGTTACCCTATATAGAGTAACCTGTTACATTGGGCAGATTTGCCTATTTTTGGCAGCTTTGTATTTTTGGCCCATTTTTTTGTTGTTGCATTTTTTGCATTCTTTTTGCATTTGTTTGCTTGTTTGAGTTCCTTTTCACATGTAAACTTCA
Source organism: Lathyrus sativus (assembly GCA_963859935.3). NCBI lineage: Eukaryota > Viridiplantae > Streptophyta > Magnoliopsida > Fabales > Fabaceae > Lathyrus > Lathyrus sativus. The sequence goes on along the minus strand of OZ012735.1, from coordinate 345,252,625 downwards.
TGGATTGATATGATGCATTTATGTGACTTATTTTTGACATATTTCATCGTTCTTGATTGTTCGATCTCGATTCTTCGACGCACAACTTTCGGCTTCCGTTTTGAGCGCTTATAACGTTAATGTTGTTTGCTTGATGGGTGTTTCTTGTACGATGCATTGTTGATTGATCATGTTTGATTTGTGAAGCATGTTCATACTTGTGTGATGTCTATCCATGATTGTTGTTCACATTTGATTAATTGCATTCAAACATGCTTGCTGCCCCACTTTTCACAGTTGTTCTTATCTTGAAATTGCATGTTGGCTTTGCCTTGCTTGCATGCTGTCTGGCCTTTCACACCTGTTTTTGTGCTGAATCGTGTGTTGGCATATGCTGCCTTGCTTGTGTGTTGGATATTATTGTTTTTTAGTGCAGGAGGCGCTGTCGTAGCTGCTGTTTTTGCCTTGTTTTCTTGCTTTTTGCCTTGTCTTTACATGTTCCCTTAGGACTCTTATTCCAATTTAATTTCCAATTGAATTTGGAGTAAGATAGAAATTAGGATTTTAATCCAAGCATGACAACAAGTAGGTTAGTCCATTTTAACCTCAACCTTAGGTCCATCTTTTGCATGCTAACATTAAGAGAGAATCTCCTTTCGCATCCCGACCTTAGGACCACTTTGCATGACAACATTAGGGTCGAGTTTCCCTTAGACCTTCAGTGCGTCTCTCTTCTCATCTCAAAACTATTCTAACTCATATAATAAATACGATGAACATTGTATGCTACGAGCCTTAAGTACATGGGAAGTGATGAGTGAAGGGTTTCTCCTTACTTGTCTAGAGTGTTTAGTGTATGCCCTTTGGGCGATATGCGACACATTCGTTCCTATGTCATAGTCTTTAGTGCTATGTGAATCACAAAGCAAGCTAATTCACTTCACTAACACTCATAAATAAAAATCAAAAATTTTATCCTTCAGGATCGTTGTTTCAAACTTCATTTTCAGAAAAGAGTACATTACTTTTCCGTTCTATCGCAAATAGGTATCGTCCCTAACTGCTGGAATGGGAACTTAACCAACCCGTGGTTTCGTTTACCGAACTACGTTTGCTCTGATTTCTCATACCAGATGAGGATACGTAGGCACAAGACGGCGATGTCTTGGCGAGCAACCTTCCCCCCCATCACCTGTAGTTTTACGAACTACGTTGACTCTGACTTTCCCATTGCACGAGGGAATACATATGCATAGGGCGGTGATGTCCTATCGAGTCTCTTCCTTTTTTCTTCTTTTGTTATCGTTTCGGTTTTGCAGTAACTTATAGATAAACACACCTTTGGGTTAGATAACAAGCATGGATCCCGTTTTGTACAATGAACGTGAGGGGTGCTAATACATTACCCTTGCGTAACCGACTCCTGAACCCAAGATTTGGTTGCGATGACCTTGTCTTTTTCCCGTTCTTCGGGTTTTCTTCAATCATTTCCTTTCCCCCTCTTTGGGATAAATAATGTTCGGTGGCGACTCTTCAGCTTTTCCGCAGAGTGTTTTCGTAGTTGTGACACATACCATCGTATCTAAGGGAAAAATTTTCGGTCTGCTATATTTAAATACCTTTCACCATCATTCTATGGAGATCGTTATCTCTCATTGCCATCTGGTTAAGATATTTAAATAGGGACAGCTGTCATACCCCAAATTTTGACCCCTAGATTCCATTATCATTCTAGGTGCATCAACCATATGTTATCTAACCATAACCTCTTTCAAGTTTATCTTTGTCAAGGTGCAGATGAATTAGGGTTTCGCACTATTAAAATCAAGAATCCTGTGGACTGATCAGTCAAATTTTTGGATTGATCTTCTACATACCAAGTCTTCACATCATTAAGAGGTCCATATCACACCAATAACGAGTGCTATTTGAGGTTGTTACCAAGAGAATTGAAGCAGTGTTGTGCAAAACCCTGATTAGGGTTTCTAGTTGAAAAAGTTAATTGTAGTTTAACTTTTGGTCTAAATGGGTTTCCAAAGCTTGAACCACGGTCTATGATGTTTCTATGACTTATTGAAGTCCCCTCAAGAAGTATGAGAGGTTCAAAAAACCATCTTCATAAATGTTGTTGACGCATATCCCGTTTGAACTCTTCGTTGAAAGGAACGTCCCCATTTGGTTTATTCACCAATAAGGACCATGTCTCTTGTCTTTTGGATCTCCAGTTGGAGTCCGAGTCTGTTAACTTTTGTTCCCTTTTATGGCTTCTTATCCTTGTCTCCCTTGGTGTATCTTCCGGCTGGATTTGCATTTCCCTAGTGGAGATTTGTCTTCTCCGGTGGAGTTTTTTGTCCCCTGTCCCCTGTGTGGAGGATCCCCTTAAAGTACCGTCATTAGTCATGTCTGAACTATTGGTTGGTATGCTTTAGATCTCTCCCCAGTGTGTTTGTGTTCCCAGTGAGTGGTTACTCATTTTTTGTTCTTATTTTTCTGTTTCTCGTGTGTCCGCATTTTCTTGCACTCAAGCATCATAAAGCATCATTCTTAGAACTCATTTCATGATCAGAATTTTTCCTTTTGCATACCATCGTATCTAAGGGCAAAATTTTCGGTCTGCTATATTTAAATACCTTTCACCAGGATTCTATGGAGATCGTTATCTCTCATTGCTATCTGGTAATGATATTTAAATAGGGACAACTGTCATACCCTAAATTTTGACCCCTAGTTTCCATTATCATTCTAGGTGAATCAAGCATATGTTATCTAACCCTAACCTCTTTCAAGTTTGTCTTTCTCAAGATGCAGATGAGTTAGGGTTTCACACTATTAAAATCAAGAGTCCTGTGGACTGATCAGTCAGGGTTTTGGATTGATCTTCTACATACCAAGTCTTCACATCATCAAGGGGTCCATATCTTACCAAGAACAAGTTCAATTTGAGGTTGTTATCAAGAGAATTGAAGCAGTGTTGTGCAAAACCCTGATTAGGGTTTCTAGTTGAAAAAGTCAATTGTAGTTTGAATTTTGGTCTAAATGGGTTTCCAAAGCTTGAAACATGGTCCACGATGTTTCTATGACTTATTGAAGTCCCCTCAAGAAGTATGAGAGGTTCAAAAAACCCCATAACACTAAGGATCGATCCTGAAGATTTCAATTGTTCGGTTCGTCTGTCTGGAAGGTCAACTCTTTGAATTTTAGGGTTTTGACTCCAAAATGAAGCAATAAAGGTTTCCAACATCATGTTATGAATAACTAGTGAGTTTGGTGAATATTTAATCAAGAATTAATGGATAACTTGTGAATCAAGAAATCAGGGTTTATGAAAAACCCTAATTACAAGCTTATTTGGAATGATCATAACTCTCAAACCACACATTCAAATTGAGTGGTTCAAAGCTGGTCAGAAAGCTCTTGAAAAATTCTAGAAAAGTTTACTAGAGGGGTGAGGTCCATAAATGCATAGATTTTGAGTATGAGCTCATCAAGTTGTGAAGTATTTCCACACTTAGAAAATTTTCTTGTTTCTTGACTTGTAAGTCATGTTTTACAGCCAACTTCATGAAGATTTTTGACCTATTTCCCTTTGGAATATGAACTTTGGCCAAACATAAACGTTTTAGATCATACTTGGGGATTCTTAAAAAGTACAAGAGCATTTTTACAGCCTTTGTGGTTAGGGAGAATCAAAGAGAGCAAGTTAGGGGTTTTTCATGTCACAAAACCAAGTTCAGCACTTGTATTTTGATGCATAAACCACTCAAACCTCTTCTAATAACTTGTTTAACTCATTGTTTGATGTTTAGGGACTTAATTTATGAGATTTCAAGGGATTACCACAAGCAAAAACCCAGAATTGGATTAATTGATTTGTTTATTCAAGTAAGTAGATGCAAGTGGCAAGGAAAGAGAAACTTTTTGCATTTTCTGCTACACCTCAGCTACTGCATCAGCTAATACCTTTCCTTCACTTCATATCAACTATTTTCAGGCTATTTATGATGTTGAAACACATACGAATGTTTCTCATGCTCAGAAAAGAAATCCCAAGATTGGATTTACTCATTTTGCCTGTAAAAAGGGAAAACTTGGCAAGTTGGCACAATCTGCCCATACCTCTCATTCTCCAAGCTTGCCTATAAATAAAACACACTCCTAACATCCAAACAACACCAGAATCAACTAGAAACCAATTTGAATCTCTCTCATTTCTATGATCACCATCTTCTTGCAAGTGGTAGAAGTTGCTTCCTTGTGAAGAAAAATCCACTTTGCATAAACTCATCCAAAACCATTTCCAATAACCAAACCACTAAACAAATCAATCTAACACATCACTAAATATGTGTTAGAGGTGTTCAAATCATTACAACCATCCAAAACCTGCTAGAATAGAAAGTCAACTCTCAAACCACCAAATCTTTGACTTTCTGCATTTTCAAAGCCAAGTCCTCATTCTGACCATTTCCAAACCTTCAAACACTTCAAACACCTTCCATAAATCACCTTTAAACTATTACAAACCTGGTTTTCCAACTATAACCTCATTTCATTGAAGTTCATATTTGGTCATTTTTCACATTTTTGCAAGGAAGGGAGATTCTGCTACAACAATCTTTATTTGATTCTGAGCATCCTAACAACTTTCTAAAAGAGTATTGGCGCTGGCGCTGAGCATCCTTTCTGTAAGCAGCCTTCTTGGAGTTTCAAGTTTAGCTTCAAGAGGTAAGTTCCTTTGAACTTTGAACTCTACAAACCATGCAATACCTTGATGTACATTGATTATAGACATGTTTATTATGTTATGTGTAATGTGTTTGAACCACCATTTGATGCTTATCATGTCTGAATAAGCATATGCTGTTGAAATTGCAAGTTTTGTGCCTTTTTCATGTTACTATCAGGTTTTGAATTAGAGGCACTTTTAGCAAAAACTAATGGTACCATCATGATCCTTGTGAAATTCTGAGTAAGTTTTGTTTTTGGATCATTGCATTTCATGAAGAAGTGAGAGAGTTGTGATTGCTCTTGCAAGGCTGAGGTTTTGTGTTTATGACCAGCCATGGCGCATTTGGAGGCCTCATACCATGTTATTTTGCCTTATGTATTTATGGGTGGGGTGATACAATGGATGTATCACCACCCTAGTGGTTTACCATGTGCTTTCATGTATCTTCGCCTTGCCTCTCCCAGGTTCGATCCTGTGGATCAACCTTTTGTGCCATTTTTGTGATATTTTGATGTCTTACTATGTATTATGTTTGTTCCACTTTATTTTCACATGCGCATGTTGGCTATTTTGACCTTTGAGCCCTAGTGTGTGGGTTCAAACCCCATATGATGCATTTCCTATATTTTTTATCACTAATTTTCATGATTTTCTTTGCAAATTGATATGTGCATAACTTCTTTAATTTTTATCATTTTGATGCCACTCTTTTTTCACTATGCTCCTTAATATGTATATTTTCAATGTGTGAAGAAAAAATTCAAAAAATTTTATTTTTGAAACACTTTTGTCTATTTGAATGACATGGTCCTTTTTAGGGTTTTCTTTGGTTTTCATGAACTTTCTTGACATAGTACTTGGTTTTTCTTGTAAGATTGATCTTGTATGAATCATTGTTGAATGTATAACATGTCTATATGTTTGAAAAAACTTTGCTCTTTGCTTTACCATGATTATATTTGCTTTTGTGAATGCATGATTGTGAAAAGTATGCCTTAAAACTCTTTGTGAACCATGATATGTTTCTTGATGTTGTAACATCATGAACATGATCCTTTACCCCCATCTTACTTGTTTATCTGTCTTGCTAGAACCATAACATGTTTCGGGTTATTTATTGCCTTGAAAGTTATCATGGATCTTGTTTATCTTTCCCTTTGTGAAGTTTGAATCCATGCTTAAACTGTTGTTACTTTTCTTGCTTATCCATTATTGATTGTCATCAATATGTCTTGAATATGATTAAATGTGTTACATTTGTCTTTAATTGATTCATATACCATATTTGATTCAAGTTGTAACTTGTTTGCATGAATTTTGTTTGAATACCATTGATGAAAATGTTATTGTTACACATGTTTCATGCTTGCCCTGGTTGGTTGTCACCTTCAAGATCTTTGATCATTGTAATGTTAAATCATAAAACCCTTGTTGTTACTATTGTACCCCAAAATTTGACCAACCCTTTTTCTTGTATTTGGCTTATGCTTCATTTCATTTGCATCTGCATATCATATATCGCATACTGTGCATTTCGTTAGTCGGAACGGATAATTGGGATTACAGCCACTTTGCTCGCGTTTCAGGCGATTCAAACCAGTTCAAATAAGGAGATTTATTTTGGAATCGAGCGGAGTGTTTTCTCATTCTGTTGGTTTGGTTTGTGTTGATAATTTCGGTTGCTTTTCGGTGGTCGCATTTTTTCCGTTTATTTCGCTGCATTCTTGTGTTCCTGTTCTTTTTTGCTTCAATTTCCTTTTTAGAATATTTAAATAGATTTTTATTAATTTTGTTTAGAATATTAGAATTTTCTTTAGAAGTTATTTTCTTTTAATTATTTATTTATATTAGATTTTATTAATTAGGGTTTAATTATTTAGAATTAATGTAGATTAGTTTATTAGAATTTTAATTAATTAAGTTAGAACTTTAGTTTAGTATTATTAGGCTTTAGTTGTTATTTGTTTTATTTTAATATTAAGTTAACAGTCAACATTAGCATTAATTAAATAATCATTGTTTATTAAATCACAATCAGCAAAAATCATTAACAAAAACACTAGCTGCCACGTGTCAAATGCTTATATATAGGCGCACTATTAATTGTCTCCCTCCTTGGGGACTGAAACCCTAGCCATTACAGTGTCATCCCTTTCCTCCAACCAAGACACAACCAATCCTAGACCTAAAGGAATCTGCGCCTCCACCATTCTTCGTCTTCTCTTGAACTCCAAACCTCCCTTCATCTCCTTCCTCGCCATCACTCACCACCTTCCATCTTCCTATTCAAACCCTCCAAAAACCGTTTCCAGAACTTCATCTTCATCGCCATAACTTCTTCTTCACAACTTCACCATTCATCATCAATCATCCAGAAATTCAAAGAACAACAACACCTCGCCTTTAAACCCATATAATCCAAAACCAGAAAACTTCACCTTCATCTCTTTAAACCATCCAAATCTTCATCGAGACTTCATCACCTTCAAACCAACAACCGTAAAACCAAACAAATACTCCATTACAACCTTCAATCATCTCCAGAATAATTTCCACAAAACCCACCGTCAACCCCTTCTCACCAACTACCATTTACGGACCATTCAACCTTCGGAAATAGAACCCAGCGAAACCCTTAAAAACCACTTCAAGTCACCAACGAAACTTTCCGTCAAACCTCAAAACCCATTTTCGAACAAAAATCGCCATCGTATCCAGCTTCAACGCGAAACCCATTCTCGAAACCCACCACTTTCTTCACCCAAACCCCTCATTCTATCTCTATTTCACAACCTTCAACCTTAACCCATTTCCCATAGAACCATTCGAAACCCACTATTAACCTCAACCTCTCTTCAACATCCGAATCAAAACCTGGAACTAACCCAAACCATGGCATTTACAATCGGAGACAGAAACAAAATGAAGGAGAAGAGTGAAAAAGAAACGCGTCGGAGAAGGTTGAGTTTGATTTTGTTTGAATCGCTTACGCGTTGGTTATAATGATGTTTGGAGTTGTGGAACTGAGTGAGGGAGAAGGGTTCGAGTGAGAGTGAGAGAGATGATCTGGAGAAGAAGCGGGTCTCTCGTTTTTTTATTATTTTATTGTGCTTTTGTTTTGGGCTTTACAACCCGTTCCTGTTTTGAACCGCGGCACACCGCCCTCTATTTCCTTACCCCCTCTATTGGTTTAGTTTGTTTTTGTTTTAAAACTTGGTTTATTGGTTTGTTAACCTTTTTTCTTAACATTTTATGTAAACTATTAGTATTTTGTAAAAATTTTGATTAATATATTTTGTTTTAATAATCTTTTGTAAATAAGTTTTATATATATATATATATATATATATATATATATATATATATATATATATATATATATATATATATATATATATATATATATATATATATATATATATATATATATATATATATATATATATATATATATATATATATATATATATATATATATATATATATATATATATATATATATATATATATATATATATATGTACATATATATATATATGTACATATATACATATGTATATATATACATATATATATATATATGTATACATATATATGTATATATATATATATATATATATATATATATATATATATATATATATATATATATATATATATATATATATATACATATATATATATATATATATATATATATACATATATATATATATATATATATATATATATATATATATATATATATATATATATATATATATATATATATATATATATATATATATATACATATATATACATATATATATATATATATATATATATATATATATATATATATATTAGTTTTAATTTTATATATTCTTCTCTAACTTTTCTTTAGAATAATTTTTTATATATATATTTTGAATATTTTCTTTTTAGAGTTGAATCCCATTTCTCTTTTGTTATTGGACTTTTTATCTCATTTTCATCTGTTTTGGTCGATGACGAGACCTCCAAGTTATTATACATCAAGTTATTGATGGAAACGACAATCCCGAGACCGACTTTCTTTCTCGTTTTCATTTTCGACCGTTTATCCATCTTTGGTTATTTTCACCGTTTTTGGTCGATGACGACATTTCCGTAATTCATTACCAGTCAAATTATTGATGAATAATGTTGAATCCGAGACCACCTCTTTCTCTCCTCATTTCTTCTTCTTTTCGACTTTTAGTTTAAATATCTTGGATCGATGAAGTCTTGTATTCGTACGTGTCAGATTTTCGAAGTCGATAACCTTCCCGATTTCAAATCTACGTCTTAGGTTTTAACGTGTGCGTCCCGATCCTTCCTTTTCTCTCGTCCTCGTGCGATTGAGACTTCCTTTCTCTCGCATCCTTGCAATTGAGACCCCTTTTCTCTCGCCTCCGTGCGATCGAGATTCTCTTTTCTCTCGCCCCCATGCGATTGAGACCGTTTTCCCGTAGTTGGCCGAACTACGGCTGCTCTGATCTCTCATATCTGTTGAGAGTACGTAGGTATAGGATTTCGATAATCCTAGCAAGCACTTTTCCCTCTTTCCTGTAGTTGTCCGAACTACGGCTGCTCTGATTTCTCATACCAGATGAGAATACGTAGGCACAAGACGCGATGTCTTGGCGAGCACAATAACCACTAACTTCCTTTTCTCTTGCCCCCGTGCAATCGAGACTAGCCCATTGTTCTAAACCTTTAGGCTCCCTGTACCTTTTACCCATGACATACTACATCCGATCTACCGCAAACAGGTAACGCCTAAGTCTCCAACGGTCGAGCAGCAATACACCTAACTGCTAGAATGCGTGCGCTAGTATCGTCTACCTTTTCGCACGCCTGTCACACCCTCATTTTCACCTTTAGCCTTTATACCCTACATTCGCCATACCATACATCATTTTATTGCATATTGAGCATGTGGGTACGGATTGGGTCGATTCGTCATTTTCCATTTCAGATGAGATAACTTGTCTACCTTGGACTACATGGAAGGAAAGGTTCATCGTTTAAGGTTTGATCTAAATTGGAAAGTCTATTCTTGTATATTTCTTCAAAGAGAAGTTACTTGACGAAATATTAGGATATTCAAGATATATTCCTAATGACCATGAAATGCAAGGCATAATTCAAGATTGCTTCATCCAATTTTGTTATAAATTGTTGATCAAGTGGAGTCCAAATTTGCAAAGCATGAGCCAAGATCACAAATCCATAATTCAAGACTTCATCCATTTCAAGCTTAATGGTTCTAAGGAAATCCATCATAAATTCAAGATTAAAGGCAAGAATATTACAAAGAGAAATTTTATGACATTACAAGAATGTCATTTGTTGCAAGATTTCCAACTCTAAGTAATGTTTAGAAATTAATTTATTTCTAATCTTCATTCAAGTCTCTAGTCAAATTCATGTTATGGTAATGCCACACCAAGTCTACATTATGCTTACAAACATCCAAGAAACATGCAAGGATTAAATCAACATTGGAATGTTTTAGGACTAAGATTATGCATGTTAGTCATGAACAAAACAGCCCCATGCAAGAGGAGACAAACTACCTCATGTCATAAAATCTACATGTCACAAGACCAAGGGAATAACATGTGACAATGCTTCTACATATCAGAATTTTCAAAATGCTGTCAAGAGTTGGTGGCATTGACCAAGAGGAGCTATCCAAACACAAACCAACAAAATGGGTGCAAGGCACAAGGTGCTGCAGAAAAACAGCATAGGCAAAGTGCAACAGCAAAAATGCAGCATAGCTCTTGCATGGAAATGGAAAGAAAGAGAGTGGCATGAGGAAAGGTGGTAAGAGACACCACTCCATGAAAAATCTGATATGTGGGGAGAAGTGAAAACCCTAGAGGAGCTGAGATAAGAAGGGGGGCTGTAAACAAAAAGGGACCACTCTTCATTCATTCAACATCCATTCTACACACATTTGCAAAACCAGAAAATAGAGAGAGCTAACAAAACCCTAAAAACCAGGAAAATAGGAAGCTTTGCAAACCAGAAAAAGAGAGTGATATAGAACCAAGAGGATGATTGAGGAACAAAACCTTCACAACATAGAGTGAAGAGGAGTGAAGTACTTTCAACCAGGACCAAGGAGGGCTTGCAAGAAGGATAGAAAGCTCTTGGGTATCCATTTCCTCCAACCTTTCTCCCTTTATTTTTTTTTTCTCTTACATTCATTTTGTTTACTCTTTTATGTATTGTTGTATTGTATGCTTCATGTAAGGTTCCAAAGAGACCAAGAAACCATTCTCAAGAAACCACAAAAATGAAAGAAAAACATAAAAAAGTTATGTTTTTTCACTCTGGTAGCCTGACACGGGCCGTGTCACACAACACGGCCACCCGTGTCGCCCAACACGGCCACCCGTGTTGCACCTCTGTTTGAGGTTTCCACGACCAAAAACCCCAGGCCTCACAACACGGGCCGTGTCACACAACACGGCCACCCGTGTTGCAGCTCTGTTTGCCCTAAAAATCATTTTTCACCCAGACTTTACAACACGGGCCGTGTCACACAACACGGCCACCCGTGTTGCACCTCTGTCACGCTCCAAAACCCACATTGCATGCACCCTATGACACGGGCCGTGTCACACAACACGGCCACCCGTGTTACACCACTATTTTGCTACTTTTTTCGATATTTTACCTCCAAAAAAAATTTTCATTGCATGTCTCGATTTTTTTTAGCCGACTAATCCCATATGTTTGTATGATTTTAGTGCGAATATTGCTATTGTCCTTGGTGACTTTTTGATTCCAAAAACCATTTTCAAAAACAAACTCTCGATTTTTATCGAGCCATTTTCAACCCTTGTAAGTCGGCCGCCTTGTGCGTCCGCCATCGACCTTGTTCGTATCACCTCAAATACTTTTACAAACAATAAACCTTGATCCAACGTCAAGTGGTTCTCTTTTCTCATAAAAAATCCAAAACACAATAACATAAACAATTAGAATTATGCACCACGAACTTTAAAGTGGTAGAAAAGGAATGAGAATGGAGTCCTCCTACACTTGTTCCGAATGTTTCGGATACAAGGCGCTCGACTTGGTTATTCGAAACATTCGTTTCTATCCAAAGTCTTCTGTGTATAATCCTAATCAAGAACAATTTCTCTTAAGAAACTTAAAAATAACATCAACTCATCAAACCTATTTTCGCCTTAGGGTATCAATTCAAAAACCCTTTTTCAAGGTATAAAATCAACCAACAAACAACAATTTCACAAGCCTCCGAACTACGGAGCTCTGATTCTTCACTTCTTTTAAGTGAGGATACGTAGGCACAAGGGCCACAATCCTTGGCGAGCATTAAAATAAATAAACCAACCCCTCTTTTCCGTAAGCAAGCAAACTTTTAGAATAAAACACCCATTCACGCGAAATAACCTAGGAGGTTCCCATCGAGTACGATGGATGCGAGGGGGTGCTAACACCTTCCCCTCGCATAACCGACTCCCGAACCCTAAGACTTGGTTGCGATGACCACGCTCTTCTCCCAAAGGTTTTATCGCTATTTCCCTTTCCCCCCGTGGGATAAATAAAATTCGGTGGCGACTCTGTGTCATTTTTCGCGTAGCGACAACGCCCACGCGCGATCGAGAATCCCCTGTTTTCCCGTAGTTAGCCTGAGCTACATTGTGCTCTGATTTCTCATACCAGATGAGAATACGTAGGCACCTCCCCCCGTGATGTCTTGGCGAGCAACCTCCCCCCGTAGTTTTCCAACCTACGTTGACTCTGACTTTCTCGTTGCACGAGGGAATACGTAGGCATAGGGCGATGATGTCCTATCGAGTCAGTTCTTTCTCCATTTAGTAGCAGCCTTAGATAGTTTGTTTTACACCCTTTTAGATAGACAACAAGCGTGGATCTCGTCGAGTACGACGGACGTGAGGGGTGCTCATACCTTCCCCTTGTGTAACCGACTCCCGAACCCAAGATTTGGTTGCGATGACCTGTCTTTTCCCTTTTTCCGTAGGTTTTCTCTTATCGTTTCCTTTCCCTCTCTTTGGGATAAATAACGAACGGTGTCGACTCTTCTATCCTTTCCCCCTCTTTCACAGCGATGCGACAACTACCATGCTTTTTGTGTTCAATTTGTTAATTTATCCTACTTGTTTATCTTTATCTTTATCAAGTTTGTTTCCCCTGTGATGGAACTTTTCAGTTCTCATCCAATTGCCTTGTTATCATCTTTGCTTAATGTTGTCACAGGCTTGCCCTTACCTTTCTTGGTCATTACCATGACTTTATATCTTCATCATGTTTGAATGGATGCATATGTGTGTTTAGGCTTTGTTAAGTTTCCCTAAGTGATGTAGCTTGTTAGCTCTTATCTAGTTGCCTTGTTATCCCTTATTCCAAAGGAAAGTCTCTCTATTGACTTCACTATCATAGCTAGCTCATTACCCCTCCCCTTGTCTTGGTTAAGTCATTAGGTCCTTTAACTTAGTTAAGTTAGAACCTATATCCATTATACTTTGCTTTAAGTCTAAAGTTCTACCCCTTGTTAGGAGTATCCTTCAATTAGAACTTTAAGATAGATTTTGTTAACTCTATGTAAGGATCATTGTCATGATTACTTAATCCCCGCTTGGCTTTTTCCAAAGTCAATCCCCTTGAGTTTTAAACTTAGTCTAGAGAGTTTTGTCAAACTCTATACAAGCATTATTATGTTTATTCCCCCTTGGAGTCTTGACCATAGTCAAGTATTCCTCAAACTTAGTGAGAAGAACTACGGTTGCTCTGATTCCATCCTAGTAAGAATACGTAGACATAAGATGTGATATCTTTGCGAGCAAACATAGAACTATCCTTAGGTCTTTACCTCAGACTTTACCTTATCCTTGATCCCATGACCCTAGCAAACAAAAACTTAGATAACTTAGAATACATACACACAAAGGGTTCTTGTAGATTACTACAGATGTTTATGATGTGAATAACTATCCAAGGCATAACCAACCCCCGTTCCCCAAAACTCTAGCGTTGTTGCTACATCACGCAAAAGGTTTTTCTTTCTTTAAACTTTCTTTTGGATAAATCAAAGCTCTATGGTGAATTTCAATGAATTAAGATTCAAGTTAATCAATAGCTTGATATCCAATTCTCACCGCAACACTCAGGTGCCATCTTTATTTGATTATAACTGGAAAATCCATCCATAAAGGAAGAGGTATTGAACTTAATAATATTATCTACCAGGATATGTGTGGCAGTGGAAAATCATCTTTCGAACTTGCTTTATTTAAATCTCTATAGTCAACGCACATTCAGACTTTTCCGTCTTTCTTTGGAACAAGAACAATATTGGCCACCCATTGAGAATACTCAGCAGTCACAAGAAAACCAACATCAATCTACGTTTGAACCTCCTCTTTAATCTTCACAGCCATGTGAGGATGAGTTCTTGTCAATTTCTGCTTAACAGACGAACATTCAGGCTTCAATAGCAAATTGTGCTCCACAATATCAGTATCAAGACCAGGCATGTCTTGATAAGACCAAGCAAACACGTCAACATATTCTCTAAGAAGCTCTACCATCCTCTTCTTAACATCTGACTGAAGCAGTGCCCCAATCTTGACTTCTTTCTTATCATCACCGGAACCCAAATTAACCAATTCCACGGGCTCTTCATGAGGCCGAATGGTCTTTTCCTCATGCTCAAGAAATTGAGAAATTTCATCTAGAATCTCTTCAACATTCGCTTCTTCCGCTTCAAACACAGGGAACTCAAAGTTGGGAGAGGTCATAGAGTCATTGTTTTCAATGGGTTTAACAATCAATCTGCACAATGATTTATGTTTGATTTTAGAATATGAACAAGAAGTGCAAGTATCATGCAGATAAAAGTGATCATCACATTATTATTTTTTGGTTCTTTATGTTACCATTTTTCAGAAATAAAGCAAAAAGGGAAAACAAAATATGGATAAACAAAAATAACATTTTATTGATGATGATAAAAGTTGAAACAAAGCCCTCACAAATTCAGTTTCACCTTGGGCAGAGTGAAAGGATTTTTTGAAAGAAACAAAAAACAAATTACTTTGAAACATGAACAACAGTAGGGACGTCAACAACAATCCAATTATGGCATATCAACCCACACGTCACAAAGTTGGGTGTTTCTTCCTCTTAATCAACCTCAATAATGGAACTGACTTCATACTCAAGTCCCTTAAGTCTCAGTTGAGGAGTGTAGAAGGGTACATATGCGTCTTCTGTCTCAGAATCATATCCAGGATCTTCCAAATAAGGCTCCCAGTCTTCAGCATGAGTGGAATCATTTTCAGAAGCATCTGAGATGTGTTGCACCCCAAACTTTGACCCCTTAGATTATCATTATCATTTTAGGAACATACTCATGAATTTTCTAACCTTAACCCAGTGCAAGTCTGTCTCTGTCAAATTGCAGATGAATCAGGGTTTCGTGCAGTCAAAATTGAAACTTCAGGGTTTATGATTAGTCAATGTTTTGGGCTCATTCAAATAGGAAACAAGTTCAAGGGTGTCATATAATGTCAATTGAGAAGCCAATTTGAGGTTGTTACCCCGGAATTCAGAGCAGTGCATTTCAGAGCACCCGATTAGGGTTTTGGACTAGTAAAAGTCAATTGTAGTTTGACTTTGATGTTGGAAGATGTTTAAATGGTGAGATTGTGATTCATGAAGTTCATATAGCTTAATAAAGTTCATCCAAGAAGTTTCAAAGTCTCAGGAGGCCCAGAATGTCAACAGGAGACTCGGTAATCACCGATCGGTCTTACGGTTGACCGAAAAGTCAACTCTCCAACTTTTACGAATTGGACTTCAAGTTGTGAAACAAAGTTGTTACTTATGTCATATTGGACTTGCATATCAATTTTCATGACCATTGGATCAAGAATGAAGGAGTAATTGAAAAATCCTGAAATTAGGGTTTTGAAAGGGGCTAAACCATAACTCCTTAACCACATATCCAATTGAGTTGGTTCAAAGCTCATTTGGAAGCTCTTGGAAAGTCCTATAAAAGTCCCTAAGTGGTCCATGATCATAAAATGCATAGATTTGGAGTTATGATCAAATTCATTTCTAGAAGGGAAAAAGACTTAGAGAAATTTCACTTTTAAGTTCATTTTTTAGCAACTTTGGAAGGCTTTTTGGCCAAGATCCTTTGGGAAATTGAAACTCATGAAAACATGAATGTTTTAGAGCTATGTGAGGGCTTTCTAAAAAGTACTAGCACATCTCAAAATGATTAGTGAGCTGAAAGTTATGGAAATGGCAAGTTGGTGGTTTTTCACTTTAGTCCCACATTGTCAAAATTCAAGAAATCATCCTTTCATCAAAATTGACCAATTCTAGCTGGTGAATCATGTTGTATATGATATTTAGAGAGTTTGAAGCCTGAAAATATGAAAGATATGCAGAGGGGATGAATTCTCCAAGCTTTGCAAATTGCCTTGCAAGTTGGTTTGCAACTTGCACCAAAAGTGAAAAAGTGAAGCATGAGGTGTAAAACAAATTCTGAACTAGCCCTAAAGCTATGCTTCTAGCCTGCAATTAGCCACACTAAACCATCATTGTTCTTGACTAATGAGTCTTACCTTGCAGCCAAGGAAACCCTCTTGTGGAGGTTTAACCAAAAAATCCAAAACCTTTCTTCAAAATGAAGAAACCTTCAAATATGCCCCCTCACTCCTTTGCCTATAAATAAGACTCTCCCCCACCTCATTTTCATCATCAAAAATCTTCTAAAAACTAGAAGAAACCGCTGCCCTTTCACTTTTCCTCAAAAACTTCAAAATCACAAAATCTCATTTTCCACTAAAAACACAAAAAATCTGCCTTGCTACTAGGGCTGCCAAAACCATTTATCTATACTAAAACACCCCAACAACCATCCATAAAATCTAAAAATATGGTGTAGAATGTGTCTAAACCATTAAACCTCTCAAAACCCTCATGTTGCAAAAAGTCAACTTCATCACCAAGATACTTTGACCAAAAGCCACAAATTCTACCAAATCTTGTTCTAAGCATTTGCTTAGTGTTTTAATCATTCAAACACCTCTTATATATTGTTTTTCAAGTGTCCAAAGCATTAGGAGTGATAGGAGAAGTTTATTTCTTCAACTGTCATAAAAGTGGTGTTTTGCTTCAAAAGGAAGAAAAGTCTCAAGTCAAAGAGGAAGTTGAAGTTCTCTGGGTTTCTTAGTATTTTCACTTGTTCAAAGCTATCTACAAGAGGTATGTGACCTTGAAAAAACTCTATCATGTTTTACATTACCATGATTTGTAAATTTGAGGTCATGCTGTCCCAAAATAGCCTTACATAAGCATTCACATGCCAAATTGTGTTTTAATATGTTGGTGCCTGTTTCTTTTACATGAACATGTGTGTTTCCATATATGTGATATGTATGAGTGAATTACTTGATCATTTGGTGCCTAAAAATAAAAACTATACCAGCTTGCTACACTTCACCAACACCAAATGACACATGAAGCACATACTTTTCACACCAGTTGGTTTGCACTAAAATTGTGTTTGGATCTCACTTGTATGCATATAAGTAACATGTGTATGTGTTTGATTGTGTTCAAAGATGCCTCATACTATTTTTGCCTTTGTTTCTGATTTGTTCATGCTTGGTCAAAATGACAAATGATAGTTTGAATGCCAAATTCTTCCTCAACCTGTTTTGAACCCTCCTTAATGTTTAGACACTCTTGACAATGTGTATGTATGATGTATGTGAAATTACCCTGCTTCAATGTTGCATCAATTCTGACTTGACATTCCTATTGCATAATACCATGTTTTATACACTTTATGCCCTGAACCTACCAGTTTGCATTTTAGGACAGAGGGAGTCTAAAAATTGAATTCACAACCATTCATTAACACATTTGTGATTTGAGTGTGTGTTTGACATAAACTGGTTTCACTTAGATTGCTCATTCATCATTAAAACTACCCTGCTGCAACAAGCATGATTCAAGCTGTTTTTTTTTAGTTCATGAGCCATTTTTCTTTACAGTTGGTTTTGAAATGTTTTTGGTGTTTAGAATCATCTAGCAGTATATTCATGTCATATGTGTATGACCTACATCACTTTTTCTCATCTGTTTCAATATGTCAGTTCAAGAATGCATCCTTTCAAAGAATATGCTATGAGAATAAAACCAAAAGCTTTTTCTGTCCATAAAACAATTACTTCTTTGACATAAGCATTTTCAATTTTACATGTATATAACTTGTGTATATGTGCATTGTGGCTTGTATGTGTAGGGATGTGAACTGAACATATCATCATGAATCAGGAATGTCATTTTTTGCAGCTTATATACACTTTCTCACAACAAACATGTTTTGAATGCTTTCTTCACTTAAACCTTACTTGTTCACCTATTTCCAAGTGTATGTGTAACTGGTTTGGTCTGTTTATGCATAAACCTTGAAATGAACCTCCTTGAGTATCATGTTTTGCTGAACTTGCATCTAGAACACCATATTCTTCCACTGTTGGTTTTAAGTTGATTCCTGAGCACAAACATCTTTGTTTTCATAGGTAAGATGTGTGTGTATGTTTAATTTGATGGAAACATATGTTAAAATTGATTTGACCTCATTGTTGCATTTCATACACAAAAATTGCATTCTGCATACACTTTGTTACATCAAACTGTTTTAAAACCTGGACTTTTGATCAAATCCACTCCGTATTATGCATGTGTTGTGTATGTATGTCCTACTTGACCTAGATATGCTCATAACAGAAATTGAGCACTGCCCTGCCCTCTCACAAACACAATATGCACATTGAACATCACAGTTTATAGCAGTCAGTATAGGGCCTTGCCTTGTGTTCAAATTCATTGATACTATGTGTATGATGTATATGTATGTTTAGTTTAACCAAAGTGTACTTGAAAACTGAACTAGACATCAGCTTGCCTCTCATTCATAAATACATTGCAACTAACATGGCATTTTACATCCCAGCATGATTTGAATCCCACTGCCTGCCTGAACTCATTCATTGTCACATATGTAAGATGTTTGCATGATTTCTTTGATCTAAAACTGGCTGTCATGAGCTGATTCTTTTCAAAGTGCATTTTCCATGAAAATTACCACTTGACATATCAACTTCACAAACTGTTTGCATTGAGTTGTTTTTTGGACTTGGAATCATTCTTTACCATTTATGTGATCTGTGTGTGTGCTTGGTTTGGATTAAAAATGATTGAAACAAGTTATTCACATCAAAATGCATCTCATAACATACAAGAGCACACACCATCGAATTTTTCATTGGAGGAGGAATCTCAGAAAAATAATCACACCATCATGATCCTCATGTTTTTCTGGTCCAGTGGCATATAAAGTTTGTCGCGTTTGGTTGAGAAACGAAGAAGTTACGATATAAAACGTAAATCCCTTTTTGTGTGTTTTTTGCCAAGACAAACCAAGCATTTTACCCTTATTAATTAAAGGGGTGGCATCAATCAATGGATGTATAGCCGCCCCAGTGGTAAGACCATTATGCCAAAAATTCCTTGCACGCCTTGTACCTGAGTTCGACCCTTGAGGAGGGCAACTCTTTTGTTATTTTTTGTCATTTTTCACCCCATTTTCAAAAATTCGTATCTCTCTCAATTTTAATCGTTTTTCACCCGTTTTTTTTATTGTGTTCATATTGATGTGTACTTTCATGTCATATTTTTTATTTTCATGTTTGACAAATTTTTCATCTTTTTTGACTTCGTGCAAGTTAAGTGCTTTTTACATTCGTTTACGCATGTGCAGATGAATTTTTCTTTGGTTATACTTGAATTTGTTTGTGATACTTGCTTGTATTCATATCCTTATATGTTAGTTAACATGCTAGGATTTTATTTTTGGTTGTCACCATGTTTATTTTGTTCCCTCTGTTGAATGTAATTGAACTCGATCTGTCGTCACAGTTCCTGTTAATTCATCTGTGTTGATTGTCATCAATGCATCTTTATCATTCCACATGTTAATATAATGGTTGTCACCATGAATATGCCTTTATCTTGTTGTTAATTTTCTCATTGTTTTCTTTCCCCAAGTGATGAAGCTTGTTATCTCTCATCCTGTTGCCTCCCCTGTCTACTTCCAAAGGAAAAGTCTGTCCATTTGACCCTCATGTCATGGATACATCCCTTATCCCTCTCTTGACTTTGTTAAGTCACTTTAACCCTAGATTAGAAACCCTTAGACTTTGCTTTAAGTCTAAAAGACCCACCTGTACTAGGAGTGTTCTTCAACTAGAACCCTAGGAAAGAGTTTGTCAACTCTGTGTAAGAATCATCGTCATGATTTCTTATTTCCCCTTTTGAATATTACAAATTAGATTAGGGAGTTTTGTCAAACTCCACACAAACATTGTCATGTTTGTTCCCTCTTGAACCTTGATCATAATCAAGTGTTCTTTATCCCTTGTGAGGTGAACTACGATTGCTCTGATTCTATCCTAGTTAGGATACGTAGGCAGAAGATGCGACGTCTTTGCGAGCAAACTTAGTGTATATAACTTTAGGTTTCAACTCATATCTTTTCCCAATCCCAAATCCATAGTACATATCACAAACTTAGCAAGCAATCAAACAAAAGGTTCCTGTAGAGTACAACAGATGCTTAGGGTGCTAACACCTTCCCTAGGTATAACCAACCCCCGATCCCCGAATCTCTTAAGCGTTGTCGTTACATCGCGAAAAAGGTTTTTCTTTCTTTAGACCTTTCCTTTGGATAAAATAAAGTCCGGTTGTAAAAAGAATTAAGATTCAAGTTAATTTAATAGCTTGATATCCAATTTTCACCGCAACAGAAATGGCGACTTCACTGGGGAAACTTTTATTGCTTTGAGGGTTTAGCCTATCTTGTTTGATTACTTGCTTATTTGTAGATACTTGTAAAAATGTACATATGTGCTCTGTTGGATCTTGGGAACTTGGAATGGTAAGACAACACTATACCCGTGTTTGAGCGTACTTATGATAGGATGGTGGTATATTCAAGGAGACTTATAGGGAGGTGATTCCCAACCAAGTTGACTTGAGAAAACCACCGCTCAGTAGAGGCCCTTCTGAGAGATAGTATTGTTGATCGAGTATTCGTGAAAACAATGCTACTTTCTACATGGAGCCCGTGATACTGAGGACCTTTAGATTACCTTTTCCCCACTATGGCTTTATTAGGATGTAGTGCAATGACTATAAGGAAGTAATTCCAAAGTAGTTGATACGCGATAATACACTTTGACGAGACTCTCTTGAGAATATTATCGACCACCAAGTATTTGGGAAATTGATAATATCTGAAAGATGGGTCGAGGACTCCGGGAACTCTTTTAGAACCTTGTTCTGCAGTTTTGAAAACCTTAGTACATACCTTTGGGGTGGGTAGACCTTGACTCCATACTCATGTTGTCCAAACCAAAACCTTTATCTGTTTATCCATGTGTATATATGAATCTGTGCTTACCTGTGTTTGTGCATTCATGCATTCATGAACATCATATCATAAAAGTTTCATGGAACTC
Organism: Lathyrus sativus; assembly: GCA_963859935.3. Classification (NCBI taxonomy): domain Eukaryota; kingdom Viridiplantae; phylum Streptophyta; class Magnoliopsida; order Fabales; family Fabaceae; genus Lathyrus; species Lathyrus sativus. The sequence continues at coordinate 345,231,307 of OZ012735.1, read as the reverse complement.
AGATCTCTTGTTTGTAAACATTAGGATTATCATGGATAATGGAAAAAATAAAACTATGAAGTACACTTACGAAAGTCCTAACTTGGATGACATAGAAAGGTTGAGCACTTTGATAACAGATTTAGAAGGATTCAAGAGTAGGTATGGGAACTTATTGTCATTGTTGAGGGTAAAAAGGAAGATGGATCTGGGACTTCTCTCCACACTCCTCCAGTTTTATGATCCACTCTATCATTGTTTCACTTTTCCTGATTATCAGCTGGTACCTACACTTGAGGAATATTCTTGCTTGATTGGTTTACCTATTCTTGAAGAATCTCCTTTTCCAATCATGGAGAAGGACCCTAAGGAAGAAGAAATTGCTAAAGCTACGCGTTTAGGATTGGTGGATATTCAGAAAAATATGGTTACTAAGGGAGGAGTCTTTGGTTTGACTGCAGAGTTCTTGGTTGGAAAAGCATAATACTATGCTGATCATTTGAGTATGGATGCATTCGAAGCCATCTTTGCCTTGCTCATTTATGGAATCTTCTTGTTTCCGAGCTTTGATAATTTTGTGGATCTCAACGCCATCAAGATCTTCTTGAAGAAAAACCTTGTGCCTACTTTACTAGCTGACGCATATCATTCTGTTCACTTGAGAAATATGCATAAAGGAGGAATGTTTGTCTGTTGTGTCCCGTTGTTATATAAGTGGTTTATTTCTCACTTACCTAAGGCTCATACTTTTTGGAAGGAAGGTTGGTGGTCTCAGAAGGTTATGGCTCTTACTCACTCTGATATTGACTGGTACAGCTGTAGTTACGATGGGATAAAGATCATTGACAATTGTGGAAATATTGGTAACGTACCTCTTCTGGGTACAAGTGGAGGAATCAGTTATAACCCTGTTCTCGCTCGCTGTCATCTTGGATATTCTTTGAAGGACAAACCAAACAAAGCTCATGTGGAGAATATTTTCTTTAAAGGAAGTTCAGAATTGAAGGGAGAAATTTTAAAAGCTTGGGGACGTGTACACAAGAAAGGAAAGGAAGACTTAGGGAAGCCTAATTGCGTCTCTCTCGAGCCTTATCTCCAATGGGTCCGAAAGAGAGCTATTCAGCTGAAGATGCCTTATCCTCAGTAGAAACCCATGGCCTTAGAGGAGGAACACACAATGATCTTTATGTCTGAAGAGGAGAAGTTAAAGATTGCTTTGAGGAAATCACAACAAACTGAAATAGCCTGGAAATACAAGTACCAAGTGGCCATGGAAGAGAATGATGAACTCCGTAGGCAACTACAGGTGAAAGACGAAGAAATGATTGCTTATAAGAAGAGGAAGACACAGGAAGGTTTATCTTCTTCCAGATCTCAGCCAACTCCATGGAAACTAGTCGTGGACAAACTCATTCTTGAGAAGACTCAGATGGAAGAAGAAATCAAGAAACTCAAAGAAAAAGAAGACTTTTATTTAGAATACTGTCAGCCTTATATTTAGGACTTTTGTAAAATGTACTAGATATTTTGTAACGCAATCTTGAAAATCAATGAAATGAAATGATGTTTTGATATGAGTTCCATGAAACCTTTTGCATTTTGCATTAATTAATCATTCAAGGAACTAAAGATTATTTTGCAGGATGGATTCTGGATTCAGAATCGTTGTTGTAAAACTCTCAGTTATTAATCTATGAGGACTTTTTTCCCCATTGTTATAATTTTTGCGAATATTTCTTTGGATTCCTTGAATGATTAATTTTGCATCGTTGCATTTTGCATTCATAAGCATTGCATGTGCATATTCCTGTGTTGTGTCTCATTTCGCTGTCTTGTCTCCAAAAAGAATCACACTGAATCCTCAACACCGATACAACACCCGAGCCCAAGCTCGCCTAAGAATGGAAGGACAAAATTTGGATGTGGACAGAATTGATAATGAACTTGGAGAGCTACGAGGAGGCATGGGGTAGATCATGGAAGCCTTACAAGTCATTCGTGCAAAGTTGGACACTCAAGTCACTGTTGTTTCTGAAATCACTAGCATAGCTGCAGAGTTGATCCCAATGGCAGTCATTGTTGCAAATGTTCCACCATATGGGTTGCCACCTGGTTTTGTACTGCCACCAGTAGTCAATCAACAAGCAGTTCCTTTGGGGCCAGAAGTTCCTCAAGCTATTCCTACTTACACTCAGCCTTCTGTTCAGGTTCAAGCGCGCCCTGTTTTTCATAATCCTCCACCAGTATACGAAGGTCTTGAGGGGTATGAAGAAGAGAGTGGACGACATGATAAGTTGAAAGAAAGTGTAGAGACTATCGGCAGGAAAGTCAGAGCAATGGAAGGAAATGACATCTTTGGTACTGATGCCAGAGATATGTGCTTGGTATCCGGGTTGGTAATTCCGCCAAAATTCAAAGTTCCTAATTTTGATAAGTATTCTGGGGCTACTTGTCCTCGAACGCATTTGATTATGTATTACCGAAGAATGGCCGCTCACGTGGAAGATGACAAGTTAATGATTCAGTGTTTCCAAGATAGTCTGAAAGGAGCTCTTGCTAAATGGTATTTGGGCTTAGATCAGTCTCGTATTCATAGTTTCCAAGACTTGGCTAATGCTTTTGTAAAACATTACAAGTACAACATGGATTTAGCTCCCGATAGAAGACAGTTACTGAGTATGTCACAGAAGAGCTCAGAATCTTTCAAAGAGTATGCACAGAGGTGGAGGGAAACTGCCTCTCAGGTAGAACCTCCTTTGAGTGAAAAAGAGCTAACAAATTGGTTCGTCGATACGGTGAGACCAGAGTTTTATGAGAAAATGATCAGTAGTGTAACCGCCAGTTTTTTTGATATAGTAGCAGTGGGGGTAAGAGTGGAGTTAGGAATGAAGAATGGGAAGGTGGCTAGCAGTTCCAGTAGTTCTGGTAACAACAATGTCAAAAAGCTCAGCAGTAATTTCCATCGAAAGAAGGAAGGGGAGACAAATGCAGTAAATGTGGGAAGAAAGAGTCACACCTCGAGACCACCTCACCAACAGTACCAACAGAGTTATGTTTAACAACCTCAACCGGGTTTTGTTCAGCAGCCTCAAGCGAGTTATGTTCAGCAATCCCAGCAACAACGACCAATGTATCCGTTGCAGTATGCCCAACAACCTTATGTGGCAGCTGTAACTCCAACTTTCAGTCATCCTGTTCCCAGTTATCAGACAGTGCATCCAGCACCTGTATATCATCCAATTCAACAAGGGAATCAATGAGCGCCCAATGCTCCACCCTATCAACAACATCATCAGCCTAGAGCTCAGGCACCCAGATAGAACTATCAGAATCGGAGACCAACACCAAAACCTCCACTTCCTCAGATACCGATGACTTACACCGAGTTGTACCCCTCCTTAGTGCAGCAGGGATTGGTAACGACACGACCATTAAATCTAGACACTACATCTCCTCACTATAATCCAAATGCGCGTTGTGCCTTTCACGAAGGTGCTGCCGGTCATGATTTAGAAGGCTGCCTTGCTCTAAAACATCTTGTCAGGGAGTTGATGGAAAAGAAGATCTTGTCTTTCGATGATGTACCCCCGAATGTCAAAAGTAATCCATTGCCGAACCATGGAGGGGTCAATGCGGTAGAAGAAGTGTCATATGAAAGGATTGTCCGAGATGTGTCAGAAATTAGAACCCCGTTGAGGTTGCTTCACAAGAAACTACTGAAAGCAAGATTGATAGAGGATACCCATAATGATTGTGAAAAATGTTCTAGTGATTCTAGAGGGTGTGATGAGGTACAAAGATGTATACAAAGGTTGATTGATGAAGGAATATTACAAGTGTGTAGTAAGGTGAGGAGAGAAGAAGTTTCAGTAATAGATCCTGTTTTTAATTTACCGAAGAAAGGTGAGAAAGTTTTGGTGTTCAAAATAACCAACAAAGGTGTGAAGCCCGTTTTCAACAAGTCTGCTGTCGATCAACCCCGACTGGTTATTATTCAGAAACCAAGACCATTTCCTTTTGAAAGCACAAAGGCCGTTCCTTGGAAGTATGACATGACTGTGATAGACCAAGGGTCTGGGAAGGTTAGTCAAAAAGAGACAGTAAAAGACGACCAAGTGGACGTAACAAACATTGCAGGTACAAGCAAAATGACCCGTAGTGGTCGCATCTATCAACCAAAAATGACAGTAGTCACTCCAAAAGAGGTTACCCCTGCTGCAACAAGAGAACAAGAGGTACCAGGCACTGAAGGAAACGATGAAGAATTCTTAAGGATTATTCGAAAAAGTGATTACAAGATCATTGACCAGCTCCACCAAACCCCATCAAAGATATCAATCTTGTCTCTCTTAATGAATTCTCCAGTTCACAGAGAGGCTCTGCAAAAGGTATTGAAGAAGGCACATGTGACAAAAGACATAACTCTCGGACAATTCGATTCAGTAATAGCCAACATTACAGCCTGTAACACCCTGAGCTTTAGTGATGCTGAATTGTCGAACGAAGGACGTAATCACAACCGTGCATTGCACATATCTGTCAGGTGCCAGGAAGACACGATGGCACGAGTTTCGGTCGATACGGGATCCTCATTGAATGTATTGCCCGCCAGGTCGCTCGCAAGGCTAGCATATGCAGGGGCAGAAATGAAACCAACGTCTTTAATTGTAAAAGCTTTTGATGGTTCAAGAAGAACGGTTGTTGGAGAGGTAGAATTGCCAATCATGATCGGACCTCAGGTGTTCAATATTACATACCAAGTCATGGACATCAACCCAGCTTATAGTTGTTTGTTGGGACGACCGTGGATTCACGCCGCTGGGGCAGTAACTTCCACCTTACATCAGAGAATGAAATTTGTTGTGAATGATAAGTTAGTAATTGTACACGGTGAAAAAGACCTAATGGTGAGCAATTTGTCATCATTCAAGTATATTGAAGCAGATGAGGGCGCGTTAGAAACTTCCTTTTAAGCACTTGAGATAGTTAATGTAGTGATGTCGGAAGAAACAGTGGCTAAGAGTGGTCCGTCTATTGCATCCGCTCAGAGCATCAAGTCTACACTAGAGGAAGGCACTCCTGCAGGTTGGGGAGAGATTATCAAAGTAAAACCAAAGATGGATCGCCAAGGGTTGGGTTACAAACCAACTCATGATGAAGCACCGACACATGACAAAGGATGCCCGAAGACTATACAAGAAGTATTCATCAGTGGAGGTTTCCAAATCAGTGTTGTGGAGGAGAATTCCGAAGATGAAGACCTTGAACAGTTAGTGTATCATTGCAACACTGCCTTGAGCAACTGGGAAGCTATTGAGATTCCTTTGGTTTTTCCTGAGTCAAAGTAATTTGTTTGTTTTTCTTTTCTTGTTGTTTTAAATCTCCGTAGCCATGTCCAAGGCTATAGGAATGTTTTGTAAGGGCCCCGAGCTTTCAAGAAAATCAATGAAAACGAACTATTTTGTTAATTTCCTGGTGTTATTTCCTTTATTGCTTTTGCTTTCATTTTAAACGAAAAAGGGCAATCTTAAAAAACCAAAACATTTTTTTCTGTTGTATGTTGCATTTGTCTTTGTGTGTTTTAATAAAATAAGTCGTTCCAACGTGCAGTGATGTCCTAAAACCCATTGAATCCTATGACTTTGCATTCCCTCCGGACTTTGATTCACCAATATACCAAGCTGAAGATGGGGATGAAAATTTTGAAATACCCAATGAACTGGTAAAATTGGCACACCATGAGTATGCAGAGCTTCAACCCTACAAAGAACAGGTAGAAGTCATTAATCTTGGCACTGAAGAAAACAAGAAAGAAGTCAAGATTGGGGCAACTCTAGGGGCAGAAGTCAAATAGCAACTAGAAGAACTTTTGGAAGAATACGTGGATGTATTTGCTTGGTCATATCAGGATATGTCGGGTCTAAACACTGACATAGTAGTTCACAAATTACCGCTTCGACCAGAATGCCCACCGGTTAAGCAAAAGCTCCGAAGAACAAGACCTGACATGGCTCTCAAGATTCGAGATGAGGTGAAAAAACAGATTGATGCCGGGTTCTTAGCAGTGTCCAAATACCCCGAATGGGTGGCCAATATTGTACCTGTACCGAAAAAAGATGGGAAAGTCAGAATGTGTGTGGATTACAGGGACCTAAACAGGGCCAGTCCGAAGGATGATTTCCCTTTGCCGCATATCGACACGTTGGTGGATAATACGGCTCGTTTTGCACTTTTCTCATTTATGGATGGGTTCTCCGGTTACAATCAGATAAAGATGGATCCCGATGACATGGAAAAAACTACTTTCATTACTCTGTGGGGGACTTACTGTTACAAAGTTATACCTTTCGGTCTGAAGAACGCAGGTGCTACTTATCAAAGGGCCATGGTAACTTTATTTCATGATATGATGCACAAGGAGATAGAGGTATATGTTGATGACATGATAGCCAAATATCAAAGCAAGGAGGACCATTTGGAACATATTTTGAAATTGTTTAAGAGACTCAAAAAATACCAGTTGAGACTGAATCCAGCCAAGTGTACCTTTGGGGTAAGGTCTGGGAAATTACTTGGTTTCATTGTCAGCCACCGAGGGATTGAAGTGGATCTAGACAAAGTCCGAGCCATTCAAGAAATGCCAGCTCCACAAAAAGAAAAGCAAGTCAGAGGTTTTCATGGAAGATTGAACTACATATCCAGATTCATTTCCAATATGACTCCCACTTGCGAGCTTATCTTCAAACTATTACGCAAAGACCAGACGGTTGTTTGGAATTCAGATTGTCAGCAAGCATTTGATAAGATCAAGGGTTACCTATAAGAACCTCCAATCTTAATACCTCCGGTCCCGGGAAGACCTCTCTTCATGTATTTGACAGTGCTGGAGAATTCAATGGGTTGTGTGTTAGGTTAGCAGGATGAGTCTGGGCGAAAAGAACATGCCATCTATTATTTAAGTAATAAGTTTACTGATTGTGAAGGCCGATATTCACTTCTGGAGAAAACTTGTTGTGCTTTGGCATGGGCTGCCAGACGTTTGAGGCAGTACATGATTTGTCATACTACTTTGTTGATTTCAAAAATGGATCCAATAAAATATATTTTTGAGAAGCCTGCTCAGACTGGAAGACTCTCTAGTTGGCATATGTTGTTATCAGAATGTGACATCCAGTACGTAGCCCAGAAGTCTATCAAGGGTAGTGTTTTGTCAGAATATCTTGCGGATCAACCAGTGGAAGATTATGAGTCTCTCAAATTTGATTTCCCAAATGAGGACATTATGTTGGTAAGAGATTGCAAAGAGCCAGGTTCCGATGAAATGCCGCAGGAAGGTCTTTGGTGGAAAATGATGTTCGATGGTTCCTCCAACTATAGTGGGCATGGTGTAAGCGCCGTATTAATGAATCCGGAAGGTGGTTACACTCCATTCACAGCCAGGTTGGATTTTGACTGTACAAACAATATCGCTGAATATGAAGCCTGCATTCTCGGCCTCGAGGCAGCTATCGACCTCAAAATCAAACTTCTTGAAGTCAGTGGGGATTCAACTTTGGTTATTTATCAAGTTACTGGAGAATGGGAAACTAGACATGAGAGTTTGATCCCTTATAGAGCCTATATTGTCAAAATGATGGAGTATTTTGATAAAATCACTTTCAAGCATGTCCCGAGATCTGAAAATCACATTGCCGATGCCCTAGCCATGTTAGCCTCGATGTGGAAAGTCAGGGATGTCAATGATGCCACTCTCATTAGAATTGAACACAAGACCGAGCCCGCCTACTGTCAGATGGTCGAAAAGGAGAGTGATGATAAACCATGGTTCTATGACATAAAGAATTACCTGTTGAAACAAGAGTATCCAGCAGACGCTACGTCACTTGACAAGAAAAATCTGAGACGATTAGCATCCAAATTCTTTCTCAACAATGATGTGCTTTACAAAAGAAACCATGATATGGTCTTACTTAGATGTGTTGACAGACGAGAAGCAGAGTTGTTAATGCAAGATGTTCACGAAGGAATGTTTGGTACTCATGCCAATGGATATGCTATGTCTAAAAAGATTTTGAAGGCTGGTTATTACTAGTTGACCTTAGAAACTGATTGTATTCAATATGCCAGAAAGTGTCACAAGTGTCAGATTCATGCGGACAAGATGCATGTACCTCCGACGTTGTTGAATGTGTTGTCATCACCGTGGCCTTTCTCTATGCGGGGCATCGATATGATAGGGGCAATTGAACCAAAAGCTTCTAACGGACATCGATTTATTCTGGTTGCTATTGACTATTTCACAAAGTGGGTTGAAGTTGCATCCTACACTATTGTTACTCGGCAGGTAGTGGCCCGTTTCATAAAAAAGGAGATTATCTGTCGTTACGTAATTCCGAGCCGAATCATAACGGACAATGGTACCAATTTGAACAACAAAGTCATGAAAGAGTTGTGCGATGACTTCAAAATTGAACATCACAATTCTTCTCCTTATCGTCCCAAAATGAATGGAGCTGTAGAAGCTGTAAATAAAAACATCAAAAAGATTCTGCAAAAGATGGTGAAAACTTACAAAGATTGGCATGAGATGCTGCCATTCGCCTTGCATGGATACAGAACGCCCGTCCGCACTTCAACAGGGGCAACCACTTTTTCTTTGGTATATGGAATGGATGCGGTACTTCCCATTAAGGTCGAGATACCCTCTTTGAGAGTCATAATGGAAACTAAGCTTGAAGAAGCAGAATGGGTGAGAGAAAGGTTTGATCAGTTGAATCTTATCGACGAAAAACGCATGTCTGCAATGTGTCATGGTCAGTTATATCAGAAGAGGATCAAGAGAGCTTTTCACAAGAAAGTTCGTGTCCGGGAATTCCGCGAAGGGGAACTTGTACTCAAAAAGATTTTACCAGTTCATAAAGATGCACGGGGAATTCTGATGCAGTACGAAAATATTACGCCTAAAAAGAGCCCGATAAGTCGAAAACTCAAAGGAACGGCTTATGCAAAAGTCAGGGTTGAAGAAAAAGAAAAGAAAAGAGAAAAAAGAAAAAAGAAAAAATAAGAGCTCGCTAAGTTGAAAACCCGAAAGGGCGCTTAGCCAAAAATGAGCGTCCCGGTGGATTGAAAGCCCGAAAGGGCGGTCCAGGCAAAAGTTAGGGACAAAGGCGTTTCACTGCATCAGAAGCGTTGTCACTACTTCAAAAAGGTTGTCACCATTGCGGAAGATTGTACATGAGATCCACTTCCAACTGCTTTCATCAGAAGCAAGAATTTTGGGGGATTTTAGTCTTTAGGGATAGTTTGGTCATGGGATTCAATGTAACCTTGTCCACTTTGCCATTTTTTCACTTGTAAAATTTCTATGGAATTTTGTCATTTGCAAGATTTCATCCTTGAATAAAATCAGTTTTGAGCCATTCTTTCCTTTGCAACTTTATCTTTTCCTGTATTTTCTTTGTTATGCAAAATATTGTTCGTTGGTCAACGATAATTTTGAAAGCATTAGGGTCAAATTATTTGAATAAAACTTGAAAATACTAACAAAAATAAAAAAACTTCAACTCATGGAAAAAGTCAAGGAAAATCACACTTCCCCGAAACCTCAGGGTAGCGGAAGCTTTGATATGCGATCCAATTACATTCCCCAATAAAGTGAAAGCAAGTCGAACTGTTGATTCTCCTTTGGTCATGTGTGGGTATCAGAACTTAAAGACTGTTTTCTCAAGGAACCTCTTATGATGATATAAGGACTGGTCCCCAGTAGAAGATTTCTGAGCATTGTGTTTTGAATTTACTTTGTCATCTCTGAATAGCTTGTTTAAAGCTCTGTTCCCCTATTGAGAGTGGATCTATTTGTCAAAGACTGCATACACCTTTTCAGCCAGGGTTCAGTGTGATTCATTCGGTCTCTCGAGTTCGGTGTGTTATCTGTCGATTCCCTGTGAATGACCGATCACTACTAGTGAACTTCCGCCTAAAAATCCAATTGTAACGGGCATTGTTTTAAAAGCTAATCGTTATTGGTAGTTCTTTTGGTCATCACCATATTTTCCTTTGAAACCAGTCGTAACTGGCATTGTCTTAAATTCCACTTGTCGGTATCCTTGTTTCGGTCGTCACCACCTTTTTCCTTTAAAGTCCAGTCGTAACTGGTAATGTTCGAAATCCAATCGTCATTGGTATTCTTTTGGTCGTCACCATATTTTCCTTTGAACCCAGTCGCAACTGGCGTTGTCTTAACTCCACTCGTTATTACCTTTTGGTTCGGTTGTTACCAACCCTTTCCCTCTGAAGACTAGTCGTCACTAGCAAATCCCCTGTGAAATTTAGTCGTTACTAATTGATTTCCGTTTAAGCCCAGTCGTAACTGGAAGATGTTCGAAACCCAATTGTCATTGGTATCTTGTTGGTCGTTACCAAATCGTCCCCATGAAAGTCCAGTCGTAACTGGAATCACTTGGAATCCAATCGTTATTGGTATTTTCTGGTTTGGTCGTTACCAACCTCCCCAGCTAAAGCCTGGTAGCTTGCTAGCATGCTCGTAACCACATGTGTTGGTATACCTTGATTTGGTCGTCACCATGCATTTCTTCTAAAGTCCAGTCATAACTGGCATTGCTTGAAATCCAATCGTCATTGGCACCCTGACTTGGTCGTTACCAACCTCCGAAGTCCAGTCGTTACTGGCATTGCTTGAAATTTGGTCGTCACCAATTTCCCCAGTCGAAGTCCTGTATTACCGATTTGATTTGAAATTTCATTTGTTGTTATCTCAGGTTGGTCGTTACCATTACCTCCAGGAAGTCTAGTGGTTACTAGCACTGCCTGAGCCATCTGTTAAAACTGGGTGACATTATTATCCCCCAGTAAAATCTTCCTCCCCAGACAAGTCTCGGAGATCTAGTCGTCACTAGCATCCCCATTATGTTTTGTATTTGTTTTTAGTCCATTTCTGAAGATCCCGTTTGAACTCTTCACTATAGGAAACTCCTGATCTGATCATCCCCAGTGAGGTTCGCGTTTTAATTTCCCCAATAAAAGGTCGCTCGTGTCCCTAGTGGAAATCTACCTTGTTCCCCGGTGAAGTGTTTGCTTTTCCCCAGTAAGATTGTCATCTTCATTGGATTTTGTGCATCCTCATGTAAATTTTTCTCTCCGCTATCACTAGTCATGTTTGAACTATTGATTGTTATACCTCGGTATTCCCCAGTGTCGGATCCACAATGCCAGGTCCCCGCGAGTAGTTACTCATTGTTTTGTTGTTCTGTCTTCTGCATATGTCTTGCATCCAAGCATCATTTGTAATTCATGACATATCATGACCTGTCCTTTTGCATATCATCGGATCTAAGGGACAAAATGTTCGGTTTTCTATATTTAAATACCTTTCACTGCGATTCTACGAGGATCATCATCCCTCAGTTCCATCTAGTGAAGATATTTAAATAGGGGCAACTGTTGCACCCCAAATTTTGACCCCTTAGAATCTCATTATCATTTTAGTAACATACTCATGAATTTTCTAACCTTAACCCAGTGCAAGTCTGTCTCTGTCAAATTGCAAATGAATCAAGGTTTCGTGCAGTCAAAATTGAAACTTCAGGGTTTGTGATTAGTCAATGTTTTGGGCTCATTCAAATTGGAAACATGGTCACGGGTGTCATATAATGTCAATTGAGAAGCCAATTTGAGGTTGTTACCCCAGAATTCAGAGCAGTGCATTTCAGAGCACCCGATTAGGGTTTTGGACTAGTAAAAGTCAACTGTAGTTTGACTTTGATGTTGGAAGATGTTTAAATGGTGAGATTGTGATTCATGAAGTTCATATAGCTTAATAAAGTTCATCCAAGAAGTTTCAAAGTCTCAGGAGGCCCAGAATGTCAACAGGAGACTCGGTAATCACCGATCGGTCGTACGGTTGACCGAAAAGTCAACTCTCCAACTTTTACGAATTGGACTTCAAGTTGTGAAACAAAGTTGTTCCTTATGTCATATTGGACTTGCATATCAATTTTCATGACCATTGGATCAAGAATGAAGGAGTAATCAAAAAATCCGGAAATTAGGGTTATGAAAGGGGCTAAACCATAACTCCTTAACCACACATCCAATTGAGTTGGTTCAAAGCTCATTTGGAATCTCTTGACAAGTCCTACAAAAGTCCCTAAGTGGTACATGATCAGAAAATGCATAGATTTGGAGTTATGATCAAATTCATTTCTAGTAGGGAAAAAGACTTGGAGAAATTTCACTTTTAAGTTCATTTTTTAGCAACTTTGGAAGGCTTTTTGGCCAATATCCTTTGGAAAATTGAAACTCATTAAAACATGAATATTTTAGAACTATGTGAGGGCTTTCTAAAAAGTACTAGCACATCTCAAAATGATTTGTGAGCTGAAAGTTATGGTCATGGCAAGTTGGTGGTTTTTCACTTTAGTCCCACATTGTCAAAATTCAAGAAATCATCCTTTCATCAAAATTGACCAATTCTAGATGTTGAATCATGTTGTATCTGATATGTAGAGAGTTTGAAGCCTGAAAATATGAAAGATATGCAGAGGGGATGAATTCTCCAAGCTTTGCAAATTGCCTTGCAAGTTGGTTTGCAACTTGCACCAAAAGTGAAAAAGTGAAGCATGAGGTGTAAAACAAATTCTGAACCAGCCCTCAAGCTATGCTTCTAGCCTGCAATTAGCCACACTAAACCATCATTGTTCTTGACTAATGAGGCTTACCTTGCAGCCAAGGAAACCCTCTTGTGGAGGTTTAACCAAAAAATCCAAAACCTTTCTTCAAAATGAAGAAACCTTCAAATCTGCCCCCTCACTCCTTTGCATATAAATATGACTCTCCCCCACCTCATTTTCATCATCAACAATCTTCTAAAAACCATAAGAAACCTCTGCCCTTGCACTTTGCCTCAAAAACTTCAAAATCACAAAATCTCATTTTCCACCAAAAACACAAAAAATTTGCCTTGCTACTAGGGCTGCCAAAACCATTTCTCTATACTAAAATACCCCAACAACCATCCATACAATCTCAAAATATGGTGTAGAAGGTGTCTAAACCATTAAACCTCTCAAAAACCTCATGTTGCAAAAAGTTAACTTCATCACCAAGATACTTTGACCAAAAGCCACAAATTCTACCAAATCTTGTTCTAAGCATTTGCTTAGTGTTTTAATCATTCAAACACCTCTTATATACTGTTTTTCAACTGTCCAAAGCATTGGGAGTGATAGGAGAAGTTTATTTCTTCAACTGTCATAAAAGTGGTGTTTTGCTTCAAAAGGAAGAAAAGTCTCAAGTCAAAGAGGAAGTTGAAGTTCTCTGGGTTTCTTAGTATTTTCACTTGTTCAAAGCTATCTACAAGAGGTATGTGACCTTGAAAAAACTCTCTCATGTTTTACATTACCATGATTTGTAAATTTGAGGTCATGTTGTCCCAAAATAGCCTTACATAAGCATTCACATGCCAAATTGTGTTTTAATATGTTGGTGCCTGTTTCTTTTACATGAACATGTGTGTTTCCATATGTGATATGTATGAGTGAATTACTTGATCATTTGGTGCCTAAAAATAAAAACTATACCAGCTTACTACACTTCACCAACACCAAATGACACATGAAGCACATACTTTTCACACCAGTTGGTTTGCACTAAAATTGTGTTTGGATCTCACTTGTATGCATATAAGTAACATGTGTATGTGTTTGATTGTGTTCAAAGATGCCTCATACTGTTTTTGCCTTTGTTTCTGATTTACTCATGCTTGGTCAAAATGACAAATGATAGTTTGAATGCCAAAATCTTCCTCAACCTGTTTTGAACCCTCCTTAATGTTTAGACACTCTTGACAATGTGTATGTATGATGTATGTGAAATTACCCTGCTTCAATGTTGCATCAATTCTGGCTTGACATTCCTATTGCATAATACCATGTTTTATACACTTTATGCCCTGAACCTACCAATTTGCATTTTAGGACCGAGGGAGTCTAAAAATTGAATTCACAACCATTCATTAACACATTTGTGATATGAGTGTGTGTTTGACATAAACTGGTTTCACTTAGATTGCTCATTCATCATTAAAACTACCCTGCTGTAACAAGCATGATTCAAGCTGTTTTTTTTAGTTCATGAGCCATTTTTCTTTACAGTTGGTTTTGAAATGTTTCTGGTGTTTAGAATCATCTAGCAGTATATTCATGTCATATGTGTATGACCTACACCACTTTTTCTTATATGTTTCAATATGTCAGTTCAAGAATGCATCCTTTCAAAGAATATGCTATGAGAAAAAAACCAAAAGCTTTTTCTGTCCATAAAACAATTACTTCTTTGACATAAGCACTTTCAATTTTACATGTATATAACTTGTGTATATGTGCATTGTGGCTTGTATGTGTAGGGATGTGAACTGAACATATCATCATGAATCAGGAATGTCATTTTTTGCAGCTTATATACACTTTCTCACAACAAACATGTTTTGAATGCTTTCTTCACTTAAACCTTACTTGTTCACCTATTTCCAAGTGTATGTGTAACTGGTTTGGTCTGTTTATGCATAAACCTTGAAATGAACCTCCTTGAGCATCATGTTTTGCTGAACTTGCATCTAGAACACCATGTTCTTCCACTGTTGGTTTTAAGTTGATTCCTGAGAACAAACATCTTTGTTTTCATAGGTAAGATGTGTGTGTATGTTTAATTTGATGGAAACATATGTTAAAATTGATTTGACCTCATTGTTGCATTTCATACACAAAAATTGCATTCTGCATACACTTTGTTACATCAAACTGTTTTAAAACCTGAACTTTTGATCAAATCCACTCCATATTATGCATGTGTTGTGTATGTATGTCCTACTTGACCTAGATATGCTCAGAACAGAAATTTAGCACTGCCCTGCCCTCTCACAAACACAGTATGCACATTGAACATCACAGTTTATAGCAGTCAGTATAGGGCCTTGCCTTGTGTTCAAATTCATTTGATATTATGTGTATGATGTATATGTATGTTTAGTTTAACCAAAGTGTGCTTGAAAACTGAACTAGACATCAGCTTGCCTCACATTCCTAAATACATTGCAACTAACATGGCATTTTACATCCCAACATGATTTGAATCCCACTGCCTTCCTGAACTCATCCATTGTCACATATGTAAGATGTTTGCATGATTTCTTTGATCTAAAACTGGCTGTCATGAGCTGATTCTTTTCAAAGTGCATTTTTCCATGAAAATTACCACTTGACATATCAACTTCACAAACTGTTTGCATTGAGTTGTTTTTTGGACTTGGAATCATTCTTTACCATTTATGTGATCTGTGTGTGTGCTTGGTTTGGATTAAAAATGATTGAAACAAGTTATTCACATCAAAATGCATCTCATAACATACAAGAGCACACACCATCAAATTTTTCATTGGAGGAGGAATCTCAGAAAAATAATCACACCATCATGATCCTCATGTTTTTCTGGTCCAGTGGCATATAAAGTTTGTCGCGTTTGGTTGAGAAACGAAGAAGTTACGATATAAAACGTAAATCCCTTTTTGTGTGTTTTTTGCCAAGACAAACCAAGCATTTTACCCTTATTAATTAAAGGGTTGGCATCAATCAACGGA
Source organism: Lathyrus sativus (assembly GCA_963859935.3). Taxonomy (NCBI): domain Eukaryota; kingdom Viridiplantae; phylum Streptophyta; class Magnoliopsida; order Fabales; family Fabaceae; genus Lathyrus; species Lathyrus sativus. Next base: position 345,215,676 of record OZ012735.1, on the reverse strand, counting down.
TGTATATCACCCCAGTGGTAAGACCATTATGCCAAAAACGCCTTGCACGCCTTGTACCTGAGTTCGACCCCTGAGGAGGGCAACTCTTTTGTTATTTTTTGTCATTTTTCACCCCATTTTCAAAAATTCGTATCTCTCTCAGTTTTAATAGTTTTTCACCCGTTCTTTTGTCATTGTGTTAATCTTGATGTGTACTTTCATGTCATATTTTTTATTTTCATGTTTGACAAATTTTTCATCTTTTTTGACTTCGTGCAAGTTAAGTGCTTTTTACATTCGTTTACGCATGTGCAGATGAATTTTTCTTTGGTTATACTTGAATTTGTTTGTGATACTTGCTTGTATTCATATCCTTATATGTTAGTTAACATGCTAGGATTTTATTTTTGGTTGTCACCATGTTTATTTTGTTCCCTCTGTTGAATGTAATTGAACTCGATCTGTCGTCACAGTTCTTGTTAATTATCTGCGTTGATTGTCATCAATGTATCTTTATCATTCCACATGTTTATCTAATGGTTGTCACCATGAATATGCCTTTATCTTGTTGTTAATTTTCTCATTGTTTTATTTCCCCAAGTGATGAAGCTTGTTAGCTCGCATCCTATTGCCTCCCCTGTCTACTTCCAAAGGAAAAGTCTGTCCATTTGACCCTCATGTCATGGATACATCCCTTATCCCTCTCTTGACTTTGTTAAGTCACTTTAACCCTAGATTAGAAACCCTTATACTTTGCTTTAAGTCTAAAAGACCCACCAGTACTAGGAGTGTTCTTCAACTAGAACCCTAGGAAAGAGTTTGTCAAATCTGTGTAAGAATCATCGTCATGATTTCTTATTTCCCCTTTTGAATATTACAACTTAGATTAGGGAGTTTTGTCAAACTCCACACAAACATTTTCATGTTTGTTCCCCCTTGAACCTTGATCATAATCAAGTGTTCTTTATCCCTTGTGAGGTGAACTATGATTGCTCTAATTATATCCTAGTTAGGATACGTAGGCAGAAGATGCGACGTCTTTGCGAGCAAACTTAGTGTATATAACTTTAGGTTTCAACTCATATCTTTTCCCAATCCCAAATCCATAGTACATATCACAAACTTAGCAAGCAATCAAACAAAAGGTTCCTGTAGAGTACTACAGATGCTTAGGGTGCTAACACCTTCTCTAGGTATAACCAACCCCCGATCCCCGAATCTCTTAAGCATTGTCGTTACATCGCGGAAAAGGTTTTTCTTTCTTTAGACCTTTCCTTTGGATAAAATAAAGTTCGGTTGTAAAAAGAATTAAGTTTCAAGTTAATTTAATAGCTTGATATCCAATTTTCACCGCAACAAGATGTAATCTTCAGAGTCATCTTCAATAATTGCAGCTGTAGAATGATCTTTGGTATGGATGAGCCCAACACTTCGAAAAACATCATGAATACTCTTCAGCTCTTTGCGGGTTGAACCAGATGTAAAACCCAAACCAGCTCTATCTTTTTTCTCAGCAACTTCAATAAATGGGCCACATCTATCAGCTTGGCCACTCTCCAACACATGTTGTGCATCTTTCAGAGAAGACATGGATACCCCATTCTTATTAAAAACATTATCAACCACAGGAAGAGCCTGGAACAGAGTTCTAACATCATCTTCAGCATCAATATAAGAAAAAGACGACAAACTACTTACCAACTATAGCCTGTTCTCCTCCAACAACAGCAAGTTTAACATTCTGGACAAATTTCAACTTTTGGTGGAGTGTTAAAGTGACAACTCCCGCTTCATGAATCCACGGGTGTCGTAGAAGACAACTGTAAGCAGGATGAATATCCATGACTTGAAAAGTAATCTGGAATAAACACGAACCTATTTTGATAGGGAGATCAACCTCTCCAATCACAGTTTTCCTCGATCCATCAAAGGCTTTCACAATGACCCCACTGAATCTCATAGGAGTACCTTGATAAGACAATTTGGACAAAGTAGATTTTAGCACCACATTCAATGATGACCCGGTATCAACCAGCACATTGGATAGACCGTCCTTCTGGAAATTCATGGAAATATGGAGAGCCAAATTATGGTTTCTACCATGCTGAGTCAATTCTTCATCACAAAAGCTTAAATTATTACACGCAGTGATATTGGCAACAATGTTGTCAAACTGGGTAACAGTCACATCATGATCTACATAAGCTTGTTCCAATATTTTCAGCAGAGATTCTCGATAAGCCTTAGAGCTCATTAACAGGGATAAAACATATATTTTTGACGGTGTATGCAACAGTTGATCCACCATATTATATTCATTCTTTTTGATCAATTTCAACACTTAATCATTATCTAATTTCTGGTTCACGTCACTTGATTGACCAGATTCAACAGAAGTCTTCAAATGAGTTTGCTTAACCACAACATCTTCACTTTTCTTTGAGGGTGCATTAGCAAATACTCGACAACTTCTGGTCACACGTCCTACATCAGCAATAGTCGCAACTGAGGGAAAAGAAGGAATGAGAACCTCCTTTCCATCCTCTAACATAGTACCATTGTATTTGTAAGGAATAACTTTATCTGATTCATATGGTACTGGGCCAGGCAAATGGATGACCAAAGGTGTCACGTCAGATTTCTGACTATTGTAAGAAATTACAACTCGTTCTGAGATGTTGAAACGCAGAACTATGACATTCACCTCATTCTCAACTTCATTTCTGTTTGCACTAACCTGAATCAAATTCTGATCAATCATCTTTTGTAAGTCCCTCTTTACAATCACATACCCACGAGGGTTCACTGAACAAATACAACCTTTATCTTTTAACTTCAATGGTTCTCTCATGTGTTTCCACTAAAGTGTCCCAGGTTTCCTTTGTTGTTGTACATGTTGAGATGCGAAAGAACTCGTCCATACTTAGTGCACTTTGTAGGAGATTGATTTCCTTTTTGTCATAGAGAACCTTTTTCTTATCATCGTCATCCCATCAAGCTTTGGGCTTTGTTGATCCTACACCGTTAACGACCGTTGTAGGAACAAACAGACCATTTTGAACAGCATCCCAGATTGCATCTCCTTGTGCTTCTAAGTGAGCCTTCATACGAATTTTCCATAAATCAAAGTATTCACCACAAAACAGTGGAGCTTGTTGCTACTACCACCGTCTTTGAATACACCTTTGTTATTTGCGGAAGCCATACTGGATCAATTAGGAACAGGTTACTTAAACCTGCTCTGATGCCAATTGTAAGTAAGAATTGCGCCTAAGGGGGGGGGGGTGAATTAGGTTCTTTTGAAATTTTCTGGTTTTAAGAGAGTTATGTTACTTTGTTTTAGCGGAGTGATGTTATGAAAGCTTATGAAGGCAGAAAGTAAAAGAGACACAGGCAATTATAGTGGTTCCTCTCACACTCCGAGGGTACTCCATTCCCCGTTCAACTCAAAAGAGATTTCACTATAGTTAGGATCAGTGTACAACTTTTCTTTCTAACCTATAGGGAGATCAAAGGATCTTAAACACCTTTAAGATCTAAACACTAAGTGCAATGAGAACAATCTTCTCTAATGCACACACTTGCTTTCAACAATCCTGAACAGCAAGGGGAAATAAATACAATCTGATTTTTGTAGTGATTTGTAACAATGTATACAGTTGTTTATCAATGCTAAGATTGATCTTCTCTTTCAATGGGAAATTCCACAAGTTTCTAAGACTTATTTCTCAAGAATTTTCTTTTCAAAGGATATGAAATTTATGCAGAAAATTCTTTGTGAATATTGTTTCTGATTTAGATGTGGAAACTGAAAAGTATGTTAAAGAGTTTTTTAATTGAAAGAGGTTATTTGAATTTTGAAAGAGTTAGGTATTTATATTACATAAACACCTCTTGAGAAAAACATGCAAATCACCAGAAAAATTGATGAACAATTGTCATGTTTCAAAGGAAACTTTCCACAGAAATTCGATTGAAGAGATGCAATTTTTTGGAAAGATTTTTCAAAAACATTCAGTGATCAATCAATTGCACAAAGAGCCCAATCGATTGCACCTTCACAAAAACACTTGAAAATTCAAATTTTCAATAAAGCAATCGATTTCACCTTTCAGACCAATCGATTGCACTTCAAAACAGAAGTGAAAAATTGAGAAATTTTAATGCAATCGATTGCATCAAAGCAGCAATCGATTGCTTATTGAAACAGAAGCAAAAATGAGTTAAAATTTTGATCATGCAATCAATTTCTCTAAGAGTGCAATCGATTGCTCTAAGAGTGCACTCGATTGCACTTACAAAAACTTAGAAAAATTCTCATTTAAAAAGCTTGTGTTAGTGTGAAAAGTAATGTAAACAATTTTTAATGATTTGGGCAATTAGGACTTAAATACTTAATGGAAGTTCTCATTATACCTTCTGAGGAAAACATCCTTAAAGTTATGTCTTTGTCCTAATGCTTGGTGGTTGATCATCTTTGCCTTCTTAAGTGATTTGTCTTCATCAAAACATATGTTGATCTCTGAGAATCTTGATTTCACATTCTCCCCCTTTTTGATGATGACAAAGCATTCTTCTTTTGTTGCAATGTTCTTTCCGGCAAATTTTTCTCCCCCTCAATGTGTGAAGTTGAGAAGTTCTGAATTTGTATTGAGGTTCGAAATATCTTTGTATTTGTATATTTGTACCTGAAGGAAAGACAATAAGCAAGAAAAGAGTAACATCCTTCTCCCCCCTTTTGACATTATCAAAAAGAAGGGAAAGATGGATTAAGGCAATAATATATATAGATGATATACATAGATAATAATTTGAAAACAAAATACCAACTTAGTCATAAATTCAAATTGCAAATTGAAAACAGTACAAAGAAACTAGAAAGTAAGGAATTCAAATAACATAAATGACTTAAAAAGAAAAATAAAACACATAGTAAAAAGTTTATGACAGATCCATGTTGGGATCAAAGGTTGGTTGGTTTGGAAATGTTGTCTGGAGAGGTGATGGACGAGTTGGAGGGATAGCCGGGTTCGAAGGATCATATGGTGGAATGTATAAGTGAGAGTACAGATAGGAGAATTGTTGATTAATGGCCTCTTGGAAGTTGTTGATCCGAGTGTTTGTTGACTCTTTAATAGCATTTTATTAGTAATTGATGGAAGTGTTGAGATTTTCAAACTGTTGAGTCATGTAATCCATTAATTGTTGGTTGAACCGAAGATGATGTCATCAACATATACTTGTACCAAGAAAGTATCTTCTTTTATTTTCTTAATGAACAAACTTTTGTCTACTTTTCCCTTTTCATTCATTGTTTCAATCCATAGAGAGCTTTCTTTAATTTGAAGACATGAGATGGATATTTGTAATCTTCAAAACCTGGGGGTTGTTTGACATATACTTATTCATTTATGAATCCATTCAAGAATGCACTTTTGACGTCCATTTGGAAAAGCTGAAAATTCATGGAACATGCATAAGCTAATAACAGTCTAATTGCTTCCAATCTTGCAACTGGAGCGAATGTTTCGTCAAAATTGATTCCTTCTTCTTGGTTGTATCCTTGGGCGACCAATCTTGCTTTGTTCTGAACTATAATACAATTTTCATCGAGTTTGTTCTTAAAGACCCATCTTGTTCCAATGATAGGCTTGTCGTTCGGCCTAGGGACAAGATTCCAAACTTGATTTCATTCAAACTGGTTCAGTTCTTCTTGCATAGCTATTATCCATTGATCATCGCCTAAGGCTTCATTGATTTTGGCCGGTTCAATTTGCGAAACAAATGCCATGTTAAGACAAGCATCCTTGAGATTTAATCTTGTTGTAACACATTGACTGATATCACCAATGACTTTATCGATCGGGTGATCTCTATGAGTTCTCCATTCTTTTGGTAGATCATTGTGTACTTCGTTTTGTTGTGAATCCTCTTGCCGCTGTTTTGGTTGATCACATGCAATATCTTTGAGAGTGTTTTCTTGAGAGGTTTCTACTACATCATCATCATCATCATTATTAACAATAATATCATCCTCCTTGGAGGGGTTATATTCATCAAAAGAAACATGCATAGATTCTTCAATAGCTAAAGTTCTTTTCTTAAACATTCTGAAAGCCTTACTTGAGAAAGAATAGCCGAGAAAAATACCTTCATCGGATTTCTCGTCAAACTTACTGAGATTGTCTTTGTCATTGTTCAAGACAAAGCATTTACACCCGAATATGTGGAAAAAGGATATGTTTGGTTTTCTTCCTTTAAACAGTTCATAGGGGATTTTCTTGAGAATTGGTCTGATGTTCACATGATTACTTACAAAACACGTCGTGCTTACTGCATTGCCCAAAAATATTTAGGAAGGTTTGAATCACTAAGCATTGTTCTTGCAAGTTCTACCAACGACCGATTCTTTCTTTCTACGACACCATTTTGCTATGGAGTTCTTGGTGCAGAGAAATTGTGTGAGATTCTATTTTCCTCGCAGAATTCTTCAAATAGAGCGTTCTGGAATTCTCCCCCATGGTCACTTCTAATGGAGACAATTGAAAGTGACTTCTCATTCTGAATCTGTTTTGCATACTTCTTGAATGCCTTGAAAGCTTCACTTTTCTGCACTAAGAAGAAAGTCCATGTGTATCTAGAGAAGTCATCAACAATTAGTAATGCATAAACATTACTTCCAAAACTTTTTGTTCTTGAAGGTCCGAAGAGATCCATGTGTAACAATTGTAGTGGCCTAGTTGTGGACACCACATTTTTGGATGTGAAAGTTGATTTGGTCTGTTCCTCTTTTTGGCATGCGCCACACAATCTATCTTTGATGAATTTGATCTTTGGAAGACCAACAACTAAGTCATGTTTGATCAATTTGTTCAAATGCTCCATATGAATGTGAGCAAATCTTTTGTGCCATAAACAAAAGTCATTGTTGTTCGCCATAAGATACTTAACCTTCAAAGATATGTTATCAAGGGAAATCATAAAAATATTATTGATTCTATTACCTTTTAACAGTACCTCAGAAGTGACTTCATTTTCTATCAAACATTCATCTTTAGTGAAGTTGATTCTGAAACCTTTGTCACAAAGCTGACTAATGCTAAGTAGGTTATGCTTTAGGCCTTCTACATAAAGGACATCTTCTATGGTTGTAAAAGGTGGTGCACCAATGCTGCCTACGCCAAGGATCTTTCCTTTGTTGTTATCACCATAGGTTACAAATCCTTTGGCCTTAAGCGTGAGATGTGAAAATTTGGTAATGTCACCTGTCATATGCCTTGAACACCCACTATCAAGATACCACTGATATGAGGAGGTCTTCAAGCATACCTACAAAACAAGATTAAGTTTCATTAGGTACCCTTGGGTCCTTCATAGTTAGTTTCTTTTTTGACCCACACATAATGCCCCTTTGCAACACTAAAGTTTCTAACAAAACATGCATTAGGTGTATGGCCTTTGATACCACAATAAAAACAAGTGGGCTCAAAATTACACTTGTATCTAGAAGGATAAGTTTTTTTCTTATTAACAACCTTCTACTTGGGGTATTGATGAACCACTTTAGGCTTGACCACTTTCTCTTTTGGAGGTTGTTCACTAGCTTTAAGAAAGATGGTTTTGTTGGAACTTGGTTTAGAAAATTTTGAGTAACCAAGTCCACTTTTATCATTTGAAAATCTTTGTTGGCTAAGAACAACCTCTAATCCAATTTGTCCTTTTTCATACCTTTCAAGAACTCTTTTTAATTGGACAATTTGAAAAGAAAGTGACTCACACTTTGTGCATACAAAATTCTATTTTTGATCACTAATCAATTTCTGTTTTTCATTTTTGAAATTCTTTTCCATAGTTTCAATTTTTTCTTCTAGAGTTGAAATTTGATTCTTTTGTGATGAATTAGTTTTGCACAAAATTTTGCATTCACTCAGAAGTTCATCGATTTCCCCTTGAGCATCATCATCATAAATTAAAAAATTATTACTAACCTTGTCGTCTTCATCATCAGAATGATGTGAGGCCATTAGTGCTAGATTTGCGCTTTGATCACTATCTGATTATGATGAGGAGCTTATCTCGTTATCTTCCCATGCTACATATGCTTTATTTTTCTTGAATCCCTTTTTGCTTTTAGAGACATCGTTCTTGGAGAGTTTAGGACAGTTTGGTTCGATGTGTCCTAATATTCCACATTCATAGCATTTGACATCTTGTGTGGATGTTGACGCCTCTTTCTCTTTTTTTTTGAAAACTTCTTCCTTTTCATATAGTCAGAATTCCCAATATTATTTTTAGAACAAAAATATTTTCCTAACCTTTTTACAAGAGGCATGATATTTTCATCTTCAACCGGATCGTCTGCTTTTTCTACTTCTTTGGAATCAACCTTTAATGCGATGCTTTTAGATTTCTTCTCTTGATTCTCATGTCTCTCCAATCGCCCAAGTTCTGTTTCATATTCTTGAAGTTTTCTAAACATTGTGGCGGATGTCATCGTGGCTAGGCTTTTCTTTTCAGAAATTGCTGTCACTATGGGCTGCCATTCTCTGGACAAAGATCTAAGCACTTTAAGATTTAATTCATCATTAGTAAATGTCTTACCAAGTGCTATAAGATGATCTGTCAAGTGCACAAATCTTTTCTGTAAATCAAGATTCTCCTGGTTGCATTCTGAATAACTCGTATTCTTGACTCAACGTGTTCAACCTTTATCTTTTAACTTCAATGGTTCTCTCATGTGTTTCCACTAAAGTGTCCCAGGTTTCCTTTGTTGTTATACATGTTGAGATGCGAAAGAACTCGTCCATACTTAGTGCAATTTGTAGGAGATTGATTTCCTTTTTGTCATAGAGAACCTTTTTCTTATCATCGTCATCCCATGAGGCTTTGGGCTTTGTTGATCCTACACCGTTAACAACCGTTATAGGAACAAACAGACCATTTTGAACAGCATCCCAGATTTCATCTCCTTGTGCTTCTAAGTGAGCCGTCATACGAATTTTCCATAAATCAAAGTATTCACCACAAAATAGTGGAGGCTTGTTGCTACTACCACCGTCTTTGAATACACCTTTGTTATTTGCGGAAGCCATACCGGATCGATTAGGAACAAGTTACCTAAACCTGCTTTGATGCCAATTGTAAGTAAGAATTGCACCTAAGAGGGGGGGGGGGTGAATTAGGTTCTTTTGAAATTTTATGGTTTTAAGAGAGATATGTTACTTTCTTTTAGCGGAGTGATGTTATGAAAGCTTGTAAAGGCAGAAAGTAAAAGAGACACAGGTAATTATAGTGGTTCCCCTCACACTCCGAGGGTACTCCATTCCCCTTTCGACTCGAAAGAGATTTCACTATAGTTAGGATCAGTGTACAACTTTTCTTTCTAACCTATAGGGAGATCAAAGGCTCTTAAACACCTTTAAGATCTAAACACTAAGTGCAATGAGAACAATCCTCTCTAATGCACACACTTGCTTTCAACAATCCTGAACAATAAGGGGAAATAAATACAATCTGATTTTCGTAGTGATTTGTAACAATGTATACAGTTGTTTATCAATGCTGAGATTGATCTTCTCTTTCAATGGGAAATTCCACAAGTTTCTAAGACTTATTGCTCAAGAATTTTCTTTTCAAAGGATATGAAATTTATGCAGAAAATTCTTTGTGAAAATTGTTTCTGATTTAGTTGTGGAAACTGAAAAGTATGTTAAAGAGTTTTTTGATTGAAAGAGGATATTTGAATTTTGAAAAAGTTAGGTATTTATATTACATAAACACCTCTTGAGAAAAACATGCAAATCTCCAGAAAAACTGATGAACAGTTGTCATGTTTCAAAGGAAACATTCCATAGAAATTCGATTGAAGAGATACAATTTTTCGGAAAGATTTTTCAAAAACGTTCAGTGAGCAATCGATTGCACAAAGAGCCCAATCGATTGCACCTTCACAAAAACACTTTAAAATTCAAATTTTCAATAGAGCAATCGATTGCACCTTTCAGACCAATCAGTTGCACTTCAAAACAGAAGTGAAAAATTAAGAAAATTTAAGCATGCAATTGCTTGCATCAAAGCAGCAATCGATTGCTTACTAAAACAGAAGCAAAAATGAGTTAAAATTTTGATCATGCAATCGATTGCTCTTAGAGTGCAATCGATTGCACTTACAAAAACATAGAAAAATTCTCATTTAAAAAGCTTGTGTTAGTGTGAAAAGTAATGTAAACAATTTTTAATGATTTGAGCAATTAGGGATTAAATACTTAATGGAAGTTCTCATTATACCTTCTGAGGAAAACATCCTTAAAGTGTTTCTTTGTCCTGATTCTCGGTAGTTGATCATCTTTGCCTTCTTAAGTGATTTGTCTTCATCAAAACATATGTTGATCTCTGAGAATCTTGATTTCACGTCCCCATCCTTTTTCTTAGAAAAACCAGAACCATATTTCTTTGCACTTCCAAAACTACCTTATTTTGTCAGACGTCCCTCACGAACAAATTCCTCTAATCTCATTCCCATATTAACCATTTTTGTAAATAACTAGGAGCACTCGCAACCATCCTTTCATAGTAAAACAGACCCAAAGTCTTCTAGAAGATCTTGGTCATCTCTTTCTCTTTAAGCGGTGAGCTTATTTGAGCTTCAATCTCGCACCATCTTTACGCATATTCTTTAAAAGTTTCTTTCTTTTTCTGAGACATCACACGGAGTTGATCACGGTTTGGCGCCATATCCAGATTATACTTACACTAACAAACAAAAGCTTCTCTAAGATTATTGAATTTCTTTATTTGGGAACTATCGAGTCCCATATACCATTTCAGTGTAGCACCAGTAAGACTATCTTGGAAATAATGAATCAGCAACAGATGGTTGTTAGTACGGGTAGACATCTTTTTGGCATACATGACCAAATGAATTTGTGGACAAGTATTCCCTTGGTATTTCTCAAAATTCGGAACCTTGAACTTGGCAGGAATATTCACATTAGGAACAAGACAAAGCTCGTGAGCGTTCTTCCCAAATAACTCTTTTCCCCCTTAAAGCCCTTATTTCTTTCTGCATCTCAGCAAACTGATATTGAAAATCATCCATACAATCAATAACATCCAAACTCTCGCTTAGATCAGTGTGGAAAATTTACTCTTCAGCATAAGGCGTAGTGTGAACCACGGGCGGTGGCACAGGTACAACAGTAGGAACAATTGGAATCTCAGTATTAGGAACAATATTAACCACAGGAAGTGGTACAATCATAACAACAAGAAATTTTGACCTTCAAAAGCAAAAGGTTGATATCCCTATGGTACAAAATTGAGAGGCATTCCCCAAGGGAAACCAGTAGGCATCTGATATTGAGCAGCATTAATCGGGGCCATAGAAATGGGCGTTGATCTGGTCTCAGAAATCACAGTTCTTTACACAGGAGAAGAATGAGGCGGTGGTGGCTGATTATGAGTAGCCACCACAGCTTCCGTCACAGCAATGAGTCTTTCCATACTATCCTTCAGAGTTGATACCTCTTCACGGAGCTCGCGGTTCTCTTGTTGCAACTGATCCATCTTTTTCTTGAGATTAGCTCGAGTGTTATAGTGATGTGACAACTTGGCTGAACGAAGACCAAAAGGAAACAAATAAGACACCTGGAAAAGTAAAAAACACAATGCAAAATGATGCGAATGCAAAATGCAAATGTTTCAATCAGTTTTCAAGGATCTTTAAGATATAAAGCAATTACGAACAATGTAAAGAAATAACACTTTTTGAAATATTGATAAACATCTCATTTCATTGAATATTGGAAAGAGTTACACTTGGAAGTACAAGTTACATAAGATAAAAATTCAATAAGAAAAAGGTAGATGCTAAGGATCATCTGATGACGATCCAAGCCGATACTTCCTTTGGAATCTCTTAATCTCTCTCTCATAGTTGTCCTTCATGGTGGTCTTTTCTAACACAAGTTGTTCCACAATATCCTTCCAAGCACCGAAAGTAGTAGGACCTGATGATGAAGTAGTAGAGGAAAATAAGTCCTCTACATGTCTCTTCACGACGTGTCTCTCAAGAAACTCAATAAAGACTGGCACACCCATAAGATAGGAAAACTCCTCTAAGGTTGGCATGAGCTGATAATCAGGAAAAGTAAAGCATCGGTAGAAAGGATTATATAATTGCACAAGGGTGTTCAGAATCCCGTCTTCCATGTTGGTAGAAAGAACAAATAGAAGCATACCATAATGAGATCTGAAGCCTGAACGATCAACTACCAAGGACACTAGCATTCTAAAATTTGTAAGATCGGGAGTTCAGAAACTGTACTTCTGAGTGTTTCTCCTTCCAATATCCATAATCACCATATCTGGGATGTTTGCAAAGGAAAATCTTTGAGATCTTTAAAAACTGACTGAAAAAAATTCCCATGAATGCATGAGTGCAAGATGCAACACCCACAAACAAGACACACAAAGTACACAGGTTCAAAGATTCGGCAGGAGCATGGAGCCAAAGGCAAGAACCAACCCACAATGGTATGTACTAAGCTTATATCATCACCTGTAGAACAAGGTTCTAAAAAAGTTCCCAGAGTCATAATTCCATCTTTTGGATATTACAAGCTTAAACGACTACTCGTCAGCCAATAATATTCTCAAGAGAAACTCGTATGAGTGTGGTATCACGTAACAACTAATTCAAGTCTACCCCTGAATAGCCACCACACCACGTCCAAGTAAGGCCAAGATGGGTTAAACGGTTCTAAGGTCCTCAGCTTCTCAGGCTCCCAGATCGGAGAAAGTAATGCCAATTACGACTACTCGTAAGACATTAGTAATCCCAAAGGGGCCTCCACTGAGCGGGGGATCTCAAGTCAGCTTAGTAAGGACTACTCCATGTAAGCCAACAAGACTATACCACCCTCCTATCATAAGTGCACTCAAGTCCGAGTATAGGACTTATCTCACCAGACAAATCACCAAGCACCAAACAGAACAAACAATAACAAAAAAATCAAACAAAAAGCGATAAATAAATCAAAGTAGGCAAAACCCACTAGGAAACAGATGGAATTATTCCCTAGCAGAGTCGCCACTTTTCTGTAGCAGGGAAATTCGTGAGTGTAAGCAATTGATTAACTTAATTAAAAAATGCAAGAGTTGCCACCGCACTTTTATTTTATCCAAAAAAAAAGGAAGATAAAGAGCGAACAAACCCTAAGAGTTCTAAAATAAGAACAAAAACAAAGATCTGAGTAAGAGGGTTGGTTACGCAATGGGAAGGTGTTGGCATCCAAAATGTCTATAGTACTCTATAGGAACCCTTTAAAATATCTATGCTTTTTGGTTTGAAAATTTTTTGTTTGAAAAGAGATTGGGGAGATGAGAAGAGAATTATTTTTAAGATTTTTGTGTTTGGAGAGATTCATCGCCTCATGCCTACGTATCCACAAAGTGCAATATAGGATCAAAACCTCGTAGTTCGTGGTACAAATAACAAAAATTTGTTGGTTTTGATTGGTTTTAAATGTAAAGACAATTCGTCATTTTAAGGCGAAAACTACGACTAGTCGCCCACAAGTATAAGACAACATTTGCATCACCTAAAGATGGAGGATTTTTCTTGGATTATAATCAACAAGTCTATCACTCAACATCTAAGTGGAAAATGTCAATATCTTAAATACTACGAGGAATAGGAGAATTATATCTCAACTATGGAAATGATTCATATCTAAGCTTTATGAAAAGTTTTAAAATGAAAAGTGCACAAAGGCATAAAAAGTTTGAATAAGGTTGATCTTTTCTAAAGTCTTTTTAAAATTTTTCAAAATATGATTAACATTGATTAAGGAAAACAAAGTTTGAAAATCACTTGACAAAAGTTAAGATTTTATTGTGAAAGCGGTTTTAAGTTTGAAAGCAAGAAAGTTTTTGAAAAATGGAGGAGATTTTGAAAATTTAAGAAGGGGAGAAGATGAAGTGACTACCCTAGAAAGTAAAATAAAATCTAGAGATAAGCAGGATCTAACCAACTTGTATCGCACTCCATAGAAAGCCAAATAAGAATTCCATCCAATTTGAAACATAAGCAAGTGAGCAAGCCAAATAAAGGTAAATATCCACAATACTCCAAGCATAGGAAAAGAGTCCTAATTCTAAGTCCAAGGGTCCAAGAATAGTCTAAGAGCATAGCCAAAAAGTTAAGAGCACCAAGTTTTTTAGAGGTTTAATCCTTTATTAGTGTTTTAAACAAGATATGGTCCAGGTGGACAAAATAAAAGAGCGGAAATGTAAACATGTGTCCAACAGACAAAGGAAAAATAACGGAAGCATAAACAATAATATGATATGAGATGATAATAATGGAGCATAAAGATAAAAGAGAGATAAGGGGGAAGAAGGAAACATAAACAAAATTAGTACAATGATATCGTTAGTGAGTTAGTGATTAGTTGTTAGAGCAAATGATCAACGATGGTTAACTCATGCACTTAGACCAAGGTTAATGAAGACACATTAGAGGATTGATAAAATCAAAGCCTCCTAACAACAAGCTTCCTAGGTGATGGACTTAAGAAAAATAATCAACCATACCTATGTGAGGGCAAAGCCTCATATATAGATGTGCTCGTTTCGATGATGTCAAAACTCAGCTCCATAGAAAAATATATGTTGGACGTTGTCACCATGTCGTATTTGCATGTTTTGTTTCTCATAATTCAAATGCTCATAAAGATCACTATTGTTGCACATAGATAGCGAAATATGTGTGTCATATAGGGTTGACTTAGTTGGTGTTGTTTGCCATACTATAGGTTTCACCAAAAGTATTGTAAAGTCTGAAAATGGGCATTTTTTATTGTTTCAGGGTTTTGAGTCGACCAAAAACCTGCTCCGGTCGACTCACACTACAAGTCTTTTAAGTGCATTAGTCTCAGGAGGGCTCGCGTCGACCCTTTGGTAGACTCATACTGTAAGGATTTTCGTTTGGCTAAAAGTGCATGCTATGCCTCGACGCATGTTGTGCTCCGGTCGATGCATGGTCCTGTTTTCTGCACAATCTTGCGTTCGGGTTTGCTCAAGTCGACCCCCTCTACTGCATAGGTCAACCACTCGCTATTTTGTTGTGCATTGTGCATGTTCGAGGTGATAACGTCCAAAGCCAAAAATTGATTTATCTGGTTTGGGTTGAGTAATCGACATGTTTTTCTTGAATAAAACCGTTAGGGTTTTATCCTTAAAGAATCTCAAATTTTGGAGGGTTTTTGCATGATTCGTTCCATCACATATTCAGCCGAGTGAAGGTAATCGAAGATTTGGAGGTTCTGTCGACTTAGTAACGGTAAATGGAAGATTGTGAGTGGGAGATTCGGGTTCGACACGCGGGTGATTGAAATCAGTCGGGCCAGATTTTGAAGACCAAGGGTTGTTCAAAGAGAGTGCCGCAATCAAAGGTTTATTCACAGTGTTCGAAGTAATTAATTCAACTTGAATCAAAGGGCAAGAAGAAATAGGCTATACAACAACAATTGTGTTTGTTTCTTTGATAGCTATTCGCTTCTTGTAAAAACATTGACCAACATGTTATATCTATTTATATACAGGTCTCAATTCTATTGTTAGAATTGAGGGTAGACGTACCCCGAGCGAGGACGGCGGGGGAACTGCCTCAACAAATCGTTTTGTCTTTTTCTTTACATTTATATTGCTAAATTTCTGTGTTTTTAGTGCAAACGATTATACCAATCAAGTTCTGATTTGAGTTGTGCTGAACTATTTTTAAACCTATTATAATCATTGATTATAAGAGAGAACTTGAGCACCTAACTCTCAAAATAGAATTCACTTGTAGTGCTCTACACTACAAGTGTTCGATAAATTGTGTGAACTAAAAACCTTGTGTGCTGTCTTTTCATATTGTCAATATTTTGAAGGCATTGGAACTACTCACACTGTATAGTGAGCATAATCAAATTGAAAGTGTGATTGACGTAGTGATTCTCATATCTCGTTTATCAGATTCCATAGGCTTAACGCATATCCGGTTTTCTAGTAACCGTTCGATTTAGACGTATATAGTTCCTCGGTCACTTCCGCTATTAAACAAATTTTAAAAACCAATTTTTGGTAGCACCGACTCTGTTTTTAAGCAAGCAATCTATTCAACCCCACTTCTAGATTTGTGCCATCATTTAACAAGTGGTATCTAGAGCACCAGTTGATTCTGTGCTTCAAGTATAACTTAGTAGAAAATGGCTAACGAACCTAAAGGGGCTTATAGTAGAGCACCTGTTTTTAATGGGGAAAACTATAATTACTGGAAAGACTGTATGCGTGTGCATATAAATTCCATTAACAAGAAGGTATGGAATGTTATTTTGAACGGTCCTATGGAAATAACCATGACCGATGAAAATAACATGATTGTGCCTAAGCCTGAAGTACAATGGAATGATGATGACGAGAAGAAGTATAATTACGATTGGAAAGCCAAAAGTATTCTGATCTCCTCCTTGGGAGTTGACGAGTACTATAGAGTTTCCCATTGTTTGACTGCTAAGGCTACGTGGGACTCACTGGAAGTTGCCCATGAGGGAACCAATGATCTTAAACTAGTGAGAATGAATACCTTAACATAAGAGTTTGATCTCTTTCACATGGAGCAAGAGGAAACCATTGTTGACATGCAAAAGAGATTCTCTCATCTTATCAATAGACTATATTCACTTGGTAGAACAGTTGCCAATGATATTGCTACCAACAAAATCCTAAGATGTCTTACCAGGGAATGGTAACCAAAAGTAACCGCCATAAAGGAAGCAAATGATCTTATGATTTTAGACCTTACAACACTTTTTAGAAAGCTTCAAGAGCACGAGCAAGTGCTTCTTAGTATCGAGCAATATGAGAAAAAGGAAAAGAAGGAGAAAACGAAAAATGCAGAAAAGAAGTCCATAGCTCTAAAGGCTTCTTTTTCAAAGTCCCATGAAAAAGAGCTGAGTGATTGCAATACAGGTGAGGATGAAGATGACGAAAAGAGTGAGGATATGGGGCTGTTTATGAAGCGATACAATGGATATGTTAAGAAGAATGGTATCCAACACTCTGAGAAGAATCTAGTCAATTTTTGAAAACAATGAAGATATTCCAAAAATGATGACGATAAAGGGAGTAGAACAAAAGGGTCATGCTATAACTGCGGAAAATCCGGACACTACTAGCCGGATTGTCCCTTGATGAAAAAGGACAAAGGAAAGGAAACAATCGGTCACACAAGAAGCAAGCTAAGTCAAGGAGAGCTTATATCGTATGGGAAAGCGATAGCAAGTCATCCGAGGATGATAGCTCTAGTGACGAAGACGAATCCGTCAACCTTTGTCTCTCAGCTCATCAAACGAAAAAAAATAAAAAGGTACGACATGCAAAATATGATAATTCCACTAGATTGTCTCATTTCGAATTGCAAACCGCTTTTGATACCTTACATCATGAAGCTAAAGAAGCCTTTAAAAGGCTAGCCTCAAATAAACAAATTTTTGCTCACCTAGAGCAAAAGATTCTTGCTTCCAAAAAGAAACTAGAGGCTTTAAAGGCTTCCATAGTGGAGGGTACGAAAGTGGATTGATAGGAAATAAAAAAGAGAGTAGTTAACTTTGGGTGTGATACTTGTTACATTTGGCAAAATGAGGTTAGAAATCTAAGGGCCAAACTTAACAAGGCTCTAGAACCCAAAATCACATTTGCTATCAATAAAGCTCATTTTAAGAAGAGTATGGTTAATCCATATCAAAAATACACATATGGAGTAAAGAATAATGATAGCAAAAGTGATACAAAAGTTAACTTTTCTTGTTTGTATTGTTGCAAGAAGGGTCACACCATTGCTAAATGTCGCTTTAGGAGATTTTTGGTTCCTAAAGGGGTTTATCAATGGTTGCCTAAATGCGACCATGTTTTCACTCAAAACCTAGGACCATATAAACAATTGGGTACCTATTCTTGCTAATTGTGTTCATAGGTAATGTAACACCCCAACTCTAACACTTGCGGATAACAGGAAAAACAACAACTCATATAACAAACAGAGCGCAACAGCATAAAAATTACACGCATGACGATCGTAATGAAGGTGTGACGGTCATCACATCAGCAAATTTTGGGCGTTACAATTTCAACTCATAGAAACATACATTTCACAATTCAATTGGACAACATGCATTTAGTAATGATACATAGCACAGAAGCTTGGATGAACAAACAGAAATAACTTGATTAACATTTTGATTACAAGGCATCTTATTAATTTGCAGCGGAATATAAAACATTTCCGACATTTAGCATGATTAAAGCAAGACCATGAAACTTGCAACAAAACTCCATTAAAATTCAGCAAGTAATTATCTTGCATCAATTCAACATAAACAACGAGTTTCAACCATAAAAATCAGCACTACTAATTCATCGGTATAGTGCATCCAACCAACATTTGGCACTTAACAGCAGCCACCAATTTAATGAAAACTACTTGATAAGATTCAACAACAAGGAAATTAAATAAAAGCAATAACATCAATCGTTCATCCCCCTAAGAGTGCTACGTATCAGAGTGACCAACAACCTTAAACGAAAAGCTACACTTTTTTTCGGATTACCTGCAAGTTACCACCAATGGAGGTAACATACAACGTAAAGGGTGAGATATCAATAATATAACATAAGGCATGATAAAAGTCATGTCAGAATATTATGACAGCATTATAATTCCAGCAGTTCGCAAAATATTATCAATAATTAAACCGCAACAATTCGGTATTCATATCCACAACCATTATCATTAAAATTCAGCAACTCATCAATTACTCGCAAATGCATAACGACACAACTCAACTATGCACTTCGACAAATGCGACTCAACTATGCAACTCGACTGTGCATATGCATGTGGTACCATTTTAGGAGACTCACTCCACAATTATTCGGGAGACTCACTCCACAATTATTCGGGAGACTCACTCCACAATCATTTTATTTTGTCATTAAAGACACAACCGTCGTCAATCCAGGCCAAATGATATGCTATGAGATGCAACTATTATGGACTATAACACAACAACAACAACTGTGCAACAACCGTGCAACAAGGCATCAAGCCTACAACCAATTATCCATAACAGAACATCACATTTCGCATATATTATGGACTCACCATTTCAACCTGTTCATATCAGAGAACTACCAACAGTATCGTTCCTACGAATAAGACTCTAACACATTTTCGCCGAGAACAATTAAAAACAACCTCGTCTCTACAATTGAGAACTCAACATCATTCATGTCAGAGAACAACTGGCAACATCATTACTACAAATAAGAACTCAACACATTTTCATATACTTTCATACGGGTAATATAACTACAACTTCTAATTTAATTAAATAGGGACATAATAACAACACCTTCTTAATAAATGGGAAAATAGCGCGTGTCGGCACCGTTTCCTAATTTCCCCCAAAACTAATGGCATAACACACTCATTCATACACAGACAGGCATTAACCCTTTGAAATGCACAGGTAAACATTAACCCTTAATATTTCTTCAACTTACGGGAACATTACTTCGGGAACATTACTACGGGAACATTACTACGGGAACGTCACTACGGGAACATTACTACGGGAACGTCAGTACGGGAACATTAACCCTTAATATTTATCGATCTACAGGAACATTAATCCTTAATATTTATCGATCTACAGGAACATTTACTACGATAACATCACTACGGTAACGTTACTACGGGAACATTAACCCTTAATATTTATCGATCTACAGGAACATTAATCCTTAATATTTATCGATCTACAGGAACATTTACTACGGTAACATCACTACAGTAATGTTACTACGGGAACATAACTACAGGAACATTAATACTTAATATTTATCGACCTACAGGAACATTAATCCTTAATATTTATCGACCTACAAGAACATTAATCCTTAATATTTATCGACCTATAGGAACATTAAGCCTTAATATTTATCGACCTACAGGAACATTAATCCTATGATTCAATTCCCTACATGAAATCGATCTTACTCACAGTTATAGAATTGAACCTCACCCTTACCTTTGGATTGAGGAAAACTCTAAACTTCTGGTTCCGGTTTGCTCTCCCGGTGACTCTTCTGCAACAACCTTCGATTCTCTCCGGCGGTTAATTCTTCTGTTCTTCCTTTCTCCATAGCCACGTCCTTTTTCCTCTTTTTTCAGCCTTTTTCCTCCAATTTGGTTTTCTGAGCAATTTATCGTTCTTTTGCTCTTTCTCCCACAACTTCTCTAATAACTCCCTAATTCCCCTTATTCCATCCACTAATAATAATAATAATAATAATAATAATAATAATAGTAATAATAATAATAATAATAATAATAATAATAATAATAATAATAATAATAATAATAATAATAATAATAACAATATTACTACTAGTTATTAAATTATCATTATTATTAATTATATTATATTATTATCAAACTCAATGATTTATTAAATGGCTTCCTATACTTTAAGGACACCCACCAACGCTCTCAGACACCCTCCCACATAAAGGCACACCAACAATTCATAAATAATTTAATTAAAATGAACGGGCGTTACAACTCTCCCCTACTGAAAATAATTTCGTCCTCGAAATTACCTCAATCAAACAACTCCCAACCAGACCACTTTCACCAAAGCAATCTCTTCACCTCGAAGTTGCTTCTCGTTCATCCACCCAAACTAGCAACGCCTCAAAAGTCAAATTACCTTTCACTTGTACACCATCCATCCGAATCAATGTACTTCTTCAACTTAGGCACATGCCACATCATGTAAATTCCCACGAGTGACAGCGGTAAAACAGTCTAACCTGCTATTTTTCCCATGCTTCCGCTGCGCCACTCTGGTGCAGATCATAAAACACAGTGTGCTTCCGAGACCTCAAGCTCGACCAACACCAGTTAGTATCGTAACTCTCAAAACACGTCTTTCTTGGATCCTTTGGATTTTTT
Source organism: Lathyrus sativus (assembly GCA_963859935.3). NCBI lineage: Eukaryota > Viridiplantae > Streptophyta > Magnoliopsida > Fabales > Fabaceae > Lathyrus > Lathyrus sativus. Next base: position 345,194,636 of record OZ012735.1, on the reverse strand, counting down.
TCAATTGTATCTTGCACAATCTCAGCTAGCTTCAACATAGAATGATTAATCTTCCTTGTTAGGAAACGAGCCAATTTAGTCATTCTATCCAAAATCACTCAATTGGATCGTATCCTCCTCACGGTGTTTGGAAAATCCGACACAAAATCCATGGGAATGCTATCTCCTTCCCACTCTGGAATATTCGCGGTTGCATCGGACCCAACGGTCTGTGACGTTTATTCTTCGACTTCCAACAAGTCTAACCAGCATATACAAACTCAACCACTTATCTCTTCAACTATGGCCCTCAAAATAATTTCCTCAAATTCGGTTACATCTTCATAGCACCGGGATGGATACTCCATCTACCTCAATACTATTATTCCACTTAATAAAATCTAGAACATAAACTCTATCACGACATCTCATGATACTATTTCCATTACTCCGAAAAATTAGCCCTTCGACTTTAATTCATCAAATTCACCCAATCTGCCAACTCAATTCAGATTTATGACCTTCTTGGACCTCATCAAGAATAGCACTAGTAAGGTCCAACATACTAAGCTTAACTCCATAAGAAGTCTCTTCACAACCCCAAACTCATATCCCAGAAATTGCTCAATCAGTTCTAACTCTTTTCACCATCATCATCGGTATATGCAAAAATTTCCAAATCAATGCATAAGCTACCACGTTCGCTTCACCTGAATGGTAATTCAATCCAAAACCATAATCCTTCTGGAGTCCCAATTATTGTCTCTGCCTCATATTCAACTCTTCCAAATCAAATAAATACCTTAAGCTCTTGAGGTCACCAAACATTTCAAGTTTCACACTAACTAATTGAAGCTTCCTACTCCGGCACAACCACAACAGCAACCAACTCTAAATCACTTATCAGATGATTCCTCTTATGTACTTCAAGTTCCATTAAAGCATAACCAAAACTCGCTGAAGTTTCACTTAGCATATCTCCTCATCATATCAACAAGGGATCACAAAACACAATAAATGGTCCTGTCGGGTTCGGCAAAAATCAACACACGATACATTTTCAATTTTCTGCTATAATTGAATCAGGTACAGGCTTCAAAACAATTTTTCCTAGCAAGAGCATCTCGTTAGCTTTCCAACGCTTTGAACAGGGACTAAAACCGACTTACGGATCAAGAGATATGAATTTTCGAAGTTTCTCCAAGAAACGTGTTATGAATCACAAAGAAGTTTCAAGGTATACCATTTATGTTCAAGCTTTCACAAAGGCAAGAAACAAACCCTAAACATGTCATGGTTCTAAAAATATACATAAACAAGTAGAATAAGGCATGGTAAACATATTCAAGAGGTTACAATATCAAGAATCATGGCAAAGTTCAAGATGAAGTTCAACAGGCCATTATCACATATATGCATTCACAAAAGCAAGTATGAACATGTTAAGGCAATTAATAAAACATATTTGAGCATTTAAACATGTTAACAAACATATATTAATCACAAAATATCAATATCACAAGAAAAATCAAGTTATGAGTTTGAAAACATTCAAGAACACCAAGGTAAAAACCCTAAAAACACATGTTTTTCAAGTGGATCAAAGTCTTTCTAGGATTAAAATCCTTGAATTCTTTATTCATTAAATTAAATTAGACATGATAAGAAGTATTTAAAAAAAGAATGGCATCAATAGCACAAAAATTGAGCAAGTTATGGTCATTGCAAGTTAGTGCACCAAGAGGGAAAAAACTAGGACAAGTCAAGGTTACAACCTAAGGGTCATTTGCGTGAAGGATTGGAACTCAGTCAATTCTTAACCAAATGGAGTGAAACAAAACTGAAAATTGTGTATTTTTAAACAAGGAATTCAATGGTACCGTTTGTTTTTCCATACCATACACCCACAGAAAAATTCGATAGCAACATGGTTTAGGCAAGTTTTGTGACAACCAAAAATGTGAACATGTGAACAGTCATGTGTAGTGGTGTGCTTGGTGAAACAAGTGTACAAACATCACAAATACATCATATTAAGAGGTTAGCACAAAATAAATAAACATATGGACACATGATTTAGCAGACTGGATGCAAAATGCAAAAAGTGACTAGGTTGGGCCTAGTTTGTGGCTAGCTTGTGACCAGAATTTGACAGTTCAAAAAATTCATGCTTTAATACAAGTAATGGTTCATAAATGACACAACATATATAAGACATTTTAAAACAATGTACAACACCAAATCATAGCTAAAAGTCATGGTAGCATGTGAAATGCAAGTGAAAATTTCATGTTTTCTTGTCTTTTAGGCTTACCTCTTGAAGCAAGCTTACAAAATAAGAAAACCAGAGACTTTGAGTGCTTCTCCAAGGTATAAAAATGATCCTAGGATTATGAGCAGATGCTCAAAATCAAGCTCAAGCAAGTTGATGGGAAGAATGGCTTGCAAGTGAAAAAAAACCTCCAAAAACCAATGATTTTCAAAGACAAATCCTTCAATCCTTGTTACATAATTTTGGATTAGTTATGGACAGCTTCTATATGTCAAATATGAAGTGTTAGAGGTCTTAAAGCTCAAGTAAAGGCAAGGGACCAGTGGCTATCCTTTAAAATGCAAAAACGTCAACAAAATGAGGTTTTGAGGGTTGACTTTTGGATTGGATGATTTCATGTCCAAGGTGAGGGTTTGGAAAGCTCTAACATATCATTTGTGATGTGTTTGAGGCTTGGTTTGAGTTTGAAAGTGTTTGAAAAAGGTTTTAGGGGTCAAAGTGCAAAACAGTTTTTTGTGATTTTGGAAATTTAGTGAGATTTTGCAAGAACTTTGCAACTAGAAAGAAGAGAGAGTTCTTGCTTGGTTTGATGCTTGATATGGTGCTTGGATTATCATAGAGGAAGCCTCTATTAATAGGAAAAACAAAAGTGGGGACAAATTTAAACAAGTGGTTTGCAAGTGGTGGTTTTAGTGAAAAATCTCATGAATCCATGTGATGGTTTTGCTCTGCTGGTTTTTCTTGCTTCCAAGGTACTTAGACCTATAAAACCAGCTAGAAACTAGCTGAGAGAAGTAATATTAGAGTGCACAAGGACACCCTCCATGCTGCAGCCACCAATACTCTCTCTCATGGTGTACATTTTGTACTTTTCTTCATTAAACTAATGGATTATGGATGGAACTTTGGTTTTGCTTGGATAATCTTTTGATCCAGCTCATTTCACCCTCTAACACATCATATCAGATGTCATTCCATGGTTATAAATGAAGTGCATAGTTGGAAATCAAGTTTATGTTGAGTTTTAACATGATGACAATCAAGTGTTTAGGCCTAACGTGTCCAATTCGAAACTCTCATCTCACAAGGGATATGGAGGAGTTATTGTACTTTTTGGAAAGCCCTCATGGAGATATACAACTTTCATGTTTACTGAATTTCCAAATTCCAAGTGAACCTAGGTCAAAAAACCCCTCAAAGTTGGCTGAAAATATGCCTAAAAATGCCAAAAACTTAGAATTTTTCTAAGTGTTTTCTCCCTCTTGTGATGATTTTGACTATAACTCCAAATCTATGAATTTTTTTGCCCATAGGTCAGCTTTAAACTTTTGTAGGGATTGCCAAGACCTTTCCAACAAGCTTTGAACCACCTCATTTGGATGTGTGGTTAGGAAGTTATGGTCTTGCCCCTTTCAAAACCCTAATTCCCGACTTTTTCGATTACTCCTCAATCCTTGATCCAATGGTCATGAAACTACATGGATAGGTGTAATATGTTATTAGGAACATATTTTCTTCAAACTTTGGGGTCAAATTCTTTATGGTCAATGAGTTGACTTTTCAGTCAAACGAACCGATCGATCGATAACTACCGAATCGACTGTTGATATTCTGGGTATTTTGAGGTCTTTAAAATTCTTGAGTAGACTTCAATAAGCCATATGAGCTTCATGGACCATGATTCCATCATTGTAACACCTTTTAAATTAAAATTCAAACCACAAATGACTTTTCCTAATCAGAAACCCTAATCGGGGGTCGTGAACTACACTGTTCTTGATCTTTGGGTGACAACTTTAAATTGGACTCATACTTGATCCAATATGGTATCTTTGATGATGTATAGACTTGTTTCATGGAGAACCAATCCAAGGAATTGACTGATCAAACCATCGAAACCTCGATTTTTTATTGTATGGAACCCTAATTCACCTGTATCTTGATAAAGACAAACTTGAAATAGGTTAAGGTTAGATAATCAAATGAATATGATCCTAGAATGATGATGAAGATCTAAGGGGTCAAAATTTTGGGTGCAACACTAAGATGTTCCAATATCTTCAAACTCTTGGAGAGATTTGTCGAATCTTGACATAGCTGCCCCAGATTGAATGTAGTATGCATAACTGAGTCTTCAAACTTGCCCCCTTGGGGTGGTCATTCTATGAAAGCAACAATTGAAAAATAACTTTCCCCTGTTCAGTAGAGTCTTCAGGCAACATGTCCCTGGATATGATCATCCTTTTGAAATAATTCGCCATTTATCATCAGAGTCTCAAGTCTCAAACGATTAAGCTCATCATTGTTGCTCGTATGTAAGCTTCTATGATATCAAGCAATGTTAGCAAGCAGAAAAATGTTAATTCTAAAACTGCTAATGCAACACACATGTTAGTCTTGAAGTTTTTATTAGAAAGATATCACAATAACTTGTGACTGAATCACTAGTTAGGATATGAATTAACTTTACAAAGCCAACACAAATTTTGAGCTTAGCTTATAGGAGTCAGGAAACATTATCTCGTCGAGTACACTTTCAAAATAAACCCTGCTTCAATTAGGTCTTTTGAGGGTTGTATTGTAGCTTGGTTCACGGCTTAAGAAACAAAGGATATAAGGCTCAAAGTTTATATGTGCCCACCCATTCTTCGTGATGTTCTCCAATCCTACCTTCAGTAAACCTGACACGAGCACTCATCTCTCAAGAGGAGTTTTTATATGGTTGAGAAACCACTAAGGCTTTAGACATGGCAGTCACTCACGTTTTTGCTTTTGGTGTTTGATCACACGACTTTGTTATTTATTGAGGATTTTTATTGGTGATCCTTTATTTTTGCTTTTCGTGTTTCCTTTTATTATTATTTTGTTTTTATTCCCTAAATTTTGCCCGGATGGAGTATTTGGATTTGATTTTGAAGTCCAGTGGGATGCCTCAATTTTGTCTTAGTCTCCTTCATAGGTTTTGACTTAGCGGGCGTTTTCTTTTTTCATTTTTTTTATATTTATGACCAAGTCGTGTGAATCTAAGTTATTTTGACCCTTTTGAAAGGATTATGACGGCCTCACTCTTTAGATAGTCGAGGGATAATTATTGTGGTTTTTTGACTTCCAGCCTCCTAATATGTGAGGAATAGATAAAATGGATTCTCGAATGTTCACTCCTCTTTTTTGAGAGTCTGGGCGCTCGATCAATTTAACTGAAAACTACCTTGCCCCAAGTAAAAATTGAGGGTTTTTTGCATGTAAGGAAAAGAAAACTCCTACTTCAAGGCTCAAAGGGGTTAACAAGGGTCTATCTCCCCTATATCTCCAGTGTTTGAGGATTTGAAACAATGCCTTACATCATCAACCGAGTTATATTCAAAAGCATACGACCAGAGATCTTGCGTTTTTTATTTCACCATCCTCCTCCTAATTGTCTATCAAAGCAAGATATCAGGTAAAGTTAGCATTATAAAATCTGAAAAAACATTTTATGAGTGAATACGAACGGATTTCTTCAAGACAGACATATTTATTGCATTAATCATTCAAAACAAACAAGTTCTTACATGCAAATCATGCTTTTATAACAACAAATGTAAGTAAACAAACAAACAACATGATGATCTTGATAATGAGCTTTCCTCTGGCTTGAAAGGAATTTTTTGTTGTCTTCATATCCATCAGTACAAAGGTGTTCCATTCACAACTGGGTTTCCTCCCTTAAAGTTCAGTACCTCATCGTCGATCATCTCTTGGACATTTTTCTAGAAAACTTTGCACTCTTCAATCGAATGCCCCATTGGTTCATCAAGAAATTCACAACCGGTATCTTGATTGAACTAAAGAAGGCGAGATTTCATGGCTCTGGTCTTTTTAGGTGCCATTACTGACTTTTGGTAAAATAGGACCACAATTGACTAAAAGCCATTAGGATTGGGTCAAACTTCTTTTGAGCATGACTCTGATGCGTTCTCTGAAGAAGCTGTGATTGACAATTTAGAATGATCTGAGCGGCAAAAGCAGCATCAACATGAACTTTTACCACTTTCCAGCATAGTAGCATCGTTTCCACAATGCACGAGAGAGGATTTCTTATTGTTTCACGTAATGACCACTGGTTCTAGCATATTAAAATACAGAACTATGAAGTTTACCCTTTCTCTATTAATATGAAGAAGTTTCTGATCCATCATATCCCGGAGATCTCTCTTCACAACAGAACATCCACGAGGATTCATTGAACAAATTTTGCAAGAAGCGTGATTATGCTCATAATGGGTAAGCCTACACAAATTGACGTGCATATCCACCAAAGATCCTCTTATTAAATTCACGTCAGAGATATAGTATTCTCCAAAACATCCTTCCAAGTGTTTCCATACTTGGGTAATAAACTCTTTGAGACATTGGGTCTAGAATCTTCAAAAGACAAAATACCGCTTTGTACCAGCTTTTGTACTCCAGCTTTCAAAGCAAAACAATGTTCAATATCATGACCGGGTGCCCCTAGATGAAATGGACAAAGATGATCAAACTTAAACCACCATGGGAGATTCTTTGGGATTGCCAGCGGAGTCCTTGTTTGCACCAGATTCTTCTGTACTAAAGTAGGATATAATTTAGAGTAGGTTGTCGGGATCGAGTCAAACGGATCCACGTGTTGTTTACTTTTGTTACGAGATCCTCCATGTTTCTCTCACGAAATAGCATTAGTGTTGCGGTGAGAATCGTGATACCAAGCTATTGATTAACTTGAATCTTAATTCTTAAAATTCACAACTGAACTTTGATTTATCCAAAGGAAAGGTTAAAGAAAGAAAGACCTTTTTGTGCGATGTAACAACAACGCTAAAGATTCGGGGATCGGGGGTTGGTTATGCCTAGGGTAGGTATTTCACATCCTAAACATTTGTAGTACTCTACAGGAACATTTTGTTTGTTTGTATGCTAAATTTTCTAAATGTTTGCTATGGATTGGATCGGGTAAAAAGTGTAGGTAAAGACCTAAGGATAGTTTCTAAGTTTGCTCGCAAAAACATCGCATCCTCTGCCTACGAATCCTAACTAGGATAGAATTAGAGCAATCATAGTTCACCTTACTAGGGATGGATGAACACTTGAACAAACATAACGATGTTTGTGTAGAGTTTAACCAAACTCTCTAATCTAAGTTAAACACTCAAGAAAAGGGAGTAAGTAATCATCACTATGATTCTTACATAGAGTTAACAAACTCTATCTTAAAGTTCTAGTTGAAGACACTCCTAACAAGGGGTAGGTCTTTTAGACTTCAAGCAAAGTCTAGTGGCTAGGTTCTATATTAACTAAGAGAGAGATGACTTAACAAAGTCAAGAGAAGTGTTATTAGCTACCCATGACCTCGAAGGTCAATAAAAAGGCTTTCCTTTAGAAGGGAAAAAGATTAGGCAACCTGGATGAGAACTAAAGAGTTTCATCACATGGGGAAATAACTTAACAAAGCAATAATCATTCGAACATGACGAATACAAGAGGCATGGTTACACCCAAGAATAATCAAGCATATTACAATATCAAGCAATGATTTCAATCAAGATAAATGGTTACAACCAAAAATAAGCATCAAGATATTACAATATCATTAAGGGGGAAGTTCTTATAAGACCTAAAATGATGAAAAGGTAAAAACCAAAGGCACATCTTAACAAAGTCGAGGATATTTCTTAACAAATATGGAAGGGGATATTAACAAATATAAAGATGTATCTTTACAAAGATGTGTTATTTAAAGCTTACAAGATGTCATATGTAATTACAATCATTAAGTATAATTAGATAATGTCACAACAAAATGTAAGACAAAAGTTTAAAACTTCACGAGGAAAACTTTCAAATTTTAATGATGGATCAAATCACAAATGCTTACAAGCAAAAGCTCACGTATAACTCAAGTACTTAACGATGCTAAAAAGCCAAGTTTCAAAAACTTAAAGAGAATAAAATCCAAAGTGGAAAGGAAAGAGGAAAAATAGGAGAGTGAAAACCCTAAAACGAAATCGCTATTTCCTCATAATGCAAAGTGTTTCTAAAATAAAATTTTTATTATTTAAGCATTATGTGAAAATACACATTAATATAAAAATTTAGCAAAAAGAATCATTGAAAAATGATTAAAAATGAGAGAGTTATGGAATTTTGAAATTAATGACAATTAAAATCAAATTAATCAAAATCAATTACTAAAAAGAATGGAATGCCTCACCCAAGGCTTGAACCCAAGACCTTGGGGTCATGGGCTTAAAACTTAGCCAAGTCAACCAAATCATGCGCGTGTATAGGGAATGGAAAAGGAAGAAGAAATATCAAAACTCACTGAAAATCATAAAATGATGCAAAAATGCCCTTGATGAGGGTCGAACACAGGTTCACGCGCATGGCAAGTTCTTAAAGGCAAGGTTACAACCACTGGGCCGACAATGACAGAAGATTCACCACCGTTCGTTATTTGTCCCAAAAGAGGGAAAGGAAACGATCAGAGAAAACCTAACGAAAAGGCAAAAGACAGGTCATCGCAACCATATCTCGGGTTCGGAAGTCGGTTACGCAAGGGGAACGTATGAGCACCCCTCACGTTCGTCATACTCGACGGGATCCACACTTTGTTGTCTATCTAAAAAGGGTGTTTACTATCTAAGCTACGACTCAGGAACAAAAGAAAAGAAAAGAGACTCGATAGAGCATCGCCGCTCTATGCCTACATATTCCCTCGTGCAATGGGAAAGTCAGAGTCAACGTAGTTCGGCTAACTACGGGTGAAGGTGGGGGAAGGTTGCTCGCCAAGACATCGTCGTCTTGTGCCTACGTATTCTCGTCTGGTACGAGAAATCAGAGCAAACGTAGTTTGGGTAACAAGAACACCGGTTGGTTCAAAACATTTTAGGCCCGAGTAGGGTTAAAACTTAGTTCTAGCAGTTAGGTTTATGCAGCTCGATCATTGGAGACTTAGGCGTTACCTGTTTGCGGTAGTACCAAGAGTTAACAAAACTCTCCTTATGAAAAAGGTTTCCAAATTAAGACCCCGAAGGATAAACAGGTTTGAAATTTGTTTTTGTGTTTTTTAGAGAAGAAGTGCATTAATTATTGCTTGTAAGGACGTACACTAAACACTCTAAGCAATTGAAAGGAAGCCCCCCAATCACCATTTCCCAAGTACGTAAGGCTCGTAATGTACAACATTCAACCTAACATTCTCATGCAAAGTGTACCTATAATTGGGATGAAAGGGAATGCTACCTAATGTTATCATGCATGGGTTAAAGCCTAAGGTATATCATAATCAACCTTAAATAAGGAAGATTAGAGGTCCTAAGGGAACATGGCAAAGAAGAAAGAAAAAGAAGAAAGTAAAAAGAAAAATGCAAGATGCAAACATGTAATTCACAATTAGAATGAAAGTGAGGGAGGAACAAAGTGTGGGACAACAGCCACCACAAGCACATCTCAACCTCAAGCATGCAAATGAGAGCTGCAAGAACCAAAAGAAAATGCACACAAAAGCACACAAATTAGCTTAAACAAGTTCAAGCCAAAAGTGAGATGTAATGGGAGAAGTCATGACCCCTACAACCATTCAAGCATCAATCACCAAATAAAAGTGGGAGGAAAAAGTGTGGGACAACAACCACCACAAGCACATCTCAACCAAATCATTCTTCAAACTCAAGCAAAGACCAAAGATAAACATCACTTTGAACAACATACATGAGAGTATACATTCAAGTGGAAAACGAACACGCATGTTGGCGAAATCATGATTAAACAATCAAGAACAGCGACATATATCCAAAACATCTCACTCCTAATGCATCACACTGATTCATGAAGAGTCGAAGTGAAACGACACCAAGACAAGCATAAAAAATAGCAAAACAACCCTGTTGGCACAATGTTAATCGATTAACACCAGGGGTTAATCGATTAACCAGTCAAAAATGCCTAAAAAATTGAAAATTCCTGTTGGTTAATCGGTTAACACTGTGCCAGAAGTAGAAAAACAGCCAGATAACAACATTTCCAGCAAATAAGCACTTATCTGATAATTCGGATTATCTCATAATCAATTATGCACGAATTTAAACCAGAAAACAGTGATCCAATCAACATGTAAACACATTAAACCAACAAGATCATAGATCATATGAATCAAATTAGCAAAATCAATTGAAAATGAAGATCCACATGATAATTATGCAAGTAAGCTCAAAAACAAAATCGGATCACGAATTCCAACCTATGAAGCAGAGAATTGCTTCGGTTATTATTGATTTACTCCAATTAAGCAGATCCAAGCAAGAAATCCGGAATTCCTTCAAGATCCAAGTGATTGCTTGTAGTAGAAATGAAGATCCACCAAAATTAAGCAAAAATTATCCAAATAAGCTCCTCAAGATCAACTTTAAAATTCAGATCCAAACTTGCACGAAAATTGAATGGAGAATTGGAGATGATGATGATGAAGGATGAAGGTTTAGCTCTTATAAATCAATGATTCCAATGGAGAATCAATGAATTCAAGAAAAGAGAGCTTTGGTGAAGGTTTGGGAATGGAGAAGTTGAGAGCAAATTGAGAGAGTGAGAGTGAATTCTGAAATGAGAATGAAATTATGAGGATTCCCTTTGTGAGGTTTGGAGTAGATAATTTAAATACCCCTTAGGTTAGGATCCAAATGAGGGTTGGAATGTGGTTTGTGAAAAATGGCATGGAATTAGGAATGGGCATTTTGGAGGGAAATGAAATTAGTTTGAAAATTAATCCAACTTTTGAAGTGGTTCTAGATTCATCCTTTGGTTTAAAATTAATTCACAAGTGATCATAATTGGACCCCAAAGTGGCTTAGCTTAAATAATCACCTACAGAGTTGAAAATTGCACTGGTTAATCGGTTAACCATATGGTTAATCGATTAAAACCCTTGAATATTTGAATTTGACCTGTTTTTGACTTGTTTAATCGGTTAGCCAATTGGTTAATCGATTAACACCTTCAAAAATTTCAATTTGGTGCCTTTTGGAGGGAAACCTGCACAATGGTCTGTTTTCAATCGTTTTGAGCTCTATTAAGCTTCTGAAACTTGTTCTTGAATATTCCAACTGTGAGAATGCTTGATATAGCCTGCATGTTGTCTCCTGCACTGAAATAACCTGCAAAAAAATAAATTCGACCGTTCGATTGCTGGGCAAAATAAATGTCGGAGCCTCTAATGCTCGTTGTTCAGTCTCTTGCACTAACAGAAATCTGAGCCACGAAAAACCTTGATCCCCTGCCTCGAACATAAATGCTATGCAAATGTGGAAATGCGAAATGAAATGAAACATAAGCCAAGTACAAGAAATGGTTGGGCAAATTTTGGGGTGCAACAGCTGCCCCTATTCAAGCGACTTGGACCTGACTGAGTGAAAAGCTGACGGCTTTCACACAATCAAGGTAGAAGACGGTTGAATACCAAAGAACCCGGAAATTTGCCAACCACAGAAATAAACTGCAAACTCTGATTGGGGATAAAAATCTCCAGAAATAGCTGAACTGATAGTTGCAACGACAACAAGCTGATTGATTAACAACCTTCGACACGCAGTCAGAAGAGACACCTGCTAACGTGCAGGCATTCGCTAAATAAAATCGAGCATCGAAACCTAAGGCCGGATCAACTGAAGCTGATAAACATCTTGAAAATGCTCCACTAGGGAAGAGAGAAACTTAACCAAGCAACTCTGGCAGGGAGAAAAAGAGAAATTTAACCGAATAACTCTGCTTTGGGAGCGTGAAGAAACTTAACCAAGTAACTCTGTTGAGGAACAAACATAATAAGATGAACGCGTCCATCAAAGATTGCACCATGGTTTGGATACCATACAAGCTTAAAACATACTACTTCAAATTGCCGGAATCTGGATATTCAACGAACAAAATGAGTCAATCGGCTTGACCGGAGTCTGAACACTCGACATAAAAACAGGAGTCTGGATACTCAACAAGATAAAACGGAGTCTGGATACTCAACATAATAAGTCGGAGTCTGGATACTCAACGCAATAGCCGGAGTCTGGATACTCAACGAAAATGACTGGAGCCTGAACGCTCAACATAATAAACGGAGCCTAAACGCTCAACGTAATAACCGGAGTCTGGATACTCAACGAAAATGACTGGAGCCTGAATGTTCAACGCAATAAACGGAGCCTGAACGCTCAACGTAATAACCGGAGTTTAGATACTCAACAAAAATGACCGGAGCTTGAATGCTCAACATAATAACCAGAGTCTGGATACTCAACGAAAATGACCGGAGCCTAAACGCTCAGCGTAAATAACTGGATCCTGAATGCTCAACGCGAGAAGAAACATATCACAAATATACTCATCAGGGTCTCAATATCACATGGGTTTATAACAACAGCTGAGGTCCGGAGACACCACTGGGGAAAATGTAAACCGGGGTCTGGATACCACGCAGGCTAACGGAAACAGCCATGGTGTGGATACCATACGGGCAGAAGAAGCAACCTTTCAAATGGCCGGAGTATGAAAACTCAACAAAAATAGACCGGATCCTGAATACTCAACGGAATAGCCGGAGTCTAGATACTCAACGTAATAACCGGAGTCTGGATACTCAACGAAAATAGACCGGAGCCTGAATGCTCAATAGAATAACCGGAGTCTGGATACTCAACGTAATAACCGAAGTCTGGATACTCAACGGAAATATACCGGAGTCTGGATACTCAACGGAAATAAATCGGAGTCTGTATACTCAACGGACGGAACAAATTTGAAATCGCCATGGTCTGGAAACCATTTGGGCAGAAAAACAAACTTTGTCAGGGTCTGGATATCACGCGAGCAAAGTAAACCACCACCATACTCATCAAGGTCTGGATACCCCACGAGCTTATGACAACACCATCAACCGAAGTCAGGTGAAGTTGCTGGAAAAAACTTATGCCGGGGTCTGAATACCACGCGGGCTAACGGAAATTGCCATGGCCTGGATACCATTCGGGCAACAAGATATCAGTCATAACTTGCCGGGTCTGAACACCAAGCGGGCAAAGTAAATCAACCATCTGTTGGAAATACACCTGAGAATAGAGAGGTAACAAACTGACTTATGTTTCAAATACACATGTTTGGAAATGTCGTAATGCTCCATACGAAATGGAAATGCTACGCGTTTGGAGGATGCTACGCACAGAATGCAAAATGCAACGGATCCAAACCAGCAACATAAATGCTGAGAGGAAACCCAAGATCCACCTTGCTGGGGGGGAAGGTTAACACATGCCAATCACAATTGGACTTTAGCTGGGACAAAAGCTTTGAATGGCTTCTTTACTGGGGAACAAAGTTCTTATGAGAACAAGAAGTTCAAACTCAGCTGGGGATCAAAACCTACTGAGGAAAACGCCCTGAACGCCCTTCTAGAATACATCAAATCTACTGGGGAAATAAATTCACTCACTAATACTCACCCTACTGGGGAATCAACAACTCTGCGGGGAACCCCAAATCAACCACCGAGATGCACAACACGCCCTGCTGAAGAAAATATCTCTGAAAGGCTCACCAATACTCACCTGAAAGTGACGAATTACTGGGGAAAAAGTCAAAATTCAACCTGCCAGGAATTGCTCACCTGAGGCACAAACTATCTCTGTTATAGATCCACTATGCTAGGAAATCACAAACCTACCGACTTTGCCGGGACATAGTCTATCTCTGTGGGGAAATAGAACCACTTCAAGCTGATTTTGCCGAGGATAAATACAACTCTACGATCCTACAAGGGAGAAAAGCCAACTCTACTGAGGATCGCCCAACGAGGGAATAAAATTGACCTCTGCTTGGGGATGATTCAACAAACTGAACTCTGAGGGGTTATAAAATCACCTGTTCAGACTCTGTGGGGAGAAATCCCATCTTGAATCGCTGGGGAGTATAGGCGCACCTGCAAGGGAACAAAGGTACATACCTGACCTGCGAGGGGGATATCAATTTGCGGGAGACCTCAGTCTAAACTGCTGAGGAATGAGTGCATACAGACTTAATCTGATCTGCATGAGGGATATCTGACTCGACCCTTTGGGAATAGCCTTACTTTGCTGGAGACTTCAATCTCGAACTGCGAAGAGTTAAATGTGTACTGACCAACTATTGGGGATAAGCGTACACACTTAACTGCCTGCTCTACCTGCATGCAGATCTACCGGGGGTAGAGATGCTCAAACTTCAATAGTTGGGGGAAATGGTGATCGTACCGGAGATACACCTCTGACGAATTGCCCCAAGGGTAACGACCCTGCAAAAATGAACAAATAGACAAGATATCCTGTATAAAGGAACTATCTCAGTCATCATTTGTGACGCTGTTCAAATAACTCAAAGTTTTAACGATTATTGGCAAAACATGCAAGTTTATGTATGCACAATTTATCAAAACATCGGCCGTTTTTTGCAAACAAAACAGTAATGCTAAAGCAAAACAAACAATTACTAAATAGTATATGTCTTATTGACAGATGGTCCTATAAATAGGCAGGATTTTACAATAGATGCAACCCCAGAAAAGAGGAAGCTGCGCAAAAATATACAGAATGTCGGCAATGTGGCACAGACGAACACCATAAGTTGATCCATCTATGACCCGCATGACTCCGATGCTTCACCGACACTTCTTCTTCAGAAGAGATTGATTCAGATAAACGGCCCTCAGTTCCTCCCTTAATCCACTAGGCTCTGAAGATCACACGCAGACCGCAATCATTTTCTTTTTTAAATCCCTAACTTTTTCATGAATCGCCCTTGCGGGTTTTTAATTCACCAGGATACCCATTTTTGCCAAAGTTTCCTTTTCATGTTTTCAACTTTGCGGGTTTACATTTTTCTTTTATATCCCTAACTTTTTCCCGAACCCATTCATCAAAGCCTCCTCCTGAACAGTGGATCTTAGAACTAGGGTTTTGAGTATCCCCGAGAAAAATGGACTTCTAAAACTTAAAATGGACTTCATAACATCCCATATACTTCAAAGAATCCCCATTTCAAGTTTCAGAGATTTCCTCACAAGTTTGGCCAGTCAGATGCTCAGATACCTGAAAATCAATTAACTTGGTCAAAAAGTCAAATTAGGACAACTGTGGTCAACTCAAAGTCAAACTTCAAGATTTTTGGTCATCATCAAGATTATGAGGTGAAATTCATCATTTGATCAAGGGTCGATCATGATTCATCAGGGAAACCTCAGATCATTAAGAATCAGAAGTTGCTAAATTAGGGTTTTGTTAAAGAAACGTCAACTGAACTTTGACCAGCCATAAAATTCACAGGTTTCATCAAACGTTTCCCATCCAAAGCTCATTTTGAAGGAATTTTAATTCTCTACAACTTTGTGTCTCACAAGCCAAGCCTAAAAATGCTTCATTTCAAAGATATGAGCCAAGACATTATAGGTCCTTTTGAAAGTCAACAAAAAGTCAACGTTTTCCAAAGCTCATAATTTGAAAATGGTAAAAAAATATGGACATGGGACAAAAAGGGTTGATTAGAGGATACCCTAAGATTTCTAAAAAGTCTTAGAACGCCTCCATAGCATTAAAATTGAGGAAGTTATGCATTGTCGAAGTTGGTAATTTTCCAAGGGGTGTATGAAGTAAAAAGGGCCATAACTCCAATTCTTTCCAAATGGGCCCATAAAATTGCAATCCAAACTTGAAGATAAAGTCACTCACGACCCAATGATCATAGTTTCTTATTTTTATCATTTACTTTATATTATTTTTGATTTTTATCATTTAAAATCATTTTTAATTAAAATAAATTATAAAAAATCAAAGATTTGATTTAAGATTTATTTTGGGATCAAATATTTGGTATTCAAAGTGATTGAAGTCATCCAAATTCGTTCAAGACCAATATGGTATGATTTAATTTGATTTTTTTTTACAATTATGATAACTGGCTCCTTCATCTTCAAGCAACCCATAAAACTCCAACCAATGCCCAATTGTTTACCCTAATTTACACTACTTTATATACACAACAAAGTCAGAATGAAGAAAAAAAGGCAGAGAAATTTTTTTTTGAAGCCATAAGAACCTTAAAAGATCTTAAAACAGCTTTGCAATAAGATTCAATCAGCTCTACAACTCCATTCACATTCCTCAAGATCCTAGGAACCTATCCCACACAGACTTGAAGGTTGAGACCTCACGAAGTGCATCCCATGAACATGTCGCCTCTCATTCTTCTTTTTTTTGCTTTCTAATCTTTGATTTCAATGCACTTTATCATATTTTCTATTCATAATGATCTTCATAATCATGTTTAGGTTTGTTTTGATCATTTGTTTGCAAGATATGATGCAGGTTTCAAGAAGTGCCATGGTTAAGGCATAAGCTTTTCAAGAGTCGAAACTCTTCGTACGGACATTTTCAGGCCTTCCCCCATTTATTGATAGTGAATTTCTTCCTTTTTTTTTAATGTTTTATAGTTATTATTATTAAAATTAACCATTAATCTTTACTAACTGCTCACTAATTATTTTTCTTAAAATAAATTTTATAATATAATTTTATATTTCTTTTTCTCTCACATAACTTTTATTTTTAATTTATTAATTAAATTTGTAAATGAATATAACTAGGTTTAGATTAATTTAAAAACCCTAATTTTTCACTAACCCTAATTAGACCCTCATTTTCTAAACTTGATCTTTTTTTTTAAAACAATTAATTTCCTATTTTAATTTATTTTCATTGCTTTATTTATATTATTTAGAGGATTGTATAGGATTTTCCTTATGTAATTTATTTTTTCGCACCAATTATTCTGTAATTGCACCGAAGTTGTGTAATAGTTTAGGATTTTATTTCTTGTTTTTTTTATTATTTCCGTAAATATTTAATTGCTTGGTTAGTAATCTAGGGCGTGAAAAGATCTAATTGAATAAATTGGACTTAGAGAATCAATAATAAAAGAAATATCTGAAAATAATCACTCACACACGTAAGTCGATCGTTTTACGATCGCCATCTACACCTCCTAGGGTTACGCCTCTTAGTTGCCTTAATATGGTCAAGTCCCTCAAATGTAGGGGTGTCTTAAGCGAAGTCCCTGCAAACAGATAAATCATCAAGTCCCTTTAAAGTTAAAAGGATCATAGTCCCTTCGAAATTGCCTACGGAATAAATGATCTTGTCCCTCGATGATCCTACAAAAATGATGATAGTCCCGTCGAATTACTAAGACACCTCTACATGTTGCCTTCTTTAACCATACGATGACCCTACGCCCGTCCCTTAACATCCAAGGTAAAGACTACATACTCACTAATAGTAAAGACATTATTACCCTTAAAGGAAATAAATAACAAGAAAGACCTTACAAACTTAGGGTAGGTAGCAATTAAATACTTACTCACTTTTTAAAAAAAAAACATTCTTTACACCCCACTTTCAAAATATTTCCAAACTCAAGGCTTTGTATATATCCATACGAGGATCACTACAAAGAACTTCTGAAAATCTTTTCTAAACATACACTTCACATTACTTTTCAAACAAACAAATGAGCTATGTAACTAAGAGCCCATGGATAACCATGGATGTAAAGGGTGCTAACATCTTCCCTTTATATAACCTACCCCCCGAACTCAAAATCTTTTCAAAAAGGTCTTTCCTGTTCTTTTATAGCCTTTCCTATTGGATAAAATAAAAGTCAGTGGCGACTCTTGCTATCCGCACATGTTTTTGTCAAACAAAAACACCAAGTCAGTTCTCCCACCGTGGTACAGAACTGGCGACTCTGTTGGGGAGTACTTGGTAAAAGAGGGGTTCCCTTAGGAATTAGATCACTTATTTGTTTGTCTTGCTTGATTTACTTACTTGTTGGGCTTTTGTGTGAAAGATCCTAACCCGGATCTAGTGTACCTTAGGTAAGTAGCAATAGACCAAGGAAATTGTACGACGTATACCGATATGGTTGATCTGGTGGCTACAGTTAGTGTGACTTCTTGGTGGGTACTTTTGTTCCTTAAGTCAGTTGAGGATAATATGAGGCTGCCATATGTTGTCATTAACACTAACTAACTTTTAGAACCCTAATTGACCCATCTTGGCCTTTAGAAAGTAGTGAGATAACCGGCTTTGGTGAAGACTGAAGTTGGTTGATACTCAATACTACACTCATTGAGATTCTAATCTAAGGGAGTTTTGGTTGGCAAGTCAGTTGCCTACTGAACAACAACCATTGAGAAGAATCAATGATATTGAGATCCTGTAGAACCCGGTTACTATTTCTAGGACAGGATGAACCAACTAAACTTCTGTGGGAGGGTACTTACCTTTAAACCTCATGCAAGCCTCTAAACCTAGGGTTGTTGTGTGAATTGCTTGTGTGTGCCACATGTTCTTGTTTTGACATAACATCATAACATCATAACATCATAACATCATGACATCATAAGCATAGCATTCTCACTAACCATTTCAAGGACCAAAGGACTTATCTTTATTCTTTGTTGCAGGTTATGGCTTCCGCTCGTAGGAACACTATCTGAGTCAACTTTGTAAGGATACCTCCCAAGCTTAAGGAATTGGTGTCTAAAGTTTCTGAAAGCTCTCAATTCATCAAGAAGCGTGGTCACCTACTTGACTTGGTTACTTCAGGGTTTGATGAAGATATGATGAGTGTTCTGTTCCAGTTCTTTGATCCTAAACACCATTGCTTCACATTTCTTGATTATCAGCTGGTGCCCACAATGGAAGAATTCTCCAAATTACTTGGTGTGCCTATCCTTGATCAGAAATCTTTCACGAGCTTAGGGAAAGAGCCTAAACCTGAAGCCATTGTTGCAGCCCTACATCTAAGGAAGACATTGTATTGGAAACGAGAAGTGAAACTAAGGGTATTCTTGCTAAGGTATTGATGGAGAAAGCCCAGATATACCTGGATGCTATGAGTTATGATGCCTTTGAGGAGATCTTAGCCTTGTTGATTTATGGTTTAGTGTTGTTCCCTAATCCAGATCAGTTCATAGATGTACACGCCATCAACATATTTCTGACTCACAATCCGGTGCCTACTTTGCTTGGAGATGTCTTACACTCTCTTCATACTCGTACTACGAAGGCAAGAGGAACTCTGACGTGTTGCATACCTTTACTATAAAGGTGGTTTATTTCACACCTTCCTCGATCTGTGATGAAGAATGCGCAAGGTTGGAGGTGGTCTAAAAGAATAATGTCACTTTCTCATTCAGACATTCATTGGTGTTCCCGATCTATGGACAATGTCACTATCATTGACCATTGTGGAGAGTTCCCTAATGTGCCACTCCTTGGCCTAAGAGGAGGCATTACCTACAATCCTTCTCTAGCACTACATCAGTTTGGTTACGCTCGGAGTAATGGTCCTCATGACATGCTTATTCAGGGTATTGTGTTTAGTTACGATAACGATTTTCAAGATTACCATCAAAGGTTTATACGAGCTTGGAGCATGGAGAATAAGATCAACAGCAATACTTTGGAACCAAAGCACTCCATTCCTATGGAACCTTATCTCAGATGGGTGCGGTCTCGTGCTCAGACTCTTATGATGCCATACCCTGCTGTCCTACCAATAATTGTGGAGCCTGTTGCTGAAGGAGATGTTTCTTATACTATTCTTCATCCAGACATGACTACAGATCTGGAAGAGTTGCAGAAGTCTTGGATTCAGCTGAAGGAGGAAAAAGATACCTTTGAGACTCAGTTTCATGCTTACAAAGACAAGGTGTTGGAGCTAACATAACTTCACGAGGAGCGGAATCTCAATACCTATCTCAACCCAAAGAGAAAGCGTTTATGGGAGACTTGAATCTCATATGCTTTATTTTCTTTATAATTTCTATGTTCCTTCATCTGTAAGCCCAAGGGGCAATACTATTTTATGTTTACTAATAAAAATTTTATTTCTGCCTGTTTTCAACAAATTTAAATCATGCGGTCTTTAAAAACATTGCATATGCATCTTCATACCATATCATTGCATAACAGGTTTCGGTTACAGGTTTCTCATCTTCTCGCTGTTTATTTCAGCAGAAATGGCTCCCGATCAAACTATCCAAGAACTTCAAGCTCAGCATGCTCAATTTCAAGAGATAATCCTGAACTTGACCAAGGGAAAAGAAGAATTGAAGGCACTTCTGCTCAAGAAGGAAAAGAAGAAGACCAAGAAATCAGTCGGCCTTATCAACCTGGTGTTGCACCCCAAATTTTGATCCCTTAGATCTTCATCATCATTTTAGGATCATTTTCATTTTATTATCTAACCTTAACCTATTTCAAGTTGGTCTTTGTCAAGATACAGGTGAATTAGGGTTCCGTACAGCCAAGAATCGAGGTTTCGATGCTTAATCAGTCAATGTATTGGATTGATTCTCCATGAAATAATTCTCCACATCATCAAATATACTCCATTGGATCAAGTATGAATCCAATTTGAGGTTGTCACCCAAGGATCAAGAACAATGCAGTTCAGGATACCTGATTAGGATTTTCGATTAGAAAAGTCAACTGTAGTTTGAATTTTGATTTAAATGGTATTCCAATGGTGGGATCATGATCCATGAAGTTAATATGGCTTAGTGAAGTCTACTCAAGAAGTCTCAAGGCCTCAAAAGACCCGGAACATCAACAGTCGACTCGGTAGTCATCGATCGATCGTTCGGTTGACCGAAAAGTCAACTCTTCAATCATAAGGAATTTGACCTCAAAGTATGAATAAAAAATGTTCCTAGTAATATATTACACTTGTCGATGAAGTTTCATGACCATTGGATCAAGGATTGAGGAGTAATCGAAAAATCGGGAAATTAGGGTTTTGAAAGGGGCAAGTTCATAACTCCCTAATGTTGCACCCCAAAATTTGACCAACAATTATTTATTCATTGAGTGTTTGAAAGTTGATACCTTCATCAGAAAGTTCAAGAGATCCTCAGAGGAGTTGGTTGAAACCAGGGTTGTGTGCTTCATAGCTTGAGAGTTGTGGGTGCTCCTCAGATGATTATGAGACTTTGAGAATGAACTTGATGTTTTGAGAAAGCCTATGAGATGTCTTGATAGCCATCATGAAGCCCAGAGAGGTCATTATGCAAGAGTTCAGAAGATTCAACCATGAATGGTAGAATTAGGGTTTTGACTGGGTCAGCCCTAGGATGACTGAAACTTTGGAGAAGGTTGAGACCCAATCCAAGGGCCATGAGATCATGGAATGATGCATAGATATGTTATAAAGATGATTCATAGACTAACTCATCATGATTGAGGAGTTTGAGAAGTTTCAAGTCAGGGTTTCTGAGGATTGGCAGTGAAAAAACCCTAATTTGATCCCTATCTTCCAGGCAGTTTTAGCTCTAGATGTGATTGATATCTCATCTTCCCCACAACATGAATGGTGTAGAGTTTGTTCTTAGCTTTAATTTGAGTGGTGGAAGTCCTTGATAGGAGTTGCAGAGCTCAAGTTATGGTTTTGACAAATTACAGGTCAGCAGAGGTGTGTGAATCTGGGTCCTTGAAAGTCACCCAACTTGCAGACAGCTTTTGCCCTAGTAGGATGATTCCTATGATCTCTTGGTCAACATGAATGTTGAAGAGCATCTTCTTAGCTTTAATTTTAGTGGTATAAGTCCTTGATAGGATTTGTGGAACTCAACTTATGGTTTGAACAAGACAGGGGTATTTTGGTCATTTGTCAGTTATAGGTCATTTTAAGCAAAGGCCATATCTCCTATTTCCAAGCCTCAAATGGAAAAACTCAAAACATGAAAGTTGTTCAAAATGGGATTTTAAGTCTAGAAAAGTGGTCATGAGTTATTGAAAGATCTTGTAGCAAGGATTTACAAGATTGGGTGAAAATGACCTAAAATGGCTTATAAGTTGAAAAAGTTGAAATTTAAATTTGGTTTGGGAGATGTACAAATCCAAAATGGGTCATCCAATATGTCATTTTGACTCCAAACAATATTTTAAAAACAATGGTTCAAGTAGAATTTTGATTTGAAGCTTAGAAATGGGGGTTACATTGTAATTCTCATTCTTGCATAATAAGGCACCTAAACAAAACCTCACAAGGAGCAAAGTTTAGCTTGTCTTTCACTCATTCTTTCTCAATTTCTCTTGTAATGAGATTTTAAAGTCCATTTGGCAAGGTTAAGGCATGAGATAATGGAGATCCAATGTATCATTCCATGAGAAGTTCTCAAACTTTCTAGCATTTTCCACAAGTTTCTAGAGGGATCTAGATCATTCTCTTGATTGTTATAAGAAGGGTGAATCACCATATGGCCATGGTTGGTGATCATTATTGGTGAGTAGTGAGATTAGAGTGTGAAAAAGCAAGATTCTTCCATTCACAATTTCACATCAAACCTTCATTCTCTTCAATCTCCATTCATTTCTCCTCCACAAACCTATTCTTCTGATCATTGTGACTGATTGCATGCTGAGGTAGAAGAAGATCCATGGAAGTTTGAAGCTGTTTGGAGGAAATTGCAAGAAGTGCATTTTGATATCAAACACAAGATTCAAGCCTTGTTCAGCCATCTTGTTGCATACAGAATCCATATCTGCCATTGGAGGTTAATCAAGGAAGCTTGCAGACCTTGAATTGTAGGGAAACCATAGCCACCATTAAAGTTTGACAGGTTGGTAATCTTGCTCGAATCACCTAATTTATGTGCATTCTACCATAGTTATAGGTTTAGACTGGTTAAGTTAGGATAGAGGACTTTATTCTGAGAATTAGGGGAAGGATCATGAGGTTTCGAGGCAGGGTACAATTTCTTACAGAATGAATAACAAGCAATTTTGTGTGCATCAATGGATATGAGATGGTGTAGAATGGTTAGGGAAACGTGTAGAATGATTCTGGATCATTAGTTTGAAGTTCCATTAAGTTTGATAGCAGAGGAAAGAAATGGAACCTTGATGATGAAGCTTTCTGTTGGGATGATTCAAGAGGTTTCAGGGAAAACTATGGATAGCATTGTGTTCAGGGTGATTGATAGTGCAACTTTGCTTTTGGAAGCTCATGAATTCCTGGAGAAATCAGTGAGAACGATCAGGTTGAAGATCCTTGCATGGGGTTAGGGTTTCTGCAAACCCTAGGGTTCAGTTGGGGACGATGAAGGTCCATCGTTGGATCATCCAGAAGGCTTGACCAATTCCATCCATCGCACGGTCCATATTTGATTTCAGAAACGGAGGGAAGATTGAAACACAAAACGCAGCGCATCACTTAACCAAACGCACCGTTTTGGTTCAATAGTGGAACTGGGCTCAACAATTTACTTCTATTCCCACCCCCAGACTTGGCCCAATGTTCAGAAATAGCTGGGGCGCTTTACTTTTCTCACCCCTTCCCATTTATTTCTTAGTCTTTTATTTTTTAATTTCTTTTAATTCTTGGCATTTTATAAAATTCATAAAAAATCCAAAAATCAATATTTTTCATTTCTTCTTTTTTTCAAATAATCATGATTTGGTTTAGAAAATTAATAAAAAATAAAATTCCATTTTATTTTTATTTTAATATTTTTTAGCATATTTTCTTGTAAATAGTACATTTAATTGATTTTGGTTAACCCTTGATTTTGTACAATTTGTTTTAGGACTTTCCCTTAGGGTTTTTGAGCCATTCTTTTTGGCATAGTTAGATGTTGAACCCTAGTTTCATGTAGGATTTATCTCTTGATTTTTAGATTAAAATTTGATGTGGTTTGATTGTTAGAAATTTAGGTGCTCTAATTAGGGTTTTAGGTTGTATAGATAGACTTGAACAAATTTGTTTTGGGGTTTATAGGCCAAATTAGTGTATGGGGAATATATGGGTTAAGGGTAAGTATGTATAGAATCCCCTAGAATTTTGCTAGAATATTGTATGGTGTTTTAGTATTTTTCATTGATCTTTGAATGTATGGTTAGTATGTGTGTTGCTTGAAGGCATAAGTTGTATTGTATTGTTTTCTTTTCTTCTCTTTTGAGTGTGTGAGTTTTGAAGATTGAGGTGAAGACCTTGTGGATCACCATGGAAGCTTTGAAGACCTTGCAGAGGAGTTTAGATAGCTTTTGTTGTTTTGTTTATAGGTTTATAGGTGCAATGGCAGAGCCCTAGATAGGATACTTTGTTCAATAAACAAGGAGTGTTTTGTTCACCTCCTTTCTTCTCTATGACACAGAGTCCCTTAAGGGTATACACCTCTCTCCTTTGGAGGGATTAGTGACCTTGCCCTATAAGGTAGAACTTTGAGAGAGCCTTTCCTTTGATGTTAAGTCCTCAATGGCATCCTTTGGAAGTCAGTGAGCACTGTAACATCCTCACCTCATCCTGTTGACTGAATCTTGTTTGCTGGAGCATTTGAGCCATTGAAGATAGAAGCTGCAGCTTTGAAGAGGATGATTCCTTGAAGATTGTTGAAGTCTGGAGACTTTGTGAAGATCAAGTTGATGCCTGAAGATCCCTGAAGATAGTAAAGCCTGAAGGTGGAGCTGATCAAAGGAGCTGGAGTTCAAGGGAGAAGATGAGTTGATACTCATGTTGTAGGGTTGATACCTGGAAAGCAAGTGATCTCTAAAGTCTGAAGACTGGGTTGCTGCTGGAGGAGCTGAGGCTTTCTTCTGTTTTCTTTGATGTATTGTGTGTTTTGTCTAATTTGTCTGCTGCATTAGACTAAGCCCATCTAGAATAAGTTCAGACTAAGAGCATGAGTACATCTGGTTGTATTGTTATTGCTTGGCTTTGCTTGCGGGTATTCGGTAGAGCCCAGCTCCCTTGCCCATGTGTTTATTATGGCTTGATAGCAGGATTTCACTTCTTTTACCTGTATGACTGCAGTTTGCTGTTTTGGGTGCTTAGTAGCAAGTTGTTTATTTTCAGTATGATTACTGTTATTTCATGACTGGCTTGAGGTCGAGATGAGCTTGTGGAGGCTGAAGCCCCACACACATTTCCTCCCTCACTTGCATTGCATGCATTTTACTGTTAAAGCTGATGCTTTTGTCTGTTTTGGTGTATCATTGATATGATCCCTTAGGACTCTCATTTCCTTTGATAAGGATTTGATGATAGACTTTTAGGTTGAAACCTATGCATGACAACTTCTAGGAGTTCCCTGTTCAAACCTCAACCATAGGATGAATCCATGGCATGATAACAGTAGGACTTGATAGTCTCCCTCCTAGTTGGGCCTGCTCTCTTCTCACCTCAAAACAGTTTAAGACACAGTAATCATGAATGGTTTCTTTCGTACGCTACGAGCCTTAAGCTATCTGAGAAAGGATTGTGGGAGAGTTTCTTTCTCACAGTCTGGATGTTTAGTATGGTACCCTTTGGGTGACATGCAACGCATTCACTCTCAGGTCATAGTCTCTAGTGCGGTCGAGATCGCAAACATAATAAAAAACACTTCTTTTAGGAGATAACCCGTAGTTTCCCGAACTACGTTTGCTCTGATCTTTCATACCAGATGAAAGTACGTAGGCATAGGATGCGATATCCTAGCGAGCAACCTTTCCCCCGTAACCCTTCGTAGGCCGAACTACGTTGACTCTGATTTCTCATTCTCTGATGAGAATACGTAGTGGGCGCGTGCTTGCTTTGCAGGCACTAGTGTCTCATGAAATCCACGCTCAGACGAGGTTCATCCGGTTGGCTTCACTTTCAACCCTTTGGGTTGAGACGGTTGCTGGTTTGGTGGACTGTCGACTCTGGGGACCGATCATTTGTGATTCAGCTAAGTGAGGCCTCTTCAGGACTTGATGATGCCACTCCTTCTGGGAATCGTATCATCAGTTTTGAAAGTCTGTGACGCTGATGAACGCATAGGATGCCGTACCTTGAGTCAGTCTAGGTCCATACCTGTGAGCGGGACTGGGTTTATTTCAGGAAACTTAGACCTTCAGACTACCTGGTTTTCTTGACAGCGAATCAGTTATGTTGGGTTCTCAATTACAGATGTGTTCTTGATAAAGCAAGAGTTTGGTCAGAGGATCTTATCATCGGGTGTTTGTCTGTTCTTGATAGAGCAGGCTTTGATCAGTGTATTATCATCAGTGGTTTGTTCTGTATAGGGCAGATTTTGAGTGGGATCTGAGGGTCTTATCAGCAGATGTTATTTGTTCTGTATAGGGCAGATTTTGAGTGGGATCTGAGGATCTCATCAGCAGCTGTGTATTTGTTCCTGATAGGGCAGATCTTGATTTGGGGTCTGAAGACTTCATCAGCAGATGTTACTTGATCTTGCACCCGGGGTCCTTATTATCAGGCACTTATTCTTGTCAGAGCAGAATTTTGATCTCGGTCCTATCAGATGGTTATTCTCAGCAGATCAGATTAGTGGCTTTACACCGGGGTTTCCTTCTCATCAGCGACTGTTGATACCGAATCTCCACAGCAGCTACCCGAATATATTATTGCATGCCTGCATTTCGCATTAGTTTGCATGTTCATTTGCATTCCATTAACGTGTGTCTGTGTTGCAGGTACCGTTTCCCCGATCCAGGATTTCTCGCCTCCTACTGTATTATTATGGCCTCTCTCAGGAAGACTGTTGCGTACAAGTTCCCGACTCCTGATGTGTCGAAGTTGACTGGTTTGATAGCTCTAGCGGGTGATTCTGTGAAGGATAGGTTCAGGAAGTCTTATGGCAGGTTGCTCAGTCTGGTTTGCAAACCTTCTACGTCCGAGTTGAACGGGTTACATGCTCTTCTGCAGTTTTATGATCCTCCCTTGAGGTGTTTCACCTTTCATGACTTCGTTCTCGCGCCGACATTGGAAGAGTATGCTGATATGCTAGGTGTGCCTATCAAAAGGCAGATACCTTTTGTCCACATGGATGCTGAGCCTGATCTGGTTGGGCTAGCTTCCTCACTCCATTTGAGCGCTTCTGAGTTAGTGGTGACAAGCTGGAACAAGGTCCCAGGGTTCTCTCTGCAGTTTCTGATAGCTAAGGCTCAGCAGTGTGCTAAGGACAAATGTTGGGACGCGTTCAATGCCATCCTTGCATTGTGCATATATGGCATTATCCTATTCCCCAGCATGCCTGACTTCGTGGACTTTGATGCATTCCACATCTTTGCCTCAGGGAATCCAGTCCCTACTCTGATCGGAGACGTCTACCATTCAGTGCATTACAAGAATGAGAACCGGAGAGGGAAGAATGTCTCATGCTGCGTACCGTTGTTGTACAGGTGGTTTGATAGTCATTTGCCCAAGAAGGGTTCTTCTGTCTTGTTTGCAGCCACAGCTGAGTGGCCTGAGCGTCTGATGAGCTTGTCGGCAGAAGACATTGATTGGTTCGTTGACAGAGACAGGTTAGGCACCGAGTTGATCTTCAGTTGTAGTGGGTTTCGTAATGTACCTCTGATAGGTAGAAAGGGTTGCATCAACTACAATCCATCATTGCTAGTTCGTCAGTTTGCATATGCTTTGAGGACTCCACCGAAGGAGGAAGAGGTACGGGAATCTCTGTACCTCACGGGTATTCTAGAGGGGGATTTGTTGTCCAAGCTTCAGTATGCGTGGAACAATATCAGCACGAGAGGAAAGCCTTTATTGGGGAAGAGCAACAGCCAAGCTTACCCTCCTTATTCAGATTGGATCAGAGCCAGAGCCAGTACTATAGGGATGCCATTTCCTCATGTCAGACTAGAAAGTCCTCCACCAGTTGAAGAGCCTACCACTGTGTCCATTCACCAACACAGCCAGGTATTAGCCGAGCGTGATGAACTGAAGAAGGCAAATGCAGAATTAGAGAAAGAGTTATCTCAGCTTCGAAGTGAGAGGAACGAAGCCGTGCATGCTCTCAAAAAGCAAACAAAGTCGGTGAGCCAGCTGAGTGCAGACTTGGCAAAGCAGATTGCTGATCGGGAACGCTTAGATCAAGACTTCAGGGCTGCTAATGATGTACTAGCTACGAAGAAGCAGCATTTGGAGGAAGCATATCGGAGAATATCTAAGTTCGACCAGCATTGGAAGACTTCCATGGCCACCAGGAAGGAGCGAGAAGACAAACTGATGCTGCAGATTTCTAAGCTAGAAGCCGAAGTAAAGGATAGTGAGTGGAGGTTTGATGAAGAGACCGCCCGCAGGTACTCCGCTGAAGCCCGTCTCAACAAAGCTATTGCTAGCCTGAAGGAGCATAAGCTGATGTTTGAGTCTAAGAAGCGGAAGCTGGAGGATTGCTTTGGCGAAGGAGCTTGGGAGAGTTCAGTTCAGGGGCTCCAGCATACCATCAGGCAGAGGGAACTACTCGTCGAGAGGTTGCTCACTTCGCCAGATCATCCGGACACGAAGGAGTTATTAGCAGAGTATCGCGCCCGTGGCCGTACTTGATTAGTTATATCCCTGTTTGTTTTGATCTTTGATATATGCTGACCATCACCAGACTTGTTGGCTGAGGTCATGCTGTTGATCTGTTTGTACTCGCTGATACTGTGTACTGCCTTGACAGGCCTTTCCATATATATATGAGACTGATGTTTCCATTATTGGGCTCAGATTTCTTCTTCCTCTTATTATTATCAGCACTGGCACTAAGGCACTAGGATCGGGGAAAAATCTCCCACGCACACAGACACACGCATGCATTTGCATGAAGCATATTTGCATGGTGTATATCTTATTGCTTTTCCTAACCTTTATTGTTGACAGGTTTTTCAGGTTCCGAGTTGTCTCCGGTCTCCAGGATTGATCAAAGACTCATCCACCGCTACTCAACTCGCGCTAATCAGACAAGGATAATGGACCAGGTGCAGTCAGATGTTTAAGAGCTCCGTGAGCGGATGGACCGTTTTATGGAGCTAATGCAGGTGGTCGCAAATGGTCAAGACCAGCTTCGTACTCTGGTTCAACCTCTGATCTCCAGGGTTGACAGTAATGGCATACTTCATGGAGGGGCCATGCCTACACCTCCTCCAGTGGACGCTCCACAAAACGTTGTTCCTGCTGTCGGGGGCAACGGCAGCGCTAACGGCAATCTGATGACTAATCTCGGACTCAATGCGGCAGGCGTCGGCAATGGCAGTTTGGGAGCCAATGTTAACATAGGGCCGGTCAACGGCAATGCTGGTGTGGGAAATTTGTTGGTGCCTCAACCGTGGCTGGAAGACCATCAGGATGACGTATTCTCTCAGAGAGGTGTAGAAGCAGAGTTGAATGCTGAAGCTTGACTCAGGTTCAAGGCGCTGGAAGACAAGATGAGAGACATAGAAAATCAGAACACATTGGGCGTTGACATGTCCAACCTCGGACTGATTGCTGACTTTAAAGTACCTCACAAGTTCAAGGTGCCTACCTTTGAGAAGTATAAAGGTACTACTTGCCTCCGGGTCCACCTCCGATCTTATTATAGAAAGATGTCCGCCTATTCTGACGATGAGAAGTTGCTGATGCACTTCTTTCAGGATAGTCTTTCTGGTCCATCACTCGAATGGTATATGGGTTTGGAGCCCGCTACTGTGCGTACCTGGAAAGAGCTTGCAGAGGCGTTTGTCCTCCACTATCAATACAATAGCGACTTGGCTCCCAACCGAGTTCAGCTTCAGAATCTCTCACAGCGGAACAATGAAAGTTTTAAAGAGTATGCCCAGCGGTGGCGTGAATTGGCTGCTCGGGTTCAACCGCCGATGGTTGAGCGTGAGCTAGTGCAAATGTTCGTGGCTACCCTTCCTGGAATCTACTATGAAAAGCTGGTCAGTGGCATGTCCGGAACATTCTCGGCTCTCATCACTATGGGCGAGCATGTTGAGAACGGTATAAAGATTGGAAAAATTCAGGGCGAATCATCCTCAGCTGGAGGAGGTAGTAAGAAACCTTACGCTGGCAAGCGTCGAGAGGGAGATGCCAGTGCTGTCACTAATGCTCGGAGAAAGGGCAAGGGCCCTCAGCCTCAGATTGCTAGCATAAATATCCCATCTGCCCCGCGGCAGCAGCAGCAGCCTCAGCAGCAGAATCAGCAGGGGTATAAAAGATATCAGAATCGGGCTCCTATGGCAAACCGTCATTTTGAAACGCCACCTATGTCATATGCACAGCTTCTGCAAACGTTGCTGCAGCTCCAATTAGTTCAAAAGAGGACGTTGGCTCCCTTAACGGGGGCACCACCACCGGGGTATGATGCCAATGCTACTTGTGAGTTCCATACTGGGGTACCTGGCCATACGATTGAGAATTGTAAAGCTTTTAAGCACAAAGTCCAGGACTTGGTGGACGCCAAGGTTATCAACTTTTCTGACAGCGTGCCCAACGTTACCAAAAACCCCATGCCCCATCATAAGGGGGGCGGAGTGAATGCTGTTATCACTGAGGAGAGTTCAGACTTGCTGACTGATGTCAAAGATTTGAAGACACCGTTGAGTTTTGTCAAGGCTAAGTTGCTGAAGAAGGGCTTCTTTCCTGGATGCGGAGAGTTATGTATGGCTTGTGCTACACTTCCTGATGGGTGTGAGCAGCTGATCGAAGGTATCCAAAGTCTGATGACCGAGGGTATTTTGCAATTCAGCCGGAGCTTTGAGAGTGCATCAGGGGAAGTCATGCTGAAGCAGGCAGATGAAGTCGCTACCATTACTATTCCTCGTCACCCTATTACTATTTCCGCACCCCGACCGCCTACTATTACTATCACCAGGGCCGGGCCAATCCCATTCGAAAGCACTAATGCCGTTCCATGGCATTATGGCGCCGAAGTGTATTGTAATGGTCAGAAGATAGAGCTAGAGCCGTTTGGATCAACTGTGCTGAATCTTACCGGAGTCAGTGGTATCACTCGAAGCGGTAGAGTATTTGCGCCAGCAGAGGTTGAAGCAGAGAAAGTGGTCCGAGCTGACGCTGTGGATAAGGGTAAAGGTAAAGCTGTCGAAGAGGTCCCTGCAGGGGCGGAGAAGGACTTGCTGGTTAAAGATGCTGAAGAGTTCATGCGATTAATCAAGAAAAGTGACTACAAAATTGTAGATCACCTTCATCAGACTCCGTCGAAGATCTCGATTCTTAACTTGTTGCTGTGTTCTGAGGCGCACCGCAACGCGTTACTGAAGGTATTGAATGCTGCATACGTGCCGCAGGAGATATCAGTAAATCAACTCGAGGAGGTGGTAGCCCATGTTAATGCTGGTAATGGGCTGGGATTTACAGATCTAGAGCTAACTTCTAAAGGAAGAGATCACAACAACGCCTTGCATGTCTCGATAGAGTGCAGAGGTACCGTCATGTCGCATGTCCTGGTGGATACGGGTTCGTCGCTTAACGTGCTTCCGAAGAAGGCACTGATGAAGTTGGATACCCGTGGGTTGCTTTGCACGCCCAGTGACCTGGTGGTAAAAGCCTTTGATGGGACCAAGCGCCACGTCTTCGGAGAATTGACCCTGCCAATTCAAGTTGGTCCAGAGACGTTCAATACGGTTTTCTATATCATGGATATCATGCCCGCCTATAGTTGCCTCTTAGGTCGGCCATGGATCCATTCTGCTGGTGCCGTGACGTCCACGCTGCATCAAAAGCTCAAATATGCTGTTGGGGGCAGCATAGTGACCGTCTGTGGTGAAGAGGACATCATGGTGAGCCACCTGTCGTCCTTTAAATATGTTGAAATGGATGGCGAGATCCATGAAACGCTCTGCCAAGCATTTGAAACCGTCAGGGTGAAAGAGGTAGCTCCTGTCGTCCCAGAGAAGCAGGAGATGAATCTCTCCTCGTTTAAGGGAGCTCGGGCCGTTGTCGAAGCCGGTTCTACCCCGGGCTGGGGGCATGTTTTGGATATACCAATCAAGCAGGATAAGTTTGGATTGGGGTATTCTCCTGAAGCTGAGGCTTCATCTTCTTCTGGCAGTTCGTCTCGTGGGAAAGGGCCGATCCTATTCACCAAGGGGGGAGTAATCTTCGAAAGCATCAACGCTGCATCGGAGGACAGCGGGGATAGTGATTGTGATCTTGACGTCTGGATTCAACCGAGCAAGCCGGGCGAGCGCCTCCACAATTGGACCATCAAGGAGATTATCAAGCTGACAAGTGAAGAGATCCACATAACAGATGACATCGACTCTGGACCCTCTACGGCTCACTACGACTTTGATTGCCCGATCTATCAAGCCGAGGATGAGATTGATGAAGACGAGGACCTTCCGGAAGAGTTGGCCCGCTTGTTGAGACAAGAGGAGAAGGTTATTCTGCCTCACGACGAGGATATTGAGATTGTAAATCTGGGTGCTGAGGAGCTCGTCAGAAATGTCAGAGTGGGGGCTGCGCTGCAGAATGATGTCAAGCATAGACTGGTCGAGATGCTTCGAGAGTATAGTGACGTCTTTGCTTTGTCATACGAAGATATGCCCGGACTTGACACTGATATCGTGGTTCATCGCTTGCCGTTGCGAGAAGATTGCCCTCCAGTCAAGCAGAAGCTCAGGAGGACGAGACCAGACATGGCTGTAAAAATCAAAGAGGAAGTCCAGAAGCAGTTGGACGCAGGATTTCTAGCCGTTTGCACTTACCCTCCGTGGGTCGCCAACATAGTGCCTGTTGTTGCACCCCAAAATTTGCCCTCACAATACAAGACTTTGTGTTCCAAGAAGGTTCACAAGGTTCACAAAATTCACAATTGGTCAGAAGAGTTGACAATTCCCTCAGACAATGCACCTCCTAAGCAGTGCATCCAAAACTAGGGTTTTGACTTTAATCAGGCTAAATGGACTTCCAAGACTTCAAGTGAGCTTCATAACATCTTATATGTGTATAAGAACCCCCATGTCAAGTTTCAAGACTTTTCTCAAAAGTTTGCTCAGTCAGATGATCAGATAAGTCAAAAGCAGTCAATGCAGTTAAAAGGTCAAACTGAGGTCAACTGTGGTCAAACCAAAGTCAAACTTCATGATTTTTTTTTTGCCAACATCAAAGAGAGGTTGGGTGAGAAATACTATCATAATAACTGTAATACCCCAAATTTTGCCCTAAGATTTGTCGTCGCATTTCATTGCATTTAATCAATTACTAACAAATTTGTGTAGTCGTTTGACTTTTTGCAGGTAAATATCATATGGCATGCATTTTTTTTCTAAAAAGTAAAAATGGCACAATTGGCAGGAGGACATGTGTAAGGAGTTATGAGTGTGAGAGGTTGAGAGTTCGAATCTCACCTTTGTCACTTTTTTTTGTTTTTTATTATTTTTACTCTAAATTTTTCTATCTTTCATTAAAAAAATAACAAAAATAGTTTTTTATTATTATTTAATTATTATTTTCGTATTTTAATTAAATCATTTTTTAAAATATTATTTTTTTCACTTTTTTCTAAATTATTCATAAAAATATCCAAAAAATCATAAAATAAAAAATATTGAAAAAAATTTTGTTCTTTTTATAATATTTTTTATTTTAGGAATCAATAGGATTATTAGTCTTTATTTTAAGTTTATTTTAATTATTTTAAATTATTTAAATTTTATTTTTTCTTAACTAATTATTTAGTTTGGGCTTTAAAATGGGCTTTAGGGACATTATTGACAATTTGGTGTTAACCCTAATTTGTTCCCTATATATACATGTGTTGCCTTGTTGGAAAAGAGGGGAAAATGAAAAAAACCTAAGAGGAGTGACGTTTGCCGTTATTTAGTTTTCTTCTTCATCCATTACTATTGTTTCTTTTTCTTCATCGTTTACCGTTATTTCTTTTCCTTCATCTATTACTGTTGTTTCTTTTTCTTCATCTTTTACCGTTATTTCTTTTTCTTCATCTATTACCGTTATTTCTTTTTCTTTATCTATTACTGTTACGTTTATATATATATAATTTTTAAATTGTTAGAGTTTATATATATAAGATTTTTGATCGAATTATGTCGATACGATGTTTGCACATTTGTGTGCATGACGCGTGACATTTGTGTTAGTTCGATCTGGTTGCGATGATCGCATTTTTGTGTGAGCAATAATACTATTTTTTGCTTAATTTCTTTTTCTTTGCGATAAATTTTGTTTCGTCCGATTTAGATCTGGTTGCGATGAGCGCATTTCTGCGTTAGCAACATTGTTGGGTTATTTGGCACATTTAAAATTCATTATTGCTTTATTATTATTATTATTATTATTATTATTATTATTATTATTATTATTATTATTATTATTATTATCATTATTTATTATTATTATCATTATTATCATTATTATTACCATTATTATTATTATTGTTATCATTAATTTATTAAAATTTGTTATAATATAAAAATCTGTTTTTTAAAATAAATAACATTAACATCTTTTCCAAATTAATATGAAAACCTATTATTTTTAAGAAAAACTTTTTTTAGATAAATTTAAAATAATAACTAAAATCTTTTTTTTAAAATAATAACTAGAACCGTTATTTATTTTATTTTATTATTGTTCAATTCAAATTTCATTATCATATTGTATCTGCTCCTCTCATGTAACCTCGCGAACTTAACAATCGCTCTTTAAATTCTGCCTTTAAATTTCTACTTGCATGGTTTAAATTATGACATTATCTCTCTGTTTGCATGATTCAATTATCTCACGCGTTTACTATTATTTCTGTCACATTGCACACATCCGAAGGTTAGGTCTAACTGTTTGGCCGCCGCGCCAATAGTCCGTAAAACTTCACACATTCAATTTCAAATCCTCAAAACTACAAACTACAAACCCTAATTTTCACAAATGCCTCGCCGCAGGCAAAATTACAATTTTACCCTTAGCATTAGGTCAAAGAGCCGCCGCGCTCATTTTAGGGTTTCCCGCCGTGGAATCCCTAATTTAACCCTAATTACAACTTAACATTTCAACGTAGAGATTTGGAGTTTCTACACTCCACGTAAGCGTGTCCTTAAGATGCGTTTATTCCCCTTGAGACCTTGACCACAGTCAAGAAGTTTCTAACCTCCCTATTGAGGGGAACTACGATTACTCTGATTCCACTCCCGTAAGGATACGTAGGCACAAGATGC
The DNA here is from genome assembly GCA_963859935.3 of Lathyrus sativus. Lineage (NCBI taxonomy): Eukaryota > Viridiplantae > Streptophyta > Magnoliopsida > Fabales > Fabaceae > Lathyrus > Lathyrus sativus. The sequence goes on along the minus strand of OZ012735.1, from coordinate 345,159,374 downwards.
GATGTCTTGCCGAGTAAACTTAGAATGAACCCCCTTTATTATTTATTATTGCTTATTTATATTTTATTTATCTTTGCTATTTAATTATTTTGCTTATTATTTTGTAATTGTTTCTTGGATGTAAAGTTGTTTAATTATTTAATTATTATTATGGTTAGTAATTAGGGAGTGTAACAACATGTATGTAATATTAAAATAAATTTAGATCACTTTTAAATAAAGATAATTAAAATAAACACGTCACACACGTAAGTCGATTTTAATCGCCGTCTCACTTCCTAAGGATATCCCTCAAGTTGCCTACGAATAATGGTTAAGTGGGGTGTATAAAGCAAGTCCCTCAAATAAAAAAATCATCAAAGTCCCTTATGGTTGCCTTTACGAATCAAGTCCCTTTCGAAAAATGATGATGGTCCCTTATATGTGCTTATTACATCCCACAATGGCCTTCAAAGTCAAATTGTCCCTCACATACCCCTTAACATCCAAAGTAAGGACTACCTACTCCATTATAGTAGGGATAGTCTTACTAAAGGAAAGAATAAAGAATAAGAAAGACCTTTAAACATTAGGGTAGGTTACTCCTAGGTGCTTGCTCACTTCAAAACTGTTTTCACACTTAAACAAATTTTCAACAAGTTTTCAAACAAGTTCTTAACACATCCTTACATGGATTATTTATTAACTATTCTGAAAATTTTCTATTCACACACTACACTTTCAAAACAATTCAAAAGTGAGCTTAAGTACCTAAGAGCCCATGGATAACCATGGATGAAAAGGGTGCTAACACCTTCCCTTTTCATAACCTACCCCCCGGACCCAAAATATTCTCTAAGGTCTTTCCTGTTCTTTTATAACCTTTCCTTATGGATAAAATAAAAGTCGGTGGCGACTCTTGCTATCCGCAACATTGTTTAAAGTCAGTTCACCGGGTTACAGAACTGGCGACTCTGCTGGGGATTTATTTAAGAGGGGTACCCTTAGGAATTAAGATCACTTTAAATTGTTTGCCTTGTTTGCTTTATTATTATATTGTTGGGGTGCTCTTATGTGTGAAAGGTCCTAACCCGGATCTAGTGTACCTTAGGTAAATGGCAATAGACCAAGGAAACTGTACGACGTATATCGATACGGTTGATCTGGTGGCCATAGTTAGTGCGACTTCTTGGTTGGTGCTTATATTCCTTAAGTCAAGTTGAGGATAATATTGAGGCTGCCATATGTTGTCAATGCACTAACTGACTTTTAGAACCCTAGTTAACTCATCTTGGCCTTTAGAAAGTAGTGAGGTAACCGGCTTTGGTGCAGACTGAAGTTGGTTGACACTCGATACTACGCTCATTGAGATCTTAAACTTGGAGGGTTTTGGTTGGCAAGTAAGTTGCCTTCTGAACAACCACCCTTGTGAAGGATCAATGATATTGAGATCCCTTAGAACCTGGTTACTTTTGTAGGACAGGATGAACCATCTAACTTCAGGGGAGGGTACTTGCCTTTGAACCTCATGCAAGCCTTTAAACCTAGGGCTATGGTGTGACTTGTTTGTGTGTGCCACATGTTTGTGATTGAGCATGACATCATGACATCATCATGCATCATAAGCATATCATTTTCCCTAACCATTTCAAGGACCAAAGGATTTATCTTTGTTCTTTGTTGCAGGTCATGGCTTCTGCTCGTAGAAACACCATCAGGATCAACTTTGTAGGGATACCTGCTAAGCTCAAGGAGTTGGTTTCCCTAGTGCCTGATCGTTCCCAGTTCAACAAGAGACATGGTCACTTATTGGACCTAGTTACTTCAGGGTTCAGTGAAGACATGATGAGTGTGCTGTTTCAGTTCTTTGACCCTAAGCACCATTGATTTACATTTCCTGATTATCAGCTGGTTCCAACCATGGAGGAGTTCTCTAAACTTCTGGGTATACCTGTTCTTGATCAGAAGCCATTCACAGGCTTAGAGAAGGAGCTTAAACCAGAAGTTATTGCTGCAGCTCTACATCTGAAGAAGTCTGACATTGTTTTAGAGACGAGAAGTGGAGTTAAAGGTATTCTTGCCAAGGTATTAGTGGATAAAGCTCAAATGTTCTTGAAGGCTATGAGCTACGATGCTGTTGAGGAGATCTTAGCCTTATTGATTTATGGCTTAGTGTTGTTCCCCAATCCTGATCAGTTCATAGACGTTCATGCCATCAACATATCCCTGAGTCACAATCCAGTGCCTACCTTACTTGGAGACATCCTACATTCTCTTCACACCCGTACTACAAGGGCAAGAGGAACTTTGATGTGCTTCATACCTTTACTTTCTAGGTGGTTTATTTCTCACCTTCCTCGCTCAGTAATGAAGAATGAGCAAGGGTTCAGATGGTCCAAGAGGATCATGTCACTTTCTCACTCAGACATCCATTGGTGCTCCAGATCTATGGAGAATGTCACCATCATTGACCGTTGTGGAGAGTTTCCTAATGTGCCACTTCTAGGCATAAGAGGAGGCATCACCTACAACCCATCTCTAGCTTTACGACAGTTTGGTTACGCCCGGAGCGATGGTCCGCATGACATGTTGATTCAGGGCATTGTGTTTGATTACGACAACGATCTTCAGGGTTACCGTCAGAGATTCATCCGAGCTTGGGGAAAGGTAAACAGGATTGACAGCAAGACACTGGAGCCTAAGTACACTATTCCTATGGAGGCTTATCTCAGATGGGTACGATCTCGTGCTCAGACACTCATGATGCCATATCCTGCCGTCCTACCAGTTACCATGGAACCTGTTGCTGAAGGAGACACAGCTTATACCATCCTTCACCCAGACATGCCTACTGATATGGAAGACTTGCAGAGATCATGGATCCAACTGAAAGAGCAAAGGGATACTTTCGAGGCTCATTACAAATCAAGCCAAGCAAGGATCCTAGAGCTAACAAAGCTACTTCATGAGGAACGAAACCTCAACTCATACCTCAACACAAAGAGGAAACGTCCATGGGAGACTTAAAACCCCATCTTTTGTACTTATTTCGTTTTCATTTTTTGTAAGCCTAAAAGGCAAAACAAGTTATTACTAATAAAAAAGTTACTTTCTTGTTTGTTTAAGCAAATTTAAATCCTGCGGTCCTTGAAAACATTGCATATGCATTCCCATATCATTGCATCACAGGTTTATAATTGTGCACAGGTTTCTCATCTCCTCGCTGTTTATTTCAGCAATGGCTCTTGAACAATCAGTTAAGGATCTCCAGGCACAGAATGCACAGTTCCAAGAGCTGATCCTGAACCTATCCAAGGGGCAGGATGAATTGAAGACACTGCTGGCCAAGAAGACCAAGAAGGCTAGAAGGTCTGCTGGGCTGCTCAACATGGGAAGAAGGTTCAAAGGTCCTGTCAAGACCAAGGAACATGTTGAAGACTATGAATCTGAAGAATCTGAGCAGGAGAGAGGCAGTCTCCACAACACTATGGGGGACTCTGATTCTGAGGCTAACTACTACCATGAGCCTAACGAAGACAAATTCAAGATGCTGGTGGATAGAATGGATGCTATGGAATTACAGAAATCATCTGGGCTGGATTTTGAGGATTTGAGCTTGATATCTGGGGTGGTCATACCCATTGGATTCAAAGTTCCTACATTTGTTGTCTATGATGGGGTCTCTTGTCCCAAATTGCATCTGAGGTCTTATGTCAGAAGAATTCAACCCCACACTGCTGATAAAAAGTTGTGGATCCATTTCTTTCAAGAAAGTTTATCTGGAGCTCAGCTAGAGTGGTATTATCAGTTGGAGAGTGTCAACATCAGAGATTGGAATGACCTTGCTGAAGCTTTCTACAAGCAGTATCAATACAATGCTGACTTAGCCCCCACTCGCATGCAGCTTCAAAGCATGTCTATGGATGCCAAAGAAAGCTTTAGGGAGTATGCTCAGAAGTGGAGAGACTTAGCTGGAAGAGTTCAACCCCCTTTGACTGATAGGGAGTTGGTTGATATGTTCATGTGTACGCTGAATGGTCCGTTTTACAGTCATCTCATTGGAAGCTCATCATCTGGCTTCACTGAGTTGATCATGACAGGAGAGCGAGTAGAGAATGGTATCAAGAGTGGTAAGATCCAAGTGGGCACTTCTTCATCAGGTGCTGCAAAGAAGCCTCCCACTGGGAAGAAAGAATCTAATGCTGTGTATGGTCAGCCTGATCGTAACAGAAGGCATCAGTCTGTTAGTGCAGTTCATATTTCAAATCCAACTCCTGCAACAACAGAGCAGCCTCAAGGCAACCAACAGAGGGCTAGAAGACAGTTCACAAAGATCAACATGTCAATGGCTCAGGCATTGCAACACTTGTTGAAGGCTGAACTTATTACCCTGAGGGAGGCTCCTCAGAATCCCAATGTTACCTCTCCCAAGTACAATCCCAATGCACGATGTGCATATCATTCAAACTGTCCAGGACATGATACTAATAACTGCTGGGTCTTGAAGAACAAAATTCAGGATATGATTGATGCTGGAAAAATTGAGTTTGATCCACCAGGTACTCCAAATGTGATTACAGCTCCAATGCCAAATCACGAGAAGACTGTCAACGCCATTGATGAAGATATTGATGAAGGTCTGCATGTCTATTCGGTTATGGAGTTGAGCACACCATTGTCTGTTATCAAAAAGAGGTTAGTACAAGCTGGGATCTTTCCAGGTTGTCGTGAAGATTGTTTGTATTGTACCTATAAGCCGGATAGTTGCTTCATTTTGAGAGATGGGATTCAACGTCTCATGGATAAATATACTATAGTGTTTGAAAGAAGACCAGCATCTGTAGAAAGTATGGTGGATCATCTGACTCAGGGTAAGAAGATTGAAGAGGTTGACATGGTTGACAAAGTACCACTAAGAATCACTTCAAAGGGTCCCATTAAAATCACTCATCAGGGCCCAATCAAGATTACTGCTGAAGGTCCTGTGAAAGTTGTTGCTGAAGCCAGAGTAGCTCCTCTGATCATTACCACTCCTGGTCCTATTCCTTATACATCTGACAAAGCTGTGCCTTGGCACTATGGGTCTGATGTTTACATCCATGGTGTCAAGCAGGAGCCTTTACCTGATATGCCTGTTGACATTGATAATATTGCTGGATCTAGCAAGATCACTCGTAGTGGAAGAGTCTTCTCTCCTCCAGTTGCTTCTAAGAGTGCAGTTACTCCTGCTGTTACTTCCACCACTGATGCTCGGGGCAAGGGTCCTGTTATTGAGCCTGTATCTACTGATGTGCCAGCTGCTGATGACCTCTCTAAGCAGATGGAAGAAGTATTGAAAATCATTCGCAAGAGTGATTATGATATTGTTGATCAGCTGGGGCATACTCCCTCAAAGATTTCTATGCTCTCCCTGTTATTATGTTCTGAGGCTCATGCCAAGTCATTGATCAAGTTTCTAAAGATGGCTCATGTACCCAGTGCAATTTCTGTGGACCAGTTTGAGAATTGTGTTGCTCACCTGACCTATGACAACGGGTTAGGATTTTCTGATGCTGACTTGACCCCTGCCAAGAGGGATCATAACAGGGCCTTGCATATTTCAATTGAATGCAGGGGCACTACCCTGTCTCATGTGCTGATAGACAATGGTTCCTCTCTGAATGTGTTGCCTAAGGAAGTCCTGAACAAGCTGAGTCCTGAAGATACGGTATTGAAGCCCAGTAATATTGTGGTAAAGGCTTTTGACGGTTCTAGAAGAGTAGTGCATGGGGAAATTGATCTTCCAATCAAGGTTGGCTCTCAGGTGTTTACTGCTACATTCTATGTGATGGATATTCGTCCTTCGTACTCATGTCTGCTTGGTCGTCCCTGGATCCATGGGGCAGGTGCGGTGACCTCCACATTACATCAAAAGTTGAGATATCCGGTGAATGGAAAAGTTGTTACTGTCTTTGGAGAGGAAGAATACTTTGTCAGCCATGTAAACACTTTCAAGTATCTGGAAGTAGAAGGTGAATACATTGAAACTCCATGTCAGTCATTCGAAGTGGTTCCCTGGGCTGTTAAGGATTGTGTGACTCCTCCTGCTGTGAAGAAGGTTCCTGTGGTCATCAGAAACCCTCCAACAATGGCAATGGCCTCCCTCAATGATGCAAAAACTGTGGTGGAAGAAGAGTCCCAGAAGGCTGTCCGTCGTGCCCGTGCTGTTCGTATCACCAATCAAGGGGTTATCAATGCTGTGGGAGATCAAGATGAAGACTACAACTTGGAGGCATGGATTCTTCCTACTGTGGGTGCTGGACTCAATAATTGGACAGCTGAAGATGTTATCCCTATCTCCTTTAGTCAGGAGTAAATACTATTACTGTGTTATGTTTTTAAATTTATAATTTCTGGAACAATTAAAACTTTCAAGCCATGTGCCTTACCCGGGGCACAATGGTGTGCTTGTTACGGGTTGTCATTTCATTTGCATACTGCATTCAATAAAATCAATGGACGTTTCGTTTTCGTAAATATTGTGTTCCTTGTCTTTCTTTTTCTTTTATTTTTGCTTTATCAGCTATGTGTTCTTACACACACCCACGTCACTAAAATGCAGATCCTCATCCACTCTGGATCCAGTTGATAACAGTTCTACTATTGCCAATTACAATTTCGAGAATCCGATCTATCAAACTGAAGACGGAAACGAGGACGATTGTGAAATACCTGTAGAGCTTGCTAGGTTGTTACAACAAGAAGAGAAAGCTATACAGCCACATGAAGAGCCAGTCGAAGTTGTGAATCTGGGAACTGAAGAAAACAGAAAAGAGGTCCAGATAGGGGCTGATTTAGAGGACAGTGTCAAGAGCAGGTTGATTCAGATGCTACGTGACTATGTGGAGATCTTTGCTTGGTCTTATGAAGATATGCCAGGGTTGGATACAGACATTGTGGTTCACCGTTTGCCAGTGAAAGAAGATTGTCGTCCAAAGAAGCAGAAGGTTCGTCGTATGCGTCCTGAAATGTCAGAAAAGATCAAAGCAGAGGTAATGAAACAGTTCAATGCAGGGTTCTTGGCCGTAACTTCTTATCCTCAGTGGGTTGCAAATGTGGTACCAGTTCCTAAGAAAGATGGTAAGGTACGTATGTGTGTAGACTACAGAGATCTGAACAAGGCTAGCCCTGAAGATGACTTTCCACTTCCTCATATTGATATCCTGGTAGACAACACTGCTCAGCATAAGGTATTCTCTTTTATGGATGGTTTCTCTGGTTACAATCAAATCAAGATGGCACCTGAAGATATGGAGAAGACTACATTTGTGACACAGTGGGGCACCTTTTGCTATAAGGTAATGCCATTTAGTTTGAGGAATGCAGGGGCAACATATCAGCGTGCCATGGTGGCTTTGTTTCATGATATGATTCATCATGAGATAGAGGTATATGTGGATGATATGATAGCCAGGTCTCAGAATGAAGAACAACATCTTGATCATCTGCACAAGTTGTTTGAGAGGTCGAAGAAATACAGGTTGAGATTAAATCCAAATAAGTGTACTTTTGGAGTTAGATCTGGAAAGCTCCTGGGTTTCATTGTCAGTGGAAAAGGTATTGAAGTGGATCCTGCAAAAGTGAAAGCTATACGAGAGATGCCAGCTCCCCGTACTGAGAAGGAGGTTAGAGGTTTCTTGGGACGATTGAACTACATTGCAAGATTTATTTCCCAATTAACTACCATCTGTGAGCCAATCTTCAAGTTGTTGAAGAAAGATCAGGTGATGGAATGGAATGATGAGTGCCAGACTGCCTTTGATGAAATCAAGAGATATTTGCTAGAACCTCCAATTTTAATGCCACCAGTTGATGGAAGACCCTTGATTATGTATTTAACAGTATTAGACAACTCAATGGGGTGTGTATTGGGGCAACATGACGAGTCTGGTCGAAAAGAGCAGGCAATATACTACCTTAGCAAAAAGTTTACCGACTGTGAAACAAGATACTCACTGCTCGAGAAAACTTGCTGCGCTTTGGCATGGGCTGCTCGCCGACTAAGACAGTATATGTTGACCCATACTACCTTGTTGATTTCGAAGATGGATCCAATCAAGTACATATTTGAGAAACCTGCTCTCTCCGGAAGAATTGCAAGATGGCAAATGATCTTGACGGAATATGATATACAGTATACTACTCAGAAGGCCATTAAGAAGATTGTACAGAAGATGACTGTTACTTACAAGGATTGGCACGAGATGTTACCATTTGCTCTGCATGGTTATCATACTACAATACGTACTTCAACAGGGGCAACCCCATTCTCCTTAGTCTATGGTATGGAAGCAGTTCTGCCTATTGAAGTTCAGATCCCCTCCTTGAGAATTATGAAGGATGCAGGCTTGGATGAAGATGAGTGGATTCAGACTCGACTTGACCAGATAAATTTGATTGATGAGAAAAGGTTAGCATCAGTTTGTCATGGCCAGATGTACCAGAAACGGATGATCAAAGCTTTTAACAAGAAGGTTAAGCCAAAGGTATATCAGGCTGGTGACTTGGTAATCAAGCGTATCATATTACCACAGGGTGATCCTAGGGGCAAGTGGACTCCAACATATGAGGGACCATTTGTAGTCAAGACAGTATTCTCAGGAGGTGCCATGATACTGACTACAATGGATGGTGAAGACTTCCCACAACCTGTAAACGCAGACATAGTTAAAAAATACTACGCATAAAAAGAGACCCGCTAGGTTGACAGGCCTAGGCAAAAATAAGGGCATCCCGGCAAACCAAAAGGGTTTGGGCAAAAATTAGGGATATATATATAAAAAGATGTACACCCGGCAAGTCGAAAACCTGAAAAGGCGGCTTGGGCAAAAAAGGGTATCCCGGTGGATTGAAAACCTGAAAGGGCAATCCAGGCAAAAGTTAGGGATTAAAGTGTATGACTATGTCTCGTTTGGATCACTCATGAAACTGCAACCAGTTGTGCTACTTACTCAAGCTCAAACAGATAAAGCTCAATCCAATCGTTTCCGTCTCAACAGCAAGAAGATGAGATACTTGAGTGGCAATAGTAGAATTGAAACTCAATAGGATTATTTCCCACATAGCTGATTCTTTTTGTAAAACTTCATGACAAAATTCTCTTACTAGGGTTTATGTCTCCTTGTACAAACTTACCCGTGTATGGGTCACTTTTGATATAAATAAATTCCATCTTTTGAATCCAGATTTACTTTTACCCTATTTACATAAGCGAAACGTCCATTGGTTGTGTTTGAATGTATGTATGCCTTTGAATATGATTGATGTTTACCAGAAACGCATGTATGCTTTTAATATGATTGATGTTTACCAGAAATGCATGAAAATGCAGTAATAGTATTTACTAAGGACGAACGAGGGAAGGATTTCAACGAAGCTTCGCCGGTTCATCTTTACAAGACAGTTACAAACCATCAGTAGGACTAATCCATTTTCACAAAGTCTAATCTCCCCTGGAATCTATATCCATCTCTTTTATCCTCATACGGATATACGGGAAATTACTTTCCAATAAGGGCACGATGAACGAAGACGGGATGTTATACTTATCCTACTATCAAACGAAAACGAAGGTTATCTATACCCTACTATCCCCAACAACGTGAGGTTATCTATACCTTGTTATCCCCAACAACGGGAGGTTATCTATACCTTGTTATCCCCAGCAGACGGAGGGTTATATATTCTTCAACAACGAATCGGGATTTATTTTTCTTGGCCAGCAGTTGTTATACAAGGATATCCAGACACTTCCAGCAGTGTCATAGCATACATACATCATTTACATCATACCATAACATATATGTCTATAGTACATTACCTAAGTGCATCATGTCATACATGCATACATAAAGCATAAACTAATGTTGTTATACAGAATGCTACCTTGTTTTCAGGTTAATTATCCAACAAACAATCTTATGATCTTTGGGACTGCTTTATTGTAACCTCAGGGTTACTTTATCCTCCTGATGAGCTTCTTATTACTTTGGGACTGCTTTATTGTAACCTCAGGGTTATTTTATCCTCCTGATAGCCTCTCATGACTTCAAGACTGCTTTAGAGCTACTGATTGCTCTATCCTCCTGAAATCATCCTATTACTTCAAGACTGCTTTAGAGCTATTCATTGCTCTATCCTCATGAGGTCATATTACTACTTCAAGACTGCTTTAGAGCTATTCATTGCTCTATCCTCCTGAAGCCATCTAATTATTTCAAGACTGCTTTAGAGTTATCCATTGCTCTATCCTCCTGAAATTACATTATTATTTCAAGACTGCTTTAGAGCTATCCATTGCTCTATCCTCCTGAAATCATTACTTCAAGACTGCTTTAGAGCTATTGATTGCTCTATCCTCCTGAAGACATATCACATTATTATTTCAAGACTGCTTTAGAGCTGTTGATTGCTCTATCCTACTGAAGCCATTCTATTACTTCAAGACTGCTTTAGAGCTATTGATTGCTCTATCCTCCTGAAGCCATTATTACTTCAAGACTGCTTTAGAGCTATTGATTGCTCTATCCTCCTGAGGTCAGATCTATCACTTCAAGACTGCTTTAGGGTTATCATTATTGATTGCTCTATCCTCATGAAGACATGCTGTTACATCAGTATTACTCCAGACTCCTGACAGTTCTCATTATACTACTGAAGAACTTTCCCCTAGTGGCATCTTTAAGCCCACTCAATCATGTTCAACCAACCATCAATATCACTCCATGCACTGGTGAGTGCAAATTTTTGGGCTTTTGTGTTCAATCCCCTTCAACCTTCCAGGTTACGACTGGCAAATATACCAATCTAACCCCTCAGGTTTCAGAAAATTGAACAGGGGCAGCTGTTGCACCCCAAAATTTGCCCTCACAATACAAGACTTTGTGTTCCAAGAAGGTTCACAAGGTTCACAAAATTCACAATTGGTCAGAAGAGTTGACAATTCCCTCAGACAATGCACCTCCTAAGCAGTGCATCCAAAACTAGGGTTTTGACTTTAATCAGGCTAAATGGACTTCCAAGACTTCAAGTGAGCTTCATAACATCTTATATGTGTATAAGAACCCCCATGTCAAGTTTCAAGACTTTTCTCAAAAGTTTGCTCAGTCAGATGATCAGATAAGTCAAAAGCAGTCAATGCAGTTAAAAGGTCAAACTGAGGTCAACTGTGGTCAAACCAAAGTCAAACTTCATGATTTTTTTTTTGCCAACATCAAAGAGAGGTTGGGTGAGAAATACTATCATAATAACTGTAATACCCCAAATTTTGCCCTAAGATTTGTCGTCGCATTTCATTGCATTTAATCAATTACTAACAAATTTGTGTAGTCGTTTGACTTTTTGCAGGTAAATATCATATGGCATGCATTTTTTTTCTAAAAAGTAAAAATGGCACAATTGGCAGGAGGACATGTGTAAGGAGTTATGAGTGTGAGAGGTTGAGAGTTCGAATCTCACCTTTGTCACTTTTTTTTGTTTTTTATTATTTTTACTCTAAATTTTTCTATCTTTCATTAAAAAAATAACAAAAATAGTTTTTTATTATTATTTAATTATTATTTTCGTATTTTAATTAAATCATTTTTTAAAATATTATTTTTTTCACTTTTTTCTAAATTATTCATAAAAATATCCAAAAAATCATAAAATAAAAAATATTGAAAAAAATTTTGTTCTTTTTATAATATTTTTTATTTTAGGAATCAATAGGATTATTAGTCTTTATTTTAAGTTTATTTTAATTATTTTAAATTATTTAAATTTTATTTTTTCTTAACTAATTATTTAGTTTGGGCTTTAAAATGGGCTTTAGGGACATTATTGACAATTTGGTGTTAACCCTAATTTGTTCCCTATATATACATGTGTTGCCTTGTTGGAAAAGAGGGGAGAATGAAAAAAACCTAAGAGGAGTGAGTGCCGTTTGCCGTTATTTAGTTTTCTTCTTCATCCATTACTATTGTTTCTTTTTCTTCATCGTTTACCGTTATTTCTTTTCCTTCATCTATTACTGTTGTTTCTTTTTCTTCATCTTTTACCGTTATTTCTTTTTCTTCATCTATTACCGTTATTTCTTTTTCTTTATCTATTACTGTTACGTTTATATATATATAATTTTTAAATTGTTAGAGTTTATATATATAAGATTTTTGATCGAATTATGTCGATACGATGTTTGCACATTTGTGTGCATGACGCGTGACATTTGTGTTAGTTCGATCTAGTTGCGATGATCGCATTTTTGTGTGAGCAATAATACTATTTTTTGCTTAATTTCTTTTTCTTTGCGATAAATTTTGTTTCGTCCGATTTAGATCTGGTTGCGATGAGCGCATTTCTGCGTTAGCAACATTGTTGGGTTATTTGGCACATTTAAAATTCATTATTGCTTTATTATTATTATTATTATTATTATTATTATTATTATTATTATTATTATTATTATTATTATTATTATCATTATTTATTATTATTATCATTATTATCATTATTATTACCATTATTATTATTATTGTTATCATTAATTTATTAAAATTTGTTATAATATAAAAATCTGTTTTTTAAAATAAATAACATTAACATCTTTTCCAAATTAATATGAAAACCTATTATTTTTAAGAAAAACTTTTTTTAGATAAATTTAAAATAATAACTAAAATCTTTTTTTTAAAATAATAACTAGAACCGTTATTTATTTTATTTTATTATTGTTCAATTCAAATTTCATTATCATATTGTATCTGCTCCTCTCATGTAACCTCGCGAACTTAACAATCGCTCTTTAAATTCTGCCTTTAAATTTCTGCTTGCATGGTTTAAATTATGACATTATCTCTCTGTTTGCATGATTCAATTATCTCACGCGTTTACTATTATTTCTGTCACATTGCACACATCCGAAGGTTAGGTCTAACTGTTTGGCCGCCGCGCCAATAGTCCGTAAAACTTCACACATTCAATTTCAAATCCTCAAAACTACAAACTACAAACCCTAATTTTCACAAATGCCTCGCCGCAGGCAAAATTACAATTTTACCCTTAGCATTAGGTCAAAGAGCCGCCGCGCTCATTTTAGGGTTTCCCGCCGTGGAATCCCTAATTTAACCCTAATTACAACTTAACATTTCAACGTAGAGATTTGGAGTTTCTACACTCCACGTAAGCGTGTCCTTAAGATGCGTTTATTCCCCTTGAGACCTTGACCACAGTCAAGAAGTTTCTAACCTCCCTATTGAGGGGAACTACGATTACTCTGATTCCACTCCCGTAAGGATACGTAGGCACAAGATGCGATGTCTTGCCGAGTAAACTTAGAATGAACCCCCTTTATTATTTATTATTGCTTATTTATATTTTATTTATCTTTGCTATTTAATTATTTTGCTTATTATTTTGTAATTGTTTCTTGGATGTAAAGTTGTTTAATTATTTAATTATTATTATGGTTAGTAATTAGGGAGTGTAACAACATGTATGTAATATTAAAATAAATTTAGATCACTTTTAAATAAAGATAATTAAAATAAACACGTCACACACGTAAGTCGATTTTAATCGCCGTCTCACTTCCTAAGGATATCCCTCAAGTTGCCTACGAATAATGGTTAAGTGGGGTGTATAAAGCAAGTCCCTCAAATAAAAAAATCATCAAAGTCCCTTATGGTTGCCTTTACGAATCAAGTCCCTTTCGAAAAATGATGATGGTCCCTTATATGTGCTTATTACATCCCACAATGGCCTTCAAAGTTAAATTGTCCCTCACATACCCCTTAACATCCAAAGTAAGGACTACCTACTCCATTATAGTAGGGATAGTCTTACTAAAGGAAAGAATAAAGAATAAGAAAGACCTTTAAACATTAGGGTAGGTTACTCCTAGGTGCTTGCTCACTTCAAAACTGTTTTCACACTTAAACAAATTTTCAACAAGTTTTCAAACAAGTTCTTAACACATCCTTACATGGATTATTTATTAACTATTCTGAAAATTTTCTATTCACACACTACACTTTCAAAACAATTCAAAAGTGAGCTTAAGTACCTAAGAGCCCATGGATAACCATGGATGAAAAGGGTGCTAACACCTTCCCTTTTCATAACCTACCCCCCGGACCCAAAATATTCTCTAAGGTCTTTCCTGTTCTTTTATAACCTTTCCTTATGGATAAAATAAAAGTCGATGGAGACTCTTGCTATCCGCAACATTGTTTAAAGTCAGTTCACCGGGTTACACCTGTACCGAAGAAGGACGGTAAGGTACGCATGTGCGTCGATTATCGGGATTTGAATAGGGCGAGCCCTAAGGATGATTTCCCGTTGCCTCATATCGATGTGTTGGTCGACAACACAGCCCAGTTTTCCGTGTTTTCGTTCATGGATGGCTTCTCCGGTTACAATCAGATTAAGATGGCACCGGAGGACATGGAGAAAATGACGTTTATCACCCCCTGGGGAACATTTTGCTATAAGGTAAATGCCCTTCGGTCTGAAGAACGCAGGGGCCACTTACCAGCGAGCAATGGTAACTTTGTTTCATGATATGATTCATCATGAGATCGAGGTCTATGTTGATGACATGATTGCAAAGTCCCAAATGGAGGAAGAGCATCTGGTCAACTTATCAAAGCTTTTTGAGAGGCTTAGGAAGTTCAGGCTGAGGCTGAATCCTAACAAGTGCACTTTCGGAGTGCGGTCCGGAAAGTTATTGGGGTTTATCGTTAGTGAACGAGGGATTGAAGTTGATCCTGCGAAAATAAAAGCTATCCAAGAAATGCCAGCGCCGAAAACAGAAAAAGAAGTTCGTGGTTTCTTGGGCCGAATAAACTACATTGCAAGGTTTATTTCTCAGCTCACGGCCACTTGTGAACCGATGTTCAAGCTGTTAAAGAAAGATCAGGCGATTACTTGGAATGAGGATTGCCAGAAGGCATTCGACAAAATAAAGCAGTATCTTCAAGAACCTCCAATCTTGATACCCCCAGTGGCTGGACGGCCATTAATCATGTACCTGACGGTTCTGGAGAATAGTATGGGGTGTGTTCTCGGTCAGCACGATGAGACGGGCAGAAAAGAGCATGCCATTTATTACCTGAGTAAAAAGTTCACTGAGTGTGAGTCTCGATACTCGATGTTGGAGAAGACGTGTTGTGCATTAGCTTGGGCCGCCAAACGTCTACGACAGTATATGCTCAATCACACCACTATGCTAATTTCGAAGATGGATCCGATCAAGTACGTCTTCGAGAAGCAGGCTCTTTCGGGCAGGATTTCCAGATGGCAGATGGTGTTAACAGAATATGATATTCAGTACGTCTCCCAGAAAGCCATTAAGGGAAGCGTATTGTCTGATTACCTTGCCGAACAGCCAATCGAAGACTACCAGCCGATGAAGTTCAAATTCCCTGACAAGGACATTATGTTTCTCAAAGCGAAGGATTGCGATGAGCCATTGCCCGATGAGGGGCCAGATAGAAAGTCTCAGTGGAAGTTGATATTCGACGGAGCGGTTAATTCCTACGGAAGTGGTATCGGGGCCATCATCATGACTCCTCACGGATCCCACATCCCGTTTACAGCAAGACTGACGTTCTCAGTTACCAACAATGAAGCCGAGTATGAAGCATGTATTATGGGTCTAGAAGAGGCAATTGATTTGAGGATCAAGAATCTAGACATATATGGTGACTCAACGCTTGTAATCAATCAGATCAAAGGGGAGTGGGAAACTCGTCAAGCGAATTTAGTGCCGTACATGAATTATGCCAGGAGGCTGCTTCCTTTCTTCGATCGAGTGGAACTTCATCATGTACCCAGGGCTGAAAATCAAATGGCTGATGCTTTAGCCACGCTGGCTTCAATGTATAAAGTCAATTACTGGAATGAGGCTCCAAGAATTGTGCTTTCGCGTCTTGATAGACCGGCATTTGTGTTTGCAATCGAGGATGCCAACGACGGCAAGCCATGGTTCCACGACATCCAGACCTTCCTTATGACTAAGGAATATCCTGCGGGTGTGTCAACCCAGGATAAGAAGACTCTAAGGAGGCTATCTGGAAACTTTTACCTCAATCCTGACGGAGTGTTATATAAAAGAAACCATGATCTCGTGCTACTCAGATGTGTAGATGAGAAAGAAGCAAGTATGCTCATGGAAGAAGTCCATGAGGGCACATTTGGTACGCACGCCGGCGGGCATGCCATGACGAGAAAGATCCTGAGAGCAGGGTATTACTGGCTGACGATGGAGTCGGATTGCTTCAGATTCGCGAAGAAATGTCACAAATGCCAGATTTATGCGGATAAAGTTCATGTGCCGCCGTGCCCATTAAATGTCATGTCCTCCCCGTGGCCGTTCTCCATGTGGGGCATCGACATGATAGGCAAGATCGAGCCCACTGCATCCAATGGTCATCGTTTCATTCTGGTAGCTATCGACTACTTCACCAAATGGGTGGAGGCAGCCTCGTACGCTAATGTGACCAAGCAGGTGGTAGCTAAGTTCATAAAGAGGGACATCATCTGTCGCTATGGAATTCCCGAGCGGATCATTACTAATAATGGTTCGAACCTTAATAACAAGATGATGAAGGAGCTGTGCCAGAGCTTCAAGATTGAACACCACAACTCATCTCCTTACCGGCCAAAGATGAATGACGCTGTTGAAGCGGCCAACAAGAACATCAAGAAGATTGTTTAGAAGATGGTTGTGACGTACAAAGATTGGCACGAGATGCTGCCGTTTGCCTTGCACGGTTATCGTACGACGGTGCGTACGTCGACCGGGGCAACTCCTTTCTCCTTGGTGTACGGTATGGAAGCTGTCCTACTGTTAGAAGTGGAGATTCCTTCTTTGCGAGTTTTGGTTGATGTAAAACTCGACGAGGCAGAATGGATTACGAATCGCTTGAACCAACTCAGCCTAATGGATGAGAGGAGGTTAGCATCGATTGCATTTGGTCGCCTGTACCAAAGCCGAATGAAGAAAGCTTACGATAAGAAGGTGCGTCCCAGAAGCTTTCAGACGGGTGATCTCGTCCTGAAGAAAATTCTTCCGCCACACTCCGATCACCGGGGCAAATGGACTCCGAATTACGAAGGGCCGTATGTCGTCAGCAAGGTCTTCTCAGGAGGAGCTTTGTTGTTATCCACGATGGATGGTGAAGATTTTGCATCCCCGGTGAACGCGGACGCAGTTAAAAAATACTTTGCTTGAAAGAGACCCGCTGGACAAAAAAGAAAGAGTCCAGGCAAAAAAGGGGCATCCCGGCGAACCAAAAACAGAATAAAAGGTTCGGGCAAAAATTAGGGATATATTGAAAAAATGTACACCCGCGAAGTCGAAAACCTACACTGGGCGGCTTCGGAAAAAAAGGGTATCCCGGTGAACTGAAAACCCGTAAAGGGCGGTTCACGCAAAAGTTAGGGATTTGAATAAGCAAATGACTGCGTTCCGCGTGTGGACTTTCATTGTTTAGTGGTTTGGAAGACCTGATGGCCGTCCATCTGAATCAATCTCTTCCGAAGCTGAAGCATCGGAGAAGTATCAAAGTCGAGTGAGTCTTAGAGGGATCAACTCATGGTGTTCGTCTACGCCTCGATTGCCGACATTTGTATATACTGATGTATATTTATGTTTTATTTTTGCGCGGCTTCCTCATTCCAGGAGCTTGCCTCTGTTGTAAAACATTTTTGCCCATTCAGGGGTTTATCATCAATAAAATGCACATTATTCAGCAATTCCGCTTGTCTGTTTAGCACTTATCTGTTTTGTTTGCAAATGAAAACGCCGATGTTTTTAATAAAATGCGCACACATAAACTTACGGGCCTAGGTCCATTGATTGTTGAAACAATTAATTAATTGAATATTGTCACGAGATAATAACCTGGATAGGCCCCTTTGAGGAGGGTACCTTGTCTGTTTGTTTGTGTTGTTGCAGGTGTAACACCTCCCGGAAGATGTGCCGTGCGCATCCCCGAAGCAGGGCGAGCCCTCCTTCTCCAGCAGAGTTCAGTAGTCTCTCCTCCGCAGAGTCTGAATGCGAAGCCATGAGCATTGATTCTCTTCCCCAAGCAGACGCATCCTGAAGGAACGTCACCTTATCAGCTGAGTCAAGTCGCCGAAGCTCGCATGTCCCCAGCACCGGGTCACAAGTGCAGATTTCATAGAAGTGTTCGGATGCTGAAGCTTGTGTTTCCCCAGTAAAGTTGCCGAAGCAGATGTCTCCCCTAGCACCGGGTCACAAGTGTAGGTTTCACAGGAAGCTATTATCATTATGCGGTAACTGATGGTGCCAGACTGAAGTCTCCAGCGGAATTGAGATTCCCCACCAGAGTTATATTCTCTCCTGAAGTTGGATGATTCCCTCTTCCCCAGTAGAGTATTGGAACAGCTGATGTTGTATTCCCCTGCAGAGTTGTACTCTCCCCTGAAGTCAGATGATTCTTTCTTCCCTAGTGAAATTGAAATTCCTCACTAGGGACGTACTCTCCAGTGAAGTGGAATGATTTCTCTCCCCGGCTGAGTCCGCAAACCCCAGAAAAGCAGAATCCTTGGAAGCAGTTGGGACCTTGAGTGGATGTCCCCTAGCAGAGCGCGGGGCAGCTAATGTTGTATCTCCCCAGAGTCGCACTCTCTCCAGCGAAGCAGAATGATTTCTCCTTCCTCAGCCGAGCTTGCAGATGTCCAAGAGAGCCGAGTCCTTGGAAGGTGATCAGACCATGGTTGGCCGTTCCCCCAGTGGAGTGTTAAGCAGCTAAAGTTGTTTCCCCACAGAATGGTTATCCCCAGAAGAGTAGCCGAGACGGCCGCGCAGTTCATTCTCGCGATAGATATCAGCAGGTCCAAGTTCTCGTAGAGCTCCGTCCCTCTGCAGCAGATCAACTGAAGTTGTTTGCCCTGCAGCAGCCAACCAGAGGGTCGTTTCCCCAGGCGGAGGCCAATTGATACCAGCGTGTCCACGTTCTCCTCAACAGGATGATTCCTCTACCTGAGTAGTTCTTGTCTCCTTGACAAAAGGGTTTCCTCCTCCCAGCATTTATTTTGCGGATGGGATCGCATCATTGTGCATGACTGCATAGCATTTAACACTGCATAGCATTTAACGTTGCATAGCATTGTGCATGATTGCACGACATTTAGCATAAACGCATATCATTCCCACCGTGTAGGGCATAGCGCAGAAGCATATGCATCATAAGCATGATTTAGGTCATTATTATTCTTGCCTTACAGGTGTTCGGCCGAAGGACCAGTTGCTCATGACGATTCCTGATATTCTCTCCAACAAGGTCGCTTTCTTAAGATGATTCTTAAGACCCCGGTGTAATCCCCACGGTCGCACGCTCAAGATGATTTTTGAGGTCCCCCGCGAAGTCTTCAGTTCGAGACGATTCTCGAACTCCTCAGCAGAGCCGTTTGCTTAAGATGATTCTTAAGACTTCAACGCAGGTTCCCGTTTTGTTTGCTTAGGATGATTCTTGAGCTCCCCAATGGCGTCCCCAGCAAGAGTTGCCCAGGAAGATTCTTGGAATACCCCGCAGAATAAAGTCTCCAGAATGGTTATCGGTTCAGGATGATTCTTGAAGGTGCCCGACGGAGCTGTTTGTTCAAGATGATTCTTGAAGTCCTTAGCAGCGTGATATGTCTGCTCCAACAGCGATGTCTAATCTGAAGATTGACTTCGTAAACGATTGAGGGCGATATCAGAAGGTTCCGGTGAGCTCAGATGTCTTTGTTGATGAATCAACGTGTGGCTGAAGACAAGGTTGCAAATTTTGTAGTCAAGATGATCCGTGTTGGTCTGAAGACCAAGTCAGTTGTCCTGAGGTGATGATTGATCGCGATCAAGTGAATAGTGTTTCTTCTGACTGAAGTCGAAGATGTTTCTCCAGCTGAAGCGGAGTTTTGCCTGAAGGCAAAGTGTTTGAATCCCCGAAGAGTCATGAATGGCTCAGGATACCATTTCTTTGACTGAAGTCACAGATTTCCCAAGCTGAAGCGAAGGTGCCAAAGGGCAGGGTTATCCCCAAGGTCATGAATGACCTAGGATTCATTTTTTCGGACTGAAGGCCGAAGCATATCCCTGACTGAAGTCACGGATACTCTATAGCAGAGGTGGAGTTGCCTGAAGGCAGATCCATGTATCCTTGAAGGCCAAGGACCATTTCTTTAGACTGAAGTCGAAGATGCCTCCTGTAGAGTTGCCGACGGGCAAAGTCTACATCCTTGAAGGCCAAGGATGTTGTTTCTAGCTGAAGCTGGAATAGCCGACAGGCAGGGTTCCATCTATCTTCAGAAGAACTTGAAGATTCTCCAGCGGATCTGGAGTGGCCAGGGGCCAGGGTTTCATCTATCCTTGAAAGCCAAGGATGCTTATTTTCAGAAGTACTTGAAAAATTTTTCTAGCTGAAGCTGGAAGTGGCCAGGGGCCAGGGTTTCATATATCTTGAATGTTGAAGTTCTACGGTGGGCAGTGTGCAGCAGTATTCCGATGTTCGTTATGGTTCTAAGGGTGAACCCCAGATCAGAGTGTGCTCGGTTAAGCCTCTCATTCCCAGCGGAGTAGTTTCAAATACGCAAGTGTACTTTACCAGGGGTGAACCCCAGGTCAGAGTTGTTCAGTGTTGCATTTGTCCGGCGGCGAGATTATGTTTGTTCGACGGCGAGGTTGAACGTTTGGATTTGACGGCGAGGTCAGATCATCATTTATCCGGCGGCGAGGTTGGATGTTTGTTCGACGGCGAGGTTGAACGTTTGGATTTGACGGCGAGGTCAGATCATCATTTGTCCGGCGGCGAGGTTGAACGTTTGGATTTGACGGCGAGGTCAGATTATGTTTGTTCGACGGCGAGGTTGGATATTTGTTTGACGGCGAGGTCAGACTCTTCAAATCCCCAGTAGAGATGATGTTTGTACGACGGCAATGTCGAGTGTCTCTCAGAGCGATGTGTGTTTCCGACGGCGATGTCAGATTCAGTTCTCCAGCGGCGAGGTTGGGTGTCTGAAGGCAATGTCAGAAGAAGTTAACGTGGATAACTGGCGGCGATGTCAGATCAGTATCTCTCCAGCTAGTTGTCGTGCAGCTAGCATTGCAATATTCGAAGATTTGTTCCCCGCAGAGTACCGTGTGCTCGTGCAGTTGGCAAATTTTCGGGTTTACCGATATTCAACCGTCTCGCACCTTGATTGGCTGAGAGCCGTTCGCTTCTCACCCAGTCAGGTTCAAGCCGTTTGAATAGGGGCAGCTGTTGCACCCCAAAATTTGACCAACAATTATTTATTCATTGAGTGTTTGAAAGTTGATACCTTCATCAGAAAGTTCAAGAGATCCTCAGAGGAGTTGGTTGAAACCAGGGTTGTGTGCTTCATAGCTTGAGAGTTGTGGGTGCTCCTCAGATGATTCTGAGACTTTGAGAATGAACTTGATGTTTTGAGAAAGCCTATGAGATGTCTTGATAGCCATCATGAAGCCCAGAGAGGTCATTATGCAAGAGTTCAGAAGATTCAACCATGAATGGTAGAATTAGGGTTTTGACTGGGTCAGCCCTAGGATGACTGAAAATTTGGAGAAGGTTGAGACCCAATCCAAGGGCCATGAGATCATGGAATGATGCATAGAGATGTTATAAAGATGATTCATAGACCAACTCATCATGATTGAGGAGTTTGAGAAGTTTCAAGTCAGGGTTTCTGAGGATTGGCAGTGAAAAAACCCTAAGTTGATCCCTATCTTCCAGGCAGTTTTAGCTCTAGATGTGATTGATATCTCATCTTCCCCACAACATGAATGGTGTAGAGTTTGTTCTTAGCTTTAATTTGAGTGATGGAAGTCCTTGATAGGAGTTGCAGAGCTCAAGTTATGGTTTTGACAAATTACAGGTCAGCAGAGGTGTGTGAATCTGGGTCCTTGAAAGTCACCCAACTTGCAGACAACTTTTGCCCTAGTAGGATGATTCCTATGATCTCTTGGTAAACATGAATGTTGAAGAGCATCTTCTTAGATTTAATTTTAGTGGTAGAAGTCCTTGATAGGATTTGTGGAACTCAACTTATGGTTTGAACAAGACAGGGGTATTTTGGTCATTTGTCAATTATAGGTCATTTTAAGCAAAGGCCATATCTCCTATTTCCAAGCCTCAAATGGAAAAACTCAAAACATGAAAGTTGTTCAAAATGGGATTTTAAGTCTAGAAAAGTGGTCATGAGTTATTGAAAGAGCTTGTAGCAAGGATTTACAAGATTGGGTGAAAATGACCTAAAATGGCTTATAAGTTGAAAAAGTTGAAATTTAAATTTGGTTTGGGAGATGTAAAAATCCAAAATGGGTCATCCAATATGTCATTTTGACTCCAAACAATATTTTAAAAACAATGGTTCAAGTAGAATTTTGATTTGAAGCTTAGAAATGGGGGTTACTTTGTAATTCTCATTCTTGCATAATAAGGCACCTAAACAAAACCTCACAAGGAGCAAAGTTTAGCTTGTTTTTCACTCATTCTTTCTCAATTTCTCTTGTAATGAGATTTTAAAGTCCATTTGGCAAGGCTAAGGCATGAGATAATGGAGATCCAATGTATCATTCCATGAGAAGTTCTCAAACTTTCTAGCATTTTCCACAAGTTTCTAGAGGGATCTAGATCATTCTCTTGATTGTTATAAGAAGGGTGAATCACCATATGGCCATGGTTGGTGATCATTATTGGTGAGTAGTGAGATTAGAGTGTGAAAAAGCAAGATTCTTCCATTCACAATTTCACATCAAACCTTCATTCTCTTCAATCTCCATTCATTTCTCCTCCACAAACCTATTCTTCTGATCATTGTGACTGATTGCATGCTGAGGTAGAAGAAGATCCATGGAAGTTTGAAGCTGTTTGGAGGAAATTGCAAGAAGTGCATTTTGATATCAAACACAAGATTCAAGCCTTGTTCAGCCATCTTGTTGCATACAGAATCCATATCTGCCATTGGAGGTTAATCAAGGAAGCTTGCAGACCTTGAATTTTAGGGAAACCATAGCCACCATTAAAGTTTGACAGGTTGGTAATCTTGCTCGAATCACCTGATTTATGTGCATTCTACCATAGTTATAGGTTTAGACTGGTTAAGTTAGGATAGAGGACTTTATTCTGAGAATTAGGGGAAGGATCATGAGGTTTCGAGGCAGGGTACAATTTCTTACAGAATGAATAACAAGCAATTTTGTGTGCATCAATGGATATGAGATGGTGTAGAATGGTTAGGGAAACGTGTAGAATGATTCTGGATCATTAGTTTGAAGTTCCATTAAGTTTGATAGCAGAGGAAAGAAATGGAACCTTGATGATGAAGCTTTCTGTTGGGATGATTCAAGAGGTTTCAGGGAAAACTATGGATAGCATTGTGTTCAGGGTGATTGATAGTGCAACTTTGCTTTTGGAAGCTCATGAATTCCTGGAGAAATCAGTGAGAACGATCAGGTTGAAGATCCTTGCATGGGGTTAGGGTTTCTGCAAACCCTAGGGTTCAGTTGGGGACGATGAAGGTCCATCGTTGGATCATCCAAAAGGCTTGACCAATTCCATCCATCGCACGGTCCATATTTGATTTCAGAAACGGAGGGAAGATTGAAACACAAAACGCAGCGCATCACTTAACCAAACGCACCGTTTTGGTTCAATAGTGGAACTGGGCTCAGCAATTTACTTCTATTCCCACCCCCAGACTTGGCCCAATGTTCAGAAATAGCTGGGGCGCTTTACTTTTCTCACCCCCTCCCATTTATTTCTTAGTCTTTTATTTTTTAATTTCTTTTAATTCTTGGCATTTTATAAAATTCATAAAAAATCCAAAAATCAATATTTTTCATTTCTTCTTTTTTTCACATAATCATGATTTGGTCTAGAAAATTAATAAAAAATAAAATTCCATATTATTTTTAGTTTAATATTTTTTAGCATATTTTCTTGTAAATAGTACATTTAATTGATTTTGTTTAACCCTTGATTTTGTACAATTTGTTTTAGGACTTTCCCTTAGGGTTTTTGAGCCATTCTTTTTGGCATAGTTAGATGTTGAACCCTAGTTTCATGTAGGATTTATCTCTTGATTTTTAGATTAAAATTTGATGTGGTTTGATTGTTAGACATTTAGGTGCTCTAATTAGGGTTTTAGGTTGTATAGATAGACTTGAACAAATTTGTTTTGGGGTTTATAAGCCAATCTAGTGTATGGGGAATATATGGGTTAAGGGTAAGTATGTATAGAATCCCCTAGAATTTTGCTAGAATATTGTATGGTGTTTTAGTATTTTTCATTGATCTTTGAATGTATGGTTAGTATGTGTGTTGCTTGAAGGCATAAGTTGTATTGTATTGTTTTCTTTTCTTCTCTTTTGAGTGTGTGAGTTTTGAAGATTGAGGTGAAGACCTTGTGGATCACCATGGAAGCTTTGAAGACCTTGCAGAGGAGTTTAGATAGCTTTTGTTGTTTTGTTTATAGGTTTATAGGTGCATAGGCAGAGCCCTAGATAGGATACTTTGTTCAATAAACAAGGAGTGTTTTGTTCACCTCCTTTCTTCTCTATGACACAGAGTCCCTTAAGGGTATACACCTCTCTCCTTTGGAGGGATTAGTGACCTTTCCATATAAGGTAGAACTTTGAGAGAGCCTTTCCTTTGATGTTAAGTCCTCAATGGCATCCTTTGGAAGTCAGTGAGCACTGTAACATCCTCACCTCATCCTGTTGACTGAATCTTGTTTGCTGGAGCATTTGAGCCATTGAAGATAGAAGCTGCAGCTTTGAAGAGCATGATTCCTTGAAGATTGTTGAAGTCTGGAGACTTTGTGAAGATCAAGTTGATGCCTGAAGATCCCTGAAGATAGTAAAGCTTGAAGGTGGAGCTGATCAAAGGAGCTGGAGTTCAAGGGAGAAGATGAGTTGATACTCATGTTGTAGGGTTGATACCTGGAAAGCAAGTGATCTCTAAAGTCTGAAGACTGGGTTGCTGCTGGAGGAGCTGAGGCTTTCTTCTGTTTTCTTTGATGTATTGTGTGTTTTGTCTAATTTGTCCGCTGCATTAGACTAAGCCCATCTAGAATAAGTTCAGACTAAGAGCATGAGTACATCTGGTTGTATTGTTATTGCTTGGCTTTGCTTGCGGGTATTCGGTAGAGCCCAGCTCCCTTGCCCATGTGTTTATTATGGCTTGATAGCAGGATTTCACTTCTTTTACCTGTATGACTGCAGTTTGCTGTTTTGGGTGCTTAGTAGCAAGTTGTTTATTTTCAGTATGATTACTGTTATTTCATGACTGGCTTGAGGTCGAGATGAGCTTGTGGAGGCTGAAGCCCCACACACATTTCCTCCCTCACTTGCATTGCATGCATTTTACTGTTAAAGCTGATGCTTTTGTCTGTTTTGGTGTATCATTGATATGATCCCTTAGGACTCTCATTTCCTTTGATAAGGATTTGATGATAGACTTTTAGGTTGAAACCTATGCATGACAACTTCTAGGAGTTCCCTGTTCAAACCTCAACCATAGGATGAATCCATGGCATGATAACAGTAGGACTTGATAGTCTCCCTCCTAGTTGGGCCTGCTCTCTTCTCACCTCAAAACAGTTTAAGATACAGTAATCATGAATGGTTTCTTTCGTACGCTACGAGCCTTAAGCTATCTGAGAAAGGATTGTGGGAGAGTTTCTTTCTCACAGTCTGGATGTTTAGTATGGTACCCTTTGGGTGACATGCAACGCATTCACTCTCAGGTCATAGTCTCTAGTGCGGTCGAGATCGCAAACATAATAAAAAACACTTCTTTTAGGAGATAACCCGTAGTTTCCCGAACTACGTTTGCTCTGATCTTTCATACCAGATGAAAGTACGTAGGCATAGGATGCGATATCCTAGCGAGCAACCTTTCCCCCGTAACCCTTCGTAGGCTGAACTACGTTGACTCTGATTTCTCATTCTCTGATGAGAATACGTAGGCATAAAGTGCGACGCTTTGCCGAGTCATTTTTCTTTTCTTTTCAGCCAGCCTTGATAGGTAGATAGATTATAACCAACCCGTCCAAGTAAACAAACAAGCGAGGATCCCGTCGAGTACGGCGGACGTGAGGGGTGCTAATACCTTCCCCTTGCGTAACCGACTCCCGAACCCAGACAATGGTTGCGATGACCTTGTCTTACCCTTATTCGTCAGGTTTTTCCGATCGTTTCCTTTCCCGCTCTGAGGGATAAATAACGAAAGGTGGCGACTCTTCTGTCATGCCGGCACCTTATTTTCGCGCAAGCGACACCTAACCACACATCCAATTGAGTTGGTTCCAAGCTAATTGGAAAGGTCTTGACAAGTACTAGAAAAGTCTCACAGTGGTACATGAGCAGAAAATGCATAGATTTGGAGTTATGGCCAAAGTCATTACAAGAGGGAAAAATAACTTAGAAAAATTATAAGTTATTGGCATTTTTAGGCATGTTTTTAGCAACTTTGAGTGGATTTTTGACCTAGTTCCATTTGGAATTTGAAGATCATGAAAACATGAAAGTTGTAGAGCTTCATGAGGGCTTTCCAAAATGTACTATAAATCCTCCATAGCCCTTATGAGTTGAGAGTAATGAATCCAACAAGTTGAGATTTCAACACTTGAGTTCACCATTTTCACTTTTTCACAAACTCACTCTTTAACCACTTGAGCTATTCTCAGCCATTTGATCATGTTTCTATCTGATAGTTAGAGAGTATGATGAATAAAAATGCAGAAAATTAAGAGGTTTGGTGGACATTGCAAGTTGTATGCAAGTTGTCAATATTTTAATCAAAGAAATCAAGGAAAGAGAAACTTTTCATGAAGTAACTTGCAGCTGCAGTTCTCCTACTCCCTAGCCACACTTCAGTCACTTCCTTGTCATTCATTCCACTTGATTTTTGCATCATCTTGTGCCAAGAACTTGGACTTGCAGCTGTAACAAATCTTGAACAAGATTGCATTTACAAACTCCCTCCAAAATGCCAAAATACCATTCTACCCCAAACCTTTTCATGGCCTATAAATAGAGGTTTCCTCTATGTTGAAACACACACCAGAGCACTCTAAAACCCAAGAGAAAACCATAGCTTTCATCTTGCCTTGCATTTTCTTACAAGTGAAGAAATCATTCCAAAACTACCTCAAAAATCTGCCTTGAGCATTTAGCCTTCCAAAACCATTTTCACCCACTCAAAATCATCACAAATCATCTACACAATCCAAAAATGATGTGTGGGAGGTGTTTAAGCTTTTAAACCAGCCAAAAACTTCATTTTCTCAAAAGTCAACTTTCAACCAAGCAAAGTTTGACTTCACACACAAAATCTGCTAAATCTTTGCTCAGGCCTGTTTTGATCACTTTAACCATCCAAACACCTTTGGTTTATGATGTACCAACTGTCCATAACCTAAAATACCATCATCATCACTTGTTTTGAGTTATGTCCTAAAGTTCAGCTGTTTACTTCAAGTGCAAGAAAAGTTGTATTTTCATCAAGGCATTGGTTGGATCTCATTTGGGAGTCTTCAAGGTTTTCCCTGCTGCACAAGCTTGCTTGGAAGTCTACAAGAGGTTAGTGATCACTATCTTGATTTTGGACTTCCATGAACATGATTAGTGTACATTAGTTGAAACAATTTTGAATATAAGTGCAGCTCATGTATGAATCTGCAGTGACTGTTTATTTTGCTCATCAATATATTTAATATCCTCCTTGTTGTTATACATTTTTGTGATGCTATGTGTTTGTTCTTGGAGACTCTCTTAAACATTGCCCTATGTCATGTATGAACATATGAATAATTGCTTGCAACTGTCTTGGTGATTGATGCTGGATCTAACTGTTGATCTTTTCCATTAATGAATCATGCTGTTATTTCTTTCTAGATTAAGTATTATGCTCATGTTTAGAATGGTTGGTAAACCATCTGTTATTTGAAGACCCTTGTAGAATGTGCTTAACACTTCTCTTAGTTGTTTGACATTCTCTTTTTGATTTAGTTTGGTTTCTGGTCAGACCAACACTTGTGTTGATTTGAAATTTTATGCCTAGGTCTTGTTATGATTATGGGATCTGAATGGTGAGTAGAATTATGTCATGAACTTTTTTTTGGTTGTTACAACATGCCCCTGGCCTTGATTTCTAAATCCACAAATCACTTTGCATTAGCTTCCTAGGCATTGTAATGTCATGCTCCTGTTTGTGTTTAGCTTTAGTTTAGAGTTGTGAATTTAGACTTTAGGTTTAGTTTGATGGTTGGAGTTGGGATTCAAATAATGTAGTTTATATCCATGACTATTTTAGACTAAGTTTGTCAATTTTTAGTTAGCTGTTTCTAGGTTGTGTTTTCATGAAAAGTGGTTTGGGTAGGATGGAGTCAGATTTGTGTTATTGAGGTCTTGTATGGACTGTTGGATTGTTGAGAGCAGGTTTTCTTGGTTTGATTGTTTAGAGAAGTTTGGTTGTATTTGGTGAGGGTCTTTTGGTGCTGTTGAACACTAGTGTGTAGTTTAGTGGGATAGCATCATTAGATTCTCTGATTTAGGTGCATTCTAAATTTTGTTGTGTTTAGTGCCTCTCTTTTGGAGGCTTGGCCTGGTTCATGTTTCTGGATCAGTCTAGTAGGTGCATAGGTTTGTCATTAGAGTGAGGGATGTCTTGAGGATTTAAGGTTGTTGTGTGTTGTTTAGATCTTTGGAAAGCAGCTTGTTTGTCTGACGTTTTAGTCTGAATTTGGAGGTGATTTATGTTGAGCTTATGATGATGGACCATTAATGACCTATTGAGGTTGCTGCTAGAGTGTTTTGAGTTTAGGTTGATAGAATCAGTAGGAGATCTTCCAGTATGCTCTGATAGGAAAGGGCCATTAGCTTATTGTCTTGAGTGAACCCCTTTTAGCTTGTAAGTCTGTTAGACTATTGAGGTACAGAATTGATGAATGATGCTAGCATAATCATGTTGAATTTCATAGTAGTACTTTCAGGACTGTCTATGAACATCTGTTGCCATAAGCCAGCTTTCTAATCATGACAGTTTTGCTCCTTTTGCTGTTGGTAAACAAGGCACTTTGTTGTTTAATGAAGATTAAGTCTTGGTTTAAACTCACTGTCAAGAATTCATCCTTGTGAGGTCATGATATTTTGAATCCCTCTACAACTGTTCTTGGAAGCTAAGTTTGTTAACCTATGCTTTTTAGCTTCCAGTTTCATGTCACATGATAGGATTTTGTTTATGGTTGTGATTTCCATCCAGGGGGATCTATTTGGAAGTGGTTCGTTAACCATTTTCTTACTGTCATGAATATGCATTTCATGTTGAGACCAGTTGTATGCAGGCCTTTCTTATTTGGCAGTTAACAACTTTTTTGGAGCATACAAGTGTGTTATGCATGCCTTGATCATATGTGTCTTAACTGTTGTGAATTTCATATTGAAACCTCATATCAGCTTGTAGGATCTTTGCTAATAGTCAATTTCCACTAGACTTTTCTAAAGCTATTAATTTCATTAACTCAGTCTTTTAAGATATGGTGTACATAAGGGCCTTGATGCATAACATTGGATTCACAACTTGCTCATTGGAGTACCAAGCCTAGTTCATGACAAGGCTGTTTTTTTTTTCTCTTTAGTTGTAATCATCAGATAAGTTTGTTCTACATCTGAGGAGACTTTGGTTTTGCCTTGAAATCCATCTGTTTTAAGTTACATCACAACTGTTTGAAGCCACTTTATCCCGAATGCATAAGGCACATTACACTCAGAGTCTTATTTTTATCCTTAAGGTTGGATATATGAAGGTCAATTGCAGACCTGTTATTTGGTTGGATCATCATGCTTTGGTGATTGATCCTACTGCTGTCCAGTTTTGAACCTTGTCATAGCAACTTGTACAACAGCTGCAGTTCATGTGCCATTTTCTGATTTGATTTGGTTTTGAGTCCCCTTTAAGTTTGAGTTTCATAAACCATATATTTGAAGTATGTACAGGCTTTTGATTGGCCTGAACATGTCTTGATTTGAGCTGTGACTTTAAAAAATCATTTTAAACCTTTAGCCTGCATTTGCAATCGAATTTCATTTTGAGTTCATTATTTTGAAAAACTGTTAGCACCATTGTGATCCTCGTTAAAATTCAAGTGAGTCAGAATTAAATTTTGTTAAAATTGGTTGAAATTTGATCAAGTTTGAGATCAATGCGTTTGGACTTGTCTTGCTTGTTTTCCTCTTTGATTTTTGCCCAGAATATTATGACTTTGAGGTTTATGTATTATTAGGGGTGGCATAATACACAGATGTATCGCCACCCCAGTGGTTATGCCTGCGCCTCAATTTCCTAGTCGTCCTGAGTTCGATCCCTGATGGGACAACTCTTTTGCACTTTATTCATCTTGTCCATAAACTTGCACGCGCGCACTTTGGTTAGTGTGGTAGGGATTTTCACCTATAATCTACAAGGCACGAGTTCAACCCTTGGTGTGGGTGTTCCCTCTTTTTTTTACTACTAATTTCTTTAATTTTTTCTTCAAATTTCAAATTAATATAACTTTGTCATTTCTTATCATTTTCAAGTGATTCTTTTTGCAAATGTCTCTTAATTTTGCCTATTTTTATATGGTAATCAAAGATTCAAAGAACTTTCATTTTAAAAATACTTTATGCCATGAAAAAGCCTTGCATTGTTTAGGGTTTTCACCTTTTTACTTGTCATCTCTCTTTGCCAACTTTAAATTCATTCTCTTTTTGAGTTTTATTTTAAAGCTATAAACTTTAGCTTGTAAGCATCTTTGTGTACTTTAGTTTGACTTAAGCTCCGTACTTGTAAGCATTTATGATTGATTCATTTCTTAGAAACTTGAATGTTTTCCCCTATGAAGTATTGAACTTCTCTCTCCTTGTTGTGACTTTATTTGCGTAGGCATGATGCCTGTAAATATGCATGTCATCTTGTAAGCCCTAAGGAAACCTCATCTTTGTTAAGATCCCCTTCCATCTTTGTTAAGATATATCCCCATCTTTGAGATATGTGTGTGGTTATAACCTCCTTATGTTTAATTTTTATAAGAACTTCCCCCTTTCATGATATTATAATATATTGATGTTTGTTTTGGTTGTAACCATTTATCTTGATTAAAATCATTACTTGATATTGTAAATGCTTGCTTTGGTTGTAACCATTCATCCTGATTTAAATGATTGATTATTGTAATATGCTTTCTCATTCTTGGTTGTAACCATGACTCTTATATTCATCATTGTTGAATGATTATTGATTTGTTAAATATTCCCCCCAAGTGATGGAACTATTTAGTTCTCATCCAAGTTGCCTCATCTTTTCCCTTCCAAAGGAAAGTCTCTCTATTGACCCTTGGGTCATAGATAGCTCATTTTAAATCATAGGTCTGGATAGAACCTTCTCCCCTTTTTGGTCTGGATAGAACCAATAGGATATAACCTCATAGGTCTGGATAGAACCTTCTCCCCCTTTTGGTCTGGATAGAACCAATAGGATATAACCTCATAGGTCTGGATAGAACCTTTTTCCCCCTTTTGGTCTGGATAGAACCAATAGGATATAACCTCATAGGTCTGGATAGAACCTTTTCCCCCCTTTTGGTCTGGATAGAACCAATAGGATTTTAACCTCATAGGTCTGGATAGAACCTTCCCCCCTTTTGGTCTGGATAGAACCAATAGGATTTAAAATCATAGGTCTGGATAGAACCTTCCCCCCCCTTTTGGTCTGGATAGAACCAATAGGATTTAAAATACTAGGTCTGGATAGAACCTTCTCCCCCTTTTGGTCTGGATAGAACCAATAGGATTTAAACTCATAGGTCTGGATAGAAACTTCTCCTCTTTTGGTCCGGAAAGAACCAATTGATCCTTATTCCAGTTCGTGCCCGAACTACGACCGCTCTGATTTCTCATTGGATAATGAGAATACGTAGGCACAAGATGCGATATCTTGACGAGCAACCTTCCCCCTTCTTCCTCCTTTTGGTGTGGATAGAACCAAATGGTCTTACAACGTAGAATTAGGTAGAGTTTGGTTAACTCTATGTAAGGATCATGGAAATGATTACTTACTCCCCTTTCTTGAGTGTTCAATGTAGATCTAGTGAGTTTTCTTAAACTCTACACAAGCATGGATATGTTTGTTCCCCTTGGAACCTTGATCATAATCAAGTGTTCTTCATCCCTAGTGAGGTGAACTATGATTACTCTGATTCTATCCTAGTAAGGATACGTAGGCTAAGGATGTGATATCCTTGCGAGCAAACTTAGAAACTATCTTTAGGTCTTTACCTACACCTACACCTTTTACCCAATTCCAAAACCATAGCAAACATTTACCATGTTTTAGCATGCAAACAAACAAAAGGTTCCTGTAGAATACTACAGATGTTTAGGATGTGAAATACCTACCCTAGGCATAACCAACCCCCGATCCCCGAATCTCTTAGTGTTGTTGTTACATCGCGCAAAAGGTTCTTTCTTTCTTTAGACCTTTCCTTTGGATAAATTAAAGTTCGGTTGTGAATTTAAGAATTAAAGATTCAAGTTAATCAATAGCTTGGTATCACGATTCTCACCGCAACACCTGGGTAGGAGGTTCAAGGGTCCTGCCAAGACTGGTGATGAAAGTGAGAATTCAGAAGAGGAATACTTGGTGAAGAAAGAAGACAGTCTGCATGATCCTATTAGTGATTCTGATCGGGAGGAAAATTATTGTCATGATCCTACTGACAGTGAGAACATTAAGCTGCTGGAAGACCGAGTGAATGCTATGGATCTGCAGAAGAAGACTGGTTTTGACTTTGAAGATTTGAGTTTGATTCCTGGAGTTGTCATTCCTATTGGGCTCAAACTTCCTGTTTTTGGGATATATGATGGTGTCTCATGCCCGAAGCTACATTTGAGGTCTTATGTCTGAAGAATCCAACCCCATACTACTGATAAGAAGCTATGGATTCATTTCTTCCAGGAAAGCTTAACAGGAGCCCAACTGGAGTGGTATTACCAACTTGAGAGCATTAACGTCCGAAACTGGAGTGATCTTGCTGAAGCTTTCTTTAGGCAGTATCAATATAATTCTGATTTGGCGCCAAATCGCATTCAACTTCAGAGCATGTCCATGGGTTCCAAATAAAGTTTCAAGGAGTATGCACAGAAATGGAGAGATCTTGCAAGAAGAGTTCAACCTCCCTTGACTGACAGGGAATTGGTTGATATGTTTATGAGTATGCTGACTGGTCCTTTTTATAGTCATTTGATTGGAAGCTCGTCATCTGGTTTCACTGAGTTGATAATGACTGGAGAACGTGTGGAAAATGGTATACGAAGTGGTAAGATACAAATAGATGCCTCTTCAAGTACTGCTAAGAAGACTTCTGGTGGGAAAAAAGAATCTAATGCTGTTTATGGTCAACAGGGTCATAATAAGAACAATTGGAATCAATCTGTGGGGGCAGTTCTGATCTCCAACCCTGCACCTACATAACATAATCAGCAACCGAATAATTAGCCTAAGCAAGGTGCACCCAAGAGAGTGTTTACAAAGCTCAACATGTCATTGGCTCAGGCATTGCAACATATGCTGAAAGGGGAGCTAATTACTATGAGGGATCCTCCTACTAACCTCAATACTTCCTCTCCTCGTTACAATCCCAATGTAAGGTGTGCATATCACTCGAACTGCCCCGGGCATGATACTAATAACTGTTGGCCATTGAAGAATAAGATTCAAGATATGATTGATGCTAGAGAAATTGAGTTTGACCCTCCTGAGATTCCTAATGTGATTACTGCTCCTATGCCTAAGCATGAGAAGACTGTTAATGCTGTTAATGATAGTTCTTATGTTTCTATGGTGACTGGTCTAACTACTCCTCTAATGATTGTTAAAAAGAAGCTGCTGCAAGCTGGTTTATTTCCGGGTTGCAATGAAGATTGTTGTTACTGTATCTGCCAATCCAAAGGTTGTTGGCAACTGAAAGAAGGTATTCAGCGTTTGATGGGCAGTCGTACAATATTGTTTGAGAAGAATCCCTCTGTAGAAAGATTGTGTGAAGGTTTTTCTCAAGATTTGAAGATTGAAGACGTTTCCATGGTTACTAAAGTTCCTGTGAGGATTACTGCTAAGGGTCCTGTGAAGATTAATGCTGAGCCAACGGTGGCTCCCCTGATTATTACTACTCTTGGTCCAATTCCATATTCTTCCGACCAAGCTATTCCCTGGAACTATCGTGTTGATGTTTATATCCATGGTGTTAAACAAGAACCTTTGACTGATATACTTACTGAAAATATTAATCCGGACATCGACAATATTGTTGGGACTTGTAAGGTGACTAGAAGTGGAAGGATTTTCTCTCCTGAGAATATCTCAAAGAATGTTGCAACTCCAGTTCATATCTCCTTCTCTGGGCCAAGTACTGAAGCTCGAGGCAAAACACCTGTGATTAAGCTTGGCCAAGTTAAAACACCAGCTGTTGAAGATCTCTCTAAGTCGATGGAGGAAGTTCTGAAGATCATCCACAAGAGTGATTATGACGTTGAACAATTGGGGCATACTCCCTCCAAAATTTCTATGTTGTCTCTACTACTGTGCTCTGAAGCCCATGCTAAGGCTTTGGTGAAGTTTCTAAAGTCTGCTCATGTACCACAAGAGATCTCTGTGGACCAGTTTGAGAATTGTGTTGCTAATCTGACGACTGATAATGGCTTAGGCTTTTCTGATGCTGATTTAACTCCCCCTAAGAGAAACCATAACAGAGCTTTGCATATCTCCATTGAGTGTAGGGGAACTACTTTGTCTCATGTGCTGGTGGATAATGGTTCCTCGTTGAATGTGTTACCAAAGGCTGTTCTTGATAAGCTCAACTTTAAAGATGATGTATTAAGACCTAGCAATGTGGTGGTGAGGGCCTTTGATGGTTCAAGAAGAATGGTACATGGAGAAGTCGACCTCCCTATCAAAGTAGGATCTCAAGTTTTTGATTCCACTTTCTATGTGATGGATATCTGCCCTGCTTATTCTTGCTTGCTTGGGCGCCCCTGGATACATGGGGCAGGTGCTGTGACGTCTACTTTACACCAGAAGTTGAAGTATCCATTGAAGGGTAAGATTGTCACTGTCTATGGTGAAGAGGAGTGTTGTACCCCAAATTTTGACCCCTTAGATTCTCATTATCATTTTAGAAGCATGATGATGAATTATCTAACCCTAAATCAGTGCAAGTTCATTATTGTCAAATTACAGGTGAATCAGGGTTTTCGCACCGATAAATTCAAAACAACCAAGGAATGATCAACCAATGATTTGGGCCAATTCAATCATGGAATCAAATCAAAGATAATATCAAAGTCAAATGAGAAGTCAATTTGAAGAAATCATTTCAGAATCAAGAACAGTGCAGTCAGGAGGCCCCGATTAGGGTTTTTAAATAGTGAAAAGTCAACTGTGGTTTGGCTTTGATGTTGGAAGATGTTGTAATGGTGGGATTGAGGCCCATGGAGTTCATATAGCTTATCAAAGTCTATTCAAGAAGTGTCAATGTCTCAGGGTGTCCAGAATATCAACAGGCAACTCAGTCGGCACCGATCGATCGTACGGTTGACCGAAAAATCAACTCTCCAAATTTTATGAATCGGACTTCAAGTTGTGAAACAAAGTTGTTCCTTATGTCATATTGAACTTTCATATCAATTTTCATTATCATTGGATCAAGGATGAAGGAGTAATCGAGAAATCGGGAAATTAGGGTTTTGAAAAGGGCTAAACCATAACTCCTTAACCACACATCCAATTGAGTTGGTTCAAAGCTCATTTGGAAGCTCTTGACAAGTCCTACAAAAGTCCCTGAGTGGCCCATGATCAGAAAATGCATAGATTTTGAGTTATGTTCAAGTTCATTTCAAGAAGGGAAAAAGACTTGGGAAAATTTCACTTTTTAAGCTCATTTTTAGCAACTTTGGAGGGGTTTTTGGCCAAGTTCCTTTGAGAAATTGAAACTCATGAAAACATGAATGTTTTAGAGCTATGTGAGGGATTTCTGAATTGTACTAGAACTCCTCAAGGTGATTTATGAGCAGAAAGTTACATGGGTGCAAAGTTGGTGATTTCACACTTTAGTCCCACATTGTTCAAAATTGCAAAATCATCTCTTCCATCCAATTGGGCCAACTTCAGCTTGTCAAACTCATTCTAACTGATATATGGAATATGTGTGGCATGTTAGATCAGAATTTAGGCATAGAAGTATCACAAAATTAAAGATTGAAGTTTCATTGCCATAAAGTGAAAGTTGCCATTTTTGACTTTTCCAAGCATGAGGTGTAAAAGCCAATTCTGAACCAGCCACTCTACAAAGCTTCTAGCCTGCATTTGCATCAGAAAACCATCAATTAACTTGCCCTTTGGGAGAAAGAATGGCCAAGGAATCCAACAAGTGGGATGGTGGATCAAAAAATATCAAAGATTGTTTCATGGTGAAGAAATGTCTCAAGCAAGCACCTCAATCCATTTCTCTATAAAAGGAGGGCTCATTCACCTCATTCCACACACAATTCATCTGATAGAAACCACAAATAACCTCTGTCATCACAATTCTCTCATCTTGCTTCAATTTTCTCAAAAAATCACAAAGTTCACAAAAACACTCAAAATGGCCTTGAAGTGAAATCTGCCGAAATTCATTTCTATCCTTTCCAACACCTCAACCACCCTCCACACAACTTCTAAATAACATATAGAAGGTGTGTAATCCATTAAACCACTATAAAACCTTAGAAATCAAAAAGTCAAACTCCTACCTATCATACTTTGACCAAAAGCCACAAAAATCACCAAACTTTGTTCTAAGCCTTTCCTTGAGGTTTTGAACATCCACACACCTCACAAATACCATATCTCAACTATTCAAACACTCACCAACCATTAGAAACTCACTCCTTGTCTTTTGGCATTGAAAGTACATTGTTGCTTAAAGTTGAAGAAAAGTTCAAAAGCAAAAAGTGAGGGAAGATATCTCTGGTTTTCTCAACTGTTTTTAGCTGTTTTAAAAGGTTCATCAAGAGGTATGTGACTGGTTTCTATTGAATTTTACATTAGTTTTCATGGATTGGCATATTTGAGCATTATGTGTTTTTTTTTTTTGAAATTTGAACATTATGTGGTTTCATGACACCTTGCTTTTACTGCTACACATGGACATTATGTGTGTTTAGACATGTTTTATACTGCATATGTATGTTGTTCTTGTGTTGGTATGCTTGGAATTTGCTGTTGTTGACGAAAGCACATGGCTGTTGCATTTTGAACCCAAGTGTGGGCAGTCGCATGGCCATGAGGTTAAAAACTGGTTTGTCTATCATTTTATTCATTTGAAACTGCTTACTATCATGTGTTAGGTTTGTATGTGTGCCTGGACTAGCCAGTTTGTGCCC
Organism: Lathyrus sativus; assembly: GCA_963859935.3. Taxonomy (NCBI): domain Eukaryota; kingdom Viridiplantae; phylum Streptophyta; class Magnoliopsida; order Fabales; family Fabaceae; genus Lathyrus; species Lathyrus sativus. The sequence continues at coordinate 345,121,891 of OZ012735.1, read as the reverse complement.
CTTGGTGGTTTTGAGTTTTGTTTATGCTTGGTTAAAACACTAACATGTTTGCTCCCAAAGCTAGGATTCTGTCCAGCCCATTTTAAACATTGTTGCTTGCTTGAACATCATCAAACATGTATATTTGTGATGTATGTACGATTGCCTTACTGAAATTTTGCTCACTCTTTGATTCAACATGTCCATTGCACTTACACAAGCTCTTGTTTTCAAGCATAGCACACCAGTTTTGATTATGGTACATTTCAAACCTAATTACTTGTTGAAACATCTCATATACATCATTTTAAGCATGCCTAAACCCTGGTTTGAATGTTACAACAAGTACATGTGGGCTTTGAATTTCAAGTGTGTGTTTTCAAACACTTCTTTGCATCAACATGACAGATTTGGTTCTAGGGCATTTCTACTTAAACTACTTGTCTAGACACCTCAAATATATCATTTCAAAGATGTTCAAACCATCACATAAGTGTTATAGCAAGTATTTTAAGTTTTCACTTTCAAAATGCAAGTTTCACATATATTTTTGCAAATCGCTTGCAATTTTCACAAGCTATCAATTTCAAAGATGTTTGAACCTTTAGACTCATTTCATATGATATATTAGAGGTGTAGGACATATCAATTTGAAGTAAAATGATCTGAAACCAAACTATCAAATTTTTCATCTTTGAAAATGTCATTTTTGTTCCTATTTGCATTTGTCATGCTAACTGTCATACTGGTTGATTTTTCACACATGTAAGGATTGAAACATCTCATAATGATCATTTATAACATGTATGTATGTTCATTTCATTGAAAAAACTCACTGTCATGGAAAGTCATCTTTCAAAATGCGAAATGTCACATACACTTTCACACACCAAGCCATTTTTGCTACAAACTTGTTTTTTACTCAAACCACCCAACACACACTTTATATTGATCACATATGAGATGTTGGGATGGTCATTTTGCATTGAAACACACTGCATCCAAATATCACTCTTGAATTGCTCACTTTTCACAAAAAATGACACATCAAATACCAGTTCTGGCATTGGCTTGTTTTTAAGTTGAATTGTGTGTCCCAACAGTTTGTATTTATCATTTGAAATATGTTTGTATGTTTGAAAGACCTTAAAATCACCTGAACACAAATCCACCTCACATAATGCACATAACACACAAATGAGCATTTTGAAAGCTACATCACTACACAATCACCACAGTTCCTTAAGTTTCACACAAACACACTCATTAACATGTAGTACAAATGTTTGATTGATGGCTATGATCCAAACTGAGCTGAAACAGAAAGTACACCCCATCATTCATACCACTTATTGTCCTATTTGCAAGTTACACATGATTTTTCACATTAGCTCAGCTCTGGCCCTAAGAGTGTCTTGAATTGCTTCATTGTCATTTAACTATGACGTGTGTGTGTTTGGTTTGAATTAAATATGAGTGTATGAAGCTGCCCATGAGATTTTGCAAAATTGAACATGAAACTAAACCACTATCGGGTTTTTCAGTGGGAAAAGAATTTTTGAAAACTAAGCTCACCATCATGATCCTCAGTTAATTCTACCCCAAAACCATATAAATTTTGTGAAAAATGGTTGAGATTTGAGAAAGATATGGTAGCTTTTGCAAATTATGGAAATGCTTTGTGTTTTGCTCAGAAACTCATGAAATCTCATATTATATATTTATTTATGAGCCTCAAACAATGAATGTATGGCCACCCCAGTGGTAGAGACATGCGCGCAAACTATACCTTTCACATGTCTGACCAGGGTTCGATCCTTAGTGATGACCCTTTTTGCCATTTTTTCCCATTTTTCATACAAACTTCAAAAAATCATATCTCTCTAAATTTTAATCATTTTTCACCCATTCTTTTTTCGTTGTGTTTTTTTTGATGTGTACTTTCATGTCATGTTTTTATTTTCCATGTTTGACTAATTTTTCACCATGTTTGATCATGTGCAACTTGTGCTTTGACAGTATTAACCCTAATTGTTGCAGATGAAAGTTTAGATGGTTCTACTTGATTTCTTGTGTGAAATTTGTTTGTTCTCATATCCATACATGTTAGTTAACATGCTAGGATTTTTATTTTGAATTATTTCCATGCTCAGTTCATCCCTCTGTTGACTGTATTAAAATGCGAACTGTCGTCACAATTCTCATTCATCTGCTTTGATTGTCATCATTGCATCTTTTTCATCCTTATCGATTTCTTTACATTTAATGGTTGTCACCATGAATGTGTTTGTATTTTAATTTTTTCCCCAAGTGATGAAGCTTGTTAGCTTTCATCCAGTTGCCTCCCCAGTTCTCTCTCCAAAGGAAGGTCTGCCCACTTGACTGTCAATGTCATGAACAACCCTTTACCCTCCCTTGACTTTGTTAAGTCACTTCAACCTTAGATTAGAAGCCTTTAGACTTTGCTTGAAGTCTAAGAAACCCACCTGTACTAGGAGTGTTCTTCAACTAGAACCCCAGGAAAGAGTTTGTCAACTTTGTGTAAGGATCATCGTCATGACTTCTTATTTCCCCTTTTATATAACTTAGAGTAGGGAGTTTTGTCAAACTCCACACAAACATTGTCATGTTTGTTCCCTCTTGAACCTTGATCATCATCAAGTGTTCTTTCCCCGTGTGAGGCGAACTACGATTGCTCTGATTCTATCCTAGTCAGGATACGTAGGCAGAAGATGCAACGTCTTTGCGAGAAAACTTAGAGAACCACTTAGGCCTTTATTTACTTTATCCCTTATCCCAAACTATAGTACAATTCACAAACTTAGTAATCAATCAAACAAAAGGTTCCTGTAGAGTACTACAGATATTTAGGGTGCTAATACCTTCCCTAGATTTAACTAACTCCGATCCCCGAATCTCTTAAGCGTTGTCGTTAAATCGCGAAAAAGGTTTTTCTTTCTTGAGACCTTTCCTTTGGATAAATTAAAGATCGGTTGTAAAAGAAATAAGGTTCAAGTTAATTAATAGCTTGCTATCCAATTTTCACCGCAACAGAAATGGCGACTTCACTGGGGATGTTGTTTTTGCTTTTATTTTGAGGGTTCAACCTATTTTGTTTAACTAATTGCTATCTGTGAATAGTTGTATATATTTGTGCTCTGTTGGTTTGGGAAACTTGAAGTGGTGAGACAGCACTACACCCGTGCTCGAGCGTACTTATGATAAGAAGGTGATATATTCAAGAAGGCTTATAGGGAGTAGATTCCCGACCAAGCTGACTTGAGAAAATCACCGCTCAGTGGAGGCCCTTTTGAGAGTTAGTATTGTTGATCGAGTATTCGTGAAAACAATGCTACTTTCTACATAGGTGCCCATGACACTGAGGACCTTTAGATACCTTTTTCCCCACTTTGGCCTTATTAGGATGTAGTGTGATGACTATGAGGGAGTAATTCCAAAATAGTTGATACGCGATACTACACTCGGACGAGATTCTCTTGAGAATATTATCGACTACTGAGTATTCGGGAAATTAATAATATCCGAAAGATGAATCGAGGACTCTGGGAACTCTTTTTAGAACCTTGTTCTACAGCGAAGAAAAGCCCTAATACACACCTTTTTTGGATGGGTAGACCTCGACTCCTCTTTCATTATCCAAACCCAAAACCTTGTCTGTTTACTTATGTGAATCTGTGAATATGTGATTACCTGTGTTTGTGCATTCATGCATCCATAAACATCATGTCATAAAAGTTTTATGGAACTCAGAGTCTTTTATTTATAAAATATCAGGAACATCATGGACAATGGAAAAAAGAAAACTATAAAGTACACTTACAAAAGCCCTAATGTAGATGAGATTGAAAGGTTGAGCACTCTGATCACAGATGTAGAAGGGTTCAAAAGCAGGTACGGGAATTTGTTGTCTCTACTGAGAATGAAGAAGAGAGTAGATCTGGGACTCCTTTCCACATTACTCCAGTTCTATGACCCACTTTATCACTGCTTTACATTTCCTGACTATCAGTTAGTGCCGACACTTGAAGAGTATTCCTGTCTGATTGGGTTGCCCATCCTGGATGCATCTCCTTTTCCCGTCATGGAAAAGGACCCTAAAGAGGAAGAAATTGCTAAAGCCACACGTATCGGGTTGGTAGACATTCAAAAGAATATGGTTACTAAAGGAGGGATCTTTGGGCTGACTGCAAAATTCTTGATTGGGAAGGCTCAGTATTATGCCGATCACTTGAGTATGGATGCTTTTGAGGCTACTCTAGCCTTGCTTATTTATGGGATCTTTTTGTTTCCGAGCTTTGACAACTTTGTGGATCTCAATGCCATCAAAATATTCTTGAAGAAGAATCTAGTACCTACTCTACTAGCTGATGCCTACCACTCTGTTCATCTAAGAAATCTTCACAAAGGAGGGATGATTGTCTGTTGTGTTCCGTTGTTGTATAAATGGTTTATTTCTCACCTACCCAAAGCACATACTTTTTGGGGAAAAGGATGGTGGTCTGAAAAGATTATGGCTCTTACTCACTCCGATATTGACTGGTACAGCCGTAGTTACGATGGAATCAAAATCATTGATAGTTGTGGAAGCTTCGGGAATATACCACTCCTTGGTACAAATGGGGGAGTCAGCTATAACCCCGTGCTTGCTCGTCGACAACTTGGTTATCCGCTGAAAGACAAACCATGCAGTGCTCACGTAGAAGATATTTTCTTCATAGGAGTTTCAGAATTAAAAGATGAAATTCTCAAAGCATTGGGGCATATACACAAGAAAGGAAAAGAGGACTTGGGAAGACTTAATTGCATCTCTTTTGAAGCTTATCTCCAATGGGTCCGAAAGAGGGTCATTCAGTTGAAAATGCCTTATCCTCCACAAAAGCCTATGGTCTTAATAGAAGAATAGCCGTTGATTTTCATGTCTGAGGAAGAGAAGCTGAAGATTGCTCTGAGGAAGTCACAGCAGACTGAGGTATCTTGGAAGTACAAATATCAGGTGGCTATGGAAGAGAACGAGGAACTCCTCAAACAACTTCAGTTGAAAGAAGAGGAAGCAGTTGCAAGCAAGAAGAGGAAGGCACAGGAAGATGCATTTTATTCCAACCATCAATCAACTCCTTGGAAGGCTATGGTAGACAAACTCATCCTTGAGAAAGCACAGGTGGAAGAAGAGCTCAGAAGAATCAAGAAGAGGGAGGACTTTCTTTTAGAGCATATTGAGTTGTAATGTTAGGGCTTTTGTAAGATGTACTAAAATCTTTTGTAATACCCCTTTGAAAAATCAATGAAATGAAAGGATATTTTGGTAAATTTGAGTTCCATAAAACTTTTGCATTTTTATTCTTGTTATTTAAACATTCAAGGAAATAAAGTTTATTTTGCAGACATTGTCACAATGAACTCGGGAAAGAAAACAACCACAGGAGGTATGTTCCAAATCCCAGATCTGGGAAATCTTAGAAGACTAGCAGGGTTGGTGGAAGATTCTGAAACATTCAAAGAAAGATATGGGAATGTATTGTCTATACTTGAGATCCAAGTCGACGAAGAAATGTTCTCAGCACTCGTACAGTTCTACGACACAACCTATCACTATTTCACTTTCCCATATTACCAACTACTCCCAACCTTGGAAGAATACTCCGCCCTGATGGGGGTGAGCGTTACTCCTAGACCGTTCTCCGGACGAGAAAGAACTCCAAATGAAGGAACCATTGTAGATCTCTTAAACCTAGAAGTAACTGAAGTACGTTCTCATTTAACTACCCGAGGGAGCATGAACGGTTTACCAACAATGTTCTTGTTTGAAAAACCCAGATCTATGCAGAGGCAAAAAGGATGGAAGCATTTTCGCCGTCAGCTGGGTTACCCGATGAAAGACGAACCGGACTTCGCTCTCCTGATAAGCTTTTATATTGAAGAAGGAAAGGATCAAGTTTTCAAAGCTCAGATTATATATGCTTGGCGCCGTGTCAACACTAGAGGGATGACTGCATTGGATTACCCTGACATCACTGTTTCTAAAACTTACTTGACATGGGTAAAAGAAGCAGCATTGAAGATGTTCTTTACCAGTTTCGAGCCTCATCCAACAGAGGTCACCCTAATAGAAGAATTGAAGGCTGCTCTAGCCAAAGTCGAGGAAGAAGGGAAAGACTGGAGAAGTAAGTATTTCATGGCAATGCAAGAAAAGAAAGAACTTCAAGAATTGGTACGTCAAAGTGGAAGAAAGAATCAGTCTAAAGATTAAGGACCATCCAACAGAAGGATCTAGAATCTTTTGATATTGTTTTCTGTATTTTGTAAGCAAGAAGCTTGTATTTCCATTTCCAGTTTGATGTTGTAAACTCTCCAAATGTTATCAATGAATAATTGTCTGCAAATAAAGCTTTTATTCCCTTGAATGTTTAAAATCTGCATTTTGCATGTCTGCATTTCATAAGTATTGCATATGCATGTTCCTGAGTCGTGTCTCATCCCTCTGTCTTGTCTTCAGAATCACACTGAGACCTTGCCATCGGTACAACACCCGAGCCCAAGCTCACTTAAGGATGGAAGAACAGAACTTAGATGTGGACAAAATCGACAATGAACTCGGAGAGCTCCGAGGAGGCATGGGACAGATCAGGGAAGCCTTACAAGTCATCCGTGCAATGTTGGACACTCAGGCCACCGTTGTCTCTGAAATCACTGCAGATTCAATCCCGACGGCTGTTACTATTGCAAATGTGCCAACCTATGGGTTACCTCTAGGCTTTGTACCTCCACCAAGAGTCACTCAGCAGACAATTTCCCTAGGGGGAGAAGTTCCTCAGGCAATTCCTACATATACTCCAGCTACTGTACAAATTCAGGCACGCCCTGTCTTTCACAATCCTCCACCAGTATACGAAGGACCCGAAGGGTATGAAGAGGAGAATGAATCACATGAGAAGTTAAGGTAAAGTGTTGAAACTATAGGGAGAAAAATCCGAGCGATGGAAGGAAACGATACCTTTGGCACTGACGCCAGAGAAATGTGTTTGGTATCTGGGCTAGTAATACCGCCAAAGTTCAAAATCCCAAATTTCGATCAGTACTCAGGAGCTACTTGTCCACGAACTCACTTAATCATGTACTATAGAAGAATGGCAGCACACGTCGAAGACGATAAACTGATGATCCATTGCTTCCAAGATAGTCTGAAAGGAGCTCCAGCAAAATGGTATCTAAGTCTAGATCAGTCAAGAATCCACAGTTTTCAAGATTTGGCTGATGCATTCATGAAACATTACAAATATAATATGGATATGGTGCCTGACCGAAGGCAGTTGTTGAGCATGTCCCAGAAAAGCACAGAATCATTCAAAGAGTACGCTCAGCGGTGGAGAGAAACAGCGTCCCAGGTAGAACCACCTCTAAGTGAGAAAGAACTGACAGACTGGTTTGTTGACACAGTGAGACCAAAATTCTACGAAAAAATGATCAGCAGCGTGTCTGCAAGTTTTTCAGACATTGTGGCCGTGGGAGTGAGGGTAGAATTAGGAATGAAAAGTGGAAAGGTAGCCAGCAGCTCCAGCAGTTTTAACAACAGCAGTATTAAGAAAGTCAGCAGTGGGTTTCACAAAAAGAAAGAAGGTGAAACAAATGTCGTAATGGGAAGAAGAAATCGTACCGTGAGACCTCCATATCAGCAATATCAGCCGCCTCAACAAAGTTTCATCCAGCCAATCCAACCTAACTATGTTCAACAGTTTCATCAGCAAAGACCCGTGTACCCAGTACAGTATGCCCCTCAGCAATATGTGGCAGCTGTGACCCCAGCATTCAACCATTCTGTTTCAAACTATCAGTCAGGGCGACCAACACCCATGAATCAGCAAAACCAACAAGGGCATCAACGAGCGCCCAATGCTCTGCCCTTTCAACAGAATCAGCCGCAGAGGGTACCACAGCCCAGACAACAATATCAGAACCGGAGGCCGACCACAAAACCTCCACTCCCACAAATACCAATGACGTATACTGAGTTATATCCATCTTTGGTCCATTAGGGTTTGATCACGACAAGACCACTTAATCCGGATACCACATCTCCACATTATAACCCAAATGCCCATTGTGCTTTCCATGAAGGTGCTGCCGGCCACGACTTAGAAGGTTGCTTTGCCTTAAAACATTTGGTAAGAGAGTTGATGGAGAAGAAAATCCTGTCCTTTGATGATGTACCACCTAACGTCAAAAGTAACCCACTGCTAAACCACGGAGGGATCAATGCCATTGAAAAGTCAGATGAAGAGATAATTAATGATGTGTCAAAAATCAGAACGCCATTGAAGACATTGCATGATAAGTTGACAGGAGCAGGGTTGTTGGGAAGTGTTCATAACAATTGTGAAAAATGTACTGTTAGTTCCAGTGGATGTGATGTGATGCAGGAAGATATACAAAGATTGATAAATGAGGGGATGTTACAAGTATGTGGTAAGGTAAGGAAAGAAGAAGTTTCTGTAATAGAGCCAGTTTTCGACCTGTCCAGGAAAAAAGAAAGAGTTCCAGTGTTTAACAGGGGTGCAAGGCCAGTTTTCAACAGAGCTGCTATTGGTCAACCGCGACCAATCGTAGTTCAAAAACCAAGACCGTTCCATTATGACAATACAAGAGCTGTTCCATGGAGGTACGATGTGACCGTGGTAAACAAAGAAACGAGAAAGGTTGTTCAGACAGATAATCAGAAAGATGTGACCAACATTGCCGGCACTAGCAAGATGACCCGCAGCGGTCGGATCTATCAGCCGAAAGTATCAGTAGCTATTCCAAAAGAAGTTATTCCTGCCACAATAACCAAAGAAGGAGAAATTCCAAGCACAGAAGAAGAAAATGATGAATTTTTGAGGATTATCCGAAGAAGTGATTACAAGGTGGTAGACCAGCTTCATCAGACGCCATCAAAAATATCAATCTTGTCACTCTTGATAAATTCTCCAGCTCACAGGGAGGCATTACAGAAAGTATTGAGACAAGCACACGTAACCAAGGATATTTCACTCGGGCAGTTTGATTCAGTAGTGGCTAACATCACGGCATGCAATACTTTAAGTTTCAGTGATGCTGAGTTACCGAAAGAGAAACGTGATCACAATCGTGCACTACACATATCCATCAAATGCCAAGAAAATACTTTGGCACGAGTACTGGTCGACACAGGATCCTCGTTAAACGTGTTACCCGCAAGATCACTGTCCAGATTAACCTATACCGGGGCAGAAATGAAACCAACCTCATTAATTGTAAAAGCTTTTGATGGTTCGAGGAGAACGGTCATCGGAGAAGTAGAATTACCGATTTTGGTGGGACACCATGAATTTAACATTGTGTTTCAGGTGATGGACATAAATCCAGCTCACAGCTGCCTACAGGGACGTCCCTGGATCCATGAAGCAGGGGCAGTAACTTCTACCCTGCACCAAAGAATGAAGTTTGTGGTAAATGATAAGCTAGTAATTGTTCATGGTGAGGAGGAATTAATGGTCAGTAATCTTTTATCGTTCCGGTACATTGAAGCAGAGGAGGACGCGCTAGAGACATCATTCCAAGCACTAGAAATAGCAAACGCAGTGATAATAGAGGAGACGGTGGCAAAAAGTGGTCCAACTTTCGCATCTGCTCAAAGCGCCAAAACTACGCTGGAAGAAGGCACTCCCGCAGGATGGGGGGAAGTCATTGAGGTAGAGCCGAAGATGAACCGCCAGGGGTTGGGTTACAAACCAACTCAAGGTGAAGAACCGATGCATGAAAACAGCCGGCCAAAGGCTATTCAAGAAATATTTATCAGTGGCGGCTTTCAAATCAACACCGTGGAAGGAAATCTTGAAGATGAAGACATAGGACAACTAGTGTATCATGACAAAGCTGCTTTGAACAATTGGGAAGCTGTCGAAATTCCTGTAGTTTTTCCTGAGTTAAAGTAATTGATTGTTTTCTTTCTTTGTTGTTTTAAAATCTCCATAGCCGTGCCCAAGGCTATAGGAATGTTTTGTAAGGGCCCCATGCTTTCAAAGAAATATCAATGAGAATGGACTATTTTGTTAAAATTCCTCGTGTTGTTCCTTTTACCATCTTTTTGCTTTTACTTTGAAAGAAAAATGGCAATACAAAAAACCAAAACAAAAACAATTTTCTCTTTCTCTGTATGTGTTGCATTTGTTGTTGTGTGTTTTAATAAAGTAAACCCTTCCAACATGCAGTGATGACCATAACCCCATTGAATCCTGTAACCTCGCATTCCCTCCAGATGTGGATTCCCCAATATACAAAGCCGAAGACAAGGATGAAGATTTTGAAGTCCCTGAGGAACTGGTAAGATGGGCACAGTCTGAGTACACCGAGTTTCAGCCGCACAAGGAACATTTGGAAGTTATTAATCTGGGCACTGAAGAAGAGGTGAAAGAAGTCAAGATCGGGGCAGCACTAGAGCCAAAAGTTAAACAACAGTTAGAAGAACTTCTAAGAGAATATTTGGATGTGTTTGCATGGTCGTATCAAGATATGTCGGGACTAGACACAGATATCGTAGTTCACAAGTTACCGCTCCGACCTGAATGCTCGCCGGTTAAACAGAAACTCAGAAGAACCAGACCCGACATGGCTCTCAAAATCAGAGATGAGGTAAAAAAGCAGATTGATGCAGGCTTCCTTGCAGTGTCCAAGTATCCAGAATGGGTAGCCAACATTGTTCCTGTACCAAAGAAGGATGGAAAGGTAAGGATGTGTGTGGATTATCGGGATTTAAACAAAGCCAGTCCAAAAGATGACTTCCCTTTACCGCATATTGACACCTTGGTAGACAATCCAACTCAATTTGCAGTGTTTTCCTTTATGGACGGTTTCTCCGGTTACAATCAGATCAAAATGGATCCTGACGACATGGAAAAAACAACTTTCATCACTCCATGGGGAACTTATTGTTATAAGGTAATGTCGTTCGGTCTGAAGAATGCAGGCGCAACGTATCAAAGGGCCATGGTAGCTTTGTTCCACGACATGATGCACAAAGAAATAGAAGTATATGTGGATGACATGATTGCTAAGTCTCAAAACGAAGAAGACCATATAGAACATTTGTTGAAGTTATTCAAAAGACTCCGGAAATATCAGCTGAGGTTAAATCCCGCAAAATGTACCTTTGGAGTCAGATCAGGAAAGTTACTTGGTTTCATTGTTAGTCACAAGGGAATTGAAGTGGATCCAGATAAGGTTCGTGCCATTCAAGACATGCCAGCTCCGCAGACCGAAAATCAGGTTAGAAGCTTCCTTGGAAGGTTGAATTACATATCCAGGTTCATTTCCAATATGACCCCTACTTGTGAACCGATCTTCAAGTTGTTACGAAAGGATCAAACAGTTGTATGGAATTCTGATTGTCAAACAGCGTTCGATAAAATCAAAGGTTATCTCCAAGAACCTCCAATTTTGATACCACCTGTTCCGGGAAAGCCTCTCTTTATGTATTTGACAGTACTTGAAAATTCAATGGGTTGCGTTCTGGGCCAGCAAGACGAATCCGGACGGAAGGAGCATGCCATTTATTATCTGAGCAAGAAATTTACTGATTGTGAAAGCAGATACTCACTCCTAGAAAATACTTGTTGTGCTTTAGCATGGGCCGCTAAGCGTTTGAGGCAGTATATGATTTGTCACACCACTTTGTTAATCTCGAAAATGGATCCAATAAAGTACATCTTTGAGAAACCTGCACAAACCAGAAGACTCGCCCAGTGGCATATGCTACTATCAGAATATGATATTCAATATGTGGCTCAGAAATCTATCAAGGGCAGTGTGTTATCAGAATATCTCGCAGATCAACCTGTCGAAGATTATGAACCTCTGAAGTTTGATTTTCCGGATGAAGATATCATGTTGGTGAAAGATTGTGAAGAAACAAGTTCTGACCAAGGTCAACAGACAGATATTTGGTGGAAGATGATGTTTGACGGTTCCTCCAATTATAGCGGACATGGCGTAGGTGCAGTCTTAATGAATCCTGAAGGTGGTTACACTCCGTTTACGGCCAGACTAGACTTTGATTGTACAAACAACATTGCTGAATACGAAGCGTGTATCCTTGGTCTCAAAGCAGCCATTGATCTCCAAATCAAAAATCTCGAAGTCAGTGGAGACTCAGCTTTGGTTATCTACCAAGTCACGGGTGAATGGGAGACAAGACATGAAAACCTGATCCCTTATAGAGCTTATATCATTGAAACGATCAAGTATTTTGACGAAATCACCTTTAAACATGTTCCAAGAGCAGAGAATCATATCGCCGACGCCTTAGCCATGTTGGCCTCGATGTGGAAAACTAGAGATGTCAATGATGGCACACTTATCAAAATTGAACGCAAGACAGAGCCTGCTTACTGTCAAATGATTGAAGAAGGAACCGATGGCAAACCCTGGTATCATGATATAAAGAATTATCTGTTGAAACAAGAATATCCCGCAGATGCTACAGCACTTGACAAGAAAACACTGAGACGATTAGCATCCAAATTCTTCCTCAGCAATGGTGTACTTTACAAAAGAAACCATGATATGGTCTTACTCAGATGTGTTGACAAAAGAGAAGCGGACTTGTTAATGAAAGATGTTCATGAAGGAATGTTTGGTACTCACGCTAACGGATACGCCATGTCCAAAAAGATCTTGAGAGCTGGTTATTATTGGTTAACTTTAGAAACCGACTGCATTCAGTACGCCAGAAAATGTCACAAATGTCAGATCTACACGGACAAAATGCATGTGCCTCCAACACTGTTGAATGTACTATCGTCACCATGGCCTTTCTCTATGTGGGGGATTGACATGATTGGGGCAATTGAGCCAAAAGCTTCAAATGGACACCGCTTCATTCTGGTTGCCATCGACTATTTCACAAAATGGGTTGAAGCTGCATCCTACACCAACGTTACACGTCAAGTGGTGGCTCGTTTCATTAAAAAGGAGATCATCTGTCGTTACGGGATCCCAAGAAGAATTATAACAGACAACGGTACCAATTTGAACAACAAAGTCATGAAAGAATTATGTGATGATTTCAAAATCGAACACCACAACTCTTCCCCTTACCGTCCAAAGATGAATGGAGCTGTGGAAGCTGCAAATAAAAACATCAAGAAGATCTTGCAGAAAATGGTTAAAACCTACAAAGATTGGCATGAAATGTTACCATTTGCCCTGCACGGATACAGAACCTCCGTCCGCACTTCCACAGGGGCAACTCCCTTTTCTCTGGTATATGGAATGGACGCAATTCTTCCCATCGAGGTCGAGATACCATCCCTCAGAGTCATCATGGAAACCAAGTTAGAAGAGGCAGAATGGATTAAAGAAAGATTTGATCAGCTGAATCTCATCGATGAAAAGCGCATGTCTGTGATGTGTCACGACCAGTTGTATCAAAAAAGAATCAAGAGAGCGTTCGATAAAAAGGTCTGTATCAGAGAGTTCCGCGAAGGAGAACTTGTGCTCAAGAAGATCTTACCAGTTCACAAAGACGCAAGAGGGAAGTGGATGCCTAATTAGGATGGCCCCTTTATTGTGAAGACAGTATTCTCCGGAGGTTCACTGATCCTTACTACCATAGACGGAGAACAACTCATACACCCGATAAACTCTGACGCAGTTCGGAAATATTACGCCTAAAAAGTACCCGATAAACCGGAAAATCCAAAAGAACGGTTTATGCAAAAGTTAGGGTAAAAAAGAAAAAAGAGAAGGAAAGAAAAAAGAGAAAAGAAATCAAAAAGCTCGCTAAGTTGAAAACCCGAAAGGGCGGCTTAGGCAAAAATGAGCGTCTCGGTGGATTGAAAACCCGAAAGGGCGATCCAGGCAAAAATTAGGGACAAAGGTGTTTCGCTGCATCAGATGAAATCATCACACTGCAGACTCAACAAGGATTCATCTCAACAGCTCTCGTCAGAAGTAAGGATCTTGAGGAATACTAGTCTTTAGGGATAGTTAGGTCACAGGATTCAATATAACCTTATCCACTTTTGCCATTTTACTTGTAAAATTTCCATGGAATATTGTCATTGGCAAGATTTCATCCTTTAAATAAAATAAGCCTTTTGAGCCTTTCTTTCTTGTGCAAATTATCAGTTCCTTATTTTCTTTGTTATGAAAAATACCGTTCGTTAGTCAACGATTGTTTTTGAAAGCATTAAAGTCCAAATTTTTGAAAATAACTTGGAAAGACTTAACAAAATGTTTTAACTTGTGGAAAGACTCGAGGAAAATCATACTTCCCCGAAACTTCAGGGTAGCAGGAGTCTTGATACACAGTCAGAATTTACATTCCCCAATGAAATGCTAGCAAGTTGAGCGACGAAGAGTCCTTTGGCCATGTATGGTTACCAAGATTGAAGATTATCCCTCAGGATTTCTTGTGATAATATGAAGGTTCTTTCCCCAGCAAAGTATTTCTGGACATCTGTTTGAATTCACCTCAGCAAAATCTACCTACAGGCTCTATTCCCCAGTAGGTCTTCGGGTTTATTTCCCAAGACTACGTACACCCCTCATCATGGGATCAGTGTGATTCGGTTGTTCCCCGAGTCGGGGACATCTATCAATCCCCGTGAAGTCCAAGTTATTACTTGCTTCATTTCTAAGTATAAGTCCAGTCGTAATTGGCATTTTGTTCAAACCAATTCTCGTTGGCATTCATTTGGTCGTCACCATCTATTTCCTTTTAAGCCCAGTCGTCACTAGCATTGTCTAAATCCAATTGTCATTGGTATTTCGTTAGTCGTCACTAACAAATCCACGTATAAGTCCAGTCGTCACTGGCACTGTTTAAAAGACCAATTGTCATTGGCGCCTCTTGGTTTGGTCGTTACCAACTTTTCCCCGGGGAATCCAGTCGTCACTGGTATTGTTCCAATTGTTATTGGTATCTTGTTAGTTGTTACTAACTCTCCCCATGAAGTCCAGTCGTCACTGGCACTGCCTAAATCCAATCGTCATTGATATCTTGTTGGTTGTCACCAATTTTTCCCTTTGAAACCCAGTCGTAAATGGTATTATCATCTAGAGTCCAATCGTTATTGGAATCTGTTTCGTTTGGTCGCTACCAACACACTAGCTATGATCTAGTAATCACTAGCATCCTCCTAACCAATTGTCATTGGTATTCCCCAGCATGGTCGTCATTATCTTCTTTAAAGTCCAGTCGTAACTGGAATTGTTCCATAACCAATCGTCATTAATACCCTGATTTGGTCATCACCAATCACCATTAAAAGACCAGTCGTCACTGGCATTACTTGGAATTCTGGTCGTTACCAATTTCCCCAAGACGTTTCTTGATTACCAGCACTGCGTGAACTAGTTGCAGAAGCTGAGGATATATCCCCAGTGATCCATGTTCCCAGTCAAGTCTCGGAGATCTAGTCGTCACTAGTGTCCCCCGTGTGTGATTAGTCTTGTTTCTAGTCCATTCCTGAAGATCCCGTTTGAACTCTTTGCTATAGGAAGTTCCTCATCTGATCATCCCAAGTGAGGTTGTATCCAGTCTTTCGCTTCCCCGGTGAAGCCTGCTTCTCTTTTCCCAATGGAATTAATTTTCCATTTCCCCAGTAAAAGTATATCCTTTTCCCCAGTAGAAGTCAATTCTTCTCCCCAGTGGAGTACTTCTGTTCCAATAAGATTGTCATCTTTATTGGAGTTGTCTCTTCCCCTTGTGAAGTTTTCCTTTTTATATTATCAGTCATGTCTGAACTGTTAATTTAGTTTTCCCCAGTACGAGTCCCCAGTGTCGAGTCCTCCCATTTGTCACTGGTCGTTTACCGTTCTTTTTATTCCTATCTTTGTGTCTGTGTTGTTTTGCATTCAAGCATCATAAAGCATCATGTAAGATTCATGGCATATCATAACTTGTCCTTTAGCATGACATCGGATCTAAGGGACAAAATTTTTGATTATCTATATTTAAATACCTTTCACTGCGATTTAACGAAGATTGTCATCTCTCGTTCCCCATCTAGTTAAGTTATTTAAATAGGGGCAACTGTTGTACCCCAAATTTTGACCCCTTAGATTCTAATTATCATTTTAGAAGCATGATCATGAATTATCTAACCCTAAATCAGTGCAAGTTCATTATTGTCAAATTACAGGTGAATCAGGGTTTTCGCACCGACAAATTCAAAACAACCAAGGAATGATCAACCAATGATTTGGGCCAATTCAATCATGGAATGAAATCAAAGATAATATCAAAGTCAAATGAGAAGTCAATTTTAAGAAATCATTTCAGAATCAAGAACAGTGCAGTTAGGAGGCCCCGATTAGGGTTTTTAAATAGTGAAAAGTCAACTGTGGTTGACTTTGATGTTGGAAGATGTTGTAATGGTGGGGTTGAGGCCCATGGAGTTCATATAGATTATCAAAGTCTATTCAAGAAGTGTCAATGTCTCAGGGTGTCCAGAATATCAACAGGCAACTCAGTCGGCACCGATCGATCATACGGTTGACCGAAATGTCAACTCTCCAAATTTTATGAATTGGACTTCAAGTTGTGAAACAAAGTTGTTCCTTATGTCATATTGAACTTGCATATCAATTTTCATTATCATTGGATCAAAGATGAAGGAGTAATCGAGAAATCGGGAAATTAGGGTTTTTAAAAGGGCTAAACCATAACTCCTTAACGACACATCCAATTGAGTTGGTACAAAGCTCATTTTGAAGCTCTTGACAAGTCCTACAAAAGTCCCTGAGTGGTCCATGATCAGAAAATGCATAGATTTTGAGTTATGGTCAAGTTCATTTCAAGAAGGGAAAAAGACTTGGGAAAATTTCACTTTTTAAGCTCATTTTTAGCAACTTTGGAGGGCTTTTTGGCCAAGTTCCTTTAAGAAATTGAAACTCAT
Source organism: Lathyrus sativus (assembly GCA_963859935.3). Taxonomy (NCBI): domain Eukaryota; kingdom Viridiplantae; phylum Streptophyta; class Magnoliopsida; order Fabales; family Fabaceae; genus Lathyrus; species Lathyrus sativus. The sequence goes on along the minus strand of OZ012735.1, from coordinate 345,104,978 downwards.
GAAAACATGAATATTTTAGAGCTATGTAAGGGCTTTCTAAATTGTACTAGAACTCCTCAAGGTGATTTATGAGCAGAAAGTTACATGGGTGCAAAGTTGGTGATTTCACACTTTAGACCCACATTGATCAAAATTGCAAAATCATCTCTTCCATCCAATTGGGCCAACTTCAGCTTGTCAAACTCATTCTAACTGATATATGGAATATGTGTGGCATGTTAGATCAGAAGTTAGGCATAGAAGTATCACAAAATTAAAGATTGAAGTTTCATTGCCATAAAGTGAAAGTTGCCATTTTTGACTTTTCCAAGCATGAGGTGTAAAAGCCAATTCTGAACCAGCCACTCTACAAATCTTCTAGCCTGCATTTGCATCATAAAACCATCAATTAACTTGCCCTTTGGGAGAAAGAATGGCCAAGGAATCCAACAAGTGGGATGGTGGATCAAAAAATATCAAAGATTGCTTCATGGTGAAGAAATGTCTCAAGCAAGCACCTCAATCCATTTCTCTATAAAAGGAGGGCTCATTCACCTCATTCCACACACAATTCATCTGATAGAAACCACAAATAACCTCTGTCATCACAATTCTCTCATCTTGCTTCAATTTTCTCAAAATCACAAAGTTCACAAAAACACTCAAAATGGCCTTGAAGTGAAATCTGCCCAAATTCATTTCTATCCTTTCCAACACCTCAACCACCCTCCACAAAACTTCTAAATAACATATAGAAGGTGTGTAATCCATTAAATCACTAGAAAACCTTAGAAATCAAAAAGTCAAACTCCTACCTATCATACTTTGACCAAAAGCCACAAAAATCACCAAACTTTGTTCTAAGCCTTTCCTTGAGGTTTTGAACATCCACACACCTCATAAATACCATATCTCAGCTATTCAAACACTCACCAACCATTAGAAACTCACTCCTTCTCTTTTGGCATTGAAAGTACATCGTTGCTTAAAGTTGAAGAAAAGTTCAAAAGCAAAAAGTGAGGGAAGATATCTCTGGTTTTCTCAACTGTTTTTAGCTGTTTTAAAAGGTTCATCAAGAGGTATGTGACTGGTTTCTATTGAATTTTACATTAGTTTTCATGGATTGGCATATTTGAGCATTATGTGTGTTTTTTTTGAAATTTGAACATTATGTGGTTTCATGACACCTTGCTTTTACTGCTACACATGGACATTATGTGTGTTTAGACATGTTTTATACTGCATATGTATGTTGTTCTTGTGTTGGTATGCTTGCAATTTGCTGCTGTTGATGAAAGCACATGGCTGTTGCATTTTAAACCCAAGTGTGGGCAGTCATGGCCATGAGGTTAAAAACTGGTTTGTCTATCAGTTTATTCATTTGAAACTGCTTACTATCATGTGTTAGGTGTGTATGTGTGCCTGGACTAGCCAGTTTGTGCCCCTTGGTGGTTTTGAGTTTTGTTTATGCTTGGTTAAAACACTAACATGTTTGCTCCCAAAGCTAGGATTCTGTCCAGCCCATTTTAAACCTTGTTGCTTGCTTGAACATCATCAAACATGTATATTTGTGATGTATGTATGATTGCCTTACTGAAATTTTGGTCACTCTTTGATTCAACATGTCCATTGCACTTACGCAAGCTCTTGTTTTCAAGAATAGCACACCAGTTTTGATTATAGTACATTTCAAACCAAATTACTTGTTGAAACATCTCATATACATCATTTTAAGCATGCCTAAACCCTGGTTTGAATGTTACAACAAGTACATGTGGGCTTTGAATTTCAAGTGTGTGTTTTCAAACACTTCTTTGCATCAACATGACAAATTTGGTTCTAGGGCATGTCTACTTAAACTACTTGTCTAGACACCTCAAATATATCATTTCAAAGATGTTCAAACCATCACATAAGTGTTATAACAAGTATTTTAAGTTTTCACTTTCAAAATGCAAGTTTCACATATATTTTTGCAAATCGCTTGCAATTTTCACAAGCTGTCAATTTCAAAGATGTTTGAACCTTTAGACTCATTTCATATGATATATTAGAGGTGTAGGACATATCAATTTGAAGTAAAATGATCTGAAACCAAACTATCAAATTTTTCATCTTTGAAAATGTCATTTTTGTTCCTATTTGCATTTGTCATGCTAACTGTCATACTGGTTGATTTTTCACACATGTAAGGATTGAAACATCTCATAATGATCATTTATAACATGTATGTATGTTCATTTCATTGAAAAAACTCACTGTCATGGAAAGTCATCTTTCAAAATGCGAAATGTCACATACACTTTCACACACCAAGCCATTTTTGCTACAAACTTGTTTTTTACTCAAACCACCCAACACACACTTTATATTGATCACATATGAGATGTTGGGATGGTCATTTTGCATTGAAACACACTGCATCCAAATATCACTCTTGAATTGCTCACTTTTCACAAAAAATGACACATCATATACCAGTTCTGGCATTGGCTTGTTTTTAAGTTGAATTGTGTGTCCCAACAGTTTGTATTTATCATTTGAAATATGTTTGTATGTTTGAAAGACCTTAAAATCACCTGAACACAAATCCACCTCACATAATGCACATAACACACAAATGAGCATTTTGAAAGCTACATCACTACACAATCACCACAGTTCCTTAAGTTTCACACAAACACACTCATTAACATGTAGTACAAATGTTTGATTGATGGCTATGATCCAAACTGAGCTGAAACAGAAAGTACACCCCATCATGCATACCACTTATTTTCCTATTTGCAAGTTACACATGATTTTTCACATTAGCTCAGTTCTGGCCCTAAGAGTGTCTTGAATTGCTTCATTGTCATTTAACTATGACGTGTGTGTGTTTGGTTTGAATTAAATATGAGTGTATGAAGTTGCCCATGAGATTTTGCAAAATTGAACATGAAACTAAACCACTATCGGGTTTTTCAGTGGGAAAAGAATTTTTGAAAACTAAGCTCACCATCATGATCCTCAGTTAATTCTACCCCAAAACCATATAAATTTTGTGAAAAATGGTTGAGATTTGAGAAAGATATGGTAGCTTTTGCAAATTATGGAAGTGCTTTGTGTTTTGCCTAGAAACTCATGAAATCTCATATTATATATTTATTTATGCGCCTCAAACAATGGATGTATGGCCACCCTAGTGGTAGAGACATGCGCGCAAACTATACCTTTCACATGCCTGACTAGGGTTCGATCCTTAGTGATGACCCTTTTTGCCATTTTTTCCCATTTTTCATACAAACTTAAAAAAATCATATCTCTCTCAATTTTAATCATTTTTGACCCATTCTTTTTTCGTTGTGTTTGTTTTGTTGTGTACTTTCATATCATGTTTTTATTTTCCATGTTTGACTAATTTTTCACCATGTTTGATCATGTGCAACGTGTGCTTTGACAGTATTAACCCTAATTGTTGCAGATGAAAGTTTAGATGGTTCTACTTGATTTCTTGTGTGAAATTTGTTTGTTCTCATATCCATACATGTTAGTTAACATGCTAGGAGTTTTATTTTGAATTATTGCCAGGCTCAGTTCATCCCTCTGTTGACTGTATTAAAATGCGAACTGTCGTCACAGTTCTCATTCATCTGCTTTGATTGTCATCATTGCATCTTTTTCATCCTTATCGATTTCTTTACATTTAATGGTTGTCACCATGAATGTGTTTGTATTTTACTTTTTTCCCCAAGTGATGAAGCTTGTTAGCTTTCATCCAGTTGCCTCCCCAGTTCTCTCTCCAAAGGAAGGTCTGCCCACTTGACTGTCAATGTCATGAACAACCCTTTACCCTCACTTGACTTTGTTAAGTCACTTCAACCTTAGATTAGAAGCCTTTAGACTTTTCTTGAAGTCTAAGAAACCCACCTGTACTAGGAGTGTTCTTCAACTAGAACCCTAGGAAAGAATTTGTCAACTCTGTGTAAGGATCATCGTCATGACTTCTTATTTCCCCTTTTATATAACTTAGATTAGGGAGTTTTGTCAAACTCCACACAAACATTGTCATGTTTGTTCCCTCTTGAACCTTGATCATCATCAAGTGTTCTTTCCCCTTGTGAGGCGAACTATGATTACTCTGATTCTATCCTAGTCAGGATACGTAGGCAGAAGATGCGACGTCTTTGCGAGCAAACTTAGAGAACCACTTAGGCCTTTATTTACTTTATCCCTTATCCCAAACTATAGTACAATTCACAAACTTAGCAATCAATCAAACAAAAGGTTCCTGTAGAGTACTACAGATATTTAGGGTGCTAATACCTTCCCTAGATATAACTAACCCTCGATCCCCGAATCTCTTAAGCGTTGTCGTTACATCGCGAAAAAGGTTTTTCTTTCTTGAGACCTTTCCTTTGGATAAATTAAAGATCGATTGTAAAAGAAATAAGGTTCAAGTTAATTAATAGCTTGCTATCCAATTTTCACCGCAACAAGGAGTATATGGTTAGTCACGTGAATAATTTCAGGTATGTAGAAATGGAGGGTGAATGTGTTAAAACTCCTTGCCAGACCTTTGAAGTGGTTCTTTAGAATGTTCCTGCTGTTAAGAAAGTTCCTGTTGTTACCCGAAAACCTCCTACCATGGCCTCTCTGAAGGATGCTAGAGCTGTAGTTGAAGAAGGTGGTATTACTATCTAGGGTCAGCTTCCAAACATCCCTTACAAGTCTGACAAGTTTGGTTCGGGTTTTACTGCAGAGGCTCAGAGGGCTAATCGTCGTGCTTGTGCTGTTCGTATTACCAATAAGGGAATCCAGAGAGATAATGTCAATGTTGTAGAAGACTCTAATGAAGACTGCAACCTGGACGATTGGATATTTCCCACCGTTGAAAATGGACTCAACAATTGGAAGGCTGAAGATTTCATTCTTGTCTCCTTTATGTTGCGGTGAGAATCGTGATACCAAGCTATTGAATTAACTTGAATATTTAATTTTTAGATTACAACTGAACTTTAATTTATCCAAAGGAAAGGTCTAAAGAAAGAAAAACCATTTTGCGTGATGTAACAACAACGCTAAGAGATTCGGGGATCGGGGGTTGGTTATGCCTAGGGTAGGTATTTCACATCCTAAACATCTGTAGTACTCTACAGGAACCTTTTGTTTATTTGCATGCTAAGTATGGTAAATGTTTGCTAAGGATTGGGATTGGGTAAAAGGTGTAGGTTAAAACCTAAAGGTAGTTTCTAAGTTTCCTCGCAAAGACGTCGCATCCTCTGCCTACATATCCTGACTAGGATAGAATCAGAGCAATCGTAGTTCGCCTCACTAGGATTGAAGAACACTTGATTATGATCAAGGTTCAAAGGGGAACAAACATAACAATGCTTGTATAGAGTTTAAAAACTCTCTAGATCTATGTTATACACTCAAGAAAGGGAAGTAAGTAATCATATCCATGATTCTTACATAGAGTTTACAAACTCTGTCCTAGGGTTCTAGTTGAAGAACACTCCTAGTGAAGGTGGGTCATTTAGACTTAAGGCAAAGTCTAAGGCTTATACTAAGGTTCAAGATGACTTCACAAAGTCAAGGAAGGGTAATGAGCTATCCATGACACAAGGGTCAATGGAGATACTTTCCTTTGGAAGGAGAGAGAGAGAGAGATAACTTGGATGAGAACTAAAAAGTTCCATCACTTGGGGAAAGGATACTTGACAAAGCAAATGAGCAAATGAGCAAGATGAAACAAGATTAAGTCAAGTAAACAATGCATATTACAATAAGCAGATACTTCAAATAATACCAATGGTTACAACCAATAATCAATCATCTTAACAAAGATTGGAGCATATCTTAACAAAGATTGTGGACATATCTTAACAAAGATTGAAAATATGATGAAGGTAACTACCACATAAACAAATCACAATTTGAAAGTAGGCAAGTCACAGGTTCAAAGCATAGCAAATGTAACAACAAAATGCATAGATGATAATTGAACATAGGTAAATAAGTTTAAACCTCATAATTTAGGAGGAAAAACAAACAAGATTATGGTGACAACCAAAGGGGAGTACCCTAGCCTGTTAACTAACAAGGGGTATAAAGATCTCACAAGAAATTCAAGCATGCTCAAAGGGATTCAACTATAGGTAGGATAACAATCACGATAGAGGAACAAATTTCCATATGGGAAAATGCATCACAATTTATGACAACAAGTAATATTCCCACATCATATAAAAATAGACATTGTAACAAACACAGTGCAAAAAGAATGGATCAAAAAGGGTGAAAAATGAGAGAGTTGTGATTATTTGAAGTTCATGAGTTTTAATGTGCAAAACAAAAATCGATAAGTGAAAATCAAAAGAAAATGCAAGGGGTGGGAGTTGAACCCACGCCCTTCAGTCCAATACGCGCGTGCAAGAAAAAGAAAAAAATGGGCAAAAGGGTTGATCCTCCTTAGGGATCGAACCCAGGTCTAGGCTTTACAAGGCGTGAATATGAATAAGTTGCTTACCACTGGGGTGGCTATACATCTGTTGATATAGCCACCCCCATAAATATATATGGTGTGGTCTTATGAATTCCTGGGCACAATGAAGCAAGAACAAGGCACTTTTCACAAATGCGTTCTAATATCAAACTCAACCAATTCTTAACCAAATCAAACAAACCTTAGATCAAACTTGAGTGTTTTTAAACAAGGAAGAAGATGGTCCAGGTAGAATTTTTAAAAGATGCTTTGAAATGAAAACACGACAGTAGTTGCTATTTTGGATGAAAAATGCATTTACCAAGCCAATGACCAAACCAGTCATGATATCATCAGAAAAAGAGCTCTAACACAAATCAAATATCATATATAACATGTTCATGCATTCAAACAAACTACTTATGAGTTAAAATTCCAACTGTCATGTGAAAATGAGAAAAAGAGCAAGACACTTGCAAGTGAGATAGTGAGATTATAAAACAGGCCAATTTGGAGTAAAGAAACCACACATACATACTCAAAACAACATATAAGATGTGTCTAAACCTTAAGAAAGCTCACCAACCACATGAATTTAAAAAACATATGACAGCTGCAAATTTAGTGAGTGAAGTGCATTTCGAAAGCCACATCTCAAATTACTCATGCTTAAAACAATTTGAAGGTCCTCACACACTCCAAATATAACATATATGAAGTTCCAAAACAGATGAAGCTTAAATCCCAACTTAAATACAAAGTGACTTATGGTTTTGAAATTTATGAAATAAGTTGCAAAAAAACAAGTTTCAAAACAGTTTGAGCAGATGCACATCAAACAATCACTTATGATTTGAACAACATGAATTGAATACCAATAGACTCCTTAATCAAACTCACAACTGGTCTAGACAGCAGTACCACACCAAAATCAAACCAAACCTGCCACTTGAATGAAGGCTAACAAACCTACAACTGATTCTAAACAGGCCACTGACACAAATGCAACTTCGCATGATAATGCCTACATCAATCACTTAAATGCCAACTCCAATGCAAGTTTACTAACTTAGGGCAGTAGGCAACATAAGGAGCACAAGTGTTCTTTCTAAAACAGTTTGATAGTTATGGTATGCAAACATAGTTCAAGTACAAGAAAAAGATCTCTCGTTAATAAACAAATACATACACACACCACAAGTATAGAGCAAAATGAGTTACCACTCTGAGATTGATCATTATGTGTTGCACCCCAAAATTTGCCCTCTTTCAAGGCTTGACTCATTTCTTCATTTCTTTCAAATTCTTGATCAAGTGGAGTCCAAATTTGCAAAGCATGAGTCAAGATCACAAGTCCATAATTCAAGACTTCACCCATTTCAAGTTTAATGGTTCTAGGGAAATCCATCATGAATTCATGAATTAGAGGCAAGAATATTACAAAGAGAAATTTTATGACATTACAAAAATGTCATTTGTTGCAAGATTTCCAACTCTAAGTAATGTTTAGAAATTAATTTATTTCTAATCTTCATTAAAGTCTCTAATCAAATTCATGTTATGGTAATGCCACACCAAGTCCGCATTGTGCTTACAAACATCCAAGAAATATGCAAGAATTAAACCAAGATTGGAATGTTTTAAGACCAAGATTATGCATGTTTAATCATGGCAAAATAATCCCATGCAAGAGGTGAAAACTTCTTCATGTCACAAGATCACATGTCATAAGACAAAGGGAATAACATGTGACAATGCTTCTACATATCAGAATTTTCAAAATGCTGTCAAAGGTGGTAGCATTGACCACAAGAGCTGTCCAAGCACAAGCCAACAAAATGGGTGCAAGGCACAATATGCTGCAGAAAAAACAGCATAGGCAAAGTGCAACAGCAAAAATGCAGCATAGCTCTTGCATGGAAATAGAAAGAAAGAGAGTGACATGAGGAAATGTGGTAAGACACACTACTCCATGAAAAATCTGATATGTGGGAAGAAGAGAAAACCCTAGAGGGAAGAGATAAGAAGGAGGGGGCTGTAAACAAATTGATACACTCTTTACACATTCAACATATCACACACACATTGCAAAAACCAGAAAATAGAGAGAGCAAAACAATACCCTAAAAAACATAAAAATAGGAAGCTTTGCAAACCAAAAAAAGAGAGTGATATAGAACCAAGAGGATCATTAAGAAACAAAACCTTCATAACATAGAGGGAAGAGGAGTGAGGTACATTCAACCAAGACCAAGGAGGACTTGCAAGAAGGATAGAAAGCTCTTGGGTATCCATTTCCTCCAACCTTTCTCTCTTTATATTTTTGCTATTTACATTCATTTCATTTACTCTTTATGTGTTGTTGTATTGTATGCATCATGTAAAGTTCTAAGGGTTCCAAAAATACATTTTTAAGAACCAATAGAAAGGAAGAAAATCACAAAAGACAGCAAAAAATACAGCAAATACTGTATTTTTCGCTTCAGGTCACGGCGCGACACATGTTCGCGGCGCGAACTGTCAAAAACAGAATGTTCACTTTTCTCAGTTCGCGGCGCAAACACCCTTCGCGGGGCGAACTGATCAGTTTGTTTATTTTCTTGCTGTTTTTACCGTATGTTTTTTTTGCAAAGGGTGTTAACCCCATATGTTTGTATGGTTTTAGTATGTGAATATTGTTATTGTCCTTGTTGACTTTTGATTCCAAAAAACAATTTTCAAAAACAAACTCTCGATTTTATCGAGCCATTTTCGACCATGTAAGTCGGCCGCCTTGTGCGTCCGCCATCGACCTTGTTCGTGTCACCTCAAACCTTTTTAAGCAATTAAACCCTTGACCCAACGTCAAGCGGATTTTCTCAAACGATTGTTAAGCCAATTCACCATATTTAATAAAAGGGTAAAGTTCTCTTTGTATTGAACTAAAGAGAATGGATTGAGTGTAGACTTCTTCCTTTCCGAGCGTCGAGATACTCACTGTAGTGTGGGTGGTCTTGATACTTGTCTTTCAATACGAAGACGTTTTCATCCATACCTCTTTCTCCTAAAAAACCTCGGCCCCGTACCGAGTGCATTTTCAAAACACTTACAATAAATAAATCGATTCTCTTGGTATTGAACTAAAGAGAAAGGGTTGGGTGTAGAATTCTTCCTCTTCGAGTGTTGGGATATTCACTGTAGTGTGGGTGGTCTCGATACTTGTCTTTCAATACAAAGACGTGACTTTATCCGCCACCTATCTCCCTCTACAACTTCTTTCCGTAACCTTTGTCACCTAAAAACCTCGGTCCCGTACCGAGCGCATTTTTAAAACTCTTTTCATAACAAAAAATTGAATGGTCGTGGATCGGTTAGGCGTAGGCCTTCTCCTATCCCGAGTGCTGACGTTTACCGTAGGGTTCTCTGTCGCAAAAGCACTTACCATTCAAAACCAAAAATAATTAAATAAGAGAATGAAGTTCTCTTTGTATTGAACTAAAGAGAGAGGATTAAGTGTAGACTTCTTTCTCTCCGAGTGTCGAGATGCTCACTGTAGTGTGTGTGGTTTTGATACTCGTCTTTCAATACGAAGATGCTATGTTCGCCACACCCTTTCATAACAAAAACCTTGAGATGAAGAATTGGGTACTACCCGTAGGGGTTACTACCCGAGGACCTATCTCGCCCCTAAAAAACAATTCAACAAATCAAATGTGACAACTTGCCTCGCATGGCAAAAACTTATCTTTCGAAAAGGATATGATACGTCCATTCTACCGCAAACAGGTAATGTCTAAGTCTCCACCGAGCGAGCAGCAATACACCTAACTTCTAGAATGCGTGCGATAGCATCATCCATAAAAAACATCAACAAATCGTAGGTCGAACTACGACTGCTCTGATTCTTTACTTTTTCAAGTAAAGATACGTAGGCACAAGGGCCACAATCCTTGCCGAGAACATTCCCCCATATCTGTAGTTCCCTGAACTACGTCGACTCTGATTTTCTCATGTCTATCGAGAATACGTAGGCCTAGGACCGCTAAATCCTACCGAGTCCGTTCTTTCTCTTCCTTCCCCTGTTATCTCTCTTTTCCCAATTTCTAAACCCACTTTCTTTACCCTTTGGAACACACTTTTATAGCATAATATTTTAGCAAATAAATCACACATGACAAACAAATGGTTCCCATCGAGTACGATGGATGCGAGGGGTGCTAATACCTTCCCTTCGTATAACCGGCTTCCGAACCTGTTCTTGGTTGCGAGACCATCTTATCCGTTCTTTTCTTGAGGTTTTCTTGATATTTTCCTTTCCCCTCATGGGATAAATAAAATTCGGTGGCGACTCTTCTGTCCTTTCCTTTTCGCCTTCTCCGTTGTTGCGCGTATTTTTCGAGTAGCGACAGCTGGCGACTCTGCTGGGGATACCTAGCAAGCCAAACCTAGTTTGTTTGTTGCATTTGTGATTTATTTGCTTTGATGTTTTATTTTATATTATTATTGTGTTTCTTTCTAACCTGTTGGGTTTATTGGGATGGTTTATGAGGATAAAGCTTTCTACCCGAGCTTTCGAGTATACACTAAGATTAGGAGGTGGTTTCTTTCTAATTTGCGAGACGTAGGACTCGTTGAGTTGGATCGAATTCCACCGCTCAGATGAGACCCCGTTGGCAAGATTATGTCCTACGTGTAGTCGTAACGGTGTTTTATTTCCGATGTGGGATTCCGTGATTCTGAGGACCTCTTGTGGAACCTTATTCCAAAAGGTTACTAAAACATAACTCTGTGTTCATCCTTTTGAAGGGATTACCGTCTTACGAGTAGTCGTTATGATGAAAAACTTTTGAGGGTTAGTGCATGGGACTTTGTTTAAAAGCCTTTTGGGATGCCCTCTTATAAACCAATAGATTGCCCATCCAAGGTGAGAGATACCCTTTTGTTGTCTTACAGGATTTGTAACTTTAATTCTTGATGTGGATCTGTTCTCGTGTGCACTCATTGCATTGCATTTGCATAAGCATATCTGCATCATTTTGCATTTTCTTCCCTAACCAACGCCAAAAGCTTACCCATCCTTGTTCATAACCCGCAATTGGTTTCCCGACACTCCTACTAAACTCGTGAGAGCTGTGAAGTGTTTGAAGTAAAAGGAGCATAGACGCCTTGAAGTGCCAGTCAGATAAAGCAAGCAGAAGTAGCTATGCCAGAGAATGACCGCCAGAATGTTGATCCCCCACAAGGATTTATCATGATGAATAATCCATTGTATGATATTCCGCCGGATGGCCATCCTCCACAAGTAAATGTTCATACTCGAGCCCAGAGGATGCCAACAACCGATCCCATGGAAGAAAAGCTTCGCGCTCTTGAGGAGACAATTCAAGCTATGAGAGTGTCTGACATGCCCGGACTCGATGCTGTTGATATGTGTCTAGTGCTAGACTTGGTGATTCCTCCAAAATTCAAGGCACCCAACTTTGAGAAGTACATCAACTTTAGTTTCCCGAGGCGTCATTTGGTGATGTACTGTCGAAAAATGACCCCTTACACTCATGACGACAAGTTGATGATTCACTGTTTTCAAGAAAGTCTGAGTGGGGCATCATTAAGTTGGTACACAGATTTAGAAAGGAGTCATATCCAATCATGGAGGGACCTAGTTAGCGCTTTTCTAAAGTTTTACCAGTTCAACCTAGACACTATTCCCACCCGCATGCAGTTGCAAAGCCTTTCTCAGAATGAAAACGAACCTTTCAAGGGATATGCACAGCGGTGGAGAGAATTCGCAGCAAGAGTGCAACCACCACTCTAGGACAAGGAGCTGACTAAAATGTTCATCAACAGTTTACATGGCACTTATCTTGAAAGAATGGCTGGCTGTACGCCACCAAGCTTCTCTGACCTTGTGATTGTAGGAGAGCGCATCTAAAGCTACCTTAAAAATGGACAAATCCAAGACGCCTCAAGTAGTCAGGCCAGTGAGCTTGAATCTTTCGACGATTTCCATGAGGAAGAGAAGGATGAAACCAGCGCACTCATAGCAAACATTGGGTATCCTCATGATGAACCAGAAAAACTCTATGGTCCTTCATCTTCTCAACAGGCATCATTACAAGTGCCATGTTATCCTTATGAGAAATTAGCCATGCCTAAAGCTTCATTCCGTAAGCCATGGGTCGCTCATCATGCAAATCAACAAGCCCATGGCCGAGGATATTAGAATCAGCGTCGTAATCAGTATAGGCATAGCAACAACTTAGAAAGAAGAACTGCTCATCTTCGTTCAGTCCCTATGTCGCACAGTCAACATTTCCCACATCTGATTCAAAATTCATTTGTGGAACCCAAAACTCTTAAGCCTGTGTTAGAACCTTACCCTCCTGGGTACAATCCCAATGTTCAGTGTGGATATCATGGTGGATCCATGAGGCACTCGACTGAAGAATGCAAAGCCTTCCAGGCCAAAGTGCAACAATTGATTGACAAAGGGTACATATCATTTCCAGAGGGATGTTTGGTTGTCCATGTCAACCTCTCAGCTGTCTAAAGCTCGAAGATTTCAAAGGTCATCTCCTAAAGTCAGTGGTCTAGACAGGTAGACGTCCTCAACGTTGGCAGTCCTTGGGCACTTTTCATCATTTGCATTTGTAGTTTACTTCTTGTCAATTGCTACTTGTGTTTAATGGTGATATTAATGAAATGATTATGCATTTTCCGAATTGGTCACGTCGTATTCACTCATTATTTCCACTTATCACAGACACATACACTTTTATCCACTCCATTATATCACAGTTGTTTTAGCAAATATTGGAGGGAGGATGGCGAAAACGAAATACCCATAATTGCAAACCGTATGCTTTTGGATAGAATCTTGTCAATGATGTACATGCATTGTTTCAAATCCCCTAAACACCGGAGATATAAGGAGTTAATCCCTAGTCAACCACTTCGAGCCTAGAAGTAGGAGTTTCTTCAGACATTCAAACCCTTACACTCAACCTGGGGCAGGGTAGTGTTCAGTTAATCCAATCACGCACTCGAAATTCAAAAGACAAGACGGTCATTCATCAATGACCCGTGACGTGGTAGTCGCAATCCTCCAACAAAATATAAAAAAAAAATCAAAAACCTGCTAAGTCAAACACCTCAAAAGGGGACTTAGGCAAAATTAAGGCAATCCCGATGGATCTGATAAGCAAATCAGTCCATGCAAAGTTAGGGATCGAAAACAAAATCAAAAGAGGTCCTTAAACCCTCAGCAACAAAAAAAAATAGGATACAGTGGCCATTCAAATCAAAGGGTCACTGACATCCTTCAAAACAAAATAAAGTGGCTGCTATTTCAAGCAAACCTTGAACCATCAAGCTTACACCGTCAAGATAAGCATGTGCATAATTAACTAAATGTAGGTATGGAGATCTTCAAGAAGATGGGGTGGGTACAAATAATACTTTGATCCTAATATCCTTTGTTTCTATAACCGTGAACCAGACCACGTTACAACCCTCGAAAGACCTAATTGAGGCGAGGTTTATTCTAAAAGCATATTATCGCAAGGTTGCGTAACCTGACTCCCCACATATTTGCTAATCATCAGCATTGGTGTCAATATCCTTGCTATATCTTTCATACCAATCAAATTAGCACAACGTTTGGGCTAACGGTCCATTCGTCTCTCAATCACGACACTTAATAAATGACATTTCTTTCAAACTTGCATGAACGTCGCATTAAAATTATCATTCGTGAATAAACAATTTTAATTGCAAGTCAGTAGTTGGCATCAAGGAAATTCCAACACGAAGCAATCAAACAGGACTGAATTATTCAGAAGTCTGGATCAAAATCAAGTATACCTTGTCACCCTATGGATCTGGGGCATTGGCATCCAAGAGCATGGAATCAGTCAGTCAGAGGCAAATCCCCAAGCATCTATTGATTATGGGGAAAATCATTCAATAAGCGGTTGATCAGAAGTGAATTATCTCAAGATTCCACCAATCAGGGGCAGGCCATCCAGAGTTTCTTTGATTTGAGGATAAATCCCTCCAATGTTCAATTAGGATAAGTTAAGTCGCTTCAACGCTCTTTTAAGAGAAAACTACTTCAAAGAGTATATTGAAGCCAACCACTAAGAGTCGGTTAAACAACGATGAATCCTTTCGTGGTACAAACTCTGGGGTAAGCCATCTCGAGGTCGTCTCATGGCAAGCTACTCAAGCAAGTTCATCCTCATCAGCAATTGTTGGGTTCAAAACGAGTGTCGGGGAATCGTACCGTCACCTCACCCAATAACCTTAACCTTCCAAAAAGGCTTTACTGTCATTGGATCCGTCATCCCACAGCCTAAACCTGTCACCTACCAAAACAAACCAAACCTCCAAAGTCCAGTTCTTGTCTGGCAAACCTTTATACTAGTCCCATCTGGTCAACCCTTCATTAAACACCAATTCCCTTCTAATACATGTCAGCCCTTAAACCAGCTCCCATATGGTCACCCTTCCTTTAGCCTTCCGTTTAACCAGTCCTCGTCTGGCAAACACAATTTCAAATTCAGTCCTCGTCTGGAAAACCACAAAGTCAGTTCCCGTCTGACACCAAACCTAGAAGTCAGTTCTAGTCTGACAACTTAACCTTTTGCCACCAGTTCTGGTCTGGTAAACCTCATCCCAAAGTCCAGCTCCCATCTGGCAAACCACAAAATCAGCCCTCCTTTGACAACTTAACCTTTCGCCAACCAGTCCCATCTGGTCTACCCTTCGAATACCAGCCCTCATCTGGTACTTCCAACCCAAAGTCCAATTTACATTGGCAAACACCAAAAGTCCACCACGTCATCACCTGAATTCCCAATCACCTGCCTGCATCCATCATTATCATATGCATCATACGCATCGCATTCGACTTCATAAGCATCTTGCATCATATGCATACCTATAATCATATCATACTCCCCAGCTCTTGCATCTCCACTCTAGCATTTTCATTTGCATTTCCGTTTATGGAACATCATTATCATCAAGCATTCACATATGCCAGATCAGGTCCAGAATCAATTTCAAAGATTTTCAAGATCATTATCAGCCCAGTCAGGGGCGTTCTCCGCAAGACTGTGGGTGTTCCCCATGAAGTTGTGCAACTTTTGTTGGGTAAATTCAAGAGCTTCAACGCAATCAACAGCCCAGTCAGGGGCATTATTTGCAAAGACTGTGGGTCCTCCCACAAAACTCAAGATCACCAAAGCAAAATCCAGCACAGTCAGGGGCATCTTTTCAATACCATGGGTGTATTGCATGACGTATTTCAACCCCGTGGTTAATCAGATCTTCAAATCAATATTCAGCCCAGACAGGGGTATCTCCAGTAAAGTTATGGGCGATCCCCAGCAGTTTGAAACCCTGACAATCAAAGGATATCCTCAGCAGGTCAAGATTGACATCTCCAGCAGAGCAGGATCGTTTCTAGTGAGCGGGTGTGGGTTTATCCCTCAGCAGTGAAACGAATTCAGAAATTTATTTCCCCCATAGAGTTTGAACAACTGGCTCCTTTTCACCTCAGAGTCTAGGTCATTGACTCATTCCTCAAGCGGAAGTTATATTTGTTGAGTTTATTGCTCATTTCCCCAAGAAAAGGTTGATATTGGTTCCCTCATTGTCTAATCCCCTGCAGGGTGGATTTGCTCTTAGTGGAACAATTTTACCCAGAAGTTTGCTCAGAAGACCATCCAGGATTTGTTTTCCCCAACGTTTATGCTAGATGTGTCTAGTCTTTTCCCCGGCGGAATTAATCCTTTCTCTTTGGCATTTATTTTGCTAAAGTGTTTCCTTTGCATTTGCATCATACATAACATCCTCCCAAACGCGTAGCATTTCCATTTCGTATGGAGCATTACGCCATATTCAAACATATGCATGTAAAACATAAGCCGGGTTGCCACCCCTTTGTTTTCAAGCATATCTCCAGCGGTTATCAGTATATTTCTCAATCCTACGTGGTATCCAGACCTCCAGCCAGGTCATTGATAAATGTGTTCATCTTATCGGTCTCCCTAGCGGAGTCTATTTATTCAAGTTCATGTTTCCCCAACAGATTTCTTCACCCAGATGGTGAATCGATGAATGTTCTTCTGAACTTAGGGTTGAGCCGACCTTTAGGTTCGATGATCGCTTTTTAGCAAAATGAAGTGACGGTGAAGTCAAACGATTTTGATAGCTAGCGGCGAAGTTAGATCCTATTAAAAAATTGACGACGAAGTCAGATTATTAAAAAATTGACGACGAAGTCAGATTATTAAAAAATTGAAGACGAGGTCAGATTATGAAGAGAATTGACGACGAGGTCAGATTATGAAGAGAATTGACGACGAGGTCAGATTTTGAAGAGAAATGACGACGAAGTCAGATTATGTAGAGAATTGACGACGAAGTCAGATTATGAAGAGAATTGACGACGAGGTCAGATTATGAAGAGAAATGACGACGAGGTCAGATTATGAAGAGAATTGACGACGAGGTCAGATTATGAAGAGAATTGACGACGAGGTCAGATTATGAAGAGAATTGACGACGAGGTCAGATTATGAAGAGAATTGACGACGAAGTCAGATTATGAAGACAATTGACGACGAGGTCAGATTATGAAGAGAATTGACGACGAGGTCAGGTCATGTTGGGAATCGACGGCAAAGTCAGATCCTGAAGAAAGTTGACGGCGAAGTCAGGTCATTGGGAGTTGACGGCGAAGTCAGATTATGGAAGGGTGACGGCGAAATCAGGTGTCCTACCAATTTGATGTTAAGGAATGACAGCGAAGTCAGGTGTTTTGCCAAATTTTATGTGGAGAATTGATGGCGAAGTCAGATCATGTAGAGGGTTGACGGCAACGTCAAAATGGTTTGAGAAATAACGGCGAAGTCAGATGATTTTAATTGACGACGAAGTCAGATTATGTTGTATGTTGATGGCGAAGTCAGAGGATATGGAGGACTGCTGGCGAGATCAGATGTTCTACCAATCAGATGTTTTTATAGATTATGTTGAATATTGACGGTGAGGTCAGATCTCACAGATTTGATGTTGAGTTCCGACGGCAAAGTTAGAATGCTATTAAGAGCTGACGGCAAGGTCAGGTGTTTGTATTTGATCAACCACTGATGGCGAAGTCAGATGTTCTACCTGTTATAGGTGCCTGACAGCGATGTCAGAGGTTTCATTCTACGGTTGACAAATTTTTGGGTTCTTTTGTATTCAATCACCTTTTACCTCGAATGTTTGAAAACGTTTGCTTTTCATCCCTTCAGGTCCAAGTCGTTTGAATAGGGGCAACTGTTGCACCCCAAAATTTGCCCTCTTTCAAGGCTTGACTCATTTCTTCATTTCTTTCAAATTCTTGATCAAGTGGAGTCCAAATTTGCAAAGCATGAGTCAAGATCACAAGTCCATAATTCAAGACTTCACCCATTTCAAGTTTAATGGTTCTAGGGAAATCCATCATGACTTCATGAATTAGAGGCAAGAATATTACAAAGAGAAATTTTATGACATTACAAGAATGTCATTTGTTGCAAGATTTCCAACTCTAAGTAATGTTTAGAAATTAATTTATTTCTAATCTTCATTCAAGTCTCTAATCAAATTCATGTTATGGTAATGCCACACCAAGTCCACATTGTGCTTACAAACATCCAAGAAATATGCAAGAATTAAACCAAGATTGGAATGTTTTAAGACCAAGATTATGCATGTTTAATCATGGCAAAATAATCCCATGCAAGAGGTGACAAACTTCTTCATGTCACAAGATCACATGTCACAAGACAAAGGGAATAACATGTGACAATGCTTCTACATATCAGAATTTTCAAAATGTTGTCAAAGGTGGTAGCATTGACCACAAGAGTTGTCCAAGCACAAGCCAATAAAATGGGTGCAAGGCACAATGTGCTGCAGAAAAAACAGCATAGGCAAAGTGCAACAGCAAAAATGCAGCATAGCTCTTGCATGGAAATAGAAAGAAAGAGAGTGACATGAGGAAATGTGGTAAGACACACTACTCCATGAAAAATCTGATATGTGGGAAGAAGAGAAAACCCTAGAGGGAAGAGATAAGAAGGAGGGGGCTGTAAACAAATTGATACACTCTTTACACATTCAACATATCACACACACATTGCAAAAACCAGAAAATAGAGAGAGCAAAACAATACCCTAAAAAACATAAAAATAGGAAGCTTTGCAAACCAAAAAAAGAGAGTGATATAGAACCAAGAGGATCATTAAGAAACAAAACCTTCACAACATAGAGGGAAGAGGAGTGAGGTACATTCAACCAAGACCAAGGAGGACTTGCAAGAAGGATAGAAAGCTCTTAGGTATCCATTTCCTCCAACCTTTCTCTCTTTATATTTTTGCTATTTACATTCATTTTGTTTACTCTTTTATGTGTTGTTGTATTGTATGCATCATGTAAACTTCTAAGGGTTCCAAAAAAACATTTTTAAGAACCAATAGAAAGGAAGAAAATCACAAAAGACAGCAAAAAAAACAGCAAATACTGTATTTTTCGCTTCAGGTCGCGGCGCGACCCATGTTCGCGGCGCGAACTGTCAAAAACAGAATGTTCACTTTTCTCAGTTCGCGGCGGGAACACCCTTCGCGGCGCGAACTGATCAGTTTGTTTATTTTCTTGCTGTTTTTACCTTATGTTTTTTTTGCAAAGGGTATTAACCCCATATGTTTGTATGGTTTTAGTATGTGAATATTGTTATTGTCCTTGTTGACTTTTGATTCCAAAAAACATTTTTCAAAAACAAACTCTCGATTTTATCGAGCCATTTTCGACCATGTAAGTCGGCCGCCTTGTGCGTCCGCCATCGACCTTGTTCGTGTCACCTCAAACCTTTTTAAGCAATTAAACCCTTAACCCAACGTCAAGCGGATTTTCTCAAACGATTGTTAAGCCAATTCACCATATTTAATAAAAGGGTAAAGTTCTCTTTGTATTGAACTAAAGAGAATGGATTGAGTGTAGACTTCTTCCTTTCCGAGCGTCGAGATACTCACTGTAGTGTGGGTAGTCTTGATACTTGTCTTTCAATACGAAGACGTTTTCATCCACACCTCTTTCTCCTAAAAAAACCTCGGCCCCGTACCGAGTGCATTTTCAAAACACTTACAATAAATAAATCGATTCTCTTGGTATTGAACTAAAGAGAGAGGGTTGGGTGTAGAATTCTTCCTCTTCGAGTGTTGGGATTTTCACTGTAGTGTGGGTGGTCTCGATACTCGTCTTTCAATACAAAGACGTGACTTTATCCGCCACCTATCTCCCTCTACAACTTCTTTCCGTAACCTTTGTCACCTAAAAACCTCGGTCCCGTACCGAGCGCATTTTTAAAACTCTTTTCATAACAAAAAATTGAATGGTCGTGGATTGGTTAGGCGTAGGCCTTCTCCTATCCCGAGTGCTGACGTTTACCGTAGGGTTCTCTGTCGCAAAAGCACTTACCATTCAAAACCAAAAATACTTAAATAAGAGAATGAAGTTCTCTTTGTATTGAACTAAAGAGAGAGGATTAAGTGTAGACTTCTTTCTCTCCGAGTGTCGAGATGCTCACTGTAGTGTGTGTGGTTTTGATACTCGTCTTTCAATACGAAGATGCTATGTTCGCCACACCCTTTCATAACAAAAACCTTGAGATGAAGAATTGGGTACTACCCGTAGGGGTTACTATCCGAGGACCTATCTCGCCCCTAAAAAACAATTCAACAAATCAAATGTGACATCTTGCCTCGCATGGCGAAAACTTATCTTTCGAAAAGGATATGATACGTCCATTCTACCGTAAACAGGTATGTCTAAGTCTCCACCGAGCGAGCAGCAATACACCTAACTGCTAGAATGCGTACGATAGCATCATCCATAAAAACATCAACAAATCGTAGGCCGAACTACGGCTGCTCTGATTCTTTATTTTTTCAAGTAAAGATACGTAGGCACAAGGGCCACAATCCTTGCCGAGCACATTCCCCCATATCTGTAGTTCCCCGAACTACGTCGACTCTGATTTTCTCATGTCTATCGAGAATACGTAGGCCTAGGACCGCGAAGTCCTACCGAGTCTGTTCTTTCTCTTCCTTCCCCTGTTATCTCTCTTTTCGCAATTTCTAAACCCACTTTCTTTACCCTTTGGAACACACTTTTATAGCATAATCTTTTAGCAAATAAATCACACATGACAAAAAAATGGTTCCCATCGAGTACGATGGATGCGAGGGGTGCTAATACCTTCCCTTCGCATAACCGGCTTCTGAACCTGTTCTTGGTTGCGAGACCATCTTATCCGTTCTTTTCTTATGGTTTTCTCGATATTTTCCTTTCCCCTCATGGGATAAATAAAATTTGATGGCGACTCTTATGTCCTTTCCTTTTCGCCTTCTCCGTCGTTGCGCGTATTTTTCGAGTAGCGACATTATGCAAGTAAACATGATTTTGGTATGTGGTCATGACAGTTTTGGCTCAAAATGCAATTAAGTGGTGAAATGAAGATAAATGTAATCTTAGACCAAACCAAACATGTACACACCTGAGAATCAAACATGTGAGTGAGTTACAACTCTAAAATCATGTATACACAAACAGAAAAAACAAATTGAGCATGCTGTGGCAGATTTAGTGTGTAAGTGTGATTGGAATGTGAAATATGAAAATAAGCCAGGATAGCACAAGTAATCAGTATGCACACACCAAAAAAGTCATCATAAAGGTGTTTTAGGTTCATGGAAGAGCTTGTGTCAAGTAGTATGAAAATTGGTGTGTTGGTGCAAAAGTTGGAAAATTCTGCCTATGCAAGACATTCACCACAACAGGGCAATTTTAAGGCAATGATTTCTTTCATGAAAAGGAGGTTATATACACATTATGATGATGCTAACAAATGAGATGCAACTCAGAAAATGAGTGAAATCTTTACCAAAACAGAAATTACATTTTGAAGCTTATGTCATATAAGAACAACAATTTGAACATACAATAAGCCATAACCATGACAGTTGGAGAAATTGAGATCATGCACAAGCTTTAAATGGATATGATAAAGATTTAATGCACACAAATCAAGTAAAACATGCTTGAAACAGAAAGTGATATATTTGGTCTCATGGTATTTTGAAGAAAAATGCAAGAGAGGCATGGTGAGGCAGCTTGAACATTTAGACAGATTTTGAGCACAACAACAACATACACATTCTTGAAATAGGTAAATAAGTGAGTCTCTAAGCATAGAGTCAAGCAAAAGCACATCAAGGTAAAAATGACATATTAAACCAAATTGGACAGCAAAATCAAACATGTCTCACAAGACAACCCTAATGACTAAGCTTCAAACTTCTCATATCTTCACCAACACAAGCATTATGAACAAAATCAAACATTGACCAAAGACTTAAGACATGAAGAATAGCAAGTATAACCACTTAAGAACCACTTCAAAGCAATGATAGACAAGACAAACATGAAATCATCATAATGAAAACAAAAGGCCACATTGATTCACACATGATCAAGGGCAAGGGGGGATCTGTGAGCAACTTACAAGTTATCTACATATCCTAATAGTGAGCTAGGTTTATAGTTCTAGGGCAAGCATACCACTTTCTCAAGGTTGGATCCTAAATCTACCAAATGACCAAAACCTCACTAACAAGTCTAAACATGATAATAAGGCACAAACTTGCAATCTATCATCCATATATCATTTACAAATGACAATATATTTGACAAAATAAGCATTATGGTCATAAAACTAGGATTCTTGACAAAGAAACACAATAGGGAAGCCATGGTATGTTTTCACACAAACCACCACAAAATGACAATACATGACAATGTATGATTTATAGATAGTTAGAACATCACATACCTCTTGTTGACCAGCCTTGAACAAGCTAAAAAGCTTACAAACCCAGAGATGCTCCTTCCTTTGCAATGATATGAAGCTTACTTCCTCTTGAACCAAACTTCAAGACAGTTAGAGTTAGGTGATTCCCATTTGATTCTCAATGCTTTGGACAGTGGTAATATGACATATGTGAGGTGTGTGGATTGTTAGAACAGCTAGAACAAGCCTAGCCAAGGATTTGGCAAGTTTTGAGTATGGTGGTCAAACTTTCTTGGTGTGGAAGTTGACTTTTTGCAAAATGGTAGTTTTGAGAGATTAGAGGGTATAGACACCTTCTATACTATATTTAGGGATTGTGTGGATGTTTTTTAGAGGTTTAGAACTGATGGAACTGGTCTTGAGCAGAGTTTTGCTCAAGACAGCTTTTTGGTGAAAATGGAGATTGAGGTTTTTGAAATTCTTGAGGAATGAGAGGAGAATGAGAGCTATGTTTTCTCTGTTTTTTTGAGATTGCTCTGGTGTCCTTAAACTCATAGAAGAGGCCTCTATTTATAGCCAAACAAGAATGAGGGCAACCTTGGTCATTTTCCATTTTTGGAGGGAGACTTGGAAGAAAATCTTGCCAAATCTTATGGAAACCTCTTCACATTAACTCCTTGGATCAAGGAAAGCAAATATCATATGTAATGAGAGGGATGAGGTGACAGGAGAGAGCTATGAGTGTAGGGGGGCTACAGCTGCACACATCATCAAAAGTTTCTCTTTCCTCCCTTTATATGATTAAAATAATAGCAACTTGGTTGCAAGTGGCAAAGCCTCCAATTCTTCCCTCCTTCTGGTTTTCTCTTCATCTACACTTTATATTATCAGTTTGAATCATGTTCCAAGGGCTGAGAATGGCTCAAGTTATGAAAATCCAAATTTGAGAATTCTTGACAAAGTGATTTCAAGTGTGACAGGCCCAACTTCTATAGTGCATAACTTCCTGCTCAATCATGCTATTGAGGAGTTCTACCACAATTTGGAAAGCCCTTAAGTAGCTCTATAACTTTCATGTTTTGGGAATTTCCAAATTCTTGATGGAACTAGGTTGAAAAACCCTATAAAGTTTCTGAAAAAACCACTTAAAAATGCCAAATAACTTAGAATTTTCCTAAGTTATTTCCCCCTTAAAAATGAATTTTTCCATAACTCCAATTCTATGCCTTTTTTTATCATGTAACACTTTGAGGATTTTGTAGGATTTGTCAAGAGCTTTTCAATGAGATTTGAACCACCTCATTTGGATGTGTGGTTGAGGAGTTATGGTCTTTCCCTTTTCGAAACCCTAATTCCCGATTTTTGCAATTACTTCTTAACCCTTGATCCAATGGTCATGAAATTTTATGGAGAGGTGTAACATGACATAAGGAATATTTTTTATTCACACCTTGAAGTCAACTTCCTTATTGTTAAAGAGTTGACTTTTCGGTCAACCGTTCGATCAATCAGTGCCTACCGAGTCGACCGTTGATGATCCGGACTTCCTGTGGACTTGAAACTCTTTGGATGGACTTTAATAAGCCATAGGAACTTAATGGACCAAGATCCAACCATTGAAGCATTCTTTAAACCAAAAGTCAAACTATAGTTGACTTTTTCTCGTCGAAAACCCTAATCGGGTACCTTAAATTGCACTGTTCTTAATTCCCTGGTAACCGCATCAAGTTGAATCCATAATTGATCCAATGTTGTATTCTTGATGATGTGGAGACTTATTTGAAGTTGAATCAATCCAAAACATTGATTGATCAGACCACTGAAGTCTCGATTTTGACGGTACGGAGCCCTAATTCATCTGTATCTTAACAAAGATAAACTGAAAATGGGTTAAGGTTAGTTAAACAAGTGAATATGATCCTAAAATGATGATGAGGATCTAAGGGTCAAAATTTGGGGTGCAACAGATGCCCATATTTAAATATCTTCACTAGATGGCAATGAGAGATGACAATCCTCATAGAATCGTAGTGAAAGGTATTTAAATATAGCAAACCAGAAATTTTGTCCCTTAGATCCGATGGTATGCCAAAGGACAAATGCGAATATGCCATGAATCTAAATGATGTTATATGATGCTTGAATGCATGACAGATGCAAACACACGAGCAAAGATAAAAGAACGACAATACAACGAGTAACCACTCACGAGGACCCAACACACTAGGGGAAAAATTCCAAGTGAAGTAAACAAGATAGTTCAAACATGACTAACGATGTTGTTCAAGGGAATCTTTCACACAGGGGGCACGGATTCCACCAGGGAAGACACATCTTCACTAGGGAAAAGAAGATATGAGCCTTACTGGGAATAACCAGACGAGGAAGTCCACCGGGGAAAACAACAATTCTTCACTAGGGAAGCGAAAGAAAAGAAAAGCAAACCACACTGGGGAGGAAACCCACTAGGGAAGACTTCTGGGGAATAATTCCACTGGGGAAGCAGAACTTCACCGGGGAAAAGACGGAACAAACACGAATCTCACTGGGGATAACCAGATGAGAAATTTTCCTATAACGAAGAGTTCAAACGAGATCTTTAGGAAAAGGTTAGAAACAAGACCGGACACGCCGGGGAAACTAGTATCCACTAGTTCTCCGAGACTCGACTGGGAAAGCAAAAGCTTCAAATAGGGAGACTGGCGACGACCAGAACCATGAATAACTTCAAGCAGTGCTAGTTTCCACTAGACTTATTAGGGATATGGTGACGACCAAATCAATAACGGTTTCCAAGAAGTGCTAAACATTACCAAACTTCCTGGGGATATGGTGACGACCAAATCAAAGTTCCAATTACAATTGAGAATTCCAAACAAGGTTGTTAGAACAACATGACTCTGGCTGGGGAAGTTAGTAACAATTAACTTTCGGCACTAATAACGATTAGTTTTCAAGCAATGACAGTAACCACTGGATTTAGAGGGGACTGGTGATAACCAAATCAGGATATACCAATAATAATTGGTTTTGGATGATGCTAGTAACCACTAGACTTAACTGGAAAATTTGGTGACGACCGAATCCAAGGAGGCCAATGACCATTGGATTTTCAAGGAATTTGGTAACGACCAGACCAATGCGGTGATAACAATCTGCTTTAAGCGATGCCAATAATCATTGGACTTAGACCGATTGGTGATGACCAACTCAGGTATACCAATAACGATTGGTTCTGGATAATGCTAGTAACCACTAGATTTTCCAAACGAGGCTAGTGACCACTAGACTTATAGAGATTGGTAATAACCGAATCAAGAGGTACCAATAACAATTGAATCTGAAGGTAATACTAGTAACTACTAGATTCAGAGAGATTGGTAATAACCAAATCAAAAGGCACCAATAACAATTGGATCCCGGCGATGTCAATAACTATTGGACTTTTAGGGAATTTTGGTGACGACCACCTCCAATATCAATGACCATTGGTTTTTAGAAGGCAATACTAGTAACCACTAGATTTTTAGCATAGATTGGTGAAAACCGAATCAAAAGGACTCCAATAACGATTGGTTGGCTTTATAACAGAATCAGTGACGACTGGGTTTGGAAAATTGTTGGTGACGACCAAGTCAAGGTACCGAACCTAATTAGTCCTGAATGCGTGCTAGTGGCCACTAGTCTTTCAAAGATTATTGGTAACAACCAAATCAAAGATGAATATTGGTAACAACCCCCCATTTGTGTAAATTGGATATGGCTAGTCACCACTAGCTTCCCAGAGAAGATAAGGAAACCCCAGGATATCAACTTTGAAGCAAACTTGTTACAATAGATCAAAGATAATGGTAACGACCAAAGGATCTCAAAGGCAACAACCAGACAAGCAAAGACCAAAACCAAAATGCAAACAAATGTGTATGCTGGTATGATGTTGTATGTAGAATGCAGACCGACCCGCAGGAACAAAGGAAAGCAAAACAAAGAAAGCAAAGAGAGAACTCGTCACGTTGAGTTTCAAAGTGCTTCAAGTCAGGCGACACCTTCTTCTTCGGTGTAGATAACGGTCTTTCTCAATAATATCCTCGTAATTTTGTAGAGAAGAAGTCTTGGCTTCAGAGCCGGAATTGCTGTCGGACGCATCTAGCTTGGTCAAAGGTAACAGCAACTTCCACAACTTTGAGAACTGTGTAATATCATCAGATTACCTCTAGAACTTTTCAATCATTTTGTCAAATTGTGTTTTTCTTTTTTAAAACAAAATTTTAAATTTTTCAAAACACCTTGCTTTCATGAAAATTCTTATTAATAAATAAGTGAAATTGCATAACAAAAACAGAGGATCATCACAATGATTTGGCCAAAGGTCTGATTTTATTGATAGACAAGAACTTTACAAAGCCTTGGGAACTTTATATATTTGAAAAATGGCAAACAGAAAAGGTTACAGAATCCCATAATAATCCGGTTCCTCTAACTGTCAGTTCACTCGCTTCGCTGCTTCTGACGAGAATGACAGACGTTGATCTTTCTTCTGACATCTTGTACAAGACTCTGTCCCAGCGTTCGCCTGCTTTCAAACATTGGGCCTTCATCTTGATGAAGCACTGAAATCTCCTTTCTAGGTATTTTACTTCAGGCGTAGTATTTTCTCACTGCGTCTGAGTTGATGGGATACTTGAGTTGTTCGCCATCCATAGTTTCAAGAATTAAAGATCCTCCGGAGAAGACAGTTTTCACAACGAAAGGGCCATCGTAGTTGGGCATCCATTTGTCGCGCATATCCTTTTGAGTTGGTAGGATTTTTCTAAGCACAAGCTCTCCTTCCCTATACTCTTTGGGACGAACCCTTTTGTTGAACACTCTGATCATCCTTTGTTGATAGATTTGACTGTGACACATGGCCGTCATTCTTTTTTCGTCAATGAGGTTCAATGAGTCGAATCTTTCTTTTATCCATTCGTCTTCATCAAGCTTTGCTTCCGTCAAGATCTTCAAGGAAGGTATTTTGACTTCAATGGGTAGCACAACGTCCATCCCATACACTAAGGAAAAGGGAGTTGCCCCTGTCGAAGTGCGCACTGATGTTCGGTATCCATGAAGAGCAAATGGTAACATCTCGTGCCAATCTTTGTAAGTTACGACCATCTTTTGTATTATCTTTTTGATGTTTTTGTTTGCAGCTTCAACTGCACCATTCATCTTAGGTCTGTAAGGAGACGAATTGTGATGTTTGATCTTGAAATCGTTACAAAGTTCCTTCATCGTTTTGTTGTTCAGATTCGACCCATTGTCAGTGATGATCTGGTTAGGGATACCATATCGGCATATGATCTCTTTTTTGATGAAGCGAGCAACCACTTGCTTTGTCATGTTCGCATACGACGCTGCTTCCACCCATTTGGTGAAGTAATCAATTGCGACAAGGATGAAGCGATGGTCGTTGGAAGCCTTTGGCTTTATTGCCCCAATCATATATATGCCCCACATCGCAAAAGGCCATGGTGATGTCATCACATTGAGAGGATGTGGAGGGACATGCACTTTATCAGCATAGACTTGACATTTATGACACCTTCGAGCGAAGAGTATGCAATCCGTCTCCAAGGTTAACCAGAAGTAGCCTGCTCTTAAGATTTTTTTAGCCATGGCGTGACCGTTGGCATGGGTGCCGAAGGTTCCTTCGTATACTTCAGTCATTATGAGATTCACCTCGTTTTCATCGACACATCGGAGTAAAACCATGTCATGATTTCTTTTGTACAAAGTACCATTGCTAATGAAGAATTTAGATGACAATCTTCGTATTTCTCTTTTGTCAATTGTGGACGCGTCAGCGGGATACTCTTGATTTTGAAGAAAATTCTTGATATCGTGAAACCACGGCTTCTCATCAGATTCTTCATCTATTGCCATGACGTATGCGGGTATTGTCCTTCTTTCGATGCGGATCAGAGGTGCCTCGTTGACAAACTGGACCCTCCACATTGATGCCATCATGGCTAGCGCATCGGCAATGTGATTTTCTGCTCTTGGTACATGCTTGAAGGTAATTTCATCAAAATATTCAGCCATCTCCAAGATATGAGTCTTGTAAGGGATCAACTTTTCATCCCTGGTTTCCCATTCTCCTTTGAGTTGGTAGATCACTAAAGTAGAATCACCAATTACTTCCAAGATTTTGATGCGAAGATCGATGGCAGCTTCCAACCCTAAGATGCAGGCTTCATACTCGGCTATGTTGTTTGTACATGAGAAACAAAGTCGTGTTGTGACGGAAGTGTACCCTCCAGTTGGATTTTTCAGAAAAGCTCTGACACCATGTCCATTCTTGTTCGATGCTCCATCAAACATCATTTCCCAACGGGATCCAGGCTCGGGACCTTCTTCCAGACCAGACTCTGGTCTCGTGCGCTGAATATACATCACATCTTCATCAGGGAAATCAAATTTGAGTGGATGATAATCCTCCATAGGATGCTCTGCAAGGTGTTCTGACAAGACACTTCCTTTGATAGATTTCTGAGCAACATATTGAATATCATACTCTGATAAGAGCATATGCCATCGGGCTAATCTTCCTGTTTGAGCTGGCTTTTCAAAGATGTACTTGATGGGGTCCATCTTAGAAATCAGCATCGTAGTGTGACAAATCATGTACTGCCTCAGACGCTTGGCAGCCCATGCTAACGCACAACAGGATTTTTCCAGGGGAGAGTAACGACTCTCGCAATCAGTGAACTTCTTGCTTAGATAATAGATTGCGTGTTCTTTCTTTTCTGACTCATCAGTTTGGCCTAAGACGCAGCCCATTGAATCTTCTAGCACTGTCATATACATGAACAAAGGCCTTCCGGGTACAGGAGGAATCAGCACCGGAGGTTCTTGTAAGTACTGCTTGATCTTCTCAAATGCGTCCTGGTAGTTTTCATTCCATACCACTGTTTGATCTTTTCGTAACAACTTGAAGATCGGCGTGCAAGTAGGAGTCAAATTGGAGATGAATCTGGAGATGTAATTCAGACGTCCGAGGAAGCCTCTGACTTGTTTCTCTGTTTTGGGAGTAGGCATCTCCTGGATTGCTTTAACCTTGTCGGGGTCTACTTCAATTCCTTGTTGACTAACGATGAAACCAAGTAACTTTCCTGAGCGAACTCCGAAGGTACATTTTGCTGGATTTAACCTTAGTTGATACCTTCGGAGTCTCTCGAATAGCTTCAGCAGACGATCCAAGTGGTCTTCTTCACTTTGGGATTTTGCGATCATATCATCCACGTATACTTCGATTTCTTTGTGCATCATATCATGAAAGAGTGTGACCATAGCTCTCTGATACGTTGCCCCTGCGTTCTTCAAACCAAAAGGCATGACCTTATAACAATAGGTGCACCAAGGTGTGATGAAGGTTGTTTTCTCCATGTCATCTGGATCCATCTTTATCTGATTATAACCAGAAAATCCATCCATAAATGAGAATACTGCGAAGCTTGCCGTGTTATCCACCAAAGTGTCAATGTGTGGTAGAGGGAAGTCGTCCTTTGGACTTGCTTTGTTTAAATCCCTGTAATTGACGCACATCCTGACCTTGCCATTCTTCTTCGGGACTGGTACAATGTTTGCCACCCATTCTGGATACTTAGATACTGCTAAAACGCCGGCGTCAATTTGCTTTTTGACCTCATCTTGGATTTTAAGAGCCATGTATGGTCTTGACCTGCGAAGCTTTTGTTTTACCGGAGGACATTCTGGCTTCAGGGGGAGCTTGTGCATGACAATGTCAATATCCAACCCTGGCATATCTTGGTAAGACCAAGCAAATATGTCGACATAACCTCTGAGGATCGCTATCATCTTGTCTTTGATCTCTGGCCTTAATGATGCCCCAGTCTTGATTTCTCTTTTGTCTTCTTCTGACCCCAAATTGATGACTTCAGTCTGCTCTTTGTGGGGCTGGAGATAAACATCTTCGTATTCAGCCATTCTCTTCAACTCTTCTGGGACTTCTAACTCTTCATCATTTTCTTCTTCAGCTTGAAAGACAGATGAACTGCTAGTAAAAGGAGCCGAAGGATCATAGGATTCTGTGGTTGATGGAGGTATTCTTCATGTTTTATTTTGGAATAATTAGGCACACACACACAGACATGCAGATGAAGGGTTGTTTTTATTTTTTTCAAAAAGATTGCCATTTTTCTTTTAACAAAAAGAGTGAAAATGATGCGCAAGACAATAAGCAAGAGTTTTAACAAAAACACTTTTTCATTAATGATTTTCAAATTTGCAAAGTGGCCCAATACAAAATAATTCGCAAGCCTTGGGCAAGACTAGGAATTTTTAAAGAAAAACACAAAGCTAACAAGCAGAGTGAATTATTCTAAAGGTAAAAAGATGGGAACTTCCACGGCCTCCCAGTTGCGCAACGCTGCTCTTCCCCTAGTTATTAGATGATCCAGATTACCATCTTCATCTTCAGCAATAATGGCATTGACTTGCACGCCGCCACTGGTGAATATCTCATTCAAAGACTTCTTCTTCGTGGTGCTTTCTTCTGGCTCGCCTTCTAGAGTTGGTTTGTAACCCAACCCTTGTCGATTATTTTTCGCTCGAGCGTTGACTTCGATGACCTCTCCCCATCCCAATGGGACTCCAGCTTCCAGTGATGCCTTAATACTTTGAGCAGAGGTAAATGATGGCCCATGGGTTATGTCTGATTCATCAACTAGAACAGCGTGAGCTATTTCTAGTGCTTGGAAGGCCGTCTCGAGGGAATCTTCATCATCCTAAATATACTAGAACGATGATAAGTTGCTCACCATTAAGTCTTCTTCTCCATGAACGATGACCAGCTGGTCATCCACAATAAACTTCATTTTCTGGTGGAGAGTATAAGTGACAGCGCCAGCTGTGTGAATCCATGGTATTCCCAGTAGAAAACTGTAGACCGGATTAATGTCCATCACCTGGAAGGTGACTTCGAAGATTTGTGGTCCAATTAGGATAGGAAGATCGACTTCTCCTATCACGGTTCTCCTGGATCCATCAAATGCCTTGACTATGAGTGAAGTTGGTCTCATGGTAGCACCTTGATACGCTAGCTTGGCCAAAGTCCTTTTAGGCATTACGTTGAGTGTTGATCCTGTGTCAACAAGAATTCGGGACATTGTATCCTCTTCACATTTGACTGACACATGTAGAGCACGATTGTGCTTACGCTTCTCAACTGTTAAATCGTTATCATCAAAGCTCAATGTGTTGCAGGCAGTGATATTTTCTACAATGGAGTCAAACTGCCCCACTATGATATCTTTAGTAACATGGGCTTGTGTCAGGATTTTGAGCAACGCCTGGCGGTGTGCTGGAGAGCTTAAAAGCAAAGCCATGACCGAGATCTTAGAGGGTGTTTGATTTAGTTGGTCCACCACCCTATAATCACTTCGTTTGATGATTCTTAAGAATTCTTCTTCATCGTTCTTGAGACTTTCTTTTCCTTTAACTAAAGGTTCTTTAGTGGCGACTACCTCGGGTACGGGTTTCTGAGGAACAAGAACTTTTTGAACAGCAATTGCTGGTGGAGGAGCCACATTATATGTTTGAGGTTGGTAGATGCGACCACTCTGGGTCATTTTGCTTCCATCGGCAATGTTGGCCACATTTACTGGTTTCTTTTCTTTGAAAATCCCCTCGCACCATGAATAGTCTTGTTTTGGTGTCACGACTCTTGGGTGAGGCTTGGGTCCTCCCCTCGGCTCAAACCTGGTCTATCCCCTCCCAAATTTTGGGGGTGCATCGTCGCGGAATACTGGCTGGACGTTCTTGTAGTTTTTGTTGTTGTTATCATCCCTGAATACAACTCTTTTATTGGGCTTTTCTGGCATGTTAAACACAGGTTCAATGACTGCCACATCTTCTTCCTTTTTCCGGTGAGCGGTTTCTATCATCCCCTGTTCAATCATTTCCTGGATGTCTTTTTTCACGGCGTCAAAACCCTCAGGATTCAGCATACATTCTTTGCAATCTTCGTGAGATGTCTTAAGCGACCATGCCTGAGCAAGGCATTTGTGTAGGTCTGCTAATGGAACTTTGATCTCACCAACAGTGGTAACTTTCTTGTCTTCTGATCCCTCCTCTTCTTCAGTAATGGCGTTGACTCCACCATGATTTGGCAGAGGGTTTCTCTTTACGTTGGGATGATTATCTTCGAAGGATAGAATTCTTTTTTCAATTAGTTTGTGAACTAGATGCTGAAGGGCGAAACAACCTTCGAGATCGTGGCCTGGAGCATTCTCATGAAATGGGCAGCGAGCATTTGCATTGTAATAGAACGGGAGTGGATTAGGTGGAGCACCTAATTTTCTTGTTTTGACCAGCCCTCTTTCTATTAACATGGGAAACAGTTCGGTGTAGCTCATTGGAATAGGCTGTATCTTTGGCTTATTTGCTTGATAATTTGCCCTCGGAGCCCTGTTCTGAGGTTGTTGTCCCTGCGGCTGCTGGTATTGTTGCTGATTATTGGAGTGACATTGATGTTGGTTGCCAGGCTGATACTGGTGCTGATTGCTGGATGCCCCAGGCTGGGGACCATGTTGTGATGAGGGTTGAAAAACCGGAGTCACTGCTGCCACATATGATGGATGGTACTGTTGGCGATGGCTTCTAGAGTTTTGTGCTTTCTTCCCATACGTGATCGCACTCACCTCTCCCTCTTTCTTTTTGTGGAAATTGCTGACTGGCTTCTTTGTGGTGCTGGCGCTTGAGGTAATATTTGGAGTGGTCACTTTTCCACTCTTTAAACCTGCTTCCACCTTGACCCCCACTGCCACAATATCAGAGAAATTTGTTGTAACACTGCTGATCAATCATTCATAGAATTATGGCCGAACTGTATCCACAAACCAGTCTGCCAACTACTTTTCAGTAAGGGGATGCTCTACTTGTGCTACAGTTCCGCGCCATCTTTGCGCATACTCCTTAAAAGTTTCAGTATTTTTCTGCGTCATGCTGAGAAGCTAACAACGGTCGGGAGCTAGGTCCATGTTGTACTTGTACTGTTGAATAAAAGCATCTGAAAGGTCTTGGAAACTGTGGATCTTTGCTTGATCTAAACTGAGATACCACTTAGCCGAAGCTCCTTTAAGACTATCTTGGAAACAATGTACTAACAGTTTGTCATTTTCAATATGCGGAGCCATCCGCCTACAGTACATGATTAGGTGCACTTTAGGACAAGTGGTCCCCTCATATTTGTCGAAGACCGGCATTTTAAATTTCTGAGGAAATACCAATCCAGATACCAGACATAGGTCCTTATGTCGCTACTGCGAAAATCGGCGCCGGCTATGACAGAAGAGTCGCCACCGTGCGTTATTTATCCCAAAGGAGGGAAAGGAAACGCTCGAAGTAAACCTAACGCAAAGACAGAAAAGGAATGGTCATCGCAACCAAATCCTGGATTCGGGAGTCGGTTACGCAAGGGGAAGGTATTAGCACCCCTCACGTCCATCGTACTCGACGAGATCCCCGCTTGTTTTCTAGTACGGATTGTTATTCTATCTACGCTACAAGTCTGGGGTTAAAAGAAAATAAAATGACTCGGCAAAGTATCGCACTTTATGCCTACGTATTCCCGTCTGGAACGAGAAATCAGAGTCAACGTAGTTCGCCTACCTACGGGAAAGGAGGGGAAGGTTGCTCGCTAGGATATCGCATCCTATGCCTACGTACTTTCATACAGCATGAAAGATCAGAGCAAACGTAGTTCGGGCTACGTACGACACAAGTCTATCTTGATTGTTTTTATCCTTCTGAAAACGTTTTCTCCTGATTACGGGTCCAAGTGGACAAAAATGATGTTTTGATTGGTTTCCAGTCTTTTACGCAAGAACTGTCTTTTATTGATGTTTGAAATCTTATTGTATTTTCGATTGTTTCAAGATGAGAAGAGAACGACACTCTAAAATCCTATGGTTGAAAAATGGGGATCAAAACTAACCTAATGTTGTCATGCATGGGTTAAAACCTAATGTCTGTCATATTTCCCTCTTGCACAGAGGGAAACAGAGATCCTAGGGGATAAGCAGCACAAGAAACAAGTATATACAGTAAACAGTAAACAATGCATGCAATGCAGCAATACAAGCGAGGAAAGGGAGTCCTGCTCTACCTCGAACCTGAAAAAACAACAGCCAAAGTGAAATCAATTCACTTTAAACCTAGGGGAAAATTGGCAAACAATACAGCAAAGAAAATAAAACCCCAACACCAGCTTCTACAGCAACAGCTCTGAAAAACAGCAAACTCTGACAGTTGATAAACAGCAAAACAACAACACCTTCAAGTAAGACTCCACTTTCAATCTTCAATGATACCCAAGCTTTAGCAAGCAATGGACACCAACAGTCAATAGCTTCAGACAGCAGACAGCTTCAAAAAGCAGCAAAACCCTAGCTTCAACAGTTGATCAGCTTTGACAGGCACAAGCTTCATCTTCATCAATCTTCAATGCAATGAACTTCATCCTCAAGGAGCTTCCAATCTTCAAGGCAAGTACTCACAGGAGAGAATCACTTAACATATTAAGTTGAAATGCTAAACAGCTCATTGACAACCAAAGGAAGCCTATAAGTGTTTAACGTTATAAGAGAAAGGGTCCCTCAAAATTCTACTTCCAAAATAAGCCACTTATCCCACCAAAGGAGGGATGTGAATACCTTAGAAGGACTTTATGTCATAGGGAGGAATAGAAGCACAAGATGCTTTCTATGTTTGCAAGAAGAAATCATTCTAATCTAAGGCTCTCCCTATTTCTCCTATCTCCTAAGTCTTCACAAACCATCTGCCAGGAAAGGAATCTTCATGCATCAAGCTTTATCCCTTGTCTTCAACCATCATCCAAGGTCTTCATTAGCTCCAACAAACCAAGCCCAAGCCCGACAACCAATTGAAATGACCCAAGCCCCACAAGCAAACCAAAAGCCCAAAAGGGAAACACACAAACATCACCCAATTTGCAAAAATCAAGTAAAATAGTAATGCTCACTATAAAATCCTAAATTAATTTCTAAGGGAGCCTAACTATATACCCTATACCCCATATAAACCCCAAGGCCTAAATAAATTTTAAAACCCCAAAACTATGCTCTAAACTGCACCTAATTGTTGTGAAACCCTAATTCTGATACCTCTCCTATCTACCTCTCAAATTAATATACGTTTTTGTCACAAAAATATGACAAAATTCCTAAGGGTACATGCTTCCCTAGTCTAATCAACCTCACAAGAATCAATCAAAAATCATGCACCAAACTCTCATACTAAATTCAGAAAAATTAATTACTAAACAAATGTAAAATAAAAGCAATAATATTGTAAAATATACCAAAAATATAAAACGCATGAAATTAATATTTTTATTATTTCACAATTTTCTAGAGGTCCTAATGAAACTAGGGAAAAAATCCCATCCTAAAATGATCATTTTTCAATTTATTGTGAATTATTTACTAATCCTATGCAAACATGAAATAAAATGAAAATTAATTAAAAAAGAGAAACAGGCGTGGTAAATAGCAATTTTATCTAGTTCAAAAGGGAATTGGGCTCAGGAGGGGGGTGCCAATATCAGGCGCGCTGCTAAGCCCAAATCACTCAGAAAATCATAAAAAAACACAAGGAAAATGGAAAAAAACATGGCGAATAGCAAGACTTCGCCTTGTTATTTCACTGGGCCTCCAATTGGGGGTGCGATTAGCAATTCTGGCCTATGGCCCAAGATGAAAAAACCACAGAGAGGGGGTTCAATGGGGAAACGGAGGGACACTTAGCACAATCACAATGGGCCTAAGGCCCGAGTCCAACCCAACCTCTATCAGCACACAAAAACCCTAAAGCTATCCCACTCTTCTCCACTGTTCATCATCCTAGCGCCGTCTCACCCTAACCAAGCTCTCTCTCTGATTCTCTCAAACCACGAACGTCCACCCAGATTCAACACCAACTACATCGTTCAACCTACCCACTCCACTCAGATTCTAACCTAATCTTGCTCAACCACATAACCTAGTTTTCCAGCTAACAACAACAAAAGAAACATGTTAAAACAGTTCATAGCGAGAACCTGGAGAAGTGATGAGGATGAGGTTGATTTCTGGACGCTACTGATAAAGATTGCGACACTTACGAAGGATTCAACGGATTAACTTCTGGAGAATCTTGTTTGGGGCTTGAAGGTCCACGGCGGTGATGGAGTTCTTGTGGTGAACGGACGAAAACTGGAGACAAATGGAGGAGGATCTTGAAGATCTGAAGGATAGGAGATTTGCTGACGAAAACGCTACGAAGAAGCTGGCGAAGCTCAAGAACATGACAAAGCTATTGCAAATCGGACGAAATCTGGTGAGTTGGTTGAAGGTTGTTCGTTGAAGGTTCTTGAAGTGTTGAAATCTGGAAATCTGGAGATGAAGATGATGAATGTTCTTGAGCTCGTTTGAAGATTTCTGGAAAAATGTGGACGAACAATAATATTGATGAACGATGACGAGCGGATTGATGCTAAAATAAAGATCCGGATGAAGATCAGCGATGAATTGTTGATGAATATGAGAAAATCATGAAGATCGGTGTAGATTTGAGTATGAATCTTGGGTGAGGTTCTTGAGGATTTCTGGTAATCTGGAAAAAAATGAAGATTTTGATGAGTTTTCCGGCGAATCACTGTTTTCCGACAACGGTTAGAAGGTAGGTTACGGTGGTCCGCGGCGGCTGCATGGCCGGCGGCAAAGGGGAGTTAGTGGAGATCCACGTGTTCGTATGCATGTGACGGGTGATGGTGGAGCGAACGCGTGGCCTGAGGGAGAGCAGAGGGGGAGACACGTGGGAGAGAGAGGGAGAAAGTGGAATGGTGATGTGTCAGTTTCTGAGAGAAAGAGAAATGAGGTGGCCAAAAAATACTGACACATGTGGCACTATCATTTATAGGACAAGTGGCGAATTTCTGGACCTTGGGCTTTTGAATTTCTGGATAACTGGCCCACTAAGATGACTAACTCATACTTAATATGAAATTAAACATGATTAAAACGTAGTTAATGGAAAATGAAACCTAATTAACTGACAATTAACAAAAACGAAACTGCTAATTAAAATTGCTAATTAACTAAACAAAAAAGATTAATGCCCTAACTAACTACACAATTAACTAATCTAATTAAAATCTATATCACAAAAATCTATTAAACTATAATACTCTAATTAAACCCTAGAAAAACAATAAAGCCTATTAAAATTCTATATCAAAATCTATAATACTATTTATTAATACTAAAAGGTTATTAACTAGTACAACTATTATATTCTATAAAATCTATTAAAATATCTAAAAACACATCAATCTATAATTTTCTACAACTATCTAAAAGGAATAAAACCTATACCAAAATACTATTAAAATCTATATTAAAACTAGTAAAATCTAGATAAATATCTATTAAACTCTATATTAAAAAACTATCCTATATTACTCTATTTAATATCAAAAAACTATTATCTAAAATACTAATAGAACCCAATTAATGCCTAGAAAATTCTATAAAATTCTAAAAACCAAATGAAAGCAATTAACTCAAATAAAAGGGACGCGAGACCAGACTGAAATAAACGGTAAACCTCGGACACCACAATATCCTCAAAAACCACAGTGTGAGATGAAAACGCCGAGGAGCGCCTAATTTCCCCAAAATGAACTCCGATTATCAGGACTGGTTTGAAACGTCCGAGATGTGAAAACAGGGTTGTAATCCCGATAACATCAGTATGATTGTGAAAATGCAATGCATGCGGTATGAGAATGCGAATGCAAAAAATGAGCCGAAACGTGAACTAGATGTGGGAATCGGTTGGTCAAATTTTGGGGTGCAACAGTTGCCCCTATTTAAGCGGCTTGGACCTGAAGGGTTGAAGAGCGAACAGCTTTCAAACATTCAAAGGTAGAAGACGGTTGAATAATAAATAAATCCGAAAATTTGCCAACCACAGAAATAAACTGCATACTTGCTTGGGGAAAAATATCCAGAAAACTGAATCTGGTTGTTACAGCGACAGCTGATTAATCACCTGATAAAGAAACTTGACTTTAGCACCAGTTACATCGTCTAGAGATAGACAGAGAGACACCATCCTGAAGGAAAACAATAGCCATACTCACATCGTCTAAAGATAGACAGAAAGACACCATCCCGAAGGAAAACAATATCCATACTCACATCGTCCAAAGATAGACGGCAAGACACCATCCCGAAGGAAAACAATAGCCATACTCACATCGTCTAATGATAGACAGAAAGACACCGTCCCGAAGGAAAACAATATCCATACTCACATCGTCCAAAGATAGACGGCAATACACCATCCCGAAGGAAAACAATAGCCATACTCACATCGTCTAAAGATAGACAGAAAGACACCGTCCCGAAGGAAAACAATATCCATACTCACATCGTCCAAAGATAGACGGCAAGACACCATCCCGAAGGAAAACAATAGCCATACTCACATCGTCTAAAGATAGACAGAAAGACACCATCCCGAAGGAAATAAAATCCAATACTCACGACGTCTAAAGATAGACGGAGAAAACCACTATTGAACTCAGGACGTCTAAAGATAGACGGAGAAAACCATAATCGAACTCAGGACGTCTATAGATAGACGGAGAAAATCATCCTGAAGGCCAGATCAACATGCACTTGATCTTATCACGTTGTCTAAAGATAGACAGGGAGAAACACTTGTCCTAAGAACCACATCGACAGTGAGAACTAGCGGAAGGAAACCCATATGAATTTCAACACCACCCATCAAACTTCGGAATCCTTTCGTCTACAGGAATTGATGGGAAGAAAAATATCCTCAAAAGGGCCACATCATCAGTAAGAACCGACAGGAAGAAAACCACCTACAAATAGCCATGTCGTCAATAAGAATCGATAACTAGGAAAACTGAACATTATTTAAAGATCCTCGGCGTCAATAAGGATCGACGGCCCTGAAAAACCTTCTTGAAATGCCATCTCATCCAATAAACAGAAAGAACGCCGATATCTGAAAGATCGCCTTGAAACCTCTCGTCGTCTAAAGATAGACGGATAAAACCATATCCAAACTCTCGACGTCTAATGATAGACGGAGAAAACC
Organism: Lathyrus sativus; assembly: GCA_963859935.3. Classification (NCBI taxonomy): domain Eukaryota; kingdom Viridiplantae; phylum Streptophyta; class Magnoliopsida; order Fabales; family Fabaceae; genus Lathyrus; species Lathyrus sativus. The sequence goes on along the minus strand of OZ012735.1, from coordinate 345,065,480 downwards.
ACTTCTGAAACTTCACATCATCTAAAGATAGACAGAAAGAGAACCATACTCGAACTCCCGACGTCTAATGATAGACGGAGAAAAATCCGCTGGAGAAATTCATGACGTCTACAGATAGACGGAGAAACAACTTTGAAACCTCACATCGCCTAAAGATAGACGGAAATAAAACCAAACCCAAACTCGTGACGTCTAAAGATAGACGGAGAAAACCACTATCGAACTCGGGACGTCTAAGGATAGACGGAGAAAATTCCTGCTGGGGAAATATATCGTCAATAGGAATTGACGGGAAGAGAAGTCTGTCGATATCAAATGACTGATGGGCAAAGCATAGCCGTTGTATGATCAAATAAACCAATGAGTTGTCTAATTAGAGCTGCTGGATAAATGCCCCTGAACTGATTACAGAGTGATTCATGTTGCCACGGAAGGCTGATAGAAACTGGCTTATGCTTCGTATGCATATACGCATGTTTGAATTTTTCTATGGCGTAATGCTCCATACAGGATGGAAATGCTACACATTTGAGGATGAAATGCAAGTATGATGCAAATATGATGATATATGCAAGATGCAGATGCAGGCTCGGGCCGCTGGAGAAAGCTGGACTCAAAGAACCGCTTCAGCAAAATAAATGATGAAGACAAAGCCAACTCCGCTGGGGATAACCAGGTATCACATAATTATTCCAGCAAAATAAATGCTGGAAAGGTGAAGCCAACTCCGCTGGGGATAACCGAATGTGCTAAGCATGATCGGACTTCCCTGGGAATAGCTTACACGTGCCAATGACCGTTGGACTTTTGCTGGGGAAAACAGACAGAGTCTTCCTACATACCAATGAAGATTGGATTTTGAAACTGATGCGCCAACATGGATGGGCCTCACAGTGATTCCCAATATGGATTGGGCTTTAGGAATGGCTCGCCAATGAGAATTGGGCTTCCTGAAAATTGCCAATAAGGATTGGGCTCTTGGGATATCCGTGATTGCTCAGGCACGACTGACGCTGGAAAACATCCTGTCTGAATTCACAGTCTCTGATCGAAGGGTCAAGGGACGGTAACACGACTTCCCGACATTCGTCTCAAACTTGAAGATCAGCTGAATCTGCTCAAGTAGCTCTGAGTAACTCTGATGACACGGAAAAGAACAATTCCTTCGCTTCTGATATTGCCCCAGTTTGTGAGATCCCTGTGGGGATATTCCTCGCATGGAAATCTGAAAATACATACCCTGATGGTCTGATATAAACTGCCCCAGCACTCCGAACCTCGGAGAGATGCTTTGGATCAAATGCCCCTCGGGCAAGCAACAACTTCGGCGCTTTTCTTAGGGTGGCCTGCCCCTGTCTACAACGACTTTGCCCCGGATTGGCTGATCTGCGGGGAGATACACCTGTTGTCCTCGAGAGATTCACCAAATCTCGACCTGACTGCTTCAAAATAACTGTCTTCGGATGGCTGACCTCACTGGGGATCTATCGATAATAGCTTGCCCCGGCTCTCGGAACATTCGGGCATTATGCATTCTATCCTGATCATACTTTCCACTGCAGGAAACCTTCCTGCTGTCAAGCGCTTACTTGCAAGTAAAACGAGTTGTTCTGCATAAAAGATATATTAATGCAATGCATATGACAATTTTGACATCCAATCTGTTCACTGGAAAAGGAAAAACAGTTTATGGCATATAATGCACAAATCATTTATCAGAATATCAACATCGGTACCAACATGGTAAGAAGAACCGTTTTAGGAGTCAGTTTCAACGCGATCTTTACCGGAGTATGCTCTCGAAACAAACCTGTTTCAATTAGGACTTTTGAAGGTTGAAACGTGGTCAGGTTCACGGTTTCGAAAGAAAGGATAAAGGCTCAAAGTTTATTTTAACCCACCCATTCTCCTTGATGTTCTCCGATCCTATGTTTAGCTAATTCAACCTTAGCGCTCACCTCTTAGAGGTTGAAAGATAGGAGTGACAGTTCGAGAAACTATGATTTTCGAGAGTGACAATCACTCGCTCTTCGTCTTTGACACTTGGGGTCACACGACCTGATTCTTGTTTCTAGATTTTCTTTTGTAATCCTTTTTCATCTTTTCCCTTTTCTTTCCCTAACTTTTTCCTGGACTGACTCTTTGGAGTTTCTTTTGATTTTCAAGTCCAGCGGGATGCCCTAATTTTTGCCTAAGTCGTTTGTTTTCAAGTTTTGACTTAGCGGGCTTTTGATTCTTTTTCCTTCCCTCTTTTTTGGACAAGTCGTGCGACACCGGTTGTCTAACTCTTTGGAGAATAATATGACTGTCTCACTCCTGATGTTTAACCATTGCAGTTTTTTAGACACGACCTATACAGGTGTGATTGATCCTCGAACGGACACTCCTTTTGCATTTTGGACGTTCGGTCGAATTAGCTAACACCTATCCTGCACCAGGTTAAGATTAAGGGTTTTTCGTTTTCATAAAAAACTCCTACTACTAGGCTCAAAGGGGTTGCCAAGGGATTATCTTCCTTATAACTCCGGTGTTTTAGGGATTTGAAACAATGCCTGTACATCATCAACCGGTTTTACTTCAAAAGCATACAATATCGGAAGCTTGCGCGTCTTTTAAACTTCGTCATCCTCCCCAGATTCCGCTTAACCAAGCGTTGGATATCTGTAAAAAGCAATTAGTTGAATATAATGGATTTAATCAAAACAATGCATACTCATTTCATTATCATCAATTGAAAACAACAAGTTTTACAAACAAGATTGCAATTCGAACAGGAAAGAAACTACAAACATAAAGAAATGACAAGATAAAACACAGGAAAATGCCAGCTTCCGAGAACTGGGCTTTCACGTCTGACTTGTTGCTGAACCAACCATCTTCAAAGTTGCTTATTGAAACCATCCCGCTTAAAATGGATACCGGGTGAATTGCCTTTCTGACTTCATTGGGCTTTGCCTAGCGTGCAGGTTTGACCGATAACGATAAGGCTGCTGACTCTGGAAAGGAGTTGACGTCTGTTGCGAAGACTGGACAGATTGTTGACTTTGAACAGTTGAACCACTTGGAGGTTGAGTCTGAATTATCAAGGACTCCTTTTGTTCAAGCGCTTTCATCCTCAGGCTTGGTCTAGGCAGCAACTGAGGACAGGGGGATTCTGACACCAATGATTGCAGAATATACTTCTGATCTACGACAGCTTCGGGAACGTCCATCATTTTAGCACCAACTGGGATAAGACCATTAGGTACAATTACGCCGCCCGGCGTGAATTCAATAACTTTTGCGTCAATCAGGTCCTGAACGTTGTGCTTAAAAGCGTGACAACTTTCAATATCATGTCCGGTGCCCCGGAATGAAATTCACACTGCTTACTAGCGTCATACCCATAAGGAATCGTCGTTCCCGTGAGTGGGGCCAATGTTCTTTTTTCCACCAGCTTCAAACCTAATAAAGTCTGAAAGAGCTCAGCATACGTTGAAGGTGGCGCCTTAAATACCCTCTTTGGCCTCCCCTCCTGAATTCTTTGTTGAGCCGGATGCATCCTTTGTTGTTGTTGCTGGTGTTGATCAACACGTTTTTTAAGCTCAGTTTCCACAGGCACAGGTTCCACAGGCACAGGTGGAACAAGCTCCTTCACTGCGGCTTCAGACAGCTGATCACCCTCTTTCCTAAGCACATTCTTGACTACTTCCATGATCAAGCTCATTTGAGTCTTCAGCTGATTATTTTCCTCTTTGAGTATCTTCTGATCCAGACGCAACTCTTGCATGTCTTTCATCATCTGCCCTAGCTGGCTTCGGACTTCAATCAATTCAGCCTGATTCTGTTCCATATCTCTGAGGAAATTCCTGCAATAAACGGGAGGCCAGGAAATAAGACCCGCGGTTCTGATGTACCTGTTATGTGAGATGCAATGCAGAAAGCAAACACATATTCACGACAAGACAAAGAAACCCCAAGCTATAAGCACGGAGATAAACACCTCACACCACTATGTAAAGCCAACAAGAGCAGCAAACAAGCACAACCAAGTACAAAATACAATGACCCCAGCTAACAAGCCTGGTGGTGGTCAGCAAACAACAATGCACGAAAGCTAAACAGGTCAGCAGATAAAAACAGATGCGACACTCGGCGCAGAAACCTCTAGCAACTTCCTCCATATTCAACTGAGCTCTCAGTTGGACATTCTTCCAAACATACACTCTCAGTGGAGTATTCCATGACATTGACTGACGAACCCACACAACTGGATGAAGGAGAATCAATAATCTGAATAAAACCCTGAGGTGTGATGAAGATCTTGTTAGAGTCTAGCAGATTCTGAACTTGGCTTCTAAGCACCTTACAATCATCTGTCGAATGCCCATGTACCCTAACATGGTACTCACAGCGGGCGCTGGCATCAGAACCTGAAGGCAGGATCATTGGATTAGTCTCTTTTGACACTATTAATCCACTTTCGACCAAATCTGGCAACAACTGACTGTACGACACCGGTAGCCAAGTAAACTGCCTTTCGGGCTTCCTTGGTCTTTGTCGGGCGTGCTGATGCGGCTGATGATAATATGGTTGCTGGTTTGAAGTGTCTGAAAATTGAGCCTGAGACGCTAGAGATTCTGAGACAACATCGCTTCCTTCTTCCCACTCCTCTTGAGAACTGAGAACTGATTCATTCTTATCAACTGGGATATAAGGAGCCTCTTGAATCTTTCCATTCTTGAGTCCTCTCTCAACAAGCTCTCCCATTCTCATCAAGCCCTCAATGTTTGTACAACTGAACATTATGTCATAATAACGGCCCTTCAGAGTACCCAAAAAGAGGCTAACCATTTCTCTCTCCTGAATCGGTGGTTGAACACGAGCAGCCAATTCTCTCCATCTTTGCACATACCCCCTAAAGGATTCATTCTCCGCACGAGATAATTCTTGCAAATGCACGCGAAAAGGAGCCATTTCCAGGTTGTAGTCGTACTGCTTCACGAAGGCATCGGCTAAATCTGACCATGATTTGATACTATCACTCTCCAAGTGCATGTACCAGTCCAAAGATGCTCCGATCAAACTATCTTGGAAACAGTGAATCATGAGCTTGTCATTGGTGATATGTGAAGTCATTCTTCTGCAGAACATAACCAAATGTAGCTTCGGACAACTGTACCCTTTGTACTTCTCAAAATTGTGCATCTTGAACTTCGGAGGCAACACAAAACATGGCACCAAACACATGCTCGAAGCATTCAGATCAAGAGTATTCTTATTCATCAGGGCAGCAATCTGATCTTCCAACGTCTGAAGTCTTCTCATATACTCAACAATCCTTGGGTCCTGAACATTAACCTGTGGAACAACCCTTGGAGGTGGGACAATCCTTGGAGGAGCTGGCGTAGAGAAAGTGAAACCTTGATACTCTGTGTCATCGAGAGAAGGTGGACCTCTGACAGGGGTTTGCACGGGCTGAGCAACATTGTTCATCTGAGTTATTTGAACATTGTTTCCTCCTCTATTTATAGCTGTTATGGCTTCCATGACCTGACTCAACTGGTGCTTCAACAATTCAAACTCCGCCCGAGTAACAACCAAGTTCTGCTCTCCTAAAGCCATGATCTTTCCAGATGCTAACTCAAGTCTAATGCGAATGTCGGGAACTCAACTAACGAAGCATACAAAAAATGGGTAAGCTCCCTGTTCCGGCTGAGGATGAATATGCAAAATGAAATGCAAATGCAAACAGTCATGCAAAATGCAAAATGCACACACGAGGGACCAAGTGTGCTGTTGAGAAGCCCAATCCACAATACTGATCTTAGACAGACCCATAATACTGCTCAAACCTGGTCTCAATAAACCAAAACAATACTCCAACCTGGTCTCCAACAGACCCCATAACACTTTCCTCAAATATCAACACCACAGAATCTCAATCAAGAAAACCGGTAATCTGGAGGTCAAGTTACCTGCATGCCCCAACCCCTCTCACAGGTAGGTGTCCTATCAATTGACACAAGGTACGACATCCTATGCAGTCGTCGGTGTCACAAACTTTCAAGAGTGATGATACGATACCCAGAAGGTGTGGCATCATCATGTCCTGAAGAGGCCTCACTTAGCCAACTTCCAAATGATCGGTCCCCAGAGAATACAATCCAACTAACCAACAGCCCCCTCAACCCAAAGGGTTGAAAAGGAAGTCAACCAGAAGAACCTCGTCCGAGCGTGGATTTCATGGGACACTAGTGCCTGCAAAGCAAGCACGCGCCCACTAATTTCCACAACTAATTCTAGGTGCACTCAAGCCCAGGTCCGGCTTATCTCTCAATCATAGATCCCCAGCCCACAACAGCAATAACAATATAAAGCTGACAATAAAAATGCAGAAAGTAAAGACAGAAATGTAAATCCATACAAAACCCACGACGGGAAAACAAGCGCTAGGATTGACTCGCGTAGGGAACCGTTGGAGTCCCCACCAGAGTCGCCAGTTGTTGCTACTGCGAAAATCGGCGCCGGTTATGACAGAAGAATCGCCACCGTGCGTTATTTATCCCAAAGGAGGGAAAGGAAACGCTCGAAGTAAACCTAACGCAAAGACGGGAAAGGAATGGTCATCGCAACCAAATCCTGGATTCGGGAGTCGGTTACGCAAGGGGAAGGTATTAGCACCCCTCACGTCCGTCGTACTCGACGGGATCCACGCTTGTTTTCTAGTACGGATTCTTGTTCTATCTACGCTACAAATCTGGGGTTAAAAGAAAATAAAATGACTCGGCAAAGTATCGCACTTTATGCCTACGTATTCCCGTCTAGAACGAGAAATCAGAGTCAACGTAGTTCGCCTACCTACGGGAAAGGAGGGGAAGGTTGCTCGCTAGGATATCGCATCTTATGCCTACGTACTTTCATACAGCATGAAAGATCAGAGCAAACGTAGTTCGGGCTACGTACGACACAAGTCTATCTTGATTGTTTTTATCCTTCTGAAAAAGTTTTCTCCTGATTACGGGTCCAAGCGGACAAAAATGATGTTTTGATTGGTTTCCAGTCTTTTACGCAAGAACTGTCTTTTATTGATGTTTGAAATCTTATTGTATTTTCGATTGTTTCAAGATGAGAAGAGAACGACACTCTAAAATGCTATGGTTGAAAAATGGGGATCAAAACTAATCTAATGTTGTCATGCATGGTTTAAAACCTAATGTCTGTCATATTTCCCTCTTGCACAGAGGGAAACAGAGATCCTAGGGGATAAGCAGCACAAGAAACAAGTATATACAGTAAACAGTAAACAATGCATGCAATGCAACAATACAAGCGAGGCAAGGGAGTCCCGCTCTACCTCGAACCTGGAAAAAAAACAGGAAAAGTGAAATGAATTCACTTTAAACCTAGGGGAAAATTGGAAAAAAATACAGCAAAGAAAATAAAACCCCAACACCAGCTCTAATAGCAACACCAGCTTCTACAACAACAGCTCTGAAAAACAGCAAACTCTGACAGTTGATAAACAGCAAAACAGCAACACCTTCAAGTAAGACTCCACTTTCAATCTTCAATGATACCCAAGCTTTAGCAAGCAATGGACACCAACAGTCAACAGCTTCAGACAGCAGACAACTTCAAAAAGCAGCAAAACCCTAGCTTCAACAGTTGATCAGCTTTGACAGGCACAAGCTTCATCTTCATCAATCTTCAATGCAATGAACTTCATCCTCAAGGAGCTTCCAATCTTCAAGGCAAGCACTCACAGGAGAGAATCACTTAACAGATTAAGTTGAAATGCTAAACAGCTCATTGACAACCAAAGGAAGCCTATAAGTGTTTAACGTTATAAGAGAAAGGGTCCCTCAAAATTCTACTTCCAAAATAAGCCACTTATCCCACCAAAGGAGGGATGTGAATACCTTAGAAGGACTTTATGTCATAGGGAGGAATAGAAGCACAAGATGCTTTCTATTTTTGCAAGAAGAAATCATTCTAATCTAAGGCTCTCCCTATTTCTCCTATCTCCTAAGTCTTTACAAACCATCTGCCAGGAAAGGAATCTTCATGCATCAAGCTTTATCCCTTGTCTTCAATCATCATCCAAGGTCTTCATTAACTCCAACAAACCAAGCCCAAGCCCAACAACCAATTGAAATGACCCAAACCCCACAAGTAAACCAAAAGCCCAAAAGGGAAACACACAAACATCACCTAATTTGCAAAAATCAAGTAAAATAGTAATACTCACTATAAAATCCTAGATTAATTTCTAAGGGAGTCTAACTATATACCCTATACCCCATATAAACCCCAAGGCCTAAATCAATTTTAAAACCCCAAAACTATGCCCTAAACTGCACCTAATTGTTGTGAAACCCTAATTCTGATACCTCTCCTATCTACCTCTCAAATTAATCTAAGTTTTAGTCACAAAAATATGACAACATTCCTAAGGGTACATGCTTCACTAATCTAATCAACCTCACAAGAATCAATCAAAAATCATGCACCAAACTCTCATACTAAATTCAGAAAAATTAATTACTAAACAAATGTAAAATAAAAGCAATAATATTGTAAAATATACCAAAAATATAAAACGCATGAAATTAATATTTTTATTATTTCACAATTTTCTAGAGGTCATAAGGAAACTAGGAAAAAAAATCCCATCCTAAAATGATCATTTTTCAATTTATTGTGAATTATTTACTAATCCTATGCAAACATGAAATAAAATGAAAATCAATTAAAAAAGAGAAACAGGCGTGGTAAATAGCAAATTTATCTAGTTCAAAAGGGAATTGGGCTCAGGAGGGGGGTGCCAATATCAGGCGCGCTGCTAGGCCCAAATCACTCAGAAAATCATAAAAAACACAAGGAAAATGGAAAAAAAAACGTGGCGAATAGCAAGACTTTGCCTTGTTATTTCACTGGGCCTCCAATTGGGGGTGAGATTAGCAATTCTGGCTTACGGCCCAAGATGAAAAAACCACAGAGAGGGGGTTCAATGGGGAAACGGAGGGACACTTAGCACAATCACAATGGGCCTAAGGCCCGAGTCCAACCCAACCTCTATCAGCACACAAAAACCCTAAAGCTATCCCACTCTTCTCCATTGTTCATCATCCTAGCGCCGTCTCACCCTAACCAAGCTCTCTCTCTCTAATTCTCTCAAACCACGAACGTCCACCCAGATTCAACACCAACTACATCGTTCAACCTACCCACTCCACTCAGATTCTAACCTAATCTTGCTCAACCACATAACCTAGTTTTCCAGCTAACAACAACAAAAGAAACATGTTAAAACAGTTCATAGCGAGAGCCTGGAGAAGTGATGAGGATGAGGTTGATTTCTGGACGCTACTGATAAAGATGGTGACACTTACGAAGGATTCAACAGATTAACTTCTGGAGAATCTTGGTTGGGGCTTGAAGGTCCACGGCGGCGATGGAGTTCTTGTGGTGAACGGACGAAAATTGGAGACAAATGGAGGAGGATCTTGAAGATCTGAAGAATCGGAGATTTGTTGACGAAAACGCTACGAAGAAGCTGGCGAAGCTCAAGAACGTGACAAAGCTATTGCAAATCGGACGAAATCTGGCGAGTTGGTTGAAGGTTGTTCGTTGAAGGTTCTTGAAGTGTTGAAATCTGGAAATCTGGAGATGAAGATGATGAATGTTCTTGAACTCGTTTGAAGATTTCTGGAAAAATGTGGACGAATAATAATATTGATGAACGATGACGAGCGAATTGATGCTAAAATAAAGATCCGGATGAAGATCAGCGATGAATTGTTGATGAATCTGAGAAAATCATGAAGATCGGTGTAGATTTGAGTATGAATCTTGGGCGAGGTTCTTGAGGATTTCTGGTAATCTGGAAAAAAATGAAGATTCTGATGAGTTTTCCGACGAATCACTGTTTTCCGGCGACGGTTAGAAGGTAGGTTACGGTGGTCCGCGGCGGCTGCATGGCCGGCGGCGAAGGAGAGTTAGTGGAGATCCACGTGTTCATGTGCATGTGACGGGTGATGGTGGAGCGAACGCGTGGCCTGAGGGAGAGCAGAGGGGGAGACACGTGGGAGAGAGAGGGAGAAAATGGAATGGTGATGTGTCAGTTTCTGAGAGAAAGAGAAATGAGGTGGCCAAAAAATACTGACACGCGTGGCACTATCATTTATAGGACAAGTGGCGAATTTCTGGACCTTGGGCTTTTGAATTTCTGGATAACTGGCCCACTAAGATGACTAACTCAGACTTAATATGAAATTAAACATTATTAAAACGTAATTAATGGAAAATGAAACCTAATTAACTGACAATTAACAAAAACGAAACTGCTAATTAAAATTGCTAATTAACTAAACAAAAATGATTAATGCTCTAACTAACTACACAATTAACTAATCTAATTAAAATCTATATCACAAAAATCTATTAAACTATAATACTCTAATTAAACCCTAGAATAAAAATAAAGCCTATTAAAATTCTATATCAAAATCTATAATACTATTTATTAATACTAAAAGGTTATTAACTAGTACAACTATTATATTCTATAAAATCTATTAAAAAATCTAAAAACACATCAATCTATATTTTTCTACAACTATCTAAAAGGAATAAAACCTATACCAAAATACTATTAAAATCTATATTAAAAATAGTAAAATCTAGATAAAAATCTATTAAACTCTATATTAAAAAATTATCCTATATTACTCTATTTAATATCAAAAAACTATTATCTAAAATACTAATAGAACCCAATTAATGCCTAGAAAATTCTATAAAATTCTAAAAAACAAATGAAAGCAATTAACTCCAATAAAAGGGATGCGAGACCAGACTGAAATAAACGGTAAACCCCGGACACCACAATATCCTCAAAAACCACAGTGTGAGCTGAAAACGCCGAGGAGCGCCTGATTTCCCAAAAATGAACTCCGATTATCAGGACTGATTTGAAACGTCCGAGATGTGAAAACAGGGTTGTAATCCCGATAACATCAGTATGATTTTGAAAATGCAATGCATGCGGTATACGAATGCGAATGCAAAAAATGAGCTGAAACGTGAACTAGATGTGGGAATCGGTTGGTTAAATTTTGGGGTGCAACACCTTGGCATCAGATCCAAAGACATGGATTCCTTTAATGGCCCTCATCCTCTTGGCCATGATGTCCATTTCTACCCTTAATTTTTTGTGTTTTTCATCCTCGGCTTCAGAACCGTCAGGTATATCAAAGATTGGCTGTTGATTGGCGAAAACTGGTTGCACTGTGGTAGGTCCACCCGCTTGAGTGAAAATAGGGTTTCTGATTATTGAGTCGAACAGGGGATTGCGACTCGAAGACTGCATATTGTTGAATTGTGGCACAAAATCCCGGGACATGCCGTAGGGAAATTCTGCTGAAGTAACAGGAGCTACGATGACATTGGCCACTGTTGTGGCAACTTCGGAGATCACTGTAGGTTGCGTGTCCATCTTTGCTTTGATTATGTTGAGGACTTCCATGATCTGGCTGACGTCCCTTTTGATCCCTTCGATGTCGTTATCCATTTGATCAAACCTCTGGTCGTTATCTGCCATCTTCTTTTGAGCTTGGGATCGTGTGTTGTATCTGTGAGTACTCAGCGTGACTCCTTCTCTCTTTTCTCTCTGAACAAGAACAAAGGATGAGCTGCGGAACCCAGATGCAAGACCGATGCAGGATGACATGTGAATGCAAATGCAAATGCGAATGCGTAAACCATTCAAGGAAAAACAATTTTTTTTATTTATAAACAGAAAAGTTAGAACAACATGTAACGACATGCTTAAAAAGCGTTTTTCATTTGATAGCTGAAAATCTATTACAATAGAGTGGCCCTTGCTAAAAAACAAGACCTTTCTTACAAGAAAATGAAAGCAAATGCAACAAACAGGATTTCAATCCTTTTAGGGAAAGTAGGGAAATGGTGAAACAAAGATCAATCTAATAAGATGATCCTTCTCCTTCTTGGACTCTGACATGAACTTGGTCCTGGCGGATAATCTCCCACAGGTCTTCGTTCTCTCTTTGCGCTTTGATCAAAACGTATTTTAGCTCTTCCCAAGTTGTGGGGACCTCAGGCTCCATGGTTATCTCATAATCATGAGTATAGAACATGGTCAAGGCAATTTCTTTTGACCATAGCAGGTACCCCCTGGTAGGTAAACAACTTGCATTCTCCATTGGAGTTAGGCCCAAGAGGTGTGGATCTCTTTGAGCATACTGAGCATTAGCTTCTAGTTCTCGGTTGCGACCAGTTTCGCAAAAGCAAGGCCTCAACAGTTCTGGTTCGGGCTCTGGTCCGGTAGGATACCCATATTGACGCCGGGTGAGGACAGAATTATAGGTGATAACCCCTTCTGGCCCGATGAGAGGCACATTGGGGAAATCTCTGTAACTAGGAATCATGACTTAGTCACCGAGGCTAGTGTCATACCACGTGATGTCATGGTGCCTGAGAGTGACGAGTTTAGAAACCCATGCGCTTTTGGTAGGAAGCCTCCAAAGGATATGAGTCCTTGGCAGATGAGAAGTAAACCATCGGTCGAGTAGTGCAAGACAGAATAAGAATTGCCCACGACCATACAAGATGAAGCGGTGGATGACTACATAAGTATCAGCCAGTATCGCATTGACTGGATTTTTGATGATGAAGAGGCGGATCGCCTCTTCACTGATGAAGTCGTAACTGCTTGGAAAAAGATACAGCCCATATATCAGAAATGCCATGATCGCCTCAAAAATGCCCAGGTTTCTGCTTTCATAATGATATTCAGCCATCTTCATTAGAGGTCTGGCATCCATTCTGTACCACCCTCCTTTCGCTCTCATCGGTGGTAAGTCCTCCACCTTGATATGTAAGGCTTTAGCCAAGTCTCTCTTCTTTGGTTTTCCATAAGGGAGCGTAAAAGTCCATGGGATCTTCAAATAATCAGTATACTCCTCGATGGTTGGGAGTAGCTAAAAGTCTAGAAATACGAAACAATGGTAGTCTGTAGAGTAAAACGCAACCAAGTCTTGCAACATGGGCTCGTTGATCGGAGCACTTATAAGTGGTAATAGGTCTCCATATTTGACTATGAAAGCAGCTGGATTTCGGACAAGTCTAGTTAACATCCTTAGACGACCCAATCTCAGATCCGGAACCAAAAGCATGTCTCTTCTTACCATGTTGTTGTCTACAAAAAGAAAAAATGAATTTCCTTGAATGGTTAGAAGAAGTGAAAATGAAAATGCAAATGGTGTCATGGAACTCGGACATTTACGAACGTTAGAAGTCGCCATTTCATTGATTAAAAAAATGGATTACAAAATATTGTTTCCCCTTACAAGAGTTTTAAACAACATCTAAATGAATCCCATCAAGGTTCCCCTAGCAGTCTTAAGTTGAGCTTCTCGATCTTTCTTTCCATCTGAGTCTTCTCAAAGATGAGTCTGTCCATAATTATCTTACACGGATTAGACTGAGGTTCATAAGGTTCTTCTAGTGCCTTCCTTTTCTTACAAGAGAGGATTTCTTCGTCTTTCAACTGGAGTTGTTTCTGGAGCTCCGTATTTTCTTCGACGACTATTTGATACTTTTGCTTCCAAGCTTCTTTAGTTTGCTGTGCTTTGACCAAAGCAATCTTCAACTTTTCTTCTTCAGACATGAAAACCAAAGGGCGTTCTTCCTTCAAAGTCATAGGCTCTTGCTTAGGATAAGGCATCCTTAGCGTGATGGCTCTCTTTCGAACCCATTGAAGGTAAGGTTCCAAAGAGACACCGTTGAGTCTTCCTAGATCCTTCTTCCCTTTCTTGTATAGATGCTTTCAAGCCTCTAGAATCTTCCCTTTTAATCCATGACTATCTTCCTCTTCTTTGAAGAAAATGTTTTCCACTTGAACACTATTGGGTTTGTCTTTTAACGGGTATCCCAATTGTCGTCGGGCGAGTATTGGATTATAACTGATTCCTCCATTAGCACTGAGAAGAGGTACATTGCCGAAATCCCCACAGTTGTCAATAATCATTGTCCCATCATAGTCACGACTATACCAATCAATATCAGGGTGGGTAAGAGCCATGATCTTTCATGACCACCATCCTTTCTTTGGATCCCAAAAAGCATTGGCTTTGGGCAAGTGTGAAGTGAACCATTTGTATAACAAAGGAGCGCTGCAAGTGATCATTCCTCCGTTATGGAAATTCCTCAAATCAACAGAATGGTATGTGTCTGCTAACAAGGTAGGCATATGATTCTTCTTCAAGAAAATTTTAATGGAATTGAGGTCCATAAAATTCTCAAAGCTCGGGAACAAGAAGATACCATAGATGAGTAAGGCAAGGATAGCCTCGAATGCATCCATGCTTAAATGATCCGCATAATACTGAGCTTTCTCAACCAAGAATTCTGCTTTTAACCCAAAAACTCCCCCTTTTGTAATCAGATTCTTTTTAATATCAACCACTCCCAAACGTGTAGCCTTGGAGATATCTTGTTCTTTAGGGTCCTTCTCCACAATTGGAAAAGGAGAATCTTCAAGAATGGGCAATCCAATCAACTGAGAATACTCTTCTAGTGTGGGCACTAGCTGATAATCAGGGAATGTGAAACAGTGGTAGAGCGGATCATAAAACTGGAGAAGAGTAGAAAGGAGTCCACTATCCATCTTTATCTTCAAGAGTAGCAACAACTTCTCATACCGGCTTTGAAATCCCTCTGGATCTGTCACTAAGGTGCTCAACCTTTTCAAGTTATCTAGGTTAAAACCCTTGTAAGTGTACTTCAAAGTTTTCTTTCTTTCACTGTTCATGACGACCTCTGATGTTTACAAACAACAAAGTCTGAGTTCCATGAAACCATATGATGATATGATGATATGATGATATGAATGCAAGATGCACAAACACAAGCAAATGCATATGCACACAACACAAGCTTAGGTTTAAGGACAAGCATGAGTCCAAGGGTCTACCCATCCCCAAAGATTGTACTATGGATTGATTGTACCTGTCGAACGGGTTCTATAAAGTTCCCAGAGTCATTAATCCATCTTTCGGATATTATCAATCCCAAATCACTTGGTAATCGATAATATTCTCAAGAGAATCTCGTCTGAGTGTAGTATCACGTATCAACTATTTCGGAAATACTTCCTTATAGCCATCGCACTACGTCTTAATAAGGCCAAAGTGAGGTAAAGTGTATTCTAAAAGTCCATAGTGTCATGGGCTCCTTCATTGAAAGTAGCATTGTTTTCACGAATACTCGATCAACAATACTAAAACTTTCAAGAGGGCCTACACTGAGCGGTGGTTTCTCAAGCTAGCTTGGTCGGGAATCAACTCCCTATAAGCCTTCTTGAATATACAACCATCATATCATAATTTCACTCAAGTCCGGGTATAGGACCGTCTCACCACTCAAAGCACCCAATACCCAACAGTTAAACAAATATATTGACAATTATACATGTTAAGCAAATATTTACAAATATAGCATGCAATTTAAACAAATTAGGCTAAACCCTCAAGTTAAGTATTTGTTCCCCAGTGAAGTCGCCATTTCTGTTGCGGTGAGAATCGTGATACCAAGCTATTGAATTAACTTGAATCTTTAATTCTTAGATTACAACCGAACTTTAATTTATCCAAAGGAAAGGTCTAAAGAAAGAAAAACCCTTTTGCGCGATGTAACAACAATGCTAAGAGATTCGGGGATCGGGGGTTGGTTATGCCTAGGGTAGGTATTTCACATCCTTAACATCTGTAGTACTCTACAGGGACCTTTTGTTTATTTGCATGCTAAGTTTGGTAAATGTTTGCTAAGGATTGGGATTGGGTAAAAGGTGTAAGTTAAAACCTAAAGGTAGTTTCTAAGTTTGCACGCAAAGACGTCGCGTTCTCTGCCTACGTATCTTGACTAGGATAGAATCAGAACAATTGTAGTTCGCCTCACTAGGGTTGAAGAACACTTGATTAAGATCAAGGTTCAAAGGGGAACAAACATAATAATGCTTGTATAGAGTTTAAAAACTCTCTAGATCTATGTTATACACTCAAGAAAGGGAAGTAAGTAATCATATCCATGATTCTTACATAGAGTTTACAAACTCTGTCCTAGGGTTCTAGTTGAAGAACACTCCTAGTGAAGGTGGGTCTTTTAGACCTTAAGGCAAAGTCTAAGGCTTATACTAAGGTTCAAGATGACTTCACAAAGTCAAGGGAAGGGTAATGAGCTATCCATGACACAAAGGTCAATGGAGAGACTTTCCTTTGGAAGGAGAGAGAGAGAGAGAGAGAGAGAGAGAGAGAGAGAGAAGAGAGAGAGAGAGAGAGAGAGAGAGAGAGAGAGAGAGAGAGAGAGAGAGAGAGAGAGAGAAGAGAGAGAGAGAGAGAAGAGAGAGAGAGAGAGAGAGAGAGAGAGAGGAGATGAGAGAGAGAGAGAGAGAGAGAGAGAGAGAGAAGAGAGAGAGAGAGAGAGAGAGAGAGAGAGAGAGAGAGAGAGAGAGAGAGAGAGAGAGAGAGAGAGAGAGAGAGAGAGAGACAACTTGTATGAGAACTAAAAAGTTCCATCACTTGGGGAAAGGATACTTGACAAAGCAAATGAGCAAATGAGCAAGATGAAACAAGATTAAGTCAAGTACACAATGCATATTACAATAAGCAGATACTTCAAATAATACCAATGGTTACAACCAATAATCAATCATCTTAACAAATATTGGAGCATATCTTAACAAAGATTGAGGACATATCTTAACAAAGATTGAAAATATGATGAAGGTAACTACCACATAAACAAATCACAATTTGAAAGTAGGCAAGTTACAGGTTCAAAGCATAGCAAATGTAACAACAAAATGCATAGATGATAATTGAACATAGGTAAATCAGTTTAAACCTCATAATTTAGGAGGAAAAAACAAACAAGATTACGGTGACAACCAAAGGGGAGTATCCTAGCCTATTAACTAACAAGGGGAATAAAGATCTCACAAGAAATTCAAGCATGCTCAAAGGGATTCAACTATAGGTAGGATAACAATCACGATAAAGGAATAAATTTCCATATGGGCAAAATGCATCACAATTTATGACAACGAGTAATATTCCCACATCATATAAAAATAGACATTATAACAAACACAGTGCAAAAAGAATGGACCAAAAAGGGTGAAAAATAAGAGAGTTGTGATTATTTGAAGTTCATGAGTTCTAATGTGCAAAACAAAAATCAATAAGTGAAAATCAAAAGAAAATGCAAGGGGTGGGAGTTGAACCCACGCCCTCCAGTCCAATACGCGCGTGCAAGAAAAAGAAAAAAATGGGCAAAAGGGTTGATCCTCCTCAGGGATCGAACCCAGGTCTAGGCTTTGCAAGGCGTGAATATGAACAAGTTGCTTACCACTGGGGTGGCTATACATCCATTGATATAGCCACCCCCATAAATATATATGGTGTGGTCTTATGAATTTCTGGGCACAATGAAGCAAGAACAAGGCACTTTTCACAAATGCATTTTGATATCAAACTCAACCAATTCTTAACCAAATCAAACAAACCTTAGATCAAACTTGGGTGTTTTTAAACAAGGAAGAAGATGGTCCAGGTAGAATTTTGAAAAGATTCTTTGAAATGAAAACACGATAGTAGTTGCTATTATGGATGAAAAATGCATTTACCAAGCCAATGACCAAACCAGTCATGATATGATCAGAAAATGAGCTCTAACACAAATCAAATATCATATATAACATGTTCATGCATTCAAACAAACTACTTATGAGTTAAAATTCCAATTGTCATGTGAAAATGAGAAAAAGAGTAAGACACTTGCAAGTGAGATAGTGAGATTATAAAACATGCCAATTTGGAGTAAAGAAATCACACATACATACTCAAAACAACATATAGGATGTGTCTAAACCTTAAGAAAGCTCACAAACCACATGAATTTAAAAAACATATGACAACTGTAAATTTAGTGAGTGAAGTGCATCTCCAAAGCCACAGCTCGAATTACTCATGCTTAAAACAATTTGAAGGTCCTCACACACTCCAAATATAACATATATGAAGTTTCAAAACAGATGAAGCTTAAATTCCAACTTGAATACAAAGTGACTTATGGTTTTGAAATTTATGACATAAGTTGAAAAAAAACAAGTTTCAAAACAGTTTGAGCAGATGCGCATCAAACAATCACTTATGATTTGAACAACATGAATTGAATACCAATAAACTCCTTAATCAAACTCACAACTGGTCTAGACAGCAGTACCACACCAAAATCAAACCAAACCTGCCACATGAATGAAGGCTAACAAACCTACAACTGATTCTAAACAGGCCACTGACACAAATGCAACTTAGCATGATAATGCCTACATCAATCACTTAAATGCCAACTCCAATGCAAGTTTACTAACTTAGGGCAGTGGGCAACATAAGGAGCACAAGTGTTCTTTCTAAAACAGTTTGACAGTTATGGTATGCAAACATAGTTCAAGTACAAGAAAAAGATCTCTCATTAACAAACAAATACACACACACCACAAGTATAGAGAAAAATGAGTTACCACTCTGAGATTGATCATTATGCAAGTAAACATGATTTTGGTATGTGGTCATGACAGTTTTGGCTCAGAATCAAACATGTGAGTGAGTTACAACTCTAAAATCATGTATACACAAACAGAAAAAACAAATTGAGCATGCTGTGGCAGATTTAGTGTGTAAGTGTGATTGGAATGTGAAATATGAAAATAAGCCAGGATAGCACAAGTAATCAGTATGCACACACCAAAAAAGTCATCATAAAGGTGTTTTAGGTTCATGGAAGAGCTTGTGTCAAGTAGTATGAAAATTGGTGTGTTGGTGCAAAAGTTGGAAAATTCTGCCTATGCAAGACATTCACCACAACAGGGCAATTTTAAGGCAATGATTTCTTTCATGAAAAGGAGGTTATATACACATTATGATGATGCTAACAAATGAGATGCAACTCAGAAAAGGAGTGAAATCTTTACCAAAACAGAAATTACATTTTGAAGCTTATGTCATATAAGAACAACAATTTGAACATACAATAAGCCATAACCATGACAGTTGGAGAAATTGAGATCATGCACAAGCTTTAAATGGATATGATAAAGATTTAATGCACACAAATCAAGTAAAACATGCTTGAAACAGAAAGTGATATATTTGGTCTCATGGTATTTTGAAGAAAAATGCAAGAGAGGCATGGTGAGGCAGCTTGAACATTTAGACAGATTTTGAGCACAACAACAACATACACATTCTTGAAATAGGTAAATAAGTGAGTCTCTAAGCATAGAGTCAAGCAAAAGCACATCAAGGTAAAAATGACATATTAAACCAAATTGGACAGCAAAATCAAACATGTCTCACAAGACAACCCTAATGACTAAGCTTCAAACTTCTCATATCTTCACCAACACAAGCATTATGAACAAAATCAAACATTGACCAAAGACTTAAGACATGAAGAATAGCAAGTATAACCACTTAAAAACCACTTCAAAGCAATGATAGACAAGACAAACATGAAATCATCATAATGAAAACAAAAGGCCACATTGATTCACACATGATCAAGGGCAAGGGGGGATCTGTGAGCAACTTACAAGTTATCTACATATCCTAATAGTGAGCTAGGTTTATAGTTCTAGGGCAAGCATACCACTTTCTCAAGGTTGGATCCTAAATCTACCAAATGACCAAAACCTCACTAACAAGTCTAAACATGACAATAAGGCACAAACTTACAACCTATCATCCATATATCATTTACAAATGACAATATATTTGACAAAATAAGCATTATGGTCATAAAACTAGGATTCTTGACAAAGAAACACAATAGGGCAGCCATGGTATGTTTTCACACAAACCACCACAAAATGACAATACATGACAATGTATGATTTATAGATAGTTAGAACATCACATACCTCTTGTTGACCAGCCTTGAACAAGCTAAAAAGCTTAGAAACCCAGAGATGCTCCTTCCTTTGCAATGATATGAAGCTTACTTCCTCTTGAAGCAACAAAACCAAACTTCAAGACAGTTGGAGTTAGGTGATTCCCAGTTGATTCTCAATTCTTTGGGCAATGGTAGTATGACATATGTGAGGTGTGTGGATGGTTAGAACACCTAGAATAACCCTAGCCAAGGATTTGGAAAGTGTTGAGTATGGTGGTCAAACTTTCTTGGTGTGGAAGTTGACTTTTTGCAAAATGGTAGTTTTGAGAGATTTGAGGGTATAGACACCTTATATACTATATTTAGGAATTGTGTGGATGTTTTTTAGAGGTTTAGAACTGATGGAACTGGTCTTGAGCAGAGTTTTGCTCAAGGCAGCTTTTTGGTGAAAATGGAGATTTTGAGGTTTTTGAAATTCTTGAGGAATGAGAGGAGAATGAGAGCTATGTTTTCTCTGTTTTTTTGAGATTGATCTGGTGTCCTTAAACGCATAGAAGAGGCCTCTATTTATAGCCAAACAAGAATGAGGGCAGCCTTGGTCATTTTCTATTTTTGGAGGGAGACTTGGAAGAAAATCTTGCCAAATCTTATGGCAGCCTCTTCACATCAACTCCGTGGCTCAAGGCAAGAAAATATCAGATGGAATGAGAGGGATGAGGTGATTGGAAAGAGCTATGAATGTAAGGGGGTTGCAGCTGTACACATCATCAAAAGTTTCTCTTTCCTCCCTTTATATGATTAAAATAATAGCAACTTGGTTGCAAGTGGCAAAGCCTCCAATTCTTCCCTCCTTCTGGTTTTCTCTTCATCTACACTTTATATTATCAGTTTGAATCATGATCCAGGGGCTGAGAATGGCTCAAGTTGTGAAAATCCAAATTTGAGAATTCTTGACAAAGTGATTTCAAGTGTGACAGGCCCAACTTCTATGGTGCATAACTTCTTGCTCAATCATGCTATTGAGGAGTTCTACCACAATTTGGAAAGACCTTAAGTAGCTCTATAACTTTCATGTTTTGGGAATTTCCAAATTCTTGATGGAACTAGGTTGAAAAACCCTTCAAAGTTTCTGAAAAAACCACTTAAAAATGCCAAATAACTTAGAATTTTCCTAAGTTATTTCCCCCTTAAAAATGAATTTTGCCATAACTCCAATTCTATGCCTTTTTTGATCATGGACCACTTTGAGGCTTTTGTAGGATTTGTCAAGAGCTTTCCAATGAGCTTTGAACCACCTCATTTGGATGTGTGGTTGAGGAGTTATGGTCTTGCCCCTTTCGAAACCCTAATTCCCGATTTTTGCAATTACTTCTTAACCCTTGATCCAATGGTCATGAAATTTTATGGAGAGGTGTAACATGACATAAGGAACATTTTTGATTCACACCTTGAAGTCAAATTCCTTATTGTTGAAGAGTTGACTTTTCGGTCAACCATTCGATCAATCGGTGCCTACCGAGTCGACCGTTGATGATCCTGACATCCTGTGGACTTGAAACTCTTTGGATGGACTTTACTAAGCCATAGGAACTTAATGGACCAAGATCCCACCATTGAAGCATTCTTTAAACCAAAAGTTAAACTATAGTTGACTTTTTCTCGTTGAAAACCCTAATCGGGTACCTTAAATTGCACTGTTCTTAATTCCCTGGTAACCACCTCAAGTTGAATCCATACTTGATCAAATTTTGTATTCTTGATGATATGGAAACTTATTTTAAGTTGAATCAATCCAAAACATTGATTGATCATACCACTGAAGTCTCGATTTTGACGGTACGGAGCCCTAATTCATATGTATCTTAACAAAGATAAACTGAAAATGGGTTAAGGTTAGTTAAACAAGTGAATATAATCCTAAAATGATGATGAGGATCTAAGGGTAAAAATTTGGGGTGCAACACTTTAGTCAGGAGTAATTGCTGTTTTTTGTTTTTCTTTATTTTGGCCTTATAACTTTGAACAATTTAAAAACTTTTAAGTCTTGTGCCTTACCCATGGCACAATGGTATGCTTGTTAAGGGTTGTCATTTCATTTGCATATCTTCATTAATAAAATCATTGGACGTTTTGCTTTCGTAAATATTGTGCTCTCTGTCTTTCTTTTTATTTTCTTTTTTCAAAAAAAAAAAACTATGTGTTCTTACACACACCCATGTAACTAAAATGCAGATCCTCATCCACTCCTGATCCTATTGATAACAGTTCTGCTATTTCTAATTATGACTTTGAAAATCCGATCTACCATGTCGAGGATGGAAATGAGGAAGATTGTGAAGTACCTGTTGAACTTGCTAGGCTGCTACGGCAAGAAGAGAAAGTTATACAACCGCATGAAAAACCAATCGAAGTTGTGAATCTAGGAAATGAGGAAGACAGAAAAGAGGTCAAGATAGAAGATGAATTAGCAGACAGTGCTAAGAACAGGTTAGTTCAAATGCTACGCGATTATGCGGAGATCTTTGCTTGGTCTTATGAAGATATGCCAAGGCTGGATACAGATATTGTGGTTCACCGTCTACTGATGAAGGAAGATTATCGCCCAATAAAGTAAAAAGTTTGTCGTATGCGCCCAAATATGTCAGAAAAGATTAAAGCTGAAGTAATGAAACAATTCGAGGCAGGATTCCTAGCTGTCACTTCTTATCCCCAATGGGTTGCTAATGTGGTACTAGTACCGAAGAAGGATGGAAAAGTTCGTATATGCGTGGATTACAGGGATCTAAACAAAGCCAGCCCTAAAGTTGATTTTCCGCTTCCACACATTGATGTTCTGGTAGACACCACTGCTCAACATAAGGTATTCTCTTTTATGGATGGTTTCTCTGGTTACAATCAGATTAAGATGGCACCCGAAATTATGGAGAAGACTACATTCGTCACACAATAGGGCACCTTTTGTTACAAGGTAATGCCATTTGGTTTGAAGAATGCTGGGGAAACTTATCAGCGTGCTATGGTAGCCTTGTTCCATGATATGATTCATCATGAGATAGAGGTATACGTTGATGACATGATAGCCAGGTCCCAGACTGAAGAAGAACATCTTGACCACCTGCACAAGTTATTTGAGAGGTTGAAGAAATACAAGTTGAGATTGAATCCAAACAAATGTACCTTTGAAGTTAGATCTGGTAAACTCTTGGGTTTCATTGTCAGTGGTAAAGGTATTGAAGTTGACCCCGCAAAGGTAAAAGCTATACAAGATATGCCTGCTCCCCGTAATGAGAAGGAAGTCAGAGGTTTCTTGGGACGCCTGAACTACATTGCAAGATTTATTTTCCAATTAATTGCTACTTATGAACCAATCTTTAAGTTGCTGAAGAAAGATCAAGTAATGGAATGGAACGACGAATGCCAGATAGCTTTTGATGAGATTAAGAAGTATCTCCAAGAACCTCCAATTCTGATGCCTCCAGTTGAAGGAAGACCCTTGATTATGTACTTAACAGTGCTAGACAATTCAATGAGGTGTGTTTTGGGCCAGCATGACGAGTCTGGTCGAAAAGAGCAAGCAATATACTACCTTAGAAAAAAGTTTACCGACTATGAAACAAGATACTCATCACTCAAGAAAACTTGTTGTGCTTTGGCATGGGCTGCTCACCGACTAAGACAGTATATGTTGACTCATACCACTTTATTGATTTCAAAGATGGATCCTATCAAGTACATATTTGAGAAACCTGCCCTCTCCGGACGAATAGCAAGATGGCAAATGATTTTGACAGAATACGACATCCAGTATACCACTCAGAAAGCAATTAAAGGAAGTGTGGTAACTGATCATTTGGCTCATTAACCAGTGGATGACTATCAGATTATGAATTTTGAGTTTCCAGACCAAGATATTATGCTTGTTGCTAAAGAACCTAGACAGTATGACAGACCCGAATAGAAATCCCGATGGACTATGGTTTTTGATGGAGCTTTTAATGCACTTGGTAATGGCGTTGGTGTTGTGATTATCTCTCCTAAAGGTCGTTATACACCGTTTACTGCTAGACTTTGTTTTTGTTGTACAAATAATATGGCTGAGTATGAAGCGTGCATCATGGGTATCAAGGCTGCCATTGAGATGAAGATCCAGTTCTTAAGTGTATATGGGGATTAAGCCCTGGTAATTAGTCAAGTTAAAGGAGAATGGGACACAAAACATCAAAATCTCATTCCTTACAGAGAACATGTGTTGTCTTTGATTCCATATTTTGAAGAGATTACTTTTGAACATATTCCACAAGACGAGAATCAATTGGCAGATGCATTAGCTACCATGGCATCTATGTTTGAGATCAGGGGGGATGATGAAGCTCCTAGAGTTACTATTGATCGATTTTCTGAACCTGTATATTGTTATGAGGTTGATACTGAGGGAGTAGAAGAAAAGCCTTGGTTCCACGAAGTAAAAAGATATCTTGAAGCTTAGGAATATCCCAAAGGGGCATCTATCAATGACAAGAAATTTCTAAGGAGGTTCTCTGCCAAGTTCTTCCTGAGTAATGGGATTTTGTACAAGCGCAATCATGATTCGACTTTGCTCCGTTGTGTGGACAAGAAGGAAGCAAGGGAGATTATGGAAGACATGCATGATGGGATATTTAGTACTCTTTCTAGTGGGCATATGATGGCAAAGAAGATTCTAAGAGAAGGTTACTACTGGTCTACCATGGAAGTTGATTGTCATCTACATTCCAAGACTTGTCATAAATTCCAGATATATGCTGATAAAGTACATGTACCTCCAGTTCTATAAAATAAAAGGAAAGGGGCCACACTGGGAATTGAATCCAGGCCCTTTAATTTGCAAACTCATGGCACCAACCACTAGGCCAATAGCGCGCGTGTGACAAGGAAATGAATAGCAAGAAGAAAAAAGAATGAAGCTTGTTATTTAAATAAAATGCCAAAAAGGTGTCCCAACCAGGGATCGAACCAGGGACCAAGGACAAGATGAGTGACTTAAGGCGCATGCTTCTACCACTGGGGTGGCTATACATCCGTTGATGTAGCCACCCCCATAAGTATATATGGCACGCTTGGCAAGATTTCTGGGCAAGCATGAAAGAGCAAGAACAAGGCAAATTACAAGAAATGCGTTTTGATGTCAACTTGTTCAAATCTTAACCATTTTTCACGATATTTTAGTCAAAACTTATTAACTTTTCATGAGGATTAAGATGGTAACAACCAAATTTTGAGATCATGCTCATACAGTAAAAATCGAAAGTTTATGCATCTTGTCATTTTGAGATGCAAATTGATGGACATAGTATGTAGCTGATGCAATTTGAGGTTAGGCCAGGCACAAGCTATTTACAAAAGTGATTCTTAATAAGTTCTAACCAGAATTTTGTTCAAAACAGCCCTGGATCAAAAAAGGGCAAGTGAGTTGCAATGATGGTCACGAGTTGGACACATGCTACTTCAAAGTAAACAAAAGAGAGTGAATCCAAGACCAACATAGGTCTGCTCAGATTTGAAAAAAAAAAGTCACTCAAGGATTAAATTCAATGAAAAAAATAGTTTCCTTAATAAATCAAAGGAGTGGACACCAAATTGCACATTGGTGAAGTTGTGTTTTGAAGTTTAGTATTTCAATACTGTTAAAACCAACACAGTGGCTGCAACCTATCTAAATGGCAAACACACATGCAAGTTGTGAAGGAGTGAAAACTGGGATTGCTAAAACCTAGGTGCTGACAATATTTCAACATATCAGTCAACTCACTATGAGCCTTGATAACAACACAACATATATGGATCCCTTACAACCAAGCTAAACCGTACTGGAGGCACGAGGTACTGAGCTGATCCTAGATGAATCCTAGATGGCTAAATGCAAACCTGATGAGGATCCTGAATGGCAGATTTCTCAAAGGAATTGTGGATAGCAAAGAGAGCATCAAGACAAAATCTATACTAAGTCACTAAATAACTGACCACAATCCTGGCCTGAGTTCAAATGGTGATTGTTTCTTCTTTTGTAAACTCAGCAAACAAATACCCTTACTTAATCCTATTACTCCATACCTCCTAGCCTGCCTCAAACATAACAATCATGTAGCCAACTTGAGGCCTTCACAAGTCTTCCCTCATGCAAACAAACTGACTGCACCTGAACCAGTCCACAAATCAAAACAGCAATCCTGGCCATCCACTCACCACAACCTAAACCAACTTCCTAATCAATGACAAAACACCCCTGGCAGCAATTGAATATGAGTTGACAGATTCCTTTCAGAAACAGTTATGGATAAAAGGTGGCAATCTTATCCTAACTAACATACATAACTTACAGTAAGGAGCTCCATGCTTAGCATAACAATGTACCAAATTCCAAAGGTGTGACACTTCTTTTAAAAACAGGCTCCACAAACATGTCTTAATGACAGCTGCTCAACACTTTAAGCAAAGCACAAAAGTTCTTCCAAGAATAATAACCTAGCCTCACCTAGACTGTCAAGAAACAAAAGTCGTCAAGGCTTTAGCAACTCTGAGGCTAGAACAAATTGAACATGTGTAGGGTTTTGTTGATAACAGTCCATGACAGTGGCAAAAGGATCAAAAAGTGAGTGAAACCCCCAATTGAGCAAACTTAACTTTAAAAGCAAATAAGCCATAATCTTAAAACTGAATCCACATTCAAGACTGCTCAAAGCACACATGGGATCATAACTCAAGAAAGAATCAAACAAAATTAACACATTAAGTCAAGCACATATCCAAGATTTGTTTTAAAACGGGCCTTGGTCATGAGAAACAGATTTGGCAATCAATCTAAAAAACAATTTTTGACAGAAAAAAGCAAGTTCAATCTTAGAGTGGGATGTGGACGAAAAGGTGGCCTTCAAGTTGCCAAATAAGTGAATTGGCTAAAAATAGATTTTGGATTTAAAACAAAAAGGTCATGGTAACAGCCACTTGTTAAGCACTGACCAAGTATGATATGGTTAGAAAACTTGTTAAATCACAGACCAATCCTTAACAACAATCAAATATACCAACACAAAAGTGTCGCTCCCGCGAAAATAAGGTGCCGGGAAAATAGAAGAGTCGCCACCTTTCGTTATTTATCCCTCGGAACGGGAAAGGGAACGATTGGAAAAAACCTGATGAATAGGATATAAGACAAGGTCATCGCAACCATTGTCTGGGTTCGGGAGTCGGTTACGCAAGGGGAAGGTATTAGAACCCCTCACGTCCGTCGTACTCGACGGGATCCACGCTTGTTGTGTTTACTGGACGAGTTGGTTTATCTATCTACCTATCAAGGCTGGCTTAAACAGAAAATAAAAATGACTCGGCAAAGCGTCGCACTTTATGCCTACGTATTCTCATCAGAGAATGAGAAATCAGAGTCAACGTAGTTCGACCTACTACGGGTTACAGGGAAGGTGGCTCGCCAATACATCAGCATTGTGCCTACGTACTCTCAACAGGTATGAGAGATCAGAGCTTACGTAGTTCGGGATAATACGGATTACGGGAATTCAGATTCATCTGTTTTATCGAGTAGGGTTAAACCTGTTTGCGGTGGCGCTGAAGTTTAACGACACTCTTTTCTTCAGAAAAGCTTCCTTGGAATTATGGGCCCACAGGGCAAAAAGGTTTGAAGTTTGTTTTCTGTCTTTTACGGAAGAAGTGATTTCTTATTGTGTTTGCAATTTCAATCGCACTAGAGACTATGACCTGAGAGTGAATGTGTCGCATGTCACCCAAAGGGTGCCATACTAAACATCCAGACTGTTGAAAAGAAACTCTCCAACAATCCTTTCTCAGATAGCTTAAGGCTCGTAACGTACGAAAGAAATCATTCATGATTACTGTATTTTAAGCTGTTTTGAGATGAGAAAAGAGTAGGCTCAACTACAGGGAGACTATCAAGTCCTACTGTTGTCATGCCAAGGATTCATCCTATAGTTGAGGTTTGAAACAGGGAACTCCTAGAAGTTATCATGCATAGGTTTCAACCTAAAGTTCTATCATCACTTCCTTATCAAGGGGGGTGAGAGTCCTAAGGGATCATGTCAATGATAAACAGACACAGATAAAGCATCAGCTTAAACAGTAAACAATAAACGACTGTAAAATGCATGCAATGCAAGTGAGGGAGGAAATGTGTGTGGGGCAGCAGCCTCCACAAGCTCATCTCAACCTCAAGCCAGAATGAATAACAGTAATCATAAAATAAAGTGATGTCAAGCAAAATACAGTAGACTGCAATCATACAGAAGAAATGAAATAAAATGCTATCAAGCAAACAAACCACATGAGCAAGGGAGCAGGGCTCTACCGAATACCCGCAAGCAAAGCCATACAGTAACAATACAAGCAGAGGGAGCAACTCAACCTCTAGTGCAATCATGCTCCTAGATTACAGTCAGTCTAATCATGGACTTATTCTAATGCATCAAGCAAATCAAACAAGGCACATCAGCACAGAAAAGAAAACAGACAAGAAAGCAGATCAACAACTCCCTCTGTCAGTTCCAAGCTTCAGCTCTTCTGACAGCAACCCAGTCTTCAGACTTCAATCACTCTTCAAGGCTATCAGCTTCACTGGCAAGTATCAACTTGCTTCCCCCGGTTTCAACCCATCAACATAAGTTTCAACTTATCCTCCTTCTTCAAGGTTCAGCTCCTCAGTTAATTCCACCTTCAGGCTTCACTCCTAACTACAAGTATCAAATTGATTCCTTCAGGCTCTCAATGTAAGTATCAACTTATCTTTTATTCCTCAAGCCTCAGCTCCACACTCAATCTCAATTGAATTCTCTTCACAAGTATCAACTTAGTCTTCTTCATCTACAAGCCTCAGCTTCTCAGAGTAATCCTCAATCATATGGGAGTGTCAACTTTATCATTCAATTCTTTTTCAGGCCTCAGCTCTTCATTCAATCTCCATTGGGTCTTCAAGAATCAACTTGGTCTTC
This sequence comes from Lathyrus sativus, assembly GCA_963859935.3. Classification (NCBI taxonomy): domain Eukaryota; kingdom Viridiplantae; phylum Streptophyta; class Magnoliopsida; order Fabales; family Fabaceae; genus Lathyrus; species Lathyrus sativus. Next base: position 345,036,531 of record OZ012735.1, on the reverse strand, counting down.
AAGCTCTTCAAGCTTCAGCTGGAATGACAATGCTCAAGGAATCATCCTCTTCCACACTCTTCAATGAAGTCCTCATCTTCAAACTCAAGTCCAACATCTTTCAAGATACTCAAACCAGAAGACAATTGATTTAACAGAATGAGTGGAAATGATAAACAGCTTACTGACAACCAAAGGAAGCATGCAAGGGTTCATCATTATGAGAGACTGGTTCCCTCAAAGTCCTACTTCCCAAATAAAGCCACTCATCCCTCCAAAGGAGGGATGTGAATATCTTGGAAGAAATTTTAGTCATTGGGAGGAATGGAAGCACAAGATGCTTTCCATGTTTGTGAAAGAAATCATTCTAACTATAAGGCTCTCCCTATGGCTCCTATCTCCTACATCTTCATCAGATACCTTCAAGCACAAACAAATCCAAGCTCCAAGCAACTTCAAGCATCCTCACCTTTTCTTCAACTTGTCTTCAATTTAAACCAAAGGCAAACTAAGCAAAACCCTAATCTAAGGGAACTAGAGAAGTTAAACTAGTTGAACTAGTAAGTTAGGATCACCTAAACCTAGCACTAAAGTTAATCCTAACTAAAATACTAAAACCAATTGTAAAATCCTACAAAAATTACTATGGGAACCTAGGTCAATCATGACTCTACCACATTAATTTCAGAGGTCAAATCATCAAATTGGACCTAGAAATAAATTCTACATTATGAGGTACTAAACCTAATACCCTAAAAGGAAGCACCTAAATATCAATCTAGAAAGCACACCTATTTTCATCACAAAAATGTGAGAAAAATACTATGGGAGCATACATGTCTAACCTAATCACACACAAAAAATTAGGATCAAAGTCATCACCACATCATCACACAAAATTCCACAAAATTATTCATCAAACATAACCATTTTAATATCAATTAAAATGTAAAATTCCCATTAAATCAGAAAATACAGGAAATGAAAATATTTTTTCTCTAAAAAATACTAGACTCAATCATGAGTAAAATGCAAAAAGAATGGGATTAATTGGATTAATTTTCAATTTATTATGAATTTTTCAAGAACCATGTATAAAATGAAAATTAAAAGAAAATCAATGGAAATTAATCACACGCGCGGTGCAAATAGAAACGAAAATCAGCTCATTCTCCAAACTGGGCCATCAGGGGGGTGTGGATAGTGGTTATCTCATTAAGCCCAAAACCAACTAGTAAGTGAAACGCATCGTTTCACTTACTCAGACTCTCTCACAACTTCAAATTAAAACATGGTCGTTGGATTGCTTCCTCAGTCAAAGGTCTTCATCTTGATCCAATGGTATCCTCATCATCTTCTTCGTTTGAACCAAAAATGGAGGGAGAACTCCATTGAAACAGAGCTCAAACCTCAACCTTCTCCTCACTCGGGCTCCCTCGAATCTCCATCAAAATCCATGATCTAAAGCCCTAACTCACTCTAAATCTCTCCCTGAGTCTAACCCTAGCCTCAGAATTCAATGAATCAACCTCTAACCTAAAACACGATCAAGAATCAAAATTATGCTCAGACCTCAATCATCACCATTCTCCAAATTGAAAGGTTCAAAATGTTCACCAGGTTACACTGATCAATTCTTGCTATAATACTCATATTATCTCTCAATATCCAGGATGTTCTTGATCCAAACAGAAATTATGTCACCTCATTGATCATCATGAAATCTTCTCTAAGTTTCCAGAAACGATCTCCTAACCATATGCTATCAATATATCCTAACAAATTGCCCTAATTCTTCTTAAATTAAGGTGAGGCAAGAAAGTTACCAACCTGTGTATTCTTGAGTAACAGATGCACCAAATCTTCACTTCAAGCTCTCAAACTTTCCAAAATCATTCAGTGTGCCAAGTTCTTGCTTCTGTATGCAATAATCTTGATGGAAAATGCCTGGAACTCCAAATTCGATGATGACTTGTAGGTGCTGAAAATCAATTGCTCATACACGATTCAGCCATGGATTTTCTTGGGATTTGCTATGGAAACACTCACACACATCCAAGAAAGTTGTTAGGATCAAAAGAAATGATCAAAGTGGTGTAGAATGCAGAAATCGATTTCAACTTGCAATGAACAAAGTGAAATTGCAAAATCTCTTCTCTCAATCAATTCTCACCAACCTTTCACTCAAACCCCTTCTAATCAATATATAGAACATGTTGGACCTCTCTAGATCCTTCTGGAATCATCCAAGGAGATATTGAACTTCTCATGTCATCCAAAATCTCATCTCATGCCATACTCACCCCAATTTTGTTTCCTTTGTTGCAGCAGCTTGTAATGATCCCAAAACCTCCTTAGGTGAGATATTAGACGTGTTACAAGGCCTTGGAAGCTTGTGTATTGATCCCTCATGTGTTTTGCAAATGTTACTTAATATGCAAGTAATCACTTTTCAAAGCAAGTCCACAAATTGAATCTCAACTCAAAAATGTGGCTGAACCAATGTTCTTAAAATGTTTTCTGGAGTCAAAATGATATATTACATGCCATGGTTTGGATGTGTAGGTTAAAAATATCAATTTCCAACTTTGGTTTATTTAACTTATGCCCTTATTTTAGGTCATTTTTGCAACTTTGAGCTACATGCATTTCCAACATCTCATGACCTCCTTACTAGCCTTAAAACATCATTTTGAACAAGTTTGATGTTGAACATTTTTCCATTTGAAGCTTGGAAATAGGAGTTATGGCCTTATACTTTAAATGACCTGTAATCTCCAAATGACCAAAATACCATTGACTTGTCAAAGCCATAACTTGAGTTCTACAGGTCCTATCAAGGACTTCTAGTACTCAAATTAAAGCTAAGAACAAGCTCTACAACATTCATGTTGGGAGCAAGATGATATGACAATCACATCTTGAGAAAACCTGCCTTGAAGATAGGGGTCAAACTAGGGGATTTTACACTGTCAAGCCTTAGAAACCCTAGCTTGAAACTTCTCAAACTCTTCAATCATGATGAGTTGACCTTCGAATCATCCTTATAGCATCTCAATGCATCAATCCATGATCACATGGCTCTTGGATTAGGTCTCAACCCTCTCCAAATCATCAGTTGACCTAGGGTTGACCCAGTCAAACCCTAATTATACCACTCATGGCTAGGTCTTCTTAATCTTGTATAATGACCTGTCTAGGCTTCATGATGGCTTTCAAGACATCTCATAAGCTCTCTCAAGGCATCAAGTCTAACTTCATGACCTTAGAATCATCTGATGGTCTTCCCCATAACTCTCAAGTTAGGAGACCCATATACTTGGTTTCAACCACCCTCTCTGAGGATCCTTTAACTTCTCTGACAAGGATGTCAACCCTTGAACATCTGAATAACCTTCTTAGCTAGCTTCAAAGTCTTGTGTAGACCTTAATTGGTAATCATACCACTTGATCTCCTGCATACATGTCAATGAAATGCAAATGATAATGCTAATGTGAATGAAATGAAACACAAGCTAGGTAAAGAAATGTTGGTCAAATTTTGGGGTGCAACAAAAAGGCATTGTGAATAATAGCAAATGAGATACTGTTAGAAATTAGATACACCAACAGATTTTTAACAGCCAAGGTTGTAAACAACATACTTTCAATCAAACAATGAACCAAACAGTAAAAGTACTGATGAGGCATAGGAAACATGTTTAGGACATGACACAGATCAAGCTTTTGTTAAGAGAAAATAGAGTAGGATAACAGATCACATACCCTACATTGCAAGCACTAACAGTCCAACTTTGGTAACTTAAGCAATGTGCATTAATGAATTCAGCTTCAAAAACAAACATGAACAACAAGGTATACTATGTACAGAATAAGAACAGATCCAGTTCAAGTTAGGCCACCACATAACACAAATCACAACACAGCAAGGCTACTACAAACTGGCCATGAAATCTCTGATAAAACAGCAGTTAACAAGCTACAAGAGATGACAGTCAAAACTTTAGTATTTCAACATGAGCTGCACATCTCATACACATCATAAATATGGAAAAGAGTGAGTTGTAACTCAGAAAACATGCATCTTGTAAGCAACCAAGAATGTGGTATGTTCATGGTGATTTTGGTGTAGAAATGCAATTATGAGTGTAATTTGTGAAATGCAGTGTGACATCAAACTAGAGTTCCAAGTAGTTTTAGGTCAAACCAAACATGTGCACATACTGTAAGTGTGTTATGGAAATGATTCAAACAGACATGGATGCTAGAAATAAGAAAATATGAACAATGGCATTTTGATGACAATTAAAACATGATATGATGCAGTTGGTATGTCAAGTCAGAATGAATGCAAAAATTGGGCCAGGTAACCTCATACACATCATACATACAAAATATCAAGGGTGTCTAAACACCAAGAAGGGTCCAAAACAGATTGAGGTGGGAAATGGCATCCCAACTGCTACTTAGCAACATGACCAAGCATAAACAATTCCAAAATCATCATAAAGCATATTTGAATAGAAATAGACATATACACATGCTACAGATGAGATAACAAATGAGTTTCAACTCGTAGACCAACCAAAATGCCAATGCAAAATGGAATCAATATATTGATGCAAACATGTTTGCTCATGCTGTAGCAGCAGAGCAATTTTGGCAAGGGTGATGTTCTAGGAAAATCAAAGCATACATACACATTAGAGGCATGATAAGGGACAGGCTTTAAGGCAACAACCAAACACACTTTCACAAATGCTAAAACTCAACATATGGATCATAGCAAAAACAATGACATTGCAAATTTGATGACAATCAAAGTAAAAATCATGATAATGAAATGAGTTGAATTAGAGATGACTTACCTCTCGTAGACAAACTTGTAAGCAAGCTAAAATGTCAAAGAAAACCAGAGAATGCTTCCACACCACCAAGCCTTGGACTTGCCTTCTTCTTGAAGCAAGGTGCCAATCTTAAGACATTTTGAGAAACAAGTGTTACCCCTGATTCTTAGGGCTTTGAACAGTTGAGGTAGGATATTTTCAAGGTGTTTGAGTGTTTAGGAACTCAAGAAAATGGCTGGAACATGTTTTGGCCAGTTTTATGCAATATGGTCAAAGTAGCTTAGCATGAGAGTTGACTTTTGTGAAAATGAGATTTTTGAGAGGTTTGAGTGTATGGATACCTTCTATATGACATTTAAAGATTGTATGGGTGATTGTTAGGGGTTTGGAAGGGATGGAACTGGTCTTGAGCAGGGTTTTGCTCAAGACAGTTTTTTTTTGTAAAAAATGGAAGTTTTGAAGATTTGGAGATTTCTTGATGAGTGAGAGGAGAGTGAGAGCTGTGGTGTTATGATATTGCTATGGTGTGTTTGAGTTCATAGAGGAGGCCTCTATTTATAGGAGATGTGAGGGTGAGGGCAACCTTTGTCATTTCCATTTTTGGAGGGAGATTTGGAAGAAAATCCTTCCAAATCTAGTAACAGCCATCTTCACATCAGTTACAAGGCTCAATACAAGCAAGGAACAGCTGATATGAAGGAATTGAGATGACTTGAAATGAAGCTAGTGAGGTAGGGGGCTGCAGCTGCCACATCTTTGGAGAAAAGTTTCTCTTTCCTCCCTTTTAATGATTATTTTCATACCAACTTGCTACAACTTGCCATGCTTATCAAACTAACTCATTTTCTGGTTTTCTCCTTATCCACACCTCACATTATCAGTTTGAATTACAATCCAAGGGTTGAGGATAGTCCAAGTTGTGAAAAACTGATTTTTGGGAAGTGTTGGAGTGTGGTTTTAAGTGTTGACAGGCCCAACTTCCATGGTGCATAACTTCCTGCTCAAACATGCTATTGAGGAGTTCTACCACAATTTGGAAAGCCCTTAAGTATCTCTACAAATTTCATGTTTTTGGAATTTCCAAATTCTTGAGGGAACTAGGTTGAAAAACCCTTCAAAGTTCTGAAAAAAAATCACTTACAAGTATTAAATAACTTAGAATTTTTCCAAGTTATTTACCCTCCAAAAATGAGTTTTGCTATAACTCCAATTGTATGCATTTTTTGATCATGGACCACTTTGAGGATTTTTTAGGATTTGTCAAGATCTTTCTAATGAGCTTTGAACCACTTCAATTGGATGTGTGGTTGAGGAGTTATGGTCTTGCCCCTTTCGTAACCCTAATTCCCGATTTTTGTAATTACTTCTCAACCCTTGATCTAATGGTCATGAAATTTTATGGGGAGGTGTAATATGATATAAGGAACATTTTTCATTCACACCTTGAAGTCAAATTCCTTATTGTTGGAGGGTTGACATTTTGGTCAACCTTTCGATCGATCGGTGTCTACCGAGTCGCCCGTTGGTGATCCGGACATCCTGAGGACTTGAAACTTTTTGGATGGACTTTACTAAGCCATAGGAGCTTAATGGACCTTGATCCCACCATTGAAATACTCTTTGAATCAAATGTCAAGCTATAGTTGACTTTTTTTAGTCGAAAACCCTAATCGGGTATCTCAAATTGCACTGTTCTCAATCCCCGGGTGACCACCTCAAATTGCACTCATTCTTGGTCCAATGTATCATCCTTGATCTTGTTTGAAGTTGGATCAATCCAAAACATTGATTGATCAAACCCTCGAAGTTTCGATTTTGACAGTACGGAACCCTAATTCGCCTACATCTTAACAAAGATAAACTGAAAATGGGTTAAGGTTAGTTAATCAAGCAAATATGATCCTACAGTGATGATGAGGATCTAAGGGGTCAAAATTTGGGGTGCAACACAGAACAACAATATCAGCACATAAGCACTTATCCAATGATCCAGATTATCACATAATCAATTATGCACGAATTTAAACCAGCAAACAGTGATCCAATCAGCATATAAACACATTAAACCAGCAAGATCACAGATCATATGAATCAAATTAGCAAATCAATCTAAAATGAAGATCCACATACTAATTATGCAAATAAGCTTAAAAGCAAAATCAGATCAAGATTTCCAACCTACGAAGCGTAGAATTGCTTCGGTTAGTGTTTATTTACTCCAACTATACAGATCCAAGCAAGAAACCTGGAGATTCTTCAAGATCCAAGTGTGTTCTTGTTGTAGGAGTGAAGATCCGCCACAATTAAGCCAAAATAATCCAAATAAGCTCCTTCCAAGCAACTTCAAAATTCAGATCCAAACTTGCACGAAAATTGGATGAAGAAATTGAGATGATGATGATCAAGGATGAAGGTTTAGCTCTTAGAAATCAATGATTCCAATGGAGAATCAAGGATTTCAATGTGAGAAGAGCTTCGGTGAGGGTTTTGGGAGATGGAAAGTTGAGAGCAAATTGAGAGAATGAGAGTGAATTCTAAAATGAAATCGAAATTATGAGGATTAGATGTGTGAGGTTTGGAGTAGATCAATTAAATACCCTTTAGGCTTGGATCCAAATGAGGCTTGGAATGTGGTTTGTGAAAATTGCTTTGGAGTGAGGAGTAGAAACTTTGGAGGGAATTTGAAATGATTTGAAAGTTAACCAAAATTCAAAATGGTTTTAGATCCTTCCCTTGGTGAAAAATCAACTCACAAGTGATCAAAATTGGACCCCAAAGTGGCTTCCTTTGAAAAATCACGTACAGAGGCAAAATCTACACTGGTTAATTGGTTAACCATATGTTTAATCGATTAAAACCTCTTGAATATTTGAATTTGATCGGTTTTAGACTTGGTTAATTGGTTGACCAATTGGTTTATCGATTAACACCTTCAAAATTTTGAATTTGGCGCCTTTTGGAGGGAAATCTGCACATTTGCCCGTTTTCAACCGTTTTAATCTCTGTTCCACCTCTGAAGCTTCCTCTTGAATACTGTAACTGTGAGAACGCTCGATATAGCCTGAATGCTGCTTCTTATGCTGAAATGTCTTGTAAAACAAAATAAAATCAACCGGTCGATCGCTGGGCAAAATAAATTTTGGAGCCTCCGATGCTTGCTGCTCAGTATTTTGCGTTAAAAAGAGCCCTGAGCCACAGGAAAACCTTGAGCCCCTGCCTCAAAAAAAAATGCTATGATATGCAAAAAAAATGAGATGAAACACAAGCCAATTACGAGAACCGGTTTATCGCTTCCGCGAAAATAAGGTGCCGGCAAGACAGAAGAGTCGCCACCTTTCGTTATTTATCCCTCGGAACGGGAAAGGAAACGATCGGAAAAACCTCGAAAAAGGTATAAGACAAGGTCATCGCAACCACTGTCTGGGTTCGGGAGTCGGTTACGCAAGGGGAAGGTATTAGCACCCCTCACGTCCGTCGTACTCGACGGGATCCACGCTTGTTGTGTTTACTGGACGAGTTGGTTTTATCTATCTACTTATCAAGGCTGGTCTGAAAAGAAAAGAAAAATAACTCGGCAAAGCGTCGCACTTTATGCCTACGTATTCTCATCAGAGAATGAGAAATCAGAGTCAACGTAGTTCGACTAACTACAGGTTACGGGGAAGGTGGCTCGCCAATACGTCAGTATTGTGCCTACGTACTCTCAACAGGCATGAGAGATCAGAGCTTACGTAGTTCGGGATAATACGGATTACGGGGATTCAGATTCATCTGTTTTATCGAGTAGGGTTAACAAATAGTTCCAGCAGTTAGGGACAAAGCCTGTTTGCGGTAGAACTAGGAGTTAACGACACTCTTTTCTTCAGAAAAGCTTCCTTTGAATTATAGGCCCACGAGGCAAAAAGGTTTGAAGTTTGTTTTCTGTCTTTTACGAAAGAACTATTTTTTATGGTTGTTTGCAATTTCAATCGCACTAAAGAATATGACCTGAGAGTGAATGCGTCGCATGTCACCCAAAGGGTACCATACTAAACATCCAGACTGTTGAAAAGAAACTCTCCAACAATCCTTTCTCAGATACCTTAAGGCTCGTAACGTACGAAAGAAATCATTCATGATTATTGTATCTTAATTTGTTTTGAGATGAGAAAAGAGAGGGACAACTAATGGGAGACTATCAAGTCCTAATGTTGTAATGCCAAGGATTCATCCTATGGTTGAGGTTTGAAACAGGGAACTCCTAGAAGTTATCATGCATAGGTTTCAACCTAAAGTTCTAATCATCACTTTCTTATCAAAGGAAGTGAGATTCCTAAGGGATCATGTCAATGGTAAACAGACACATATAAAGCATCAGCTTAAACAGTAAACAGTAAACAACTGTAAAATGCATGCAATGCAAGTGAGGGAGGAAATGTGTGCGGGGCATCAGCCTCCACAAGCTCATCTCAACCTCAAGCCAGATATGAATAACTGCCATCATACAGAAGAAATAGCAAGCTATCAAGCAAAATATAAGTAACTACAATCATACAGAGGAAGTAACATGCTATCAAGCACACACAAACCACATAGGCAAGGGAGCTGAGCTCTACCGAATACCCACAAGCAAAGCCATACAGTAAAATACAAGCAGAGGGAGCAACCCAACCTCTAGTGCAATCATACTCCTAGATTACATCAGTCTAAATATGAACTTATTCTAATGCATCAAGCAAAGCAAACAAGCCACACCACTACAGAAGAGAAAACAGACAAGAGAGAAAGCAGATCAACAACTCCTACAACTAAACCAACTTAACAGCAGTCCAGTCATCAATCTTCAGCAGCTATTTAGGGCTACCATCCTTCATGACAAGTATCAACTTGCTTCTCCAGGGATCTGACACATCAAACACAAGTATCAACTTGTTCTCTCTTCTCCAAGCCTCAGCTTTTCAGTCAATCCCACCTTCAGGCTTCACTCCTAACTGCAAGTATCAACTTGATTCCTTCAGGCTCTCAATGCATCAATGTAAGTGTCAACTTATCCTTGAATCTTCAAGCCTCAGCTCTTCACTCAATCTCAATTGAATCCTCTTCATAAGTATCAACTTGTTCTTCTTGCTTCAGCTCCCTTTGCTTCACCAGTATCAACTTGGTCTTCTTCATCTACAAGCTTCAGCTTCTCAGAGCTATCTTCAATCACATGGAAGTGTCAACTTCATTCTTCAATCTTCTTCAAGTAAGGAACTCCATCCTCTAATCAAGGGAGAAAGATGCATCTATCAAGAGTAAAGTTGGGATGCTTGGTAGCAGAGTGAAGACCAAAGGTCACTACTGAGCATCCTGTCATCAGAGAAAGGGACCCTCAAAGGTTCTACCAATTTGCAAAGAACCACACATCCTACCAAAGGAGGGATGAGGCCTTTACAAGGGACCTTACATCATAGGGAAGAATGGAATTGATCAACATATTCCATGTTTATGAAGGAAGAGAACTATCTAGAAGCTCTGCCTACAAAACCATAATCTTAACCTAATCAAAACTACACCACAAGAAGGGAAGATCTTCAAATCCAAGCCTCTTCAAGCAATCCAATGCATCTTCAACTTGTCTTCATCCTCATCCAAGAATTAGCAAAGCACAACCCTAATCTAAGGGACCTAAAGATGTTAATCTAGTTGAGTTAGTGCCTTAGAATCATCTAAAACTAGCACCTAAACTAAAATCAATCAAAAATAGTAAACTATCTTATAAATTTCTACAAAAATTCCTAAGGGATCCTAATTCAATTAAGAATACCTCATACAAAAACCAGGGACTAAATCACCTATTAAGTCCTAAAATTAAGTCCTAAATCCAAAGGTATCAATCATAAACCCTAAAAATGGAGCTTCTAAAAGTTTCAACCTAAACTACCACCTATTTTCATCACAAAAATGTGAGAAAATTCTATGCGGATCATGCACATCTATGCTAACTACTCACAAAAAATCAAGATCAAAATCATCATCACATGATCAAACCAAATTCACCAATATCAAGCATCAAACATAACTATTTTAATATCAATTAAAATGTAAAAATTCCCATAAAATCAGAAAATGCATGAAATAAAAATATTTTTTATCTAAAAAATACTAGATTCAATCATGAATATAATGCAAAAAGAATGGGGTTAATTGGATCATTTTTCAATTTTATTTGATTTAATCAAGAACCATTAATAAAATGAAGAAATTAAAGAAAATCAAAATAAAAAGATAAACACGCGGTGCAACTAGCAATGAAAATCAGTTCATATAATGGATTTGGCCATCAGGGGGTGCAGGTATCAACCAATTCATTAAGCCCAGCATCAGCAACTAAATGAAACGATGCATTTCACTAACTCAGATCCTTCACAAACTGAAATTAAAACGTGGTCGTTGGATCACACCTCTAGTCAAAGGTCTCAGCCCCATCCAATGGCTCTAAAGTCATCTTCAACCTTTTGAATCTCTGAACCTCGCACGCAGCTCCGGCCACCACCGGTGGTACTCCAGTCATCGTCCCCAACCCTAACTCTCTATAGGATCCTCCATTGCAAGTGGTCTGTACATGAAACTTGTCCCAAATTTCCTCACGAATTCATTTATGCCCTTTATTCTCTCTGAAACCTCAAGATTCTCCATAACCAATTCTCAACCGAAAATGGTAACATCCTCAATTGGTCACTAATTCTCAAACTAGCTATCTGAAAACCTTCCTACACCGTTCTACAATGCATCTAACATCCTAATTCGTATTGATTCTACCTAATTTATGTTGGAGGAAGAAGTTTACATACCTGTCAATTCTTGATGAACAGATGCACTAAATCTTCAAATCAAGCTCTCCAACCTTCCAGACACGATCAATGGATCATTCCCTTGCTTCTGTATGCACAAGAACCGGTTGAAAACTCCTGAAACTTGAAACCCGATGGTGAGTTGCAGGTGAAAAAATATGAGCTCAAGAACACCAATCAGCCACGAATTCCTCTTGATTATGATCTGGAATCAATCCCTAGCATCCATGGAAGAGCTTGCAATCAAGAAAATGGATGGAAAGTGAAGAAATTGGTGAAACCGAATTCAGTTGCAAGCAATGAAATCTCAATCTCAATCTCTGCTCTCTCCTTCAATCATCACCAACCTTTCATCTGAACCTCTTCTACTCAATATATAGAACATATGTGGATGATCTAGAACCCTCTAGATCCTTCTAATGAGAGTTTCAATCTCTCATGTCATGAGAATTTCAACCATATGCCATGGTATGCATAGTTCTGTTTGCAGCTTGAAATCCATCCCATTCTCTTCCAATTTCTCCCCTAGTGACATTTTGGAAGTGTTTGGCTTGCAAGGGGCCTTGGTTATGCCTTGATTCTAGGTTTTGCAAATGTTACTTATGATGTAAGTAACTACTTTTCAAAGCAAGTCCACAAATTGAACTTCAAATCAAAATTGTGGCTAAACCAAATTTCTTAAAATGCTTTTTAGAGTCAAAATGACCTATTACATGCCTTGGTTTGGATGTGTAGTTCAAAAGTATCAATTTCCAACTTTGATTTATTTAACTTATACCCTTATTTTAGGTCATTTTTGCAACTTTGAGATACAAGCACTTACAACAACTCATGACCTCTTTACTAGCCTTAAAACATCATTTTGAACAAGTTTGATGTTGAACATTTTCCCATTTGAAGTTTAGAAATAGGAGTTATGGCCTTATGCTTGAATTGACCTATAATCTCCAAATGACCAAAATGCCCTTGACTTGTCAAAGCCATAACTTGAGTTCTACAAATCCTATCAAGAACTTCTAGTACTCTATAGAAAGCTAAGAGGATAAGGAACAAAATTCATGTTGACCAAGAGTTCATAGGAATCATCCTTCTAGGGCAAAAGTTTCATGCAACTTGGGTAACTTTCAAGCTCCCAAATCCACAGACCTCAGATGACCTGTAACTTGTCAAAGTCATAACTTGAGTTCTACAAATCCTATCAAGGACTTCTAGCACTCAAATTAAAGCTAAGATTATTCTCTACAACATTAATGTTGGGGGTAAGATGAGATGACAATCACATCTTGAGCTAAACTTCCTTGAAGATAGGGGTCAAACTAGGGGATTTTACACTGTCAAGCCTTAGAAACCCTAGCTTGAAACTTCTCAAACTCTTCAATCATGATGAGTTAACCTTGGAATCATCCTTATAGCATCTCAATGCAACAACCCATGATCACATGGCTCTTGGATTAGGTCTCAACTTCCTCCAAGTCTTCAGTTGACTTAGGATTGACCCAGTCAAACCCTAATTGCACCACTCAGGGCTGAGCCTTCTTAATCTTGCACAATGACCTGTCTAGGCCTCAAAGTGATATTCAACACTTCTCATGAGCTCTCTCAAGACCTCAAGTCCAACCTCATGGCCTCAGAATCATCTGATGGCTCTCCACAACTCTCAAGTTAGGAGGCACACACTTGGCTTCAACCACTCTCTCTGAGGATCTTTTCACTTCTCTGACAAGGATATCAACCCTTGAACACTTGAATAAGCTTCTTAGGTAGATTCATAGTCTTGTATAGATCTTGATTGGTAATCATACCTCTTGATCTCCTGCATACATGTCAATGAAATGCAAATGATAATGCTAATGTGAATGAAATGAAACATAAGCTAGGTAAAGAAATGTTGGGAAAATTTTAGGGTGCAACACGGTTGTTCAAATTTTGGGGTACAATAGGAAGCAAGATTCTAGTTGGGGAGAGTTGTTAGATGCCCAATTTTTCTTATTTGAGCTATCAAATGTAGGCATGTTTCACTCTTTTTTTGTCAAGAAAGTGTTCAAAATCACTCGTGCTTTGGTTGGTTTACAACTTTGTGTGAAAGTATCTTGGTACCTTTAATTTGTGTGTTATTGTTCAGGAATTTGGCATGAAATAGTGAGAATTAAGACACAAGAAAGATGGCAAGGAAACCAAGACAGCAAGCAAACATCAGCAAGATCGCTAGGCGAACTGGCCAACAAAGCTCCCTCCAAAACTTCACAAAGTTCTCTATGAAAACTATGTAGCGAAGGCCAAGAATCCAAAACAGTAAGGAAAGGGCCATAAATTCGTTAGGCGAGGGAGGCAGTGAAGCACTCGCTAGGCGAAGAAGCAGTAAGTAACCAGTGAACACTCCCAGACTTAAAACAGCAAGGAAAGGGCCATAAACTCGCTATGCGAAGTTCACAGCGAAGGCTTTGCTAGGAGAAGGATTACTCGTCTAGCGAACTTTTGAAAACTTGTCTGGGGAGAGTTCACAGGGTACAGGCACTTCAGGTGGCACTTTTGGCGTTCGCTAGGCGAAGCACTTTGTTCGCCTAGCGAACGTGACAGCTCAGCTGACCCTTCTATAAGTAGCATGGGCAACTTTTTGTAAAAATATCTAATTTCTTGTACTTGCATTTGAGAGGATTTTTCTGACCTAAAAGAAGGTGGATTCCCATCCAATCTCGATTATTCGACCCGGATGTTGATCAACCTTCTTTCAAAACTTGTTGCTCAAGCTATCATGGAAATGCGTGGCTAAATCCCTCTCTTGTCAAGGTTGGGAGTAGTTAGTTCAGATTTTATGTATTCTTCTTCATCTCTTGTATGTGAACAATGTTATGATCAATGTAGATGAAGTTATTTGCTACTATTTGTACATTTATGGTATGGATTACTTTAGACATGAACTTTCCAAGTCTTGACTTAATATCTTCATCTATCAACTGTACAAATGCTAGAGATAGATTTAAAAGTTGATATCCGCTTTGTATCGATCTTAATAATTATTGTTTCGATTGTTATTTAGAGAGATCATTTAACGGTCAAAACAATGACATTCACGAAATCGCTTTAGAGATGAACGTTTTTGCGATAATATGCGGTTATGTTGGTTAGAACTTTGTTCACATATTTGATTGGTTGGATACGTTTAGGACGGACTAGCGAACCCTAATCTTAACATGCTTTTATCAAACTTAGACCGACTTTTATTCCGTTTTAATTCTTGCAAACTTATGTTACGAAATTGAAACCATTATAAAACCCCCCTTTTTCTTAAGTCATTAAACCGTTGAACGAAAAGCATTTATATTCTCTTTAATCCCAGTGGATACGATAAAACACTACTGCAAAATACTTTTTAACACTGTATCCCTGTCCAAACTTATCTTACTTATTGGGGATACTCAACACCTGCCCCCAACCTTGAGATGATTTTGACTTTACCACAGCTTGCGCTTCTTTGAATGAGGACATAGCAACCTCAGGAGTTCTGTCAATGACTGGCGCCTTTTCTCTGACTTGAACAATTTCAAATGCTTGGTATAGAGTCTCATATATCTCTCCATCGACTTCCACATACTTGAATAAGGATAAATGGCTGATCATTATGTCCTCCTCACCACAGACGGTGACAATGTTACCCCCACCATATACTTTAGCTTTTGATGTAGAGTCGACGTTACCGCCCCTGCCGAGTGAATCCAGGGCCAACCTAACAAGCAAATGTATGCTGGTTGGATATCCATTATGTAAAAGACAGCGTCAAAAACCTCCCGGCCAACTTGGATAGGAAGAGTCACTTCTCCAAACACAGACCTCCCCGTTCCATCAAATGCCCGCACAATCAAATCACTAGGAGTGCATATTACTCCTTGGGTGTCAAGCTTCACCAAAGCCTTTTTGGGCAACACATTAAGTGAAGACCCAGTATCCACTAGAACATGAGATAATACAGCTCCTCTGCACTCAATGGAAATGTGAAAGGCGTGATTGCGGTTTCTTCCTTTAGGTGTCAAGTCCAGATCAATAAATCCCAATCCATTTCCAGCATTCACATGCACCACCACTCCTTCAAGTTGGTTCACTGATATCTCTTGTGGCACATACGTAGTGTTTAGAATCCTCAGAAGGGCATTCCGATGTGCCTCAGAGCACAATAATAATGATAAGATTGATATTTTTGACGGGGTTTGTTGTAGATGGTCCACAATCTTGTAGTCACCTTTTCTAATCAGACGCATGAACTCCTCAGCGTCTTTCAATAAAGTATCCTTCTCACCCCGTTAAGAAATTTCTTCAACAACAACCTTCCCCTTTCCTTTATCCGGTCTTTTAACATTAGCCTCTGGAGGTGAAAACACCCTCCCACTTCTCGTCATTCCGCCTGTTCCCACCAAATTATTCATAGAATCAAATGTCGTTCCCTTCAGCTCTTGTTTTTGGCCATTACAAAAGACTTCAGCCTCATGATTCCACGGGATTGCATTAGTGCTTTCGTAAGGCACAAGCCCTGCCTTGGTGATTATAACGGTAGCTGGCCTCGGAAACACAGATATGTTAATGGTTCTAAAAGGAATTGAGATTGTGGCAACCTCATCCTTATCTTGACCAATCACCTTCTCATATTTCACTTCACCAATTCTGTCAAATTGTAGCACGCCTTCATTCATTAATATTTGCACATGATTTTTCAAGTCCTCACAACCCTCAAGATGAGCCAAACAACCTTCACAGTTTTCCACACAACCTGGGAACACTCCACCCTTCAACAACCTACTCTTAACTAAACTCAAAGGAGTTCTCAGCTCTTCGACGTTGGTCACCAAATTCAAATTCTCTTCCTCCAATATAGCATTTACCCCAGCCGCTCCATGGTTGGGCATAGGATTTTGAACAACATTAGGCGTATCATTTGTAAAATTGATTGCCTTCCTATCTATAAGGTCTTGTACCTTATGTTTGAAGGCTTTGCAGTTGTCTATATGATGACCAGGAGCCCCCGAATGGAACTCACGTCTAGCATTTGCGTCATACCCTGGGGGTGGCGCGCCGGTCAGAAGTGCCATTGTTCTTTTTTGAACCAAATGAAGCTGCAACAAGTGTTGTAAGAGCTGTGAGTATGGAATTGGTGGTGCATCAAACTGTCTATTCATTACTCTCCCACGGTCTTGAAACCGTCGCGGAGTGTAATTCTGCTGTTGTTGTTGTGGACGTTGTTGTTGTTGTACAGCTGGAATAGAAATACTTGCAACCTGAGGTTGTTGCTGATGATACTGTTGATTTCTGTTTCTATTTCTGTTATTATTGTTGTATCCTGAGACCGCGTTTGTTTCTCCTTCCCTCTTCTTGTTACCGAAGTTCTTCCTTCCTCCTCCAGATGAGGATCCCTCTCCCACCTGAATCTTTCCCAATTTAATCCCATTTTCAACTCGTTCTCCAGTGATGATTAAATTTGAAAAGCTACAAGACATATTCCCTATCAACTTCTCGTAGTACACACCAGGCAGTGTAGCTACAAACATGTCAATGAGTTCCCTCTCCACCATGGGAGGTTGAACCCTTGCAGCAAGCTCGCGCCACTTCTAGGCATACTCTTTAAATCCTTCGTTACTCTGTTACGACAGATTCTGCAACCGCACACGGTTAGGCGCCAGATCACTATTATATTGATAGTGTCGAATAAAAGCCTCTGCCAAGTCTCTCTAGCTTCTAATATTGACTGGCTCCAAACCCATATACCACTCCAAGGATGGACTAGACAAGCAATCCTGAAAGGCGTGCATAAGCAACTTCTCGTCATCAGAGTACGCAGACATTTTTCCGTAGTATGACCTGAGGTGTACCCTTGGATAGGTAGTCCTTTGTATTTGTCAATGTCTGGGACCTTGAACTTTGGAGGGATCCTTAAACCTGGGATCAATCCCAAGTTAGACATGTCCAGACCAAGAGAATTCTGATTTTCAAGGTTCCTCATCTTCTCTTCTATCAATTTGAACCTCTTGTCCGCATCAGAATGCAAACCTTCTCCCAGATCTCCCATGGATAAAATATCATCTTGTTCGTCCTCCTCCCACTGAGGACCAGCATTTCCATGTACAACGCACGTTGCCTCTAGAACATGGGCTCCGTTCTAATTACCTCCGCCTGGAGGAATAACAACTGTTGGGATGGCATTAGCATGAGGAGTGCCATTTTCAGTTAGAGGAGGAACATCAGCGGTCCCACCATGCAGAAATCCACTTTTGTCAACCCTAGAAATCAGAGGTTGAATGAGTGTCCTCAGCTGCTCCTAACCGTTGGCGACCCCTTGCATCAGGTCCATGAATTGCGCCATGCGGTCACAGAACTCCTGTAGCTCAAGTTGAATCTGGTCCATTGCCTTTTGTTGATTTCCCCTTGTTGAATAGCGGTGAATTGTTCGGTCTTCAATCCTGAAACAGTGCTGAGAAAACTACAGAAAGAAATAAGACCAAAAGATCCAGAACACCTGCAATGCAATACGAAAAATGATGCAAAATGCAGACATGTAAATATGGTTTAGGGAAATCTTCCCCTTGATTCTAGTTCCACTGGAACAATAGGAGAATGAAGAGCCAACAGATGAAGCCAAAGAAATCCTCTCATAAATAAAATGAGAACCAGTATAACAACGCACAGCACATCACCAAGGAAATACAACAAAATCAACACGACCTCATCCAACAATCCTGGTGATGGTCGGAGTACAAAACAACAAATACAAAAGAGAGAATGCATCAAATGCGACAGCGAGTCTGAAACTCCTCCAACAACTCCTTCGTATCAGGATGATCAGGCCTAGAAATCAATCCCTGGATAAGAAACTCCCTCCTGCTGATGGTAGCTTGCAAACCTTGAGCATAATCTTCCCAAGCATCCTCCCCAAATGCATCCTCAAGTCTGGGTTTTTTCAGGTTTGCTTTCAGCTTGTACTCTTCCAACGTTGCAAGAGCTTCTCGTAGTTTGCGGTCGCTTTCGTACTGACGAGTAGGTTCTCCAGGAGCTTTTTAATTTTTGATTCGGAGTTGAGTCTTCAATCTGTTCATCTGCCGATGAAGCTCATCTTCTCTTTCCTTGTTGTTAGTCAAGATGGCATTCCACTAAGCATTGAACTTTGATATCTCCAGTTGTGCTTTCTCTAACTCTTTTTTCTTCCCTTTGAGAGCATTACCCAAGCTCCTCATGTCCTGACCAAGATGTTCTCTGATGAGAATTTCTTCAGTCAATTCCTTGCCCGTCTTGTTTAGGGTATTTGTCTGCTTCTTGGATAGGTGAGTGGCTTGATTCTTCTCACTCCTAAGCTGAATGACCTCCTTCTTCAAATCTTCGTTCACTATGCGTAGTTCTTCCATTTCAGCCCATAGTTGATTGTATTTCTAAATATCAACTGTTGTTGGATCTTCAACTACCAGGGGATACAAAGGTTCTCTGACCGGAAAAGGTAGCAACAGTATCTCAACTCTCTCATGGATCCATTCCACATATGGCTCATAGGCTCTGCAATGGCTCTTGCCCAAAGAAGATTTTCCCTTACGGTGAATCTTACCCCAAGCCTTTTCCAATCTAACTAAAGTCTCATTGTCAACTAAACTGGTGAAATACAGAGATTCCTGTATTTCTTCTTCCCTTGGAGGTTTATTTAGAGCATAGGCAAACTGTCTGACAACGAGAGCAGGATTATAACTAATGTCACCCTTCCTCCCAATCAAAGGAACATTGGGGAAATCTCCACAGCTGTGAACAATCTCCATACCCAAAAGGTCTCTGTTAAACCATACAATATTCTCCGACCTTAAACCCATAAGTCTTTTCGGCCAATCAATAGTGTCTGCAATATCAACAAAAGGTCCAGACTTAGGCAGATGTGAAATAAACCATCTGTATAGCAGCAGAGCGTAACATGAGACGTTCTTTCCTCATCTATTCTCATTCTTGTAGTGGATTGAATGATAAACATCACCTAAAAGGGTTGGCACAGGATTCTTAGAAGCGAAGATATAGAAGGCATCCAAACCACAAAGGTAGGTAAGTTGGGAAACAGGACAATCCCATAGATGCACAAAGCCAAGATAGCGTTGAAAACAAACCAACATCCCTCCTTAGCGAAATGTTGAGCTTTACCCATCAAGAATGGAAGTGGAAAGCCAGGAGTTCCAATTCTTCATACCAAATTACTCTCCAACTCAGAAACATCGAGATGAAGAGCACCAACCAACTTGGATAACTCAGGCTCCTTCTCAGAGTGTACAAAAGGCATTTCTTCCAACACATATTCTAGGAACATAAAAGCAACGCAACTGAGGACCATAAAATTGCAACAGTGCATAAATGTCATCTAACTCAAACTTGGAGGCCTTACGGATAAAACTCAGAACCTTCCCATACTCCTTTCGGAAATCTTCCATCACACTACGATCAACCACAGAAATTATCTTGAGCAAAGGTCCTATCTCTGGTTTCGGGAACTTGTACAACACACTCTTTTTCAAATCAGGCTCCATAACAATGTTGGATTAGATTACTATAATCATGGAGAAATATACACCTGAAACATAAATACATGCAAATGTTAAAATTCAACTGAAAATGCAAATGTAATAGGGGATCAAGATTGATGCGCTACTAACTAAGTTGAACCAGAGCTTTGCTTTGGCGAGAAAATAACACAACACTGATATAAGGAACCCACTGTATCAAGGATCAAAAGTTCACACTGACGAGAAAACCAGGTAGGTTGAAGGTCAAGGTTTCCTGCATAACCCTCACACTCACAGGTATGGACCTATCTTTCATAAGGTTCGACATCCTATGCGGTCGTCAGCGTCACAGACTTCCGAGAAACGATGATACATTCACCATTTCTGGTTCAGCATCATAGTGTAACAAAGCGGCCTCACTTAGCTGACTCCCAAATGATCGGTCTCCAGAGTCGACAGCTTCCAGATCCAACACCCCCTCCCAACTAATGGACAGGATAGGATGTCTTCAAGGAAAGCCTCATCTGAACGCGAATTTCGTGAGGACTAATGCATGCTGAAACATACAGGTCCATCACTAATTTTCGCTCTAATGTTATGTATATCCTCAAGCCTGGGTTTTGGCTTATCACTCAATGAAACAATCCCACCCAACAGCACAGCAATATGAGAATGATATAAATGCTGAAAGTAAAATGCAAATGCTATAAAATACAGATACAACACATATACACATATGTACACACTCAAAGATTAAAACACAGAAGCACTATGATTGACTCGCATATGGGATGGGAAGAGTCCCTAGCACAGTCGCCAATTGTCGCTACTGCGAAAAAAGGGGGCCGACAAAGACAGAAGAGTCGCCACTGTTTGTTATTTATCCCAAAGAGAGGGAAAGGAAACGATCAGAGAAAACCTATGAAAAAGGGAAAAGACAGGTCATCGCAGCCAGATCTTGGATTCGGGTGTCGGTTACGCAAGGGGAAGGTATGAGCACCCCTCACGTCTGTTGTACTCAATGGGATCCACGCTTGTTGTCTTTCTATGGGTGTTAATCTATCAAAGGCTGGCTCACAGGGACAAAAGAAAAGAAAAGAGACTCGATAGAGCATCGCCGCTCTATGCCTACATATTCCCTCGTGCAATGGGAAAGTCAGAGTCAACGTAGTTCGGAAAACTACGGGTGAAAGGGGGGAAGGTTGCTTGCTAAGTCATCACCGCCTTGTGCCTACGTATCCGTATCTGTATGAGAAATTAGAGCAAACGTAGTTCGGGCTAACACGACCATTGGTTGGTTCATGTGTTTTAACTGAGTAGGGTTAAACCTTCGTTCTAGCAGTTAGGTGTATTGCTTCTCGACCATTGGAGACTTAGGCATTACCTGTTTGCGGTAGAACCAAGACTTAACACACTCTTTCTAAAAATGATTTTTAAACAATCCTGAGGGATAAAAAGGTTTGATGTTTTATTTTGTGTTTTTTTAAACAAGAAGTGAATTGATTTAGATTTGTAACTCATGTTGCACTAAAGACTATGACTTGAGAGCGAATGCGTCGCATATCACCTAAAGGGCATACACTAAACACTCTAGACAATATGAGAGGAGGCCCCCCAACTATCATGCCTCAAGTACTTAAGGCTCGTAGCGTACAACATTTTTTATCCTTTGTTAAGTGTCTTAAGAGTTTTAGGAGATGAGAAGAGAAGACACAAACTCTAAGGGGAACTGAACCCTAATGTTATCATGCACAATGATCCTAAAGTTTGGATCTATAGGGAAGAAACTATCCTAGTGTTATCATGCAAAGGATTGAACACCTAATGTCTCTCCTACTCCCATCTTAAACACATGGACTAGAATTCCTAAGGGATCATGGCAAAAGACCAAGTAAACAACAGATAATTCAATCACAGATGAAATGAAAAAATGAGAAGAAGTTGGCTTAAACAAGTAAAAACAATGCAAACATGATATACAAAGATGCAACAAGACTCAACAACACAAGAGACTCAACACAGGAGAATGACTTAAACATGTCAAGAAAAGTGAGATGAAATGGGAGAAGTGACAACTCCTACAACCATCAAACATCAATCACATAGACAAAAGCTAAACACCAAGCAAGGGCAAAGGGCCATGATCAAAGAAATGATGGGAGAAAGAAGCTTGGAAAGCAATCACATATGAATTATCTCAACCAAGCATCTCACATTACAAAAAAGATGAACAAACAAGTACAAGAAGGTGACCAATTATCCAAGACAAACTCAAAGTGTAAATATGAACACCAAATCATCTTGAATAATGATCAAAACATAAGGGGCATAAGTGAATCAATAATATGAAAGCCTCAAATCAAGATTAGAAACAAAGCACAACCGCAAACCAAGTCATGGCAAGTGAAAGAACCAAAGTTCCATCACAAATTCAACACTTAGAACCAAGTGGAAATGCATGACTTTTCATGTAACTTGCAAAACAAGTTACACAAATGTATGACCCAAAACAAGTGGACCACCACCTTAAGCATGTTAGACACAAGTATCAAAGCTCATAAGGTGCCTATGGGATCAATAGAGATCATTTCCCAAAGAAACTAGGTCAAACTAGTTTGTATGAACATCTTCTAAGGTGACTGGACTTGCAAGCTTCACCAAAAATAGAAAGATTGTTCAATAATGTCCAAATAAAAAGCATAAAGTAGCCAAGTCAAGTGGTAAACAGAAACCAAAGTTTCAACGTCAAACTCATCTCAAGTCATCACCAAATAAATCAATTATCAAGGGTGCTCCACCTTATTGAGGGTTTATCGAGGAACAAGAAAAGTCAAAATAAAGCTAAATGAAAATTGATCAATAATGACTCAAACCAGACCTCCAAACTCCATTAATCCATCACCTAGGTGGGAGAAAAAGTTTGGTCATAGGGGATATTTGAATGAGGGTCAATGGCCATGATCAATTTAGGATTCACACCATAAAACACTTTTAATTGCACAATTAAAATAAAATGGCAAATAAAAATAAAATCAGAAATAAAAAATATAGAGAATTAAATAACATCTTGAAATACAAGGAAATAAAATAAAAGAGATAAGCAGGGGGTGTAGAAGCAAAACCCCAAATACACTGCATTCACGTGTAAAATGCATTGGGCTCACTAAAGGGGAGGGTGCCAATAGCAAGCGAGGCCCATCTCAACCCAACCAAGCTCTGAACATATGAAACGTGACATTTCATTTAATTACGTGGATTCAACGCACGTGTGGCCTCAAGTCAAGCCAATTGGAAATGAACAAGCAAGCATGTCAAAGATTCAACACAAGCCAACTCAGCTTTGAACGTGGAATGAACCAGATGCTGGAGCTAGGGATCCGGTCGTCTTCTCTGCCCAGCTCGTCGAAGCTCAGGGTTCAAAACTCCATAAAAATGGCCAAATCTAGTACCATTCAAAAGTTGCTTCCACAAGGGTTATGAACCTACCATTTAAACATCAAAAAGGTTCCTAAATAAGGAGAATCGAAAGCTTGAATAAATGAACACATGATCTGAAACTTCAGCAAACAAGCATAACAATGGTTCAAACATGGCCTACCATAGGTAGGGCTTCAGATGCAGCCCAGAATGTCCCTAAATCATGCCTAGAATGAGAGAAATCAGAGGTGAAAACTTACTGAACGGAGAAGCTCCGTTGGCTCTTCTAGGCCACACAAGCTTCACTCTCTTGCTTTCAATTTGTTCCTTAGGCTTTGATGAAGAAGAAACAAGCTCCAATTGAAGTTGATTTTCATAGAAAAATGAGATTAGAAAATGGAAAGTGTGAAGAAATTTTTGAGCTATCCTCTCTCCTTTCAAGCAAGCAATCCAAATCTGGTCATTAGTGTCGCTTCCGCGAAAATAAGGTGCCGGCAAAACAGAAGAGTCGCCACCTTTCGTTATTTATCCCTCGGACCGGGAAAGGAAACGATCGGAAAAACCTGACGAAAAGGTATAAGACAAGGTCATCGCAACCATTGTCTGGGTTCGGGAGTCGGTTACGCAAGGGGAAGGTATTAGCACCCCTCACGTGCGTCGTACTCGACGGGATCCACGCTTGTTGTGTTTACTGGACGAGTTGGTTTATCTATCTACCTATCAAGTCTGGCTTAAAAAGAAAAGAAAATGACTCGGCAAAGTGTCGCGCTTTATGCCTACGTATTCATATCAGAGAATGAGAAATCAGAGTCAAGGTAGTTCGACCAACTACGGGTTACGGGGAAGGTGGTTCGCCAATACATCAGTATTGTACCTACGTACTCTCAACAGGCATGAGAGATCAGAGCTTACGTAGTTCGGGACTACGGATTACGGGGATTCAGATTCATCTGTTTTATCGAGTAGGGTTAAACAGCAATTCCAGCAGTTAGGGACAAAGCCTGTTTGCGGTAGAACTGAAGTTTAACGACACTCTTTTCTTCAGAAAAGCTTCCTTTGAATTAATGGGCCCACGGGGCAAAAAGGTTTGAAGTTTGTTTTCTGTCTTTTACGGAAGAACTGTTTTTTATTGTTGTTTGCAATTTCAATCTCACTAAAGACTATGACCTGAGAGTGAATGCGTCGCATGTCACCCAAAGGGTGCCATACTAAACATCCAGACTGTTGAAAAGGAACTCTCCAACAATCCTTTCTCGGATAGCTTAAGGCTCGTAACGTACGAAAGAAATCATTCATGATTACTGTATCTTAATTTTTTTTTGGGATGAGAAGAGAACAGGCTCAACTAAAGGGAGACCATCAAGTCCTATTGTTGTCATGCGAAGGATTCATCCTATGGTTGAAGTTTGAAACAGGGAACTCCTAGAAGTTATCATGCATAGGTTTCAACCTAAAGTTCTATCATCACTTCCTTATCAAAGGAGATGAGAGTCCTAAGGGAACATATCAATGATAAACAGAAACAGATAAAGCATCAGCTTACACAGTAAACAAATAAACGACTGTAAAATGCATGCAATGCAAGTGAGGGAGGAAATGTGTGTGGGGCAGCAGCCTCCACAAGCTCATCTCAACCTCAAGCCAGATATGAATAACTGTAATGATACAGAGAAAATAACATGCTATCAAGCAAGATACAATAAACTGCAATCATACAGAAGAAAAGTAAACATGCTATCAAGCAGAATAAACCACATGGGCAAGGGAGCTGGGCTCTACCGAATACCCGCAAGCAAAGCCATATAGTAACAATACAAGCAGAGGGAGCAACTCAACCTCTAGTGCAATCATGCTCCTAGATTACAGTCAGTCTAATCATGAACTTATTATAATGCATCAAGCAAGTCAAACAGAGCACATCAGCACAGAAAAGAAAACAGACAAGAAAGCAGTTCAACAACTCTCTCCCCTTCCAAGCTTCAGCTTTTTTAACAGCAATCCAGTCTTCATACTTCAATTACCCTTCAAGGCTATCATCTTTCATGACAAATATCAATTTGCTTCTCCGGGTTTCAACCCATCAACATAAGTTTCAACTTAATCTTCTTCTTTAAGCTTCAGCTTTCCAGTCAATCCCACCCTCAGGCTTCACTCTTAACTACAAGTATCAACTTGATTCCTTCAGGCTCTTCAAACATCAATGTGAGTATCAACTCATCCTTTATTCCTCAAGCTTCAGCTCTCCTTGCTTTACCAATGTCAACTTGGTCTTCTCCATCTACAAGTCTCAGCTTCTCAGGGTAATCTTTAATCACTTAGAAGTCTCAACTTCATCCTTCAATCCTTTAAGCCTCAGCTCTTCATTCAATCTTCATTGAATCTTCAAGTATCAACTTGCTTTTCTTGCTCTTAAAGCTTCAGCTACAATGGCAATGCTCAAGGAATCATCCTCTTCCACACTCTTCAATGAAGTCCTCATCTTCAAACTCAAGTCTAACATCCTTCAAGATACTCAAACCAGAAGATAATTAATTTAACAGAGTGAGAGGAAATGATAAACAGCTTACTGACAACCAAAGGAAGCCTGCAAGGGTTCACCATTTATGAGAGACTGGTTCCCTCAAAGTTCTACTTCCCAGATAAAGCCACTCATCCTTCCAAAGGAGGGATGTGAATATCTGAGAAGGACTTTTAGTCATTGGGAGGAATGGAAGCACAAGATGCTTTCCATGTTTGAGAAAGAAAGCATTCTAACTACAAGGCTCTCCCTATGTCCTATCTCCTAATCTTCATCAGATACCTTCAGGCACAAACAATCCAAAGCTCCAAGCAACTTCAAGCAACTTCAAGCATACTCACCTTGTCTTCAACTTGTCTTCAATCTCAACCAAAGGCAAACCAAGCACAAACCCTAATCTAAGGGAATTAAAGGAGTTAAACTAGTTGAAATAGTGAATTAGGATCACCTAAAACCTAGTACTAAAGTTAGTCCTAACTAAAATACTAGAATCAATTGTAAAATACTACAAAAATTACTATGGGAACCTAGGTCAATCATGACTCTATCACATTAGTTTCAAAGATCAATTCATCAATTTGGACCTAGAACTAAACCCTACATTACAAGGTATCAACCTAAAACCCTAAAAAGGAAGCATCTAAATATCAACCTAGAAGGCATACCTATTTTCATCACAAAAATGTGAGAATATTACTATGGGATCATACATGTCTAACCTAATCACACACAAAAAATTAGGCCAAGAATCATCACCAGGAGATCAAACAAAATCCTACAAAAATATGCATCAAACATAAACATTTTAATATCAATTAAAATACAAATTTCCAATTAAATCAGAAATTATATGAAATGAAAATATTTTTTCTCTAAAAAATAATAGACTCAATCATGAGTAATATGCAAAAAGAATGGATTTAATTGGATTAATATTCAATTTATTATGAATTTTACAAAAAACATGAATTAAATGGAAATTAAATGAAAATCAAATAAAAATAACCAAACACACGGTGCAGGAAGTAAACATTTTCAGTTAAAAACATGGGTTGGGCTTGCTGGGGGGGTGTGGATAACACTAATTTCACTAAGCCCAAACGCCTGAATTAATGAAAACGCAGCGTTTCCTTCAGAAACCCTTCACAACTCAGAATTAAAACGTGGCCCTTGGATCTTCTCCCAGTCAATGGTCAATCCATCATCCAATGGTGAGAACTTCATCTTCTCCATTTCAAAGCTCTGAGCTTCGCGCCCAGCTCCGGCCACCGCCGATGGAGCTCCGATCGTCCCCTTCAACCCTAGTTCTTCCTAGAGGCCTCCAATTCAAGAGGTCAAAACATGAAACACACTCCAAATCTTGCCACGAACTCAATCATACCATTAGTTTCTTCTGAAACCTCAAGAATCATCATCTCCCAATCTCAACCGAAAATGGTGATTCACTTAATTTGTCTCTAATTCCTCAATTAACCATCTGAAATCCATCCTAGGCCATTCTACAACTAATCTAGCACCTTAATTCAACCTAATTCTACCTAAATCATGCTATAGGAAGAAGATTACCAACCTGGAAATTCTTGAATAACAGATGCACCAAATCTTCACTTCAAGCTCTCAAATCTTCTGGACACGATCACTGAACCTCCTCCTTGCTTCTGTATGCAAAAGATTCAATGGAAAGTGCTTCAATCTTGAAACCCGATGATGAGTTGCAGGTGCTGAAAATCACTTGCTCCCACACGATCTAGCCACCAATTCTTCTTGGAAATGATCTGGAATCAATCCTTGATACTCATGGAAGAAGAACCAATCAAGAAAATGGAAGGAAATGGAGGAATTTGATGAAACCGATTGCACTTGCAAGCTATGAAAACTCAATCTCAAACTAAGCTCAATCCTTCAATGATCACCAACCTCTGCCATGGATTCATTCTATTCAATATATAGATGGAGTTTGGATGATCTAGAACCCTCTAGATCCTCCCAATGAGATTTTACACTTCTCATGTCATGATATTTTGAATCACTTATCATGTCATGCTCAATTCTGTTTGCAGCTTGAAATACATCTCAATCTCCTTCAATTTCTCCCCTAGTGACATTTTGGAAGGGTTTAGCTTGCTAAGTTCCTTGCCCATGCCTCAATTTTAAGTTATGCACATGTTACTTAATATGCAAGCAAGTGCTTTTCAAAGCAAGTCCATGAATTGAATCTCAAATCAAAAATGTGGCTAAACCATTGTCTTTAAAATGTTTTCTAGAGTCAAAATGATATATTACATGCCATGGTTTGGATGTGTAGGTTGAAAATTTCAATTTCCAACTTTGGTTTATTTAACTTATGCCCTTATTTTAGGTCATTTTTGCAACTTTGAGCTACAAGCCTTTCCATCATCTCATGACCTCCTTACTAGCCTTAAAACATCATTTTGAACAAGTTTTGTGTCGAACATTTTTCCATTTGAAGCTTGGAAATAGGAGTTATGGCCTTATGGTTGAAATGACCTGTAATCTCCAAATGACCAAAATACCCTTGACTTGTCAAAGCCATAACTTGAGTTCTACAAATCCTATCAAGGACTTATAGTACTCTCTAGAACGCTAAGAGGATAAGGAACAACATTAATGTTGACCAAAAGTTCATAGGAATAATCCTTCTTGGGAAAAAGTTTGATGCAAGTTAGGTAACTTTAAAGGCCCCAGATTCACATACCTCAGATGACCTGTAACTTGTCAAAGTCATAACTTGAGTTTTACGAATCCTATCAAGGACTTCTAATACTCAAATTAAAGCTAAGAACAAGCTCTACAACATTCATGTTGGGGCAAGATGAGATGACAATCACATCTTGAGCTAAACTGCCTTGAAGATAGGGGTCAAACTAGGGGATTTTACACTCTCAAGCCTTAGAAACCCTAGCTTGAAACTTCTCAAACTCTTCAATCATGATGAGTTGACCTTGGAATCATCCTTATAGCATCTCAATGCATTAATCTATGATCACCTGACTCTTGAATTAGGTCTCAACCTTGTTCAAATCATCAGTTGACCTAGGGTTGATCCAGTCAAACCCTAATTACACCACTCATGGCTAGGTCCTCTCAATCTTGCACAATGACCTGTCTAGGCTTCATGATGGCTTTCAAGACATCTCATAAGCTCTCTCAAGGATTCAAGTCCACATTCTTGGCTTCAGAATCATCTGAGGAGCTCCCCACAACTCTCAAGTTAGGAGGCACACAACCTTGGTTTCAACCAATCTCTCTAAGGATCTTTTAACTTCTCTGACAAGGATATCAACCCTTGAACACTTGAATAACCTTCTTGGCTAGCTTCAAATTTCTTGATTGGTACTCATACCTCTTGATCTCCTGCATACATGTCTATGAAATGCAAATGATAATGCTAATGTGAATGAAATGAAACACAAGCTAGGTAAAGAAGTTGTTGGTCAAATTTTTGGGTGCAACAGTTGCCCCTATTCAAACGGCTTGAACCTGACTGGGTGAGAAGCAAACGGCTCTCAACCAATCAAGGTGTGAGACGGTTGAATACCGACAAACCCGGAAATTTGCCAACTGCCCAAGTACACGGTACTCTGATGGGAATGAATATTCGAAAACTGAAATACTAGCTGCACGACAACTGGCTGGAGAATTGGTCACACGGTAACCGGTGCTACATGGTCGATCACGCCGTCAGGCATCAAGATTCCTTGGGAATCATCAGGTCGACAATCAAGTTAATCATGCCGTCGGGCATTCAAAGAAATCTTTGGGCGTCAGCCGGACTTCATCAGTAAGTTGGGAATAGAATTCTCGGTCAGTCATGAACCAATTGGGGATATCCAAACTTCTACCATCGGGTACTTCGCATCAGCTGAGGGAACTGCTTCATTAACACGGTTGGACTTCAATCATCAAGCCTTCGAAGGAAGTTTCAACTTCGCTGTTCAGAAACTTGTTGGGGATGACGCATCTCCGCTGGGGATTCTGGGGAACTATCAAGTAACTCTGCTTCGGGGATCCAGAAATCATTCTGACTGAATCATCAAGAATCATCTTGTACAAATAACTCTGCAGGGACTTCAAGAATCATCCTGAACCGATAACTCTGCTGGAGATTTCAGGAATCATCCTGAGCAGACGCTTTGCCGGGGACTCTAAGCATCAACTTGAGCAAGCAACTTTGGCGACTGCACCGGGGATTTTAAGAATCATCTTAAGCAAACGACTTTGCCGGGGGAGAATTCAAGATTCATCTTGAGCAAGCGACTCCAGTGGGGAGAATTCAAGAATCATCTCGAGCGACCGACCTGCGGAGGAACACCTGTAAAACAAGAACGGTAACGACCTAGCTCATGTTTAGTATGCATATGCTTCGGCAATGGCGCAATGTTCCACGCGGTGGAAATGCTACGCGTTTATGATAAATGCTATGCAATCATGCAAAATGTTGCGATCCCGTCGACAAAATAAATGCTGAAGGGAGAATCCTCCTGTCAAGGAGAAAGAACCACTCTGATAGGGGAAGGAATCATCCTGCTGAGGAGAAAAAAGTCACGCCAATCTCAATCGGACTCTGTGGGGAAGTGAACTTCAGTTGACTGCTGCAAGGGAACGAAGCTCTACGAGAACCTGGACCTGCTGATGAGAGCGATGACAATCGCAGAAATAAACTGCACGGCCTTCACGGCTACTTCCCTGGAGATAACGGCTCCGGCGGGGAAACACAGCGTCAGCTATTCAACACTCTACTGGGGAAAACCAATCATGGTCCCAACTGCTTCCAAGGCCTCGGCTCTCTTGGGGATCTGCAAACTCGGCTGGAGAAGAAGAAATCATCCTGCTTCGGGGGAGAGTACAACTCTGCAGGGAATTTCAATTCCGATAGAGACTTCAGTCGGGAGCTATCAATTGCCGCGTACTTCAGCGTATGACTCAGCTGGGGAGATGCCGTTCCTTCAGGATGCATCTGATTGGGGAGAGAATCTTCTCTGCCTGGGGAAACACATATCAATGCTTACGATCTCACGTCCAGACTCTGCGGGGAGAGGCTGCTGAACTTTGCTGGAGAAGAAGGAATCATCTTGCCTGGGGACGCATACGGCGTACTACCTGGTACATGCTACGCTTGTAACAACACAAGCAAACAGACAAGATACCCTTCTCAAAGGGACCTATCAAGGTTATCATCTTGTGACAATGTTTAAGTAATTCATTGTTTCAACAATCAGTGGCCTAGGCCAATAAGTTTATGTATGCACATTTTGTCAAAAACATCGGCGTTCTTTTTCGCAAACAAAACAGATAAATGCTAAACAGACAAACAGAATTGCTTAATAGTGTACATTTTATTGATAACGAACCCCTGAATGGGTAAAAATGTTTTACAACAGAGGCAAGCTCCTGGAATGAGGAAGCCGCGCAAAAACAAAACATAAATATACATTAGTATATACACAAATGTCGGCAACGAGGCGTAGACGAACACCATGAGTTAATCCCTCTAAGACCCACTCGACTTCGATACTTCTCCGTCGCTTCAGCTTCAGAAGAGATTGATTCAGATAAATGGCCCTCAGGTCTTCCAAACCACTAAACAAATACAGTCCACACGCGGAACGCAGTCATTTGCTTTTTCAAATCCCTAACTTTTGCCTGAATCGCCCTTCCGGGTTTTCGATTCACCGGGATACCCTTTTTTGCCAAAGTCGCCCATCCGGGTTTTCGACTTTGCGGGTGTACATTTTTTTCAATATATATCCCTAATTTTTTCCCGAACCTTTTTCCTTTTTTATGATTCGCCAGGATGGCCCATTTTTGCCTGGATATTCTTTTTCTTTCCAGCGGGTCATTTTTAAGCAAAGTATTTTTTAACTGCGTCCGCGTTCACCGGGGATGCAAAATCTTCACCATCCATCGTGGATAACAACAAAGCTCCTCCCAAGAAGACCTTGCTGACGACGTACGGACCTTCGTAATTGGGAGTCCACTTGCCCCGGTGATCGGAGTGTGGAGGAAGAATCTTCTTCAGGACGAGATCACCCGTCTGAAAGCTTCTAGGACGCACCTTCTTATCATAAGCTTTCTTCATTCGGCTTTGGTACAGACGACCATGTGCAATCGATGCTAACCTCTTCTCGTCCATCAGGCTGAGTTGGTTCAGTCGGTTCGTAATCCATTCTGCCTCGTCGAGTTTCACATCAACCAAAACTCTCAAAGAAGGGATCTCCACTTCTAACGGTAGGACAACTTCCATACCGTACACCAAGGAGAAAGGGGTTTCCCCGGTTGATGTACGTACCGTTGTACGATAACCGTGCAATGTGAATGGCAACATCTCGTGCCAATCCTTGTAGGTCACAACCATCTTCTGAACAATCTTCTTGATGTTCTTATTGGCCGCTTCAACGGCGCCATTCATCTTCGGCCGGTAAGGAGATGAGTTGTGGTGTTCAATCTTGAAACTCTGGCACAGCTCCTTCATCATCTTATTATTCAGATTCGAACCGTTATCGATAATGATCCGCTCGGGAATTCCGTAACGACAGATGATATCCCTCTTTATGAATCTAGCCACCACCTGCTTGGTCACATTAGCATATGAAGCTGCCTCCACCCACTTGGTGAAGTAGTCGATAGCTACTAGAATGAAGCGGTGATCGTTAGATGCAGTAGGCTCGATCTTGCCTATCATGTCGATGCCCCACATGGAGAATGGCCACGGGGAGGATATGACATTTAACGGGCACGGCGGTACATGAACTTTATCAGCATAAATCTGGCATTTATGACATCTCTTCGCGAATTTAAAGCAATCCAACTCCATCGTCAGCCAGTAGTATCCTGCTCTCAGGATCTTTCTCATCATAGCATACCCGCCTGCGTGCGTACCAAATATGCCTTCATGGACTTCTTCCATGAGCAACCTCGCCTCTTTCTCATCTACACATCTGAGTAGCACGAGATCGTGGTTCCTTCTATACAAAACTCCATCAGGATTGAGATAAAAATTCCCAGACAGCCTCCTCAGAGTCTTCTTATCCTGGGTTGACGCTCCCGCGGGATACTCCTTAGTCATAAGGAAGGTCTGGATAACATGGAACCATGGCTTGCCGTCGGCGGCTTCCTCGATTGCAAAGACGAATGCAGGTCTATCAAGACGAGAAAGGACGATTCTTGGAGCTTCATTCCAAAAATTGACTTTATACATCGAAGCCAACGTGGCTAAGGCATCAGCCATCTGATTTTCCGCCCTGGGCACATGATGGAGTTCCACTTGATCAAAGAACGGAAGTAGCCTTCTGGCATAATTCATGTACGGAACCAAATTCGATTGACGAGTCTCCCACTCCCCTTTAATCTGGTTGATCACAAGCGCCGAGTCACCATATACGTCTAGGTTCTTGATTCTCAAATCAATTGCCTCTTCTAGACCCATGATGCATGCTTCGTACTACGCTTCCTTATTGGTGACTGGAAACGTCAGTCTCGCAATGAACGGGATGTGGGATCCGTGGGGAGTCGTGATGATCACCCCAATGCCACTTCCGTAAGAATTAACCGCCCCGTCGAATATCAATTTCCACTGGGATTTCCTGTCTGGCCCCTCGTCGGGCAACGGTTCATCGCAATCCTTCGCTTTGAGAAACATAATATCCTCATCAGGGAATTCAAATTTCATCGGCTGGTAATCCTCGATCGGTTGCTTGGCCAGGTAATCAGACAATACGCTGCCCTTGATGGCCTTCTGGGAAACTTACTGAATGTCATATTCCGTCAACACCATTTGCCATCTGGCAATCCTGCCCGAAAGAGCTTGCTTCTCGAAGACGTACTTGATCGGATCCATCTTCGAAATTAGCATAGTGGTGTGGTTGAGCATGTACTATCGTAAACATTTCGCAGCCCAGGCTAGTGCACAACACGTCTTCTCCAGCATCGAGTAACGAGATTCACAGTCAGTGAACTTTTTACTCAAGTAGTAAATGGCATTCTCCTTTTTGCCCGTCTCGTCGTGCTGACCGAGAACACACCCCATACTATTCTCAAGAACTGTCAAGTACATGATTAGAGGCCGTCCAGCCACTGGGGGTATCAAGATTGGAGGTTCCTGTAGATACTGCTTTATCTTGTCGAATGCCTTCTGGCAATCCTCATTCCAGGTAATCGCCTGATCTTTCTTTAAAAGCTTGAACATCGGTTCACACGTGGCCGTGAGCTGAGAGATAAACCTTGCAATGTAGTTTATTCTGCCCAAGAAACCACGAACTTCTTTTTCTGTTTTCGGCACTGGCATTTCTTGTATCGCTTTAATCTTCGCAGGATCAACCTCGATGCCTCTTTCACTCACGATAAACCCCAGTAACTTTCCGGACCGTACTCCGAAAGTACACTTGTTAGGATTCAGCGTCAACCTGAACTTCCTAAGCCTCTCAAAAAGCTTCAGCAAATTGACCAGATGTCCCTCCTCCGTTTGGGACTTCGCAATCATGTCATCAACATAGACTTCAATCTCATGATGAATCATGTCATGAAACAAAGTGACCATTGCTCGTTGGTAAGTAGCCCCTGCGTTCTTCAGACCGAAAGGCATTACCTTGTAGCAAAATGTTCCCCAGGGAGTGATAAACGTCGTTTTCTCCATGTCTTCCGGCGCCATCTTGATCTGATTGTAACTGGAGAAGTCATCCATGAACGAAAACACGGAGAACTGGGCTGTGTTGTCGACCAACACATCGATATGAGGCAGCGGGAAATCATCTTTAGGGCTCGCCCTATTCAAATCCCGATAATCGACGCACATTCGTACCTTACCGTCCTTCTTCGGTACAGGCACTATGTTGGCGACCCACGGAGGGTAAGTAGTGACCGCTAAGAAGCCAGCATCAAGCTGTTTTTGCACTTCTTCTTTAATCTTAACGGCCATATCTGGTCTTGTCCTCCTAAGCTTCTGCTTGACGGGAGGGCAATCTTCTCGCAACGGCAAGTGGTGGACCACAATGTCAGTGTCAAGTACGGGCATGTCTTCGTATGACCAAGCAATCTTCTCTTAGCATCTCGACCAATCTCTGCTTGACATCACTCTGCAATGCGGCCCCTATCCTGACGTTTCTGACGAGTTCTTCAGAACCCAGATTCACGATCTCGATCTCTTCCTCATGAGGCAGAATAACTTTCTCTTCTTGTTTCAACAAGCGGGCCAACTCTTCAGGAAGGTCTTCGTCTTCATCAATCTCTTCTTCGGCTTGATAGATCGGGCAATCGAAGTCGAAGTGAGTCGTAGAAGGTCCAGAGTCGATGTCATATGTTATGTGGATCCTGCAATAACAAGGGTTAAGTTTAAAACAAGGATGTGCAGGTTAGCACAAACCCCATTGCCATTTTATTGTTTTTCAAAACAAATATAAAACAGGAATAACAGAGATCACAATATTTGAATACGAAGAAAACGCCTTTGATTTATTGATAAAATGCATGTACATAATAAAACAAGGCCCTGACAATAAAACCACTATGCCCCGTGTAGGACATAGAGTTGTACAATGATTGGAAAAAGTAAATCATTACTCTTCACTTGTCATCTGGATGATATCCTTGACGGACCAGTTGGTAAGGCCCTCGCCTGGCTTTCTTGGCTGGATCCAAGAGTCGAGGTCGCAGTCGTTATCTTCGCTGTCTTCAGACACTGCGTTGACGCTTTCAAAAATCACCCCGCCACTGGTAATCTGGATCGGCCCTTTACCTCGAGACGCACTGCTAGAAGAAGAAGAAGCTTCAGCTCCAGGAGAATATCCCAACCCAAACTTATCTTACTTGTTAGGTATCTCCAAAATTCGCCCCCAACCTGGGGTAGATCCGGCTTGGACAACGGCCCGAGCTTCCTTGAATGAGGAGAGGGTCATCTCTGGCTTTTCGGTGACTACAGGCGCTACGTCCTTCACTTTAACGGCTTCGAACGCTTGGCATAGAGTTTCGTGGATTTCTCCATCCATCTCGACATACTTGAAGGACGACAAATGGCTCACCATTATGTCTTCCTCCCCGCACACAGTTATGATGCTACCTCCGACAGCATATTTGAGTTTCTGGTGCAACGTGGAGGTCACGGCACCAGCAGCATGGATCCACGGCCGGCCCAAGAGACAACTGTAGGCAGGCATGATGTCCATAATATAAAAGACCGCGTCGAATGTTTCCGATCCGACTTGAATTGGCAGGGTCACCTCCCCGAAAACATGGCGTTTGGTTCCATCAAACGCCTTCGCCACCAGATCACTGGGTGTGCAAATCACTCCACGAGTATCCAACTTCATTAATGCCTTCTTCGGAAGAACATTAAGCGACGAACCCGTGTCCACCAACACGTGCGACATAATCGTGCCCCTACACTCTATCGAGATGTGCAGAGCGCTATTGTGGTTCCTCCCTTTCGGCGTCAGCTCTAGGTCAGTGAACCCTAGCCCATTTCCAGCATTTACGTGGCCTACGACCTCTTCTAGCTGATTTACCGATATTTCCTGCGGTACATATGCGGCGTTCAACACCTTCAGTAGTGCGTTGCGGTGTGCCTCAGAACACAGCAACAGATTCAGGATGGAAATTTTCGAGGGTGTCTGATGGAGATGATCCACAATCTTGTAGTCACTCTTTTTAATCAACCGCATAAACTCCTCGGCATCTTTAACAAGTAAGTCTTTTTCTGCCCCACGCGGGATCTCTTCAACGACTTTACTTTTACCTTTATCAGTTGCGTCAGCTCTGACCGCTTTATCCGCCACGACCTCCGGTGGTGCAAACACTCTTCCGCTGCGAGTAATACCATTGATTCCCGCAAGGTTCTCCACCGATGACCCAAACGGTTCTAGCTCCAACTTCTGTCCGTTGCAGTAGACCTCCGCCCCATAATGCCATGGGACAGCGTTAGTGCTTTCGAAGGGTATCGGCCCAGCTTTGGTGATAGTAATTGTGGGCGGTCTGGGCGCATAAATAGTTATCGTCTGGCGAGGTATGGTGATGGTGGCGACCTCATCATCTTGCTTCAGCACTACCTCCCCTGATCCACATTCGGCCCTCCGGATAAACTGTAAAATCCCTTCAGTCATCAGACTTTGAATTCCTTCTACCAACTGTTCACATCCATCAGAACGTGTCGCACAGCCCATACACAGCTCTCCGCAACCTGGAAAGAAACCTCTTTTCATCAACTTAGCTTTAACGAAGCTAAGCGGCGTCTTCAGATCTCTGACGTTAGTCAACAAATCCGAACTCTCGTCTTCGATAATGGCATTCACTCCACCTCCCCTATGATTCGGCATAGGGTTTTTCGTGACATTTGGCACATTATCCGAGAA
The DNA here is from genome assembly GCA_963859935.3 of Lathyrus sativus. Taxonomy (NCBI): domain Eukaryota; kingdom Viridiplantae; phylum Streptophyta; class Magnoliopsida; order Fabales; family Fabaceae; genus Lathyrus; species Lathyrus sativus. The sequence continues at coordinate 344,999,091 of OZ012735.1, read as the reverse complement.
GTTGATGATCTTGGCGTCCACCATGTCCTGCACCTTGTGCTTGAAGGCTTTGCAATTCTCTATTGTGTGGCCTGGTGCCCCTGAGTGAAACTCACAAGTTGCATTTGCGTCGTACCCTGGCGGAGGTGCCCCTGTCAAGGGAGACAACGTTCTCTTCTGGATCAACTGTATCTGAAGCAAAGTCTGCAATAGTTGCGCGTACGACATGGGCGGTGTCTCGAGGTGACGGCTCGACAAAGGTGCCCGGTTCTGATACTTTCTGTACCCTTGTTGATTCGGTTGCTGCTGCTGTGGCTGTTGAACTGCCGGGATAGTTATGTTGGCCACCTGCTGGTGAGGGCCTTTACCCTTCCTTCGAGCGTTGGTCACAGCGCTCGCTTCTCCTTCCCGTCTTTTGCCACTATAAGGTTTCTTTCCGCCTCCTCCAGCTGAGGATGACTCACCTTGAATTTTCCCAAGCTTGATCCCATTTTTGATGTGCTCACCCGTGATAATGAGATCTGAGAATGTTCCAGACATACCGCTGACCAACTTCTCATAGTAAACCCCTGGGAGGGTAGCTACGAACATCTGCACAAGCTCACGCTCAACCATCGGCGGCTGAACCCTGGCTGCCAATTCACGCCATCGATGGGCGTATTCCTTGAAACCTTCATTGTTCCTCTGCGACAGATTCTGCAGTTGGACTCGATTCGGGGCCAAGTCGGTGTTGTATTGGTAGTGGTGCACAAATGCTTTAGCAAGTTCCTTCCACGTGCGCACACTGGTAGGTTCAAGACTCATGTACCATTCGAGGGATGGTCCGGACAGACTGTCCTGAAAGAAGTGCATAAGCAACTTCTCGTCCTCAAAATGAGCTGACATTTTTCTGTAGTATGATCTCAGGTGGACGCGAGGGCAAGTGGTGCCCTTATACTTTTCAAAGTCAGGTACCTTGAACTTGGGAGGCACCTTGAAATCAGCAATCAGTCCCAACTTGGACATATCAACGCCCAGGGTGTTCTGATTCTCGATATTTCTCATCTTATCCTCGAGTGCTTTGAACCTTAGACGTGCTTCAGCATTCAGCTCTCCTTCAGCACCTCTCTGAGAGAACACATCATCCTGACGATCTTCTAGCCATGGTTGAGGCCCAAACAGATTCCCAACACCTGCATTGCCGTTGCCCAGCCCGACATTGACATTAGCTTCTAGACTCCCATTACCGACGCCCGTCGTATTGCCGTTGAGTCCCAGGTTAGCTATCACATTGTCGTTGGCATTGCCGTTCCCCCCAGTCACGGGGACGCCATTCTGTGGAGTTTCAACTAGTGGAGGAGTAGGCACGGTCCCACCATGGAGTATGTCGTTGCTATCGACCCTTGAGATCAGTGGCTGAACCAAGGTTCTGAGCTGATCCTGGCCATTGGCGACCGCTTGCATGAGCTCCATGAAGCGATCCATTCTTTCGCGGAGTTCCTGAACATTAGTTTGCACTTGCTCCATGATTCTGGTTTGATTTGCTCTGGTCGGATAGCGGTGAATAGGTCTCTGATCAATCCTGGGTCAACCTGAAATAACCTGTCAAAACACAAAGGGGTTAGGAAAAACGACAAAGTGCTCGTTATGCAAATGCTTCATGTAGATGCAAACGTGTGTCTGTGCGTTAGGAAGATCTCCCCCGATCCTAGTGCCTGAGTGCCAGTGCTGATAATAAGAAGTCCGAGTCCAATCATGGAAATAACAATCTCATATATATGAAGAAAGCCCATCAAGGCGGTACACAACATCACTGAGTACAAGCAGGATCAATAGCATGACCTCAACTAACAAGCCTGGTGATGGTCAGCATACAACAATGATCAAACAAAAGGAATACAAATAGTCAAGTATGGCCACGGGCGCGAAACTCTTCTAACAACCCCTTCGTTTCTGGATGATCAGGCCGAGTGAGTAACCCTTTGACGAGTAACTCCCTCTGCATAATGGTGTATTGAAGACCTTCGACGGAATCTTCCCATGCTTCTTCGCCGAAACAATCTTCTAGCTTCCGCTTCTTGAATTCAAACGTCAGTTTGCGCTCCTTCAGGTTAGCGAGAGCTCTGTTGAGCTGGCCTTCGGCGGCATATCTGCGAGCGGTTTCTTCATCAAACCTCTTCTCACTAGCCTTCACCTGGGCTTTCAGCTTGAAGATCTGTTGCATCAGCTTATCCTCCCGCTCTTTCCTGGTGGCTAGGGAAGCCTTCTAATGCTGGTTGAACTTGGATATCCTCCGATACGCTTCATCTAAGTACTGCTTCTTCGTAGCCAGTACGTCGTTGACAGCTTTGAAGTCTTGACCCATGCGCTCACGCTCGGCTATCTACTTAGTCAGGTCCGTCCCCAGCCGGTTCACCAACTCTGTTTTCCTTTTGAAGGAATGAACGGCTTCGTTTCTCTCGCTTCGGAGCTGAGCCAATTCTTTCTCCACTTCTTCGTTTGCCTGCCTCAATTCATCTCGCTCAGCTAACACTTGATTATGCTGCTGCATGGGCACAGTAGTAGGCTCTTCAATCATTGGAGGGCTTTCTGGCTTGGCAGGAGGAAACGGCATCCCTATAGCATCTGCTCTAGCTCTGATCCAAGTCACATACGGAGGGTAGGCCTGATTATTACTTCTCCCCAGCAATGGTTTTCCCCTCTTATTGATGCCATTCCAGGCGCGCTGAAGCTTAGATAACAGATTCCCCTCTAGAAGACCAGTGAGGTACAGAGATTCCTGCACCTCTTCATCCTTCGGCGGACCTCTCAAAGCATACGCAAACTGTCGGACCAGCAAAGACGGATTATAGTTTATACAGCCCTTCCTGCCTATCAAAGGCACGTTCAGAAACCCACTGCAGCTGAAGATAATCTCGGTGCCCAACCTATCTCTGTCAAACCAGTCAACATCCTCTGCAGATAGACTCATCAAACGCTCGGACCATTCAGCTGTGGCTGCAGACGAAACAAAGGGACCCCTCTTGGGCAGATGACTATCAAACCATTTATAAAGCAAGGGCACATAACACGAGACATTCTTGCCCCTTCTGTTCTCGTTCTTGTAATGGACGGAATGGTAGACATCTCCTATCAAGGTAGGGACTGGATTCCCTGAAGCAAAGATGTGGAAGGCATCAAAGTCTATAAAATCGGGCATATTGGGGAACAGAATGATGCCATATATGCACAGAGCGAGAATGGCATTAAACACGACCCAACATCCGTCTTTGGCGCACTGCTGAGCCTTACCCACTAAGAACTGCAAGGAGAAACCGGGAACCTTGTTCAAACTAGACAATACCAGCTCGGAAGCATCCAGATGAAACGAGGGAGCTAGACTAGCCAGATCAGGCTCAGCATCCATATGAACAAAGGGCATCTGCCTCTTGATAGGCACACCTAACAAATCAGCATATTCCTCTAGTGTGGGTGCGAGAACAAAATCCTGGAAAGTAAAGCATCTCAATGGAGGATCGTAGAACTGCAGCAGAGCATGCAACCCATTCAACTCGAACGCAGAAGGTTTACGGACCAAACTGAGCAATTTGCCGTAAGATTTTATGAACTCATCTCTCACAGAATCATCTGCTAAAGCAATCAAACCAGTCAGCTGAACAACATCAGGGGCAGGGAGCTTGGAAGCCACGGTCTTCCTCAGAGAACCCATAACAATACAATAGGAGGCAAGAAATCCTGGATCGGGGGAAACGGTACCTGCAACACAGACACACGTTAATGAAATGCAAATGGGTATGCAAAGCAATGTAAAATGCAATCATGTAGCAGGAGATCAAGACAACTGTGTTGCGGAGATTCTGTATCAAGAAAACCATGATGCTGCTCTGTCAAGAACAACCACTATATCTGACAAGAAGAAAACCCCGGTATTGGACCACAAATCTGCTCTGTCAAGAACACACACACATAGGACCATAAATCTGCTCTGTCAAGAACAACCATCTGATAATAAGGACCTCTGATACAGGACCAAAACTCTGCTTTGTCAAGAACAAACATCTGATAATAAGGACCTCTGATACAGGACCAAAACTCTGCTCTGTCAAGAACAAACATCTGATAATAAGGACCTCTGATACAGGACCAAAACTCTGCTCTGTCAAGAACAAACATGCATCTGCAGATGAGATCCTCAGACCCCAATCATAAATCTGCTCTGTCAAGAACAAATACACATCTGATGATAAGATCTTCTGATCCCAATCAAAAATCTGCTCTATCAAGAACAAATACTCATCTGAATATAAGGTCCTCAGATACAGGACCAAAGCTCTGCTCTGTCAAGAACAATCATATCTGATGATGAGAACCTCTGGTACCAACAAAATTGATTCACTATCAAGAAAACCAGGTAGTCTAAAGGTCAAAGTTTCCTGCAACAAACCCAACCCTGCTCACAGGTATGGACCTAAACTGACTCAAGTTCGGCATCCTATGCATTCATCAGCGTCACAGACATTCAAGAGGGGTGATACGATACCCAGAAGGTGTGGCATCACCAGCTCATGAAGCGGCCTCACTCGGCTGAATCACAAATGATCGGTCCCCAGAGTTGACAATCCTCCAAACCAACAACCCCCTCAACCCAAAGGGTTGAAAAAGAAGCCAACCGGGAGAACCTCGTCTGAGCGTGGATTCCATGAGACACTAGTGCCTGCCAAGCAAGCACGCGCCCACTAATTTCCACAACTAATGCTATGTTCACTCAAGCCTGGGTCTGGCTTTTCACTCATCAGAATGCCCTTCCCACAACAGCACAGATAATCATATCATACTGAAAATAAAGTGCAGGAAATAAAAATGCGATAAATAAACACAACCTAACAAGTAATCATACAAGCGCTAGGATTGACTCTCGTAGGGGACGTCGGATCCCCAAACTGACTCGCATACGGGACGTTGGATCCCAGGAAACTATCAAGTCCCCAGCAGAGTCGCCAGCTGTCGCTTCCACGAAAATAAGGTTCCGGCAAAACAAAAGAGTCGCCACCTTTCGTTATTTATCCCTCGGACCGGGAAAGGAAACGATCGGAAAAACCTGACGAAAAGGTATAAGACAAGGTCATCGCAACCATTGTCTGGGTTCGGGAGTCAGTTACGCAAGGGGAAGGTATTAGCACCCCTCACGTCCGTCGTACTCGACGGGATCCACGCTTGTTGTGTTTACTGGACGAGTTGGTTTATCTATCTACCTATCAAGGCTGGCTTAAAAAGAAAAGAAAATGACTCGGCAAAGCGTCGCGCTTTATGCCTACGTATTCTCATCAGAGAATGAGAAATCAGAGTCAACGTAGTTCGACCAACTATGGGTTACGGGGAAGGTGGCTCGCCAATACATCAGTATTGTCCCTACGTACTCTCAACAGGCATGAGAGATCAGAGCTTACGTAGTTCAGGACTACGGATTACGGGGATTCAGATTCATCTGTTTTATCGAGTAGGGTTAAACAGCAATTCCAGCAGTTAGGGACAAAGCCTGTTTGCGGTAGAACTGAAGTTTAACGACACTCTTTTCTTCAGAAAAGCTTCCTTTGAATTAATGGGCCCACGGGGCAAAAAGGTTTGAATTTTGTTTTCTGTCTTTTACAGAAGAACTGTTTTTATTGTTTTTTGCAATTTCAATCGCACTAAAGACTATGACCTGAGAGTGAATGCATCACATGTCACCCAAAGGGTGCCATACTAAACATCCAGACTGTTGAAAAGGAACTCTCCAACAATCCTTTCTCGGATAGCTTAAGGCTCGTAACGTACGAAAGAAATCATTCATGATTATTGTATCTTAAGCTGTTTTTGGGATGAGAAGAGAACAGGCTCGACTAAAGGGAGACTATCAAGTCCTACTGTTGTCATGCCAAGGATTCATCCTATGGTTGAAGTTTGAAACGGGGAACTCCTAGAAGTTATCATGCATAGGTTTCAACCTAAAGTTCTATCATCACTTCCTTATCAAAGGAGATGAGAGTCCTAAGGGATCATATCAATGATAAACAGAAACAAATAAAGCATCATCTTACACAGTAAACAGATAAACGACTGTAAAATGCATGCAATGCAAGTGATGGAGGAAATGTGTGTGGGGCAGCAGCCTCCACAAGCTCATCTCAACCTCAAGCCAGATATGAATAACTGTAATCATACAGAGAAAATAACATGCTATCAAGCAAGATACAATAAACTGCAATCATACAGAAGAAAAGTAAACATGCTATCAAGCAGAATAAACCATATGGGCAAGGGAGCTGGGCTCTACCGAATACCCGCAAGCAAAGCCATACAGTAACAATACAAGCAGAGGGAGCAACTCAACCTCTAGTGCAATCATGCTCCTAGATTACAGTCAGTCTAATCATGAACTTATTCTAATGCATCAAGCAAGTCAAACAGGGCACATCAGCACAGAAAAGAAAACAGACAAGAAAGCAGTTCAACAACTCTCTCCCCTTCCAAGCTTCAGCTTTTTTAACAGCAATCCAGTCTTCAGACTTCAATTACCCTTCAAGGCTATCATCTTTCATGACAAATATCAATTTGCTTCTCCGGGTTTCAACCCATCAACATAAGTTTCAACTTAATCTTCTTCTTTAAGCTTCATCTTTCCAGTCAATCCCACCCTCAGGCTTCACTCTTAACTACAAGTATCAACTTGATTCCTTCAGGCTCTTCAAACATCAATGTGAGTATAAACTCATCCTTTATTCCTCAAGCTTCAGCTCTCCTTGCTTTACCAATGTCAACTTGGTCTTCTTCATCTACAAGTCTCAGCTTCTCAGAGTAATCTTTAATCACTTAGAAGTGTCAACTTCATCCTTCAATCCTTTAAGCCTCAGCTCTTCATTCAATCTTCATTGAATCTTCAAGTATCAACTTGTTTTTCTTGCTCTTCAAGCTTCAGCTACAATGGCAATGCTCAAGGAATCATCCTCTTCCACACTCTTCAATGAAGTCCTCATCTTCAAACTCAAGTCTAACATCCTTCAAGATACTCAAACCAGAAGATAATTGATTTAACAGAGTGAGAGGAAATGATAAACAACTTACTGACAACCAAAGGAAGCCTGCAAGGGTTCACCATTTATGAGAGACTGGTTCCCTCAAAGTTCTACTTCCCAGATAAAGCCATTCATCCTTCCAAAGGAGGGATGTGAATATCTGAGAAGGACTTTTAGTCATTGGGAGGAATGGAAGCACAAGATGCTTTCCATGTTTGAGAAAGAAAGCATTCTAACTACAAGGCTCTCTATGTCCTATCTCCTAATCTTCATCAGATACCTTCAGGCACAAACAATCCAAAGCTCCAAGCAACTTCAAGCATCCTCACCTTGTCTTCAATTTATCTTCAATCTCAACCAAAGGCAAACCAAGCACAAACCCTAATCTAAGGGAATTAAAGGAGTTAAACTAGTTGAAATAGTGAATTAGGATCACCTAAAACCTAGTACTAAAGTTAGTCCTAACTAAAATACTAGAATCAATTGTAAAATCCTACAAAAATTACTATGGGAACCTAGTTCAATCATGACTCTATCACATTAGTTTCAAAGATCAAATCATCAATTTGGACCTAGAACTAAACCCTACATTACAAGGTATCAACCTAAAACCCTAAAAAGGAAGCATCTAAATATCAACCTAGAAGGCATACCTATTTTCATCACAAAAATGTGAGAATATTACTATGGGATCATACATGTCTAACCTAATCACACACAAAAAATTAGGCCAAGAATCATCACCAGGAGATCAAACAAAATCCTACAAAAATATGCATCAAACATAAACATTTTAATATCAATTAAAATACAAAATTCCAATTAAATCAGAAATTATATGAAATGAAAATATTTTTTCTCTAAAAAATAATAGACTCAATCATGAGTAATATGCAAAAAGAATGGATTTAATTGGATTAATATTCAATTTATTATGAATTTTACAAAAAACATGAATTAAATGGAAATTAAATGAAAATCAAATAAAAATAACCAAACACACGGTGCAGGAAGTAAACATTTTCAGTTAAAAACATGGGTTGAGCTTGCTGGGGGGGTGTGGATAACACTAATTTCACTAAGCCCAAACGCCTGAATTAATGAAACGCAGCGTTTCCTTCAGAAACCCTTCACAACTCAGAATTAAAACGTGGCCCTTGGATCTTCTCCCAGTCAATGGTCAATCCATCATCCAATGGTGAGAACTTCATCTTCTCCATTTCAAAGCTCTGAGCTTCGCGCCCAGCTCCGGCCACCGCCGATGGAGCTCCGATCGTCCCCTTCAACCCTAGTTCTTCCTAGAGGCCTCCAATTCAAGAGGTCAAAACATGAAACACACTCCAAATCTTGCCACGAACTCAATCATACCATTATTTTCTTCTAAAACCTCAAGAATCATCATCTCCCAATCTCAACCGAAAATGGTGATTCACTTAATTTGTCTCTAATTCCTCAATTAACCATCTGAAATCCATCCTAGGCCATTCTACAACTAATCTAGCACCTTAATTCAACCTAATTCTACCTAAATCATGCTATAGGAAGAAGATTACCAACCTGGAAATTCTTGAATAACAGATGCACCAAATCTTCACTTCAAGCTCTCAAATCTTCTGGACACGATCACTGAACCTCCTCCTTGCTTTTGTATGCAAAAGATTCAATGGAAAGTGCTTCAATCCTGAAACCCGATGATGAGTTGCAGGTGCTGAAAATCACTTGCTCCCACACGATCTAGCCACCAATTCTTCTTGGAAATGATCTGGAATCAATCCTTGATACTCATGGAAGAAGAACCAATCAAGAAAATGGAAGGAAATGGAGGAATTTGATGAAACCGATTGCACTTGCAAGCTATGAAAACTCAATCTCAAACTAAGCTCAATCCTTCAATGATCACCAACCTCTGCCATGGATTCATTCTATTCAATATATAGATGGAGTTTGGATGATCTAGAAACCTCTAGATCCTTCCAATGAGATTTTACACTTCTCATGTCATGAGATTTTGAATCACTTATCATGCCATGCTCAATTCTGTTTTCAGCTTGAAATTCATCTCAATCTCCTTCAATTTCTCCCCTAGTGACATTTTGGAAGGGTTTAGCTTGCTAAGTTCCTTGCCCATGCCTCAATTTTAAGTTATGCACATGTTACTTAATATGCAAGCAAGTGCTTTTCAAAGCAAGTCCATGAATTGAATCTCAACTAAAAAATGTGGCTAAACCATTGTCTTTAAAATGTTTTCTAGAGTCAAAATGATATATTACATGCCATGGTTTGGATGTGTAGGTTGAAAATTTCAATTTCCAACTTTGGTTTATTTAACTTATGCCCTTATTTTAGGTCATTTTTGCAACTTTGAGCTACAAGCCTTTCCATCATCTCATGTCCTCCTTAATAGCCTTAAAGCATCATTTTGAACAAGTTTGATGTTGAACATTTTTCCATTTGAAGCTTGGAAATAGGAGTTATGGCCTTATGGTTGAAATGACCTGTAATCTCCAAATGACCAAAATACCCTTGACTTGTCAAAGCCATAACTTGAGTTCTACAAATCCTATCAAGGACTTCTAGTACTCTCTAGAAATCTAAGAGGATAAGGAACAACATTCATGTTGACCAAAAGTTCATAGGAATCATCCTTCTTGGGCAAAGGTTTGATGCAAGTTGGGTAACTTTCAAGGCCCCAGATTCACATACCTCAGATGACCTGTAACTTATCAAAGTCATAATTTGAGTTCTACAAACCCTATCAAGTAATTCTAATACTCAAATTAAATCTAATAACAAGCTCTACAACATTCATGTTGGGGGCAAGATGAGATGACAATCACATCTTGAGCTAAACTGCCTTGAAGATAGGGGTCAAACTAGGGGATTTTACACTGTCAAGCCTTAGAAACCCTAGCTTGAAACTTCTCAAACTCTTCAATCATGATGAGTTGACCTTGGAATCATCCTTATAGCATCTCAATGCATTAATCCATGATCACCTGGATCTTGAATTAGGTCTCAACCTTGTTCAAATCATCAGTTGACCTAGGGTTGATCCAGTCAAACCCTAATTACACCACTCATGGCTAGGTCCTCTCAATCTTGCATAATGACCTGTATAGGCTTCATGATGGCTTTCAAGACATCTCATAAGCTCTCTCAAGTCTTCAAGTCCACATTCTTGGCTTCAGAATCATCTGAGGAGCTCCCCACAACTCTCAAGTTAGAAGGCACACAACCTTGGTTTCAACCAATCTCTCTGAGGATCTTTTAACTTCTCTGACAAGGATATCAACCCTTGAACACTTGAATAACCTTCTTGGCTAGCTTTAAAGTTCTTGATTGGTACTCATACCTCTTGATCTCCTGCATACATGTCTATGAAATGCAAATGATAATGCTAATGTGAATGAAATGAAACACAAGCTAGGTAAAGAAGTTGTTGGTCAAATTTTAGGGTGCAACAATTAGGGCAAGCCAAAATGCTTTTATGTGATGGATTTCCAATGACCATGCAGGCCCATATTGATCATAATGTGTGATTTCCACTCTTGGCCAAAAAAAATCCTTATGCACCACACACAAGTTTCATGACATACACCTTCAATTTGGTCAGCAAACAAGCAAATGGGGTGTGTTGAAAACATATGGATTGGTTTTGGGTAATTTAATAAAGCCTTACCCCAAGTTTCAAATCATGACTTTTTAAGTATGAATTTTTAAAATGTGACTTATAATTCCTCTTCATGTTGGCACAAATGAAGTAAAAATCTTTATGGTCATGTGATTGTGTGGAAAAATTCAAATATGAGGTCAAAAAGTGACTTGTAATGAAAGATATCCAAACTATGACCAAAAGTCAAATTCTCACCCTTAAAATTGTCCACATGATCACATAATTCAACAATTCTCATGAACCTTAAGTTCAACGTGGAGTTAAGACCCTTAGGCACAAATTTCATGTTGGTTGAAATTGCATTTGAGGTTCATAAGTTCACGAAATTGACCATTGAAACAAATGACCTATGATGAACTTTCCTAAAATGCCCTTGCCTTGTGAGGTTCATACCTTGAGATGTACAAATGATAAAAAGGACTTCTAGGACTTTTTTGAAAGCTAAGATCATGAAGAAAAACTTTCATGTTCACTTGAAGATGAGGAGACACTTGATTCTAGGCCAAAAATGCCTTGGAAGTGAGTTGACGTTTTGTTGACCAAAAATATCTTCATCTGAGGACCTTAACTTGTTGGTATCATAGCTTGAAATGTACAAACTCAATGGATGAGTTCTTGTACTCAAAATAAAGCTAATAACATGCCCTACAAGTCTCATGTTTTTATGAAAAAGAGATTTGAAGGTGAGAAAACACTTAGAAGGGGGGGTTGAATAAAGGTTTATAAATAAATATGGCAATAAAAACACAATGATTTTTATCCTGGTTCGTTGAACTCAACTAATCCAGTCCACCCTATCAAGAGTGATTTTCCTTTCTCCTCAAGGACTTAATCCATTATATTTAAAATGATTACAATGTCAAACACTAAGAACAACTGTCTTAGCCTTCTCAAGAACTACTGACCACAACTTGGTCTTCTTAAGGAACCTTTACAAATAAATGTAAACTAACAAGTGTGTTTGAGTTTGCTTCTAACAAGCTTTAATCACAACTGTGATTTTTTACACAAGTATTAAGAACAAATAAAACTATTCAGCTTTGAATAAGAATGAGTGTATGAGAGTTGTTGAATAATTTTCTCTAGATTTGAATCAGTTCGTTAACCTTTAAGAGATGTAGAAGACGCCCTTTTATATTGCTGAAAGTCCAATGCTTGAAGACTGTGAAAGTGGAGTAGTTGTAGCCTTTTGTCTTCACATGAATTTTCCTTTCTCATAAGTAGAATGTTCAGAGAAATGCCTTTTGCATGAATCCTTGTGTCTATCACAAATAAGGAATAGTTCCGTTGCAGAGGACGTTGAGAATAGTACCAAGTCTATTCATGTGCTGACATCTTTTCAAATGTAACCAACATCAGATCCTCTGATGTGCTTCTTGTTCTTCATATCAGACTCAATGTTATCAGAGTTGCAGCAATAGTGCTTTAGCGTGAATGATCTGATCAGAGCATAACAGTTTATCATAGCCTATGTACTTGCAGCGAGAAGTAAATTCAGAGTCTTCTAAAACAATGTTTTAAACTCTTCATACAACATCTTCAGCTATGCTTCAGATGCTTCTGCAGCTTCTGCTTCAGAGTCTTCTGCAGCTTCTACTTCAGAGTCTCTTCTGACAGCGCTCAGAGTCTTCTGATGGCTTGCATCTGATGCTTCCGAGCTTTGCGTAACTTGCTGTTCAGATGCATTTTACTTCCATCATGATATATATTTTAATATCTGAAACACAAAACACTTGAACAAAATTAGATTATATATTTTCTTAATACAAAATTTCATTAGAGTTATCATCAAAACATAGAGATATAATTAAACACCAATCTGTGTTCTAACAATCTCCCCCTTTTTGATGATGAAAAAACATAGGAAATTTTGTTCAATGAAAAGGATAAATATACAACTCCCCCTGAGATAAAGAATCCCCCCTGAAATGAAGACTCTAATAGAAGAAAATACTTCCCTTTTTGCATGAGTAAACTTTTCAGATTAAGATCCTGGTTGAAAAACTTCTGGTAAAGATCCTGGTTAGTATATACTTTCCAGAATCAGAGCTTGATTTTCCTTCCAGAATTAGAGCCTGGTAATAGCTTGATTTACTTTCCAGAAACAGAGCCTGGTTTACTCTTACTGATTTTCTTTCCAAGAACAGAGCCTGGTTTATATTCCATAATTAGAGCCTGGTTAGCTTCTAAGATCAGAGCCTGGTAAACAGAGCCTAGTTTGAATTTATCAGAGCCTGGTAAACCTGGTTTGAATAAAAAATCTGATTTGGGGATTCTCAGGGTAACTTCAATGAATTTTGTCAGATGATACGTTATAGTTCTGAAAGACTAAAATTCAATGTTAGATATAATTTGTTATGTCTGAATTTCATTTTAGTAACTGTTTATATTTGAACAAACAGAATTTCTTTTTCTCCCTCTTTTTGTCATAATAAAAAAGAAAACTTTTCAAGACAGAAAAGATTAACAGAATAAAACAGATAACATCAACAGACATATTCATTCATAGATAATCAGAGTACAATCAGAACAAAACATGATTCAGAAAAAAACAGAAGAATAATACTCAAAGTGCACAAACATAAGAACTAAGATAGGCGAGATGCAAGAAGTTTGAGGATGTGGGTCATCTCAGAAGTAGATTCCTCTTGCTTAGCCATCCATTTCTGTATGTTGTCTGTCTTCTCATCTTGTTTTGCCATCCAGGATTTGATTTCAGATTGACCAGCTTCCAGCACAACAATCTTGTCTTCTAAGTCTGGATTCTCTTTCTTAACCTCAGAAGAAGTAGAAGGAGCAGATTCAGATGCAGGAGCAGGAGAAAAGTCAATGATCATAGCAGATGCAGATTCTGGAGGCACAGATTCAGATGGTTTGTCAACAATCATTAGAGCCAATGGATTGGTTTCCAGAGTGACTTCAGGAGCAGATTCTTCAAAAATCTCAGAAGTAGCAGTTACTCTAGAAGTTGAAGGTGCATCCTCAAGAAGTAATGCTGGAGATCTGTTCACATTCCAAAGCGTATGTCTGACAACTTCAGCAAATCCGACCTTTGCGTCATCAGGGTAAATAGTCTTCAGATTAGAAGCCACAGAGTTGAATCTGGCAATGAACTTATTCCATCATTCTTTAGAAGCTTTTGGATTAACGCTTGACATTCCTTCTTCACAGAGTCTAAACTCATCCTTATTTCTTTCTTGAAATTTGCAAACAAAGCATTAACATCTAATCTGGATTTCAGTTTAAGGTAGGCTTCCGGAGGTGATGGTTTGGTTTGTTCTAGTGAGGGTGGTATGGTAAAGGTAGGGATAATGAACAGAGGACAAGGATAAGAAGGAAGTGAAGGGTGTTCAGATGGTGAAGTGAAAGCTTTGAATCTGGATGAAGATGATGAGGGAAACAGAAACTGTTTGAAATTTGATGCAGAGGAAATGACATCAAATGGTGTAGAAGTCTAGGGGGTAAAAACAGAGTTTTGAGATTGCAGAGGTTCTGATAGAATGATGTCTGGTATTTGTTTTAGATAGTCTTGAAGTACATAAGGAAGGATAGTTGAAGAAATAGATTTATGTGGAATGGTAGGGTCAGATGCTTCTATTTTGGTATAAAAGTTTTTGGTTTTTAGACCAGGTGGAAGGGGATCATAGGGATGAGATTTGAAAGAAGCAAAGGATATGAACTCAGATGTTCTAGGTTCATAGCCACGGAGAGAGGATGGTGAGTTTATTTCTGGTGGTAAGTCAGATTCAGATGAATCAGATGATTCAGATGAATGACATGATGTAAAAGAAATGTCAAGACAGTTGTTAGGGGTTGGATGTCCAGAATATCTGAATTAGAAATATCGGATTCAGATGGTTGGATAGGTTCTGATTGAGGAATAGAAGGAATGGATTGTTCTGGTTGTGGTTGTTGTTGTTGTTCTGGTTCTTGTGGTGTTGATTCTGCTGGTGTTGGTTCTGCAGGTTTTGAAGTTTGTGGTTCTGGTGGGGGAATTATAGATGATTGTGGTGCAGGTGTTTGTTTGTCAGATGGGGGAATATCAGATGGTTGAGAATGTGTTGGTTCAGATGTATACTTTTCAGATGGAGTTGCTAGACGTTGGGGTATAGAAGAAGCTGTAACAGAAGGTTTCTTAGGTTTAGAAACACGAGGAGGAGAAGGTGAAGATGAGGGTGAAGGTAAAGGTTCATGGAGAGTTTGATTAGATGTTAATACCTCTTTGACAGTTTCAAGAATGGAGTCCAAACTTGCCTCTGGAGGATTGACCTTTTGCTTCTTGACCCTTTTAGGCTTGACAGCAGCAGCTTCACCAATAGCCTTCCTCTTGGGTTTAGAAGATCCTTCTTCAGCAACCTTTCTCTTCTTCTTGTGTCTGGCCGCATAAAGATCTAGAGCAGGTTCACCTGCCTTCTGAACCAGATTTGCTGGTAGAGGAATTCCCTCATTCAGACACTCTGTAATATAAACTAGGATAATCTCCCTTGGTTCATTAGCAAAGAACATAGGAAAATTATCAACTGGAATCCTTCTTTGAGTGACCTCTTCAGAATTTATTTTCTTTGGAGCAGAAGTAACTTCTTCTACAACTTTCATCCTCTGAAGACTCTTCCCATTCAGAGGTTTTCCAATTACAGAAGCTAACTCTTCCTTCAGTACAGCTTCTATCAGATGACCAACAACACCATTCTTAGTTAGAATGTTTGAGATAAGTCTTCCCATTGGAATCCAGTTCCTCAGCTTCTTATTTTTGGTTCAGACCTCTTCCCTTGACATTTTAACATGTGTCCACAGATGATTAAACAGAAGATATGGCAGATCCACCTTGGTGCTCTGACTCAGACAATACATGAAGTATAGTTGATCAGTGTTAACATAGTCTGGAGAACTGGAAGATTTTCTATGATGAATGCAACTCATGAAAATCTTAGCCCAGATCCTGTATGCGGGCTTCAAGTCCTTTACTTTGTTAGAAGCGTCTCCAGATGAGCAAACTTCTCTATACACATCAGTCATATCTACACGCCTAGATGGCAGATTAGTGACTCCATCAGTTTCCTCATACCCTATGAGTTTCCTTATCAAGGCTTAATTAATAACAATTTCTTTACCCGGAACGTAAGAAACTATGAACAGGGCAAATAGAAGCATGTATCCAAAATTCCTTCACCAGACAAGGATAAACTAGTCCCATTAGCCTGTCAAAGAACTTGGTCCAACACTGTGCATCAACAATGGGACGAAGATCATACCCATTTTCAGCAAACGATTTAAAGTTGATAATAGATTCACACAAGACTTCCAACTTGTCAACTGGTGTGAGTAAAGTTCTTATAGGTTCCTTAAACGCAACAACACCCATGTTTGAGGAAGAAATAGCAGCCATTGAAGATTGGAACTGAGCAGACGTTGATGATGAAGTTGCCATTGATGATCTTGAAGATTTAGGGTTACTGAGATGTTTGGGTTTGGGAGAGAGATGGAAACAATGGAACAAGAAGAAATGCATACAAGGTGTTCGTGAGAGTGAAAAGTGTGAAATGTGTAAAGTTGTGGCATTTATAGAAGAAATTAGGGCACACAAGAGTCACACGTTCAGCACGCTTACCACTTAGCATTTAATGAAGAGAATATAATCATTTCAAACAATTAATGATTCTGACAATTTGGAGGGAAAACGAGAAACTCAATATTCAAAAATAGTACCTCAAACGTCAATTCAGTATTGTGTAGTCCACCTTTTCAGATTCAGAGTTACACGTGTCTGCTTGCATGTGCTTCTGAAACTTCTTTGAGAAATGAAACGTTAGCCTACGTTCAGATCCTCTGAGGCTTGTTAGTTCAGACTTGCACACAATAAATAAAATAATAAACAATAAATGAATAGATGCAATACTTATGAGTCAAAACATTTTCATATGAAAAAAATTTCTTCTGATAAACATTTTACTCTGGACCGAAATCCATACTTATATTTTTCAGAATAAATTTGAATCTATCTTCAGCAAGGGGTTTTGTAAATATATTAGCCCATTGATGATATGTATCAACAAAGTTTAAACTGATAACTCCCTTCTGAACATAGTCGTGGATGAAGTGTGTTTTATCTCTATATGTTTTTCCTTAGAATGTAAAATAGGATTTTTAGACAAACATATAGCAGAAGTATTATCACAGAAGATTGAAATGTTACTCTCATGGATCTGATAGTCTTCTAGCTGATTCTTCATCTAGAGCATCTGAGTGCTACAACCAGTAACAGTAATGTATTTTGCTTCTGTTGTTGAAAGTGAAATAATGGGTTGCTTCTTGCTGAACCAAGAGATCAGATGACTTCCAAGAAACTGGCAGCTTCCAGAAGTACTTTTTTTTCAACTCTGTCTCCAGCGTAATCAGCATCACAGAATCCAACTAATTTATAATATTCAGATCTTCTGTAACACTAACCCACATTAGTAGTACCTTTCAGATACCTTAGAATCCTCTTAACAACTGTTAAGTGTGATTCTCTAGGATCTGATTGGAATCTGGCACACAGACAAACACTGAATAGAATATCAGGTCTAGAAGCAGTCAAATACAGAAGAGATCCAATCATACCTCTGTAAAGCTTTTGATATGCTTTCTTACTAACCTCTTCCCTACCAAGAGTGCTTGTAGGATGCATTGGAGTTTTGGCCAACTTGCTTTCAGTCATATTAAACTTCTTCAGAAGCTTTTTCACATACTTAGTCTGATATATGTAGGTGCCTTCTGGAGTTTGATTGACTTGGATTCCCAGAAAGAATCTGAGTTCTCCCATCATGCTCATCTCAAATTCAGCCTACATAGAAAGAGCAAACTCCTTTCCCAATGTAACATTGGTAGATCCAAATATAATATCATCTACGTAAATTTGACAAATTAACAAATCTTTCTTAAATGATTTACAGAAGAGAATTGTGTCCACTTTGCCTCTGATAAAATTCTTTTCCAAAAGAAAATTACTCAGCCTTTCATACCAAGCTCTGGGAGCTTGTTTTAAGCCATAGAGTGATTTTTTAAGTTTGAAAACATGTTCTGAAAATTTATCATTTTCAAAGCCAGGAGGTTGGTGAACATAAACTTCCTCTTCTATAATACCATTTAAGAAGTCATTCTTAACATCCATATGATAAAGAGTGATGTTGTTTTGTGCAGCAAAAGAAATGAGTAGGCGAATAGACTCTAACCTGGCCACAGGAGCATAAGTCTCTGTGTAGTCAATTCCTTCTTGCTGACTATACCCTTGAGCAACTAGCCTTGCTTTGTTCCTTACAACTTCTCCTTGCTCATCTAATTTGTTTCTGAAGACCCATTTGGTTCCAATAATATTGAATCCTTTTGGTCTTGGTACCAGATCCCAAACGTCATTTCTGGTGAATTGATTTAGCTCTTCTTGCATAGCAAGTATCCACTCATTATCATTCAGAGCTTCATCAACAGAAGTTGGTTCAATGATAGACACCAACCCAAAAAGTGACGTTGCAGATGATCTGAGGAAAGACCTTATTCTGATAGGGTCATCCTTCTTTCCAATTCTCACATCCTCTGGGTGAGAGGCCTTGATTCTGGATGATGATCCCTTAACATTTGGTTCTTCAGAAATATTCAAATTGTTCATCTGAGCAGCCAATGGAGTTGCATCTGGCGTTGCTTCTAGTTCTTTCACTTGAGCCTTTTCTGCCTCTGAGACTTCAGAGTCTGTGAGAATGACTTCTCCATCTGCATAATTATCAAGCTGCTTTGGCTTTTGATTGCCAAGCTTATCATCAAATCTGACATGTATAGATTCCTCCACAATCTGTGTCTCAGTATTTTATATTCTGTAGCCTTTAGAGCGTTAGAATCAAAATACCCAAGCATGAAACACTTATGTGCTTTAGAATCAAACTTGTTCAGATTCTCTTTAGTATTCAACATAAAACATGCACATCCAAAAGGATGGAAATAAGAAATGTTGGGCTTTCTATTCCTCCACAATTCATAGGGAGTATTCTCCAGAAGAGGTCTTACAGACACTCTGTTCTGAATATAACAAGCTGTGTTTATTGCTTCTGCCCAAAAATGCTTTGCTAGATTAGTCTCATTGATCATGGTTCTGGCCATTTCTTGCAATGTTCTATTTTTCCTCTCTACAACTCCATTATGTTGAGGAGTTCTAGGGCAGGAGAAATCATGAGCAATGTCATTTTCATTAAAATATTTTTCAAAATATTTATTTTCAAATTCGCCACAATGATCACTTCTGACTTTAACAATTTTAAAATCTTTTTCATTCTAGACTTGTTTGCAGAAGCCAAAGAACACAGAATGTGACTCATCCTTGTGTTTTAGGAATTTCACCCACGTCCATCTATTGTGGTCATCAATAATGACTAATCCATACTTCTTGCCTCTGATGGATGCAGTTTTCACTGGTCCAAACTGATCAATATGAAGTAACTCTAATGGTCTTGAGGTTGAAACAATATTTTTGGTTTTAAAAGAAGATTTTGAAAATTTTCCTTTTTGACATGCTTCAATAAGAGCATCTGAGTTGAACTTCAACTGAGGAAGTCCTCTGACCAGATTGAGTTTATTAATCTGAGATATACGTCTCATACTAATATGCCCCAGTCTTCTGTGCCAGACCCATTGCTCATCATTAACAGACATAAGGCATTTTACGTTCTGAAACCTAAGGTATGAAAGATCGATTTTATAAATGTTGTTATTCCTCTTTCCATTAAATAGGATTGAGCCATCCTTTTGACTGACAGCCTTGCAACATTTTTGATTAAAGATTATGTCATAACCATTATCACTTAATTGACTTATGGACAATAAGTTATGTGTTAATCCTTCAACTAGTAAGACATTAGAAATGGAAGGAAGATTACCATTGCCAATAGTTCTAGAGCCAACTATCTTGCCTCTCTAGTTCCCTCCAAACTTGACATCTCCTCCAGATCTAAGCTCCAGGCTTTGGAACATAGACCTTTCTCCCATCATGTGACGCGAGCAGCCAGAGTCCAGTTACCAAGATTGGTGTTTTGACTTTGCTGCTAAAGATGTCTGCAACATATATTATTTTGTCTTTAGGTACCCAGATCTTTTTGGGTCCTTTAGGGTTAGTTGCCTTAAAGTTTTGTCTGAACTTCTGTCTTCTGACAGCAGGTTTGTTCTGACTAACTTTAGGTTTAAACACAAGAATATTCTGATCAGAACGAGTGTGTTTAATATCATTAAGATGACCAAACATAAAAGTAGAATACAGAGGAGTATGCTTAATGATTAGTTTATCAACAGATGTTGGATTTAAATCCTTCTCAGAAGAAGATTCATATCCAATACCCTTCCTGTTATTTCTGCTTACACCGTATATCATTGAAGCCATCTTGCTTCTCTCTAGGCTTCTTGCCAGAAATCTCTGAAAAATATAGTCATATTCTTCTAAAATGTTTTTATATTTAGACTTAGTTTCAACTTCAGAATCTTGTTGAGCTCTTTCTAATTCATTTTTTATTTTCAAATTATTTGCTTTGAGCTCAGCAACTTCTGATTTCAGAAGATCATTCTCAGATACAAGATTGCTTTTAAGCTTCTTGTACTTGAGCTTAATCTTACTATAGTTTTCTAACATTTATGGTAAACTCTCAATAAGCTCTGCTCTAGAAAGTTCAGAAAATACCTCCTCAGAATCTGATTCTGATTCTGATCCTGATCCAGAAGTTTCTGCATGGTCTTCTACGTCAGCCATGAGTGCCATGTTTGCACATTCTTCATCTGAGTCTGATGAAGATTCAGATGCATCTGAATCATCCCAGGTTGCCATCAGAACTTTCTTTTTGTGATCAGGCTTCCTTCTTGGTTTCTCCTTCTGAAACTTTGGGCATTCATTCTTGTAGTGCTCAGGTTCCTTGCATTCATAGCAGACAACCTTTTTCTTTCCAGATCTTCTGTGTCCAGAAGAATCTTTACGTTGATCTGGTTTCTTGAAGTTCTTGAACTTCCTCTATTTATGCTTCCAGAGTTTGTTGATCCTTCTGGACAGCAGGGACAATTCATCTTCTTCTTCAGAAGAAGATTCTTCAGAACTTTCTTCTAAAACCTGCAAAGCTTTGACACATTTGTTAGACTTTAGAGCAACAAACTTACCTTTTTTCTGGGGTTCGTCTTCCTCTAATTCAATCTCATGACTCCTCAGAGAGCTGATCAGTTCCTCCAACGTGATCTTGTTCAGATCCTTAACTAGCTTCAGAGCAGTGACCATTGGTCACCATCTGATTGGAAAACTTCTGATGATCTTCTTTACATGATCTACAGTGGAGTAACCCTTGTCCAGAACTTTCAAGCCAGCTGTGAGAATCTGGAATCTAGAGAACATAACTTCTACAGATTCTGATTCCTCCATTTTGAAGGCTTCATATTTCTGGATCAGCGCCAGAGCCTTGGTCTCCTTTACATGAGAATTCCCTTCATGAGTCATCTTCAAAGATTCAAACAAACCAAATGTTGTTTCTTTGTTAGTAATCTTCTCATACTCAGTATGAGATATAGCATTTAGTAGTATGGTTCTTGCTTTATGATGATTCCTGAATTCTTTCTTCTGAGCTTCAGTCACAGATTTTCTATCTATCTTTTTGCCATCCCCATCAGTGGGGTGAACATAGCCATCAATGACTAAATCCCAAAGGTCAGCATCATATCCTAGAAAGAAACTTTCAATCCTGTCTTTCCACTAGTCAAATTTCTCCCCATCAAACATAGGGGGTTTAGTGTTGATTCTATCTCTGTCCTCATATCTGTTGTTGTTGGATGTTGAAGCTTCAGCCATAATGTATCAACCAAAATATATCAAGAGTTTTCTCAACTGGATCTTTTCTGTTCACGGTGAAGTGATAGCACTAACAGAACCGGAGCTCTAATGCCAACTGAAGGTGACAAAACACTTAGAAGGGGGGTTGAATAAGGGTTTAGAAATAAATATGGCAATAAAAACACAATGATTTTTATCCTGGTTCGTTGAACTCAACTAATCCAGTCCACCCTATCAAGAGTGATTTGCCTTTCTCCTTAAGGACTTAGTCCACTATATTCAAATAGATTACAGTGTCAAACACTAAGAACAACTGTCTTAGTCTTCTCAAGAACTACTAACCACAACTTGGTCTTCTTAAGGAACCTTTACAAATAAATGTAAACTAACAAGTGTGTTTGAGTTTGCTTCTAACAAGCTTTAATCACAACTGTGATTTTTTACACAAGTATTAAGAACAAATAAAATAATTCAGCTTTGAATAAGAATGAGTGTATGAGATTTGTTGAATAATTTTCTCTAGATTTGAATCAGTTCGTTAACCTTGAAGAGATGTAGAAGACGCCCTTTTATATTTTTGAAAGTCCAATGCTTGAAGACTGTGCAAGTGGAGTAGTTGTAGCCTTTTGTCTTCACATGACTTTTCCTTTCTCACAAGTAGAATGTTCAGAGAAATTCCTTTTGCCTGAATCCTTGTGTCTATCACAAATAAGGAATAGTTTCGTTGGAGAGGACGTTGAGAATAGTACCAAGTCTATTCACGTGCTGACATCTTTTCAAATGTAAACACAGATCCTCTGATGTGCTTCTTGTTCTTCAGATCAGATTCAATGTTATCAGAGTTGCAGCAATAGTGATTTAGCATGAATGATCTGATCAGAGCATAACAGTTTATCAGAGCCTCTGTACTTGCAGCGAGAAGTACATTCAAAGTCTTCTGAAACAATGTTTTAAACTCTTCATACAACATCTTCAGCTACGCTTCAGATGCTTATGCAGCTTCTGCTTCAGATGCTTATGCAGCTTCTGCTTCAGATGCTTATGCAGCTTCTGCTTCAGATGCTTATGCAGCTTCTGCTTCAGATGCTTATGCAGCTTCTGCTTCAGAGTCTTCTGCAGCTTCTGCTTCAGAGTCTCTTCTGGCAGCGCTCAGAGTCTTCTGATGGCCTGCATCTGATGCTTCAGAGCTTTGCGTAACTTGCTGTTCAGATGCATTTTGCTTCCATAATGATATATATTTTAATATCTGAAACACAAAACACTTGAACAAAATTAGAGTATATATTTTCTTAATACAAAATTTCATTAGAGTTGTCATCAAAACATAGAGATATAATTAAACACCAAATTGTGTTCTAACAAGATTGAGCTTGTATCATAGGGTAAATTGTCCTTGAAGTTAGGCACCAAAGAAGGGGATTTTACACTGAAGACCTCTGAAACCCTAATTTAGTAACTTCTTGAACCCTTGATTCCTCTTAATTTTATTTTAACATTACATCCTAAATGCTTTGAAATGACTCCCCATGGCTCAAGTGGGTTAGAATCAAGTCTTGAACCTTCTCAAGTCCAGAGTTGATCTTGAGTTGACCAGATGAAACCCTAGTTCCATATCTTTTGATTGTGCCTCTTTACAGATGAATTGAATGACCAAACAAACTCCACAATGACCTCTAGGGTAATCAATGAGCTTGTAGACCAAGTCTTCTCCAAAATAAAGACCTCATGAATTCCTGATGATCCCCAAGATAGGAGATAACATCCACACACCAATCTCTCCTTTCAAAGAGATTTGAACCTTCCATGGTGATGATGAACACTTGATGGCTTGCACAAATACCTTTTCCTGAGTTTGAAGCCAAAGAGGCACTCCTCTTGAATGGCACAATACACATTTTGATCCCCTGTTAAGAATAATACTATGCAAATGTAAATTCTAAAAATGAAATGGAACATAAGCCAAGTATAAGAAAAGGTTGGTCAAATTTTGGGGTACAACAGTATTCTCTCCCTTGCATTATTTATCTCCAAAGTTGTAATTTGTTTCTTCCAAACATTTGGTGACTAGATTCCCATATAGCTTATATTTATTCTTTCTTGTTCTCCATCATGTAGTTTATTACTTGTTTTGCCCTATTTACCTTGACTTTGATTTCCATTAACCATATTGCTTATATATCAACTTGGGTTATGAGACTAAAGTTTCTCTTTCTTGGAAAAAGTATGGGATTGATCACATATTGAGACATACGAATATCAGGGTGGATGTATCCAGTAGTGAAATGATAAGTTATGGATAATGACAGTTCCTTAATGATAGAGGATGTAGCAATAATGTAGTTTTATCTGGTTACTTTGTCTCAAGTTTTGATGATGGTATCTTCATGAGGGAGACCTAGAATCTCTCCAAATTCTTCTACTGAGAAAGTTATCCTATGCCTTTTTACTTTACTTTGGAGTATTCCATCATTGAAATGAAGATTTAAGAAGAACATCTTTACAAAAGATGTATATACTCTTTTTGAGGTCATATAGAGAAAGGTGGATCGGTTGACACCAACAACACCTTGTTTCAAGAGATTAACAACTGGTTCCAATTTCCATGAATCAGATCCAGATGGATTGGCTTCAATGTAAACCAAACCTCCTTCTTGTCAACTTGTTTAATTTAATTTCAAAGTTCAATGTGTAACTATCTAATTGTAAATTGTAAAAATAAGAGATAAATAGTAGTGTAACCTTGTTGAAGCGAGTTATATTTGTTTATTGAGATGTTTGGGCTTCGTTTAATAGCCATGGATAGTAGTACTCCTCAAGAATTGTGGTTGTGGCGTATTCGTGAGAGAGCGTCAAAACACAGTGATTTATGGTCACAAAAACAAGCCATTTCCATTTCTACCCGTGCTTTGTAGATTGTAGGGTATTGTATTGTGAGGTTCACATCTGGTTCCAATTTCCATTTATGCGGTGATCGGTATTGTATTAGTTAATCATATTATGCATAAGAACTAAATTACAAATTTGCATTCCAAAATAAAATATGGATAATAAATTTTGTGAGTAAGCCAATTATTCTATAAATTTGAGTGACTATATGCACCACTCCACATGGATGACAATTGAATGACATGCATCTAACAATATAATTCTGTTTCTCCTATTTTCATTTTTTAATTTTGTTTTCTTGGTTGTAAAATTCAGCATTTTAGTTCTTTTTTTCAGGTTTAAGTACACCAGGAGTTCTTTAAGTTATTTAATTGTAATATGTAGTAATATGTAGGTCCTTTAAGGTTTTTTTGCTACATCTCAGTCCTTAAAGTTACATAACATCTACAACGTTGGGCATTTTATATATACTCGTTCCAAAAATGCATAGCTGTCATTATTGGTACTTATGTGGCTGTAACGCTTTAGAGTTGGCTGTGACGTTGTTGAGATATCATTAACCTTTATTTAATTAGAGAAAACCCCGTAATTTAAGCAGTAACCCTTAACGTAATACCTAAAATTCGAAACTGAGAAAGCGAAAGGAGCTGCTGCGGACGAAGAAGGGAGATGAAGTATTCGAGGGAGGCAAACTCAGAAGCGAAGCATTGAATGTTGAGGTATGTATCATTTTTCATATCAAAAATGTATTTGCTTTATTGAAGTCTGAGGTTTTATATGTGGTCCCTTATAACTCTACTGATTTCTACAATTACAATTGTTTTCCCATTTTGGATGTCTTTTATGTTGACTTACATCATGGGGGACAGTTTGATGATAGGGGTACATATTGATGACTTCTCAAAAAGTGTGTCGATAATGTCGCAGTAATAAAAAGATCGAACACTCATGGGCTACATTCAAACAAAACAATGATTTATGCAATATTAAATAAAATCAGTAAAAGGGGGTTGCAAATTTCGGTGCAAAAAGAAATCAAATGAGAAAACTCAGTCACGAAAGCGATCAGGTTGTGTTTTAGAATTCCTTTATCCACTCTTGTTCATACGATGCCTTGTATGAATTATCTTATCCTTATAATTTTTGTATGAACTAAGAAAATTGTTATAGCCAGTTCCCCATGAAATAACTCACTAACAACTACTTGGAGCTTTCTATCCATAGTTTTCTAGTGTAAGCAGTGTTAGGTGATGTACTCCGAATGCCACTACTCGAGGTCTCCTATCCCTATTCAATCTGCTTAAGTAGAATAGTTACCCTAGGTCCAATAAATAGGCTACGAGTAAGGAATCTCTATGCATCTAGCAACATATTAACAAAGTATCTCAAATAATAAGCATTAAGCATAAGAAACTATTGCGTAGATGTTGGCAGGTTTTTGTGTATGGTGAATAGGTTTTGCAGGTTTTTATTTTGATGAAAATGGTTTAGCAGAGTAACAGGATTGGGTATCGATGTGGAGTGAGGTACAGGCTTGGACACAAGTTTGGCGTGAGAGTAGTAGGCTGGTGGTGATGATTTATTTTTGGCTTGGTATAATTTTGGTGTAAGTTCTGTAGGCAGTACATGGCAGTGTTGGCTTTTTGCTGAAGGTTTTTGGTCTTTAGACATTGGAAACTACATCATGTTTGATGTTGTTGTGGCATGGGGTATCTCATTTGGAGGGTAGCGTTTGTTACTTGGTGTGTAGAGGGTTTTGGTTGTAGCAGGGGTGTTGGGATAAATTTTGTTCAATTGAGTTTGACTTGTAATAACAACATAATAACAATAACAAAATACTAATAATAAATAAACAATAATAATGATACTAACAAAATAAAAAAAATAATAAATAAATAAAAATAACTAATAATAATTTAAATAACTAATAATAAATAAATATAATTAATAAATAAAAATAATAATAATTAAGAAATAAATTTAAACTAAATTAGTGATATAAAAGTAATAAAAAATGATCCTAAATTAGAAATAACTAAAAATCTATATTAAAATGTACACTAAGTTAAAGTAACTACTAAAAATATATATTAAAATAAAATTAGCTTGAAAAATAAACTAAAAATCTAATAAAAATCAATAGAAAAAAAACCAAAAAAAAGAGAAGCTATATTAAAATATGAACTAAATTAAAAACTAAATCAATTCTAAATAATGCTTAGGATAAATAAAAAACATATTCTAAAATGGAAAGATAAAATTGACTAAAAAGCACGATTAATGATGAAATGAAAATTTTAACTAGAAGAATGCAAAAATGAATGACTATGTAGATCACGATTCCAGGCTTAGATTTCATTTATCACTCAAGAATAAAGAGATACGAACGGATGAAAATTCAAGCATCAAACTGAAATTATCAAGAACATCACCCTAACATATCCAGCATTTTTCTACACACGTAGGACTTCAGTATGCAACAAGAATGGAGATGAATCAATGCATATTGAGTGAGAAATTTTGAAAAGGAAATTACCTAACAGAGCCTCTCCGTTGGGGCTTCTAATGGTGTCAAGCTTGCACAAAACTATCCAGAAACACTCAATACACTTCAAGGAAGATGATCCAGGTGTTGAATTGCCTTGAATTTGCTTGAATCTCAAATTCACGATTTCACTTCTCTCTTGAAAATTCCAATTTTGTTCTTGCCATTTCTCTACCAAAATGCACGAATCAATGATCAATCTTCATCTGAAGCTTTTATGTAATGGGTCCATGATGACGTGGGGGCCCAATTTGGCCTAGTTATGGTGAATTGAGGAATTGTCCAAAGTTGGAATGCAAGCTTATGTTCACGTGAAAATGGCTCCAATTGTGCTTGGCTTTGATTTGAATTAACAGCTGAGACTTCAAATTGATCATGTGGATCATAATTAAGCCTTGAAATGATCCAAGGATGGAGATTGAATGTGAAACTTACACTTGAAGTAACATGAAATTACATGAGTTATAGCTTTCATAACTCCAAATTAATTGGTGCATTCTTCTTGTTATGATGTTGTGAATCAAAATATGCACAAACATGACATGAAAAGGAATTAAAATTAATTCAATTTAAATCATGACTTTAAAGTCCTTTTTCCATTGAATTTCTCCACCAATCTCTTCATCCAACCATAATACATGAAAACTTGATGTTCCAAGATGAAATTGAACTCATTTGAAGCAGGTTTCATGTTGAAGAAAGTTCCATTTGAAGTGCACAAGATCATGAAATGGACCTATAATGAAAATGACCTATAATCTCACTTTCCCAAAATACCCCTACCTTGCAAGCTTCATAATTTGAGTCCTACACATGAGATGAAGGACATCTAGGACTTTTTGAAAATCTAAGACCATGGGTGTTGCACCCTAAAATTTGACCAACCGGGTCCCGCATCTGGCTCGATGTTTCGACGCATTTTGCATTCGCATTCGCATACCGCATACAGTGCATTTTTCCAGTTATATTGATTTTATCGGGATCACAGCCCTCTTCTTGCATTTCAGGTGATATTTAATCAGTTCAAATAGATAGAATGTATTTCTTTTAAATAGACAATAGGTTTTAATAGAAATTTAATAGCTTTCCTCTTTTATAGAAATTAATAGATTTTAAACCTTTTAGAATATTAATTGAATAAGTTTTTTTAATAGCATTTTAGAATATAGTAGTTAGTTATTAATATTTGGTAAATAGATATTAGATAGTTTGATAGATTTTAATTAGGATTTTTTTTAGAATATTAGATGTCAATTAAATATTAATAGATATTTCTGTTCTTTAAAATGTTGAGTGGTTAGAATAGTTTAGATTTAATTTCTAGATTGTAATTAGTGTTTTTAGAATATTATTTCTTTTTAGAGTTTAATTAGCTTTCAGATTTAATTAGAACATTAGATTAATTAGGTTCAATTGTTAATTGAGTCATTAAGCCTCTTAGTCTTAATTCATTCACGTTAACTTTCCTTAAGTTGTCATTAGTCCATTTAATTTCCGTTAATCATCATCATTACTCATGTTAATCCATCAGTATTAGTCCATTAATAAGTCTTAATCTGTTGGGCCATTATCCATTTGCAAAGCCCAGTCAAAGTCCACATGCCAAGTGTCCAGCGTATAAAGCGCCACAGGTCCACCCTCTCTCTCCTCCACCTCACAACAATCCATGTACTCCACAGCTTGACACATCACTGCCCTGCGTGTCACTCCCTCAACTTCCCTTTCATGCATGGGTGCCACGTGCTCACCACCCACCTACCCTCACCGGCCGGCCATGCAACCGCCGCGCTGGACACTTTCTAACTACCTCCGACCACCCTAACCATCACCGGAATCTCTAACCGCCACCGGAAAACACAAAAACTACAAGAAAACTCATCTTTCTTCTCCAATCTCCATCCAATCATCGTCACATTCGCCAGTTTCCTAACATCATCACAGCGTTCGTCATCAAGATCTCCCCGGAAGTTTAACAGAAATCCATAGTGTTCTTCATCCAGAACATGGATCCAGAAATTCTCGTGGATCTTCGTTCATCAGATTCATCGCAAGCCTTCATCAATAGATCTTCAAGATTCTCATCGTTTTCCAGTTCTCCATGGATCTTCATAGACGTTCATCAAGATCCTCAGGATCTTCATCGTTCTCCTCATTATGTTCATGGATCTTTATGCGTTTTTCCAGAATCGCTCCACAACTCGTTTTCCAGAAATCTCCATGAATCTTCATTGGTGTTCGTCAAGCGTCCGGAAACACTCATCCTTCATCATCAGAATTTTGCAAGATCTTTAAGGATCTTCGAGGATCTTCATCGTCTTCACATGCATCTTTCCAGAAGTTACAACAATCTTCAAGACGCTTCAAGAACTTCATCATTTTCCAGACGAATGTTCATCAACCTCAACGAATCTTAAGAAGTCACTGTGGACGCTCATTGTTCTTCGTCGGTGTTCATCGCCGATGCGTTCGTTTTCAGTTTTCGTCAAAGAGCTTCAACAACATCCGTCAAGATCTTCATCAAACGCGAACAAGAATCCACGATAACTTCACAGATCTTCGTCTCCATCTTCTTTTTTCAACAACGTCTTTTATTTGTTTGAGGATTAAGGTTAGATGAGTCTTGTGGTGGATCATTTTGTGTTGAGGTTGTTCTGGGGTGAAGCAAACGGAGAAGAAGAGAGATGGTGAGAGGAAGTAGATTGAGGGAGAAGAATGCGCCGCACATGAACAGTAAGAGAGGGCCTCTAGGGTTTCAGAGAGGAAAACGAAAGTTTGAGTGAAAAGTGGGAGTGGGAGAGGCAAGGGCATCTCTGGGCCTTGGGCCCAATGTGTTTTTTTTTGGATTCGCACTCCCATTTCCCATTCCCCCCCCCCCCTCCGTGTGTTCTTTGATGTGTACTGGGCTGGGCCCAAGGCAATTACTAGCCACACCCTCTGTTTCACTTATTTCACCCCCCTCCCCCTTTTTTTTTTTGTTTTGGCTGAAGTTTGTGGTGGGCTGGGCCCTGTTTCTGTTTTAGTTTTCACTAACTCCCCCCTGTAACTATTGTACCCCCCTCCCCTTGTATTTTTTCATTTTTCATTTTAGTTACTTTCTTTATGGAAAAAATAATATGAAAAAAATGAGAAAGAATATTTGAGAAAAATATTGGAGAAAAGAAAGAGAAAAAGAAATATTAAAAAAAGAAGAAAATGGTTGAAAAAGAATAGAGAAAAGAAATATTTGAAAAAGAAATGAAAAAAGAAAGAAACGAAAAAAGAAGAAAATGGTTGAAAAAGAATAGAGAAAAGAAATATTTGAAAAAGAAATGAAAAGAAAGAAATGAAAAAAAGAAGAAAATGGTTGAAAAAGAATAGAGAAAAAATAGTAAAAAATATTAGTTTGTAGATTTAATAATTTTTAGAGGATATTTTCTTCATAGGACCTTTTTACATTTTTAGAGATAGTTTTTTCAAAGGTCCACTTGTTAGGGGACTATTTTCCATTTGATGAATAGGATAGTGGATAGTTTTTAGGAGTTTATTTTCAGTATTCAATCATTGTAACCATTTTTCAGAATGTTAATAAAATGAGATTTGAGTTGTGGTCCCGAAGTAGCCGAACTACAGCTGCTCTGATTTCTCGTACCAGACGAGAATATGTAGGCATAGGATGTGATATCCTAGCGAGCACACTAACAACTAACTCTTTTGTTCTCTCGCTGCGGTGCGATCGAGACTTTCCCGCTGATGACTGATTGTTATCCTTTTTCTCTTGCCCGAGTGCATTTGAGACCAGACCATAGTTTTTCCTATAGGTTCCCGTACCTGTAAAACCAGTTTGATTTCTCACTGCTGTGTGAGAACGCCCTGTTTAGCCGTAGTTAGCCTGAACTACGTAAGCTCTGATATTCCATGCCGTGTGGAAGTACGTAGGCACAAGACGCGAAGTCTTGGCGAGCCAATTCCCTGTAGTTTCCCGAACTACGTTGACTCTGACTTTCTCTCTTGAGAATACGTAGGCATAGAGTGCGACGCTCTATCAAGTCAGTTCCCTTTCCGTTTAGATTTAGCAGTCGTAGATAGATTGTTTTTGCATCCTGTAGACAACCCAAGCAAGCGTGGATCCCGTCGAGTACGACGGACGTGAGGGGTGCTAATACCTTCCCCTTGCGTAACCGACTCCCGAACCCAGGTTTTGGTTGCGACGACCATACCTTTCCCGTTTTTTGCGAGGTTTACTTCGAGCGTTTCCTTTCCCTCCGTTGAGATAAATAACGCACGGTGGCGACTCTTCTGTCAGCCGGCGCCGATTTCGCAGTAGCGACAACTGGCGACTCTGCTGGGGACTGCGATAGTTCCCCATGCATGTGGGGTCCAACGTCCCCTAAGAGAGAGTCAATCCTAGCGCTTGTTTGCTTGTCTATTGGGGTTTATTTATTGATATTATTTGTTGCTGTTGTGCTATTGGGGTGTGATGGGTGTTCTATGATTGAGTGAGAAGCCGGACCTGGGCTTGAGTGCACCTTAGACTTAGAGTAGAGATTAGTGGGCGCCTACCGGCTTTGCTTGTATTAGTGTCCCGCGAAATCTACACTCAGACGAGGTTCTTCTGGTTGGCCTCTTGTCCCACCCTTTGGGTGGCTCGGGTTGCTGGTTAGTTGGATTGTCGACTCTGGGAACCGATCATTTGGAAGTTAGCTAAGTGAGGCCTCTTTAGGACTTGATGATGCCACTCCTTCTGGGAATCGTATCGTCAGTCTTGAAAGTCTGTGACGCTGACGACCGCATAGGATGCCGTACCTTGATAGATTTAGGTCCATACCTGTGAGTGGGGGGGGGGGGGGGGGGGGGGGGGGTTTGCAGGAAACTTGACTTCCAACCTACCCGTTATTTTGGTCTTCTCTTCAGAGCGAACATACTCCGTCAGCAGCGCAACAGTATTCAGATTTGTGTGGGGGCTGTGGTCCCGTTGTTTGCTGCATCTTGCATATCATGTGCATAACAGTGTTGCATCATATTGCATATCAACCTCCAGTTAGCCAGAGTTCTGATCCAGCCTTTGTTTCCTGAAGGTGATTACCCGGAGTTTGGATTCAGCAGCTGTTGATTGTCAGAAGACCTACCTAGGGGTTGAGTAGATTTGAGCAGGATCGAGCATTTGAAGTCAGCTGAAGACTATTGGTAGCTATGTCTGAAGGCAATTTCCAGTCTCCTAACACCTTGACAGGGTTCACTATGACGTCCAACCCTCTGTATGATTCTATGGAAGACTTCCCGCAAGTGAACAACATTTCTCCAGACCAAGTTGTACAGCCTTCTGTTGAGAACCGAGGTCGACATGAGCAGTTTGTTGCCCGAAATGAACGTCCTCCTCCTGTTAACAATCAAGGTGTTGCTTTCCCTGTGATGAATCCACGAAGAGATATTCCGATAGCCAGGATGGTAGATCCAAGAGCTCTTGAGAGGGAGAGAAAACTCCAAGTGTTGGAAGAGAAAGTTGAAGCTTTGAAAGTCAAAGATGCTGTTAACCTGAATGCTGTAGACATGTGTTTGGTTCCTGACCTGGTATTACCTTATAAGTTCGAAGTGCCGAAATTTGAGAAGTACCAAGGAGATAGCTGTCCGAAGCAACATTTGATGATGTTTTGTCGAAGAATGACTTCGTTTGTGCGAGATGACAAATTGATGATCCATTGCTTTCAAGATAGTCTGACTGGGGCATCTTTGAGGTGGTATATGCAGTTAGGGAGGAATCAGATTCAGTCATGGATGGATTTAGCCAGAGATTTTCTGAAGCAGTACGATTACAACCTAGACATAGCTCCCCATCGCATGCAGTTGCAAGAACTGTCTCAAGAGAACAATGAACCTATCAGGAAGTATGCTCAGAGATGGAGAGAATTTACTGCTAGAGTGCATCCACCGCTTTTAGACCGAGAGTTAACAAGCATGTTTGTAGATTCCCTACAAGATCTGTACTTCGAAAGATTGCTCGGACTTCCGTTAAGTTTCTCTGACGTGGTAGCATTAGGAGAACGCCTTGAGTATGCCATAAGAATTGGGAAAATTCAGATTACTTCAAATGATCAAGCTGGTGAAACTGAATATCCTTGTGACTATCAGAGTGAAGAAGGAGTTGTGATCAATGCAGTCATGCCAAAGGTTGAATATCCTCGAAGCGAATCAGTAAATTTTGTTGGTTCTTCATCTTATCAGAGATCAGTACCTCCTGTGGCTTGTTATACTGAACAGACAGCTGTGCCTAGGGCACCATATCAGGAATCTTATGTCGCTTCCATTGCAAAGCAGCGAACTCGTGGCCGAGGTTATCAGAATCAGCGTCAGAATCAGAATCGACCTCGCAACAACTTGGAACGAAGGAAAGCTCCTTCTCACCCAGTGCCTATGCCGTATAGCCAGCTGCTACCATCTTTGATCCAGAGTTCTTTGGTGGAACCTAAAGCTCTTAAGCCAGTTCCAAAACCTTACCCTCCTGGGTACAATCCCCACGTTCAGTGTGGTTATCATGGTGGCTCTCCAGGGCATTCGACGGAAGATTGTAAAGCATTTCAGGCAAAAGTACAACAGTTGATTGACCAAGATCGCATTTCCTTTCGAGAAGGATTTCTGTTTGTTCATACCAACCGCTCAGCTGTCTAAGCTCGTAGACTCGGAAAGTATTCCCCAGCAAAAGCCAGTGGTCCAGACAGGCAGGCGCCTCAGCATTGGCAGTCCTCAGACTTTCGTATCATTTGCATTTGTAGTTTTCTTTTCTGTTAGTTACTACCTGCTTTTAAACATTGTATGTTTCGAATGGTAATAATAATAAAGTGACTATGCATTTTTCTGAATTAATCATGTCGCTGTCGCTCATTTACTGCATTGCACTGACACTTGCATTTTATTCACTCCACTTTACCACTGTGACTAGCAAAGATTAGAGGGAGGATGACGAAAATAAACTCATAACCAATGATCGTATGCTTTCAGATAAGACCTTACCGATGACGTACAAGGCATTGTTTCAAATCCCCCAAACACTGGAGATATAAGGAGTTAGTCCCTTGTTAACCACTTCGAGCCAGGAAGTAGAAGTTTTTTCGGACTGTTAAACCCTCACATCTTAACCCGGGGCAGGGTAGTTGTCAGTTAGCTTGACCGAGCATTCAAGTCTTACAGAGGAGTGTTGTCTTTCAAGGACCAATCAGTTTATGACTCTCAAGAGGTCGTAATTCGTCAACCACAGTGGTTAAAACTCACCAATCAGGAGTGAGACAGTTACAATCCTTTCGGAGCAATCAAGACAACCAGTGTCACACGACTTTGTTCCTAAAGAAAGAAGAAAGAAAGCCCGCTAAGTAAAAAGAAAGGAAAAGCTGGAAAGCTAATACTTAGGCAAAAATCAGGGCATCCCGCTGGACTTCAAAAGAAAACGAAAAAAACGAAGAGAACTCAAAATGAGTCAGTCCAGGCAAAAATTAGGGAATCAAAGGAAAAGAAGGGATCAATAGAAATTTATTCCCCAGCGAGTCACAAAGTCGTGTACACAGACACCGAAAGCGAAAAGGAGTAACCATCACTCCGAAAGCCCTGTGAGTTCCTTAATTGTGGTTCTTACCATTCAACATACCTCTCGAAGAGGTGAGCGCTTGTGCCAGGTTAACTGAACTTTAGGATCGGAGATCATCACGTAGAGGGGGTGGGTACAAATCAAAATTTGAGCCAAATATCCTTTGTTTCACGAACCGTGAACCCGACCACGATACAACCCTTAAAAGACCTAATTGAGGTAGGGTTTATTCTGAAAGCGCGTTACGATAAGGTTGAGTAACCTGACTCCTTCTTGACTTGCTAGTCACATCCTTGTTGTGTTTTTCACTGACCACGTAAGCACTACGGTTGAACTTAGGTTCATTCGTCACTCACAATCATAGCATGTAAATGAGTGACAGCTCAAAATTTTTTCAAAATCTGCATGAGCACTGCATTAAGATTACCATTCGTGAATAGACAGTTTTAATTGCAGGTTAGTAGTTGGCATGAAAGAAATTCCAACAGGGAATCGTCAAGCGGGACCGAGTAATTCAGTAGTCTGAACCAGGATGGTGTATGTTGTGAAGACCTGTGAATCAGGGGCATTAATTTCCAGTGAGTTCGGAATCAGCTAGTCTGAGGACAAGTCCCGAAGCTTCAGTGGATCAGGGGCAGTTTATTTGAGAAGCAGTTGATCAGAAGTGAGTCTTCTCGAGACCCAATCAGGGGCAATCACCTAGAATGTTGTGATTTGAAAGCAGATACTTCAGGTGGATAATCAGATCAGGTTAAGTCGCTAGAACGCTCATTCAGGGGCAAGTCACTTTAGAGATAGTAAAGACCAACTGGGTTGACAATTGTTTGATTAAGGTTGAATCCTTTTGTCGTACAGATACCGGGGCAAGTATTCTCGAAGTCGTCTCGTAGAGAGCTATTCAGAGCAAGTACTCCCAAGAGTTAGATTGGGGCAAGTTGAGTGCACTGGAGCAAGTCATTCAAGCCAGTCTGTTTATCCCCAGTCGGAGTTGAGTATCGGGGAATCGTGTCGTTACCCTTATCAAAAACCTTAACATTCTTGCTGTCGTTGGATCATCGACCTGCAGTTTAAACCTGTTACGTGTCAGTAACCAGTCGTTTCCAAAGTCCAGTTCTCGCCTGGCAAACTGGTAAACAGTTCTCGTCTGGCCCACCTTTCCGTAAGCATCAGTTCCCGTCTGGTGTAGTTTATTGTAAGCATCAGTTCCCGTCTGGTGTAGTTTATTGTAACCAGTTCTCGTCTGGTCACCGTTTCTTCAAGTGTTGTATCAGTTCTCGTCTGGTACATGTCGTTGCTAAATCAGCTCTCGTCCGATAACCTATTTCCCTATCAGTTCTCGTCTGGTAGTCTACCTTTGAATGCTAGTTCTCGTCTAGTATTTCCCATATTTTCCACTTTGTACATAGTCCATGTTTATCCTAAACCAGAAAAAACAAAAACCTAAAGGTATCTGACACAGTAGTTCCCAATGACTCGCATGTTATCAGGTTCCCCGATACGAAGCTCGACGGATACCAGCGCTCCGATTAATGTTTGAATTCCTTGTGGATGTTGTTCAGCAGATGAAAACTGCTTATTATCCCCAGAAGAGTCGAGATTGCATTTTACCCCGTATCAGAATAGGATCAGGAGTATCCCCAGCAGATTAAGATTGATATCCTTGATAGTAGGGGCATTTCCAGCAGGGTGCTGCGCGCAATCAACCCCAGTTCGGGTCAATCCCCGCAGAGCACAATCAGTTGCCAATGGTTTGAAGAGAGCATCCCCAAGCAGAGTTGTTTTTTTTCCTTTCTTTCTCCCCAAGCAGGGTTGCCTTTCTATTTCTCCAGCAGGATGGTTATCCCCAGCGGGTTTGGTTTCCCTTTTCCAGCATTTATTTTGCTGAGATGATTCTGTGATATCAGGTTACCTTTAGTGGAGTTGACGTTGCCTTCGGCAATTATTTTGCCAAGTGGTTTGCAAACCTGGTGTTCTCTGGCAGCCCGAGCCTGCATTTGCATTTGCATATATCGTCATAGCATTTATGCAAACATATAGCATTTCCATGCCGTCTGGGCCTCGCATTTTCAAACAGAACGCATAGCATATTCATGTCATATAGGGCATTGCATCATATCAGGCATACGCATTTCGAAACATGGACCAGGTTGGTTACCTCATTGGATTTCGAGTATGTTCCCTTGCAGAGTTGTGTGGTTAAGCTTCTCTACTTCCCCAGTGGAGTGATTCTTCATGTGGTTGTTATGTCGGCACTGAAAAAAAAGATCGACATATATCAGGTTTCTGAAGCTGCGGCCTGTTGACAGAATGGGTGCCGAGCAGTCGATTCAGAAGTTCCCCAGGAGAATTGTCCTCAAGTTCGCAGTGAACTGTGAGATGACAGGATTTGATCCCATAAGAGAGATGGGAATCAAGTTGTTTGCTTTCCGAAGCATTATTCCAATACTTGTGGCGTCGCACAGGTGATTGATGTTGAAAAGGAGAAAAATTTATCAGATAATTGACCAGTTGTTGCCGTGACAGCCAAACTTCAGTTCATTGGAGGCTATTCCTCAAGCAGTTTTGCAGTATATTCCTGCGGTTGGCAAATTTCAGGGTTTCATTTGTATTCAACCGTCTTCTACCTTTGAATGTTTGAAGGCTGAGCGCTCTTCAACCATTCAGGTCCAAGCCGCTTGAATAGGGGCAGCTGTTGCACCCTAAAATTTGACCAACCGGGTCCCGCATCTGGCTCGATGTTTCGACGCATTTTGCATTCGCATTCGCATACCGCATACAGTGCATTTTTCCAGTTATATTGATTTTATCGGGATCACAGTCCTCTTCCTGCATTTCAGGTGATTTTTAATCAGTTCAAATAGATAGAATGTATTTCTTTTAAATAGACAATAGGTTTTAATAGAAATTTAATAGCTTTCCACTTTTATAGAAATTAATAGATTTTAAACCTTTTAGAATATTAATTGAATAAGTTTTTTTAATAGCATTTTAGAATATAGTAGTTAGTTATTAATATTTGGTAAATAGATATTAGATAGTTTGATAGATTTTAATTAGGATTTTTTTTAGAATATTAGATGTCAATTAAATATTAATAAATATTTCTGTTCTTTAAAACGTTGAGTGGTTAGAATAGTTTAGATTTAATTTCTAGATTGTAATTAGTGTTTTTAGAATATTATTTCTTTTTAGAGTTTAATTAGCTTTCAGATTTAATTAGAACATTAGATTAATTAGGTTCAATTGTTAATTGAGTCATTAAGCCTCTTAGTCTTAATTCATTCACGTTAACTTTCCTTAAGTTGTCATTAGTCCATTTAATTTCCGTTAATCATCATCATTACTCATGTTAATCCATCAGTATTAGTCCATTAATAAGTCTTAATTTGTTGGGCCATTATCCATTTGCAAAGCCCAGTCAAAGTCCACATGCCAAGTGTCCAGCGTATAAAGCGCCACAGGTCTACCCTCTCTCTCCTCCACCTCACAACAATCCATGTACTCCACAGCTTGACACATCACTGCCCTGCGTGTCACTCCCTCAACTTCCCTTTCATGCATGGGTGCCACGTGCTCACCACCCACCTACCCTCACCGGCCGACCATGCAACCGCCGCGCCGGCCACTTTCTAACTACCTCCGACCACCCTAACCATCACCGGAATCTCTAACCGCCACCAGAAAACACAAAAACTACCAGAAAACTCATCTTTCTTCTCCAATCTCCATCCAATCATCATCACGTTCGCCAGTTTCCTAACATCATCACAGCGTTCGTCATCAAGATCTCCCCGGAAGTTTAACAGAAATCCATAGTGTTCTTCATCAAGAACATGGATCCAGAAATTCTCGTGGATCTTCGTTCATCAGATTCATCGCAAGCCTTCATCAATAGATCTTCAAGATTCTCATCGTTTTCCAGTTCTCCAGGGATCTTCATAGACGTTCATCAAGATCCTCAGGATCTTCATCGTTCTCCTCATTATGTTCATGGATCTTTATGCGTTTTTCCAGAATCGCTCCACAACTCGTTTTCCAGAAATCTCCATGAATCTTCATTGGTGTTCGTCAAGCGTCCGGAAACACTCATCCTTCATCATCAGAATTTTGCAAGATCTTTAAGGATCTTCGAGGATCTTCATCGTCTTCACATGCATCTTTCCAGAAGTTACAACAATCTTCAAGACGCTTCAAGAACTTCATCATTTTCCAGATGAATGTTCATCAACCTCAACGAATCTTCAGAAGTCACTGTGGACGCTCATTGTTCTTCGTCGGTGTTCATCGCTGATGCGTTCGTTTTCAGTTTTCGTCAAAGAGCTTCAACAACATCCGTCAAGATCTTCATCAAACGCGAACAAGAATCCACGATAACTTCACAGATCTTCGTCTCCATCTTCTTTTTTCAACAACGTCTTTTATTTGTTTGAGGATTAAGGTTAGATGAGTCTTGTGGTGGATCATTTTGTGTTGAGGTTGTTCTGGGGTGAAGCAAACGGAGAAGAAGAGAGATGGTGAGAGGAAGTAGATTGAGGGAGAAGAATGCGCCGCACATGAACAGTAAGAGAGGGCCTCTAGGGTTTCAGAGAGGAAAACGAAAGTTTGAGTGAAAAGTGGGAGTGGGAGAGGCAAGGGCATCTCTGGGCCTTGGGCCCAATGGGTTTTTTTTGGATTCGCACTCCCATTTCCCATTCCCCCCCCCCCTCCGTGTGTTCTTTGATGTGTACTGGGCTGGGCCCAAGGCAATTACTAGCCACACCCTCTGTTTCACTTATTTCACCCCCCTCCCCCTTTTTTTTTTTTTTTGGCTGAAGTTTGTGGTGGGCTGGGCCCTGTTTCTGTTTTAGTTTTCACTAACTCCCCCCTGTAACTATTGTACCCCCCTCCCCTTGTATTTTTTCATTTTTCATTTTAGTTACTTTCTTTATGGAAAAAATAATATGAAAAAAATGAGAAAGAATATTTGAGAAAAATATTGGAGAAAAGAAAGAGAAAAAGAAATATTAAAAAAAGAAGAAAATGGTTGAAAAAGAATAGAGAAAAGAAATATTTGAAAAAGAAATGAAAAAAGAAAGAAACGAAAAAAGAAGAAAATGGTTGAAAAAGAATAGAGAAAAGAAATATTTGAAAAAGAAATGAAAAGAAAGAAATGAAAAAAAGAAGAAAATGGTTGAAAAAGAATAGAGAAAAAATAGTAAAAAATATTAGTTTGTAGATTTAATAATTTTTAGAGGATATTTTCTTCATAGGACCTTTTTACATTTTTAGAGATAGTTTTTTCAAAGGTCCACTTGTTAGGGGACTATTTTCCATTTGATGAATAGGATAGTGGATAGTTTTTAGGAGTTTATTTTCAGTATTCAATCATTGTAACCATTTTTCAGAATGTTAATAAAATGAGATTTGAGCTGTGGTCCCGAAGTAGCCGAACTACAGCTGCTCTGATTTCTCGTACCAGACGAGAATATGTAGGCATAGGATGCGATATCCTAGCGAGCACACTAACAACTAACTCTTTTGTTCTCTCGCTGCGGTGCGATCGAGACTTTCCCGCTGACGACTGATTGTTATCCTTTTTGTCTTGCCCGAGTGCATTTGAGACCAGACCATAGTTTTTCCTATAGGTTCCCGTACCTGTAAAACCAGTTTGATTTCTCACTGCTGTGTGAGAACGCCCTGTTTAGCCGTAGTTAGCCTGAACTACGTAAGCTCTGATCTTCCATGTCGTGTGGAAGTACGTAGGCACAAGACGTGAAGTCTTGGCGAGCCAATTCCCTGTAGTTTCCCGAACTACGTTGACTCTGACTTTCTCTCTTGAGAATATGTAGGCATAGAGTGCGACGCTCTATCGAGTCAGTTCCCTTTCCGTTTAGATTTAGCAGCCGTAGATAGATTGTTTTTGCATCCTGTAGACAACCCAAGCAAGCGTGGATCCCGTCGAGTACGACGGACGTGAGGGGTGCTAATACCTTCCCCTTGCGTAACCGACTCCCGAACCCAGGTTTTGGTTGCGACGACCATACCTTTCCCGTTTTTTGCGAGGTTTACTTCGAGCGTTTCCTTTCCCTCCGTTGGGATAAATAACGCACGGTGGCGACTCTTCTGTCAGCCGGCGCCGATTTCGCAGTAGCGACAATGGGGAACAACTTTCATGTTCATCAATAGTTGATGAGAAACATGATTCTAGGTTAAAAGTGCCTTGGAAGTTGGTTGACTTTTGTTGACTGAAAATACATTCATCTGAGGACCCCTAACTTGTCAGCATCATAACTTGAGTTCTAGAAACCCAATGGATGAGTTCTAGTACTCAAAAGAAAGATAGAAACATGCTCTACAATTTTTATGTTTACATAAAAGAGAGATGAAACTAGTATCTTGAGATATGTGGTCTAGAAGTTAGGCACTAAATAGGGGATTTTACATTGACAAACCTCTGAAACCTTAATTTAGTAACTTCTCACACTCTTGATTCTTCTTGAATTGATCTTGAAATAACATCTTAGATGCCTCAAAACAACTTTCCATGACTCTAAATACTTGGAACTAAGTCTTAATCTCCTTCAAATCCACATTGGATCTTGAACTAGGCAGATGAAACCCTAGGTGTGCAATCCTTTGACTACAACCTCTTGCACAGGACATAACCACTTGCATAAGAGATAAACCACAACTGTCCATTCACTCTCTCAAAGAGCTCTGACTAGCTTCTGATGACTTAATGAGCACTCATGCTTGCTTGGATAAAACCTCTTACTTAGTCTTGAACCCTTTAGTAACCTTCTCTTGCTATACACACCTCTCTTGATCCCCTGCAAATGAACAATGATATGCAATGCAAATTCTAGAACAATGCAATGAAACATAAGCCAAGTAAACAGAAGGTTGTGCAAATTTTGGGATACAACAGCGAGGATCATATTTTTCGAGGTACGATAGATGGCGACTCTGCTAGGGAAAGCATTGCATAACCCTATGCTAGAGAGAGTCAAGCCTAACTTGACTCGATTCGTGAGAGTTGATCCGTTTGTGTATTTATCTTCTTTTATTTACTTGCTTGTTTGCTTATATATATATATATATATATATATATATATATATATATATATATATATATATATATATATATATATATATATATATATATATATATATATATATATATATATATATATATATATATATATATATATATATATATATATATATATATATATATATATATATATATATATATATATATATATATATATATATATATATATATATATATATATATATATATATATATATATATATATATATATATATATATATATATATATATATATATATATATATATATATATATATATATATATATATATATATATATATATATATATATATATGTGTGTGTGTGTGTGTGTGTGTGTGTGTTACTTTTTATTGTGACACCGTTGGGGTTCTCTTATTGTTGGAACTTTGTGAGATGGCTCTACACCCGAGTCCGAGAAAAGCATAGGATTAGAATGGTGGTTGTGTAGTGGAATCCCTCGAGGAGTCTTTCTCGTTGGGAGTAAACGAAAGCCCTGCTTAGAGTTGACTCCCTTAAGGATGTTATTGTTGTGGTGAGTCTTTGCCATGACAATAATGTTTTTGAGCTTGAATTTATAACTCTAAGGATCTTTTACCCATCTCCCATGGTGGTTGGTAGTGTTAACTCATGAGGATCACTCCTTGTTGAGTTGATACGAACACCCCAATCAGATGAGATCCCTTGAACGTATCATTATCCTGACAATGATACTTTCAACCTCGATCTATGACTCTGAGGTCCCTGTAAGAAACCTTGGACTCAATGGTTGTGTAGTAGAGACTCGCGAGGAGTCTTCCTCGTGGGACGATGTGAAAACCTCACCTAAAAGAGATCCTTCTAGGGTATTATGATCGGATGAATCTTTATCATGGAAAAAATATCTTTGAAAATATCCATGACTCTAGGCACCTACCTGTTTAGAGCCTACCTATGGGGTTCCACTAATCAAAGATATCCGTTGTTTACCCGTTGTTCTGTATGACCTCAGAATGTGATTGAACTTGTGATCCTGTTTGTGCATTGCATTACATTCGCATGTCATTGCATTTGCATTTCATTTGCATTGCATATCATTTTCTCAGCCAGAAACTCATCCCTCCTTTGTCCATAATCCGCAGTTGATTTCCCAACACCCGTATTGGACTTGAAGCAACTCTTGAAGAATCATGAGCTCAAAAGAGCAAAACCAGTTTGCTTCAAGAGCAGATGTTGACTTGATGAAGAACCAATTGGACCAACTTGTGAAAGCTATGTTAGCCTTGGCAAAAAGAGAGAACAACCCTCAAAGGCCTATAGTCACTGAGAACGTCATACCTCAGCCAATGCGGATTCCTGTTGAGGACCAGGTTATACAAGAGCATCACACTATTCAAGATGAACATACCTCATTTCATGATGTTGTTGAGTACCCATAGCTTTTCATTCACTACGCCGAATTCCCAAGCGACAAGCCTGGTAG
Organism: Lathyrus sativus; assembly: GCA_963859935.3. Classification (NCBI taxonomy): domain Eukaryota; kingdom Viridiplantae; phylum Streptophyta; class Magnoliopsida; order Fabales; family Fabaceae; genus Lathyrus; species Lathyrus sativus. Next base: position 344,956,072 of record OZ012735.1, on the reverse strand, counting down.
GGAATGTTGAACGACCTTAAGACGTTGAGTTTGCTGAAAGATGTCGCGTGTTGGAAGAGAAAATTGAAGCTATGATGGGGCGTGATACTTCTGAGATGAATGCCTTGGACCTGTGTTTGGTACCCAGACTTGTAATACCTCCAAAGTTCAAGATGCCAAATTTTGAAAAGTAAAAAAGAGATAGTTGTCCAAAGCAACATTTGGTGATGTTTTGTAGAAAGATAACCTCCTATGCTCACAATGATAAACTTATGATTCACTGTTTCCAAGACAGTCTAAGTGGGGCATCGTTGAGTTGGTACATGCAGCTAGAAAGTAACCATATCCAGTCGTGGTCGGACATAGCCAACGCCTTTGTGAAACAATACCAATATAATCTTGATATGGCTCCCAACCGCATACAATTGAAAGGCTTATCTCAAGAGGAGAACGAATCCTTTAGAGGGTATGCTTTGAGATGGAGAGAGGTAGCTACTCGCGTTCATCCACCGCTATTAGACAGAGAATTGGTTGACATATTTATAGATTCACTGCAAATCCCATACTTGGAAAAGATGTCAGGCAATGGGACATCCAACTTCTCTGACTTGGTTTCGATAGGAGAACGCATTGAAAGTCATCTCAAGAAGGGAAAGCTTCATGACGCCTCGAACATTCTGTCGCGGTGAAATTTTGATACCAAGCTATTGATTAAGTTGGATCTTAATTCATTTGCAACCGAACTTTAATTTTTCCAAAGGAAGGGAAAAAGATCGAATTACCCACAATGCAATGCAAATGCAAGCTAGAGAGTTATAGGTTAGGGGGTTGGTTAAACTTAGGGAAGGAGCTAGCATCCTAAGTTTCTGTAGTACTCTACAGGAACCTCTAGTTTTATGTTATTTATTGCTAAGGGTTATCTGCTTAAGGATGAAATACCTAATGGTTTATATCTAAGTATACTCGACAAGATATCGCATCTTATGCCTACATATCCTGACAGGAGTGGAATCAGAGTATTTGTAGTTCCCCTAAAGGGTTTAAGGAAGTTTTTGACTGTGGTCAAAGTTCCTACGGGGTAAAGGTAGTTGATTGATTGATTTTAGGAGAAAATATGAGTCGTCATCTTAAGGGAGATTACTTGATTTAACCACCACGACTTTGTAGGAGAATAGTCTTTGCATCGTCTTAAGAGAAGGGCTCAAGTACTCGGATTGTCAACAAGTACGCCTCTATCTCTCCTAAGGCAAAGTCCCTACATATTGGTTGAATTGTTATGGGGTAGAAGTTTTATCTCGCTTAAGATGATTAACATCTTATTCTCTAATATGTTTGAATAATTTGAGTTGAGTAGTTGAATGTGTTTGTCTAAGTTGTAAAGATAAAAGGTCCTCCTTATGGGGTAGGATCTAAACTTAGAAGATCGACTTGAGTGGGATCCAGGATCAATGGGAAGTATGATGCAAATGAGATGCATACGCACAATTGTTTAGGTTATGTGCAGGTTCTTCCTTTGGACGTTATGCAAGGCGATAACACAAATTGCGGCAAAATAAATAACGATAAAGTAAAGGCAGGATAAAGAAAAAGCATACATAAACGCATGAAAGCGCTAAGACATGTGTGTGAATTGTGCATATATGAATGGGTCGAAGCAGAGATGCAAGCGTGCACGATTAATTAATTTATGGCGAAGTTGTTTTTTTTAGGCGAGTTGATTTTATGGGAGAAGTTAAATTAATTCGATGAGATTGATTTTAGGCGAAATTGATTTTAGGAGAGCAGTTGAATTGATTTTTAAGAAGAGGTTGATTAATTTTAGTTGAATTATACTTAAAATATATTATTGGTGAGATTGAATATAAATTAGATCTTACTGGTTTTATTTTAGATTAAATTATAAATTAAAAGACAAGGTTTTAAATAAAAGTCTTAATATATCAAATAAGTGGTTTTTCTTTAGTTATTATCATGAAAGATAAGAAGTTAATTGAAATTTAGAGAAATGGTAATTATTTTTTGTTTTTAAAAGTTATTTCAAATACTAAATAGGTTTTATTAAGAAAAAGGGACAACTATATATCATTATTAAATGAGAACAAGTTATTAAGTGGTGGGAGATTTTGAATAAAATGAATTAAATTACTAAATATAGTTTTTTTTTCTTGTTATTATACATAGATAAAAGGTAATAAACTTTTATTTAAAAAAACAATTTTATTATATTAAAGTATTAAGTTGATAAAATAAAGTTTAATCAATAAATTGAATTAAATAGCAAATAAATTAAAGAAGTTTGTTTAATTAAAAAAGTTAAATAGATTAATTAATTTTTAAAAAAGGTATCATTATATTAATTTAAAAAACGGTTTATTAGTTTTAAAAAAGATTAATTTAAGATTAATTGGGTTTATTAATTAGATTAAGAGGGCGTGTGATCGGGTATGGGCGTGCGTGTGGTACTTACGATAAGCCGCGTGAGCCCAGATCGGTGGATTAGATCCGTTGGAGATCTAAGGACCACGTGTGTGAGGGTGTATCATACGTGTGTGTGCACATGCACCAGATTACAATAACAAAATTACAAGCGGGTAACCCTAAGCCCCAAATCTAACTCCCTTCTCTCCTTCTTCAATCTGTCATCTCCGATCCTCTTCTCTCTCGATTTCCCTTTCTTTCTTCTCCTTCTTCATCGCTCTCTCGACATTCTTCCTTCTCGTCTGTAAATCCTTTCTCCGATTCATTCTTCTGTTTCAATCTTCTCCGATTTAATTTTTCCTTCTCTTTGAAGGTGAGATAATACTTAGAAGGGGGGTTGAATAAGTATGAAAGATTAAAACTTAGAATTAAAACACAAGTATTTTTATCCTGGTTCGTTGAACTCAACTACTCCAGTCCACCCTTCCTAGAGTGATTTGTCTTTCTCAATCAAGGACTTAATCCACTATTTAATCAAACAGATTACAATAGTAACACCTAAGAACAACGGTTCTTAGTCTTCTCAAGAGCTACTGATCCCAACTGGATCCTCTTAAGGAAATCCTTTACAATCAATGTAAAACTATTACAAGAGTAAGAATGCTTCTAAAAAGCTTTTATCACAACTGTGATATTTCTCTTAAGTTTAAGTACAATGAAATAAATTCTTAGAAAGAATATGAAAGTATTAGAGCTTGAATGTTTTAATTTCTTTTCAACAAAACGTCAACTGATGAATTTGGTGGAGTCTTGCTTTTATAGGCAGCTGATCCAAGGTGAGCTGCACGTTGAGAAGAGTGTCCAAAATGTCTGAGCCTTTTTGTCTTCACATCAAGTGACCTTTCCTAGAAGAAGAAAGCACAGAAAAATCCTTTTTGTCTGTGTTTTTGTGTCTAGCATAAATAAGGAAAGAGACGTTTGATTTACTCCAACGGATATAATCTTTGAATATTTATTCTTCAGTTTTCAGCAAGTTCATCAGAGTCTAATTGGGTCAAAGTCTTCTGATGATGATCAGAGCTTGCTGGATCAGAGTCTTTTGCAGCTGGTGTGCTTTCAGCGTGTTAAATATCAGAGCATATTTGAGACAGAACTTCAGTATTGGCAGCTTTAGTACTTTCAGAATCTTCTGTAGAATCTATGCTTTGAAAAACTCTTCATACAATATTCTTCTTTGCTTCAGATGCTTCTGACTTGCTTCAGATTCTTCTGGAGCTTCTGCTTCAGAATCTTCTGGAGGCTACGCTCAGAATCTTCTGTTGACAGCAATCAGATTCTTCTAATGTATGCATCTGGCGCTTTAGAGTCTAGCTAATTTCTTGTGTTCAATTTTGATTTGCTTCTGGAGTGTTAATTTCTTTACTATCTGCAGTAAAAACTCTCAAGCAAATTTTAGAGTATATAATTCTTAAATACAAAATTTCATAATAGTTATCATCAAAACATAGAGATATTATTAAGAACCAATCTGTGTTCTAACAATCTCCCCCTTTTTGATGATGACAAAAACATCAGAAATTTTGTTTAATTGAAAATATTAAAATTATAACTCCCCCTGAGATGATGAATCTCCCCCTGAGTTAAATACAGATAAGGAATAGAAACTTCCCTTTTGTCTTGAGTAATTATCAGAGTTAGATCTTGATTGTTCTTTCAACATTTGAGAGTCAGAATGTCTTGCAAATTTTAGATTCAGAGTTTGATAATAGTCAAATGATCTGAGAGACTCAGAGTTTCTTTTATAGAGTGTACTTATCAAATGTTCTAAAATACTCAGATTAAATGTTAGATAGAATAAATATGTCTGAAGTTTCATTCTGGTGAAGTTAAATTAAACAGTTCAGATCTATATTTTCTCCCCCTTTTTTGTCATAAGCAAAAAGTAACAACTTCAAAACGACAAATAAAAGGAAACAGTAAATAAGATAATTCAGTGGAGAAAACTTTGATTCATTCAATAAGTTCAGATCAATAGTACATGCATCAGAAGATATGTCAAAAAGTACAATAGCAAACATCAGATGCAAAAACATCAGAATGAAAAAAAATGAAAATCTAAGAGTGTTTGGATAAAAGCATCTTCAATAGATCTGTAATCTCAGAGGAGGACTGCTCTTGCTTGGACATCAACTTAGCCATTGTTTCATTCTATTGATCCTGCTTTGACATCCATTCTGTCATGTCCTCAGATTTCTTATCCTGTTTTGCCATCCAAGACTTGATCTCTGATTGACCAGCTTCCAGAGCAGCAATCTTATCTTCAAAATCTGGATGTTCTTTCTTTATCTCAGATGAAGAAGTATGATTAGGTTCTGGAGCTTGAACAGAGTCAATTTCCATGTGATCTGTAGAGTCTGGAGCATTGGAGCTAGAAGGAAGGTCTATCAGAGCCATAGCCAACGGATTATCCTCAGATGCAAGTTCAGTAGTTTCTTCTGATGATGGAGGAGCATCTGTAAGGAGCAGTGGTTCAGATTTCTTGACAGTCCAGAACAGAGTTCTTGCAGCTTCAGCAAATCTGAGCTTCGCATCATCAGAACATATGTTCTTCAGATTGGAGGCCACAGAGTTGAAACTGTTGATGAATCCATTCCAGATGACATCAGATTCTTGGGCATCCATTGTTGCTAAGCACTTCTTCTGTACAGTACCTAAATACAACTGTATTTCTTGCAAAAATGATTGAAATAAATGATTAACATTAAGTCTGGGCTTAGGATGTAACAGAGTTTCCAGAGTTATTGGTTTTGGTTGGGAAGTTGGTGGAAAAATAGATTTCTGAATAGAGATCAGAGGAGGAGGATAGTATGGAATGAAAGGAATTTCAGGAGCTTTTTCTTTGGATTTGTTTAAGGCATTTAACAGATGAGGTTTTACTCTGGTGTTAAAGGGAACCACATCAAAGGGTTTGTTTGAGTAGGTTTGGAATGCAGATTTGGGAGGTTCATCAGAAGCAACATTGTTATCAGATGAAATTGGTATAGCTGAAGTAACAGCTTTGTCAGATTTAGTAGAACAAGATATAGTTGCTAATGAACCTACATCTGACATGGATTGTATATAGTTGAGAATCACAGATGGAAGGGTCATTGTGAGTTTGGGTTTCAGAGGGGTGATAGGGTCAGATGTTTCAACTCTGTCATAAAAATCTTTGAGTTTGAAACCATATGCCAAATTGTGAAATAGTGATGAAACTTGTGCACAGGAAATAGATGATCTTGGGTTAGAATTGGGAATCAGTATTTCAGATGATGGTGCAGGTGTGGGAATAGGATCTGGAATAGGAGCTTTAGAAGGTATAATGGGTTCTGGTTGGTTTACTTCAGAATCTCTGTGAGAAGGAGAGATTAGAAAATCTGGGTGAATGTCAGGTTTTTCTGAAGAGTTGGATGAGGTAGTTGGTGTGCAGGAGGTAGAAGATACTTGAAACACAGTTTTTAATGGTGTGACATCAAGAACTTCTGTCTAAGGAATGTTGGGTTCAGAAGTATTTATTGGTTCTGAAGGAATTTCAGAGGGTTTTGATTGTTGTTTTGAAGTAGGTAAATTAGATGGAATTGTTATTGGTTCAGAAGAAACTGGAACATATGTTATTTTTGTACGTTCAGAGATAACAGGTGCAGATGCAGTGGGTTCAGATGATTTTGATGGTGGATTATCTGATGGTGGTTGATTTTCAGAGGCTTTTTCTGGTAGAGGTTCTTGTGGTTTTTCTGGTTGTTTTTCTTGTGGGTGCTTTTGTTGTTCAGATGGTTTTTGTTTACATGGTTCAGAGGATTTTTGTTGAGCAGAGGGTTGTGTTGTTTGTTGTTGTTCTGTGGGTTGTTTTTCTGATGGTTGTTTCTGTGGTACAAATTGTTTGATTTGAATTTTTGGTTGAGTAGTTTGTGGTATAGAGACTTTTGGAGTTGGAATTGTCTTTGTTGGAATTGGTGTTGGAGCAGATGATTGTTTTTGTGGTGATGTGGAAATTGGAGCAGTAAAAGAAGTATTTTGTGTAGAGGGTGGTTTTGGAATAGACTTAATATTAGAATCATTTAAAACAGCAGGATTTGCAGAAGATACAGAAGATTTAGTACCTTTTATCTTGATTCTCTTGGCTGGTACAGAGGGAGTGTCTCCAGATTCTTTCCTCTTTAACAGCTTTTGTGGCTTCTCAGCAATCTTTATCTTCTTCTGAGCAAGTGCAGCTTCTGCTTCTGGCTGAGTCCTCTTTCTTTGTGGTGGTTCTTCTTCTTCTTCTACATCAGGTAGTGGTTGTCTTGCTAGCTGAATAATGTTTGCAGGAGCATGCTTTCCTTCTTTCTTACACTCATCAATATACATCACAACAATGTGCCTTGGTTCTTCAGCATAGAATAGTGGATAATCATCTATAGGAATTCTCTTCTTACTCAGTTCAGAAACATTCAGCTTCTTGGGAGCTGTTGTGAGTTCATCCACTATTTTAAGTCTCTGAAGACTTTTGGCATTCAGAGGCTTTCCCATAATGAATTCCAATTCCTCTGTAACTCCAGCAGCGTACAGAGCAGTGACCAATCCATTCTCAGTTAGAAGATCTGAGATTAACCTTCCAAAAGGAATCCAGGTTCTGATCTTCTGTCCTTTTTCTTTTACATACTCTCTAGAGGCATTTATATGGTTCCAAAGATGCATAAAGAGAATATATGGAAGATCTACCTTGGTGCTCTGACTGAGGCAATACATGAAATAGAGTTGTTCATTATTGACATAGTCTGGAGAGTTTGTTGACTTCCTATGATGAATGCATCCCATGAAGATCTTAGCCCAGATCTTGTAGTCAGGTTTCAGATCCTTGAACTTGTTAGAAGCTTGACCAGCAGTCATCACTTCTTCATACACTTCATCCATATCCACACGCTCAGCTGGCAAGTGTGAAACTCCATCTGTTTCTTCATATCCAATAAGCTTTCTGATCAGATCTTCTGTTATTATAATCTCTTTGCCCAGTACAGAAGATAGGATGAACTTAGGGTAAACTGAAGCATGGATCCAGAACTCTTTCACAAGGAGGGGGTAAACTGGTCCAAAGAGTCTATCAAAATACTTTACCCATCCTTGAGCACCTATGATGGAACGAAACTCAAAGCAATTTTCTGCAAGTGAATCAAATTCTACCATTGATTCACACTAAACTTCCAGCTTTTCAACAGGGGTTAACAGAGTTCTTTTTGGTGGAGAATAAGGAGCAACACCCATGTTAGCAGTTGTAACTGCAGCCATTGAAGATTGGAATTGTGCAGCTGTTGATGATGAAGTTGCCATTGAAGATGGTTTTGTCACACGCTTAGGGTTTTTATGCAGAGAGAAGAGAAGATGAAAATGCATATAATTTCTGAGATGTGAAAAGTGTGAAAGTGAAGAGAAGAGAAGTATTTATACTAAATCAAGTAGGCATACAAATAGTCAGATTTTACACGTTTGAACAAGCATTAAATGAAAAGAATAAAAATCATTTCAAGCATTTATTGCTTCTGACAAATTGGGGGAAAATCAAGATTTTCACTATTCAAACTTCACCTCAAACGTCTCTTCAGTAATGTACACGCCACCTTTGCAGATTTGGTGTGACACGTGTTTGCTTGCATGTGTTCTGAATTCTCTTGAGAAATGAAACGTTAACCAACGTTCAGATTCTCTAAGGATTGTTAGTTCAGAGTTTCACAAAACCAAATTAATAAAATAAATAAGCAATCAGAAGAATTACTTCAGAGCATTAGGCATTTTTGCATCTGTAAAAATTTGCTTCTGACAAATATCATTCTGGACAAAAATCCATACCAATATTTTTCAGAATAAATTTGAATCTATCTTCCACAAGGGGTTTTGTAAAAATATCTGCCCATTGATGATCTGTATCAACAAAGGCTAAATTTATGATTCCCTTCTGAACATAGTCTCTGATGAAATGATGCTTAATTTCTATATGTTTTGCCTTAGAGTGTAAAATGGGATTCTTAGACAAACATATAGCAGAAGTAATATCACAAAAGATAGAAATGTTACTTTCAAATATTTGATAATCTTCTAGCTGACTTTTCATCCAGAGCATCTGCGTGCTACATCCAGCAGCAGCAATATATTCTGCCTCTGTGGTTGAAAGTGCAATTGTGGGTTGCTTCTTGTTGTACCAGGAGATTAGATTTCTTCCTAGAAATTGACAACTTCCATAAGTGCTTTTTCTTTCCACTCTGTCTCCAGCGTAGTCAGCATCACAGAATCCAACTAATTTGAAATCATCAGATTTTCTGTAACACAAACCCACATTAGAAGTACCTTTCAGATACCTTAGAATCCTCTTGACAGCTGTCAAGTGTGATTCTCTAGGATCTGATTGGAATCTAGCATACAAGCATACACTAAACAATGTCAGGTCTAGAAGCAGTTAGATAAAGAAGAGAACCAATCATACCTCTGTAGAGCTTCTGGTCTACTTTCTTACTTACCTCTTCCTTGCCAAGTGAGCTAGTTGGATGCATGGGAGTCTTTGCCAGCTTACTATCAGTCATGTTAAATTTCTTCAGAAGTTCTTTAACATATTTGGTCTGATGTATGTAAGTGCTCTCTGGAGTTTGATTGACTTGGATTCCTAGAAAGAATCTGAGTTCTCCCATCATGCTCATTTCAAATTCTGCCTGCATACATGTAGCAAACTCCTTTCCCAGCATAGTATTGGTAGATCCAAATATTATATCATCCACATAAATTTGACAAATTAGAAGATCTTTCTTAATTGATTTACAAAAGAGTGTTGTGTCCACTTTGCCTCTGATGAAATTTTTCTCCAGAAGAAAATTGCTCAATCTCTCATACCAAGCTCTGGGAGGTTGTTTTAAACCATACAGAGATTTCATTAATTTGAAAACATGATCTGGAAATTTTTCATTTTCAAAACCAGGAGGTTGGTGGACATAAACTTCTTCTATAATACCATTAAGAAAGGCACTTTTAACATCCATCTGATACAGAGTGATGTTATTTTGTGCAGCAAATGAAATAAGAAGGCGTATAGATTCTAACCTTGCCACTGGAGCATAAGTTTCAGTGTAATCAATACCTTCTTGTTGACTGTACCCTTGAGCTACAAGCCTTTCCTTGTTTCTTTCAACTTCTCCTTTCTCATTCAGCTTATTTCTGAAGACCCATTTTGTACCAATTATATTGAATCCTTGTGGTCTTTGAACTAGATCCCATACATCATTTCTGGTGAATTGATTTAGCTCTTCTTGCATGGCAATAATCCAATCATTGTCTAGCAGAGCTTCATCTACAGAAGATGGTTCAATTTCTGACACCAGTTCAAATAATGATGCTTCAGATGATCTTAGAAAGGATCTTGTTCTGATGGGATCATCCTTCTTTCCAATAATGACATTCTCTGGATGAGAAGCTTTAATTCTGGATGATGATCCTCTAACAGTTGATTCTTCAGAAATGTTTAGATTGTTCATCTGAGAAGTTAAAGGAATATCATATGGCATTGCTTCTGGTTCCTTCACTTGAGCTTTGTCTGCTTTTGGGACTTCAGAGTCAATGAAGACTACTTCTCTATCTACAGAGTTTTCAGACTGCTTTGGCTTTTCAGAGCCAAACTTATCATCAAATCTGACATGAATGGATTCTACCACAATCTGTGTCTCAGTGTTGTATACTCTGTAGCCTTTAGAGCATTCAGAATATCCAAGCATGAAACACTTCTGTGCTACGGAATCAAACTTGTTCAGATTTTCCTTAGTATTTAACATATAGCAAATACATCCAAAAGGATGAAAATATGAAATGTTGGGCTTTCTGTTCTTCCACAGTTCATATGGAGTCTTCTCCAGAAGAGGTCTTACAGACACTCTGTTCTGAATGTAACAGGCTGTGTTGATTGCTTCTGCCCAAAAGTGTTTTGCCAGATTTGTCTCATTGATCATGGTTCTGGCCATTTCTTGCAGAGTTCTGTTTTTCCTCTCTACAACCCCATTTTGTTGTGGAGTTCTAGGACAGGAAAAATCATGAGCAATGCCATTTTCAGAAAAATATTTTTCAAAATATTTATTTTCAAATTCACCACCATGATCACTTCTGACTTTTATAATTTTGAAATCCTTTTCATTCTGGACTTGCTTGTAGAAGTCAGAGAACACAGAATGTGACTCATCCCTGTGTTTTAAGAACTTTACCCATGTCCATCTACTATAGTCATCAACAATGACTAATCCATACTTCTTGCCTCTGATGGATGCAGTTTTCACTGGTCCAAACAGATCAATATGAAGTAATTCTAGTGGCCTGGAAGTAGAAACAACATTTTTTGATTTAAAAGATGATTTTGAAAACTTCCCTTTTTGGCATGCTTCACAAAGAGCATCTGAGGTGAAATTCAGATTAGGAAGTCCTCTGACAAGATTAAGTTTATTAATCTGAGATATACGTCTCATATTAATATGGCCCAATCTATTGTGGCAGACCCATTGGTCTTCATTAACAGACAAGAGGCATTTAACATTCTGAACTTTAAGTTCTGAAAGATTTATTTTATAAATGTTGTTTTTCCTCTTACCACTAAATAAGATAAAGCCATCCTTTTGACTAATAGCCTTACAACATTTTTGATTAAAGGTAATATCATAACCATTGTCACTTAATTGACTTATGGACAATAAGTTATGTTTTAACCCTTCAACAAGTAAAACATTAGTAATAGAGGGAAGTTTACCATTTCCAATAGTGCCAGATCCAATGATCTTGCCTTTCTGGTTCCCTCCAAACTTCACGTCACCTCCAGATCTAAGTTCCAGGCTTTGGAACATAGACTTTTCTCCTGTCATGTGTCGTGAGCATCCAGAGTCCAGGTACCATGATTGGCGTCCTGACCTTGCTGCTAAGAACATCTGCAACATGAATTATTTTACTTTTAGGTACCCAGATCTTCTTGGGTCCTTTAGGGTTAGTGGTTCTGAAGGTTTGTCTAAACTTTTGTTTTTCAACATAATGTTTATTCTGACTTGCCTTGGGTTTAAACACATAAGTATTCTTCTCAGAGCTTGTGTGTTTAATGTCATTTAAGTGACCAAACTTAAATTGAGAGTACAGATGTGTCTTCTTGATGAAGAGTTTATCAACAGATTTTGGATTACTTCCAGAGGAAGATTCATATCCAATACCTCTTATGTTGTTCCCACTAACACCATAGATCATAGAAGCCATCTTGCTTCTGTCTATGCTCTTAGTAAGGAATCTCTGAAAGCTAGAGTCATATTTTTCTAAAATGTTTTCACATGACTTAGTCTCAGATTCAGATCCTTGTTGAGTTATTTCAAAGTCATTTTTGATTTTCATATTAATTTCTTTTTGCTCAACAAGTTTTGTCTTCAGAAGATCAATCTCAGATTCAAGAATGCTTTTCAGCTTCTTGTATTTGAGTTTGATATTGTTATAACTTTTCAGAACTTCTGATAATACTTTTATAAGTTCTTCTTTAGTAAGTTTAGCCATTACCTCTTCAGTGTCATCGTCAGATTCAGAATCTGATTCATATCCTGAAGTTCCTTCCTCCTGATCTTCTGTGATGGCCATCAGTGCAACATTAGCACATTCTTCTTCTGATTCAGAAGATGATTCAGATTCATCTGAGTCATCCCATGTTGCCATCAGAACCTTCTTCTTTTTGTTAAACTTCTTCTTGGGTTTTTCTTTTTGAAGTTTGGGGAAATCATTCTTGTAATGCCCAGGTTCTTTGCACTCATAGCACACAACTTCTTTCTTGCCAGATCTTCTGTGCCTAGAAGATTCCTTTCTATGATCAGATTTTCTGAAATTGTTGAACTTCTTTCCCTTGTGCTTCCAGAGTCCGTTGATCCTTCTGGACAACATGGATAATTCATCTTCTTCTTCAGAAGAAGATCCTTCAGAGCTTTCTTCAATAACCTGCAAAGCTTTAGCAGATTTATTAGATTTTAAAGCAACAGATTTACCTTTCTCTTTCTTCTGAGGTTCATCTTCCTCAAGCTCAATTTCATGGCTCCTTAGAGAGCTGATCAATTCCTCCAAGGAGATCTTGTTCAGATCTTTAGCCATCTTCAGTGTTGTCACCATAGGTCTCCATCTGGTGGGTAAACTTCTGATGATCTTTTTCACATGATTAGCAGTAGAGTATCCTTTGTCCAGAACCTTTAGTCCAGCTGTAAGTATTTGGAATCTGGAGAACATAGCTTCAACAGATTCAGAGTCTTCCATCTTGAAGGCCTCATACTTCTGGATCAGAGCCAGAGCCTTTGTTTCCTTAACTTGAGAGTTTCCCTCATGAGTCATCTTTAAGGATTCAAACATATCAAATGCAGTTTCCCTGTTTGTAATTTTTTCATACTCAGTATGAGATATTGCATTCAATAATATTGTTCTGGCCTTGTGATGATTTCTAAAATATTTCTTCTGAGCATCTGTCATAGATTTTCTGTCTATCTTCTTGCCATTCCCATCTTTGGGATGAACATATCCATCTATGACCAGATCCCATAAATCAGCATCATATCCAAGGAAAAAACTTTCAATTCTGTCTTTCCAGTAATCAAATTTCTCCCCATCAAACATAGGGGGTTTGGTGCTGATTATGTCCCTTTCTTCATATTTATTGTTAATGTTGGATATTGTATTATCAGCCATAGTAATAACTAAATATATATCAAAGTATTTCTCTCTGGATCTTTACTGTCACTGTTAAGTGGTAGCACATACAGAACCGGAGCTCTGATGCCAACTGAAGGTGAGATAATACTTAGAAGGGGGGTTGAATAAGTATGAAAGATTAAAACTTAGAATTAAAACACATGTATTTTTATCCTGGTTCGTTGAACTCAACTACTCCAGTCCACCCTTCCTAGAGTGATTTGCCTTTCTCAATCAAGGACTTAATCCATTATTTAATCAAACAGATTACAATCGTAACACCTAAGAACAACTGTTCTTAGTCTTCTCAAGAGCTACTGATCCCAACTGGATTCTCTTAAGGAAATCCTTTACAATCAATGTAAAACTATTACAAGAGTAAGAATGCTTCTAAAAAGCTTTTATCACAACTGTGATATTTCTCTTAAGTTTAAGTACAATGAAATAAATTCTTAGAAAGAATATGAAAGTATGAGAGCTTGAATGTTTTAATTTCTTTTCAACAAAACGTCTACTGAAGAATTTGGTGGAGTCTTGCTTTTATAGGCAGCTGATCCAAGGTGAGCTGCACGTTGAGAAGAGTGTCCAAAAGGTCTGAGCCTTTTTGTCTTCACATCAAGTGACCTTTCCTAGAAGAAGAAAGCACAGAAAAATCCTTTTTGTCTGTGTTCTTGTGTCTAGCATAAATAAGGAAAGAGACGTTTGATTTACTCCAACGGATATAATCTTTGAATATTTCTTCTTCAGTTTTCAGCAAGTTCATCAGAGTCTAATTGGGTCAGAGTCTTCTGATGATGATCAGAGCTTGCTGGATCAGAGTCTTCTGCAGCTGGTGTGCTTTCAGCGTGTTAAATATCAGAGCATATTTGAGACAGAACTTCAGTACTGGCAGCTTTAGTACTTTCAGAATCTTCTGTAGAATCTATGCTTTGAAAAACTCTTCATACAATATTCTTCTTTGCTTCAGATGCTTCTGACTTGCTTCAGATTCTTCTGGAGCTTCTGCTTCAGAATCTTCTGGAGGCTACGCTCAGAATCTTCTGTTGACAGCAATCAGATTCTTCTAATGTATGCATCTGGCGCTTTAGAGTCTAGCTAATTTCTTGTGTTCAATTTTGATTTGCTTCTGGAGTGTTAATTTCTTTACTATCTGCAGTAAAAACTCTCAAGCAAATTTTAGAGTATATAATTCTTAAATACAAAATTTCATAATAGTTATCATCAAAACATAGAGATATTATTAAGAACCAATTTATGTTCTAACACTCTTTGCTCTCCATTCTTGCTCCTACATAAATCGAACAAAACAACAGAAAGAAAGTTAAAATGTTAGAAAAAGCTCTCACAGTTTAAAGTGGATTCTTGCAGGTTTCGAAGGTGGATGGGTAACGGAAGGCGGTTCGCAACGGAGTTTGTGATAACGACGATAATGGCTTCACCGGCGGTGGATTTGCGGCGACGGTGATGGTGAAGGTGGAGGTTTTTTTTTCGGCGGCGAAACAGAGGTTTTTTTTTGAAGGGTTTGACAGTGGAACAGATAAGTTTTTCTCTCTTCGATCTATAAGGTTTCAATTTGGGATTTTTGTGATTTCTCTGTATTGCTGAATTTTCTTTGGATGTTTGTGGTTTTTTCTAATATTTGTCCCCCTTTTCTTCATCTCAAACTCCTTCTTTATAGTCGTTAGGGCAGAACTTTTTCCTTTTCTGGTTTAAGAAACAAATGGAATATGTTGGAACTATCCGTTTTCGCTTGATTGTGTCGGGGTTGTCCTTTAATTTCTCGCCACAACTGTGATACAGGTATAATGGTGACTCAAGGCTCTTTCCTTTTCGGACGGGGCATGATGGGCTGTTTTAGGAAAAAAAATGAACCTACTTTAACAGGTTTGAAACCTGTCTTGGAGGTACCATAATCGCCTTTCCCATTCAGTTTTGATATGTTCGATTGTGTTTGATAGCGTTTATGGTTTAACAGATTTATGAAATCCAAATGACAACTCCACAAAAAATGCAAAAGCTTGGTAAGCCTATTAAATTCTGCAGAACTGTTATGACAGTGACCAAGTGCTTTCTGTAATGAGTGCTTTGCTGTG
The DNA here is from genome assembly GCA_963859935.3 of Lathyrus sativus. Classification (NCBI taxonomy): domain Eukaryota; kingdom Viridiplantae; phylum Streptophyta; class Magnoliopsida; order Fabales; family Fabaceae; genus Lathyrus; species Lathyrus sativus. Next base: position 344,940,848 of record OZ012735.1, on the reverse strand, counting down.
ATTAAATATAGTGTCTCGCTTCTTGAAAATGTCTAATACCCTATATTTGATTTGCAAGACCACTTATTACAAGTCTAAGCTTACTCGTCTTGATTGTAATCTCTTAACAGCCTTCTTGTATTGCGTTTACGACCAGAACTGATGGAAGGTAAATTCTTGTTCGAAACCTCAGGCGGCATTAGTTACAACAAGCCTAGGTGTAAGAGATCACTCTAAGTCACGGTAAAATGGATACCGTTCTTAGATTGGCTAGGGTGTACCTTATCTCGGTGCATTAAGGGATGATGTGAACAATTCTTGGATTGTTTCAACACAAGTTTTTGGCATGCAGGTTTGTAATGTAATATAATTTGGGGTATACCAAGAGTTTTCGTAATGTTGTGGTTATTTATAGTGTAGCATACTGTAACTTGTATTTTATGTTCTTATAAACCTCAATATGCCTCTTCCATGTACCATACATATACTTTCAACTTTTGAGCTTTTGGAAACTTGCATTTTTTGTATTGTATGGTTCTCTTGGATGATACGCATCTTAATGAAAACAAACTTGGCCTTTGTATTGAATTTACTTTGTACGTGGTAAAATTACCGCAGTAACTTTACATTATGTCATCTTGTTTTGTAAACGACGTTTTCCGCTTAAGTCCTTGACTTTTGGTGATAAGGGATTATTTGGTTTCAGGTTATTCAATGCGAGGCCGGATCGGGGAAGCTTTGGCTGTGATGAATCGGATCAAAAGTTCAGGAATTACTCCTAACGTGGTGTCTTGGACTGCTTTGATATCGGGATATTCTCAAAATGGGAAGTGCATAGATGCCCCACAGGTTTTCAGCCAAATGCAAACTGACGCAATAACATTCACAGCTCTTCTATCTGGCTTCTTGTAAATCAAAACTCTGGTGGCAAATTAAGGACGTGACTCATACATTATACTCCTCGAGTTTCTTATGTAAGCTTTCAATTGTAATCTTCGGTTAATAATAAAAAAACTGAATGCTTATCAATAAGTTGTATGCGGCTAGCTTTCGAATATGTGAAAAACAAGCTTGGCAGTAATCATCCTGTGTAAAAGAAAGGTTATTATTAACTATACCAATAAATTAGCTATTAACAAATAAAAACAAGTTATTTAAATTAGGAAAATAGATTTGTGAATACTCAATTAATTTATTATCTAAAAAAAGGGTTATTAAATCGATTAGTTGATAAAATCAATTGGATCATTGATAAGAAAATAAATTAAAAAAAAACAGTTAATTATTTAAATAACAAGCCAATTAATTAGGAAAAAGGTTAATAACAAGGTTTTTTATTTTAAAAAAGGATTAGTTGTCTTGATGGCATGCACACAACAATATAGGGATAACATGTGAAGAAACAAGAAGGTGAGATCTTAAGGTCAAAAATTAGGGTGCGACACATTCCAGCTAGTGAAAGTGAATCAGTTGTCAGTTCCCAAGGGGAAGAAGAGAATGAAATCAATACAATCTGGGACGCTCTACAAGCTACATCCTTGGTACCTTACCTTCAGTACCCAAGCATCTCGACTATTCAAATCCAGCAATCCTATGGGTCTACCTGTGTGACTCCGGTCTCTTCACATGGTCAACATCCTCCTGTCAATATAGGTCCTCTTTACCAACAACGGATCACACAACAGAATGATTCGCAACGCTGATGTTACTATAACCAAAGACCAAAAAGACACTTTGATCCATTACCAATGTCTTACAATCATGTGCTACCACATTTGGTTAGTAGTGAACTAATAGTGCCTAAAGGCTTCGATCTTGTGGTTCCGCCATACCCACCCGGCTTCGACACCAATGCACGATGCGGCTACCATGCTGACGCTATGGGAAATTCAATTGAAGATTGCAAACAGTTCAAGAACAAGGTTCAGGATCTGGTTGATTCCAAGCTAATCTCATTTACGCCTCAAGGTCTTCATATTAACATCAAATCTTCATCTGGTCAAGTGAGTTCGTCAGTCCATGACTTGGAAGAACTTGCAGAGAGTAGGTGGGAAGAAAGCTACTGTACTGGTCTCGATGAGCAAGAAGGGTAGCTCAAGTGTGAAAGAAAATCCCAGTTCCTCAATGTTGGCAGTTTCCATATCATTTTTGCGCATTTGTAGTTTCTTTTATGTTAAATGCTACTTGCTTTTAGACATTGTTTCTTATTAATGGTATTGTTAATGTGATAATTATGCATGTTTTGAACAAGTTTATTCGTATTCACTCACATTTTCTCATTTATCGCAAAAATCACAAAAAAAATTCACTCCACTTCCTTTATCACACTGCTGTTTAGCAAAGATTTGAGGGAGGATGACAAAAAATAAATACCCATAATTTCTGATGGTATGCTTTTAGATAAAATCTCATCGATGATGTACATGAATTGTTTCAAATCCCCAAACACTGGAGAGATAAGTAGTTAGTCCCTAGTTAACAACTTCGAGCCTAGAAGTAAGAGTTTCCTTTGGATCTACAAACCCTTACGCTTAACCTGGGGCATGGGTAGTGTTTAGTTAACCCAATTACGCACTCAAATCACGAGATAAACATCCAAAAGACATGATGGTTGTTCATCAATGACCAATGACTTGGCAGTCACAAGCCTTTCAATAAAAAAAGAAGAAAAAAGCCTGCTAAGTCGAACACCTCAAAAGGAGACTTAGGCAGAAAAGTTAAGGAAATCCCGATGGACTCGAAGAGCAAAATCAGTCCATGCAAAATTTAGGGATCAAAAGAAAAACGAAAGAGGTCCTCAAACCCTCAACAAAAACAAAATAAGATCAGTGGCCACCATATCAAGAATCAAAAGGGTCACTGACATCCAAAAAAAAAGGTGACTGCCATTTCAAGAGAAGCTTGAATCATCATCTTCATTATTGCATCGTCAAGCTCTAAGTGCATATTAATTGAATGTAGGACTGGAGATCATCACAAAGAAGGGGTGGGTTAAAATTAAACTTTGAGCCTTATATCCTTTGTTTCTATAACCGTGAATCAGACCATGTTACAACCCTCAAAAGACCTAATTGAGGCGGGGTTTATTCTGAAAGCATACTACCGCAAGGTTGCGTAAACTGACTCCTACATTTGCCAATCTTCCTAATTGATGTCGTATTCTTGCTCTATCTTTCATGCACAACCTAAATCAGCACTGCGTTTGGACTAACAGTCCATCCGTCACACACTTTCACATCTTTCTAATAGATGATCTTTTCAAAACTTGCATGAATGTCGCACTAAAATTACCATTTTTGAATGAATAAAATTAACTGCAAATCAGTACTTGATATAATAGAAAATTCCAAGGTTAATCAAAGAGGAACTTGATCGTGAATCTGGGGCAATTCCTTCCGAGGTCAAACAGGGGCAGATCACTGCAGAAATTTTAGACATTGGAGCAAATTATCTCAGACTATGTCATGGCGAGATCACATGCCAAGAGAAATCCTTCAAATACCCTACAGACTGGGGCATATTAGTTGAACATGGGCAATTTTCTTCATGCTTTCAATTTGGTTAAGCAGACCATGCCAGACGCTAACAATTGATGAGGTCAACAAGCGTCAAAAGCCTTGGGGCAGAGCAAAAGCACGATAGACAAGCATTGGTTATGTCGCTACGCTCGCACAATCAACATGCTTTGGTTATATCGCTACGCTCAACATTTGTAAGTTGTCATGGCACATTGGCTAGAAGTTAAGGTTCTCCCAGGAACGAGCGTGCAACTTCTGCAAAGGATCTAACTTGGGGCATCAAGGACACCCACATCTGTCCTCTGATTATGGAACTGTTAGATACCGAGTGTCGGGAAGTCAAATACTTTCACCAAATAAAATTCCAACCCTGCTTGGCACATTTCCTAAAGTCCAATTCGTATTGACAACCACTAAAAGTCCAACCCCGCTTGGCACCTCCTTAAAGTCCAACCTTGCTTGGCACTTCCTAAAAGTCCAACCCCACTTGGCACCTCCTTAAAGTCCAACCTTGCTTGGCACTTCCTAAAAGTCCAACCCCGCTTGGCACCTCCTTAAAGTCCAACCCTGCTTCGTACCTCCTAAAAGTCCAACCTTGCTTGGCACTTCCTAAAAGTCCAATCCATATTGGCAACTACCAAAAGTCCACCTTGTTGGCATCTTCATAAAACCAATCTCTGCTTGCATTTGCATATGCATCACATATAATTAACATGTATCATATACATACGTAGCATAACCAACTTCCTTCCTCAACCCCTGAGTTGATACATTGCTATAACGTTTGACCCCCGAGTCAACATTGCCTTTATTTTCTCGACCCCCGAGTCAATATTTTTGCCTTTATTTTCTCGACCCCCGAGTCGATATTTTATTATCTTTCTCGACCCCCGAGTCAATATTTCATTTTTCCTTCGACCCCGAGTCGATATATTACTTTTACTTTCTCGACCCCTGAGTCGATATTACCTTTATTTTCTCGACCCCCGAGTCGATATTCATTTTTTCTCGACCCCCGAGTCGATATTTGCTTTACCCTTTTTCAACCCCTGAGTTGACTTGTTATTCTGATTTATTCTCGACCCCCTAGTCGATAGTATATTTGTTTTTCTCAACCCCCGAGTTGATAAGCCAGTATACCTCGTGAATCTTTTCACCTTGTTTCACCTAATACCCAAAAAACAAAAAAATAATCCCTCATGGGAAACCATAAATAAAGCCTTACCAAAAATCCAAATCCTGGTTGCATCCTCATGCGCATTACATTTCAATCATTTTCATTTCCATAAGCATCTTGCATTCCCTAGCAGTTGCATTTTAGTTGCATGTTTTTGTGCATCATAACGCATAACATTGTTATCCCCAGTAGCACAGCAGGACCCAGGATCAATTCACAAGCATCTTGAGCAGTCCTCCATTGAAGTCGGCAATATTCCTCTAAAATGAGTCAACACCCCACGTGTTCAAGGAGTTCTATTCCCCAGCAAGTCATTCTTCAACCATGCAGTTGATGATGATAATCCCCAGCAGCTATTGCTCTCGTGGCTTCCCAAGCAGAGGTTATCTTAAAAAGTTTCTTGAAAGCTTTCCCCCTGTAGAGTTGGATAACACATTTCCTCTGAGAGGAATTTGGGTCAACTATTCCCCAACAGATTTATCATCCGAGATACTGCTTCGGTATCGTGAAGAACCTTAACGGATAAATGACTGCTTCGACCACCTAAAGAAATCTCATTTGTGTTATGAGATACTTCTTTGGTATCGCGAAGAACCTTAACGGATAAAGGACTGCTTCGACCACCCGAAGAAATCTCGTTTGTGTTCTGAGATACTGCTTTGGTATCGCGAAGAACCTTATTGGATAAGGGACTGCTTCGACCACACAGAAAATATCAGGTTATCTCGTTCATCTTTTGCAACCTGCTACCCCGTTCTGGTATATTTTATCTCTGTGCATTTTACTTGCTTGTCGGACAAATTTCGGGGTCTTCTTATATCTAATTGACTTCCACCCTAAAATGAATGTCATGTAAATGTTCATTCTCTCAGGTTCAAGGCAATTAGATAGGGGTATCTGTCATACCCCAAATTTGTCCTACCTTTTTCAAAAAATTTTATTCGCCTGACTTAATTTGTGATTTACCTCGCTTATACAGCGTAGCGTATTTTTCAGCAAAAATAAATATTTTTACCTTTCTGTCCAATAAGAGTGCGCCATGTGGCATTTTTAATTTATTTATTTTATTTTATTTTTATTTTTATTTTATAATTTTATTTTTAGAAAATTGTTAATAGTTTGTTAATAGCATAAATGGTCATAATAATATAATGATGCTGATATTTTAATATAATCTTAATTTTTTTAATTAATTAGATTTAGAAATATAATTTAAAAATTAGAAAAAATTAGACTTTTTATTGGAATTAGAATTTTTAATTAGGTTAGAATTTTAATTTAGAATTAAACTTTTTATTAGAATTAGAACTAGAATTTTAATTAGGTTAGAATTTTAATTTAGAAATATACTTTTTAATTATAATTAGAAATTATAATTTTTATTAGGAATTTTAATTAGAAATTAGATTAGCTTTAAAATTATAATTTATTTAAATTAGATTAGAGGTTAAATTATAATTTATATTAAGATTTTAAATTAGAATAGAATTAAAATAATTTAGTTTTTAATTAAAAAATTAGATTAACTTTAGAATTATAATTTAATTAAAAATTAGAATTATAATTAAAAATTAGGTTAGGGATTAGAAATAGAATTAGAATTTTTTTTAATATTTAAATTAGAAAATAGAATTAAGTTAGACGTTAGGTTTAAAAGTTAATTTGTTAAAAGACTTGTTAAGTAATAATAAGAAAAGAAAATTAACAAGAAAAAGAAAAAAAATTGAAAAATTGAAAAAACAAGGGGAAACAAGGAGGGTATTTGCATCTAGGGTTGGAAATTTGGTTTAAAAGGGGCACTGTTCATCTTCCCCATCAAAATACTAGCCGCCCCAAATTGGAGAATGAAAATCCTAATCTATCGATCCCATACCGGCCGCCGCCCTCTCCTTCTTCCTTCCGCCCAAGTTTTCATCCTTAAACCGTGTCTCTCTTCAATTCTCTCTTCCACAAAAATTCAAACCTATCATCTTCTTCTTCAGTGAGACAATTCACTTTCGTCCTTCGAATACCCTTTCAACCATAAATTCAACCCTCCACTATCTACCTTGATTCACCTCTTAAAACTTCTGTTTCATCTAATGCCCATCGTTCGATGTGAAATAAACTAGTCAATCACCACTACCATCATCAAACCTTTGTCCACCATCATCATTCTCCCTCCTCCCGTTTTCCACGATTCACCATAGAAAAGCTTAAATTCCCCATTCTTCTTCTTCTCCCAACCATTCACACTTCAATGGCAGAAAAAAAAACGAAAACACTAGCCTTCCGTTTCGAGCCTCAAAATAGGAGAGGATGCCGTCGATATCGCGTCGGTATTATTACTCACGCGAAAATAGTTTCGCGATAATGATTTATCTGTGAAGGTATTGAATTTGTGAAAGGCGACCATGTTGTCTGTTATTTGATTTCACGCGCAGGTTTTGAAGAAGAGGCAAGTTTGGAGTTGGTGATGTTCGGTTTTTAAAAGAAAATGTCATCGAGCAATAACAAGTTGGTTTCAGATTTCTCTTTCGCCACACCATTGCTTTGACTCGTTGCTATCCACAGTACGAAGTCGAAGCTGTCAACGGAGAACTCTTCACCGAACTGAAACAGTAACCGCTGGAAAGTGCCATTCTCGCCATGGTATTAGCTGCTAGCAGGGACGTGTTAAGGTGACAGAGTTTGATTTGTTGCTCTTGGGCCAGTTTCTCTTCATTTTGGCGAATCATTTATGCGGCGCAGTGGGGTTTTTAACTCGAAACAGCCGCGACATTTTAAAGAGTTCCAGCTTGACAGTTCGCACGATGCTGACACTTTCGCGAACTTGATACCTTAGTTTCTAACACAGCAATAACGAACTTGGCATCATCTGCATCTACAATGCGTGACTACTAATGCCGACAGCTACGCCAATTTTCATCTGCAGCAGTCCGACACTTGGTAACATTTCTAACCAAAAACTTTGTAAATCCAAACTAATTTAATATTCTGAGTTGCATCTTGTTTCTTGTTTTTTCCTCTGCACATCCATGGGTTGTTCGCGTACTGTTTCAAGTCACGACATTGTGAATTAGAACAATATTTTGATTTTGTGCACATGATGTTGTTTTTGATTACACGATGCAGTGGATTTAGTACTTACAAGGTAATTTTGTGCATTTTGGTTATTGTTTCCAACTGAGATTTGAGATGAATCATCATGAATTTAAGTGACGCTAGATGTTTATTTGAAGCAAACCTGGTTAAGCATTGCCATTTATATATTCATGTTAAACACTACTGTTATAAATTAGTAAACTATGTTTTGGTTAGTAAGTTAGTAAACACTACTGTTATAAATTAGTAAACTATGTTTTGATTAGTAAGTTAGTAAACACTACTGTTATAAATTAGTAAATTAATGTTTGGTTTACAAATTAGTAAACTAACTACTTATATAAATTAGTAAATTAATGTTTGGTTTATAAATTAGTAAACTAACTACTTATATAAATTAGTAAATTAGTTTATAAATTAGTAAATTTACTACTGTTGTGAATTAATAAGTAAATTAATTTTTGGTTAGTGAATGAGTTAGTGATGAATCTGCTAGTTATGATGGATTTACTTTATTATGTTAATATTGTTATCACACTTGAATGAGCTAATTGTTAGTCATGAGGCTCATATACGTGGCCGTTAGGTACAAATCGATTTTATAGCATATTGTGACAAATTCGACTTGATTCATCTTATATATTCACTTTTATGTTATATTCCATCCCCATTTGAATAAAATGTATCCCAACTCCCACAAAAATGTAGTAATTTTTATCGCTTTTATCTTGATTTCTTCAATACTTTAAAATCACTTTAAAAATAAATTCTTGATTTATCGAGTCATTTTCTACCCTTGTAAGTCGAATGCTTTCAAAGCCTCGCTATTAACCTGTTGATCACTATACACAACATTTAAAGCTTACTCTTGGGCTTCCTTACAGTGAGACCTATTTGATCAATTATTTCTAGTTGGTCATTTAGAAGACTAGTCCACTTTGCTAGTATACACGTTTAAAACTCAATTTCAAACCTCGATTCACATCGAGTATTTTTCTTCAAATCAAATTAAAATACTTAATAACTACTTAAACACAATTTCAATAAAAGTTGAAAAAGAGAGAGCTCCAAGTCTTTGGTTCACTCTCCCAATTGTTTGGGTCCGAGAAGTCTTTCTTAAACTCGAAAAGTTGTCTTCTAAAAATGACAAATGAAATCAAATCTATTTTTCGAAACACTTAGGTGAAAAAGAGAGAGCTCAAAGTCTTTGGTTCACTCTCCCGATTACTTGGGTCAGAGAAGTCTTTCTTAAGCTTTGAGTAATCATCATCCAATTAATACACTTTAATTATATCAAACATCTTTCATAATATTAAATGATAAAGAAAGAGTCAAGTCTTTGACTCATTCTTGATTACTTAAATTATGAAAAGTCTTTCTTACGCTTTGAGTAATCCTCATCTGCTAAAACATTCTTTAATCATATCCCGTTCGTCCAAAATACATTCCAAACACAACCACTCTTTGGGATGAAAAAGAGAGATCTCCAAGTCTTTGGTTCACTCTCTCGATTACTTGGGTCCGAGAAGTCTTTCTTAAGCTTCAAGTAATCGTCATCCAATTAACCTATTTGAACTACATCCTATCCTTTTGCATTTGAGGTTGAAAAAGAGAGACCTTCAGGTCTTTGGTTCACTCTACCGATTACTTGGGTCCGAGAAATCTTTCTTAAGCTTCAAGTAATCGTCATCCGATCAACTTATTCAAATCGTACTCATTTCCTTCGTATTTGAGGTTGAAAAAGAGAGCTCCAAGTCTTTGGTTCACCCTCTCGATTACTTGGGCCCGAGAAGTCTTTCTTAAGCTTCGGGTAATCGTCACCTCTAGCTAAACATCTATCCAATCTCTTTCTCGCCCTGTGCGATCGAAACCCCTCAAGACACCAAATCCTTGCCCCCGTGCGATACATAACTCAAACACACCTTTTACCAAGAACATTGTTTAATCCCTTCTTCCGCGCATAACAAACTTGTGCTTCAGCCTCCCCTAGCGAGCAGACAAGCCTTTGTTTAGCAGTTAGAATGAGACATAAACTATCGTTCAACTCAACACATTTACCCAAGAACATTGTTTAGTCCATTCTTCCGGGTATAACAAACTCGTGCTTTAGCCTCCCCTAGAGAGCAGACAAGCTAATGTTTAGCAGTTATAATGCGACCTAAACACTTGTTCCATTCAAATACAAACTTATTTTCACGATGAAAAAGAGAGATTGTCAAGTCTTTGACTCGTTTTCCCAATTACTTGGGTCCGAGAAGTCTTTCTTAAGCTTCGAGTAATCGTCATATGTACCATCCTCAAACCAATTCAATCGTAGTAGGCCGAACTACGGCTGCTCTGATTCCTTACTCCATAATAAGGATACGTAGGCACAAGATTGTGATGATCTTGGCGAGCACATTCCCCATATTTTCCATAATTTCCCTCTTTTCCCGTAGTTCCACGAACTACGATGCTCTGACTTTCCCATTGCACAAGGGAATACGTAGGCACAAGGACCCCAATCCTTGGCAAGAACCCTATCTTAAAACCACCCTTTTCCCCTAGCAAGCAAATCCTTTAGAAGATAAACAAACATAGCTATCTTCACTCACGAATCGAATCAAGAGGTTCCCGTTGAGTACAATGGACGTAGAGGGTGCTAATACCTTCCATTTGCGTAATCGACTCCCGAACCTAGAATATTGGTTGCGATGGCCATGTTCTTATCTCTTTAAAGGTTTTATCGATATTTTCCTATTCCTTCCTTGGAATGAATAAAGTTCGGTGGCGACTCTGTTCGAACGTTTTTTCCGCGTCCATTGCGAGGATCGTATTTTTTGAGGTACGACAGTTGGTAGAGTTGTTGACAAAGTAAGTTGATTTGTTTCCTTGGTCAAGATATGCCAGAGTTGGATATTGATATTATAGAACCCATACTGCCGCTTAAACGATAATGTCCACTTGTGAAGCAAAAGTTAAGAAGAACTCATCTTGAGATGGCTATCAATATCAGAGAAGAAGTGCTGAAACAGATTAATGTTTGTTTTCTTGTCACATATATTTATCCTCAATGGGTGGCTAATATTTTTTCAGTTTTAAAGAAAGACGGAAAAATCAGAATGTGTGTATATTATAGAGATATGAATAAAGTAAGTCCAAAAGATGATTTTCCTCTTCAACATATTGATATGTCAGTATACAATACAACTAAGTTCAATGTTTTTTACTTTATGGATGGCTTTTCCAGATATAATCAAATCAAGATGGCACTCGAGGACATGGAAAAACAATGTTCATCACCCCATGGGGAACAAACTGCTACAGAGTGATGCTCTTCGGCTTAAAGAACGTTAGTGCTACATACTGTTGTACCCCAAAATTTGACCAACCACTTTCTTTACTTGGCTTATGTTTCATTTCATCTTTAGCATTTGCATTTGCATAGCATTTTTCTTTATAGGGGATCAAGAGAGGTGTGACATTCAAGAGAAGTGTTTCAAGGGTTTCAAACTCAAGAAAGAGTGCTTATTCAAGTCATCAAGTATTTACAATCATCAGAAAGTGGTCAGAGGTCTTTAAAAGAGAAGATTGGTATGTTTGTTGTTTATCTCCTATCTTGGGGATCAACTGAGGATCATCAGGGTTTCATAAAATCATGGTTATGGGTAAGAGGTGTTTTAGAAGCTCCTTGAGTTCTCTAGAAGCCATTGTGGAGCTCATCTAAACATTTATTTCACTTGTAAGAGGTCATAGTCAAAGGTTGTGCACCTAGGGTTTCATCTGGTTAATTCAAGGTCAACTGTGGACTTGAGGGAGTTTGGGACTTGGTTTTAAGTCATTGGAGCTATGGGGAGTTATATTGAGACATCTAGGATGTCATTCCAAGTTTAAATAAAGAAGAATCAAGAGTTCAAGAAGTTACTAAATTAGGGTTTCAAAGGATCTTAGTGTATAATCCCCTTCTTTAGTGCTCAACTTCAAGGACAATTTACATCATGATACAACTTCAATCTCATTTTCTTGTGAACATGAAACTTGTAGGGCATCCTCTTAGCTTTCTTTTGAGTAATAAAACTCATCCATTGGGATTATGGAACTCAAGTTATGATGCCAACAAGTTATAGGTCTCATATGAACTTATTTTTTGGTCAACAAAAGTCAACTAACTTCCAAGGTACTTTTGACCTAGAATCAAGTTTCTCCTCAACTTTAGGTGAACATGAAAGTTTTTCCTCATGATCTTAGCTTTCCAAAACGTCCTAGAAGTCCTTGATATCATTTGTAGAACTCAAGTAATGGACCTTGCAAGGCAAGGGTATTTTGGGAAAGTTTGATTATAGGTCATTTGTTACATAAGCCATTTTCAAGCACTTGTGTACTTCGAATGAACTTTCAACCAACATGAAAGTTGCTCCTAGGGACCTCATGAAACTTAAGGATTGTGTGAATTATGGATGGTTGTGAACATTGGGTGGAAATTTCAAGTGAAAAATGGACTTTAAAATGTGATTTGGATTCAATGCATTATAGGCCATTTTCATGTCCGGTTTTGATTCAATTCTCTTCATGACACATTCACAAGAAAAATGAACAAATTGGTTTTGGTCCAAGAGGCAAAAAACACGTGAAATTCCAACTTTCTTCACAAATAAGTTTCATTTCAAAACTTGTTAATTGAATCAATTCAAAGGCCCATTCCATTTCTAATGTGAAATTCAAGTTACCAGCTGCAGATCCAAGTGATTTTCATGAGCGTATGCAAGCATTTTCATGTGTGCATGAGTTACTTCCATTTCGAGAATTTTTCCAAGTTCATCCAAACAAGGTTTCACGGGCCTTCCAATTGATCAGATATCCAACATATATAAGTTCAAAACTCGTTCCAAGAGCTCCGAAGTGCAAATTGGAGCAAGAGAGAGCAATTTCAGTTTTCAAAATCTCAAGGAAATTTCAAAATCGTATCTCACATTTCTGTATAAATCGACTCAAATTGAAGAGCGATTCACCTTCCTTGTGCAATTTGGAGTGGATCTGGACGATTAGAAGTAAGCTTGCAAGCATCTGAAGTACCAATAGAGTGTCTCCGTTCAGTAAGTTTCCAATCAAATTTTCTCTCATTCAAGGCCATGATCTAGGTTCATATTGGTTGCATCTGAAGCCCTACCTCGTGTAGGCCATGTTTGATTCATTATGTTCATGTTTGCTTGAGTTTTCAGATGTGCATCTCAAACTTGTTGGCTTCAATTCTCTTGATTTATGAAGGATATGGATGATTAGATCTTGGATTCATGACCTACGTGACTTCAGCTTTAATTTGGTATAGATTTTGTGAAGTTTGGTTGAGATTGGATCATCTGAGCTCCGACCTACTCGCCGGAGAAGATGACCGGAGCTAGGGCGCCGACGTCTGGTTCGTAAACCCTCAGATCTAAGTTGGCATGTGTTGACCTCTTGACCATCTTATGTGTTTGCTTCTGATTCGCTTGACTTTGCACGCGTGTACCATTGACTCCACCTAGATTAAATGAAACGATGTGTTTCATTTAATCTGAAGCTTGGGTTGGATTGAGCTTTCTTTGCTATTGCCACCCCACGTCTTTGAGCCCAAATGCACGCTGAACTGTTTCCTTTGTTATCTGAATTACTCATACACCTCCCTTGTTTCTTTGTTTTATTTTTATTTCTTTTATTTTCTATTTAGCTTTTTTATTATTAAAAATAATTCCAAATGTCAAAAAATTCAATAAAAAATATTTTCCAACACTTTGAAGTCTTAATTAATTTTTCTTCATTATTAATTTTTATTTTCTTTTACTTTTCAATTTAATTTGAATTTTATGATTGGAAGTGTTTTTAATATGGTTCTTCTTTGTTCTTGCTTGATTTGTGGACCATTTGCAATCACCTATGAGTAAGACTTCCTCTCCATTTTGGCGATGGATTGAGGTGCCTTTGAGGCTGATTTTGGTCAAAGTTTGACCTATTTTTGTTTGACTTTGGTTTGCATTTGTTTGAACCTCGATAAATATCCTTTAAGGTGGAGCACCTTAGTTGATCAATTCATTTGGTGATGCCTTGATTGGAATTTGGTTAGGTTGTTTTAGACTCTGGTTACCAACATGTTTAGGAGCTTTGTGCATTTTATTTGGAATTTATTGAACCATTCTCCTATTTTTGGTGAACCTTGCAATTCAAGTCACCCTAATTGAGGTTCATATAAACTGGTTGACCTAGTTTTTTTGGGAGATGACCTTTGTGGATCCCATATGCATCCCATGCCTCTTGATTCACATTCTTGACATGTTTAGGATGCTGGTTTCAATTTTATAGGTCACACATTTGTTTGGTTTGTGTTGCAAGTTACTTTTAATTAGGGCTTTCCATTTGCATTTGAATGTTGAAAGTGTTTTGAACTTTGGTTCTTTACCTTGCCCTACTTTGTAACTTGTCTTGGCTTTGTTTCTTCTTTGGTTTGCGAACCTTCTTCTCTTGTTCTCACTTCTGTCCCTTTGACTTTGGAACTCATTCAAGGTGATTTGGTACTCTTTGCTTGTACTTTGAGTTTTCCTTGAATGAGATGCCACTTTGAGAACTTGTTAGTGCTTTCTTTTTGCATGATCAATGTAATGCTTTTGGTTGAGATTCTTCATATGTTGCTTGCTTCCCAAGCTTGTTCTCCCATCCTCATCTTAATCATGGTTTCATCTTTTTCTTATTTGTTAGCCTTTTGGTTTGGTGATTGATGTTTGAATGGTTGTAGGAGTTGTAACTTCTCCCATTTCATCTCACTTTTGCTTGGACTTGTCTAGTTTCTTTTGTTTGCTTTCCTATTTTGTTTTTCATCTCTTTGCTTATTTTCAAGAGGTTGAGATGTGCTTGTGGTGGTTGCTGCCCCACACTTTTTTTCCTCCCTCTTTTTATTGTGTTGCATTTCATGTTTGCATCCCTTTCTTCCTTTTCATTTGTGATTGATTCATCTTGTGTTTACTTGGTTTTCTTTGCCATGATCCCTTAGGATTCCTAGTCCCATTTGTTTATGGTAGGAGTAAGAGACATTAACTGTTCAATCCAAGCATGCTAACATTAGGATATTTTCTTCCCTCTTAATATTAATCATAGGAGCACATTGCATGATAACATTTGGGTTGAGTTAGTTTCCCCTTAGTTGTGTCTTCTCTCTTCTCATCTCAAAACATCTTCAAAACATATAATAAAAGATAACGAGTGTTGTACGCTATGAGTCTTAAGCATTTGGGAAATGATGATTGGGGGGCCTCCTCTCAATCGTCTAGAGTGTTTAGCATATGCACTTTGGGCGATATGCGACGCATTCGTTCCTAAGTCATAGTCTTTAGTGCAACGTCAATTACAAACAAAATTCAATTCGCTTCTTCTTCATAAAAGACTCAAAAACAAACATCAAACTTTTTTATCCCTCGGGATTAATTAAAAACCATTTTCAAAGAGAGTGTTGTTAACTTTTGGTTCTACCGCAAACAGGTAACGCCTAAGTCTCCAATGGTCGAGCAGCAATAAACCTAACTGCTAGAACTAAGGTTTAACCCTACTCGGTTAAAACACTTGAACCAACCTGTGGTCGTGTTAGCCCAAACTATATTTTCTCTGATTTCTCGTACCAGACGAGGATACGTAGGCACAAGACGTCGATGTCTTGGCGAGCAACCTTCCCCACCTTCCACCCGTAGTTTTTCGAACTACGTTGATTCTGACTTTCCCATTGCACGAAGGTGTACGTAGGCATGGAGCGGCGATGCTCTATCGAGTCTCTTTTCTTTTCTTTTGTCCTTGTGGCCTGTAGCTTAGATAGATTAACACCCTTTTAGATAGACAACAAGCATGGATCCCGTTGAGTACAACAGACGTCAGGAGTGCTCATACCTTCCCCTTGCGTAACCGACTCCCGAACCCAAGATTTGGTTGCGATGACCTGTCTTTTCCCTTTTCGTAGGTTTTCTCTGATCGTTTCCTTTCCCTCTTTTTGGTATAAATAACGAACGGTGGTGACTCTTCTGTCCTTGTCGACCCCTCTTTGCAGCGATGCGACAACTGACGAATCTGCTGGGGACTCTTCCCATCCCCTATGAGAGTCAGTCCTAGCGCTTGTGTGTTTTATCTTTGAGGTGTGTACATATGTGTATATGTGTTATACTTTACTGCATTTGAATTTTACTTGTCAGCATTGTTATTATCACATTGTTGTGCTATTGGGTGGGAATGTTCCACTGTGTGATAAGCCAAAACCCAGGCTTGAGTATAACCATAACATTAGAAGTGGAAAGTTGTGGTGAACCTGTATGTTTGACATGCACTAGTTCCCACAAAATTTGCGCTCAGACGAGATTCTCTTTGATGACTACCTTTCCAGTCTATTTCAGACAGTTGAGAGGATGTTGGATCTGAGAATTGTCGACTTTGGGGACCGATCATTTGGAAGTCAGCTAAGTGAGGATGTTTTGTTAGAATATGATGCCAAACCAGAAATGGTGATCGTATCATCGTTTCTCGAAAGTCTATGACCCTGATGACCACATAGGATGCCATACTTTATCAGAGATAGGTTCATACTTGTGAGTGGGGAGGGTTATGCAGGAAACTTTGACCTTCAACCTACCCGGTTTTCTCGTAAGTGTGAACTTTTGGTCCTTGATACAATGGTTTCTTATATCAGTGATGTGTTATGTTCTCGCCGAAGTGAAGCGCTGGTTCTTTTCAGTCAACAACACAACAGTCTTGATCCTCTGTTGCATTTGCATTTTCATTTGCATTTAACATTGACATGTATTTATTTTGCAGGTGTATATTTCCTCTCGATTCTAGTGAACTTATTTCACTTCTGACATGGAGCCTAGTTTGAAGAAGACTGTTGTGTACAAGTTTCCTACTCCTGACATAGCACCTCTATTCAGTTTGATTTCTATTGTTGATCGTGATGTGATGGAAGATTTCAAGGAGTCATATGGGAAGCTCTTGGGTTGTGTCTCCAAAGCTTCAGTATTTGAGTTGGGAGGTCTTCACACCTTGCTTCAGTTCTATGATCCACAGTTGAGGTGTTTTACTTTCCCGGGTTATGTGTTGATGCCTACTTTGGAGGAGTTTGCTATGCTGCTAGGAGTTCCTATTCTGGATCAGATGCCTTTTTATCATACTGAAGTTGAACCTAATTTGACTAAGCTCGCTAATGCTCTTCATCTAGATGATTCAGAGTTAGAAGGGAAGTTGGTTAGAAGAAATAGGATGCCTGGATTTCCATTATCTTTCTTGGTTGGTAAAGCTCAACACTTTGCAAAAGAGGGTTGTTGGATTGTCTTTAATGCCATCTTAGCTCTGTGGATATATGGTGTAGTTTTGTTTTCGAATATTCCTGACTTTGTGGATTTGGATGCTTTCCACATTTTCATCTCGAGAAATCTTATGCCTACACTTCTGGGAGATGTTTATCATTTTGTGCATTACAATAATGAGAATCAGAGGGGAAATAATGTGTCTTGTTGTGTACCTCTTTTATACTGATGGTTTGTGAGTCACCTTCCTAAGGTTGGTCCTTTTGTTGACACTGCAGGTATCTCTGAGTGGTCAGAGAGACTTATGGGCTTGACTTCTGAGAATATCGTATGGTTTGACAGAGATCAGTTGGGCAGATAGATTATCTTTAGCTGT
The DNA here is from genome assembly GCA_963859935.3 of Lathyrus sativus. NCBI lineage: Eukaryota > Viridiplantae > Streptophyta > Magnoliopsida > Fabales > Fabaceae > Lathyrus > Lathyrus sativus. The sequence goes on along the minus strand of OZ012735.1, from coordinate 344,923,430 downwards.
GGTGGTTTTCCTAATGTCCCGTTGATTGGAAGGAAAGAAGGTATTAACTACAACCCAGCTCTTGCAGTTAGACAGTTTGGGTATGCTCTAAGGGAACCTCTGAAGGAAGAGGAAATACAGGAATCTCTGTATTTCACTGGCTTGCTTGAGAATGAAACCCTGATCAGAGTGGAGAAATCTTGGAACAAGATTCACCGTAGAGGGAAGGTTTCTTTGTGTAAGAGCAACAATAGAGCTTATGAACCTTATATGGATTGGATTCAGGAAAGGGCTAGGAGGTTATTGATGCCATTTCCAGCTGGTGAGCCTTTATATCCTTTATTGATTGAAGAGCCGACTACTATTGATATCCAAAAATATAATCAGCTATGGTTCGAGAAGGAGGAGTTGCGTAAGGCAAACGAGGAATTGTAAAAAGAGATTATTCAGCTCTGAAGCGAGAGAAATCAAGCCACTTTTTCATCTAAGAAGCAAACTGATTTGGTGAATAAGTTGGGTAGAAAGCTAACTGCAGAGATTCACGCTCGGGAGCGTGTAAGCTTAGATCTGAAGACTGCCAGTGATGTTCTTAGTTCCAAGAAGAAAGAGCTGGATAAAGCATATGTAGAGATCTCCTAGTTTAATGACCAATGGAATGCCATTCTAACTAACAACAAAGAGCGAGAAGATGGACTGCGGCAACAGATTGCTAAGTTGAAGGCTTAGATCCAGGTGAGAGATGATAACGTTATAGTTGAATCCTCGCGCCGACGCGAAAGTGACTGCAGACTGAATGAAGCTCTTGTAACCTTGGAGGACTATAAGGCAAGAGCAGATGTGAAGAGATTTAAGCTTGAGGAAGTGTTTGGTGAAGGCGCATGGGACGATTATGTTCAGAGCTTACAGAGCATCATTAGCCGAAGAAAGTTGCTCATCCAGGGGTTGGTAGCCAGGTCAGATCATTTATATACGAGAGAGTTGTTGGAGGATTTCTAGGCTCGCCATTGTATTTGATGTTTTCTCTCTTGGTAGTTTGTTGTTATGATGTATCTTGACCATCACCAAATCTGTTGGCTGAGGTCATTTTGATTCCGTTGTATTCAGTGTTGTGTTGTACATTGACTCTTGGCTCTCATTTTATTTATGAGGAGTTTGCTATGCTTATCTGTTGGCTTCCCATTGTCTTGTTGTTCTCGCAGAACTATAATCGAGGGGAAAATTTCCCTAACGCATATTTACATGTCTGCATATTGCATCATTTCTCACTTTTGCATCGCAGGTGCTCCGGAACCGTTAACCTTATCTTTATGGTTTGTTCAGCTTGTTTCAAGATTGACAACCAAGCGACTCATCGCTACGCTAATCGGGGAAATCAACGCAGGATTATGGATCAGATTCAAGCTGAACTTCAGGAATTCCGTGATAGGATGGCCTAGTTCATGGATATGATGCAAGGGGTCGCCAATGGCCAAGAGCAGCTGAGAACTTTGGTACAACCATTAATTGCTAGGGTTGACGGGAGTGGTGTGCTTCATGGAGGAACTGCTGCTATACCTCCTACTGCTGACAATATCATCCCTCATGCTAACACTGCCATCCCAACAGCTGTTATCCCTCCAAGCGGAGGAAATCAGACAGGAGTTCATATTCCCGGACCTACGTGTGCTTTGCATGGAATACTGCCGCTCAGTGGGAGAAAGATGATCAAGAGGATGTGTTCTCTATGAGGGATATTGGTGTTGGTCTGCAATTTGACGCAGAGAGGAGGTTTAAGCTTGCTCGAGGAAAAGATGAAGAGTTATGAGAATCAGAATTCTATGTGGTTAGATATGGCAAATTTGGGGCTGATCCCAGACTTGAAGGTTTTTCTGAAGTTCAAAGTCCCGGACTTTGAGAAGTATAAGGAGACAACCTGTCCGAGGGTTCATCTTCATTCTTACTACAGCAAGATGTCCGCCTATTCTGACGATGAGAAGCTGCTTATGCACTTTTTCCAAGACAATCTTTCTGGTCCATCTCTGGAATGGTACATGGGGCTAGAGCTAGTTAACATTCGAAGCTGGAGGGATTTAGCTGAGGCGTTTGTTAAGTATTACCACAACAATGGTGATTTGGCACCGAACAAAGTCCAGTTACAGAACTTATCTCAGAGAAGTAATGAATGCTTCAAAGAGTACGCCCAAAGATGGCATGAATTGGCCGCCAGAGTGCAACCTCCTATGGTAGATAGAGAGTTGATAGACATGTTCATTGCCACATTACCAGGGGTACATTACGAGAAATTGATCGGCAACATGTCGGGAAGTTTTTCAGATCTAATTATTACAGGAGAAAGAGTTGAGAACGGAATCAAATTGGGTAAAATTCAAGCCGGTGAAGGATCCTCAACTGGAGGAGTTAAGAAAAGTTTTGGCAACAAAAGAAGAGAGGGGGAAATCAATGCAGTCTCGGATTCCCGAAACAGAAACAAGGGTAGAGGTCAGCAGTACCGTCAATAGCAACCTCAGGTTGCAAGCATTACGATTCCTGTAGTACCACAACCACAAAAACCACAGTAGTAGCAACAAAATTATGCTCCTCACAGATTTCAGGATCGGGGCAGAGCAGTAAATAGAAAGTTTGATGCGCCACCGATACCATACTCGTAGTTGCTTTAACACTTGATGCAATTACAATTAATTTAGAAAAGGACTCTGACTCCTTTGATTGGTGCACCACCACCCGGATATGATGCTAATGCTAGATGTGATTTTCATTCCGGTGCTCTCGGCCATAATATTAACAATTGTAAAGCATTCAAGCATAAGGTGCAAGACCTTATAGACAAAAAAGCCACCAACTTCTCTCATGATGCGCCCAATGTCGTGCAGAATCCCATGCCTAATCATGGGGCAGCTGGTGTTAATGCCATTATTGAGGATGAGGGTTTAAACATGGTAGCTGATGTTGAAGATTTGATGACTCTATTGAGTTTTGTAAAAGACAAACTGCTGAGTGGAGGGGTATTTCCTGGTTGTGATAGAGCTTGTGCAGAGTGTTTGATCCATCCTGAGGGATGCGAGAAGTTGAAGAGTCATTTTCAGAAGCTGATGAACGATGGTATTCTATAATTTGACAAAGTGTCTGAGAAGAAATATAAGGAAATAGTTGATGAAGAGAAGAATGAAGTTGCGACAATTTCTATTCCTTATAAGACAATCACTATTTCTGCGCCTCCAAGGCCGCCCACTATCATAATTACTAAAGCCGGACCCATACCCTATGAGAGTACTAAGTCTATTCTGTGGAATTACAGAGCCGAGGTCTATTGTAATGGTCAGAAGCAAGAACTGAAGGGTTCACCGTTGGATTCTGTTGACAATCTGGTAGGGACCGGGGGAATAACCGGAAGCGGGAGATTATTTTCACCTCCTGAAGTGAGTGCTGAGAAGGCTAATAAGGGTAAAGGAAAAGCGGTGGTCGAAGAGAGTTCTCAGGCTGGTGAGAAGGAGTCCTTGTTGAAGGAAGCAGAAGAGTTTATGCGGTTGATCAGGAAGAGTGACTACAAGATCGTAGATCACTTACAACAAACACCGTCAAAGATTTCCATTCTGTCATTGTTGTTGTGTTCTGAAGCATACAAAAATGCTCTCTTAAGAATCTTGAATACAACATATGTGCCACAGGAGGTATCTGTGAATCAGCTCGAAGTAGTAGTGGCACACGTTAATGTGGGTAACAGGCTGGGCTTTACTGATTTGGATTAGACGCCTAAAAGAAGGAATCATAATATGGTGCTGCATATCTCCGTTGAATGTAGAGGGGCGGTGTTGTCACACGTGCTGGCAGACACTGGGTCATCACTGAATGTGTTACCCAAGAAGGCTTTAATGAAGCTAGACACCAGAGGGATAATGTGCACCCCAAGTGACTTGGTGGTTCGAGTTTTTGATGGGACCAGAAGGTCCGTGTTTGGGGAATTGAATCTTCCGATCCAGGTTGGTTCAGAAGTTTTTCATGCTGTGTTTTATATCATGGATATTCAACCAGCGTATAGCTATCTGTTGGCATGACCTTGGATCCATTCAGCAGGCATTGTTACGTCAACTCTGCACCAGAAGTTGAAATATATGGTGGGTGGCAGTGTTGTTACTCTTTGTGGGGAAGAAGATATTATGATAAGTCATTTGTCTTCGTTCAAATACGTAGAAGTTGACAGCGAGATCCACGAGAAGTTATGTCAGGCTTTCGAGACTGTGTAGATTAAGGAGAAAACACCGGCTGTAGACAAAGTACCCGAGGTTGCCATGTCATCTTTTAAAGAAGCGCAGACAATGGTGAAGTCCGGAGAATCTCAAGTTTGGGGTCAAGTTCTGAGCATCCCCAACAAACAAGACAAGTTCGGACTGGGGTACATCCCATCCTCCTCTTCACAGAGCGCGACGCGCTACAAGGGACCCATCCAATTCACCAGCGGTGGGGTGATTTTTGAGCAGATCAATGATGTCTCCGACGAAGAAGGGGATGGCGATTGCGACATGGATTCATGGATTTGGCCATGTATTTCGGGTCAGAGCCTAAGCAGCTGAACTGTCAAGGAAGTCATCAAAGTGACTAAAGAAGAGTAATGATTTGTTTTCTTGATTATGTGTAGCCCTATGTTCTACCCGGAGCATATGGTCTTTGTATGCAGGGCTAAAACTTTTATGTTGAACAATCGTTTTATCAATTAATCAAAGGGCGTTTTTCTTGCATTCAAATATTGTGATCTCTGTTTTTCTTGTTTTATTTTTAACAATAAAATGGCAATGTGGTTTGTGCTTGTTTGCATATCATTTTAAGCATTAAATCATCATCATTGCAGGTTTCACATTGCAGATGACACCGCTCCATAATCATCTATGACTCGCTTTGACTTTGATAATCCGATCTTTCAAGCCGAAGAAGAGATTGAGGAAGATGAAGACCTACATGAAGAGTTAGCCAAGCTGCTGAAACAGGAAGAGAAGGTTATTCTGCCTCATCAGGAGGAAATTGAGGTCGTCAACTTGGGTACTAAGGAAGCCAGAAAGGAAGTCAGGATAGGGGCTGCATTGCAGAGTGATGTCAAGCAAAGATTGGTTGAAATGCTTCGAGAGTATAAGGATATTTTTGCATGGTCATATGAAGATATTCCTGGTCTTGACACAAATATCGTGGTTCATCACTTGCCTTTGTGTGAAGAGTGTCCACCTGTAAAGCAGAAGCTCAGGAGAACCAGACCAGACATGGCGGTAAAAATCAAAGAAGAAGTTGGACGTAGGATTTCTCGCCGTGACAAACTACCCTCCATGGGTCGCTAACATCGTGCCTGTACCTAAGAAGGATGGTAAGGTAAGGATGTGTGTTAATTATAGATACTTGAACAAGGCGGGCCCGAAGGATAATTTCCCGCTCCCCCACATTGACATACTTGTTGATAATACCGCGCAGTATTCAATGTTTTCCTTCATGGACGGTTTTTCCGGATATAATCAGATTAAAATGGCGCTGGAGGATATGGAGAAAACAAATTTTATCACACCGTGGGGGACTTTCTGTTATAAGGTAATGCCTTTTGGGTTGAAGAACGCAAGGGCAACCTATCAGCGGGCAATGGTGACCCTCTTTCATGATATGATTCATCATAAGATCGAAGTCTATGTTGATGACATGATTGCAAAGTCACAGACGGAGGAGGAACATCTGGTGAACCTTTTGAAGTTGTTTGAGAGGTTAAGGAAATTCAGGCTGAGGTTGAATCCGAACAAGTGCACTTTTGGTGTACGGTCAAGAAAGTTGCCAGGGTTCATTGTCAGTGAAAAAGGAATCGGGGTTGATCCTGCAAAAATAAAAGCAATTCAAGAAATGCCAGCGCCGAAAACATAGAAAGAGGTTCGTGGTTTCTTGGGTAGATTGGACTACATTGTTAGGTTCATATCTCATCTCACAGCCACGTGTGCACCCATGTTCAAATTGTTAAAGAAAGATCAGGCGGTCGTCTAGAATGAAAATTGCCAAAGGGCATTTGAGAAAATAAAAGGGTATTTGCAGGAACCTCCAATACTGATACATCCAGTAGCTGGAAGACCATTGATAATGTATTTAACAGTTCTTGAGAACAACATAGGTTATGTTCTCGGTCAACATGATGAGACGGGAAGAAAAGTTCACAGATTGTGAGTCTAGGCACTCAATGTTGGAAAAGACGTGTTGCGCACTTGCTTGGGATGCCAATGCCTGAGACAGTATATGCCAAATCACACAACCATGTTGATTTCGAAGATGGACTCGATTAAGTACGTCTTTGAAAAGCAAGCACTTTCGGGAAGGATTTCCAGGTGGCAGATGGTCTTGACAGAATACGACATTCAGTACGTCTCCCAGAAGGCCATTAAAGGGAGTGTTCTGTCAGAGTATCGTGCAGAGTAACCGATTGATGATTATCAACCGATGAAATTTGAATTTCCTGACGAAGACATCATGTTTCTAAAAATGAAAGACTGTGATGAGCCACTACCTGAGGAAGGTCCCGAGAAAAGCTCCCAGTGGCAAATGATTTTTAACGGTGCTGTTAACTCTTATGGCAGTGGAATTGGGGCAATCATCACGACTCCCCATGGTTCTCATATACCATTCACTGCCAGGTTTATGTTTCCCTGCACCAACAATAAAGCTGAGTATGAAGCATGTATCATGGGTGTCGCTACTGCGAAAATCGGCGCCGGCTGAACAAAAGAGTCGCCACCGTGCGTTATTTATCCCACGGGAGGGAAAGGAAACGCTCAGAGTAAACCTCGCACAACACGGGAAAGGTATGGTCGTCGCAACCAAAACCTGGATTCGGGAGTCGGTTACGCAAGGGGAAGGTATTAGCACCCCTCACGTCCGTCGTACTCGACGGGATCCACGCTTGTTTTCGGGTATGGATTGTTATTCTATCTACTCTACAGGTCAGGGGTTAAAAGAAAATAAAATGAAAATAAAAATGACTCGGCAAAGTATCGCACTTTATGCCTACGTATTCCCGTCTGGAACGAGAAATCAGAGTCAACGTAGTTCGCCTACCTACGGGAAAGGAGGGGAAGGTTGCTCGCTAGGATATCGCATCCTATGCCTACGTACTTTCATACAGCATGAAAGATCAGAGCAAACGTAGTTCGGGCCACGTACGACACAAGTCTGTCTTGATTGATTTTATTCCTTCTAAAAAAGGGTTTTTGATTAACAGTCCAAGAGGACAAAAATGACGTCTTTGATGAGTTCACATTCTTTTACGGAAGAAGTGTCTTTTATTGTGTTTGAAATCTTTATGTGTTTTTCTGTTTGTTTTGAGAAAGAAAGAGACAGAACTCTAACCTACGGTTGCGAAGGGAAACGAACTAACCTAATGTTATCATGCATGGGTTAAGACCTAGTGTCTATCATGCTCCTCTCTTGCACAGAGAGAAACAGAGATCCTACGGGATAGGCAGAAACAGAAACAATATCAGATATATATACAGTAAAACAGTAAAATGCATGGATGCAACAGCACAAGCGAGGCAAGGGAGTCCCACTCAACCTCGAACCTAGAAAACAATAGGCGAAAGTGAACTGGCTTCACTTCCAACCCAACAGGGTAAACAGCAAACAATACAGTCCAAAAAACCAATCAATACATCAAGAAATGAAATACAGCAAAAATAAACAGCCACAGCAGCTCTGAATCAACATCTGGCTTCAAGTAATCTCCAATCAGCTACAGGCTTCAACAAGCATCAGTATCCATCTTCATGACCTTCAGATAAGGGCTTTGATCATCAGTCTTCTATCTGCAATGGCTTTTCTTCAAGCTCAAACCTCCAGGATGAGGGATTAGTCACAAGAGTGAAGTGAATGAATGTTAAACAGTCAATTACCTACCAAGGGTGGTTCATCAACTGTTAACATTAAACAGAAAGTTTCCTCTCAAAAGTTCTATCTTTCAAATATATTCACTGATCCTTCCAAAGGAAGGAGGTGGATATTTGAAAGAGACTTTGAATCATAGAGAAAGGATGGATGCAGACAAGGCATTCCATGTTTGAGAAACAAGCTTTCTAATCTAGAGCTCTGCCTAGCTCCTAAACCCTAGTCTCCTCAGCAGCTGCTAGCAAGAACCTCCTCTCCAACTCTGGAAGTTGATCTTCAATCTCTGAATCTCCAATGGCTTCATCTTCACAAGTCTTCAGCTTCCCCAGGTCCCCAGACAATCCCAATACCCAAGCAAGCAAGCAATAATCCCCAGAGGGCACACCACACCAGTCAATCAGATATACAGACAGTATTAATAGCAGTAGGGGAATCCTAGCTTCTCTCTAAGGGATCTAATAACTACCCATAGCCCCTATAGTCCCATAACTAAACTAGTCAAACCCTAAGTCCTAAGGGAAAGAATCAAACTTCCTAAGTCATCACCTAAAAACCCTGATTTGTTCAAGTTGTTCAAGACTACATTAATCACCTAAAATTAATTCCTAAAAATGGGAACTAAATTGTTTCTACAAGTTCAACATCTAATCTAAACACCCTAAAAAGAATGAACAAAAAAAATGAAAGCATTTAATAGAACAAAAATTAATAAAACCATGCATGAAATGAATCTATTTAAAATGACATTTATTTAGAAAATATGGAAAAAATATGAAATAAAAATAAAAATGCAATTTTATTTAATGAAAATTTTCTACACATTCTAATGAAAATGATGTAAAAAGAATGGATTAAAAATGATTTTTTATGTATTTATTATGAATTTTTAAAATGAATGAAAAAAAACATGAAAAGAAAATAATAAAAAGAATAGAGAAATAGCCAGGGGGGTTTATTCAGCAATCACGCCCAGTTAAAATCAGGATGGGCCAAGCAGGGTGGGGTGCGCGTAGCACTTTGGTTAAGGCCCAGAAACACTCAGAATTAATGAAAAATAAAAAGAGGCGCAGGGGGTGAGAATAGGAATAGAAACACGTTCAAATTGAAGTTGGGCTTAAAACTGGGGGTGGGAATATCAACATCCACTCAGGCCCGCCCGTTTCAATTAATGAAACGGTGCGTTTGGCACCAACGCTTCCCTCCAAAAATCAGCTTGAATAAGAGCCACACGATTGCTCTCCAAGTCAAAAGTCTTGCACAAAATGGACGCACACGATTTCATCTTCCTCGTTGGATCATTCAAGAGCTAGGGTTTCTGCCATGGCTACCATGCACGAACCAAACTTCCCTCCCTCTGTTCTCACTCTACAGGTCATGAATCCACACGATGTAAACATGAAAAATGCTCAGGATCTCTCCCTCTATAATCCTATGGTCTTTGCTTGCTTTGAAACTCAACAAATCAACAAACCCGATAGCAACAACTTCTGACTCTATGAAAACACTCTGCAACTCACCATCACAATTCTCCCTCAAACTTGCACTAATCTAATCTATGCATAATGGTGATCAACCTGCGCTAACAACCTAACATTATAATGCACTAACCTAAGAGTTCTTGATCCAAACAGTTTTTACAACCTGCTAACAATTGTCACCAAACTACTCCAAATTCATCCTAATTGCTCTACTAACCTCCTACATTATATCTAAACTAATAAAATCATGCTAACCTAATTGAATCAAGCTGTTTGAATGAAAACGCACCTGATGCAAAAGCTTGAAAACAGCTATGGAAACTCGTGAATCCACCAACACCAATGCTCAGATCTTGATCAGTGAGTGAAGCTCTTGCTTCTGTATGCAACACTTGAATGAAACTTGGCTTGAATTGTGCTATCAACTTGGAATTGCAATTTTGATGTTGATGATGGAAGTGCTCGAAAATGGATTGATCTCACTTGGTTCTTGGTTGAATTCTGATCTATGATGATGAATCAGTATGATGAAGTTGATTTTGATGGTAATTGGTGAAGATTTTGAGAGATTGAAGTGAAAACACAATGAGAAAGAATGAGAGAATTTGGGAAATTCTTGGTGAAAAATGAAGCCAACCCTTGATCAATCTTCATTTCATGACTATATAGTGCTCACATGAACATTCTAGATCCATCTTACACATTCCCTTGCCTTCCAACTTTGATTCATTTTGGCTATGTTTCTTAAAATGCAAGCAACCAAGGATAACTTTGAAATCTTCCACTAAACTCAAAAAAGTGCTTGAACCATTGTCTTTAGAATGTCTTTTCCATTCAAAATCATATATTGGAAGTCTCCATTTGGACTTATAAATCTCCCAAACCATTTTTCATTTTGACTTTATTCAAATTATAAGCCATTTTAGTTCAAATTTGGACCAATCATGCAACTTCATGTTATGAGCTTTTCCAACAATTTGTGACCTTCTTTCTAGACTTAAAATCCCATTTGGAGCAAGTTTGATGTTGTAAGTTTTTCCATTTGAGGCCTCCTTGTATGAGTTTTGGACATGAGTTAAAATGACCTGTAATCCACAAATGCCCAAAATACCCTTTGCTTGCCAAGACCATAAGTTGAGTTCCACACATCATATGAAGGCATGCTATACCATTATAGAAAGCTAAGACAATGAGGAACAATTCTTATGTTGACCAAGAATTCATTTGAAATCTCCTTGAGGGGTAAAAATTGCTTGGAAGTCAAGTCACTTTCACAGACAAAATTTCAGACACCCCAGATGACCTGTAACTTGCAAGGACCATAACTTGAGTTCTATAAATCTCCTTGATGTCTTCCACCACTCAAATTAAAGGTCTTGAGATCCTCTACAAGTTTCATGTTGGCCAAGAAGCCATTTGAAGCTAGCATTTTGACTTATCTTGCTTGGAAATTTGACCTAAACTAGGGGATTTTACACAGAAACCCTAATTTAGAAACTCCTCTTCTCCTTGATTTCTCTTGAATTCTCCTTGGCATATCTCCATATCCTTCTTTATATGTCCAATGATGAACCCCACATCTCTCCAATAGCCTTGAATGCCCCTTAAGTCAGTCAATTGACCTAGGGTTGACCTAGGGTTGACCCAGATGAAACCCTAGTTGACTGCCTTCAGCTATAGCTCTTGTGCTCTCATCAATGACTTGTCTCCTTCTCCAAATGACTTTCTAAGTCTCTCATAATGTCTAGATACTCTCCATGCCTTCAACTCACAGCTCACAACCCTCTTGTTGACCCTCAGATACCCTCAGCTAGGAGATGGACTCAAGGCTTGATCTGCTGCACTCTTTGCTTTCAAATTCTTTCCTGATGACTTGAATGAGATTGGATTGGGATAATAACCTCTTGATAGGCTTCTAGAGATGAGAATAATGATTGGTCCCCTGTTGAATGACTTGCTATGCTTATGCTATGCAGATGATTAGTCTATGTACATGACTCTATATGCAAATGCTAATGACAATGAAACATAAACCAAGTGAATAAGGTTGGGCAAATTTTAGGGTGCAACAGCTGCCCCTATTCAAGCGACTTGGACCCGATTGGGTGAAGAGCCCGGAGCCTTCAGACATTCGCGGTACGAGACGGTTGAATACTAGGAACCCAGAAATTTGCCAACCGCAAAACTAAATTGCGCTCCTGCCTGGGGAACGACATTCATCATCTGAATCTGACTGTTACAGTAACCCCCTGATCTCGTGCGACTGTGCTGGGGATTGTCTTCATCGTTCTGAAGAGGATTCTGTCATAACAGATTGCTTGCTTGCCCACGTTAGGACTCTGCCTGTCGTCAATACGAAGAACTCTCAACTAAAACCTGTCCACGTTAGGACTCCACTTGCTGTTAACCCAGAAAAATCTCGGCAACTCCGCTGGGGATAATTCGTCTGCATTTCCATAAACTGAATCGTCCACGTTAGGAATAAAACTCTTCCACGTTAGGAGTAACACCTGTCCACGTTAGGAATCATTTCTTCTGTATCTGTCCACGTCAGGACTAAACCTTTCATCTTTCCTCGTCAGGAAGCAATCCTCTTTCCACATAAGGAGAACTATATCAATCTGTCCATGTAAGGACTCCAATACCACTTGACATGTCCGCGTCAGGACTCCAATCTTTCCACGTAAGGAAATCCAACTTTGGTTCTGAACCTGTCCACGTCAGGACTCAACTTTTCTTGCATCTGTCCACGTCAGGACCCCAATTTTTCCACGTAAGGAGTAAATCATTCTTCCACATTAGGAATAACTTCTTTGATCTGTCCGCGTCAGGACTAAACTCTTCCACGTCAGGAATAATCTCTTTCTTTCCACGTCAGGAATCAATCTTGATATGTCCACGTGAGGACTTATTCTTTCCACGTAAGGAATAAACTCGTCTTTCCACGTAAGGAAACCATTTTTCTTCCACGTAAGGGATGCTCTTGATATGTCCACGTGAGGACTCTGATTTTTCCACGTTAGGAATCAAACCTCTTTCCGGTTTGTCCGCGTCAGGACTACATTTTTCCACGTAAGGAATGCCATCTTAATCTGTCCACGTTAGGACGCCACTCTTTCCGCGTCAGGAATGCTGTCATTTCCACGTAAGGAATCTTCTTCTGATATATCCGCGTAAGGACTACATCGTCCACGTTAGGACCCACTTCTCCACGTTAGGAATGATAATTTCTTTGATTTGTCCACGTTAGGACTCATGCGTCTTCGACCCGCTGAGGAAATAAGACTTGTCCACGTAAGGACTCGCACCCTTGTCTAATCTGTCCCCGTCAGGACACCAACACAAAGAGTAATCACTTTTGTCAACGTCATGACCTCCCATTCCACTAATTTCGAGAACTCGAATCTGCCCACGATAGGACTAACACACCTCACCAATCCAGGGAAATAAACCTGTCCACGTTAGGACGCCCACTTCTGAAGAAAACCCGTCAATATAGGACTAAATTGTCCACGCCAGGACTTAGTTCTCCAATGATCTCCACCCACAAACTTCTTAGCACTGACGTGACAGCGACTTTGAGGCGGACTCTACTGAGGATGTCTGGAAACCAACTATCGGACGCCTGCTCTGATAACCGGCGGTGGCCTCTGCAATTCTGATTCGTGGAACCCCTGATGACGACTAATTCTGCTTGGGAATAAAGAGAAACCTATCCTGGCAACTCTGGCGGGGAAAATAAGAGACATTTGCATAAATGACTCTGTTAGAGACAAGGAGAATCTCATCATTCTAACTCTGTGGGGAATACAGCCGAAACTGACATTATCATTGAATATCTCATGCCGAGATCTTGAAAGTTTGGTAATTCATTTGAGCAAGAATTCTCTCCACCTGAACTGCTAGAGTACAGAAATTGCTTCAGCAAAATAAATGCTGGAAGGATAATGCCGACTCCGCCGGGGATAGCCAGATGCTACAGAATTATTCCAGCAAAATAAATGCTGGAAGGGTGAAGTCGACTCAGCTGGGAAATTAGGAATTCAAGCCGAGCAACTCGTTGAGGTAACCCCCTGCTGGGGAATATAACTTTACTGGGGAGTAGCAGATGTGCATAGTATGATCGGACTTTCTGCTGGAACGTGAACTGATATCACCAGTATCCTTGACGAGATAAATGACAGGTACCACCATCAACTCTGCTCTGGAGAGTCTTGATCTTCGAGTTCCACTGGAAGGAATGAAAACGCTTGCAAAGAGAATTCCGCTGGGGATGGGATGATTCTCTTGGGGAAAATTAACTGACTCCACTGGGGGAGAGTGCATGACCCTGCGGGGAAAGATGAACCTGTCTAAATACAGCCTTACGATCTTGGAATCGCCAAACTCTATTGAGGACGAATAACTTTTCTGGAGCACGTCCTTTGGATAAGCTACGGCTAGCTGGGGAATTCTATCCTTCTTCAGGAAGAACATGCATGCCCTGCGCGGGAATCAAGTCTTTCGTTATCGCAATCTTTTGATCATCTTCCTTGTATGGTTATGAAACCTGTAACAACACAAACAAGACACGACAAGCCTATGCAATCAACTCAATTCAGGTTAGTGACGTTACACTCAGTTAATTCAAAGCTTTAACAATTGTCGGCAAGGGCCAGTGATGTTATACTCATGCTAGTTTCACTAAACTTAGGCGTTTTATCATGCACAAAACAGTAAAGAACAGGCATCAAGTACTGAATAACATATTTCCATTGATTGGGCCCCTGAATGGGCGGAGTTTTTGTACACGGGATGTAACTCCTGAAAAGAGGAAGCTACGCAAAGCAAATACATAAGTATGCACAAGAAGCATGAATATTTTAACAAATTAAATTTTGTACACATGTCGGCAACGGGATGCAGATGAACACCACGAACTGATCCTCCTATGACTCATCCGACTCTAATGCTTTCCCGGTATCCCCACTTCTGAAGAGATTGTATCCGATAACTGGCTCCTCCAACATATTCTCCCGCATTGATGCTCATTGCAATATCAAATTCGGACCGCAGTCATTTGCTTTTCAAATCCCTAACTTTTGCGTGAACCGCCCTTTACGGGTTTTCAGTTCACCGGGATACCCTTTTTTGCCGAAGCCGCCCAGTGTAGGTTTTCAACTTCGCGGGTGTACATTTTTTTCAGTTTTATCCCTAACTTTTGCCCGAACCTTTCATTCTGTTTTTGGTTCGCCAGGATGCCCCATTTTGCCCGGACTCTCTTTTTTCTGTCAAGCGGGTCTATTTTAAGCAAAGTATTTTTTAACTGCGTCCGAATTCACAGGTGACGCAAAGTCTTCTCCGTCCATGGTGGACAACAACAACGCTCCTCCTGAAAAGACCTTTCTGACAACGTATGGCCCTTCGTAGTTGGGGGTCCACTTGCCCCTGTGATCTGCTTGCGGCGGGAGAATCCTTTTCAGCACCAGGTCGCCCGTCTGAAAGCTTCGCGGAAGTATCTTCTTGTCGTACGCTTTCTTCATTCGTCTTTGGTACAAACGACCGTATGCCAGAGAAGCTAGCCTCTTCTCATCCATCAAACTCAGTTGGTTCAATCTATTCGTTACCCATTCTGCCTCGTCCAGCTGAACGTCTCGCAATACCCTCAGAGAAGGGATCTCAACTTCCAATGGTAATACCGCTTCCATTCCGTATACCAACGAGAACGGAGTTGCCCCGGTTGATGTGCGTACCGTCGTACGATAACCGTGCAAAGCGAAAGGTAGCATTTCATGCCAATATTTATAGGTCACCACCATTTTCTGAACAATTTTCTTGATATTTTTATTGGCCGCTTCGACAGCGCCATTCATCTTGGGTCGGTAAGGGGAGGAGTTGTGATGTTCGATCCTGAAATTCTGACAGAGCTCCTTCATCATTTTGTTGTTCAGGTTAGAACCATTATCCGTGATTATCCGCTCGGGAATCCCATATCGGCAAATGATATCTCTTTTGATGAATCTAGCCACCACTTGCTTCGTTACATTTGCGTAAGACGCCGCTTCCACCCATTTGGTGAAATAATCGATTGCTACTAGGATGAACCGATGCCCATTAGAAGCCGTCGGCTCGATCTTTCCAATCATATCGATTCCCCACATCGAGAATGGCCATGGAGATGACATCACATTTAGAGGACTCGGAGGCACATGTATCTTGTCAGCATAGATTTGGCACTTGTGGCACTTCCTTGCGAACTTGAAACAATCAGTTTCCATCGTCAACCAAAAGTAACCTGCCCGCAGCAGCTTTCTCGTCATAGCATGTCCATCAGCATGCGTACCAAAGGCACCTTCGTGAATTTCCTCCATGAGAAGCTTTGCCTCTTTCTCGTCTACACAACGCAACAACACCAAATCGTGGTTTCTTCTGTACAAGACGCCATCCGGGTTCAAATAGAAATTGCCCGCTAATCTCCTGAGAGTCTTCTGATCCTGACTGGATGCCCCAGCCGGATACTCTTTATTCTTCAGGAAATTAAGGATATCAAAATACCACGGTTTGTCATCAGATGCTTCATCAATAGCAAATACATAAGCTGGTCTGTCCAACCGAGAGATAGTGATTTGGGGAGCTTCGTTCCAGAAGTTGACCTTGTACATGGAAGACAAAGTGGCAAGGGCGTCAGCCATTTGATTTTCTGCCCGCGGTACGTGATGCAATTCAACTTTGTCGAAGAAAGGCAACAATCTCCTTGCATAATTCATGTAATGTATCAAATTAGGCTGCCGTGTCTCCCATTCCCCTTTGATCTGATTCACCACCAGAGCTGAGTCTCCGTATACGTCTAGATGTTTGATTCGCAAATCAATGGCTTCTTCAAGCCCCATTATACAAGCTTCGTATTCGGCCTCATTGTTGGTAACGGCAAAGGTCAATCGGGCAGTAAACGGGATGTGCGACCCGTGTGGCGTAGTGATGATTGCCCCTATTCCGCTATCGTAAGCATTCACAGCTCCGTCAAATATCATCTTCCATTTGGACCCCAACTCTGGTCCCTCGTCTGGCAATGGTTCTTCACAATCCTTCATCTTTAGGTACATGATATCCTCGTCAGGAAAATCAAACCTCATCGATTGGTACTCTTCAATAGGCTGCTCCGCCAGATACTCAGACAGCACACTCCCCTTTATAGCCTTTTGCGAGACGTATTGGATATCATATTCAGTCAAGACCATCTGCCAACGGGCAATTCTACCTGACAACGCCTGCTTTTCAAACACATATTTGATAGGATCCATCTTCGAGATGAGCATGGTTGTATGATTCAGCATGTACTGCCTCAAACGCTTGGCAGCCCAGGCTAGCGCGCAACAAGTTTTCTCCAGCATTGAGTATCGAGATTCACAGTCTGTAAATTTCTTACTCAAGTAATAGATCGCATGCTCTTTTCTCCCCGTCTCGTCGTGTTGACCGAGAACACAACCCATGCTTCCCTCAAGAACCGTCAAATACATTATCAAGGGTCTCCCTGCCACTGGGGGTATCAAAATAGGAGGCTCCTGCAGATACTTCTTTATTTTATCGAACGCCTTTTGACAATTTTCGTTCCACGTTACAGCTTGATCTTTCTTCAGCAACTTGAATAATGGTTCACACGTGGCCGTTAGGTGAGATATGAACCGAGCGATGTAGTTCAACCTCCCTAAAAACCCGCGCACCTCCTTCTCTGTTTTAGGCGTCGGCATTTCTTGTATCGCTTTTATTTTAGCAGGATCAACCTCTATCCCTCTTTCTCTTACGATAAACCCCAGCAGTTTACCCGATCTCACCCCGAAGGTGCATTTGTTAGGGTTCAGCCTCAGCCTGAACTTCCTAAGCCTTTTAAACAACTTCAGCAGATTCACCAGATGCTCTTCCTCCGTCTGGGATTTGGCAATCATATCGTCAACATAAACTTCGATCTCTTTATGCATCATGTCATGGAAAAGAGTCGTCATCGCACGCTGATATGTTGCCCCAGCATTTTTCAAACCAAAGGGCATCACTTTGTAGCAAAATGTTCCCCAAGGCGTTATGAAAGTAGTCTTCTCCATATCCTCTGGCGCCATTTTAATTTGATTATAGCCTGAAAAGCCATCCATGAAGGAGAATACGGAGTACTGAGCAGTATTATCAACTAACACGTCAATGTGAGGAAGTGGAAAATCGTCTTTTGGGCTTGCTTTGTTCAAATCTCTATAATCCACGCACATTCGAACCTTGCCATCTTTCTTTGGCACTGGTACGATGTTGGCAACCCATGAGGGATATTTCGTCACAGCCAGGAAACCAGCGTCCCACTGTTTCTGCACCTCCTCTTTGATCTTCATTGCCATATCTGGTCGTGTTCTGCGAAGCTTTTGTTTGACCGGCGGGCAATCTTCTTTCAGTGGCAGACGATGCACGACCATATCAGTATCGAGCCCCGGCATATCTTCATATGACCAAGCGAATACATCATTATACTCTCGGAGCATTTCAACCAGTCTTCGCTTGATATCACTCTGCAGTGCGGCTCCGATACGAATATTTTTCTCAACCCCTTCCGACCCCAAGTTGATAATTTCGATGACCTCGTCGTGAGGCAGAATGGCTCTCTCCTCTTGCTTCACTAACCAAGACAGTTCTTCATGAACGTCGCTATCTTCGACAACCTCTTCTTCGGCCTGGAATACCGGGTGCTCGAAGTCGGGACGAGTCATAGGTGGTTCAAGGATGTCATCTGAAAATGTTATCCTGCAAAAGGAATGGTTAAGTGCTTCAAAATGCGTATAAAGCGAATAACCACGTTGCCATTTTATTGAAAAATATAAAACAAGAAAGACAGGGATTACAGTATTTGCACATGAAAAAACGCCATTTATTTAATGATTAATACGCAATGTTTATAACAACACAGCCCTAAGCAAATCCTGATGCCCCGGGCAAGACATCAGATTATTCAACAATTAATAAAGCAAAGCATTACTGTTTAAAAGTCACAGGAACAAGCTCCTGAATAGACCAATTGCACAGTCCTTGTCCTGGCGTGCTTGGCTGAATCCAGGCATCCATATCACAGTCGCTGTCTCCTTCATCAGACTCTGAAGCAGCATTGACAGTTTCATGACATACTCCACTGGCAGAGATGGTGATTGACTTTCTGAAACGGGGGGCCCCCACGGAAGGAGTTGATGACGACGGTTGGTACCCCAGCCCGAACCGGTCCATCTTCACAGGAATGTCCAGCACTTTGCCCCAGCCCTTGGCTTCTCCTGCTTCCACTAGAGCTTGAGCCTCCTTATACGATGAGACAGCTATCTCTGGCACCTTGCTCGGCCCGGGACCTTTGTCCTTGATGCGCAAACCTTCGAATGCCTGGCATGGTGTCTCGTGGATCTCCCCGTCGACTTCCACATATTTAAACGAAGATAAATGGCTGACCAGGATGTCTTCTTCTCCGCACACGGTGACTACGCTATCTCCGACCATATACTTTAACTTCTGATGCAGGGTAGACGTGACTGCCCCTGCCCCATGAATCCAGGGTCTTCCAAGCAAGCAGCTATACGCAGGCTGTATATCCATGATATAAAACTCCGTTGCAAACACTTCCGGCCCCACTTGCAGAGGCAAAGTAATCGATCCGAAGACAGTTCTCCGCGTGCCGTCAAACGCTCTGACTACCAAATCACTGGGTGTACACAAAATTCCTCGAACATCCAGCTTCATCATCGCCTTCTTGGGCAGCACATTCAAAGATGATCCGGTGTCAACCAATACGTGCGACATTACCGATCCTCTACACTCAACCGATACGTGTAATGCCATATTATGATCTCTCCCTTTCGGAGTCAAGTCAAAATCGGTAAAGCCCAGACTGTGGCCTGCATTCACGTGTGCCAATACTCCTTCTAGCTGATTTACGGAGACATCCTGGGGTACAAAAGAAGTGTCCAGGACTTTCAGCAAAGCATTCCTGTGAGCTTCCGAACACAACAGCAATGACAGGATAGATATTTTGGACGGTGTCTGCTGCAGATGCTCCACAATCTTATAATCACTTTTTCGAATTAAGCTCATGAATTCTTCTACATCCTTCGATGCTGCTTTTTTTTCACTTGCTTGCACCGGAACATTTTCAACCACTTTCCCTTTTCCTTTCGCTAGTCTTTCAGCCTCCACTTCAGGAGATATAAAGATCCTGCCGCTCCTCGTCATGCCTCCTGAACCAACAACATTATCCACAATCTCCGCTGACTGCTTGTTAACGTCAATCTTTATCCCATCACAATACACCTATAGCCCATATGACCATGGGACTGCTTTCGTGTTCTCATACGGGATTGGCCCGGCCTTAGTTATGGTAATCGGTGGTCGCTGAGCTGGTGCTGCAATAGTGATCGTCTTCCGAGGAATCGTCACTGTGGCCACATCACTCCGATTATCCGCCACTGCCCCTGCAGGCTCGTCAGTTGCCGCTCGATCAAACTGCAATATACCTTCATCAATTAAGGCCTGAATGCCTTTCTTCAAATCCTCACACCCCCCAGCTAGGGTCCAACAATCTAAGCAATACTCGTTACATCCTGGGTAAACACCTCCTTGCAACAGTCGGCTCTTTATTTCGCTCAGCGGCGTCTTTAAATCTTCAACATTCATAATCAGATTCAGACCTTCCTCCGTCAGCACGGCGTTTGCCCCATGATTGGGCATGGGTTTCTGGACTATATTTGGACCTGCCGTTCCGAAATTGATAGTCTTGTTGTCTAAGAGATCCTGCACAACGTGCTTAAAAGCATGGCAACCTTCTATATCGTGGCCCGGGGCCCCAGAATGAAACTCGCAGTGCCTGTTTGCGTCATAGCCGAACGGAGGAGCTCCCGTTATCGGCGCCAGAGTTCTTTTCTCTACCAGATTCAATCCCAACAATGTCTGCAATAAATCGGCATAGGTTGAGGGAGGTTTCTCAAACGCTCTTCTCGGTTTACTGCCCTGGAATCTTCGCTGAGCTTGCTGTGCCCCCTGCTGAGGCTGCTGCTGCTGTGGCATTGGTTGCTGCTGAATCGGTTGTTGCTGGAGTGGTTGTTGTTGATAGGGAATAGTAACACTCGACACCTGCTGCGGCTGACGATATTGACCTCGTCCCCTGCCTCGGCCTCGGCCTCGGCCTCCAAATACTGCGCTAGCTTCGCCCTGACGGCGCCCACCATAAGCTTTCCTATTACTGCCAGACGCAGTTGATTCCTCGACTTGGAACTTTCCTTGCTTAATATTACGTTCAATCTTTTCCCCCATCAGAATCAGGTCTGAAAAACTGGCCAGAGACGTATGAAACAGCATATCATGAAACAGCCCTGTGAATGTGCCGACAAACATATCATTCATTTCTTTATCTTCTACAGGAGGACGGACCCTGGCAGCCATATCGCGCCACCTTTGCGCGTACTCTTTAAAGCTCTCCCCCTTCTTCTGCGAAAGCCCGGCCAACTGGACCCGATTGGGCGCCAGGTCGCTGTTATACTTGTAATGGGCTACAAATGCCTCTGCTAATTGCTTCCATGTCTTGATATCAGTTGGCTCCAACCCCATGTACCACTCTAGGGAAGGGCCTGATAGACTATCCTGAAAGAAATGCATTAGCATTCTTTCATCAGTTGAGTATGCAGACATCTTTCTGTAATAAGCTCGTACATGCACTTTCGGACATGTGTCTCCTTTATACTTATCGAACGCAGGCGCTTTGAATTTAATTGGCACCCTCAAGCCAGGTACCAAGCCCATTGTTGCCATGTCCAATCCCACAGCACTTTGATTTAAGACTCCCTTCATCTGCTCTTCCAGCATTCTAATCTTTTGGGAATCATCCATCGGCCCTTCAAAACCTCCTCCGGAGAAGGCGTCCTCCTGCTGATCCTCTTGCCACATACCATTTCCAGCCCCGTACCCATCATAGGCATTATTACGTCCAGCTCTGATCTGATTCATCCCCGGACCTCGGCCTCTGTTGCCGTACCCTTGAACACCTCCAGCAGGACCGAAAGCCATAAATCCAGTACCGTTTCCGTTTCCAAAGCCTCCGTAACCCTGATTGACCATACCATAATCATCTTGCCCAAAGCCTTGAGCATTAAAGCCATACTTGCCAGTGTTATCGAATCCCTGATCGTTGAATCCGAACCCAGTATTGACAAAGCCATTGCCTCCTAGATTATCTCCCAAATTGACATCACCCAGCCCAGCATTATGGACAGCAGTTTCATTCCCCACTCCGACGTTACCATTCACAGTAGCGGTAGCGTTGTTGACATTAGTAGCAGGTATATTGACTACGGGCGGAGCCACTGGCGTGGGAGTGCCGTCTCCATGAGCAGTATCAACCCGGACAGACTGATGATCTTCATTACCATGACCAGCGTTTCGAGCCAACAGAGGCTGGACCATGGCCTGCAAATTCTCCTGCCCTTTTGCTATAGCTTCCATGGTCTGCATGAAGAGGGCGAGCTTCTCGCGCACATCCTGCATCTCGTTCTGCATTTGGTCCATGACTTTTCGACAATTGGAGCGTGTAGAATAGCGGTGCGGATGCTGATCTGCAATCCTGTTAAGTACCTGGTGCAAAGCAGGAAATAAGACACCATCCAAAGATTACCTGTAATGCAATATGAATATGAATGCAATGCAATGTGTCTGTGCATTAGGGAAGTTCGTTCCCCCAGTTCTAGTGCGAAGGTGCCGGTGCAGTGACTGTGTTGACAATAGGAATATCGGAGCTGAATCATAGAAAGCCTCATATATTGCAGGGAGAATCAATAAGCCCAGGGTACAATATCACTGAGAATACAAATAAGGCATGACCTCGACCAACAATCCTGGTGATGGTCAGCACTATGCAAATAAAGCATACAAGGTACTACATGAAATGATCAAATCCTCCCAAAAGTCTGGTACTCCTCTATCAACTTCTTGGTCTCCGGATGGCTTGGTCGATCAAGCAGTCCTTCGACAAGCTGGTTTCTCCTCTTAAGGACACGGCGTACGTCTTCAGCAGTTTCTTCCCATGTTGCTTCTCCGAAGCAATCTTCTAACTTTCGCTTCTGAGACACTGCTTCATCTCTGGATTTGATTGCCTTGTTCAGGGCATGCTGGACACTATACCGGGTCATCACCTCTTCCTCACACTTCTTGATGCTAGACTTCAACTTCTCTTCGAGGTCGGAGATTTGCTGCTTCAGCTTATCTTCCCTCTTCTTATTGTTGGTGAGTGTAGCATTCCAAGTCTTATTGCAAGAAGAGATCTCTCGGTGAGCGATGTCAAGCGCTTTCTTTTTGGCTTCCAGCATGTCATGGGAACTTCTGAACTCTTGCCCCAGACGTTCGCGCTTTTTCTTTTCCTCAGTCAACTCAGCCCCTAGTCTGTTTACCAGCTCGATCTGTTGCTGGAAAGCATATACGGCCTTGTTTTTCTCGCTGCGTGCCTGGGCTAACTCTTGCTCTAACCCTTCGTTAATCTTCATTAAGGCTTCTTTTTCTCTCACCACTTGCTCGTAGGCTTCCCGAGAAACAGTGGTTGGCTCTGCTACCGGAACGGGAACAAGAATTGGTGCATCTGGAAACGGCATCCTCAACTGACTTGCTCTCTCCTGAATCCAAACTCTATAAGGTGCATAGGCCTGACAGTCATTCTTTCCTAACAACGGCTTCCCTTTGCGGTTAATACGCGTCCAGGCATGTTTCAACTTGGCTAATAACTCCCCCTTCACGTCACCGGTGAAGTACAGAGATTCCCGTACTTCTTCCTCCTTTGGTGGATTCTTCAGCGCATATCCGAACTGGCGAATGAATAGAGAAGGGTTGTAATTGATACACCCTTTTCTTCCTATCAACGGCACATTAGGGTACCCAGAACAGCTGAAGATGAGCTCGGATCCCAACAGGTCTCGATCAAACCACACAATGTCTTCGGAAGATAGCCTCATCAGGCGCTCTGACCAACTGGCTGAGGTTGCACTGTCCACAAATGGTCCCTTCATGGGGAGATGACTTTTGAACCACATATTCAATAGAGGAGTACAGCAGTAAACAACTTTTCCCCTTCGGTTTTCGTTCTTGTAGTGCAATGAATGATAGAAATCTCCAATCAAGGTTGGCACTGGGTTGCCGGCAGCGAACAGATAGAAAGCGTCCAGGTCCACAAAGTTGGGCAAGTTAGGAAACAGCACAATTCCATAAATGCATAGAGCCAGAATAGCATTGAAAACCACCCAACAACCGTTCTTGGCGTACTCTTGAGCTTTGCCAACCAAGAAATCGAGAGAGAAACCTGACACCCCAAGCCAAGAAGTCAATAACAGATCTGCAGCGTTCATATGCAAGGCTTTGGCTAAGTCCTCCAACTTGGGCTCAGCAGCAGAGTGAATAAAAGGAACCTTGTTCTGCACGGGAAGCTCAGTAAACTCCACATACTCCTCAATGGTAGGTCCTAGAATGAAGTCAGCAAAAGTAAAGCATCTCAATGCGGGGTCATAGAACTGCATCAAGGTGTATAGCCCGTTCATCTCATCAGCAGTGGGCTTACAGACTAATCTCAGTAATCTCCCATGGCTCATTCTGAAGCTTCTCCTAACCTCCTCATCAGCAAGAGATATCAGACCAAGCAAAGAAGTAATATCAGGTGCAGGCAGCTTATACGCAACTGTTTTCCTTAAACCAGCCATAATCAATACTCAGAAGTCCGGGCACTAGAACTAGGGAAATGCAAATGCACCTGCAGCACAGACACACGTTAGTGAAATGCAAATGGTAATGGATATGCAGGCAATGCAATGCAAGTAACATGCAACAGGGACCAAAGCTGCAGCTGAATAGCCTAAACCCAATCAAGAAAGGTCTCAGATAGACCATCCAGAAGTCCTCAAACCCTGGTCTCAGATAGACCTAAAACAAAGCTCCAATACTGGTCTCTGACAGACCTCAAACCATAACTCCCACTTGGTCTCTGACAGACCTCAAATCTCATCTCCAATTGGTCTCTGACAGACCTAATAACACATCTCCAAATGGTCTCTGACAGACCTCAGAACCCATCTCCAAACGGTCTCTGACAGACCTCATAACTCTCCATAAATACCCAGGATCTCTGATCAAGAAATAACCGGTATCTGAAGGTCTAGTTACCTGCATAACCCCAAATCCCCTCACAGGTGGGTGGCCCTATAACTGGCACAAGGTACGGCATCCTATGCGGTCGTCGGCGTCACAGACTTTCAGGGTTGATGATACGATTCCCAGAAGGAGTGGCATCATCAAATCCTGAAGAGGCCTCACTCAGCCAACTTCCAAATGATCGGTTCCCGGAGTCGACAATCCAGCTGACCAACAACCCCTTCGACCCAAAGGGTAGAAAAAGAAGCCAACCAGAAGAACCTCGTCCGAGTGTAGATTTCATGAGACACTAATGCAAGCAAAGCCGGCACGCGCCCACTACTTTCTACGCTAATTCTAGGTGCACTCAAGCCCAGGTCCGACTTATCTCTCAATATCAGAACACCCGTCACACCCCAATACAGCAATAATAAACAATATATATAAATCTGAAAATACAAGGTTAGCAATATACAATAACTCCATACAAAATCCTCGACGGGAAAACAAGCGTTAGGATTGACTCTCTTAAAGGACGTTGGATCCCAAATGCATAATAACTATCGCAGTCCTTAGCAGCCAGGGGACGTTGGATCCCCAGCAGAGTCGCCAGCTGTCGCTACTGCGAAAATCGGCGCCGGCTGAACAGAAGAGTCGCCACCGTGCGTTATTTATCCCACGGGAGGGAAAGGAAACGCTCAGAGTAAACCTCGCACAACACGGGAAAGGTATGGTCGTCGCAACCAAAACCTGGATTCGGGAGTCGGTTACGCAAGGGGAAGGTATTAGCACCCCTCACGTCCGTCGTACTCGACGGGATCCACGCTTGTTTTCGGGTATGGATTGTTATTCTATCTACTCTACAGGTCAGGGGTTAAAAGAAAATAAAATGAAAATAAAAATGACTCGGCAAAGTATCGCACTTTATGCCTACGTATTCCCGTCTGGAACGAGAAATCAGAGTCAACGTAGTTCGCCTACCTACGGGAAAGGAGGGGAAGGTTGCTCGCTAGGATATCGCATCCTATGCCTACGTACTTTCATACAGCATGAAAGATCAGAGCAAACGTAGTTCGGGCCACGTACGACACAAGTCTGTCTTGATTGATTTTATTCCTTCTAAAAAAGGGTTTTTGATTAACAGTCCAAGAGGACAAAAATGACGTCTTTGATGAGTTCACATTCTTTTACGGAAGAAGTGTCTTTTATTGTGTTTGAAATCTTTATGTGTTTTTCTGTTTGTTTTGAGAAAGAAAGAGACAGAACTCTAACCTACGGTTGCAAAGGGAAACGAACTAACCTAATGTTATCATGCATGGGTTAAGACCTAGTGTCTATCATGCTCCTCTCTTGCACAGAGAGAAACAGAGATCCTACGGGATAGGCAGAAACAGAAACAATATCAGATATATATACAGTAAAACAGTAAAATGCATGGATGCAACAGCACAAGCGAGGCAAGGGAGTCCCACTCAACCTCGAACCTAGAAAACAATAGGCGAAAGTGAACTGGCTTCACTTCCAACCCAACAGGGTAAACAGCAAACAATACAGTCCAAAAAACCAATCAATACATCAAGAAATGAAATACAGCAAAAATAAACAGCCACAGCAGCTCTGAATCAACATCTGGCTTCAAGTAATCTCCAATCAGCTACAGGCTTCAACAAGCATCAGTATCCATCTTCATGACCTTCAGATAAGGGCTTTGATCATCAGTCTTCTATCTGCAATGGCTTTTCTTCAAGCTCAAACCTCCAGGATGAGGGATTAGTCACAAGAGTGAAGTGAATGAATGTTAAACAGTCAATTACCTACCAAGGGTGGTTCATCAACTGTTAACATTAAACAGAAAGTTTCCTCTCAAAAGTTCTATCTTTCAAATATATTCACTGATCCTTCCAAAGGAAGGAGGTGGATATTTGAAAGAGACTTTGAATCATAGAGAAAGGATGGATGCAGACAAGGCATTCCATGTTTGAGAAACAAGCTTTCTAATCTAGAGCTCTGCCTAGCTCCTAAACCCTAGTCTCCTCAGCAGCTGCTAGCAAGAACCTCCTCTCCAACTCTGGAAGTTGATCTTCAATCTCTGAATCTCCAATGGCTTCATCTTCACAAGTCTTCAGCTTCCCCAGGTCCCCAGACAATCCCAATACCCAAGCAAGCAAGCAATAATCCCCAGAGGGCACACCACACCAGTCAATCAGATATACAGACAGTATTAATAGCAGTAGGGGAATCCTAGCTTCTCTCTAAGGGATCTAATAACTACCCATAGCCCCTATAGTCCCATAACTAAACTAGTCAAACCCTAAGTCCTAAGGGAAAGAATCAAACTTCCTAAGTCATCACCTAAAAACCCTGATTTGTTCAAGTTGTTCAAGACTACATTAATCACCTAAAATTAATTCCTAAAAATGGGAACTAAATTGTTTCTACAAGTTCAACATCTAATCTAAACACCCTAAAAAGAATGAACAAAAAAAATGAAAGCATTTAATAGAACAAAAATTAATAAAACCATGCATGAAATGAATCTATTTAAAATGACATTTATTTAGAAAATATGGAAAAAATATGAAATAAAAATAAAAATGCAATTTTATTTAATGAAAATTTTCTACACATTCTAATGAAAATGATGTAAAAAGAATGGATTAAAAATGATTTTTTATGTATTTATTATGAATTTTTAAAATGAATGAAAAAAAACATGAAAAGAAAATAATAAAAAGAATAGAGAAATAGCCAGGGGGGTTTATTCAGCAATCACGCCCAGTTAAAATCAGGATGGGCCAAGCAGGGTGGGGTGCGCGTAGCACTTTGGTTAAGGCCCAGAAACACTCAGAATTAATGAAAAATAAAAAGAGGCGCAGGGGGTGAGAATAGGAATAGAAACACGTTCAAATTGAAGTTGGGCTTAAAACTGGGGGTGGGAATATCAACATCCACTCAGGCCCGCCCGTTTCAATTAATGAAACGGTGCGTTTGGCACCAACGCTTCCCTCCAAAAATCAGCTTGAATAAGAGCCACACGATTGCTCTCCAAGTCAAAAGTCTTGCACAAAATGGACGCACACGATTTCATCTTCCTCGTTGGATCATTCAAGAGCTAGGGTTTCTGCCATGGCTACCATGCACGAACCAAACTTCCCTCCCTCTGTTCTCACTCTACAGGTCATGAATCCACACGATGTAAACATGAAAAATGCTCAGGATCTCTCCCTCTATAATCCTATGGTCTTTGCTTGCTTTGAAACTCAACAAATCAACAAACCCGATAGCAACAACTTCTGACTCTATGAAAACACTCTGCAACTCACCATCACAATTCTCCCTCAAACTTGCACTAATCTAATCTATGCATAATGGTGATCAACCTGCGCTAACAACCTAACATTATAATGCACTAACCTAAGAGTTCTTGATCCAAACAGTTTTTACAACCTGCTAACAATTGTCACCAAACTACTCCAAATTCATCCTAATTGCTCTACTAACCTCCTACATTATATCTAAACTAATAAAATCATGCTAACCTAATTGAATCAAGCTGTTTGAATGAAAACGCACCTGATGCAAAAGCTTGAAAACAGCTATGGAAACTCGTGAATCCACCAACACCAATGCTCAGATCTTGATCAGTGAGTGAAGCTCTTGCTTCTGTATGCAACACTTGAATGAAACTTGGCTTGAATTGTGCTATCAACTTGGAATTGCAATTTTGATGTTGATGATGGAAGTGCTCGAAAATGGATTGATCTCACTTGGTTCTTGGTTGAATTCTGATCTATGATGATGAATCAGTATGATGAAGTTGATTTTGATGGTAATTGGTGAAGATTTTGAGAGATTGAAGTGAAAACACAATGAGAAAGAATGAGAGAATTTGGGAAATTCTTGGTGAAAAATGAAGCCAACCCTTGATCAATCTTCATTTCATGACTATATAGTGCTCACATGAACATTCTAGATCCATCTTACACATTCCCTTGCCTTCCAACTTTGATTCATTTTGGCTATGTTTCTTAAAATGCAAGCAACCAAGGATAACTTTGAAATCTTCCACTAAACTCAAAAAAGTGCTTGAACCATTGTCTTTAGAATGTCTTTTCCATTCAAAATCATATATTGGAAGTCTCCATTTGGACTTATAAATCTCCCAAACCATTTTTCATTTTGACTTTATTCAAATTATAAGCCATTTTAGTTCAAATTTGGACCAATCATGCAACTTCATGTTATGAGCTTTTCCAACAATTTGTGACCTTCTTTCTAGACTTAAAATCCCATTTGGAGCAAGTTTGATGTTGTAAGTTTTTCCATTTGAGGCCTCCTTGTATGAGTTTTGGACATGAGTTAAAATGACCTGTAATCCACAAATGCCCAAAATACCCTTTGCTTGCCAAGACCATAAGTTGAGTTCCACACATCATATGAAGGCATGCTATACCATTATAGAAAGCTAAGACAATGAGGAACAATTCTTATGTTGACCAAGAATTCATTTGAAATCTCCTTGAGGGTTAAAAATTGCTTGGAAGTCAAGTCACTTTCACAGACAAAATTTCAGACACCCCAGATGACCTGTAACTTGCAAGGACCATAACTTGAGTTCTATAAATCTCCTTGATGTCTTCCACCACTCAAATTAAAGGTCTTGAGATCCTCTACAAGTTTCATGTTGGCCAAGAAGCCATTTGAAGCTAGCATTTTGACTTATCTTGCTTGGAAATTTGACCTAAACTAGGGGATTTTACACAGAAACCCTAATTTAGAAACTCCTCTTCTCCTTGATTTCTCTTGAATTCTCCTTGGCATATCTCCATATCCTTCTTTATATGTCCAATGATGAACCCCACATCTCTCCAATAGCCTTGAATGCCCCTTAAGTCAGTCAATTGACCTAGGGTTGACCCAGATGAAACCCTAGTTGACTGCCTTCAGCTATAGCTCTTGTGCTCTCATCAATGACTTGTCTCCTTCTCCAAATGACTTTCTAAGTCTCTCATAATGTCTAGATACTCTCCATGCCTTCAACTCACAGCTCACAACCCTCTTGTTGACCCTCAGATACCCTCAGCTAGGAGATGGACTCAAGGCTTGATCTGCTGCACTCTTTGCTTTCAAATTCTTTCCTGATGACTTGAATGAGATTGGATTGGGATAATAACCTCTTGATAGGCTTATAGAGATGAGAATAATGATTGGTCCCCTGTTGAATGACTTGCTATGCTTATGCTATGCAGATGATTAGTCTATGTACATGACACTATATGCAAATGCTAATGACAATGAAACATAAACCAAGTGAATAAGGTTGGGCAAATTTTAGGGTGCAACAATGGGCAGTGAAGAAGCGATTGATTTGAGAATCAAAAACCTTGATATCTATGGTGATTCAGCTTTAGTTGTCAATCAAATTAAAGGAGAGTGGGAGACTCGGCAGCCCAATCTGATTCCTTATATGAACTATGCCAGGAGGCTGTTGCCTTTCTTTGACTGGGTGGAGTTTCATCACGTGCCAAGAGCAGAGAATCAGATGGTAGACGCTCTGGCGACGTTATCCTCAATGTACAAGGTGAACTACTGGAATGACGCTCCAAGAATAGTCATCTCACGCCTTGATAGGCCGGCATTTATGTTAGGAATAGAGGAAGCTTCTGATGGCAAGCCATGGTATTATGATATCCAGAATTTTCTCAAGAACCAAGAGTATCCTCCAGGGGTGTCGACTCGGGATAAGAAGACTTTGAGGAGGTTGTCTGGAAATTTCTATCTAAACTAAGATGGTGTACTCTACCGGAGGAATTTTGACTTGGTACTATTGAGATGCGTGGACGAGAAAGAAGCAAGTCTACTTATGGAAAAGGTCCACGAAGGTGCCTTTGGCACGCACGCTGGCGGGCATGCCATGTCTCGAAAGCTGTTATGAGCAGGGTATTATTGGTTGACCATGGAGTCTGATTGCTTTAGGTATGCAAAGAAATGTCATAAATTCCAGATTTATGCTAATAAGATTCATGTGCCACCGAGTCCTCTGAACGTCATGGCGTCTCCTTGGCCCTTTTCCATGTGGGGCATTGACATGATAGGCAAGATCGAGCCAACTGCATCAAATGGACATCGCTTCATCTTAGTGGCAATTGATTATTTCACTAAGTGGGTCAAAGCAGCTTCCTATGTGAATGTCACCAAACAAGTTGTAGCCCGGTTTATCAAGAAGGACATCATCTGTCGTTACGGAGTGCCTGAGAGACTCATTACTAATAATGGTTCGAACTTGAATAACAAGATGATGAAGGAACTGTGCCAGATTTTCAAGATTGAGCATCACAACTCTTCTCCCTATCGTCCGAAGATAAACGGCACTGTTGAGGCGGCCAACAAGAATATAAAGAAGATAGTGCAGAAGATGGTCCTGACCTATAAGGATTGGCATGAAATGTTGCCCTTTGTGTTGCATGGATATCGTACTTTGGTACGTATTTCAACTAGGGCAACTCCTTTCTCGCTAGTATATGGTATAGAAGTTGTCCTAGCATCAGAAGTCGAGATTCCTTCTTTGAGAGTTTTGGTCGACGTCAAGCTTGATGAGGCAGAATGGGTGAGAAACAGATTGAATCAGCTCAGCCTGATGGATGAGAAGAGGTTAGCGTCCATTGCGTATGGTCGTTTATATTAGAGCAGGATGAAGAAAGCTTTCGATAAGAAGGTGCATCCTTGGAGCTTTCAGGCAGGTGAGTTGATGTTGAAGAAGATTCTCCCTCCACAAACAGATCACAGGGGCAAATGGACTCCCAACTATGAAGGTACATATGTCGTGCGAAAGGTTTTCTCTGGAGGAGCCTTGCTGTTATAAACCATGGATGGTGAAGATTTCACATCCCCTGTGAATGCAAATACAGTTAGAAAATACTTTTCTTAAGGAGACCCGCTGGAAAGAAAAAAAGAATATACAGGAAAAAATGGGGCATCCCGGCGAACCACAAAAAAGAATGGGTTCGGGAAAAAATTAAGGATAAAAAGAAAAGATGTAAACTCGCAAAGTTGAAAACCTAAAAAGGCGACTTTGGCAAAAATGGGTATCCCGGTGAATTGAAAACCCGAAAGGGCGATTCAGGCAAAAGTTAGGGATTTTGGAAAAGCAAATGACTGCGGTCTGCGTATTGATCTTCAGAGTATAGTGGATTGAGGGAAGACCTGAGGGCCGTTCATCCGAATCAATTTCTTCAGAAGACGAAGCATTGGAGAAGCATCAAAGTCATGCGAGTCATAGATGGATTGATACATGGTGGTTGTCTGTGCCATATTGCCGAACTTTTGTATATTTCTGTAAATTTTTGCGCAGCTTCCTCTTTTCAGGGGTTGCATCTGTTGTAAAATCTGCCTATTTACATGCCATTTGTCAATAAAGCATATACTATTTAGTAAATTGTTGTTCTTGCTTTGGCTTTACTGTTTTGTTTGCGAAAAAACGCTCGATGTTTTGATAAATTTTTGCATACATAAACTTGCAGGCTTTGCCAATAATCATTAAAACTTTGATTTATTTGAACAATGTCACGGATGATGACCGAGATAGTTTCTATTGTGCAGGATATCTTGTTGTTTGTTCATTGTGCAGGGTCATTACCCTTGGGGCAAGTTTTTCAGAGGTGTATCCCCGGTAGGATCACCATCCCCACGGAAAGAAGGAAAGGATATGCAAGTTAAGTGCGTGGATGAATGTATATACTTATTCCCAGCAGGTTGTCTGTATGCACTTATTCCTCAGTAGTTCAAGTTTCATTTGTTCGGCGGAATAAAGTCATCCCCAGAGGGTCAAGATTGATATCCCCCAAGCAGGTCAAGTGTGTGCGCATATCCCCAGCAGATTATAGGTATGCACTCACTCCCCAGGGAGTCAGATGGGATTTCTTTCCACCAGGCAGATTTAGAACTCTTTCCCCGGTAGCGGAGCAAAGTCAGAATTTTGTTTCCCCGCAGAGTCCAAACATGTATGACTTTGTATCCCCTCAAGGTTTGATTGTTGCCGCAATCCCCAAGCAGAGATTGATGTCGTTTCCCTTATTGCTTATTCCCCAGCGAAGTCGGCAGAGTATACCTTTCCTCAGCAGAGTAGGTTCTTCCCCGCAGGTTGGAATCGTTTCTGAGAAAGTATTGGTGCTTCCCTAGCAGTTGGGATACATTTTGATGTTAATTTACTACTGAATAATCCCCGACAAGGTGGATTTGGATCTCCAGTGGTTCGGATTTATCCCCAGATGTTTGCTTCATACCCTAGAAGGTTTCAGTATTTTAGGAGGCCATTCAGGGCTGTTTTCCCCGTTAGAGCGCAGGCTAATCTCAATGTTTTTTTGTCGTTCCCCTGCAGGGTTGTTGATTTCCCCATTAGGTGGGTTTTGATTCCAACAGTTGGTTGTCTTTCTCCGGCCGGGTCGTTTGTTCCCCAGAAAAATGATATTCTGGAAGGCCATCCAGGGCATTTCCCTCAGCAAGAGTTAATTTGATTCCCAGCCAAGCGGGTTGTGTTCTCGTTAGAACAGTGTTACCCATGAAAGTTCTTTTTCAGGAGATCATCCAGGGCTTGTTTTTTCCCAGTTTAAGTCCAATCGTAATTGGCATATCCCATCTCTCCCCGACAAAGTTGGTCTTGTCTCTTCAGCATTTATTTTGCTGATTTGGTGTTGTATTTTACATTTGCGTATAGCATCCTCAGAACGTGTAGCATTTCCATTTCTTAACGAGCATTACGCTATATTCAAACACATGCATTCGGAAACATAATCCAGGTTGTTACCTCTTTGTTTTCAGGTATATCTTCAACAAGCAGTTAATTTTATTTTGCTCGCGCGATATTCAGACCCTGGTGTTGCACCCCAAAATTTGCTCAACATCTTTTACCTAGTTTATGTTTCATTGCATTATCATTTGCATAGTTCTATCATTTGCATATCATGGTATATCATTCATCCAACAAGGGATCAAGTGTGATTATTATCAAGAGAAGCCTAGCAAGAAATCTTATCCAAGCTTGAGAGGTCATCCAAGTCATCAGGAGGTGGTGGGAGGTCTTGATTAGCTGAGGACCATCAATGGGATGTGAAGCATGAGGTGTGAATATGAGATGTGTATAGAGCTCATGGAGTGCCTAGAGAGCCATGTTGGAGCTAAATCAAGTCATTGTGTCAAATGCAAGAGCCACAGTTGAAGTGCAGACAATTAAGGTTTCATCTGGATCAACCCTAGGTCAATTATGCAATTGAAGAGTATCAAAGCCTACTTTTAGGTCATGGAGTTCATGAAATGATGTGATAATACATTTGTGGTGTTGTGCCAATATCAAATCAAGAAGAATCAAGAATGTGGGAAGTTGGTAAATTAGGGTTTCAGTGCAAATTACCCTGTTTAGTTCCTAACTTCAAGGCCACATAAGTCAAGATAAAAGTTTCAAATTGATCTTTGGCCAACATGGAACTTGTAGAGTATCTCAATACCTTTAATTTGAGTACTAGAAGTCCTCCATTGGATTTATAGAACTCAAGTTATGGTTCAGACAAGTTACAAGTCCTCAGATGCCACTAAAATTTGTCTGTGAAAATCATCTGACTTCAAAGCTATTTTTGACCTAGAAAGAGGTTTCACCTGAACTTTTGGCCAACATGGAAGTTGTTCCGCATGATCTTATCTTTCTAAATTGTACTATATGTCCTCCATCTGATTTGTAGAACTCAAGTTATGAGGTTTACAAGTCAGGGGTATTTTGGGAAAGTGAGATTATAGGTCATTTTCAATCATAGGCCAAAATCTCCAACTTGCACTTGTCAAATGCAATTTTGTTCAACATGAAAGTTGCTCAAAATGGAGTATTTAGGCTAGCTAAGAGGTCATGAGGGATTGATTGAGCTCATAGCAAGAGTTGGTTTGAATTGGTTTCAAAAAGGGGAAAATTCAAATGTGTAAAGGAGGGAAAATTGACTTTTTGTACTAGATGCCTCAAACCAAGAAAATGAGTACATTTTCTGATTGGAAATCATATTCTAAGAGCATTGGCAATACCAAAATTTTGAGTGCAAGTCATATTTTGAGAGATACCATGTAGTTGCTTCACTTGTAAGTTACATATGCAAAATCATCACACAAGGCAATTCAGGCCATTCTTCCATTCCAATTTCGCTCCAAATGACATGTGCAAGGTGTGAGAACCTTCTAGAACCAATGCAAAGCTTGTAATACACGACTATCATAGTGAATTTGGATGAAAAAACCAGAAAACTCAAACCACTGTTTTGGGCTTCAATTTGGATCAAAAAGCCCATGAAACTCTTCTATATATTCATTAGAGCAAGTTCAGATCAAGGTTGAGCTTCATTTCGCGCCAGAACCAGAAAGAGCAAGTGAAATTTCACAGCTGCAACTTGAAATCGAATTCTCAGATGGGAGCCAATTCAAGCCAAATTAAAGTTTGCAAACTCATCCTCTTGGATCATTGAAGCTATCTGGAGGTTTTTGAAGCAAGCCACGAGTTCTAACTGCTTCTATTTCAAGATCTATACCAGGTTAGCATCTCTCAAAATTCAGCATGATTTAGCATGAGTTAGATAGTTTTGAACTTGTGGTTAGGATCTATAAATGACATAGATCGTTTTAGGCTTGATCTGGAAGTAATTGGTGATGTTTGAAGATGACATGTAAGATCTGTTTGGACCTGAATCTCTTGATTCATGAGGAGTTAATGCTAGATGTTTAGATCAGGATGATGTAGGCAACATGAGGATGATTTCTATACCAATAGTTTGGATTTCAGTGATGATCAAAGTTGACATGATTTCTGAAAATGGATTCGTATTTTGAAACCTAGCACGATCTAGAGGATTTTGAGTGGAGATTTGGAATCTACGTTGAAAACCGAGTGGAATTGGTGTAGAGATTGATATTTTTGGTTGCCTGAACCTGGACCCTCGCCGGAGAAGACAACCGGAGTCTTCTCCGGCCACCACCAACCACCAGCCTGGATCTCCATTATGATGACCTGAGATTTGGAGAAGATGAGTTGTAGACCACAGGATCTTCACTTGACCTTTGACTACAGCCAAGATCCAACGCACATGACTTAAAGTTGGTTTTGAATTTCTGATGGCAAAACGCTGCGTATCACTAAATGAGGTGGCATGCCCTCAGCGCTTGGATTGCTTGACCAGTCTCCAGATCCAAGGGCTCGTGTTTTATTTCAGCATTTTATTTCTTTTATTCATTTTTGTTTTATTTTAAATGCTTTATTGCTTCCAAAAATCATATTAAATCCATTCTTGATCAGAAAATTATTTTAAAAATACCTCCATGATCTTGAGAGAATTTGTGATTTTCTGAAATCAATAAAAGGTAATTCCATGCATTTTTCAATTTTATTTGATTTTTCACATTTTATTGTGTTCTCTATTTTTGCATAATTCTTCATCTCTTTTGCTGAATTTTGTTCTTCCAATAGGTGATGAGTTTGGCTTTGATTTTTTAGTATGTGTTAGGGTAGACATGTATGTTCCCTTAGAATTTTTAGTGGAGTTTTAGAACAAAATTAGGTTCTGTTTTTGGTGTTGAGATTAGAACCTTCCCAAACTTGTGGATCCCCTTGACCTATTTCACTTTAGGAATTGTTTAGATAACTTAGAAGTTGATTTAGGCTTCAATCTTTTTAAATTAGGTTGTTCAAACATGTATGTTCCCCTAGGAATTTTATTAGAATTTTTAAACTTCATTTTCTATTTTAGTTGTATTTTGCAATTTTCTTGTGTTTGTGAATTCCTCTCTTGAGTGCTTTGGTTTGTTTGGCTTGGTTGGCTGCTTTGGAGCTGGTTTAAGCTTGAGTTCTTTTTGGTGGAGGTTCTGGATTCATTGAAGATGCTTGGGATTGTAGATTGGAGCTTGGAGTTGAAGTCTTTTCCTCTTGTGGAGCTTTTGTTTAGGAGCTTAGGAAATTAGGGTTTTAGGATGTGCTTTAGACCTAGTTTTGATTCTTTCTTCAAACATGGAGTGCATTGTTTGCCTCAATTCTATCCAATGACATAAAGTCCTCCTTGGGAAGCTCCATCTCTCATTAGGAGGGATGAGTGGTATGCCCAAGTGAGTAGAACTTTGAGGATACCTTTCATTTACAATGTTGAGTTCTTAGTGATTTCCTTTGGTTGTCATTGAGTTTCTTAACATTCTAACTTGATCTTGATGATTAATCCTTCTCTTGGAGTGTGCTTGTTGGAGCTTGAAGATTGATGAAGCTTGAAGATAGAAGTTTGCTTAAAGATGAAGCCCTTGCTGTCAACTTTGCTGTCTTTTCAACTGTGCTGTTTAGAGCTTGATGTTGCTGTTTGCTGTAGGAGTTAGTTACTGCTGCTTGGGCTGCCTCCTCTGTGTCTTTTGTTTTTCTCTGTATTGTCTGTTTGCTTGTGTTGATTACCTCTAGGTTTGAGGTTGAGCTGGTCTCCTCTTGCCTGTTGTCTTCTACCTTGCCTCTCTTATATTGCTGCATTGCATGCATTTTACTGTTTACTGTAATTGCTTGCTTGTCTTTTGTTGTTTATCCCCTAGGATCTCTAATTTCCTCTGTGCAAGAGGAAATTATGACAGACATTAGGTTTTGACCCATGCATGACAACATTAGGATAGTTTCCCTTTCAATCATAGGCTTTTTAGAGCGTCTTTCTCCTCTCATCTCAAAACAATTCAAAAACACAGTAATAAAAAGGTTGCTGGAGGGTCACTCTTCAGTAATCTGGTTGCTTAGTATGGTACCCTTAGGGTGACATGCGACGTAGTCACTCTCAGATCACAAGTCTTTAGTGCAGTACAAGTTGCAAACAAACTAAAAAACAGTTCTTTCGTAAAAAAACTCAAACAAACATTTAAACTCTGTTTTTGTCCTCTTGGACCTTTAATCAGGAAAACCCTTTTCAGAAGGAGATAAAAAACTGTCAGACAAGCTTGTGTCTTCCGTAGCCCAAACTACGTTTGCTCTGATCTTTCATGCTGTATGAAAGTACGTAGGCATAGGATGCGATATCCTAGCGAGCAACCTTCCCCTCCTTTCCCGTAGGTAGGCGAACTACGTTGACTATGATTTCTCGTTCCAGACGGGAATACGTAGGCATAAAGTGCGATACTTTGCCGAGTCATTTTATTTTCTTTTAACCCAGACCTGTAGAGTAGATAGAATAAAAAACCCTTAGATAGAAAACAAGCGTGGTTCCCGTCGAGTACGAAGGACGTGAAGGGTGCTAATACCTTCCCCTTGCGTAACCGACTCCCGAATCCAGGATTTGGTTGCGATGACCATTCCTTTCCCTGTTTGCGTTAGGTTTACTCTGAGCGTTTCCTTTCCCTCTTGTGGGATAAATAACGCACGGTGACGACTTTTCTGTCATAGCCGACGCCGATTTTCGCAGTAGCGACAGCTGGCGACTCTGCTGGGGACATCCGGTTCCCTATGCGAGTCAATCCTAGCACTTGTTTTCCCATCTGGGGTTTTGTATGTATTTACCTTTCTGCCTTTACTTTCAGTACTCTATTATTGTTGTTATGCTGGGAAGAGGGTTAGATTGAGAGATAAGTCGGACCTGGGCTTGAGTTTGCACATAGACTTAGAAGTAGAGAGTAGTGGTTAGCCTGCTTGCTTAGCTCGCACCAGCTAGCCGCGAAATCTGCGCTCGGACGAGATTCTCTTTGATGCTTCTTTCCTGGCCCTTAGGGCTTGACAGGTTGTCTAACCCGAGGATTGTCAACTCTGGGGACCTATCAATTGGGATTCAGCTAAGTGAGGTCGCTTCAAGGGATGATGATGCCACACCTTCTGGGTATCGTATCATCGCTCTTGAAAGTCTGTGACGTTGAACCCGCATAGGATGTCGTACCTCGTCTGCGAGTTAAGTACATACCTGTGAGGGGTAGGTAGGTCTATTTGCAGGAAACCTTTGACCTCAGAGTACCTGGTTTATCTCTGTCGGTGAGATGTGGTTACAGGGTTCTTTTGAGTGGTTGGTTTGGTTTGAGGCGAAGATTTGATGGTTCTCAGGCTTCAGTACAGAGCAGCACAGTTCATCAGCATTGCACTTGATCTCCTGTTTGCATATGCATGTGCATTTTCATGTTTGCATTTCATTAACGTGTATTTATGTTGCAGGTGTGATTATTCCTCTCTGATTCTAGTGTATCTTCTGGCCAGACATGGAGTCAAGGAAGAGGACAGTTGCTTACCGGTTGCATTCGCCAGATATCAGTTCCTTGCTGGGATTAGTTGCTCTAGCAGATGAGAGAGTGAGGGTTGAGTTCAGAGTATCTTATGGGAGATTACTTAGTTTGTTGTACAGACCTTCAGCATTTGATACGACTGGGGTGTATACATTGATGCAGTTTTATGAGCCTCAGCTGAGATGCTTCCTGTTCCTCGACTATATTCTGGCACCCACTTTGGAGGAGTATTCTGTTATGTTGGGAGTTCCTGTGTTAGACCAGATGCCCTTTATACATGTTGATGCTGAGCCCGAGTTAACTACACTTGCTGAGATTGCCAGTTTAGATGCTTCTGAGTTCCCTGGAGGTTTGGTCAAGCTGAACGGAGCTTATGGTTTTCACCTGTCTGTCCTGGTTGAGAAGGCTACACAGTGCGCGAAGAGTGGATGTTGGGTTGCCTTCAGTGCCATTCTAGCTATCTGCATCTATGGGATTGTCTTGTTTCCCAATGTGCCAGATTTTGTTGACTCAGATGCCTTCTTGATTCTTGCCTCGAAGAATCCAGTTCCTACTCTCTTGGGCGATGTTTATCATTCTATTCACTATAAGAATGAGAAACGTCGTGGCAAGAATGTTTCTTGTTGTCTTCCTCTCTTGTACAAGTGGTTCCAGGGACATCTTCAGACAGGACCTTTTGCTGATGTTGTTGATACTTTGGATTGGTCTTCCTGGTTGATGGGGTGTCTGCTAAGAACATCATTTGGTTTGATCGGAGCATGCTTGGCATTGGCATTGTATATAGTTGCAGTGGCTTTCCGAATGTCCCTTTGATTGGACGGAAAGGCTGTATCAACTATAACCCTTCTCTGTTGGTGAGACAGTTTGGTTATGCCTTGAGAGATGCTCCTATTGAGGTTGAGATACAGGAATCTCTGTATCTCACGAGCTTATTAGAAGAGGTTGTTTTGATCAGGTTGAGACATGCATGGGCTAACATCCATAGGAGAGGGAAAGCTTTGCTTGGTAAGAGCAACAGCAAAGCTTATGATCCTTATTTGGCTTGGATCCATGAGAGAGCTAAGATTTCCTTGATGCCATATCTTGCTGTGGAACCTTTGTATCTTCCAGTGATTGAGGTACCTACTTCGGTAGAGATTGAGAAGTATAACAAATTGTTGGCTGAAAACGAAGAATTGAAGAAAGCCAATGATGAGTTAGAGAAAGAGGTCTTCCAGTTGTGTCATGAGAAGAATAAAGCTACCTTCACAGTGAAGGAACAGACTGAGTTGATTAATAGGTTGGGTTCAGGTTTGACTGAAGAGACCAACAAGAGGGAAAAAGTGGGAGTAGCCTTGAACGGTGTTAGCAAGGTGCTTGCTTCCAAGAAGGAACTCTTAAACAAAGCTTATTCCTGACTCGGAAATTGGGAAACATTGTGGAATACCACGCTTACCAAGCGGAAGGAGCTTAAGGATGAGTTGAAGCTACAGATTGCCATGCTAGAGGCGTAGATTAGAGCCCAGGATGCGAAGATTGCTGAAGAGACATCACTTAGGAGCGCTGTTGAGCTTAGATTGAGTGACCTTGGCAAGGAGCTGAGAGGTTGTGATTTGAAGGCCGGCTTTAAGAGATGCAGACTCGATGAGTGTTCTGGTGAAGGAACCTGCAAGGACGACACCAAAAAGCTGAGATACACTGTTGAGTGACATGCATTATTGATACAAGAGCTAATCTCCAGACTAGGTCATTCGGAGACGTTGAGGATATTGGAAGATGTCAGAGCGTGTCATTTGGCCTGATTTATCTTTGATTTACTTTTGTTATCTGTACTTGTATTTTGACCATCGCCAGGCTTGTTGGCCGAGGTCTCTTCAGTGGTATTCA
This sequence comes from Lathyrus sativus, assembly GCA_963859935.3. NCBI lineage: Eukaryota > Viridiplantae > Streptophyta > Magnoliopsida > Fabales > Fabaceae > Lathyrus > Lathyrus sativus. The sequence continues at coordinate 344,882,832 of OZ012735.1, read as the reverse complement.
GTTGTATTCTTGTACTTTGCCTCTTGGCATTTGTTTATATATGAGGATTTCCTGATTCCTTGCTTGCTTGATTGGGACTCCATTGTCGTGATGGCCTTCTCTCTGAAACTAGAATCGGAGGGGGGGGGAATATAACTTGTGGCATACTTATACATTTGCATCTGCATACCCATATTGCATGACCGGTATTTTTTGAATCTGTATCTTATTTCCTGCATCTCACAGGTTTCAGGATTGACAACCAGAGAACGCATCGTTATTCTACCAGGAACAACTGCAAGAGAATCATGGATCAAGTTCAAGTTGAGATGCAGGAAATTCGTGAGAAGTTGGCACTTTTCATGCAAGCAATGGAAACTGTGGTCAAGGGCCAGGAGAATCTCCAGATTCTGGTGCAACCGCTGCTGGTGCGGGCGAATGGAAATACTGATTATCACTCTGTTGGAACTCCGCGCAGGGAGGATGGGATACCTACAGTGGTCGTTCCCACAAGTGGTGGAGTTGGTGCTGGTGAGGGCAATGGCAATGGAAATACTGGCGCTGGTGCTGGTAATGGTAACACTGGTATTGGTAACACTGGTACTGGAAACGCTGGAAATGGTGATGGGAATGTTATTAACGATACTGGCAATGCTGGAGATGCTAATCAAGGGTTTGGTGACAACCATGGTTTTGGAAACAATAACCAAGGGTTTGGAATTGGTAATCATGATGGTAATTTTGGTTTCAACAATCAAGGCTTTGGCTACGATGGCTATGGTAACAACAATCAAGGGTATGGATATGGTGATGTTGGCATTGGTAACATGAACAGCAACGGTGCTGGGATGGTGCCTTTCAACACTGGTTATGGACTAGGTGGGGTCAACCAAGGATTCGGTAACAGAGGACGGGGTCCTATTTTCAATCAATAGGGATATGGCCATAACGCTGGTTACGAGGGATATGGCAATGAGAATCTGAACTGGGGCGAGGATCGCCACGAAGATACCTTCTCCGGACAAGGCGTGGGATTTGAAAGGCCTAATGATAATGATAGGAGGTTCAAAATGCTGGAAGAGCAGATCAAAGGGATAGCCAATCAGAACATTGTTGGGTTAGATATGACTACTATGGGACTAGTGCCTGGGCTGAGGGTGCCTTTGAAATTCAAAGCTCCAACATTTGACAAGTATACGGGGGATACATGCCCTAGAGTTCATGTACGTTCTTATTACAGAAGAATGTCTGCATACTCTGACGACGAGAAAATGCTTATGCATTTCTTTCAAGACAGTTTATCGGGACCATCGCTGGAATGATACATGGGACTGGAGCCCACCCAAATAAGAAGCTGGAAAGAATTGGCTGATGCTTTTGTTAAACATTACCAATATAATAGTGACTTGGCGCAAAACAGGGTTCAGCTGCAGAGTTTGTCTCAGAAGAATGGTGAGAGCTTCAAGGAGTATGTGCAGTGCTGGCGTGATATTGCGGCTAGGGTTCATCCCCCTTTGGTTGAAAGAGAGTTGATTGATATGTTTATTGGAACATTCTCTAGAATGTATTACGACAAATTGCTCAATGTCTCGATGGGTAGTTTCTCCTACATGATTCTCATGGGAGAACGGATTGAAAACGAAATTAAGATTGGGAAGATTGAGGCAGGTGAATCCACCGCAGCTGGAGGTGCAAGGAAAGCCTTTGGTGGAAAGAGACAAGGCGACGCCAGTGCGGTATATGGTGGTCGAGGTCGTGGAAGAGGTAGGAATCAGTATCAGCCACAGCAAGTTGCTAGTGTTACTATCCCGATACCTCAGCAAAAACAACAATAACAACAACAACAGCAACGACAACAACAACCGCAGCAACAGAGAATGCACCCTGCTCAGCGTAGAATTCAAGAGGGTAGGCCAAAGAGAGTATTTGAAGCACCTCCTTCAACTTATGCCGAACTTCTTCAAATGCTGTTGGGTTTGAATTTGGTTGAAAAGAGAATGATGGCCCCGTTGACGGGCACTCCTCCATTTGGTTTTGCGCTGGTAAACATTGTGATTTTCATTCTGGGGCGCCTGGACATGATATTGAAGTTTGCCATGCTTTCAAACATAAGGTTCTAGATCTGCTTGATAGTAAGGCCATTAACTTTGGTCAGGATGGTCCCAATATTGTACAACAACCCATGCCGAATCATGGAGCGAATGCTATCATAATGGAAGAGAATTTGAACTTGGTTATGGATGTGAATGAATTGAAGACACCGTTGAGTTGTGTTAAAAGCAGATTGTTGAAAGGGGGTGTATTCCCCGGATGTGACGAATATTGTCTGGATTGCTGGACCCAACCAGAGGGTTGCGCTGATTTGAAAAGAGGTATCCAAGCCATGATGGATAAGGGGATTTTGCAATTTGATCGGACCGCTGTTGAAAAGCCTGTTGAGGCATTGTTTGAAAAGCAGGATGAGATTGCAACTATTACAATCCGAAGGAAGACTATTACGATATCGGCGCCCGCCAAGCAGCCGACTATCACAATAACAAAAGCAGGACCCGTTCCTTTTGAGAGTACAAAAGCTGTTCCATGGACGTATGAGTTAGAAGCGTACTGTAACGGAGAATAGATTGAGGTGAATAGCCGGCCGGCAGGGGCAGTTGGCAATGTTGTTGGAACGGGAGGCATGACCCGTAGTGGAAGAATCTTCACCGCACGTGAAGTTGAAGCAGAGAAGATTGCTAGAGGCAAAGCCAAGGTGAATGAAAGTGGACCATCCCAGTTGAAACAGAAAGACACGTCGCTCAAGGACGTAGAAGAGTTCATGAGGCTAATTCGCAAGAGCGATTATAAGATTGTTGAGCACTTACAACAGACACCCTCAAAAATTTCAATCCTATCTTTGTTGCTTTGTTCTGAGGCTCATCGAAATGCTTTGTTGAAGATATTGGACACGTCATTTGTACCTCAGGAGGTTTCTGTCAACCAGCTAGAGGGGATACTGGCGCATGTCAATGCTGGACATAGTTTGGGTTTCACTGATTTTGATCTAACACCCAGAGGCTGAGAGCATAATATGGCTTTGCACATATCGGTAGAATGCCGGGGCACCGTAATGTCGCACGTTCTTGTAGATACCGGATCATCTCTGAATGTATTGCCTAAGAAGGCTATGATGAAGTTGGATATCCGGGGAATTATTTGCACGCCAAGTGACTTGGTTGTGAGGGCGTTTGATGGAACGAGAAGGTCGGTCTTTGGATCAATAACGTTGCCGTTGCAGGTCGGGACGAAAATATTTGACACTGAATTTTATATCATGGATATTCATCCAGCTTATAGCTGTTTACTTGGGCATCCATGGATACCCTCTGCAGGGGCTGTGACGTCCACGCTGCATCAGAAGCTTATGTTTGAAGCCGATGGTGGCATCATTACTATTTGTGGGGAAGAGGACATCTTGGTCAGTCATCTCTCATCATTCAAGTACGTTGAAGTGGATGGAGATATCCACGAAACGCCCTGCCAAGCCTTCGAAAGGTTGCAAATCAAAGACAAGTCCAGTGTTCCCAGCAAAGTGCCAGAGGTTGCTGTGGCTTCGTACAAAGACGCTCAAGCATTGGTTCAGACTAGTGAGACCAAGGGTTAGGGTTAAGTGCTGGAAATTCCTGTCAAGATGGACAAGTTTGGACTAGGGTATCGCCCAACATCAGCATCTTCTTCACAGAAAGCACCCAAGTTCAAAGGACCGGTGGTGATTACTCCAAAGGGAGTCTGCTTTGAGACGATTAATGTTGTTTCCGACTCTGAGGACGGAGATAGTGATTGCGATATGGACGCGTGGATCAAGCCTAACGTGCCAGGACAAAGTCTCTGCAACTGGTCCATCCGGGAAATTGTCCCAGTGACTACAAAACAATAATGATTTGTTTTTTTGATTATTGTATAATCCTGTGTCCTACCCGGGGCATAGTGATTTTGTTTTAGGGCCACCTGCTTATGTGTATGCACTGTTTAATCATTGAATAAAGGCGTTTTTCTCATACAAATTTTGTGTTCCCTGTTGTTCCTGTTTTTATTTTAACAATAAATGGCAACGTGGTTATGAGCTTTGTTTGCACTCATTTGAAGCATTTAACCATTTCCTTTGCAGGATTCATATTTCAGATGACACCGAACACGAACTTCCTATGACTCGTTTTGACTTCGAGCACCCGGTATTTCAAGTTGAGGAAGAGACTGTTGAGGATAGCGACTTGCCAGAAGAGCTGACTCGACTGTTGAAACAGGAAGAAAGAATCATTCTGCCTCATCAGGAAGAGATTGAGATTATCAACATGGGGTCCGAGGGAGTTGTCAGGAACATCCGGATAGGGGCTGCACTGCAAAGCGAAATCAAGCAAAGTCTAATTGAGATGTTGCAAGAGTACAGTGATATCTTTGCTTGGTCGTACGAGGATATGCCAGGATTGGATACTGACATGGTTGTTCATCGTCTGCCATTGCGAGAAGAATGTCCACCTGTTAAGCAGAAACTCAGAAGAACCAGACCAGATATGTCTGTGAAGATTAAGGAGGAAGTTCAGAAACAGTGGGATGCTGGTTTCCTTGTTGTTACAACTTATCCCTCATGGGTCGCCAATATAGTGTCGGTACCAAAGAAAGACGGTAAGGTACGGATGTGCATAGACTATCGTGATTTGAATAGGGCGAGCCCAAAGGACGACTTTCCGCTTCCTCATATCGATGTGCTGGTCGATAACACTACTCAATTCTCCATGTTCTCCTTCATGGATGGCTTCTCGGGTTATAATCAGATAAAAATGGCGCCAGAAGAAATGGAGAAAACAACCTTCATTACCCCATGGGGAACAGTTTGCTACAAAGTGATGCCCTTTGGTTTGAAGAACGCTGGGGAATATATCAACGTGCTATGACGACGCTCTTTCATGACATGATGCATAAAGAGATTGAGGTTTATGTTGATGATATGATTGCCAAGTCCCAGACAGAGGAAGAGCATTTGGTTAATCTGCTAAAATTGTTCAAGAGGCTTAGGAAATTCAGGCTGAGGCTGAATCCTAACAAGTGCACCTTCGGGGTGAGATCCAGTAAACTATTGGGGTTTATTGTGAGCGAAAAAGGAATTGAGGTTGATCCTGCTAAGATAAAAGCAATACAAGAAATGCCAACGCCTAAAACAGAAAAAGAAGTGCGTGGGTTTTTAGGGAGGTTGAACTACATTGCTCGGTTCATATCTCACCTAACTGCTACATTCGAGCCATTATTCAAATTGTTGAAAAAGAATCAGGCTATGACCTGGAATGAAGATTGTCAAAGGGCGTTTGAAAAAATAAAAGAATATTTGCAGGAACCTCCAATATTGATACCCCAAGTAGCCGGGAGACCATTGATTATGTATTTGACGGTTCTTGAGGAAATTATGGGTTGTGTTCTCGGTCAGCAAGACGAGACTAGACGTAAAGAGCATGCAATTTACTACTTGAGTAAAAAGTTCACAGATTGTGAATCCCGTTACTCAATGCTCGAAAAGACGTGTTGTGCGCTAGCCTGGGCTGCCAAGCGTTTGAGACAGTACATGTTAAACCATACAACCATGCTAATTTCAAAGATGGATCCGATCAAATACGTATTTGAAAAGCAAGCACTCTCCGGGAGGATTGCTCAATGGCAGATGGTGCTGACAGAATATGATATTCAATATGTTTCTCAAAAGGCTATCAAAGGTAGTGTTCTGTCAGAGTACCTAGCGGAGCAGCCAATTGAAGATTATCAACCAATGAGGTTTGATTTTCCGGATGAGGATATCATGTACTTGAAAATGAAAGATTGTGAGGAGCCATTGCCGGATGAAGGTCCAGAGTTGGGTTCCAAATGGCAGTTGATATTCGATGGCGCTGTTAACTCCTACGGTAGTGGAATAGGGGCAATTATCACTACTCCTCAAGGGATGCACATTCCCTTTACTGCCAGATTGACCTTTCCAGTTACCAATAATGAGGCTGAATATGAGGCGTGCATCATGGGTCTTGAGGAGGCTATTGATTTGAGAATCAAATATCTTGATGTATACGGGGACTCTGCTCTAGTGGTCAACCAGATTAAAGGAGAATGGGAGACTCGGCAGCCCAATCTGATACCCTATATGAATTATGCAAGGAGATTGTTGCCTTTCTTTGACAAAGTAGAATTGCATCACGTGCCACGAGCAGAAAATCAGATGGCCGACGCTCTTGCGATGTTGTCTTCAATGTATAAAGTTAACTTCTGGAATGAGGCTTTCAAGATTGTTATCTCTCGCCTTGATAGGCCCGCCTTCATATTCGCCATTGAGGAAACATCCGATGGAAAACCGTGGTATTCCGATATCCAGAATTTCCTGAAGAACCAAGAGTATCCGGCTGGGGCGTCCAGTCGAGATCAGAAGACTCTTAGGAGATTGGCTGGCAATTTCTATTTGAACCCAGATGGCGTCCTGTACAAGAGAAACCACGACTTGGTGTTGTTGCGATGTGTGGACGAGAAAGAGGCTAGGTTGCTCATGGAAGAGATCCATGAAGGTACATTTGGTACGCATGCTGGTGGACATGCAATGACGAGAAAACTGTTACGGGCAGGTTACTATTGGCTAACGATGGAAACAAATTGTTTCAAGTTCGCGAAGCGGTGTCATAAATGTCAAATTTATGCGGACAAAATTCATGTGCCTCCGAGCCCTTTGAATGTTATGTCGTCACCGTGGCCTTTATCGATGTGGAGAATTGATATGATTGGCAAGATTGAGCCCACGACATCAAACAGACACCGGTTCATTTTGGTAGCTATTGATTACTTCACCAAATGGGTGGAAGCAGCGTCATATGCTAATGTCACCAAACAAGTGGTAGCCATATTTATCAAAAGAGATATTATCTGCAGATATGGAATCCCAGAGCGGATTATCACCGACAACAGCTCAAACTTGAATAACAAGATGATGAAAGAGCTGTGTCAGAATTTCAAGATCGAGTATCACAACTCTTCCCCTTATCGGCCCAAGATGAATAGCGTTGTCGAAGCGGCCAATAAGAACATAAAGAAGATTGTTCAGAAGATGGTTGTGACTTACAAGGACTGGCATGAGATGTTGCCTTTCGCTTTGCACGGTTATCGTACGATGGTACGCACGTCAACCGGGGCAACCCCTTTCTCATTGGTGTATGGCATGGAGGCAGTGTTACCATTGGAGGTTGAGATTCCTTCTTTGAGGGTTTTACGCGATGTCCAACTTGATGAGGTAGAATTGGTAAAAGATAGACTGAACCAGCTCAGTTTAATGGATGAGAAGAGACTGGCTTCTCTCGCATATGGTCGGTTGTATCAGAGTCGGATGAAGAAATCTTACGATAAGAAGGTATGCCCTCGAAGCTTTCAGACGGGCGATCTTGTGCTGAAAAAGATTCTCCCACCACAATCGGATCACAGGGGCAAATGGACTCCCAATTACGAGGGTCCATATGTCGTTAGAAAGGTTTTCTCTGGAGGAGCCTTGTTGTTATCCACCATGGATGGTGAGGACTTTACGTCTCCTATGAATTCGGACGCAGTTAAAAAATACCTTGCTTAAAGTGACCCGCTGGACAGAAAAAAGAGAGTCCAGGCAAAAACGGGGCATCCCGGCGAACCATAAAAAAGGAATAAAAGGTTCGGGCAAAAGTTAGGGATAAAATTGAAAAATGTACACCCGCGAAGTCGAAAACCTGAAAAGGGCGACTTCGGCAAAAAAGGGTATCCCGTTGAATTGAAAACCTGCAAGGGGCGATTCATGCAAAAGTTAGGGATTTGAAAAAGCAAATGACTGTGGTCCGAGTTTGATACTGCATTGCTTAGTGGTTTGGGAATACCTGAGGGTCGTTCATCTAAAACAATCTCTTCCAAAGATCGAGTACCGGGAAAGCACCAGAGTCGAGCGAGTCATAGGAGGATCAGCTCATGGTGCTTGTCTGTACCACGTTGCCGACATGTATATGAAATTTGTTTTGTATCTTTCTTTGTGCTTCTTGTGCATATATTGTATTTTGCTTGTGCGTAACTTCCTCTTTTCAGGAGTTACGTCCAGTGTACAAAGCCTTGCCTATTTACAGGCTCATTCAATAAAGCATGTTATTCAGTACTTGATGCTTGTTCTTTACTGTTTTGTTTGTGAAAAACGCTTATGTTTTTGATGAACTTGCACTTGCATAAACTTGCTGGCCCTTGACAATAATTGTTAAAACTTCGAATTGAATGAATGAATGTCACGGATATTAACTCTGATAGATTTTGTTGTGTAGATTTGTTTTGTCTCATTTGTGTTTTGCAGGGTCCTTACCTTTGAAGCAAACAGTCAAGAATTGTATTCCCCAGCCAAAGTCTCTTGACGTAGAGCCTGACTTCAGTTGATGTCGTTCCTTAGCAAGTCGTATCTTATCCTAGAGAGTGGAGACGACGCTTATTCCTACAGATGTGGAATCGTCCTCCCCGAAAGAGTATCACCAGGAATGTCGCCTGAAGAGTATCCTCATTGAAGTTGTCCATAGGATATCCTCAGCAGGTCAAAATCAATGTCCCCGGCAGAGGACGCCTCCCCAGAGGATGGTTATTCCCGTCCCCGCAGGTTGTCATTCTTTCGTCAGGATGATTTATCCTCAGCAGAGTTTGTAGCTCTGAGTTTGTAGACTGTGTCCCGACAGTGTAGTTCTTCCCCCAGAAGGGTCGCATCTTTCCCCAGCAGGGTGTGTGTTTTCTTCCCAAATGTCTGATCTCTCCCTAGCAGAGTTGGTTGTTGTTTCCATCATTTATTTTGCCAGAATACTTTGTGATACCTGTTCATCCCCAGCGGAGTTGGTTTTGTTCTTAGCCATTTCATACCAGAGTGTTTCTCAGCAGGATCGTTAACATTTGCATATATCATCATATTTGCATCTACCCACATGCGTAGCATTTCCATGTCGAATGGAGCATTACGCAATTGTCAAACATACGCATTTTGAAACATAAGCCAGGTTGGTTAACCTTCTGTTTTCAAGTGTTGTTTTCCCTGCAGGTGGAAGGAGCTCTTGCTCAGATTAATTACTAGATAAGCAAGGTCTCGGCGTGAGACGTGTAATGATAATGTTCGTTTTGTCATTATTCCCCACAGAGTTGCTTGGTTAAGTTTCTCTTACCCCTCCAGCGGAGTATTTCTTCAAAATTGTTGTTATAACAGTATCAAAAGATTCCGTGAATCAATTTTTGTAAGTTGCCGCCTATGTCGAAGTAGGTGTCTGGCAGTTTGGGTTCAGAAAATCCCCAGTAGAGTCCTTCTCAGATTTACTGCCATGTCCACGCTAAAAGTTTGAAGATTGGACAAGTATTTTGTTACCCATTTGATTGATGGAGTTAGCTACTGCAAAGATAGGCAGAGAAGCTGTATTCAGAATTATTTTCCTGTATCGGACAGAGTTATTTCCTGTAGTGGTGACAGAGTTATTTTCCTGTATCAGGCAGAGTTATTTCCCGTAGCGGTGACGGAGTTATTTTCCCGTAGTGGTGACGAAGTCATTTTCCTATATTATTGATAGAGTTATTTTCCTGTATTTGGCAAAGTTATTTCCCATAGCGGTGACAGAGTTATTTCCCGTAGTGGTGACGGAGTTATTTTCCTGTATTTGGCAGAGTTATTTCCCGTAGTGGTGACAGAGTTATTTTCCTGTATCGGGCAGAGTTATTTCCCGTAGCGGTGACGGAGTTATTTTCCCGTAATGGACGGAGTTATTTTCCTGTATCGGGCAGAGTTATTTCCCGTAGCGGTGACGGAGTTATTTTCCTGTATTTGGCAGAATTATTTCCCGTAGCAGTGACGGAGTTATTTTCCCATAGTGGACGGAGTTACTTTCCTGTATCTGGCAGAGTTATTTTCCCTAGTGGTGACGGAGTTATTTTCCTGTATCGGACAAAGTTATTTCCCATAGTGGTGACAGATTTATTTTCCTGTATTATTGGCGGAATTAATTCCTGTGTTGTTGGCAGAGTTATTTCTTATTTGTTGATAAAAATATTTCCTCAGTGGAAGTCGCCAAAGTTATTTCCCTGTGTTGTTGGCAGAGTTATTTCCCCAGTAAAAGCGTCAGAAAAGATTGTTACCTGTAATGGACAGAGATCGCACCTGTGTTGACAGAGATTGTTACCTGTGATTGACAATGATTTGCACCTGTGTTGACAGTGATTGCTACCCGTGTGGACGGAGTTATTATCCGTAATCGATGGATTATCCCCAGTGGAGTTGTTACCTGTGACTGACAGAGATCGTTATTCCAATTATAGACGGAATTGTACCCATGTTGATGGAGTCCTTCCTCGTGTTGACGAAGTTTAGTCCCGTTGTGGACGGAATTGTTTATCGTAAAGTTAATTCGATGCATGTGGCGTCACACAGGGAGTTAATGTTGAAATCAAAAGTTTTATTAGAAGATTGATCAGTTGTTGCCGTAACAACTGGGTTCAGCACAATGGATGTTGTTCACCAAGCAGTTTTTGCAGTTCGTGTCTGCAGTTGGCAAATTTCCGGGTTTCTTGGTATTCAACCGTCTTTTACCTCGATTGTTTGAAGGTCGTTCGCTCTTCACCCAGTCGGGTCCAAGCCGTTTGAATATGGGCAGTTGTTGCACCCCAAAATTTGCTCAACATCTTTTACCTGGTTTATGTTTCATTGCATTATCATTTGCATAGTTCTATGATTTGCATATCATGGTATATCATTCATCCAGCAGGGGATCAAGTGTGATTATTATCAAGAGAAGCCTAGCAAGAAATCTTATCCAAGCTTGAGAGGTCATCCAAGTCATCAGGAGGTGGTGGGAGGTCTTGATTAGCTGAGGACCATCAATGGGATGTGAAGCATGAGGTGTGAATATGAGATGTGTATAGAGCTCATGGAGTGCCTAGAGAGCCATGTTGGAGCTAAATCAAGTCATTGTGTCAAATGCAAGAGCCACAATTGAAGTGTAGACAATTAGGGTTTCATTTGGATCAACCCTAGGTCAATTATGCAATTGAAGAGTATCAAAGCCTACTTTTAGGCCATGGAGTTCATGAAATGATGTGATAAAACATTTGTGGTGTTGTGCCAAGATCAAATCAAGAAGAATCAAGAATGTGGGAAGTTGCTAAATTAGGGTTTTAGTGCAAATTACCTTGTTTAGTGCCTAACTTCAAGGCCACATAAGTCAAGATACAAGTTTCAAATGGATCTTTGGCCAACATGAAACATGTAGAGAATCTCAATACCTTTAATTTTAGTACTAGAAGTCCTCCATTGGATTTATAGAACTCAAGTTATGGTTCAGACAAGTTACAAGTCCTCAGATGCCACTAAAATTTGTCTGTGAAAATCATCTGACTTCAAAGCTATTTTTTACCTCGAAAGAAGTTTCACCTGAACTTTTGGTCAACATGGAAGTTGTTCCTCATGATCTTAGCTTTCTAAATTGTACTAGAAGTCCTCCATATGATTTGTAGAACTCAAGTTATGAGGTTTACAAGTCAGGGGTATTTTGGGAAAGTGAGATTATAGGTCATTTTCAATCATAGGCCAAAATCTCCAACTTGCACTTGTCAAATGCAATTTTGTTCAACATGAAAGTTTCTCAAAATGGGGTTTTTAGGCTATCCAAGAGGTCATGAGGGATTGATTGAGCTCATTGCAAGAGTTGGTTTGAATTGGTTTCAAAAAGGGGAAAATTCAAATGTGTAAAGGAGGGAAAATTGACTTTTTGTGCTAGATGCCTCAAACTAAGAAAATGAGTACATTTTTTTATTGGAAATCATATTCTAAGAGCATTGGAAATACTAAAATTTTGAGTGCAAGTCAGATTTTGAGAGATACCATGTAGTTGCTTCACTGGTAAGTTACATATGCAAAATCATCACACAAGGCAATTCAGGCCATTCTTCCATTCCAATTTCGCTCCAAATGACATGTGCAAGGTGTGAGAACCTTCTAGAACCAATGCAAAGCTTGCAATACACGACTGTCATAGTGAATTTGGATGAAAAAACCAGAAAACTCAAACCACTGTTTTTGGCTTCAATTTGGATCAAAAAGCCCATGAAACTATTCTATATATTCATTAGAGCAAGTTCAGATCAAGGTTGAGCTTCATTTCGCGCCAGAACCAGAAAGAGCAAGTGAAATTTCACAGCTGCAACTTGAAATCGAATTCTCAGATTGGAACCAATTCAACCCAAATTAAATTTTGCAAACTCATCCTCTTGGATCATTGAAGCTATCTGGAGGTTTTTGAAGCAAGCCACAAGTTCTAACTGCTTCTATTTCAATATCTATACCAGGTTAGCATCTCTCAAAATTCAACATGATTTAGAATGAGTTAGATAGTTTTGAACTTGTGGTTAGGATCTAGACATGACATAGATCGTTTTAGGCTTGACCTGGAAGTAATTGGTGATGTTTGAAGATGACATGTAAGATCTGTTTGGACCTGAATCTCTTGATTCATGAGGAGTTAATGCTAGATGTTTAGATCAGGATGATGTAGGCAACATGAGGATGATTTCTATACCAATAGTTTGGATTTCAGTGATGATCAAAGTTGACATGATTTCTGAAAATGGATTCGTATTTTGAAACCTAGCATGATCTAGAGGATTTTGAGTGGAGATTTGGAATCTACGTTGAAAACTGAGTGGAATTGGTGTAGAGATTGATATTTTTGGTTGCCTGAACCTGGACCCTCGCCGGAGAAGACAACCGGAGTCTTCTCCGGCCACCACCAACCACCAGCCTGGATCTCCATTCTGATGACCTGAGATTTGGAGAAGATGAGTTGTAGACCACAGGATCTTCACTTGACCTTTGACTACAGCCAAGATCCAATGCACATGACTTAAAGTTGGTTTTGAATTTCTGATGGCAAAACGTTGTGTATCACTAAATGAGGTGGCATGCCCTTAGCGCTTGGATTGCTTGACCAGTCTCCAGATCCAAGGGCTCGTGTTTTATTTCAGCATTTTATTTCTTTTTTTCATTTTTGTTTTATTTTAAATGCTTTATTGCTTCCAAAAATCATATTAAATTCATTCTTGATCAGAAAATTAGTTTAAAAATACCTCCATGATCTTGAGAGAACTTGTAATTTTGTGAAATCAATAAAAGGTAATTCCATGCATTTTTCAATTTTATTTGATTTTTCACATTTTATTGTGTTCTTTATTTTTGCATAACTCTCCATCTGTTTTGCTGAATTTTGTTCTTCCAATTGGTGATAAGTTTGGCTTTGATTTTTTAGTATGTGTTAGGGTACACATGTATGTTCCCTTAGAATTTTTGGTGGATTTTTAGAACAACATTAGGTTCAGTTTTAGGTGTTGAGATTAGAACCTTCCCAAACTTGTGGATCCCCTTGACCTATTTCATTTTAGGAATTGTTTAGATAACTTAGAAGTTGATTTAGGCTTCAATCTTTTTACATTAGGTTGTTCAAACATGTATGTTCCCCTAGGAATTTTATTAGAATTTTTCAACTTCATTTTCTATTTTAGTTGTATTTTGCAATTTGCTTGTGTTTGTGAATTCCTCTCTTGAGTGTGTTGCACCCCAAAATTTGACCAACTCTTCTTTACCTAGCTTGTGTTTCATTTCATTCACATTAGCATTATCATTTGCATTTCATAGACATGTATGCAGGAGATCAAGAGGTATGAGTACCAATCAAGGGCTATGCAAGACTTTGAAGCTAGCTAAGAAGCTTATTCAAGTGTTTAGAGGTTGATATCTTTGTCAGAGAGGTCAGATGATCCTCAGAGAGATTGGTTGAAACCAAGGTTGTGTGCCTCCTAACTTGAGAGTTGTGGGGAGCTCCTCAGATGATTTTGAAGCCAAGAATGTGGACTTGAAGCCTTGAGAGAGCTTATGAGATGTCTTGAAAGCCATCATGAAGCCTAGGCAGGTCATGGTGCAAGTTTAAGAAGACTCAACCATGAGTGGTGTAGTTAGGGTTTGACTGGGTCAACCCTAGGTTAACTAAGGATTTGAAGATGGTTGAGACCTAAACCAAGAGCCATGTGATCATGGATTGGTGCATTGAGATGCCATAAGGATGACTCCAAGGTTAGCTCATCATGATTGAAGAGTTTGAGAAGTTTCAAGCTAGGGTTTCTAAGGGTTGACAGTGTAAAATCCCCTAGTTTGACCCCTACCTTCAAGGCAGTTTAGCTCAAGATTTGATTGTCACCTCATCTTACCCCCTACATGAATGTTTTAGAGCTTGTTCTTAGCTTTAATTTGAGTACTAGAAGTCCTTGATAGCATTTGTAGAACTCAAGTTATGACTTTGGCAAGTTACAGGTCATCTGAGGTATGTGAATCTGGGGCCTTGAAAGTTACCCAACTTGCATCAATCTTTTGCCCAAGAAGGATGATTCCTATGAACTTTTGGTCAACATGAATGTTGTTCCTTATCTTATTAGCTTTCTATAGAGTACTAGAAGTCCTTGATAGGATTTGTAGAACTCAAGTTATGGCTTTGACAAGTCAAAGGCATTTTGGTCATTTGGAGATTACAGGTCATTTCAAGCATAAGGCCATAACTCCTATTTCCATGCTTCAAATGGAAAAATCTTCAACATAAAACTTTCTTAAAATGATGTTTTAAGGCTAGTAAGGAGGTCATGAGATGGTGGAAAAGCTTGTAGCTCAAAGTTGCAAAAATGACCTAAAATAAGGGCATAAGTTAAATAAACCAAAGTTGGAAATTGTTATTTTCAACCTACACATCCAAACCATGGCATGTAATATATCATTTTGACTCTAGAAAACATTTTGAAAACAATGGTTTAGCCACATTTTTGAGTTGAGATTCAATTCATGGACTTGCTTTGAAAAACACTTGCTTGCATAATAAGTAACATATGCATAACTCAAAATCAAGGCATGAGCAAGGGTTTTTGCAAGCTAAACACCTCTAATATCTCACTAGGGGAGAAATTAAGAGTGAATGGGATGAATTCCAAGCTGTTTGCAAGGGTTGTACATGTCATGATAAGTGATTCAAAATCTCATGACATGAGATGTGGAAAATCTCATTGGAAGGATCTAGAGGGTTCTAGATCATCCAAACTTCATCTATATATTGAGTAGAATGAATCCATGGCTGAGGTTGGTGATCATTGGAGGATTAAGCATAGTTTGAGATTGAGTTTTTATAGATTGCAATTGAAATCGGTTTCACAAAATTCCTCAATTTCCATTCATTTTCTTGATTGATTCTTCTTCCATGAGTGCCAAGGAGTGATTTCAGATCATTTTCAAGAAGAATTGGTGGCTAGATCGTGTGGGAGCAAGTGGTTTTCAGCACATGTAACTCTTCATCGTGTTTCAAGATTGAAGCACTTTCCATTGAATCTTTTGCATACAGAAGCAAGAAGGAGGTTCAGTGATCGTGTCCAAAAGATTTGAGAGCTTGGTTTGGAGGATTCGTGCATCTGTTATTCAAGAATTTCCAGGTTGGTAATCTTCTTCCTATAGCATGATTTAGGTAGAATTAGGTTGAATTAAGGTGCTAGATTAGTTGTAGAATGACATAGGATGGATTTCAGATGGTTAATTGATGAATTAGAGACAAAATAGGAAGATCACCATTTTCGGTTGAGATTGGGAGATGATGATTCTTGGGGTTTCAGAAGAAACTAATGGTATGGTTGAGTTCGTGGCAAGATTTGGAATGTGTTTCATGTTTTGACCTCTTGTATTGGAGGCCTCTAGGAAGAACTAGGGTTGAAGGGGATGATCAGAGCTCCATCGGCGGCGGCCGGAGCTGGGCGCGAAACTCAGAGGTTTGAAATGGAGAAGATGAAGTTTTCACCATTAGATCATGGTCTGACCATTGACTGGGAGAAGATCCAAGGGCCACGTTTTAATTCTGATTTGTGAAGGATTTCTGATGAAACGATGCGTTTCATTTATTCAGGCATTTGGGCTTAATGATTTAAGTGTTATCCATACCCCCCAGCGAGCCCAACCCAGATTTTGAACTGAAAATGACTGCTATTTACACCGTGCGCTTCATTATTTTTATTTGATTTTCATTCAATTTCCATTTAATTCATGGTTTTTGTAAAATTCATAATAAATTTAATATTAATCCAATTAAACCCATTCTTTTTGCATACTACTCATGATTGAGTCTATTATTTTTTAGAGAAAAAATATTTTCATTTCATATAATTTCTGATTTAATTGGAATTTTGTATTTTAATTGATATTAAAATATTTATGTTTGATGCATATTTTTGTAGAATTTTGTGTGATCTCATGGTGATGATTCTTGACCTAATTTTTTGTGTGTGATTAGGTTAGACGTGTATGATCCCATAGTAATTTTATCACATTTTTGTGATGAAAATAGGTATGCTTTCTAGATTGATATTTAGATGCTTCCTTTTTAGGGTTTTAGGTTGATACCTTAGAATGCAGAATTTAGTTCTAGGTCTAAATTGATGATTTGATCTTTGAAACTAATGTGATAGAGTCATGATTGACCTAGGTTCCCATAGTAATTTTTGTAGGATTTTACAATTGATTTTAGTATTTTAGTTAGGACTAACTTTAGTACTAGGTTTTAGGTGATCCTAACTTACTAATTCAACTAGTTGAACTTCCCTAGTTCCCTTAGATTAGGGTTTGTGCTTGGTTTGCCTTTGGTTGAGGTTGAAGACAAGTTGAAGACAAGGTGAGGATGCTTGAAGTTGCTTGAAGGTGCTTGGAGCTTTGAATTTGTTTGTGCTTGAAGGTGTCTGATGAAGATTAGGAGATAGGACATAGAGAGAGCCTTGTAGTTAGAATGATTTCTTTCACAAACATGGAAAGCATCTTGTGCTTCCATTCCTCCCAATGACTAAAGGTCCTTCTCAGATATTCACATCCCTCCTTTGGAAGGATGAATGGCTTTATCTGGGAAGTAGAACTTTGAGGGAACCAGTCTCTCATAATGATGAACCCTTACAGGCTTCCTTTGGTTGTCAATAAGTTGTTTATCATTTCCACTCATCCTGTTGAATCAATCATCTTCTGGTTTGAGTATCTTGAAAGATGTTGGACTTGGGTGTGAAGATGAGGACTCCATTGAAGAGTGTTTAAGAGGATGATTCTTTGAGCATTACCATTGCAGCTGAAGCTTGAAAAGCAAGAAGAACAAGTTGATACTTGAAGACCCAATGGATATTGAATGAAGAGCTGAAGCTTAAAGAATTGAAGGGTGAAGTTGACATTGAAGGGTGAAGTTGACATTTCCATGTGATTAAAGACTACTCTGAGAGGCTGAAACTTGTAGGAGAAGAAGACCAAGTTGATATTGGTAAAGCAAAGAGAGCTGAAACTTGAAGACTGAGTTGATACTTATGAAGAGGATCCAATTGAACTGACTGTAAAGCTGAAGCTTGGAGAAGTGAAGATTAAGTTGAAACTTATGTTGAAGGGTTGAAACCTGGAGAAACAAGTTGATACTTGGCATGAAGGGTGATTGAGGTCTGAAGGCTGGGTTGCTGTTAGAAGAGCTGAAGCTTGGAGCAGGAAGAGCTGTTGATCTGGTTCTTTCTTGCCTGTTTTCTTTTCTGTATTGCTGATGTGCCTTGTTTGACTTGCTTGATGCATTAGAATAAGTCCATGATTAGACTGATGTAAGCTAGGAGCATGATTGCACTAGAGGTTGAGTTGGTCCCTCTGCTTGTATTTTTACTGTATGGCCTTGCTTGCGGGTATTCGGTAGAGCCCAGCTCCCTTGCCCATGTGGTATATTTTGCTTGATAGCATGTTTTACTTTTCTTCTGTATGATTGCAGTTTCTCCTATTTTGCTTGACAACATGTTATCTCTTCAGTATGATTACTGTTATTCATTCTGGCTTGAGGTTGAGATAAGCTTGTGGAGGCTGACACCCCACACACATTTCCTCCCTCACTTGCATTGCATGCATTTTACAGTCGTTTACCGTTTACTGTTTAAGCTGATGCTTTATCTGTTTTTGTATCTCATTGACATGATCCCCTAGGACTCTTATTTCCTTTGATGAGGAAGTGATGATAGAACTTTAGGTTGAAACCTATGCATGATAACTTCTAGGAGTTCCCTGTTTCAAACTTCAACCATAGGATGAATCCTTGGCATGACAACAGTAGGACTTGATAGTCTCCCCGTAGTTGAGCCTCTTCTCTCTTCTCATCTCAAATAGCTTAAGATACAGTAATCATGAATGATCTCTTTCGTACGTTACGAGCCTTAAGCTATCTGAGAAAGGATTGTTGGAGAGTTTCTTTTCAACAGTCTGGATGTTTAGTATGGCACCCTTTGGGTGACATACGACGCATTCACTCTCAGGTCATAGTCTTTAGTGCGATTGAAATTGCAAACATAATAAAAACACTTCTTCCGTAAAAGACAGAAAACAAACTTCAAACCTTTTTGCCCCGTGGGCCCATAATTCAAAGGAAAGCTTTTCTGAAGAAAAGGGTGTCGTTAACTCCTAGTTCTACCGCAAACAGGCTTTGTTCCTAACTGTTGGAACTATTTGTTAACCCTACTCGATAAAATAGATGAATCTGAATCCCCGTAATCCGTATTATCCCGAACTACGTAAAGCTCTGATCTCTCATGCCTGTTGAGAGTACGTAGGCACAATACTGACGTATTGGCGAGCCACCTTCCCCCATCCGTAACCCGTAGGCCGAACTACGTTGACTCTGATTTCTCATTCTCTGATGAGAATACGTAGGCATAAAGCGCGACGCTTTGCCGAGTCATTTTTCTTTTCTGTTTAAGCCAGCCTTGATAGGTAGATAGATAAACCAACTCGTCCAGTAAACACAACAAGCGTGGATCCCGTCGAGTACGACGGACGTGAGGGGTGCTAATACCTTCCCCTTGCATAACCGACTCCTGAACCCAGACAACGGTTGCGATGACCTTGTCTTATACCTATTCGTCAGGTTTTTCCGATCGTTTCCTTTCCTGCTCTGAGGGATAAATAACGAAAGGTGGCGACTCTTCTATTTTTCCGGCACCTTATTTTCGCGGAAGCGACAGCTGGAGACTCTGCTGGGGATTTGATAGTTTCCTGGGATCCAACGTCCCGAATGCGAGTCAGTTTGGGGATCCGACGTCCCCTGCGAGAGTCAATCCTAGCGCTTGTATGATTACTTGTTGGGTTGTGTTTATTTATCGCATCTTTATTTCCCGCACGTTATTTTCAGTATGATATGATTATCTGTGCTGTTGTGGGAGAGGCATTCTGATGAGTAAGAAGCCAGACCCAGGCTTGAGTGAACATAGCATTAGTTGTGGAAATTAGTGGGCGCGTGCTTGCTTGGCAGGCACTAGTGTCTCATGAAATCCACGCTCAGACGAGGTTCTCCCGGTTGGCTTCTTTTTCAACCCTTTGGGTTGAGGGGGTTGTTGGTTTGGAGGATTGTCGACTCTGGGGACCGATCATTTGTGATTCAGCCGAGTGAGGCCGCTTCATGAGCTGGTGATGCCACACCTTCTGGGTATCGTATCACCCCTCTTGAATGTATGTGACGCTGATGAACGCATAGGATGCCGAACTTGAGTCAGTTTAGGTCCATACCTGTGAGCAGGGTTGGGTTTATTGCAGGAAACTTTGACCTTCAGACTACCTGGTCTTCCTGATAGTGAATCAGTTTTGTTGGTACTAGAGGTTCTCATCATCAGATATGATTGTTCTTGACAGAGCAGAGCTTTGGTCCTGTATCAGAGGACCTTATATTCAGATGAGTATTTGTTCTTGATAGAGTAGGTTTATGATTAGGGTCTGAGGATCTCATCAGCATATGTATGGTTGTTCTTGATAGAGTAGAGTTTTATCAGATGTTTGTTCTTAACAGAGCAGAGTTAGGATCCGGTATCAGAGGTCCTTATTATCATATGGTTGTTCTTGACAGAGCAGGTTTAGGGTCCTATATATATGTGTTCTTGACAGAGTAGATTTGTGGTCCGACACCAGGGTTTTCCTTATTATCAGATATAGTGGTTGTTCTTGATAGAGCAAGATTATGGTTTTGTTGATGCAGAATCTCCACAACACAGTTGCCTTGATCTCCTGCTGCATGATTGCATTTTACATTGCTTTGCATACCCATTTGCATTCCATTAACGTGTGTCTGTGTTGCAGGTACCGTTTTCCCCGATCCAGGATTTCTTGTCTCCTATTGTATTGTTATGGGTTCTCTGAGGAAGACCGTGGCTTACAAGCTCCCTGCCCCTGATGTGGTTCAGCTGACTGGTTTGATTGCTTTAGCAGATGATTCTATGAGAGATGAGTTCAGAAAGTCTTATGGCAAATTGCTCAGTTTGGTTCGTAAACCTTCTGCGTTCGAGTTGAATGGGTTGCACGCTCTGCTACAGTTCTGCGATCCTCCGTTGAGATGCTTTACTTTCCAGGATTTTGTTCTCGCACCCACGCTGGAGGAATATGCTGATTTGTTAGGTGTGCCTATCAAGAGGCAGATGCCTTTTGTTCATATGGATGTTGAGCCTGATCTGGCTAGTTTAGCTCCTTCACTTCATTTGGATGCCTCCGAGTTGGCATTGTCTAATTGGAACAAGGTTCCTAGTTTAGCGCCAAAGACGGATGTTGGGTCGTGTTCAACGCCATTCTCGCTCTGTGCATATCTGGCATCATCCTGTTCCCCAATATGCCCGATTTTGTAGACTTCGACGCCTTCCGCATCTTTGCTTCAGGGAATCCAGTCCCTACCTTGATAGGAGATGTCTACCATTCCATCCACTACAAAAACGAGAACAGGAGGGGCAAGAATGTCTCGTGCTGTGTACCCTTGCTTTATAAATGGCTTGATAGTCATCTGCCCAAGAGGGGTCCCTTTGTTTTGTCTGCAGCCACAGCAGAGTGGTCCGAGCGTTTGATGTGTCTATCTGCAGAGGATATTGACTAGTTTGACAGAGATAGGTTGGGTACCGAGATTATCTTCAGCTGCAGCGGGTTACCAAACGTGCCTTTGATAGGCAAAAAAGGTTGTATAAACTATAATCCGTCTTTGCTGGTCCGACAGTTCGCGTATGCTTTGAGAGCTCCGCCGAAGGATGAAGAGGTGCAGGAATCTTTGTACCTCACTGGTCTTCTAGAGGGAGATATGTTATCTAAGCTTCAGCGCGCTTCGAATGGCATCAGTAAGAGGGGAAAACCATTGCTGGGGAGAAGCAATAGCCAAGCCTACCCTCTGTATGTGACTTGGATCAGAGCCAGAGCAGATGCTATAGGGATGTCGTTTCCTCCTGCCAAGCCAGAAAGCCCTCCAATGATTGAAGAGCCTACTACCGTGCCCATTCAGCAGCATAATCAGGTGTTAGCTGAGCGAGATGAATTGAAGAGGGCAAATGAAGAACTGGAGAAAGAATTGGCTCAGCTTCGAAGCGAGAGAAACGAAGCCGTTCATTCCTTCAAAAGGCAAACAGAGCTGGTGAACCAGCTAGGTACAGACTTGACTAAGCAGATAGCTGAGCATGAGCGCATGGGTCAAGACTTCAAAGCTGTCAACGATGTATTGGCCACGAAGAAGCAACACTTAGATGAAGCATATCGGAGGATATCCAAGTTTAACCAGCACTGGAAGGCCTCCCTAGCCACCAGGAAAGAGCGGGAGGATAAGTTGATGCAACAGATCTCCAAGCTGGAAGCCCAGGTGAAGGCTAGTGAGAAGAGGTTTGATGAAGAAACCGCTCGCAGATACACCGCTGAAAGCTAGCTCAACAGAGCTCTCGCTAACCTGAAGGAGCGCAAACTGACATTTGAATCCAAGAAACGGAAGCTAGAAGATTGTTTCGGCGAAGGAGCATGGGAAGATTCGGTCGAAGGTCTTCAGTACACCATTGTGCAGAGGGAATTACTCGTCGAAGGGTTACTCACTCTGCCTGATCATCTAGAAACGAAGGAGTTGTTAGAAGAGTATCGCGCCCGTGGCCGTGCTTGACTGTTTGTATTCCTTTTGTTTTGATCATTGTTTTATGCTGACCATCACCAGGCTTGTTGGCTGAGGTCACGGTGTTGATTCATCTTGTACTCGCTGATGTTGTGTACTGCCTTGATGGGCTTTCTTTATAAATGAGATTGTTATTTCCATGATTGGACTCGGACTTCTTATTATCAGCACTGGCACTCAGGCACTAGGATCGAGGGAAATCTCCGTAACGCACAGTCACACGTTTGCATTTGCATGAAGCATTTGCATAATGAGCACTTTGTCGTTTTTTCCTAACCCTTTTGTGTTTTCAGGTTGTTTCAGGTTGTTCCAGGATTGATCAGAGACCTATTCACCGCTATCCGACCAGAGCAAATCAAACCAGAATCATGGAGCAAGTGCAAACTGATGTTCAGGAACTCCGCGAAAGAATGGATCGCTTCATGGAGCTCATGCAAGCGGTCGCCAATGGCCAGGATCAGCTCAGAACCTTGGTTTAGCCTCTGATTTCAAGGGTCGATAGCAATGGCGTACTCCATGGTGGGACCGTGCCTACTCCTCCACCAGTTGAAACTCCTCAGAATAGCGTCCCCGTGACCGGGGGAAATGGCAGTGCCAACGGCAATGTGATAGCTAACATGGGACTCAATGGTAATACGACGGGCGTCGGTAATGGGATTCTGGAGGCTAATGTCAATGTCGGGTTGGGCAACGGAAATACAGGTGTTGGGAATCTGTTTGGGCCTTAGCCATGGCTAGAAGATCGTCAGGATGATGTGTTCTCTCAGAGAGGTGCTGAAGGGGAGCTGAATGCTGAAGCACGTCTAAGGTTCAAGGCACTTGAGGATAAAATGAGAAACATCGAGAACCAGAACACCCTGGGCGTTGATATGTCCAAGTTGGGATTGATTGCTGATTTCAAGGTGCCTCCCAAGTTCAAGGTACCTGACTTTGAAAAGTACAAGGGCACCACTTGCCCTCGCGTCCACCTGAGATCATACTACCGGAAAATGTCAGCTCATTTTGAGGACGAGAAGTTGCTGATGCACTTCTTTCAAGACAGTCTGTCCGGACCTTCCCTCGAATGGTACATGAGTCTGGAGCCTACCAGTGTGCGCACGTGGAAGGACCTTGCTGAAGAATTTGTGCACCACTACCAATACAACAGCGACTTGGCCCCGAACCGAGTCCAGCTGCAGAATCTGTCGCAAAGGAACAATGAAGGGTTTAAGGAATACGCCCAGCGGTGGCGTGAGTTGGCCGCCAGGGTTCAGCCGCCGATGGTTGAACGTGAGCTCGTGCAGATGTTCGTAGCTACCCTCTCAGGGGTTTATTATGAGAAATTGGTCAGCGGTATGTCTGGAACCTTCTCAGATCTCATTATCACGGGTGAGCACATTGAAAATGGGATCAAGCTCGGGAAAATTCAAGGCGAGTCATCCTCAGCTGGAGGAGGCGGAAAGAAACCTTAAAGTGGTAAAAGACGAGAAGGAGAAACGAGCGTTGTGACCAACGCTCGAAGGAAGGGTAAAGGTCCTCACCCACAGGTGGCCAGCATAACTATCCCGGCAGTTCAACGGCCACAGCAGCAGCAGCAGCCGAATCAACAAGGGTACAAAAAGTATCAGAATAGGGCACCTCTGTCGAGTCGTCACCTCGAGACACCGCCCATGTCGTACGCGTAATTATTGCAGACTTTGCTTCAGCTACAGTTGATCCAGAAGAGAACCCTGGCTCCCTTAATAGGGGCACCTCCGCCAGGTTATGACACTAATGCAACTTGCGAGTTTCACTCAGGGGCCCCAGGCCACACAATAGAGAATTGCAAAGCCTTCAAGCACAAGGTGCAGGACATGGTGGACGCTAAGATCATCAACTTCTCGGATAATGTGCCAAATGTTACGAAGAATCCTATGCCGAATCATAGGGGAGGTGGAGTAAACGCCATTATCGAAGACGAGAGTTTGGATTTGTTGACTGACGTCAGAGATTTGAAGACGCCGCTTAGCTTCATTAAAGCTAAGTTGATGAAAAGGGGTTTCTTTCCAGGTTGCGGAGAGCTATGTATGGGTTGTGCTACTAGTCCTGATGGATGTGACAAGCTGATAGAGGGAATCCAAAGTCTGATGACTGAAGGGATTTTATAGTTTAGCCGGAGGGCCGAATGTGGATCGGGAGAGGTAGTGCTGAAGCAAGATGATGAGGTCGCCACCATCACCATCCCTCGCCAGACGATAACTATTTCTGCACCCAGACCGCCCACAATTACTATCACCAAACCTGGGCCCTTCAAAAGCACTAATGTTGTCCCATGGCATTATGGGGCTGAAGTCTACTGCAATGGACGGAAGTTGGAGCTAGAACTGTTTGGGTCGTATGTGGAGAACCTTGCGGGAATCAGTGGTATTAGTCGCAGCGGAAGAGTGTTTGCACCACCTGAGGTTGTGGCGGATAAAGCGGTCAGAGCTGATGCAGCTGATAAAGGTAAAAGTAAAGTCGTCGAGGAGATCCCGTGTGGGGCAGAAAAAGACTTACTTGTTAAAGACGCCGAGGAGTTTATGTGGTTGATTAAAAAGAGTGACTACAAGATTGTGGATCATCTCCATCAGACACCCTCGAAGATTTCCATCCTGAATTTGTTGCTGTGTTCTGAAGCACACCGCAACGCGCTGCTGAAGGAGTTGAACGCCGCATACGTACCGCAGGAAATATCGGTAAATCAGCTGGAAGAGGTCGTAGCCCACGTGAATGCTGGAAATGGGCTAGATTTCACTGATTTAGAGCTGACACCGAAAGGGAGGAATCACAATAGCGCCCTGCACATCTCGATAGAGTGTAGGGGAACGATTATGTCCCATGTGTTGGTGGACACAGGGTCATCGCTCAATGTTCTTCCGAACAAGGCATTAATGAAGTTGGATACTCGTGGAGTGATTTTCACACCCAGTGATCTGGTTGTGAAGGCGTTTGATGGAACTAAACGCCATGTTTTCGGGGAGGTGACCCTGCCAATTCAAGTCGGACCGGAAACATTCGATGCGGTCTTTTACATTATGGACATCATGCCTGCCTACAGCTGTCTCTTGGGCCGGCCGTGGATCCATGCTGCTGGTGCCGTGACCTCCACGTTGCACCAGAAACTCAAATATGCTGTCGGGGGTAGCATCGTAACAGTTTGTGGCGAGGAAGACATAATGGTGAGCCATTTATCGTCCTTTAAGTATGTTGAGATGGATGGGGAAATCTATGAAACTCTATGCTAAGCGTTCGAAGCCGTTAAAGTGAAGGACGTAGCTCCTGTAGTCGCTGAAAAGCCAGAGATGACTCTCTCTTCCTTCAAGGAAGCCCGGGCCGTTGTCCAAGCTGGATCTTCCCCGGGCTGGGGGCGAATTTTGGAGATACCTAACAAGCAAGATAAGTTTGGGTTGGGATATTCTCCTGGAGCTGAAGCTTCTTCTTCTAGCAGTGCGTCGCGAGGTAAAGGGCCGATCCAGTTTACCAGTGGCGGAGTGATTTTTGAAAGCATCAACGCGGTGTCTGAAGACAACAGAGATAGCGACTGCGACCTCGACTCTTGGATTCAGCCAAGCAAGCCAGGCGAGGGCCTTACCAACTGGTCCGTCAAGGATATCATCCAGATGACAAGCGAAGAGTAATGATTTACTTTTTCCAATCATTGTACAACGCTATGTCCTACCCGGGGCATAGAGGTTTTATTGTCAGGGCCTTGTTGGATTATGTACATGCATTTTATCAATAAATCAAAAGGCATTTTTTTCGTATTCAAATATTGTGATCTCTGTTATTCCTGTTTTATATTTGTTTTGAAAAACAACAAAATGGCAATGAGGTTTGTGCTAGCCTGCATATCCTTGTTTTAAGCTTAACCCTTGTTATTGCAGGATCCACATAACAGACGACATCGACTCTGGACCTTCTACGGCTCACTTCGACTTCGATTGCCCGAACTATCAAGCTGAAGAAGAGATTGATGAAGACGAAGACCTTCCTGAAGAGTTGGCCCGCTTGTTGAAACAAGAAGAGAAAGTTATTCTGCCTCATGAGGAAGAGATTGAGATCGTGAATCTGGGTTCTGAAGAACTAGTCAGGAACGTCAGGATAGGGGCTGCATTGCAGAGTGATGTCAAGCAGAGATTGGTCGAGATGCTGAGAGAGTATAGCGACGTCTTTGCTTGGTCATACGAAGATATGCCCGGACTTGACACTAACATCGTGGTCCACCACTTGCCGTTGCGAGAAGATTGTCCCCCCGTTAAGCAGAAGCTTAGGAGGACGAGACCAGATATGGCCGTTAAGATCAAAGAAGAAGTGCAGAAACAGCTTGATGCTGGCTTCTTAGCGGTCACTACTTACCCTCCGTGGGTCGCCAACATAGTGCCTGTACCGAAGAAGGACGGTAAGGTACGAATGTGCATCGATTATCGGGATTTGAATAGGGCGAGCCCTAAAGATGATTTCCCGCTGCCTCATATTGATGTGTTGGTCGACAATACAGCTCAGTTCTCCGTGTTTTCGTTCATGGATGGCTTCTCCGGTTACAATCAGATCAAGATGGCGCCGGGGGACATGGAGAAAACGACGTTTATCACTCCCTGGGGAACATTCTGCTACAAGGTAATGCCTTTCGGTCTGAAGAACACAGGGGCCACTTACCAGCGAGCAATGGTTACTTTGTTTCATGATATGATTCATCATGAGATTGAAGTCTATGTTGATGACATGATTGCGAAGTCCCAAACGGAGGAGGGACATCTGGTCAATTTGCTGAAGCTTTTTGAGAGGCTTAGGAAGTTCAGGTTGAGGCTGAATCCTAACAAGTGTACTTTCGGAGTACGGTCCGGAAAGCTACTGGGGTTTATCGTGAGTGAAAGAGGCATCGAGGTTGATCCTGCGAAGATTAAAGAGATACAAGAAATGCCAGTGCCAAAAACAGAAAAAGAAGTTTATGGTTTCCTGGGCAAAATAAACTACATTGCAAGGTTTATCTCTCAGCTCACGGCCACGTGTGAACCGATGTTCAAACTGCTGAAAAAAGATCAGGCGATTATCTGGAACGAGGATTGCCAGAAGGCATTTGACAAGATAAAACAGTATCTGCAGGAACCTCCGATCTTGATACCCCTAGTGGTCGGACGGCCTTTAATCATGTACTTGACAGTTCTTGAGAATAGTATGGGGTGTGTTCTCGGACAGCACGACGAGACGGGCAGAAAGGAGCATGCCATTTACTATTTGAGTAAAAAGTTCACAGACTGTGAATCTCGTTACTCGATGCTGGAGAAAACGTGTTGTGCACTAGCCTGGGCTGCCAAACGTTTACGACAGTACATGCTCAACCACACCACCATGCTAATTTCGAAGATGGATCTGATCAAGTACGTCTTCGAGAAGCAAGCTCTTTCGGGCAGGATTGCCAGATGGCAAATGGTGTTGACGGAATATGATATTCAGTACGTTTCCCAGAAGGCCATCAAGGGAAGCGTATTGTCTGATTACCTTTCTGAACAGCCGATCGAGGATTACCAGCCGATGAAATTTGAATTCCCTGATGAGGATATCATGTTTCTCAAAGCGAAGGATTGCGATGAGCCGCTGCCCGACATGGGGCCAGACAGGAAATCCCAGTGGAAATTGATATTTGACGGGGCGGTTAACTCTTACGGAAGTGGCATCGAGGCAATCATTACGACCCCCCACGGATCCCACATCCCGTTTACTGCGAGACTCACGTTTCCAGTCACCAATAACGAAGCGGAGTACGAAGCATGCATCATGGGTCTAGAAGAGGCAATTGACTTGAGAATCAAAAACCTAGATGTATATGGTGACTCGGCGCTCGTGATTAACCAGATTAAAAGGGAGTGGGAGACTCGTCAATCGAATTTGGTGCCGTACATGAACTATGCCAGAAGGCTGCTTCCGTTCTTTGATCGAGTGGAACTCCATCATGTACCCAGAGTAGAAAATTAGACGGCTGATGCCTTAGCCACGTTGGCTTCAATGTATAAAGTCAATTTTTGGAATGAAGCTCCAAGAATTGTCCTTTCTCGTCTTGATAGACCTGCATTTGTCTTTGCGATCGAGGAAGCCGTCGACGGCAAGCCATGGTTCCATGACATCCAGACTTTCCTTATGACTAAGGAGTATCCTACGGGAGCGTCAACCCAGGATAAGAAGACTCTGAGGAGGCTGTCTGGAAATTTTTATCTCAATCCTGATGGAGTTTTGTATAAGAGAAACCACGATCTCGTGCTACTCAGATGTGTAGATGAGAAAGAAGCGAGTATGCTCATGGAAGAAGTCCATGAAGGCACATTTGGTATGCACGCCGGCGGGCATGCTATGACGAGAAAGATCCTAAGGGCAGGATATTACTGGCTGACGATGGAATCAGATTGCTTTAAATTCGCGAAGAGATGTCATAAATGCCAGATCTATGCTGATAAGATTCATGTGCCGCCGTGCCCGTTAAATGTCATGTCCTCCCCGTGGCTGTTCTCCATGTGGGGCATCGACATGATAGGCAAGATCGAGCCCACTGCATCTAACGGTCATCGCTTCATTCTAGTAGCTATCGACTACTTCACCAAGTGGGTGGAGGCAGCCTCATACGCTAATGTGACCAAGCAGGTGGTGGCTAAATTCATAAAGAGGGATATCATCTGTCGTTACGGAATTCCCGAGCGGATCATTACTGATAATGGTTCGAATCTCAATAACAAGATGATGAAGGAGCTGTGCCAGAGTTTCAAGATTGAACACCACAACTCATCTCCTTACCGACCGAAGATGAATGGCGCCGTTGAAGCGGCCAATAAGAACATAAAGAATATTGTTCAGAAGATGGTTGTGACCTACAAAGATTGGCACGAGATGCTGCCATTTGCACTACACGGTTATCGTTCAATAGTGCGTACGTCAACCGGGGCAGCTCCTTTCTCCTTAGTGTATGGTATGGAAGTTGTCCTACCGTTAGAAGTGGAGATCCCTTCTTTGCGAGTTTTGGTTGATGTGAAACTCTACGAGGCAGAATGGATTACGAACCGACTGAACCAACTCAGCCTGATGGACGAGAAGAGATTATCATCGATTGCGTATGGTCGTCTGTACCAGAGTCGAATGAAGAAAGCTTATGATAAGAAGGTGTGTCCTAGAAGCTTTCGGACGGGTGATCTCGTCCTGAAGAAGATTCTTCCTCCACACTCCGATCACCGGGGCAAGTGGACTCCTAATTACGAAGGTCCGTACATCGTCAGCAAGGTCTTCTCGGGAGGAGCTTTGTTGTTATCCACGATGGATGGTGAAGATTTTGCATCCTCGGTGAACGCGGACGCAGTTAAAAAATACTTTGCTTAAAAATGACCCGCTGGAAGAAAAAGAGTATCCAGGCAAAAATGGGGCATCCCGGCGAACCATAAAAAAGGAAAAAGGTTTGGGAAAAAATTAGGGATATAAAAGAAAAATGTACACCCGCAAAGTCGAAAACCTGGAAGGGCGACTTTGGCAAAAAAGGGTATCCCGGTGAACTGAAAACCCGCAAAGGGCGGTTCACGCAAAAGTTAGGGATTTGAAAAAAGCAAATGACTGCGTTCCGCGTGTGGACTTTCATTGTTTAGTGGTTTGGAAGACCTGAGGGCCGTTTATCTGAATCAATCTCTTCTGAAGCTGAAGCGTCGGAGAAGTATCGAAGCCAAGTGTGTAACACCCCCTTCTATACCCCAAATAAATGCATATAAAACATTTAAGCATATATAAATTCATCAGAGTAAAAGTTTTAGAATAAGGTATAAAAGAAGAATGTCACAATTTCACCAACAAAACTCTTTAACATTTTGCTCCATAAAATATGTAACATTTTCGTAGTTCTAGAAATCACATTTCAACATTTAATTTAAGTGGAAGTTAACATCATTAATCAGTTCCAAAATATTAATCCACGTACACACGAGTTAATCCAAATTAATACATCATATCAGTTAGATTACACAATCATATCAACTGATACACCGCAATGTATCACAAAAGAATAACTATACTAGTCTAACTACCCGGTGTTACATATCAGAGCAGCCGACTCAAAAGAATGAAGACTAACTTCACAAAAGGACTCCAGCATCCTAATCTGCAATGCCTCATAGAGCATTATAAAACAGCAGAAGGGTGAGAAATATAACCATAATAATCAAAGCATAAGATTATATATATATATAGGTAATCATGTAACACATATTCACATTTCTCACCACACTTCATCCTCTTAGTCATATATATTTACCACACATATATAGACAAACATGGATATTCACAAAGCATTCCCACATCATACATACACTTACAATTTCCACAATCTCATCATTCACACATAAGCATCCCTTCATGCATATGTCATATATCAATGTGACTCAACAACTCAATGCAACTCATGCAATGCAGTACCGACATTAGTTATCTTTTTTTTCGGTTTTTCACTCTAAACCGGGTCCACCCTTCTAGACCGATAACTTGTTATCATTTTTCGGTTTTTACTTTAAACCGGGTCCACCCTTCTAGACCGATAACAACCAAGCCCGTCCCCTAGGCTTCAAACCCACCCTTCTAGGTTTGGGACAAGCCACTAGTTTCCACGAAACTAACAGACATTGCCTCTTGACTGAATGATGCATGTACAATCAACCAATCACAATAAATGCACTTAAGACCGTTCCCGCGTCTTAATCCCATGCATTCGAATAATTCACCCCTTCGAGAATTTCATCATGATTGCACATACAACATATATCAAACATTTATCAATGTATTCATTTCACACATCATCATCATCATACTCAACAACAATGCACACATACCACATATGTTCCCATGCATTTCCACAACAATCGCATATAAATATGCACTCACAATTCATTAAACAATACACATACATTCATCATTGTATTCACATGTATTTCTATTTATCACAATTAATGCGCATCGTATATCAACTAGGATTCACGCCCGGAGGCTACCCACACCACACATCATCACAATAGATCATATCTATATCATATCATAAGAATATCAATCTATGTGAAACCACCAATCTATCACCACATGAGCAACACAGCAAAAGAGAAATGCTATCAAATTCGCCTTCGTTCGCCTCGCGAACCCTCGCAGCGAACCTTCGCCTGGCGAACTCTCTCAGCGAACACTCGCTAGGCTTCGCCTGGCGAGACTTCCCAGCGAGCCCAAGTCAGTAGCTACTGACTTCATTCGCCACCGTTCGCGAGCACCTTCGCTGGGCGAACCTTCGCTATCCAACTTCGCTTGGCGAACTCGCCAGCGAAGTCCACTGGGACTTAATCATAATTACTCGCCAGCATTCGCTAGGCTTCGCCTGGCGAAGCTTCGCCTTCGCTCGCCTGGCGAGAGCCAGCGAACCTGCGCAGAACAGAACCCTATTCTGCCTCTCCTTCATCAACCCATCATCAACCAAACCTTGAACATCCAAATCAGTACAAATAACATCAATACAGGTTACCCGACTATTCTACGGCATTATTACTCAGTTCCAACCGATTAAATCACAGTTCTACCGATTATTCCAACTTTTGCCCTAATTGGAAAGTGATGAAAACTCTACCAAAACCCCAACCCAACATACATAACATCATGCAATGATCAAATAGAAACATTTCTCACCCTTACCTCGATTAATCGGAGCTTTGATGTTGGTTCTTGATGATTTCCACTTTTCCTCTTCTTCTCTTCTCTTCTTTCTTCTTTCTTCCCTTTTTCTCTCCAAATGTTTCTAACTTTCTTTTCTTTTCTTTCTCTCTTATATATATTCCTTTCATTTTCCTTCTCAATTCTCTATTAATTCCAATTAATAAAAATTAATTTCCAACATTAATAAAAATCCCACTAAATCAATTAATTGCTACAATTAATTATTTAATGAAATTTGGGCTGTTACAACTCTCCCCCACTTTAGGAATTTTCGTCCTCGAAAATGTTACCTGATTCAAACAGCTCTGGATAAGACTCTTTCATCCGACTCTCAAGCTCCCAAGTAACATTTCCACCAGCCGGTCCTCCCTAAGCGACCTTCACTAAAGCAATCTCTTTACCTCGAAGCTGTTTCAATTTCCGATCCTCAATCCGCATAGGTGATGTCTCAACAGTCAGGTTATCTCTCACCTGCACATCATCTATTTGGACTACATGAGACGGATCCGCAATGTATTTCCTCAACTGAGATACATGGAATACGTCGTGAAGATTAGCAAGCGACGGTGGTAAAGCCACACGATAGGCCACTTCTCCTATCCTTTGCAAAATCTGATAAGGACCAATGAAACACGGTGATAACTTGCGCGACTTCAGTGCCCTACCAACACCTGTCATCAGAGTGACTCGAAGAAACACATGATCTCCCTCTTGAAATTCAAGTGCCTTCCTCCTCTTGTCATAATAACTCTTCTGACGACTCTGAGTAATTCTCATCTTCTCTTGAATCATCTTGATCTTATCCGTAGTCTGTTGAACTAACTCGGGTCCAACAACAGAACTCTCTCCGGACTCGAACTAACACAATGGTGTCCTACACCGCCTACCATACAACGCCTCAAATGGTGCCATACCAATACTCGATTGGAAACTGTTGTTGTAGGTAAACTCAATCAAAGGCAAGTAGCTATCCCAAGCTCCTCCTTTTTCCAATACACAAGCTCTCAAAAGATCTTCAAGCGACTGAATCGTCCTCTCCGTCTAACCATCAGTTTGAGGATGATACGCTGAACTCAAACGCAACTTAGTACCCAAAGCACTCTGCAGGCTCTCCCAAAATCTCGAAGTAAACCGCAGATCTCTATCCGAAATAATACTTAACGGAATACCATGAAGACACACAATCCTCTCAATATACAACTTAGCCAACTTCTCCAAAGGGTAATCCATACGCATAGGGATAAAGTGAGCAGATTTAGTCAACCTATCCACGATAACCCAAATAGCCTCAAAATTACTCGGCGTCCTCGGCAAACCCGATACAAAATCCATGGAGATACTATCCCATTTCCACTCAGGAATAAACAACGGCTTCATCAAACCCGATGGCTTCTGATGCTCAATCTTTGACTTCTGGCAAGTCAAACAAGAATATACAAATTCTGCGATATCCTTCTTCATACTAGGCCACCAAAATACTTTCCTCAAATCCTGATACATCTTAGTAGCACCCGGATGAATACTCAATCCGCTACGATGTCCTTCCTCAAGGATACTCTTTTTCAGTTCAACAACATTTGGAACACAAACTCGATCCTGACATCTCATAATACCATTCTCATCAATCCGAAAATCACCACCTTGACCTTGGTTGATTAAAGTCAACCGATCAACTAAGTTCAAATCCGATTTCTGTCCTTCTCGAATTTCATCCAAAATACCACTTGTAAGCTTTAACATACCCAACTTAAATCCAAAAGAAGTTCTCTCACATACCAAACTCAAATCTCGAAATTGCTCGACCAATTCTAACTCTTTCACCATCAACGCCGACATATGCAATGATTTCCGACTCAATGCATCCGCTACTACATTCGCTTTACCCGGATGGTAATTCAAGCCAAAATCAAAATCCTTCAAAAGTTCAAGCCATCTTCTTTGCCTCGCATTCAATTCCTTTTGATCAAAAAGATATTTCAAACTCTTGTGGTCACTAAACACTTCAAATCTTGCGCCAAATAAATAATGCCTCCAGAGTTTCAACACGAATACAACGACGGCCAACTCTAAGTCATGCGTCGGATAATTCTTCTCATGCACTTTGAGTTGCCTCGAAGCATAAGCTACAACTTGGTTATTCTGCATCAACACACCTCCTAAACCCATCAAAGAAGCATCACAATACACCACGAATGGTTCTTCTGGATTTGGCAGAATCAAAACAGGAGTTGTCGTCAACCTTCGCTTGAGTTCTTGAAAACTCGCTTCACACTTGGCGTCCCAAACAAAGGCTTGACCTTTCCTAGTCAACTGCGTCAACGGCAACGATAACTTAGCAAATCCTTCAATAAACTTCCGATAATAATCGGCTAAACCAAGAAAACTTCTGATCTCAAAAACTGACTTCAGAGTCTTCCATTGCGACACCGCTTCAACCTTCGACGGATCGACCGCAATACCACTACTAGAAATCACATGACCAAGGAAACTAACTTCCTTCAACCAAAATTCACACTTAGAAAACTTTGCAAACAACTGCTTCTCTCTCAACATAGATAACACAATCTTCAGATGCTCGGCATGCTCTCCTTCGCTCTTCGAATAAACCAAGATGTCGTCGATAAACACCACCACAAACTTATCCAAATAAGGATGGAAAATCCTATTCATGTACTCCATAAATACACCTGGTGCATTAGTCACACCAAATGGCATCACGGAATACTCATAGTGTCCATACCTCGTCCTAAAGGCCGTCTTCTGAATATCCTCAGCTTTCACACGGATCTGATGATACCCAGATCTCAAATCAATCTTGCTGAACACGCTTGCACCAACCAACTGATCCATCAGATCATCAATCCTTGGAAGTGGATACTTATTCTTAATAGTCACCTTGTTCAACTGTCTGTAATCCACACAGAGCCTCATAGAACCCTCTTTCTTCTTAACCAACAACACCGGTGCACCCCACGATGACACGCTCGGATGAATAAACCTCTTCTCAAGCAAATCCTCAAGTTGACTCTTCAACTCTTTCAATTCTGAGGCCGACATACGATAAGGAGCCATCGATATCGGACTAGTTCCAGGAATCAAATCTATTGAAAACTCCACTTCTCGCTCCGGCGGTAAATCCTTTATCTCATCAGGGAATACTTCCGGAAAATCTCTAACAATGGGCAAAGCATCAATCTCTTCACTTTCACCAATCCTCAAAGTTGCCATAAACATGAATACCTTAGCCCCATCCTGCACCGATTCTTTCACTTGTTTCCTCGTCATAAACGAATCCCTTTCAACATCCGAATCGGGAAAAATAACCGTTTTGTCAAAATAGTTAATATACACACGATTGAATTTTAACCAATTCATTCCAAGAATGACATCCAGTTGATCTAAATGAAGACACACTAAATTAATCCCAAAATGTCTACCGAAAATACTCAACGGGCAATTCAAGCAAACATACGGTGTAGTTACCAAACCCATAGCAGGAGTATCAATAACCATACCGCCACCAATCACAGACAACTCAAGATTCAACCTTCTAACACAATCCAAAGAAATAAAAGAATGCGTAGTGTAACACCCCCTTTCTATACCCCCAAATTAATCAAATAAATCAATTAGGCACTTAGAAAATTTATTTCATCAGAGTTTAATTAAAACATGGTATATAAGAGGCGCATCACATTATCATGAAACTAAACACATACGATACCTGCTCAATTTGATATGCAACAATGGGTAACCCACATCTCAATATTTAGAATAAAAGCGGAAACATCCAAATATTGAATCGATCACATTCATAAACTTATATACAACCATCAGTTAATTCATGCTTTACAACATATCCACAGCAGATACATACACATATGTATCACAAAAGAATCAAAACAAATGTAACTCCAAAAGAGTCAAAGGCTTCCTAACTACCCAGATGTTACATATCAGAGCCATTGACCAAAAAGAATGAAGACATCGCTTCACCAAAAAGAACCTCCAGCTTCCTACTCTGCAATGCCTCATAGAGCATCATAAAACAGCAGAAGGGTGAGAAACAACATCATAACAGTTAATGCATAAAATTGTATATATACATATACTCACATTTGTACAAGTTATACTCAAATTATGTTCTCACCGCGTTAAACATATACAAATAATCATGCCTCTACACATGCTTATGAACATTCACAATATGTTCTTCCAAACAATCATATATAACATACACAGTTATATTCATTCAACCAATGCATCATACACGGATGACTCGTGCAACTCATAGAGACCGACACACGACTCTATGCAGATGCAAATGCGGTACCGACTCATTCAACAGATTCTCTAAGGAATCGAGTATTCAGCAGATCCTCCACGGGATCAAGTACTCAGCAGATTCTCCACGGAATCAAATATTCATCAGATTCTCCACGGAATCGAATATTCAGCAGATCCTCCACGGGATCAAGTACTCAGCAGATTCTCCACGGAATCAAATACTCTAGCCAATCCTCCACGGGATTACATGTTATGACCGATTCTCCGAGGAATCACACAATGCAACCGATTCTCCAAGGAATCTAATATAACCATCGTATCATACGAGGTTCTGCAAATCCTCCGAGGGATCAATCAACACACAAATGCATACTAAGATGCTTCACAATGCAAATCCTCCGAGGGATCATTCAACACAAAAATGCATACTATGCTCACAAACATCCTCATTGCATTTATCACATACATCGCATATATCTATCATGCATTCACATTATGCACCATTTCACACATGGTTTACACACATATCAGCCTATCAATGCGTTTCTATTCAATTCGAGCAAATACACAAGATTATCAAACGTTCAAGATTCACCTTGACTCTACAATCTAGGATTCATGCCTTTCGGCCACCCACAGCACGATATGTCGAAACAGTTCACACCTCAATCATTTATATAGGAATTAATCATAATTGAATCAACCAAACATCATGCTATGAACAAAAAAGCAAAACAAATAACACTGTCATGTTCGCCAACCTTCGCCTGGCGAAGCCACGCAGCGAATGCTCGCTGGCCTTCGCCTGGCGAACTTCCCAGCGAAGTCCACTGGGAGTAATTCTGGAATTACTCGCTGAGGCTCGCTACACACTCGCCTGGCGAACCTTCGCCAACTAACCTCGCTTGGCGAACTTGCCAGCGAATACAGGGTGTTAGCTTCTGACTTGCTTCGCTACAGCTCGCTGGGCTTCGCCTGGCGAAGCTTCGCTGCCATTCGCCTGGCGAGCCTGCGAAGACAGAACTTCCATGGCTGTCTCAAGAGCCCAAACACCACAAAATCAACTGATTAAATCCAAACCAGTCTCAGTGGCACAACCCAATCATCACCCGACTAAACTACATCGTCTAATCCGAGTTCTAACCGATTAAAACCTCATTCTACTCACAAAACCAACTTCTAACCTAAGTGGAAAAAGAGTAGAAACTCTACAAAATCCACACACATACACATACAATCATATACATTAAAGAGATGATGGAGTTTCACACCCTTACCGATCGATTGCAAGCTTTGGTGATGATCCCTTGATGATTCTAGGTTTTCCTCTCCACTTTCTCTTCTCTTTCTCTTCTCCTCTTTTCTTTCTCTTGTTTTTCTTCTTATGTTACTATCTTTATTTCTTTTCCTCTCTTATTCTATTTCTATCTCTATTTCTTTCCTCTCAAATTCATTCCAACACTTACCAATCAATTCTCACACTAAAGTGCTAAATGTCTAAAATGCCCTTTTTACTCTAATTCCCCGAAAACTCTCCGAATCGGTAAAAATAGATAAAATAAGCAAACACCACATAATAATATATAATTTCTCAATTTAAAACAAACATCAATTAAATAAATTAAAAGACTCAACAATTAATGGGAATTCAGAATCGGGGCGTTACAACTCTCCCCCACTTTAGAAATTTTCGTCCTTGAAAATATTACCTTATTCAAACAACTCCGGATGCGACTCTCGCATCTTGCTCTCCAATTCCCAAGTCATGTTGCCTTCCGCGGCACCCCCCCCAGGACACTTTCATGAGCGCAATATCCTTGCCTCTTAGTTTCTTAACTTCACGGTCCAAAATACTAACCGGTAAAACTTCAACTGTAAGGTTATCTCTTACTTCCACTTCATCCATTGGAATAACATGTGACGGATCCGGAACATACTTCCGAAGTTGCGAGACATGGAATACATCATGCAAATTCGAAAGATTCGGAGGCAACGCCACACGATAAGCCACAACACCAACTCGTGCGACAATCTGATACGGACCAATAAAACGAGAAGTCAACTTTCTCGACTTCAAAGCACGACCCACACCCGCAACCGGTGTAACTCTCAAAAACACATGGTCGCCCTCTAGA
Source organism: Lathyrus sativus (assembly GCA_963859935.3). Classification (NCBI taxonomy): domain Eukaryota; kingdom Viridiplantae; phylum Streptophyta; class Magnoliopsida; order Fabales; family Fabaceae; genus Lathyrus; species Lathyrus sativus. Next base: position 344,844,689 of record OZ012735.1, on the reverse strand, counting down.
AACTCGAGATCCTTTCTCATTTTATCATGATAACTTTTCTTTCTACTCTGAGAAGCTCTCATCTTTTCCCGAATAAATTTCACCTTTTCCGTCGTTTGCTGTACCATTTCAGGACCAACTACCGACCTTTCACCCGTCTCATGCCAACACAGAGGTGTTCGACATCTCCGACCATATAAAGCCTCAAATGGCGCCATACCAATACTCGAATGGAAACTGTTATTATAGGTGAACTCAATCAACGCTAAATAACCATCCCACGCACCACCTTGTTCAAGCACACAAGCACGCAACAAATCTTCTAACGATTGAATCGTCCTCTCGGTTTGACCATCTGTTTGCGGATGATATGCCGAACTCAATCTCAACTTAGAACCCAAGGCACCTTGCAAACTCTCCCAAAATCTTGAAGTAAATCTAGGATCTCTATCCGACACAATACTCTTAGGAACTCCATGAAGCTTCACAATAGTGCCAACATAAATCTCGGCCAACCTTTCCAAAGAATAAGTAATATCAATCGGAATAAAGTGAGCCGATTTAGTAAGCCTATCAACAATCACCCAAATAGCATTATGTCCTCTTTGCGTATTCGGCAATCCTGTAACAAAATCCATCGATATACTATCCCATTTCCATTCCGGAATATCCAACGGTTGCATCAATCCACTAGGCTTCTGATGCTCTACCTTAGACTTCTGGCAAGTCAAACACGAGTACACAAAACGAGCGACATCGCTTTTCAATCCAGACCACCAAAAGATCTTCTTCAAATCCTGATACATCTTATTCTCTCCCGGATGAATACTCAAGTTACTCCGATGTCCCTCTTCCAATATCATCTTTTTCAAATCCGCATCATCGGGAATACAAATACGACCTCGAAACCTCAAAACTCCTAATTCATCAACTTTGAAATCTTCATTTCCATTCGTCATCAAATCCAAAAATTTCAAATCCAACTTTTGCTTTTCACACACCGTAGCAAGGAAATCATTCGTGACATGCAACATACCCAGCTTCACACTACTCGGTGTTAACTCACAAACCAAACTCAAATCTCTAAAGTTCTCCAAAAGTTCCCACTCTCTAACCATCAAAGTAGACACGTGCAACGACTTCCGACTTAAAGCATCGGCTACCACATTCGCCTAACCCGGATGATAATTTAAACCAAAATCATAGTCTTTCAAAAGTTCTAGCCATCTCCTTTGCCTCATATTCAATTCTTTCTGATCAAACAAATACTTCAAACTCTTGTGATCGCTAAAAACCTCAAATCTTGCACCATAAAGATAGTGCCTCCAAATTTTCAAAACGAACACTACGGCCGCTAACTCCAAATCATGAGTAGGATAATTCTTTTCATGCACTCTCAACTGCCTAGAAGCATACGCCACGACCTTCCCATCTTGCATCAATACACCACCCAATCCTGACAAAGAAGCATCGCAATAAACCACAAAAGGTTCCGTAGGATTCGGCAAAATCAAAACTGGTGCTGTCGTTAACCTTCTCTTTAATTCCATGAAACTCTCTTCACAATTAACATCCCAAATAAAAGTCTTTCCTTTACAAGTCAACTGCGTTAACGGAAGTGCTAACTTTGAAAATCCTTCGATAAACCTCCGGTAGTAACCGGCCAAGCCCAAAAAGCTTCGAATTTCCGTAACCGATCTTGGAGTCTCCCATTGCATTACCGTATCGATCTTGGATGGATCCACACTAATACCATTGCCGGAAATAATATGTCCAAGAAAACTCACCTCCGACAACCAAAACTCACACTTAGACAACTTTGCGTACAACTTCTTCTCTTTCAAAATCCGCAACACAATCCTTAAATGTTCTTCGTGTTCCTCTCGAGACTTAGAATAAATCAAAATGTCATCGATAAACACTACCACAAAACGATCCAACTTCTCGTGGAAGATACGGTTCATATATTCCATGAAAACACCCGGCGCATTAGAAACTCCGAATGGCATCACCGTATACTCATAGTGACCATATCGTGTTCTAAAAGCCGTCTTCGAAATATCTTCTTCCTTAACCCGAATCTGGTGATAACCGGATCTCAAATCAATCTTACTAAAAACACGGGCTCCAACTAATTGATCCATCAAATCATCAATTCTTGGAAGCGGATACTTGTTCTTAATTGTCACCTTATTCAACTGCCGATAATCAATACACAATCGCATACTACCATCCTTCTTCTTTACCAACAATACCGGCGCACCCCAAGGAGAAACACTTGGTCTTACAAATCTCTTATCCAACAAATCATTCAACTGCTTCTTCAATTCCACCAACTCCGATGCTGACATCCGATACGCGGCCATCGAAATCGGTCTAGTACCCGGAACTAGATCAATAGAAAATTCAACCTCTCTCTTTGGCGGCACATCCGCAACATCTTCCGGAAACACTTCAGGAAATTCACAAACCACAGGAAACACGTCGAGCTCAACTTTGCTCTCCACCGACAACGATGCAAACAAACCAAACAACTGAGCTTCGTCCGCTAAAAGTTTCTTCAACTCTTTAGTGGAAAGAAAACTCTCGTCTTCACCATCTTCCAAAGAAGGAAACCTTACTAACTTGTGATAGCAATCCAGATGAACTCTATTAAATTGCAACCAGTTCATACCCAAGATTACGTCCAAACCTTCCAACGGTAAACACACTAAATCCATAACGAAGTCCTTACCATACATGGTCAAAGGACAACTTGCACACACCAAAGAAGTAGTTACCGACCCCGAAGCGGGAGTCCCAATAACCATACCACTACTCAAAGAAACCATACACAAATCCAACCGCTTAGCACACGCAAGAGAAATGAACGAGTGAGTCGCTCCAGTATCAATAATAGCAACTAAAGGTATATCATTAATAAAGCATGTACCTTTAATCAAACGATCCGCCGCATTAGTAGCGTCTGAACCTGCTAATGCGAAAACTTTTCCGCCCGCATGAGCTTGCTTCGGTTTGGTACAATTCGGGCTAATGTGACCCACCTCGCCACAATTAAAACACTTCACAGCATTCTTTCTACACTCTGCTGCATCATGTCCAAGGAGCCCACAGTTGGAACACTTCGCCTTGAACTTTCCACAATCATAAGACTTGTGGCCCATCACGCCACACTTAAAACATTTGATCGCACCGGAACCTCCTCCGGGTCTCCTATCAAAGTTTCCCCTATGTTTTCCCTTCTCAGCAGGCGTCACATAAGGTCCGCTTCATACTTGCTGCTTCCCTCTCCTCTCGCTCAAACCCTTATAATGAGTAGAACGAGCTCTACTGTCTTCTTCATAAATTCTGCAACACTCAGTCAAATCCAAAAATCTTCGTATCCTTTGATAACCCACCGCTTGCTTTATCTCAGGACGCAAGCCATTCTCATACTTGATACATTTGGAAAATTCCGCCGTAACCGCATCATAGTGAGGGTGAAACTTCACTAACTCAGTAAACTTAGCGGTGTAGTCCACCACCGACATATTACCTTGTTTCAACTCCAGAAATTCCATTTCTCTCTTCCCTTTAACACTTTCGGGATAATACTTCCTTAGAAACTCAGTACGAAATAAATCCCACGTAATCTCCTCATCGTCGACCTCAAGAACTTGCCTCACGCTGACCCACCAGTCATCAGCCTGTTCTCTCAGCATGTGAGTCCCTAGTCTCACCTTGTTCCCCTCAGCACAATCCATCACCCTAAATATCCTCTCAATTTCCTTTAACCATATCTGAGCACCATCCGGATCAAATCTCCCTTTGAACACCGGTGGTTGGTTCTTCCTGAACTCATCATTCGCATTCACGTTAGGTGCACCCTGCACAGCTCTGGCCATAGCCTCTAACGCCGCTGCCATAGCATTGTCATTACGACCTGCCATATTCTGAGGATTCCCAAAAATAACAACAAGGTTAAACAACCGTTCAACCAACACAACAACAAGACAGACACGACTGACTCAACACTGGCTCTGATACCACTTAATGTAACACCCCCTTTCTATACCCCCAAATTAATCAAATAAATCAATTAGGCACTTAGAAAATTTATTTCATCAGAGTTTAATTAAAACATGGTATATAAGAGGCGCATCACATTATCATGAAACTAAACACATACGATACCTGCTCAATTTGATATGCAACAATGGGTAACCCACATCTCAATATTTAGAACAAAAGCGGAAACATCCAAATATTGAATCGATCACATTCATAAACTTATATACAACCATCAGTTAATTCATGCTTTACAACATATCCACAGCAGATACATACACATATGTATCACAAAAGAATCAAAACAAATGTAACTCCAAAAGAGTCAAAGGCTTCCTAACTACCCAGATGTTACATATCAGAGCCATTGACCAAAAAGAATGAAGACATCGCTTCACCAAAAAGAACCTCCAGCTTCCTACTCTGCAATGCCTCATAGAGCATTATAAAACAGCAGAAGGGTGAGAAACAACATCATAACAGTTAATGCATAAAATTGTATATATACATATACTCACATTTGTACAAGTTATACTCAAATTATGTTCTCACCACGTTAAACATATACAAATAATCATGCCTCTACACATGCTTATGAACATTCACAATATGTTCTTCCAAACAATCATATATAACATACACAGTTATATTCATTCAACCAATGCATCATACACGGATGACTCGTGCAACTCATAGAGACCGACACACGACTCTATGCAGATGCAAATGCGGTACCGACTCATTCAACAGATTCTCTAAGGAATCGAGTATTCAGCAGATCCTCCACGGGATCAAGTACTCAGCAGATTCTCCACGGAATCAAATATTCATCAGATTCTCCACGGAATCGAATATTCAGCAGATCCTCCACGGGATCAAGTACTCAGCAGATTCTCCACGGAATCAAATACTCTAGCCAATCCTCCACGGGATTACATGTTATGACCGATTCTCCGAGGAATCACACAATGCAACCGATTCTCCAAGGAATCTAATATAACCATCGTATCATACGAGGTTCTGCAAATCCTCCGAGGGATCAATCAACACACAAATGCATACTAAGATGCTTCACAATGCAAATCATCCGAGGGATCATTCAACACAAAAATGCATACTATGCTCACAAACATCCTCATTGCATTTATCACATACATCGCATATATCTATCATGCATTCACATTATGCACCATTTCACACATGGTTTACACACATATCAGCCTATCAATGCATTTCTATTCAATTCGAGCAAATACACAAGATTATCAAACGTTCAAGATTCACCTTGACTCTACAATCTAGGATTCATGCCTTTCGGCCACCCACAACACGATATGTCGAAACAGTTCACACCTCAATCATTTATATAGACATTAATCATAATTGAATCAACCAAACATCATGCTATGAACAAAACAGCAAAACAAATAACACTGTCATGTTCGCCAACCTTCGCCTGGCGAAGCCACGCAGCGAATGCTCGCTGGCCTTCGCCTGGCGAACTTCCCAGCGAAGTCCACTGGGAGTAATTCTGGAATTACTCGCTGAGGCTCGCTACACACTCGCCTGGCGAACCTTCTCCAACTAACCTCGCCTGGCGAACTTGCCAGCGAATACAGGGTGTTAGCTTCTGACTTGCTTCGCTACAGCTCGCTGGGCTTCGCCTGGCGAAGCTTCGCTGCCATTCGCCTGGCGAGCCTGCGAAGACAGAACTTCCATGGCTGTCTCAAGAGCCCAAACTCCACAAAATCAACCGATTAAATCCAAACCAGTCTCAGTGGCACAACCCAATCATCACCCGACTAAACTACATCGTCTAATCCGAGTTCTAACCGATTAAAACCTCATTCTACTCACAAAACCAACTTCTAACCTAAGTGGAAAAAGAGTAGAAACTCTACAAAATCCACACACATACACATACAATCATATACATTAAAGAGATGATGGAGTTTCACACCCTTACCGATCGATTGCAAGCTTTGGTGATGATCCCTTGATGATTCTAGGTTTTCCTCTCCACTTTCTCTTCTCTTTCTCTTCTCCTCTTTTCTTTCTCTTGTTTTTCTTCTTATGTTACTATCTTTATTTCTTTTCCTCTCTTATTCTATTTCTATCTCTATTTCTTTCCTCTCAAATTCTTTCCAACACTTACCAATCAATTCTCACACTAAAGTGCTAAATGTCTAAAATGCCCTTTTTACTCTAATTCCCCGAAAACTCTCCGAATCGGTAAAAATAGATAAAATAAGCAAACACCACATAATAATATATAATTTCTCAATTTAAAACAAACATCAATTAAATAAATTAAAAGACTCAACAATTAATGGGAATTCAGAATCGGGGCGTTACACGTAGCTCTGGTATCAATTATAGCGATCAAAGGTGTACCATTAATAAAACACGTACCTCGGATCAATCGATCGTCGCTAGCAGTCTCAGATCCAGATAGAGCGAACACTTTCCCGCTCCCTTGATTCTTCTTCGGCTTATCGCATTTTGTACTAATGTGTCCTTGCTCACCACAATTGTAGCAAGTCACACCCGTACCACTTCTGCACTCAAGATCCTTGTGGCCTGGCTTGCCACACTTAAAACACGTCTTCTCAACACTTTTGCATTCAGGAGCACGATGTCCCTCTTCACCGCACCTATAACATCTCACCGGAGTAGAAACTCCCCCACTGGGTTTCTTACCGAAACCAACCCTTTGTTTCCCCTTATCGGCAGGAGTTACGTAAGGTTTTCCTCTGAATGGTCCCTTTCCTTTCTTGTCACTTAGACTCTTGTAGTGGCTAGACCTAGCCCTACTGTCTTCGTCATAAATTCTGCTCTTGTTAACCAACTCAGAAAACCGTCTGATTTCCTGGTACCCAATGGCTTGTCTAATCTCGGGTCTCAAACCGTTCACAAACTTGAGGCACTTAGACCTCTCAGCATTACCAGTATTATAGTGAGAACAAAATTTGATCAACTCCTCAAATTTCGCCGCATACTCAGCAACCGTCGAATTTCCTTGCTTCAACTCAAGAAATTTGATCTCTTTCTTCCCCCGCACATCCTCTGGAAAATACTTCTCCAGAAAGGTTTCTCTAAACAAATCCCACGTAATCACAATATCATCTTTCTCAAATCTTTGGCGAGTATTACCCCACCAATCTTCGGCTTCTTCTTCGAGCATATGAGTCCCAAACTGCACCTTCTGTGCATCCGAGCAATTCATAACTCGAAAAATCTTTTCCACAGCTTTCAACCAAATTTGTGCCTTGTCCGGTTCATGAGTTCCCTTGAAGACCGGAGGGTTATTCTTTTGGAATTTCCCCAAAGCACGGAATCCATCATCAGCATGATTCCTCACATTTACATTGGCCGGAGGATTCTGCCCAATTGCCCCCGCCAATCTCGTCAATGCCTCCGCAATCGCTTCGTCGTTCCTCCCTGCAACCATCTTACTAATTCCCACAACAGAACCACGTAAGAACAACCAATATTGATAATGCAACACACGCATATCAATACCACACAGGAAAAACACTCTAACAACTTGGCCGGACGGACCGACCTGCTCTGATACCACTATTGTAACACCCCCTTCTATACCCCAAATAAATGCATGTAAAACATTTAAGCATATACAAATTCATCAGAGTAAAAGTTTTAGAATAAGGTATAAAAGAAGAATGTCACAATTTCACCAACAAAACTCTTTAACATTTTGCTCCATAAAATATGTAACATTTTCGTAGTTCTAGAAATCACATTTCAACATTTAATTTAAGCGGAAGTTAACATCATTAATCAGTTCCAAAATATTAATCCACGTACACACGAGTTAATCCAAATTAATACATCATATCAGTTAGATTACACAATCATATCAACTGATACACCGCAATGTATCACAAAAGAATAATTATACTAGTCTAACTACCCGGTGTTACATATCAGAGCAGCTGGCTCAAAAGAATGAAGACTAACTTCACAAAAGGACTCCAGCATCCTAATCTGCAATGCCTCATAGAGCATTATAAAACAGCAGAAGGGTGAGAAATATAACCATAATAATCAAAGCATAATATTATATATATATATATATATATATATATATATATATATATATATATATATATATATATATATATATATATATATATATATATATATATATATATATATATATATATATATATATATATATATATATATATATATATATATATATATATATATATATATATATATATATATATATATATATATATATATATATATATATATATATATATATATATATATATATATATATATATATATATATATATATATATATAGGTAATCATGTAACACATATTCACATTTCTCACCACACTTCATCCTCTTAGTCATATATATTTACCACACATATATAGACAAACATGGATATTCACAAAGCATTCCCACATCATACATACACTTACAATTTCCACAATCTCATCATTCACACATAAGCATCCCTTCATGCATATGTCATATATCAATGTGACTCAACAACTCAATGCAACTCATGCAATGCGGTACCGACATTAGTTATCTTTTTTTTCGGTTTTTCACTCTAAACCGGGTCCACCCTTCTAGACCGATAACTTGTTATCATTTTTCGGTTCTTACTTTAAACCGGGTCCACCCTTCTAGACCGATAACAACCAAGCCCGTCCCCTAGGCTTCAAACCCACCCTTCTAGGTTTGGGACAAGCCACTAGTTTCCACGAAACTAACAGACATTGCCTCTTGACTGAATGATGCATGTACAATCAACCAATCACAATAAATGCACTTAAGACCGTTCCCGCGTCTTAATCCCATGCATTCGAATAATTCACCCCTTCGAGAATTTCATCATGATTGCACATACAACATATATCAAACATTTATCAATGTATTCATTTCACACATCATCATCATCATACTCAACAACAATGCACACATACCACATATGTTCCCATGCATTTCCACAACAATCGCATATAAATATGCACTCACAATTCATTAAACAATACACATACATTCATCATTGTATTCACATGTATTTCTATTTATCACAATTAATGCGCATCGCATATCAACTAGGATTCACGCCCGGAGGCTACCCACACCACACATCATCACAATAGATCATATCTATATCATATCATAAGAATATCAATCTATGTGAAACCACCAAACTATCACCACATGAGCAACACAGCAAAAGAGAAATGCTGTCAAATTCGCCTTCGTTCGCCTCGCGAACCCTCGCAGCGAACCTTCGCCTGGCGAACTCTCTCAGCGAACACTCGCTAGGCTTCGCCTGGCGAGACTTCCCAGCGAGCCCAAGTCAGTAGCTACTGACTTCATTCGCCACCGTTCGCCAGCACCTTCGCTGGGCGAACCTTCGCTATCCAACTTCGCTTGGCGAACTGGCCAGCGAAGTCCACTGGGACTTAATCATAATTACTCGCCAGCATTCGCTAGGCTTCGCCTGGCGAAGCTTCGCCTTCGCTCGCCTGGCGAGAGCCAGCGAACCTGCGCAGAACAGAACCCTATTCTGTCTCTCCTTCATCAACCCATCATCAACCAAACCTTGAACATCCAAATCAGTACAAATAACATCAATACAGGTTACCCGACTATTCTACGGCATTATTACTCAGTTCCAACCGATTAAATCACAGTTCTACCGATTATTCCAACTTTTGCCCTAATTGGAAAGTGATGAAAACTCTACCAAAACCCCAACCCAACATACATAACATCATGCAATGATCAAATAGAAACATTTCTCACCCTTACCTCGATTAATCAGAGCTTTGATGTTGGTTCTTGATGATTTCCACTTTTCCTCTTCTTCTCTTCTCTTCTTTCTTCTTTCTTCCCTTTTTCTCTCCAAATGTTTCTAACTTTCTTTTCTTTTCTTTCTCTCTTATATATATTCCTTTCATTTTCCTTCTCAATTCTCTATTAATTCCAATTAATAAAAATTAATTTCCAACATTAATAAAAATCCCACTAAATCAATTAATTGCTACAATTAATTATTTAATGAAATTTGGGCTGTTACAAAGTGGGTCATAGAGGGATCAACTCATGGTGTTCGCCTACGCCTCGTTGCCGACATTTGTATATACTGATGTATATTTATGTTTTTACTTTTTGCGCAGCTTCCTCATTCCAGGAGCTTGCATCTGTTGTAAAACATTTTTACCCATTCAGGGGTTCGTTATCAATAAAATGTATACTATTCAGCAATTCTGTTTGTCTGTTTAGCATTTACCTGTTTTGTTTGCGAAAAAGAACGCCGATGTTTTTGACAAAATGCGCATACATAAACTTACTGGCCTAGGCCACTGATTGTTGAAACAATGAATTACTTAAACATTGTCACAAGATAATAACCTTGATAGGTCCCTTTGAGAAGGGTATCTTGTCTATTTGTTTGTGTTGGTGCATGTGTAGCATGTACCAGACAGTACGCCATGTGCGTCCCCAAGCAGGATGATTCCTCCTTCTCCAGCAAAGTTCAGCAGTCTCTCCCCGCGGAGTCTGAACGTGAGATCGTAAGCATTGACATGGGTCTCCCCAAGCAGAGAAGATTCTCTCCCCAATCAGATGTATCCTGAAGGAACGACATCTCCCCAGCTGAGTCATATGCTGAAGCACGCAACAATTGATAGTTCCAGACTGAAGTCTCCAGCGGAATCGAGATTCCCCGCAGAGTCGTACTCTCCCAGTAAGCAGGATGATTCCTTCTTCCCCAGCCGAGTTCGCAGAACCCCAAGAGAGCCAAGTCCTTCGAAAGCAGTTCGGGCCATGATTGGTTGTCCCCAGTTGAATGTTGAATAGCTGATGCCGTATTTCCCCGCCGGAGTCGTTGTCTCCAGGAGGGTTTAGCCGTGAAGGCCGTGCAGTTTATTTCCGCGATTGACATCGCTCTCCTCAGCAGGTCCAGGTTCTCGTAGAGCTCCGTTCCCCTGCAGCAGTCAACTGAAGTTCATTTCCCCATGCAGAGTCCGATTGAGATCGGCGTGACCTTTTCTCCACTAGAGTGGTTCTGCCTCCTTGACAAGAGGACTCTCTCGTCGGCATTTATTTTGCTGAAGGGATCACAGCATTTTGCATGACTGCATAGCATTTACCATAAACGCGTAGCATTGCCACCATGAGGAACATTACGCCATTGCTGAAGCACATGCATACTAAACATGAGCTAGGTCGTCACCGTTTTTGTTTTGCAGGTGTTCCTCCGTAGGGTGGTTGCTCGAGATGATTCTTGAATTCTCCCCAATGGAGTCGGTTGCTCGAGATGATTCTTGAATTCTCCCCAACGGAGTCGCTTGCTCAAGATGAATCTTGAATTCTCCCCAGCAAAGTCGTTTGCTTAAGATGATTCTTAAAATCCCCAGTGCAGTCGCCAGAGTTGTTGCTCACGTTGATGCTTAGAGTTCCCCCGGCAGAGTGTTTGCTCAGGATGATCCCTGAAATCTCCAGCAGAGTATGGGTTCAGGATGATTCTTGAAGTCCCCACGAAGCTATTTGTCCAAGATGATTCTTGATGTCCTCAACAGAGATGATTCATCAAGAACGATTTCTGGACCCTCGAAGCAGAGTGACTTGATAGTTCTCCAGAATCCCCAGCGGAGATGCGTCATCCCCAGCAGGTTTCCAAACAGTGAAGTTGAAACTTCCCCTGAAGACTTGATGATTGAAGTCCAACCGTGTTAACGAAGCAGTTCCCTCAGCTGATGCGGAGTACCCGATGGTAGAAGTTTGGATATCCCCAATTGGTTCATGACTGACCGAGAACTCTATTCCCAACTTACTGATGAAGTCCGGCTGACGCCCAAAGATTTCTTCAAATGCCCGACGACATGATTAACCTGATTGATGACCTGATGAGTCCCGAGGAATCTTGATGCCTGACAGCATGATCGATCATGTATTACCGGTTACCGCGTGACCAATTCCCCAACTAGTTGCCACGCAGCTAGTATTTCAGTTTTCGAAGATTCGTTCCCATCAGAGTACCGTGTACTTGTGCAGTTGGCAAATTTCCGGGTTTGTCGGTATTCAACCGTCTCGCACCTTGACTGGTTGAGAGCCGTTCGCTTCTCACCCAGTCAGGTTCAAGCCGTTTGAATAGGGGCAGCTGTTGCACCCCAAAATTTGACCAACTCTTCTTTACCTAGCTTGTGTTTCATTTCATTCACATTAGCATTATCATTTGAATTTCATAGACATGTATGCAGGAGATCAAGAGGTATGAGTACCAATCAAGGGCTATGCAAGACTTTGAAGCTAGCTAAGAAGCTTACTCAAGTGTTCAGAGGTTGATATCTTTGTCAGAGAGGTCAGATGATCCTCAGAGAGATTGGTTGAAACCAAGGTTATGTGCCTCCTAACTTGAGAGTTGTGGGGAGCTCCTCAGATGATTCTGAAGCCAAGAATGTGGACTTGAAGCCTTGATAGAGCTTATGAGATGTCTTGAAAGCCATCATGAAGCCTAGGCAGGTCATGGTGCAAGTTTAAGAAGACTCAGCCATGAGTGGTGTAGTTAGGGTTTGACTGGGTCAACCCTAGGTCAACTAAGGATTTGAAGAAGGTTGAGACCTAAACCAAGAGCCATGTGATCATGGATTGATGCATTGAGATGCCATAAGGATGACTCCAAGGTTAGCTCATCATGATTGAAGAGTTTGAGAAGTTTCAAGCTAGGGTTTCTAAGGGTTGACAGTGTAAAATCCCCTAGTTTGACCCCTACCTTCAAGGCAGTTTAGCTCAAGATGTGATTGTCACCTCATCTTACCCCCAACATGAATGTTGTAGAGCTTGTTATTATCTTTAATTTGAGTACTAGAAGTCCTTGATAGGATTTGTAGAACTCAAGTTATGACTTTGGCAAGTTACAGGTCATCTGAGGTATGTGAATATGGGGCCTTGAAAGTTACCCAATTTGCATCAAACTTTTTCCCAATAAGGATGATTCCTATGAACTTTTGGTAAACATTAATGTTGTTCCTTATCTTCTTAGCTTTCTATAGAGTATTAGATGTCCTTGATAGGATTTGTAGAAATCAAGTTATGGCTTTGACAAGTCAAGGGCATTTTGGTTATTTGGAGATTACAGGTCATTTCAAGCATAAGGCCATAACTCCTATTTCCAAGCTTCAAATGGAAAAATCTCTAACATAAAAATTGCTTAAAATGATGTTTTAAGGCTAGTAAGGAGGTCATGATATGGTGGAAAGGCTTGTAGCTCAAAGTTGCAAAAATGACCTAAAATAAGGGCATAAGTTAAATAAACCAAAGTTGGAAATTGATATTTTCAACCTACACATCCAAACCATGGCATGTAATATATCATTTTGACTCTAGAAAACATTTTGAAAACAATGGTTTATCCACATTTTTGAGTTGAGATTCAATTCATGGACTTGCTTTGAAAAACACTTGCTTGCATATTAAGTAACATATGCATAACTCAAAATCAAGGCATGAGCAAGGGTTTTTGCAAGCTAAACACCTATAATATCTCACTAGGGGAGAAATTAAGAGTGAATGGGATGAATTCCAAGTTGTTTGCAAGGGTTTTACATGTCATGATAAGTGATTCAAAATCTCATGACATGAGATGTGGAAAATCTCATTGGAAGGATCTAGAGGGTTCTAGATCATCCAAACTTTATCTATATATTGAGTAGAATGAATCCATGTCTGAGGTTGGTGATCATTGGAGGATTAATCATAGTTTGAAATTGAGTTTTCATAGATTGCAATTGAAATCGGTTTCACAAAATTCCTCAATTTCCATTCATTTTCTTGATTGATTCTTCTTCCATGAGTGCCAAGGAGTGATTTCAGATCATTTTCAAGAAGAATTGGTGGCTAGATCGTGTGGGAGCAAGTGGTTTTCAGAACCTGCAACTCTTCATCGTGTTTCAAGATTGAAGCACTTTCCATTGAATCTTTTGCATACAGAAGCAAGGAGGAGGTTCAGTGATCGTGTCCAGAAGATTTGAGAGCTTGGTTTGGAGGATTCGTGCATCTGTTATTCAAGAATTTCCAGGTTGGTAATCTTCTTCCTATAGCATGATTTAGGTAGAATTAGGTTGAATTAAGGTGCTAGATTAGTTGTAGAATGGCATAGGATGAATTTCAGATGGTTAATTGATGAATTAGAGACAAAATAGGAAGATCACCATTTTCGGTTGAGATTGGGAGATGATGATTCTTGGGGTTTCAGAAGAAACTAATGGTATGGTTGAGTTCGTGGCAAGATTTGGAATGTGTTTCATGTTTTGACCTCTTGGATTGGAGGCCTTTAGGAAGAACTAGGGTTGAAGGGGATGATCGGAGCTCCATCGGCGGCGGCCGGAGCTGGGCGCGAAGCTCAGAGGTTTGAAATGGAGAAGATGAAGTTTTCACCATTAGATCATGGTCTGACCATTGACTGGGAGAAGATCCAAGGGCCACGTTTTAATTCTGATTTGTGAAGGATTTCTGATGAAACGATGCGTTTCATTTATTCAGGCATTTGGGCTTAATGATTTAAGTGTTATCCACACCCCCCAGCGATCCCAACCCAAATTTTGAACTGAAAATGACTGCTATTTACACCGCGCGCTTCATTATTTTTATTTGATTTTCATTCAATTTCCATTTAATTCATGTTTTTTGTAAAATTCATAATAAATTTAATATTAATCCAATTAAACCCATTCTTTTTGCATACTACTCATGATTGAGTCTATTATTTTTTAGAGAAAAAAATATTTTCATTTCATATAATTTCTGATTTACTTGGAATTTTGTATTTTAATTGATATTAAAATGTTTATGTTTGATGCATATTTTTGTAGAATTTTGTGTGATCTCATGGTGATGATTCTTGACCTAATTTTTCGTGTGTGATTAGGTTAGACATGTATGATCCCATAGTAATTTTCTCACATTTTTGTGATGAAAATAGGTATGCTTTCTAGATTGATATTTAGATGCTTCCTTTTTAGGGTTTTAGGTTGATACCTTAGAATGCAGAATTTAGTTCTAGGTCTAAATTGATGATTTGATCTTTGAAACTAATGTGATAGAGTCATGATTGACCTAGGTTCCCATAGTAATTTTTGTAGGATTTTACAATTGATTTTAGTATTTTAGTTAGGACTAACTTTAGTACTAGGTTTTAGGTGATCCTAACTTACTAATTCAACTAGTTTAACTTCCCTAGTTCCCTTAGATTAGGGTTTGTGCTTGGTTTGCCTTTGGTTGAGGTTGAAGACAAGTTGAATACAAGGTGAGGATGCTTGAAGTTGCTTGGAGCTTTGAATTTGTTTGTGCCTGAAGATGTCTGATGAAGATTAGGAGATAAGACATAGACAGAGCCTTGTAGTTAGAATGATTTCTTTCACAAACATGGAAAGCATCTTGTGCTTCCATTCCTCCCAATGACTAAAGGTCCTTCTCAGATATTCACATCCCTCCTTTGGAAGGATGAGTGGTGATCGGGAAAATAGCAAGTGTACTATTTTTACCAATTGTAGTAATAAGGGAAAAGTCCCAAGTATCGATCTCGAGGACTGCGTAGTAATTAACGGAATTTTTAGGATTCAAATGAACAAAAGGTCAAGTGGGTTGTTTGGTAGCAGAGTAATATAACAAGTAAATACGGACTTAATGAATTAATCTAAGAACAGTATTAGGGGAGCGGAGACAATGCGAGTAAAGACCCTGTATGATTATTCTACTATACTAGTTATTAACCTTAATTTATTAGTTGGCCACTTTAGTTGCCTTAATTCCTTAATGAAAACCCTTTGATGATCTTCCTGTACACTAATTCCTCAGTGTCCCTGAAAAGCATCAAGCAATAGTTCCGACCATAAAATACGTGATACGGGATATCCTTATTCCTAAGCAATATCGACCGTGATATTATTTTGCAAAAGTGTTAGGTTGACCTTCCAGACTAAAGCCTAAGCACGATTCGAATTCTACTTTCCAATATGAATACGATTCAGATTAATGCAAAATAAAATGTATCAAGGTAAAAACATAGTTCTCATAGAATAATTAAACAAAAGTCATTACATCGCACTTAGGACCACCCCCTAACAACTTGGGGTTTAGCTGCTCATGTTTTTGGTAAACATAAAAGTAATTAGAATTGAAAAGGAAAAGATCATTACAATGCAAGTTGAAATCCTTGGATCATCAATTGCTTCCGCTTTTGATCGATCCTCTGTTTCCCAGCCGAACTCTCCTCTCAGTTCTCAATCCTAATATCAATTCAAAAAGTGTCCCCTACTTTCTAAAATGTGCCTCTTATATCTAAATTCAAATTACATCACGAAATGTCTCAAATGCCCTTCGAAATAGGTCTGACAGCAAAACATCAGAAAACAGAGAAATTTCACGTTCAGTGGCCCTGACACGGGCCGTGTTGTGCAACACGGGTGGCCGTGTCAGGCTGCTGGCTTCTTCAGGGCGTGTCTCCTCTCTAAGGGCTGCAACACGGGCCGTGTTGCATGACACGGGCACCCGTGTTGCAAGTCTGAGTCTTCTTTTTTTTCTTCTGCTTTGATCCACCCGTGTCTGCCAACCGTGTCCTTCATGACACGGGTCGTGTTGTGCAACACGGGTACCCGTGTTGCAGCTCTGATTTCCCTTTTTCGACTTTTCTTTGCCTCCGAATGCGGTGCAATTGTCGTGCTATCCATTCCTGCCAAAAACACACTAAAAGAAACCAAATCAAACGCACCAGTGGCAAAAGCAACATAAACTTAAAAATAAGACTCGAAGACACACAACTACGAGTAATGCAGATAATAACAACTAAAGCTTCGAAAAATAGATAAAAACATTGCGAAATTAACCACAAACAGCGTTTGAAAACACAACTGAAATCCACCGATCAAACTCCCCCGAACTTGAACTTTTGCTTGTCCTCAAGCAACAAGCTCACCAACCCGAACTTAATATCTTTTTTTTTCTTCATAACGGAACCGTCCATAGAATTGTGAGTTACGGTGATAATACTCATACTTGAACTTCTCATTCCAAGTCCCCTAGGATTAATCTCGGCATTTTCCCTCAAAACAGGTAACATGCAAACACTAGACTGCAGTAAACCACAGACCTCAGTCTCCCTATGGGTAACCTCTCCGACTATGCTTTGTACTTAAGTCTTCTTTTTCGATTTTCCTCCCTTTCATTCGGACAATCACTATACGACTTTTATGATTTTCCTCGTGTGCACAAGATTTATCAATGACATTTTTTCTTTTTCTGGCACTGTTATTCTTTTTGAATGGCTTTCAGGTTCGACCGCCGTTGGGCTGAATAACCGGGTGAGGGTTACCCAACTTAGAAGGATTAGTCGCCTAATTGCCCCTTTTTGTTTGTTTTTTTTTCTCTTTGCCTTAACTCAATATTTTTCATTACCCTTGCACACACGATTATTTTTTATGGAACCTGATTGTCAAAATAAACTACTAAGGGGTACTTCTCAGATCAAAGCACTATGGTACAAATCTACACGTCGAACTCGTTCCTATTTGGGAAACCCAGGGTGTTGGCCTTTTACCTATCTCTCAAGATTATCCCGCTTTCATCCTCACGGTTCTTTTCTGAGTATTCTATATACTTTCTCATCACCTCACTCAACATCTTCACTAAACAGTTCCCCAACCAACACTGTTACTAATTTTATTAGCTCAATGTCAGGGGGGTCTTCCTGTGGATCGCTATCACGTTCTCAAACTAACACTGGAAATTAAATAAAAAAATAACTGTAATAGAATTGAAAACACACAAATAACATAAAAACACAAATAAAATAAAACACAAATAAAATACCCCTACACTAGAATTCAACAGTGTCCTCACTGTTGGAACACTAGTAGCAGGGGACTCACAGAGTTCATGGTTGCGGAGGTTGGTCGCGCAGCATCATCTGCCGCATCCATTCATGCATCTCACCGATCAACCTGCCTTGTCGGATTTGTTCGTTCCCTTGTCTTGTCTGCTCCTCGCCTTGCCTCGTCTGCTCACTTCGGAGATGGCACATCTCATTCTCCATCCAATCCCATTCTTTTTTAGATAAGCTCCACGAGCCTGAGCCTAATTCCTGATGGGGTGAAAATCGAGTAGGCGGTATAGGCGCTTCTTCTACCTGATCGCCTTCATCCTCAAAGAATTCTGCACCTGTACCATCATAAAATTGGTCTTCTTCATCCTGCATGGGGCTCTCATATAGCCAGTTATTCACATTTTGAATACTAATAAAGTCAGGGGCAGGTAAAGCAAGGAGATGACTGTTTCGGCTTACCAAGGAGTAGTAATTATCAAAGACTCGAATCATACCTTAGGCAGTCAGTGTGGCAAGATCTATTTTTGTCTTACCTGCAACAGTGGGTTCCTCTCTCAAGAGAGCACCGTGGCCAAAGTGATTCACGATTTGAGTAATCATACCGCCTACACTTATTTCGCCTGAAGGTGCATTCGCAACCCTCTTCAGGTGATCAGCTGCAAAGGCAACTACATTAATGAGCTCGTGATTGGCCATGCCGTACATGAAGTACAACTCCCTCTGAGTCGCCACCCCTGTGCTGTCACCCCTGCCGAACAGTGTATATGCCAATCCCTTTTGAGCGTACCTGAAACAAGGGTTATGGATACAAGAGGCTTTTTCCGCTTTCGCGACATAATCAGTTCTGCCTGTAATAGCCTTCCAGAAGTCCCCTGCACTAAAATTTCCCGGAGGGGCACCGGGACCAAAATTGGGGAGCTTCAGAATATCTCCCAACTCGGCTATGGTCAGGCTATGGTCAGTATCAAATAACCTAAACCTCAGTGTACCATAATATTCTTCCTCCACCCCTGTCCACCTGTGCTTCAACTGAAATTCTAAGGTGCTCAAGAATTCAACAGTTATGCGCTTATAAGTTGGCGCTTCTAATTGCATAAATTCTAACATACCCAGAGTGTGAAACATCCTATGGACCTCTATTCTCAGCCCTAGATTATCAAGCGTAGTGTTACAGATATACCTTGTGGGCGCGAGCTTACGCTTGATGATGTTAGAGTACTTTTTCTGATGATCCGGGTCTTCAAAGAGTATGTCGTGAGGGTTCGCCATACGGTGTGCTCTCTTTCTGGGGCGTGAAGTTTCCGCCACTGCTTTTCCGGTATCTCTACGAGGAGGCATTCTTAACCTGCAAAACACAAACAACACAGATGGTTCGAAAAATTTCGAAATCACTGTTAGTGAAAAACGCAACCGTAGAATTAATCACAATGATGAGTAGAATGTTTTTTGTGAAGGACGGAAGTGATTCCGGTGAGTGGGTGTGGTAGATAATGAAGCTTTTGTGGAGAGAGGGTTATGGAGGTTAAGGGTTTTGTGAGGGAGAAGAAGGAGGAAGATGAAAAATGATATGAATTGTGTGGTGGGTAATGATAAGTGGGGGTTAAAGTGGTGGGCCCCACGGGGTAAAAATTTTAAAATTCTGAACGCGCCTTGCAACACGGGCCGTGTTGCACAACACGGGCACCCGTGTTGCTCCTCCTGTACATATATTTTTTTTCAATGCCACGCACTTGCAACACGGGCCGTGTTGCACAACACGGGCACCCGTGTTGCTCCACTGCTCCACCTTTTTTCCACATTTCTCATCTCTGTCATGCTGGGCCTGACACGGCCCGTGTTGTACGACACGGCCACCCGTGTCAGGGTGCTGTTTTTCACCTTTTTCCTCTCCTCTGGTCTCCGACATTCTTCTTTCACCGATGAACTGCGAGTTGATCAAAACCTGTTAAAACAAAAACAAAATGAAAGCGTGAATGTGAAATACGTGGGTTGCCTCCCACGAAGCGCTTCGTTTTACGTCGCCTGGCTCGACGGTCCGTCATCGTATCATGTGAGATGAACGACATCGTTGCGATCCTTCTGCTGTCCCTCGTAGTAAGGTTTCAGACGCTGACCATTTACTTTAAAAATGTCTCCATTTGCTGGAATTTTCAGCTCGACTGCTCCGTGCGGAAACGTCTTATGTACTACAAATGGTCCCGACCATTTTGATTTAAGCTTTCCCGGAAATAGTTTCAATCGGGAGTTGTACAATAGTACTAATTGTCCTTCCCGAAATTCTTTCTTCTGAATACGTCGATCATGCCATTTCTTTGCTTGATCCTTGTACATTTTTGCATTCTCATATGCCCGGTTCCTGAATTCCTCTAGCTCATGGAGTTGGAGGGTTCTGGACTCTCCTGCTCTGGTGAGGTCTAGGTTAAGAACTTTTGATGCCTATAATGCCTTGTGTTCTAACTCTAGAGGCAGATGGCAAGCTTTACCATAGACCAGTTGGTAAGGGGACATACCAATGGGTGTTTTGTATGCAGTGCGATACGCCCAGAGAGCGTCGTCCAGCTTTACTGCCCAGTCCTTATGGGATGCACGCACTGTTTTCTCCAATATCTGTTTGAGTTGTCGATTTGACACCTCGGCTTGCCCGTTGGTTTGAGGATGGTACGGAGTAGATATTTTGTGCTTCACATTATACTTAAGGAGTAGCTTTTCCATGAGATGATTTAGGAAGTGAGTTCCTTCATCACTTATAAGGGCCCTTGGTACTCCAAACCGCGAAAATATGTTCTCCTTCAGAAATCTGACCACTACTTTAGCATCATTTGTTGGTAGTGCCACTGCTTCTACCCATTTCGAAACATAGTCAACTGCTACCAGTATATAGTGTTTTCCAAATGTTGGTGGGAATGGTCCCATAAAATCAATCCCCCAAACATCAAACAACTCTACTTCTAACATGGAATTCTGCGGCATCTGGTTTCTTTTCGAGATATTTCCAGTCCGTTGACATCTGTCGCATTCCTTAACTACGTTCTGGGCATCCTTGAACAAAGACGGCCAATACAACCCTGATTGGAGGACTTTGGCTGCGGTGCGGTCGCCACTGAAATGCCCTCCATAATCTGAATTATGACATGCTTCGAGCACCTTCCTTTGCTCGTTTTCCGGAACGCATCGTCTGATCAGTCCATCCACCCCTTTCTTGTAAAGAAACGGATCATCCCATAAGTAGAACATGCAGTCATGAACAAACTTTTTCCGTCTGTTAGAATCAAAATCGTCGGGTATGAGACCCCCGACTAAATAGTTGGCGTAATCCGCAAACCAAGGAACGCCATGAATAACTAGGATGTGTTCATCAGCAAACTCATCCTTTATCGGGCGCTTTTCCTCGTTCTCTTCAATCGGTGACATTCGCGAGAGGTGATCAGCCACAGTATTTTCACATCCATTCTTATCCCGAATCTCCACATCGAATTCTTGGAGAAGAAGGATCCATCTCAGCAGCCTGGGCTTCGACTCCTGTTTAGCAAAAAGATATTTTAACGCAACATGGTCAGTATAAACAATCACTTTAGAACCCAACAGATATTGCCTAAATTTGTCAAAGGCATACACCACCGCTAGCAACTCCTTCTCGGTAGTTGCATAATTCATCTGTGCCGGGTTCAAAACGTGACTCGCATAGTAAATAACATGCAAAAGCTTCTCTTTCCGCTGCCCCAATACAGCCCCTACTGCGATGTCACTGGCGTCACACATGATCTCAAACGGCAGCGACCAGTCTGGGGCTATCACAATTGGTGCTGACACTAACTTATTTTTCAGGTTCTCGAATGCATCAGCACATTCCTTATTGAACACAAACGCCGTTTCCTTGACTAACAAGGACGTCAACGGTTTAGCTATCTTGGAGAAGTCTCTTATGAACCTGCGGTAGAACCCTGCGTGACCCAAGAAGCTTCGGATACCTTTCTCGTTTACGGGTGGTGGTAACTTGGATATTACTTCCACTTTTGCTTGATCAAATTCGATCCCTTTGTGTGAGATTTTGTGACCAAGGACGATGCCCTCTCTCACCATGAAATGACATTTTTCCCAATTCAGGATCAAGTTACTTTCCTGACATCTCTGCAAAACAAGTGACAGGTTAGTTAAACAATCATCAAATGATGACCCGAAAACCGAAAAATCATCCATGAAGACTTCCATATGTTTCTCGAGCATATCCGCAAAAATAAAAGTCATGCATCTTTGAAATGTGGCTGGAGCATTACATAACCCGAATGGCATCCTCCTATAAGCAAAAACTCCGTACGGGCATGTGAAAGCTGTCTTCTCTTGATCCTCCGGCGCAACCGCGATTTGGTTGTATCCGGAGTATCCATCTAGAAAGCAATAGTAATCGTGACCAGCCAATCTTTCTAACATCTGATCAATAAAGGGCAACGGAAAGTGATCTTTTCTGGTGGCTAAATTAAGTCTCCTATAATCAATGCATACCCTCCAACCAGTGACGGTACGCGTAGGAATCAACTCATTCTTGTCATTTGTCACCACAGTTGTACCTCCTTTCTTAGGCACCACGTGAACAGGGCTCACCCATGAACTGTCTGATATAGGATAGATAAGCCCAGCATCCAATAATTTCACCACTTCCTTTCTTACGACCTCCTTCATAACGGGGTTCAGTCTTTGTTGGGGCTGCATAACCGGTTTATGGTCCTTCTCCATAAGGATTTTGTGCATGCAAACTGTAGGACTTATACCCTTTAAGTCTTCGATTTTCCAACCAATAGCACTCTTAAATTTTTTAAGAACCCCAATTAGTTGTTTCTCTTGGACACTTTTCAAACTAGAGCTGATAATGGAGGGACACTTTTCCTCGGTGTCTATAAACACATATTTGAGATTTTCCGGCAGTTGTTTCAATTCCGAACCTTTAGGCTTTTCGTCATTACCCTCCAGCGCTATAGGTTGCCGTAAGTCCTCCCATCGGTGTGGTCGGGATCCCCTTTGGAATGGTCGAGTGTCCAACATTTCGACTATCTCTCTGTCATTCTCATCTACTTCTTTGTCTTCCTTAAAGATTGACATGCTTAGCACTCTCTCCAGGGGTAGTTGGGTCACACTCTCCAAAAATGTTCGCTCTCTACGACCTGTTCTAGCACTTGGATGTTGCTACTGGTGCCACGATCCTGTTTATGCTTCATGGTATTACTAACATCAATTTTTAACTCCTCGTCATATACTTTCAAGGTCAGGGTGCCGCCTTCCATATCTATCATGACTCTCCCGGTTTCCAGGAATGGTCGGCCCAAAATTAACGGCATTTCTTCATCTTCCGGCATCTCTAGGATCACAAAATCAACCGAAAACACAAATTTATCTACCTTAATTAGTACATCTTGAACCACTCCATATGGCCGCTTAACTGAATGATCAGCAAACTGGAGGGTCATCCGAGTGTCTTGAACCGCACCAATATCCAATTTTTTGTAGATGGACAAGGGCATGAGGCTAATACTTGCTCCCAAATCAATTAAAGCTCTGTTGAATGACCTATCACCAATAGTGCATGGGATAGTAACAACTCCACTGTCTTTCTTCTTGACCGGAATCTTCAGACCCTGCAAAATAGCACTACAAGTTTCCGTTAGAATAACAGGTTCGGACTCACTCGTCCGCTTCTTAGCAATGACGTCCTTCATGAACTTTGCATAGGTGGGCATTTGTTCTAGTGCCTCCAACAACGGAATGTTCAGCTCCAACTTTTTAAACAGCTCCAGGAACTTCTCGAAATTCTTCTCTTGCTGTCCTTTCTTCTTATTTCTTGAGGGGTATGGCAGCTTGATCACCGGTTTCGGTTCTACCACTTTTTCTTTAGTTACCGGTACCGGTGTCACCACTTCTTCCTCGATTATTTCATTCTCTTTAATTTCCAGCTCCACTTCAATCATCTGATCATTCAGTTCCGTTTCCTCTTCTCCTACTTCCTTGGCTTTTCCACTTCTTGTTACTACCGCCTTAATTTGGTGGTGATCCTTCGGATTTGGTACTGTGGCACTTGGAAGTGTACCCGGCGCTTGTGAACTTGCTAGCTGTTGGGCAATTTGACTCATTTGTACTTAAAGATTCTTTATGGATGCTCCAGCATTCCTGAAGTTACTCCTTGTCTCTTCTTGAAATTGAGAACTTTGGGCGGCCATTTTCTCAATGGCCACTTCCCAATCAGCTTTTCGAGGCGCTTGTGGTTGATATTGAGGTTGGTACGGTGTCTGCTGGTACTGCTGTGGCTGAGGTTGATACGGTTGTTGGCCTTGAACAGGTTTTTGCACATTACCTTGTTGATCTTTCCATGAAAAGTTTGGGTGATTCTTCCAACCAGGATTATATGTGTTGGCGTAAGGATTGTTTTGCCTCAACATATTAATCTGTTCCACTTGCTCTTAAGTTGCTACACAACGCATTGTAAAGTGTTGCCCACCGCATATTTCACAAGGTGCTGATTGAACTGGCTCAACCTGAGCCACTACCTGAGTTTCAACATTCATTTTCTTTAACCTTCTCTCTACCTCAGCGGTGATCTGATCCTCCATTTTAACAACCTGGTCTGCCAGCTTCAGATCAATCTTACCTTCCGGTTGGTTAACCGTGCGATCATACAACTCAAGGTGCTCGTTCGCAGCGATTGCTTCTATGATCCTTCTGATACCTGTGGCCGTTGAGAAGTTGGTTGAGCCACCGGCAGCAGTATCTATGAGCTGTTTCATTTTGAGTCATAATCCATTCACAAAGTTTTGCATCTGCTCCGTGGCGTCCATGTTATGAGTAGGACATGCTGTAAGACACCTCTTAAACCGCTTATATGCATCCCCTAAAGATTCTCCTTCTTTTTGCTTGAAGTTGACAATGTCGTATCTTTTTCGGATGAACACTGAGGCAGGGAAATACTCATTCAGGAACGCAGTTTCCATCTCTTGCCATGTTGTGATACTCCCAGCGGGAAGCGAGTAAAACCATTCTTCCGCATCATCAGTGAGTGTGAACGGGAACATAACTAATCTCTTGGCCTCTTCGGAATGTCCTTCTATTTTCAGCGAGGTGGTGGTTGTGAGGAATCTCTGAAGATGTTTATTTGCATCTTCGTTGATTCTTCCGGCCAACGGCTTGCTCTCCAACTGACGGATGGTGGAAGGGTGTAGATGAAAATGCGCAGCATTCACCGGTTGATTCACAATGGTCATCCGGTTTGGTTGAGCATTGGCCCCTCCATAGTCTCCTAGCAGTCTTTCAGGCTGAGGTGGATTTCCAGCCATTTGAGCAGTTTCAGGTGTTGTCTCTCTCTCTCTCTCATTTCGGAGTCGCTCTGCACAGATATAATTTCCTCTATTTCTTCCAGTCTTTTAACTTTAGCTAATCTCCGTCTTTCGTGTAACGCTCGTTCTGGTTCTGTATCAAAAGAATATTTAGCTGAGGCCTGACCTCGCATACACAATTAGACAAGCGTTAGATAATAAGCAGATAAAAGTTATGCAGTAAACAATAAAGTTTTAGTCGCAGAGCAACAAAATTTCTTTTGGATTCTAAAAACAATGTTAATTTGGCAATCCCCGGCAACGGCGCCAAAAACTTGATCGGGAAAATAACAAGTGTACTATTTTTACCAATTGTAGTAATAAGGGAAAAGTCCCAAGTATCGATCTCGAGGACTGCGTAGTAATTAACGGAATTTTTAGGATTCAAATGAACAAAAGGTCTAGTGGGTTGTTTGGTAGCAAAGTAATATAACAAGTAAATACGGACTTAATGAATTAATCTAAGAACAGTATTAGGGGAGCGGAGACAATGCGAGTAAAGACCCTGTATGATTATTCTACTATACTAGTTATTAACCTTAATTTATCAGTTGGCCACTTTAGTTGCCTTAATTCCTTAATGAAAACCCTTTGATGATTTTCCTGTACACTAATTCCTCAGTGTCCCTGAAAAGCATCAAGCAATAGTTCCGACCATAAAATACGTGATACGGGATATCCTTATTCCTAAGCAATATCGACCGTGATATTATTTTGCAAAAGTGTTAGGTTGACCTTCTAGACTAAAGCCTAAGCACAATTCGAATTCTACTTTCCAATATGAATACGATTCAGATTAATGCAAAATAAAATGTATCAAGGTAAAAACATAGTTCTCATAGAATAATTAAACAAAAGTCATTACATCGCACTTAGGACCACCCCCTAACAACTTGGGGTTTAGCTGCTCATGTTCTTGGTAAACATAAAAGTAATTAGAATTGAAAAGGAAAAGATCATTACAATGCAAGTTGAAATCCTTGGATCATCAATTGCTTCCGCTTTTGATTGATCCTCTGTTTCCCAGCCGAACTCTCCTCTCAGTTCTCAATCCTAATATCAATTCAAAAAGTGTCCCCTACTTTCTAAAATGTGCCTCTTATATCTAAATTCAAATTACATCGCGAAATGTCTCAAATGCCCTTCGAAATAGGTCTGACAGCAAAAACATCAGAAAACAGAGAAATTTCACGTTCAGTGGCCCTGACACGGGCCGTGTTGTGCAACACGGGTGGCCGTGTCAGGCTGCTGGCTTCTTCAGGGCGTGTCTCCTTTCTAAGGGCTGCAACACGGGCCGTGTTGCATGACACTGGCACCCGTGTTGCAAGTATGAGTCTTCTTTTTTTTCTTCTGCTTTGGTCCACCCGTGTCTGCCAACCGTGTCCTTCATGACACGGGCCGTGTTGTGCAACACGGGTACCCGTGTTGCAGCTCTGATTTCCCTTTTTCGACTTTTCTTTGCCTCTGAATGCGGTGCGATTGTCGTGCTATCCATTCCTGCCAAAAACACACTAAAAGAAACCAAATCAAACGCACCAGCGGCAAAAGCAACATAAACTTAAAAATAAGACTCGAAGACACAGAACTACGAGTAATGCAGATAATAACAACTAAAGCTTCGAAAAATAGATAAAAACATTGTGAAATTAACCACAAACAGCGTTTGAAAACACAACTGAAATCCACCGATCAAGTGGCTTTATCTGGGAAGTAGAACTTTGAGGGAACCAGTCTCTCATAATGATGAACCCTTACAGGCTTCCTTTGGTTGTCAATAAGTTGTTTATCATTTCCACTCATCCTGTTGAATCAATCATCTTCTGGGTTGAGTATCTTGAAAGATGTTGGACTTGGGTGTGAAGATGAGGACTCCATTGAAGAGTGTGTAAGAGGATGATTCTTTGAGCATTGCCATTGCAGCTGAAGCTTGAAAAGCAAGAAGAACAAGTTGATACTTGAAGACCCAATGGATATTGAATGAAGAGCTGAAGCTTAAAGAATTGAAGGGTGAAGTTGACACTTCCATGTGATTAAAGACTACTCTGAGAGGCTGAAACTTGTAGGAGAAGAAGACCAAGTTGATACTGGTAAAGCAAAGAGAGCTGAAACTTGAAGACTGAGTTGATACTTATGAAGAGGATCCAATTGAACTGACTGTAAACCTGAAGCTTGGAGAAGTGAAGATTAAGTTGAAACTTATGTTGAAAGGTTGAAACCTGGAGAAACAAGTTGATACTTGGCATGAAGGGTGATTGAGGTCTGAAGGCTGGGTTCCTGTTAGAAGAGCTGAAGTTTGGAGCAGGAAGAGTTGTTGATCTGGTTCTTTCTTGCCTATTTTCTTTTCTGTATTGCTGATGTGCCTTGTTTGACTTGCTTGATGCGTTAGAATAAGTCCATGATTAGACTGATGTAAGCTAGGAGCATGATTGCACTAGAGGTTGAGTTGGTCCCTCTGCTTGTATTTTTACTGTATGGCTTTGCTTGCGGGTATTCGGTAGAGCCCATCTCCCTTGCCCATGTGGTATATTTTGCTTGATAGCATGTTTTACTTTTCTTCTGTATGATTGCAGTTTCTCTTATTTTGCTTGACAGCATGTTATCTCTTCAGTATGATTACTGTTATTCATTCTGGCTTGAGGTTGAGATGAGCTTGTGGAGGCTGACACCCCACACACATTTCCTCCCTCAATTGCATTGCATGCATTTTACAGTCGTTTACCGTTTACTGTTTAAGCTGATGCTTTATCTGTTTCTGTATCTCATTGACATGATCCCCTAGGACTCTCATTTCCTTTGATGAGGAAGTGATGATAGAACTTTAGGTTGAAACCTATGCATGATAACTTCTAGGAGTTCCCTATTTCAAACTTCAACCATAGGATGAATCCTTGGCATGACAACAGTAGGACTTGATAGTCTCCCCGTAGTTGAGCCTCTTCTCTCTTCTCATCTCAAACAGCTTAAGATACAGTAATCATGAATGATCTCTTTCGTACGTTACGAGCCTTAGGCTATCTGAGAAAGGATTGTTAGAGAGTTTATTTTCAACAGTCTGGATGTTTAGTATGGCATCCTTTGGGTGACATACGACGCATTCACTCTCAGGTCATAGTCTTTAGTGCGATTGAAATTGCAAACATAATAAAAACACTTCTTCCGTAAAAGACAGAAAACAAACTTCAAACCTTTTTGCCCCGTGGGCCCATAATTCAAAGGAAAGCTTTTCTGAAGAAAAGGGTGTCGTTAACTCCTAGTTCTACCGCAAACAGGCTTTGTCCCTAACTGCTAGAACTATTTGTTAACCCTACTCGATAAAACAGATGAATCTGAATCCCCGTAATCCGTATTATCCCGAACTACGTAAAGCTCTGATCTCTCATGCCTGTTGAGAGTACGTAGGCACAATACTGACGTATTGGCGAGCCACCTTCCCCCATCCGTAACCCGTAGGCCGAACTACGTTGACTCTGATTTCTCATTCTCTGATGAGAATACGTAGGCATAAAGCGCGATGCTTTGCCGAGTCATTTTTCTTTTCTGTTTAAGCCAGCCTTGATAGGTAGATAGATAAACCAACTCGTCCAGTAAACACAACAAGCGTGGATCCCGTCGAGTACGACGGACGTGAGGGGTGCTAATACCTTCCCCTTGCATAACCGACTCCCGAACCCAGACAACGGTGGCGATGACCTTGTCTTATACCTATTCGTCAGGTTTTTCCGATCGTTTCCTTTCCCGATCTGAAGGATAAATAACGAAAGGTGGCGACTCTTCTGTTTTTCCGGCACCTTATTTTCGCGGAAGCGACAGAGTGCTTTGGTTTGTTTGGCTTGGTTGGATGCTTTGGAGCTGGTTTAAGCTTGAGTTCTTTTTGGTGGAGCTTCTGGATTCATTGAAGATGCTTGGGATTGAAGATTGGAGCTTGGAGTTGAAGGCTTTTCCTCTTGTGGAGCTTTTGTTTAGGAGCTTAGGAAATTAGGGTTTTAGGATATGCTTTAGACCTAGTTTTGATTCTTTCTTCAAACATGGAGTGCATTGTTTGCCTCTATTCTATCCAATGACATAAAGTCCTCCTTGGGAAGCTCCATCTCTCCTTAGGAGGGATGAGTGGTATGCCCAAGTGAGTAGAACTTTGAGGATACCTTTCATTTACAATGTTGAGTTCTTAGTGATTTCCTTTGGTTGTCATTGAGTTTCTTAACATTCTAACTTGATCTTGATGATTAATCCTTCTCTTGGAGTATGCTTGTTGGAGCTTGAAGATTGATGAATCTTGAAGATAGAATTTTGCTTGAAGATGAAGCCCTTGCTGTCAACTTTGTTGTCTTTTCAACTGTGCTGTTTAGAGCTTGCTATTGTTGTTTGCTGTAGGAGTTAGTTGTTGCTGCTTGGGTTGCCTCCTCCGTGTCTTTTGTTTTTCTCTGTATTGTCTGTTTGCTTGTGTTGATTACCTCTAGGTTTGAGGTGGAGCTGGTCTCCTCTTGCCTGTTGTCTTCTCCCTTGCCTCTCTTATATTGCTGCATTGCATGCATTTTACTGTTTACTATAATTGCTTGCTTGTCTTTTGCCCTTTATCCCCTAGTATCTCTGATTTCCTCTGTGCAAGAGGAAATTATGACAAAAATTAGGTTTTGACCCATGCATGACAACATTAGGATAGTTTCCCTTTCAACCATAGGCTTTTTAGAGCGTCTTTCTCCTTTCATCTCAAAACAATTCAAAAACACAGTAATAAGGATAACGTGTGTTGTACGTTACGAGCCTTCAGCTATTTAAGAAAAGGTTGCTGGAGGGTCACTCTTCAGTAATCTGGTTGCTTAGTATGGTACCCTTAGGGTGACATGCGACGTAGTCACTCTCAGATCACAAGTCTTTAGTGCAGTACAAGTTGCAAACAGACTAAAAAACAGTTCTTTCGTAAAAAACTCAAACAAACATTCAAACTCTGTTTTTGTCCTCTTGGACCTTTAATCAGGAAAACCCTTTTCAGAAGGAGATAAAAAACAGTCAGACAAGCTTGTGTCTTCCATAGCCCGAACTACGTTTGCTCTGATCTTTCATGCTGTATGAAAGTACGTAGGCATAGGATGCAATATCCTAGCGAGCAACCTTCCCCTCCTTTCCCGTAGGTAGGCAAACTACGTTGACTCTGATTTCTCATTCCAGACGGGAATACGTAGGCATAAAGTGCGATACTTTGCCGAGTCATTTTATTTTCTTTTAACCCAAACCTGTAGAGTAGATAGAATAACAAGCCCTTAGATAGAAAACAAGCGTGGATCCCGTCGAGTACGACGGACGTGAGGGGTGCTAATACCTTCCCCTTGCGTAACCGACTCCCGAATCCAGGATTTGGTTGCGATGACCATTCCTTTCCCTCTTTGCGTTAGGTTTACTCTGAGCGTTTCCTTTCCCTCTTGTGGGATAAATAATGCACGGTGGCGACTCTTCTGTCATAGCCGGCGCCGATTTTCGCAGTAGCGACACCCGGAAAATGATGTTATATCCCTTTAGCGCGTGGTATCCAGACCCGACATACTATCAGTTAATTCCTGAGCCTGTGTGGTATCCAGACCATGGCAAAATCTTTTGTTAGATGTGTTCATCTTATCTCCCCAACAGAGTTGCTTGTTTAAGTTTCTCTTTCTCCAGCAGAGGTTTCTTGTGAATTGTTGTTATATTCACTTATCAACTTCGTGTTGATCCGACCCTCGGGTTCGATGCTCGCTTTTATTTAGAGAATGCCTGCTGGTTAGCAGATGTTATCAACTTCGTGTTAATCCGGCCTTCGGGTTCGATGCTCGCTTTTATTTAGCGAATGCCTGCTGGTTAGCAGGGATTCTAAACTTTGTGTTGATCTGGCCTTCGGGTTTGTTGCCTGTTTTTATTTAACAGATTCCTGGCGGCGATGTTAGATGTTTTTCTCAACTTCGGGTTGAGCCGGCCTTCGGGTTTGATGCCTGTTTTTATTTAACAGAGGCCTGTTGATTAGAAGGTGTTCTCAACTTCATGTTGAGCCGGCCTTCAGGTTCGATTCTCGCTTTTATTTAGCGAATGCCTGCTGGTTAGCAGAGATTCTCAACTTCGTGTTGTGCCGGCCTTCGGGTTCGATGCCAGTTTTATTCAAACAGATGCCTGATGGTGATATCAGATGATCTTTCCGACTTAGTTTCGTTGCTTGTGCGTTAGCATATGTTTCTTCTGACTGCGTGTCGAGGCTTCTTGATTGGTAATCAGTTAGCTTGTTGCCGTTGCAACTATCATATTCAGTTATTTCCGAAGATTTCTTCCCGATAACAAGTTTGCAGTTCTATTTTTGTGGTTAGAAAATTTCCGGGTTCTTTGGTATTCAACTGTCTTTTACGTTGATTGTTTGAGAGCCGTTCGCTTTTCACTAATTCAGGTCCAAGTCGCTTGAATAGGGGAAGCTGTTGTACCCCAAAATTTGACCAACCTCTTTCTTTACTTGGCTTATGTTTCATTTCATCTTTAGCATTTGCATTTGCATAGTATTGTCCTTTACAGGGGATCAAGAGAGGTGTGCCATTCAAGAGAAGTGTTTCAAGGGTTTCAAACTCAAGCAAGAGTGCTTATTCAAGTCATCAAGTATTTACAATCATTAGAAAGTGGTCAGAGGTCTCTGAAAGAGAAGATTGGTATGTTTGTTGTTTATCTCCTATCTTGGGGATCAACTGAGGATCATCAGAGGTTAATAAGATCATGGTTATAGGTAAGAGGTGTTTGAGAAGCTCTTTGAGTGCTCTAGAACCCATTGTGGAGCTCATCTAAACATTTATTTTACTTGCAATAGGTCACAATCAAAGGTTGTGTACCTAGGGTTTCATCTGGTTAATTCAAGGTCAACTGTGGACTTGAGGGAGTTTTGGACTTGGTTTTAAGTCATTGGAGCTATGGGGAGTTATGTTGAGACATCTAGGATGTCATTCCAAGTTTAAATAAAGAAGAATCAAGAGTTCAAGAAGTTACTAAATTAGGGTTACAAAGGATCTTAGTGTAAAATCCCCTTCTTTAGTGCTCAACTTCAAGGACAATTTACATCATGGTACAAGTTCAATCTCATTTTCTTGTGAACATGAAAGTTGTAGGGCATGTTCATAGCTTTATTTTGAGTACTAGAACTCATCCATTGGGTTATGGAACTCAATTTATGATGCCAACAAGTTATAGGTCTCAGATGAACTTATTTTTTGGTCAACAAAAGTCAACTCACTTCCAAGGCACTTTTGACCTAGAATAAAGTTTCTCCTCAACTTTAGGTGAACATGAAAGTTTTTCTCATGATCTTAGCTTTCCAAAAAGTCCTAGAAGTCCTTGATATCATTTGTAGAACTCAAGTTATGGACCTTGCAAGGAAAGGGTATTTTGGGAAAGATTGATTATAGGTCATTTGTTACATAAGCCATTTTCATGCACTTGTGTTCTTCAAATGAACTTTCAACCAACATGAAAGTAGCTCCTAGGGACCTCTTTTACATCATGAAACTTAAGGATTGTGTGAATTATGGATGGTTGTGAACATTGGGAGGAAATTTCAAGTGAAAAATGGACTTTAAAATGTGATTTGGATTCAATGCATTATAGGCCATTTTCATGTCCTATTTTGATTCAATTCTCTTCATGACACATTCACAAGAAAAATGCACAAATTGGTTTTGGTCCAAGAGGCAAAAAACATGTGAAATTCCAACTTTCTTCATAAATACGTTTCATTTCAAAACTTGTTAATTGGATCAATTCAAAGGCCCATTCCATTTCTAATGTGAAATTCAAGTTACCAGCTGCAGATCCAAGTGATTTTCATGAGTGTATGCGAGCATTTTCACGTGTGCATGAGTTACTTCAATTTTGGGAATTTTTCCAAGTTCATCCAAACAAGGCTTCATTGGCCTTCCAATTGATCAGATATCCAACATATATAAGTTCAAAACTTGTTTCAAGAGCTCAGAAATGCAAATTGGAGCAAGAGAGAGCAATTTCAGTTTTCAAAATCTCAAGGAAATTTCAAAATCGTATCTCATATTTCTGCGTAAATCAGCTCAAATTGAAGAGCAATTCACCTTCCTTGTGCAATTTGGAGTGGATCTGGACGATTAGAAGCAAGCTTGCAAGCATCTGAAGCACCAAAAATGTGTCTCTGTTCAGTAAGTTTCCAATCAAATTTTCTCTCATTCTAGGCCATGATCTAGGTTCATATTGGTTGCATCTGAAGCCCTACCTCGTATATGCCATGTTTGATTCATTATGTTCATGTTTGCTTGAGTTTTTAGATGTGCATCTCAAACTTGTTGGCTTCAATTCTCTTGGTTTATGAAGGATATGGATGATTGGATCTTGGATTCATGACCTACGTGACTTCAAATTTAATTTGGTATATATTTTGTGAAGTTTGGTTGAGATTGGATCATCTGAGCTCCGACCTACTCACCGGAGAAGACGACCGGAGCTAAGGCTCCAGCGTCTGGTTCGTAAACCTTCATATCTGAGTTGGCATATGTTGACCTCTTGACCAGCTTATGTGTTTGCTTCTGATTCGCTTGACTTTGCACGCGTGTACCATTGACTCCACCTAGATTAAATGAAATGATGTGTTTCATTTAATCTGAAGCTTGGGTTGGATTAGGCTTTCTTTGCTATTGCCACCCCACGTCTTTGAGCCCAAATGCGCGCTGAACTGTTTCCTTTGTTATCTGAATTACTCATACACCTCCCTTGTTTATTTATTTTATTTTTATTTCTTTTATTTTCTATTTAGATTTTTTATTATTAAAAATACTTCCAAATGTCAAAAATTCAATAAAAAAATATTTTCCAACACTTTGAAGTTTTAATTAATTTTTCGTAATTTTTAATTTTTGTTTTCTTTTATTTTTCAATTTAATTTGAATTTTATGATTGGAAGTGTTTTTAATATGGTTCTTCTTTGTTCTTGCTTGATTTGTGGACCATTTGAAATCACCTAGGAGTAAGGCTTCCTTTCCATTTTGATGATGGATTAAGGTTCCTTTGAGGCTGATTTTGGTCAAAGTTTGACCTATTTTTGTTTGACTTTGGTTTGCATTTGTTTGACCCTTGATAAATATCCTTTAAGGTGGAGCACCTTAGTTGATCAATTCATTTGGTGATGCCTTGATTGGAATTTGGTTAGGTTGTTTTGTCCTCTAGTTGCCAACACGTTTAGGAGCTTTGTGCATTTTATTTGGCATTTATTGAACCATTCTCCTATTTTTGGTGAAACTTTCAAGTTAAGACACCCTAATTGAGGTTCATATAAACTAGTTGACCTAGTTTTTTTGGGTGATGACCTTTGTGGATTTCATATGCATCCCATGCCTCTTGATTCACATTCTTGACATGTTTAGGATGTTGGTTTAAATTTTATAGGTTACACATTTGTTTGGTTTGTTTTGCAAGTTACTTTTAATTAGGGCTTTCCATTTGCATTTGAATGTTGAAAGTGTTTTGAACTTTGGTTCTTTACCTTGCCCTACTTTGTAACTTGTCTTGGCTTTGTTTCTTCTTTGGTTTGCGAACCTTCTTCTCTTGTTCTCACTTCTGTCCCTTAGACTTTTGAACTCATTCAAGGTGGTTTGGTACTCTTTATTTGTACTTTGAGTTTGCTTTGAATGAGATGCCACTTTGAGAACTTGTTTGTGCTTTCTTTTTGCATGATCAATGTGATGCTTTTGGTTAAGATTCTTCTTATGTTGCTTGCTGCCCAAGCCTCTTCTCCCATCCTCATATTGATCATGGTTTCATCTTTTGATTATTTGTTTTCCTTTTGGTTTGGTGATTGATGTTTGAATTGTTGTAGGAGTTGTAACTTCTCCCATTTCATCTCACTTTTGCTTGGACTTGTCTGAGTTCTTTTTCTTGCATTTCTCTTTTGTTTTACATCTCTTTTCTTGTTTTGAAGAGGTTGAGAAGTGATTGTGGTGGTTGCTGCCCCACACTTTTTTTCCTCCCTCTTTTCATTGTGTTGCATTTCATGTTTGCATCCCTTTCTTCCTTTTCATTTGTGATTGATTCATCTTGTGTTTACTTGGTTTTCTTTGCCATGATCCCTTAGGATTCCTAGTCCCATTTGTTTAAGGTGGGAGTAGGAGAGACATTAAGTGTTGAATCCAAGCATGCTAACATTAGGATAGTTTCTTCCCTCTTAATCTCAATCATAGGAGCACATTGCATGATAACATTACGGTTGAGTTAGTTTCCCCTTAGTTGTGTCTTCTCTCTTCTCATCTCAAAACTTCTTCAAATCATGTAATAAAGGATAATGAGTGTTGTACGCTACGAGCCTTAAGCATTTGGGAAATGATGATTGGGGGTCCTCCTCTCAATCGTCTAGAGTGTTTAGCGTATGCCCTTTGGGCGATATGCGACGCATTCGTTCCTAAGTCATAGTCTTTAGTGCAACAGGAATTACAAACAAAATTCAATTCACTTCTTCATAAAATACTCAAAAACAAACATCAAACTTTTTTATCCCTCGGGATTAATTAAAAAGCATTTTCAAAGAGAGTGTTGTTAACTTTTGGTTCTACCGCAAACAGGTAACGCCTAAGTCTCCAATGGTTGAGCAACAACACTTAACTGCTAGAACTAAGGCTTAACCCTACTCAGTTAAAACACTTGAACCAACCTGTGGTCGTGTTAGCCCAAACTATCTTTGCTCTGATTTCTCGTACCAGACGAGGATACGTAGGCACAAGATGACGATGTCTTGGCGAGCAACCTTCCCCACCTTCCACCCGTAGTTTTCCGAACTATGTTGACTCTAACTTTCCCATTGCACGAGTGAGTACGTAGGCATGGAGCGGCGATGTTCTATCGAGTCTCTTTTCTTTTCTTTTGTCCCTATGGCATGTAGCTTAAATAGATTAACACCCTTTTATATAGACAACAAGCGTGGATCCCGTTGAGTACAACGGACGTGAGGGGTGCTCATACCTTCCCATTGCGTAACAGACTCCCGAACCCAAGATTTGGTTGCGATGACCTGTCTTTTCCCTTTTGGTAGGTTTTCTCTGATTGTTTCCTTTCCCTCTCTTTGGGATAAATAACGAACGGTGGCGACTCTTTTGTCCTTGACAGCCCCTCTTCGCAGCGATGTAACACATATTAGAGGGCTATGGCTACCCTATTCCATGATATGGTGCACAAGGAAAACGAGGTATATGTTGATGATATGATCGCTAAGTCTAATACCGGAGAGGATCATGTAGATTATTTGTTCAAATTGTTACAACATGTGAGAAAATAAAAACCCCGCTTGAATCCAAACAAATGAACTTTCGAAATTCATTATGGGAAGCTTTTGGGTTTCATTGTTAGCCAGAAAGGTATAGAGGTGGATCTAGATGGCCATTCAGTATATGCCTACACCTACAACCAAAAAAACAAGTCAGAGGATTCCTCAGACATTTGAATTATATCTCTATACTATCAAGTATATTTTTTAAAAGTTGACGCTGATAGGAAGAATCTTCTGTTGGCATATGTTTCTATTAGAGGAAGTGTGTTGGAAGATCATTTGGCTCATTAAAGGAAGTGTGTTGGCAGATCATTTGGCTCATTAACCAATTGAAGATTATCAGCCTATCCAGTTTAACTTTCCTGATGAAGGTTTATGGCCATTAGAGCTAAAGATTATGATGAACCAGGTCCAGAGGAAGGACCAGAGCTTGGATACCAATGGGGTTTGGTGTTTGATGGAGCCTCTAATGTATATGGTTACTGAGGCGGAGAAATTATAATCACTCTCGAGGTTCTCATATTCCTTTTATTGTAAGGATATGTTTTGATTGTACGGATAATATGAAAGAATATGAAGCTTGTATCCTTCACCTGGAAGAAGCCATTGATCCCAGAATCAAGAACCTCAATGTCTTTGGGGATTAAACTTTAGTTATCAATCAAATCAAAGGTGAATGGGAAACTCATCATCCGGGTGTGATCCCATACAAAGATAACTCAAGGCGGTTGTTGTCTTTCTTTGATAAAGTCAATCTCCATCATATACCTCGAGAGGAGAATCAAATGGCTAACACTTTAGCCACTTTGTACTCTAGGTATTGGGTATATTTTTGCAACTAGGTACCTCAAATTACGATTAGACTTCAGGATAAGCCTGCTCATGTTTTATAGCAGAAGGGGAAGTAGACAATAAACTGTGGTATCATAATATCAAGTGTTTCCTCTAGAGTCGAGAGTACCTAGCTTGGGCATCTAGTAAAGATAAAAAGACCTTGAGAATATTGGTGTAAAACTTCTTTCTCAATGGAGATGTGTGATACAAAAGAAATTACGACATGGTCTTCCTCAGATGCATGGATATACACGAAGCAGACATGTTAATACAAGAAGTTCATGAAGGGTCCTTCGGCTCTCATACCAATAGACTTTTTATGGCTAAGAAGATGCTACGAGCTGGTTATTATTGGTTGAAAATGTAATCTGACTATTGTCGATTTGTCAAGAAGTCTCATAAATGTCAGATCTATGCGGACAAGGTGCATGTGCCTCCGACTCTACTCAATGTTATTTCGTCTCCATCGTCTTTCTCTATATGGGGGATTGACATGATTGGCATGATTGAACCCAAAGATTCAAACTAACATTGTTTCATTCTAGTAGTTATTGATTACTTCACCAAATGGGTTGAAGTGGTTTCATACACCAATGTGACCAAGCAAATGGTGGTCCAATTTATCAAGAATCAAATCATCAGCTGATACAGTATTCTAAGAAATATCATTACTGACAATGGTTCAAAACTGAACAAAAATATGATGAAAGAACTATGTGAAAGCTTCAAGGTTGAACATCATAATACTTCACCTTATAGACCCAAGATGAACGGGGCTGTCAAAGCAGCAAATAAGAATATCAAGAAAATCCTGCAGAAAATGGTTGTAACCTATAAGGATTGACATGAGATGCTCCCTTTTGCTTTACATGGATACTAGACGTCTGTTCGCACTTCAATAGGGGAAACCCCTTTTGCCTTAGTCTATGGAATGGAAGAAGTGCTCCCTATAGAATTCGAGATCCCATCAATGTGAGTCTTGATAGAAGCCAAGTTGACAAAAGTTGAATGGTGTCAGAATAAATATGACCTATTAAATCTAATTGAAGAGAAGAGAATTATAACCTTATGTTATGGTCAGTTGTACCAAAGGAAGATGAAGAAAGTATTTGATAAGAAGGTTTGTCCTCATGAATTCAGAGAAGGCGACCTCGTGCTCAAAAGGATCTTGCCTATCCATAATGATTCCCGTGTTAAGTGGACTCCCAATTATGAAGACCTGTATGTTATCAAGAGAACCTTCTCTGGCGATGCATTGGTTTTAGAACTATGGATGGTGAGGAGCTCCCATGTCCATTGAACACTGATACAGTCAAGAAATACTTCACCTAAATAATCAAAATAACAGCCCGTTGAAAATGTGAATGGGCTTAGGAAACAATGAGCGTCTCGGTGGATTGAAAATCTAAAAGGGCGGTCCAGACAAAAATTAGAGACATAAACAGAAATAATTCATCACGGTAGATTGAAAACTCGAAAGGAAAATCTAGGCAAAAGTTAGGGATTTTATGGAAAGTAACTGCATCAGGAAATGCTTGATCACTTGAAGCAGCAACATCAATGAGGGATTCTCAGTTCAATCTCTCTCAACGAAAATTTGATTATAGGAATTCAAAGTTGTTAGGGAGAATAGTGGTCATTATATTTCAATATAGCCTTTCCATTTACCATTTTCCGAACATTATAATGATCTATAGATTAACGTCTTTTGTAGACTACCATTCTATCAATAAAATCCTGATTTCTTGCCACTTTATTTCAATTCTTATATTTGTTTCTCTTGCAAAATGTCATTTATTTTTTATAATAACTTTTGAAACAAAGGTTTAATAATAAACATGATTTTTGAAAATTACAAAGTAATTTCCTTTGACTTTTGAATAAACTAAAAGGAACGTCAGTCGTTGTTCAAGATTGGTAATGTTTAAAAGTGTGGAATTCAGATTCCCGGGTACTATAATTCACAACTTGATATTTTCGTTTTCCCGAATGGGGCTGTTGTTGGAGAGTTGGTTTTATTCCAATAATTTTTGGTATTATAATTTTGTTTCCCCGTCGGAGGATCTTGCATCCTGAAAGGGGGGACAAAATACAATCTTTGTAGCAGAGTCTCCATCTTGTTGAGATTTGGTCGAGTATCCAGTTTGTTGATTTTGGTTTCCCAGTTAATCCATTGTTTTTTTTGTCAGCATAAGCATAGCATTTCATGCATTCATAAAGTATTCATGCATAGCCAAATGCAAATTCAGGTTCATTCGCATGTTCTCGGTATTTCCAAATTCACTTTCTTGTTGGTGTTTTCCTTAGAGGGAGTTCATCCTTTTGATTACTCACTGAAATTGTACCTCATGGAAGAACTGTGTTTCAATTTTCCTTCTCAGGTCATTTTTCTGGATGGAGAAAAATCCCAATCGAGTTCGTTCCTCGGCAGGTAGAGTCATGTTTGACCATTTCTCTCCAGTGCATTCCTAGATTAAACTTTAGTCCCCTGCAACAATTTTTGACTTCTAATAGATGATGAATAAGGAATGTTTTACAACTTTTAGACCATGTTTTCCTTAGCAGAGAAGACTCATTCATTGAATAGATAATCCAATTTCTCAACAATTATTACCCTAGTAATCTATGAAATTTAGTACAACAACAAGTGGCAGTCTCTTTATTTAGGAAGCCTGTTGCGATCCCTGATCAAAGTCAAGATATAAATCTCCAGCAAGTGAAGATTGCTTTAGGGAGAGGACCAGATTTTGAGTAAAGCTTGTTTGATACCCTTTCCAAGTGGAAGACTGCTTTAGGGTGAGGACCAGATTTTGAGTAAAGCTTGTTCGATACCCTTTCCAAGTGGAAGACTTGGTTAAAGAAGAAACTGAGACCCATTCCAGGTCGAAGACCATACGTCATTGGAGCTTTATTACCCTTTCCAAGTGGAAGACTTAGTTAAAGAAGTAGTCGAGACGCATTCCAAGTTGAATACCGAAAGTCATGAGAGGTTTGTTACCCTCTCTAGGTGGAAGACTTGGTTAAAGAAGAAACTGAGACTCGTTCCAGGTCGAAGATCACAAGACATGGGAGATTTGTTACCCTTTTCAGGTGGAAGACTAGGTTAAAGAAGAAACTGAGACCGGTTCCAAGATGAAGACTGAAAGTCATGATAGGTTTGTTACCCTTTTCAAGTGGAAGACTTGGTTAAAGAAGAACCTAAGCCCCGTTCCAGGTGGAAGATCGAAAGTTATTGGAAGATTATTATTAATTCAAATCTTGTCACTACCTTCATCTATAAGTTAGTAGCATACTATCATCTATGATTCGGTATTACCCATTTCTTTGTCGTCGTCTATGAATCGGTATTATCCTATTTACTACCTTCAGCTATGATTTGGTAGTAGTTACTTTTCGACTGACTTCTTAGGGTTGATTCCCCATAAATCATAGTGTTTTTCCTTGGTGCATGTTCCCCAATGGAGTCTTCTATTATCGCTTGACAGCTCTCTTACTTCTGGCTATACTTTGGGTTGTTCCCTAGTATGGGCCCTGGAAATGTGGTGTCACTTCCTAGTGAGTTATGTCTCCCTGTTAGGATCCCTTCAAGTTTTGCTCCAATAGTATTAAAGCTATAATTCCCAGAACATGTCTCCCATAGCGTCTTTCCTCATAGAGCATGTATCATTTACATTTATATCGTAAGCATCATACGACATCTTAGGGCTAAAAAATTGGGTCTTCTATATTTAAATATCTTCAATCTCGTCGATACGGAAATTTATAATCTTCATACCTCTAGATAGAAGAAGCTTAAATAGGAGCATCTGTCATAACCTATTTTTTACCCCTAAGATTCCACCTATCATATCATTTGTCTCTCATCAAAATCATAAGCATGGTATCCTCCTAACCCCCCCTCCCCCCCCCCCCCCCCCCCCCACACACACTCTTTGGGATTGCCTTCTGGAAGAGATCACCAAGCACCTTTGTGTTTTGTTTGCTTGCTTATATGCTAACATTGCTAATCTTATTCAAAATACAAAATATGTGTTGTTCCCTTTTCTTATGGTACAAGGTAGGGACTTGCAATCAATGGATCAAGCTTGGTTTCTAAATTAGGGTTTTGATTCCCAAGAGCAAAGTTTTGATCAACAAGTGGATCACAAGAGCTTTTACCTCAAGGCGTGGCCTGCACTATTAGGTTACATTCATGTCAAGCTTCATTAAGCATCATGGTATCAAGAGAAGTTCAAGTTTGGTGCATGAATTCAAAGGTGATTCAATTACGGTTCATGTGTTTATTTCAATGCCATCTCCATCCAATTTTCAAAAAATCATCAAAGATATTCAAAGGACATTCAAGTTTCCTTCATTTGGTGATAACGTTTTCATCATTAGGCCTTTGGATACAAGGAATGGCAAGCAACCACAAGTTGGCACATGTTTGGGGGGCCTAAAATCAAGTATGGCATGTCACTTGGTCCAAACACCATAACATTCTCATTTCTCAACATTTTTGGAATCTACATTGAGCCAAATGTCAAATTTGAACTCCTATATAACTTTGTTTCAATGGTAAACCATTAACTTAACCTCTAAGTCCATCAATTTTGGGGTTTACTCAGATGCCCATTTGTGCGCAAAAGTAGGCCAATACCTGATCGACCTAATGTCTGGCCTAGAATTTCAGGTCACGACTTCAACTTTGACTCAATCCCATTTTCAATCCAAGCATCCTTTTAATGTGGTTCTCTTTGCATAATATTCTTTGCCAAGAGAAGACCATTTGGAAAAAAAAATTCAATAACGCACAAATGGATTCCGTTTAGCCTAAGTTCAAGCATGGTATCATGAACTCGATTCTCCACGTAAGTTTAAGTTCATGTTTTTCACTCCAATCTCAACCTGGGACCACAGGAAATTGCAAAACTTCTTTGCGAACCAAAAACACGTGCAAACAAACAAAAACAATCGGGTTTCATGACCAAGTCATGCTTTTCATCACTCATCTCACACTGATGGAAAAACCAAAATTCCAACCCTAGCTCACACAAATTTCAGATCCAAACCACATGTGTGAGCTCACCATTTAATTTTCTATAAATAGAGGATCATTTGGCCTTCATTTCCAAGTTTATAAATCCAAAGAAACTCTGCAACCATTTAAGTTTGAT
Organism: Lathyrus sativus; assembly: GCA_963859935.3. Lineage (NCBI taxonomy): Eukaryota > Viridiplantae > Streptophyta > Magnoliopsida > Fabales > Fabaceae > Lathyrus > Lathyrus sativus. The sequence goes on along the minus strand of OZ012735.1, from coordinate 344,802,164 downwards.
ACGTCCAAAAACCAGAAATCAATTTTCTCAATTCAAGCTTATTTTGCTTCGTTTCTTCAGCCACAATCACTCATCGACACCTTAAGCTAACTGAACCATTTTCGTGCCTTGAAGCTTCCTAAATCAAGCTCTCCATTTCCACCATTGTTGACCTCTGAAGTATCAACTGAAAAGGTATCTACGAGTAACATTTTTTAACAAACACCTTACCAGTCTCTTCGTCTTGTTCCACTAATCAAAAGCCCTTTATCCCCTTGATTTTATATTACATATCCATCATTTAATTTTAGTTTTAAGAACTAGGGATCTTCAAGTGTTTGAAAAAATTCTCTCTGCTCAGAGAAAACGAATTGCTCTAATGTAGAGAGACATGAATGATGAGGTGTTGCGCACTTAAATTCATGATTGATTACATCTAAAAACACGAGTTCATGGATTTGCAAAATCAAGCTGACGGTTGAAGACGAAGTTGCTTCGCGCGCTTTGCTGCGAAATTTAAATTTTGGCCAATAGGAACCTGACACGCAACTAGTCGTTGCTCTTTTTCATTTTTAAATTGTTTTTATTTTCTTTTTCTTTTCTGATTTAATTTTTAATCATTTTTAATGCATTTTGACTCCATTTTTTTTTTGAAATTTCATAAAAATATTTTCTAGCACATATGTTTTTTTTTCATAATTCTTAAAAATCATTTTGCATTTATTTCATATTTTCTTCTATTTTGCATTTAATTTCCATTTTCAATTCTATTTTCGATCATTTTCAAACATTTTTGCATCCAACTTTTGAGATCCTTTTATTTGTAATATTTTGAACTTCTCATAATTTTATCCACCATTTATTTTACCATTTGATGCTTGTGTCGCTTCCGCGAAAATAAGGTGCCGGCAAAACAGAAGAGTCGCCGCCTTTCGTTATTTATCCCTCAGAACGGGAAAGGGAACGATCGGAAAAACCTGACGAAAAGGTATAAGACAAGGTCATCACAACCATTGTCTGGGTTCGGGAGTCGGTTACGCAAGGGGAAGGTACTAGCACCCCTCACGTCCATCGTACTCGATAGGATCCATGCTTATTGTGTTTATCTGACGGGTTGGTTTTATCTATCTACCTATCAAGGCTGGTCTGAAAGAAAAGAAAATGACTCGGAAAAGCGTCGCACTTTATGTAACGCCCCGATTCTGAATTCCCATTAATTTTTGAGTCTTTTAATTTATTTAATTGATGTTTGTTTTAAATTGAGAAATTATATATTATTATGTGGTGTTTGCTTATTTTATCTATTTTTACCGATTCGGAGAGTTTTCGGGGAATAAGAGTAAAAAGGGCATTTTAGACATTTAGCAATTTAGTGTGAGAATTGATTGGTAAGTGTTGGAAAGAATTTGAGAGGAAAGAAATAGAGATAGAAATAGAATAAGAGAGGAAAAGAAAGAAAGATAGTAACATAAGAAGAAAAACAAGAGAAAGAAAAGAGGAGAAGAGAAAGAGAAGAGAAAGTAGAGAGGAAAACCTAGAATCATCAAGGGATCATCACCAAAGCTTGCAATCGATCGGTAAGGGTGTGAAACTCCATCATCTCTTTAATGTGTATGATTGTATGTGTGTGTGTTTGGATTTTGTAGAGTTTCAACTCTTTTTCCCACTTAGGTTAGAAGTTGGTTTTGTGAGAAGAATGAGGTTTTAATCGGTTAGAACTCGGATTAGACGATGTAGTTTAGTCGGGTGATGGTAGGGTTGTGCCACTGAGACTGGTTTGGATTTAATCGGTTGATTTTGTGGAGTTTGGGCTCTTGAGACAGCCATGGAAGTTCTGTCTTCGCAGGCTCGCCAGGCGAAGTCCAGCGAGCTGTAGCGAAGCAAGTCAGAAGCAAACACCCTGTATTCGCTGGCAAGTTCGCCAGGCGAGGTTAGTTGGCGAAGGTTCTCCAGGCGAGTGTGTAGCGAGCCTCAGCGAGTAATTCCAGAATTACTCCCAGTGGACTTCGCTGGGAAGTTCGCCAGGCGAAGGCCAGCGAGCATTCGCTGCGTGGCTTCGCCAGGCGAAGGTTGGCGAACCTGACAGTGTTATTTGTTTTGCTGTTTATTCATAGCATGATTTTTGGCCGATTCAATTATGATTAATGCCTATATGAATGATTGATGTGTGAACTGTTTCGACATGTCGTGCTGTGGGTGGCCGAAAGGTGTGAATCCTAGATTGTAGAGCCAATGGTGAATCTTGAACGTTTGATAATCTTGTGTATTTGCTTGAATTCAATAGAAACGCATTGATAGGCTGATATGTGTGTAAACCATGTGTGAAATGGTGCATAATGTGAATGCATGATAGATATATGCGATGTATGTGATAAATGCAATGAGTATGTTTGTGAATATAGTATGCCTTCTGTGTTGATCGATCCCTCGGAGGATTAGCATTGTGTAGCATCTTAGTATGCATTTTTGTGTTGAATGATCCCTCGGAGGATTTGCAGAACCTCGTATGATACGATGGTTACATTAGATTCTTTGGAGAATCGGTTGCATTGTGTGATTCCTCGGAGAATCGGTCATAACATGTAATCCCTTGGAGGATTGACTAGAGTATTTGATTCCGTGGAGAATCTGCAGAGTATTTGATTCCGTGGAGAATCTGCTGAATATTCGATTCCGTGGAGAATATGATGAATATTTGATTCCGTGGAGAATCTGCTGAATACTTGATTCCGTGGAGAATCTGCTGAATACTCGATTCCTTAGAGAATCTGTTGAAATGAGTCGGTACCGCATTTGCATCTGCATAGAGTCGTGTGTCGGTCTCTATGAGTTGCATGAGTCATCTGTGCATGATGCATTAGTTGAATGAATATAACTGTGTATGTTATATATGATTGTTGGGAGAAACATATAGTAAATGTTCATGTGTATGTGTAGAGACATGATTATTTGTATATGCTTAATGTGGTGAGAACATAAATTGAGTATGACTTGTACAATTATGGATATATGTACATATACAATTTTATGTATTAATTGTTATGATATTGTTTCTCACCCTTCTGTTGTTTTATAATGCTCTATGAGGCATTGTAGAGTAGGAAGCTGGAGGTTCTTTTGTGAAGTGATGTCTTCGTCTTTTTGGTCAATGGCTCTGATATGTAACACCTGGGTAGTTAGGAAGCCTTTGACTCTTTTGGAGTTACATTTGTTTTGATTCCTTGTGATACATCTGTGTATGTATCCGCTGTGGATATGGTTGTAAAGCATGAATTGATTGAATGGTTGTATATACTTTTATGTATGTGATCGATTCAATATTTGGATGTTTCCGCTTTTATTCTAAATATTGAGATGTGGGTTACCCATTGTTGCATATCTATTTTGAGCAGGTATCGTATGTGTTTAATTTCGTGATAATGTGATGCGCCTCTTATATACCATGTTTTAATTAAATTTTAATTAAACTCTGATGAAATAAATTTTCTAAGTGCCTAATTGATTAAATGAATTAATTTGGGGGTATAGAAAGGGGGTGTTACATTAAGTGGTATCAGAGCCAGTGTTGAGTCAGTCGTGTCTGTCTTGTTGTTGTGTTGGTTGAACGGTTGTTTAGCCTTGTTTTTATTTTTGGGAATCCTCAGAATATGGCAGGCCGTAATGACAATGCTATGGCAGCGGCGTTAGAGGCTATGGCCAGAGCTGTGCAGGGTGCACCTAACGTGAATGCGAATGATGAGTTCAGGAAGAACCAACCACCGGTGTTCAAAGGGAGATTTGATCCGGATGGTGCTCAGATATGGTTAAAGGAAATTGAGAGGATCTTTAGGGTGATGGATTGTGCTGAAGGGAACAAGGTGAGACTAGGGACTCACATGCTGAGAGAAGAGGCTGATGACTGGTGGGTCAGCGTGAGGCAAGTTCTTGAGGTCGACGATGAGGAGATTACGTGGGATTTATTTCGTACTGAGTTTCTAAGGAAGTATTATCCCGAAAGTGTTAAAGGGAAGAGAGAAATGGAATTTCTGGAGTTGAAACAAGGTAATATGTCGGTGGTGGACTACACCGCTAAGTTTACTGAGTTAGTGAAGTTTCACCCTCACTATGATGCGGTTACGGCGGAATTTTCCAAATGTATCAAGTATGAGAATGGCTTGCGTCCTGAGATAAAGCAAGCGGTGGGTTATCAAAGAATACGAAGATTTTCGGATTTGACCGAGTGTTGTGGAATTTATGAAGAAGACAGTAGAGCTCGTTCTACTCATTATAAGGGTTTGAGCGAGAGGAGAGGGAAGCGGCAAGTACAAAGCGGACCTTATGTGACGCCTGCTGATAAGGGCAAACATAGGGGAAACTTTGATAGGAGACCCGGAGGAGGTTCCGGTGCGATCAAATGTTTTAAGTGTGGCGTGATGGGCCACAAGTCTTATGATTGTGGAAAGTTCAAGGTGAAGTGTTCCAACTGTGGGCTCCTTGGACATGATGCAGCAGAGTGTAGAAAGAATGCTGTGAAGTGTTTTAATTGTGGCGAGGTGGGTCACATTAGCCCGAATTGTACCAAACCGAAGCAAGCTCAGGCGGGCGGAAAAGTTTTCTCATTAGTAGGTTCAGACGCTACTAATGCGGCAGATCGTTTGATTAAAGGTACATGCTTTATTAATGATATGCCTTTAGTTGCTATTATTGATACTGGAGCGACTCACTCGTTCATTTCTCTTGCGTGTGCTAAGCGGTTGGATTTGTGTATGGTTTCTTTGAGTAGTGGTATGGTTATTGGGACTCCCGCTTCGGGGTCGGTAACTACTTCTTTGGTGTGTGCAAGTTGTCCTTTGACCACGTATGGTAAGGACTTCGTTATGGATTTAGTGTGTTTGCCGTTGGAAGGTTTGGACGTAATCTTGGGTATGAACTGGTTGCAATTTAATAGAGTTCATCTGGATTGCTATCACAAGTTAGTAAGGTTTCCTTCTTTGGAAGATGGTGAAAACGAGAGTTTTCTTTCCACTAAAGAGTTGAAGAAACTTTTAGAGGACGAAGCTCAGTTGTTTGGTTTGTTTGCATCGTTGTCGGTCGAGAGCAAAGTTGAGCTCGACGTGTTTCCTGTGGTTTGTGAATTTCCTGAAGTGTTTCCGGAAGATGTTGCGGATGTGCCGCCAAAGAGAGAGGTTAAATTTTCTATTGATCTAGTTCCGGGTACTAGACCGATTTCGATGGCCCCGTATCGGATGTCGGCATCGGAGTTGGTGGAATTGAAGAAGCAGTTGAATGATTTGTTGGATAAGAGATTTGTAAGACCAAGTGTTTCTCCTTGGGGTGCGCCGGTATTGTTGGTAAAGAAGAAGGATGGTAGTATGCGATTGTGTATTGATTATCGGCAGTTGAATAAGGTGACAATTAAGAACAAGTATCCGCTTCCAAGAATTGATGATTTGATGGATCAATTAGTTGGAGCCCGTGTTTTTAGTAAGATTGATTTGAGATCCGGTTATCACCAGATTCGGGTTAAGGAAGAAGATATTTCGAAGACGGCTTTTAGAACACGATATGGTCACTATGAGTATACGGTGATGCCATTCGGAGTTTCTAATGCGCCGGGTGTTTTCATGGAATATATGAACCGTATCTTCCACGAGCAGTTGGATCGTTTAGTGGTAGTGTTTATCGATGACATTTTGATTTATTCTAAGTCTCGAGAGGAACACGAAGAACATTTAAGGATTGTGTTGCAGATTTTGAAAGAGAAGAAATTGTACGCAAAGTTGTCTAAGTGTGAGTTTTGGTTATCGAAGGTGAGTTTTCTTGGACATATTATTTCCGGAAATGGTATTAGTGTGGATCCATCCAAGATCGATGCGATAATGCAATGGGAGACTCCAAGATCAGTTACGGAAATTCGAAGATTTTTGGGCTTGGCCGGTTACTACCGGAGGTTTATCGAAGGATTTTCAAAGTTAGCACTCCCGTTAACGCAGTTGACTTGTAAAGGAAAGGCTTTTATTTGGCATGTTAATTGTGAAGAGAGTTTCATGGAATTAAAGAGAAGGTTAACGACAGCGCCAGTTTTGATTTTTCCAAATCCTACGGAACCTTTTGTGGTTTATTGCGACGCTTCCTTGTCAGGATTGGGTGGTGTATTGATGCAAGATGGGAAGGTCGTGGCGTATGCTTCTAGACAGTCGAGAGTACATGAAAAGAATTATACTACTCATGATTTGGAGTTAGCGGCCGTAGTGTTCGTTTTGAAAATTTGGAGGCACTATCTTTATGGTGCAAGATTTGAAGTTTTTAGCGATCACAAGAGTTTGAAGTATTTGTTTGATCAAAAAGAATTAAATATGAGGCAAAGGAGATGGCTAGAACTTTTGAAGGACTATGATTTTGGTTTAAATTATCATCCGGGTAAGGCGAATGTGGTAGCCGATGCCTTAAGTCGGAAGTCGTTGCACGTGTCTACTTTGATGGTTAGAGAGTGGGAACTCTTGGAGAACTTTAGAGATTTGAGTTTGGTTTGTGAGTTAACACCGAGTAGTGTGAAGCTGGGTATGTTGCATGTCACGAATGATTTCCTTGCTACGGTGTGTGAAAAGCAAAAGTTGGATTTGAAATTTGTGGATTTGATGACGAATGGAAATGAAGATTTCAAAGTTGATGAATTAGGAGTTTTGAGGTTTCGAGGTCGTATTTGTATTCCCGATGATGCGGATTTGAAAAAGATGATATTGGAAGAGGGACATCGGAGTAACTTGAGTATTCATCCGGGAGCGAATAAGATGTATCAGGATTTGAAGAAGATCTTTTGGTGGTCTGGATTGAAAAGCGATGTTGCTCGTTTTGTGTACTCGTGTTTGACTTGCCAGAAGTCTAAGGTGGAGCATCAGAAGCCTAGTGGATTGATGCAACCGTTGGATATTCCGGAATGGAAATGGGATAGTATATCGATGGATTTTGTTACGGGATTGCCGAATACGCAAAGAGGACATAATGATATTTGGGTGATTGTTGATAGGCTTACTAAATTGGCTCACTTTATTCCGATTGATATTACTTATTCTTTGGAAAGGTTGGCCGAGATTTATGTTGGCACTATTGTGAAGCTTCATGGAGTTCCTAAGAGTATTGTGTCGGATAGAGATCATAGATTTACTTCAAGATTTTGGGAGAGTTTGCAAGGTGCCTTGGGTTCTAAGTTGAGATTGAGTTCGGCATATCATCCGCAAACAGATGGTCAAACCGAGAGGACGATTCAATCGTTAGAAGATTTGTTGCGTGCTTGTGTGCTTGAACAAGGTGGTGCGTGGGACGGTTATTTAGCGTTGATTGAGTTCACCTATAATAACAGTTTCCATTCGAGTATTGGTATGGCGCCATTTGAGGCTTTATATGGTCGGAGATGTCGAACACCTCTGTGTTGGCATGAGACAGGTGAAAAGTCGGTAGTTGGTCCGGAAATGGTACAGCAAACGACGGAAGAGGTGAAATTTATTCGGGAAAAGATGAGAGCTTCTCAGAGTAGACAGAAAAGTTATCATGATAAAAGGAGAAAGGATCTCGAGTTTCAAGAGGGCGACCATGTGTTTTTGAGAGTTACACCGGTTACGGGTGTGGGTCGTGCTTTGAAGTCGAGAAAGTTGACTTCTCGTTTTATTGGCCCGTATCAGATTGTCGCACGAGTTGGTGCTGTGGCTTATCGTGTGGCGTTACCTCCGAACCTTTCGAATTTGCATGATGTATTCCATGTCTCGCAACTTCGGAAGTATGTTCCGGATCCGTCACATGTGATCCCGATGGATGAAGTTGAAGTAAGAGATAACCTTACAGTTGAAGTTTTACCGGTTAGTATTTTGGACCGTGAAGTTAAGAAACTAAGAGGCAAGGATATTGCGCTTGTGAAAGTGTCCTGGGGAGGTGCCGCGGAAGGCAACATGACTTGGGAATTGGAGAGCAAGATGCGAGAGTCACATCCGGAGTTGTTTGAATCAGGTAATATTTTCGAGGACGAAAATTTCTAAAGTGGGGGAGAGTTGTAACGCCCCGATTCTGAATTCCCATTAATTGTTGAGTCTTTTAATTTATTTAATTGATGTTTGTTTTAAATTGAGAAATTATATATTATTATGTGGTGTTTGCTTATTTTATCTATTTTTACCGATTCGGAGAGTTTTCGGGGAATTAGAGTAAAAAGGGCATTTTAGACATTTAGCAATTTAGTGTGAGAATTGATTGGTAAGTGTTGGAAAGAATTTGAGAGGAAAGAAATAGAGATAGAAATAGAATAAGAGAGGAAAAGAAAGAAAGATAGTAACATAAGAAGAAAAACAAGAGAAAGAAAAGAGGAGAAGAGAAAGAGAAGAGAAAGTAGAGAGGAAAACCTAGAATCATCAAGGGATCATCACCAAAGCTTGCAATCGATCGGTAAGGGTGTGAAACTCCATCATCTCTTTAATGTGTATGATTGTATGTGTATGTGTTTGGATTTTGTAGAGTTTCTACTCTTTTTCCCACTTAGGTTAGAAGTTGGTTTTGTGAGTAGAATGAGGTTTTAATCGGTTAGAACTCGGATTAGACGATGTAGTTTAGTCGGGTGTTGGTAGGGTTGTGCCACTGAGACTGGTTTGGATTTAATCGGTTGATTTTGTGGAGTTTGGGCTCTTGAGACAGCCATGGAAGTTCTGTCTTTGCAGGCTCTCCAGGCGAATGGCAGCGAAGCTTCGCCAGGCGAAATCCAGCGAGCTGTAGCGAAGCAAGTCAGAAGCAAACACCCTGTATTCGCTGGCAAGTTCGCCAGGCGAGGTTAGTTGGCGAAGGTTCGCCAGGCGAGTGTGTAGCGAGCCTCAGCGAGTAATTCCAGAATTACTCCCAGTGGACTTCGCTGGGAAGTTCGCCAGGCGAAGGCCAGCGAGCATTCGCTGCGTGGCTTCGCCAGGCAAAGGTTGGCGAACCTGACAGTGTTATTTGTTTTGCTGTTTATTCATAGCATGATTTTTGGCCGATTCAATTATGATTAATGCCTATATGAATGATTGATGTGTGAACTGTTTCGACAAGTCGTGCTGTGGGTGGCCGAAAGGTGTGAATCCTAGATTGTAGAGCCAATGGTGAATCTTGAACGTTTGATAATCTTGTGTATTTGATTGAATTCAATAGAAACGCATTGATAGGCTGATATGTGTGTAAACCATGTGTGAAATGGTGCATAATGTGAATGCATGATGGATATATGCGATGTATGTGATAAATGCAATGAGTATGTTTGTGAATATAGTATGCCTTCTGTGTTGATCGATCCCTCGGAGGATTAGCATTGTGTAGCATCTTAGTATGCATTTTTGTGTTGAATGATCCCTCGGAGGATTTGCAGAACCTCGTATGATACGATGGTTACATTAGATTCTTTGGAGAATCGGTTGCATTGTGTGATTCCTCGGAGAATCGGTCATAACATGTAATCCCTTGGAGGATTGACTAGAGTATTTGATTCCGTGGAGAATCTGCAGAGTATTTGATTCCGTGGAGAATCTGCTGAATATTCGATTCCGTGGAGAATCTGATGAATATTTGATTCCGTGGAGAATCTGCTGAATACTTGATTCCGTGGAGAATCTGCTGAATACTCGATTCCTTAGAGAATCTGTTGAAATGAGTCGGTACCGCATTTGCATCTGCATAGAGTCGTGTGTCGGTCTCTATGAGTTGCATGAGTCATCTGTGCATGATGCATTAGTTGAATGAATATAACTGTGTATGTTATATATGATTGTTGGGAGAAACATATAGTAAATGTTCATGTGTATGTGTAGAGACATGATTATTTGTATATGCTTAATGTGGTGAGAACATAAATTGAGTATGACTTGTACAATTATGGATATATGTACATATACAATTTTATGTATTAATTGTTATGATATTGTTTCTCACCCTTCTGCTGTTTTATAATGCTCTATGAGGCATTACAGAGTAGGAAGCTGAAGGTTCTTTTGTGAAGCGATGTCTTCATCTTTTTGGTCAATGGCTCTGATATGTAACATCTGGGTAGTTAGGAAGCCTTTGACTCTTTTGGAGTTACATTTGTTTTGATTCCTTGTGGTACATCTGTGTATGTATCCGCTGTGGATATGGTTGTAAAGCATGAATTGATTGAATGGTTGTATATACTTTTATGTATGTGATTGATTCAATATTTGGATGTTTCCGCTTTTATTCTAAATATTGAGATGTGGGTTACCCATTGTTGCATATCTATTTTGAGCAGGTATCGTATGTGTTTAATTTCGTGATAATGTGATGCGCCTCTTATATACCATGTTTTAATTAAATTTTAATTAAACTCTGATGAAATAAATTTTCTAAGTGCCTAATTGATTAAATGAATTAATTTGGGGGTATAGAAAGGGGGTGTTACACTTTATGCCTATGTATTCTCATCAGAGAATGAGAAATCAGAGTCAACGTAGTTCGACTAACTACGGGTTACGGGGAAGGTGGCTTGCCAATACGTCAGTATTGTGCCTACGTACTCTCAACAGGTATGAGAGATCAGAGCTTATGTAGTTCGGGATAATACGGATTACGGGGATTCAGATTCATCTGTTTTATCGAGTAGGATTAACAAACAGTTCCAGCAGTTGGATGTACGCGGCTCGACCCTTGGAGGCTTAGGCGTTACCGTTTGCGGTAGAACTGGGAGTCAACGACACTCTTTTCTTTAGAAAAGCTTCCTTTGAATTATGGGCCCACGGGGCAAAAAAAAGGTTTGAAGTTTGTTTTCTGTCTTTTACGGAAGAACTGTTTTTTATAGATGTTTGCAACCAATATCGCACTAGATACTATGACCTGAGAGTGAATGCGTCGTATGTCACCCAAAGGGTGCCATACTAAACTTCCAGACTGTTGAAAAGAAACTCTCCAACAATCCTTTCTCAGATAGCTTAAGGCTCGTAACGTACGACGTCAGTTAACCTTTCTTACTGTATTTTGATTTGTTTTGAGATGAGGAGAGAACAGGCTCAACTAAGGGGAGACTATCAAGTCCTAATGTTGTCATGCCAAGGATTCATCCTATGGTTGAGGTTTGACACAGGGAACTCCTAGAAGTTATCATGCATAGGTTTCAACCTAAAGTTCTAATCATCATTTCCTTATCAAAGGAAGTGAGATTCCTAGGGGATCATGTCAATGATAAACAGAAATAGATAAAGCATCAGCTTAAACAGTAAACAGTAAACGACTGTAAAAGGCATGCAATGCAAGTGAGGGAGGAAATGTGTGTGGGGCAGCAGCCTCCACAAGCTCATCTCAACCTCAAGCCAGATATGAATAACTGCAATCATACAGGAAAAATAACATGCTATCAAGCAAGACACAATAATAACTGCAATCATACAGAGGAAATAAAATGCTATCAAGCAACACAAACCACATAGGCAAGGGAGCTGGGCTCTACCGAATACCCGCAAGCAAAGCCATACAGTAAAAATACAAGCAGAGGGAACAACTCAACCTCTAGTGCAATCATGCTCCTAGCTTACATCAGTCTACATATGAACGTATTCTAATGCATCAAGCAAATCAAACAAGTCACATAATACAGTTGCACAGAAAGAAAACAGACAGGAAAGAAAGCAGATCAACAGCTTCTACAGCTTCACAGCCAAGCAACCTTCTGACAGCAGTCCAGTCTTCAGACTTCAACTTCTCTTCAAGGCTATTATCTTCAATAGCAAGTATCAACTTGCTTCTTCAAGCTTCTAACACATCAAACATAAGTATCAACTTATCCCTCTCCTTCAACTTCAAGCTTCAACTCTTCAGTCAACTCTACCTTCAGGCTTCACTCCTAACTGCAAGTATCAACTTGCCTCCTTCAGGGACTCAGTGCATCAACATAAGTATCAGCTCATCCTTTCTTCTTCAAGCCTCAGCTCTTCACTCAATCTCAATTGGATCCCTCACAAGTGTCAGCTTGGTCTTCAGGCTTCAGCTCTCTCTTCTTTACCAGTATCAACTAGTCTCTCTTCCTCTACAAGCTTCAGCTTCTCAGAGTGATCTTCAAACATAAAGAAGTATCAACTTCATCCCTCAATCTTCTTCAAGCAAGGAACTCCATCCTCTAACAAGGGAGAAAGCTTCATCTATCAAGAGCAAAGTTGGGATGATTGGTAGCAAAGTGAAGACCAAAGGTCACCACTAAGCCTCCTAGTATCAGAGAAAGGGACCCTCAAAGGTTCTACCAACATGCAAAGAGCCATACATCCTAACAAAGGAGGGATGAGGCCTTTGCAAGGGGACCTTACATCATAGGGAAGAATGGAATTGATCAACATATTCCATGTTTATGAAGGAAGAGAACTATCTAGAAGCTCTTCCTACAAACCCTAATCTTAACCCCTAAACAAAACTAAACCAAAAGAAGGGAAGATCTTCACATCCAAGCCCCTTCAAGCAATCCAATGAATCTTCAACTTGCCTTCAACATCATCCAAGAACAAGCAAAGCAAAAACCCTAATCTAAGGGAACTAAGGAAGTTAATCTAGTTGAATTAGTGCCCTAGAATCATCTAAAACTAGCCTTTAAACTAAAATCAAACTAAAATAGAAAACTATATTGAAAATTCCTACAAAAATTCCTAAGGGATCCTAATTCAATCATGAATCTACCCTACAAAAATCAGAGGTTGAATCATCCACCAAGTCCTAAAAATAAAATCTAAACCACAAGTTATCAACCATAAACCCTAAAAATTGAGTTTCTAAAGGTTTCAACCTAAACCACCACTTACATTCATCACAAAAATGTGAGAAAAATCTATGGGGAGCATGCATATCTATGCTAACTATTCACAAAAAATCAAGATCAAAATCATCATCACATGATCAAACCAAATTCCATAATATCAAGCATCAAACATGATTATCTTAATATCAATTAAATTATAAAAAATCCCATAAAATCAGAAAATGCATGAAATAATAATATTTTTTATCTAAACAATACTAGATCCTATCATGAATCTAATGCAAAAATAATGGGATCAATTGAATCATTTTCCATTTTTTATGAATTAATCATTAACCATGAATAAAATGAAAAATAATAGAAAATCAAAAGAAAATAAACACACGCGTGGTGTGGATAGCAAGAGAAAGCAATTCATTTTAGCAATTGGGCCATCAGGGGGGTGCATGTATCAATCTGTTACTTAGGCCCAAAACCATCAATTAAATGAAACGCAATGTTTCATCACTCAGAAACCTTCACAATGCGAAATCCATTCGTGGCCATTGGATCATGCCCTCAGTCAAAGTCCAACCACAATCTGATGGCTCTCAAGTCATCTTCCTCGTTTTGAACCTCTGAAACATGCGCGCAGCCATGGCCATCGCTGGTGGTGCTCCGGTCATCGTCCCCAACCCTAACTCTATCTAAGATCCTCCATTGCAAGTGGTCTATACACGAAACTTGTCCCAAATCTCACAAGGAATTCATTCATGCCCTTAATTCACTTTGAAGCCTCAAGATTCGCAAGAACCACATCTCACCTGAAAATGGTAACAACCCTAATTGGTCACTAATTCTCAAATTAACGATCTGAAAACCTTCCTACGCCATTCTACAATGCATCTAACACCCTAATTCCTCTTAATTCTAACTAAAACAAGCTGGAGATTGAAAGTTACCAACCTGAAAATTTCGTGTGCACAGAAGTAGTAAGCCTTCAAATCAAGCCTTCAAATGCTCCAGACTCCTTCAGTGAATCACTTCCAAGCTTCTGTATGCTATAGAATTGATTGAAATGGCTTCAATTCTTGGATTCGATTCTGAGTTGCAGAGGAATTTCTTCAATGGCTCCCACACGATTCTCCACCAATCTTGCTCAATTCTCCATCTGGATTCATCCAACAATGCTGGAGCAAGCTTCTGAGATTGAAATCTTGGATTGAAATGGCTTCAAACCTTGATTTACAATGTGAAATCTCAAAGTGCAATCTCAGTTTTCTCTCTCAATCATCACCAACCTTGGCCTTGGATCATCTCTATTCAATATATAGAACATGTATGGATGATCTAGAAACCTCTAGATCCTTCTAATGAGAAGTTCAATCTCTCATGTCATGAGAAGTTCAATCACATGCCATGGTATGCATAGTTCTGTTGGCAGCTTGCAATCACCCTTATTCCCTTCCAATTTCTCTCCTAATGACATTTTGGATGCGTTTGGCTTGCAAGAAGCCTTGATCATGCCTTGAATTTTGGTTTGGCAAATGTTACTTATGATGTAAGTAACTACTTTTCAAAGCAAGTCCACAAATTAAACTTCAATTCAAAAATGTGGCTAAACCAATGTTCTTAAAATGTGTTTTAGAATCAAAATGACATATTACATGCCTTGGTTTGGACATGTAGATCAAAAACATCAATTTCCAACTTTGGTTCATTTGAAAATCATCCTTATTTTAGGTCATTTTTGCAACTTTGAGCTACAAGCATTTCCAACCTCTGATGACCTCTTGACTAGCCTTAAAACATCATTTTGGACAAGTTTTATGTTGAACATTTTCCCATTTGAAGTTTGGAGATAGGAGTTATGGCCTTATGCTTGAAATGACCTATAATCTCCAAATGACCAAAATGCCCTTGACTTCTCAAAGCCATAACATGAGTTCTACAAATCCTATCAAGGACTTCTAGTACTCTATAGAAAGCTAAGAGGATAAGGAACAACATTCATGTTGACCAAAAGTTAATAGGAATCATCCTTCTAGGGAAAACGTTTCATGCAAGTTGGGCAACTTTCAAGCCCCCAAATTCACATACCTCAGATGACCTGTATCTTGTCAAAGTCATAACTTGAGTTCTACAAATCCTATCAAGGACTTCTAGCACTCAAATTAAAGCTAAGATCAAGCTCTACAACATTCATGTTGGGGGAAAGATGAGATGGCAATCACATCTTGAGATAAATTTCCTTGAAGATAGGGGTCAAACTAGGGGATTTTACACTGTCAAACCTTAGAAACCCTAGCTTGAAACTTCTAAAACTCTTCAATCATGATGAGTTAACCTTGGAATCATCCTTATAACATCTCAGTTCATCAATCCATGATCACATGGCTCTTGGATTAGGTCTCAACTTCCTCCAAGTCTTCAGTTGACTTAGGGTTGACCCAGTCAAACCCTAATTGCGCCACTCATGGCTGAGTCTTCTTAATCTTGCACAATGACCTATATAGGCTTCATGATGGCTTTCAATACATCTCATAAGCTCTCTCAAGGCTTCAAGTCCACATTCTTGGCTTCAGAATCATCTGAGGAGCTCCCACAACTCTCAAGTTAAGAGGCACACAACCTTGGTTTCAACCACTCACTCTGAGAATCCTTTAACTTCTCTGACAAGGATATCAACCCTTAAACACTTGAATAACCTTCTTAGCTAACTTCATAGTCTTGTGTAGCTCTTGATTGGTAATCATACCTCTTGATCTCCTGCATACATGTCAATGAATTGCAAATGATAATGCTAATGTGAATGAAATGAAACACAAGCTAGGTAAAGAAAAGTTGAGCAAATTTTGGGGTGCAACAGCTGCCCCTATTCAAACGGCTTGGACCTGACTGGTTGAGAAGCGAACGACTCTCAAACAATCAAGGTAAAAGACGGTTGAATACCAACAAACCCGAAAATTTGCCAACTACACAAGTACACGGTACTCTGATGGGGACAAATCTTCGGAAACTGAAATATTAGCTACACGGTAACTAGTTGGGGAATTGGTCACACGGTAACCGGTGATACATGGTCGATCATGCCGTCAGGCATCAAGATTCCTCGGGACTCATCAGGTCAACAATCAAGTTAATCATGCCATCGGGCATTCAAAGAAATTTTTGGGCGTCAGCCGAACTTCATCACGAAGCCTGGAATAGAATTCTCGGTCAATCATGAACCAATTGGGGATATCCAAACTTCTGCCATCAGGCACTCCGCATCAGCTGAGAGAACTGCTTCATTAATACAGCTGGACTTCGATCATCAAGTCTTCAAGGGAAGTTTCAACTTCGCTGTTCAGAAACCTGCCGGGGATGACGCATCTCCGCTGGGGATTTTGGAGAACTATCAAGTAACTCTGCTTCGGGATCCAGAAATCATTTTGGGTGAATCAACTTTGCTGAGGACTTCAGGAATCATCTTGGACAAATAAATCCATCGGGGACTTCAAGAATCATCTTGAACCACTAACTTTACTGGAGATTTCAGGAATCATCCTGGGCAAACACTCTGGCGGGGACTCTAAGCATCAACTTAAGCAACCCTCTCTGGCGACTTCACCGGGGATTTTTAAGAATCATCTTAAGCAACCAACTTCGCTGGAGAATTCAAGAATCATCTTGGGCGACCGACTTTGCTGGGGAATTCAAGAATCATCTTGAACCACACCACTCTTCTGAGATTTCAGGAATCATCCTGAGAAGACACCCTGTCGGGGAACACCTGCAAAACAAGAACGGTAATGACCTAGCTCATGTTTCATATGCATATGTTTGACAATGGCGCAATGCTCCACACGGTGGAAATGCTACACGTTTAAGGTAAATGCTATGCAATCATGCAAAATGTTGTGACCCCATCAGCAAAATAAATGCCGAAGGGAGAATCCTCCTGTCAAGGGGAAAGGACCACTCGGGTGGAGAGGAGGAATCATCCTGCCAAGGAGAAGAAGTTACACCAATTTCAATTGGACTCCGCTCGGGGAAACGATCTTCAACCGACTGTTGCAGGGGAATAAAGCTCTACGAGAACCCGAACCTGCTCATCTGGGAAAACGATGTCAATCGCAGAAATAAACTGCGCGGCCTTCGCGACTAAAATTTCTTGGAGATAACGAGTCCGATGGGGAAATACAGCATCAACTATTCAACACTCTACTGGGGAAAACCAATCATGGTCCAAACGGCCTCCAATGACTCGGCTCTCTTGGGGATCTGCAAACTCGGCTATGGGAGAAGGAATCATCCTGCTTGGGGGAGAGTACGACTCTGTGAGGGATCTCAATTCCGATGGAGACTTCAGTCTGAACTTTTGAAGGCCGCATACTTTAGTATATGACTCAGCTGGGGAGATGACATTTCTTCAGGACGCATCTGATTGGGGAAAGAATCTTCTCTGCTTGGGGAGACATATCAATGCTTACGATCTCATGTTCAAACTCCACGGGGAGGTGCTGCTGAACTTGCTGGAGAGGAAGGAATCGTCCTATACCTGCAGCGACACAAACAAACAGACAAGATACCCTTCTCAAAGGGACCTATCAAGGTTATCATCTTGTGACGATGTTCAAGTAATTCATTGTTTCAACAATTAGTGGCCTAGGCCAGTAAGTTTATGTATGCGCATTTTATCAAAAACATCGGCGTTCTTTTTCGCAAACAAAACAGATAAATTCTAAACAGGCAAACAGAATTGCTGAATAGTATACATTTTATTGATAACGAACCCCTGAATGGGTAAGAATGTTTTACAACAGATGCAAGCTCCTGGAATGAGGAAGCTGCGCAAAAATAAAACATAAATATACATCAGTATATACACAAATGTCGGCAACGAGGCGTAGACGAACACCATGAGTTGATCCCTCTATGACCCACTCGACTTCGATACTTCTCCGACGCTTCAGCTTCAGAAGAGATTGATTCAGATAAACGGCCCTCAGGTCTTCCAAACTACTAAACAATGAAAGTCCATACGCGGAACGCAGTCATTTGCTTTTTCGAATCCCTAACTTTTGTCTGAATCGCCCTCTCGGGTTTTCGATTCACCGGGATACCCTTTTTTGTCAAAGTTGCCCTTCCGGGTTTTCGACTTTGCGGGTGTACATTCTTTTCTTTATATCCCTAACTTTTGCCCGAACCTTTTTCCTTTTTTATGGCTCGCCGGGATGCCCCATTTTTGCCTGGGTATTCTTTTTCTTTCCAGCGGGTCATTTTTTAAGCAAAGTATTTTTTAACTGCATCCGCGTTCACCGGGGATGCAAAATCTTCGCCATCCATCGTGGATAACAACAAGGCTCCTCCCGAGAATACCTTGCTGACGACGTACGGACCTTCGTAATTGGGAGTCCACTTGCCCCGGTGATCGGAGTGTGGAGGAAGAATCTTCTTCAGGACGAGATCACCCGTCTGAAAGCTCCTAGGACGCACCTTCTTATCATAAGCTTTCTTTATTAGGCTTTGGTACAGACGACCATATGCAATCGATGCTAATCTTTTCTCGTCCATCAGGCTGAGTTGGTTTAGTCGGTCCTTAATCCATTCTGCCTCATCGAGTTTCACATCAACCAAAACTCGCAAAGAAGGAATCTCAACTTCTAACGATAGGACAGCTTCCATATCGTACACCAGTGAGAAAGGAGTTCCCTCGGTTGATGTACGTACCGTCGTACGATAACCGTGCAGTGAAAATGGCAGCATCTCGTGCCAATCCTTGTAGGTCACAACCATCTTCTGTACAATCTTCTTGATGTTCTTATTGGCCGCTTCAACAGCGCCGTTCATCTTCGGCCGGTAAGGAGATGAGTTGTGGTGTTCAATCCTGAAACCCTGGCACAGCTCCTTCATCATCTTGTTATTCAGATTCGAACCATTATGTGTAATGATCCGCTCGGGAATTCCGTAACGACAGATGATGTCCCTCTTTATGAATTTAGCCACCACCTGCTTGGTCACATTAGCATATGAGGCTGCATCCACCCACTTGGTGAAGTAGTCGATAGCTACCAGAATGAAGCGATGACCGTTAGATGCAGTGGGCTCGATCTTGCCTATCATGTCGATGCCCCACATGGAGAACGGCCACGGGGAGGACATGACGTTTAACGGGCACGGCGGCACATGAATCTTGTCAGCATAAATCTGGCATTTATGACATCTCTTCGCGAATTTAAAGCAATCTGATTCCATCGTCAGCCAGTAATATCCTGCTCTTAGGATCTTTCTTGTCATAGCATGCCCGTCGGCGTGCGTACCAAATGTGTCTTCATGGACTTCTTCCATGAGCATACTCGCTGTAACGCCCCATATTGCTTTCAGGATTACCGACTGACCCCACAAACCAACACGGGTCTTTTCAGCATGCTTTTTCCTCACTCACATGCTTTCTAGGAAACTTCCCAGAAGGTCACCCATCCCTAAATTTCTCCAAGTCAAGCACGCTTAACTGTGGAGTTCTTATGAACGGGCTACCAAAAAAAAGATGCATGTTGTTGGTATAGGTAGTACTAATTAATCCTTATAAGCCTTCATTCAACCATGCAGTCTCATACCTGCATAGCCTCATGATCCCTCTCATTCGGATGTGAATTCGGTTTTCCCCTAGAAGCTGCTAGGAGTGTCCCATTGTCATGACTCATGACACCGACAACCACTCCCTCGCCCACGGGTGTTACATGTAACCACCGTCCTCTTTCACCTCAGGTGTTATATGCCCACCAGCTTCCGTTTGGTTCGTCCCCGAACCACATCGTACTGGGAGAGGTATGGCTCTGATACCATTTGTAGCGCCCTATATTGCTTTCAGGATTACCGACTGACCCCACAAACCAACACGGGTCTTTTCAGCATGCTTTTTCCTCACTCCCTCACTCACATGCTTTCTGGGAAACTTCCCAGAAGGTCACCCATCCCTAAATTTCTCCAAGTCAAGCACGCTTAACTGTGGAGTTCTTATGAACGGGCTACCAAAAAGAAGATGCATGTTGTTGGTATAGGTAGTACTAATTAATCCTTATAAGCCTTCATTCAACCATGCAGTCTCATACCTGCATAGCCTCATGATCCCTCTCATTCGGATGTGAATTCGGTTTTCCCCTAGAAGCTGCTAGGAGTGTCCCATTGTCATGCCTCATGACACCAACAACCACTCCCTCGCCCACGGGTGTTACATGTAACCACCGTCCTCTTTCACCTCGGGTGTTACATGCCCACCAGCTTCCGCTTGGTTCGTCCCCGAACCACATCGTACTGGGAGAGGTATGGCTCTGATACCATTTGTAACGCCCTATATTGCTTTCAGGATTACCGACTGACCCCACAAACCAACACGGGTCTTTTCAGCATGCTTTTTCCTCACTCACATGCTTTCTGGGAAACTTCCCAGAACGTCACCCATCCCTAAATTTCTCCAAGTCAAGCACGCTTAACTGTGGAGTTCTTATGAACGGGCTACCGAAAAGAAGATGCATCTTGTTGGTATAGGTAGTACTAATTAATCCTTATAAGCCTTCATTCAACCATGCAGTCCCATACCTGCATAGCCTCATGATCCCTCTCATTCGGATGTGAATTCGGTTTTCCCCTAGAAGCTGCTAGGAGTGTCCCATTGTCATGCCTCATGACACCGACAACCACTCCCTCGCCCACGGGTGTTACATGTAATCACCGTCCTCTTTCACCTCAGGTGTTACATGCTAATTATGCCAATTAATTGGTTTATGTGATTTATCTGATTTAAATAAATTATTGGATTTATTTAAATGAGTTAATGGATTTAATTAATTTATTCTACTTGGTAGAATAATATGGATTTATTAGATATTCTCTAATTAATGATAAAATGAGATATTTTGTGAGAAATGAATTGATAGATATTTTTGAGAGAAGAATTATAATGGAAAGAAAATAAAAGGATATAGAAGGGAAATTGGAGAGAAAAGAAAAGAGATAGAAACATAAGAGAAAGAAAGAAAGAAAAGGAGAGAAAGAATAGAGAAAGAGGAGAAAAGAGAAGAGAAGAGGGAAACTTGGAGAAATCATCAAGAATCAACTTCAAGCTTCAATCCAATAAAGGTAAGGGTGAGAAACATTATTATTTGATCAATGTGTATGATTATGTATGAGTTGTGTTGGATTTGTTGGTAGTTTTCTCTATTTTCCATTTCTAGGGCATAAATGGTTTAATCGATAGAATCGAGTTTTGAACGGTTAGAATTCAAAATAAATTGCATAGTTTAGTCGGGTAATGTTTATCCGTGATTATTGGATTTCGTTTGATTGAATTTGGTTGAGTTTGTGAGTTTTGACATTTTTGGATAATTGAGGGTTTGAGATTTGAGTGAAAATCGGACGTCGTAGAAATCGTGTTTAATGGTTCTAATTCACTGCTATATGTTGGGTGAGTATGAGTATGTGTTTGTTTCGAAAAAAAGAATTGAATCGGTCGGATTTTCGAGCGAAAATGCAAAATCTCGTAGCCGTGTTTAGGCAAAATTATGGTTTTTTGGAAAACTTCGAAAATTCATAACTCTTGAACCGTAAGTCGATTTTGACTCCCCTTCGAAGCGTTGGTACATATCCATAGTCCACAATTACACAAGTCATGTACATACACCTATGCATAACTTCATACAACAATCATATATTCATTCCATGAGACTCAATGCAACTCAATGCAACTCATGTCATGTGGTACCAACACTTGTTATCATTTTTCGGTTTTTACACTTAAACCGGGTCCACCCTTCTAGACCGATAACAACAAAAGCCCGTTCCCTAAGCTTTCAAACCCACCCTTCTAGGTTTGGGACAAGCCACTAGTCTCCATGAAACTAGCAAACATTGTCTCTTGACTAAATGATGCATATGCAATCAACAACAAAATGCACTTAAGACCGATCACACGTCTTAATCCCATGCATTCACATAATTCCTCCCTTCAATAATTAAACAAGATTGCACACACAACATATCATATAATCAAGTATTCATACTTTTCATCAACATATTTGTCAAACAATGCACGCATATCTTACAATATGCTCTCATGCATTAATTCACAATAATCGGATACAACAAATATGCATTCATAATTCAACCTCATTACCTTTTCAAACAATGCACACATATTCACAATATGTTCTCATGCATTCACAATATCGCATATAATCGATATGCATTTACACTTCAATATCATTACCACATATCAAGCAATGCACACATATTCACAATATGCTCTCATGCATTCTTCACATACAAACAATATGCATATATTTGTCAAAAGACTATATTTCATAATCGATTCCACCATCTAGGATTCACGCCATACGGCTACCCACAGCATATCATATCACAATATGCACAAGCTATACGTTATATAACAAAAGTATTCTGCACAATAACACATCAATCACACACATTTCGCGACGATAAAAATCAACACAACAATATGTTTTCAATTTTCTGATATAATTGAATTAGGTACAGGCCTCAAAGCCATTTTTTCTAGAAAGACAATCTCGTTAACTTACCAACGCTTCGAACGGGGGTCAAAACTGACTTACGGTTCAAGAGTTATGAATTTTCGAAGTTTTCCGAAACACCAGAATTTTGCCTAAACACGGCTACGAGATTTTGCATTTTCGCCCGAAAATCCGACCGATTCAATTCTTTTTTTCGAAACAAACACATACTCATACTCACCCAACATATAGCAGTGAATTAGAACCATTAAACACGATTTCTACGACGTCCGATTTTCACTCAAATCTCAAACCCTCAATTATCCAAAAATGTCAAAACTCACAAACTCAACCAAATTCAATCAAACGAAATCCAATAATCACGGCTAAACATTACCCGACTAAACTATGCAATTTATTTTGAATTCTAACCATTCAAAACTCGATTCTATCGATTAAACCATTTATGCCCTAGAAATGGAAAATAGAGAAAACTACCAACAAATCCAACACAACTCATACATAATCATACACATTGATCAAATAATAATGTTTCTCACCCTTACCTTGATTGGATTGAAGCTTGAAGTTGATTCTTGATGATTTCTCCAAGTTTCCCTCTTCTCTTCTCTTTTCTCCTCTTTCTCTATTCTTTCTCTCCTTTTCTTTCTTTCTTTCTCTTATGTTTCTATCTCTTTTCTTTTCTCTCCAATTTCCCTTATATATCCTTTTATTTTCTTTCCATCATAATTCTTCTCTCAAAAATATCTATCAATTCATTTCTCACAAAATATCTCATTTTATCATTAATTAGAGAATATCTAATAAATCCACATTATTCTACCAAGTAGAATAAATTAATTAAATCCATTAACTCATTTAAATAAATCCAATAATTTATTTAAATCAGATAAATCACATAAACCAATTAATTAGCATAATTAATCACTTATTGAAAAATTGGGCTGTTACACTCGCCTCTTTCTCATCTACACATCCGAGTAGCACGAGATCGTGGTTTCTCTTATACAAAACTCCATCAGGATTGAGATAAAAATTTCCAGAGAGCCTCCTCAGAGTCTTCTTATCCTGGGTTGATTCTCCCGCAGGATACTCCTTAGTCATAAGGAAAGTCTGGATGTCATGGAACCATGGCTTGCCATCGGAGGCTTCCTCGATCGCAAAGACGAATGCACGTCTGTCGAGACGAGAAAGGACAATCCTTGGAGCTTCATTCCAAAAATTGACTTTATACATCGAAGCCAACGTGGCTAAGGCATCATCCATCTGATTTTCTGCTCTGGGCACATGATGGAGTTCCACTCGATCAAAGAACGGAAGTAGCCTTCTGGCATAATTCATGTACGGTACCAAATTCGATTGACGAGTCTCCCACTCCCCTTTAATCTGGTTGATCACATGCGCCGAGTCACCATATACATCTAGGTTCTTGATTCTCAAATCAATTGCCTCTTCTAGACCCATGATGCATGCTTCGTACTCCGCTTCATTATTGGTGACTGAAAACGTCAGTCTCGCAGTGAACGGGATATGGGATTCATGGGGAGTTGTGATGATCGCCTTAATGCCACTTCCATAAGAGTTAACCGCCCCATCAAATATCAATTTCCATTGGGATTTCCTATCTGGCCCCTCGTCGTGCAACGGTTCATCGCAATCTTTCGCTTTGAGAAACATGATATCCTCGTCAGGGAATTCAAATTTCATTGGCTGGTAATCCTCGATCGGCTGTTCGGCAAGGTACTCAGACAATACGCTACCCTTGATGGCCTTCTGGGAAACGTACTGAGTCTCATATTCCGTCAACACCATTTGCCATCTGGAAATCCTGCTCGAAAGTGCTTGCTTCTCGAAGACGTACTTGATCGGATCCATCTTCGAAATTAGCATGGTGGTGTGATTGAGCATGTACTGTCGTAAACGTTTGGCATCCCAGGCTAGCGCACAACACATTTTCTCCAGCATCGAGTAACGAGATTCACAATCCGTGAACTTTTTACTCAAGTAGTAAATGGCATGCTCCTTTCTGCCCGTCTCGTCATGCTGACCGAGAACACACCCCATACTATTCTCAAGAACTGTCAAGTACATGATTAAGGGTCTTTCGGCCACTGGGGGTATCAAGATTGGAGGTTCCTGTAGATACTGTTTTATCTTATCAAATGCCTTCTGGCAATCCTCGTTCCAGATAATCGCCTGATCTTTCTTTAACAGTTTGAACATCGGTTCACACGTGGCCGTGAGCTGAGAAATAAACCTTGCAATGTAGTTTATTCTGCCCAGGAAACCACTAACTTCTTTTTCTGTTTTTGGCGCTGGCATTTCTTGTATGGCTTTTATCTTCGCAGGATCAACCTCGATGCCTCTTTCGCTCACGATAAACCCCAGTAGTTTTCCAGACCGTACTCCGAAAGTACACTTGTTAGGATTCAGCCTCAACCTGAACTTCCTAAGCCTGTCAAAAAGCTTCAGCAAATTGACCAGATGCCCCTCCTCCGTTTGGGACTTCGCAATCATGTCATCAACATAGACTTCAATCTCATGATGAATCATGTCATGAAACAAAGTAACCATTGCTCGTTGGTAAGTGGCCCCTGCGTTCTTCAGGCCGAAGGGCATTACCTTGTAGCAAAATGTTCCCTAAGGTGTGATAAACGTAGTTTTCTCCATGTCCTCCGGCGCCATCTTGATCTGATTGTAGCTGGAGAAGTCATCCATGAACGAAAATATGGAGAACTGAGCTGTATTGTCGACCAACACATCAATATGAGGGAGCGGGAAATCATCTTTAGGGCTCGCCCTATTCAAATCCCGATAATCGACGCACATTCGCACCTTACCGTCCTTCTTCGGTACAGGCACTATGTTGGTGACCCACGGAGGGTAAGTAGTGACCGCTAAGAAGCCAGCATCAAGCTGCTTCTGCACTTCTTCTTTGATCTTAACGGCCATATCTGGTCGTGTCCTCCTAAGCTTCTGCTTGACGGGAGGACAATCTTCTCGCAGCGGCAAGTGGTGGACCACAATGTCAGTATCAAGTTCGGGCATATCATCGTATGACCAAGCAAAGACGTCACTATACTCTCTTAGCATCTCGACCAATCTCTGCTGGACATCACTCTGCAATGCAACCCCTATCCTGACATTCCTGACTAGTTCTTCAAAACCCAGATTCACAATCTCGATCTCTTCTTCGTGAGGCAGAATAACTTTCTCTTCTTGTTTCAAGAAGCGGGCCAACTCTGTGGGAAGGTCTTCGTCTTCATCAATCTCTTCTTCGGCTTGATAGATCGGGCAATCAAAGTCGAAGTGAGTCGTAGAAGGTCCAGAGTCGATGTTATCTGTTATGTGGATCCTGCAATAACAAGGGTTAAGCTTAAAACAAGGATATGCAGGTTAGCACAAACCCCATTGCCATTTTATTGTTTTTCAAAACAAATATAAAACAGGAATAACAGAGATCACAATATTTGAATACGAAGAAAAACGCCTTTTGATTTATTGGTAAAATGCATGTACATAATCAAACAAGGCCCTGACAATAAAACCACTATGCCCCGGGTAGGACATAGGGTTGTACAACGATTGGAAAAAGTAAATCATTACTCTTTGTCTGTCATTTGGATGATATCCCTGACGGACCAGTTGTTGAGGCTCTCGCCTGGCTTGCTTGGCTGGATCGAAGAGTCCAGATCGCAGTCGCTGTCTTCGCCGTCTTCAGACACTGCGTTGACGCTTTCGAATATTACTCCGCCGCTTGTAAACTGGATCGGCCCTTTACCTCGCGACGCACCGCTAGAAGAAGAGGAGGCTTCAGCCGTAGGAGAGTACCTTAACCCAAACTTGTCTTGCTTGTTAGGTATCTCTAGAATTCGCCCCTAGCCTGGGGTAGATCCGGCATGAACAACGGCCCGGGCTTCCATGAAGGACGAGAGAGTCATCTCTGGTTTCTCAGTGATCATGGGAGCTACGCTCTTGACTTTAACAGCTTCGAACGCTTGGCATAGGGTTTCGTGGATTTCCCCATCCATCTCAACATACTTGAAGGACGACAAATGGCTCACCATTATGTCTTCCTCGCCACAAACAGTCACGATGCTGCCTCCGATGGCATACTTGAGCTTCTAGTGCAACGTGGAGGTAACGGCACCCGCATAATGGATCCATGGCCGGCCCAAGAGACAGCTGTAGGCAGGCATGATGTCCATAATGTAGAAGACTGCGTCGAATGTTTCCGACCCGACTTGGATTGGCAACGTCACCTCCCCGAAAACATGGCGTTTGGTTCCATCGAACGCTTTCACGACCAGATCACTGGGCGTGCAGATCAATCCGCGAGTATCTAACTTCATCAATGCCTTCTTCGGAAGAACATTGAGCGACGACCCCGTGTCCACCAACACGTGAGACATAATCGTTCCCCTACACTCTATCGAGATGTGCAGGGCGATATTGTGATTCCTCCCCTTCGGCGTCAGCTCTAGGTCAGTGAACCCTAACCCATTTCCAGCATTCACGTGGGCTACGACCCCTTTCAACTGGTTTACCGATATTTCCTGCGGTACATACGTAGCATTTAACACCTTCAGAAGTGCGTTGCGATGTGCCTCAGAACACAGCAACAAATTCAGGATGGAAATTTTCAAGGGTGTTTGATGGAGATGATCCACGATCTTGTAGTCACTCTTTTTAATCAACCTCATAAATTCCTCAGCGTCTTTAACAAGTAAGTCTTTTTCTACCCCACGAGGGATCTCTTCAACGACTTTACTCTTCCCTTTATCATTTGCGTCAACTCTATCCGCTTTGTCCGCCGCGACCTCAGGTGGTGCAAACACTCTTCTGCTGCGAGTGATTCCGCTAACGCCCACTAGGTTCTCCATAGAAGACCCTGAGGGTTCTAGTTCCAACTTCTGTCCGTTGCAGTAGACATCTGCCCCATAATGCCATGGGACAGCATTGGTGTTTTCGAAGGGTATCGGCCCAGCTTTGGTGATGGTAATTGTGGGCGGTCTGGGTGCAGAAATAGTTATCGTCCGTCGCGGGATGGTGATGGTGGCAACCTCATCATTTTGCTTCAGCATTACCTCTCCCGATCCGCTTTCGGCCCTTCGGCTAAATTGCAGGATTCCTTCGGTCATCAGACTTTGAATCCCCTCTGTCAACTGCTCACATCCATCAGGATGAATCGCACATCCCATACACAGTTCTCCACAGCCTAGGAAGAAACCTCTTTTCATCAACTTGGCTTTAACGAAGCTAAGTGGTGTCTTCAGATCCCTGATGTCAGTCAACAAATCCAAGCTCTCGTCTTCAATAATGGCATTTACTCCACCTCCCCTATGATTCGGCATAGGGTTCTTCGTGACGTTTGGCACATTATCTGAGAAGTTGATGATCTTAGCGTCCACCATGTCCTGCACCTTGTGCTTGAAGGCTTTGCAATTCTCTATTGTGTGGCCTGGTGCCCCTGAGTGAAACTCACAAGTTGCATTCGCATCATAACCTGGCGGAGGTGCCCCTGTCAAGGGAGCCAAGGTTCTCTTCTGGATCAGCTGTAATTGGAGCAAAGTCTGTAACAGCTGAGCATAGGACATGGGCGGTGTCTCGAGGTGACGGCTCGACAGAGGTGCCCTGTTCTGATACTTTCTGTACCCTTGTTGATTCAGCTGCTGCTGCTGCTGTTGTGGCTATTGGACTGCCGGGATAGTTATACTGGCCACCTGCTGGTGCTGGCCCTTACCCTTCCTTCGCGCGTTGGACACGACGCTCGTCTCTCCTTCCCTCCTTTTGCCACCATAGGGTTTCTTTCCTCCTCCAGCTGAGGAAAGATCACCTTGAATTTTCCCCAGCTTGATCCCATTTTCAATGTGCTCACCCGTGATAATGAGATCTGAGAAGCTTCCAGACATACTGCTGACTAATTTCTCATAATAAACCCCTGAGAGGGTGGCCACGAACATTTCAACAAGCTCGCGTTCAACCCTCGGCGGCTGAACCCTGGCTGCCAATTCACACCACCGCTGGGCGTATTCCTTGAACCCTTGGTTGTTCCTTTGTGACAGATTCTGCAGTTGGACTCGGTTCGGAGCCAGGTCACTGTTATATTGGTAGTGGTGCATGAATGCTTCAACAAGCTCCTTCCACGTGCGCACACTGGCAGGTTCCAGGCTCATGTACCATTCAAGGGAGGGCCCGGACAGACTGTCCTGAAAGAAGTGCATCAGCAACTTCTCGTCCTCAGAGTGAGCTGACATTTTCCGATAGTATGACCTCAGGTGGACGCGAGGGCAAGTGGTACCCTTGTACTTTTCAAAGTCAGGTACCTTGAACTTGGGAGGTACCTTGAAGTCAGCGATCAGTCCCAACTTGGACATATCAACACCCATGGTGTTCTGGTTCTCGATATTCCTCATCTTGTCCTCGAGTGCCTCAAACCTCAGACGTGCCTCAGCAGTCAGCTCGCCTTCAGCACCTCTCTGTGAGAACACATCGTCTTAACGGTCTTCTAACCATGGCTGAGGCCCGAACAGATTTCCGAAACCTGCGTTGCCGTTGCCCAGCCCAACATTGACATTAGCTTCAAAGTTCCCATTACCGACGCCCGTCGTATTACCATTGAGTCCCATGTTAGCTATCACGTTGCCGTTGGCACTGCCATTCCCCCCAGTCACGGGGACGCCATTCTGAGGAGTTTCAACTGGTGGAGGGGTTGGAACAGTCCCACCATGGAGTATACCATTGCTGTCGACCCTTGAAATCAGAGGCTGAACCAAGGTTCTGAGCTGATCCTGGCCGTTGCCGACCGCTTGCATGAACTCCATGAAGCGGTCCATCCTTTCTCGGAGTTCTTGAACGTCAGCTTGCATTTGCTCCATAACTCTGGCTTGATTTGCTCTGGTCGGATAGTGGTGGATATGCCTCTGATCAATCCTGGAACAACCTGAAACCACCTGCATACACAAAAGGGTTAGGAAAAACGACAAAGTGCTCGTTATGCAAATGCTTCATGCAAATGCAAACGTGTGTCTGTGCGTTAGGGAGATTTCCCCGATCCTAGTGCCTGAGTGCCAGTGCTGAAAATAAGAAGTCTGAGTCCAGTCATGGAAATAACATCTCATATATATAAAGAAAGCCCATCAAGGCGGTACACAATGTCACTGGATACAAGCTGAATCAACAGCGTGACCTCAACCAACAGGCCTGGTGATGGTCAGCATACAACAATGATCAAAATAAAAGGAACACAAACAGTCAAGCACGACCACTGGCGCAGAACTCTTCTAACAACCCCTTCGTCTCTGGATGATCAGGCCGAGTGAGCAACCCTTCGACGAGTAACTCTCTCTGCATAATGGTGTATTGAAGACCTTCAACCGAATCTTCCCATGCTCCTTCGCCGAAACAATCTTCTAACTTCCGCTTCTTGGATTCAAACATCAGCTTGCGCTCCTTCAGGTTAGCAAGAGCTTTGTTAAGCTGGCCTTCAGCGGCATATCTGCGAGCGGTTTCTTCATCAAACCTCTTCTCACTAGCCTTCACCTGGGCTTTCAGCTTGGAGATCTGTTGCTTCAGCTTATCCTCCCGTTCTTTGCCGTTGGCTAGGGTGGCCTTCCAGTGCTGGTTAAACTTGGATATTCTCTGATACGCTTCATCCAAGTGCTGCTTCTTAGTGGCCAGTACATCATTGACAGCTTTGAAGTCTCGACCCATGCGCTCGTGCTCAGCTATCTGCTTAGTCAGATCTGTCCCCAACTGGTTCACCAGCTCGGTCTGCCTCTTGCAAGAGTGAACGGCCTCGCTTCTCTCGCTTCTGAGTTGAGCCAATTCTTTCTCCAGCTCTTCATTTGCCTTCTTCAGATCATCTCTCTCAGCTAACACCTGATTGTACTGATGAATACGCACAGTGGTAGGCTCTTCAATCACTGGATGGCTTTCTGGCTTGGCAGGAGGAAACGGCATCCCTATAGCATCTGCTCTGGCTCTGATCCAAGTCATATGCGGAGCGTAGGCTTGGCTATTACTTTTTCCCAGCAACGATTTTCCTCGCCTACTGATACCATGCCAAGCGCGCTGAAGCTTAGATAACATATCCCCCTCTGGAAGACCAGTGAGGTACAGAGATTCCTGCACCTCTTCATCCTTCGGCGGAGCTCTCAAAGCATAAGCAAACTGTCGGACCAGCAAAGACAGATTATAATTGATACAACCCTTCCTGCCTATCAAAGGCACGTTCGGAAACCCGCTGCAGCTGAAGATGATCTCGGTACCCAATCTATCTCTATCAAACCAGGTAATATCCTCCGCTAACAAACTCATCAGACGCTTAGGCCACTCAGCTGTGGCTGCAGACGAAGCAAAGGGACCCTTCTTGGACAGGTGGCTATCAAGCCATGAGTATGGGCACACAGCACGAGACATTCTTACCCCTTCTGTTCTCGTTTTTGTAGTGGATGGAATGGTAGACATCTCCTATCAAGGTAGGGACTAGATTCCCTGAAGCAAAGATGTGGAAAGCGTCGAAGTCCACAAAGTCATGCATATTGGGGAACAGAATGATTCCATATATGCACAGAGCGAGAATGGCGTTGAACACGACCCAACATCCGTCTTTGGCGCACTGCTGAGCCTTTCCCACTAAGAACTGCAAGGAGAAACCGGGAACCTTGTTCCAACTAGACAAAACCAACTCGGAGGCATCCAGATGAAGTGAGGGAGCTAGACTAGCCAGGTCAGGCTCAACATCCATATGCACAAAGGGCATCTGACTCTTGATAGGCACACCTAACAAATCAACATACTCCTCTAGTGTGGGTGCGAGAACAAAATCCTGGAAAGTGAAGCATCTCAACGGAGGATCGTAGAACTGCAGCAGAGCGTGCAACCCATTCAACTCGAACACAGAGGGTTTACGAACCAAACTGATCAGTTTACCGTAAGACTTTCTGAATTCATCTCTCACAGAATCATCTGCCAAAGCAATCAAACCAGTCAGCTGAACAACATCAGGAGTGGGGAGTTTGTAAGCCACGGTCTTCCTCAGAGAACCCATAATAGCACAGTAGAAGGCAAGAAAACCTGAATCGGGGGAAACGGTACCTGCAACACAGACACACGTTAATGAAATGCACATGAGTATGCAAAGCAATGTAAAATGCAATCATGCAGCAGGAGATCAAGACGACTGCGCTGTGGAGATTCTGTATCAACAAAACCATAATCCTGCTCTATCAAGAACAACCACTATCTCTGATAAGAAGAAAACCCTGGTATCAGACCACAAATCTTCTCTGTCAAGAACACACATATCTGATAATAAGGACCCCTGATACATGACCATAACTCTGCTCTGTCAAGAACAAACATATCTCTGAAAATAAGGACCTCTGATATAGGACCATAACTCTGCTCTATCAAGAACATACATATCTGATAATGAGGACCTCTGATACAGGACCATAAATCTGCTCTGTCAAGAACAAACATATCTGATAATAAGGACCTCTGCTACAGGACCATAAATCTGCTCTGTCAAGAACAAACATATCTGCAGATGAGATCCTCTGATCCCAACAAAACTAATTCACTATCAAGAAAACCAGGTAGTCTGAAGGTTGAGGTTTCCTGCAACAAACCCAGCCCTGCTCACAGGTATGGACCTATACTGACACAAGTTTGGCATCCTATGCGGTCATCAGCGTCACAGACATTCAAGAGGGGTGATACGATACCCAGAAGGTGTGGCATCACCATCTCCTGAAGCGGCCTCACTCAGCTGAATTCCAAATGATCATTCCTCAGAGTCGACAATCCTCCAAACCAACAACCCCCTCAACCTAAAGGGTTGAAAAAGAAGTCAACCGGGAGAACCTCGTCTGAGCGTGGATTTCATGAGACACTAGTGCCTGCAAAGCAAGCACGCACCCATTAATTTCCACAACTAATGCTAGGTACACTCAAGCCTGGGTCTGGCTTCTCACTCATCAGAATGCCCCTCCCACAACAGCATAGATAATCATATCATACTGAAAATAAAGTGCGGGAAATAAAGTGCGATAAATAAACACAACCCAACAAGTAATCATACAAGCGCTAGGATTGACTCTCGCAGGGGACGTTGGATCCCCAAACTGACTCGCATACGGGACGTTGGATCCCAGGAAACTATCACGTCCCCAGCAGAGTCGCCAGCTATCGCTTCCGCGAAAATAAGATGCCGACAAAACAGAAGAGTCGCCACCTTTCGTTATTTATCCCTCAGAACGGGAAAGGGAACGATCGGAAAAACCTGACGAAAAGGTATAAGACAAGGTCATCGCAACCATTGTCTGGGTTCGGGAGTCGGTTACGCAAGGGGAAGGTATTAGCACCCCTCACGTCCATCGTACTCGATGGGATCCACGCTTGTTGTGTTTATCTGACGGGTTGGTTTTATCTATCTACCTATCAAGGCTGGTCTGAAAGAAAAGAAAATGACTCGGCAAAGCGTCGCACTTTATGCCTACGTATTCTCATCAGAGAATGAGAAATCAGAGTCAACCTAGTTCGACTAACTACGGGTTACGGGGAAGGTGGCTCGCCAATACGTCAGTATTGTGCCTACGTACTCTCAACAGGTATGAGAGATCAGAGCTTACGTAGTTTGGGATATTACAGATTATGGGGATTCAGATTCATCTGTTTTATCGAGTAGGGTTAACAAACAGTTCCAGCAGTTGGATGTACGCAGCTCGACCCTTGGAGACTTAGGCGTTACCGTTTGCGGTAGAACTGGGAGTCAACGACACTCTTTTCTTCAGAAAAGCTTCCTTTGAATTATGGGCCCACGGGGAAAGAAAAAGGTTTGAAGTTTGTTTTCTATTTTTTACGGAAGAACTGTTTTTTATAAATGTTTGCAACCAATATCGCACAAGAGACTATGACCTGAGAGTGAATGCGTCGTATGTCATCCAAAGGGTGCCATACTAAACATCCAGACTGTTGAAAAGAAACTCTCCAACAATCCTTTCTCAGATAGCTTAAGGCTCGTAACGTACGACGTCAGTTAACCTTTCTTACTGTATTTTGATTTGTTTTGAGATGAGGAGAGAACAGGCTCAACTAAGGGGAGACTATCAAGTCCTAATGTTGTCATGCCAAGGATTCATCCTATGGTTGAGGTTTGACACAGGGAACTCCTAGAAGTTATCATGCATAGGTTTCAACCTAAAGTTCTAATCATCATTTCCTTATCAAAGGAAGTGAGATTCCTAGGGGATCATGTCAATGATAAACAGAAATAGATAAAGCATTAGCTTAAACAGTAAACAGTAAACGACTGTAAAATGCATGCAATGCAAGTGAGGGAGGAAATGTGTGTGGGGCAGCAGCCTCCACAAGCTCATCTCAACCTCAAGCCAGATATGAATAACTGCAATCATACAGGAAAAATAACATGCTATCAAGCAAGACACAATAATAACTGCAATCATACAGAGGAAATAAAATGCTATCAAGCAACACAAACCACATAGGCAAGGGAGCTGGGCTCTACCGAATACCCGCAAGCAAAGCCATACAGTAAAAATACAAGCAGAGGGAACAACTCAACCTCTAGTGCAATCATGCTCCTAGCTTACATCAGTCTACATATGAACGTATTCTAATTCATCAAGCAAATCAAACAAGTCACGCCAATACAGTTGCACAGAAAGAAAACAGACAGGAAAGAAAGCAGATCAACAGCTTCTACAGCTTCACAGCCAAGCAACCTTCTGACAGCAGTCCAGTCTTCAGACTTCAACTTCTCTTCAAGGCTATTATCTTCAATAACAAGTATCAACTTGCTTCTTCAAGCTTCTAACACATCAAACATAAGTATCAACTTATCCCTCTCCTTCAACTTCAAGCTTCAACTCTTCAGTCAACTCTACCTTCATGCTTCACTCCTAACTGCAAGTATCAACTTGACTCCTTCAGGGACTCAGTGCATCAACATAAGTATCAGCTCATCCTTTCTTCTTCAAGCCTCAGCTCTTCACTCAATCTCAATTGGATCCCTCACAAGTGTCCGCTTGGTCTTCAGGCTTCAACTCTCTCTTCTTTACCAGTATCAACTAGTCTCTCTTCCTCTACAAGCTTCAGCTTCTCAGAGTGATCTTCAAACACAAAGAAGTATCAACTTCATCCCTCAATCTTCTTCAAGCAAGGAACTCCATCCTCTAACAAGGGAGAAAGCTTCATCTATCAAGAACAAATTTGGGATGATTGGTAGCAGAGTGAAGACCAAAGGTCACCACTAAGCCTCCTATCATCAAAGAAAGGGACCCTCAAAGGTTCTACCAACATGAAAAGAGCCACACATCCTACCAAAGGAGGGATGAGGCCTTTTGAAGGGGACCTTAGATCATAGGGAAGAATGGAATTGATCAACATATTCCATGTTTATGAAGGAAGAGAACTATCTAGAAGCTCTTCCTACAAACCCTAATCTTAACCCCTAAACAAAACTAAACCAAAAGAAGGGAAGATCTTCACATCCAAGCCTCTTCAAGCAATCCAATGCATCTTCAACTAGCCTTCAACATCATCCAAGAACAAGCAAAGCAAAAACCCTAATCTAAGGGAACTAAGGAAGTTAATCTAGTTGAATTAGTGCCCTAGAATCATCTAAAACTAGCCCTTAAACAAAAATCAAACTAACATAGAAAACTATATTGAAAATTCCTACAAAAATTCCTAAGGGATCCTAATTCAATCATGAATCTACCCTACAAAAATCAGAGGTTAAATCATCCACCAAGTCCTAAAAATAAAATCTAAACCACAAGGTATCAACCATAAACCCTAAAAATGGAGCTTCTAAAGGTTTCCACCTAAACCACCACTTACATTCATCACAAAAATGTGAGAAAAATCTATGGGGAGCATGCATATCTATGCTAACTACTCACAAAAAATCGAGATCAAAATCATCATCACATGATCAAACCAAATTCCACAATATCAAGCATCAAACATGATTATCTTAATATCAATTAAAATATAAAAAATCCCATAAAAATCAGAAAATGCATCAAATAATAATATTTTTTATCTAAAAAATACTAGATCCTAGCATGAATCTAATGCAAAAAGAATGGGATCAATTGAATCATTTTTCCATTTTTTATGAATTAATCATTAACCATGAATAAAATGAAAAATAATAGAAAATCAAAAGAAAATAAACACACGCGTGGTGTGGATAGCAAGAGAAAGCAGTTCATTTTAGCAATTGGGCCATCAGGGGGGTGCAGGTATCAATCTGTGACTTAGGCCCAAAACCATCAATTAAATGAAACGCAATGTTTCATCACTCAGAAACCTTCACAATGTGAAATCCATTCGTGGCCATTGGATCATGCCCTCAGTCAAAGTCCAACCACAATCTGATGGCTCTCAAGTCATCTTCCTCGTTTTGAACCTCTGAAACACGCGCGCAGCCATGGCCGTCGCCGGTGGTGCTCCGGTCATCGTCCCCAATCCTAACTCTCTCTAAGATCCTCCATTGCAAGTGGTCTATACACGAAACTTGTCCCAAATCTCACAAGGAATTCATTCATGCCCTTAATTCACTCTGAAACCTCAAGATTCGCAAGAACCACATCTCACCCGAAAATGGTAACAACCCTAATTGGTCACTAATTCTCAAATTAACGATCTGAAAACCTTCCTATGCCATTCTATAATGCATCTAACACCCTAATTCCTCTTAATTCTAACTAAAACAAGCTAGGGATTGAAAGTTACCAACCTGAAAATTTCGTGTGCACAGAAGTAGAAAGCCTTCAAATCAAGCCTTCAAATGCTCTAGACTCCTTCAGTGAATCACTTCCAAGCTTCTGTATGCAATTGAATTGATTGAAATGGCTTCAATTCTTGGATTCGATTCTGAGTTGCAGAGGAATTTCTTCAATGGCTCCCACACGATTCTCCACCAATCTTGCTCAATTCTCCATCTGGATTCATCCACCAATGCTAGAGCAAGCTTCTGAGATTGAAATCTTAGATTGAAATGGCTTCAAACCTTGTAACCGATCTTGATTTGCAATGTGAAATCTCAAAGTGCAATCTCAGTTTTCTCTCTCAATCATCACCAACCTTGGCCTTGGATCATCTCTATTCAATATATAGAACATGTATGGATGATTTAGAAACCTCTAGATCCTTCTAATGAGAAGTTCAATCTCTCATGTGATGAGACGTTCAATCACATGCCATGGTATGCATAGTTCTGTTGGCAGCTTGCAATCACCCTTATTCCCTTCCAATTTCTCTCCTAATGACATTTTGGATGCGTTTGGCTTGCAAGAGGCCTTGATCATGCCTTGAATTTTGGTTTGGCAAATGTTACTTATGATGTAAGTAACTACTTTTCAAAGCAAGTCCACAAATTAAATTTCAATTCAAAAATGTGGCTAAACTAATGTTCTTAAAATGTGTTTTATAATCAAAATGACATATTACATGCCTTGGTTTGGACATGTAGATCAAAAACATCAATTTCCAACTTTGGTTCATTTGAAAATCATCCTTATTTTAGGTCATTTTTGCAACTTTGAGCTACAAGCATTTCCAACCTCTCATAACCTCTTGAATAGCCTTAAAACATCATTTTGAACAAGTTTTATGTTGAACATTTTCCCATTTGAAGTTTGGAAATAGGAGTTATGGCCTTATGCTTGAAATAACCTATAATCTCCAAATGACCAAAATACCCTTGACTTGTCAAAGCCATAACTTGAGTTCTATAAATCCTATCAAGGACTTCTAGTAATATATAGAAAGCTAAGAGGATAAGGAACAACATTCATGTTGACCAAAAGTTCATAGGAATCATCCTTCTAGGGCAAACGTTTCATGCAAGTTGGGCAACTTTCAAGCCCCCAAATTCACATACCTCAGATGACCTATAACTTGTCAAAGTCATAACTTGAGTTCTACAAATCCTATCAAGGACTTCTAGAACTCAAATTAAAGCTAAGATCAAGCTCTAAAACATTCATGTTGGGGGCAAGATGAGATGGCAATCACATCTTGAGATAAATTGCCTTGAAGATAGGGGTCAAACTAGGGGATTTTACACTGTCAAGCCTTAGAAACCCTAGCTTGAAACTTCTCAAACTCTTCAATCATGATGAGTTAACCTTGGAATCATCCTTATAACATCTCAATGCATCAATCCATGATCACATGGCTCTTGGATTAGGTCTCAACTTCCTCCAAGTCTTCAGTTGACTTAGGGTTGACCCAGTCAAACCCTAATTGCACCACTCATGGCTGAGTCTTCTTAATCTTGCACAATTACCTGTCTAGGCTTCATGATGGATTTCAAGACATCTCATAAGCTATCTCAAGCCTTCAAGTCCACATTCTTGGCTTCAGGATCATCTAAGGAGCTCCCACAACTCTCAAGTTAGGAGGCACACAACCTTGGTTTCAACCACTCACTCTGAGAATCCTTTAACTTCTCTGACAAGGATATCAACCCTTGAACACTTGAATAACCTTCTTAGCTAACTTCATAGTCTTGTGTAGCTCTTGATTGGTAATCATACCTCTTGATCTCCTGCATACATGTCAATGAAATGCAAATGATAATGCTAATGTGAATGAAATGAAACACAAGCTAGGTAAAGAAAAGTTGAGCAAATTTTGGGGTGCAACAGCTTGTTTTGGATTTTTCCTTTTAATTTCCGTTTTAATCATTTTTAAAATCATTTTATATGATTTTACTTTTATTTTTATTCATATTTTAGGTTATTTGTGATTTGGCTTTTGCTGATTGGTTGGTTGATCACGAGTTCAACATTTCAAATCCTTGAGTGATGGTCCATTGGTTGTTTCAACCTTCTTTGGTACAAACTTGCTTATTAACAATCATCTGATCACTTATGGTACTTTGCATTAGAGACAGGTTATCCCTAGTTGAATCATACTTTTAGCCTTTGGCTTGTTGATAAATGATCTCATACATGAGCACCTCAATCTCTCTCTTTCTCTATCTATTTTCTTCTTTGTTTTAAATCATTGTGTTACATGTTTTAGAAGACTAACTTTGTGTTAGTTCTCTAACATGTATGACACATAAATTGTTATCGACCGGCCTCAGATATATGTGACTTCTACATAAGTATACTTACTATTGCTTAACATAGTGTTAAATTGTCCCGACTCGATTAATTCTCATTAACACTAACCCTGACATATTAATTGTGCTAACATCTAACTTTTACTTTTATGCTCTTTGCATTTGATGTCATTTACTTTTATATCATTTTACATTCATTGTCATTTACATCCTTGCCTTTTATTTTGGCTTTTTACTTTATGCCTTTTATTGCTTTTCTTATTTCAAAATCACAAAACATGATAAAATGAATAAAGCCCTAAAAGTTATGATTTGATATCTTGGACTTTGTGTTACTATCCCTTGCTTGAGGAGTATTTTGGATCTTGGACATTAGGACATAGTCTTTTCCTTTGCTTGGAGTGGTATTTGAGACCTTGTAATTTATTTGAGACATAATGCTTCATCTAAGACCTGTCGCGATGAGAATCGAAGACCATACTATTTAGTTAACTAGGCTTCACAAATCTTAATTCACCACTGATCTTTAATTTATCTGAGAGAAGGGAAAAAGAACGAATAAACTCGTAAGCGTGCAATGCAAAAACAAAGCAAAAGAAAATCTAAGGTTCGGGGGTTGGCTATACCTAGGGAAGGAGCTAACGTCTTAAGTATCTATAATACTGTATAGGGACCCCTTGTTTTATTGTGTTATATGTTATCTATTTGCTAAGGGTGAAAAGGAAAAGGGAGACCTATGGTGCTACTCCTAAGTATGCTCGACAAGATGTCTCATGTCGTGCCTACGTATCTTGACTATGATGGAATCAGAGCATTCTTAGTTCACCTCACTACGGGTGAAAAAAAGTTTGTTGATTGGTTTTCATCTTAAGGAGAATAATCGACTTAAACTACCACAAACATGTGGAAGATGGATCTTTGCTTCAGATTAAGAGAAGAGCTCTAACTCGGATATAGAATTAACGAGTATGCCACATACCTCTCTCAAGTGGAAAATAAATCAACATCTTTCTTAACTATGCCATGTGATAGGAGAATTACATCTTAACTAGGTATCACTCATGTCTAATTCTCTCATGGGAGAAAGGGAACCTAATTGTAGGTTATTTAAAGTCCTTCCTTTGGACTCACAATAGAGGCAACCATAATATCAGAGGAATATAGATGATGAAACAGCAAATGCCAAAGCCAAAGATCAATGATAGGATATTAACATGTAAAACAAGGCATCACATCATGGATCAAGAATGCATCACCCCAAGTATAAATGAAAACCCAGAATGCATAAGCACATAAGAATAGGGAACCCTAAATAGACATCAAAAGCTAAAGCATCCAAACAAAATGGACAAAGTTGAAATGAGAACAAAGAAGTTCAGTAGCTACATCATATCATGTTCAACTCATATGAAATATTACAAGAGGAACAAAAGCACACAAGACATGCCTCACACCAATACTCAAACAATTGCCCACACATAACTCATACACAACACACTTCAAAACAAGATCACATTGATGCATCAAGTATAAGTAAGAGAGAAGCCAAGTAAAGCTAAGAATGAGGCTCTACTACATGGTATTTCAATAAGGAATAAGAGGGTAGAACAAACCCTAAATGGTTGCACACGTGCACCCCTAACCAATCCACAATGTTCAAACACATCCAAACAATTAGGCAAGAAATGCATCACCCAAGAAAAATAGTTAGGAGACTTCAAAAATGATGGAAATAGTAATGACATCAAGTGGGAAGTGGCTCAATGTGCTCTAAAAGTGTTCCTAAGAATATGTACAAAGGATGCTCCAACCATTTCAAACATTAGGCAAATACACAATCCATTGATCAAACAAGTTAGGCATTAAAAAAGATCCAAACATGAACCTAAAATATATGATCAAGACATCAAATAAATAATCAAATCCCTAGATATATGTGCCTAAGTATGGGCAAAAGGATGGATCAAGAATCAGTTAGAAAGATCATGAATCAAGGCAATAGTTCAAACACTAGGTCAAATAAGTGCATCACACCATTAGATCAAAATGAAATATCAAAATAAATTGAAAATTAAAACAAAAATTATGGAAAATTAAATAAGAGCTCAAAGTATTTAAAACGTATTTTTGTGAATTTTTTAGGTATTTGGAACCATTAAAAATAAATTAGAATAGGAAATAACAAGAAAAAAAGAAAAAAAGTGAAAATATAGTGAAAGGGGTGCATTAGCAATTCAGATTACAAAGGATTTCAGTTCAAATGCAAATGGTCAAAAAAGATAGGGTGGGAAAATAACAATAAGATGAGGCCCAGGCTCAAAACAGTCCAGCAAACACACAAACTAATGAAACACATCGTTTCATTAATGCGTTAGTATCCACGCAGGCGCCACTCTACACACACATCAACAACAACTCAGCGGGTCAACACAATTCGCATTACACGCAGGCATAAACACATAAAATGTCGGAGCCCTAGCTCAGGTCGCCTTCTCTAGCTATACACGTCAGAGTTGCAGATCAAACATGATAAAAATGATCAAACCACACCTCATCTTGGAGGAAATTTAATGGAGAGTTCAAATTTGTGCTTAGGTTTTCATAAAGGTTTCTCTAACAAGGTGAAATCAGTGCATAAAAATTGAATCACAAACTGAAACTATCACAAATCAAGACAATGATCAAGCAAACATTGCCTCCATCACTAGAGGACTTCAGATGCACTAGTATGAACCTACATATTTGCCTAAAATGAGATATTCAAAGTGATGTGTAACACCTCAAAATTTTCCTTATCTTTTTCTTATCTCTTAGCTTATGTTTCATTTCATTTGCATCTCATTTATGTATAGCATTGATTCTAGGTAGGGGATCAAGGTATCTTGTGTAGTTCTCAAGAGGAAGAGCATGACTCTCAAAGCTCAAACAAGGGTTTATTATCAACCTTGTGGTATTCTCAAGCCCCAAGGTCCTCTCATCATCAAGGCATGTACCGCGGCCATTTAAATTAAGGTAACAAGCATTGATCACTTCCTCCTATCTTGTGAATAACTGGATTAAGGTTTTCTTCAGAAGGCATATATGGCTAGTTTCTTGGGCAATACATGGTCCTATGGCTCAATACACATATTGAAGGTTCCCTAAATGAATTATGTTTCATCACAAGTCATCACATGAGCTTCAATCAACAGATAGGGTGCTAAGGTTTCATATGATCAAGAAAAGCCAATTATGGCTCCATGAAGTCAAAATCCTTGATTGCAAGGTCAATCAAGGGTATGCTATGTCTTCTCAAGTGTCTTCATGTGTTTGGAACAATAAACGTCAAGGAGAAACATAAAATCAGGAGTTTGGTTGGATTAGGGGTTTTTTGAAGATTTTCTAAGTGTGAAAACCCTAATTCTAGCCATTTTGCAACATTCATAACTTTCTCATACTTGATCCAATAGGAGAAAACTGTATCAAGTTAAAGAGGACATCATGAACTACAAATTTGTAGAATAAAGAAAGTCCAAAAGATTCATAGACTGAGAGGTATGGGGAGCTAAAGTTGAGAAAATCAAGACTTTGTCATTTCAACACTTAGAAATTTTTCTAAGTATAGAAATTCAGCTTGAGGTACATGTTTTCAAGCCTATCTTTCATGGTGATCCAAGCTTCAAATGAATTTTCCTCCAACAAGAAAGTTGTAGAGCATCCTCCAAGATTTCTTTTGAGTACTATAACTCTTCCATTGGACGTGTAGAACTAAAGTTATGATGTCTCCAAGTTAGGGTTTCAAAGATGTCGAGTTAGACATGTTTTTAGGCAGATTTTTGGGTCAATCTTCCAAGGCATTTTACAGCAATTTCTTGACTCTAAATCAGTTTCCTTTGAACATTAAAACTAAAGATCATTCTTCAGGATTTCCATCCATTACAAGATCACTTTAATTGGATCAAAACTCTTCAAGTTATGTGCCTTCAAAGTCAAGGTGTCAAAGTTGCCAAAAGTTTCATAACTTAGAATTTTTCTAAGTTACCTTGGGACAGATTTTGGACATGCTTTTCACTCCAATTTTCTCATCATTCCAAGTCTCAATTCAACTAGATTTGAACATCAAACTTGCTCACCATGCTCTAAATTTTCTCTCAAGCCAAAGAACTCATGAAATTGAGCCTTATTCATGGAGTTGTGTTGATTTAAAGACAGCCACATGAACATGATCATTATGCATGACATATCACCATTTTATGCATTTCTTGAACCAAACCTTGCCACAAGCTTTGTAGCATTTTTACACGCACCAAAACCTCATATTGTGTCACCAAAACATTGCTTTTTATGGCCAAACCTTGTATGTACCATATGCACCCACTTTTGAATTATTTTGCCATTATGAGAAACATGTGAAAACTTGCACAACAAGGGTCATTCCACTCCTTCCATTATGGCTACATTCCACCCTCCAAAATGACAACCAAGACCACATCATGTGAGGGCAAACCCATGCCATTCTCATCCACCTCCATTTTTCAAGTTTTTGTAAACTTATTCACCAAACCATTTAAACCACAATTACACTTTTTTAACCACTCAAGCCTCAGTATATAAACTAAAAAAAACCTAGACAAAGTAATGTATTCTTTTCTAAAAATGATTTGAAGAACAATCCCAAAGGATAAAAAGGTTTGAATTTGGTTTGTTAGTTTTAGTGAAGTGGATTGAGTTAGTTTGAGACTCACGTTGCACTAAAGACTATGACATAGGAGCGAATGCGTCGCATATCGCCCAAGGGGCATACACTAAACACTCTAGACAAGTGAGGAGAAACCCACCCACTCATCATTTCCCATGTACTTAAGGCTCGTGGCGCACAATGTTCATCATTCTTTATTAAGTGTCCTAAAATTGTTAAAGATGAGAAGAGAAGACACAGAGAAAGCACTAAAGGGAAACTAAAATCCCTAATGTTATCATACAAAATGGTCCTAAGATTAGGATGAAAAGGAAGTCTACCTAATGTTATCATACAAATGATGGACCTAGAGTTGAGGTTAAAGAAGGACTATCCTACTTGTTATCATGCAAAGGATTGAAAGCCTAATGTCTCTCCTACTCCTATCTTAATCAAAATTAAGAGGGACTAGGAATCCTAAGGGATCGTGTGAGCAAACACAAGTAAACACCATACTAATCAATCACAAATGAAAACAAAAGCAAGACTTGAACAAGTCACAAGAGGAAAAAGAGAATAAATAAGAATGAAA
The DNA here is from genome assembly GCA_963859935.3 of Lathyrus sativus. NCBI lineage: Eukaryota > Viridiplantae > Streptophyta > Magnoliopsida > Fabales > Fabaceae > Lathyrus > Lathyrus sativus. Next base: position 344,758,577 of record OZ012735.1, on the reverse strand, counting down.
GGAGATGCAAACAAGGTGAACAAACATAGTAGATCAAAGCAAAAGGTTCCAATCAAACTCATATATAAATCATGCAAGATGAAACCCAATATCATGTCAAGACATCAAAGAAGCAACCACATGCCAAACCAAGTCAAAAGATTGGAAATCAAAACATCATGGCAAAACAAAGTGCTCACACACATTCAAATTACTTAAACATCTTAAAAGAAGAAATATCAATCACAAAACAAAATTAAATGTAGTCAAATGATATGAGAAACAAAGTGGGGCAGTAGCAACATCACACCATATCCAATACATGTCAATGTTTAAAGAAGAAGCACAAAGAGTCAACTCATGCACCACATTCACAAACAAAACAATTGTCATACAAAACAAGCATGTAAGACACAGCCTTAAAGGAAAAGTCATGAGATTAGGGCATGAAACCAAGTGTGATAAGCAACATCAACATGACTATCAAATCAAATATGCACCTATGAACACACAAAATAAAAATCAAGGTATGAATTTAAAGCATGCATCAAAAACAAGTTCAAATATCAAAGTCATTCTCAAAGAAAGAAGATATTCAACAAAGGCACAAATGATTAAGTATCAACTCATCAAGATCAGAAACAAGTTCATATGATATTCATCATGTTCAAATTCAAGTCAACAAACAAAGTTAAGAAGAATCAAACTCAAATTGAAGCACAAAAATCAAGCAAAAACCCCACAAGTTATCCACAAAAGGAACACATGATCATGTAAAGCACATGAGATGAAGTAGTTATGCAATGACACTTTATTCATGAAGACTACTAACCAAGAGTTAGGATTACCAGAATGAAAACTACCAACCAAAAGTTGGTATCGTCAACGAATAAACAGATGGCTACCAACCAAAAGTTAGAATCATCAGGACGCCTACTGAATGCGAATTTACCGAAAACGAAGACTACCAACCAAAAGTTAGGATAACGATTCTATAGGGGAACAACAGAGGACTACCAACCAAAAGTTGGGATGCCATCCACAAAACAACGGACTACCAACCAAAAGTTGGGATGACATCCACAAAATGACGTAATACCAACCAAAAGTTGGGATAAGATCCACAAAACGACGGACTACCAACCAAAAGTTGGGATAACATCTACAAAGTGATGGACTACCCACCAAAAATTGAGAAAGACATCTCTTGGGAGATCGTCCCAAGAATATAACTCTAGAGAATTTCAATAACCATTGTACTTTGCTAAGAATGTCAACCATTTCTAATTTACTCGTCAAGGGAATCAACATCCGCCTCTGCTTAGGAAGAGAAGTCAATGACATAGATCCTGTCGGGGAAAGAAACTGAGCTTACCTTGCTGCTGGGGAATAATCTCAATCTTACCCTACTGGGGCCAAATACACATCATTGCTGGTGAGATATTTCTGATTCAAAAATAATACTCTATGGGGAAGGCCCCACTGGGAAAAAGCTCAGTCATCCTGTAAACAAAAAATAATCAAATAGAATGTTTTGTATGCAAAAATGGATATTCCGGTTACCAGCCATGACATCATTCAAGTAAGTTATTGTTTTCAATATGATTCGCAAAGCCCCAAAGTTTTCGCAGGCAAAATTCATCAAAAATATCGGACGTCTTTTCGCAAACAAAACAGTAAAATAAAAATAAGAAACGGAAAACTCTTTGTGAAAAGTACTTCATTGATTGAAAGGGCCTGTAAATAGGAAAATTATAATGGGTGCAATTCCTAAAAAGAGGAATTTGCGCAACAAAGTACAATAAATTATACAAATGTCGGCAATGTGGAAGTAGAAAACCACCATGTGTCGATTCGGATATGACCTGCATGTCTTTGATGCTTCACCAATGTTATGCCTTCTGAAGACACTGATTTTTACCCTTCGAGATCTCCAAGAATCCAAATGCGTTCATAGATCAAACGCAGACCGTAGTCGTTTGCTTTTAAATCCCTAACTTTTGCCTGGATCGCCCTTGCGAGTTTTCGATCCACCGGGATGCCATTTTTGCCAAAGTCGCCTTCTTAGGTTTTCAACTTTGTGGGTTTATTCATTTTTCTTTTATCCCTAATATTTGCCCGAACCTATTCTTTTTATGGTTCGTCGGGATGCCCCATTTTTTCCTAGACTTTCTTTTTATGTCCAGCGAGTCTATTTTAGGCAAAATATTTTTTGACTACGTCTGCGTTTACAGGGGACGCAAAATCTTCACCATCCATGGTTAATAGTAATAAGGCTCTGCCAGAGAAAACCTTCCTTACTATGTATGGACCTTCATAATTGGGAGTCGCTTGCCCCTGTGATCTGTTTGTGGAGGGAGGATCCTCTTTAACACCAAGTCACGTACCTGGAAATGTTGAGGGCGCACCTTCTGATCAAATTCCTTCTCCATTCTGCTCTGGTATAGCCGGCCATGGGCGATGTCTTCCAATATATTTTAAATCATCGTAAAATAGGGTGAGGAAATGAAATGTGGAGGTTGGAAGGAAAAGAAATAGGTTTGTCATGTGTTTTGAGTAATTTCGCCATTAAGTGTAAAACTTGAAAAAGGCTTGAAAATACCAAGTTATGTTTGCTCATTTTAGGTAACAATTTGTGTTGTCATGACATGATGAGGATATGGTAATTTGTGGCTTGAAATGCAAGAAAGTCAAATTAGGTCAAAAGTTAATGTTTTCATGTTCATCATGCTTTACTTGCCTTACAAATCATAAAAGGTCATGGAAATTGAGGTCATGGGGTAGGCAAGATCTTGATACATAAGTTTCATGTTGCACAAATCTTGATTTGAGGTCTTGAAGTTCATAAATTTTGACCTTGGAGTGAATGACCTAAAACTGGGTCATCCAAAATGACCTTGACTTAAGAGGATCATAACATGAGTTCTATGTATGGAAATGATGTGTTCTTGCACTTTTTGGAAAGCTTAGAAAATGAGGAACAAATCTTATGTTTGAGGAAAGCTGAGGAAAAACTTGCATCCATGTGAAAATTGCCTTAGAAGTAAGTTACCCTTGGGTGCCTCTAAATCCTCTCTACTTTGTAAAACCAACTTGTAAACATCATAACTTGAGATGTATAGATCCAATGAGGGAGTTCTTGTACTCAAAAGAAAGCTTGAATGATAAGGAGCAAGTCTCATGTTTAATGGAAAATGAGATAAGACTTGCATCATGATGAAACTTGTCATTGAAGTTAGATACCAAAAGAGGGGATTTTACACTTAGAAAGCTCTAAAAACCTTAATTTAGAAACATCTTGATTTTATGGTCCTCCTTGATTGTTTTTGTTCCAAACACATGAAATCACTTGATAACAACTATCATGCCCTTTGTTGACCTTGAGACCCAAGACTTAGATCCCTTTGAACCACAATTGACTTTTGTTGACTAGATGAAAACCCTAACATCTTATCCACTGATTGAAGCTCTTGTGAATACTTGTGTTGACACATAATCCATGTAGGGAATCCTTAAGGTGTGTGTTAAGCTTGAAAATCATGTCTATCCATAAAGAACTAGCCACAAACCTTTCCTGAACCAAAACCCTAGCCAGTTATCCATGAGATAGGAGAAGGAGAGACAATGCTTGTGTTCTTGATCCAATTAGTTGATTAACATGTATTGATGATGATGGGAACCTTATGACATGAGATTGCCACAAAGTTGGTCTTGACCCCTTGATTTTTAGAAAAGATACCTTGATCCCCTGTCTAAGATCAATGTTGTGTATAGGTGCAAATGCAAGATGATATGAAACATAAGCCAAGATAAACAAGAAAAAGGATGGGAAAATTTTAGGGTGTTACACATCTGAAGTCCTACACATTGTAGGCCATGTTTGCATTAACCTTGTGTTGATTTGAGTGAGTTGCAAAAATCACGTGTTTTTTCCATTTCGTGTTTTCATGGTGTTAGAGCTTTTAAAAATGAAAATGAATCCCACATTTGTGTTCAACATGAAAAATCCTTGAGTATGGTGTAAGGTTTATTCAGTTTTGGTTCAATTTTTATATTGCTCCGGTGAAGGTCACCGGAGAAGACGACCGGAGCCGTCGCTCCGGCGTCTGATGTTGTTTGCTGATGTGTTCTCGGTTGACTCTGGTCATTGCCTATGTGTTTGCTTGTTTGGAGCCATTTGGAGCTGACTAGGATTAATGAATCCACGCGTGCCATTTTTGTTTGGTTTGTGATTGTTAAAGGGTGCCCTAGCACGTATTTGCTTTTTGAGCCCGCTCTTTTTTTTTTGCCAAAATGCGTTGTAAGTTGAGTTTTGTTCATTCTGTTTTTGCTTTTGACCCCCTATGGTTTATTTCTTCCTTACTATTTTATTTTTGTTCTTTTTTATTTTGATTTTTGTTTTAACTTTTCTAAGCATTTCAAAACTACCGAAAAAATACGTTTTCTGAATATTGAGTGTCTTGTGATATTTTTCAGAATTTTTATTTTATTTTTAATTTAACTTTACTATTCTTAATTGATTTATTTTGAAAGGTGATTTTCCATATTTACCCTTGGATTAGGGTTGAATGTTTGATGCTTTGTGAAGGCCTTCTTGGTCCAAGTTTTCTACCGTATTTTGATACCTAAATCCTTAACTTTTTAATGATGTTATGGTGTATGGTTGATGCATTTTTTATCATTTCTTGATTGGTTTTATTAAGCCTCGATTCATGCTCGATTTGTAAGGTATCTTGAACTTGTTGATTGGTTTTGATTGAGAAATTGTGCTATTCTTTTGAGGATCTTTGTCCCACATGCTCTTGACCATGTTACAATGATATAGAGCCTTTAACTTGCATTTATTAGGTCATTTTATATTTTTTATTGATGCCTAAGTGTGACTCGTTTTTGGGTTGAAAATGCATGAGGCTTAACCTAGTTTGAAACCACTTTGCTTACTTGTATTTAAGTGAAGCTTGATTTGATTTATTGATGTGATAACATGTTGTCTTAAATTGGTTTGAGCTTTGGTTTCACATTCGTTTTATATTTTTTCAATTTGTTCTTGAATTTCCAAGTTGTGGATGTTTTGATTATGTTTCTTTGTTGTTATTTACATATTTTCTTGAGAATGTTTCTTGTATGAATTCTTGATGAATCTTGTATTGAATTTTTTAAGGTTTCGACCTTCATGCTTATAGGTTCATTTCATGATCACTTTATCTCATTTAATTCACATAATCATTTGTTTCTCTTATGAATAACTTAAGGGATGTTTGGGTAGCCTTTTGTGCATGAACTAGAGGTTGATTCTTCTTGAATTTGGTTGATGTTTTGGGTTTGAATATGATGCATACCATTTAAACATGTTTCTAACCTTGATGTTATGATGTGTATTACTTGATCAACTTTCACTTTGTGCTTGCGTTAGTATTTGTTTTTCATTTGAAGATAATCATGGTGTATGCTTGCCTAGTTTTGATGCATGCATTGAACTTGAATTTTGGTGTCTCTTCTTGCTATTCATGAGTTGGTGTTTAAGTTGATGTTCATGATGATGTTACTACCCTCACTTGGTTTCATGCCCTAATCTCACATGTTTACCTCTTCGAGGTGTGTCTTGCATGCTTGTTTTGTATGGAAATTGATTGTGTATGAATATGATGCATCACTTGAATCTTTTTGCTCATCCTTTGACCTTTGATATGAGTTGAATGAATTTTGACATGGCTACTGCCCTACCTTGTTTCTCACATCATTTGATTTCATTTCACTTTGCTTGATGGTTGAAAATGCTTCTTGCTTGGTATTAAGTTATTTGTGTATGCGTTGATGCCTTGTTTTGCATAATTGCTTTAACTTCTAATCTTTGAATATGGTTTGACATGTGAGCACATTCTTGTTACTTTGGAATGATGTTGATGTTTACTTTGTGTCATTGAGTGTAATGCTTACAATTGTTTGTTGTTTTTGTCTTATGGAGTGAACTTTTTTGTATGTTCGTAGTGTTGCATTTTCATCTTTATCTTTCATTCTTCTCTTTCTTTTCTTAAGACTTGTTTAAGTTTCAATTTTGTTTTCATTTGTGATTGATTAGTATGGTGTTTACTTTTTCTTTTTCACATGATCCCTTAGGATTCCTAGTCCCACTTAATTTTTGATTAAGTTGGGAGTAGGATAGACATTTGGCTTTCAATCCTTTGCATGATAATAATTAGGATAGTCCCTCTTTAACCTCAAATTTAGGTCCATCATTTGTATGATAACATTAAGTAGACTTTCCCTTTTATCTCAATCTTAGGACCATTTTGTATGATAACATTAGGATTCAGTTTCCCTTAGTGTTTTATTTTCACCTTTGAGTCCTTTCTCTTCTCACCTCAAAACAATTCTAACACACTTAAAAAAGACGATGAATGTTGTGCGCCACGAGCCTTAAGCATATGGTTAATGATGAGTGAGGAGTTTCTCCTTACTTATTTAAAGTGTTTAGTGTACGTCTCGTATGGGGGTGATATGTGACGCATTTGTTCCTATATCATATTCTTTAGTGAAACGTGAATCCCAAATCAGTTAATTCACTTCTCTAAAACTCATGAAAAAAATTCAAACATTTTTATCCTTCGGGATTGTTCTTTCAAACTCATTTTCAGAAAATATTACGTTACTTTTCCATTATGCCGCAAACATGCATCGACCCTAACTGTTGGAATGGGAGCTTAACATCGCTCATAAAAACACTTAACCAACATGTGGTTTAGTTATCCGAACTATGTTTGCTCTGATTTCTTGTACTAGATGAGATTACGTAGGCACAAGACGGTGAAGTATTGGCGAGCACCCTTTTCACTTTTTTCGACCGTAGTTTTCTGAACTACATTGACTCTGACTTCCCATTGCACGAGGGAATACGTAGGTATAAAGCGGAGATGTCTTATCGAGTCTCCATTTTTCTTTTCCCTTTGCCATTTCCGTTTAGCAGTAGGTTTTAGATTAGATAACAAGCATGAATCCCGTTGAGTACAATGGACGTGACAGGTGTTAATATCTTCCCCTTGCGTAACCGACTCCCGAACCCAAGATTTGGTTGCGATGACCTTGTCTTTTCCTTTCTTTATGGTTTTCTTTGATCGTTTCCTCTCCCTCTATTGGGATAAATAATGTTCGGTGGCGACTGTTCTGTTTGTTTCCACCGGTCGTGTCTTTTCATAGTTGCGACAATTGGTGACTCTTCTAGGGACCGAACCCAGAGTCTTTGGTTCCATATGCGAGTCAATCCTAGCGCTTGTGTGTTTTGTTTCATTAGGTGTTGATTTTTGAGCATATGCATGTTGTATCTGTTGTACATTTACTGTTGTACATTATTGCATTTGCATTTTACTGTTGCATTTGATTATTGTTATCCTATTATGTTGTTGTTACTGTGCTATTGGGTGGGTTGTTCTATGAGAGATAAGCCTACTACCCATGCTTGAGTACACACTTAAGATTAGAGTGGAGAGTAGTAGGGACTTGCGTGACGTATGGCTATATAAAGTTCGCACGAAATTCATGTCCATGCGAGGCTTTCTTTGGAGATGCTCTATCCTGTACGTTTGGTGTATATGATAGGGTGTTGACTTAGAAAGCTTATGACTTTGGAGACCATTCATTGGGGAGTCAGTTAAGGGCTCCTCGATTGATGATGACGCCAAACCAAAAATGGTGAATGTATAATCATTTCTCGACCTGAGTCTGTGATACTAATAACCTGTTAGGATTGCCATGTCATCCAAGACTAGAACCCACATGTAAGAGGGGATTGTTTTCTCATTATCTCCATGTAAGAGGGGGTGATACTAATAGTCTTTGATATTAGGTATTCTAGTTTTCTCATTATCTCCATGTTTTGGAATTCTGGGTTTCTTATTAGAGTGGAGTTTTGGTTCTACTCAGTCAACATCACAACATCCTATCTTGAGCATTGGATACCTTGATCCATTGTTTGCATTTGCATAATCATTATGCGTCTTAACCATGAATGTTTATATAATTTCAGGTTCTCATCTCGCCTTTGATTTTGGTTATCTGAGTTCTATTGAGATGGAGGTTGACAGAAAGAAGATCATCATATACAAGTTCTCGTCACCTGAGTTAGGACCTCTTCTTGATATGATTTATATGGCTGATCCTGGTGTTCTTGAATTCTTCAAAAGAGATTAAGGGAGGATTCTATGTTTCGTCCGTAACGTCATAGATTATGAGTATAGAGCCATTCACACTCTGTTGCAGTTCTATAATGCTCCTCTGCGTTGCTTCACCTGCCCATACTTATTGTTGGTTACCACTTTTGAGGAGTATGCTTTTGTCTTAGGAATTCCTGTCCAGGATGGAACACCTTTCTTTTATACTGAGGAGATTCCAGATCTTGACAAGCTTGCTACCGCTTTTATTTGAGCAAGTCTATGTTAGTGGATAATGTTTTCAGCAAAGGAGGAGTCCCTGGATATACTTTGGCCTTCTTGGTGGATAAAGCTCAAAAATATGCTAGTGAGGGTTGTTGGGTTGTTTTCAGTGCCATATTGACTTTGTGTGTTTATGGTATTGTGTTGTTTCTTAATGTTTCGGACTTTATAGATATGAGTGATGTCCTTCTCTTTGTATCAAAGAATTATGTACCAACACTCTTAGGAGATCTATACCATTATGTGAATTACAATAATGAGAAGAGAAGAGGAAAGTTGGTTTCTTATTGTGCACCGCTTTTCCAAAAATGGTTTGTGGATCATCTTCCTTGTTCTAGAGCCTTTGTTGATTCAAGGAATTCCTCTAAATGGTCAAAAAGACTGATAGGTTCAACTGCAAAAGATATTGTCTGGTTCAACCAAGATCTGCTTGGTAAAGAGATCATTTTCAGCTGTGGGAGCTTTCCTAATGTGCCTTTTATAGGGAGGAAAGGGGGAATTAATTATAACCATTCTCTCACCGTCAGACAATTTGGATATGCTTTGAGTGAACCACCAAAGGGAGAAGATGTTCAAGAGTCTTTATACTTCACTAGAGTAGTTGACCCTGATATTCTGAAAATAGTTATGGATGCATGGGATAAAATCCATAAAAAGGGAAAGCTTTCCTTTGGTAAAAATGATTGTAGAGCTTACGATCCTTATGTGGAGTGGATCCATAAAATGGTTGAAGAAGTATTATTTTCATTCTCCATTGAGGAACCTTTGTATTCTTTGGTAATTGAGCAACCCATGATGATCGATATACTGAAGTACAATAAACTCTGGGCAAAGAAAGAAGAACTGCGCAGAGAGAATGAGGAGTTGAAGAAGGAAATCAGTCAACTAAAGCATGATTAGAGTGAAGTTATCTACTTGGCCAAAGTAAAGACATAAACATTGACCAAGAAGGAGAAAAAGTTGTTTGATGAGATCAGGATGAGAGAGTGAGTTGGCCAAGATCTGAAGAGTACTAACAACCTCCTGCAGCATAGGAAGAAGGATTTGAATAGAGCTTATCAAAAGATGTCTAAATTCGACGACCAATGGAATGCTACAGTGACAACCAACAAGAATAGAGAAGACGAGCTTCATAATCATATTGATAAGTTGAGGTCACAACTCAAGGTCGAAGAGAGAGAGGTTGTGGTAGAGTCATCTCGCAGATACAGAAGTGAGCAGAAGCTCCAAGAGACCTTATCAACTTTTGAATAGCTCAAGAAACAGGCAGAGTTGAAGAAGCCTAAGCTTGAAGATCCTAGACTTGAAGATGTTTTTGTTGAAGATGCTTGGGAAGAGTATTCTCAGTGTCTAGGAGATGTCATACATAGAAGAGACATCCTCATCCAGGAATTGGTTGCAAGATCAGAGCACCCTAACACGAAGAAGCTTCTCAAGGAAGCTTAGACTGGGTGCAATGAGCATAGTGGTTGGGGAAGGTTATATTCAGTTGATGATATGTCTCATTAGCATTTCTTTTCTTATATCTGATCAACACTAGACTTGTTGGTTGGGATCACCGACTTTTGTATTCAATTATCTTTCTTTCTGTGGATTTTATGTATTAACTTATTATCCTCATTTTATTTATGAGCAGACCTTTTGATATTCTGTTTGTCTCTACTATTTGTTTTATTATGAAACTGGAACAAGGAGGATATCACCCTATAAATATATAAACATGTTTGCATTTTACATTAGCATACTCATTTGCATGACAGGTGTTCTGGTTTTATTCTTATCTCTGCTTGGCTTTCTCTCATCAGCAAGATTGCAGAATTTAGTTTTCACATGTATTTAACTCGGGGAAATCAACAGAGTCATGGATCAAGTACAAGCAAAACTTCAGGAAGCCAGAACTTGTATGACACAATTTATGGAGCTGTTACAAAACGTAGCTCAAGGACAGGAACAATTGAGAACTCTGGTCCAACCTCTAATTGCACAAGTTAATGAAGTTGGTGTTCTGCATGGTGGAATTAGTTTGGTCCCTCTTCCTGGGAGTAATGCTAGTCCTTAAGGTGATAATGGGCCTACTATTGTTATACCTCTAGGCGGAGGCGTTAGTGGTGGTGTTCAGGGAAATGGTGCTGGTAGAGGAGGTGTACATATGTTGCATGATAATACTGGTCCTCAATGGGACGAAGGTCGTCAAAAGGACGTCTTCTCTATGTGTGATATGGACGTCGGTCTTCCAACTGATGCTAACAAAAGGTTTAAGATGATTGAAGAAAAGATGAGAGCTTATGAGAATCAAAGCTCTATGGGCTTTGACATGACGGATCTTGGTTTGGTCCCAGGGCTAAGAATCCCTCCAAAGTTTAAAGCATTGGACTTCGAAAAATATAAGGGGACTACCTGTCCTAAAACTCATATTCAGGCGTACTACAGAAAAATTTCTGCATATTCTGATGATGAGAAGCTCTCGATGCACTTCTTTTAGGATAGTTTGGCAGGAGCATCACTAGAGTGGTACATGGGACTGGAGAAAACTCATGTTAAAAGATGGAGATCTTGCGGAAGCCTTCGTCCGTCATTACAAATACAATAGTGACATGTCGCCGAATATGGTGGAGTTGTAGAACTTGTCGCAAATGAATAATAAAAGCTTTAAAGAGTATGCCCAGAGATGGCGTGAGTTAGTTGCGATGGTTTAACCTCCAATGATGGAGAGAGAACTTATAGATATGTTTATGGCTACGCTATTTGGGATGTACTATCAGAAGTTGGCCGAATGCATGTCAGCGGGTTTTTCAGATTTAGTGATGGCCAAAGAAAGAGTAGAAAGTGATATCAAGACTGGCAAGAAGTGGGTCCTCGTCTGGAGGAGTTAAAAAGCAGTACACAGGAAAACCGAAGAAGCGGGAAGGGGATTCTAATTCCATTTCTTCCTATAGAGGTAAGGCAGAGCCTAACCATATTACAATCAACAAGTTGCTACTGTAGCCATCCCGGCTGCACCTCATCAACAAGCTAATGCTCCTCGCTGTTACCCTGATAGGACGAGAGTGGCAGATAGACAATTTGAAATACCACCTATGCCATACTCCCAATTATTGCAACATTTGCTTCAGCAACAGTTGATTCAGAAGAGGACTCTGGTGCCTCTTACCAGAGCTCCTCCACCCGAATACGATGTGAATGCTAGATGTGAATTCCATTCTGGTGCTCTTGTTCATAACATTGATAATTGTAAAGCTTTTAAGCATAAAATCCAAGACTTGCTTGATTCCAAAGCTATCAACTTCACCAATGAGGGTCCCAATGTTAATCAGAATCCCATGCCGAACCATGGAGTAGCTAGAACAAATGCTATTATTAATGGGGAGAGGTTGAATCTAGTGACTTATATTGATGAATTGAAGACTCCATTGAGTTTTGTTAAAGACATGTTTTTGAAAGGGGGCGTGTTCCCAGGTTGTTTTGTTGATTGTCAAGAATGTGAATTGAGACCCGAGGGTAATAGTCTTTTGAAAAGTGGTATTCATAAAATGATCGATGAGGGATATCTGTAGTTTGATAGAGTTGGTGTGGAAAATGTGGAAGATGTTGATGACAAGGCTAGTGATGATGGAAACAATATTGCCATGATTTCGATCCCTTAGAGGACCATTAATATTTCAGCGCTATTAATTCCAGCACCTGTAATCATCACTACGCTAGGACCAATTCCGTATGAAAGTACCAAGGCCATCCCGTTGAATTATGGGGATGAGGTCTTCTGCAACGGACAAAAACAAGAATTGATTGGTTCTTCATATGTCAGTTCTACTATTGATAATGTAGTTGGTGCTAGGGGGTTATCCATAGTGGAAGAGTCTTTTCTCTGCCAGAGGCTAATGTTGATAAATAGGATAAAGGTAAAGGGAAGGCAGTTGTTGAAGATGTTGTACAACACTAGGCTAGTGATAGTTATTTTTATAAAGATGTTGAAAAGTTCATGAGATTAATTCGCAAGAGTGACTATAAAATTGTAGACCATCTGACTTAGACTCCTTCAAAAATCTCTATTTTATCTTTGTTGTTGTGTTTTGAAGCATACCGCAATGCTTTGTTCAGGATTTTGAATTCTTCCTATGTACTTCAAGAGACCTCTATTAATCAGTTAGAAGCAGTGGTGGCCGATATTAATGTTAGCAATGGTTTAGGCTTCACTAATTTAGACTTGACTCTTGCTAAGAGGAATCACAACCATGCCTTGCATATATCTATGGAGTGTAGAGGATTGTCATTTTCACATGTCCTAGTTGATACAGGATCTTCACTCAACATGTTGTCGAAGAAAGCATTAATAAAGTTGGATACTCAAGGTTTAATCTGTACACCAAGTGATCTTGTGATGCGAGTGTTTAATGGTTCCAAAAGATCGGTGTTTGGGGAGATAGTAATGCCAATTCAGGTGGGGCCTGAAACTTTTGATGTGATGTTTTACATAATGGATATTCAACCGGCATATAGCTGCCTGCTAGGCCAACCTCGGATACATGCTGCAAGGGCAGTAACGTCGACTCTACATCAAATGTTGAAGTATATGATGGAAGGGAAGGTGGTCACTATTTGTGGGGAAGAGGATATAATGGTTAGCCATCTATCAATGTTCAAGTACGTGGAAGTGGATGGGGAAATTCACAAAAATCACTCTCAAGCCTTTGAAGCTGTGCAAATTCAAGAGAAGCCTCCTGTTAAGGTTAACATGCAAAAAGTTTCATTGTCTTTAATGTCTTCGTTCAAGGAAGCACATGCCGTTGTTGAATCCGGTAACTTTCTGAGGTGGGGCCAGGTTTTAGATGTTCCTGTCAAGCAAGACAAGTTTGGTCTAGGGTACAAGCCCTCCAGTTCGTCACAAGACCCTCCGAAGTACAAAATATTTATCAGATTCACCAGTGGTGGAGTTATTTTTTACATAATTCATGCTATTGAGGATGATGAAGGGGATAATGATTGCGACATGGATTCTTAGATTCATCCAATTGAACTGCTAAAGATGCCATGCAGATCACCCAGGAAGAGTAATTTTCATTGTTTTTGTTTATGTTCAGTCCTATGTTCTGCCCAAGACGTAGTGACCCATTTATAGGGCCTCTTTATTTATTTGCACTATCATCATAAATAAAGGACATTTTTTTCATTCAAATAGTTTGATCCCCATTTTTCCTTTTTTGTTTTTACATTTATTAACAGAAAAATGGCAATGTGTTTATGTTGTTGTTTCATTTCATGATAAATATAAAATATGAATCATGCAGGTCTTTTATCTCAAATTCCACTGATTTTGATTCAGCTATGGATCAATATGACTTCGATAATCCTATTTATCAAGCTGAAGAAGAGACTGATGAAGATTGTGAACTACCGGAGGAGCTAACTATACTTCTGAAGCAGGAGAAAGGGACATTTTGCCTCATCAGGAGGACATTGAAGTTGTCAATTTGGGTACCGAGGACGATAAGAAAGAGGTCATAGTTGAGGCTTCTTTGGAAGACACTGTCAAAAGAAGATTAGTTGAAATGATCCAAAAGTATATGGATATCTTAACTTGGTATTATCAAGACATGCCCGAGCTTGATAAAGACATTGTGGTACACTAGTTACCTCTCCGAGAAGAATGTTTAACAGTGAAGAAGAAGCAGAGAAGAACAAGGCCTCACATGGCAGTCAAGATTAAAGAGGAGGTCTAGAAGCAGTTGGACGTTGGGTTTCTTGTTGTCAACAACTATCCTCCGTGGGTTGCTAACATTTTTCCTGAACCTAAAATAGATGGAAAGGTCAGGATGTTTGTTGATTATAAGGATCTAAACAGAGAAAGCCCTAAAGACGATTTCCCGCTCCCCCATATTAACATGTTGGTTGATAAAACTACTAAATATTCTGTATAACCAAATCAAAATGGCCCCAGAGGACATGGAGAAAACTACTTTCATTACACGGTGTCGCTACTGCAAAAATCGGCGCCGACTATGACAGAAGAGTCGCCACCGTGCGCTATTGATCCCAAAGGAGGGAAAGGAAACGCTCGAAGTAAACCTAATGCAAAAATGGGAAAGCAATGGTCATCGCAACCAAATCCTGGATTCGGGAGTCGGTTACGCAAGGGGAAGGTATTAGCACCCCTCACGTCTGTCGTACTCGACGGGATCCACGCTTGTTTTCTAGTACGGATTGTTATTCTATCTACACTAAGGGTCTGGGGTTAAAAGAAAAGAAAATGACTTGGCAAAGTATCGCACTTTATGCCTACGTATTCCCGTCTGGAACGAGAAATCAGAGTCAACGTAGTTCGCCTACGTACGGGAAAGGAGGGGAAGGTTGCTCGCTAGGATACAACATCCTATGCCTACGTACTTTCATACAACATGAAAGATCAGAGCAAACGTAGTTCGGGCCACGGAAGACACAGATTTGTCTGACTGTTTTTTATCTTTCTGAAAAGGTTTTCTTCTGATTAGGAGTCCAAGCGGACAAAAATGACACTTTGATGTTTGTTTTCAGTCTTTTACGCAAGAACTGTTTTTTATGGTGTTTGCAATCTCTGACGCACTAGAGACTATGATTTGAGGGCGACTACATCGTATGTCACCCTAAGGGTAACACACTAAGTAATCAGATTACTGAAGAGTGACCCTCCAGCAATCCTCTCTCAAATAGCTTAAGGCTCGTAGCGTACGACGTCGATCATCCTTATTACTGTGTTTTGAATTGTTTTGAGAAGAGAAAGAAATTCTAAAACCTAGGGTTTGAAAAGGGAATCACAACTACCCTAATGTTGTCATGCATGGATTACAACCTAATGTCTGTCATAATTCCCTCGTGCGCAGAGGAAATCAGAGATCCTAGGGGATAAACGGAAAAGAAACAGACATACAGTAAATAGTAGAATGCATGAGATGCAGCAATACAAGCGAGGCAAGGGAGTCCCACTCAACCTCGAACCTGGGAAAACAATAGGCAAAGTGAAACAGCTTCACTTCAAACCTAAGGGGCAAGCTGAACAAGCCAACGAACAATACAGAAAAAGGAATAAAACCCCAACACCAGCTCTGACAGCAACACCAGCTTCTATAGTAAGCAGTTCAAACAGCACCAGCTCTGACAGCTACAGTTGATTAACAGCAAACTGTTAACAGTAACACCTTCCAGTAAGACCCCATCTTCAATCTTCAACCATCTTCAAGCTTTAGATAAGCTCCTATCTTCAATAAGCCCTAGCTCTAGTAAGCATGAACTCCAACAAGTAAACAGCTTCAAACAGCAACAAAACCCTAATCTCAACAGATAACTCTCTTTGCCAGGAACAAGCTTCCCTTTCACAAATCTTCCATGAACTTCATCTTCAATAGGCTTCCATCTTCAAGGCAAGCACTCACAGGAGAGAATCAACTAAGAGATGAAGTTGAAATGTTAAGAGGCTTAATGATAACCCAAGGAAATCACTAAGATCTTAACACAGCAAGTGAATGTTATCCTCAAGATTCTACCCAACCAAAGCCTTCTCTACATCCCTCCTAAGGAGAGATGGAACTTCTTTGGGGGACCTTGTGTCATAGGATGGAATAGAGGCACAAGAAGCTCTCTATGTTTGAAAGAAGAAACTAGTCTAATCTAGAGCTCTCCCGATATCTCCTATCTCCTAAGTCTTCAAAGCAACCTTCAAGGATAAGATTCTTCATGCTCCAAGCTCCATCCTTTGCCTCCAATCATCTCCAAGTCTTCATTAGCTCCATCTGGCAAAACTCAGATCCCAACACCCAATTGAAATGACCCAAACCCCACAAACAAAACAACATCCCAAGAGGGAAACACACCAATAACAACCAATTTGCAAAAATCACAGAAAACAGTAATACTCATCCTAAAATCCTAGATAAATTTCTAAGGGAACCTAACTATGTACCCTATACCCCACATAAACCCCAAGGCCTAAATCAAAACCCTAAGTCTCCAAACTATGCCCTAAACTACACCTAAGTATTGTAAAACCCTAATCCTAACACCCTAAAGTTCATCATTCAAAACTAGCCTAAATTTCATCATAAAAATATGAGAAAAATCTCTAAGGGAGCATGTATCTCTAATCTAATCAATCCAAAAAGAATCAACTCAAAAATACTCACCAATCTCGCATACTAAATTCAGCAAAATAAGGTATCAAACAAATGCAAAATAAAATCAATAAAATGGTAAAATATGCCAAAAATATAAAATGCAAGGAATTAATATTTTTATAGTTTTATTAAATTCTAGAAACCCTAAGAAAACAAGGAAAAAATTCTCATCCGAAAATGTTTATTTTTCAATTAGTTATAGATTTTTCAATTAACCTAAAATAAATATGGAAATAAAAGAAAAATAAAAGAAAATGGTAAATGAGCGTGACAAATAGCAATCAGAACAAGTTCAATACGCCAGTTGGGCCCATGGTGGGGTGTTAATAGTCAGCGCGCACTAGGCCTAACACCAATTCAGAAAATCAAATGAAAATAGAAAGAAAAATGGAAAAAAGTTGGTACGAATAGCAAGGATTTCACGTGTGAATCTCAATTGGGCCTCAGAAAGGAGTGTTGGTAGCAACATATATTTAAGCCCATCCAAGGAAGTTAAATGAAACGGTGCATTTGGTTTTGGACTCAGAAACCTTCACAAATCTCCATCAATCCTGGCCGTTGGATGATTGCTTTGGTCAAAGGTCTTGCACGATCCTAAGGTGATGGAGTCATCTTCTTCCTTTGAATTTTGGAGGGAGAAGGAAGCCATGGCTGAAACAGAGCTTCAACCTTCATCTTCTCCAAACGCAACTCTCTTAATCCTCATTAAAACCCTAACATAAACGCATCGTCCTGCTTGCCTTTTCACAAGGAATTCAACCACACTATCCATTGGCATTGAATCATCTTCTTCCTCAAAACACGAAGAGAGGTTCAGAAAAAGCTCAAACCTCAACTCTCACCAAACTTAAAATTGAACGGCCTAAAATCAACTACACTTCACACTGAATAAAATCCACTATCAAATTAGGTTTAAACCTCCAAGAATCATCAGATACGAGCCTCAACAGAAAATGTGATCAACCTAATTTTGTCTCTAAATCATGCCAATTGCTACCAGAATCCACCTAGCCATGTTTTACAATGCATACCACTATCTAAAACCTAAAGAAACTTCATGAATCGAGCCATAGAAAGAATTTTACATACCTGCAAATCTTGGATGAACAGAGTGGTAAAACCTCCAAATCAAGCTCCAAGATCTTCCAGATACCTTCAATGAAGTATGATCAAGCTTCTGTATGAATCAAATTGGATTGAAACCTCTTGAATCCTTGAATCCGATTCTGACTTGCAAGAGATGAATCCAAAATGCTCTCTCACGATTTTGCACCAATCTTGCCTTGTATTGTATCTGGAATCATTCACCAACACCAAAGGAAGTTATTGAACACCAAAGAATAGACTGAAATGGATCAATTTGTTGTAACCGATTCTATTTTGCAAATGGAAAACTCAAGATGCAGTCTCTCAATTCTCCCTCAATCTCCACCAACTCAAGCTTTGAACCAGTTCTAAATATTATATAGAACATGAATGAAAGCTCTAGAAACTTCTGGATTGATCCAATGAGAAGTTCCACATCTCTTGCTCTTGAAAATGTCATGAGAAGTTCACATATGGCAGCTGAGTTTTAAGCCTGCATTTGCACCCCATTCTGATCCAAATTCTCTCCTAATGACAAATTGAATGTGTTAGGATTCATTAAAGCCTTGGTTATGCCTTGAAGCATGGTTTTGCATATGTGACTTATGATGTAAGTAACCATTTTACAAAGGAAGTCATTGAATTAACCCTTAACTCAAAAATGTGGCAATGTCAATCTTTTCAAAATATGTTTTCCAATTAAATTGGTATGTCATATGGCTAGTTTTGGACCCATAGCTCAAAAATCCCAATTTTCATCCTTGGTTCATTTAAAATTCACCCTTATTTTAGGCCATTTTTGCAAATTTGTGATAAAAGCCCTTCCAATCACACATGACCTCTTACCTAGCCTAAAAACATCATTTTGAACACATCTCATGTTGAACATTTTTCCATTTGAGGAGTGGAAAATGGAGGTTTTGACCTATGTTGGAAAATGACCTATAATCATCAATACCCAAAATACCCCTGGATTGCCAAGATCATAACTTGAGTTCTACAAATCCTCTTGAGGACTTATAGTACTATATGGAAAGCTAAGATCATGATCTACAACTTTTATGTTGGCCAAGAATCCATTTTAAAACTCCTTGATGGGAAAACGTTGCTTGGAAGTTAAGTGACTTTCACAGATAAATTTCAATGCCCTCTAGTGACCCATAACTTGCAAGAACCATAACTTGAGTTCCACAAATCTTCTTGAACACTTCTAGTACTCAAATTAAAGCTATTGAGAATATCTACAAGTTTCATGTAGACCAAGAATCCATTTGAAACTTGAATTTTGACTTATCTGGCTTGGAAGTGAGGCCTAAATTAGGGGATTTTACACTGAAACCCTAATTTGGTAACTCCTCCCACTCTTGATTCTCTTTGATTTATCCTTGGCACAACACCACACATGTATCAACATATCAATTCATGAATCCCACAACCTCTAATTAAGCCTTGATGCTCTTCAATCACTCAGTTGACCTAGGGTTGACTTAGGGTTGACCCTGATGAAACCCTAGTTGACTGCATTTCAATTGTGGCTCTTGTACTTGAATCAATGAATTGTCTCATCTCAATATGACCCTCTAGGCATTTCACAAGCTTTGTACACATTCCATACCCTCAATTCATAGCTCATTGATGACCCTCAATACACCTCAAATTAGGAGAGAAATGCACTGGTTGACCCTCAAACTTCCCAAAGCTTTAAACATTTCTTGATGACTTGGATGGTCTAAAGCTTGAATAAAAAACCCTTGATGTGCTTCTTTAGATAAGAATGGCACTTGATCCCTTGTTATATGACTTGCTATGTTATGCTATGCAAATGATTAGTTTATGTACATGATGTAACTATGCAAATGATAATGCAATTGAAACATAAATCAAAGGAAATAGGTTGAGCAAATTTTAGGGTGCAACACACGGCGAGGGACTTTTTGCTATAAGGTGGTGCCTTTTAGATTGAAAAATGCTGGGGCAACCTATCAGCTGGCGATGGTGACTCTCTTTCATGATATGATTCATCAAGAGATTGAAGTCTTTGGTGATGACATAATTGCAAAGTCACAAATGTTGGAGGGACATCGGGTTAATCTTTTGAAGCTATTTAAAAGGTTGAGGAAATTCAAGTTGAGGTTGAGTCCTAACAAGTGCACCTTCGTGGTGAGATCTGGAAAGCTGCTGGGTTTCATTATCGCTGAGGGAGGTATTGAGGTAGATCCTGCCAAAATCAAAGCTATACAAGAAATGCCTAAGTCAAGGACGAAAAAAGAGGTTTTTGGTTTCCTACGGAAGCTGAACTACATTGCAAGGTTCATCTCTCACCTTACATCCACTTGCAAGCCTATATTCAAATTGTTGAGAAAAGATCAGGCGGTCAGGTGGAATAAGAATTGTCAGAAAGCATTTGAGAAAACAAAATAATACTTGTATGAACCTCCGATAGTCATGCCTCTAGTAGCAGGGAGACCTTTGATCATGTATCTTAAGGTTCTTGAGAATTCAATGGATGTGTTCTTGGTCAACATGAGAAGACAGGTATGAAAGAGCACGCCATCTACTACCTGAGTAAAAAGTTCACCGATTGTGAGTCGAGGTACTCGATGTTGGAAAAAACATGTTGTGCACTCGCTTGAGCAGCTAAGCGTTTGAGACAGTACATGTTAAACCACATAACCCTATTGATATCGAAGATGGATCCGATTAAGTACATGTTTGAGAAACAAGCACTTTCCGGTGGCAAATGGATTTGACAGAATACGACATCCAGTATGTTTCCTAAAAAGCCATTAAAGGGGTTGTTATGTCAGAATATCTTGCTGAACAACCAATTGAAGACTATCAGCCAATGAAGTTTGAATTTCTTGATGAAGACATCATGTTTCTGAAGATGAAAGATTGTGATGAGCCTTTATCTAACGAGGGTCCTGAGATTGGATCTCAATGGAGTTTGGTTTTCAATGGTGCTGTCAACTTATATGGCAATGGAATCTGGACAATCATTACTACTCCTCACGGTTCCCACATATCATTCACTGCTCGATTGACGTTCTCTTGCACCGATAATGAAGCAGAATATGAAGCGTGCATTATGGGTTTGGAAGAGGCCTTTGATCTGAGGATCAAGAATCTTGATGTATATGGCGATTCAGCGCTGGTCGTTAATCAGATTAAAGGTGAATGGGTAACTCGTCGTGCAAACTTGGTGTCGTATAAGAATTATGCCAGAGGACTGCTGCCTTTCTTTAACAGACTTGAGTTCCATCATGTGCCTAGGGTTGAGAATCAGATGGCGGACATTTTGGCCATGTTAGCGTCAATGTATAAAGTGAATTTCTAGAATGAAGCTCCAGCAATCACCATTATGCATCTGGACATACCTGCCTTTATGTTTGTGGTTGAAGGGGTGTCAGATGGCAAGCCATGGTATCATGATATCAAGCACTTTCTGAAGAATCAAGAGTACCCATTTGGGGCATCTAGCAAGGATAAGAAGACTCTGAGAAGGCTTGCAAACAACTTTTATCTGAACAAGGATGATGTGTTGTACAAAAGAAACTTCGACATGGTCTTGTTGCATTGTGTTGATTAACATGAAGCAAGCCTGTTGATGGAAGAAGTTCATGAGGGTTCATTTGGTACTCACGCTGTTGGACATGCAATGGCCAGAAATTTGTTGAGGGCTGGGTATTATTAGATGACCATGGAATCTGATTGTTTCAAATACGCTAGAAAGTGCCATAAATGCCAGATTTATGCTGATAAGGTGCATGTGCCATCGACCCCTCTGAACGTATTGACATCTCCTTGGCCTTTTGCTATGTCGGGCATTGATATGATTGGAAATATTGAGTTGATTGCTTCGAATCGGCATCTCTTCATTCTGGTTGCCATTGATTACTTTACCAAGTGGGTAGAAGCGGCCTCGTTTGCTAATGTCACGAAGCAGGTAGTTGTCTGGTTCATAAAGAAGGACATCATCTATTGTTATGGAATCCTAGAAAAATTCATTACTAATAATGGTTCAAATTTGAAAAACAAGATAATGAAGGAACTATGCCAGTGTTTCAATATTGAACACCATAACTCTTCTTTGTATCGTCTGAAGATGAATGGCACTGTTGAGGTAGCAAACGAGAATATCGAGAAGATTGTACAAAAGATGGTGGTAACCTACAAGGATTGGCATGAGATGTTACCCTTTTAAGATGGTGGTCACCTACTGTCCTAACCCGAAATTTGACCTCCTTTTTCCTTTTGCGTAGGCATGTGCATTCGCATCGCTGAGAAACGCATTAGCACTTTTTTCGCTGTGATTTTTATTGCAGGAATTTTTAGGTTTCGCAAGCTCGATTAATCACATCCCCTCAAAGATATCACATTATCAAAACAAGCATAAAATGAAGGTTTCTACGCCTATTCATCAGAGAAAAAGGTCAAAAATCGGAACCGCGACCACAACACCGTTTTTCAAGCAAATATGCAAAATTTGCCTGAAGTAACCGGTTACCCTATATTGAGTAACCGGTTACCCAGTGCAAAAATGCAGATTTTGCTGCATTTTTGGGACAGCCACTTTTCCCTCTACATTTTGGGGTTCCATTTGGTTCTAGTATTGTGTGCAACATTCTAGACATTTCTACATAATCCTAGAGGCTTTGAGAACATTCAAGGAACTTCAAGGCATTTGGTCCAATACATCGTTTCCAATCAAGACCACCATACTCTTTTGGTTTCCAAGCATGTGAACCATTGGATTTTCAACTTGCATTGGGATGGTTACCGAGTCAACTACCTAACTAACTGAGCTAACCTCCAACTCAATGAGTTGAGTCTAACTAACTCCAAGGCTAGTTCTGAAGCTACATCCAAAGCTCACTCTGAACCTAGCTACTCCAAAGCAAAGCTCTATATAAGCACATCACCACCATTTCACAAGGGGGTTGAATTTTTCATCAAATTCTCCGTTGATCACTCTCGATTATCTCACACACTCTTTGAATTTTCTACAACATTTGCACATTCTTCTCCATTCATCTCCTTCAAAACCTCACTAAAGCTCAAATCCTCCATCAAAGGGTAACAACTTCTTTATTGGAAGTGCTTTCTCTTGGGCTTATCCATCATCATCTTGTGATTCTATCCTGCATTCTGGAATTTTATTGGCTTTGGATTCATCTCAAGTGACTACATCGAGCTTATTCGGTGCAAATCGGTATTCTGAGCATTTATCGCGTTTTCAACGGTTTTCACTACGGTTGGATCTCAAGCTTGAAATTCTCTGGGTTTCTTTTCTTCTTCTCATCATATATCAATAGAAACCACATCCAGGGCAAATCTCCGCCTTGTAGGTTGGTTATCTTTCACTCGATTTACCATTTCGATCTCTTCCGCGTGTTTACGATGTAGTTTGATCGTTTTCGGTTTCGTTTAATCATGTGATTTCTTGATCTTTTCTCTCCATGTTTAATGTTTTTAATTGATGATTAATTGACGTTTAAGTGCTTTTGAACTTCATTTTTCATGCACAAATGTCAAGCATAGCATGTGGAAGATTGGGGAAAGTTTTAGTTGAAAAACCCGATATTTGAAAAAGCTGTTTTTGCCACTGTTACAGTGGTAACCGGTTACTCTGCACTATTTTAGCCAATTTCCTCCATCTTTGATCAAGTAATCGGTTACCCACTTCAAGTAACCGGTTACTTCAGTGGCAGAATGTCATTTTTTCCCGTTTTCAAGCTTGTTTGCTATCCTATCCCCACATAACTTCCATGGCTTGATATGCTTGATATTTGTGGATGTTTTATGAGCTATTCATCTATTCTTTGAAGCATCTATGCCATATTTCAATATTTTATTTGTCAATTCTCGATTATGTGCATTTTCGACACGTTGATCACGATCATTCTTGCATATTTTTTCGATCACTCGCTACATGGTTTGTGATGCATGCTAATTGTTTTGGTATTGTTTTTTTCACTTTTATTCATTTTTTCATTGATTTTGCTCCTCTTTGGAATGAACTCAATCTTGTATAATCAATAAATCACCCTTTTGCTTTAATGGGTTTTCATCCCTTTGAAAAGTTGTTGGCTTTATCCCCTTTTGATTGATAAATCGACACTTCGTTTTGATTAGTAGACCCCTCTTTCTTTCTTATCCTTTAGATCTCTTAGATCTTTGTCCTTCCCTCTTCTCCGGTAGAGTTGAAGATCCTCACCTCGTTACACTGTCCGTTCTTGCACCGCACTTTGGTGTTAGAGAAGGAATAAGAATGGAGTATTCCTACACTCATTCTGGCTATTTTGGGTAGGGGACAAATGACCCAGTATCTGGAATCGTCACACGTATCTCCTTACTGTGGTATCCGTTGTTCTCCAGTCGAGTCGATCCTTGATCACTTGCACCCTTATCTCCTCCTCCTTAGAGGTAGCCTCTCCTTTTCAATTGAACACTCTTTTCTCTCTCGGTCAATCACCATCTTTGGCTTCCCTGGAAAGTCGTAATCAGTCTCGTTGGTTGATCAACTATCCTTAAGTTCAAACCTAATTCCCTTCTTCCCCAGTGAAGTCGCCAGCTAAGTCAATATCTCTTTTGGTTTACACAATCTTCCTATTCTAACCTATTCCCCACCAGAGTTTGCAACGTTCTCTTGGTTCTTTCTCCTTCTTGTTTGGGTCATCACTGTTTAACAGATAAGCACCAACATCCTCTTATCTCCAGTTAATCACAATCTGTCTGTTAACACTGAGTCTTTCTTTGGGTTAATCGCCTTCTCCTGGCTAATCACCCGATTTTTGGTTGATCACGGTCCGCCTGTTAAAACCAGCTTTTTCTTTGGGTTAATCACCTTCCTCTGGCTGATCACCCGATCTTTGGTTGATCACGGTTCGCCCGTTAAAACCATCTTTTTCTTTGGATTAATCACCTTCTCTCGGTTAATCACCCACCTTTTGGTCAATCGCAGTCCGCCTGTTTGAACCAATAACCCTTTTCCTTAGTTAACCACAGTCCGTCTGTTAAGATATTGAGTTTCTTTTGAGTTAACCACGTTCTCTTGGTTAGTCACTCATTTCGTTTCAGTTAATCACAGTCCGTCTGCTAAACACCGAACCCCCGCAGTTAGCAACCTTTCTTTAGTTCAAATACTGTCAAATTTGGGTTAGTAACCTTTATTCGGTTCGAATACCCTTTCCTTTGGTCAAGTACTGTTTTCTCAGTCAATGTGCCATTCTTTGGGTCACAACCTTTGCTTGGTTCCACACCTGCCTTTTGTTTGATCACCGTTTATCGGTTAAAACCAGCCCCTTTATCCTCTCGGTTAACCACTGTTTATTAGTTAATATACCAATTTACCCTCCGAGTCAAACACCTCTCTATGTTTCAGTACTCTCTTTCATTTCATTTTCTTTTTTCATCCCCTGAGGAGTCATCCTTTTTCCACTGCAGGTCCTCGTAGAGTCTTGCCTTGCTTCTCTGTGTTCTTCGGTATAGTTCTATTTCATTTCCTTTCTTGGTTTTGGCACCACTTCCTTTTGCAGTCCCCTAGTTGGGTCTTTCTTTCTCTGTTTGCTCTTGGCTTTGACGCTGTCTTTCTTTTTCTTCTCCAGCAGTGGTTCCCCGAACTACGTAGGCTCTGATTTCCTCATTGCACTATGAGGGTACGTAGGCACGAGATTGCGGAATCTTGGAGAGCCACCTTCCTCTGTTTTCTTCCATTCTTCTATCTCTCTGGTCCGTCCATATCCCTTTCTTTTCCTTGGTTCCCCGAACTACGGAGCTCTGACTTCCTCATTGCACAATGAGGGTACGTAGGCATGAGGACCCCAATCTCCTCGAGCACTTTCTTTTCTTTCCCTCTCCTTTTCCTTTTTTAGCTAGAAGCCTTTAGATAGATAACCCATCCAAGCCTAGAAGCATGCGAAATGGTTCCCGTCGGGTACGACGGATGCTTAAGGTGCTAGTACCTTCCTATCGCATAACTGACCCCCTTTCCTGTTTCTCTTTCCCTTGGGTTTTATCGATATTTTTCTTGTCCTTTGGGACTAAATAATGTTCGGTGGCGACTCTGTTGTATCTTTGAGTGTGTGGTTCACTCAGGTATAATCCCACTGGCGCCACCTACCATTGGAAGTTGAGATTCCTTCTTTGAGAGTGTTGGCTGATGTGAAGCTTGACGAAGATGAATGGGTGCAAGCTAGATTGAACCAGTTGAATCTTGTTGATGAGAAGAGATTGGAAGCCATTGCACATGGCCAGTTGAACCAAATCAGGATGAAGAAAGCCTTTGATCAGAAAGTGCGTCCTCGGTGCTTCCAGACAGGTGACTTGGTTTTGAAAAGGATCCTTCCTCCTCAGATAGATCACAGGGGAAAACGGACTCCAAATTACGAAGGTCCATATGTGGTAAGAAATATTTTCTCTGGTGGAGCCTTATTGCTATCTACTATGGATGGCAAAAACTTTACGTCCCCCTCTAAACGCAAACGTAGTTAAAAAATACTTTTCTTAAAAGAGACCCGTTGGACAACAAAAAGAAAAGTCCAGGAAAAAAAAGGGCATCCTGGCGAACCACAAAAGGAAAAGGTTCGGGAAAAAATAAAAAAAAAAGAATAAACCCACAAAGTTGAAAACCCGAAAAAAGCAAATTCGGCAAAAATGGGTATCCTGGTGGATTGAAAACCCGAAAGGGCGATCTAGGAAAAAGTTAGGGATTTGAAAGAAAATGACTATGATTTGCGTTCGATATGTGAATTCATCTTGATATGTGGTTATCTCAAAAGGAAGGAATCAGTTCAGTCAGTCTTTTCAGAAGGCGAAGCATTTATGAACATCGAAGGCATATTGGTCATAGCTGAATCGACACATGGTGGATATCTGTTCCCACATTGCTGACATTTATATATTATTTTTTTTAATTTTTGTGCAATTACCTCTTTTCAGGAATTGCATCCAAATTGTAAACTACCGATTTACAGGTCATTCAATGAATAAAGTATCCATTTCACTCAAAGAGATTTTCATTTCTGTTTTCACTTTTACTGTTTTGTTTGCGAAAAAGTCCAATATTTTTTATGAACATTACATGTGAAAACATTAGGCTTTACACAAAATATTGAAAACAATGAATTTACTTGAATGACGGGTGTTATGAATGGTAAATGAGGTAGCCATTTCACGTTTAGGAGGCTCTATTGCTTATTGTTTGTTTACAGGATGACATTATCCTCTCCCTAGTAGAGCTTTTTCTCCCCAACAGTGAAGTTCTAACAGGATCAGCAGTGGATGGAGAATCACTCCTCCCTCAGCAGGAGTTCAAGAGGTTGTATCCCCAACCAGTTTGATTTGTACTCCCCAGCGAGTGTTCAGAAGTTGACTATATCAGACAAAATGGTGTTGATACGTAAGCAGGCAATTATCCAACAGGAGAACTGTTGGATGTTTCCCCATAGCAGAGACTTAGTCTTCCCCACACAGTCCTATTGTCACATCAGAAGAAATTTCTCCAACAATAGTGTACACTTATCCACATCAGGGTAAAGTTGAAGGATATTCCCCAATAGCAGGGTAAGCTCATTTTTAATCCCCGAAAAGATTGGTATCATTAACTTCTCTCCCCAAGCAGATTCAAAGTCCAATGATCATTGGCATTCTTCAGTATCATATTTTTGTTTGACCTCCCAGCAGTTGTTGCTCATAATTCCCAACAGAGGGGAGTTTTCAGCAGAGGTTATATCCTGGAAAGCCACCTAGTGTGTCTCCCTCAGTAGAGTTTGTTTGTTGATCTTCTCAGCGCTTCTGCCGGTGGTGTTTTCTTTTGCATATCATTTGCATTTTATCATTTCGTATGGAGCATTACGCCATATTCAAACATATGCATTTGAAGCATAAGCCAGGTTTGATATCATTGTTGCCAAACGTCTCTCCAGCAGATAACGGCATAACTCCGAAGATTTTGTGTTATTTTACCCCCATCAGAAAATCATTGATAGATGTGTTCATCTTACTTATGTTACCCAAGATAGTTGTTTGTTTAAACTTCTCTTTCCCCCAGCGGAGTCTTCTTTTCAGGTCGTAAGTCGGTTGATTCTACTTCCTATATATCTTGTTGTATCCTAACTTTTGGTTGGTATCTTTTGTGGGCTGTGTTGCATCCCAAAATTTGCCCAACCTATTTTATTTATCTAGCTTATATTTCATTGCATTTCATATGGCATCCGCATTTTGCATAACATTGGTTCTCGAGGCAGGGGATCGAGGTTTGCCTGTGGCTCAGGTTTCATTCCCGTGCAAGCAACTGAGCAGCGAGCATCAGAAGAGATGACATTTATTTTGCCCAGCGGTCGAGCGGCCGATTTTATTTTGCAGGTTATGCTCTAATCAGGAGATGACATTCAGTCTATATCCAGCATTATCACAGTCACAGTATTCAAGAGCAAGTGTCAAAAGCTTAGTAGAGCTCAAAACGGTGAGAAACAGGAAAACAGGCAGGTTTCCCTCCAAAAGGCGCCAAATTCGAATTTTTGAAGGTGTTAATCGGTTAACACATATGGTTAACCGATTAACCAAAGGTAAATCAGCTCATATTTGAAATTTTAATAGTGTTAACCGGTTAACACATAGGATTAACTGGTTAACCATAGCAGATTTTGCCCTGTACGTGATTTTGCAAGCCATTTGCACTTGGGGTCCAATTTTGATCACCTTGAAACTCATTTTTACCCAAAAGAAGGATCTAGAATGTTCTTGAAAGTTGGTTATTTCAATTTTCCCTCCAAATTCCCATGCCTAGCTCAAAACCAACTTTCCAATCCAAAGTCCAAACCCCACCTTTGGGATCCAAACCTAGATGGTATTTAAGTGATCTACTCTAAACCAAAAGGAGCCAATTCTCATTTTCTCACATCCATTTTCATAATTGATCAAAATTTTCTCTCAAATTCTCTTAACTTCTCCATTTTCCAAAACCCACACTCAAAGCTCTTTTTCCTTAGGATTAATTGATTTTTCATTGAAATCAATGGATTCTTGAGCATAAACCTTCATCCATCCTCATCTTTGGATCCATTTTCATAATCAATTTTCGTGCAAATTGAGATCTGATTTCGGAGCTTGAGTTGGAAGTGATTATTCGAAGCGTTTCGACTCGAATTTGGTGGATCTTCGTTCATACAACTACAATTGGCTTGGATCTCGAAGTTTTCCGGGTTTCTAGCGTTTGAACTACTCAATTACAGCAAGATCAACACTAACCGGAGCAAATCTCCACTTCGAAGGTTGGAGATTCTAGATCCATAACACTTTTGAGCTTATTTGCATTTCCATGATGATTTTCATATTCGATTGAATTTTGGTGGATTTCGATCCGTGTGAATTGAGATTGTGCTATGTAGACATGTTTACATGTCTATTGGTTTTCTATTTGCAGGTGTAATTTCGTGCTTATTTGATAAGTTGATCTGTGGATCACTTGATTAAGTGATTTTGTGCATTAAGTGCTTTTTCTGTTGCTGTTTTTCATTTCTGGTCCAGTGTTAATCAGTTAACCTATATGGTTAACCGGTTAACCAATTCAAACTTTCAAATTTTTCTAAACGTTAACAGTGTTAACCGGTTAACACATAGGGTTAACCGATTAACCTGTTCAAAACTTTAGATTTTTCAAACATTTTAAGGTGTTAACCGATTAACCCCAGGGGTTAACTGATAAACACTGCACCAGAATGCCATGTTTGCTGTTTTGTTTGCATGTTCGCATACCGGTTCGATTCGAATCATCATTGATCGGTATGATGCATTAGAATTGAATTGTTTTGGCTGTTTACCATTGGTTGTGGTTGATTAATCATGATGTTGTTGATATGTATGATCATTTTTCAATTGTTTGCATGTTCGTGTATGTGGTTCGAATTGATCATTTGTTTGCATGTTTAGTTGCTTTCATTTCTCGCTTTTCTCCACATGTTTGCATCATTCTTGCATCGCTGTTGAGGTCGAGACGCGCTTGTGGTGATTGCTTCCCCACACATTTTTCCTCCCTCCCACCATTCTAGATGTGCATTTTCATGTTTGCATTTCTCTACTTGTGATTGATTCTTCCTTTATTCTTCTTGTGCTTTGTTGCCATGATCCCCATAGGATTCCTAGTCCCTCCGTTTAGGATGGGAGTAGGAGAGATATTAGGCATTCAATCCAAGTATGCTAACATTAGGGTAGATGCTTCTCCTTTTAATCCAAACTTTAGGATCACTTTACATGACAACGTTAGGGCCAAGTTTCCCTTAGACCTTCCGTGTGTCTTCTCTTCTCATCTTCATACAATCTTAACACACTTAATAAAGATAATGGATATTATGCCATGAGCCTTATACTTGGGAAATGGTGATTGAGGGGCTTCTCCTCAATTACCTAGAGTGTTTAGTATACGTCCTTAAGACGATATGCGACACATTTGATCCTAGGTTCTAGACTTTAGTACAACATACATTATAAACACTCAAATTCAAAACACTTCTTCTCTACAAAACACAAAACAAATTCAAACTTTTTTCCTTCGGGATTAATCAAACTTCTTTTTCAGAAAAGAGTGTTGTTAAGCTTCGTTTCTACCGCAAATAGGCTTTGTCCCTAACTGCTGGAACGGATGTTTAACCCTACTCGGATAAAACACTTAATCAACCTGTGGTTTCGTGTCTGCCTGAACTACGTTCGCTCTAATCTTTCATACCAGATGAAAGTACGTAGGCACAAGACGCGATGTCTTGGCGAGCAACCTTCCCCCCTTTTCTCCCGTAGTTAGCCGAACTACGTTGACTCTGACTTTCCCATTGCACGAGGGAATACATAGGCACAGAGCGTCGATGCTCTGCCGAGTCTCTTTCTTTTTCTTTTTGTCCCATAAGCCTGTAACGTAGATAGATAAACAACCCTTTTAGATAGCCAACAAGCATGGATCCCGTCGAGTACGACAGACGTGAGGGGTGCTAATACCTTCCCCTTGCGTAACCAACTCCCGAACCCAGGACTTGGTTGCGATGAGCTTGTCTTTCCTTTTTCGTTAGGTTTTTCCGATCGTTTCCTTTCCCTCTCATTGGGATAAATATTGAAAGATGGTGACTCTTTTGTTTTCCGCCGGTTGTTTTTCGCAGTTGTGACAGCTATCGACTCTGCTGGGGATTCTGGTTCCCTATGCGAGTCAATCCTAGCGCTTGTTTGGTTGTCTTTTTGGTTTTTGTACATACCTGTTGTACTTTATTTACTTCTGCACTTTACTTTCCCGCATTTTATTTTCAGCACTATACATTATTATTGTGCTGTTGTGGGGAGGGAAGTCCTGATGAGTGAAAAGCCAGACCCAAGCTTGAGAGAAAACATAGCATTAAAGTGTAGATTAGTGGAGGACCTTTTTGCTTAGAAAACACCAGTTCCCATGAAATTCACACTTAGAAGAGATCCTCTTTGATGATTTCTTTTCTGGTCCTTAGGATCGGAATTGATTTTGGATCTGAGGATTGTCGACTCTGAGGACCGATCATTTGTGACTCAGCTAAGTGAGGCCTCTTCAGGGGGTGATGATGCCAAACCAGAAATGGTGAACGTATCATCATTTCTTGAAAGTCTAGGATGTTGAGGAACACATAGGATGTTGTGCCTTTATCAGTGGATCAGGTCCATACCTGTGAGTGGGACTGGGGTTATGTAGGAAACCTTTACCTTCAGACTACCTGGTTGTCTCTACAGTTTGAATCTGATTTACTGTTATCAGTTGATTCTTATTAGAGCAGTGCAATGTTCTTGTTGAAGCAGAATCTTGGCCCTTTTCACTCAACAACACAACAACCTTGATCTCCTGACTGCATCCTTAGCATTTGCGTCCTTGCATTTTCATGTTGCATTTCATTAACGTGTGTCTGTGTTACAGGTGCGTATCTCTCCCCGATTCTAGTGGTCTTGTTCTATATTTCTGATATGGAGACTTTGAAGAGGATAATAGCATACAGGTTTCCTACTCCAGACGTTAGTCCCATACTTTAGTTGATTGCCCTGGCTGATGGTTCAGTAATAGAAGACTTTAGGAAATCATATGAAAGGTTGTTGAAATTTGTTTGTAAGCCTACCGCACACGAGATGAGTGGCTTGTATACTCTGCTACATTTCTATGATGCTCTATTGAGATGCTTTGTGTTTCCAAATTATGTTCTAGCACCCACTCTAGAAGAATACTCAGACTTGCTAGGCATTCCCATCAAGGATCAAATGCCTTATCATCATGTTGACACTAAGCCTAATCTGGCCAATCTTATCGCTACTTTACACTTGGATGAGTCTGAGTTGAAAGGAGGATTGTCTCAAAGGAACGGGATGTATGGTTCTCCTCTATCTTTCCTAGTGGAGAAGGCTCAGAAGTTTGCAAAGGAAGGCTGTTGGATCGTGTTCAACGCCACTTTAGCTCTTTGCATATATGGTACCATACTATTTCCTAACTTGCCAGACTTCGTGGATGTAGACGCTTTCCACATTCTCGCCTCAGGGAATCCAGTACCTACTCTTCTTGGAGACATTTACCACTCTATCCATTATAAGAACGAGAACCGGAGATGGAAGATTATGTCTTGTTGTGTTCCCTTGCTATACAAATGGTTTGCCAACCACATGCCTAAAGCGGGTCCCTTTGTCTCTTCTGTGGGCACTTTAGATTGGTCCGAGCGTATAATGGGTTTAGCTGCAGAGAATGTCACTTGGTTCGACAGGGATATGTTGGGTACAGAACTCGTCTACAGTTGCAGTGGTTTTCCCAATGTTCATCTGATCGGGAGAAAAGGGTGTGTCAATTACAACCCGTCATTGTTGATCAGGCCGTTCGATTATGCATTGAAGGAGGCTCCCAAAGAAGACGAGATACATGAATCTCTGTATCTCACTGGGCTGTTGGATGGTGATGCATTGATTAAGCTTGAACATGCTTGGAAAAATCTTCGCAGAAAAGGTAAAGCAATGTTGGGGAAGAGCGATAACAAAGCCTTTGATCCATACCTGGTTTGGATCCGTGAGCGAGCCACGAAGTTTCTAATGCCTTATCCTACTGCTAGACCATTGTATCCTCCTGTGGTTGAGAAGCCCACTACGGTTGACATTCAGAAATACAACCAGGTGCTGCAAGAGAAGGAAGAGTTGAGGAAAGCCAACGAAGAGCTAGAGAAAGAAATTGCTCAACTCCGAAGCGAGAAGAGTGAAGCTGTGTACTCCTGCAAGAAGCATACCGAGTTGTAAACCATTTAGGTACCAGCTTAACCAAAGAGACCGATGCTCGGGAGCGTTTGGGGTTAGACTTCAAGGCTGTTAATAGTGTTCTCGCCACCAAGAAGCAAGACTTGGACAGGGCATATCTGAAGATCTCTAAATTCGAGGCATTATGGAACACTACTCTGACCAATCACAAAGAGCGAGAAGAGAAGCTAAAGCAGCAGATCGCCAAACTGACGATTCAGCTCGAGGCCAAGAATGAGAAGATTGATGCTGAAGTGTCTCTCAGGCGTAACACTGAGTGCAAGTTGAAAGAAGCTATGGCAAACCTGAAGGAGTGGAAACTAAGGGATGATTCCAAGATATACAAATTGGAAGATTTCTTCGGAGAGGGAGCTTGGGAAGACTTTTTTGAAGATATCCAGAGCACCGTCAGACAGACAGAGCTGCTTATTCAAGGATTGCTCACCAGACTTGATCACCCCGAGACAAAGGAACTATTGGAGGATTTTTGTGCCCGCTGCCGCACTTGATTTCTTTTGTATTCTTTGTAGCTTTCATTCACTGCTATATTGTTGACCATCACCAGGCTTGTTGGCTGGGGTCAATCTGTTACCGTTGATTCAGTTGTACTCAGTCACTCCTGTATGCTGCCTATGTGGGCTCTTTATATATCAGATGTTGATTCGTCTCCATAATTGGCTCATTATTTGTCTCGCTGTTATTCTGGAACTAGAATCGGGGGAATCTCTCCTAAAGCACAGACACATGTTTACATTTGCATATCATCTTGCATAGCAGGTACCTTGGACGTGTTTATCTGACCCCTGTGTTTTCTTTCAAAGGTGTGTTTCAGGATTGACTACAGACCAATTCACCGCTACTTCACCCGAGCTAATCAACTCAGAGCTATGGAGCAAGTTCAGGCTGAAATGCAAGAGTTTAGGGAGAGGATGTCCCAATTCATGGACATCATGCAAGTGGTTGCCAGCAAACAAGAGCAACTCAGAACCCTCGTGCAGCCCTTGATTGCACGCATTGACACCAATGGGGTTTTGCACGGAGGTGAAACTACCAACCCTCCTCATGTGGAGACTCACCGGGCTGACAATTCTGGACCGACTGTGATCATTCCCAACGCTGAAGGCAATGGGAACGCTGGATTAGGTAATGGCAATGCTGAGGCTGGTAATGGCAACATCGGAGCTGCTATTGATAATATCGGCGCTAATGGTAACAACGTTGGAGTTAATGTTGGTAACACTGGAAATGGAAACTTCCATGGACCCGAAGTTGTGGGAATCGTCCATGGAAATGTTCATCAACCCTGGAACGAGGATCGTCTAGCTGACGTATTCTCAATGAGAGGTGATGAGGCTGAGCTACCTTTTGAGGCCAGACGGAGATTCAAAATTCTTGAGGATAAGATGAAGAGCTTTGAGAACCTGAACTCTATGGGGCTCAACATGGCCAACTTGGGGTTGATCCTTGACCTCAAGATACCACCGAAATTCAAAGTGCCAGACTTTGATAAATACAAGGGCACCACCTGTCCTCGTGTCCACTTGAGATCTTACTACAGGAAGATGTCGGTGTACTCTGACGATGAGAAGTTGCTGATGCACTTCTTTCAAGATAGTCTGTAAGGACCTTCACTGGAATGGTACATGGGCTTGGAGCCTGTGAGCGTACAAAGCTGGAAGGATCTTGCAGAAGCATTCGTTAGACATTACCAGTACAATAGTGACCTGTATCCCAACCGGGTCCAGCTGAAAAATCTGTCACAGAAGAATGGGGGGTGCTTTAAGGAATACGCGCAACGCTGGCGTGAATCCGCAGCCAGAGTACAACCGCCTATGGTTGAGCGTGAACTAGTAGACATGTTTGTGGCAACGCTACCAGAATTTTATTATGAAAAGCTAATCAGTAGCATGTCAGGGAGTTTCTCCGACTTAATCATCACTAGTGAGAGAGTTGACAACAAGATTAAGCTGCGAAAGATCCAGGCCGGTGAAGGTTCCTCAGCTGGAGGAAAGAAAGTGTTTGGAGGAAGGAAGAGAAAGCCGACACAGAACCATCAGCAACAAAGGGTCGCTAGTATTACTATCCCTACAGCTCCACAGCAGCAGCCGCAACCGCAGAACCAAAATCAGCAGGGATATAGAAAGTATCCAGTCTGACCAGCGAATAGACGACTTGAGACGCTGCTAATGCCATACTCTCAGCTACTTCAAGCGCTACTGCAATTGTAACTCGTTCAGAAGAGGATGTTGGCTCCACTGACCGGACCACCTCCACCCTGTTACGATACGAACGCTCACTGCAAGTTCCATTCCGGGGCACCCGGTCACACCATTGAAGATTGTAAAGCCTTCAAGCACAAGGTCCAGGATCTGTTGGACAGCAAACCGATCAATATCTCCGACGACGTGCCGAATGTCATTTAGAACCCAATGCCTAACCACAGACAGGCTAGGGTTAACGCAATTATAAAAAATGAGGACTTGAATTTAGTGAAGAAGGTCGATGATCTAAAGACACCACTGAGTTTTGTCAAAGCCAAGTTGTTGAAAAAGGGCGTATTCCCAGGCTGCGGGGAGTTCTGTATTGAGTGTGCAAGCTGTCTGGATGGTTGTGATCAGTTGAAGACCGGTATTCAGAGTCTGATTGATGAAGGGGTCCTACAATTTGATCTGAAGGTTGAGACCAAGTTCGAAGAAGTGCCGACCAAGCAGAACGATGAAATTGCTACAATCACCATCCCATATTAGACCGTCACCATTTCTGCTCCCAGGCCACCCACGATTACTATAACTAAAGTTGGCCCCATACTGTTCGAAAGTACCAATGCTGCCCCATGGAGTTATGGAGCGGAGGTTTACTGCAACGGACAGAAGATGGACTTGAAGTACCCACCGGTAGGGTCTGTGGATAACTTAGTTGGATCAGGGGGAATCACCCGTAGTGGGAGGGTGTTCTCGCTGCCTGAAGTCGGTGCCGACCGGGTGGATAAAGGTAAAGATAAAGCAGTCGTTGAAGAAACCTCTCGGGAGGTAGAAAAAGACTTGCTGGTAAGGGATGCTGAAGAGCTCATGAGATTAATCAAGAAGAGCGACTATAAGATAGTTGACCACCTACAGCAAACGCCTTCCAAGATTTCTATATTGAACTTGTTGCTTTGCTCCGAAGCACACTGCAACGCCTTGCTAAAGATCTTGAACACATCATATGTACCTCAAGAAATTTCTGTCAACCGGCTCGAAGAGGTGGTTGCACATGTCAATGCTAGCAATGGTTTGGGCTTCACTGATCGTGACTTGACACCTAAGGGCAGGAACCATAACAATGCGTTGCACATATCTCTAGAATGCCGGGGAACTGTTATGTCGCACGTGCTCGTGGATACCGGGTATTCCTTAAATGTATTTCCAAAGAAAGCGCTTATGAAGCTGGACACTCGTGGGTTGTTGTGTACACCCAGTGATCTGGTGGTGAGGGCCTTTGATGGGACCAAGCGGTCCGTGTTCGGAGAAGTAACATTGCCCATTTAGGTGGGGCCAGAAACCTTCAATGTAGTATTTTATATCTTGGATATCTAGCCCTCCTACAGCTGCTTGCTAGGCCGACCCTGGATCCATTCAGCGGGAGCTGTGACCTCTAAGCTGCATCAGAAATTAAAGTACATTGTGGGTGGCAGCATCGTCACGGTCTGCGGGGAAGAAGATATTATGGTGAGCCATCTGTCGTCTTTTAAGTATGTAGATGTGGACGGTGAGATTCACGAAACGTTGTGCCAAGCATTCGAAACTGTCAAAGTTAAGGATTCGGTTCCAACCTCAAGCAAAGAACCTGAAGTGGCTCTCTCTTCTTTCAAAGAAGCTCAAGCTGTGGTACAGACTGGTTCAGCTCAAGGTTGGGGGCAGGTGCTGAACATCCCCAACAAGCAAGATAAGTTTGGCTTGGGGTATCATCTTTCCTCTGCTTCATCCTCCCAGAATGTGCTGCTTACAAGGGGCCGATTCAGTTCACTAAGAGTGGAGTCATATTCGAACAGGTCAATGTCGTGTCCGATGGGGAAGGAGACAGTGATTGTGATATGGATTCGTGGATCCAGCCGTGCAAGCCAGGGCAGAGCCTTAGCAATTGGTCCATCCAGGATTTCATCCAAGTGACCAGTAAAGAGTAATGATTTGCTTTTTCCAATTATTGTACAACCTTATGTCCTACCTAGGGCATAAAGGTTTTATTTTCAAGGCCTTGCTTGCTTATGCATGTCCGTATTATCAATAAATCAAAGGGCTTTTTCTTTGCATTCAAATTTTGCGATCTCTGTTATTCTTGATTTGTTTTGTTTTAAACAATAAAATGGTGAAGTGGTTTGTGCTGCCTCGCACATTGTTTTTATGATTAACCATTTTCCCTGCAGGAATCACACTACAGATGACATCGATCCAGAACCTTCCATGACTCATTTCGACTTTGATTTCCCGATATATCAAGCTGAAGAAGAGATTGACGAGGATGAAGAACTTCCGGAAGAGTTGGCTAGGCTTTTGAAACAAGAAGACAAGATCATTCTGCCTCATGAGGAAGTTATCGAGATTGTTAATCTGGGGTCTGAAGAAGTGGTCAGAAATGTCAGAGTAGGGGCTGCGTTATAGAGTGACATCAAGCAAAGACTGATCGAGATGCTTCGAGAGTATAGTGATATCTTTGCTTGGTCCTATGAAGATATGCTCGGACTTGACACGGATATAGTGGTTCATCACTTGCCATTGCGCGAAGATTGTCCACCAGTTAAGCAGAAGCTTAGAAGGACACGACCAGACATGGCCGTTAAAATCAAAGAAGTCCAAAAGCAGTTGGATTCCAGATTCTTGGCCGTGACTACTTACGCTTCGTGGGTCGCCAACAACGTGCTGGTACCGAAAAAAGACGGTAAGGTACGGATGTGTGTGGATTATCGAGATTTGAACAAGGCGAGCCCTAAAGACGATTTCTCGCTCACTCATATTGACATATTGGTCGACAATACTGCTCAATTTTCTGTATTTTCATTCATGGATGGGTTCTCCGGCTATAACCAGATTAAGATGGCGCCGGAAGACATGGAGAAAACTACATTCATTACACCATGGGGGACGTTCTGTTATAACGTAATGCCTTTTGGGTTGAAAAATGCAGGGGCAACTTACCAGCGGGTAATGGTCACTTGGTTTCACGATATGATTCATCATGAGATTGAAGTCTATGTTGATGACATGATAGAAAAGTCCCAAATGGAGGAGGGACATCTGGTCAACTTGCTGAAGCTATTTGAGAGGCTTAGGAAATTCAGGTTGAGGCTGAATCCGAACAAATGTACCTTCGGGGTACGGTCCAGAAAACTTCTGGGGTTTATCATAAGCGAAAAAGGCATCGAGGTTGATCCTACCAAGATC
This sequence comes from Lathyrus sativus, assembly GCA_963859935.3. Taxonomy (NCBI): domain Eukaryota; kingdom Viridiplantae; phylum Streptophyta; class Magnoliopsida; order Fabales; family Fabaceae; genus Lathyrus; species Lathyrus sativus. The sequence continues at coordinate 344,720,264 of OZ012735.1, read as the reverse complement.
AAGGCCATTCAAGATATGCCAACGCCTAAAACTGAAAAAGAAGTTCGTGGTTTCCTGGGGAGATTAAACTACATTGCTCGGTTCATATCATAGCTCATGGCCACATGCAAACCTATGTTCAAGCTATTGAAAAAAGATCAGTCGGTTGTCTAGAATGAGGATTGCCAGAGGGCATTCGACAAAATAAAGCAGTATTTAAAGGAACCTCCAATTTTGATACCCCCAGTCGCTGGAAGACTTTTAATCATGTACTTGACGGTTGTTGAGAATAGCATGGGTTGCATTCTCGGTCAACACGACGAGATTGGCAGAAAGGAGCATGCCATTTATTATCTGAGTAAAAAGTTCACAGATTGTGAGTCCCGTTACTCAATGTTGGAGAAAACGTGTTGCGCACTCGCATGGGCGGCCAAACGTTTAAGATAATATATGTTCAATCTCACAACCAAGATAATTTCGAAGATGGATCCGATCAAGTATGTCTTCGAGAAGTAAGCCCTTTTAGGGAGGATTTCCAGGTGGCAGATGGTACTGACAGAGTACGACATCCAGTATGTATCCCAAAAGTCCATCAAAGGAAGTGTTCTGTCAAAGTACCTTGCCGAGCAACCTATCAAAGACTATCAGCCGATGAAATTTGAGTTACCCGATGAAGATATTATGTTCCTCAAGATGAAGGACTGTGATGAACCACTGCCCGATAAAGGACCAGAGCTTGGCTCCCAGTGGAAGCTAATATTCGACGGTGGAGTTAATTCCTATGGAAGTGGGATTGGGGCAATCATTACGACTCCCCAGGGATCTCACATCTCATTCACTGCCAGATTAACTTTTCCGGTCACCAAAATCGAAGCAGAATATGAGGCATGCATCATGGGTTTAGAAGAAGCCATTGATTTGAGAATCAAAAACCTGGATGTATACGGTGACTCAGCACTCGTTGTCAACCAAATCAAAGGGGAGTGGGAGACCAGGCAACCAAACTTGGTCCCTTACATGATTTACGCGAGGAGGCTGCTGCCATTCTTCGATCGTGTGGAGTTCCACCATGTGCCGAGAGCAGAAAATCAAATGGATGACACTTTAGCAACCTTGTCCTTGATGTACAAGGTCAACTTGTGGAATGAAGCTCCAAGAATTATCATTTCACGCCTCGACAGACCTGCATTTGTATTTGCAATTGAGGAGGCCGCCGATGGCAAGCCATGGTTCTATGATATCTAAAACTTCCTCAAGACCAAGGAGTATCCGGTGGGGGCGTTGACCCAGGATAAGAAGACTCTTAGGAGGTTATCTGGAAATTTCTACGTCAACCCGGATAGGGTTCTCTACAAGAGGAATTATGATCTAGTGCTACTCAAATGTGTGGACGAGAGAGAAGCAAGCTTGCTTATGGAAGAGGTCCATGAAGGCACATTTGGTACGCACGTCGGCGAATATGCCATGACTCGAAAGATATTACAAGCAGGGTATTACTGGCTGACAATGGAGTCGGATTGCTTCAAATTCGCGAAGAGATGTCACAAATGCCAGATTTATGCAGACAAAATCCATGTGTTGCCGTGCCCATTGAATATCATGTCATCCCCGTGGCCGTTCTCCATGTGGGGCATCGATATGATCGGCAAGATCGAGCCCACTGCATCCAACGGACACCGCTTCATCCTGGTACCCATCGACCACTTCACCAAGTGGGTAGAGGCAGCGTCGTACGCTAACGTTACCAAGCAAGTGGTATCTCAGTTCATAAAGAAGGACATCATCTGCAGATATGGAATTCCCGAGCGGATCATTACTGATAATGGTTCTAATTTGAACAATAAGATGATGAAGGAGTTATGCCAGAACTTCAAGATTGAACATCACAACTCATCGCCCTATCGGCCAAAGATGAATGACGCTGTCGAAGCGGCCAACAAAAACATCAAAAAGATAGTGCAAAAGATGGTTGTCACTTACAAAGATTGGCATAAGATGTTGCCCTTTGCCTTGCACGGTTATCGTACGACGGTACGCACATCAACCGGGGCAACTCCTTTCTCACTAGTGTACGGTATGGAAGTTGTCCTACCGCTCGAAGTCGAGATTCCTTCTTTAAGAGTTTTGGTCAACGTGAAGCTCGATGAGGCAGAATGGGTAAAAGACAGATTGAATCAACTAAACCTGATGGATGAGAAGAGGTTAGCATCCATTGCATATGGTCGATTGTACCAAATCCGGATGAAGAAAGCTTACGATAAGAAGGTGCGCCTTTGAAGCTTTCAGACGGGCGATCTTGTGCTGAAAAAGATTATCCCGCCACACTCAGATCACAGGGGAAAATGGACCCCCAACTACGAAGGTTCGTATGTCGTCAGAAAGGTCTTCTCGGGAGGAGCCTTACTGTTATCCACAATGGACGGTGAATATCTATCATCCCCTGTGAACACGGACGCAGTCAAAAAATACTTTACTTAAAATAACCCGCTGGAAAGAAAAAAGAATATCCAGGCAAAAATGGGGCATCCCGGCGAACCAGAAAAATAAAGGGTTCGGGCAAAAATTAGGGATATAAATGAAAAAATGTACACTCGCAAAGTCGAAAACCTGAAAAGGCGGCTTTGGCAAAAAAAGGTATCCAGGTGAATCAAAAACCCGAAAGGGCGGTTCAGGCAAAAGTTAGGGATTAAAAAAGCAAATGACTACGGTCCACGTGTGAACTTTCATTGCTTAGTGGTTTGGGGAGACCTGAGGGCCGCTCATCCAAGTCAATCTTTTCTGAAGACGAAACATCGGGAAGGGATTGAAGTCGAGTGAGTCATGGAGGGATCATCTCATGGTGTTCGTCTACACCACATCGCCGACATTTGTATATGTTTGTATATTTCTGTAATATATTTACGCAGTTTCCTCATTCTAGGAGCTTGCATCTGTTGTAAAACATTTTGCCTATTTACAGGCCCATTTTATCAATGAACATACTATTCAGTACTTTGTTCACCTTGTGTTTGTTTTAGATTTTACCTGTTTTGTTTGCGAAAAAACGCCCGATGTTTTTGTCAAAATGCGCATACATAAACTTGCTGGCCTAGGCCAATAATTGTCAAAACATTGAAGTGCCTGAACATTGTCACAGATGATAACCTCGATAGGTCCCTTTGTGAAGGGTATCTTGTCTATTTGTTCATTTTGCAGGATTGTGATCCTCGGGGCACGTTGTCAGAGATGTATCCTCGTCATTTCCCTAGCGAAGTCACAAGTGGCAGGTGTGAAACCTACTCTCCGGATAAACAAGGTTGAATTTATTTTCGAGTAGAAATGGAATCTCCTCAACAGATTCAGTTGTATCTCCCCACAGAGTCTGAGCGTTGGACTGTGAGCACTGACTTGTCTCCCCAAGCATAGATAGATTCTCCCCAACCAGGGTCTATTCCCCAGCAAGTGGAGTTTGCATCTCGTACCCCAGTAGAGTTATGTGCAAGATAACGAGAGCAGTCAAGTATGTACCCGTAGTCCCCGACAGTTGGTCGGCACACAACCAATCCCCTCGGATTGTAGGTATATACTTACTCCCCAGCAAGTCGAGATCGGGGTTCCTTCCACCAAGCAGGTGTGGCATTTTCCCCAGCAGTGAGTTAGCACGTTGGTTTCTCCAGCAGATTGTCTGTAAGCATTCAACTCTCAGCAGTTTAGACCAAAGTTCTCCAACAGAGTTGATTTCCCTACAGAGTTGTATCCTTCCCGGCAGGTAAGATCAATTCCAACGTCTGGTTGTCTAGCCTCAGCCGAAGTTTGCAGCCCCCGAGAGAGCCGTATCTCGGAAGGCCAGTCGTGGCATTGTTTCTCTTCAGCAGGTGAAAGTGGTTGTCTAGTAAGCTGTTTTGTCTCCCCGTTGGATTCGTCTATGTCCCCAGAAGAGTTCGTATTCCGGAAAGCCGATCATGGAATGTTCTGCAGCTGAGTTAGCCGTTCAGGTTTCGTTCCTCAGCATAAGTCCAATCGTCGTTGACACGTATAAGCTATTCCCAACAGGATTGTTTCTTCCCCCAACGGAGTTGGCTTCGTCTCTCCAGCATTTATTTTGTTGGAGTGGTTCCTTTGCATTTTGCATTGTGCATAGCATCTACCCAAATGCGTAGCATTTCCATTTCGTATGGAGCATTACGCCATTTTCAAACATCTGCATTCTGAAACATGAGCTAGGTTGATTTCAGATAATTGTTATCTCCTACAGGTGATCTTCAGGTTCCGACTTCTCCGTTGAACATACAGCTTTCGGTGAATTGTCAATTTGAGACGTTTTGTTCCACCCGTGCAGTGCCAAGATTCTGATTGGTTATCGTGATCCTGATGAACTTTGTGATGGTACTTCTGCTCCGTTGAATGGTTAGATTCCGGTGAGTGTTCAGTTCATGACATATCCCTGTATCCGTTGATTATCCAGACTCCGGTGAATCCCTAGTAAGGATTTGGTTCATTGAGGGCTCCGCCTCTGATTTGTTTAATTGAGGGTTCCGCCTCTGATTTGTTTCATTGAGGGTTCCGGCTCTGATTTGTTTCATTGAGGATTCCGCCTCTGATTTATTTCATTGAGTGTTCCGGCTCTGATTTGTTTCATTGAGTGTTCCGCCTCTGATTTGTTTCATTGAGGGTTTGGCTTTGATTTGTTTCATTGAGGGTTTCGCCTCTAATTTATTTCATTGAGTGTTCCGGCTCTGATTTGTTTAATTGAGTGTTCCGCCTCTGATTTTCTTCATTGAGTACCCCAGCTCTGATGTATCTCTTTGAGCGTCTTGACTCCGGTTTGTTCGTTCATTTAACTCGTTGAGCGTCTTGGCTCCGGTTTGTTTGTTAGTTTCTCGTTGAGCGTCTTGGCTCCGAGTTGTTCGTTCGTTTATCTCGTTGAGCGTCTTGGCTCCGGTTCTTTCGTTCGTTTCTCGCGTGAGTGTCTTGGCTCCGGTTTGTTCATTCTTTCCTCGCGTGAGTGTCTTGGCTCCGGTTTGTTCATTCGTTCCTCGCGTGAGTGTCTTGGCTCCGGTTCGTATCGTTTGTTTATCGCGTGAGTGTCTTGGCTCCGGTTCTTTCATTCGTTTCTCGCGTGAGTGTCTTGGCTCTGGTTTGTTTGTTGGTTTATCTCGTTAAGCGTCTTGGCTCCAGTTTGTTTGTTGGTTTCTCTCGTTGAGCGTCTTGGCTCCGGTTCGTATAGTTCGTTTCTCACGTGAGTGTCTTGGCTCCGGTTTGTTCGTCCGTTTCTCACGTGAGTGTCTTGGCTCTGGTTTGTTCGTTCATTTCTTGCGTGAGTGTCTTGGCTCCGGTTCATATCGTTCATTTCTCGCGTGAGTGTCTTGGCTCCGATTCGTATCTTTTGTTTATCGCGTGAGTATCTTGGCTCCGGTTTGTTCTAGTTTATCTCGTTGAGTGTTCATACTCCTGCCCGTTCCAATTGATGATGTATTCCTCATTTCGTTGAGTACCTAGGCTCCGACAGGTTTCGCCGATTCGTTGTGTTCATCAAATATCCAGATTCTGACAAATTTGACATGCTACCCTTTATCCCACGTGTTATTCGGACCATAACACAAGTTTTATTGCAGAGTTCCTCAGCAGAGTTACTTGATTAGGTCTCTCTTCCCCAACGGAATGTTTGAGACGTTCGTCATGCTTATTTCTACGGTTGGCAAATTTTTGGGTTTGTTGATATTCAACTGTCTTTTACCTTGATTGGTTGAGAGTCGTTCGCTTCACACCCAGTCAGGTCCAAGTCGTTTGAATAGGGGCAGCTGTTGCACCTCAAAATTTGCCCAACCTATTTTCTTTATCTAGCTTATGTTTCATTGCATTTCATATAGCATTCGCATTTTGCATAGCATTGGTTCTCCAGGCTGGGGATTAAGGTTTGCCTGTGGCTCAGGTTTCATTCCCGTGCAAGCAACTGAGCAACAAGCATCAGAAGAGACGACATTTATTTTACCCATTGGCCGATTTTATTTTGCAGGTTATGCTCAGATCAGGAGACGACATTTAGTCTATATCCAGCATTATCACAGTCACAGTATTCAAGAGCAAGTGTCAAAAGCTTAGCAGAGCTCAAAACAGCGAGAAACGGGCAAACGGGCAGGTTTCCCTCCAAAAGGCGCCAAATTCAAATTTTTGAAGGTGTTAATCGGTTAACACATATGTTTAACCGATTAACCAAAGGAAAATCAGCTCAAATTTGAAATTTTAATAGTGTTAACCGGTTAACACATAGGGTTAACCGGTTAACCACATCAGATTTTGCCCTGTACGTGATTTTGCAAGCCATTTGCACTTGGGGTTCAATTTTGATCACCTTGAAACTCATTTTTACCCAAAAGAAGGATCTAGAATGTTCTTGAAAGTTGGTTATTTCAATTCTCCCTCCAAATTCCCATGCCTAGCTCCAAACCAACTTTCCAATCCAAAGTCCAAACCCCACCTTTGGGATCTAAACCTAGATGGTATTTAAGTGATCTACTCCAAACCAAAAGGAGCCAATTCTCATTTTCTCACATCCATTTTCATAATTGATCAAAATTTTCTCTCAAATTCTCTCAACTTCTCCATTTTCCAAAACCCACACTCAAAGCTCTTTTTCATTAGGATTCATTGATTTTTCATTGAAATCAATGGATTCTTGAGCATAAACCTTCATCCATCCTCATCTTTGGATCCATTTTCATAATCAATTTTCGTGCAAATTGAGATCTGATTTTGGAGCTTGAGTTGGAAGTGATTATTCGAAGCGTTTCAACTCGAATTTGGTGGATCTTCGTCCGTACAACTAAAATTGGCTTGGATCTCGAAGTTTTCCTGGTTTCTAGCATTTGAACTACTCAATTACAGCAAGATCAACACTAACCGAAGCAAATCTCCGCTTCGAAGGTTGGAGATTCTAGATCCATAACACTTTTGAGCTTATTTGCATTTCCATGATGATTTTCATATTCGATTGAATTTTGGTGGATTTTGATCCGTGTGAATTGCGATTGTGCTATGTAGACATGTTTCCATGTCTATTGTTTTTCTGTTTGCAGGTGTAATTTTGTGCTTATTTGATAAGTTGATCTGTTGGATCACTTGATTATGTGATTTTGTGCATTAAGTGCTTTTTCTGTTGCTGTTTTTAACTTCTGGTGCATTGTTAATCGGTTAACCTATATGATTAACCGGTTATCCAATTCAAACTTTCAAATTTTTCTAAACGTTAACAGTGTTAACCGGTGAACGCATAGGGTTAACCGACTAACCTGTTTAAAATATCATATTTTTCAAACATTTTAAGGTGTTAACCGATTAACCCCGGGGGTTAACCGATAAACACTGCACCAGAATGCCATGTTTACTGTTTTTTTTGCATGTTTGCATACCGGTTCGATTCGAATCATCATAGATCAATATGATGCACTAGAATTGAATTGTTTTGGTTGTTTGCCACTGGTTGTGGTTGATTAATCATGATGTTGTTGATATGTATGATCATTTTTCAATTGTTTGCATGTTCGTGTATGTGGTTCGAATTGATCATTCGTTTGCATGTTTATTTGCTTTCATTTCTCGCTTTTCTCCATATGTTTGCATCATTCTTGCATCGCTGTTGAGGTCAAGACGCGCTTGTGGTGGTTGCTGCCCCACACATTTTTCCTCCCTCCCACCATTCTAGATGTGCATTTTCATGTTTGCATTTCTCTACTTGTGATTGATTCTTCCTTTGTTCTTCTTGTGCTTTGTTGCCATGATCCCCATAGGATTCCTAGTCCCTCCGTTTAGGATGGGAGTAGGAGAGACATTAGGCGTTCAATCCAAGTATGCTAACATTAGGATAGATGCTTCCCCTTTCAATCCAAACTTTAGGATCACTTTGCATGACAACGTTAGGGCCAAGTTTCCCTTAGACCTTTCGTGCGTCTTCTCTTCTCATCTTCATACAATCTTAACACACTTAATAAAGATAATGGATCTTGTGGCATGAGCCTTATACTTGGGAAATGGTGATTGAGGGGCTTCTCCTCAATTACCTAGAGTGTTTAGTATACGTCCTTAGGACGATATGCGACGCATTCGATCCTAGGTTCTAGACTTTAGTACAACATACATTATAAACACTCAAATTCAAAACACTTCTTCTCTAAAAAACACAAAACAAATTCAAACCTTTTTCCTTCGGGATTAATCAAACTTCTTTTTCAGAAAAGAGTGTTGTTAAGCTTCGTTTCTACCGCAAACAGGCTTTGTTCCTAACTGCTGAAACGGATGTTTAACCCTACTCGGATAAAACACTTAATAAACATGTGGTTTCGTGTCCGCCCGAAGTATGTTCGCTCTGATCTTTCATACCAGATGAAAGTACGTAGGCACAAGACGCGATGTCTTGGAGAGCAACCTTCCCCCTTTTCTCCCATAGTTAGCCGAACTACGTTGACTCTGACTTTCCCATTGCACAAGGGAATACGTAGGCATAGAGCGGCGATGCTCTGCCGAGTCTCTTTCTTTTTCTTTTTGTCCTGCAAGTCTGTAGCGTAGATAGATAAACAACCCTTTTAGATAGCCAACAAGCATGGATCCCGTCGAGTACGACGGACGTGAGGGGTGCTAATACCTTCCCCTTGCGTAACCGACTCTCGAACCCAGGACTTGGTTGCGATGACCTTGTCTTTCCTTTTTCGTCAGGTTTTTCCGATTGTTTCCTTTCCCTCTCTTTGGGATAAATAACGAAAGGTGGCGACTCTTCTGTTCTCTGTTGGTTGTTTTTCGCAGTTGCGACAGGCTGTATCCTAACTTTTGGTTGGTGTCCCTTGTGGTTATCCTAACTTTTGGTTAGTACCCCTTCTGTTGATCATCCCAACTCTTGATTGGTAGTCTCTAGCTTTATCCCAACTTTTGGTTGGTACCTTTTCATGTTATCCCAACTTTTGGTTGATACTCTCCCATGTGAAGTCTATATCCCAACTTTTGATTGGTAATTCTTCATTGTGTGTTCGCCTTTGATCGGTTTTCCGGTTATTCTAACTTTTGGTTAGTAGCCTTTATCCCAACTTTTAGTTGGTACTCATGGTTTCATCCCAGCTTTTGGTTGGTACTCCTTATGGTGATCCTAACTTTTGGCTAGTAGCCTTTTATCCCAACTTTTGGTTGGTAATTCTTATTGATCATCCCAACTTTTGGTTGGTAGTCTTCTTTTGTGAATTTGCCTTCGGTCGGTGTTCCGGTGATTCTAACTTTTGGTTAGTAGCCTTTTATACCAACTTTTGGTTGGTAATTCTTGTTGGTCATCCCAACTTGTGGTTGGTAGTCTTCATTTTGTGTTCGCCTTCGGTCAGTGTTCTGGTGATTCTAACTTTTGGTCAGTAGCCTTTTATTCCAACTTTTGGTTGGTACTCTCTCCGGTGATTCTAACTTTTAGTTAGTAGCCTTTATCCTATCTCATTTTTTATCCCAACTTTTGGTTGGTACCCGTCATCTTTAAGTCCACCTTCGGTTGGCAACCACTTAATCTTATATCTCCCCACAGACTGCAAATTTCTAGTTTCTTTTGCTATCATTCCTTTAGGTCCATGTTGTTTGAATAGGGGCAGCTGTAACACCCCCAAAATTTCCTTATCTTTTTCTTATCTCTTGGCTTATGTTTCATTTCATTTGCATCATCATTTATGCATAACATTGGTTCTAGGCAGGGGATCAAGGTATCTTGTTTAGTTCTCAAGAGGAAGAGCATGATTCTCAAAGCTCAAGCATGGGTTTATTCTTAACCTTGTGGTATTCTCAAGCCCCAAGGTCCTCTCATCATCAAGACATGTCTCACGACCATTTGAATTAAGGTTACAAGAATTGTTCACCTCCTCCTATCTTGTGAAAAACTAGATTAGGGGTTTGGTCAAAAGGCATATGTGGCTAGTTTCTTGGGCAAGACATGGTCCTATGACTTAATACACATCTTGAAGGTTCCCTACATGAATTATGTTTCACCACAAGTCCCCACATGAGCTTTAATCAATGGATATGGTGCTTGGGTTTCATCTGATCAAGAAAAGTCAACTATGGCTACATGAAGTTAAAATCTTGGATTAGGGTTTTTTTGAAATATTTTCTAAGTGTGAAAACCCTAATTCTAGCCATTTTGCAACATTTATAACTTTCTCATCCTTGATCCAACGGGAGCAAACTTTTTATCAAATTAAAGAGGATATCATGAACTACAAGTTTGTAGAAGAAAGCAAGTCTAAAAGATTCATAAGTTGAGATATATAGGGAGCTAAAGTTGAGAAAATCAATACTTTGTCATTTCAACACTTAGTATTTTTTCTAAGTATAGAAATTCAGCTTGAGATACATGTTTTCAAGCCTATCATTCATGGTGATCCAAGCTTCATATTAATTTTCCTCCAACATGGAAGTTGTAGAGCATCCTCCAAGCGTTCTTTTGAGTACTAGAACTCTTCCATTGCATGCGTAGAACTCAAGTTATGATGTCTCCAAGTTATGGTTTCAAAGATGTCAAGTTGGACAAGTTTTTAGGAAGATTTTTGGGTCAATCTTTCAAGGCATTTTTCATCAAGTTCTTGACTCCAAATCAAATTTATTTGACCATGAAAGTTGAAGATCATTCTGCAAGCTTTCCATCTATTAGAAGATCACTTTCATTGGATCAAAACTCTTCAAGTTATGTGCCTTCAAAGTCAAGGTGTCAAAGTTGCCAAAAGTTTCATAACTTAGAATTTTTCTATGTTACCTTGGGACAGATTTTAGACATGCTTTTCACTCCAATTTTCTCATCATTCGAAGCCTCAACTCAACTAGCTTTGAACATCAAACTTGCTCACCATGCTCTAAATTTTCACTCAAGCCAAAGAACTCATGAAATGGAGCCTTATTCATGGAGTTGTGTTAATTTAAAGACAACCACTTGAACATGATCATTATGCATGACATATCACCATTTTATGTATGTCTTGAACCAATCCTTGCAGCAAGCTTTATAATATTTTTACAAGCACCAAAACCTCATATTGTGTCACCATAACATTTCTTTTTATTTCTAAACCTTGTATGTACCATATGCACCCACTTTTAAATTATTTTTCCATAATGAGAAACAAGTGAAAACTTGCTCAATAAGGGTCATTCCACTCCCTCCATTCTGACTACATTCCACCCTCCAAAATGACAACCAAAACCATATCACGTGAGGGAAAATCCGTGCCATTCTCATCCACCTCCATTTTTCAAGTTTTTGCAAACTTATTCACCAAACCATTTTAACCACAATTACACTCTTTTAACCACTCAAGCCTCAGTATATAAACTAAAAAAACCCTAGACAAAGAGAGCTTTCAGTTTGTAGCCAGAAGGAAGCCTAAAACTCTCTCTCTTTATCAAAATATTCTCTCCTTCGAATCTGGTTTCTCAAAGCTTATTCTCTTATTTTCTTGTCTATTTCATACACCTTGAAGATGTTAGAGCCATAAGGAAGAGTTTGGCTAAGGTTTGAAGCAAGTTCAAGAGCTGTAGATTTGCAATTTTTGAGGTAGCTTTCTCTTTCTTTATTCTCTCTCATTCTAGACGTTCATTAAGGCTCATATTGATTGCATCTGAAGTCCTACATATTGTAGGCCATGTTTGCACTAACCTTGTGTTGATTTGAGTGAGTTGCAAAAATCACGTGTTTTGTTCATGTCATGTTTTCATGGTGTTTGAGCTTTTAAAATTTAAAATGGATGTCATACTTTTGTTCAACATGAAAAATCCTTGAGGATGGTGTAATGTTTATTGAGTTTTGGTTCAGTTTTCAGATTTCCCCGGTGAAGGTCACCGGAGAAGAAGATCGGAGCCCTAGCTTCAACGTATGATGATGTATATTGATGTGTTATGGGTTGACTCTGGTTATTGTCTATGTATTTGCTTGTTTGGTGCCATTTGGAGCTGACTAGGATTAATTAATCCACGTGTGCCATTTTTGTTTGGTTTCCTGATTGTTAATGGGTGGGCCTAGCCCGTATTTGCTTTCTGAACCCCCTTGTTTTTGGCCCAAGTGCGTTGTAACTTGAGTTGTGTTCATTCTGGTTTTGCTTTTGTAGCCCCCATGGTTTATTTCTTCCTTATTATTTTATTTTTGTTCTTTTTCATTTTGATTTTTGTTTTAATTGTTCTAACCATTTCAAAAATACCAAAAAATATGTTTCCTAAATATTGAGTGTCTTGTGATATTTTTCATAATTTTTATTTTGTTTTCCATTTATTTTTACTTTCTTTAATTGATTTATTTTGAAAGGTGTTTTTCCATATTTACCCTTGGATTAGGGTTTGATGTTTGGTGCTTTGTGAAGGCCTTCTTGGTCCAATTTTCTACCATATTTTGATACCTAAATGCTTAATGTTTGGATGATGTTGTGGTGTATGGTTGATGCATTTTTTTTTATCATTTCTTTATTGGTTTTATTAAGCCTCGGTTCATGCTCGATTAGTAAGGTATCTTGAACTTGTTGATTGGTTTTGATTGAGCACTTGTGCTATTCTTTTTAGGATATTATTTCCCACATGATCTTGATTATATTACCATGATATAGAGCCTTTAAATTGCATTTATTAGGTGTTTTTTCTATTTTTGATGGATGCCTAAGTGTGACTTGATTTGGGGTTAAAAATGCATGAGACTTAACCTAGTTTGAAACCACTTTGCTTACTTGTGTTTAAGTGAAGATTGACTTGATTTTTTGATGTGATAACTTGTTTTTTAACTTGGTTTGAACTTTGGTTTTACTTTCATTTGATCATTTTTCAATTTGTGCTTGAATTTCCAAGTTGTGGATGTTTTGATAATGTTTCTTTGTTGTTCTTGACATAGTTTCTTGAGAACGTTTCTTGTATGAATTCTTGATGACTCTTGTATACACTTGTTTAAGGTTATGACGTTCATGTTTAGATTTTAATTGCATGATCACTTTGTCTCATTTACTTCACATGATCAAATTTTTCTCTCATGGATAACTTGAGAGATGTTTTCCTAGCCTTTTGTGCATGACCTGAGGTTGATTCTTCTTGAATTTGGTTGATGTTTTGGATTTGAATATGATGTGTATCATTTGAACATGCTTCTGACCTAGATTTTATGGTGTGTATTACTTGATCAACTTTCACTTTGTGCATTGCTTGAGTACTTGTTTTTTCATTTGAAGATAATCATGGTCTATGCTTTCCTAGTTTTGATGCATGCATTGAACTTGAATCTTGGTGTCTCTTCTTGCTATTCATGAGTTGATATTTAAGTTTATTTTCAAGATGATGTTACTAAACTCACTTGGTTTCATGCCCTAATCTCACATGTTTCCCTCTTTGAGGTGTGTCTTGCATGCTTGTTTTGTATGGCAATTGATTGTGTTTGAATATGATGCATGACTCGAATATTTTTGCTCATCCTTTGAACTTTGACATGAGTTGAATTCATCTTGACATGGATACTGCCCTACCTTGTTTCTCACATTATTTGATTTCATTTCACTTTGTTTGATGGTTGAAAATGCTTCTTGCTTGGTCTTAAGTTATTTGTGTATGCATTGATGCCTTGTTTTGCCTAATTGCTTTAACTTCTAATCTTTGGATATGGTTTGACATGTGAGAACATTCTTGTTACTTTGGCATGATGTTGATGTTTACACTGTGTGATTGATTTTAATGTTTACACTTGTTTATTGTTTATGTCTTATGGAGTGAACTTCTTTGTATGTCATAGTGTTGCATTTTCTTCTTCATCTTTCATTCGTCTCTTTCTTTTCTTGAGACTTGTTTAAGTTTCAATTTTATTTTCATTTTTGATTGATTAATATGGTATTTTTTTGTGCTTGTTCACATGATCCCTTACGATTCCTAGTCCTACTTAATTTCTGATTAAGTTGGGAGTAGGAAAGACATTAAGCTTTCAATCCTTTGCATAATAACAATTAGGATAGTCCCTCTTTAACCTCAACTTTAGGTCCATCATTTGTATGATAACATTAAGTAGAATTTCCCTTTTATTTCAATATTAGGACCATTTTTTATGATAACATTATGATTCAGTTTCCCTTAGTGTTTTCTTTTCACCTTTGAGTCCTTTCTTTTCTCACCTCAAAACAATTCTAACACACTTAATAAAGAAGATGAACATTGTACGCCACGAGCCTTAAGCATATGAGGAATGATGAGTGAGGGGTTTCTTCTTACTTGTGTAGACTGTTTAGTCAACATCTCGTCTAGGGGCGATATGCGACACATTCGTTCCTATATCATAGTTGTAACACCCCAAATTTAATTAGAATATTTTAATTTATTTTTTTAATTGAGAATATTCGTATTTTGGTGGTTTTCGTGGATTTCGTGGATTATTGGGAATTATGCATTTTTGGATTATTTATTTAATTAATAGTATACACTATGTAAATATTAGTATTATTATTAGTTAAAATAAATATAAGTGAAATAAGGGTAATTTGGGCATTAAGAGGAGTTAGTAAGGGTATTATGGGAAAAGCCCAATTGCGTGGCCCAAGACTAGGTTTGACAAAAAGGAATTCTAAAGGGAATTAAGATTCATTTTGTTAACCGTGAAAAGTATTGAGGCCAGAGCTGTGAGGAGAAGATTGGAGGCCGAAGCATCGAGAGAGTTCCGGAAAGATTGAGAAGCTCCAATCGTCAACTAAGGTATGAGGAGTATAGCCTTTCATGATTTTCTATGTGTAGATTTCGATGTGGTTATGGTTGATTTAAGGGTTTTATGGAGAATTATGGGGAAAAGGGATTTTGTCCTTCGTGGACTAAATCTATTATTGAGATTTTGACCGTGGGGATTTATTTGGGTTAAGGAAGATTAGAAGGATATGAGAACAAGTGATCTATTGCCTTCGTGGCCTAAATATATTATGGTGAATCTAACCGTGAATTAACTGGGGAAAATGGAAACCTAGGCCTTCGTGGCCAAAAAGCTTATTGAACTTTTCTTAACCCTGTAGGAATATTGGATAGTGAGTAATTCTGATGCCTGCTGGGAAATTGTAGGGAAATTGTGATTTAGGACATGAATATGTTATGGGATTGGCCTAATAAACCGTAGGTTTTGTGCCTTTATCGTCGTAGGACCTTAGGGATGATTTAGGGATGTTTTGGGGGCATTGGGTAAGTGAATCGTAGAGCCTTTTGGGTAGAAATCAGTTCTGGTGCATAGTAGAATTTGCTGTCATCGCACTGTTCGCCTAGCGAAGAAAGCTTCGCTTAGCGAACATGCCAGCGAACGTAGCAGATTTTTGTGAATGTTGATCGTGTGTAGCAATGCCTTGATGTTTGATTCTGTGATTCCTGGGATGAGTTAACTTGAGTAGGACTGGGAAGTTTATGTGATTAATAGGTGATAGTATGATGATTACCGCGAGTATAATTTGATGAATTAATATGAGATGATATGGGATAATATTATGAATTAATATGTGATAATATGTGATAATATGTGATAACATGATGGGTTAATATGAGTATGACTATGAGCTCTATGTGATTTGTACATGATTATATGATGACATGATGTGTGATAATGATTATTATGATGAATTATATGATGACATGATGTGTGATAATGATTATTATGATGAATTATATGATGACATGATGTGCGATGATGATTATTATGATGTGCTATGATGACGTGATGTATGATAATGAGCTATGACATTTAATGATGATGAATATGATGAATGATGATGCACCTATGATAATATTATGAGGATAATTTGTGACGTGTGCATCATGCATTCATTTGCATCCGAACTTCAGTTCATGACCTCGATTACTTTGGCTTCAATCCCATTGTGTGGATGTGAAGTGTTATGATGTGCTCCGGTTCTCTAGTAGAATCGATCCTATTGATGGGGATCTTTGGAGGGTTGGTGGCCTAGTGTGCATCACACTGTGATGATTGGTACCACATGCATTGAGTCTATGTTGCATTTGCATTTATGAGCCTTTTTTGTATAAGATATGATGTTGTGGCCTTCGAGGCCTATTGAAGGATACGAATGTGTTGAATATGATTATGACGCCGCTTTATACGTTGATTTTTATACATTGATTATTATGAATTGTTTTACTCACCCTGCCTGTTTGAATGTTACCTCCACGTGGGTAACGTGCAGATACTAGGTTTAGTCGTGGATGTCGTTGAGGACTTTTGAAGTTTTGAGTTGTTGGCCCTTGTCAACGTAGAGGGTCTTGCTCTGATAGTGTAACATCGGGTTATGGGTATTTGAGTTGAGTTATGTTTATTGAGTTTATTTTGATTATCTTCCGTATGAGGAAAACCTTGATTAGGCCTTTGAGTTCCGCTGTTTTGTGTAGTTTGATGTATTTTTAAGGAAACCCGTTGTACACGGAGCATTGAATTATTTTGAGTAACATGAGAAATGTACGTATTTGAGGTGATTTTTATTAAGTTAAATATTTTACTCTTAAATCTATGTTATTTTGCCGTAATATCTGTGGGGTAGAAAAAGGTGTTACATTAGTTGTATCAGAGCAGGTCGGTCTGTCTGACCAAGTTGTCTAATGTTATTTGTTCCCTTGTATGCGACATGTGTGTGAAAACACTATCGGTACACGTTTTTTTTCTAAACTTTGTCTGCAGAAGTGGGAACGAATCAAGTGGGGGAGAGGCTTGTGCTTCTCTAGGATGCTGCAAGTGTGGAGTGGTGGCTCAGTGTGTCGATTAACGCTCTTATAGTTTGGTAAAGATGATTTATACCCCATCATGATTTTCAGCTGTCTATTGACAACTTGAGGGACTGATCACCCTTAATCTCTTGTTGATAGTGGATGGAGTCATGTTGGATGGGATAGACGTGTCTTGCAATCTTAGATGGCGTGAGCAGTGGGTTGCTTTGGGTTAAGCTAAGTGCTTACAAATGGTTTTGATAAGTCGGTGCAGGATGGTGTCGAGATGTTTATTTTTGATGGAAACTTCGAGTGTTAATGAAAGTGGGGAAGTTGGTGGTTGCCATTTAATTATTATTGTTCTGGAAGTTTTTCCTAATAAGATAAGTGATGTACCGCCGGAACGTGAAGTGCAGTTTGTGATCGACTTAGTTCCTGGAACTAGTCCAATATTGATGGCTCCATATCATATGCCTGCATTGGGATTGAAAGGGTTTAAGAGGCAACTTGAAGATTTGCTTGAGAAGGTTTTGTGAGGCTTTGGGAGGATTATAGATAAGCGAACAAGGTGACTATCGAGAATAAGTGTTCACTTCCAAGGATTAATGATTTGATGGATCAGTTGGTTGTTGCAAGTGTGTCCAGTAAGATAGATTCGAGAACTGAGTATCATCAGATTCGTGTGGGGGCTGAAGATATTCAAAAGACTACTTTTGGAATGGGGTATGGACATGATGAGTATTTAGTAATGCCATTTGTGTGTGAATAATGCGCCATGTGGGTTTGTAGAGTATGCACAGGATTTTCCATACTTATTTGGGCAAGTTTGTGGTTGATATAACGAAGGTTGAAGCTGTATAGCAATTGAAAGCTTCAAAAACTTGTATTTGAGATTTGATGTTTTCTTGGGTTGGCAGATTGTTATTGGAATTCATTGAAGGATTTTTCCAAGTCATCTTTGCCATTGAATAAGTGGACTAGGAAGGTTCAAGCTTTTGTTTTGGGATGCAAAGTATGAAGAAAAGTTGCAAGAGCTTTTGGGAAGACTAACAACAGCTAAACTTTGATTTTGCCGAATACGACAGAACCATTGTGGTACATTGTGATGCTTCGTTGATGGGATTGGGAGGTGCGTTAATGCAACATCAGCAAGTTTAACTTATGCTTTAAGGCAACTTAATGTACATAAGAGGATTTATCTGATACATGATTTAGAGTTGGTTGTTGTCGTGTTTGTGTCGTAGCTTTGGAGGTATTATTTGTTTGCTTTGAGATTTGAGATGTTTATTGATCATAAGACTTTGGAGTATTTCTTTGATCAGGAAGAGTTGAATATGAGGCAAGGAAGATTGATTGGGACTTATGAAGGATCATGGTTTTGAGTTGAATTACCATTCGGGTAAAGCAGTCGTGGTAGCTGATGCATTGATTTGGAAATCTTTGCATATACTGATGATGCTGGTAAAAGAGTTAGAACTGAGTGAGAAATTTTGTGATATGAGTTTGGTTTGTGAAGAGACTTCTTATGGAGTTAAGCTTAATATGTTGGACCTTACTAGTGGTATTCTTGATGAGATTCGAGAAGGTCAGAAATCTGATTTGAGTTGGTAGATCGGTTGAATTTGATGGATCAAAGGTAAAGAGATGATTTTAGGATTAAATGGAAATGGTATCATGAGATGTCGTGATAGAGTTTGTGTTCCAGATATTGTTGAGTGGAATAAGAGTATTCTTGAAAAAGGACATTGGAGTAGATTGGGTATCCATCCCGATGCCATGAAGAGGTACCCGGATTTGAGGAAATTGTTTTGGTGGCTAGGGATGAAGAAAGAAGTGGTTGAGTTGTATATGCTGGTTAGACTTGTCGAAAGTCGAAGATTGAACATCAAAGACTGTTCGGTCTGTTGCAACCGTTGAATATTCTAGAGTGGAAATGGGATAGTATTTCCATGGATTTGCTTTCATGTTTGTCGAAGACTGTGAGAGGGATATGATTCAATTTGGGTGATTTTGGATAGATTGACTAGATCAGCTCATTTTATACCAATGATGATTAATCATTCTATGTTAAAGCTAGATGAGATGTATATTGAGGAAGTTGTGAAGTTGTATAAGATATCATCGAATATTGTGTCAAATGGAAATCTGAGATTTACATCGAGATTTTGGGAGAGTTTGCAGACGCTTTGGGTACCATGTTGAAGTTGAACTCTGCCTATCATCCGCGGACGGATGGACAGACAAAGAGAACTATCCAGTTTTTAGAGGATTTGTTGAGAGCTTGTGTGTTGGATCAAGATGGATCGGGGGATAGTTATTTTTCGTTGGTTGAGTTTACCTACAATGACAGTTACCATTATAGTATCAGAATGGCACCGTATAAGCATTTGTATGGTAGTAGGTGTAGGACTCCTCTATGTTGATATGAGTCAGGAGAGAGTGTTATACTCAGACCTGAGATTGTGTAAGTGACGACTGAAAAGATCAAGAGGATCCAAGGAAAAGAGGAATGTTTCACAGGGTCGTCAGAAGAGTTACCATGATAAAAAGGGGAAAGCACTTGAATTCAAGGGGGAAATCATGTGTTTTGAGAGTTATGTTGGTAACTAGTGTTGGCCGAGCTTTGAAGTCTCAAAAGCTCACACCTTGGTTTGTTGGTCCATATCAGAGTGGCGCAGCGGGAGCGTGGGAGAAGTAGCATGTTAGACTGTTTTACCGCTATCGATTGTGAAATTGCATGATGTGTTTCATGTGCCCAAGTTGAGGAAGTACATTGATTCAAATGGATGGTGCACAAGTGAAAGATAATTTGATTGTTGAAGTGTTGCTAGTTCGGATTGATGAACGAGAAACATGCTTCGAGGTAAAGAGATTGCCTTGGTAAAGGTAGTTTTGGGAGGACCAGCTGCAGAAAGATGGACTTGGAGGCGTGAGGATCAGATGAGGGAGTTGTACCCGACTCTGTTTCCTTGAGGTGATTTTTGAGGGAAAAAATTCTTTTAAGTAGGGGAGAGTTGTAACACCCCAAATTTAATTGGAATATTTTAATTTATTTATTTAATTGAGAATATTCGTATTTTGATGGTTTTCGGTGGTTTCGTGGATTATTGGGATTTATGCATTTTTGGATTATTTATTTAATTAATAGTATACAATATGGAAATATTAGTATTATTATTAGTTAAAATAAATATAAGTGAAATAAGGGAAATTTGGACATTAAGAGGTGTTAGTAAGGGTGTTATGGGAAAAGCCCAACTGTGTGGCCCAAGACTAGGTTTGACAAAATGGAATTCTGAAGGGAATTAGGATTCATTTTGTTAACCGTGAAAAGTATTGAAGCCAGAGCTCTGAGGAAAAGATTAAAGGCCGAAACTTCGAGAGAGTTTCGGAAAGATTGAGAAGCTTTGATCTTAACTAAGGTATGAGGAGTATAGCCTTTCATGATTTTCTATGTGTAAATTTCGATGTGATTATGGTTGATTTTAGGGTTTTATGGAGAATTACGGGGAAAAGGGATTTTGGCCTTCGTGGCCTAAATCTATTATTGAGATTTTGACCGTGGGGATTTATTTGGGTTAAGGAAGATTAGAAGGATATGAGAACAAGTGATCTATGGCCTTCGTGGCCTGAATATATTATGGTGAATCTAATCGTGAATTAATTGGGGAAAACGGAAACCTAGGCCTTCGTAGAGAAAAAGCTAATTGAAATTTGCTTAACCCTGTAGGAATATTGGATAGTGAGTAACTCTGATGCCTGCAGGGCAATTGTAGGGAAATTGTGATTTAGGACATGAATATGTTACGGGATTGGCCTAATAAACTATAGGTTTTGTGCCTTTATCGTCGTAGGACCTTAGGGATGATTTAGGGATGTTTTGGGGGCATTGGGTAAGTGAATCGTAGAACCTTTTGGGTAGAAATCAGTTCTGGTGCGTATCAGAATTTGCTGTCATCGCACTGTTCTCCTAGCGAACCATGTTGTTCCAAGACTCTCCTAGCGAACATGCCAGCAAACGTAGCAGAGTTTTGCGAATGTTGATCGTGTGCAACAATGCCGTAATGTTTGATTCTGTGATTCCTGGGATGAGTTAACATGAGTAGGACTGGGAAGTTTATGTGATTAATATGTGATAGTATGAGGATTACCGCGAGTATAATTTGATGAATTAATATGAGATGATATGGGATAATATTATGAATTAATATGTGATAATATGTGATAACATGATGGGTTAATATGAGTATGACTATGAGCTCTATATGGTTTGTACATGATTATATGATGACATGATGTGTGATGATGATTATTATGATGAATTATATGATGACATGATGTGTGATGATGATTATTATGATGAATTATATGATGACATGATGTGTGATGATGATTATTATGATGTGCTATGATGACGTGATGTATGATGATGATTATGATGATGAGCTATGACATTTGAGGATGAATATGATGAATGATGATGCACCTATGTTGTTATTATGAGGATAATTTGTGATGTGTGCATCATGCATTCATGTGCATCCGGACTTCGGTTCAAGACCTCGATTACTTTGGCTTCAATCCCATTGTGTGGATGTGAAGTGTTATTATGTGCTCTGGTTATCTAGTAGAATCGATCCTATTGATGGGGATCTTTGGAGGGTTGATGGCCCAGTGTGCATCACACTGTGATGATTGGTACCACATGCATTGAGTCTATGTTGCATTTGCATTTATGAGCCTTTTTTGTATAAGATATGATGTTGTGGCCTTCGAGGCCTATTGAAGGATATGAATGTGTTGAATATGATTATGACGCCGCTTTATACGTTGATTTTTATACATTGATTATTATAAATTGTTTTACTCACCCTGCCTGTTTGAATGTTACCCCCACGTGGGTAACATGCAGATACCAGGTTTAGCCGTGGATGCCGTTGAGGACTTTTGAAGTTTTTAGTTGTTGGCCTTGGTCAACTTAGAGGGTCTTGCTCTGATAGTGTAACATCGGGTTGTGGGTCTTTGAGTTGAGTTATGTTTATTGAGTTTATTTTGATTATCTTCCGTATGAGGAAAACCCTAATTAGGCCTTTAAGTTCCGCTGTTTTCTGTAGTTTGATGTATTTTTGAGGAAACCCGTTGTACACGGAGCATTGACTGATTTTGAGTGACATGAGAAATGTACACCTTTGAGGTGATTTTTATTGAGTTAAATATTTTACTCTGAAATTTGTGTTATTTTCCCGTAATATCTGTGGGGTAGAAAACGGTGTTACAATAGTCTTTAGTGCAATGTGAATCCCAAATCAGTTAATTCACCTCTTTAAAACTCATGAAAAAAATTCAAACCTTTTTATCCTTCGGGATTGTTCTTTCAGACTCATTTTTAGAAAGAGTACGTTACTTTGTGTTCTACCGCAAATAGGCATCGACCCTAACGGCTGGAATGGGAGCTTAACGTTGCTCACAAAAAACACTTAACTAACCTGTGGTTTAGTTACCCAAACTATGTTTGCTCTGGTTTCTCATACCAGATGAGAATACGTAGGTACAAGACGGCGAAGTATTGGCGAACAAACTTTTCCTGTTTTTTGACCCATAGTTTTCCAAACTACATTGACTCTAAGTTTCCCATTACACAAGGGAATACGTAGGCATAGGGCGGTGATGTCCTGTCGAGTCTCCTTTTTTCTTTTCCCTTTCTCATTTCCATTTAGCAGTAGCTTTTAGATGACTCACCTTTTGATTAAACAACAAGAATGGATCCCATTGAATACAAAGGATGTGAGGGGTGCTAATACCTTTCCCTTGCGTAACTGTCTCCCAAACCTAAGATTTGGTTACGAAGACCTTGTCTTCTCCTTTCTTTTAGGTTTTCTTCGATCATTTTCTTTCCCTCCTTTAAGATAAATAACATTTGATAGAGTCTCTTCTGTTTGTTTCCACAAGTTGTGTCTTTTCCCAGTTGCGACATGATGAAAATTACCTAACGGAGCAACTTCATTGATCTTTCAAATGGTGCTCAAATTTAACATTAGAACCTCCATTAGACTCCTTGAACTTCTGCGAGTGAGAATAAGGAAAAAGGAAAGCAAAAACTCCAAGGAATTGGCAAACACGAAGTGAGAACAACTTGGATTTTTTTGAGGTGATCACAAGCTCTATCTGCAGCAAATGACGACCACCCTCTCTTTAGGGTTTGCATTAGTTCATATAAGATGGATTAGGAGCTGTTTGGAAGGCCCATGAAGTGTGAATTAACTTGTTTTGAAATTTTGCCAAAAAAAACTCAAAATGTGATATACACAGGTTTTGGATGGTTCACAAATCACTTTAGGTCATCATTAAGTATAGACGAGGGTGAGGAAATGAATTAAGGGGATTAGCACTAACGAAAATTAGTTTGTAAGGTGATTTGGCAATTTTCCAAGTGTGGTATGAAGATTTGAATTGTTTGTTTGACTTATGAGTGCATGCTTGGCTTAATTGAGTAATATTTGGTGATGCATGATGTGTAATGCACATGACAAAGAGGTTTTCTACAAAAATATCAAAGGAATGACACATATGGTAATTCTATGATGCATCATGGTCATGTCCATGCATGGTACTTCAAATGAACATAACTTGGTGAATTCTTGTCATAACCATGAAGTCTTGGGATCAAGTTGAAGCAAGACTGATAATGAACAAGTTTTATGTTGGAAACATCTTTAATTGGAGCTTAGAAGGTCGAGAAATCTAACCTTGAAGGAAGTGACCAAAACTAGCTCATCCCACTTACTAAAAATGGCATGTTAGGGCCATGACTTAGAAATACAATAACTTGAGTTTTACGCATGGAAATAATGAGTTCTTAAACTATTTGTAAAGCTTGAATGATGAAGAACAACTCTTATGTTGAAATAAAATTGATTTGAAGCTTGGAAGTTCATGAAAATTGACCTTGAAGTTGGCTCCAAAATTCTGCCTAATGACTTGCCCATCTTGACAACTTCATGACCCTAACTTTGTAGCACCATAACTTGAGCTATAAGTACCCAATGGATGAGTTCTTGGCATCAAAAGAAAGCTTGGAAGATTCATAATAACTTTCATGTTGCAAAAAAATTGATTTGAAGCCTAGAACCATGAGAACAAAAGCTTTTAAAACTCATCCTCCAAGGTAAAATTCCATAGAAAAATTCTAAGTATAAACTTTCAAAATCTTATTTTTCATAACTTTGAGCCCTCATAACTTGAAATCCATTCACTTTTTGGGAATTTACTCAAATTGACAAAGTTGTAGTATGGGAAATGCTCTTCAAATTGATCTTTGGATGAAGGAAAATGGATGTCCAGATTGTGAGTTATGCCCTTGACAAGTTGATACCAAATTACATTTTTCTTCTTAACATAGAAAAATTTAACCCTCATAATGTTTCCCTTTCTGCAAGTAATCTCCAATTTCTTGAGTTTCATTGATTGATCATGACCCAAACCACATTTTATCACCATCCTTGACTTGAGGGAGGCATGGTTGACCAAAATTCTCAAAAGTCAAACTTTGAAATAGAGGAACAATTGACTTTTATCATATGAATCTTCACTTCTTAATCTTCAACTAAAACAACCTCTTGGGCTATTTGAACACCATAAATGGACCTCATGGGTGTATTTGTGTGTCTAGAATCATGTACCAAGGCTTGAGATCATATCTTGATTAAAAAGTCACAGGTGCAATTGACTTTGGTTGAAAAACCCTAGTTCTTGATTAGGTGCAATTGAATCTTTGAAACACTTGATGTGAGGCCATATTGCCTTAATTTTTGATGGAGGGAGATCTCTTGAAAATATTATAACTTTATTGGTTGAAGATCTCTTTAAAATTTGACTGGTCAACCCCATAACTTTCTTAGAATGAAACTTAATTCATAAATGAACAAAAGCAAACCAAACAGAGCTTGATAATTAGGTTAGTTATATATGGATGGTTGACCTAAAATGTTATGCAATATGATGAAAAAGGAGGTGGAATCTTAGGGTTAAAAATTAGGGTGTGACAAGACCTTTTGATCTTAAACTCAAGACTCGGATGTTCTTTATGGCTCTGTGACTTGGTTGACCATCTGTTTTTTTTTATATTCATCTGTGTATGTGTTTGCTGATCTTGTGGCTCAATGCAAAGGGAAAGGAATGCTTATTTTTACCAATGTCAAATTCTTTCTCTTATGGTTAGTACATTTTGTAAGTTCTATGGCTTTTGGATTGGTAACATTTTGGTAAAACATGCTGCTAGCATGATGTTAAATCAGATGTTTTGCCATGACAGTGTGACATCATGTTCAACATGATATTGTGACAATTTCTAAGACATGTTATACCATAAAGTTAGGGCATGGCTGGTTTGGTATTTTTAGTGTAATTTTTAAGTGTGTTTTAATTCACACGTTTTCTTTATCCAAGGGAGGATATTGTGGGAAATTCTATTGTGACAAATTTGTTGGTTTTTCTTAAAAAGGATCCTTGAGCCTTTTAAGAAACTTTGTATTTTGTTCCTATTATTGTGCAGGAGATTATGCTTATGATTTAAAGTTATTTCTTGGTGGTTTTGTGCTTCAAGAGCCCAAGCCCAAGTAGACAGAAGGCATTTTAAAGAGAAGACCTAACCCTATTGAAAGTTGGACATCATGTGAAGATTGATACATTAGGATAAGTCGTGTCTTATTGAGGTTGAGAACCTCAGAAGGTGTAGCGTCGGTTTTTGTGGCGCAACCACTACCGCTCCTAGTGCTACTTTCTGATTTTTATATTTATCTTATAAAGCTTAAAAGGAAGGGGAAGATATCTTAAACTAACCTTACACACAAGTTTTTCCCCTACAAATGCGAAGAGGTTTGGAGTCGGGGGTTGGTTATACAAAGGAAAGCTATTAACACCTAGAGTATCTATAGTAATCTATAGGAACCTTCATTGCATTTAATTTTTTACTATTTAAATTTCTTTCTTGAGTCTATTTGTTGTCAGATGGGGAAAGTTTCTCCTTTGGAAGGTTAAGGAAATGTTTTTGTTGTTTTCGGAAAGGTATCTGGACCTAAGATTTTTGACTAGTGTGCTCCCTAAGATTTCACAATCTTATGCCTACGTATTCCCGTGAAGAGATTTGGGGAAATTAGAGCGTTCGTAGTTCCTCCTATTCTATGGCAGGAAAAATGTTTGGTGTCTTGTTCAAAGCCCAAGATTGAAGCTAAAAGAGTATTTGTGTCTTGTTCAAAGCCCAAGATGGAAGATAAAAGTGTATTTGAGAGAGAATTTATCATCTCTAAAGGGATATATTTCACCTATTCATCTCAATCATTGAGGGATTGATTATAAGGGAAGTTGCTTTAACTGGGATGTGTGGAATCCAACAATGCCACATCTTCCTTTATAAGAAAGTTGAAATGTCATGAAGGAAAAAGCTTTAACTTAGTGTAAAGCAATGCCACTTTTTCCTTTATGAATCTTTGCATGCTAAGAGAGGGATATTTAATTGGATGTGTTATAGAGGCTTGCCACTTACATCACTTAGATGAAAGAAAACTTTGGCTATGATATAGGAGGGACTCCAGCTTGGATTTTAAATCAACAAGTGTCCCACTTACATCAATTATCTAGAAAAGAGTTTAATTGCTTGTCTTGAAATGTGATATATAGAGGAAATATACTCCTACAGAGAGGATTTGGAGTCTTATCTGTAGGGATGTTGAATTTCGTGCCTTGATCAAAGCCCAAGGTTGAAGCTAAAAAGAGGATTAAAAACTGTCTCAACAAGGGTAGTAATATATATGTATTATACAAAGCCCAAGATTGAGCCTCATTTGGAAAAATCCTTATATGAAGCCTAAGAGGAGGCTGACGGAATTTAAGGGGAGACTGACTCTTGCTGAGGAAAATTAAATCTAAGATCAGGTTTCATCTGCTCTGAGGAAACAAAAGAGAACTGACTCTTGTTGGAGATTATAGGAGAGTTGGATTTATTGTACTGCCATAAAGGCTTTAATTCTTGTGGGGATTTATTGATTGTAACTTGGCCCTGGCTGGGGATTTTAATGTGGAAGTCAAGCCTTGTTGAGGATCAAAGGAGACTCAAAGGATGAGTTTGAATGTCTTAGATGTTTTGGCTTCCCTTGGAATTGATGTAGCAATAGGGATGACTAGAGTATATCATTTGATTTTAGGAAGCCTGAGGGTCCTTGTATAAAGCCCAAGAGGAGGCTAGGGATGCTTCTAGGAAGCTTGTGGGTCCTTGTATGAGGCCTAAGAGGAGGCTAGGGATATTAGAGTGTCTAAGCCTTAATAAGAGTTCAAGAAAGGTTTCACTGGGAAATAATACTTTCTTTGTTGAACTGTTCCAAGATTAAAGGGGTTAAATAAGAGGTTTTACCGGGAAATAATCCTTTATTCATTGAATTTTTTCAAGATTGAATCAATTAAACAAAGCCCAAGAGGAGGTTGACTATATTGGGAAGAAGAATTTCTTTGTACAGGGGGGAAATAATTGTTTGAACTAAGTTATACTGATTGGCAAGGATCCTTTGGTTTGAACTAGTCTAAACTAAGGATCATTCAAATGCTAAGAGAAACTTAATAAGATATGTACAAGTATATATACAGAGATATGAACAAGTTTATAAACAAGTATGAATTGAATTGAAAAAGGTGGCGGGTCTTACACTCTAGATAGAGGCCCAAGTGTATTGTGATTGATTAGATGTTTTCTTTAAAACCGAGTTAGGGTTTTGAGATATTGAAGAAACTTTTGACTTCGAAGATGACTTGATCTTTAAGTAAACAAAGGTGTGGGGTCTTACACTCTAGATAGAGGCCTAAGTGTATGTGGATTTGTATCCTGTACAAAGCCCAGGATGAATGAGGCTAAAACGTTTTCTATTTACAAAAGGGTGTTAGATCTTACACTTTATCAGAGGCCCAGAGTTATTGAAAATAAAGTTTATGTACAGAGAGATGGGTCTTACACTCCTAGCATAGGCCCAAAGTTTTTGAAAATAATGATCGCACTGTGATTTTGAAAAGCGCAATGGAACTTATGCTATAACAGAGGCACATGAGGTGGTTTATTTACAAAGAGGGTTGGGTCTTACACTCTAATATAGGCCCAGAGTTTTTGAAAACAAGTTTGAAGGATTCAATCAAAACAAAACCCTAATTTCATATTCTAAAGATATTTTTCAAAGGAAAATCAAATAAAATATGTATAATTTATCAAATAAAAGCATTAATCATGTTAAAAACAAGGATTAAGGTTTATGAAAAAGTATTTTATCCACATGAATATTCAAAATCATTTTTATTTAAAAATATTAAGAAAAATAAATTATTTTAAAATATTTAAAACAATTTAAAAATTATATTTAAAAATATTAAAAATATATTAAATAAAATTATTTTTGTGATTTTTTTGGGTGGATAAAATATTTAAATATGTGAACAATATTTGTGAAAAGTTTTTTTTTAAATGATTATAATTGATTTATAAAAATAATTATTGAAAATAAAATAGAAAAAATATCAAAAATAGTGAAAATATGAAGAAAAAAAAGCGTTAAAAGGATAAAAAATGGCATGGGTGGGTGTTGAACCCACACGTTAGCACACTAACACACTTGAGAACACATGATGTAACCACTTGGGTGGTGATACATCCGTGTATCAAACCACCCCCATAAATACATATGGGTAAATGTGTTCTTGGCTTGGCCAAAGGCGCCATGACCTAGTTCTTGCCCAAGGGGGGCCAGGTTTTAGTGGTTTTGCAAGAAGGTCGTAACTTCTTCATTTCTCCATGAAAATGGATGAAATAAAGATGGATCCTACCTAGAATTTCACGAGGAATCCAATGGCGGTCTTAGAATTTTCTAAAAGTACCTACACTTTAAAACCCAATAGTGGTTTCAAAATAGGTCATGTTTTGCAAGTTTTATGCTACAACTCTATACAATCAATAATAGCATGGTAAAACAGTTCAAATACAACAAATATGATATGTATGACATGTTCATGATCAATGTACATCAAAGCAATACATATTTTGGGAAGTTCAAGTTTTGAGGAAACTTACCTCTTGAAGAGAACTTGGATCTTTCAAGATAGTTGTTACAAATGTATCTTGATGCTTTGAACACCTTTAATATGCATCAAATGATCCTCTTGAATGCTTGGAAACAATGCAAAATAGCTAGAACAAGATATGACACCTTTCTTACAAAAGTGGCAAAAGTGGTCAAAATAACAACTCCCTCAAATGGTGTTACAATTGAGAAACACTTATTAGGACAACCTAGGGATGTATACTAGAGTGTGTTTGAGGTGTTCTTTGGTTTTGAAAGTGACTGGACCAAGGCATGGCTTGACAAATGCAGAAAAGTCAAAATATTTGGTTTTGATGGTTGACTTTTTGATTTTGGTGATTTGAAATGAAGATGAAGGTTTGGACACCTCCAGTGGATGATTTGTGATGTTTGGATGGTTGTTTAAGTGGTTTAGGCTCTGGTTTTAAGAATTCCAAGTTTTCCTCTTAGAACCTTGAAACTTGAAGTAAGAGAGAAAAGTGAGAAAATAAGCCTTTGGTATTTTTTTGGTGTGATTCAAATGATCATAAATGAGCTCTATTTATAGGAGAGCAAGTTTGTTTTGGGAGGAATAGTGAATGGATGAGGGAGAGTTCTATTATCCAATGGATTTTGTTAGGTAGCAAAAGTCTCCTTCTATCATAGATAAGCATTGACTCTAATTCAATTTTGCAGGTTTGAACACTCATGGCTTTAGACTGAGTCTTAGCTAGTTTGTGCTCGTTCCATGCCACCTCAATGCATCACATTAATGTTTGATGCCAAAGTTGAAATTCAAGGTTCATGTCATGGTGGATTTGCATATGCTAGGTTGGATTTGAACATCCTTGTGTTATGATTCAGATTCCGTCATCATTTATGTTGATATTGGACATAAATCCAACGATGCAAGTGTCCAAAATTGGCTCAAGAAATCGTGGGATGCAAGTTATGTGCCAAATGCTGTCAAAAACCAGCTTGCACCAAGGCATGTTGTGAGATTCATAACTTCTTGCTCAAATAGAATCAGTGGATGTTCTTGTACTCTTTGGAAAGCTTGTATATCATAATTCAACTTTGATCTTTACATTTGGTATTGATTCTTCTTGGATCATAATGAAAAGTTCCTTCAAAGTTGGGCAAAACCTAAAAAATTCTAAGTGTCAAAGTTCAAAATCTCAAGAAACCCTAACTTTAATGCTTCATATCTCAAAATATAAGCATTATTTGGGGGTACTTCTACTTTGCAATATTGTTGTATGTAAGAAGATCTATCATTTGAGCTTTGGATGGGAAAAAATTGTTGCTTGGATAACAAGTTATGCTCTTGCAAATTTGGGTAAAAATCAAGTTCCTTCCAAAACTTAGTGAAATTTCAAGTTTCTCAAGGTTGTCCCTTTTGGAAGTAACCTCACTTTTCTTGATTTTTCTTGATTGATCATGATCCAAATCACATATTAACATCATTCTTGACTTGAAGAAACCATGTTTGACCAAAAACTTCAAAAGTCAAACTTGATTTTGGGTACAGTTGCCTTTTTGTATCAGATGAGTTTTGAACTTTGTGATTCTTTTATGAAATCAAACCATTGGCCTATTTGCACATCATGTATGGCCTCTAAGGGTGTTTTTGAATATCTTGAATCATTTCCCAAGGTTTGATATCATGTCTTGGTCAAAAGTCAAAGTTATGGTTGACTTTTCATTAAAAAAAAACTAGTTTGTGGTCTAAATGAATTTGAATCCTTGTATTGCTTATGAATCATGTTCTTTGAATAAATACAATCTTATAAATGGATCAATATGATGTATTTTAGATCCTTGAAGCATATCTTGAGGTCTTGGACCATTTCTTACTTCAAAAGTAAACTTAGAGGTTGGATTAGGTCAAAACCCTAATTCTTGATTTTTGATAGATGCATCCCCTGAGGTTATTTTGAACTTATGAATGGACTCATGAGGTTATTTTGAGTTTTTTAATCATATATTTATGTTTTAGCTCATGCCCAGATGAAAATTTCTCTCTCGAGGCCTTGGTCAACCAAAAACCCTAATTTGGTGAGACAGATGTTCTTGAGGCTTGATTAACTTGGAATGATGCAATCTTGTGCTAGATTCTTGATGGGGGTATATTTTTATCCTTTATGGATGTTTGAGAGGATTAAAAAGTTGAAGATCATGTAAATTCTTGATTGATCCCTTTCCTGAATGCTCTGAGAGGGCTCAAAACTCTAATCCTTGGTCAAGGTGAATACTCAACAATTTTTGAAAAGATTGGTGAGGTATGAAAATACATCCATATTATGGTGATGATTGGTGCAATGATATGAAGTCTTATGGTCAAATTTTAGGGTATGATAGATGCCCTTATTTAATCCTATTAGATGTGAAGGTGTGAATGGCGAAGACATTCATATATTCAAGGTAAAAGAGGATTAAATATTAGAAAACCCGAATGTTTCATTGTGGATGTGAATGGTAGAAAATTCCCTATTTTGCTCATCCATCTTCTTTTATTAATTAATTATACTTACATAAGGGTAAAACATCCCATCAATCCTGGTCTTCAGCCATAAAATTGGTCTTAGTTTGAAATAAACTTCCCCTTGATCAAGGTCTTCAGCCACAGAATTGGTCTCAGTTTGAAATAAACTTCCCCTTGATCCTGGTCTTCATCCACATAACTGGTCTCAGTTTTGAAATAAAATTCCCCTCGATCCTGGTCTTCAGACACCGAACTGGTCTCAGTTTGAAATAAACTTCCCCTCGATCTTGGTATTCAGCCACGGAACTGGCCTTAGTTTGAATTAAACTTCCCCTCGATCCTAATCTTCAGCCACATAATTGGTCTTAGTTTCTTCTTATCAAGTCTTTCTCTTGACAAGGTTTAGACAGACAAGCTTCTAAGAAGATAATCACTTGCTGAATCAATAACTTCACCAAGGATCTTCGAGGTGATGCGGGCTAATTATCTTGCAGAACAGATTTTGAAATCTGTGAGGGTCTTCATCAAACTTCTCGTTGTAATTCAGTGGAGGAGATGCCATTTGATGGAAGTAGGCTTCATCGTACTTCTCTTTAAGACTTCTTTGGAGAAATTTCATAGGATGGGTAAAGAAATGATAGCAGACTTATTGGGGAATGCCACAAACTGTAATGTAAGGGTTAGAGAATTTCTCAGTTGAGATGAAATTTTCTTTGAGAGATTTCATCATATTTTCCTTCGAGACTTCTCTAGAGAGATGATAGGTGATGTAATTTAATTTAAGGTGCTGATGACTTCCTTGAAAGTAGGATAAACTTCTCAGGGAGAGACTATTGTTTGTCGACCTACTAGGCATTTATAGGGCAAAATAAGCCTCTTGAGAGATGACTCTTTGCTTGCCAATTGGTAGAAGTTTCTTGGTGGATGTGATGTCCATATTTCCAAGAGTCCGTCGTTGAGATGCTTTCATCGGGGATTTTCCTTAATCCAGGAAAGCAAAATATCAGTTTTCAATGGCGAAGAGTCAAGTTCTAAAGGTGCATAACCGAATTTCAATCCGGGAATGAACTGGAGAGAGAGATTGTCTAAACAAGACATTTATCGATGAGGAAAGAACTCAAATTGGAATTTTATCCTATCCAAGTGAGGAAAGGAGACTGAAGAAAAATCTTCCACAAGAATCAAACTCAGTGGGGATTTAGAAAAAGGCACATCCTTTATGCCTAAGGCTGACGACCCTAATGGATAGCAGATAATTAGCACTTAGGGGGTAAATGATGCACCTTATGAATATGAATATGAATCAAATATGCATGATGTATCTATGAATGAATGCTTATCCTGGCAAAACAAACACGACATACTGACTGGTGGTGAACATAACTAGATACTTAGCCAATGTGGGAGGTAAAAGTATCACGGGTGATGAGTATTGTTGAGGGAAACAAAGTTATGTTACTGAATTTATCTACTCTTAGAAGTAACAAGATGCGACTCTTGAGGAGTGGAAACTTTTACTGGCATTTTTTTGAAGGTACACTTTAATTTCTACTTTTGCTGACTTTATCTACTATTTTAGATTTGGAAACAATTTCATCGACGTGCACTTCAATTTCTTTGTGCATCATGTCGTGAAACAGAGTTATCATATCCATTTGATAAGTGGCTCCTGCGTTCTTTAGACCGAATGACATTACTTTATAATAAATCAAATATGATTGATTGCTGCTGTTACTTTTGGAATAGCCCAGCCCATTGTGACTACTATATATAGAGGTTGAAATCCTATCTTGAAGATTAGAGAAGCAAGGATTAAAAATGTGTGCTTCTGTTTAAGTTTAGGCTTCGTGTGTGTTAGTTTTGTGAGTCTGTCATACCCCAAATTTTGACCCCTTAGATCTTCATCATAATTTTAGGAGCATGTTCACATGTTTATCTGACCTTAACCCTTTCCAAGTGGTCTTTGTCAAGTTACAGGAGAATTGGGGTTTTATATAGCCGAAATCGAGGTTTCGAGGGTTGACCGGTTAATGTTTTGGATTGGTTTTCTTTGAGATTGGGTCTCCACATCATCAAGATTATTCCATTGGATCAATCATGAATCCAATTTAAGGTTGTTACCCAGGAATCAAAAGCAGTGAAATTCAGGATACCCGATTAGGGTTTTTCGAGCAGGAAAAGTCAACTGTGGTTGACTTTTGATTTAAAAGGTGTTATAATGGTGGGATTATGGTCTATAATGTTCGTATGGCTTGGTAATGTCCATTCAAGAAGTTTCAAAGCCTCAAGAGGTCCAGAGCATCAACAGTCGACTCGGTAGCCACCGATCGATCGTTCGGTTGACCGAAAAGTCAACTCTTCAACAATAAAGAATCTGACCTCAAGATGTGAATCAAAAATGTTCCTAATGATATATTTCATCTACCCATAAAATTTCATGGCAATTGGATCAAGGGTTGAGGAGTAATCGCAAAAGTCGGGAATTAGGGTTTCGAAAGGGGAAAGATCTTAACTCCTTAACCACACATCCAAATGAAGTGGTTCAAAGCTCATTGGAAAGCTCTTGAAAAATCCTACAAAAGTCTCAAAGTGGTCCATGATCAGAAAATGCATAGATTGGGAGGTATGATCAAATTCATTTCAAGAAGGGAAAATGACTTAGAGAAATTTCACTTTTAAGCTTGTTTTTTAACAACTTTGAGAGGCTTTTTGGCCAAGTTCCTCTGAGAATTTGAAACTCATGAAAACATGAATGTTTTAGAGCTATTTAAGGGATTTCTAAAAAGTACTAGAACATATAAATGGCATTTGTGAGTTGAGAGATATGGATTTGGCAAGATGGTGTTTTCATACTTGAGTCCCACATTGGTAATTTTTCATAAGTTCATCCTTTGGTCACTTGGACCATTTCTCAGCCTTTGAATCTTATTGTGTCTGATATTTGGATGTTTTGAAGCATTGAATTGTGAGAGTCATGCAGAGGAAGTGGAAATTTGAAGTTTGGCAAGTTGGCTTGCAAGTTGTAAATGCAACTTGCATTAAAATAATGAAAAAATGAAAAAGGTGGAAAAGGAAGCTCTGCAGCCAGCCATGTTCCTACTCTCCCTAGCCTCACTTTAGCCACTCTAAATTCATCATTTCACTTGACTTTCAGCTTACCTCCAAGCCAAGAAAAAACTTTTGAGAGATTTGATCCAAATTGCCAAACCTTTCCCTCTTAGGAAGGAAACCTCCAATCTGTCCTTTCCCTCTCATTTCCCTATAAATAGAAGGCATCTCTACCTCATTCCACACATCATAAATCTCTCAAAAACCATAGAAATACAAAGCTCTTACTCTTTCCTTCTTTACTTCAAATTCACAAAATCTCCAAAATCACAAAAATCCCAAAAAATCTGTCTTGACAGCCCAGCCCCTAAATTCACTTCCACACCTTTAAAATCTCCAAAAACCTTCCACACAATCCAAAAATAGGGTATAGAAGGTGTTTCAACCATTACATCACTCAAAAACCTCATTTTGCAAAAAGTCAACTTTCATACCAAGCTACTTTGACCACAATGCATAAAATCAGCCATGCTCTTGTCTAGGCTTCTTCTTGATGTTCTAATCACTCATACACCTCATATGCATCCTATATCAACTGTCCAAAGCATTGGAATCAGGTGGTGAATCTTAATTCTCAATCTGGCCTAAGGTTTGCATTTTGCTTCACAAGGAAGAAAGCTTCAAAGTTGAGTGGCATTTAAAGATCTCTGGGTTTCTTTGTTCTATAATGTGCTCAAGATAATCTACAAGAGGTATGTAGTACTAAACTTTCATCTTGCACATTACATTGTCATGTTGTGTAGATTTGAGGTTATGTTGTGAAAATGTACTCATGATATCCCAAAATTGCTCTTTGTAAAGAGTTTGTGTTCATTGCAATTTTTGTTGTTTCTGTCAAAGTATATTGCTTCTGAGATGTATTGATGATATGCTATTAAGATTGTACTCTTTGTTTTGTCAAAAATGTGTTTTGAGGGAAAATTGTCCAAGGAAGTAGCATTAGGAGTTTTGGCATGAAATTTGATTTGCAACTATTTTGTTATTGACTAGACTTGTCATTTCTTATGTGTTTGGTTTGCTTCAAGTTGTTGCTACTGTCTATCACTCTTCATGTATCTTGCTTGCATTCAAAATCATGAACCATGTCTTGAATCATTTTGCATATTTTTACTCAATGTGCCATCAATATGAAAATTTGAATTTTGAAGGAGATATATTTGAGTTCTGAGTATGGAACTAGCTGTCACTGCATATGTAACATGTGTGTATCTTGGTTGTAGCATAAGCCTCATCATCATTAATAAAAAACAACTGCTGCATCACTTTACCATCAAAACTGTTTTTACATAGCATCCTACATGCCAAAACTTGCTATGATTGAAGTGTGCCTGATTTTTAAGCTTGATTACATCTAGTTACATGTTTAAGATGTGTATCTATGGTTTATATGATCTGTTTCAACATGATTTGGTTGCTCACATTCAAAAATGCATTTTTAAGCCAAGTGAGCCATCACTATACCAGTTTCTGTTTTAAAAGGAATGTGTTTGACTTTTTGGTATAGAATCATCATTTACCATGTTTGAAATATGTGTACATCATTGGTATACCATAAATGTCACTCAACTTGAATTTTCCAACTTGCATTATCTTTTTTTTTTTTAAAAACTGTTTTTGCATTGCAGCCTACATGTCAAATTTTGTTCTGGTTGAAATATGCTTGATTTTTGGGCTTGATCACATCTACCTTCATGATTATAATATGTATGTATGAATGGTGCGGTTTGTTTCTACATGATTTGATGTCTCACTTTCAAAATGCCTTTTTCAAGCTAAACGTGTCATCCATGTACCAGTTTCTGTTTTTGATAGGAATGTGTCTGATTTTCTTTTGTATAGAATCATCATCTAGCATAACTGTGATATGTACACATCATAGGCATAACATAAAGTTGCTCATTTTTGAACTTTCCAATTTGTACCACCAAAATAGTTTGTATTTCATACATTCAGGCCATACCTGCAGCTGTGGAACCAATTATTATTTTGTTCAGTTTGTGCTCATTGTTACATTGTAGGATCATTGAAAAGCTTTGTGTAAAACTTGTGTGTAATGAGTGCTTGACAGGATTATGCTCAAATCTGCCATGAACTTCTCCTTGCATTTCAAAAAATGTCAATTTGCCATTAGCAAGCCATTTTCATTTCAGTTTGTTTTAAAGCTAGTCCATGTGCCTAGAATCTTTGGTTGACATATTTAAAGTTTGTGTGTGTGATTTGTTTGGTCTGAATATGTACAGAATCATGCCTTGAACTCATCTTGCATTTAAAATGACAAAAATGCATGTGCTATCGTGTTTTCATTTGCAAACATAATTTCATGATTTCAACACCACCACCACATTCCTTGTTAAATTCCACTCAATTTAGACTAAAATTTTGTTCAAATCCATTAAGTTTTGGTATAGTTTCAAACCTTCACGCATGTGCATTTGGGCATGTTTGTTTTTGCCCAGAAGTTCTGGCAAAGTACCCTTATATATTTATGGGGTGGCATTCATACTTGGATGTATGGCCACCCCAGTGGTAGAAACCTTCACTCAATGCGCGCCTTTCACACACATGACCTGGGTTCGATCCATTGTGGAGATCAACCCTTTTGCTATTTTTCCTATTTTTCTTGTTCAATATTTTCTTCTTTATCTCTCTTCCCTTGTCACACGCGTGCTAAGTGGCTCAGTGGTTGTTTGTTGGAGTTGTAAATCTGAGGGGCGTGGGTTCAATTCCCTCCTTTGCCCATTTCTTTTATTTCATTGTTTTGTTTTGTTCATGATTTTCATCAATTTTCATTATGTCATAACTTGTTTTTTTTAAATATTTTTTAAACCATTATTTTTGCATATTATTCATATTAATATCTTTTTTTTAATGAGAAATATTTTATTTTGTTCATGACCTTGATACGTTATGCTTACTTGGAAGTTGTTCACTTTTCAAAGTCATTACCTTGCGTCTTGATGATTCTCTTTTTATACCATGTCTGTTTATCTTGTGAGATTTACATTTTTTGTTTCCCAACATGTTAGTACTTATTTTCTTTTGGTTGTTACCATGACTTGTATGTTTCCTCTAAGAAATTTTATGCTTGAACTGTCGTCACATTTCTTGCTTGCTTGATTGTCATCAATGCATAATTTGTTGTTACATTTGATACCTTTAACATGTTTGCTTTATATGGTTGTAACCATGTGTTAGTCTTCATCATGTTTAGTAATTAGTTAAGTTTTTTCTTTTCCCCAAATGATGAAACTTATTAGTTTTCATCCAAGTTGCCTCCCCTTTCTCCTTCCAAAGGAAAAGTCTTTCCATTAACCCCTTGTGTCATGGATAGCTCATAATCATTCTCTTGACTTTGTTAAGTCATCTTTAAACTTAGTTTAGAAGCCATTGGACTTTGCTTTAAGTCTAAGAAACCCACCTTTACTAGGAGTGTTCTTCAACTAGAACCCTAGGATAGAGTTTGTCAACTCTGTGTAAGAATCATCGTCATGAATTCTTACTTACCCCTCTTGAGTGTCTCTACTTAGATTAGGGAGTTTTGTTAAAACTCCACACAAACATTGTGATGTTTGTTCCCCTCTGAACCTTGATCACAATCAAGTGTTCTTCAAACTTAGTGAGGTGAACTACGATTGCTCTGATTCTATCCTAGTTAGGATACGTAGGCAGAAGATGCAACGTCTTTGCGAGCAAACTTAGTGTATATATCTTTAGGTTTTAAACTTATACCTTTTCCAATCCTTAAATCCATAGCAAATATTTTACAAACTTAGCACACAAAAAAACAAAAGGTTCCTATAGAGTACTACAGATGCTTAGGGTGCTAACACATTCCCTAGGTATAACCAACCCCGGATCCCCGAATCTATTAGCGTTGTCATTACATCGCGAAAAGGGTTTTTCTTTCTTTAGACCTTTCCTTCGGAAAAAATAAAGTTCGGTTGTAAAAGAATTAAGATTCAAGTTAATTTAATAGCTTGATATAGAATTTTCACCGCAGCAGAGTCATTCACTCAATGTTTAATGTGTGAATTGGACTAAGTTGTTATTTGTAAATTGTTAATTGTTCACTCAAAGATTTTAAGCAAGAGTGTATGGTACTTGATCAAAGCATGTAAGCAAGATCAAGTCATGGCTTTGAAGAGTGTCTTCTAAAGTCTTCTTTGTGTATTGAAAGTTTATAACTGTTATGATTGAGGGGGGAGTGAGAGGTATCTCTTGTCTAGTTGGTTCTAGACAGAAATTGCATTGGGTAGAGATTAAGTGAGGAGTTGTAAACTGGGAGTTTAGCTCCAAATTAATGTTAGAACACAGGTTGATGTTCAATATATCTCATTGTTTTGATGATAACATTAATGAAATTTTGTATAGAGAATTTATATACACTAATTTTGTTCATGTGTTTATTTGTTTCAGATATCAAAATTAATATTATTCTGGAAGCAAAAACGCCTATGAACACCATAGAACGAAATAGGCCTAAGCGTCAGAAGCAACATATCAGAAGACTCTGATCTGCTACAATGACTCTGAGCGAAGCTAAGAAGAATCTGAGCAAAGAATATACGTAAAGCTTCAGAAGACTCTGGATGTACTCAACGCTGCAAGTACAGAAGTTCTGATATGAAAGTATGCTATGATAAGGATTTTTCGCTTAAAGCACTTTGCTGCAAACTCTGATAGAGAAACTCTTAGTGAGTTAACTCTGACCTGAACAACTAAGAACATCATCAGAAGTTTTGATGCAAGGCGTTCCAAAGTTATTGAAGAAGATGCTGTTCAAATAAAGAATCGTTGGTATATTCCTTGTTTATCCATAACGGCTCTTTCCCCATTCGTGCATGACACAGGATTTCAGCCAAAAAGGATTTGTCAGAACATTCCTCTTTTGAGAAAGGAAAAGTCATTAGAAGACAAAAAGAACAGAATGCTATGATTGCACAGTCTTTGAGAAAAGGATTTCAAAGGACTATAAAAGCAAGTCTAAGCATCAATTCAAAGGTAAACGAACTTCAAGCAAACTATTGACAAATTATTCAAAGCACTCATTCAAATATTCTTCAAGCTAGAATAGTTTATTTTCGTTCTAAAACTTGTGTAAAAATCACTGTTGTGATATTGCTTTTTAGAAGCACATCTTAAACACAAATTTGTTAGTTTATCTTTGTAAAAGATTTCCTTAAGAAGACCAAGTTGTGGTCAGAATTTCTTGAGAAGACTAAGACAGTTGTCTTAGTAGTTTACACTGTAATCAAGTTTGATATAGCGGATTAAGTCCTTGTTGAGAATGGAAAATCACCTTGGTAGGGTGGAGGACTGGATTAGTTTGAGTTCAAACGAACCAGGATAAAAATACTATGTTATTTTTCTTTCATCCAAATTGTTTTAAAACCCTTATTCAACCCCCCCCCCCCTTCTAAGTGTTTTTCTCACCTTCAGTTGGCATAAGAGCTCTGGTTTTGTAAGTGCTCTCACTTAACTGTGACAGAAAAAGATCCTGTTGGGAAAAATTCTTAATCTATTGTTCTTGATTCATCATGGCTGTTGAAGCTTCAACTTCAACTTCATACAACAATAAATACGATGATAGAGACAGAATCAGCACCAAACCTCCCATGTTTGATGGTGAGAAGTTTGATTACTGGAAAGATAGAATAGAAAGTTTCTTTCTAGGCTATGACACTGACTTGTGGGATTTTGTAACTGATGGTTATATTCATCCTACTAATGATGAAGGGAAAAAGGTTGATAGAAAATCTATGTCTGATCAACAGAAGAAGGAGTTTAGAAACCATCACAAGGCAAGAACCATCCTATTAAATGCAATATTTCATACTGAATATGAGAAAATAACAAATAGAGATACTGCATTTGATATGTTTGAATCTCTAAAAATGACGCATGAAGGAAACTCCCAAGTAAAGGAGACAAAAGCCTTGGCACTCATTCAAAAGTACGAAGCCTTCAAAATAGAGGAGTCTGAATCTGTGGAAACTATGTTCTCAAGATTTCATATCCTAACTGCTGGGTTGAAGGTTCTGGATAAAGGTTACTCCACTTCTGACCATGTCAAGAAGATCATCAGAAGCATGCCAACAAGGTGGAGACCAATGGTGACAACTCTGAAGCTTGCAAAGGATCTGAATAAGATCACTCTGGAGGAATTGATCAGTTCCTTAAGGAGTCACGAGATTGAGCTGGAGGAAGACGAGCCTCAGAAGAAAGGTAAGTCTGTTGCACTTAAATCTAACAAATCTACTAAAGATTTGCAGGTTATTGAAGAAAGCTCTAAAGAATCTTCCTCTGAAGAAGATGAACTGTCTTTGCTGTCCAGAAGGATAAACCAACTCTGGAAGCACAAACAAAAGAAGTTCAGAAACTTCAAGAGATCTGATCAGCGTGGCTAATCTTCTGGACATAAGAAATCTGGAAAGAAAGATGTGGTGTGCTACGAGTGCAAGGAGCCAGGCCACTATAAGAATGAATGTCCCAAACTTTTGAAGGAGAAACCCAGAAAGAAGTTTGAAAAGAAGAAGAAAGTGCTAATGGCCACGTGGGACGATTCAGATGCTTCTGAATCTTATTCAGAATCAGAAGATGAGTGTGCTAATGTAGCACTGATGGCTGACATGGAGGACCACGAAGAAACTGCTGAATATGGATCAGAATCAGATTCTGAGGAGGTATTTTCTGAACTTTCTAGAGTTGAACTTGCTGAGAGTTTATCTGAAATCTTGAAAGCTACAGCAAAATCAAACTCAAATACAAGAAGCTTCAAAGTTGTCTTGCATCTGAGAATGATCAGCTGAGATCAGAAGTTGCTGAGCTTAAAGCAAACAATCTTAAAATAAAAAATGATTTAGAAAAAGCTTAGAAATCTGACTCAGATCCTATATCATGCTCTAAAAACATTTTAGAAGAGTATGATTATAGCTTTCAGAAGTTTCTGGCCAGAGGCCTAGATAGAAGCAAGATGGCTTCAATGATCTATGGCGTAAGCAGAAACAACAGAAAGGGAATTGGATATGAATCACCTTTTGGGAAGGATTTAAATCCAAAACTTGTTGATAAACTGATCATTAAGTATTCTCCTCTATATACTCATTTCAAATTTGGTCATTTAAATGATATTAAGCACACACGTTCTGATTAGAACAAACCTGTGTTTAATAAACCAAAACCTCAGAAGAACAAAGATACCTTCAAGGGAAAGAATTTCAGAAAGAATTTCAAACCTACTAACCCCAGAGGACCCAAGAAAATGTGGGTACCTAAGGAAAAAATTATTTTTGTTGCAGATGTCCTTAGCAGCAAAGTTGAGACACCAATCTTGGTACCTGGACTCTGGCTGCTCGCGACACATGATGGGAAGAAGGTCTATGTTCCAAAGCCTGGAACATAATCTGGAGGTGATGTGATGTTTGGAGGGAACCAGAAGGGCAAAATAATAGGCTCTGAAACTATTGGTAATGGTAACCTCCCTTCCATATCTAATGTCTTACTTGTTAAAGGATTAACACATAATCTATTGTCCATAAGTCAATTAAGTGACAATGGTTATGACATAATCTTCAATCAACAATGTTGTAAAGCTGTCAGTCAAAAAGATGGCTCAATCCTCTTTAATGGAAAAAGGAAGAACAACATTTACAAAATCAATCTTTCAGAACTTAAAGTTCAGAATGTAAAATGCCTTATGTTTGTTAACAATGAGCAATGGGTCTGGCACAGAAGATTGGGTCATATTAGAATGAGACGTATATCTCAGATTAATAAGCTCAATCTGGTCAGAGGACTTCCTCAGTAAAGTTCAACTCAGATGCTTTTTGTGAAGCATGTCAGAAAGGAAAATTTTCAAAATCTTCTTTCAAAACAAAAAATGTTGTTTCAACCTCTAGACCATTAGAGCTGCTTCATATTGATCTGTTTGGACCAGTGAAAACTACATCCATCAGAGGCAAGAAGTATGGATTAGTCATTGTTGATGACTACAGCAGATGGACATGGGTAAAATTCCTGAAACACAAGGATGAGTCTCATTCTGAATTCATTGACTTCTGCAAACAAGTCCAAAACGAAAAAGAATTTAAAATTGTTAAAGTCAGAAGTGATCATGGTGGAGAGTTTGAAAATAAATACTTTGAAATTGTTTTTAAAGAAAATGGCATTGCACATGATTTTTCTTGTCCTAGAACTCCTCAACAGAATGGAGTTGTAGAAAGGAAAAATAGAACATTGTAAGAAATAGCCAGAACCATGATCAACAAGACTAACATGGCAAAACATTTTTGGGCAGAAGCAGTGAATACAACTTGTTATATTCAGAACAGAGTGTCTGTAAGACCTCTTCTGGAGAAGACTCCTTATGAATTGTGCAGGAA
This sequence comes from Lathyrus sativus, assembly GCA_963859935.3. Lineage (NCBI taxonomy): Eukaryota > Viridiplantae > Streptophyta > Magnoliopsida > Fabales > Fabaceae > Lathyrus > Lathyrus sativus. The sequence continues at coordinate 344,677,536 of OZ012735.1, read as the reverse complement.
TAGAAAGCCCAACATTTTTATTTCCATCCTTTTGGATGTGTATGTTTTATGTTGAACACTAAGGAAAATCTGAACAAGTTTGATTCTAAAGCTCAGAAGTGTTTCATGCTTGGATATTCTGAACGCTCTAAAGGCTACAAAGTATACAATACTGAGACACAGATTGTAGAGAAATCAATTCATGTTATATTTGATGATAAGCTTGGCCATCAAAATCCAAAGCAGCTTGAAATTTCTGCAGATAGAGAAGTCCTTCTCACAGACTTTGAAGAATCAGAGGCAGACAAAGCTCAAGCAAAAGCACCAGAAGCAACGTCAGATGCTACTCCCTTGACTGCTCAGATGGATAGCTTGACAATTTCTGAAGAACCAAATGTTAAAGGATCATCCAAAATCAAAGCCTCTCATCCAGAGGAAATGATTATTGGAAAGAAGGATGACCCTATTAGAACAACGTCATTTCTCAGATCTTCTAGAACGTCACTGTCTGGTTTGGTGTCTATCATCGAACCTACTTCTTTGGTTGAGGCTCTGAATGATAATGATTGGATACTTGCTATGCAAGAAGAGCTTAACCAATTCACCATAAATGATGTCTGGGATCTGGTTCCAAGACCAAATGGTTTTAACATCATTGGAACTAAATAGGTCTTCAGAAACAAACTGAACGAGCAAGGAGAAGTGATCAGAAACAAGGCTAGGCTTGTTACTCAAGGATACAGTCAGCAAGAAGGTATAGATTACACAGAGACTTATGCTCATATGGCAAGGTTAGAATCTATTCACTTGCTTATTTCCTTTGCTGCACAGAATAACATCACTCAGTATCAGATGGATGTTAAAAGTGCTTTCTTAAATTGCTTCATAGAAGAGGAAGTGTATGTTCATCAACCTCCAGGTTTTGAAAATGAAAAATTTCTAGAACACGTTTTTAAACTTAAGAAATCACTCTATGGCTTAAAACAAGCTCCCAGAGCTTAGTATGAGAGGCTGAGTAATTTCCTTATGGAAAACAACTTTATCAGAGGAAAAGTTGACACTACTCTCTTCCATAAATCAATTAAGAAAGACATTTTAGTCTGTCAGATTTATGTTGATGATATTATATTTGGAACTACCAATATTACACTTGGAAAGGAGTTTGCTCAATCTATGCAGGCAGAATTCGAGATGAGCATGATGGGAGAACTCAGATTCTTTCTAGGAATACAAGTGAATCAGACTCCAGAAGGTACCTACATACATCAGACAAAGTATGTAACGGAACTTCTGAAGAAATTCAACATGTTAGAAAGCAAGGTAGCAAAGACTCCAATGCATCCTACAAGCACACTAGGTAAAGAAGAGGTAAGTAAAAAGGTAGATCAGAAGCTCTATAGAGGTATGATTGGTTCTCTTATGTACTTGATTGCTTCTAGACATGATGATATTCTCTTTAGTGTCTGTCTTTGTGCTAGATTCCAATCAGATCCTAGAGAATCCCACTTAATAGCTGTTAAGAGGATTCTGAGGTATCTGAAAGGTACGACTAACGTGGGTTTGTGTTACAGAAAATCTGATGATTATAAATTAGTTGGATTATGTGATGCTGACTATGCTGGAGACAGAATAGAGCGTAAGAGTACTTCTGGAAGCTGTTAGTTTCTGGGAAGTCATATGATCTCTTGGTTCACCAAGAAGCAATCCACAATAGCGCTATCAACAACAGAAGCAGAATACATTGCTGCTGCTCGTTGTAGCACATAGATGCTCTGGATGAAGAGTCAACTAGAAGACTATCATATTCATGAGAGTAACATTTCTATTTTCTGTGATAATACTTCTGCTACTTGCCTTTCTAAGAATCCTATTTTGCATTCTAAGGCAAAGCACATAGAAATTAAGCATCATTTTATCAGGGACTATGTTTAGAAGGGAATTATTAGTTTGAACTTTGTTGATAGAGACCATCAATGGGCTGATATCTTCACAAAACCCCTTGCTGAAGATAGGTTTAAGTTTACTCTGAAGAATATTAGTATGGATTTCTGTCCAAAATAAAACTATTATTCAGAAGAAAACTTATTCTGATGAAATATGAATAATGTATATGTTCTGAAGTAATTCTTCTAATAATTTCTTTTAGTACATTATTTCTTTTGTGAAACTCTGAACTAGCAAGTCTCAGAAGATCTAAGCGTTGTTTAACGTTTCCTATTCTTAAGAGATTCAGAGGCACATCAACATCAAACACGTGTCACATGATATCTGAAAAGGTGGAGTGTACTCAATGAGACGTCGTTCTGAGGTACTGTTTGTATTCTCAATTTCTCGTTTTCCTCCCCACGCTTGTCAGAATCATTAATTGCTTTTAATTATTATTCTTTTTGATGTGACCTTTTGTTTTCTTTTTAATTTATTAAATGCTGAACGTGTGTAAGTGTGCCCTAATTGTTGCCCTATAAATGCCACAACACAACACCATTTCACACTTTACACTCTCTCTCTCTCTCTCTCTCTCTCTCTCTCTCTCTCTCTCTCTCTCTCACATTTATGCATTTCTGTTTACTCCATTGCTTCTTCATCTCCTCCAAACCCAAAACCCAAAGAAGCTTTCGTTATCTCACTTCTTAAACAATGGCAACCTCATCTTCAACCTCTCAACAATTTGAATCAACAATGGCTGTTGTTTCTTCTTCTGAAATGGGTCCTACTCCATTCAAAGAACCAGTAAGAACTCTCCTCACACCCGTTGAACAATTGGAAGTTTTAAGTGAATTCTTGGTGGATTTTGAAAGCATCACTGAAAATGGGTTTGATTTACGTCGAACTGTGTCAGCACAAGGATGGAAAAAATACTTTGACAGACTGGTTGGTCCAGTTTACCCTTGCTTGGTTAAAGAATTCTGGATTCATGCAAGAGTTTTCCCCAAGTTCATCGTGTCTTTAGTTCTGGGCAAAGAAATCATTATCACTGAAGATCTGATTCGCAAGCTAATAGGTTATCATGAATCAGAAGGTGTTACTCATCTGCCAGCTAATCGTGTGGATATGGATGAAGTATACAGTGAAGTGTTTACTTCTGGAGAAGCCTCAAGCAAGATAAAGGATCTGAAAGTTCAATACAAGATCTGGGCTAAGATCTTCTTAGGTTGCATCCATCACAGAAAATCAACAAATTCACCTGACTACATCAACTCTGATCAGATGTACTTCATGTATTGTCTGGGAAAAGGCATCAAAGTGGATCTACCTTACTTTCTCTTCACCCATCTATGGACTCATGTGAAGCAATCTAGAGAAGAAATCAGAACCAAGCACCAAAAGATTAGAAATTGGATACCTATGGTACGACTCATCTCAGATATTCTGACTGAGAATGGCTTGGTTGGTCATCTAACAGAAGCTGGTATGAAAGAGGAAGTAGCTTAAGTTGTTGGAAAACCTCTTAATGGCAAGAGTTTGCAGAGGATGAGGATTGTAGAAGAACTTACTTCTGCACCAGATCCGATCAACTCTGAAGAAGTCAGCAAGAGAAGGATTCCAGTGGATGATTTCCCTTTCTTCTACGCTAATGAACCCAAGGAGATTATTCTGGCTTACATAGCAGAATGTTTAGAAGATGGGACTCCTATTCCAGAACATCTGATTCAAAGAGCAAATGAACATGGATTTGACTTTCATGGGGAGAGACAGAGGAAGAAAAGGAAAGTCTCAGAAGAAGGATCTTCTAAGCCAAAGAGAAAAGCTTCTGGCGAAGCATCTGCTGCAAGGCCAAAGCGTGTCAAGAAACAGAAAGGTAACCCTGCTTCTGCTAGTCTAGATTCTATTTTAGAAATAGTTAAAGAAGTACTAGCATCTGAACCTACTCCTTATGAACCTATTCCCTCACCTTCTCCTCCTCATGACTATGAACCTATTCCATCTGAACCAGAAAGATCTCAACCTATTCCTTCTACACCTAAACCAAATAAATCTTCTGAACCTCAACCACAAACTTCTAAACCACAATCTTCTGTACCATCCACACCTTCATTCAACATACATCAGAAAACCACTCCTGAAAAAACCCTAACTTCTGCTCCTCATACATCTGCACCACACCCATCTGAAAAACAATCTTCTGAACAACAAATATAAACCATTCCATCTGATCCTGAACCAATTGTTCTTGATCTTCAACCTCTTATGACTATCTATCCAGTTCCCTCTGGATCATCTGAATCTTCTGATTCGTCAGATTCATCTGATTCCACAGATTCTGATAGATCTAATTTCATTTCATTTATTCTTAAACCTTTTGTTTCCATCCCTTCTGACCCTGATAATGAATCTTTACCATCTGAACCTCAGATTGCTAAACCTTAATCTGTCCATACTCCTTATGCATACCAACCTGTTATCTACCTTCTTTTTCCATCCCCTCCACTTCTGAAACCACCAAAACACCTTCACTAGAAAACTATCTGAAACCTAAAACTAGGCTGGATGTTGGTACTTTATTTGCTGGGTTTGAAAAAGAATTAAACATGTGACTATCTACTGTCAACAAGGAATGCATGTCCAGTTTGAATCCTGATGATTCAGAGGCTATCTGGAAAAGATTCAGATCCAGATTTGACTCTGTAGCTTCAAATCTTCAAGAGATTTGCACTGACGATGCCAAGGTCAGATTTGTTGAGGCTATTAGACAAACTCTTCTGAGAATCAGTAGAAACCCAACATTGCTTCTGGAAAACACACCTGTAAAGGACGTGTGTATTCCTTCTGAAGCCTTGGTTGCTTCTGAGACTGCTGAAGTAGTTAGCTCTGAAGTAGTAACTTCAGAAGTTTCTGCTCCTGCTTCTGAGACTCTTGACTCTGCTCAACTTGCTGACATGGTCGTTCAGAATGCATCCTTGGTTGTTCATGATGCTTCTGCTTCTGCATCTGCTCCAGAGTCATCTGAAGTGAAGAAGGAAGACGAAGATCTGCATGCTCAGATTGCTGAACTCAAGGCTAGCAACACTGAGATGAAATCTTGGATGGTTAAACAAGAAAAGACAACTAATGAAATCAATACATGGATGACAAAACAAGACGAATCCACATCAGAGATAACGAATCTTCTGAGGATGTTGGCTTCTCGTCATTCTTAGTTTTTCTGTGTTGTTTGTGCACTTGTGTTATCTGTCTGTTAGATTTTATCTTGGATATTGTTTCTGGATTATCTTGATATTGTTTCTAAATGTTATATTTTTCTGAATGAATTTATCTGTTGCTTTATTGTTTCTCTTCTGTTATTTTTTTGTCTTAAAAGTTTTTCTTAAAAGATTTTGTTTTTGATATGACAAAAAGGGGGAGAAAATGGTAATTTTGATAATTCACATAAACAGTTACCGAAGGCAACTCATACATGATAAATTTCAACTAATCATATTTTTGAGTGTTTCAGAGCTAATAATTCTCATCTGATAAATTATAAGAACTAACTCTGAACTAAAAGTCTGAGAATCTGCAAGTTTCCTCTGAAGCTGAAAAGAATACAGAAGCTGAAAGGGAAGTATTTTATCTTTTCAGAAGTATTCATTTCAGGGGGAGTAATATTTCTTTTCTAGTTAAACAAAATTTCCCATAGTTTTTGTCATCATCAAAAAGGGGGAGATTGTTAGAACACATATTGATGTTCAATATATCTCATTGTTTTGATGATAACATTAATGAAATTTTGTATAGAGAATTTATATACACTAATTTTGTTCAAGTGTTTATTTGTTTCAGATATCAAAATTAATATTATTCTAGAAGCAAGAACGCCTATGAACACCACAGAGCAAAATAGCGTTGATCGTCAGAAGCAACATATCAGAAGACTCTGATCTGCTACAATGACTCTGAGTGAAGCTAAGAAGAATCTGAGCAAAGAACATACGTAAAGCTTCAGAAGACTCTGGATGTACTCAACGCTGCAAGTACAGAAGTTCTGATATGAAAGTATGCTATGATAAGGATTTTTCGCTTAAAGCACTTTGCTGCAAACTCTGATAGAGAAACTCTGAGTGAGTTAACTCTGACTTGAACAACTAAGAACATCATCAGAAGTTCTGATGCAAGGCGTTCCAAAGTTGTTGAAGAAGATGCTGTTCAAATAAAGATCCGTTGGTATATTCCTTGTCTTATGCTAAACGGCTCTTTCCCCATTCGTGCATGACATAGGATTTCAGACAAAAAGGATTTGTCAGAACATTCCTCTTCTGAGAAAGGAAAAGTCATTAGAATATAAAAAGAACACAATGCACAGATTGCACAGTCTTTGAGAAAAGGATTTCAAAGGACTATAAAAGCAAGTCTAAGAATCACTCCAAAGGTTAACGAACCTCAAACAAACTATTGACAAATTATTCAAAGCACTCATTCAAATATTATTCAAGCTAGAATAGTTTATTTTCTTTCTAAAACTTGTGTAAAAATCATTGTTGTGATATTGCTTTTTAGAAGCATATCTTAAACACAAATTTGTTAGTTTATCTTTGTAAAAGATTTCCTTAAGAAGACAATGTTGTGGTCAGAATTTCTTGAGAAGACTAAGACAGTTGTCTTAGTGGTTTACACTGTAATCAAGTTTGATATAATGGATTAGGTCCTTGTTGAGAAAGGAAAATCACCTTGGTAGGGTGGATTTGATTAGTTTGAGTTCAAACGAACCAGGATAAAAATACTGTGTTATTTTTCTTTCATCCAAATTGTTTTAAAACCCTTATTCAACCCCCCCCCCCCTTCTAAGTGTTTTTCTCACCTTCAATTAATTCTACTGATAGTGAATTTCCTCCCTGGATTGGTAACCCCCAGATGTAGGTGTGTTTCACCGAATTGGGTTAACAATTACTGTGTCACTTTTAATGGTTATTTGTTTAGTTATTTTCTTTGTTCTTGACATATAGATATTTGTGTCGTGAACATCTCCTTCGACATCTAATATCTGATAGCCGAATTTCAATTACTATTAGAGCAGGCATCCTGCTCTAGTTCTGGGTGAAATCTAGGGAAGGTACTTTCTGGTACCATGGACAAAGAAGGAGTATTTGTGAACAGACCACCTGTTCTGGATGGAAATAATTATGACTATTAGAAACCTAGGATGGTTTCTTTCCTAAAATCTCGGGACAGCAAAGCATGGAAAGCTGTCATAAAAGGATGGGAACATCCGGTGATTATTGATAAAGATGGAAAGGCTACATCTAATTTAAAGCCTGGAGAAGAATGGACAAAGGAGGAAGATGATCTGGCTCTGGGAAACTCATAGGCTTTGAATGCCTTGTTCAATGGAATTGATAGGAACATATTCAGGTTGGTCAATAATTGCGTTGTTGCTAAGGAAGCTCGGGAGATTCTAAAGACTACACATGAAGGCACATCCAAGGTAAAAATGTCTAGACTTCAACTCCTTACAACTAAGTTTGAAAACCTGAGAATGAAAGATGATGGAAGCATACATGACTTTCATATGAGTATTCTGGAAATTGCCAATGCTTCAAGTGTTCTTGGTGAAAAAATGTCTGAAGAAAAACTTGTAAGAAAGATCCTCAAATCTCTTCCAAAGAGATTTGACATGACAGTAACTGCTATAGAAGAAGCTCAAGACATTTGTAAAATGAGGGTTGATGAACTCATTGGGTCCCTTCTAACATTTGAAGTGGTAATAGGTGACAAAACTGACAAGAAAAAGAGAATAGCCATTGTCTCAAATTCTGGAGGAAGAGAAGATGAATCTGATGAGGATATAAATCTCGCAAATACCATAGTTATGTCGGGAAGACAATTCAACAAGATTGTGAAAAGAATGGATACAAGACCTAATCCTAAGAACATCTCTCTTGACATTGATAAGTCACATGATGCAGAAAGAAGAACTGGGACTGAAGAAAAGACTATGAACAGCAAAAGGATAAAGTGTCATGGGCGTGAAGGCTTTGGTCACATCAGATCTGAATGCCCAACCTACCTCAAGAAACATAAGAAATGTCTAGCTGTTTCATGGACAGATAAAGACTCTAATAGTGATTTTGAAGAAGAATCTGCCAAACATATAACTGCCTTAACTGAAAGATATGAATCTGATGGAGATTCCAATGAAGATGAACTAACCTTCGAAGAACTGATAGCATCCTACAAAGATATGTGCCTCATAAGTGAAGAAGTCTGCTAGCAAGGTGAAAAACAGAAGAAACACATCATCAAGCTAAAGACTGAAAGGGAAGAACACCTAGCAATTATCAAGGATTTGAGAAATGAAATTGCTCAACTAACTTCTCAACTTGACCAAGTAGGAAAATTTGTTAGAATGATGAACAGTGGTACCAAAACCTTGGAAGAGATTCTTCTATCTGGCAAAAGATCAGGAGACAAGGCTGGGTTAGGATTCCATGAAGAAATCAACTCTGCCTCACTCTACAAACCTTCTGGACTAAAGCAACTGATGTTCCAACAGATGTCTCAACATCACAATAGTAAACAAACCAGTCAACTAAAGAAGTTTCAAAGATTGAGATGTCATCACTGTGGTCGCTTTGGTCATATAAAGAAATTTTGTTTCAAACTGCATGGATATCCAAACTCTACAACTCAGAGAAAACTTAACCACAAGAATTGGATTCCCAAAGGGTTTGCCACTAAACAATGGGTACCTAAAACTGGTCTTACTTGCCTCGTTGCTCACATGTTCCTAAAGGTTTCTGCAAGGAATATTGGTACTTCGATAGTGGGTGCTCAAGACACATGATTGGAATTGAAAACCTGCTGGTTAACATTAAACCTCACTCAACCAACTATGTTACCTTTGGAGATGGGGCTAAAGGTGAAATTAAAGGAGTTGGTAAGCTAAACTACTCAGGAATACCTGACCTGGAAAATGTTCTGTTAGTCAAAGGGTTAACTGTAAATCTGATCAGCATTAGTCAACTATGTGATCAAGGCCTAAGTGTTAACTTCACCAAACTTAAGTGTTTGGTTACCAATGATAAAGGATAACTAATCATGAAAGAAGTCAGATCCAAGGATAATTGTTATCTATGGGCCTCTCAGGACTTGAAGTATGTCATTGCCAAAGAAGATGAAGTTAGACTATGACACCAGAAACTTGGACATTTGCATCTGAAAGGAATGAAGAAGATCATATCTATGGAAGCTGTCAGAGGTATGCCTAAGCTAAAAATTGAAGAAGAAAAACTCTGTAGGGTGAATGCCAAATAGGGAAACAAACAAGGATGACTCATCAAAACATCCAACATCTCACCACTTCTAAGGTTCTGGAACTTCTTCACATGGACTTAATGGGACCTATGCAGCTAGAAAGTCTGGGTGGAAAGAAGTATGCTTATGTGGTTACGGTTGACTTTTCAAGATACACCTGGGTGAAGTTTATAAGAGAAAAATCTAAAGCATTTGATGTTTTTCATGAACTGTATCAGAAACTTCAAAGAGAAAAAGAAAGTAAAATTTTCAGAATAAGATGTGATCATGGGAAGGAATTTGAAAACCAAAAGTTTGTTGAATTTTGCTTCACTGAAGGAATTAACCAAGAATTCTCTTCTCCTATTACCCCTCAATAAAATGGAGTTGTGGAAAGAAATAATAGAACCATCCAAGAATCAGCTAGAGCAATGATTCATGCTAAGAAACTACCTTATCATTTCTGGGCCGAGGCCATGAACACTACCTGCTATGTTCATAATAGAGTAACCCTAAGAACATGAACAATGACCACTCTGTATGAAATTTGGAAAGGAAGAAAACCTACTGTTAAATACTTTCACGTGTTTGGTAGCAAGTGATACATTCTCTTTGATCGTGACCATAGAAGAAAGATGGATACTAAGAGTGATGAAGGGATATTCTTGGGATATTCTACCAACAACAGAGCCTATAAAGTATTTAACTACAAGACCAATACAATGATGGAATCTATCAATGTTGTGATAGATGACATGCATAAGGAAACTGATGTCCCAGAAGATGTTGGAACATCATTTGATATCGCAGCTGAATCTGAAGACAACAACAATGACTCTAATCCCACCATCACTGAGGCTGAACCTATTAATAAAGGACCTTCCATCAGAATTCACAAAGACCATCCTATTGATCTTATCCTATGTGATCCAAACAAAGGGGTAACCATTAGATCTAGAGAAATTGTCTCAAGCTCTTGCTTTGTGTCAAAGATTGAACCTAATAACATCAAGGAAGCTCTAACTGATGAATTCTGGATAAATTCCATGCAAGAGGAATTGGGGAAATTCAAGAGGAATGAAGTTTGGGATCTTGTGCCAAGGCCTGAAGGAACAAATGTGATTGGAACCAAATGGGTCTACAAGAATAAAACTGATGAAAATGGAGTGGTCACCAGGAACAAAGCCAGATTGGTTGCTCAAGGATATACTCAGATTGAAGGGATTGACTTTGATGAAACCCTTGCACCTGTAGCTAGACTTGAATCCATCAAACTCCTTCTGGGAGTTGCTTGCATTCTGAAAATCAAGCTGCTTCAAATGGATGTCAAAAGTGCCTTCTTAAATGGTTATCTAAGTGAAGAAGTCTATGTGGAATAGCCTAAAGGATTTATTGATCCAACCTTTCCTAATCATGTCTTCAAGTTGAAAAAGGCCATGTATGGCTTAAAGCAAGCCCCTGGAGCTTGGTATGAAAGACTAACAGAGTTTCTTGTTGAGAATGGTTACAAAAAAGGTAGCATATATAAGACACTTTTTATCAAAGAAAGAGAGGGAAAACTCATGATTGCCCAAATCTATGTGGATGACATTGTCTTTGGTGAGATGTCAGAAGAGATGGTTCAACATTTTGTGTAGCAAATGCAATCTGAATTTGAAATGAGCCTTGTTGGTGAATTAACATACTTTCTTGGTCTTCAAGTTAAACAAATGGAATAATCCATATTTTTATCTCAAAGTAAGTATGCCAAGAACATTGTTAAGAAGTTTGGAATGGAAAATGCAAGCCACAAAATAACTCCTGCACCAACCCATCTAAAACTGTCCAAAGATGAAAAAGGAGTCAATGTGGATCAAAGTCTGTACAGAAGCATGATAGGGAGCTTGTTATATCTTACAACAAGCAGACCAGACATTGCCTTTGTTGTTGGAGTTTGTGCCAGATATCAAGTTGAATCCAAGATGAGCCACATCAATCAAGTCAAAAGAATTCTTAAGTATATCAATGGGACAAGTGAGTATGGGATGTTGTACACTCATGGATCTGGATGTGTGCTAACTGGATATTGTGAGGCTAATTGGGTTGGAAGTGCTGATGATAGGAAGAGCACCTCTGGAGGCTGCTTCTTCTTGAGAAACAACCTCATCTCATGGTTTAGCAAGAAACAGAACTGTGTGTCCTTGTCTACTGCAAAAGCAGAATACATAGCTGCTGGAAGTATCTGTTCCCAACTTGTATGGATGAAGCAGATGCTTATAGAATATAATGTCACACAAGATGTCATGACATTATACTGTGACAATCTGAGTGCTATAAATATCTCCAAGAATCCTATTCAACATAGCAGAACTAAGCATATTGATATTAGACACCATTTCATTAGGGAGCTAGTTGAGAAAAAAATCGTCACTCTTGAGCATGTCACTATAGCAAATCAACTGGCTGACATCTTTACCAAAGCCTTGGATGCTAATCAATTCGAGATTTTGAGAGGAAAACTAGGTATTTGTATTTATGAGGACCTATAGCAATTACTGTTAAGAGGGATTTTTGAGTTTAAAAGAAGTGCTTCTAGAATAAAGATGTTTCAACATCCCTCTTTAATGTATAACACGCCCTTGACTACTAAAGCTCTTTATTCCATACAAACTTTTCTCTCTAACTGCACCAACTATTCCCACACCTTCTCTACTTTTCAAAATACCTCTCACACTCTGAACTTTGCGACTTATCTCCATCCTTCTCTAAACTTTACTTCTCTCAACATCAAGATGTCTCTCAAACGTGATGCTTCCCAAACTAATGCTCCTGAGGCAACACCCCCGCATGCAAACAAGTGTCAACAACCTTCCAAAGGTAAAACTTATGATTCCTCTAATGACTACATCACTAAAATGAAAAACAAGGAAGGTTCTGCTTATGTGGACAGATCCATTAGGGAACTTGTCACTAAGATTCTCCAGAAAGGGCGTATTGTGCATGGTATTTCCACTCCTCTTGCCCGCATAGATCCATCCCCTAGCTCTGATAATGCTAGTGGAAAAGATAGTGAGGTTGTGTTAGGGGAAGAATCTAAAGATGGTGAAGAAGATGTCTCAACTGATGTCGAAGAGGTTGCCTCCAGTTCTGCTTCTGAGGATGAGGATTAAGTTGTCTGCTTTGGTGGTTTGCTGTTTTGCCTTGGGATGATGGTTTGCTGGTTTTTTTTTTGGTTTTTGGCTGGGCTGCTGGTTTGTTGTCTGCCTTGGCAGAATGGACTGTTTTTATTACTCTTCATGAGTTTTCTTTGGGTTGTAATATTGGGGCTTCCATACCCTTAACATATTTGTTTCTGACTGTTATGATCAATGTTAATCCATTAGTTTCTGATCTTAAATTTGTGGCTAAAAAGGGGGAGAAGTTTGGTTGAATGGTTGTATTCTATATACAACTTGGTGTTTGGTGTATGTCCCTAACAGGTGTAGCTGGTTAGATGCTTGAAGTTGGTGGTTGGGTTGTTGCTCTGATTATATACCTTGTTGTATACCTTGGTTTGGCTGGTTGGGCTAACTGTGCTGGTATGTTTAGCAGGTGTGAAGATGGTGGTTGCTGCTCTGATGTGGTTGATAGGGGGCTGATCATGTTAGATATGTGTTTGTTCTTCCCTAGGGACTATTGTGTTCTACAGATCAGATTGTTGATTGCTGTAGTAACTTAGTTAATTGTATGCCAGTGTGTTTGGGATTGTGCTTTGTAGGTTGTTGAAGGGTGATAGGCTGATGAGGTTGTGGGCTGCTTTGATTTTCTTGGGCTGATTGATATTGTGTGTTTTACATCTGTTGAGGGGTAGTTTTATTTTTACTATGGTTTTTTCTGCTATGTTGTACTCTTTAATGTTGTTTTCTCTTGTGATTTGTTTTATCCAAAATTTTCCAAAGGGGGAGTTTGTTAGTTCTTGATTGGCAGGAATTTTGGTAAAACTAGAAGTAATCACAACATGTCCTACAGGATGTGGTGACATCTTTATGTTAGGAACAACAGGTTACTTTGTGTTTTGTATCTGGTAGTTTCTCTATGATGTCAAACAAGATGTCTTGACATTCATGGACTAAGCATTCTGTATGAATGATTATGTGAGCATATCTTTTTGTGCAAGCTGGCTGCAACTGTCTGATGTGGAAACAGTGTGTTTCTAGTATGTTAGTGCAGGCGTTTCTAAATGCACTTTTTGTGGATCAGATTGGATTTGATTTGGATTTAATATCAGGAGATCATTTGCATATTTGAATATTAATATGATTAGATTTGATTAGCCAAATCAAATCTGATTGATTGCTGTTGTTTATAAAGATTGATGCTGTTACTTTTGGAATAGCCCAAGCCCATCATGCACTACTACTTATAGAGGCTGAAACCCTAGCTTGAAGATTAGAGAAGCAAGGATTAAAATGTGTGTGCATCTGTTTAAGTTTAGGCTTCATGTGTGTTAGTTTTGTGAGTCATTCACCCATTGTTTAATGTGTGAATTGGACTAAGTTGTTATTTGTAAATTGTTAATTGTTCACTCAAAGCTTTTAAGCAAGAGTGTGTGCTACTTGATCAAAGCATGTAAGCAAGATCAAGTTGTGGCTTTGAAGAGTGTCTTCTAAAGTCTTCTTTGTGTACTGAAAGTTTATCACTGCTATGATTGAGGGGGGTGAGAGGTGTCTCTTGTCAAGTGGGTTCTAGACAGAAATTGCATTGGGTAGAGATTAAGTGAGAGGTTGTAAACTGGGAGTTTAGCTCTAAATTAATTCTACTGATAGTGAATTTCCTCCCTGGCTTGGTAGCCCCCAGATGTAGGTGTGTTTCACCGAACTGGGTTAACAATTACTGTGTCACTTTTAATGGTTATTTGTTTAGTTGTTTTCTTTGTTCTTGACAGACACGTATTTGTGTCGTGAACATCTCCTTCGATATCTAATATCTAATACCAAATTTTCAAGTGGCAAGTGATGTTCCATAATGTTGGTATCCAACCCTGGCATGTCTTGGTAGGACCAAACAAAGACATCTAGAAATTGTTTTAGCAGCTATGTCAGGCCTTCTTTGAAAGTTAGATTGAGTAGTGCTCCAATTTTAACTTCTTTTCTTTCCTTTTTTGAAGCCGAATTGACCGTTTCCAATAGTTCTTTGTAAGGTTGAATTGACTCTTCCTCATGTTTGAGTAGTCGAGAGATCTCATCTGGAATTTCTTCGTCCTCTTCTTTTCCGACTTCGAATACCAGGAACTTAAAGTTGGGAGAAGGCATTGGATCATACGTTTCAATGGGGTTTACAACATATAATTTGCATAACGTGATGATTCATTTTTAGAAAAGACAAAGAGAATGCAAAAGTGTGTGCAGTGGTATTTTGAAAAATGCTTATTTTTATTTTGGGTTTTTTTAGAATTACCATTTTATGAGAAAGCAAAAAGTGAAAATAGCAATAAATGAAAAAATTCAGAATCACATTCTTATTTATGATTTACTGATTCTTGAAACACAAACCATATAAAAAAAACACTTTCGCTCTAGGCGAAGCGAAGGGGGAAATTTACAGAAAAGCAAGCCTTTTTAAAACATCATTTTCACATGGGCAAAGTGAAAGGTCAAAACAGAGACGAGGCAATTACTTTAATTTATGAACGATATTTGGGACATCAACCGCGACCCAATTGCGAAGAACTCCTCTATGGATCACAAAGTCCGGTATTTTTCTCCTAGGATCGTCTTTAGTAGTGACACTAATTTCTAGTGGAGTTGAATCACTGGAGTCTTCTTCCCATGCAGATTTATCATAAGAGGACTCTTCTATTGTATCTTCAACATTATTTTCATTTTCAAGGGAATCTTCCCCATCCAGTAGGCTGGATGTCTTCAAATCTGATACGGGAGCTTTCAGGTGCAGTGTACTTTACTAGAAAGTCGTATTTACCACTTGGTTATCCTAAAGTATCCCAAGTCTATGAAGGGATACATGAATCATCTTCTTCGATGACATTGACTTCAGGAAACGCAAAGTTGATGAACTCTTGTCCAGCGATTCTTGCAACTTCATCAACATGATGTTTGACATTTTCAAAATTTTCTGGGTAAGGATTCCATGATTCGACAGATATGCATTCTCTGGCTGACTCTTATACTCTGGATTTTCCATGTAAGGTTCCCAAATGGGTAAATCATTTATGGGATCAAATGAGTTGTAATCGAATTTGTCCTTCATCAGAGTATCTTCTTCCAATGTGTCGGGAGGAGCACGACATTCTTCAGGATCACAATCTCCGTAGACTATCCTGACATCTGATATTGGTATATATCTGGGACTTTGCTTTGGAGAGTAAAATGGCATGTATGTTTCTTCCTGAGATATATATCCTTCATCGTTGAAATAGGATTTCCATTCTTCATATGTATCAGAGGGATCATTTTCCTCAATATGGTGGACTTCTTGAGATATTGGGTGGAGGAAGCCTCCACTATGGAAGAAATCTTGAATAGGTCGAGTGCCTTCATTATTCTCTGTAACCTTGGTAAGTGCTGGAGAAAAACTTAGACCTTTTCTTATCTTGTTATCAATAGGAATCACAACTTGCCTCCACCCTTTTATATTACGGCTTCTTAATACTTGGAGAGCATCTTTGTATGAGGAAATCAACGTTCCTTCTTTTTGGTGATTCTCATTTCTCATAGAAAGTGCTTAAAATTGAGTTCCAATGATCTCCTTTGGTTCTAAATATGAGAATGATGATAGGTTGCTCACGATTAGAGCTCGTTCTCCGTATACTGTGATCAACTTGTCGTGTTGAAGTGAAGTGTTGAAGTGACAAACTTCATCTTTTTGTGAAGTGTTGAAGTGACTGCTCCTGCTTTATGCATTCAAGGTCGTCCCAATAAACAGTTGTATGCCGCTTGGATATCCATGAGTTGAAAGGTGACTACGAAAGTGTAGGGACTAACGGATATGGAAAGGTCGACTTCGCTAATAATTGTCTTCCTGGATCTGTCAAAAGCTTTGACTATGATCTCACTGCCTCTCGTGGGGGCGCCTTGAAAAGATAATTGTGCCAGAGTTAATTTTGGAATAACATTCAAGGTTGAACCTGTGTCTATGAGTATGCTGGCTAAAGCATCGTCTTGGTAATTGAATGTGATATTGAGTGCCATGTTATGATTCTTCCCTTCCTCTGGAAGTTCTTCAGCACTAAAACCCAAATTGTTGCAGGAAGTGATGTTGGAAATAATGTTGTCAAACTGACCTACTATCACATCTTGTTCTACAAAGGCTTGTTCCAAGACTTTCTATAGGGCTTCTCTGTGGGCTTCTGAATTGAGCAGGAGCGATAAAATAGATATCCGAGAAGGAGTTTGTAATAGTTGATCCACAATGTTGTATTCAATTTTCTGGATGAGTTTTAACATTTCATCGTTATTTTTCATAGGCTTCATGTTGCTGGATTGAACAATTTGTTGATTAGGAACATCATTTCGAGGTTCCTCTTCTTTTTCCGTTTCTCCAACTCCTCTATTGAAGATTCGACCACTTCGGGTGACTCGACTAATATTAGTAATATTGACAACGGATGAAAGTGGAACTTCTTTTCCATCTTCTATTATGGTTGCACCATATTTGTACAAAATATCTTTCTCTGATTCGTACGGAACTGGGCCTGGCAAGTAGATGACCAAAATGGTTATCTGGGTCTTTCGAATGTCATTAGTAACCTCAATTGGTTTTAGCTTAGGAATATTGGAAATTTTCCCACTATCGAACAGGATTTCCAAGCACTTTGGCTCTTTGAGCATAGGAATTACGGTGAAAACATCCTTGTTAATTCTGTAATTAATAGGCTCTCTTTCATTGATAATTGTGATGGTTGTTTTATCCAATAGTTCTTGAATCGCATTCTGCATAAGGAGGCAACCATGTCAGCTTCTGCGACATTTTCTACAAGCCGAATGATCGTGGTGATTTGGACCAAAATAATCAAGTTCGCACAGGCACTTGTGAAATTTGACCAATAACGTTTTAATGTTTTAATGTCATAAACTACATATTTCCCGGGGAAATCATGCACCATGTTGATTGAGTGAGAATTCAGGCATATTTGGGTTTCCATTTGGTGCACTTGATTCTGGAGAGTTGCTCGAATGAGGTAGCATTATTGGCTGTTTTCTGAGCATACTCGGCAACATTCATAATTGTGAGGTGGTATACGGCAGTACCCACTCTGTATGTATCACAACTGCGAATAAAAAAGGGTCGGCAAACAAACAGAAGAGTCGCCACCGAACGTTATTTATCCCAAAGAGAGGGAAAGGAAATGATCAAAGAAAACCTAAAAGAAAGGGAAAGACAAGGTCATCACAACCAAATCTTGGGTTCGGGAGTCGGTTACGCAAGCGGAAGGTATGAGCACCTCTCACGTCCGTTGTACTCAATGGGATCCACACTTGTTGTCTAATCTATGGGTGAAAACTATCTAAAAGCTATTGCTAACGGGGTGAACAGAAAGAACAGACTCGATAGGACATCGCCGCCCTATGCCTACGTATTCCCTCGTGCAATGGGAAAGTCAGAGTCAACGTAGTTCGGAAAACTACGGGTGATGGGGGGAGGTTTCTCGCCAAGACATCGTCTTCTTGTGCCTACGTATCCTCATCTGGTATGAGAAATCAGAGTAAACGTAGTTCGGGAAACTAAACCGCTGTTTTTATGAGTAATGTAAAATCTCCGTTCTAGCGGTTAGGGATGATGCCTGTTTGCGGTAGAACAGAAACGTAACATACTCTTTCTGAAAATGAGCTTTAAAAACAATCCTGAAGGATGAAGAAGTTTGATTTTGGTTTGTGTTCTTTAGAAGAAGTGAATTGAGTTAGTTTGAAACTCATGTCGCACTAAAGATTATGACATAAGGGCGAATGTGTTGCATATCGCCCAAAGGGCATACGCTAAACACTCTAGATAATGTGAAGAGAGACCTCCCCACTTATCATTCCTTATGTACTTAAAGATCATAGCGTAAAACACTTGTTATCCTTTATTAGGTGTCTTGAAAGAGTTTTAAGATGAGAAGAGAAGACACAAGGACATTAAAGGGAACTAAGAAACCCTAATGTTATCATGCAAAATGGTCCTAAAGTTAGGATAGAATGGAACTACCTAATGTTATCATGCAAAAGATTGAAAGCCTAATGTCTCTCCTACTCCCATATTAAACATAGGGACTAGGAATTCTAAGGGATCATGTGAACAAGCACAAGTAAACACAATTCATAATCAATCACAGATGAAAATGAAAGAATGACTTAAACAAGTCAATGCAATATGGAGAGAAATATGTAAAAACAAACAAGATATGCCATCATGAAGCACACACAAGGACAAAACACAAGTCAACAAAAGGGAAGACTTAAACAAGTCAAGATAGATGAGAGGAAATGAGAGAAGCAAGCTCCTACAATCAAATACCATCAATCATCAAAAGAAGAAAGGTGCTAAACAAAGAAGCACAATTAAAGAAGTGAGGGGAGAGGTAGAGTGGGGCAGCAACCACATCATGAACATCTCAATCCCTCATTCACTCATGATCAAGTAAAGAAAAACACTTAAGAAACTCAAGAGAAGTGCAAGTGTTCATAAACAACCTCAAAGTGAGACAAACATCACCAAAGCATCATGAACAGGTGCATAACCATCAAGGTCAGAAGTGAACTCAAGTGAGGATCAACAAATTCAAAATCAAGTTATCAAGCAAACACAAGAATGATCACACTCAAGTTGAATGACCAAGAAGAGCAATTTGCCAAATATGGTTGTTGGGTGGTGTTTAATGCTATCTAAGTCTCAAGAAGAGCATTTGCGGGTTGTGTTGCATGTTTTGAAAGAAAAGAAATTGTATGCCATGTTGTTGAAGTGTGAATTTTGGTTATCGGAAGTGAGCTTTCTTGGGCATGTTATTTCAGGTAATGGTATTAGTGTTGATCCGTCTAAGATTGATGCGGTAATGCATGGGGAGGCTCCTAAGTCAGTTACGGAAATTCAAAGCTTTTTGGGCTTGGCCGGTTATTATCGGAGGTTTATTGAAGGATTTTCGAAGTTGGCATTTCCATTGACTCGGTTGACTTGTAAGGGAAAGGCTTTTGTTTGGGATATTGATTGTGAGAAGAGTTTCCTTGAGCTAAAGAGAAGGTTAACAACGGCGCCGGTTTTGATTTTGCCAAATCCGACAGAACCTTTTGTGGTATATTGTGATGCTTCTTTGACTGGTTTAGGTGGTGTTTTGATGCAAGATGGAAAAGTTGTGGCTTATGCTTCGAGACAATTGAGAGTGCATGAGAAGAACTATCCTACGCATGATTTGGAATTAACGGCTGTGGTCTTTGTTTTGAAAATTTAGAGGCATTATCTTTATGGTGCAAGATTTGAAGTTTGTAGTGATCACAAGAGTTTGAAGTATTTATTTGATCAGAAGGAATTGAACATGAGGCAAAGAAGATGGTTAGAGTTTTTGAAGGATTACGATTTTGGTTTGAATTACCATCCGGGTAAAGCAAATATGGTGGCCGATGCTTTGAGTCGGAAGTTGGTACATATGTCAACATTGATGGTAATAGAATGGGAACTTTTGGAGAATTTTTGAGATTTGAGTTTGGTTTGTGAAGTGACGCCGAGTAGTGTGAAACTTGGTATGTTGCATGTTACGAATGACTTTCTTGCTACCGTATGTGAAAAGAAAAAGATGGATTTGAAGTTTGTTGATTTGATGATGAATGAGGATGAAGACTTCAAGGTTGATGAATCGGGAGTTTTGAGATTTCGTGGTCGTATTTGTATTCCCGATGATGCAGAGTTGAAAAAGGTGATATTGGAAGAAGGACATCGGAGTAACTTAAGTATTCATCCAGGAGCGAACAAGATGTACCAAGACTTGAAGAAGATCTTTTGGTGGTCTGGATTGAAGAGAGATGTGGCTCAGTTTGTGTATTCGTGTTTGACTTGTCAGAAGTCTAAGGTGGAACATCAGAAGCCTAGTGGTTTGATGCAACCGTTGGATATTCCGGAATGGAAATGGGATAGTATATTGATGGATTTTGTTACAGGATTACCAAATACGCAGAGAGGTCACAATGCTATTTGGGTGATTGTTGATAGGCTCACTAAATCTGCTCACTTTATTTCGATTGATATTAGTTACCCTTTGGAGAAGCTAGCCAAGATTTATGTTGGTGTGATTGTGAAATTGCATGGAGTTCCCAAGAGTATTATATCGGATAGAGATCCAAGGTTTATTTCGAGATTTTGGGAAAGTTTGCAAAAGGCTTTGGGTTCTAAGTTGAGATTGAGTTCGGCTTATCATCCGCAGACGGATGGTCAAACCGAGAGGACGATTCAATCGTTGGAGGATTTGTTGCGTGCTTGTGTTCTTGAGCAAGGTGGTATTTGGGATAGTTATTTGGCATTGATTAAGTTCACTTACAACAATAGTTTTCATTCGAGTATTGGTATGGCACCATTTGAGACTTTGTATGGTCGGAGATGTCGAATGCCCTTGTGTTGGCATGAAACCGGAGAGAGATCGGTAGTTGGACCGGAGATGGTACAACGAACGACGGAGAAGGTGAAGTTTATTCGAGAGAAGATGAGAGCTTCTCAGAGTAGACAAAAGAGTTATCATGACAAGAGAAGAAAAGATCTTGAGTTTCAAGAAGGCGACCATGTGTTTTTGAGAGTTACACCGGTTACGGGTTCGGGTCGTACTTTGAAGTCGAAGAAGTTGACTTCTCGTTTCATTGGTCTGTATCAGATTATTGCACGAGTGGGCGTTGTGGCTTATCGTGTGGCGTTGCCTCCGAATCTTTCGAATTTGCATGATGTGTTCCATGTTTCGCAACTTCGGAAGTATATTCCGGATCCGTCACATGTGATTCCTATGGACGAGGTTGAGGTAAGGGATAACCTCACGATTGAAGTTTTACTAGTTAGGATTTTGGATCGTGAAGTTAAGAAGCTAAGAGGCAAGGATATTGCGCTTGTGAAAGTAGCATGGGGAGGTGATGCGGAAGGCAATATGACTTGGGAATTGGAGAGTAAGATGCGTGAGTCGCATCTAGAGCTGTTTGGATCAGGTAATATTTTCGAGGACGAAAATTTCTAAAGTGGGGGAGAGTTGTAAGGCCCCGACTCTGAATTCCCATTTTAATTGAGTCCTTTTTGATTTAATTGGATGATTATTATTTTTGATGTGGAAATTATGTGAAAATATGTTATGTTTGCATATTGTGTTATTTTTGCCGATTTTGAGAGTATCGGGTAAAAATAGGTTGGAGGGTATTTTGGGCATTAGTAATAATGTTAAGTTGGAATATTTTGTGAGAATTAATTTGGTAAGTGTTTGGAAAGAATTGGAGAGGAAAGAAAATAGAATATGAGATAAGGGAGAAAAAGAGAAAGATAGAAACATTAGGAAGAAAAACAAGAGAAGGAAAGAGGAGAAGGGAAAGAAAAGAGAAAAGAGGAAAACCTAGAATCATCAAGATCAACCTTAGCTTGCGATTAATCAGGTAAGGGTGAGAAGTTTTATCATCTTAATAATGTATATGATCATGTATGTGCTAGATTGTATTTGTTTGGCAGTTTTCTACACTCTCCATTTCTAGGTCGAAGTTGGATTAATCGATAGAAATCATTGTTTAACGGTTAGAATCGTGATTAGATGATGTAGATTAGTCGATATATGTTAGACTAAGGCTACTGGAAGCAAGTTGGGATTTATCGGGCGATTTCATCGGGTGTTTGAGTTCTGGACAGTTTGGAAAGTGCAGATCGCAGACGCTCGCTAGCAGCTCGCTAGGCGAGCAGGTCGCGAGCACTCGCTAGCAGCTCCCTAGGCGAGTGCGTGGCGAATGGTCCCATACTTGGGATAGAATGGTTTTGATCTCCTACACTGGCAGCGAAGGGGGTAGCGAATGGCTCGCTGGAGGTTCGTCGTGGCGAACGAGGTAGTGAATGAAGTATGTAGCTTCTGTTTTTGCTCGCTAGCAGTTCGCTAGGCGAGCATGTAGCGAACGCTCGCTAGCAGCTCACTAGGCGAGCGTGTAGCGAATGCAGCAGGATAATTTTTCCTGTTTGTTTCATGTTGTATTGTTTGAGGTATCGGTTGCGATCGACCTTGTCTTGCATGAGTAGCTCGTATGCTGGTTTGTGATGTGTTGTGAGTAGCCGTATGGCATGAATCCTAGATTATGAATTGTGGCCGTTTGGGCAAATATGTGCATTGTTTGAATTAACTAAAAATACATGATAATTGAGATGAATGGCTAATATATCACGTAATATACATTGCGATGTATGATAATTGTATGGAATTAGATGAGGTGAAGATGCATGAAAACATTATAGATGTGTATGCATTTCAAGAAGTGTATGGAGTCATTTTTGCATGTGAAGCATTATGGTATACATTCTTGTGCTGATTGATTCCATGGAGAATCTGCTGACGATTGTGTGCCTAAGTGAGATTTGAGCAATCGGATTGTGTGCCCAGGTGGGGTGTGAGCAATAGGTGGACCTTGTATGCCCATGTGGGGTGTGAGCGATGGTTATATTTGGTTCTTCAATCGAACCTGCTGAAATGAGTCGGTACCGCATTTGCATCTGCATAGAGTCGTGCGTCGGTCTCTATGAGTTGCATGTTGGCATCTTTATGTGATGTATGGCGAAACAAACATGAATGTAGATGTTTATGTGAATTAGCGATGAAATAAGCATGTTGTGTATGTTTATTTTGGATTGATGTGAATGGTGATGATTGGCATGAATGAAATGCTTAAAGGTACATGTATGTGTGAATATATATGTATATGTGTGTGCGTTTCTGCATTGATATAAACGTTGATGATGCATAGTGTGTATGCTTGGTATTCTATTTGTATATAGATGTTGTTATATACATTGCGATGTATGGTGTAGTGAGATGGTTTGCGGTGAGAACGCGAAAGATGTTTATTGGATGTTATATGCATACATATATGTTTATATGCATTAATTATTATGATATCGTTTCTCACCCTTCTGTTGTGTTATAATGCTCTATGAGGCATTGCAGATTAGATTGCTGGAGGTATTTTGTGAAGTGTGGCTTCATCCTTTTTGGTTGGTCGGCTCTGATATGTAGCACCGGGTAGATAGGGATTATTTTGATTCTTTTGTGATACATCTGTGTATGTATCTGCTGATGATTTGTTGTTGTAGACATGGATGATGTTGTGAATCAAATTGAATGATGTTTATGTAAATGAATACATGTTTTGGAGATTATACAATGTTTAGATGTTTTCACTTTTATTCTAAATGTTGTGATGTGGGTGTTTACCTCGATATTGCATATCTGTATATATGAGCAGGCGTTGAATGTGTTGATTTATTGTATAATGTGATATGCCCCTTTTATGCCATGTTATAAATATACTCTGATGAAATTTTAAATACGTGCCTAAATGATTATTTGTATTATTTGGAGGTTATAGAAAGGGGGTGTTACAGCTGATGCCTTTCTCATTTGTAGAGCCTTTGTACCCTCTCATGAGTAAGGAACCTACCACCATGGATATCCAGAGGTACAACTAGTTGTGGTCTGAAAAAGAAGAGCTTCGGAAGACTAATGAAGAATTAGAGAAAGAGATCATCCAACTCCAGAGTGAGAAGATTGAAGTTGTGCACTCTTTCAAGAGGCAGACCGAGATTGTGAACCGGTTGGGTACAGATTTGACCAAGGAGACTCATTCCCGTGAACGTTTGGGATTAGATCTGAAAGCCGCCAGTGATGTTTTCGTTTCTAAGAAGAAGGACTTGGATAGGGCTTATCTGGAGATTTCCAAGTTCAATGATCAGTGGAATGCTACTCTTTCCAACAACAAGGAGCGCGAGGATAACTTGAAGCAGCAGATTGCTAGACTGAAGACCCAACTCAGAGTGAAGGATGAGAGGATTGCAGACGAAGCTTCACTCAGGCGTGACGGTGATTACAGATTGAATGAAGCTTTGGCAACTTTGGAGGATTACAAGCTAAGGGCTAATTCGAAGAGGTGCAAGCTAGAGGAAGTCTTTAGTGAGGGAGCCTGGGAAGACTATGCTGAGGGTTTACAGACCACTATCAGACAGAGAGAGGCGCTCATTCAGGGGTTACTCGTCAGACCAGATCATCCTGAGACACATGAGCTATTGGAGGAGTTTCGTGCTTGTTGCCATACTTGATGTCTTTCATTCCCTTTGTAGCTTGTTGCTTATGCTTGTATTGACCATCACCAGACCTGTTGGCTGAGGTCACATTCTTTGTACTCAGTTGTATGCTTGCGCTTTTCCTGTGGGCCTTTTCTTGTATGTATGAGGTGTTTGGCTCTGTGTTTGGCTATGGGTCTTCCAATGTCTTAATGTTCGCACATGAACTAGAATCGGGGGGAAATTTCCCTGATGCATATACACATGTCTGCATTTGGCATAGCATGTTTGCATGGCAGGTGCAGCGGAACCATTGATCTTATTCATGTTGGTCCGTTAGTTTCAGGATACACAATCAGACAGTTCACCATTACGCCACTAGAGGTAATCAACGCAGAGTCATGGAACAAGTGCAAGCTGAGATGCAGGAAATGAGGGACAGGATGGCTCAGTTTATGGAGCTGATGCAGGGTATGGCACATGGCCAGGAACAACTGAGGACTCTGGTCCAGCCATTGATTGCTCGTGTTGACAATAATGGTGTGCTTCATGGGGCAGTTGTTGCTAATCCTCCTCGTGGTGATGGTACGCCACATGCTCATGCTATTTCTACAACAGTTATCCCTCCAGGAGGAGGCAACGTAGGTGGAATCCCTGAAGTGGTGTGTGCTATGCATGGCAACAATGTTCCTCAATGGGATGAGGACCAGCAGGAAGACGCATTTTCTATGCGAGATATCGGTGCTGAACTACCATCTAAGGCTGATAAAAGGTTTAGGATGATTGAAGAAAAGATGAGATCTTTTGAAAATCAGAATTCCATGGGGCTAGACATGTCCAATCTGGGGCTGATCCCAGATCTGAAAGTTCTGCTGATGTTCAAAGTTCCTGACTTTGACAAGTATAAGGGAACTACTTTCCCGAGGTTTCATTTGTGTTCTTATTACCGCAAGATGTCTGCTTAATCGGATGACGAAAAATTGCTCATGCACTTTTTTCAAGACAACTTATCTGGACCCTAACCTGAGTGGTATATGGGATTGGAGCCTGTTAATATCCGCAGTTGGAGAGACTTAGCTGAAGCCTTCGTGAAACACTATCAGTATAATAGTGACCTTGCTCCTAACAGGGTCCAACTTCAGAATTTGTCTCAAAAGACCGGTGAATGCTTTAGGGAATACGCCCAGAGCTGGTGCGAACTTGCAGCAAGAGTGCAGCCTCCGATGGTGGAGCCTGAATTGATTGATATGTTCTTCGCTACTTTTCCTGGTGTCTATTATGAGAAGCTTATCAGTAGCATTTCCGGTAGCTTTTCCGATTTGATCATCACTGGGGAGAGGGTAGAGAATGGTATAAAGTTGGGAAAGATCCAATCTGGTGAAGTGTCCTCATCTAGTGGAGGAGGTAAAAAGGTGTTTGGTAATAAGAAGCGTAAAAGCGAGAGTAATTCAGTGTTTAGTTCTCGAAGGAATAGATATCAACGCCAACAAAATCGTCAACAGCAGCAGCAGGTTGCTAGTATCACAATTGCAGTCGTTCCTCAACAGCAACAACAACAGCAACAACCGCAACAACAGAATCAATAGGGTTATAGAAGATTTCAGGATCAAGGCCGTGTGAATAGACAATTTGACGTGCCTCCAATGTCGTACTCTCAATTGCTTCAACATCTATTACAGTTACAATTATTACATAAGAGAACCATGGCTCCTCTGACAGGACCACCACCTCCCGGTTATGATGCATGCTCGTTGTGAGTTCCATTCCGGGGCACCTGGGCACAACATTGATGTAAGTGCTCTTGATTGGATGCATTTTGTGGCAAAACATTAGTGTATGTATGTATGTCATGGATGGTGTTATTACATACATAATGTGGATTTTGTAAGGTAGGTTAACTTAGCTAAATGTTAGTTAAGTTGAATGTCATACAGAATGTCATGACTCTAATCGTATGACATCCAGCGAGCAGATTTATTTTCTGGTAGCTAGAAATCAGGAAACTCATTAGAAGCTCAAGTTGGAAATCAGGAAACATTTTAAAAGCCATAAAGCGAATCAAAATGTTCCTGAATTAAAGGGCAAGCGTGCAAATGATTGAAGAATAGGGTTTGGTATGTTAAACCTAATTTGTACACCCAGGCCCATGGATTGACTGCTGCTATAAAAACAGAAGGAGCAATCCTAGAAGAGAAGCTCTTAACAAAACATTAGAGAGTGCATATTAAGAGTCCTTGTGAGTGAGGAAGGTTGTTCTTCACATGAGTATTGTGAGTGAAGAAAGTGTGTTCTTCACGTGTGAATTATGTCTTAGGAATACTTGTTTACCAAGCAACTGTATGCTGCATTGGTTAGGTAGGTTCTAAGTTGTGTCTCACTCAAAGCTATTAAGCAAGAGTGTGTGATTCTTGATCAAAGCTTTGAAGCAAGATCAAGGTGTGTATGAAGTGTTTCTTCATCTATATTTTGTAATTGCGAATTATATATCACTGATGTGATTAAGGGGGGGTGAGTGGGTATACTCAGGTCTAGAGTGTCTCTAGGAAGAAGTGTCATTGGGTAGGTTTTAAGTGAAGAGTGCAAACTGGGTTGTTTGACTCTGAATTAATTCTACTAAGAGTGAATTTCCTCCCTGGCTTGGTAGCCCTCAGATGTAAGTGTTGTTGACACTGAAATGGGTGAACAATTACTGGTGTGATTTACTACTTTCTCTTTAGAGATTTTTTAATTATTCCAATAGTCTGTGTTACAGTGGATGTCATAACTTCCACAATAACATCCATCGTGTGCTTGCCAGAATTTCAATTGTCATCAGAGCAGGCACCCTGTCAGTTATATCTGGGTGAGATCTAGGGAAGATAAATTCTAGTACTATAGATAAAGACATAGGATTCACAAATAGACCTCAAATTCCGGATGGCTCTAATTATGACTATTGGAAACCTAGGATGATTGCCTTCTTAAAGTCTTTAGACAGCAAGGCATAGAGAGCTACAAACTCTAGCTGGGAACATCCTGTGAAGACTGACAAGGATGTAGTATTTGTGCTTATACTTGAAGAGGAATGGACCAAAGATCAAGAAGCCCTAGCTCTTGGGAATCTAAAGCCTTGAATGCATTATTCAATCGTATAGACAAAAATATCTTCAGACTGGTGCATCATTGCAAGCTGGCTAAAGAAGTGTGGGGTACTCTCAAAACAACTCATGAGGGAACCTCTAAAGTCAAGATGTCAAGACTTCAAATGTTGACAACCATGTTTGCAAGTCTAAAGATGAAGGAGGAGGAAACTATTCATGAGTTCTACATGAATGTCCTTGAACTTGCAACATGAAGATGGATGAACTTATAGGTTCTCTCCAAACTTTTGAGATGGGCATGTGTGATCAGGTTATAGAGAAAAAGAACAAAAGCATAGCTCTTGTTTCAAGTACTGCAGATGACTCAGAAGAAGAAGGTAAAAAGGAGGAAAATTTGTCAGAGGCCATAGCTTTGCTTGTAAGACAATTTAATAAATTGATCAAAAGGATAGACCACAAGTCTAATTCTTATGCCAGGAACATGTCTTCTGACACCAACAGAAGGGATAAGTCTGAAGAAACATCCATCCAAAGCAAAGGAGTATAATGCCATGAGTGTGAAGGAAATGGGCACATAAGAAAGGAATGTCCCACCTACCTCAAAAAGAAGGGAAAAGGCCTAACTGTCACTTGGTCTGATGGAGATTCTGAGAGTGGATCAGAAGATGAGTCTGCAAAACATGTCACTGCTCTGAACAATGTATGTATATCTGATGGTGACTCAAGTGAAGATGAGTTGACTTATGATGAACTTGCTGATTCATTTAAGAAGTTTTGCAACAGAAGTGGAGAATTATATCAGCAAGGAGAGCAATAGAAGAAACTTATACGAGTTAGAACCTGAGAAGATGGAACATCTTGCAACAATAGAGTCTCTCAGAAGTGAAGCCAGCCTATTGAAATCTAATCTTGATCAAATGTCCAAATCCATAAGGATTTTAAACCCTGAGACTGACACTCTAGAAGAAATTCTATAGAATGGTCAGACATCAGGTAACAGCTCTTGACTGGGATTTGTTAGCAAACAGAAACCCACCTTGGATATCAAGGGGCCAAAACCTGAAACTCAGAGGTCAAAGGGGATGTCACGACCAATGTCAAAACATCAGAAAAACAGAAATTGGAACCAAGTCAAGAGTAATTTCCAAAGGTATAGGTGTTACCACTGTGGAAAACTTGGACACATTAAATCTGTGTGTTTCTGGATACATGGATTTCCTAGTCATTCTCATCAAGGAAGATCCAAACAGGGTGCTCATGTGAAGAAACTGCATCAAGCTAAGTCCAAGATGGAAGCTCCTATCAAGAAGAGACAATGGGTTGCTAAGAAAGTAGCTCTAGTAGCTCATACTGGTCTAAGGATACCAACCAAAAGGGATTGGTATTTTGATAGTGGTTGCTCTAGACACATGACTGGAATAGAGAATATCTTGGTAAACATAAAACCTCATTCCTCAAGTCATGTAACATTTGGTGATGGAGCTAGAGGAAAAATCAAGGGTGCTGGAAAACTAGATTGCCCTGGTGTTCCAAGGCTGGATGATGTCTTGTTGGTTAGAGGGCTGACTGTTAATCTCATAAGTATCAGTCAGCTCTGTGACTAATGTTTCAGTGTAAAATTCTCTCAAGATGAATGTGTTGTCACCAATGAAGAAGGGAAGGAAATTATGAGGGGATCTAGAGCCAAGAACAACTTCTATATATGGGAGCCTAGAAGTGACCTCAATGTCTTGGTCAATGAAGAAAAGAAGGATCAAATACGGTTGGAGAAAGGTAAACATCCGCAAAAGATGAAGAAGACCATAACCAAGGAATTAGCAAGAAGAACTCCAAAGCTTCCTCTAGATGGGAGATCAGGCTATGGTAAATATGAGGTTGACAGGCAAGCTAAGATAGCATGTCCAAAGAAGGTACATCAATGAAATCTTGACCTGCTATATTTGAACTTGAGGGAGTCCATGAATAGTGGTCAGCATCAAGAGATCAATGTCACTCAGAATGTTATGACACTATACTGTGACATTCAAAGTAACCTCACCGAGACCTCAATTTTGAGTAATATAACAGTGTATAGTGATGGCCAACTTTACTTTGGAAGAGATAGTGTGGAGCCTAGGGAATTTGACACACAGAGGGCCACTAGTTTCTCAAGGAAACACTTGACGATACTGAGTGAAAATGAGAGAAGCAGCTTGAAAAGGTGGTGTAATACAAAATTATAGCAATTAATAGGGAATTGTGTTTTGATATTTAATCACATTCTGATTGGTCAAAATATTAAGTTCCCTCCACTAATGCAAGCCAAATCCTCTAGTCCATCTGATTACCTTTGTGACTATCCATACCAATTTGTATCCGTGCATACCTCACTCAAACACCATAGCAAACCCCTTTTATTACCAAAGTTACCAACTATGTCTCAACAACAATCTCTCATCCCTATCATGCATGAATCTACTCAACACAAGAACATCTTACTGGAGGATATCATTCCACTCAGTATGGATTTTGGGAGAAGCAGTGAAGCCCAAACATCAGCTCCTTCACATGCAGGCCAAGAAGGGAAGAATCCTGAACCTTCCATGGACAACTGCAATGACAGGTCTGTCGATGAACTGGTCTAAAAAATCATTCATGAAGATCGTAATGTACATGGAATCTCCATTCCTCTGGCTAGGGTTGATCCATCCCCAATAGCTAATGATAATCAGGAGGACAACTATGAGTTTTCCTCTGGGATCAGGAAGACTAACCCTAACACTGAAAAACTAGAAAATCTTGCTAGCTATGTGGTACAGGAAGAAGGTCAGGATGTTGGCCAAAATGTTGAAACCAAGAGCACTAACTATGAGGAAGAAATGAATGAAGCTCCAGGAAATGAGGTAAATGTTGAATATGGGTCATCAGATGATGAACTCATCAAGAATGCAGTTCCTGGTATAGCCGAAAAATTAGCAACCAAGAAAGGAAAAACTGGTCTTAACAAAGAACGCAGAAAAAGAACTCCTGCTGGTCCCTCTAAATCGTGGGGCAAGGCATCATCTTCATCCAAGGAGAGGAAAGTTGCTG
The DNA here is from genome assembly GCA_963859935.3 of Lathyrus sativus. NCBI lineage: Eukaryota > Viridiplantae > Streptophyta > Magnoliopsida > Fabales > Fabaceae > Lathyrus > Lathyrus sativus. The sequence continues at coordinate 344,646,982 of OZ012735.1, read as the reverse complement.
AGAGAGACTCTGAGTCTGAAGAAGATGTTATAAGAGATGTTCCTAACATCTTCAATGTCAAGAAATCCTTGGGTAAGAGACCTCTCAAACCCATGCCAGCTGCACCTCTAGACAATGTCTCATACCATTCCATTCATAGTGTGACAAAATGGAGATGTGTATACCAAAGGAGAATAGCCCTGGAGAGGGAATTGGGGAAAGATGCTCTAGAGATCAAAGAAGTAATGTATCTGATTCACAAGGCCGGTCTAATCAAGACTGTTACTGGTTTTTCAAACTGCTATGAAGGACTGATAAAAGAGTTTATTGTTAACATCCCTGACACAATTTCAAAAAGAAACAGCAAGGAATTCATGAAAGTGTTTGTCAGAGGACAATGTGTTCAGTTCTTACCTTCTGTAATCAACAAATACTTGGGAAGAGCATATGATGGTGCAACAGAATTGGTTGCCTCATACAATCAAGTCACTACCTGGCCATCCAAAGGAAAGTTGTCTTCAGCACTGCTAAGTGTAAAGTATGCAATTCTGCATAAAATTGGGGCAACTAACTGGGTGCCTACCAATCATACTTCCACTATTGCTGTTGGACTTGGCAAGATCATTCATGCCATAGGAACCAAAGTTAACTTTGACTTTGGTCTATACATTTTTGACCAGGTTATTAAACACTCCACAACCAATGCTATTAAGCTACCAATTGCCTTTCCATCTCTCATTTGTGAAATCATTCTCAATCAATATCCTGGGATCCTGAAGTCAAGTGATACTGCCAGCAAAAGGGAGCCTGAACTGTCACTTCATTTTAAACTATTCGAAGGAAGACATGTTCCAGATATGGTGTTTACTTCTCCTGAGAAGGTCAAGATCTCGAAAAGAATGATAATAGCAGAATTGAAGGATGCATGAGGGAGTTAGGAGAAACCATCAGTACAGCAATTGCATGCAAAATCAAGCTGGAATCTCTTATCCAAAGACTTGAAAGAGATACGGATGATATTGATGGAGCAGCCATGTCAGACGAAAGAGGTAAGTTCCAGTTCCGCCTCTGAGGAGGAAGATTGATGTCTTGCTAGACTACTAGTGGGTGGCTCAGACTACTAGTTGCTGAGTTAGGGTTGTGATCTGCTGATTCGAGAAGGTGTTTGTAATTTGTGTTAGTCTTATATTTTTAGCATGAACTTGTGATGCTCTTAATGAGCAATTTTTTGTCATTCCAAACAGATGTAATGTCACTCATAATGGTATATACTATGTTATTAGTTTGATCTTATTTTGTGGCTAAAAAGGGGGGAGAGTAGTGTTAGTATTGTTATCATTAGATAACAACAGATGGAAGAATTGGTTAAGATAACCAATGTGGCTGGAAAAACTCACCTCGTGTTATGTATGCTTGCAGGTGTGACAACAATTTATGCTGTTGTGTTGTGTGATTTCCTAACTGTGTAGGTTTGTGAGCTCCCAGCAGAATGTGACTAAAGTGCATCTCTTCAGGGGGAGTAGCACAGGAGGTTGTGTCTTCAGGATGTTACCCTGAGTGTCATGACATGCAGAACAGGTTGGATGACTGCAGGGTGTCTGCAGGTTCTGTACAGCTGGTGTGACATACATTAGTCGAGGGGGAGTAACTTTTGATATGTTACTCAACAAATTGTGACATCTGTAGTGTTGATTAACAGTGTATGACAGGTTGATCCTGAGAAGCTGAGAGCTAACTGTGTGAATATAAACAACTTGACTAGGGTGTTAGTTGCTTACCTGCATAAAAGATTATTTGTTAGACTTCTGGTGCTTATAAACTCTGTTAACTGGGTGTTTTACCCAAAAATTTGCCAAAGGGGGAGTTTGTAAGTGCTCTTGATTGGCTGCATTTTATGGCAAAACATTAGTGTATGTATGTATGTCATGGCTTGTGTTATTATATACATAATATGGACTTTGCAGGGTAAGTTAACTTAGCTAAATGTTAGTTAAGTTGAATGTCATACAAAATGTCATGACTCTGATCGTATGACATCTAGCGAGCAGATTTGTTTTCTGGTAGCTAGAATTCAGGAAACTCATTAGAAGCTCAAGTTGGAAATCAGGAAACATTTTAGAAGCCATAAAGCGAATCAAAATCTTCCTGAATTAAAGGGCAAGTGTGCAGATGATTGAAGAATAGGGTTTGGTATGTTAAACCTAATTTGTGCACCCAGGCCCAAGGACTGACTGCTGCTATAAAAACAGAAGGAGCAATCCTAGAAGAGCAGCTCTTAACAGAAGATTAGAGAGTGCAAATAAAGAGTCCTTGTGAGTGAAGAAGGTTGTTCTTCACGTGAGTATTGTGAGTGAAGAAAGTGTGTTCTTCACGTGTGAATTGTGTTTTAGGAATACATGTTTACCAAGCAACTGTATGCTGCATTGGTTAGGTGGGTTCTAAGTTGTGTCTTACTCAAAGCTGTTAAGCAAGAGTGTGTGATTCTTGATCAAAGCTTTGAAGCAAGATCAAGGTGTGTATGAAGTGTTTCTTCATCTGTATTTTGTAATTGTGAATTGTATATCACTGAAGTGATTGAGGGGGAGTGAGTGGGTATACTCAGGTCTAGAGTGTCTCTAGGCAGAAGTGTCATTGGGTAGGTTTTAAGTGAGGAGTGCAAACTGGGTTGTTTGACTCTGAATTAATTCTACTAAGAGTGAATTTCTTCCCTGGCTTGGTGGCCCCCAGATGTAAATGTTGTTGACACTGAATTGGGTGAACAATTACTGGTGTGACTTACTGATTTCTCTTTATACTTTTTTTCATTATTCCAATAGTTTGTGTTATAGTGGATGTCATAACTTCCACAATAACATCCATCATGTGCTTGGCAGAATTTCAATTGACAACTGCAAGGCGTTTAAACACAAAGTTCAGGATTTGGTGCATAGCAAGGCAATAAACTTTTCTCATGACGCTCCCAATGTCGTGCAGAACCCCATGCCCATCCATGGGGCAGCCGGAGTCAGTGCAACCATTGAAGATGAGAGTTTAGATCTGATAACTGATGTCAATGATTTGAAGATGCCGCTGGGCTTTGTGAAGGAAAATTTATTGAAGGGAAGGATATTCCCGGGCTATAATGAATCGTGTGCTGAATGTTTGAGTCATCCCGAGGGATATGCAAAACTGAAGAGCTGTATTCAGGGTATGATGAATGATGGAATGTTGCAATTTGACTGGATTATTGAGAAGAAGTATGAAGAGAAAATGGTTGAAGAAAGTAATGAGGTTGCAACGATCTCAATTCCATACAAAACTGTAACTATTTCTACGCCAAGGCCGCCAACCATTATCATCACCAAAGATGGTCTTGTGCCATATGAGAGTACCAAAGCAATTCTGTGGAATTACCGAGCGGAGGTATATTGTAATGGGGAGAAACAGGAATTGAAAAGCTTGCCGACTAATTTTATGGATAATCTAGTTGGAACTGGGGGAATCAATCGAAGCGGGAGAGTGTTCTCTTCACCTGAAATGGTCGCTGACAGAGTTGATAAGGGTAAGAAAGCTTGGTGGAGGAAACTTCTCAAGTTGGTGAGAAGAGTTCTTTGGAGAAGGAAGCGGAGGAGTTCATGAGATTGATAAGAAAGAGTGATTACAAGATAGTTGATCACTTGCAACAGACTCCCTCCAAAATCTCCATTTTGTCGTTGTTGCTATGTTCAGAAGCGCACCAGAATGCTTTCTTGAGGATATTGAAAACTGCTTACGTTCCGCAAGAGATATCGGTTAACCAACTCGAAGGGGTTGTAACACACGTCAATGCATGAAATGGTTTAGGTTTCACAGACTTGGATTTTTCCCCAAGGGGCAGGAATCATAATTGTGCGTTGCATATTTCAATTGAATGTCGTGGAGCCGTCCTGTCTCATATGCTGGTAGATACATGATCATCTTTGAATGTGCTTCTGAAAAAGGCACTGATGAAATTAGATACTCGGGGCATTATGTGTACGCCAAATGATCTTGTGGTGAGAGCCTTTAACGGTACCAGAAGATCTGTATTTGGAGAGTTGACGTTGCCTATTATGGTGGGTCCTGAAGTATTTGATATGGTATTCTATATTATGGACATTCAGCCTGCCAATAGTTGTGTGTTGAACCGTCCATGGATTCACTCGGCGGGAGCCGTAACTTCCACGCTACACCATAAGCTCGAGTACATGGTGGGTGGCAGCGTTGTCACTGTATGCAGAGAGAAAGATATAATGATCAGTCATTTGTCTTTGTTTAAGTATGTTGAGGTGGATGGTGAAATCCATGAGACTCTTTGTCAAGCTTTTGAGACAATACAAATTAAAGACAAAGTGTTTACTGTGAGCAAAGCGCCCGAAGTGGCCATGTCATCCTTCAAGGAGGCCCAAGCAGCAGTGCAGGCCGGGGCAGCACCAGGTTGGGGTCAAGTGTTGGATATTCCCCATAAACAGGATAAGTTTGGTCTGGGATACCGTCCATCTTCTTCGTCATCCTCACAGAGCGCGCCGCGCTACAAAGTGTCAGTACAGTTTACCAAAGGCGAGGTTATCTTCGAGCGGATCAACGCTTTTTCAGATGAAGACGGGGATAGCGATTGTGATATAGACTCGTGGATTCGGCCATGCATTCCAGGACAAAGCCTCAACAACTGGTCTATCGAGGAATTCATTCAAGTGACAACGGAAGAGTAATACTTTGTTTTTATGATTATTGTACGACCCTATGTTCTACCCGGAGCATAGTGGTTTTTGTCTTCAGGGCCTTATTGTTTATGCTTGCACAATCTTTTTCAATTAATCAAAGGGTGTTTTTCTACATTCAAATATTGTGATCCTTGTTTTTCATGTTTTATGTTTAACAATAAAATGGCAATGTGGCTTTGTGCTCGTTTTGCATATCATTTTAAGCATTTAACCATTATCATTGCAGGATTCACATTGCAGATGACACCGCACCAAAGACATATATGACTCACTTCGACTTCGACAATCTGATATTTTAAGCTGAAGAAAAGATTGATGAAGATGAAGACTTACCAGAAGAGCTAGCTAGACTTTTGATGCAGGAAGAAAAGGTTATTCTGTCTCATCAGGAGGAAATCGAGGTTATTAACTTGGGTTCTGAGGAAGTTGTGAGGAATGCTCGGATAGGGGCTGCGTTGCAGAGTGACATCAAGCAAAGATTGGTTGAAATGCTCCGTGAGTATATTGATATCTTTGCTTGGTCATACGAAGACAAACCCGGGCTTGACACAGACATTATGGTTCATCACTTGCCGCTACGTGAAGAGTGTCCACCAGTCAAGCAGAAGCTCAGACAACCTAGACCAGATATGGTTGTGAAAATCAAGGAAGAAGTCCAGAAGCAGTTGGACGCAAGATTTTTAGCCGTTACAACTTACCCTCCGTGGGTCGCCAACATCGTGCCTGTGCCTAAGAAGGATGGCAAGGTACAGATGTATGTTGATTACAGAGATTTGAATAAGGCGAGCCCGATGGACGATTTCCTGCTCCCCCACATTGACGTATTGGTTGATAATACTACTCAATATTCTGTGTTTTCCTTCATGGATGGTTTTTCCGGTTATAACCAGATCAAGATGGCACCGGAGGATATGGAGAAAACTACGTTTATCACGCCGTAGGGGACTTTCTGTTATAAGGTAATGCGTTTTGGGTTGAAAAACGCAGGGGCAACCTATCAGCGGGCTATGGTCACTTTGTTTCATGATATGATTCATCATGAGATTGAGGTCTATGTTGATGACATGATAGCAAAGTCCCAAACGGAGGAGGAACATCTGGTCAATTTGTTGAAGATGTTTGAGAGGCTCAGGAAATTTAGATTAAGGTTGAACCCTAACAAGTGTACTTTCGGGGTCAGGTCAGGAAAGCTGCTGGGGTTCATTGTCAGTGAAAAAGGAATCGAGGTCGACCCTGCAAAAATAAAAGCTATTCAAGATATGCCAGCGCCGAAAACGGAAAAAGAGGTTCGTGGTTTCTTGGGGAGATTGAACTACATTGCTCGGTTCATATCTAATCTCACAGCCACGTGTGAACCAATGTTCAAATTGCTAAAGAAATATCAGGCGGTTGTCTGGAATGAAAATTGCCAAAGGGCATTTGATAAAATAAAAAAACATTTGCAAGAACCTCCGATACTGATACCCCTAATCGCCGGAACACTCTTGATAATGTATCTAACGGTTCTTGAGAACAATATGGGTTGTGATCTCGGTCAACACAACGAGACTGGAAGAAAAGAGCATGCAATATACTATCTAAGTAAAAAGTTCACAGATTGTGAGTCTCGATTCTCGATGTTGGAGAAAACGTGTTACGCACTCGCGTGGGCTTCCAAACGTTTGAGACAATACATGCTTAATCATACAACCATGTTGATTTCGAAGATGGATCCGATTAAATACGTCTTTGAAAAGCAAGCACTTTCTGGAAGAATTGCCAGGTGGCAGATGTTACTGACAGAGTACGACATCCAGTATGTTTCCCAGAAAGCCATCAAGGGAAGTGTTTTGTCAGAGTATCTCGCTGAACAGCCGGTTGAAGACTATCAACCTATGAAATTTGAATTTCCTGACAAAGACATCATGCATCTGAAGATGAAAGATTGTGATGAACCATTGCCTAAAGAAGGTCCTGAGCTGGGCTCCCAATGGTAGATGATATTTGATCGTGCTGTTAACTCATACAGTAGTGGAATTGGGGCAATCATCACGACTTCCCAGGGTTCTCATATACCATTCATTGCCAGATTGACATTTCCTTGCACCAATAATGAAGCAGAGTATGAAGCGTGCATCATGGGGTTAGAAGAAGTCATTGATATGAGGATCAAGAACCTAGATGTGTAGTGCAATTCAGCGCTAGTTGTGAATTAAATCAAATGAGAGTGGGAGACTAGGCAACCCAATCTGATTCCTTACATGAACTATGCAAGGAGGCTGTTGCCATTCTTTGATCGTGTAGAGTTACATCATGTGCCGAGAGCGGAGAACTAGATGGCAGACGCTTTGGCGACGTTGTCCTCGATGTACAAGGTGAACTATTGGAATGATGCTCCAAGAATAGTCATCTTGCGCCTTGATAGGCCGTCGTTTGTATTTTCCATTGAGGAAGCCTCTGATGGCAAGCCATGGTTTTATGACATCCAGAACTTTCTTAAGAAGCAAGAGTATCCGCCAAGGGCATCGACTCGGGATAAGAAGACTCTAAGAAGGTTGTCTGGCAACTTTTATCTGAACCAAGATGGTGTACTCTACATGAGGAATTATGATTTGGTATTACTCATATGCATGGACGAGAAAGAAGTAAGCTTGCTTATGGAAGAGGTCCACGAGGGTGCCTTTGGTACGCATGCCGGCGGGCACACCATGTCTCGAAAGTTGTTGCGAGAAGGGTATTATTGGCTGACGATGGAATCTGATTGTTTCAAATATGCGAAGAAATGCCATAAATGCTAGATTTATGCAGACAAGATTCATGTGCCGCCGTGTCCTTTGAACGTCATGGCGTCTCCTTGGACCTTTTCCATGTGGGGAATTGACTTGATTGGCAAGATCGAGCCAACCGCATCCAATGGACATCGATTCATTTTGGTAGCCATTGATTACTTTACCAAGTGGGTGGAAGCAGTCTCCTATGCGAATGTCACGAAGCAAGTCGTAGCCAGATTTATCAAAAAGGACATCATCTGTAGATATGGAGTGCTTGAAAGAATCATTATCGATAATGGTTCGAACTTGAACAACAAGATGATGAAGGAATTGTTCCAGAGTTTCAAAATCGAGCATCAAAACTCATCTCCCTATCGTCTGAAGATGAACGACACTGTCGAAGCAGCCAACAAGAATATCAAAAAGATAATGCAGATGATGGTTGTAACCTATAAAGATTGGCATAAGATGTTGCCCTTCGCTTTGCACGGATATTGTACTACGATACACACTTCAACTGGGGCAACTTCTTTCTCACTGGTGTATGGTATGGATGTTGTCCTACCATTAGAAGTCGAGATTCCTTCTCTGAGAGTTCTGGTCGACGTCAAGCTCGATGAGGCAGAATTGGTAAAGAACAGATTAAATCAGCTTAGCCTGATGGACAAGAAAAGGCTAGCGTCTATTGCATATGGTCAGTTGTATCAGAGCCGGATGATGAAAGCTTTCGACAAGAAGGTGCTCCCTTGAAGCTTTCAGACGGGCGATCTTGTGCTGAAAAAGATTCTCCCACCACAAACAGATCACAGGGGAAAATGGACTCCCAACTATGAAGGTCCATATATCATGCGAAAGGTCTTCTCCGGAGGAGCCTTGTTGTTATCCACCATGCGTGGTGAGGATTTTACATCCCCTGTGAACGCAGACGCAGTTAAAAAATACTTTGCTTAAAGAGACCTGCTGGAAAGAAAAAAGAATATCCAGGAAAAAATGGGGCATCCTGGCGAACCATAAAAAGAATGGGTTCGGGAAAAAGTTAGGGATATAAAAGAAAAGATGTAAACCTGCAAAGTTGAAAACCTGAAAAGGCGACTTTGGCAAAAATGGGTATCCCGATGAATTGAAAACCCGAAAGAGCGATTCACGTAAAAGTTAGGGAGTTTAAAAAAGCAAATGACTGCGGCCTGCGTGTGATTTTCAGAGCTTAGTGGATTGAGGGAGGACTTGAGGGCCGTTTATCTGAATCAATCTCTTCAGAAGACGAAGCGTCGGTGAAGCATCAAAGTCATGCGAGTCATAGATGGATCAACTTATGGTGTTCGTCTGTGCCACATTGCCGACATTCTGTACATTTCTGTGCATTTGTGTATATTTTTGCGCAGCTTCCTCTTTTCATGGGTTGCATCTGTTGTAAAATCTTGCCTATTTACAGGCCCATCTGTCAATAAAATATATACTATTTAGTAATTGTTTGTTTTGTTTTAGCCTTACTGTTTGTTTGCAGAAAGTGCCCCATGTTTTTGATAAACTGTGCATGCATAAACTTGCAGTCTTTGCCACTAATTGTTAAAACTTCGAGTTATTTGAACAACGTCATGGATGATGACTGAGATAGTTCCTTTGTATGGGATATCTTGTCTGTTTGTTCATTTTTGCAGGGCCGTTATCCTTGGGGAAATTCGTCAGAGGTGTATCTCCGTTATGATCACCATTTTCCCCCAGCTATTGAAGTTTGAACATCTCTATCCTCGATAGAGTTGTAGGCAGATGGAGTGAGCAGTTAAGTGTGTACGCTTATCCCCAACAGTTTGTTTGTACACATTTAATCCCCGCAGGTGGCAGGTATGTATTTACTCCCCAGCGAGTCGAGATGGGATTTCTCCCCACAGATTATGAACAGGTGATTTTGTATCCCCTCGAAGTTCAAGTTATTGACTCATCCCCAAGCAAAGGTCGTTGTTGTTCCCTCATTAGGCGATCCCCAGTAGAGTTGGCTTTTTTGTTCCTTGCAGGATCGTAGAGTTGTCTCTATCTTCAGCAAAGTCAACGTGAAGCGGTCTTATTTCCCCGCAGAGATAGACTATTTGACAGCGAATTCGGTAAGTTTGTGATTCCCCGACAGAGTGGATCTATGGCAGAGATAGATTGTTCCTTAGGTGAGTAATTCCCGACAGGTCAAATTTTGACTATTTGCCCCGGTAAGTCGTCACTCTCAAGTAAGTATTAGTGGGCCATTCAGGGCTATTCTTCTTCAAGCAGGATGTGTTGTGAATATCGGTGGTTGATTCCAGATTCCCTGCAGAGTTGTTGATTCCCCCAGTAGGGTGAGGTTTGTTTTCAAAGTTTGTTTGTCTATCCGGCAGAGCCGTCTTTTCCCCAGAAGAGACGTATTCTGGAAGGCCGTTCAAAGCATTTTCCTCAACAAGCTTTAATATGAATCCCCAGCTGAATTTGAACTTCTTGTTCTCATAAGAACTTTGTTCCCCAGTAGAGAAGTCTTCCAAGGCTCGTTTCCCAGTTTAAGTCTAGTTGTGATTGACATGGGTTAACCTTTTCCCCAGCAGGGTGGACTTGGGTTTTCTTCAGCATTTATTTTGCTGGTTCGGTTCTGTTGCATTTTGCATTCTGTGCATAGCATCCTCCAAACGTGTAGCCTTTCCATTTTGTATGGAGCATTACGCCATTTTCAACATATGCATGTGAAACATAAGCCATGTGGTTACTTCTTTGTTTGCAGGTATAGCTCCGACAGATGACAAATATCTTTGCCGAATGGTATCCAGACCATACTGTTATTTTTTTGATGAACGAGTTCCTCTCATCATATGTTTCCTCAACAGAGCTACTTGGTTAAGTTTCTATTTTCTCCCCAACAGAGTTACTTGGTTAAGTTTCTCTTTGTTCCTCAGCAGATTTAATGGGTTAAGTTTCTTCGCGCTCCCAAAGCAGAGTTATTTGGTTAAATTTCTCTTTTCCTCCCTACCAGAGTTGCTTGGTTAAGTTCCTCTCCCCCCCAGCGGAGTAGTCTTGTGATTTCTCAAGATATGTTTATCAGCTTCGGTTGACCCTTACCTTTGGGTTGGTTGCTCGCTTTTATTTAGCGGATGTCTGGTGGCGATGTCAGAAGTCCTCACCTTTGGGTTGGTTGCTCGCTTTTATTTAGCGAATGTCTGGCGGCGAAGTTAGAAGTCCTCACCTTTGGGTTGGTTACTCGCTTTTATTTAGCGAATGTCTGGCGGCGATGTCAGAAGTTCTTACCTTTGGGTTTGACGCTCACTCTTATTTAGCGCATGTTTGGCGGCGATGTGAGAAATCTCTATCTTCGGATTTGGTGTTGGTGTTACCAAGCAAGATACCTGACGGCGAGGTCAGATGTGTTTTTCGACATGATGCAAATGCATGGCAGCTATGTAGGGTGTATCAACTTCGTAGATTCCTGACGGCGATGTCGGATGTTTCTAAATTGTGTGGATACCTGATGGCGAGGTCAGATGTGTTTTTCAACTTTATGCAGATGCCTGGCGGCGATGTAGGGTGTATCAACTTCGTAGATTCCTGACGGCGATGTCGGATGTTTCTCAACTACGTGGATGCCTGACGGCGAGGTCAGATGTTTTATCCCATGCAGATTCCTAGCGGCGATGTCAGGTGTATCAACTTTGCAGATTACTGACGGTGATGTCAAATATGTATCAACTGTGTGGATACTTGACAGCAAGGTCAAATGTTTTAGTCCCCACAGATTCCTGGCGGTGATGTCAGATTTGTATTAGCTTCATGGATTCCTGGCGGCGATGTCAGATGTCTTCATCAACTCAGTAGATGCCCGGCGGCGATGTCAGATGCTCTGTGTTGATCCGAGTCCAGATTTGTTGCTCGCTTTTATTTAGAGAACTCCTGGCGGCGATGTCAGAAGTCCTTGTATCTGGATTCAATGCCTGTTTTTATTTAACGGATGTCTGGTGGCGATGTTAGATGTTTCATCTCAGCTGTGTGTTGAGCCGATCGGTTTATTGCTTATTGGGTTCAATGGTTCTGAAGGCGATGTCAAATGCTTTTACTGACTTGATGTCGAAGCCTGACGGTGATGTCAGATGCTTTTACCGACTTGATGTCGAGGCCTGACGGCGACGTCAGATGCTTTTATCGACTTGATGTCGAGGCCTGACGGCGAGGTCGGGTGGGTTGTGCCGAATTAATGTCAATGTCTGGCGGCGAGGTTAGAGGCCTGATGGCGAAGTCAGAGATATCTTCTTTCCAAATGGATGTTATTACTTGACGGCGAGGTTAGTTGTTTCCCAAAATTGATGCAGAGGCCTGACGACAAGGTCAGAGGTTCAGTATCCGGTACGTGATATCAGATGATCTTTTCGACTTAGTGTCGACAATTTGAAATTGGTCATCAGTTTGCTTCTTACCGTTGCAACTATCAGTTCAGTTACCTCCGAAGATTTTTTTATTCCCAATCAGAGTTTGCAGTTTATTTCCGCGGTTGGCAAATTTCCGGGCTCTTTGGTATTCAACCGTCTTTTACCTTGATTGTTTGAAAGTCGTTCGCTTTTCACTTATTCAGGTCAAATTCGCTTGAATAAGGGCAACTGTTGTACCCCAAAATTTGCCCAACCTTTTCTTTACTTAGCTTATGTTTTCACTCCATTGTTCTAGCATTTGCATTTGCATATCATAGCATTTGTTCTTGAGGCAGGGGATCGAGGTTTTCCATGGCTAAGTTTTCTTTTAATGCAAGAGACTGAACATCGAGCATTAGAGGCTCCGGCATTTATTTTGCCCAGCAATCAAGGGTCGATTTTATTTTGTTTTGCAGGTTATTTTCAGTGCAGGAGACCGCATGCAGGCTATATCAAGCATTCTCACAGTTGGAATATTCAAGAACAAGTTTCAGAAGCTTAACAGAGCTCAAAACGATTGAAAACAGATCATTGTGCAGGTTTCCCTCCAAAAGGCGCTAAATTCAAAATTTTGAAGGTGTTAATCGATTAACCAAGTCAAAAACAGGTCAAATTCAAATATTCAATGGGTGTTAATCGATTAACCATATGGTTAATCGATTAACCTGTGCAAATTTCAGCTCTGCACGTGAATTTTCAAGTGAAGCCACTTTGGGGTCCAATTTTGATCACTTGTGAGTTGATTTTACACCAAGTGAAGGATCTAGAACCATTTTGAATTTTGTTTAACTTTCAAATCATTTCAAATTCCCTCCAAAATTTCCACTCCTAATCCCAAACCAATTTTCACAAACCACACTCCAAACCTCATTTGGATAGAAGCCTAAGGGGTATTTAATTGATCTACTCCAAACTTCACACATCTAATCCTCATAATTTCCATTTTATTTCAGATGAGGATACCAGATGAGGATACGTAGGCACAAGACAATGATGATACGTAGGCACAAGACAATGATGTCTTGGTAAGCAACCTTCCCCACTTTCACCCGTAGTTAGCCGAAATACGTTGACTCTGACTTTCCCATTGCACGAGGGAGTACGTAGGCATAGAGTGGTGATGCTCTAGCAAGTCCTTTTTCTTTTCTTTTGTCCCTATGGCATGTAGCTTAGATAGTAAACACCCTTTTAGATAGACAACAAAGTGTGGATCCCGTCGAGTACGACGGACGTGAGGGGTGATAACACCTTCCCCTTGCGTAACCGACTCCCGAACCCGAGATATGGTTGCGATGACCTGTCTTTCCCCCTTTTTATTAGGTTTTCTATGATCGTTTCCTTTCCCTCTTTTGGAATAAATAACGAATGGTGGCGACTCTTCTGTCATTGTCGGCCCCTCTTCGCAGTGATGCGACACAAGGTACACATCCAAATGACCTACAATCAAGCAAGGCAGCACCTCAAGCATGTTAACAAAAGCTAACAGGGCTTAAGAGGTCCTCAAGGGATCACATGAGACCATATCCTAAAACTAGGTCAAGGATTGTATGTATACACATGTTGAAAACAACTTTGAATTTGAGGCATTCACTAAAAATAGAAGCAAGCTCAAACAAAATCCAAATAAACTGGCAAACCCAAGTTAAACCAATCATAAATCAGTGTGCAAAAGATCATAGCAAGAATCAACTCAAAGCACCACCAATCAAATCAATAAAGGAAATGTGTTCAACTTGTCGAGCAAGCATCGAGGAACAAAGAAAAGCCAATGAAAAACCAACAAAGAGTGATTATCAAGACCTCAAATAAGCCTCAATCAATCACCTAAGCGTGAGAGGAAAATTGGTCAAAGGGGGGGTGTTTGATCAAGGTCAAAGATCAAGCTTCAATTCCAAGTATCAACCATAAAACCACTTATCAAACTAAATCAATTAAAAATACTAAAAATAAATGAAAAATAAAATAAAAATATTGAAAAATATCCTAACATCCTAAAATGTTAGAAATGTATTTTTTGGGATTTTTATAAAGCATAAATCTATTTTAAAATGATTAAAATTGGAAATGCAAATAAAAGAAAATAAAAAGAAAACAAATGAAGCAAGGGAGCTGCATTAGCATTTTGGACTGAACTGCAATCAAGTTGTGCTCGCTGGTGGGCATCAAAAGTGGGGTGTGATTACCAAAATCATTAAGCTCAGAACCACAACTCAATTCTGATTAGTGAAACACTCTATTTCATTAATCCATGTGTCATGCCAAGTTGCATTCAACGTGTACACGCAGGCAAAGTCAACGCCAACACACCAAGCCACCTCAGCTCAAGCCTCAGACGCCGGAGCCCTAGATCAGGTCGTCTTCTCAGGTGACCTTCACCGGAGCTGACCAAAAAACGTGATAAAAATCAAAACCCTTAGCATCATCTCTAAGATTTTTTCACGTAGAATTCAAATATGGTGCTAGTTTTTGAAAAAGGTTTCTAGAACTAAGAGAAATCAGGCCACAAAATTTTGATGCACAAACTGAAACCAACTTAAACGGGCACAAAAATGATTCAAACATTGCCTACATGAAGTAGGGCTTCAGATGCACTAATCATGAATCAAAATGAGTGCCTAAAATGAGAGTTTCGGAGGGTAGAAGTTTACCTAACAGAGCTGCTCCGTTGGCCCTTCAATCCTTAAGCAAGCTTCACTCTCAATCTCCCAATCTCTTCCTTGTGCTTGTTGGGTGATGAAAAATGAGCAATGGTTGGCCAGAAAAACTAGTGAGCAATGCAACTCGAAGAAGAGAAGTTATTGTGTATTTCTTGATGAAACTCACTCCTCTGTGCAGCTAGCTCTCTCCTCAGCATTTAGGATTCACTTATGGCTTATATGTGAGGGTTTAGTGAGTCCCATACAGGCCCATGTTGCATGAATTGCTTGATTGAAAATTTTGTCCAAAAAATCCATTTTGTATGCACACGGGTTATGGCTTCATATATCCCTCATTCATGGTCAGCAAAGAGCACTAGGGAGTGTGGGAAAAGAATGAAAGTGGTATGGATAATTGAAAAACATTTTGCACAGAGTTTGAACCAATACTTTTTATGGCATGAAAGTTTGAAAAAATGGCTTGAAATAAGGACTCATGTTGGCTCAATTTGGGTAAGGAATATCATGAGTATGGCATGATATTAGAATGGTGCCAAAAGATCAAAAATGAAAGCATTTGATGACTTGGAATGGAAGGAATTCAAACTAGGTCCAAAAATCAAGTTTTTCAAGCTCAACATGGCTCAATGGTCTCATAAATCAATAAATGCCATGGAAATTGAGTTCAAGATGATGTTAAGGTCCTTTGACATAACTTTCATGTTTGTTGAATATGGATTTGAGGTCATGAAGTTCATACATTTGGTCTTTGAAATGAATGACCTAAAACTTGGTTTCCAAAAATACCCTTGACTTGTGAAGACCATAACTTGAGCTCCACACATGATAATGATGATTTCTAGCACTTCTTGGAAAGCTAAGACAATGAGGAATAACTCTCGTGTTTGTTTAAAAATGAGGAGGAGCTTGGTTGATTGTGAAAAGTTCTTTGGAAATGAGCTATCTTTGAGTGCCTCTGAAATCTCTTCATCTGATGACACCAACTTGTTGACAGCATAACTTAAGATGTATAAATCCAATGGATGAGTTATTGTACTCAAAGGAAATCTTGAAAGATGATGAACAAGTCTCATGTTTGTTGGAAAATGAGACAAGACTTGTATCATAGTGAAATTTATCCATGAAGTTAGGGACTAAAAGTGGGGATTTTACACTTGAACTCATCTGAAACCCTAATTTTCTAACCTCTTTAACTTTTGAATCTTCTTATCCTATCTTCAACATGTCATTTGAGACGATCTAGGATGACTTCTCATGGCTTCCAAGATCAAGACCCAAGCCTTAAACCCCTCTCAAGTCCACAGTTGACTTTTTGTTGACCAGATGAAACCGTAACTTCTTATCCATTGACTGAGGCTCTTGCAGATGAATTGTGTGATCATGCAATATCCATATATAACTCTTAAGGTAAATTTAGATCTCTTGAATCATGTCTCATCCAAAGGGATAACCACATGTTCCTCTACAAATCCTCAAGATAGGAGTTGAAACCCAAACACAAACTCTCTCCTCTCAAGAAGCTTTTAGACCTATCATGATGATGATGAACTCTTGTTGAATTGAACACATACCCTTGCTTGAACTTGAACATGAAACTCTCTCTTGAGTGAGGACAACAATCTTGATCCGCTGTCTAGAACCAATGTTATGCAAATGCAAATGCTAAATGTTATGAAACATAGGCCAAGAAAAAGAAAAGGTTGGGCAAATTTTGGGGTGCAACAGCTGCCCCTATTCAAACGGCTTGGACCTGAAGGTATGAAAAGAAAACACTTTCAAATATTCAATGTAAAAGGTGATTGAATACAAAAGAACCTAGAAATTTGCCAACCGCGAGATTGTAAACTGTAGAATTTGTCCACCAAAGTGTAATCACCATGGAAAAATATGTCTGAAAATGACAGGAAAGAGCTACTAACCACAAGTTAGAAAGCCTCGACACGCAGTCGGAAAAAGGTAACTACTAAACACAAGTTAGACAACCTCAACACAAAATTGGAACAACAAGTGTTAAACAACAGGCTCAATGCTAAGTTGGAAAAATAATTGCTAACACAAGTTAGACATTCTCAATGCGAAGTTGGAAATAACTGTTAAACAACAGGCTCGAAGCTCAGTTGGAAAAGACATCTGTTAAACAGCAGGCTCAACACTCGGTATTAAAGAAACAAACATCTGCTAACCAGCAGGGTTGACACTCGGTCGGAAAAGAAACAAACATCTGCTAACCAGCAAGCTCGACACTCAGTCGGAAAAAGACAATTGCTAAACAACATGCTCGATACTAAGTCGGAAAAGACATCTTCTAAACAGCAGGCTCGACACTAAGTCGGAAAGAAACAAACATCTGCTAACCAGCAGGCTCGACACTAAGTCAGAAAACAACTACTAACACAAGTTAGACAGCCTCAACACAAAGTTGGAACAAACATCTTCTAACCAGCAGGCTCGATGCTAAGTCGGAAAACAACTGCTTACGCAAGTTAGACAACCTCAACACAAAGTTGGAAATAGAATCAACCGATTCACAATCTAACAAAGAGAATTCTGCTGGGGATAAGGAGCTTAAACAAGCAAACTCTGTTGGGGAGATGAAGATAAGATGAACACATCTATCAATGATTTTACTGGGGTCTGAATACCACACAGGTTTATGAAATACACCGTTATCTGCTAGAGAAACGTCTGGCAATAAAAGGTATCAACTTGGCTTATGCTTCATATGCATATGTTGGAATATGGTGTAATCCTCCATACGAAATGGAAAATCTACGTATTTGGGAGGATGCTATGCAAAATGCAAATGAAAAAGAGCACCACCGAGAAAAGGTGCCGAAATAAACGGCAAACAAACTCGGCAGAGGAAAATGCCCTGAACGGCCTTCCAGAATATAACTCTTTTGGGGAAATGCTCTGAATGGCCTTCCAAAATAAAACTCTTCTGGGGAAAATATCCATTTGCTGGGAATAAAATCCACTCCGCCGGGGATTAAGAATAAGATATATTGGGAAATCATCCCAAAATCTCGCTCTGAAGAAAACCAATAACCACTAGATTCTACTGAGGACAAAAACTTTATTGGGGAATACTCATCAAGGGAATTAGCATCAACCTCTGCTTGGGGAAATGAGTCAACGCCATAGACTCTGTGGGGGACTGCACTGAACATGCCCCGCTGCTGGGAGAAAAATCCCAAATCTTAACCTGTTGAGAATAACTGCACACCACAAACTCAACCTGCTGGGGATAAGTGCACACCATAATTTCAACCTGCTGGGGAGATGCTTCTGATCTGATATCATCACTCTGTGGGTATAGAGACATGTCATTGTTGGTGAGACATTCTTGAAAAAAATCTCAACGGTGAGAGCCCTGCAAATGACAATAAAACAACGTGCCTTGTATACAGCAAAGGCTATTTCGGTCATCGTTCATGACACCATTCAAATAATTCATTGTTTCAATCATGATTAGAAAAGCCCCAAGAGTTTATGTATGCAAATTTTTATCAAAAACATCAGGCTTCTTTTTTCAAACAAAACAGTAAAAAACAAGAATAAAGAGCTCTTTGTGGAAAATACTTCATTGATTGAAAATGGCTTGTAAATAGGAAAATTACATTGGATGCAACTCCTGAAAAGAGAAATTTGCGCAAAAAGTACAGATGAAAAAGATATACAAATGTCGGCAATGTGGAAACAGACAACCACGATGTGTCGACTCGACTATGACTCACATGACTTCGATGCTTCACCAATGCTTCGTCTTTTGAAGAGACTAAATTTATCAACCCTCGGGTCTTCCAAGAATCCACTGTGCTCACAGGTCGGACACAAACCGTAGTCGTTTTCCTTTTTTAAAATCCCTAACTTTTTCCTGAATCGCCCTTGCGGGTTTTCGATCCACCGAGATACCCATTTTTGCTAAACTCGCGTTTTCAGATTTTCAACTTCGCGGGTTTATTCTTTTTTCTTTTTATCCCTAATTTTTGCCCGAACCCAATCCTTTTATGGTTTGCCGGGATGCCCCATTTTTTCCTGGACTTTCTTTTTCTTTCTAGTGGGTCTCTTTTAAGAAAAGTATTTTTTGACTACGTCTGCGTTCACAGGGGACGTAAAATCTTCACCGTACATAGTTGACAATAGTAAGGCTCCTCTAGAGAATACTTTTCTTACTATGTATGGACCTTCATAGTTGGGAGTTCATTTGCCCCTGTGATCGGTTTGTGGAGGGAGGATCCTCTTCAGCTCTAAGTCACATGCCTGAAAATGTCGAGGGCGCCCTTTCTGATTGAAGGCCTTCTTCATTCTGCTCTGATATAGCCGACCATGGGCGATATCTTCCAATCTTTTCGTCAATCAGACTAAGTTGATTCAACCTAGCCTTCAACCATTCTGCCTCATCAAGCTTCACATCAACTAACACCCTCAGGGAAGGAATCTCGACTTCTAGTGGTAGGACAACTTCTATAGCATACACCAGCGAGAAAGGAGTTTCCCCAGTCAACGTGTGCACCGAAGTACGATAACCATGTAAAGTAAAGGGCAACATCTCATGCCAATCCTTGTAGGTTACCACCATCTTCTGTACCATCTTCTTGATATTCTTGTTGGCTGCCTCAACAGCACATTCCTCTTTGGGCAGTATGGAGAAGAGTTGTGGTGTTCGATCTTGAAACTCTGGCACAGTTCCTTCATCATCTTGTTGTTCATATTCAAACCATTATCAGTAATGATTCGTTATAACACCCCATAACAATAGATGATGTCCTTCTTGATAAAGCGAGCCACTACCTATCTGGTTACATTGGAAAAAGAAGCTGCTTCCACCCACTTAGTAAAATAATCGATTGCCACCAAGATAAAGCGATGCCCATTGGAAGCGGTTGGTTCAATATTACCAATCATATCAATAGCCCACATAGAAAAGGGCCAAGGAGATGCCAAGACATTCAGACGACTCGGCGGCACATGCACTTTATCAGCATAAATCTGGCATTTATGGCACTTCCTAGCGTACTTGAAACAATCAGATTCCATAGTCATCCAGTAGTAACCTGCTCTCAGTAATTTCCTGGACATAACATGTCCGCCAGCATGTGTTCCAAAAGAACCTCCGTGGACTTCTTCCATTAGCAAACTTGCTTCATTTTCGTCCACACACCGCAATAATACCAAGTCGACGTTTCTTCTGTATAACACGCCGTCCTTGTTCAGGTAGAAATTCCCCGCCAACATTCTCAAAGGCTTCTTATCCCGGCTCGATACTCCAGACGGATACTCTTGAGTCTTGAGAAAATTTCTGATATCAAAATACCAAGGCTTCCCATCTGATGCTTCCTCCACTGCGAATATGAATGTCGGCCTATTGAGGCACATGATAGTGATCATCGGAGGTTCATTCCAATAGTTCACTTTATACATCAATGATAAGGTTGCCAAAGCGTTTGCCATTTGGTTCTCGGCCCTCGGCACATGATGAAACTTCACATGTCAAAGAAAGGCAACAATCTTCTAGCATAATTCATGTAAGGAACCAGATTGGGTTGATGAGTCTCCTGTTCTCCTTTAATCTGGTTGTCAACTAAAGCTGAATCACCATATACATCAAGGTTCTTGATTCTCTAATCAATGGCTTTTTCTATACCCATGATGCACGCTTCATATTCAGCTTTATTACTGGTGTAGGCAAACGTTAGCCAGGCGGTAAACGGTATGTGGGAACCGTGGGGATTTGTAATGATTTCCCCAATTACGTTGCCATATGAATTAACAGCACCGTCGAAAACCATCTTTCGCTGAGAGCGCATTTTGGGACCTTCATCTGGTAGTGGCTCATCACAATCCTTCATATTTAAATACATTATGTCCTCATCAGGAAACTCAAATTTCATTGGTTGATAATCTTCAATCGGCTGCTCTGTGAGATATTCTAACAAAACACTTCCCTTAATGGATTTTTGGGAAACATATTGAATATCGTATTCGGTCAGAACCATCTGCCATCTAGCAATTCTTCCAGAAAGTGCCTGCTTTTCAAACACATACTTGATTGGATCCATCTTCGAAATCAACAAGGTTGTGTGATTTAACATGTATTTCCTTAGGTGTTTGGCTGCCCATGCAAGTGCACAACATGTATTTTCTAGAATTGAGTATCTGGACTCACATTCTGTGAACTTCTTACTCAAATATTATACAGCATGCTCGTTTCTACCCGTCTCGTCATGTTGACCGAGTACACAACCCATCGAGTTCTCAAGAACCGTCAAGAACATAATCAAGGGTCTTCCTGCCACTGGAGGCATCAATATCGGAGGTTCCTACAAGTATTCTTTTATCTTTTCAAATGCCCTTTGACAATTTTCATTCCAAATGACCGATTGATCTTTCTTTAACAATTTGAATATTGGTTCACAAGTGGCTGTAAGGTGAGATATGAACCTTGCAATGTAGTTCAATCTCCCAAGAAAACCACAAACCTCTTTTTTTGTTTTTGGCTCAGGAATTTCTTGTATTGCTTTTATCTTCGCAGGATCTACCTTGATTCCTTTTTCACAGAAAATGAACCCAAAAAGCTTCCCTGACCTTACTCTGAAAGTGCACTTATTTAGATTCAACCTCAATCTGAATTTCCTCAACCTTTCAAACAACTTCAAAAGATTAACCAGATGTTTTTCCTCCGTTTGTGACTTTGCGATCATGTCATCAACAAAAACCTCAATCTCATGATGAATCATATCATGAAAGAGAGTCACCATCGCCCGTTGATAAGTTCCCCCTGCATTCACTACAAGAAAATTGGTAAATTGCGACGGTTAGAACCGTCGCAATTTGTAAGTTACGACGGTTTCAATCCTGTCGCGGAAACGTGCGTCGCGAGGTCGTATTGTGACGGTTGAGAAAACTGTCGTACAAACTGTCGTTATTTTCACAACGGGTAGCTAACAGTCGTAATCTCCATATTGTGGCGATTTGAACCGCCACAAGTTGCAAATTTTTTTTAAGAAAAAATCTATGGTATATTGTGGCTGTTTGAATTGCCCCAAGTTGCAAATATTTTAAAAAAAAAATCTGCACTCAGTTTAGGATTTAGAATACAGCTATTGGAGGCATAAGAGCTCTTGAATTTATTGAAATCCAATGAAATCCCAAGCATGTCGGTGGAAATATTCAATTAAAAAAATTAAATATTACGCAGTGCTAGCTAACAGTATTGAAGCATTTTTTACACTCGATGCTTCTATAATGACTCTAAATCCTTCTTAGAATGCATGGCATTCATCGAAATATATGCATCCTCGTGCACAACCCGACTGCCTAGGAGACGAAGAATCACAGGAGCTAGAAAATGTTTCATGTTCCACACAGATGGTTCCCTGCAAAATTGAACATGCAAAAATGATAAACTGCCTCCATATTCATAACACAAATAACCATAGTTCATTTATGATTTAATTGATTTCCAACAATTCTTCTAGGAGGAAAATATTTGCATACACTAATATAGAGTCTTTTTACATACCTTTCAATGCAAAGAATAGGAAGAAATCTCAGGAGTAACTACAACCGAAGTGACAAAGAAACACGTAGGGCTGCAAGAGATGGTGGAGAAGAATCTATTGCAACTGTTGGTCGCCTAGCTAACCCAGGGCTGTTGCCACCACTTATATTTTTCCTGGAATTTGCTTTAGTTGTCTAGCCTTCAACTCCATGAGAAGTACTTCTCACTGGCTTACTTTCACCTGTAACAACATTTATCTGTAGTTCAATATTAGTGAACTGTTTCATCAATTCATTCGCAAAGGAATTACGGGATTCATTAGAGCTTTGGTTTAGGCAAGGAAGAAGCAACTCAATAAGAGCCTTCTCAGTCAGATGTTGCTGGTTTATTCTTGAGCTTTCAGAGTCAAACACTTGAGAGATCCCTTTTAGGATCTTTTTCATATCTACCCCCTCATCAACAACTTCTCCTTCTTCAAGTGATGCGGCATCAAACTTCCGCTTTTCCCCTTTGACAACCACCAGATCGGGACACGGACTACACCAACCCCATGGCTCCAAATATTGGGCCTTAGTAGAAATTCTTTTACTCTTAGCTATGTTATGTAGCCTTTGTTTAATGGTCTTTCGATCAAGGAGGACATCTTGGCATCCAAGGAACCACTTAGCTTGCATCGACATTGAATCCTGTAGTGACCTGCCAAAGAGATGAACCAAATCCGAAAAAAGAGGTGCAGCATCAGGTCTAACCAGTAACCCTCCCATCAAATTGTGTGAACCCAGAAGTTATTGAAATACCACATTTATGTATCATGGGTTCAGAGTTGTAGTTCATGTTCTTCAGTGCTTGTAAATAGGCAAAATAATATATAGTAAAGTGACATTTCTACGATAATCAATTACTCAATGTGTAGTAGTTAGACTTACGTTGGACATAACCCTCACTCTATCTTGGTTAGTACGTTATATGGTGTCGCTACTGCGAAAATCGGCGCCGACTGACAGAAGAGTCGCCACCGTGCGTTATTTATCCCAACGGAGGGAAAGGGAATGCTAGAAGTAAACCTCGCAAAAAACGGGGAAAGGTATGGTCATCGCAACCAAAACCTGGGTTCGGGAGTCGGTTACGCAAGGGGAAGGTATTAGCACCCCTCACGTCCGTCGTACTCGACGGGATCCACGATTGCTTGGGTTGTCTAAAGGATGCAAAACAATCTATCTACGGCTGCTAAATCTAAACGAAAGGGAATTGACTCGATAGAGCGTCGCACTCTATGCCTACGTATTCTCAAGAGAGAAAGTCAGAGTCAACGTAGTTCGGTACTTAAATTGGCTCGCCAAGACCTCGCGTCTTGTGCCTACGTACTTCCATACTGCACGGAAGATCAGAGCTTTATGTAGTTCAGGCTAACTACGGCTAAACAAAACATTCTCACACAGCAGCGAGAAAATCAACTGGCTTCACAGGGTCGGGAACCTATGGGTAAAACTATGGTTTGATCTCAAATGCACTCGGGCAAGAGAGAAAAAGGGTTACAATTAGTCGTCAGCGGGGAAGTCTCGATCGCACAGCAGCGAGAGAACAACAGGTTAGTCGTTAGTGTGCTCGCTAGGATATCGCATCCTATGCCTACATATTCTCGTCTGGTACGAGAAATCAGAGCAGCTGTAGTTCGGCTACTATCGGGACCACAGCTCAAATCTCGTTTTATTGATATACTGAAAAATGATTACAATGCTTGAATACTGAAAAATAAATCTCCTAGGAAATACTATCCTATCCTATGCTGAGAAATCGAATGGAAAATAGCCCCCTAACAAGTGGGCTTCTAAACTATCCTAAAATCGTAAAATAATTTCTATGAAAATATACCCTAAAAGAAAATGTACTTTAAAAATATTAAATCTACTTTAATATTTTTTCCTTTTTCTTTCTCTTCTCTTCAACTATTTTCTCCTTGTATTTCTTCTTTTCTTAAAATATTTTCCCTTTATTTTTTCTATCTTTTTCTCTCTTTTTTTCAACAATTCTTTTTCACATATTTTTCCTCTATATTTTTCTCCTCATGTATTTTCTTTTCTTTTTTCTCACTTTTCTTTTTCTATTTTCTTATTTTCAATATATTGTTCACATTCTTTTTCTTTTCAATATTTTCTTTTTTCTAAAATGTATTTTCTTTTATATACTTTTTTCTCTTTTTTCCATTTCTCAAGACAAAAGAAAAATAATAACAAAAGGGGGAAGGGGTACACTGGATTACAGGGGAGTAACAGAAAATAAAATAACAAAAACTGATGAGTTGGGCCCAGCCCACAAAACTAAACCAGACCACATGCAGGGGGGGTGTATGAGTTGAACGGAGGGTGTGGCTGGCAAGGATCTCATTGGGCCCAGCCCACCCTCATCAGAAAAAACGTGAGGGGAGGTGTCTCCCAAAAACGTAGTTGGGCCTGAGGCCCACGACCCAATCTCTTCCTCCCTTTCTCCTTTCACTCTCAGAACAACCAAAAAACCCTAGCTCCTTCTCCAATGCTCATGGCACCGCCGCCTTCCTCTCCTTCTCCCTCTCAGATTCCAACTCTGACAACTCTCAAACAACTTCTGAACTCAACCTTCTCAATACTTCGCTCCAACAAGCCTTCATTCAAACACACTCAGTCGAAGCCCAGGGACGACGAGGGTTATATGAGGTTCTGGGAAAAGATGCTTCAGATGAGGAAGATCTTGATGGAAAAGAATAGATGAGGGTCTCTAGATTTAGGTGTTGCTCTTCTGGAGATGAAGATCAGGGCGTGTTCTCAGGGATGAACGTGATGAGGATGATGAAGACGTTTCTGGAAAATGATGAACTGTATGAATGTCTTCTGGAAATTTGGTGTTGACGACCTTTATGGACATGAAGATCTTGTTTGCAGGTTGAAGGCGCGATGAAGTTCTTGGGAGATTTGTGTTGACGAACGTTGTTGTAGGCTTGAAGCTTCGTGAACGAATCTTGACGGAAGTAATTGCATGCATAAATCTGATGAAGGACGAAGTGGATGAAGATCGGAGATGAAAGTTTCTTGAAGTCATTGTTGAAGAACGAGGAGGATTTTCTGGAGAATGACCGTGTGTTGATGAATGTTATTGAGGCGAAATCTGGAAAAGATTGATGGAGGTCGTTTGATTCTGGGAAGGATGAACAAGGTTGGATCGGAGAAGATGAGAGGAAGGAGGTTTTCTGCTGAAGTTGTGGATCGGAGATGGAGGTTTCTTGATAAGGAGGATGGTGATTGGTGATTTCTGGAGATTTTTCTGGGTTTGGCGTTCTGGTGAGGTTTACGGTGGCCGCCGGCCATGCATGCCGGCCGGTGGGTCTTCCCGGTGAAGCGCTGTGGTGTGTACACGTGGTGAAGTGAGTGGAGGCAGATGGTGCATGTGGGACGCGTGGGGCGATAGTGGACTGAGTCACTGCATGGTGACCACGTGGCAGAGAGAGGGAAGTGGTGAGTGATGGCGTGGCTGCGTGTGGAATGTGAATGTGGCTCTACTTTCTGGACACGTGTGCTGCTGGTATTTATATGGATGAGGACATTCTGCACGCTTCTTGAAGCTCCCAGAATATGCTGGATTTTGCTGGAAATTACTAGAGAAAATCTGGACAAATCTGGACAAAAAATGTTGAACTGGGCCTGCGAATTGGGTACTGAAGCCCAACGAAAATGAAACAAAAACACCCAAAAAAAAACAATCTGAATAATACAAAAAAAGATTACTATTTGATTAAAACTAAAGTAATTAATCCTAATTAACTAAGACCTAATTAATCTAAAAATCAATTAAATTCTATAAAACCTACATTATTTATTAAAAGAAAATCTATTACTCTAATAAAACTATTAAAAAAAACTATATTTTCTATTAAACTCTATTTACTAATAAAAGGAAAAAAACTATCATTATTCTATTAAGAAAATAGTAAACCTATTTAAATTCTATTATTCTATTTAATATGCTAAAAGAAAAATTCACTAATATTCTACACTAATCTAAAAATGATTTTAAAAGCTATTAAAAAAACCTAAAAAACCCTTAATATTCTAAAAATTCCTAAAAAATCTATTAAATCCTAAAATGATTAAAAACTATTTAAAAAGGATTAAAGCTATTAAAAAATCCTATTAAATCCTAAAAATGATTAAAAATCTATTTAAAATCTATAATATGCTAAAAAAATCCAGAAAAATCACAATAATTCCCAGAGAAACAAAATAAGCACCGAACGACACATAACACCGCGAGAGCGCACCAAAATAGCCGGTAAAAATAAACGGGCACCGAAATATCCCAAAAATACGATTCTACCTATTTAAACTGATAAAAACACCTGAAACACGAGACAAGAGCTGTGATCCCTGATAAAATCAAAACAAATGAAAAATGCCCTGTATGCAATATGCAGATGCGAATGCGATCATGCGTCGAAACCTCGAGCCAGCTACGAGACCCGATTGGTCAAATTTTGGGGTGCAACAGCTGCCCCTATTCAAACGGCTTGGACCTGATTGGGTGAGAAGCGAACGGCTCTCAGCCACTCAGGGTGCGAGACGGTTGAATACCGGTAAACCCGAAAATTTGCCAACTGCTCAACTTGTCGAACACTGGAATAATAGCTGCACGGCAACTATCTGGAGAAATACTGATTTGACATCGCCGTTAGTTATCCACATTAAATTCTTCTGATATTTCCTTCAGATAACCAAACACCCAACATCGCCGCTGGAAGATTAAACCTGATGTCGCCTTTGAACAATCAAAATACCCCGCATCGCCGCTGGAAAACTGAATCTGACATCGCCGTCGGAAACAAACATCATCTTAGAGACACTCGACATCGCCGTCGTACAAACATCATCTTTGCTGGGGATTTAAAGAGTCTGACCTCGCCGCCAAACAAACATTCAACCTCGCCGTCGAACAGATATCCAACCTCGCCGCCGGACAAACCTGATCCGGGAATCCGAAGTATACATCTCAAAGGTACAAAACCTGAGCTTGGGATGGAAACAAACACTTCCAACGGTACATATCCAAAGGTACGAAACCTGAGCTTGGAGTCAAACATATCCAAAGGTACGAAACCTGAGCTTGGAATCAAACATATCCAAAGGTACGAAACCTGAGCTTGGAATCAAACATATCCAAAGGTACGAAACCTGAGCTTGGAATCAAACATATCCAAAGGTACGAAACCTGAGCTTGGAATCAAACATATCCAAAGGTACGAAACCTGAGCTTGGAATCAAACATATCCAAAGGTACGAAACCTGAGCTTGGAATGGAACGTTCTGGTACCGCCTTCAGGCGTTTGCGAAATCAATCTTCAAATTAGACATCACTGTTGGAGTAGACATATCACGCTGCTAGGGACTTCAAGAATCATCTTGAACAAACAACTTCGTCGGGCACCTTCAAGAATCGTCCTGAACTGACAACCTTTCTGGCGACTTCATTCTGCTGGGTATTCCAGGAATCTTCCTGGGCGACTCTTGCTGAGGACGCTACTGGGGAGCTCAAGCATCATACTAGGCGAACAACTCGGGAAGCTGCACTGAGGTTTTAAGAATCATCTTAAGCGAACGGCTCTACTGAGGAATTCAAGAATCGTTTTGAGCTGAAGACTTCGCTGGGGGAGACGAGAAGCTTAACCACACAACTCTGCAGGTGAAAAAATTCGAAATCCAATAGGTAACCATCCTGGTCCATGTTTCGACATGCGTATGCTGGATAATGATGCAATGTCCTATATGATATGTAAATGCTATACATTCTGTTTGAAAATGCGATGCCCAGACGGCATGGATATGCTATATGCTTGTATAAATGCTATGACTTTATATGCAAATGCTAATGCAGGCTCGAGCTGCCAGAGAACACCAGGTCTGAACACCGCTTGGCAAAATAAATGCTGAAGGTAACGTCAACTCTACTGGGGATGAACCGAAGCCACAGAATCGTCTCAGCAAAATAAATGCTGGAAAAGGGAAACCAAATCCGCTGGGGATAACCGTCCTGCTGGAGAAGTGAAAAAGGCAACCCTGCTTGGTGACTTCACTGGGGAAGGAAAGAACAACTCTGCTTGGGGATGCTTCCTTCAAACCATTGACAACTGATTGTACTCTGCGGGGATTGACCTAAACTGAGGTTGATTGCGCGCGGCACACTGCTGGAAATGCCCCTACTATCACGGATATCAATCTTAATCTGCTGAGGATCCTTCTGATCCTACTCTGATACGGGGTAAAATACGATCTCGACTCTTCCGGGGATAATAAGCAACTTCCATCTGCTGAAGAGTGGTAATTCTGATTTAACAACATCCACAAGGAATTCAAACATTACTCGGAGCGCTGGCATCCGTCGAGCTTTGTATCGGGGAACATGACAACATGCGGGTCATTGGGAATTACTGTGTCAGATACCTTTAGATTTTTTCGTTTTTCTGGTTTAGGATAAACATGAATTATGTACATAGTGGAATGGAAAATACTAGACGAGAACTAGCATTCAAAGGTAGACTACCAGGCGAGAACTGATAGGAAAATATGTTATCGGACAAAGATTGATTCGGTTTGGACATCAGACAGGAATTGGTATAACTCACAGGTTAAACACACGATGATCAGACGAGAACTGGTTACGCGACGACATGTACCAGACGAGAACTGATACAACACTTGAAGAAACGGTGACCAGACGAGAACTGGTTACAATAAACTGCACCAGACGGGAACTGATGCTTACGGAAGGGCAGGCCAGACGAGAACTGGTTACCGGTTTGCCAGGTGAGAACTGGACTTTGGAAACGACTAGTTACTGACGCGCAACAGGTTTAAACTGTAGGATAATGATCCAACGACAGCACGGCTTTCTTATTTGAAAGGTTCAGGTTTTGACAAGGGTAATGACATGACTCCCCGATACTCACCTCTGGCTGGGGATAACCAGGCTGGTTTGAACAACTTGCCCCAATACACTCAGCTGGGGATAAAAAGACTGGCTTGCACAACTTGCCCCAGTACAATTCAACTTGCCCCAATCTAATTCTTGGGAATATTGCTCTGAACAGCTTGCTACGAGACAACCTCGAGATTACTTGCCCCGGTATCTGTATGACAACAGAATTCGATCTCCATTAGTCCCCTATCAACCTAGTTGGTTTCAACATTCTCTGCGATGACTTGCCCCTGAATGAGCGTTCTAGCGACTTAACCCGATCTGATTATCCACCGGAAGTATCTGCTTTCAAATATCCGCATTCTGCATAACTGCCCCTGATTGGGTCTCGAGAAGACTCGCTTCTGAAAAACTGCCCCTGATCAACTGAAGCTTCGGGACTTATCCTCAGACTAACTGATCCTGAACTTACTGGAATATAACGCCCCTGATTCATTGGGCTTCACAACATACACCATTCTGGTTCAGACTGCTGAATTACTCAGTCCTGTTCGACTATTCCCTGGTGGAATTTCTTTCATGCCGACTACTAACCTGCATTAAAATTGTCTGTCTACGAATGGTAATCTTAATGCAGCGGTTATGCAGATTTTGAAAAAAAAATTTGAGCTGTCACTCATTTACATGCAATGATGACGAATGAACCAAAGTTCAAACGTAGTGCTTACGTGGTCAGTGAAAATACAACAAGGATGTGACTAGCAAGTCAAGAAGGAGTCAGGTTACTCAACCTTATCGTAATGCGCTTCAGAATAACCCTACCTCAATTAGGTCTTTTAAGGGTTGTATCGTGGTCGGGTTCACGGTTCGTGAAACAAAGAATATTTGGCTCAAATTTTGATTTGTACCCACCCCTTCTACGCGATGATCTCCGATCCTAAGGTTCAGTTAACCTGGCACAAGCGCTCGCCTCTTCGAGAGGTATGTTGAACTGGTAAGACCCACAGTTGAGGAACTCATAATGCTTTTCTTCTAGAGTGATAGTTACTCCTTCTTTGCTTTCGGTGTCTGTGTACACGACTTTGTGACTTGCTGGGGAAAAATTTCTTTTTATCCCTTCTTTTTCGTTCTTTTGATTCCCTAATTTTTGCCTGGACTGACTCCTTTTGAGTTCTTTTCAATTTTTTCTTTTTGAAGTCCAGCGGGATGCCCTGATTTTTGCCTAAGTATTAGCTTTCTTAGCTTTTTCTTCCTTTTTACTTAGCGGGCTTTCTTTCTTCTTTCTTTTGGAACAAAGTCGTGCGACACTGGTTATCTTTGATTGCTCCGAAAGGATTGTAACCGTCTCACTCCTGATTGGTGAGGTTTAACCATTGAAAGGTATAAACTGATCGGTCCCCGAAAGGCAACACTCCTCTGTAAGACTTGAACGCTCGGTCAAGCTAACTGACAACTACCCTGCCCCGGGTTAAGATGTGAGGGTTTAAAAAGAAAGTCCGAAAAAAACTTCTACTTCCTGGCTCGAAGTGGTTAACAAGGGACTAACTCCTTATATCTCCAGTGTTTAGGGGATTTGAAACAATGCCTTATACGTCATCGGTACGGCCTTATCTGAAAGCAATACGATCATTGGTTATGAGTTTCAGTTTCATCATCCTCCAATCTTTGCTAGTCACAATGATAAAGTGGAGTAAATAAAAATGCAAGTGTCAGTGCAATGCAGTAAATGAGCGACAGCGACATAACTAATTCAGAAAAATGCATAGTCACTTTATTATTATCACCGTCTGAAACATACAATGTTTAAAAGCAGGTAGTAACTAACAGGAAAAGAAACTACAAATGCAAATGATGTATAGTCTGAGGACTGCCAATGCTGAAGCGCCTGCCTGTCTAAACCACTGGCTTTCGCTGGAGAATACTTTCCGAATCTACGAGCTTAGACAGCTGAGCGGTTGGGATGAACAAACAGAAACCCTTCTCGAAAGGAAATGCGATCCTGATCAATCAACTACTGTACCTTCGCCTGAAATGCTTTACAATCTTCCGTCGAATGCCCCGGTGAGCCACCATGATAACCACACTGAACGTGGGGATTGTACCCAGGAGGGTAAGGCTCTGGAACTGGCTTAAGAGCTTTAGGTTCCACCAAAGACTTCTGGATCAAAGATGGTAGCAGCTGGCTATACGGTATAGGCACTGGGTGAAAAGGAGCTTTCCTTCGTTCCAAATTGTTGCAAGGTCGATTCTGATTCTGACGCTGATGCTGATAACCTCGGCCACGAGTTTGCTGCTTTGCAATGGAAGCGACATAAGATTCCTGATATGGTGCCCCATGCATGGCTGTTTGTTCAGAATAACGAGACACAGAAGATACCGACCGCTGAGAAGACGGAGAACCAACAGATTTCACCGATTCGACTTGAGGATATCCAACATCTGTCAGGACCGCATCGATCATAGTTTCATCTTCAGATTGAGAGCCATAGAGAGATTCAGTTTCACTGGCCTGACCTCTTGAAACATTCAGGATTCTTCCAGTCTTTACACCATACTCGATGCGCTCTCCCGTCCTTACCAACTCAGAGAAATTTGGTGCAACTCCAAGCATTCTTTCGAAGTACGGGCTCTGCAAGGAGTTTACGAACATGCCTTTCAGCTCTTGGTCTAGGAGCGGTGGTTGCACCCTACCAGCAAATTCTCTCCATCTCTGAACATACTTCCTGAAAGATTCATTATTCCCCTGAGACAATTCTTGTAGCTGCATGCGAATAGGAGCTTCATCAAGATTATAGTCGTACTGCTTCAGAAAGGCATTGGCTAAGTCCATCCATGATCGGATCTGATCACGCTCTAACTGCATATACCAACTCAGAGGTGCCCTAGTCAGACTATCTTGAAAGCAATGAATCATCAGCTTATCGTTGTGCACAAACGAAGTCATTCTTCGGCAGAACATCACCAAATGTTGCTTCGGGCAACTATCTCCTTTGTACCTTTCAAACCTCGGCATTCTGAACTTCGGAGGCAACACTAGGCCAGGAACCAGACACATATCTGCAGCACTAGGAGTGACAGCGTCTTTACCTTTCAAGGCTTTGAATCTCTCCTCTAATGCGCGAAACCTTTCAGCATACACGGGAGCTAATGGATCTTCATTCTTTGCTGTCGGGACCTCTCTTCGGGGCTTTGGCATAGGGAAGGCAAAACCCTGGTAGTCTGAGACATCAACAGAAGGAGAACGTTCACCTCGGGCAACAAACTGCTCACGCAGACCTTGGTCTTCAACAGATGGCTGCACAAGCTGAGCTGCAGTAAGGTTGTTCACTTGCGGAAAGTCTTCGTCGTGCGGAGATCCATACAGAGGATTGGACGTCACGGTGAAACCTGACAAGGTATCAACAAACTGGAAGCTGCTCTCTGACATAGCTACCAACAACTGTCAGCTGACTTCACGGCTTGACTCTGATCAAATCTGCTTCAAATCTGCTTCAACCCCTTGGTCGTCTTCAATATTCACCTTCAGAATCAAAATAACGGCTGGATGAGAGCTCTGACTAGCTGGCGAATGGCATGCAATATGATGCGAAGATGCCTATGCAAATGCAATGCAATGCAACAAACACGGGATCACAGCCCCCACGCAATCTAAATACTGCTGCCCTGCTGACGGAGTACGGTTGCTCTAAAGAGAAGACCAGAATAACGGGTAGGTTGGAAGTCAAGTTTCCTGCACAAAAAAAACCCCCCACTCACAGGTATGGACCTATATCTGACAAGGTACGGCATCCTATGCGGTCGTCAGCGTCACAGACTTTCAGAACTGACGATACAATTCCCAGAAGGAGTGGCATCATCGAGTCCTGAAGAGGCCTCACTTAGCTAACTTCCAAATGATCGGTTCCCAGAGTCGACAATCCTCACGTCTGTACTCCCCTCAGATCCTCAGGACCGGAAAGGAGCACCTCTGCGAGAACCTCGTCTGAGTGCAGATTTTCGTAGGGAACTGCGCCTGCTCAGCAGACAGGTTCGTCTACTACTTCTCCGCAACTATATCTAGGTGTATACTCAAGCCCAGGTCCGGCTTCTCTCAATATCATAGAACACCCGTAACACTCCAACAGCAATAGATAATATCGATAAATAAGCACCAAATAGGCAAGCAAACAAGCGCTAGGATTGACTCTCTCTTAGGGGACGTTGGATCCCACATGCATAAGGACTATCGCAGTCCTTAGCAGCCAGGAGACGTTGGGTCCCCAGCAGAGTCGCCAGCTGCTGGGGATTGCCCCAAACAGCCAGGAAAAAACCTCAGGCGAAGGGAACCGTTGGAGTCCCCAGCAGAGTCGCCAGCTGTCGCTACTGCGAAAATCGGCGCCGGCTGACAGAAGAGTCGCCACCGTGCGTTATTTATCCCAACGGAGGGAAAGGGAACGCTCGAAGTAAACCTCGCAAAAAACGGGGAAAGGTATGGTCATCGCAACCAAAACCTGGGTTCGGGAGTCGGTTACGCAAGGGGAAGGTATTAGCACCCCTCACGTCCGTCGTACTCGACGGGATCCACGCTTGCTTGGGTTGTCTAAAGGATGCAAAACAATCTATCTACGACTGCTAAATCTAAACGGAAGGGAATTGACTCGATAGAGCGTCGCACTCTATGCCTACGTATTCTCAAGAGAGAAAGTCAGAGTCAACGTAGTTCGGGACTTAAATTGGCTCGCCAAGACCTCGCGTCTTGTGCTTACGTACTTCCATACTGCACGGAAGATCAGAGCTTTACGTAGTTCAGGCTAACTACGGCTAAACAAAACATTCTCACACAGCAACGAGAAAATCAACTGGCTTCACAGGGTCGGGAACCTATGGGCAAAACTATGGTTTGATCTCAAATGCACTCGGGCAAGAGAGAAGAAGGGTTACAATTAGTCGTCAGTGGGGAAGTCTCGATCGCACAGCAGCGAGAGAATAACAGGTTAGTCGTTAGTGTGCTCGCTAGGATATC
Organism: Lathyrus sativus; assembly: GCA_963859935.3. Classification (NCBI taxonomy): domain Eukaryota; kingdom Viridiplantae; phylum Streptophyta; class Magnoliopsida; order Fabales; family Fabaceae; genus Lathyrus; species Lathyrus sativus. Next base: position 344,613,024 of record OZ012735.1, on the reverse strand, counting down.
GCATCCTATGCCTACATATTCTCGTCTGGTACGAGAAATCAGAGCAGCTGTAGTTCGGCTACTATCGGGACCACAACTCAAATCTCGTTTTATTGATATACTGAAAAATGTTTACAATGCTTGAATACTGAAAAATAAATCTCCTAGGAAATACTATCCTATCCTATGCTGAGAAATCGAATGGAAAATAGCCCCCTAACAAGTGGGCTTCTAAACTATCCTAAAATCGTAAAATAATTTCTATGAAAATATACCCTAAAAGAAAATGTACTTTAAAAATATTAAATCTACTTTAATATTTTTTCCTTTTTCTTTCTCTTCTCTTCAACTATTTTCTCCTTGTATTTCTTCTTTTCTTAAAATATTTTCCCTTTATTTTTTCTATCTTTTTCTCTCTTTTTTTCAACAATTCTTTTTCACATATTTTTCCTCTATATTTTTCTCCTCATGTATTTTCTTTTCTTTTTTCTCACTTTTCTTTTTCTATTTTCTTATTTTCAATATATTGTTCACATTCTTTTTCTTTTCAATATTTTCTTTTTTCTAAAATGTATTTTCTTTTATATACTTTTTTCTCTTTTTTCCATTTCTCAAGACAAAAGAAAAATAATAACAAAAGGGGGAAGGGGTACACTGGATTACATGGGAGTAACAGAAAATAAAATAACAAAAACTGATGAGTTGGGCCCAGCCCACAAAACTAAACCAGACCACACGCAGGGGGGGTGTATGAGTTGAACGGAGGGTGTGGCTGGCAAGGATCTCATTGGGCCCAGCCCACCCTCATCAGAAAAAACGTGAGGGGAGGTGTCTCCCAAAAACGTAGTTGGGCCTGAGGCCCACGACCCAATCTCTTCCTCCCTTTCTCCTTTCACTCTCAGAACAACCAAAAAACCCTAGCTCCTTCTCCAATGCTCATGGCGCCGCCGCCTTCCTCTCCTTCTCCCTCTCAGATTCCAACTCTGACAACTCTCAAACAACTTCTGAACTCAACCTTCTCAATACTTCGCTCCAACAAGCCTTCATTCAAACACACTCAGTCGAAGCCCAGGGACGACGAGGGTTATATGAGGTTCTGGGAAAAGATGCTTCAGATGAGGAAGATCTTGATGGAAAAGAATAGATGAGGGTCTCTAGATTTAGGTGTTGCTCTTCTGGAGATGATGATCGGGGCGTGTTCTCAGGGATGAAAGTGATGAGGATGATGAAGACGTTTCTGGAAAATGATGAACTGTATGAATGTCTTCTGGAAATTTGGTGTTGACGACCTTTATGGACATGAAGATCTTGTTTGCAGGTTGAAGGCGCGATGAAGTTCTTGGGTGATTTGTGTTGACGAACGCTGTTGTAGGCTTGAAGCTTCGTGAACGAATCTTGACGGAAGTAATTGCATGCATAAATCTGATGAAGGACGAAGTGGATGAAGATCGGAGATGAAAGTTTCTTGAAGTCATTGTTGAAGAACGAGGAGGATTTTCTGGAGAATGACCGTGTGTTGATGAATGTTATTGAGGCGAAATCTGGAAAAGATTGATGGAGGTCGTTTGATTCTGGGAAGGATGAACAAGGTTGGATCGGAGAAGATGAGAGGAAGGAGGTTTTCTGCTGAAGTTGTGGATCGGAGATGGAGGTTTCTTGATAAGGAGGATGGTGATTGGTGATTTCTGGAGATTTTTCTGGGTTTGGCGTTCTGGTGAGGTTTACGGTGGCCGCCGGCCATGCATGCCGGCCGGTGGGTCTTCCCGGCGAAGCGTTGTGGTGTGTACACGTGGTGAAGTGAGTGGAGGCAGATGGTGCATGTGGGACGCGTGGGGCGATAGTGGACTGAGTCACTGCATGGTGACCACGTGGCAGAGAGAGGGAAGTGGTGAGTGATGGCGTGGCTGCGTGTGGAATGTGAATGTGGCTCTACTTTCTAGACACGTGTGCTGCTGGTATTTATATGGCTGAGGACATTCTACACGCTTCTGGAAGCTCCCAGAATATGCTGGATTTTGCTGGAAATTACTGGAGAAAATATGGACAAATCTGGACAAAAAATGTTGAACTGGGCCTGCGAATTGGGTACTGAAGCCCAACGAAAATGAAACAAAAACACCCAAAAAAAACAATCTGAATAATACAAAAAAAGATTACTATTTGATTAAAACTAAAGTAATTAATCCTAATTAACTAAGACCTAATTAATCTAAAAATCAATTAAATTCTATAAAACCTACATTATTTATTAAAAGAAAATCTATTACTCTAATAAAACTATTAAAAAAAACTATATTTTCTATTAAACTCTATTTACTAATAAAAGGAAAAAAACTATCATTATTCTATTAAGAAAATAGTAAACCTATTTAAATTCTATTATTCTATTTAATATGCTAAAAGAAAAATTCACTAATATTCTACACTAATCTAAAAATGATTTTAAAAGCTATTAAAAAAACCTAAAAAACCCTTAATATTCTAAAAATTCCTAAAAAATCTATTAAATCCTAAAATGATTAAAAACTATTTAAAAAGGATTAAAGCTATTAAAAAATCCTATTAAATCCTAAAAATGATTAAAAATCTATTTAAAATCTATAATATGCTAAAAAAATCCAGAAAAATCACAATAATTCCCAGAGAAACAAAATAAGCACCGAACGACACATAACACCGCGAGAGCGCACCAAAATAGCCGGTAAAAATAAACGGGCACCGAAATATCCCAAAAATACGATTCTACCTATTTAAACTGATAAAAACACCTGAAACACGAGACGAGAGCTATGATCCCTGATAAAATCAAAACAAATGAAAAATGCCCTGTATGCAATATGCAGATGCGAATGCGATCATGCGTCGAAACCTCGAGCCAGCTACGAGACCCGGTTGGTCAAATTTTGGGGTGCAACATATGGGAATTACCACAATTGAGTGCTTTGATTAAAAGGTTAGTACTAAACTAATATAAAGAGGTTAATCTACCTCAATTGGTATATAAACAGATCGGTTGGGCTTCTCGATATTAATACATGGAAGAGCATCCGAGAAGGCAATAGCAATATTTCGTCGATTTACGAAATAATCATAAACAGTGATCTCCTCTGGATCATCTTGTCCATACTCAAAACCTTTCTTCTTCAGAGTAAACCTACAATACATGAATCTTCGTTAACAAGACAACCACCAAACTTCATGTAACATAATACTCAGACATTAAGAAAGTTAATAATGAAGGAAATCAATATATAATAACGAGATAGAAAAAACTACTTATGTAAATTGCATGGCAATTCACTCAGCCTAGTAATCTTGTACTCTTGGTTGGATGTACTGGTTGTGATCCTCAAAATTTTCAGAGTCTTTTTGGCCTATACAATTAAATATATAAAGGACAGGGTCTTGGCATATAAGGACATTTGGACATAACAAAACAAGTTTTCAGAACATTTGGTTACCTTAACCCAATCAAGTTTATCATAATCTTTCACTTTTTGTTTTGCAATAAAGAAGTCAGCCATTGGCCCGGGATCAACAACAACAATTGAGGACACATCTAAACAAACATAAAGAAGTGAGGAATCATAAAAAAATAGTATTAATAAGATGATAAGATAGGCAACAAAGGCATCAAGAACAAACCTATATTCAGAGGCAGTCCATTCTGTGTGGCTCTAAAGCTGGAATGAAGGCCTCTGAGTCCACGTAAACCTTCTCCTAGATCGTGGTAATAGAAATCATCTCAGTGGAAATTATACGAGAATAACAAATAGGTAGCCAATGTAGTTCCCAACTCAATTTCGACAGACAATACCTGGAAACAATATCCTCCATAAGTTGACTACAGCCATCTAAAACAGTAAGGCTACTTGAAAAAGATCCATAAAATTATACCTCTCCCACCTTTCCAAACTCAAAATTTGAATGAATGTTACTCTCAGGTATTGCAGTGTTACTGTCGCCTGAAGCACTTTTGAAGCCTGTGTTTAAGCTAACTTCCACAGAATTATCAATAACTTGCAAACTTTTGTCCATACCGAGAATTGAACTTTCCCCGTGTTTGGGCAGTTCTTCCATCCTAATTGCGGTTGAGGAGATAGTAGACGGGCCAGTCACATTATTTAATTTTATTTCTACAACATTAGCAAGGTGAACTGGTTATGTTGTTACTATATCTCATGATAGATATGAAATGAATCAGAGTCTGTTACAATTGGCTTATTTGAACTTATCTATTAACATAAAGCTTGTGAGATTTTTTGGGAGAACTTAATGAAACAACTTATGACATGTCTACAAGCTCTTTTCAGCTTATTTCCCAAAGCTCTATGGTATATAACATATGATAATAGTTTATAGATTTATATAAGTTCAGCTTGACTTTGTTTTATGTTTCTATATAGAAATAGCCTATAAATAATAGCTTATATTATAACCACTTCCAAACAGTGCCAGAGCTTATAAGACTAGTAAAAGTTCTATATGAAGAAAAAGGGCTTTAACCATAACTCTCCATTATTGAGATGGATATCAGGATGAAGATCAGACTTGATAGTGTCGCTACTGCGCAAAAAAGTGTCGGCAAAGATAAAAGAGTCGCCACCTATCGTTATTTATCCCAAAGGAGGGAAAGTAAACGATCAGGAAAAAACCTAGCGAAAAGGAAAAGACGAGGTCATCACAAACAAGTCCTGGGTTCGGGCGTCGGTTACACAAGGGGAATGTATTAGCACCCCTCACGTCTGTTGTACTCAACGGGATCCATGCTTGTTTGCTTATCTGTCGGGTTGTTTATCTATCTACCTATCAAGGCTGGCTCAAAAGAAAAGAAAAAGGACTCGACAGAGCATCGCTGCTCTGGGCCTACGTATTCCCTCGTGCAATGGGAAAGTCAGAGTCAACGTAGTTCGGCTAACAACGGGTGAAAGGGGAAGGTTGCTTGCCAAGACATCGCGTCTTGTGCCTACGTACTTTCATCTGGTATGAAAGATCAGAGCGAACGTAGTTCGGGATAAAACGAAACACAAGTTAATTCATTTGTTTTTACCTGAGTAAAGTCAAACTATAGTTCCAATAGTTAGGGACAATGCCTGTTTGCAGTAGAACTGAAGCTTAACAACACTTTTTTCATTAGAAAAGGAAGTTTGATTAATCCCGAAGGAAAAAGGTTTGAATTGGTTTTTGAGTCTTTTACGAGAAGAAGTGTTTTTTTTATGAATGTTTGTAATTCGTACTGCACTAGAGACTATGACTTAGGAGTGAATGCGTCGCATGTCACCCAAAGGGTACCACACTAAACATCCTTATTACTGAAAGGAAACCCTCCAATAACCATTTCCTAAGTGGCTTAAGGCTCGTAACGTACTGTACAAACTTGCCTTTATTATGTGTTTTACTGTTGTTTTGAGATGAGAAAGAGAAAGGACTCTACAGGGGAAACTATCCAGCATCCTACTGTTGTCATGCAATATGGCTCTAGTGTTGAGTTTGAGGGGAATCTACCCTACTGTTATCATGCATGGATTCATCCTAATGTCTATCATCACTATCCTTATCCAAGGAAGTGAGATCACTAAGGGAACATGTCAAAGGTAAACACCAGTAAAAATCATTAAGCAGATGAGTACAACTATCAAGCTACTGAAATAAGAAACATGCATATGCAATGCAGCAACACAAGCAGAAGGAGGAAACCTCAACCTTTAATGCAAACATGACAAGCCTAAAAAGAAAAAGAAACACACAAGCAAGGGAGGATCACCTCAACCTTCAATGCAAACAAGGAAGGGCAAGTATGAAAGCAGTTAAACAACCAAGCAAAGGGAGGTACACCTCAACCTTTAATACAATCAAGCAAAGGGAGACTAGCTCAACCTTTAATGCAAACATGCACCTAAGCAAAAGTCTTTAATCATGCAACTCTATCCTAAGGCATCACAGCAATCAGGAAATCAATCCAGCAGTTCATCAGGCAAGCAAGCAGAAAACACTCCATCAGGAGAGAAGTGACCAAAAAGAGCAACAAGGAAATCATCCCAGGGCTGCAACAGGTTTAGATGAGAATGGTAGAACCTAGATGTCAATCTAAGGTATCTGATTCATTGTGTATCAACACAAGAGTCCTCTGAGGCTCAATCTCTTTGTGGAATGCACATTAGACTTCCCAAAGGTAAGTCAGGCTCTCACAAGAGAGATCCTTAGATCAATGGGCAGAGAGACTTGAAAGGATGATGGGAAGTATGGTGTATACCAAAGATATCCATCATGGCACTCAACCAAAATCTGATGATTGGAAGGATGATGGGAAGCATGAAGTATACCAAAGGTATCCTTCATGGCACTCAACCAAAATCTAAGATTGTATCCTCAAAGGTTTTACCTTCATGGTATGCCTTTAGTTCTTCCGAAGGAAGGACTAGGCTCCCACAAGTAACCTTGAATCATAGGATAGGAAGTGGAGGGATGAATGCAAGCAAAGCAAAGCAATACACCTAAAGAGGAGAAATCACTCACCTAAAATTTCTAAAGAAAACCTTCAATGTTTAGCTCTAAGGAAATCCAACCTAAGGGAGCTTAATGGCATGTTAAGTGTTTGAGGATCACCCTAAAGATGCATCAACCTATGAACTAAGGTATAATGTGGAGATTAGGTACCTAAAGTTTGCAACAAAGTTCACTAAATTGGAAAGCTATGTGGAAGGATTCCATAAGGCTACATTAATGCTAGTAAGAATGTAAAGTAAGGTAAATATAGGAAATCTACCCTAAAATTTCTAGTAAAAATTCCAGAGGTCCCTAAGGATGTTATGAAGTCATGGTAAAAACTTCAGATCAAAACTCTAAGATTAAGGGCACTAACCTAATGCTAAACCTAAAGGTATGCTAGGAAAATCTCAAATTAGGAAGGTTATAAAGATCTAAACCAAACCAATGCCTAAAATCATTTAAAAATTAGGGACAAATTCCTACAAGTCATTCAGTAAGTGCACCATATCATCAAGGAAAATTAGACAATTCTAAGTTGTTTTGATACCTCAATAAAATTCATAATCTAAGGGTACATGCTTTTCACATTTTAATAACCACTAAAAAGGGAAAAATCATATTAAATTGGAAAAAAATCCTAAAATTATTCTACCAGTTCTAAAAATCAGCTAACATATCAATGTACAATGTGTAGAACAATCAAGCAATTATGAGCATTTTTACTATTTTTAACAATTAAAATCAAACATGTGATAAAACATAAAAATGAGAAAAAAGAATGAGAAAAAAAATAAATCTGCATGGTAAATAGCAAGAATTTTAAGTTCAAAAAGGTATTGGGCTCAGAAGGGGGGGTGTGCGTAGCAATACAAGGCCCAGGTCCATCAGAGCTTCATATGATCACATGCGCTCAGGTCAAAGGGGACTACGCTACGTCTTAACCAAGCACGTTGGTTTCTTAATTCAGCTAATCCAATGCATACCATCACGCCACGTACCCAGTCAATGGTCAACAACACTGAAACTTAATCTCACGCGTTGGATGAGGATACCAAGTCCAAGAAGTCACCAGATCGGACGGTTGTGAACTCGTCTTCTTCAATTCAAACCTTGAAAGAGGGGGAATGTACATGGTGGCCGGAGAAGACTCCGGTCGTCTTCTCCGGCGAGAGCTACAGCGGCTCTGTCATCAAACATCTCGCAACTCTACAAAAATGGTACCAAACGACTCATCTCACAATGCTGATCAATAATCCAAGATTAAAACTCACTTTTATCCAAAGAATCATCCAAACCGAATCAATCTTGTTCTTGTGTCATGCTCACAACTATCACCAATTTCAAATTTCTTTACACTAATCAAATCCTCATGTTATGTACGTTCTTAATTCATGAATAAAACTCATTTCTACTCAAAGAAAAGCTCAAACCGAATCAATTAAAATCTTGGTTCATGGCAAAAAACTCTCAAGAACAGCCTCCAATTCTAACCGAAATCCAACTAGGAGTCTCAAAGATCCTAAAAGCATGCAGAATAGGTTCTATTTCATCCTAATCTAAGAGAATTTTGGAAAGGAAAGAACCTGTAAAAACGCTTCAATGGAGGCACGATCTTGTGATGGAACTTGCTCAAATCCGACCAGAAACGTTCTATGATTGATGATAAAGGTTTCTTGATGCTTGAATCTGCTTGAAAATGCCTGAATCTTGGAACTCACATTTCACTCTCAAGCTCACTTTTTCTAACTGCTTCTTACATATTCATGCACCAAAACCATCCAAACTTCATCTGAAAATGATCTGCAACTTATATAGAAATGATTTGGATCCATTTCAGGCCCAATGGAGGTCTAAAACAGTCCAATCCAAATTCACTTTTCTTCTCTCTTTTTTCTTCATGTAAGGCGCGAAAACAGAGCCTAGAACTACTTGGAAATGCTTCAGTCACATTGCTTAAGAGCCAAGGCATCCAATGGTTGATGTTAGGCCCTTAAACTTTGATCAATGGATGATTTGGATGGTGTTTCTTCAAAGTGAAGCAACATGAAAATTGGCCATGAAGGGAGTCTCACTTTAAAATTCCACAATGCCAATGTGTTTAGAATATCGTTTGTAATCAAAATATGCACAAGTTTGCATAATTTTGGTGTAGTATGAATTGATTTGAATTTTTTTGATCTTTTAATGCCTTTAAAGTCTCTTTTTGTGAATTTTTCTCAACCAATCCTCAATCTAATCCATATCAATGAATCATTGGTGTTTGATTGACTAAATAACCCCATTTTGAGCAACTTTCAAGTTGGAAAAATTTTCATTTGAGGTATGTATGATGGTGAAATGGACCTATGACCAAAAGTGACTTATAATCTTACTTTCCCAAAATGCCCTTGACTTGCAAGCACCATATCTTGAATTCTAAAAATCCAATAAAGGACTTCTAGTACTCTTTGGAAAGCTACGAAGATAAGGAAGAACATTCATGTTCACCTGAAGTTGAGGAGAAGCTTCCTTCTAGGTCAAAAATGGCATGGAAGTTGGTTGACTTTCAAGTACCAAAATCACATTCATCTGATGACCTGTAACTTGTCTGCCTCATAACTTGAGTTCTATAAATCCTATCAAGGACTTATAGTACTAAAACTAAAGTTAAGAACATGCTCTACAATTTCCATGTGGATGTCAAGAGGAGGTGAAACTTGCATCTTGAGTTATGTGGTCTTGAAGTTAGACACTAAACTAGGGGATTTTACACTGTCAAGCTTAGAAACCCTAGCCTAGGAACTTCTCACACTCTTGATCCTTGATGATTTGGTCTTGGAATCATCTATTGGGTGTCTCAACACATCATCCCATGATCACATGGCCTTGAAATTAGGTCTCAACCCCTTTCAATTCACCTGTTGACTTAGGGTTGACCAGGTGGAAACCCTAATTGCACCCATCTTGGTTGTAACTTCTTATACCTTGCATAATGACTTGTCCAAGCTCCATGATGATTATCAAGACACCATATGGACTCTCTCAATGCTCTAGGTCCATATCTATGGATTCAAAATCATCTGATGCTTTCCCATAACCTTCAAGTCAAGAAACGTGTACATTTGGTTTCAGCTACTCCTCTGGGGATGTTTGACTTCTTTGATGAGGATATTAACCCTTGGATACTTTATTGAAGACTCTTGAATAACTTCATGACCTCGGTAGCCTTTTGTTGGTAGTCATATCTCTTGATCCCTGCCCACATGTCAATGGTTAGGCAAATTTTGGGGTGCAACAGATAGGTTCTTCAATTGAGGAAGTTATAGCAACTGCATTATGAGATTCATTTTGAGAAGCTCCTTCAGATTCTTTGTGAGTGGTTGATGAAGCAACATGCACATTGTTCTCATCTTTTGATGTAGATACATTCTTTCGAGGCGGTTGTTTAGGTTTAGCCTTAGGTGCAAATCTGGCACCTGGTCTAGCTACAAAATAAAATAGTATAAAGAATCAACCAAAACAAATGCATGGATTGAAATGAAGAAGAGAGAAAAAAAAGTTTGACTTGAATTAGCAGTTACCACGTGTAGTAGGAGTAGCATCACAATAACCTAAAAAGGAACAACAATTAAAAAACACTTGTAAGCAAATAATAGAGGATGTAGATCAAAAGAGCCGAAAGGGAAAATAAGGAAGATTATCATACATAAAAACCATAGCATGTGAAAAAGTTCAACAAAATGATGCCAAAAACAGACAATAGTGGGTTTGGCAAGAAGGAAGCTCAGAAGTTTAAATATGGAGGATCTATGATTTAACATGTACCGAGAAATAAAGGATTTAACTCTCATATATGAAAAATGAAGGGACAAAATCCTAATTATCTTTCTAAATCATTCAAAAACGAGCATGTGACATGGGCAAAAGAAGGCTTCTAAAAACATTACACTCTCAAAACAACAAAGCTCAAGATCTCCACAAATAAGAATGCAACATAGTAAAGAAGTAGAAGCTATTATCACACCACAGTATTGCGCTATTGAGTGAAAATTGACAACTATGAATGTAGCAGCTAAAGAGAATTAAGAAACTAGCTAAGGAAAACTAAGAAACTAGCTAGTAACGCTTAAAAAAAGCAATAAACCAAGTCTAATCATCACAATTCATAAGCTACTTAAACTTCTCAATTCCAACCATTCTATCATACCTTCCTGAATCTAACTCACTCTCCTTGAACTAACCAATGCTTAATATCAGAGTCCATATGAGTCATAATTAATTGGTTTAAGAACCAAACTTCTACAACATTCAACTAGTTCATATAGTTTTTCCCATTGAACTTTTGTTATATTATCAATGAAATACCTAAAAATAAGTGAAAATGAAACAAGAACCATCATATGGGCAATCGGATTACAACTTGTTGTGTTCCTGAGTCGGAATTTATAGTTCTACTCTTACGGAATTAAAACACACTTTAGCATAATAATGATTCCTAATGTTGCAAACAAAAATGAAAGAAAACCTAACTGAATTGTATATATAATGCAATTAGAATTAAGATTAAGTAGAAAGAGTTACACGCTGAAAGTGTCAGTGACAGTTTTGTTAGCATACAATAGCACCAGAAACACATCGAGATCATTGGTAACCTAAATTTCCAACTTTATGTAATCTCCACTTGGTTTGACCGAGGATTGGTCCAAACAAAAATAATAATAATAATAATGAAGGACAATATGCACATGTAATTGCGAATTTGAATATATAAGGTAAAACAACATCGAGATATACCTCGGTCCCTTGCCGCTTATTCAGTGATTCATTCCACATGTTTGCAGCATAAGTTGGCTGCATCCTTGTCCATATAGACATGACAGAGGTTACCTGCATATAACATGTAAATCTTTTGTAAAAAAACATGTAAATAAAAAATAGACTACAATAGCTCTCAAGGAACAACAGCAGATAACATTGATTAAAAATAATTGCATTTGAGAGCCACAGGTAAGGAAGTGTGTAGATTAGATGCTCTTTCTTCAAGCACTAATATGTTGGGCATTGCAGAACTGTAAGGAAGAACATTTTTTCTTGAAGTTGTAACAGAAATCTTGACAATAATTTGCTTTCTTAATGCCCTATTTACTAAATATCAACTAATCATGATTCAAATTGTTTCTAACAAATAACAATAGGTTTTATCGCCCATTCCCTTAGTAAGACAATAGTGGTTTTCAGCTAAACATATATTCTATGAAACTCTAGTTCAATTGCATATTCGTGTTACTCTCTTTTCTGAAAAAGATTAACACAATCTTTTGTACTACTCTCTATTTATGTTACTCTGCACAAATAAGAAAAATGATTAAATACCAAGTGAGCATCAAGAGGAGGAGGATAGTTATCAGCTACTGTGTCAATCCAACTGAATATCATATTTTGATAACCATATGGCTTGCCAGACATGATCTGCGCATACTCCCATGCTGCAGTGGAGTTGAATTTTGCATGCAACTCTGGATGCAGGGGAAGCAATGCTATCTATAGGTTGGAATCATCTTTAAGAGCAGACTCCCACCATTCGTGCCATGGAATTACCATTATTATTTCTTCACCCTGCACAAAGACAGGCCTTTAAGATATGTATGGACTAATGGAGATCAGTCTCTACCCTTGGTAACTATGATCTATGAAGCAATCAATCGATTACAAAATTCAGAATTTAAAAATGAAGAGATTGAGGTGGTGTTGCAACGAACATTTTTAGGAAAAAAATCCATAAAGAAATATATATTGCATGGTATATTGAACCGTAAAATCTTCCATATTTATACCTTTTCATTCTCATGCCCAGATTCACCAACCCACAGATTCCCCATGTCATCCTTCAAGCAAACTGCTGTATGACCAGCAAATGCACCAGTTACCCACTTTTCAAGTGTCTCAAGCAGAGGTGTATGAGTCCGGCAAACAGAGGCTCCACTTAACACTGTTGCTTCAATCCAATATTGACAACAAATAAACACTCCAATTGAACCAGCTTCCCTTGTATCCATTAATTCCTCCTGGCTATCCACCTCAATAGCCATATCTTAAATCTTCAAATCCTAGACAACAACACTATAAATTGAAACAGGGTCTCCAGAATGAATAATAACACAAATATTCGATAAACAAAAACATTCACATCCAAAGACTCATGACAATCTTTCTCAGTAATCTTCATTAAAGCTCTAACACTTAATCAAACCACAGTTTTAGATACAAAAGTATAAAATCAACATTTTTTCTTGTTGATAACTATTAAACCCTAAATCACTTTTTTCATATAAATTAAACCTCCGTTCTATGTTGCTAGAATTGATTGATAGATAAGGAGAAAGAAAGAGGGGTCAAATTTTAGTGGGTTATCGAATTTTGCAAGAAAGAGTTGAATCATTGAGAGAAACTATAAATTTCTATAAGAGAAGATATTACGAGCAAGAAGCTAACCTTATTTATCATAAAGAAGAGGGTGTGAATGGTGCATGGAGAAATGAGGACGGTGAACAGAAAATGAAGGACGGTGGAGGACGAGTGCGAGAGGAAGAAATTGGATTTCTTGAGCGTGAAACAAATGAGTTTGAAATGTTAAAACATTTATTTATTTACACACACACACACACACACACACACACACACACACACACAGATATATATATATATATATATATATATATATATATATATATATATATATATATATATATATATATATATATATATATATATATATATATATATATATATATATATATATATATATATATATATATATATATATATATATATATATATATATATATATATATATATATATATATATATATATATATATATATATATATATATATATATATATATATATATATATATATATATATATATATATATATATATATATATATATATATATATATATATATATATTAACATTGTTACCAAAATTAATTTTAATAAAAGTTAACTATGTATATAATAAAACAGAAAATATTTTACTATTATTTAAGACAAAAATATTAAGCTATATTGTCATGAAAGTTATAATTATTATAATTATTATTTATTAAATTAATTAATAAAATTGAAAAGGTTAGAAAATAAAAATGAAAAAAAATTAGAAAATTAAAGGAATAAAAAAAATAGTGATTATGATTGGTTAAAATAATTGCGACAGTTCGTCTTAACTGTCGTGAGTGTGAAAAGAGGGTGATTCTTTGGTAACTGTCACATTATTTTATACAACATGCCTAAAAAATTTGCGACGGTTGGCTCAAACCGTTGTGAGAATTGTCGTAGTCCAGGAATAAGGACGGTTTTTTGATAACTGTCGCATAAAATCTACGACAGTTGACCCTAACTGTCGTGACAACCGTCGCAATCTTGGAATAAGGACGATTTTGTGATAACTGTCACAACTCAAGTGTCGTAAATCTCCTTTTTTCTTGTAGTGATTTTTCAATCCAAAAGGCATAACTTTGTAGCAAAAAGTCCCCCACGGTGTGATAAAGGTAGTTTTCTCCATGTCTTCTGGGGCCATTTTGGTTTGGTTGTACCCAGAGAAGCCATCCATGATGGAAAATACAGAATGCTGAAAATCATCTCCCGGGATCGCTCTGTTCAAATTTCTGTAGTCGACGCACATCCTGACCTTTCCATCCTTTTTAGGCACAAGAACAATGTTAACAACCCATGGAGGATAGTTTGTAACAGCAAGAAAATCGGCATCCAATTGCTTCTGGACCTCTTCCTTAATCTTGACTGCCATATCAGGCCTGGTTCTTCTCAGCTTTTATTTTACAGGTGGACATTCTTCTCGAAGAGGTAGACGTGTACCACTATGTTCGTATCCAGTCCTGTCATATCTTCCTACGACCAGGCAAAGACGTCTCTGTACTCTCGAAGCATTTCTACAAGTCTTCTCTTGATATCATTCTCCAACGCAGCCCCAATCCTGACTTCTTTTCTGTACTCTTCGGTGCCCCGGTTGACAACTTCGATTTCCTCTTGATGAGGAAGAATAACTTTCCCTTCTTGTCTCAACAGTCTGGCAAGCTCTTCAGGAAGGTCATCTTCTTCATCAATCTTTTCTTCAGCTTGAAAAATGGGACTGTCAAAATCATACCGAGTCATAGCCGAGTCTGAATTGGTGGCATCTGAGATGTGAAACCTGCATGATTGATGTTTTATGCTTAAAATGATATGCAAACAAGCACAAACACATTGTTATTTTATTGTCAAAAAATAAAAGAAGAAAAACAGGGATCAAAACATTTGAATGCAAACAAACGCCTTTCATTAATGATAAAAAAGAGTTCAAACATAATCAAAAAGGGCCTTACAAAGGAAAGCCACTACTTCTTTGGCGGAATGTAGGACCACACATAATCAAAAAAGAAATTACTCTTTAAAGGTAACTTGAACGACTTCTTCCACAGTCCAATTGCACAAGCTCTGACCAGGGACACATGACTGAATCGCAATCACTATCTCCTTTGTCATCACCCAAAGCATTGATTCTATCAAAGATGACCCCACCGCTGGTGAACTGTACTGGCCCTCTATACCTCGGAGTACTCTGAGAAGATGATTGGTTGTATCCCAAACCAAATTTGTCCTGCTTGTTGAAAATGTTGAGGACTTGACCCCACCTCTGTGAAGAACCAGACTCTATGACAGCACGGGCTTCTTTGAAAGAAGACATTCAAATCTCTGGAGCTTTACTTTCAACAGGAGACTTTTCCTTAATCTGCACCGCTTCGAATGCCTGACAAAGTGTTTCTTGGATCTCTCCATCCACCTCTACATATTTGAAGGACGACACGTGGCTAACCATGATGTCCTATTCACCACACACCTTACAATCTTCCATTCGACCATGTACTTCAACTTCTGGTGCAACGTCGAAGTGACTGCCCCAGTATAATGTATCCATGGTCGACCAAGTAAGCAGTTGTAGGTTGGCTGTATATCCGTGATGTAGAAAACGATGTCAAAGATCTCCGGGCCCACTTGAATTGGTAAAATAACTTCACCAAACACTGATCTTCTAGTTCCATCAAACGCTCTCACCACCAGATCATTGGGAGTACAAATCACACCCTGGGTGTCCAGCTTCATCAAAGCTTTCTTGGGCAACACATTAAGTGATGACCCTGTATCTACCAATACATGCAACACAACAGCCCCCTACACTCAATGGAGATGTGTAAGGCATGATTATGGTTTCTCCCTGCTGGAGTCAGATCCAAATCTATGAAACCCAAGCCATTGCCAGCGTTAACATGGGCTACTACCCCCTCAAGCTGATTGATAGAAATTTCCTGCGGTACGTAAGCAGTGTTCGGAATTCTCAATAACGCATTCCTATGTGCCTCAGAGCATAACAAAAAAGACAAGATGGAGATCTTAGAGGGAGTTTACTGTAAGTGATCTACAATTTTGTAGTCACTCTTGCGGATAAGTCGCATAAATTCCTCAGCATCTTTGACGAAAGAATCTTTCTCTCCCGGTTGCTGGCTCTGTTCTACTACATCTTTTCCTTTCCCTTTATCACTTCTTTCCATATTAACCTCCGGTGGGGAGAACACTCTACCACTTCTGGTCAAACCTTTGGTTCCAACAACATTATCAACAGATGATCCTTCAGATGACATCCCTACCAATTCTTGCTTGTAACCATTACAGAATACCTCTGCTCTAAAATTCCATGGGATGGCCTTAGTACTCTCGTAAGGTATTGGTCCGGGTGTAGTGATGATCACAGGCGCTGGCCTTCGAGGCACTAGAATATTGATTGTTCTATATGGGATTGAAATTGTCGCGATTTCATCCCACCCACAGTCAATTTCTTTCACGTCTACCTCTCCTTTTGTTCTATCAAACTGCAAAATATCCTCATTCATCAAACCTTGAATATGGTTCCTCAGATCAACACAACCTTCTGAGTACACGAAATATCCTTCACAACCCTCCAGACAACCAAGAAAAACACCCCCTTTCAACAATCTGCTATTCACAAAACTTAGCGACGTCTTCAACTCTGCCACATCAGTTATCAAATTCAACTTTTCACCCTCGATGACGGCGTTAGCTCCAGCTACCCCATGATTTGGCATTGGGTTTTGATTCACATTCGGGGTCTTGTTGGTAAAATTAATTGCTTTGGTGTCAAGCAGATCTTCCACGTTATGCTTAAAAGCTTCGCAATTGTCCATGTTGTGACCCAGAGCACCAGAATGAAAATCACACCTTGAATTCACATCATAGCCTGGTGGAGGTGCGCGTGTAAGCGGTGCTAAATTCCTTTTTTGGACAAGCTGTAATTGTAGTAGATGTTGTAGTAATTGAGAGTAAGGCATGGGAGGCGTATCAAATTGCCTATTGACCACCCTTCCTCTGTCTTGAAATCGGCGCGGTGCAATAGATGGTTGTTGTGGTACCGCTGGAATAGTTATGCTAGCAATCTGCAGTTGTTGTTGAGGCTGGTATTATCATTGATGTTGTGCTCTATCTATGTTTCTATTTCTATAAGTTGTTACTACATTTGTATCTCCCTCTCTTTTCTTTGAATTCCCAAACGCCTTCCTCGCCCCACCTGAGCTAGACCCTTCTCCGCCTTATATCTTCCCCAACTTTATTCTGTTTTCTACCCTCTCACCTGTTATGATCAAATCAAAAAAACTTCCAGACATATTTCCAAACAACTTCTCGTAATATATTCCTAGCAAGGTTTCCACGAACATATTAATAAGCTCTCACTCCACCATTGATGGTTGAACTCTCGCTGTTAGTTCCCGCCACCTCTGGGCGTACTCTTTAAACCCTTCATTGCTCTGTCATGAAAGATTCTGCAATTGAACTTTGTTTGGTTCCAGGTCACTATTATATTGATAGTGACAGACAAAAGCTTACCCCAGATCCCTCCAACTTCTGATATGCGTTGTCTCTAGATCCATGTACCACTCTAGAGAAGGACCTAATAAGCTATCCTGGAAAAAGTACATCAACAACTTCTCATCATTTGAATGGGCAGACATCTTCTGATAATAAGATCTGATATGTACTCTGGGACAGGTTGTCCCTTTGTACTTATCAAAGTCTGGAACTTTGAATTTTGGGGGAATCTTGACCCCTGGTATCAACCCTAGATTGGACATGTCGAGCCCCAAAGAGTTTTGGTTCTCGAGATTTTTCATCTTTTCCTCGATCATCTTAAACCTTTTATCCGCGTCTGTCTATAGACCTACACCCAAGTATCCCATTGAGAAAACATCATCTTGCTCGTCTTCTACCTATTGAGGACCTGCAGCCTCATGTGCAACGCCCGCTGCACCTGGTACATGAACTCCTAGTTGGTGACCTCCGCTCGGAGGAATAACAATAGTGGGAATTGCGTTAGCCTGAGTAGTGTTACCATCAGCTGGGGGAGGAATGGAAGTGGTCCCTCCTTGCAAAACCCCACTACCATCCACCCTGGCAATTAGTGGCTGGACCAATGTTCTGAGTTGTTCTTGCCCATTGGCAACTCCCTGCATCATATCCATGAATTGAGTTATCCGATCCCTGAATTCTTGTAATTCTTGCTGTATCTGATCCATAACTCTTTGCTGATTCCCTCTGGTGGAGTATCTGTGAAACGTCTGGTCTGCTATCCTGAAAACTGCTGGAAGAAAACCACACAGAGATAAGGTTAACGGCCCCAAGAACATTTGCTATGCAAAATGATAATGATAATGCAAAATGCAAGCATGCAAATATGATTCAGGGAAATTCTCGCCTTGATTCTAGTTCCACAAACAAAGAGTAGAGCAACAGATGGGATCACAAATCTTCTCATAAATAAAATGAGGATAAGAGTCAGCGTACACAACATAACACCAAGGAATACAACGGAAAATGATCATACGAACCCATCCATGAAGCCTGGTGATGGTCTCAATACAAGATAATAACAACAGAAAAGAAAACTAAAGAGAAAACTGCATCAGATAACTCTCCCTTCAGCCATGGTAACGAGTCTGAAACTCCTCTAACAACTCCTTAGTATCTGGATGTTCAGGCTTTATAACCAATGCCTGAATGAGCAACTCCCTCCTGCTGATAACATCTTTCAAGTCTCGAGCACAATCCTCCCAAGCATCTTCGAGTCTAGGTTTCTTCAGTTCTGCTCTTACCTTGCATTCCTCAAGCGCTGACAAGGTTTCTCGTAACTTGCTATCACTTTCACAATGCCGAGACAATTACAATGAAGCTTTTCCATCTTTACCTGAGTTGTGTCTTCAGTCTGTCAATCTGCTTACGGAGCTCATACTCTCTTCCTTTGCTGGCGGTGAAAGCAGCGTTCCAGTGATCACTGATTTTGGATATCTCTAGGCGCGCCTTTTCCAGCTCTTTCTTCTTATCTTTAATAACATTACCAGTACTCTTCAAATCTTGACCAACTCATTATTTCACATGAATCTCTTCAGTCAACTCTTTTCCCATCTTGTTCAAGGTTTCTGTCTTCATCTTGGCCAAGTAGGCTGCTTCATTCTTTTCGCTCTTCAATTGACTAATATCCTTTTTCAACTCTTCATTCTCCTTGCGTAACTCTTCTTTCTCGATCCACAACTTATTATACCTCTGGATATCAACTGTCGTAGGTTCTTCAATCAAAGGGTATAAAGGTTCTCTAACAGGGAATGGTAACAACATCTCTTCCACCCTTTCCTGAATCCAATCCACATAGGGTCCATAAGCTCTGCAGTCACCCTTGCCCAAAGAAAATTTTCCTTTGCGGTGGATTCTTCCCCAAGCCTTTTTCAATCTGGCTAAATTATCACCATCAATCGTTCCTGTGAAATACATAGATTCCTGTATTTCCTCCTCCTTCGGGGGTTCCATCAAAGCATAACCAAATTGCCTGACAGCAAGAGCAATATTGTAGTTGATACCACCCTTCCTTCCTATCAGAGGAACATTAGGAAAGTTTCCACAACTATAAATAATCACCTTACCGAGCAAATCTCGATTAAACCAAACAATATTCTTAGACGTCAAACCCATGAGTCTCTCTGACCAATCTAATGTGTATGACATATCAACAAAAGCTCCAGCCTGAGGAAGATGTTCCATAAACCATCTGTAGAGAAGTGGTGCACAACAAGAGACATTCTTTCCCCTTCTATTCTCATTCTTGTAATTTACTGAATGGTATACGTCTCTCAAAAGAGTAGGCACAGGATTCTTGGAAGCGAAAATATGAAAGACATCCATATCAATAAAGTCCACTATGTTGGGGAACAAGACTATGCCATATATGCATAAAGCCAAAATAGCGCTGAAAACCACCCAACAACCCTCTGTAGCAAAATGTTGAGCCTTGCCCACCAAGAATGACAATGGAAAACCAGGAACTCCATTTCTCCAGACTACTTTACCTTCTAGCTCAGACTTGTTCAAATGAAGAGCATTGGCCAACTTGGTCAAGTCAGGTTCTTCTTCATAGTGAAAGAAACGCATCTTCTCTAAGACCGGAACTCCCATCAACAAAGCAAACTCTTCCAAGGTTGGAACCAAGACATATCCAGGGAAAGTGAAGCATCGTAACTGAGGATTGTGGAACTGCAACAAAAGTGTGAACGACTCCTAGTTCGTATCTTGAGATTTTACGGACAAAACTCAAGATCTTCCCATAATCCTTCTTGAAGTCTTCCATAACACCATGATCAGCCACATAAATGAGATCAAATAAAGGTCTTAACTCCGACATCGGGAACTTGTAGGTGACAGTCTTCTTCAAACCAGGCTCCATGTTGACGGTGGATCAGATTACTAGAATCAAAGGGAAAATGAACACCTAAAATTATAAATATATGCAAATGTTAAAATGCAGATCCAAACAAGGGATCAAGACTGTTGTGCTGCTGACTGAGTTGAACCAGAATTCCACTTCGGCAAGAAAATACCAGAACATCAGAACACCAAAGTATAGAAACCCACAGTATCAAAGATCAAAGCTCTGCACTGACGAGAAAACCAGAAAATGGGGTTGGTTAAAGGTCAAGTTTCCTGCATAACCCTCCCCAGTCACAAGTAGGACCTAATTTCTGATAAGGTACATCATCTTATGCAGGTCTTCAATGTCACAGACTCTCAAGAACCGATGATACGTTCACCATTTCTTGTTTGGCATCATGGTCAAACGAGGAGGCCTCACTATACTGACTTCCCAATAATCGGTCTCCAGAGTCGTTAGTTTCAGATCCAACATCCTTTCAATTGTTCGAGACGTGCTGGATAAGATGTCTTCAAAGAAAACCTCTTCTGAACGCGGATTTCATGATGACTATTGCATTCCAAACATGAAAGCCCTCACTACTTTCCACACTAATGCTATATATGTACTCAAGCCTGAGTATTGGGCTTATCTCTAAATGGAACAACCCCTCCCAACAGCACAGCAGCAGAAATATAATAACAATAATAAAGTGCGGAAAATGTAAAATGTACAAAAAATATACAAAATACAACACAAAAATATACAGACCCGCAAATATAAAGCAAACAAGCGCTAGGATTGACTCGCATAGGGAAACAGACGTCCCCAGTAGAGTTGCTAGCTGTCGCAACAGCGGAAAAAAGAAAGGCCAGTAAACAGACAGAAGAGTCGCCAAACGTTATTTATCCCAAAGAGAGGGAAAGGAAACGATCGAAGAAAACCTAAAAGAAAGGGAAAGACAAGGTCATCGCAAACAAATCTTGGGTTCGGGAGTCGGTTACGCAAGGGGAAGGTATGAGCACCCCTCACGTTCGTTGTACTCAACGGGATCCACACTTGTTGTCTAACCTATGGGTGAAAACTATCTAAAAGCTACTGCTGACATGGGTGAACGGAATAAAATGACTCGATAGGACATCTCCGCCCTATGCCTACGTATTCCCTTGTGCAATGGGAAAGTCAGAGTTAACATAGTTTGGAAAACTACGGGTGATGGGGGGAGGTTGCTCGCCAAGACATCACCATCTTATGCCTATGTATCCTCATCTAGTATGAGAAATCATAGAAAACATAGTTCGAGAAACTAGACCACTGGTTGGTTAAGTGTTTTAAGAGCAATGTTAAATCACTGTTCTAGCGGTTAGGGACGATGCCTGTTTGCGGTAGAACAGAAACGTAACATACTCTTTCTGAAAGATTCATTGTCCGCCTGAGATAATTCTTGCAACTATATACGGATGGGAGCCATGTCAAGATTGTAGTTGTATTGCTTCACGAAGGCATCGGCTAAATCTGATTCTGATCGGATGCAACCACTCTCTAACTGCATGTACCAACTCAACGATGCCTCACTTAGACTGTCCTGGAAATAGTGAATCATAAGCTTGTCATTGTGGACATATGAGGTCATTCTTCTACAAAACATTACCAAATGCTGCTTCGGTCAATCACCCCCTTGGTACTTCTCAAAATTCAGCGTCTTAAACTTCAGAGGCATTACAAGACCTGGCACCAAACACATGCTCGAAGCATTTAGATTAAGAGTATCCTGACTCATCAGGGCGTCAAGCTTCTCGTCCAACAAACGACATCTTCTCATAAATTCAATAGTCTGTGGGTTCTTAGGATTATTCTTCATAACAGCCCTTTGAGAATCTGGCACAGAGAAAATGAAGCTCTGATAGTCCGTGTCATTGAGGAAAGATGAATCTCTATCTCGGAAAATGGTATGCTCTTGATCTCCAGCAGGAATTTGCACAGGCTGAGCTTGAGCAACATTGTTCACTGGAGTCCTCTGAACATTGGCCTCTCCCCTAGTCATAGCTGTCATGGCTTCCATGAGTTGATCTAACCGATTCTTCATCAATTCAAACTCTGCCCTTGTAACAACCAAATTCTGCTCTCTTGAGTTCATGATCTTTCTATAAGCTAATTCAAGTCCAATGTGAATGTTGAGAAATTAACTACGGGTTGGACAAAAGACAGGCGAGCTTCCTGCTCCGGCCGAGGATGGATATGCAAAATGATATGCAAATGCAATGCAAAATGCAAGAAAGCAACAAGCAAGGATCAAAGCCTCCACAAAGCTCTGAATAACTGCTGCGCTGCTAACTGGAGAAGTTCATAAGTCGACTTTGAAGAGAAAACCAAAATACCGGGTTGGTTGAAAGTCAAGATTTCCTGCATAACCCTCCCACTCACAGGTATGGACCTAATCTAATAAGGTTTGGCATCCTATGTAGTCGTCAGCGTCACAGAATTTCGAGAAACGATGATACGTTCACCATTTCTAGTTTGGCATCATAGCCAAACAAAGCGGCCTCACTTAGCTGACTCCCAAATGATCGGTCTCCAGAGTCGACAGTTTCCAGATCCAACACCCTCTCCTGACCAATGCACAACATAGGATGTCTTCAAAGAAAACCTCGTCTGAACGCGAATTTCATGAGGACTAGTGTGCGTCTAACGTGCAGGTCCTCACTACTTTCCACTCTAATGCTAGGTATGTACTCAAGCCTGGGTTTTGGCTTATCTCTCAAAGGAACAATCCCAACCAACAACACGGTAATAACAAGATAAAAAAGTGCAGAAAATGTAAATACAACAATATACAAAATACAGCACACAACTATACACACCCACAAACAGGAAAACAAACGCTAGGATTGAATCATATAGGGGATGGGAAAATTCCCCAGCAGAGTCGCCAGCTGCCGTATCACTGCGAAAAGGGGCTGGCAAAGACAAAAGAGTCGCCACCGTTTTTTATTTATTCCAAAGAAAGGGAAAGGAAACAATCAGAGAAAACATACAAAAAAGGGAAAACACATGTCATCGCAACCAAATCTTGGGTTCGCGAGTCGGTTACGCAAGGAGAAGGTATGAGCACCCCTCACGTCCGTTGTACTCAACGAGATCCGCGCTTGTTGTCTATCTATGGGTGAAAACTATCTAAAAGCTACTGCTAAACGGAGGGAAACGAAAAGAACTGACTTGATAGGACATCGTCGCCCTATGCCTATGTATTCCCTCGTGTATTGGAAAAGTCAGAGTCAACGTTGTTCGGGAACTACGGGGAAGGTTGCTCGCCAAGACATCGCATATTGTGCCTACGTATCCTCATCTGGCATGAGAAATCAGAGAAAAACGTAGTTCAGGAAACTACGGAAAAGGGGATCTCGATCGCACGTGGGCGAGAGAAAATGTCCGGGTAGACGATACTAGCGTACGCATTCTAGCAGTTAGGTGTATTACTGCTCGACCATTAGAGACTTAGGTGTTACCTGTTTGCGGTAGAATGGATGTAACATGTCCTTTGGGTTAAAAGGTATAGGAGCCTAAAGGGTGAGAAAGAAAGAAAAGTGCTCTCTAGGATTATCGCAATCCTATGCCTACGTATTCTCATCATGTATGAGAAATCAGAGCATCCGTAGTTTGTCCTAACTACGGGTAAACGGGTCTCGATCGCACGGGTGCGCGAGAATAGGGATCTCAATCGCAAGGATGCGAGAGAAAAGTGTATCAATCGCACGGAGGCGAGAGAAAAGGTCCTAGGCCTAGAATGCCTAAACGGAAAGTGAATCGGACCGGGATGCACATGCTAAATCCTAAGACGTAGGAGTGAATGCGTTGCATATCACCCAAGGGCATATGCTAAGCACTCTAGATAAGAGAGAAGAGGCTCCCCACTCATCATTTCCTATGCATCTAACGCTTGGAACTCACAACACTCATCGCGGTTGATTAAAAGTTGAATTAAGGAAAGTTACCAAACGGAGTGGTTCCGTTGACCCTTGAATTTGCGTGCGAGCTTCATTTCCAAGGTTCTAGTTTCCTCTTTGGTGTTTTGAAATACGACTAGAAAGGATAAGTGAATCGGGTCGGGACCAATGTGACGCTAAACCGTCGTAGCTCAACTTATAAAGGAAGTCAAACTATAGGAGGTCACATAATTGATATTCGTGCAAAGGACAAGATAGAGAAATGATATTGAGTATCATTCTCCGATTTAATCATGTCGCACGGACCAAAAGTGGGATCTCGTCTTAATCACAAAAACTATGTTGATTAATTGAAGGTAGCCTATCGCGATCCAAAAGTAGAGAAAATGACCTAAATGGTCATCTTCCATATATTTGAAATCGGGAAGGTCATCGACTTCGATAATCTGACGCTTGTGAATACAAGACTTCATAGATCGAGGAAAGTCA
This sequence comes from Lathyrus sativus, assembly GCA_963859935.3. Lineage (NCBI taxonomy): Eukaryota > Viridiplantae > Streptophyta > Magnoliopsida > Fabales > Fabaceae > Lathyrus > Lathyrus sativus. The sequence goes on along the minus strand of OZ012735.1, from coordinate 344,588,346 downwards.
AACTAAAATCGAAACGGAGAAGAAATGAGGAGAGAAAGGAGGTGGTCTCGGATCCAACATTATTCATCAATAGTTTGACTGGTAATGGATTACGGAAACTTCGTCATCGACCCAAAAAGCGGAAATAAAATAAAATGTTCAATGATAAATACAAAATCCAACTATAAAATAAAATTAAAGAGTTCTAAAAGAAATTATATAAAATTTCTAAAAAGAACTAAAAACTAGAAAAGTTAATATATATAAAACTCTAAATATTAAATTAGGAAATATATATAAATCTCAACACAAAAACTAATTAGTATATATATACAATATAAAAATTGTTTTAAAATATAAATAGATTAATAATCTATAAATTATTAGAAAATATATACAAATTAGAAAATAATCACAAATAAAAAAATAGGGAGTATACAGATCGAGGGGGTGTGGTTCAGGAGAAAACTAAAACGGCCTATCCAGATTCCTCATGGGCCATACGGCCCATTCATCTACCCTTAACCCAACCGTATTGAGGAAAACAAACCCTTCATAAAAAAACATTGCTTGCTCTGTTCTAAACCTTAAAACAAAAATAATAATAAAACAACAACAAAATGATAACCCATTTGAGAGCAAGATTCGAACGTCCTCCATCTTCTTCACTTCTATTTCATCCAATTTCTACTTTTCCTCCTCTCTGTCTTGAGTTCCTTGGATCCACCTTCGAAATGGGTCTCAGATTAAAGAAGGGGTTTGGTCTTTTGGGGTGTTGATGTGAGGGTGAGCCGCGGATGGTGAAGGTGGAGAAGGATTGGCGTTTGGAGGTTAGATTAATGGAGTTTCGGTGGCAGAGGAAAATAGGTTTGAGTTTGATAGAGGTGAGATTCGGTTTTTGTGTTTTGAGGAAGTTGATGTGTGATTTTGTCTGGGTTTGAAACAGGATTTGAAGGAGTTTGATGATTTTTGGGTTTGGAAAGTGAGAATGGGTTTCATGTTTGGAGGTCGGGTGACTGGCCGAAAAATGGGTTGTTAATGGAGAACGGCGGTTGATGAAGCGAGTTCTGAAAATGGGTTAAGATTTGCGGATTGGTTGAATGGTGGTGGTTCGTGTTTGAATATTAAGTGGTTTTGCTTTCGGATTCGCGGTTAAATGGCGGCCGGAGGTCGAGCGTTTGAGGGAGAGGGGAAATGGAAGTTCGATGATGAAGGTGAATAGTGTAGAGAGCTTGTGAAACTGTTAATGCTGATGTTAAGGAAAAACTGGTTAACTAAATGAAGCTATTAGTTAATTCTAGGAAATAAAAATAGTTAAATCCTAGTTAATAGCTAATGTAAATCTAATCCTATTAGTTCTAATTTCTAATATAATTCTAAAAATCAATTAAACTAATTAATAAACTAAACTAATAATTCTAAATTCTACTTTCTATTTTTAAAAAACAAACTATTCTAAGCTATTTCTAAAAAGGCTATTTCTAAAACAAACAAAATTCTATTAAAAAAATCTACATTACCAATTAAATTCTAATCTCTAGCTAAAATTCTATATAAAATAAAGAACCTATCCTAATAATTTTAAATAAACTCTAATTTTATTAAGAAAGGAAATTAAAGTAAGATTAATCACAAAAATGTCGTGGAAAAAGAAACGGAAAAATGGGCGAACACTGGAATGCGTCAAAATTATCAGCACGGACTGAATCACCAGGAAAAGAGCGACTTTCGCTCGATTTCGACATGGAACTTCTTAATTGAATTGATTTAAATCGCCTGAAATGCGAGCAAAGCGGCTGAAATCCTGATAAATTCAATTTGGCTGATAACAATGGCAGTATGCAAGAAATGATATACCTAAATGATATGCAGATGAAATGCGAAGTTAAAGTCGGTCAAAGTTAGAAATCGGGTGGGCAAATTTTAGGGTGCATGGTTTAATCTCATGTACCGTTTGAGCACGACACTGGTCAAGCTGTCTTGAAAGTAGTGGATTAGTACTTATTGGTTTTCTGTATGGGTAGACATCTTCCAAGCATAGATTATCAGATGACTCTGAGGGCACGAGTTGCCTTTGTATTTTACATTAGGGACCAAATAGATGTTAGCGGCATCATTGCCAAACAAGTCCAGTCCACGAATGACATGCAGTTCTTTCTGCATCTCTAGAAACTATTCTTGGAATTCATTCATTCTTTCCTATACTTCTTCATGTTTTTCAGAAGTAGTATGAAGAATATGTTCCTTCGGGATAGTTGTTGCACCCCAAAATTTGCCCAACATTTTTCTTCACTTAGCTTTGTTTCATTGCATTCATGTAGCACTAACATTGCATTAGCATTTGCATTGTCCATTCATAAGGGATTGAGGTAGGTTTGCTCATCAAGAAGAGGTTATCAAAGCCCAAACCTAATCAAGAGGTTGTAAGTTATTCAAGAGTTCATCATCACCATCAGAAAAGGTCAAAGAGCAAATGAGTGTATGTGGTTCACCTTCCATCTTGGAGGCTATGAAAAGGCAGCAGATGGTTTTGAATCCATGGATGTGGGTGTAAAGCATTAAGAAAGCTCATGGGATGTCTTGAGAGTCACTATGGAGTTTGGATAAGCCATTATTCAAAGTATAAGAGGCCACAATCAAGATTGGTGCAATTAGGGTTTTCACCTGGTCAACCCTCAGTCAACTGGGAGTCTTGAGGAGATTAAGACTCAATTCCAAGCAACTATGATCATGGGATTTTGTTTTCAGACACCTAAGAGATCATTTCAAGATCAATTCATCAATGTGCAAGAGTGTGAGAAGTTATTGAGCTAGGATTTCTAAGCTTGACAGTGTAAAATCCCCTATTTCAGTGCCTAACTTCAAGACCACCTAACTCAAGATACAAGTTTCATCTTATCTTGACATCAACATGATACTTGTAGAGCATGTTCTTAGCTTTCTTTTGAGTAGTAGAAGTCCTTGATTGGATTTATAGAACTCAAGTTATGAAGTAGACAAGTTACAGATCATCAGATGAATGTGATTTTGGTACTTAAAAGTCAACCAACTTCCAAGACATTTTTGAGCTAGAAGGATGTCTCTCCTCATCTTGACCCCAACATGAATGTTGTTCCACATCATCTTAGCTTTCCAGAGAGTACTAGAAGTCCTCATTTGGATTTGTAGAACTCAAGATATGAAGCTTGCAAGGCAAGGGTATTTTGGGAAAGTAAGATTACAGTTCATTTTCATTATAGGTCAATTTCACCACCTTGCATACCTCAAATGAAAATCTTGCTAACTTGAAAGTTGCTTAGAATGAGGTCATTTGATCAACCAACCCTCAAGGGATCATTGATAGGGCTTGGATTGGAGAATGTGTGAGGAAAATTTCATGAAAAGAAGCTTGAAAAGGGCTAGTTTGGATTTAATGCCAATTAAACTAATTCATGTCATATTTGTGCTTTTTTTAGTCCAAATAATGTTTTAAGAACAATGGAAACATTACCAACCAAGTTTGAATTCATTTCCATGGCCAAATTCAAGGTTACTTCACTTTGAAGTAACATAACACAAATCTACCATTGATGCATTTCCAAGGGCCAAATCCCAGCCATCCATGTTCCTTACATCACAAGCAAGGGAAATGAAGCAAATTACAAGCTTGATGGCTCTGTTTTCACCATAACCTCAAAGCTTCAAACATGAAAATTTGGACTTCTCAATTGGACTCCATGGGCTTCTATTGGGCCTGAAATTGATCAATATCCATCGTATATAATCTCTTTGATGATTCCTAACTGAAAAAACTGATTTTGGAGCCAAGAATAACAAAATTCAGTTATGGAAAAGTGAAGCAAAATTGAAATTAGAATTTGAAGATTGAGCCACTTTCAAGCCAAATCAAAGATTGCAGAAGCTCCATTGATGATCAGTGAAGGACTTTGCACATTTTCCACAAGTTTGAACTTCGTCTGAAGGCCCATTGGAGGTGCTCCAATAGGTTATTATTTCTCACCAATACTCTCTGTTCTTGATCCCATTGCGCGCCATTTTTGTGAATTTACATTCCCCTAGATGCAAGGATGAATTCTGGATAGGTCTTAACACGCGATTGTAGCAATTCTTGATATGACCTTGAATTTTCTTTGATTCGGTTAAGCTTAGTTCTAGGGAGAAAACAAAAACAATTGCTAGATTCATGATCAGCGTGAAATGTAGATCACTTTAGGCTAAAATATTATGGATTTTAGTTTGTTTATGAGACTGCTACAGTACACGTAGTGAGGTTGAAGACGACCGGAGCAAGTCCGGCCGCCGTCTGTGAGCTTTCCCCCACCGCCTGGTTTATTCTTCTCCCTCAATCTCAGTTTAAACCATGGCCATTAGATCTTGTGACTTGGTCCGTTAATCCAATGCGTGTGGTTGAGTCTCAGGGTGTTGACCTTTGACTCAGTGAGGTGGCAGCACTTAGTTCATTAGATTAGCATACTTAATTGGTGGATGGCTTAGATTAGGATGCACCGTGGGGTTGTATTGACCATGAATCACAAGAGTATCAGTGAAATGATGTGTTTCACTTAAAGTCCCTGAGCGCATGCGTGGCGCGCTGTATGGCATTGGATCAGTTGACCAGTCTATGCATCTGATGGCTCATGTCTTTTTGCATTTTGTTTTCTTTTCTTTTATCATTTTCCTTATATCTTTGTTCTTGCTTCATTTTTAATTCATTAAAAATAGTAAAAACTGTCAATAAATCCTAGAAAAATTCATGTAGGTAGTTTGGCATGTCTTTTAATTTTGTATATTTTTAATTGTAGTTTTAATTCTTTTTTCAATTAATTGTGAATTTTTCCATTTAAATAGCCATTTAATAAATGTGAAATTACATGCCTTGCTTTGTGATTTTCTTTCTCCTGCAATAATCCAAATAAATGCCTAATTTTTTGTATGATGATTGTTGATACATCAACTAATATTTTAGTATTTTTCTTGTATTTTTTAGATACATTTTGAATAGGTTTTGAAGTACATCATTAGAGCCGTCCCCATTTGCATCTCCCATAGAACACTTTGTGGTTTATCTTTCTGTTAATGTACCTAGACTTAGAATTTTTCCTTGAAATTTTAAACATAGTCTCCTAACATCATTAGGATCCCTCAAGAATTTTATCAGGATTTTAGGAATTGTTTTCCTATTTTTCCTAGATTTTACATTCTGACTAAAGTTTGTGTGTTCCTAATTGCCCCTTCACCTAGTTTTGCCCTTTAAGTGAACTTTTAGCAAACCTTAAGCACCCAATCTTGGTTTGAACCCTTAGTACATAGGTTGAGACCTTTGTAGGGTAGTTTTCAAGTCTTTGTGATGTGATTAGCTCCCTTAGTAGAGATGTTCTTTAGAGCTTTGCTTGTGGGTTTTCTTTAGAAGCTTTTTGTGAATGGTTGCTCCTCCTTATGGGGTTCCTTTGCTTGGTTTGGCCTTGTTCTTTTTATATCTTCATTCTCCAAGTCCTGATTAGGACCCCTCTTGTGAGAGCCTAATTCTTCCTTTGGTTGAATTCTATGCATTCCTCAAGAGGTTGAGCCTTGGATGGACATTCAATGGCATAGTGTATTCCTTTGGTTTACACTATCTTCCTTCTCCAAGTCCTACATGATTAGGATCCTTCTCGTGAGAGCCTAATTCTTCCTTTGGTTGAATTCTGTGCATTCCATGAGAAGTTTGAGCCTTTGATGGACATCCTGTGATGACACACATTAACCAGATACCTTAGATTGATATCTAGGTTCCACCATTCTCATCTGTCCTACATTCTGAGGATCCCTCTTGTGAGAGCCTAATTCTTCCTTTGGTTGAATTCTGTGCATTCCATAAAGAGGTTGAACCTGGGATGGACTCTTGTGTTGATACACATCTAAACCTGATATAGCCTGGGATGATTTCCTTGTTGCTCATCTTGTTTACCCCTCTCCTCCCTGTTTGACTGCTTGATGTGTTGCATTAGGATAGAATTTCATGAGTAGATTCTCTTGTTTAGGTTCATACTTGCATCTAAAGGTTGAGTGTGTCTCCCTTTGCTTGGTTGTTTCTCTGCTTTCATACCTGTCATGTTTGCATTAAAGGTTGAAGGGTGCCTCCCTTTGCTTGTGTGTTTTTTCTGTGCATTTTTGTTTGCATCTAAGGTTGAGCTTGTCTCCATTGCTTTTACTGTTGCATTGCATCTGCATCCAGTTACTTTATGTTTCTCCCGCTTGATAGCTGTGTTTCTTTTTCCCCTTTGCATGTTCCCTTAGGACTCTCACTTCCTTGTTTAAGGAGTGATGATAGACTTTAAGTTGAACCTTTGCATGATAACATATAGGATAGATTCCCTTGCAAACTCAACATTAGGACTATATTGCATGACAACAGTAGGATGCTTGATAGTTTCCCTATAGAGTCCTTTCTCTTTCTCACCTTCAAACAACAACAAAACTTTTAATAAAGGCAAGTTCGTATTGTACGCTATGAGCCTTAAGCCACTTGGGAAATGATAATTGAGCGGTCTCCTCTCAATCGTCTAGAATGTTTAGTATACGTCTTTTGGGCGATATGCGACACATTCATTCCTAAGTCATAGTCTCTAGTGCAATATGAATTACAAACATTCGTAAAAAACACTTCTCCGATAAAATACAAAAACAAACATTCAAACCTCTTCTCGCCTGTCGCTACAGCGAAAATATGGTGCCGACAAAACAGAAGAGTCGCCACCTTTCGTTATTTATCCCTCAGAGCAGGAAAGGAAACGATCGGGAAAACCTGACGAAAAAGGTATAAGACAAGGTCATCGCAACCATTGTTTGGGTTTGGGATTCGGTTACGCAAGGGGAAGGTATTAGCACCCCTCACGTCCGTCGTACTCGACGGGATCCACGCTTGTTGTGTTTACTGGACGAGTTGGTTTATCTATCTACCTATCAAGGCCGGTATAAAAAGAAAAGAAAATGACTCGGCAAAGCGTCGCACTTTATGCCTACGTATTCTCATCAGAGAATGAGAAATCAGAGTCAATGTAGTTCGGCCTACTACGGGTTACGGGGAAGGTGGCTCGCCAATACATCGGTATTGTGCCTACGTACTCTCAACAGGTATGAGAGATCAGAGCTTACGTAGTTCGGGATAATACGGATTACGGGGATTCAGATTCATCTGTTTTGTCGAGTAGGGTTAAACAGCAATTCCAGCAGTTAGGGACAAAGCCTGTTTGCGGTAGAACTGAAGTTTAACGACACTCTTTTCTTCAGAACAACTTCCCTTTGACTTATGGGCCCACGGGGCAAAAAGATTTGAAGTTTGTTTTCTGTCTTTTACGAAAGAAGTGTTTTTTATTGTGTTTGCAATTTCAATCGCACTAAAGACTATGACCTGAGAGTGAATGCGTCGCATGTCACCCAAAGGGTGCCATACTAAACATCCAGACTGTTGAAAAGAAGCTTTCCAACAATCCTTTCTCAGATAGCTTAAGGCTCGTAACGTATGAAAGAAATCATTCATGATTACTGTATTTAAGCTGTTTTGAGATGAGAAGAGAAGGGGCTCAACTAACGGGGAGACTATCAAGTCCTAATGTTATCATACCAATGATTCATCCTATGGTTAAGATTTGAAACAGGGAACTCCTAGAAGTTATCATGCATAGTGTTACACCCTAAAAATTTGCTTAACCTTATTCACTTGGTTTATGTTTCAATATCATTAGCATTTGCATATAGAGTCATGTACATAGCCTAACCATCTGCATAGCATAAGCATAGCAAATCATTCAACAGGGGAGCAAGCATTATTCTCATCTCTAGAGGCCTATCCAGAGGTTATTATCCTAATTCAATCTCATTCAAGTCATCAGAAAAGAATTTGAAAGCTATCAAGTCAATGGGTCAAGCAGTTCATCTATCTCCTGGCTGAGGGTATCTGGGGATCATCAAGGAGAGTGTGAGCTATGAATTGAAGGCATGGAGAGTATCTAGACATCATGAGAGGTTTAGAAAGTCATTTGGAGAAGAAAACAAGTTGTTGAGGTGACCACAAGAGCTACAGTTGAAGACAGTCAACTAGGGTTTCATCTGGGTCAACCCTAGGTCAACCCTAGGTCAATTGATTGATTTAAAGGCATTAAGGGCTATTGGAGAGATGTGGGGTTCATCATTTGACATGGAGAATAAGGATATGTTGTCATGCTAAGAAGAAATCAAGAGAAATCAAGGAGAAGAGGAGTTTCTAAATTAGGGTTTCTAGGTAAAATCCCCTAGTTTAGGTCAAATTTCCAAGCAAGATAAGTCAAAATGCAAGCTTCAAATGGATCCTTGGTCAACATGAAACTTGTATAGGATCTCAAGACCTCTAATTTGAGTGGTGGAAGACATCAAGGAGATTTATAGAACTCAAGTTATGGTCCTTGCAAGTTACAGGTCATCTGAGGTATCTGAAATTTTGTCTGTGAAAGTGACTTGACTTCCAAGCTAGTTTTACCCCTCAAGGAGATTTCAAATGAATTTCTGGTCAACATAAGAATTGTTCCTCATTGTCTTAGCTTTCTATAATGGTATGGTATGCCTTCATATGATGTGTGGAACTCAACTTATGGTCTTGGGAAGTAAAGGGTATTTTGGTCATTTGTGAATTACAGGTCATTTTAACCTATGTCCAAAACTCATACAAGGAGGCCTCAAATGGAAAAACTTACAACATCAAACTTGTTCCAAATGGCATTTTGAGTCTAGAAAAGTGACCATGAGAGATTGGAAAAGTTCATAGCACAAGGTTTTCAAATTTGTTGAATTTAATGAAGGAAAATGGCTTAAAAAATGATATTTTTCATATCTTGGCCAAATGATGCAAAATTATAGGTCATTTTGAATGGAAAAGGCATTTTAAAAACATTGGCTAAAGTGGAATTTTGAGTTTAGGTCACAATTTGTGAGTTATCCATGGTTGCTTGATTTGAAAGTAACATAATCCAAATTGAAAGGGAAAGGTGTAAGGGAAATTTCTCCAATGTTCTAGGAGGTTCTAATGCAACCTATATATTCATGCAAGCTGATTCATGCAAGGGTTGGTGCTCCCATTTGTCAAAAATCTCCATTTTCATCCATTTTCTTATTCTTCCATAAGATACTCAAACTCTTACAAATCTCTCAAAATTCTCACATCTTTGGATTGAATCATCATCATCATCATTCAAACCCTAGGATTCACATCAAGAAGTGGTTGAATTAATCAAGGATTATACCTATTATCATCTTCATTCCAAGTTGCACTTTCATCCAAAACCCATTGAAACTTCCTCTATCATTCTGATTTCTGTCACTATTATCATCTACTATCATCATGGAGTAATTGGCACAAGAGAGTGGAGAGAATTCGTGGCTGTGTGAAGAGATTCAGTTGGAAACTCCAACTTGCATGAAGGATGGAATAGCATGATTCACAAGGATTAAGCACAAATCATTGCAAACAGAAGTATATTCATTCATTGGAGATCGTTTTCAGCAAGTATCAAAGGTTGAATTGAGGTCTAACTACCATCACCATCATCAAGTGCAAGGTATGTAAACTTCTTCGAATCTCACTATTCTGGCTGGTAGAGATCATGTGGTTAGGATAATGTTGTTTAGAAACCCTAGAGGATCAATTCTTGAAGTTTAGGGATAGATTCATGGAGATCCATGACAGGTTTCCATTTCTGTTGGCTTCGAGAATAAGCTGTGTGTTGAGTTATAATCAATGTGATGAAGCATAGAATAATGAGGCAAGCATGTAGAATATCTGTGGATCATCAGGTTTGAGTTCTGACAACTTTGACCTCAGGCAAGCATGGTGTGCCCTGAATTTCGTGCTCTCTGTTTGGAGTGTGCAATGAGAGTTAGAGAAAAATAGGATTAGGCATGGATTCCTGGGGTTTTATAGAGTATTTTAGGGCTTGGAATTTTTCGTTTTCATCAAGAAATCATGGAGAAAGATTGAGTGGAATTCTCATGCATGGAAGTGGGGACTGAAACCCTAGACGAATGGAGGAAGAAGACGACTCACAGGCCCTTGGATCTGGGGAAGAAGATTGACTTGACCGTGAATCGAACGGCCCTCATTTAACCTGAGTTTTGGTGGGAGATTTCAAAATTTGAAACGCTGCGTTTCATTAATTGGGGGGGATTGGGCTCAGAGAGCTATTCGCACCCCCCATTCTGATGGGCCCAACGCGCTTAACTTGGTTTTTCTGCTTTTCTCACCCCCTCCATCTTATTTCTTTATATTTTCTTTTATTTTCTTTAATTTTTTCATGCATCTTCTAAAATTCATAATAAATAGCAAAATAATCATTTTTAACTCATTCTTTTTACATATTTTTCTTTAAAGGGTCTAGAAAATAATAAAAATAAAAATTGCATTTTATTTTTTTATTTGGTATTTTTTCCATATTTTTTAAATAAATAACATTTTATATAGTTCCATTTCATGCATGATTTTGTTATTTTTTGTTCTATTAAATGCTTTCATATTTTTTATCCATTCTTTTTAGGTTGTTTAGTTTAGACATCAAACTTGTAGATACAATTTAGTTCCCATTTTTAGAAATTAATTTTAGGTGCTTAATATAGGCTTGAACAACATGAATAAACTAGGGTTTTAAGTGATGACTTAGGAGAATCAATTCATTTTCCTTAGGACTTAGGGTTTGACTAGTTTAGTTATGGGACTATAGGGGCTATGGGTAATTATTAGATCCCCTAGAAAAAGTTAGGATTCCCCCCTACTGCTATTAATGTACTGTATATCTGAGTGATTGGTGTGGTGTGCCCTCTGGGGATTATTGCTTGCTTGTGTGGGTATTGGGATTGTCTGGGGATTTGGGAGAGCTGAAGACTTGAGGAGATGAAGGCCATTGAAGATCCAGAGATTGGAGATCAACTTCCAGAGTTGAAGAAAAGATTCTTGCTAGCAGATGCTGAGGAGACTAGGGTTTAGGAGCTAGGCAGAGCTCTAGGTTAGAAAGTTTGTTTCTCAAACATGGATTGCCTTGTCTGCACCCATTCTGCTCTGTGATTCAGAGTCTCTCTAAGACACTCACCCCCTTTCTTTGGAAGGCTTGGTGATAGTGTCTAAGAGATAGAACTCTTGAGAGAAAATGTCTTTTGTGTTAGAAGCAGTCTGTTCACCACCTTTGGTAGTCAACTGATTGCTTAACACCCCAATCCACTCTTGTGACTGATCCCTTAGCCTGGAGGTTTGAGCTTGAAAAAAGCCATTGCAGATAGAAGATTGATGATCAAAGCCCTTGCCTGAAGGCCATGAAGATGGAGATTGATGCTTGTTGAAGCCTGTAACTGATTGGAGATTACTTGAAGCCAGATGTTGATTCAGAGCTGCTGAAGCTGTTTGTTTCATTTCTTGATGTATTGATTGGGTTTCCGGACTGTATTGTTTGCTGTCTACCCTGCTGGGTTGAAAGTGAAGTCTGTTCACTTTTGCCTATTGTTTTCTAGGTTCGAGGTTGAGTGGGACTCCCTTGCCTCGCTTGTACTGTTGCATCCATGCATTTTACTGCTTTGTTATATCTGATATTGTTTCTGTTTCTGCCTATCCCTTAGGATCTCTGTTTCTCTCTGTGCAAGAGAGGAGCATGATAGACACTAGGTCTTAACCCGTGCATGATAACATTAGGTTAGTTTGTTTCCCTTCGCAACCGTAGGTTAGAGTTCTGTCTCTTTCTTTCTCAAAACAAACAGAAAAACACAATAAAGATTTCAAACACAATAAAAGACACTTCTTCCGTAAAAGAATGTGAACTCATCAAGATGTCATTTTTGTCCGCCGGGACTGCTAATCAAGAAAACCTTTTTCAGAAGGAATAAAATCAACCAAGACAAGCTTGTGTCGTACGTGGCCCGAACTACGTTTGCTCTGATCTTTCATGCCGTGTGAAAGTACGTAGGCATAGGATGCAATATCCTAGCGAGCAACCTTCCCCTCCTTTCCCGTAGGTAGGCGAACTACGTTGACTCTGATTTCTCGTTCCAGACGGGAATACGTAGGCATAAAGTGCGATACTTTGCCGAGTCATTTTTATTTTCATTTTATTTTCTTTTTAACCCTTAACCCTGTAGAGTAGATAGAATAACAATCAATACCCGAAAACAAGCGTGGATCCCGTCGAGTACGACGGACGTGAGGGGTGCTAATACCTTCCCCTTGCGTAACCGACTCCCGAACCCAGGTTTTGGTTGCAATGACCATACCTTTCCCGTGTTGTGCGAGGTTTACTCTGAGTGTTTCCTTTCCCTCCCGTGGGATAAATAACGCACGGTGGCGACTCTTCTGTTCAGCCGGCGCCGATTTTCGCAATAGCGACAGCTGGCGACTCTGCTGGGGATCCAACGTCCCCTGGCTGCTAAGGACTGCGATAATTCTTATGCATTTGGGATCCAACGTCCCTTGAGAGAGTCAATCCTAACGCTTGTTTTCCCGTCGAGGATTTTGTATGGATATATATTTCTGACCTTTATTTTCAGCTTTGTATATATGGATTATTATTGCTGTATCTTGGGGTGTGACGGGTGTTCTGATATTGAGTGAGAAGCCGGACCTGGGCTTGAGTGCACATAGAATTAGAGTAGAAATTAGTGGGCGCCCGCTTGCTTTGCTTGCTTCGGTGTCCCATGAAATCTACACTCAGACGAGGTTCCTCTGGTTGGCCTCCTGCCCCTTCCTTTGGTTGGCGTGGGTTGCTGGTTAGTTGGATTGTCGACTCTGGGGACCGATCATTTGGAAGTTGGCTAAGTGAGGCCTCTTCAGGAATTGATGATGCCACTCCTTCTGGGAATCGTATCATCAACCCTGAAAGTCTGTGACGCCGACGACCGCATAGGATGTCGTACCTTGTGCCAGTTATAGGGCCACCCACCTGTGAGGGGATTCAGGGTTATGCAGGTAACTAGACCTTCAGACCACCGGTTTGTTGATCAGGATCTTGGATATTTATGGAGGGTTCTAAGGTCTGTCAGAGACCAGTTGGTGTGTTCCGAGGTCTGTCAGAGACTATTTGGAGATGTGTTCTGAGGTCTGTCAGAGACCAGTGGAGGATATGATCTGAGGTCTGCCAGAGACCATTCAGGTTATGATTATGGGGTCTATCAGAGACCAATATTGGAGCTTTGTTTGAGGTATATCTGAGACCAGGGCTTGAGGACTTCTGGATGGTCTATCTGAGACCTTTCTTGATTGGGTTCAGGCTATTCAGCTACAGCTTCGGTCCCTGTTGCATGTTGCTTGCATTGCATTACTGCATATCCATTACCATTTGCATTTCACTAACGTGTGTCTGTGCTGCAGGTGCATTTGCATTTCCCTAGTTCTAGTGCCCAGACTTCTGAGTGTTTGATCATGACTAGCTTAAGGAGAACAGTTGCTTACAAATTGCCTACTCCTGATATTATTCCTTTACTTGGGTTGATCTCTCTGGCTGATGAGAATGTCCGAAGGAGCTTCCGGATGAGTTATGGTAGATTATTGAAATTGGTGTGCAAACCTACAGAGGTCGAGTTAGATGGGCTGTATGCTTTGATGCAATTCTACGACCCTGCTTTGAGGTGCTTTACGTTCTCTGACTTTATTATGGGACCAACCCTGGAGGAATACGCTGAGTATGTTGAGTTGCCCGTGCAGAACCAGGTTCCATTCATTCATTATGACGCCAAGCCCAAGCCGGAGGATTTGGCAAAAGCCTTGCATATTGATGCTTCTGAACTGGTGACTACCGTTTCCCGTGGAGTTCCAGGCTTCTCACTTCAGTTCTTAGCGGGTAAAGCCCGGGAGTATGCCAAGAGTGGGTGCTGGGTTGCTTTCAATGCCGTGTTGGCTTTGTGCATTTATGGCATAGTTTTGTTCCCCAACATACCGGATTTTGTGGACTTCGATGCTTTCTACTTGTTTGCCGCTGGTAATCCTGTACCTACCTTACTCGGAGATTTCTACCACTCACTGCATTACAAGAATGAGAGGGGCAGAGGGAAGAATGTTCATCTTTGTGTACCCTTGTTGAGTATGTGGTTTGAGAGCCACCTTCCTAAGAGAAGATCTGTGGCAGAGACTACAGTCCCCGTTGGTTGGCCAGAGCATATGATGAGATTAACTTCCGAAGACGTTGATTGGTTTGACAGAGATCTGCTGGGATCCGAGCTTATCTTCAGTTGTTCTGGTTACCCTAATGTCCCGCTGATAGGAAGAAAAGGGTGTATCAATTACAACCCTTCTCTGTTCATTCGCCAATTCGGATATGCGTTGAAGAACCCACCAAAGGAGGAGGAAGTACAGGAATCTCTGTACTTCACCGGAGACGTGAAGGGGGAGTTACTAGCCAAGCTGCAGCATGCCTGGACGCGTATTAACCGCAGAGGGAAGCCGTTGTTAGGAAAGAATGACTGTCAGGCCTATGCACCTTATAGAGTTTGGATTCAGGAGAGAGCCAGTCAGTTGGGGATGTCATTTCTAGATGCACCAATTCTTGTTCCTGTTCCGGTAGCAGAGCCCAATACTGTTTCTAGGGAAGCCTACGAGCAGGTTGTGAGAGAAAAAGAAGCCTTGATAAAGATCAACGACGGGTTAGAGCAGGAGCTAGCCCAGATACGCAGTGAGAAAAACAAGGCCGTTCATGCTTTCCAACAGCAGATTGAGATGTTAAACAAGTTAGGGGCTGAGTTGACTGAGGAGAGGAAAAAGCGCGAACGTCTGGGGCAAGAGTTCAGAAGCTCCCATGACATGCTGGAATCCAAAAAGAAAGCGCTTGACGCGGCGCATCGAGAAATCTCCTCTTGCAACAAGACTTGGAATGCTACACTCACCAACAATAAGAAGAGGGAAGATAAGCTAAAGCAGCAAATCTCCGACCTCGAAGAGAAGTTGAAGTCTAGCATCAAGAAGTGTGAGGAGGAAGTGATGACCCGGTATAGTGTCCAGCATGCACTGAACAAGGCAATCAAATGCAGAGATGAAGCGGTATCCCAAAAGCGAAAACTAGAAGATTGCTTCGGAGAAGCGACATGGGAAGAAACTGCTGAAGACGTGCGCCGTGTTCTTAAGAAGAGAAACCAACTTGTTGAAGGGCTGCTTGGTCGACCAAGTCATCCAGAGACCAAGAAGTTGATCGAGGAGTACCAGGCTTTTGGGAGGATTTGATCATTTCATATAGTAACTTGTATGCTTTATTTGCATAGTGCTGACCATCACCAGGATTGTTGGTTGAGGTCATGCCTTCTTTGTACTCTCAGTGATATTGTACTTTGGGCTTATTGATTTTTCCTGCAATATATGAGGCTTTCTATGATTCAGCTCCGATATTCCTATTGTCAACACTGTCACTGCACTGGCACCTTCACACTAGAACTGGGGGAATGAATTTCCCTAATGCACAGACACATTGCATTGCATACATATTCATATTGCATTACAGGTAATCTTTGAATAGTGTCTTATTTCCTGCTCTGTACCAGGTACTTTCCAGGATTGCAGATCAACACCCGCACCGCTATTCTACCCGCACCAACTGTCGAAGAATAATGGATCAAATGCAGAACGAGATGCAAGATGTGCGCGAGAAGCTCGCTCTCTTTATGCAGACCATGGAAGCTATTGCAAAAGGGCAGGAGAATTTGCAGGCCATGGTCCAGCCTCTGTTGGCCCGAAATGCTGGTCATGGTAATGAAGATCATCAGTCTGTACGGGTCGATACTGTTCATGGAGACGGCACTCCCACGCCAGTGGCTCCACCTGTAATCAATACACCTGCTGCTAATGTCAACAACGCTACCGCTGCTGTGAATGGTAACGTCGGAGTTGGGAATGAGACTGCTGTTCATAACGTTGGGCTGGGTGATGTCAACTTGGGTGATAATCTAGGCGGCAATGGCTTTGTCAATAATGGATTCGAATTCAATGATCAGGGATTCGATAATGCTGGGAAATATGGCTTTAATGCTCAAGGCTTTGGGCAGGATGGTTATGGTGTGACCAATCAGGGTTACGGAGGTTTTGGAAATGGAAACGGTGCTGGATTTATGGCTTTTGGTCCTGCTGGAGGTGTTCAAGGGTACGGCAACAGAGGCCGAGGTCCGGGGATGAATCAGATCAGAGCTGGACGTAATAATGGATATGATGGGTATGGAGCTGGAAATGGTATGTGGCAAGAAGATCAGCAGGAGGATGCCTTCTCCGGAGGAGGTTTCGAAGGGCCGATGGACGACTCCCAGAAGATCAGAATGCTGGAAGAGCAGATGAGGGGAGTCCTGAACCAAAGCGCTGTGGGTTTGGACATGGCAACAATGGGCTTGGTACCTGGCTTAAGGGTGCCAATTAAATTCAAAGCTCCTGCGTTTGACAAGTATAAAGGAGACACATGTCCAAAAGTGCATGTACGAGCTTATTACAGAAAGATGTCTGCATACTCAACTGACGAAAGAATGCTAATGCATTTCTTTCAGGATAGTCTGTCGGGTCCTTCCCTAGAGTGGTACATGGGGCTGGAGCCAACTGATATCAAGACATGGAAGCAATTAGCAGAGGCATTTGTAGCTCACTACAAGTATAATAGCGATTTGGCACCCAATCGGGTCCAATTGGCCGGGCTGTCGCAGAAGAAGGGGGAGAGCTTTAAAGAGTACGCGCAAAGGTGGCGCGATATGGCTGCCAGGGTCCGTCCTCCTGTAGAAGATAAGGAAATGAACGACATGTTTGTCGGCACATTCACAGGTCTGTTTCATGATATGCTGTTTCACACGTCTCTGGCCAGTTTTTCAGACCTGATTCTGATGGGAGAAAAGATTGAACGTAACATTAAGCAAGGAAAGTTCCAAGTCGAGGAATCAACTGCATCTGGCAGTAATAGGAAAGCTTATGGCGGGCGCCGTCAGGGCGAGGCAAGTGCAGTATTTGGAGGCCGAGGCCGGGGCCGAGGCAGGGGACGAGGTCAATATCGTCAGCCGCAGCAGGTGGCGAGTGTTACCATCCCGTATCAACAACAACCAATCCAGCAATAACAACAGGTTCAGCAACAGCCAATGCAGCAGCAGCAGCAGCCTCAGCAGGGGGCACAGCAGGCTCAGCGAAGGTTCCAGGGTAGTAAACCGAGAAGAGTGTTTGAGAAGCCTCCCTCGACCTATGCCGATTTGTTGCAGACATTGGTGGGATTAAACCTGGTAGAGAAGAGAACTTTGGCACCGATAACGGGAGCTCCCCCGTTTGTTACAATGCAAGCAGGCACTATGAGTTTCATTCTGGGGCCCCGGGCCACGATATAGAGGGTTGTCATGCTTTTAAGCATGTTGTGCAGGACCTTTTGGACAATAAGACTATTAATTTCGGAACGGCAGGTCCGAATATAGTGCAGAAACCCATGCCTAATCATGGGGCCAACGCCGTTCTGACTGAGGAAGGTTTGAATCTGATTATGAATGTCGATGATTTGAAGACGCCGCTGAGCAAGATAAAGAGCCGACTGTTGCAAGGGGGTGTTTACCCAGGATGTAACGAGTATTGCTTAGAATGTTGGGCCCTAGCTGGGGGGTGTGATGATTTGAAGAAAGGAATTCAGGCTTTAATTGATGAAGGTATATTGCAGTTTGACCAAGCAGCAACTGAAGAGCCCGCAGGGGCAGTGGCTGACGATCGGAATGATGTGGCCACGGTAACGATTCCTCGGAAGACGATCACTATCGCAGCACCAGCTCAGCGCCCACCGATCACCATAACTAAGGCCGGGCCGATCCCGTACGAGAACACGAAAGCAGTCCCATGGTCATATGGGTTGGAAGTATATTGTGACGGGATAAAGATTGATGTTAATAAACAGCCAGCCGAGACTGTGGATAATGTTGTTGGCTCAGGAGGTATGACGAGAAGTGGTAGGATCTTTATATCCCCTGAAGTGGAGGCTGAAAGACTAGCGAAAGGAAAAGGGAAAGCGGTTGAGAACGTCCCAGTGCAAGCGAGTGAAAAAGAATCGGCATCGAAAGACGTAGAAGAGTTCATGCGCTTGATTCGGAAAAGTGATTATAAGATTGTGGAGCATCTGCAGCAGACGCCGTCCAAAATATCTATCCTGTCATTGCTGTTGTGTTCGGAAGCTCACAGAAATGCCTTGCTGAAAGTCCTAGATACTTCTTTTGTACCCCAAGACGTCTCCGTGAATCAGTTGGAAGGAGTGTTGGCACATGTGAATGCAGGCCACAGTTTGGGCTTTACCGATTTCGACTTGACTCCGAAAGGAAGAGATCATAATATGGCGCTACACGTATCTGTTGAGTGTAGAGGGTTAGTAATGTCGCACGTATTGGTCGACACTGGATCGTCTTTGAATGTGCTGCCAAAGAAGGCGATGATGAAGCTGGATGTTAGAGGAATTTTGTGTACGCCCAGTGATTTGGTAGTCAGAGCGTTTGACGGCACGCGGAGAACAGTCTTTGGATCGATCACATTGCCTCTACAGGTGGGGCCGGAGGTGTTTGCAACTGAATTTTATATCATGGATATACAGCCTGCGTACAGCTGCTTGCTTGGAAGACCCTGGATTCATGGGGCGGGGGCAGTCACGTCCACCCTGCATAAGAAGTTGAAATATATGGTCGGAGACAGCGTAGTCACTGTATGCGGAGAAGAGGACATCCTGGTCAGCCATCTGTCGTCGTTTAAATATGTGGAGGTCGACGGAGAGATCCACGAAACGCCCTGCCAGGCGTTCGAAGGTTTGCGCATCAAGGACAAAGGTCCCGGGCCGAGCAAAGCGTCGGAGATAGCCGTCTCATCATATAAAGAAGCTCAAGCTCTAGTAGAAGCAGGAGAAGCAAAGGGCTGGGGCAAAGTGCTGGACATTCCTGTGAAGATGGACCGGTTCGGGCTGGGATACCAACCGTCGTCATCTACTCCTTCCGTGGGGGCACCCCGTTTCAGAAAGCCAATCACCATCTCTGCCAGTGGAGTGTGTCATGAAACCGTCAATGCTGCTTCGGAGTCTGATGAAGGAGACAGCGACTGTGATATGGATGCCTGAATTCAGCCAAGCACGCCAGGACAAGGACTGTGCAACTGGTCTATTCAGGAGCTTGTTTCTGTGACTTTTAAACAGTAATGCTTTGCTTTATTAATTGCTGAATAATCTGATGTCTTGCCCGGGGCATCAGGATTCGCTTAGGGCTGTGTTGTTATGAACATTGCATGTTAATCATTAAATAAATGGCGTTTTTCATGTGCAAATACTGTAATCCCTGTCTTTCTTGTTTTATATTTTGCAATAAAATGGCAACGTGGTCGTTCGCTTTATACGCATTTTGAAGCGCTTAACCGTTCCTTTTGCAGGATAACATTCTCAGATGACATCCTTGAACCACCTATGACTCGTCCCGACTATGAGCACCCGGTATTTCAGGCCGAAGAAGAGGTTGTCGAAGATAGTGACGTTCCTGAAGAACTGTCTTGGTTAGTGAAGCAAGAGGAAAGAGCCATTCTGCCTCACGATGAGGTCATCGAAATTATCAACTTGGGGTCGGAGGGGGTTGAGAAGAATATTCGTATCGGAGCCGCACTGCAGAGTGATGTCAAGCGAAGACTGGTGGAAATGCTCCGAGAGTATAGTGATGTATTCGCTTGGTCGTATGAAGATATGTCGGGGCTCGATACAGACATGGTTGTGCATCGCCTGCCGCTGAAAGAAGATTGCCCGCCGGTCAAACAAAAGCTTCGCAGAACCCGACCAGATATGGCAATGAAGATCAAGGAGGAAGTCCAAAAACAGTGGGACGCTGGTTTCCTGGCTGTGACAAAGTATCCCTCATGGGTTGCCAACATCGTACCAGTGCCAAAGAAAGACGGCAAGGTTCGAATGTGCGTAGATTATAGAGATTTGAATAAAGCACGCCCAAAAGACGATTTTCCACTTCCTCATATTGACGTGTTAGTTGATAACACCGCTCAATACTCGGTATTCTCCTTCATGGATGGCTTTTCAGGCTATAATCAAATTAAAATGGCGCCAGAGGATATGGAGAAGACTACTTTCATAACGCCTTGGGGAACATTTTGTTACAAAGTGATGCCCTTTGGTTTGAAAAATGCTGGGGCAACATATCAGCGTGCGATGACGACTCTTTTCCATGACATGATGAATAAAGAGATCGAAGTTTATGTTGACGATATGATTGCCAAATCCCAGACGGAGGAAGAGCATCTGGTGAATTTGCTGAAGTTGTTTAAAAGGCTTAGGAAGTTCAGGATGAGGCTGAACCCTAACAAATGCACCTTCGGGGTGAGATCGGGTAAGCTCCTGGGGTTTATCGTAAGCGAAAGAGGAATAGAGGTCGATCCTGCTAAAATAAAAGCGATTCAAGAAATGCCGACGCCTAAAACAGAGAAAGAGGTGCGCGGGTTTTTAGGGAGGTTGAACTACATCGCCCGATTCATATCTCACCTAACGGCCACGTGTGAACCATTATTCAAGCTGCTAAAGAAAGATCAGGCTGTAACGTGGAACGAGAATTGTCAAAAGGCGTTCGATAAAATAAAGCAGTATTTGCAGGAGCCTCCTATTTTGATACCCCCAGTGGCAGGTAGACCCTTGATAATGTATTTGACGGTTCTTGAGGGAAGCATGGGTTGTGTTCTCGGTCAACACGACGAGACGGGGAGAAAAGAGCATGCGATCTATTACTTGAGTAAGAAATTTACAGACTGCGAATCTCGGTATTCAATGCTGGAGAAAACTTGTTGCGCGCTAGCCTGGGCCGCCAAGCGTTTGAGGCAGTACATGCTGAATCATACAACCATGCTCATCTCGAAGATGGATCCTATCAAATATGTATTTGAAAAGCAGGCGTTGTCAGGTAGAATTGCCCGTTGGCAGATGGTCTTGACCGAATATGATATTCAATACGTCTCGCAGAAGGCTATAAAGGGGAGTGTGCTGTCTGAGTATCTGGCGGAGCAGCCTATTGAAGAGTATCAATCGATGAGGTTTGATTTTCCTGACGAGGATATCATGTACCTAAAGATGAAAGATTGTGAAGAACCGTTGCCAGACGAAGGACCAGAGTTGGGTTCCAAATGGAAGATGATATTTGACGGAGCTGTGAATGCTTACGGTAGCGGAATAGGGGCAATCATCACTACGCCACACGGGTCGCACATCCCGTTTACTGCCCGACTGACCTTTGCTGTTACCAATAATGAGGCCGAATACGAAGCTTGTATAATGGGGCTTGAAGAAGCCATTGATTTGCGAATCAAACACCTGGACGTATACGGAGACTCAGCTCTGGTGGTGAATCAGATCAAAGGGGAATGGGAGACACGGCAGCCCAATTTGATACATTACATGAACTATGCAAGGAGATTGTTGCCTTTCTTCGATAAGGTTGAATTGCATCATATACCGCGGGCAGAAAATCAAATGGCTGACGCCCTGGCCACTTTGTCTTCCATGTACAAAGTCAACTTCTGGAACGAGGCTCCCAGAATCATTATCTCTCGGCTGGACAGGCCAGCTTATGTATTTGCTATTGATGAAGCAGCTGACGACAAACCGTGGTATTTTGATATCCTTAATTTCCTGAAGAATAAAGAGTATCCGGCTGGGGCATCTAGTCAAGATCAGAAGACTCTCAGGAGATTAGCGGGCAATTTCTATTTAAACCCGGATGGCGTCTTATACAGAAGAAACCACGATTTGGTGTTGTTGTGTTGCGTAGACGAAAGAGAGGCAAAGCTGCTCATGGAGGAAATTCACGAAGGTACCTTTGGTACGCATGCTGGTGGGCATGCTATGACGAGAAAGCTGCTGAGGGCAGGTTATTTTTGGCTGACCAGGGAAACTGATTGTTTCAAGTTTGCGAGGAAGTGTCACAAGTGCCAAATCTATGCTGATAAGATCCATGTGCCTCCAAGTCCTCTGAATGTAATGTCATCGCCATGGCCATTCTCGATGTGGGGAATCGATATGATTGGAAAGATCGAGCCGACAGCTTCTAACGGGCATCGGTTCATCCTAGTAGCAATCGATTATTTCACCAAGTGGGTGGAAGCGGCGTCTTACGCAAATGTAACGAAGCAAGTGGTGGCCAGATTCATCAAGAGAGATATCATTTCCCGATATGGGATTCCCGAGCGGATAATCACGGACAACGGTTCGAACCTGAACAACAAAATGATGAAGGAGCTCTGTCAGAATTTCAAGATCGAACATCACAACTCCTCCCCTTACCGACCCAAAATGAATGGCGCTGTTGAGGCGGCCAATAAGAATATCAAGAAGATCGTTCAAAAAATGGTGGTGACCTATAAGGATTGGCACGAGATGCTACCTTTCGCTTTGCACGGTTATCGTACGACGGTACGCACATCAACCGGGGCAACTCCGTTCTCGTTGGTATATGGAATGGAGGCGGTGCTACCGTTAGAAGTCGAAATCCCTTCTCTGAGGGTATTGCGAGACGTTCAGCTGGACGAGGCAGAATGGGTAAAAGACAGGTTAAATCAACTGAGTTTGATGGATGAGAAGAGGCTAGCTTCTCTAGCATACGGTCGTTTGTACCAGAGCCGAATGAAGAAAGCGTACGACAAGAAGATACATCCGCGAAGCTTTCAGACGGGCGACCTTGTGCTAAAAAGGATTCTCCCGCCGCAAGCAGATCACAGGGGCAAGTGGACCCCCAACTACGAAGGGCCATACGTTGTCAGGAAAGTCTTCTCAGGAGGAGCGTTGTTGTTGTCCACCATGGACGGAGAAGACTTCACGTCACCTGTGAATTCGGACGCAGTTAAAAAATACTTTGCTTAAAATAGACCCGCTGGACAGAAAAAAGAGAGTCCAGGCAAAAATGGGGCATCCTGGCGAACCAAAAACAGAATGAAAGGTTCGGGCAAAAGTTAGGGATAAAATTGAAAAAATGTACACTCGCGAAGTTGAAAACCTACACTGGGCGGCTTCGGCAAAAAAGGGTATCCCGGTGAACTGAAAACCCGTAAAGGGCGGTTCACGCAAAAGTTAGGGATTTGAAAAGCAAATGACTGCGGTCCGAATTTGATAATTGCAATGAGCATCAATGCGGGAGAATACATTTGAGGAGTCAGTTATCCGATACAATCTCTTCAGAAGTGGGGATACCGGGAAAGCATTAGAGTCGGGCGAGTCATGGGAGGATCAGTTCGTGGTGTTCATCCGCATCCCGTTGCCGACATGTGTACAAATTTAAGTCGTCAATATTTATGCTTCTTGTGCATACTTGTATAATTGTATATTTGCTTTGTGTAGCTTCCTCATTTCAGGAGTTACATCCCGTGTACAAGACTCCGCCCATTCAGGGGCCCAATCAATAAAATACGTTATTCAGTACTTGACACTGTTCTTTACTGTTTTGTGCATGATTAACGCCTAAGTTTGATGAAACTAGCATGAGTATAACGTCGCTGGCCCTTGCCAACAGTTGCTAAAGCTTTGAATTAACTGAAAATAACGTCACTAACCTGAGTTGATTTGGTTGCATAGGCTTGTCTTGTCTTGTTTGTGTTGTTGCAGGTTTCATAACCATACGAAGAAGAGGATCAAAAGATTGCAATAACTAAAGACTCAGCCCTCACGCAGGTCATGCAGTTTCTTCCTGAAGCAGGATCGAACTCTCCAGCTAGTCGTAGCTTGTGCAAAAGAATTGATGATTCAAAGATTGTAGGCTGTATGCAGGCAGTGTGGTGTCCCCCAGAAGGATTCCTTATTTCAAGCAGAGGGGTTCAGCCTCAGAAGATTAAAATTTCCAAATTGGTGAGCTGTATTCAGGCGGTTCCCCTTCCCCACAAGGTCATTTATTCTTCCCCAGTGGAGTCAGTTAATTTTCCCCAAGAGAATCATCCCATTCCCAGTAGAATTCTCTTTTCAGCAAGTGTTCTTCCTCCCAATGGAATTCGAAGATCAAGACTCTCCCCAGCAGAGTTGGTTGTGGGTCCTGGCATTTATTTTGTCAGGGATACTGTGTAATATCAGTTCACTCTCCAGCAGAGAAGTCCAATCATACTTGGCACACCTGCTATTCCCCAGCAAGGTTATATTCCCCAGCAGGGGGTTACCTCAGCAGGGTGTTTGGTTTGAGTTCCCAACTTCCCAGCAGGGTCGACTTCAATTTTCCAGCATTTATTTTGCTGGAATAATTCTGTAGCACCTGGCTATCCCCAGCGGAGTTGGCATTATCTTCAGCATTTATTTTGCTGAAGCAGTTTCTGTACCCCAGCAGGTGGAGAGAGCTCTTGCTCAAATGAACTACCAAACACTCAAGATCTCGGCATGAGATATTCAATGATAATGTCAGTTTCGGCAGTATTCCCCACAGAGTTACCAGTCAAAGTCTCTCTTTATTCCCAAGCAGAGGTATTTGTCATCAAAAGGTTTCATGAACCAGAATTTCAGAAGTGGCATCCGGTAGTTTGGTTTCCAGATATCCCCAGTAAAGTCCGCCTCAAAGTCGCTGTCACGTCAGTGCTAAAGAAGTTTGTGGGTTGGGATCAAGGAAGAACTAAGTCCTGACGTGGACAATTTGTTCCTACATTGACGGGACTTCTTCAGAAGTGGGCATCCTAACGTGGATAGGTTTATTTCCCCGGGTTGGGAGAATGTGTTAGTCCTAACGTGGGTAGGTTCGGGTTCTCGAAATTGGTGGAATGGGAAGTCATGACGTTGACAAAATTGATTACTCTTTGTGTTGGTGTCCTGACGTGGACCAATTACTCTCAGCAGTTATCTTTCTTCGTGTTAGCGAAGCGTGGGTCCTGACGGGGACAGATCAGACAAAGGCGGGAGTCCTGACGTGGACAAGCTTTATTTCCCCAGCGGGTCGAAGGTGCCTGAGTCCTGACGTGGACAAATCAAGACGAAAGATGGGTCCGGACGTGGACGAGTTTGTTCCTTACGTGGGAAAAAAGATGGAGATTCCTTACGTGGAAAGACGAGTTTATTCCTAACGTGGAAAGATGAGATTCCTTACGTGGAAAAGAATGGGTTTCCTTACGTGGAAAGATTGAGTCCTCACGCGGACATATCAAGATTGATTCCTGACGTGGAAAGAAAGAGATTATTCCTGACGTGGAAGAGTTTAGTCCTGACGCGGACAGATCAAAGAAGTTATTCCTAACTTGGAAGAAGAAGATAGATTCCTTACGTGGAAAATTTAGTCCTGACGTGGACGGATTCAGAAGAAGTATGCCTAACGTGGAAAGAAGGCGTGTTCCTTACGTGGAAGAGAAAGAGAAACTTCAGGTCCTTACGGGGAAAGATGGGAGTCCTTACGTGGACAAATCAGAAAAATGGTTCCTTACGGGGAAAGGAGATCGTGTTCCTTACGTGGAAAAGATTGAGTCCTTACGCGGACACATAGGAGGAGGATTCCTTACGTGGAAAGAGCGGAGTCCTTACATGGACAGATTAAGATGGCATTCCTTACATGGAAAAATGTAGTCATGACGCGGACAAATCGGAAAGAGTTGGTTTCCTTACGTGGAGAGATTGGGGTCCTTACGTGGACGGATTCAAGAAAAGTTGATTCTTGACGTGGAAGAATGATGTACTCCTTACGTGGAAAGGTGAGTCCTAACGTGGACAGGTTCAGAACCAAAGTTGTATTCCTTACGCGGAAAGATTGGAGTCCTGACGCAGACATATCGAGTTGTACTGGAGTCCTTACGTGGACAGATTGATACGGTTCTCCTTACGTGGAAAAAGAAGATTGCATCCTGACGTGGAAAGATGGAAAGTTTAGTCCTGACGTGGACAGATGCAGAAGAGATGATTCCTTACGTGGATGGTGTTATTCCTAACGTGGAAGAGTTTATTCCTAACGTGGACGATTTATTGAAATGCAGACAAATTATTCCCAGCGGAGTTGCCGAGATTTTTCTGGGTTAACAGCAGGTGGAGTCCTAACGTGGACAGGTTTTAGTTGAGATTTCTTCGTATTGATGACAGACAGAGTCCTAACATGGACAAGCAAGCAATCTGTCATGACAACATCTTTTTCAGAACGGTGAAGACAGTCCCCAGCATGGTCGTTACGAGATCAGTGAGCGGCTGTAACAGTCAGATTCAGCTGATGAATGTCGTTCCCCAAGCAGGGGTGCAGTTTATTTCTGCGGTTGGCAAATTTCCGGGTTTCTTAGTATTCAACCATCTCGTACCTCGAATGTTTGAAGGCCGTTCGCTCTTCATCCAATCGGGTCCAAGTCGCTTGAATAGGGGCAGCTGTTGCACCCTAAAAATTTGCTTAACCTTATTCACTTGGTTTATGTTTCAATATCATTAGCATTTGCATATAGAGTCATGTACATAGCCTAACCATCTGCATAACATAAGCATAGCAAATCATTCAACAGGGGAGCAAGCATTATTCTCATCTCTAGAGGCCTATCCAGAGGTTATTATCCTAATTCAATCTCATTCAAGTCATCAGAAAAGAATTTGAAAGCTATCAAGTCAATGGGTCAAGCAGTTCATCTATCTCCTGGCTGAGGGTATCTGGGGATCATCAAGGAGAGTGTGAGCTATGAATTGAAGGCATGGAGAGTATCTAGACATCATGAGAGGTTTAGAAAGTCATTTGGAGAAGAAAACAAGTTGTTGAGGTGACCACAAGAGCTACAGTTGAAGACAGTCAACTAGGGTTTCATCTGGGTCAACCCTAGGTCAACCCTAGGTCAATTGATTGATTTAAAGGCATTAAGGGCTATTGGAGAGATGTGGGGTTCATCATTTGACATGGAGAATAAGGATATGTTGTCATGCTAAGAAGAAATCAAGAGAAATCAAGGAGAAGAGGAGTTTCTAAATTAGGGTTTCTAGGTAAAATCCCCTAGTTTAGGTCAAATTTCCAAGCAAGATAAGTCAAAATGCAAGCTTCAAATGGATCCTTGGTCAACATGAAACTTGTAGAGGATCTCAAGACCTCTAATTTGAGTGGTGGAATACATCAAGGAGATTTATAGAACTCAAGTTATGGTCCTTGCAAGTTACAGGTCATCTGAGGTATCTGAAATTTTGTCTGTGAAAGTGACTTGACTTCCAAGCTAGTTTTACCCCTCAAGGAGATTTCAAATGAATTTCTGGTCAACCTAAGAATTGTTCCTCATTGTCTTAGCTTTCTAGAATGGTATGGTATGCCTTCATATGATGTGTGGAACTCAACTTATGGTCTTGGCAAGTAAAGGGTATTTTGGTCATTTGTGAATTACAGGTCATTTTAACCTATGTCCAAAACTCATACAAGGAGGCCTCAAATGGAAAAACTTACAACATCAAACTTGTTCCAAATGGCATTTTGAGTCTAGAAAAGTGACCATGAGAGATTGGAAAAGTTCATAGCACAAGGTTTTCAAATTTGTTGAATTTAATGAAGGAAAATGGCTTAAAAAATGATATTTTTCATATCTTGGCCAAATGATGCAAAATTATAGGTCATTTTGAATGGAAAAGGCATTTTAAAAACATTGGCTAAAGTGGAATTTTGAGTTTAGGTCACAATTTGTGAGTTATCCATGGTTGCTTGATTTGAAAGTAACATAATCCAAATTGAAAGGGAAAGGTGTAAGGGAAATTTCTCCAATGTTCTAGGAGGTTCTAATGCAACCTATATATTCATGCAAGCTGATTCATGCAAGGGTTGGTGCTCCCATTTGTCAAAAATCTCCATTTTCATCCATTTTCTTATTCTTCCATAAGATACTCAAACTCTTACAAATCTCTCAAAATTCTTACATCTTTGGATTGAATCATCATCATCATCATTCAAACCCTAGGATTCACATCAAGAAGTGGTTGAATTGATCAAGGATTATACCTATTATCATCTTCATTCCAAGTTGCACTTTCATCCAAAACCCATTGAAACTTCCTCTATCATTCTGATTTCTGTCACTATTATCATCTACTATCATCATGGAGTAATTGGCACAAGAGAGTGGAGAGAATTCGTGGCTGTGTGAAGAGATTCAGTTGGAAACTCCAACTTGCATGAAGGATGGAATAACATGATTCACAAGGATTAAGCATAAATCATTGCAAACAGAAGTATATTCATTCATTGGAGATCGTTTTCAGCAAGTATCAAAGGTTGAATTGAGGTCTAACTACCATCACCATCATCAAGTGCAAGGTATGTAAACTTCTTCGAATCTCACTATTCTGGCTGGTAGAGATCATGTGGTTAGGATAATGTTGTTTAGAAACCCTAGAGGATCAATTCTTGAAGTTTAGGGATAGATTCATGGAGATCCATGACAGGTTGCCATTTCTGTTGGCTTCGAGAATAAGCTGTGTGTTGAGTTATAATCAATGTGATGAAGCATAGAATAATGAGGCAAGCATGTAGAATATCTGTGGATCATCAGGTTTGAGTTCTGACAACTTTGACCTCAGGCAAGCATGGTGTGCCCTGAATTTCGTGCTCTCTGTTTGGAGTGTGCAATGAGAGTTAGAGAAAAATAGGATTAGGCATGGATTCCTGGGGTTTTATAGAGTATTTTAGGGCTTGGAATTTTTCGTTTTCATCAAGAAATCATGGAGAAAGATTGAGTGGAATTCTCATGCATGGAAGTGGGGACTGAAACCCTAGACGAATGGAGGAAGAAGACGACTCACAGGCCCTTGGATCTGGGGAAGAAGATTGACTTGACCGTGAATCGAACGGCCCTCATTTAACCTGAGTTTTGGTGGGAGATTTCAAAATTTGAAACGCTGCGTTTCATTAATTGGGGGTGATTGGGCTCAGAGAGCTATTCGCACCCCCCATTCTGATGGGCCCAACGCGCTTAACTTGGTTTTTCTGCTTTTCTCACCCCCTCCATCTTATTTCTTTATATTTTCTTTTATTTTCTTTAATTTTTTCATGCATCTTCTAAAATTCATAATAAATAGCAAAATAATCATTTTTAACTCATTCTTTTTACATATTTTTCTTTAAAGGGTTTAGAAAATAATAAAAATAAAAATTGCATTTTATTTTTTTATTTGGTATTTTTTCCATATTTTCTAAATAAATAACATTTTATATAGTTCCATTTCATGCATGATTTTGTTATTTTTTGTTCTATTAAATGCTTTCATATTTTTTATCCATTCTTTTTAGGTTGTTTAGTTTAGACATCAAACTTGTAGATACAATTTAGTTCCCATTTTTAGAAATTAATTTTAGGTGCTTAATATAGGCTTGAACAACATGAATAAACTAGGGTTTTAAGTGATGACTTAGGAGAATCAATTCATTTTCCTTAGGACTTAGGGTTTGACTAGTTTAGTTATGGGACTATAGGGGCTATGGGTAGTTATTAGATCCCCTAGAAAAAGTTAGGATTCCCCCCTACTGCTATTAATGTACTGTATATCTGAGTGATTGGTGTGGTGTGCCCTCTGGGGATTATTGCTTGCTTGTGTGGGTATTGGGATTGTCTGGGGATTTGGGAGAGCTGAAGACTTGAGGAGATGAAGGCCATTGAAGATCCAGAGATTGGAGATCAACTTCCAGAGTTGAAGAAAAGATTCTTGCTAGCAGATGCTGAGGAGACTAGGGTTTAGGAGCTAGGCAGAGCTCTAGGTTAGAAAGTTTGTTTCTCAAACATGGATTGCCTTGTCTGCACCCATTCTGCTCTGTGATTCAGAGTCTCTCTAAGACACTCACCCCCTTTCTTTGGAAGGCTTGGTGATAGTGTCTAAGAGATAGAACTCTTGAGAGAAAATGTCTTTTGTGTTAGAAGCAGTCTGTTCACCACCTTTGGTAGTCAACTGATTGCTTAACACCCCAATCCACTCTTGTGACTGATCCCTTAGCCTGGAGGTTTGAGCTTGAAAAAAGCCATTGCAGATAGAAGATTGATGATCAAAGCCCTTGCCTGAAGGCCATGAAGATGGAGATTGATGCTTGTTGAAGCCTGTAACTGATTGGAGATTACTTGAAGCCAGATGTTGATTCAGAGCTGCTGAAGCTGTTTGTTTCATTTCTTGATGTATTGATTGGGTTTCCGGACTGTATTGTTTGCTGTCTACCCTGCTGGGTTGAAAGTGAAGTCTGTTCACTTTTGCCTATTGTTTTCTAGGTTCGAGGTTGAGTGGGACTCCCTTGCCTCGCTTGTACTGTTGCATCCATGCATTTTACTGCTTTGTTATATCTGATATTGTTTCTGTTTCTGCCTATCCCTTAGGATCTCTGTTTCTCTCTGTGCAAGAGAGGAGCATGATAGACACTAGGTCTTAACCCGTGCATGATAACATTAGGTTAGTTTGTTTCCCTTCGCAACCGTAGGTTAGAGTTCTGTCTCTTTCTTTCTCAAAACAAACAGAAAAACACAATAAAGATTTCAAACACAATAAAAGACACTTCTTCCGTAAAAGAATGTGAACTCATCAAGATGTCATTTTTGTCCGCCGGGACTGCTAATCAAGAAAACCTTTTTCAGAAGGAATAAAATCAACCAAGACAAGCTTGTGTCGTACGTGGCCCGAACTACGTTTGCTCTGATCTTTCATGCCGTGTGAAAGTACGTAGGCATAGGATGCGATATCCTAGCGAGCAACCTTCCCCTCCTTTCCCGTAGGTAGGCGAACTACGTTGACTCTGATTTCTCGTTCCAGACGGGAATACATAGGCATAAAGTGCGATACTTTGCCGAGTCATTTTTATTTTCATTTTATTTTCTTTTTAACCCTTAACCCTGTAGAGTAGATAGAATAACAATCAATACCCGAAAACAAGCGTGGATCCCGTCGAGTACGACGGACGTGAGGGGTGCTAATACCTTCCCCTTGCGTAACCGACTCCCGAACCCAGGTTTTGGTTGCAATGACCATACCTTTCCCGTGTTGTGCGAGGTTTACTCTGAGCGTTTCCTTTCCCTCCCGTGGGATAAATAACGCACGGTGGCGACTCTTCTGTTCAGCCGGCGCCGATTTTCGCAATAGCGACACATAGGTTTCAACCTAAAGTTCTATCATCACTTCCTTATCAAAGGAAGTGAGAGTCCTAAGGGATCATGTCAAAGATAAACAAAAACAGATAAAGCATCAGCTTAAACAGTAAACAGATATACAGTAAAATGCATGCAATGCAAGTGAGGGAGGAAATGTGTGTGGGGCATCAGCCTCCACAAGCTCGTCTCGACCTCAAGCCAGATATGAATAACTGTAATCATACAGGAGAAATGACATGCTATCAAGCAAAATAGAAGTAACTGCAATCATACAGAAGAAATAAAATAAAATGCTATCAAGCAAACACAAACTACATGGGCAAGGGAGCAGAGCTCTACCGAATACCCGCAAGCAAAGCCATACAGTAAAAATACAAGCAGAGGGAGCAACTCAACCTCTAGTGCAATCATGCTCCTAGCTTACAGTCAGTCTAGATATGAACTTATTCTAATGCATCAAGCAAGTCAAACAAGTCACAGCAATACAGAAAATAAATAGACAAGGAAGAAAGCAGATCAACCCCTCTTCAACTTCAAGCTTCAGCTTTTCTGACAGCAACTCAGTCTTCAGACTTCAATCACCATGGAAGTATCAACTTCATTCTTCAAGGCTATCCTCCTCAGCAACAAGTATCAACTTGCTCCTCCAAGGTTCTAACACATCAACATAAGTGTCCACTTATTCTTTCTTACCCAAGCCTCAGCTTTACAGTCAATTCCACCTTCAGGCTTCACCTTTAACTACAAGTATCAACTTGATTCCTTCAGGCCCTCAGTGCATCAATGCAAGTGTCAACTTATCCTTTATTCCTCAAGCCTCAGCTCTACACTCAATCTCAATTGAATCCTCTTCATAAGTATCAACTTAGTCTTTAATCTCAACCCTCTTTGCTTTACCAGTATCAACTTGGTCTTCTTCTCCTATAAGATTCAGCTTCTCAGAGTAGCCTTCAATCACCTGGAAGTGTCAACTTCATCCTTCAATTCTTTTTCAAGCCTCAGCTCTTCAATGGATCTTCTTCACAAGCATCAACTTGTTCTTCTTGCTTTTCAAGCTTCAGCTGCAATGACAATGCTCAAGGAATCATCCTCTTCCACACTCTTCAGTGAAGTCCTCATCTTCAAACTCAAGTCCAACATCTTTTAAGGTACCCAAACCAGAAGACAATTGATTTAACAGAATGAGTGGAAATGATAAACAACTTATTGACAACCAAAGGAAGCCTGTAAGGGTTCATCATTATGAGAGATTGTTTCCCTCAAAGTTCTACTTCCCAGATAAAACCACTCATCCCTCCAAAGGAGGGATGTGAATATCTTAGAAGGACTTTTAGTCATTGGGAGGAATGGAAGCACAAGATGCTTTCCATATTTGTGAAAGAAGTCATTCTAGTTATAAGGCTCTCCCTATGGCTCCTACCTCCTAAATCTTCATCAGACCCCTTCAGGAAAAAGCAACTCCAAGCTCCAAGCCACTTCAAGTAACTTCAAGCATCCTCACCTTGTCTTCAACTTGTCTTCAATCTCAACCAAAGGTAAACAAAGCAAAACCCTAATCTAAGGGAACTAAAGAAGTTAGTCTAGTTGAGTTAGTGCCTTAGAATCATCTAAAACTAGCACCTAAACTAAAATCAATAAAAAATAGCAAGCTATCTTATAAATTCCTACAAGAATTCCTAAGGGATCCTAATTCAGTTAAGAATGCCTCATACAAAAACCAGGGACTAAATCATCTATTAAGCCCTAAAATTAAATCCTAAATCCAAAGGTATCAACCATAAACCCTAAAAATGGAGCCTCTAAAGGTTTCAACCTAAACTACCACCTATTGTCATCACAAAAATGTGATAAAATTCTATAGGGAGCATGCATGTCTATTCTAACTACTCACAAAAAATCAGGATCAAAATCATCATCACATGATCAAACAAAATTCCACAAAATCAAGTATCAAACATAACTATTTTAATATCAATTAAAATGTGAAAATTCCCATAAAATCAGAAAATGCATGAACTAAAAATATTTTTTTTCTAAAAAATACTAGACTCAATCATGAATATAATGTAAAAAGAATGGGATTAATTGGATCATTTTTCAATTTGATATGATTTTATCAAGAACCATGAATAAAATGAAAAAATAAAGAAAATCCAAGTAAAATAAACAAACGCACGGTGCAAGTAATAAACAAAATCAGTTCATATAATGGATTGGGCCCTGAGGGGGGTGCAAGTATCAACCAATTCACTAAGCCCAACATCAACACTCAAATGAAACGATGCGTTTCATTAACTCAGATCCTTCACAAATTGAAATTAAAACGTGGCCGTTGGATGAGGGTCCTAGTCCAAGTCAAACCTTGATCTGATGGCTATCAAGTCATCTTCTCCAATTCAAACCTCTGAAACTCGCGCGCAGCTCCGGCCACCACCGGTGGTGCTCCGGTCACCATTCCACAACCCTAGTTCAACATAGAGTCCACCATAGGCCACGATCCCTTAATGAAACATGTCCCAAATTCCCTCACGAATTCATTCATGCCCTTAATTCTCTCTGAAACCTCAAGATTCACAAGAACCAATCCTCAATCGAAAATGGTAACACACCTATTTTGTCTCTAATTCTCAAATTAATGGTCTGAAATCATTCCCACACCGTTCTACAATGCATCTAACACCCTAATTCATCTTAATTCTGCCTAATTCATGCTGGAGAAAGAAGTTACCAACCTGATAAATTCTTGATGAACAGATGCACTAAATCCTCAAATCAAGCTCTCCAACCTTCCAGACACGATCAATGGATCCTTTCCTTGCTTCTGTATGCAATAGAACTGGTTGAAAGCTCCTGAAACTTGAAACCCGATGGTGAGTTGCAGATGGAAAAATCTGAGCTCAAGAACACCAATCAGCCACGAATTCCCTTGGATTATGATCTGGAATCAATCCCTAGCATCCATGGAAGAAGTTGCAATCAAGAAAATGGATGGAAAGTGAAGAAATTGGTGAAACCGAATTCAGTTGCAAGCTATCCAATTTCAATCTCAATCTATGCTCTCTCCTTCAATCAACACCAACCTTTGCTTTGGATCACCTCTACTCAATATATAGAACATGTATGAGTGATCTAGAACCCTCTAGATCGTTCTAATGAGAGTTTCAATCTCTCATGTCATGAGATTTTCAACCATATGCCATGATATGCATAATTTTGTTTGCAGCTTGAAATCCCTCCCATTCTCTTCCAATTTCTGCCCTAGTGACATTTTGAAAGTGTTTGGCTTGCAAGGGGCCTTGATTATGCCTTGATTCTAGGTTTTGCAAATGTTACTTATGATGTAAGTAACTACTTTTCAAAGCAAGTCCCCAAGTTAGACCTCAAATAAAAAATGTGGCTAAACCAATGTTCTTAAAATTCTTTTTAGAGTAAAAATGACCTATTACATGCCTTGTTTTGGATGGGTAGATCAAAAGTATCAATTTCCAACTTTGGTTTATTTAACTTATGCCCTTATTTTAGGTCATTTTTGCAACTTTGAGCTACAAGCACTTCCAACATCTCATGACCTCTTTACCAGCCTTAAAACATCATATTGAACAAGTTTGATGTTGAACATTTTCCCATTTGAGGCATGGAAATAGGAGTTATGGCCTTATGGTTGAAATGACCTGTAATCTCCAAATGACCAAAATACCCTTGACTTGTCAAAGCCATAACTTGAGTTCTACAAATCCTATCAAGGACTTCTAGTACTCTCTATAAAGCTAAGAAGATAAGGAACAATATTCATGTTAACCAGAAGTTCATAGGAATCATCCTTCTTGGGCAAAAGTTTGATGCAAGTTGAGTAACTTTCAAGCCCCCAAATTCACATATCTCAGATGACCTGTAATTTGTCAAAGTCATAACATGAGTTCTACAAATCCTATCAAGGACTTCTAGTACTCAAATTAAAGCTAAGATCAAGCTCTACAACATTCATGTTGGGGGAAATATGAGATGACAATCATATCTTGATCTAAATTTCCTTGAAGATAGGGGTCAAACTAGGGGATTTTACACTATCAAGCCTTAGAAACCCTAGCTTGAAACTTCTCAAACTCTTCAATAATGATGAGTTAACCTTGGAATAATCCTTATAACATCTCAATGTATCATTACATGATCACATGGCTCTTGAATTAGGTCTCAACCTTGTTCAAATCATCAGTTGACCTTGGGTTGACCCAGTCAAACCCTAATTACACCAATCATGGATGAGGCTTCTTAATCTTGCACAATGACCTATCTAGGCCTCATGATGGCTTTCATGACATCTCATAAGGTCTCTCAAGGCTTCAAGTCCACATTCTTGGCTTCAGAATCATCTAAGGAGCTCCCACAACTCTCAAGTTAGGAGGCACACAACCTTGGTTTCAACCACCCTCTCTGAGGCTCTTTTAACTTCTCTGACAAGAATATCAACCCTTGAACACTTGAATAAGCTTCTTAGTTATATTCATAGTCTTGTGTAGCCCTTGATTGGTAATCATACCTCTTGATCTCCTGCACACATGTCAATGAAATGCAAATGATAATGCTAATGTGAATGAAATGAAACATAAGCTAGGTAAAGAAATGTTGGTCAAATTTTGGGGTGCAACAGCTGCCCCTATTCAAACGGATTGAACCTGACTGGGTGAAAAGCGAATGGCTCTCAACCAATCGAGGTGAAAGACGGTTGAATACCAATAAACCCGGAAATTTGCCAACTGCACAAGTACACGGTACTCTGATGGGAACGTATACTCGAAAACGGAAATATTAGCTGCACGACAACTAGCTGGGGGATTGGTCACACGGTAACTGGTGATACATGGTTGATCATGCTGTTGGGCATCAGGATTCCTCGGGACTTATCAGATCAACAATCAAGTTAACCATGCCATCGGGCATTCAAAGAAATTTTTGGGCGTCAGCCGGACTTCGTCAGTAGGTCGGGAATAGAATTTCCGGTCAATCACGAACCAATTGGGGATATCCAACTTCTACCATCAGGGACTCCGCATCATCTGAGAGAACTGCTTCGTCAGTACGGTTGGACTTCAATCATCAAGTCTTCGAGGTAAGTTTCAACTTCGCTGTTCAGAAACCTGTTGGGGATAACACATCTCCGCTGGGGATTCTGGAGAACTATCAAGTCACTCTGCTTCGGGGTCCAGAAATCATTCTGGGTGAATCAACTCTACCGAGGACATCAAGAATCACCTTGAACAAATAACTCCACGGGGACTTCAAGAATCGTCCCGAACCAATAACTCTGCTGGAGATTTCAGGAATCATCCCGAGAAAACACTCTGTTGGGGACTCTAAGCGTCAGCTTGGGCAACCAACTCTGGCGACTTCACTGGGGTTTTAAGGATCACCTTAAGCAATCAGCTTCGCTGAGGAGTTCGAGAATCATCTTGGGCACACGACTTTGCTGGGGAGTTCAAGAATCATCTTGAGCAAGCGACTCTGCGGAGGAACACCTGCAAAACAAGAACGGTAACGACCTAGCTCATGTTTCATATGCTTATGATCGACAATGGCATAATGCTCCACACGGTGGAAATGCTACGCGTTTAAGGTAAATTCTATGCAATCATGCAAAATGCTACGGCCCCATCAGCAAAATAAATGCTGAAGGGAGAATCCTCCTGTCAAGGAGAAAGAACCACTCTGGTGGAGGATGGAATCATCCTGCCAAGGAGAAGAAATCACGCCAATCTCAATCGGACTCCGTTTGGGGCAACGAACTTCAGTCGACTGCTGCGGGGGAACGAAGCTCCACGAGAACCTGGACCTGCTGAGGAAGGCGACGTCAATCGTAGAAGTAACTTGCACGGCCTGAATGGTAACAACCTTCCTGGAGATAACGACTCCGGTGGGGAAATACAGCATCAGCTATTCAACATTCTACTGGGGAAAACCAATCATGGTCCTAACTGCTTTACAAGAACTCGACTCTCTTGGGGATCAGCAAACTCGGCTGGGGAAGAAGGAATCGTCCTTCTTACAGGGGAGAGTACAACTCTGCGGGGAATTTCAATTCTGCTGAAGACTTCAGTCTGGAACTATCAATTGCTGCACACTCCAGTATGAAACTCAGCTAGGGAGATGACGACCCTTCGGGATGTATCTGATTAGGGAGAGAATCCTATCTTCCGAGGGAGACATATCAATGCTTACGATCTCATGTTCAGACTCTGCAGGGAGAGGCTGCTGAACTTCGCTGGAGAAGAAGGAATCATTCTGCTTGGGGACGCATACGGCGTACTACCTGGCATATGCTACACCTGCAACAACACAAACGAACAGACAAGATACCCTTCTTAAAGGGACCTATCAAGGTTATCATCTTGTGACAATGTTTAAGTAATTCATTGTTTCAACAATCAGTGGCCTAGGCCAGTAAGTTTATGTATGCGCATTTTAACAAAAACATCGGCGTTCTTTTTCGCAAACAAAACAGATAATGCTAAACAGACAAACAGAATTGCTGAATAATATACATTTTATTGATAACGAACCCCTGAATGGGCAAAAATGTTTTACAACAGATGCAAGCTCCTAGAATGAGGAAGCCGCGCAAGAATAAAACATAAATATACATCAGTATATGCATAAATGTCGGCAACGAGGCGTAGACGAACACCATGAGTTGATCCCTCTATGACCCACTCGACTTCGATACTTCTCCGGCGCTTCAGCTTCAGAAGAGATTGATTCGGATAAACGGCCCTCAGGTCTTCCAAACCACTAAACAAATACAGTCCACACGCGGAACGCAATCATTTGCTTTTTGAAATCCCTAACTTTTGCCTGAATCGCCCTTTCGGGTTTTCGATTCACCGGGATACCCTTTTTTTCCAAAGTCGCCCTTCCAGGTTTTCGACTTTGCGGGCGTACATTTTTCAATTTATATTCCTAATTTTTGCCCGAACCTTTTTCCTTTTTTATGGTTCGCCAGGATGCCCCCTTTTTGCCTGGATGCTCTTTTTCTTTCCAGCGGGTCATTTTTTAAGCAAAGTATTTTTTAACTGCGTCCGCGTTCACCGGGGATGCAAAATCTTCGCCATCCATCGTAGATAACAGCAAAGCTCCTCCCGAGAAGACCTTGCTGACGACGTACGGACCTTCGTAATTAGGAGTCCACTTGCCCCGGTGATCGGAGTGTCGAGGAAGAATCTTCTTCAGGACGAGATCACCCGTCTGAAAGCTTCTAGGATGCACCTTCTTATCATGAGCTTTCTTCATTCGGCTTTGGTACAGACGACCATATGCAATCGATGTTAACCTCTTCTCGTCCATCAGGCTGAGTTGGTTTAGTCGGTTCTTAATCCATTTTGCCTCATCGAGTTTCATATCAACCAAAACTCGCAAAGAAGGGATCTCCACTTTTAACGGTAGGACAACTTCCATACCGTACACCAAGGAGAAAGGAGTTGCCCCGGTTGACGTACGCACAGTCGTACGATAACCGTGAAGTGCAAATGGTAGCATTTCGTGCCAATCTTTGTAGGTCACAACCATCTTCTGTACGATCTTCTTGATGTTCTTATTGGCCGCTTCAACGGCACCATTCATCTTCGGCCGGTAAGGAGATGAGTTATGGTGTTCAATCTTGAAACTCTGGCACAACTCCTTCATCATCTTGTTATTCAGATTCGAACCATTATCGGTAATGATCCGCTCGGGAATTCCGTAATGACAGATGATATCCCTCTTTATGAATTTAGCCACCACCTGCTTGGTCACATTAGCATATGAGGCTGCCTCCACCCACTTGGTGAAGTAGTCGATGGCTACTAGAATGAAGCGATGGTCGTTAGACGCAGTGGGCTCGATCTTGCCTATCATGTCGATGCCCCACATGGAGAACGGCCACGGGGAGGACATGACATTCAATGGGCACGGGGGCACATGAACTTTATCAGCATAAATCTGGCATTTATGACATCTCTTCGCGAATTTAAAGCAATCCGACTCCATCGTCATCCAGTAGTATCCTGCTCTCAGGATCTTTCTCGTCATAGCATGCCCGCCGGCATGCGTACCAAATGTGCCTTCATGGACTTCTTCCATGAGCATACTCGCTTCTTTCTCATCTACACATCTGAGTAGCACAAGATCGTGGTTTCTTTTATACAAAACTCCATCAGGATTGAGATAGAAATTTCCAGACAGCCTCCTCAGAGTCTTTTTATCCTGGGTTGACGCTCCCGCAGGATACTCCTTAGTAATAAGGAAGGTCTGGATGTCATGGAACCATGGCTTGCCATTGGAGGCTTCCTCGATTGCAAAGACGAATGCAGGTCTATCAAGACGAGAAAGGACAATTCTTGGAGCTTCATTCCAAAAATTGACTTTATACATCGAAGCCAACGTGGCTAAGGCATCGGCCATCTGGTTTTCAGCCCTGGGCACATGATGGAGTTCCACTCGATCAAAGAACGGAAGTAGCCTTCTGGCATAGTTCATGTACGGCATCAAGTTTGATTGGCGAGTCTCCCACTCCCCTTTAATCTGGTTAATCACAAGCGCTGAGTCACCATATACGTCTAGGTTCTTGATTCTCAAATCAATTGCCTCTTCTAGACCCATGATGCATGCTTCGTACTCCGCCTCATTATTGGTGACTGGAAACGCCAGTCTCGCAGTGAACGGGATGTGGGATCCGTGGGGAGTCGTGATGATCACCCCAATGCCACTTCCATAAGAATTAACCGCCCCGTCAAATATCAATTTCCATTGGGATTTCCTATCTGGCCCCTCGTCGGGCAACGGTTCATCGCAATCTTTCGCTTTAAGAAACATGATATCCTGATCAGGGAATTCAAATTTCATCGGCTGATAATCTTTGATCGGCTGTTTGGCAAGGTATTCAGACAATACGCTTCCCTTAATGGCCTTCTGGGAAACGTACTGAATGTCATATTCCGTCAACACCATTTGCCATCTGGCAATCCTGCCCGAAAGCGCTTGCTTCTCGAAGACGTACTTGATCGGATCCATCTTCGAAATTAGCATGGTGGTGTGGTTGAGCATGTACTGTCGTAAATGTTTGGCAGCCCAGGCTAGTGCACAACACGTCTTCTCCAGCATCGAGTAATGAGATTCACATTCTGTGAACTTTTTACTCAAGTAATAAATGGCATGCTCCTTTCTGCCCGTCTCGTCGTGCTGACCGAGAACACACCCCATACTATTCTCAAGAACTGTCAAGTACATGATTAAGGGTCGTCCGGCCACTGGGGATATCAAGATTGGAGGTTCCTGTAGATACTGTTTTATCTTATCAAATGCCTTCTGGAAATCCTTGTTCCAGATAATCGCCTGATCTTTCTTTAACAGTTTGAACATCGGTTCACACGTGGCCGTGAGCTGAGAGATAAACCTTGCAATGTAGTTTATTCTGCCCAGGAAACCACGAACTTCTTTTTCGGTTCTTGGCGCTGGCATTTCTTGTATTGCTTTTATCTTCGCAGGATCAACCTCAATGCCTCTTTCACTCACGATAAACCCCAGTAGCTTTCCGGACCGTACTCCGAAAGTACACTTGTTAGGATTCAACCTCAACCTGAATTTCCTAAGCCTCTCAAAAAGCTTCAGCAAATTGACCAGATGTCCCTCCTCCGTTTGGGACTTCGCAATCATGTCATCAACATAGACTTCAATCTCATGATGAATCATATCATGAAACAAAGTAACCATTGCTCGTTGGTAAGTGGCCCCTGCGTTCTTCAGACCGAAAGGCATTACCTTGTAGCAAAATGTTCCCCAAGGTGTAATAAACGTAGTTTTCTCCATGTCCTCCGGCGCCATCTTGATCTGATTGTAGCCGGAGAAGCCATCCATGAACGAAAATACGGAGAACTGAGCTGTATTGTCGACCAACACATCGATATGAGGCAGCGGGAAAATCATCTTTAGGGCTCGCCCTATTCAAACCCCGATAATCGACGCACATTCGTACCTTACCATCCTTCTTCGGTACAGGCACTATGTTGGCGACCCACGGAGGGTAAGTAGTGACCGCTAAGAAGCCAGCATCAAGCTGCTTCTGCACTTCTTCTTTGATCTTAACGGCCATATCTGGTCGTGTCCTCCTAAGCTTCTGCTTAATGGGAGGACAATCTTCTCGCAGCGGCAAGTGGTGGACCACGATGTCAGTATCAAGTACAGGCATATCTTCGTATGACCAAGCAAAGACGTCACTATACTCTCTTAGCATCTCGACCAATCTCTGCTTGACATCACTCTGCAATGCAGCCCCTATCCTGACGTTCCTGACAAGTTCTTCAAAACCCAGGTTCACAATCTCGATTTCTTCCTCGTGAGGCAGAATAATTTTCTCTTCTTGTTTCAACAAGCGGGCCAACTCTTCAGGACGGTCTTCGTCTTCATCAATCTCTTCTTCGGCTTGATAGATCGGGCAATCGAAGTC
The DNA here is from genome assembly GCA_963859935.3 of Lathyrus sativus. NCBI lineage: Eukaryota > Viridiplantae > Streptophyta > Magnoliopsida > Fabales > Fabaceae > Lathyrus > Lathyrus sativus. Next base: position 344,546,908 of record OZ012735.1, on the reverse strand, counting down.
GAAGTGAGTTGTAGAAGGTCCAAAGTCGATGTCATCTGCTATGTGGATCCTGCAATAACAAGGGTTAAGCTTAAAACAAGGATATGCAGGTTAGCACAAACCCCATTGCCATTTTATTGTTTTTCATAACAAATATAAAACAGGAATAACAGAGATCACAATATTTGAATACGAGGAAAACGCCTTTTGATTTATTGATAAAATGCATGTACATAATCAAACAAGGCCCTGACAATAAAACCACTATGCCCCGGGAAGGACATAGGGTTGTACAATGATTGGAAAAAGTAAATCATTACTCTTCGCTTGTCATCTGGATGATATCTTTGACGGACCAGTTGTTGAGGCTCTCGCCTGGCTTACTTGGCTGGATCCAAGAGTCTAGGTCACAGTCGCTATCTCCGCTGTCTTCAGACACCGCATTGACGCTTTCAAATATCACCCCGCCACTGGTAAACTGGATCGGCCCTTTACCTCACGATGCACTGTTGGAAGAGGAGGCTTCGACTCCAGGAGAATATCCCAAACCAAACTTGTCTTGCTTGTTAGGTATCTCCAAAATTCGCCCCCAGCCTGGGGTAGATCCGGCTTGAACAACGGCCCGGGCTTCCTTGAAGGAAGAGAGAGTCATCTCTGGCTTCTCAGTGACTACAGGAGCTACGTCCTTGACTTTAACAGCTTCGAACGCTTGGCATAGGGTTTCGTGGATTTCCCCCTCCATCTCGACATACTTGAAGGACGACAAATGGCTCACCATTATATCTTCCTCGCCACATACAGTCACGATGCTACCTCCGACAGCGTACTTGAGTTTCTGGTGCAACGTGGAGGTCACGGCACCCGCCGAATGGATCCATGGCCGGCCCAAGAGACAGCTGTAGGCAGGCATGATGTCCATAATATAAAAGACCGCGTCGAATGTTTTCGGCCCAACTTGGATCGGCAACGTCACCTCCCCGAAAACATGGCGTTTGGTTCCATCGAACGCTTTCACAACCAGATCACTAGGTGTGCAAATCACTCTGCGAGTATCTAACTTCATTAATGCCTTCTTCGGAAGAACATTGAGTGACGAACCTGTGTCAACCAACACATGAGACATAATCGTTCCCCTACACTCTATCGAGATGTACAGGGCGCTATTGTGGTTCCTCCCCTTCGGCGTCAGCTCTAGGTCAGTGAAACCTAACCCATTTCCAGCTTTTACGTGGGCTACAACCTCTTCCAACTGGTTTACCGATATTTCCTACGGTATATACGCGGCATTCAACACCTTCAGCAGTGCGTTGCGGTGTGCTTCGGAACACAGCAACAAATTCAGGATGGAAATTTTCGAGGGTGTCTGATGGAGATGATCCATAATCTTGTAGTCACTCTTTTTAATCAACCTCATAAATTCCTCGGCGTCTTTAACGAGTAAGTCTTTTTCTACCCCGCAAGGGATCTCTTCAACGACTTTACTTTTACCTTTATCAGTTGCATCAGCTTTGTCCGCTTTGTCCGTTACAACCTCAGGTGGTGCAAACACTCTTCCGCTGCGAGTGATACCACTGATTCCCGCAAGGTTCTCCACAGATGACCCAAATGGTTCTAGTTCTAACTTCTGTCTGTTGCAGTAGACCTCCGCCCCATAATGCCATGGGACAGCGTTGGTGCTTTCGAAAGGTATCGGCCCAGCTTTGGTGATAGTAATTATGGGCGGCCTAGGTGCGGAAATAGTTATCGTCTGGCGAGGGATGGTGATGGCGGCAACCTCATCTTCTTGCTTCAGCATTACCTCTCCTGATCCACATTCGGCCCTCCATCTAAACTGTAAAATCCCTTCAGTCATCAGACTTTCAATCCCCTCTCTCAGCTGTTCACATCCATCAAGACCTGTCGCACAGCCCATACACAGCTCTCCACAACCTGGAAAGTAACCTCTTTTCATCAGCTTAGCTTTAACGAAGCCAAGCGGCATCTTCAGATCTCTGACGTCAGTCAACAAATCCAAGCTCTCATCTTCAATAATGGCGTTTACTCCACCTCCCCTATGATTCGGCATAGGGTTCTTCATGACGTTTGGCACATTATCTGAGAAGTTGATGATCTTAGCGTCCACCATGTCCTGCACCTTATGCTTGAAGGCTTTGCAATTCTCTATTGTGTGGCCTGGTGCCCCTGAGTGAAATTCGCAAGTTGCATTCGCGTCGTAACCTAGCGGAGGTGCCCCTGTCAAGGGAGCCAAGGTTCTCTTCTGGATCAATTGTAGCTGAAGCAAAGTCTGTAACAGCTGAGCATAAGACATGGGCGGTGTCTCGAGGTGACGGCTCGACAGAGGTGCCCTGTTCTGATACTTTCTGTACCCTTGTTGATTCGATTGCTGCTGCTGCTGCTGCGGCTGCTGCTGCTGCTGCTGCGGCTGCTGCTGTTGTGGCTGTTGAACTGCCGGGATAGTTATGCTGGCCACCTGTTGGTGAGGGCCTTTACCCTTCCTTCGAGCGTTGGTCACGGCGCTCGTTTCTCCTTCCCGTCTTTTGCCACCATAAGGTTTCTTTCCGCCTCCTCCAGCTGAGGATGAATCGCCTTGAATTTTCCCCAGTTTGATCCCATTTTCAATGTGCTCACCCGTGATAATGAGATCTGAGAAGGTTCCAGACATACCGCTATCCAATTTCTCATAATAAACCCCTGGGAGGGTGGCCACAAACATTTTCACAAGCTCACGTTCAACCATCGGCGGCTGAACCCTGGCTGCCAACTCACGCCAACGCTAGGCGTATTCCTTGAACCCTTCGTTGTTCCTTTGCGACAGATTCTGCAGTTGGACCCGGTTCGGGGCCAAGTCACTGTTGTATTGGTAGTGGTGCACGAATGCTTCAGCAAGGTCCTTCCACGTGCGCACACTGGTAGGTTCCAGACTCATGTACCATTCGAGGGAGGGTCCGGACAGACTGTCCTAAAAGAAGTGCATCAGCAACTTCTCGTCCTCAGAATGAGCGGACATTTTCCGGTAATATGATCTCAGGTGGACGCGGGGGCAAGTGGTGCCCTTGTACTTTTCAAAGTTAGGTACCTTGAACTTGGGAGGCACCTTGAAATCAGCAATCAATCCTAACTTGGACATATCAACACCCAGGGTGTTCTGGTTCTCGATATTTCTCATCTTATCCTCGAGTGCCTTGAACCTTAGACGTGCTTCAGCAGTCAGCTCACCTTCGGCACCTCTCTGAGATAACACATCATCTTGACGATCTTCTAACCACGGCTAAGGCCCAAAAAGATTTCCTACACCTGCATTGCCGTTGCCCAGCCCAACATTGACGTTAGCTTCAAAATTCCCATTACCGACGCCCTTCGTATTACCATTGAGTCCCATGTTAGCTATCACATTGCTGTTGGCACTGCCGTTCCCCCCGGTCACAGGGACGCCATTCTGAGGAGTTTCAACTGGTGGAGGGGTAGGCACGGTCCCACCATGGAGTACGCCATTGCTATCGACCCTTGAAATCAGAGGCTGAACCAAGGTTCTGAGCTGATCCTGGCCATTGGCGACCGCTTGCATGAGCTCCATGAAGCGGTCCATTCTTTCGCGGAGTTCCTGAACATCAGTTTGCACTTGCTCCATGATTCTGGTTTGATTTGCTCTGGTCGAATAGCGGTGGATAGGTCTCTGATCAATCCTAGAACAACCTGAAACAACCTGTAAACACAAAAGGGTTAGGAAAAACGACAAAGTGCTCATTATGCAAATGCTTCATGCGAATGCAAACGTGTGTCTGTGCGTTAGGGAGATTTCCCCCGATCCTAGTGCCTGAGTGCCAGTGCTGATAATAAGAAGTCCGAGTCCAGTCGTGGAAATAACATCTCATATATATGAAGAAAGCCCATCAAGGCAGTACACAACGTCAGTGAGTACAAGATGAATCAATAGCATGACCTCAACCAACAAGCCTGGTGATGGTCAGCATACAACAATGATCAAACAAAAGGAATACAAATAGTCAAGCACGGCCACGGGCGTGAAACTCTTCTAACAAATTCCTCGTTTCTGGATGATCAGGCCGAGTGAGTAACCCTTCAACGAGTAACTCCCTTTGCATGATGGTGTATTGAAGACCTTCGACCGAATCTTCCCATGCTCCTTCGCCGAAACAATCTTCTAGCTTCCGCTTCTTGGACTCAAATGTCAGTTTGCGCTCCTTCAGGTTAGCGAGAGCTTTGTTGAGCTGGCCTTCGGCGGCATATCGGCGAGCGGTTTCTTCATCAAACCTCTTCTCACTAGCCTTCACCTGGGCTTTCATCTTGGAGATCTATTGCATCAGCTTATCCTCCCGCTCTTTCCTGTTGGCTAGGGTGGCCTTCCAATGCTGGTTAAACTTGGATATCCTCCGATACGCTTCGTCCAAGTGCTGCTTCTTCGTGGCCAGCACATCGTTGACAACTTTGAAGTCTCGACCCATGCGCTCACGCTCAGCTATCTGTTTAGTCAGATCTGTCCCCAACTGATTCACCAGCTCTATTTGCCTCTTGAAGGAATGAATGGCTTCGTTTCTCTCACTTCTGAGTTGAACCAATTCTTTCTCCAATTCTTCATTTGCCTTCTTCAGCTCATCTCTCTCAGCTAACACCTGATTATGCTGCTGAATAGGCACGGTGGTAGGCTCTTCAATCACTGGAGGGCTTTCTGGCTTGGCAGGAGGAAACGGCATCCCTATAGCATCTGCTCTGGCTCTGATCCAAGTCACATACGGAGCGTACGCTTGACTATTACTCTTTCCCAACAACGATTTTCCCCGCTTACTGATACCATTCCAAGCGTGCTGAAGCTTAGACAACATATCCCCTTCTAGAAGACCAGTGAGGTACAGAGATTCCTGTACCTCTTCATCCTTCGGCGGAGCTCTCAAAGCATAAGAAAACTGTCGGACCAGCAGAGACGAATTATAGTTTATACAGCCCTTCCTGCCTATCAAAGGCACGTTCGGAAACCCGCTGCAGCTGAAGATGATCTTAGTGCCCAACCTATCTCTGTCAAACCAGGCAATATCCTCTGCAGATAGACTCATCAAACGCTCGGACCACTCAGCTGTGACTGCAGACGAAGCAAAGGGACCCCTCTTGGGTAGATGACTATCAAGCCATTTATAAAGCAAGGGCACACAGCACGAGACATTCTTACCCCTCCTGTTCTCGTTTTTGTAGTGGATGGAATGGTAGACATCTCCTATCAAGGTAGGGACTGGATTCCCCGAAGCAAAGATGCGAAAGGCGTCGAAGTCTACGAAGCCGGGCATATTGGGGAACAGAATGATGCCATATATGCACAGAGCGAGAATGGCATTGAACACGACCCAACATCCGTCTTGGGCGCACTGCTGAGCCTTTCCTGCTAAGAACTGCAAGGAGAAACTGGGAACCTTGTTCCAACTAGACAATACCAACTCGGAGGCATCCAGATGAATTGAAGGAGCTAGACTAGCCAGATTAGGCTCAGCATCCATATGAACAAAGGGCATCTGACTCTTGATAGCTGTTGCACCCTAAAATTTGCTCAACCTACTTCACTTGGTTTATGTTTCAATTGCATTGTCATTTGCATAAAAAGTCATGTACATAGTCTAATCATTTGCATTGCATAGCATAACAAGTCATCTGACAAGGGATCAAGTGCTATTTTTCATCTCAAGGAATGTATTCAAGAGGCTCTTATCAAGATTCAAGCCTATTCAAATCACCAAGAAAGAAATTGAAGCTTTGGGAAGTAAAAGCCAAGTAGTGGGTTTCTCTCCTATCTTGAGGGTATGTGAAGATCATCAGAGAAGTTATGGGTTATGAACTGAGGGCATGGAAGACCTAGAGGGTCCTTTTGAAAGTAAGACAAGTCATTGGTGTGGTTACAAGAGCTACAGTTGAAGACAGTCAACTAGGGTGTCATCTGGGTCAACCCTGGGTCAACCCTAGGTCAAATGCTTGATTGAAGGGCATCAAGGCCTATTTGGAGGATGTGGGATTCATCATTTGAGATGTGGATATGGATGTGGTGTTGTGCCAAGAAGAAGTCAAAAGAAATCAAGAAGAAGAGAAGTTTCTAAATTAGGGTTTCTGAGTAAAATCCCCTGGTTTAGGTCAGACTTCCAAGCAAAGTAATTCAAAATGCAAGTCTCAAATGGATCCTTGGCCAACATGAAACTTGTAGAGTATCTAAAGACCTTTAATTTGAGTGGTGGGAGGCATCAAGTATATTTATAGAACTCAAGTTATGGTTCTTGCAATTTACAGGTCCTCAGAGGCATCTGAAATTTGTCTGTGAAAGTTACTTGATTTCCAAGCAACTTTTACCCCTCAAGGAGTTTTTAAATGGATTTCTGGCCAACATGAAAGTTGTTCCTCATGATCTTAGCTTTCTATAAAGGTATGGTATGCCTCAATATGATTTGTGGAGCTCTACTTATGATCTTGACAAGCCAAGGGCATTTTGGTCATTTGGAGGTTATAAGTCATTTCAAGCATAAGGCCATATCTCCTACTTCCAAGCTTCAAATGGAAAAATCTTCAACATCAAAGTTGCTTAGAATGATGTTTTAAGGCTAGTAGGGAGGTCATGAGATGTTGAAAAGGCTCATATCAAAAAGTGATAAAAATGGCCTAAAAATGAGGCATAAGTTAATTCAAGTGAAGTTGAAAATCATAAATCCCAAGCTACAAGTCCAAACCATGTCATATGATAGGTCATTTTGACTCCAAATGACATTCTAAGAACAATGGTTCAGCCACAATTTTGATTTGAGGCTTGCATCATAGGGTTGCTTTGTAATTTGATTACTTGCATAATGGGGTACCAAACCAAAACAAGGAAAATCTTGCTAAACAAGGAAAATGTGCATTGTAACTGATCCAAAATATCATATGGGGACAAATTCAAGTTGGTTACAAGGATTATGAGGCATTTGGCATGAGATACCATATTATGAGAAATGAAAATGCAAATTACCATATCATGAAATCTTCAAGTTCTTTCTAGATGATTCTAAGAGGTTCTAGACTCTTCTAAAACTCTCTATATATTGAATGCAACTTGCATTGGTAAAGGGTTGGTGTTGATTGTGGTAGAGAAGAGAGATTGAGATCCATTTTGCTCCATTGCAAATCATATTCAAACTTCACATTTTTCTTCATTGCCATTCCATTTTTCTTCACAAATCTTCTCCATAAACATTGCTGAGTATGTTCATACTGGTTTGAGACTCCATTGATGAAGATTTGAAGGTTTTCACATTGAAATTGCAAGAAAGCAAATTACTTTGGATCTTGAAGTGCAAGCAATTCCAGCCAAATCTTTTGCATATAGAGGAATATTCATCATCTAGGGATCATACTTGAAGAGTTACAAGGCTTGATTTGGAGAATTTCAGCACCTACCATATCCAAGAGCAAGGTGTGCAAAACCATTTCTACACTCTATTCTAGGCATGACTAGGGTTAATTATTAGTCTAGGAGTGTTAGAGACAATTAGGGGATCAATCTTGATGAGTTTGGGAGCATTTTGTGAAGTTTCATTAATGGAGGTCGATTCTTGATGGAGCTAGAATGAGTGATTTAGTGAGTTTCAATGATAGTTTAATGGCTGATTTTAATCCATGGAACATGAGGATGACTTTGATATAAAGATTGTTGAGTTTGGTTGAAGTGCAAGATTGATCATACTTTGAGTTTAGGATGGATTCACATTCGGGTTGGGATATAGAGAGCATTTTAATGGAAACTAAGGCTATGGCCGTGTTCAGCGTGGAATTCTAGTCAAGTTTGGTGTTTACGTCGTGTTGATTGATGAAGAAATGAAGCCACACGCATTGATGGAAGTTCTGTGCATGAGAATGTATTTTCATGGAGGTTTTCTGAAACCCTAGTCTTAAGGAAGAAGAAGACTTTTTCACCGTTAGATCGCGCGCGACTTGTTGACTTGAAGAAGCATCCAACGGCCGTGATTAAAAACGAAATGAGAGGGAATCAGCAAGCCATGGAACGCTGCGTTCCATTTAAAATAAATTCTGGGCTTTAGTAGATCAATTTCTATTCTCACCCCCATCAAGGCCCACATGCGTGTTTTAACTGGAAATGATTGCTTAATACACCGAATCTTTTTCTTTTTTTTCTTTGATTTTCATTTGTTTTCTGAGTTTAATAATGGGCCAGGCGCGCTTACTATCCAGACCCCCCTATTTGGGCCCATCATCATATAAAACTGCATATTATTTCTATTCATACCCCATGCATCTATTTTCCATTTTAATTTTCTCCAAATTTTCTCAAACTTTAAAAATGCATAATAAATAGAAAAAATAATATTTTCTCATGGGAATTTTTTCTCCAATTTCCATTTTCTATCAAGAAAAATATAAAATCATAAAATTTCCATTTTATTTCATTTTTATATTTTTTGCATATTTTTCATTTTAATTGCTTTTTAATTTCTTTATGTTGATACCTTAATTTGTAGAATTTAGTTAGAGTAGTTCCCTTTAGATTTTTAGGTCAATCTTTTTAGGGTAGTTAGATGTATGTTTTAGGTCCCCCCTGAATTATGTATTTGACGGTTCTTGAGGGAAGTATGGGTTGTGTTCTCGGTCAACACAACGAGACAGGAAGAAAAGAGCATGCAATATACTACTTGAGTAAGAAGTTTACTAAATGTGAATCTCGATACTCAATGCTCGAAAAAACTTGTTGCGCGCTAGCTTGGGCCGCCAAGCGTTTGAGGCAATACATGTTGAATCATACAACCAAGCTCATCTCGAAGATGGATCCTATCAAATACGTATTTGAAAAGCAAGCACTATCGGGGAGAATTGCCCGTTGGCAGATGGTTTTGACCGAATACGACATCCAGTATGTCTCACAGAAGGCTATAAAGGGGAGTGTATTATCTGAGTACTTGGCAGAGCAGCCTATTGAGGACTACCAATCGATGAGGTTTGATTTTCTTGACGAGGATATCATGTACCTAAAGATGAAAGATTGTGAAGAACCGTTGCCGGACGAAGGACCAGAATTGGGTTCCAAATGGAAGTTGATCTTTGACGGAGCTGTAAACTCCTATGGTAGCGGGATAGGGGCAATCATCACTACTCCACATGGGTCGCACATCCCATTTACTACTCGATTGACCTTTCTAGTTACCAATAACGAAGCTGAATACGAAGCTTGTATCATGGGGCTTGAAGAAGCCATTGATTTGCGAATCAAAAATCTGGATGTATATGGAGACTCAGCTCTGGTAGTGAATCAAATAAAAGGAGAATGGGAGACGCGTCAGCCTAACTTGATACCATACATGAATTACGCAAGGAGATTGTCGCCCTTCTTTGACAAGGTTGAGTTGCATCATGTACCGCGAGCAGAGAATCAGATGGCTGACGCCCTGGCCACATTGTCTTCCATGTATAAGGTCAACTTCTGGAATGAGGCTCCCAGAATTGTTATCTCTCGGCTTGACAGACCCGCCTTCGTATTTGCCATTGACGAAGCATCTGATGATAAACCCTGGTATTTTGATATCCATAATTTCCTGAAAAACAAAGAATATCCGGTTGGGGCATCCAGTCACGATCAAAAGACTCTCAGGAGATTGGCGGGTAACTTCTATCTGAATCCGGACGGGGTCCTATACAAGAGAAATCACGACTTGGTGCTACTACGTTGTGTAGACGAGAAAGAGGCGAAGCTGCTCATGGAGGAAATACATGAGGGTACATTTGGTACGCATGCTGGTGGGCATGCCATGACGAGGAAGCTGCTGCGGGCAGATTATTATTGGCTAACTATGGAAACCGATTGTTTCAAGTTTGCGAAGAAGTGTCATAAGTGCCAGATCTATGCAGATAAGATCCATGTGCCTCTGAGTCCTCTTTACGTGATGTCGTCACCGTGGCCATTCTCAATGTGGGGAATCGACATGATTGGAAAGATCGAGCCGATGGCATCTAACGGACACCGTTTCATTTTGGTAGCAATCGATTATTTTACAAAATGGGTGGAAGCGGCATCATATGCAAATGTGACCAAGCAGGTGGTAGCCAGGTTTATCAAGCGAGATATCATTTGCAGATATGGAATCCCCGAGCGGATAATTACCGACAACGGTTCGAATTTAAATAACAAAATGATGAAGGAGCTGTGTCAGAGTTTTAAGATCGAGCATCACAACTCTTCTCCTTATCGACCCAAGATGAATGGCGCTGTCGAAGCGGCCAATAAGAACATAAAGAAGATTGTTCAGAAGATGGTGGTGACCTATAAGGACTGGCATGAGATGCTACCTTTTGCTTTGCACGGTTATCGTACGACGGTATGCACATCAACCGGGGCAACCCCGTTCTCGTTGGTATATGGAATGGAAGCAGTGTTACCACTGGAAGTTGAGATTCCTTCCCTGAGGGTATTACGAGATGTCCAACTGGACGAGGCAGAATGGGTGAAAGACAGGTTGAACCAACTGAGTTTAATGGATGAGAAGAGGTTAGCTTCTCTAGCATATGGTCGGTTGTACCAGAGCCGAATGAATAAAGCGTATGATAAAAAGATACACCCTCGGAGCTTTCAGACGGGCGACCTTGTGCTAAAGAGGATTCTCCCGCCGCAGGCAGATCACAGGGGCAAGTGGACCCCCAACTACGAAGGGCCGTACGTTGTCAGAAAAGTCTTTTCCGGAGGAGCTTTGTTGTTGTCCACCATGGACAGTGAGGACTTCACGTCGCCTGTGAATTCGGACGCAGTTAAAAAATACTTTGCTTGAAATTGACCCGCTGGACAGAAAAAAGAGAGTCCAGGCAAAAATGGGGCATCCTGGCGAACCAAAAACAGAATGAAAGGTTCGGGCAAAAATTAGGGATAAAACTAAAAAATGTACACCCGCGAAGTTGAAAACCTACACTGGGCGGCTTCGGCAAAAAAGGGTATCCCGGTGAACTGAAAACCCGTAAAGGGCGGTTCACGCAAAAGTTAGGGATTTGAAAAGCGAATGACTGCGGTCCGAATTTGATACTGCGGTGCACATTGGTGCGGAAGAATATACCTGAGGGGTCGATTATCAGATACAATCTCTTCAGAAGTGTGAATACCGGGAAAAGCGCTAGAGTCAGGCGAGTCATAGGAGGATCAGCTCATGGTGGTCGTCTGCATCCCGTTGCCGACATGTGTGCAAATTTGATTTGTCATTATATTTATGCTTCTTGTGCATACTTGTATATTTGTTGTGCGTAGCTTCCTCTTTTCAGGAGTTACATCCCGTGTACAAAACTCTGCCCATTTAGGGGCCCAATCAATAAAACATGTTATTCAGTATTTGATGCTTGTTCTTTACTGTTTTGTACATGTCAAACGCCAATGTTTAATAAAACTAGCAAGTGTATAACATCGATGGCCCTTGCCAATAATTTCTAAAACTCTGAATTGACTGAAAATGATGCCACTAACGCTAACCTGAATAGATTTGGTTGCATAGACTTGTTTTGTCTCGTTTGTGGTGTTGCAGGGTTCTTGACCATACAAAGTGGACGATCAGAAGATTGCAGTACTAACCAGAAGTTCGTGACGGAAAGGCCTGATCGTTACGTGAAGTGAATCCCCATGCAGGTCGCGCTTCTGAGATAACAATGTTCCTTACCAAAGAAGGATCAAATTCCCTAGCTAGTCGTAGCTTATCCGAGGGACATTCTCCAGCAAAGTCGTTTACCCTCAGCAGAATTGACGATTCCAAGATCGAAGGCTGTATTCAGACAGTGTGGTGTCCCCCAAAAGGATCCCCCATCCCGAGCAGAGTTGTTTAGCCTCAGAAGATTAATATTTCCAAATATGTAAGTTGTACCCAGACAGTCTACTCTTCCCAGTAGAGATTCCCTTCCCAGTAGGGCCATTTACTCTCCCCCAGCGGAGCCAGTTGATTTTCCCCAAGAGAGTCGTTTCTTCCTTAGTGGAGTTCTCTCTTTTCAGCCAGTTTTCTCTTTCCTCCCAGTGGAAATCAAAGGTAAAAAAATCTTCCCGACAGAGTTGGTTGTGTGTCCCGGCATTTATTTTGTCGGAATACCGTGTGATACCCATTCACTCCCCAGCAAAAGTCCAATTTTCATTGGCACGGGTAAGTTGTCCCTGGCAGAAGTCCAACCATGATTGGCGCATTCAGTTATTCCTCAGCGAAGTTGGCTTCATTCTTCCAGCATTTATTTTGCTGGAATAATTCTGTGACGCCTGGTTATCCCTAGCGGAGTTGGCGTTGTCTTCAGCATTTATTTTGCTGAAGCGGTTCTCCGTATCTCAGCAATTCGAGCCTGCATTTGCATCGGCATATAGTGTCATACTTGCATCCACCCAAATAAAAAAACACGTAGCATTTCCATGTCGAATGGAGCATTACGCCATTGTCAAACATAGGCATTTTGAAACATAAGCCAGGTTGGTTAACCCGTTTGTTTCTAGTGTTGTTTCCTTGCAGGGGAAGGGAGCTCTTGCTCAAATTAATTACCAAACATTCAAGATCTCAGCGTGAGACATGTAATGATAATGTCAATTGTGGCATTATTCCCCACAAAGTTGCTTGTTTAAGTTTCTCTTACCCCTCCAGCGGAGTATTTCTTCAAGGTTGTTGTTATGCCAGCATCAAAAGATTTTGTGAATCGATTTTTGGAAGTTGCCGCCTATGTCAAAGTAGGTGTCTGGCAGTGTGGATTCAGAAAATCCCCAGTAGAGTCCTTCTCAGATTTGTTGTCATGTCATACTGAAAATTGGAAGACTAGACTCATATTGTGTTACCCATGTGATTGATGGAGCTAGCTGCTGCAAAGATAGGCAGAAAAGCTATATCAGATTATCTTCCCGTAGTGATGGCGGTGTTATCTTCCCGCAGTGATGGCGGTGTTATTTTCCCGCAGTGGTGGCGGTGTTATCTTCCCGTGGCGATGGCGGTGTTATCTTCCCGCAGTGGTGGCGGTGTTATCTTGCCGTAGCGATGGCGGTGTTATCTTGCCGTAGAGATGGCGGTGTTATCTTCCCGTAGCGATGGCGGTGTTATTTTCCCGCAGTGGTGGCGGTGTTATCTTCCTGTAGCGATGGCGGTGTTATCTTCCCGTAGTGATGGCGGTGTTATCTTCCCGCAGTGGTGGCGGTGTTATCTTCCCGTAGCGATGGCGGTGTTATCTTCCCGTAGCGATGGCGGTGTTATCTTCCCGTAGCGATGGCGGTGTTATCTTCCCGCAGTGGTGGCGGTGTTATCTTCCCGCAGTGGTGGCAGTGTTATCTTCCCGTAGCGATGGCGGTGTTATTTTCCCGCAGTGGTGGCGGTGTTATCTTCCCGTAGCGATGGCGGTGTTATTTTCCCGCAGTGGTGGCGGTGTTATCTTCCCGCAGTGGTGGCGGTGTTATCTTCCCGTAGCGATGGCGGTGTTATTTTCCCGCAGTGGTGGCGGTGTTATCTTCCCGTAGCGATGGCGGTGTTATCTTCCCGCAGTGGTGGCAGTGTTATCTTCCCGTAGCGATGGCGGTGTTATCTTCCCGCAGTGGTGGCGGTGTTATCTTCCCGCAGTGGTGGCAGTGTTGTCTACCCGTAGCGATGGCGGTGTTATTTTTCTGTATTGGTGACGGAGTCAGTACCCGTAGCGATGGCGGTGTTATTTTTCTGTATTGGTAACGGAGTCAGTACCCGTAGCGATGGCGGTGTTATTTTTCTGTATTGGTGACAGAGTCAGTACCCGTAGCGATGGCGGTGTTATTTTTCTGTAATGGTAACGGAGTCAGTACCCGTAGCGATGGCGGTGTTATTTTTCTGTAATGGTAACGGAGTCAGTACCCGTAGCGATGGCGGTGTTATTTTTCTGTAATGGTAACAGAGTCAGTACCCGTAGCAATGGCAGTGTTTTTTACCCGTAGCGATGGCGGTGTTATTTTCCCAGATTATTTCCCGTAGCGGCGGCGGAGTAATTTCCCATAGTGATGGCGGGGTTATTTTCCTGTATCATTGGCAGGGTCATGTTTTGTTGGTAGAAGCACTTCCCCAGTGAAGTCGTCCAGGTTGTTCATATATTGACGAGATGGTGTTGAAATCAGATTTGTAGATAGTGTTCCCCAAGTAGTGGTGCAAGTTATTTCGAAATGTATTTTTGCAGTTGGCAAATTTCCGGGTTCTTAGTATTCAACCGTCTCGTACCTCGATTGTCTGAAGGCTCCAGGCTCTTCACCCAGTCGGGTCCAAGTCGTTTGAATAGGGGCAGTTGTTGCACCCTAAAATTTGCTCAACCTACTTCACTTGGTTTATGTTTCAATTGCATTGTCATTTGCATAAAAAGTCATGTACATAGTCTAATCATTTGCATTGCATAGCATAACAAGTCATCTGACAAGGGATCAAGTGCTATTTTTCATCTCAAGGAATGTATTCAAGAGGCTCTTATCAAGATTCAAGCCTATTCAAATCACCAATAAAGAAATTGAAGCTTTGGGAAGTAAAGGCCAAGCAGTGGGTTTCTCTCCTATCTTGAGGGTATGTGAAGATCATCAGAGAAGTTATGGGTTATGAACTGAGGGCATGGAAGACCTAGAGGGTCCTTTTGAAAGTAAGACAAGTCATTGGTGTGGTTACAAGAGCTACAGTTGAAGACAGTCAACTAGGGTGTCATCTGGGTCAACCCTGGGTCAACCCTAGGTCAAATGCTTGATTGAAGGGCATCAAGGCCTATTTGGAGGATGTGGGATTCATCATTTGAGATGTGGATATGGATGTGGTGTTGTTACAAGAAGAAATCAAAAGAAATCAAGAAGAAGAGAAGTTTCTAAATTAGGGTTTCTGAGTAAAATCCCCTAGTTTAGGTCAGACTTCCAAGCAAAGTAATTCAAATTTAAAGTCTCAAATGGATCCTTGGCCAACATGAAACTTGTAGGGTATCTCAAGACCTTTAATTTGAGTGGTGGGAGGCATCAAGGAGATTTATAGAACTCAAGTTATGGTTCTTGCAAGTTACAGGTCCTCAGAGGCATCTGAAATTTGTCTGTGAAAGTTACTTGACTTCCAAGCAACTTTTACCCCTCAAGGAATTTTCAAATGGATTTCTGGACAACATTAAAGTTGTTCCTCATGATCTTAGCTTTCTAGAAAGGTATGGTATGCCTCAATATGATTTGTGGAGCTCTACTTATGTTCTTGACAAGCCAAGGGCATTTTGGTCATTTGGAGGTTATAAGTCATTTCAAGCATAAGGCCATATCTCCTACTTCCAAGCTTCAAATGGAAAAATCTTCAACATAAAAGTTGCTTAGAATGATGTTTTAAGGCTAGTAGGGAGGTCATGCGATGTTGAAAAGGCTCATATCAAAAAGTGATAAAAATGGCCTAAAAATGAGGCATAAGTTAATTCAAGTGAAGTTGAAAATCATAAATCCCAAGCTACAAGTCCAAACCATGTCATATGATAGGTCATTTTGACTCCAAATGACATTCTAAGAACAATGGTTCAGCCACAATTTTGATTTGAGGCTTGCATCATAGGGTTGCTTTGTAATTTGATTACTTGCATAATGGGGTACCAAACCAAAACAAGGAAAAGCTTGCTAAACAAGGAAAATGTGCATTGTAACTGATCCAAAATATGATATGGGGACAAATTCAAGTTGGTTACAAGGATTATGAGGCATTTGGCATGAGATACCATATTATGAGAAATGAAAATGCAAATTACCATATCATGAAATCTTCAAGTTCTTTCTAGATGATTCTAAGAGGTTCTAGACTCTTCTAAAACTCTCTCTATATTGAATGCAACTTGCATTGGTAAAGGGTTGGTGTTGATTGTGGTAGAGAAGAGAGATGGAGATCCATTTTGCTCCATTGCAAATCATATTCAAACTTCACATTTTTTCTTCATTGCCATTCCATTTTTCTTCACAAATCTTCTCCATAAACATTGCTGAGTATGTTCATCTGGTTTGAGACTCCATTGATGAAGATTTGAAGGTTTTCACATTGAAATTGCAAGAAAGCAAATTACTTTGGATCTTGAAGTGCAAGCAATTCCAGCCAAATCTTTTGCATACAGAGGAATATTCATCATCTAGGGATCATACTTGAAGAGTTACAAGGCTTGATTTGGAGAATTTCAGAACCTACCATATCCAAGAGCAAGGTATGCAAAACCATTTCTACACTCTATTCTAGGCATGGCTAGGGTTAATTATTAGTCTAGGAGTGTTAGAGACAATTAGGGGATCAATCTTGATGAGTTTGGGAGCATTTTGTGAAGTTTCATTAATGGAGGTCAATTCTTGATGGAGCTAGAATGAGTGATTTAGTGAGTTTCAATGATAGTTTAATGGTTGATTTTAATCCATGGAACATGAGGATCACTTTGATATAAAGATTGTTGAGTTTGGTTGAAGTGCAAGATTGATCATACTTTGAGTTTAGGATGGATTCACATTCGGGTTGGGATATAGAGAGCATTTTAATGGAAACTAAGGCCATGGCCGTGTTCAGCGTGGAATTCTAGTCAAGTTTGGTGTTTACATCGTGTTGATTGATGAAGAAATGAAGCCACACGCATTGATGGAAGTTCTGTGCATGAGAATGTATTTTCATGGAGGTTTTCTGAAACCTTAGTCTTAAGGAAGATGAAGACTTTTTCACCGTTAGATCGCGCGCGACTTGTTGACTTGAAGAAGCATCCAACGGCCGTGATTAAAAACGAAATGAGAGGGAATCAGCAAGCCATGGAACGCTGCGTTCCATTTAAAATAAATTCTGGGCTTTAGTAGATCAATTTCTATTCTCACCCCCATCAAGGCCCACATGCGTGTTTTAACTGGAAATGATTGCTTAATACACCGAATCTTTTTCTTTTTTTTCTTTGATTTCATTTGTTTTCTGAGTTTAATAATGGGCCAGGCGCGCTTACTATCTAGACCCCCCTATCTGGGCCCATCATCATATAAAACTGCATATTATTTCTATTCATACCCCATGCATCTATTTTCCATTTTAATTTTCTCCAAATTTTCTCAAACTTTAAAAATGCATAATAAATAGAAAAAATAATATTTTCTCATGGGAATTTTTTATCCACTTTCCATTTTCTGTCAAGAAAAATATAAAATCATAAAATTGCCATTTTATTTCATTTTTATATTTTTTGCATATTTTTCATTTTAATTGCTTTTTAATTTCTTTATGTTGATACCTTAATTTGTAAAATTTAGTTAGAGTAGTTACCTTTAGATTTTTAGGTCAATCTTTTTAGGGTAGTTAGATGTATGTTTTAGGTCCCCCCTGAATTAATTTCATATTTTTGTGACAATGTTTAGGATAATTTTGATTAGGTAATTCTGGGTTGTATAAAATTAGGTTATACCACAACTTAGGTGCATTAAAACAATTTCTTTTGGGTTTTTTAGGACAAGTTAGGCTATGGGGAATATATGGGTATTATGGGTAGGTTTAGTAGATCCCCTATAAATAATATTAGAATTTTCCCTACTATATTAATATTTTTAGTCTATTTTGCAATTGTTTGATTGTATGGTGTGCCCTTTTGGGGTTTATTTTGTTGTATGGGCTTATTTGGCTTGCTTGGGGTGTGGGTTAGCTTTGAAGAGCATGATGATGAAGCATACTTGAAGACAAAGAGTTGAATATCAATTTCAAAGTTGATGAAGATGCTAGGTTTGCTTGAAGACTGATTGAAGATCATAGGACCTAGGAGCTAGGTAGAGCCTTAGAATAGAAAATTTCTTCACAAACATGGATGGCTTCTGTTGCCTCCATTCTTCTCTATGATTCAAAGTCTCTCTTTGATACTCACCTCCTTCCTTTGGAAGGATTAGTGACAGTATCTAGGAGATAGAACTTTTGAGAGAAACAGTCTGTATTTTGTTAACAGTCTGTATGCCACCTTTGGTGGTTAACTGACTGTTTAGCATCCCAAATCATCTTGTGAACCATTACTCATCTAGGAGAGCTTGCTTTGAAGAAGACCTTGAAGATTAAGGATGAAGTTGATTGCCTTGAAGACTGATAGAAGCAGGAGCTTATGCTGTTTAGTTTTGCTGTTTAGAGTTGTTGATGCTGTTTAGAGCTGGTGATGTATTGTTTGAGTTTCTTGACTGTATTGTTTGATAACTTTCCCCCTGAGGTTGAAGTGAAGTTGTTTCACTTTGCCTATTGTTTTCTAGGTTCGAGGTTGAGTGGGACTCCCTTGCCTCGCTTGTGCTGCTGCATTCATGCATTTTACTGCTTTACTGTATATATGCTGTTGTTTTTCCGTTTATCCCCTTAGGATCTCTGTTTCTCTCTGCGCAAGAGAGAAATATGACAGACATTAGGTTCTCATCCATGCATGACAACATTAGGATAGATTTTGATTCCCTTTTCAACCATAGGTTTTAGAGTTGTTGTTTCTCTCCTTCTCAAAACAATCAGAAAAACACACTAAAAGGATAAACCTCAATAAAAAACAGTTCTTGCGTAAAAGACTGTAAACCAATCAAAAACGTCATTTTTGTCCGCTTGGACGCGTAATCAGGAGAAACCCTTTTTCAGAAGGATAAAAAACAATCAAGACAGACTTGTGTTGTACGTGGCCCGAACTACGTTTGCTCTGATCTTTCATGTTGTATGAAAGTACGTAGGCATAGGATGCGATATCCTAGCGAGCAACCTTCCCCTCCTTTCCAGTAGGTAGGCGAACTACGTTGACTCTGATTTCTCGTTCCAGACGGGAATACGTAGGCATAAAGTGCGACACTTTGCCGAGTCATTTTCTTTTCTTTTTAACCCCAGACCTGTAGAATAGATAGAATAACAATCCGTACTGAAAAACAAGCGTGGATCCCGTCGAGTACGACGGACGTGAGGGGTGCTAATACCTTCCCCTTGCTTAACCGACTCCCGAATCCAGGATTTGGTTGTGACGACCATTCCTTTCCCGTCTTTGCGGTAGGTTTACTTTGAGCGTTTCCTTTCCCTCCGTTGGGATAAATAACGCACGGTGGCGACTCTTCTGTTCAGCCGGCGCCGATTTTCGCAGTAGCGACAGCTGGCGACTCTGCTGGGGATCCAACGTCCCCTAAGCGAGTCAATTCTAGCGCTTGTTTTCCCGTCGAGGATTTTGTATGGATTTACTTTTTCTGTATTTTACTTTTAGCATTATATTATTGTTATTATTGCTGTATTGGGGTTTTGACGGGTGTTCTATGATTGAGAGATAAGCCGGACCTGGGCTTGAGTGCACCTAGAATTAGAGTGGAAATTAGTGGGCGCGTGCTTGCTTTGCAGGTAGTAGTGTCTCATGAAATCCACGCTCGGACGAGGTTCTTCTGGTTGACTTCTTTTTCAACCCTTTGGGTTGAGGGGGTTGTTGGTTAGTTAGATTGTCGACTCCGGGGACCGATCATTTGGAAGTTGGCTAAGTGAGGCCTCTTTAGGACATGATGATGCCACACCTCCTGGGTATCGTATCATCAGTCTTGAAAGTCTGTGACGCTGACGACCGCATAGGATGCCATACCTTGTGTCAGTTATTAGGACACCTACCTGTGAGAGGGGTTTGGGCATGCAGGTAACTTGACCTCCAGAATACCGGTTATCTTGATTGAGATTCAGTGGTGTGATATCTAAGGATGGTATTATTGGGGTCTGTCAGAGACCAAGCTGGAGTTATGTTACTGGATCTAGCAGAGACTTGATTGGAGTTTATGTATGGGGTCTGTCTAAGACCATGGTTTGAAGAATATTGGAGGGTCTGTTGGAGACTTTGTTCTTGGTGTGATGTGGGCTTCTCAGTCGGGGCACTTGGTCCTTTGTTGCATTGCTTGCATATTGCATTGTTTGCATCATCATGTGCATATCATTAATGTGTGTCTGTGCTGCAGGTGCATTTTCATACTTCCCGATTCTAGTGCTCCGGCCTTCCATCTGTTATCATGAGTACTTTGAGGAAGACTGTCGCGTACAAGTTGCCTACTCCCGATGTTTCTTCGCTACTTGGTTTGATATCTCTAGCTGATGATGAGGTGAAGAGAAGCTTCAGGAAGAGTTATGGGAAACTACTCAGGCTGGTCTATAAACCATCCATGCATGAGCGTGACGGATTGTATGCGCTGATGCAGTTCTATGATCCCCCGCTGAGGTGTTTTACTTTCCAGGATTTCATTCTGGCTCCGACCATGGAAGAATATGCTGAGATCTTGGAGTTGACTATTCAGAACCAGGTGCCCTTCATTCATATAGGTGTTGAGCCCAAGCTGGAGGATTTGGCTGCTGCTTTGCACTTAGACCCTTCAGAACTGCTGTTAACCTCGTGGAATGGAGTTTCTGGTTTTTCTCTCAAGTTCTTAGTTGGGAAAGCACAAGAGTACGCCAAGAGTGGTTGTTGGGTTGTGTTTAATGCTATCCTTGCTTTGTGTATCTATGGCATTGTGATGTTCCCTAATATGCCTGACTTCGTTCATTTGGATGCATTCTATATCTTTGCTTCGGGCAATCCTGTGCCCACCCTAATTGGAGACTTATATCACTCACTACATTATAAGAATGAGAAGAGGAGGGGCAAGAACGTCTCTTGTTGTGTGCCTTTGCTGTATATGTGGTTTGAGAGTCATCTGCCCAAGAAGGGTATCTTTGCTGAATCTGCAGATACGGTGGATTGGTCTGAGCGTCTGATGGGACTTTCTTCAGAAGATGTTAGCTGGTTTGACAGAGCTTTATTGGGATCTGAGATTATCTACAACTGCGCCGGATATCCTAATGTTCCTCTGATTGGGAGGAAAGGGTGCATTAACTACAATCCATCATTATTGATCAGGCAATTCGGTTATGCTTTGAAAAGCCCGCCAAAGGAGGAAGAAATACAGGAATCTCTGTATTTCACTGGTGACTTGAGTGGGGAATTATTGGCCAAGCTTCAGCACGCTTGAAATCATATCTGCAGAAGAGGGAAACCATTGCTAGGCAAGAATGATTTTCAAGCCTATATGCCATACAAGGTGTGGATCCAGGAGAGGGTAAGACAGGTACAAATGCCTTTCCCAGCAGTCTCGCGTCCTGTTCCCATTCCAGTGGAGGAACCTACTACTGTAGCTGTTGAGGTCTATGAGCGGGTCGTGAAAGAAAAGGAGGACTTGATAAAGATCAACGAAGAGTTAGAAAAGGAACTGGCTCAGATGCGTAGTGAGAAGAACAAGGTTGTGCATTCTTTCCAACAGCAGACTGAGTTAGTAAACAGGCTAGGTGCTGAACTGACCGAAGAGAAAAAGAAGCATGAACGCCTGGGGAAAGAATTCAGAACCTCTCATGATATGTTGGAGTCCAAGAAGAAGGCACTCGATGCCGCCCTCCGGGAAATCTCTTGTTGCAACAAAACGTGGAATGCTACGCTAACCAACAACAAAAAGAGGGAAGACAAATTGAAGCAGCAAATTTCTGAACTCGAAGATCAGTTGAAGGCTAGCAACAAAAATTATGAAGAGGAGATGATGGCAAGATATAGTCTTCAGAACTCATTGAACAAGGCCATCGAGTGCAAGAAAGAGGTTGTGTCTCAGAAACGGAAGCTAGAGGATCGCTTCGGAGAAGGGGCACGGGAGGAATCGGCTGGTGATTTACAATGTGTTCTCAAGCGAAGAGATCTACTTATTGAGGGTTTCTTACCCGACCAAGTCATCCAGAGACTAAGAGGTTATTAGAGGAGTACCAGGCGCATGGGAGCACTTGACTATTTCATGTATTAATGTGTATGCTTTATTTGCATTGTGCTGGCCATCACCAGGATTGTTGGTTGAGGTCATGCCTTCTTATTGTGCGCTCATTGATATTGTATTCCTGACTTGATGGATTTCTATGCAATGTATGAGGTGTTTTCTATGATTCGGCTCCGAACTTCGTATTGTTGTCACTGTCACCACACTGACACAATTCCACTAGAATTGGGGGGTGATATTCCCTAATGCACAGACACATATTGCATTTGCATTCACATTCATATTGCATTACAGGTGATTATTGAACTGTATCTCATTTCCGGCACCGTACAGGTCTTTTCAGGATTGAAAGTCAACGCCCGCACCGATACTCTACTCGTACCAACTGCAGAAGAGTTATGGATCAGATGCAGAATGAAATGCAGGACATGCGTGAGAAGCTGGCGCTATTCATGCAGACAATGGAGACCGTTGTGAAAGGCCAGGAAAACTTGCAGGCTTTGGTGCAGCCTTTGCTGATGAGAAATGCTGGGCACGGAAATGAAGACCATAATTCTGTGCGAGTTGACACCATTCACGGGGATGGTACTCCTACACCGGTAGCCCCACCTGTGGTGAACATACCTGTTGCGAATGCGAACAACGGCGTTGGAGCCGGGAACGGTAATGCAGGAATCGGTAACGAGACTATCGTCAACAACGTTGGGTTCGGAGATGCCAACCTGGGTGGCGATAACATTGGAGGTAATGGCTTCGGTAACAATGGATTTGGCTTTAATGACCAGGGGTTTGATCATGCTGGGAAGTACGACTTCAATGCTCAGGGCTTCGGACAGGATGGATTTTGTAATACCAATCAGGGTTATGGCGGATTCGGTAATGGGAATGGTGCTGGAATGATGTCTTTTGGACCTACCGGAGTCGCTCCAGGGTATGGTAACAGGGGGCGGGGCCCTGTGATGAATCAGACTAGATTTGGCCGTAACAACGGGTATGATGGATACGGAAATGGGAACGGTAATTGGCTAGAAGATCAGCAAGAAGATGCTTTCTCTGGTGGAGGTTTTGAAGGTCCTATGGATGACTCTCAGAGAATCAAGATGCTCGAGGAGCAGATGAAAGGTGTTGTGAATCAAAGTGCTGTTGGTTTAGATATGACTACAATGAGTCTGGTGCCTGGCCTAAGGGTACCGCTAAAGTTTAAAGCTCCCACATTCGACAAATATAAGGGGGATACCTGTCCAAAGGTGCATGTGCGATCATACTATAGAAGGATGTCGGCTTATTCAAACTATGAGAGGATGCTGATGCATTTCTTTCAAGACAACTTGTCTGGTCCTTCCCTTGAATGGTACATGGGATTGGAGCCTACTCAGATAAAAACTTGGAAGCAGCTGGCTGAAGCGTTTGTGGCTCATTATAAGTACAATAGTGACTTGGCACCCAACCGGGTCCAATTACAGGGGTTGTCCCAGAAGAAAGACGAGAGCTTCAAAGAATATGCGCAGAGATGGCGCGACATGGCTGCACGAGTTCATCCTCCTTTGGATGACAAAGAAATGAATGATATGTTCATATGAACATTTACTGGTATGTTTTATGATAAGTTATTTCATACTTCCTTGGGCAGTTTCTCGGACCTAATCTTGATGGGTGAGAAGATTGAAAGCAATATTAAAATGGGGAGATTCCAAGCTGAGGAATCTACTTCAGCTGGCAGTAATAGAAGAGCATTCGGGGGTCGTCGTCAAGGTGATACAAGTGCAGTATTCGGGGGCCGAGGCCGAGGCCGGGGCAGAGAGCAGAATCAGTACAATCATCCGCAACAGGTGGCAAGTGTCACAATTCCATTTCATCAACAACCAATACCACTACAGCAGATACCACCACAGCAACAGCAGCCACAACAAAGGTTAAATCTTGCCTAACGCAGAGTTCAGTGGGGCAAACCAAAGAGGGTGTTTGAAATGCCTCCTTTAACGTATGCAGAATTGCTACAAACGTTACTGGGTTTGAACTTGGTAGAAAAGAGGACTATGGCGCCAATGACGGGCACTCCTCCGTTCGGTTTTGATGCGAACAAGCACTGTGAATTCCACACCGGGGCTCCTGGCCACGACATAGAGAATTGCCACGCGTTCAAGCATGTGGTGTAGGATCTGTTAGATAGCAAGGCCATCAATTTCGGACAAGCAGGTCCAAACATAGTACAACAGCCCATGCCCAACCATGGGGCAAATGCTATTTTAATTGAGGAGGGCTTGAACTTGATCATGAATGTTGATTACCTTTTTCTTTCTTCTGAGGTTCATCTTCCTCAAGCTCAATTTCATGGCTCCTCAGTGAGCTGATGAGTTCTTCTAGAGAGATCTTGTTCAGATATTTAGCCATCTTCAAGGCAGTCACCATTGGTCTCCATCTGATAGGCAGACTTCTGATGATTTTCTTTACATGATCTGATGTAGAGTATCCCTTGTCCAGAACCTTCAGGCCAGCTGTGAGGATCTGAAACCTGGAGAACATGGCTTCAACAGATTCAGAGTCTTCCATCTTAAAGGCCTCATACTTCTGGATCAGAGCCAGAGCTTTTGTCTCCTTAACTTGAGAATTTCCCTCATGAGTCATTTTTAGGGATTCAAACATATCAAAAGCAGTTACCCTGTTTGTAATTTTTTCATACTCAGTATGTGAAATTGCATTCAATAATATAGTCCTGGCTTTGTGATGATTTCTAAAATCTTTCTTCTGAGCATCTGTCGTAGATTTTCTGTCTATCTTCTTGCCATTCCCATCAGTGGGATGGACATATCCATCTATGACTAGATCCCATAGATCAGCATCATATCCTAGGAAAAAACTCTCAATTCTGTCTTTCCAGTAATCACATTTCTCCCCATCAAACATAGGGGGTTTGGTGCTGATCCTGTCCCTTTCTTCATATTTATTGTTAATATTGGATATTGTATTATCAGCCATTGTAACAAATAAATATATATCAAAGTATTTCTCTCTGGATCTTTACTGACACTGTTAAGTGGTAGCACACACAGAACCGGAGCTCTGATGCCAACTGAAGGTGAGATAATACTTAGAAGGGGGTTGAATAAGTATGAAAGATTAAAACTTAGAAATAAAAACACAATTATTTTTATCCTTGTTCGTTGAACTCAACTACTCCAGTCCACCCTTCCTAGAGTGATTTGCCTTTCTCAACAAGGACTTAATCCACTATTTAATCAAACAGATTACAATAGTAACACCTAAGAACAATTGTTCTTAGTCTTCTCAAGAGCTACTGAATCCAACTGAATCCTCTTAAGGAAAACCTTTACAATCAATGTAAATCAAATACAAGAGTATGAATGCTTCTAAAAAGCTTTTATCACAACAGTGATTTTTCTCTTAAGTTTAAGTACAAATAATTCTAAGAAGAATATGAAAGAATGAGAGCTTTGAATAATATGATTTCTTTTCAGCAAAAAATGTGTAACTGAAGAATTAGGTGGAGTCTTCCTTTTATAGGCAGCTGATCCAAGGAAGCTGGGAGTTGAGAAGAGAGTCCCAAAAAGGTCTGAGCCTTTTTGTCTTCACATCAAGTGACCTTTCCTAGAAGTAGAAAGCACAGAAAAATCCTTTTTGTCTGTGTTCTTGTGTCTAGCACAAATGAGGAAAGAGACGTTTGATTTACTACAACGAATATATTATTTGAATATTTCTTCTTCAGTTTTCAGCAAGTTCATCAGAATCTGAATGAGTTAGAGTCTTCTAATGATGTACAGAACTTTGATGTATCAGAGTCTTCTGCAGCATGTGTGCTTTCAGCGTGTTGATCATCAGAGCATATTTGTCACAGAACTTCAGTACTTGGCAGCTTTAGTACTTTCAGAAACTTCTGTAGAAACTATGCTTTGAGAAACTCTTCATACAATATACTTCTTAGCTTCAGATGCTTCTGCTTACTTCAGATACTTCTGGAGCTTCTTGCTTCAGATCCTTCTGGAGACTACGCTCAGGATCTTCTGTAATCAGCAATCAGAATCTTCTAATGAGTGCATCTAGCGCTTCAGAGTCAAGATAACTTCTTGTATACAATTCAGATTTGCTTCTAGAGAGTTAATTTCATTTCAATCTGCAGTAAAACTCTCAAACAAATTTTAGAGTATATAATTCTTAAATGCAAAATTTCCTAACAGTTATCATCAAAACAAAGAGATATTATTAAGAACCAATCTGTGTTCTAACAATCTCCCCCTTTTTGATGATGACAAAAAGTATCAGAAATTTTGTTTAACTGAACATAATAGAATTATAGCTCCCCCTGAGATGATGAATCTCCCCCTGAGTTAAATACAAATAAGGAATAGAAACTTCCCTTTTGTCTTGAGTAATCTTCAGAGTTAGATCTTGTTTGTTCTTATAACATTTGAAGGTCAAAATTTCTTGCAGATTTAAGATTCAGAGTTTGATAATAGACAAATGATCTGAGAGACTCAGAGTTTCTTTTATAGAATGTACTTATCAAATGTTCTGAAATAGTCAGATTAAATGTTAGATAGAGTAGATATGTCTGAAGTTTCATTCTGGTGAAGTTATATTAAACAGTTCAGATCTATATTTTCTCCCCCTTTTTTGTCATAAGCAAAAAGTAAAAACTTTAAAAGGACAAATAAAAGGAAACAGTAAATCAGATAACATAATGGAGAAAACTTTGATTCATTCAAAAGATTAGATCAAGAGTACAAAGGCAAACATCAGAAGATATAGAAATAAAGTACAGATGCAATCAATAGATGCAAAAACATTAGAATGAGAACAAAAATCTAAGAGTATTTGGACAAAAGCATCTTCAATAGATCTGTAATCTCAGAGGATGATTGCTCTTGCTTGGACATCCACTTAGTCATAGTTTCATTCTTTTCATCTTGCTTTGACATCCATTCTGTCATATCCTCAGACTTCTTATCCTGCTTAGCCATCCAGGATTTGATCTCTGACTGTCCAGCTTCCAGAGCAGCAATCTTATCTTCAAAATCTGGATGTTCTTTCTTTATCTCAGATGAAGAATTATGATGAAGTTATGTAGCCTGAACAGAGTCAATTTCCATTGGTTCTGTAGATTCTGAAGTAGGGTCTACCAGAGTCATAGCCAATGCATTATCAGTAGATTTTGTTGATGGTGGAGGAGCATCTAAACGAAGCAGAGGTTCAGATTTGTTGATAGTCCAGAATAGAGTCCTTGCAGCCTCAGCAAATCTGAGTTGTGCATCATCAGAACAGACGTGCTTCAGATTTGAAGCTACAAAGTTGAATCTGTTGATGAATCCATTCCAGATGATGTTAGATTCTTTGGCATCCATTGTTGCAGAGAATTTCTTCTGAACAGTACCTAAATACATCTGTATTTCTTGCAAAAATGTTTGAAATAAATGATCAACATTAAGTCTGGGCTTTGGACGTAACAAGGTTACCAGAGTTACAGGTTTAGGTTGGAGAGTTGGTGGAAAAAGTGATTGTTGGATGGAGATCAGAGGAGGAGGATAGTATGGAATGAAGGGTATCTCAGAAGCTTTTTCTTTAGATCTGATTAAAGCATTAAGCAAATGAGGTTTTGCTCTTCTGTGAGGGGTAACTACATCAAAAGGTGCATTTGAGTAGGGTTTGAAAGCAGGTTTTGGTGGTTCAACAGATGCAACAATGTTATCAGATGCAATTTGCAGAGCTAAAACAACAGCTTTATCAGATTTTGCAGAATATGATATGGTTGCTAAAGGTTCTACATCTGTCATAGATTTTAAGTAATCAAGAATCACAGATGGAAGGGTCATTGTGGGTTTTGGTTTCAGAGGGTTGATGGGTTCAGAAGGTTCAACTCTGTCATAAAAGTCTTTCAGTTTGAAACCATAAGACAGATTATGAAATAGAGATGAAACTTGGGCACAAGATATAGAAGATGTTGGATTGGAATTGGGAATTAATATCTCAGATGATGGTGCAGGTGGAGGAATAGGATATGGAATGGAAGCTTTTGAAGGTATGGTAGGTTCAGGTTGGTTTGTCTCAGAGTATTTTTCAGATGGAGAGATTAGAAAATCTGGATGGATTTCTGATTCTGAGGAGTTAGAGGATGTGGTTGGTGTACAAGAGGTAGAAGATACTTGAAACACCGTTTTTAATGGTGTGACATCAAGAACTTCTGTCTCAGGGATGTGAGGTTCAGAAGTATTGGTAGGTTCTGAAGGAATTTCAAATGGTTTGGATGGTTGTTCTGAGATGGGTGAATCAGAAGGAATAGTTATTGGTTCTGATGAAACTGGAGCAGAAGTTACTTTTGTAGGTTCAGAAGTAACAGGTGCAATGGGTTTAGAAGGTGGATTATTTAATGGTGGATTGTCAGAGGCTTTTTCTGGTTGAGATTCTTTTTGTTTTTCTGGTTGTTCAGATGATTGTTGTTGTATTGATTGTTGTGGTTGTTGTTCTGATGGTTGTGTTTGTGGAACAAAATGTTAGATATGGATTTTGGGTTGAGATGGTTTTGGTACAGAAACTGTTGGTGTTGGAATTGTTTGTGTTGTAGTTTGAGTTGGAATAGGTGATTGTTTTTGTGGTGATATGGAGTTGGGAGCAGTAACAGAAGTGGTTTGTGTTGAAGGTGGTTTTGGAACAGACTTAACATTAGAATCATTAATAACAAGTTTTGCAGAAGATACAGAAGATTTAGTACCTTTTATTTTGATCCTCTTGGTAGGTACAGAAGCAGCTTCTTCAGATTCTTTTCTCTTCAAGAGCTTCTTTGGCTTCTCAGCAATCTTGACCTTCTTCTGAGCAGGTTCAGATTCTTCTACAGGCTGAGTCCTTTTCCTCTTGAGTTGTGCTTCTTCTTCTCCTGCATCTGGTAGTGGTTGTCTAGCTAGCTGAATCACATTAGCAGGAACAGGTTTTCCTTCCTTCTTGCATTCATCAATATACATAACCACTATATGTCTGGGCTCTTCAGCAAAGAATAAAGGAAAGTCATCTACAGGAACCCTCTTATTCAATTCTGACACATTCAGCTTCTTGGGAGCTGTTGTGAGTTCATCAACAATTTTCAGTCTCTGAAGACTTTTAGCATTCAGAGGCTTTCCCATTATAAATTCTAATTCCTCTGTAACTCCAGCAGCGTACAGAGCAGTTACCAAACCATTCTCAGTAAGAAGATCTGAGATCAACCTTCCAAAGGGGATCCAAGTTCTTATCTTCTGTCCTTTCTCTTTCACATATTCTCTAGATGCATTGATATGGTTCCACAGATGCATAAAAAGAATGTATGGAAGATCTACCTTGGTGCTCTGACTAAGGCAATACATGAAATAGAGCTGTTCATTATTGACATAGTCTGGAGAATTGGTTGACTTCCTGTGGTGGATGCATCCCATAAAGATCTTGGCCCAGATCTTGTAGTCAAGCTTCAGATCCTTGAATTTGTTAGAAGCTTGACCAGCAGTCATTACTTCTTCATAAACCTCATCCATGTCCACACGCCCAGCTGGCAAGTGGGAAACACCATCTGTTTCTTCATAACCTATTAATTTTCTTATCAGATCTTCTGTGATAATAATTTCTTTTCCCAGCACAGAAGATAAGATGAACTTGGGGTAGACTGATGCATGAATCCAGAATTCTTTCACAAGGAGGGGGTAAACTTGTCCAAAGAGCCTATCAAAATACTTAACCCATCCTTGAGCTCCAATGATGGAACGAAACTCAAACCCATTTTCTGCAAGAGAGTCAAACTCTACCATTGATTCACATAGAACTTCCAGCTTATCAACAGGCGTTAGAAGAGTTCTTTTGGGAGGAGAATAAGGAGCAACACCCATGTTTTCTGAAGTTACAGCAGCTGTTGATGATGAAGTTGCCATTGAAGAGTGCTTTGTCAAACGCTTAGGTTTTGGATTTTTATGCAGAGAAAAGAGGAGATGAAAACGCATGTAATTTTTGAGAGTGTGAAAAGTGTGAAAGTGAATACAAGTCAAGTATTTATACTAAAACACTTAGGCAAATCAACAGTCAGAAATATGCAAATTTTAACAAGCATTAAATGAAGAGAATAATAATCATTTCAAAACATTAATTACTTCTGACAATTTGGGGGGAAAATTAAGATTCTCATTATTTAAACTTCACCTCAAACGTCTCTTCAGTTATGTACACGTCACCTCTTCAGATTTGGTGTGACACGTGTTTGATTGCATGTGTTCTGAATTCTCTTAAGAAATGAAACGTCAACCAACGTTCAGATCTTCTAAAGATTGTTAGTTCAGAGTTTCACAAAAGAAATATTGATCAGAATAAATTAAGCAATAAAAAATACTTCAGAGTATTAAGCATTTTTACATCTGTAAAAATTTGCTTCTGATAAATATCATTTTGGACAAAAATCCATACCAATATTTTCAGAATAAATTTGAATCTATCTTCAACAAGGGGTTTTGTAAATATATCTGCCCATTGATGATCTGTATCAACAAAGGCTAAATTTATGATTCCCTTCTGAACATAGTCTCTGATGAAATGATGCTTAATTTCTATATGTTTTGCCTTAGAATGTAAAATGGGATTCTTGGACAAACATATAGCAGAAGTATTATCACAAAAGATAGAAATGTTACTTTCAAAAATTTGATAATCTTCTAGTTGACTTTTCATCCAGAGCATCTGCGTGCTACATCCAGCAGCAGCAATGTATTCAGCCTCTATGGTTGAAAGTGCAATTGTGGGTTGCTTCTTGATGTACCAGGAGATTAGATTTCTTCCTAGAAATTGACAACTTCCAGAAGTACTTTTTCTTTCCACTCTGTCTCCAGCGTAGTCAGCATCACAGAATCCAACTAATTTGAAATCATCAGATTTTCTGTAACACAAACCCACATTAGAAGTACCTTTCAGATACCTTAGAATCCTCTTGACAGCTGTCAAGTGTGATTCTCTAGGATCTGATTGGAATCTAGCACACAGACAAACACTGAACAATATGTCAGGTTTAGAAGCAGTAAGATAAAGAAGAGAGCCAATCATACCTCTGTAGAGCTTCTGGTCTACTTTCTTACTTACCTCTTCCTTGCCAAGTGAGCTAGTAGGATGCATTGGAGTCTTTGCCAGCTTGCTGTCAGACATGTTAAACTTCTTCAGAAGTTCTTTAACATATTTTGTCTGATGTATGTAGGTGAACTCTGGAGTTTGATTAACTTGGATTCCTAGAAAGAATCTGAGTTCTCCCATCATGCTCATTTCAAATTCTGCCTGCATACATGTAGCAAACTCCTTTCGAAGCATAATATTTATTGATCCAAAAATAATATCATCTACATAAATTTGGAAAATTAGAAGATCTTTCTTAATTGTTTTACAAAAGAGTGTTGTATCCACTTTGCCTCTGATGAAATTCTTCTCCAGAAGAAAATTGCTCAATCTCTCATACCAAGCTCTGGGAGCTTGTTTTAAACCATATAGAGATTTCTTTAATTTGAAAACAAGATCTGGAAATTTTTCATTTTCAAAACTAGGAGGTTGGTGGACATAAACTTCTTCTTCTATAATACCATTAAGAAAGGCACTTTTAACATCCATCTGATACAGAGTGATGTTATTTTGTGCAGCAAAGGAAATAAGAAAGCGTATAGATTCTAACCTTGTCACTAGAGCATATGTCTCAGTGTAATCAATACCTTCTTGCTGACTGTACCCTTGAGCAAGCAGCCTTGCCTTATTCCTCTCAACTTCTCCTTTCTCATTTAGCTTATTTCTGAAGACCCATTTTGTACCAATTATATTGAATCCTTGAGGTCTCTGAACTAGATCCCATACATCATTTCTGCTGAATTGATTTAGCTCTTCTTGCATGGAAATAATCCAATCATTGTCTTGC
Organism: Lathyrus sativus; assembly: GCA_963859935.3. Lineage (NCBI taxonomy): Eukaryota > Viridiplantae > Streptophyta > Magnoliopsida > Fabales > Fabaceae > Lathyrus > Lathyrus sativus. The sequence continues at coordinate 344,515,289 of OZ012735.1, read as the reverse complement.
AGAGCTTCATCTACAGAAGATGGTTCAATTTCTGACACTAGTCCAAATAGTGATGCTTCAGATGATCTTAGAGAGGATCTTGTTCTGATGGGATCATCCTTCTTTCCAATAATGACATCCTCTGGATGAGAAGCTTTAATTCTGGATGATGATCCTCTAATAGTTGACTCTTCACAAATGTTTAGATTATTCATCTGAGAAGTTAAAGGAGTAGCATCTGGAGTTGCTTCTGGTTCCTTCACTTGAATTTTGTCTGCTTCTGGAACTTCAGAGTCAATAAAGACTACTTCCCTATCTGCAGAGTTATCAAACTGCTTTGGCTTTTCAGAGCCAAGCTTATCATCAAATCTGACATGAATGGATTCTTCCACAATCTGTGTCTCAGTGTTGTATACTCTGTAGCCTTTAGAGCGTTCAGAATATCCAAGCATGAAACACTTATGTTCTTTGGAATCAAACTTGCTCAGATTTTCCTTAGTGTTTAACATATAGCAAACACATCCAAAAGGATGAAAATATGAAATGTTGGGCTTTTTGTTCTTCCACAGTTCATAAGGAGTCTTCTTCAGAAGAGGTCTAACAGACACTCTGTTCTGAATGTAACAGGCTGTGTTGATTGCTTCTGCCCAAAAATGTTTTACCAGATTTGTCTCATTGATCATGGTTCTGGCCATTTCTTGCAAAGTTCTGTTTTTCCTCTCTACAACCCCATTCTGTTGTGGAGTTCTAGGACAGGAAAAATCATGAGCAATTCCATTTTCAGAAAAATATTTTTCAAAATATTTATTTTCAAATTCACCACCATGATCACTTCTGACTTTTATAATTTTGAAATTCTTTTCATTCTGGACTTGCTTGCAGAAGTCAAAGAACACAGAATGTGACTCATCCTTGTGTTTTAAGAACTTTACCCATGTCCATCTACTAAAGTCATCAACAATGACTAATCCATACTTCTTGCCTCTGATGGATGCAGTTTTCACTGGTCCAAACAGATCAATATGAAGTAATTCTAGTGGTTTAGAAGTAGAAACAACATTTTTTGATTTGAAAGATGTTTTTGAAAACTTCCCTTTCTGGCATGCTTCACAAAGAGCATCTGAAGTGAACTTAAGATTAGGGAGTCCTCTGACAAGATTAAGTTTATTAATCTGAGATATACGTCTCATATTAATATGGCTCAATCTTCTGTGCCAGACCCATTGCTCTTCATTAACAGACAAGAGGCATTTAACATTTTGAACTTTAAGTTCTGAAAGATTTATTTTATAAATGTTGTTTTTCCTCTTACCACTAAATAGGATAGAGCCATCCTTTTGACTAATAGCTTTACAACATTTTTGATTAAAGGTAATATCATAACCATTGTCACTTAATTGACTTATGGACAATAAGTTATGCTTTAACCCTTCAACAAGTAAAACATTGGTAATAGAGGGAAGTTTACCATTTCCAATAGTGCAAGATCCAATGATCTTGCCCTTCTGGTTCCCTCCAAACTTAACGTCACCTCCAGATCTAAGTTCCAGGCTTTGGAACATAAACTTTTCTCCTGTCATGTGTCGTGAGCATCCAGAGTCCAGGTACCATGATTGGCGTCCTGACCTTGCTGCTAAGAACATCTGCAACAGGAATTATTTTGTTTTTAGGTACCCAGATCTTCTTGGGTCCTTTGGGGTTAGTTGGTTTGTAGGTTTGTCTAAACTTCTGTTTTTCAACATAATGTTTATTCTGACTTGCCTTGGGTTTAAACACATAAGTATTCTTCTCAGAGCTTGTGTGTTTAATGTCATTTAAGTGACCAAATTTAAATTGAGAATACAGAGGTGTCTTCTTGATGAAAAGTTTGTCAACAGATTTTGGATTGCTTCCAGATGAAGATTCATATCCAATACCTCTTCTGTTGTTTCCACTAACACCATAGATCATAGAAGCCATCTTGCTTTTGTCTATGCTCTTAGTAAGAAATCTCAGAAAGATAGAGTCATATTTTTCTAAAATGTTTTCACATGACTTAGTCTCAGATTCAGATTCTTGTTGAGTTATTTCAAAGTCATTTTTGATTTTTAGATTGATTTCTTTTTGCACAACAAGTTCTGTCTTCAGAAGATCAATCTCAGATTCAAGATTGCTTTTCAGCTTCTTGTATTTGAGTTTGATATTGTTATAACTTTTAAGAACTTCTTTTAAAACTTTTATAAGTTCTTCTTTGGTAAGTTTAGCCATTACCTCTTCTGCGTCATCATCAGATCCAGAATCTGATTCATATCCTGAGGTACCTTCCTCTTGATCCTCTGTGCTGGCCATCAGTGCAACATTAGCACATTCTTCTTCTGATTCAGATTCATCTGAGTCATCCCATGTTGCCATCAGAACCTTCTTCTTTTTGTTAAACTTCTTCTTGGGTTTTTCTTTTTGAAGTTTGGGGCAATCATTCTTGTAATGCCCAGGTTCTTTGCACTCATAGCACACAACTTCTTTCTTGCCAGATCTTCTGTGCCCAGAAGATTCCTTTCTATTATCAGATCTTCTGAAGTTGTTGAACATCTTTCCCTTGTGCTTCCAGAGTCTGTTGATCCTTCTGGACAGCACAGATAATTCATCTTCTTCTTCAGAAGAAGATTCTTCAGAGCTTTCTTGAATAACCTGCAAAGCTTTAGCAGTTTTGTTAGATTTTAAGGCAACAAATTTACCTTTTTCTTTCTTCTGAGGTTCATCTTCCTCAAGCTCAATTTCATGGCTCCTCAGTGAGCTGATGAGTTCTTCTAGAGAGATATTGTTCAGATCTTTAGCCATCTTCAAGGCAGTCACCATTGGTCTCCATCTGATATGCAGACTTCTGATGATTTTCTTTACATGATCTGATGTAGAGTATCCCTTGTCCAGAACCTTCAGCCCAGCTGTGAGGATCCAAAACCTGGAGAACATGGCTTCAAAAGATTCAGAGTCTTCCATCTTGAAGGCCTCATACTTCTGGATCAGAGCCAGAGCTTTTGTCTCCTTAACTTGAGAATTTCCCTCATGAGTCATTTTTAGGGATTCAAACATATCAAAAGCAGTTTCCCTGTTTGTAATTTTTTCATACTCAGTATGTGAAATTGCATTCAATAATATAGTCCTGGCTTTGTGATGATTTCTAAAATCTTTCTTCTGAGCATCTGTCATAGATTTTCTGTCTATCTTCTTGCCATTCCCATCAGTGGGATGGACATATCCATCTATGACTAGATCCCATAGATCAGCATCATATCCTAGGAAAAAACTCTCAATTCTGTCTTTCCAGTAATCAAATTTCTCCCCATCAAACATAGGGGGTTTGGTGCTGATCCTGTCCCTTTCTTCATATTTATTGTTAATATTGGATATTGTATTATCAGTCATTGTAATAAATAAATATATATCAAAGTATTTCTCTCTGGATCTTTACTGACACTGTTAAGTGGTAGCACACACAGAACCGGAGCTCTGATGCCAACTGAAGGTGAGATAATACTTAGAAGGGGGTTGAATAAGTATGAAAGATTAAAACTTAGAAATAAAAACACAATTATTTTTATCCTGGTTCGTTGAACTCAACTACTCCAGTCCACCCTTCCTAGAGTGATTTGCCTTTCTCAACAAGGACTTAATCCACTATTTAATCAAACAGATTACAATAGTAACACCTAAGAACAACTGTTCTTAGTCTTCTCAAGAGCTACTGATTCCAACTGAATCCTCTTAAGGAAAACCTTTACAATCAATGTAAATCAAATACAAGAGTATGAATGCTTTTAAAAAGCTTTTATCACAACAGTGATTTTTCTCTTAAGTTTAAGTACAAATAATTCTAAGAAGAATATGAAAGAATGAGAGCTTTGAATAATATGATTTCTTTTCAGCAAAAAATGTGTAACTGAAGAATTAGGTGGAGTCTTCCTTTTATAGGCAGCTGATCCAAGGAAGTTGAGCGTTGAGAAGAGAGTCCCAAAAAGGTCTGAGCCTTTTTGTCTTCACATCAAGTGACCTTTCCTAGAAGTAGAAAGCACAGAAAAATCCTTTTTGTCTGTGTTCTTGTGTCTAGCACAAATGAGGAAAGAGACGTTTGATTTACTCCAACGGATATATTATTTGAATATTTCTTCTTCAGTTTTCAGTAAGTTCATCAGAATCTGAATGAGTCAGAGTTTTCTAATGATGTACAGAACTTTGCTATATCAGAGTCTTCTGCAGCATGTGTGCTTTCAGCGTGTTGATCGTCAGAGCATATTTGTCACAGAACTTCAGTACTTGGCAACTTTAGTACTTTCAGAAACTTCTGTAGAAACTATGCTTTGAGAAACTCTTCATACAATATACTTCTTAGCTTCAGATGCTTCTGCTTGCTTCAGATTCTTTTGGAGCTTCTTGCTTCAGATCCTTCTGGAGACTACGCTCAGGATCTTCTGTAATCAGCAATCAGAATCTTCTAATGAGTGCATCTGGCGCTTCAGAGTCAAGATAACTTCTTGTATACAATTCAGATTTGCTTCTAGAGAGTTAATTTCATTTCAATCTGCAGTAAAACTCTCAAACAAATTTTAGAGTATATAATTCTTAAATACAAAATTTCCTAACAGTTATCATCAAAACAAAGAGATATTATTAAGAACCAATCTGTGTTCTAACATCCTTTAATCAGGAAAATATTTTCAGAAAAAAGAGTGTTGTTAACTCTCAGTTCTACTGTAAACGGTAAAGCATAAGTCTCCAACAAGCGAGCTGCATACACCAAACTGCTGGATTTGTTTGTTAACCTTACTCGGGTAAAAACAATTGAACAAACCTGTGTTCCGTTTTATCCCGAACTACGTTCGCTCTGATCTCTCATACCTGTTTAGAGTACGTAGGCACAAGATGCGATGTCTTGGCAAGCAACCTTCCCCCATCACCCATAGTTAGCAGAACTACGTTGACTCTGACTTTCCCATTGCCCGAGGGAATATGTAGGCCCAGAGCAACGACGCTCTGTCGAGTCACTTTTTTTCCTTTTGAGCCAGCCTTGATAGGTAGATAGATAAAAAACCCTTTAGATAAACAAACAAGCGTGGATCCCGATGAGTACAACGGACGTGAGGGGTGCTAATACCTTCCCCTTGCGTAACCGACTCCCGAACCCAAAGATTTGGTTGCGATGACCGATCTTATCCTTTTGGCTAGGTTTTTCCTGATCGTTTCCTTTCCCTCCTTTGGGATAAATAACGATAGGTGGCGACTCTTCTGTCTTTGCCGACACCTTTTTTCGCAGTAGCGACAATAGTATGTATCATAGGTTGTGGTATAAACATTACTGCAGTAACTCTTGGTGCTTCAGTGACTTGAAGTTTGTAACCTTCAGGTATGGGAGTCTCTATCGTAGCACTTGCATCTTCGTTCACCTGAAGTTTGTAACCTTCAGGTTTAGAGGTTTTGGCTATGGCTTCTAGGTCTTCAATGACCGGTGGTATGTATCCCTCGGGTATAAAATTGAAAGGCATACCCCAGGGAAAACCTTTAGGTATATTATACTTAGAAAGACTAGTGGGTACTTCAAATATTGGTGCAGACACAATTTCTAAGATTATCGTCCTTTGAGCTGGTTGATCCTGAGCTGCTGCCAGGGATTCAATCATGTTGATGAGTCTTTCCATACGCTCTTTTAGAACAGTGATCTCCTCTCTCAACTCTCTATTTTCTTCCTCAAGATCATCCATTTTCTTCTGGCGATTGGCCCAAGTATTCTATGAATGAGACAGTTTGAATTTAAAGTGCAACACATGTGTGAGACTCTATGACAAAGATGTGTTATATAAGAATGATGAATAATATGCAGAGGAATGAGAATGGCCTTTTTGTTTTATTTTCAAAAGAAATTTTAACAATTATGTTGCAAATATCATATAGTGATGGAAACCTTTTATTAAATTCAAAGGGTTACAATATCTTATAGGGAAAAGTATATTATTTTACAAAGTGTGGGGAGCAAAACTAGGCCTATGAATTCTAGGGATTTTCTGACGAAGGTCCAGATGCTGGTTGCGGACTCCATTTTCTCTTCTTTGATCGGGAACCTTCATTCGTTGTCAGGTCAATGATCCTTTGCCAAGTGAAAGGAGAGAGCATGTTGCTATAATATCTCAATTAGAGTGTCCTTCTCTTTCAATAGTTCTTGGATCTTTGTGCATTCCAAGCTGATAATATGATACTTGTTCTTCCAAGAGTTCTTCTCGCGTTGGAACTTGTTGAAAGCGACCTAAAGTTTTTATGTGTCCTTCATGAAGTAGAGAATAGACTCTTTCAATGTGGAAAACTCCTAACGAGGGTAAGGCATCCTCAATTTGATGGCTCTGGTTTGCACCCATCAAAGGTAACACTCTGCAGAGGCGCAGTTTGGCCTTCCCAAAGACTCCCTTCCTTTTCAATGAATATGCTGCCAGGCATGCATAATTTCCTTCTTAAGTGCTCTGTCATTTTCTCCTTCCTAGAAGAAAATACCTTCCAGATGAATTTTATATGGTATGTCCTTCATCGAGTATCCGAGGTGACGACGAGCTAACATGGGATGCTAATTGATCCCTCATTTGGTAACAATGAGAGGCACATTGAGGAAACTTCCACATTTGTCAATGATTTTTATTCTGTCATAGACCCGATTATACCAATCTATGTCAGAGTGGATGAGAGACATAATCTTTTGCGACCATCGCATACTACTTCTGGGATCCCAAAAAGCAGCAGATTTGGGTAAGTAGGAGATAAACCATTTGTAGAGTAATGGTACACAACATGTAATCATCCTTCAGCTGTACAAATTCCTTAAATATACTGAGTGATAAGCATATGTGAGCAAAGTTGGAGTTATACTCCCAATTAAGAATACATTGAAAGCGTTGATATTGACGAAGTTGTCAATGTTGGGAAAGAGGAATAACCCATAGATGAGCAGAACAAAGACATCCTCGAAAGCAGTTATGTTCCCTATGCTGGAAAACTATATGGCTTTCTACACCAGAAATTTTGTTGGTAAACCTTGAATTCTTCCTTTGGTGGTCATGTGATATTTGATATTTAACTCTTCCAAAGAGGTAGCTTTTGCAGTGGGTTGATCTTTGGGAATTTCTTCCATTCAGAAAATGGATCTTGATCAGTGATAGGTAGATCAATTAGATGAGAGTACTCTTCCAATGTTGGTGTAAGCTAATAATCTGGAAATTTAAAGCAGTTGTATACTGGATCATAGAATTGAACCAATGTAGACAAAACTCCTTCCACCATATTGATCTTCAAAAGAGACAACAATCCTCTATGCTTAGCTCTGAAAGCTTCAGGATTAGTAATCAATCTTCCCAATTTCCTCAGGTCTTCCAGTTTTGGAATATTGATGGTGTACTTGTGTGTTTTTCTTCTACAAAAATCCATAGCACAACTTCTGATATTTGCAATAATTGTTATAGTTCTTTTAAAATATATTTTTTCTTTTTAGGTTATTTTTAGGAATGAATGAATGCATGAATGCAGCAAACAAAAACATTTGAAAACATGGGTTTAAGGATTCATCGTCATGAGCATGGAGCCATGGATATAACCATCACCAAGGTATGTGTACTTGGGTTCTTATTGTACCTGTAGAACATGTTCTAACAAGGTTCCCAAAACCACTGACCCTTTTTAAGAATATTACCAACAAACCGACTAACTCATGAGAGTTGTAATATCCCTAGGATGAATCTCAATTGAGTGTAGTATCGTGTATCAAATATTCCCGATAGTCATCGCACTACCTAATGGTCAAGTGGTTAAATGCTTACTAATTTCAGTTTCAAGGGTGCCCAGCAGAAAAAGTAATGTTTTTGCTACTTTCTCGTTTAACACCAGTAATTCCAAAAGGGTACCTCCACTGATTCGGTGGACTTTCAAGTCAGCTTGGTCGGGAATCACTCCCTATAAGCCTTCCCGAGTCTGTCACCTCCTACCTTAAAAGGTGCTCTATGACTCACCGTGTGCGTGTCAATCACATTCCCAAATAATAGTAATTTAAACAAGTATAGTAGATAAGCATATAGTATGACAACAAATGATATAAAAAATAAGAAAGAAAATAAAATAGCAAAAAAATGTAATGTAAGGCTTAACCCTATTATGGGATGGGAAAGTCCCTAGCAACGTCGCCATTTTTCTGCAGCATCAGTTTTTGTGGCGTGACCACTACAGTTCCTTGTGCTAATTTTTGATTTCTAAATTTCCATAGAGTGTAGAGGATCGTTATTGTCACATGTCATGGTTGACAAAGGATCATCACTCAACGCGTTGCTAAAGAAGGCGTTAATGAAATTGGACACCCAAGGATTGATATGTACGCCAAGTGATCTTGTGGTGAGAGCATTTGATGGTTCAAAAAGGTTTGTGTTTGGAGAGATTATGATGCCAATTCAGGTGGGACCTGAAAGTTTTTATGAAAATTTCTATATAATGGATATTCAACCGATATATAGTTTCCTGCTTGGCCGACCTTGGATACATGCTGCAGGGGCAGTAACATTAACTTTGCATAAAAAGTTGAAATACATGATGGAAGGTGTCGCTATTGCGAAAAAGGTGTGGTAATGACAGAAGAGTCGCCACCGTTCGTTATTTATCCTAAAAGAGGGAAAGGAAACTATCAAAGAAAACCTAACGAAAACAGGAAAAGACAGGTCATCGCAACCATGTCTCGGGTTCGGGAGTCGGTTACCCAAGGGGAAGGTATTAGCACCCCTCACGTCCGTCGTACTCGAAGGGATCCACACTTTGTTGTCTATCTAAAAGGGTGTTCATCTATCTAGCTAAACTTCTCAGTGACAAAAGAAAAGAGACTCGGAAGAGCATCGCCGCTCTGTGCCTATGTATTCCCTCGTGCAATGGGAAAGTCAGAGTCAACATAGTTCGGCTAACTACGGGTGAAAAGGTGGGGAAGGTTGCTCGCCGAGACATCACCGTCATGTGCCTACGTATTCTCATCTGGTATGAGAAATCAGAGCAAATGTGGTTCGGGCTAACAAGAACACCGGTTGGTTCAAATGTTTTTACCTAAGTAGGGTTAACAAATAGTTCTAGTAGTTAGGTGTATGCAGCTCGACCATTGGAGACTTAGGCATTACCTGTTTGCGATAGAACTAAGATTTAATGAAACTTTTTTTATGAGAAAGGTTTTCCATGGTTAGGATCCTGAAGGATAAAAAGGTTTGAAGTTGTTTTTGTGTTTTTTATAGAAGAAGTGTTTTGAGTTTGATTTGTAACTCATGTTGCACTAAAGACTATGACTTAGGAGCGAATGCGTCGCATATCACCCTAAGGGTGTACACTAAACACTCTAGACAATTGAGAGGAAGCCATTCAATCACCATTTCCCAAGTACTTAAGGCTCGTAACACACAACATTCATTAGCCTTTATTAAGTATTTTGAAATTGTTTGAAGATGAGAAGAGAAAGCACACACTAAAGGGAGACTAACTCAAACCTAAAAGTTGTCATGCAAAGTGGACTTAGAGTTGGGACGAAAGGAAATACTACCTAATTTTCTCATGCACAGGTTCAAGCATAAGATCTATCATAATCTCAAGAGATTAGAGGTCCTAAGGGAACATGGCAAAGAGGAAAGAAGAAGAAGGAAGCATAAAATAATAAAGATGCAAGTATGCAAACACATAATGCACAATTAGAATGATAGTGAGGGAGGAACAAAGTGTGGGGTTGTAGCCTCCACAAGCACATCTCAACCTCAAGCATGCATATGAGAGATGCAAAAGAGAAAGAAGAAAGAATGCACAAAAAATAAAACACACAAGTGCACCAAAATGGGATGAAATAGGAGAATGAATCCTACAACCATTAACATAAACCAAAATGCCAAAAGGCAAAGCAAATGAAAGGAGATGGAAACAAAATGAAATTTGTGAATGAGAGGCAATATGAGGACATCAAGGAACTCATATGGGCAAATCAACCATAGGCCACACAACAATCAAACAAAGAAGCATCAAAAGGTCCTCAAGGATTCACCATTCATGATATGCTTCAACTACCTCATAAGGAGGGACTAAGCCATCCCAAATGGGCTTCCAAAGTCATTGGACAAAAGTGGGGATGAGAGAAGAGAATTCACAAAACAAACATCAAACACATCCAAGAGAAATGCAAGAAGAGGCAAGGAGAAAGACCAAAGTCTTAATCGTAATCAACACTTGAAGTCCAAGTGGAAGGCCTAAAAGGAAATGCACAGCTCAATAAGCAATGAACAAATTTTTGACCTATAAATGATCATACAGCAAGCTCAACATGTCTAGAATATGAATCAAGAAGAGTTGAGAGCTCAATGGATCCACAAAGGTTATTTCCAAACCAAACTAGGTCATGCACTTGTATGAGCCACCCTTGGAAATGACTTGACTTGCAAGTCATCTCAAAATTAGGAAGGCTAAAAAATTACCAAATAAAATCTCAAAGGTACCTTTAGATGTTGGAAACCAGAGGCCAAAACATCAAGGCATTATTCCCCCAAAGCACCATCAAAAGAAATGAATCCTCAAGATGTACCACTTTGAAATGGGAGAATCGAGGGTCAAATAAAAAAGGACAAAAGTCCAACCAAAATGCATCAAACCATGGGAAAAATGGTCCTAAAAAATTATTCAACTCATCATGAGTATGAGGAAAATGTTTCAGTCATTAGACCAAGAGAATGGATCAAAAACAAATCAAAAACACAAAGCTAGCAAGGAAGAACTCAATTAAAACACCTCCAAACAAATAATTCCATTTTAAATGAAAAATAAACCAAAAAATAAAATAAAAAATATGAAAAATTAAAGGACATCTCAAAGTGTCCTAAAAATATTTTTGGGGAATTTATGGATGTTTGGAGGTATTTTAAAATGATTAAAATATAAACAAAAATTAAAAACAAAATAAAATAAAGTAAAAAGGAAAAAAGGGTGCAAATAACAAGATATCAAGGCGAAAGAGTCGGGCCACGCAGAAAGGGGGGGTGCCATTAGCGAACCCAGTCCATCAGAACCAACTAAATGAAACGCACTGTTTCATTTAGCTGACTGGGAAGTCAGCCATCCACGCGTGCAGGTCAGAGAAGATCTGAACCATTCATCATCTTCAGTCAACAATTCAAACAGCCACACAAGCAGACACATCAGCCGGTGGAGGATAAAAACCAGACGACGGAGCTACAATCTCCGATCATCTTCTCCGATCACACATCCAAGGTGATGATCCAAAACTCCACCAAATCAAACAAAATTTAAGTCTAAAGTGATCTCCAAGTTGCGTAGATTATAAATCCACGATCCAATTTCATTGATCACGCAAGAATAAGCCAAATCGAAGAAAATAAAAAATAATCAACAAACTGAAATGTTCATAAACAACACCAATAATTGTCCAGATTTTGCCTACCAAGTGTAGGGCTTCAGAATTCACAACAATGGCAGTAAATCAATGCATATTTAGAGAGAAAATTGAGATAGAAGCTTACCTAATGGAGCCTCTCCGTTGGAGCTTCTACAAGTTTTTAAGCTTGATGAAACTGTGCAGATCCACTCACTAGAGCTCAAGGAAGATGATTCTGAAGTTGAATTGCTTTGAAATTGCTTTAATTGTGATTCACGAATTTGAAATTTCACCTCTCTTCTCCAACTGCAACTGAGCGTTCCTTGCACGAAATTCACTGAATGAATGCTCAAAAATGATCTGAACCTTTTATATGATGGGTTAGGAATAGTTTGGAGGCCCAATTGTGGCTGATTTGTTTGAAATTCAAAAATGCCCAAATTTGAATTCCATGCTTCATGCACACGTGAAACAACCTCAATTCTCCTTGTTTTTAATTCAAATTCACTGCTCCGACTTTGGTTTGATCATGTGGATGTGATTTAATCCTTGAACTTATCTAATGGTTGAAATAGGATGTGTGACTTACACTTGAAGTAACCATAAATTTGCACGTGAAAATGGCCTCAAAACTCAAATATAAATTGTGCATCTTTTTTGTTATGTTCTTGTGACTCAAAATATGCACAAACATGCCTTGTAAAAGTTCAAAAATCAAATTAATTGAATTTCCCCTTTTAAAGACTTTTTCATTAAATTTCCTTCACCAATCTCCAAATCCTAGCAAAATCAATGACAAATGAGTGTTCTAAGATGAAATTGGGATCATTTGAATCAACTTTCATATTGGACAAAGTTCCATTTGAAGTGCACAAATGGATGAACAAGACCTATAATGAAAAGGACCTATAATCTCATTTTCCCAAAATACCCCTGCCTTGCAAGCTTCATAACTTGAGTTCCACAAATCAGATGAAGGACTTCTAGTACTTTTTGGAAAGCTAAGATCATAAGGGACAACTTTCATGTTTGGGAAAAAGTGAGATGAAACATGGATCTAGGTCAAAAATGCCTTGGAAGTTGGTTGACTTTTGTTGACTAAAAATACATTCATCTGAGGACCCATAATTTGTCAGCATCATAACTTGAGTTCTAGAAATCAGATGGATGAGTTCTAGCACTCAAAAGAAAGCTAAGAACGTGCTCTACAAGTTTCAGGTTTGCATCAAAGTGAGATGAAGCTTGTATCTTGAGATATGTGGTCTTGAAGTTAGGCACTAAACCGAGGATTTTACACTGAGAACCCTAATTTAGCAACTTCTCACACTTTTGATTCTTCTTGAATGAATCTTGGAATAATATATCATATGCCTCAACACAACTTTCCATGATCACCATGACTTAGAACTAAGTCTTAATCTCCTTCAAATCCACAGTTGACTTAGGGTTGACCAGATGAAAACCCTAGATGCACACACTATTGACTGGGACTTCTTGTACATGATACAACAACATGGATAAAATCCACAATGGATCTCAAAGCACTCAATAAGCTTCCACAACATATCCCATACATAACCATGGACTCATGATCCTCTGATGATCCTCAATTGGCTTCCAAGATATGAGCTACACCACAACTATCCATCTTCTGTCTCCAAGGGTTTTAACCTTCTCCTGATGACTTGGTGAGCACTCATGCTTGAATAAAACCTCTTTCTTTGGTTCAAAACCCTTGGTAATCCCCTCTGGTTATGCACACCTCTCTTGATCCTCTGCAAATGAGCAATGATATGCAAATGCAAAAATGCTAGAAGATGAAATGAAACATAAGCTAAGTAAAGAAAAGGTTGGGAAAATTTTTGGGTGCAATAAAAGGGAAGGTTGTTAATGTATGAGGGGATGGGGATATAATGGTTAGTCAGTCATCAATGTTCAAGTATGTAGAAGGGTAAATCCACAAAACTCTCTGCCAAGACTTTGAAGTTGTACCAACTCAGGAGAAGCCTCCTGTCGAGGTTAAAGGGCCAGAAGTTTTAGTCTCTTAAATGTCTTCATTCAAGGAAGCACGTGCAATTATTGAATATGGTAACTCCTAGAGGTAGGGCTAGGTTTTAGATGTTCCTGTCAAGCAAGACAAATTTGGTCTAGGGTACAAGCCCTCGAGCTCATCACAAGACCCTCCGAAGTATAGAGGACCTGTCAGATTCACCAGCGGTGGAGTTATTTTTGATAGAATTCATGCTATTGAGGATGATGAAGGGGACAATGATTGCGACATAGATGCTTGGATTCATCCTTGTTATCCCGGCCAAAGGTTATGCAATTGGAATGCTGAGGATGTCATTAAGATCACCCATGAAGAGTAATTCTCATTGTTTTTTATTATGTTCAATCCTACGTTCTGCCCAAGACGTAGTGACTCATTTGTAGGGCCTCTTTGTTTATTTGCACTATCGTCATAAATAAAGGACGTTGTTTGCATTCAAATATTTTGATCCTTGTTTTTCCTTTTTTTTACATTTACTAACAGATTGAAATATGCTGGGGAAACCTATCAACGAGCGATGGTGACTCTCTTTCATGATATGATTCATCAAGAGATTGAAGTCTATGTTGATGACATGATTGCGAAGTCACAGACGGGGGAAGAACATTTAGTTAATCTTCTGAAGTTGTTTGAAAGATTGAGGAAATTCAAGCTGAGGTTAAATGCTAATAAGTGAACCTACGGGGTGAGATCTGGAAATCTTCTAGGATTCATTGTCAGTGAGAGGGGAATTAAGGTAGATCCTTCCAAAATCAAAGCTATTCAAGAAATTCCTGAGTCGAGGACGAAAATATAGGTTCGTGGGTTCCTAGGGAGACTAAACTACATTGGAAGTTTTATCTCTCATCTTACAGCCACTTGCAAGCCTATATTCAAACTGCTAAGAAACGATCAAGCGATCAAGTGGAACCAAAATTGTCAGAAAGCTTTTGAGAAAATAAAAGAGTATTTGCAGGAACCTCCAATACTCTTGCCTCCAGTAGCAAGGAGACCTTTGATCATGTATCTTACAATTCTTAAGAATTCAGTGGGATGTGCGTTTGGTCAACACAACGAGACGGGTAGAAAAGAACACGTTATCTACTACCTGAGTAAGAAATTCAGTGATTGCGAGTCGAGGTACTCGATGCTCGAAAAAACATGTTGTGCACTCACTTGGGCAGCTAAGTGTAGTACATGTTAAACCACCCAACCTTATTGACATCGAAGATGGATCCGATCAAGTACATGTTTAAGAAGAAGGCACTCTCCGAAAGGATTTCCTAATGGCAAATGGTTCTGACAGAGTATGATATCTAGTATGTTTCCTAAAAAGACATTAAAGGAAGTGTTCTATTGGAATATCTTGCAGAACAGCCAATTGAAGACTATCATCCGATGAAGTTTGTATTTCAAGATGAAGATATCATGTGTCTAAAGATGAAAGACTGTGATGAGCCTTTTCCTGACGAGGGTCCTGAGATTGGATCTCAATGGAGTTTGGTTTTTAGCGGTGCTGTTAACTCATATGACATTGAAATCGAGGCAATTATTACAACGCCTCACGGTTATCACATACCATTTATTGCCCGATTGACGTTCTCTTGCACTAATAATAAAGTGGAATATGAAGCATGCATTATGGGTTTGGAAGAGGCCATCGATCTGAGGATCAAGAATCTTGATGTATATGGCAATTCAGCGCTAATCGTTAATTAGGTTAAAGGAGAATGGGAAACTCGTCAGGAAAACTTGGTGCCGTACAAGAATTATGCTAGAAGAATGCTACCCTTTTTTGACATAGTTGAGTTTCATCACAAGCCTAGGGCTGAGAATCAGATGACAGATGGATTGGCCATGTTAGCGTCAATGTATAAAGTGAATTTATGAAATGAAGCTCCAGCGATCACCATCATGCATCTTGACTAACCTGCCTTTGTGTTTGTAGTTGAAGAAGTGTCAGATGGCAAGACGTGATATCATTATATCAAGCATTTTCTCAATAATCAGGAATACCCATCTGGGCATCTAGCAAGGATAAGAAGACTCTAAGGAGGCTTGCAGGATATTTCTATCTAAACAAGGATGATGTGTTGTATAGAAGAAACATCGACATGGTCTTGTTGCATTGTGTTGACGAACATGAAGCAAGTCTGTTGATGGAAGAATTTCACGAGGGTTCCTTCAGTACTCACGCTAGTGGACATGCAACGACCAGAAAATTGTTGAAGGTTGGGTATTATTAGACGACTATGGAATCTGATTGTTTCAAATACGTCAAAAAGTGCCAGAACTGCCAGATTTATACTAATAAGGTGCATGGCCACCGACCCCTCTGAACATGTTGATATCTCCTTGGCCCTTTGCAATGTGGGGCATTGATATGATCAAAAAGATTGAGCAAAATTCTTCCAATGGGAATCACTTTATTCTGGTTCCCATTGATTACTTTACCAAGTGGGTGGAGGCAGCCTCGTTTGCTAATGTCACAAAGCAGGTAGTCTCCCGTTTCATAAAGAAGGACATCATCTGTCGTTATGATATCCCAGAGAGAATCATTACTGATAATGGTTTTAAACAACAGAATGATGAAGGAACTGTGCCAGAGTTTCAAAATTGAAAATCACAATTCTTCTCCGTACAATCTGAAGATGAATGGCGTTGTTGAGGTAGCGAACAAGAACATTAAGAAGATTGTGCAGAAGATGGTAGTCACATACAAAGACTGGTATAAGATGTTGCCCTTTGCTCTACACGGTTATCGTAATTCGATATGTACATCAATAGAGGCAACTTCTTTCTCACTAGTGTATGGTACAGAGGTTGTCCTACCATTAGAAGTTAAGATTCCCTCTTTGAGAGTGTTGGCTAATGTGAAGCTTGACAGAGTTTAATGGGTGCAAGCCAGGTTAAATCAATTGAGTCTTATTGATGAGAAGAGGTTGGTAGTCATTGCACACAGCCGATTGTACCAAAGCAGAATGAAAAGGATCCTCCATCCTCAAACAGATCAAAGGGGAAAGTGGACTCCAAACCGTGAAGGGCCATATGTAGTAAGAAAGGTTTTCTCTGGCGGGGCCTTATTACTATCAACTATGGATGGTGAAGACTTTACGTCCCTAAGAATGCAGACGTAGTTGAAAAATATTTTGCTTAAAAGTGACCCGCTATACGACAAAAAGAAAAGTCCTAGAAAAAAATGGAGCATCACGGCGAATCAAAAAAGAATGGGTATCCCGGTGGATTGAAAACCCGCAAGGGTGACCTAGGAAAAAGTTAGGGATTTTAAAAGCAAACAACTGTGGTCTGTGTTCAATCTTTGAATTCATACATGGAGGTCCCGAAGGAAAGGAATTAGTTTCAGTTAGTCCTTTCGAAAGGCGAAGCATTTATGAACATTGAAGAAATACATGTCATAGCTAAATCGACACATGGTGGATATCTGTTCCCACATTGCTGACATTTATATTTTATTTTACTTTTTGCACGATTACCTCTTTTCAGGATTTTCCTCCAAATTGTAACCTGCCTATTTATAGGCCATTCTATCATTAAAGTATTCATTTCACTCAAAGAGCTTTTCATTTCTATTTTTACTTTTACTATTTTGTTTGCGAAAACGTCTGATATTTTTGATAAACATTACATGTGAAAACATTGGGTCTTTATAGAGCATATTGAAATAAACGAATTTACTTGAACAATAGGTGTCATGAATGGTAACTGGGGTAGCCATTTCACATGTAGAACATCCTATTGCTTATTGTTCGTTTGCAAAATGACATGATCCTCTCCCTAGTAGAGCTTTTCTCCCCAACGGTGAAGTTATAACCGTATCAGCAGCGCATGGTGAATTACTCTTCCCCAAGCAGGAATTCAGAAGGTTGTATTCTCCAGCAAGTTTGACTTGTACTCTCCAGCGAGTGTTCAGAAGTTTATTACATTAGACAAAATGACGCTGACATACAAGTAGGAAACTGTTCAGCAAGAGATTTGTTTTTTGGTTTCCCACAACAGTGATTCTATCTTCCCCATAGAGTCTTGTCATCAGTTCAGAATGTGATGAGCAATGATGTACACTTAAACCCAGCAAATTAAGATTGAAGGATATTTCCTCAACCGCAGGGTAAGGTCAATGTCATTCCCCTGCCAAATTGTGTTTTCCTCAGCTGAGCTTGTTTTCTGATCTTCGCAGCACTTCTCCCGGTGGTGTTCCTTTTTCTTATCTTGCATCTTTGCATTGCATCCTCCAAATGCGTAGCATTTCTATTTCGTATGGAGCATTACGCCATATTCACACATATGCATCTGAAGCATAAGCCAAGTTTGATATCATTGCTGCCAGACATCTCTACAGTAGGTAACGACATAATTCAAAATATTTTATGATTACTTTATCCCCATTAGAAAATCATTGATATATGTGTTCATCTTACTTACATTCCCTGACAGAGTCGTTTGTTTAAAATTCTCTTTCCCTAGCAGAATCTTCTTTTCATGTCGTAAGTCAGTTGATTCTACTTCTTGTAGACCCTGTTTATCCCAACTTTTGGTTGGTATATTTTGTGGGCCATATCCCAAATTTTGGTTGGTGTCCCTTGTGGTGATCCTAACTTTTGGTTTGTAGCCTTTATCCCAACTTTTGGTTGGTATCTCTTATTGATTATCCCATCTTTTGGTTGGTAGTATTCATTTCTATGTGTTCACCTTTGGTCGGTGTTCTGGAAATCCAAACTTTTGGTTAGTAGCATTTATCCTAACTTTTGGTTGGTATCTTTGTTGATGAATCCAACTTTTGGTTGGTAGTTTTAACTTCTATGTGTTCGCCTTCAGTCAGTATTCTGGCGATCCTAACTTTTGGTTAGTAGCCTTTATTCTAACTTTTGGTTAATTTATTTTTCATTGTTATCTTTTGCTATCCCAACTTTTGGTTGGTATCCTGTGTTTGTCGGCTACCCCAACTTTTGGTTGGTACCTGCTACTTTTAAGTCCACCTTCGGCTGGCAATCACTTTACTCTATGCATCTTCATAGTTTGCAAATTTTCGGGTTCTGTTGGTATTCAACCTCCTTGTACCTTGAATGTCTGAAAGTCGTTGCTATCTTCCCTTCATGTCCAAGTTGTTTGAATAGGGGCAGTTGTAACACCCCAAAATTTTCCTTATATTTTTCTTAATCTCTTGGCTTATATTTCATATCATTTGCATCATTATTTGTGCATATCGTTGGTTCTAGGCAGGGGATCAGAGTATCTTATTCAACTCTCAAGAAGAAGAGTGTGATTCTCAGAGCTCAAGTAAGGGTTTATTCTCAACTTTATAGTAATCTCAAGCCTTAAGGTCCTCTCATAATTATGGCATGCCTCACAATAATTTTAATCAAGGTTACAAGCATTGATCATGTCCTCCTATCATATGGAAAACTGGATTAAGGTTTTGGTCAAAAGGAATATATGGCTAGTTTCTTGGGCAAGACATGATTTTATGCCTAAATACACATATTTAGGGTTCCCTACATGTATTATGTTTTATCATAAGTTATAGCATGAGCTTCAATCAATGAAAGAGTACTAGGGTTTCATCTAATAAAAAAAAGTCAATTGTGGCTCCATAAGGTCAAAGTCTTGGGTCTCAAGATCAATCAAGGGCATGATATGTGTTCTCAAGTGTTTTCATGTGTTTGGTACAAGAAAAATCAAGGAGAAACATAAAATCAAGAGTTTGATTGAATTAGGGTTTTGGTGATATATTTTCTAAGTGTAGAAAACCTTAATTCTAGCCATTTTGCAACATCCATAACTTTCTCATCCTTGATCCAATGGGAGCAAACTTGTTATCAAATTAAGGAGGACATCATGAACTACAAGTTTGTAGAAGAAAGAAAGTTCAAAAGATCCATAGTTTGAGAGATATGGAGAGTTAAAGTTGAGAAAAAAGGGGTTTTGTCATTTCAACACTTAGAAAATTTTCTAAGTAGGTAGAAATTCAGTGTGAGATACATGTTTTCAAGCCCATCTTTCATGGTGATACAAGCTTCAAATGAATTTTCCTCCAACATGAAAGTTGTAGAGCATCCTCCAAGATTTCTTTTGAGTACTATAAATCCTCCATTGGATGTGTATAGATCAAGTTATGATGTCTCTAAAATAGGGTTTCAAGTATGTCAAATGGGACAGGTTTTAGACTGATTTTTGGGACAACTTTCCAAGACATTTTTCACCAAGTTCTTGGTCTCAAATCAGCTTCCATTGACCATGAAAATTGAATATAATTCTTCAATATTTCTATCCATTACTAGAACTCATCCATTGGACCAAAACTCCTCAAGTTATGTGGCATCAAAGTTGAAGTTTTAATGATGTTTAAGGTTCATGACTTAGAGTTTTTCTAATTCATTTGTGATAGATTTTAAGGCATGATCTTTAAACCATTTTTTCATGATCAACCAAGGTTTGTTTCAAGTTGCCATAAACATGAGTTATGTTCATCATTCTTCCTAATTTCATTTGATACCAAATTCTCATCAAATGATCCAAAGTTCACTATGTTGCATGTGTACAAAGTTGGTTGCTCAGATATGTTGGTATACATTATTTTGCTATCGTCTTTGGTCACCTTTGGAATCTATCAAGCAACCATATTTTGGTCATCAAATTCACACAAATAAGCCTCTAACTTGTGTCACAAACCTTACCACAATTGGACCAACCAAGCCATGTACCATGTATACATTTTTTAAACATTTTTTCCAAAAAACAATAAAGTGGTGAAACTTGCTCACCAAGAATACCACCATCATTACCCTCCATTCCGATCGTCTACAACCATAAAAAGGACAACATAACACCTCAATTCATGCCTTGGGTACCACCACCTCATCCACTCTCTCCATTTTCAAATTTCCACCAAAAGCTTAACCAAAGGACTTCACCTCAGTAACTGTCTTTTTACCTCACAAATTCACCCTATATATTCTAAAAACCCTAGCAAGCATCATGAGAACCTCATTACTGCAAGAATCAGACTAGAATTCAATAACTTTTCCTCAAAACCCATCTCTTATAAACTCTTTTCTCCTTCAAGCTTCTCTTAATTTTTTGCTTAGTTCATCTTCACCAAAGCACATGGAAGATGTTGGAAGCTCATATTTGAAGTTTAAAAACATTTTCAAAGGCCAACTAAGCCACTCTGTTTGGTAAGTTTACTGAACTTTTTCTTTCATGCTAAACGTGTAATAGAGCTTGCTCTTGTCATATCTGAAGTCCTCCAAGGGTGAAGGCGGTGTTTACCTATTGATTGTTCTGATTTAAGGTTGTTTCAGTTAGTGTGATTATTTTTCATGTCTATTTTTAATTATGTTAGAGATATCTCTTGTGATTTTGAGGTTGGATTTGAACTCAGTGTGAAAAATGTATGGAACGGTGCCTTCTTTTTTGAGTTTTGTGGTAGTCCTTGGTATGAGCTCCGACGACCCAACCGGAAAAGACGACCAAAGCCCTAGCTCTGACGTCTGACTATTCTTTCAGGGCTGACTCATTGACTCGCTTAGGTGTGTATGATGTAGCGCTCGCGTGGAGGCCACATCATTTAATGAATCCACGCTGGGAATTGTTTTTTATGGTTCCCCCTTGCCTTCCTATGTTCTTTTAATCCACTTTTATTTTATTTTCATGTTTTAATTTTATTTATATGGTTTTAAATATCAAAAAATTCCACAAAAATAGGTTTCTGATCCTTTAACATGTTATTTAATTTTTGACTATTTTTATATTCATTTTCATTTGTTTTTAATATTTTATTTTAATTTAATTTTGTGAGGTATTTTATTTGACCTATTTTTGAAAGATGGTCTTGATTCATGAACTTTTCTTGGGAATTTTGACCCATATCTTTGCACACATTTAGGCACATATATGTAGGGTTTTTTGAGTATCCATTTTGTGCCTTGATGATTATTTTCTTGGATGATTCGTAATTGGTTTTGTTTGAACCTTGAGATGTGCTCGATTAGCTGTATACTTGAACTTGTGAATTCCCTTTGATGATGCATTTATGCATTTATATTTGTGATCCCTTTCAAATTGGTTCATAATAAATATTACTTGAGTTTTAGTGCCTAATTGAAATTTATTTGGTCTTTTTTCTATTTTTGGATGGTGCATTAAGTTCTTGTTGTTTTTTACCATGATTTTGTGTATGTCTTGACCTAGTTTCTTGAATTTGTTTCTTGGTTGATTCAATGAATGTGATCTGCACTAACTTTTGAGAATTAGGCATTTCCTTCAAAATTCCTGAAACAACTTTGTTAACTTTTGGAATATTAATTCTTTTGTGACTCAAAGAAAGTAATCTGCCTTATAATTACAAGAATGGCAGAATTTGATACATGCATATAAAATAAACGAGACTGATATGAAATAAATGAGAAATAAGAAATGGAATTAAGTAGAAGGGGCGCCACACTCTTTCTAATCCAAGAGAGAATGATAAGCCTATGGATGAGGATCACCACAAGAAAAGGATTTCTTGATAAGATCAATTTTGGTCCAATCCAGAACCTAAGAGCAAATACTCTCACTTACACAATGTGTAAACTTGACAAAATTCATTGATCCAAAAAGAAGATACATGTCTCCTTTATATAGGAATGGCTTAAGATGATGAAATAAGTAAACATTAACTCCTAAGAAAACAAAAGGATTGCAGCCACTAATTATCATGATAGTGGGTTGAGTTATTACAAAGAAAGTGCAAAATAAAGAAGAGATAGCGGGGTTCTTGAAAGGGCATAATAATGGCAATTCTTTATTTACCACTTCTCTTGCAATTTTCGTCCATTATAGTGTGGTTATTGGTATTTCCTTTATTTATATTTATTTATGCATTATTGGGCCTTTTATCACATGCTTGGATGATAAGAATAAACTTGGGCTCTTTTTCTTCAATCTGGCCCATGCATTCTGTTGACTTGATCATGAAGTGAACTAAAGCATCATTGACTCTTCTTGCACGTGCCCTTATCATAGGACCTCCTAAGTTTTGCATTGTATCATTTATGTCTTAGGTTACGTCCTCATCATTCCCTCCTTCTTGAAAAGAATTCGACCTCGAATTTAGACCATCATCACCTACATCAAAAGGAGATTAATCAACCACATTAAAAGTAGTACTTACCCCATACTCACCTGGAATTTCTATTTTGTAGACATTGTCATTGATCCTTGAAAGTACTTGAAATGGTCCATCTCCCCTAGGTTGAAGTTTGGACTTCCTTTTTGATGGGAATCTCTCTTTTCTCATATATATCCAAACCCAATCCCCAGGTTCAAAAATAACTTTCTTTCGCCCTTTGTTTGCACTTTTTGCATAACTTTTATTTTTCTTTTCAATTTGCAATTTTACTTGTTCATGCAATTTTCTCACAAATTCAGCCTTAGCTTTCCCATCTTTATGCTTCAAAATAGATGTGTTAGGCAATGGTAACAAATCAAGAGGTGTTAAAGGATTAAAACGATACACAATCTCGAAAGGTGAATGTTGTGTAGTGCTATGGACAACCCTATTGTAAGCAAACTCTACATGAGGTAACCATTCCTCCCACATTTTTAATATCTTTTTAAGAACAGCCCTAAGAAGAGTAGAAAGGGTTCTATTTACTACTTCAGTTTGTCCATCTGTTTGGGGATGACAAGTAGTGGAAAATAATAACTTTCTACCCACCTTTCCCCACAAAGTCCTCCAAAAATGGCTTAAGAACTTGGAGTCACGATCAGAGACAATGCTCCTTAGTAAGCCATGTAGGCGCACCACTTCCTTAAAGAACAAATCAGCAACATGACAGACATCATCCACCTTTTTACATGGAATAAAATGTGCCATTTTTGAAAACCTGTCCACAACTACAAAAATAGAATCTTTGCCATTCTTTGTTCTAGGCAGTCCCAAAACAAAGTTCATGGAAATGTCAATCCAAGGAAATTCAGGTACATGAAAAGGAGTATACAAACCATGAGGCATAACTTTTGATTTAGCCTTTTTACACACAATGCATCTTTCACAAAGCTTTTGAACATCAATTTTCATGTGAGGCCAATAAAAATGTTCTTTTAAGAATTCTAGAGTTTTAGAAACCCCAAAATGACCCATTAGTCTTCCTTCATGTGCCTCTTTTACATGTAATTCTCTAATGGAACCTTTAGGCACACATAGTTTTTTTCTTTAAATAAATAGACATTGTGCCTAAAATACCCATTGAAGGCAGTATGCTCACAAGCTAAAAATTTTGAAGAAAATTTAAGGTCACTTTCATACAAATCTTTAATATGCTCAAGACCAAAAACTTTTGTTTCAAGAGTAGAAAGCAAGACATGTCTTCTTGAGAGTGCATCTGCCACAACATTAGATTTACCTTTCTTATGCTTGATTACATAAGGAAATTGTTCAAGAAACTCAACCCACTTGGCATGTCTCTTATTCAACTTACCTTGTCCTTTCAAATGTGTCAAGGATTCGTGATCACTATGAATGACAAACTCTTTGGGGAGCAAGTAATGTTGCCAAGTTTGTAGAGCTCTCACCAAGGAATATAATTCCTTATCATATGTATAATAATTGAGGGCAGCCCCTTTTAGCTTTTCACTAAAATAAGCAAGTGGATGACCTTCCTGCAACAAAACAACTCCAATTCCCACATTAGATGCATCACATTCAATTTCAAAAGATTTAGAAAAATTAGGCAATGCAAGAATTGGTGCTTGGGTGAGCTTTTCCTTTAGGGCAGCAAAGGCTTGCTCTTGTTTTTCACCCCATTTAAAACCAACATCCTTTTTAACAACTTTATTGAGGGGTGCTGCCAAGGTACTAAAGTCCTTCATAAACCTCCTATAAAAACTAGCCAAACCATGAAAGCTTCTTACCTCACTTACATTTTTGGGAGGAGGCCACTCTCGAATGGCTTTCACCTTTTCCGCATCAACATGGACTCCTTTAGAGCTCACAATGAAACCTAAGAAAATCACATGATCGGTGCAAAAGACACATTTTTATAGGTTGGCATACAAATTTTCATATCTTAGCACTTGCAAAACAACCCTTAAATGAATGCAATGATCATCTAAGTTCTTGCTATAAATCAAAATATCATCAAAATACACAACAACAAACTTACCCAAGAACTTCCTTAACACATGGGTCATTAGTCTCATGAAAGTACTAGGTGCATTAGTTAATCCAAAAGGCATAACCATCCACTCATACAAACCAAATTTTGTTTTAAAAGTAGTTTTCCATTCATCCCCTTCCCTTATTCTAATTTGGTAATATCCAGTTTTCAAATCAATTTTAGAAAATAAGCATGCACCAAACAATTCATCAAGCAGATCATCTAGTCTAGGAATAGGATGCCTATATTTAATGGTAATATTGTTAATGGCCCTACAATCAGTGCACATCCTCCAACTACCATCCTTTTTAGGGACTAGAATAATAGGGACAACACAAGGACTTAAACTTTCTCTTACCCATCCTTTACTTTTCAATTCAGCCACATGCTTTTGTATCTCTTGAGTTTGTTGTGGATTGCTTCAATATGTTGGCCAATTAGGCAAAGATGCTCCTGGATTAAGATCAATATGATGTTCAATTCCTCTTATAGGTGGTAAACCACTTGGCACCTCTTTCGAAAATAATTCTTTAAATTCCTGCAAAAGAGACTCAACACAATTTGGCAATTTTTTTTCATTAGAAATAGTGGTTAGTAAAAGCACCTCCTTGCAAAAGAGCAAGTACAAGGGCTGGTGTGACACAATTGCTTTCTTCACATCTCTTTTTTTTGCAATTAAACTTTGTTTCTTTTCTCTTTTATCATTCTTTTTCTTTTCATTCTTTTCTTTTTCTTTTTCTTTTTCTTTTCTTTCTTGATCATATTTTTCTCTCATTTTCTTTTGATCTTCTCTCACCTCACTAGGATTTAACGGTACAAGATTGATCTTTTGATCATGATACATAAAAGATTACTTATTGGAGTACCTATCATGACTGGCTTTTCTATCAAATTGCCAAGGCCTACCTAATAACAAATGACTAGCTTCCATTGGTACTACATCACACAACACTACATCCTCATATTTTCCAATTTTAAAACAAATCTCAACTTATTTATTAACAAGAATTTCTACACTTTCATTAAGCCATTGGAGTTTGTAAGGCTTAGGGTGAGGTTTCGTTTCCAATTTTAGTTTAGAAACCAAACACGTGCTTGCAACATTTGTACAACTTCCTCCATCAATTATTAGAGAACAAACCTTTCCTTGCACAAAGCATCTTGTATGAAAAAGGTTTTCTCTTTGACTTGTATCCTCCTCCTTTATTTGGGTTCCCAACATTCTTCTCACCATGAGTAAATCTCCACTAGGTATTTCTTCTTCAAAATCCTCATCATAATCACCATCCTCCTCTTCAACAATTTCTTCATTTTCTTCCATAAGCATGGTTCTCTTTGTTGGACATTGAGATGAAATATATCCTTGGCCTTGACACTTGAAACACTTAACACTTTTGTTAGTTGAAACACTTGAAGAAGATGTAATAGTTTTACCTTTGTTTTCAACCGTGGCTTCCTTAGATGATGAAGCACCCTCCTTCTTTGTTTTGTCCTTCCAACTTTGAGAATTGAAAGTGGTGAAATTTTTCCTTGCTTGGCTCTTTCTTTTGAGTTGTTGTTCCACTTTGATAGCTTGGTGTACCAATTCATCCATTTCAACATAGTGATGAAGTTCCACTATGTCACTAATGTCATGATTTAGACCATGGATAAACCTAGCCATAGTTGCTTTATCGTCCTCCTCTACATTAGCTCTAATTTTGAGAACTTCCATCTCCTTGAAATATTCATCAACACTTTTAGAACCTTGAGTGATTCTTTGCAACTTGTTGTGCAATTCCCTATGATAATAGGAAGGAAAAAACCTTCTCCTCATGATTCTTTTCATCTCTTCCCAAGTATCAATTGGTCGTTCTGCATACCTCCTTCTATCTTTGATCAATTGATCCCACCAAACTAAGGCATACTCCTTGAACTCAATAGAAGAAACCTGCACTTTTTCAAGATTAGAATAATTGTTACAATTAAAAATTTGTTCAAGTTTAGTCTCCCATTCTAGATATGCCTTCGGGTCACTCTTCCCAACAAAAGATGGAACTTTAATTTTTATGCCCCTCAAATTATCTCTCCCTTGTCTCCTTCTACGTCTTCTTTCCTCCTCATCACCACTACCATCATTAGAATTTTGGGTCCTCCTTTCCAACTCATCAATTCTTTGTTGAAGTTGTTCACCTTGTTCTCTTAACAATCTTTCAAAATTGTCACGCATGGCTGCGATCTGAACAGTTAAAGCTGCTGTTCTAGGTGAAGGTGGACTAGACATAATTGTGAAATATTTGTGAAGTTAGGAACAAGTGTTTAAAAATGGACCTCACCACTCTACTCACGTGTTTACACTCAATCACTCGTGTTTCACTCAATTTTTTTTGGCTTTTTTTAATAATAAAAACACTCTGTCTTTTACCACTCAATTTGCTCTTTTAGTTCTTTAGAGAAACCAAAATGAATCAACACAAAGAAATCAATTTCAGATAATAATCAACACACAAAAAGCTTTAAAAAAACAGCAAACAAAAAAAAGACTCTAAAACAAAGGAAACCAGGAGAATTTTAAGAGTGTGGCAAGAAAAAAATAGATTTTTTTTGTTTGAATCACAATCTTTAACAATCAGATCCCTTTTTTATTCAATTTTTTTTATACCCTTTTTTTCGAATTTTTTTATAATGATAAATGGATAATAATGAAGAACAAGAATATAGACAATTTACCACATTTCGGTCCTTTTTTTGTTTTGGAATATGCTCTGATTACCACTTGATATGCACTAACTTTTGAGAATTAGGCATTTCCTTCAAAATTCCTGAAACAACTTTGTTAACTTTTGGAATATTAATTCTTTTGTGACTCAAAGAAAGTAATCTGCCTTATAATTACAAGAATGGCAGAATTTGATACATGCATATAAAATAAACGAGACTGATATGAAATAAATAAGAAATAAGAAATGGAATTAAGTAGAAGGGGCACCACACTCTTTCTAATCCAAGAGAGAATGATAAGCCTATGGATGAGGATCACCACAAGAAACGGATTTCTTGATAAGATCAATTTTGGTCCAATCCAGAACCTAAGAGCAAATACTCTCACTTACACAATGTGTAAACTTGACAAAATTCATTGATCCAAAAAGAAGATACATGCCTCCTTTATATAGGAATGGCTTAAGATGATGAAATAAGTAAACATTAAATCCTAAGAAAACAAAAGGATTTCAGCCACTAATTATCATGATAGTGGGTTGAGTTATTACAAAGAAAGTGCAAAATAAAGAAGAGATAGTGGGGTTCTTGAAAGGGCATAATAATGGCAATTCTTTATTTACCACTTCTATTGCAATTTTCGTCCATTATACTATGGTTATTGGTATTTCCTTTATTTATATTTATTTATGCATTATTTTGCCTTTTATCACATGCTTGGATGATAAGAATAAACTTGGGCTTTTTTTCTTCAATCTGGCCCATGCATTCTATTGACTTGATCATGAAGTGAACTAAAGCATCATTGACTCTTCTTGCACGTGCCCTTGTCATAGGACCTCCTAAGTTTTGCATTGTATCATTTATGTCTTGGATTACATCCTCATAAGAGTGTTTGATGACTCTTGTATGCTTTGGTTAACATATTTTAGGTTCTAATCTTCATGTTTAAAGGTTCATTGTATGCTTACTTTGTCTCATTTGCTTCACATGATCATTTATTTCTCTTATGAATAACTTGAGAGATGTTTGCCTAACTTTTTGTGCATGAACTTGAATTTGTCTCTTCTTGAGTTGGGTTGTTGATTTGGATTTGAATATGATATGTGTCTTTTGAACTTGTTTTTAACCTTGATGATATGATACTTGATCATTTATGTCCTTTTTAGAATGTCTCCTTTCTTTTGAGAATGCTTTTGATGTATGCTTTCTTCTTGGTGCATGTGCTTGGATTCAATCCTTATTATTTCTCTTGTGTGTTCATGAGTGGATGTTTAGTTTGATATTCATGTTGATGTTTATGACCTCAGTTGGTTTCATGCCCTAATCTCATGTATACTCCTTTAAGTTATATCTTGCATGCTTGTTTTGGTATGGCAATTGATTATGTTTGAATGTAGTGCATGAGACTCTTTGTACTCTTTCTTTGACCATTGACATGAGTTGAACATGATATGATATTACTACTGCCCTACCTTGCTTCTTATCTCATTTGACTTTATTTCACTTTTATTTATGATTGATAATGCTTCTTGTAAGATTTTAAGTCATTTGTATGTGTGTGGGCACTTTGTTTTGTCATTGGGTTTTGATTTCAAATCTTTGAATATTGTTTGACATGTGAATACATCCTTGTGTCTTTGACATTATGTTAGTGTTTACCTTGTTTGATTAAGATTAATGTTTTCTTGATGCCTTTTACCTTTGAACTTCCATGTTTGTTCATAGTGTTGCATCTTCTTCTTTCTTCTCCATCTTTCTTCTCCTTTTAAGACTTGTTTATGTTTCAATCTTGTTTTCTTTTATGATTGATTAGTATGGTGTATACTTGTGCTTGTTCACATGATCCTTTAGGATTGTCAGTCCCACTTAATTTCTGATTAAGGTGGGAGTATGAGAGACATTAAGCTTTCAATCATTTGCATGATAACAATTAGGATAGTACCTCTTTGACCTCTACTTTAGGTCCATAATTTGTATGATAAAATTTGGTTGACTTCCCTTTTATCCCAATCTTAGGACCATTTTGTATGATAACATTAGGGTTTTAGTTTCATTTAATGTTTTTTTTCACCCTTTGAGTCTTCTCTTCTCATCTCAAAAAAAATTTCAAAACACTTCATCGAGACAATGAGTGTTGTGCATCATGAGCCTTAAGAATATAGGGAATGATGAGTGAGGGGTCTCTCCTTACTTGTCTAGAGTGTTTAGTGTACGTCCCGTCTGGGGGCAATATGCGACGCATTCGCTCTTATATTATTGTCTTTAATGCAACGTGAATCTCAAACCAGTTAATTCACTTTAATAAAACTCATAAACAAACCTCAAACCTTCTTATCCTTCGGGATTGTTCTTCAAACTCATTTTTTAGAAAAAAGTATGTTACTTTTCCATTCTATCGCAAATAGGAATCGACCCTAACTATTGGAATGGGAACTTAGCGTCACTCATAAAAAACATTTAACCAACCTGTGGGCTACTAAGTCGAACTACGTTTGCTCTAATTTCTCATATCAGATGAGGATACGTAGGCACAAGACGGTGATGTCTTGCTGAACAACCTTCCCTTATCACCCGTAGTTTTCTGAACTACGTTGACTTTGACTTTCCCATTACACGAGGGAATACGTAGGCATAGGGCGACGATGTCCTATCGAGTTTCCTTTTTTATTTTCCCCCTATTCTCTTTCTGTTTAGCATTAGCTTTTAGATAACTCACCCTTTAATTTAAAAAGAAGCGTGGATCCCGTTGAGTACAACGAACGTGAGGGGGTGCTAATACCATCCCCTTGCGTAACCGATTCCCAAACTCAAGATTTGGTTGCGATGACCTTGTCTTCTCCTTTCTTTTAGGTTTTCTTCGGTTGTTTCCTTTTCCTCCTTTGGGATAAATAATGTTCGGTGGCGACTCTTCTGTTTGTTTTCGCCGGTGTTTTTTTGCAGTAGCGACAACTGGCGACTCTGCTGGGGAGTACTGGTTCCCTATGCGAGTCAATCCTAGCGCTTGTCTGTTTTATTTCTTTGGGTGTTTATTTTTGTGTATACGGATGTTGTATGTGTTATATACTTACTGTTGTATATTATTGCATTTACATTTTACTATTGCATATTATTGTTATCCTATTATGTTGTTGTTGGGTGGGTTGTTCCATGAGAGGTAAGCCCACTACTCAGGCTTGAGTACACACTTAAGATTATAGTGGAGAGTATTGGGGATTTGGGTGGCATCTAGCTATGTAAAGTTCGTACAAAATTCACATCCAGACGAGGTTTTCTTTGGAGATGATCTATCTTCTATGTTTGATGCAATGATAGGATGTTGACTTAGAAAGCTTATGACTTTGGAGACCGTCCATTGGAAAGTCAGTTGAGACTTCCTTGATTGATGATGATCCCAAACCAGAAATGGTGAACGTATCATCGTTTCTCGACCTAAGAGTCTGTGATACTGATAACCTGTTAGGATTGTTATGCCATCCAATACTAGAACACACATGTGAGAGGGATGGGTTTTTGCAGGAAACCTTAACTTTCAACCAACCCAGTTTTCTGGTTTTCTCGTTGGTGCAGACTTTTGATGTTTGGAGCTCTAGTCTTCTATCACCTCAGTGTTATGGTTTTCTGGGTTTCTTATTAGAGCGGAGTTCTGGTTCTACTCAGTCAATAGCACAACATCTTATCTTAGACATTAGATACCTTGATCCCTTGTGGGCATATGCATAATCATTATGCATCTTAACGTTGCATGTTTATGTACTTTCAGGTTCCCTTTGATTCCGGTTATCTAGTTTTCTATAGAGATGGGGGTTGACAGAAAGAAGATCATCGTATACAAGTTCCCGTCACCAGAGTTGGGACCTATTCTTGATCTGATTGCTATGGCCAATCCCGGTATTCTTGAAGTGTTTAGAAGAGATTATGGGAGGATTCTGAGTTTCGTCCTTAACATCACCGACTATGAGTATAGAGCCATTCATACCCTGTTGCAGTTTTATGACCCACCTCTGCGTTGTTTCACATTTCTAAACTATTTGTTGGTTCCCACTTTAGAGGAGTATGCTCATATCTTAGGAGTCCCTGTCCAAGATGGAACACCTTTCTTTTACTCTGAGGAGAGCCCATATTTTGACAAGTTTTCTGCTGCTCTTTATTTGAGCAAGTTTGTATTAGTGGATAACATCGTCAGCAAAGGTGGAATCTCTAGATATACATTAGCCTTCTTAGTGGAGAAAGCTTAGAAATATACCAGTGAGGGTTGTTGGGTTGTCTTTAGTGCCATATTAGCACTGTGCATTTATGGTATTGTGATGTTTCCCAATGCACCCGACTTTGTAGATATGAGTGTTGTTCGTCTCTTTGTATCAAAGAATCTTGTGCCAATGCTCTTTGGAGATCTATATCATTTCGTGCATTACAAGAACGAGAAGAGAAGAGGAAAGATAGTTTCTTGTTGTGCGCTGCTTTTCCACAAGTGGTTTATATATCATCTTCCTTGCTCTAGAGCCATCGTAAATTCCAGGAATTCCTCTAAATGGTCAAAAAGGCTGATGGGTTTAACTGCCAAAGATATTGTCTATTTTAATAGAGATCTTCTTGGTAAAGAGATCAATTTCTGTTGTAGTAGCTTTCCTAATGTATCTTTGATGAGGAGGATAGGGGGAATTAACTACAACCCTTCTCTCGCTGTCAGACAATTTGGATATACTTTGAGGGGACCACCTAAGGACGATGATGTTCAATAGACTTTATACTTCACTTGTATAGCTGACCCTGATATTCTGAACAGAATTGTTGATGCATGGGGAAAAGTTCATAAGAAGGGGAAGCTTTCCTTGGATAAAGGTGACTGTAGAGCTTACAATCCTTACACGGGATGGATCCAGAAGAAGGTTAAGGAAGTATTGTTGCCTTTCTCTGTTGAGGAACCTTTGTATCCCTTGGTAATTTAGCAGCCTACGACGATTGATATCCTGAGGTACAACAAGCTTTGGGAAGAGAAGGAAGAGCTCCACAAAGAGAATGAAGAATTGAAAAATGAAATCATCAACTAAAGCATGATAAGAATGAAGTTGTCCACTTGGCTAAAGTGAAGACAGAAACATTAACAGAGAAGGAGAGGGAGTTGTCTAAGGAAATCAGGATAAGAGAGTGAGTTGGCCAAGATTAGAAGAGTAATAGTATCCTCTTGAAGCATATAAATAAGGATTTAGATAGAGCTTATCTAGAGATATCCAAATACCTGACGCTACTGCAAAAATCTGCACCGGTAGAACAGGAGAGTCGCCACCGTGCTTTATTTATCCCAAAGGAGGGAAAGGAAACGCTCAGAGTAAACCTAACGCAAAGCGGGAAAAGTAATGGTCATCGCAACCAATTCTTGGATTCGGGAGTCGGTTACGCAAGGGGAAGGTATTAGCACCCCTCACGTCCATCGTACTCGATGGGATCCATGCTTAATTGTTTATCTAAAAGGGTTTGATTAATACTATCTAGCTAAAGGCTTAGGGACAAAAGAAAAGAAAAGTGACTCGGCAAAGTATCGCACCTTATGCCTACGTATTCCCGTCTGGAACGAGAAATCAGAGTCAACGTAGTTTGCCTAACTACGGGTAAAAAGGGGGAAGGTTGCTCGCCGAGATATCGCATCTCGTGCCTACGTACTTTCATCTGGTATGAAAGATCAGAGCAAACGTAGTTCGGGCTTACTACGGGGAGACTAGTTTAATCCTAACGTTATCATGCCAAGTTCGTCCTAAGGTTGAAGTTTGCAAAGGGGAAGACTACCCTAATGTTGTCATACATGGTTACAAAGCCTAATGTCTATCACATTCTACCTTGAACAAGGAAGAATGGAGATCCTAAGGGAAAGGCAAAGGAAGCAACAGAAAACAGATGAAATAAACAGCATACAGGAAATGCGGATTCATAAAGGTAAACATGGAATGCAAGTGAGGGAGGCGATTCATCTCAACCTCAAGCCCATAATGAATGGAAAATGGCCTATTTTAAACATACAATCTTGGCCACAAGTGATTATAAAGAGATGCGAGGCAATAAAACCTACGAATGACATACGCATACCACAATTTGAAATCATAACGCACTATCATGGAAATATGGAACCTAATGGGAAATTATGTATGATAAAACCAGCCAATCAATGATCTACATATGCTATATAATGTCTATAACAAGCAACAAGAACCCTAGCGTTCACCACACAAACAATTCGAGGCCGTTGGAGCCAAAAGAAGAGCAAAGTTCGTTTGAAAGTCCAAATGACAAGTCCGAATACAAAAATATAAGAAAAATAGTAAAAGGTGCTAAAAAATTCAAATACAAATCTCCAATGCCCTACATCAAGCCACAAACCAGGGGTGAGAGATACCACAAAAATATCCAAATAGAAATGGTCAAATAAGATAAAAACATTGCAAGATATCTCATGTATACCAAAGGAAAAGTTAAAATGGAGCATGTTAAAGAAAGCATCCAAAACCAATTAAAATGCTACAATAAAATTCCCACAAAAATATATCACAATACCTCAACATGTGTATGAGATCCCTGCAAAAGGATAGGCCAAAATATGTAATTTTGATGGGTCAAAGAAAATTCACAACATGATAGCACCAGCATTGCTATTTTTTTGACAACTAAAATGTAAAAAAATATACTAAAATGACGAAAAATGGAAAAAATATGTTTCTAATTCTATAAATTTCTAGACATCTTGAAGATTACTCAGAAAAAAATGGGGATCGAAAAGACTAATTTTCCTATTTTTTATGATTATTTGAATTCAACATGAAATATAAAAGAAAATGAAAGACAATACAAAGGAAATAATATAATGAATAAAATGAATGGAAATGTCAAAACTGCAGCCACAGGGAATTGAACTGGGGTCATGGGACTCCCGGGGCTGAGGTGGCGCGCCATGTCAATTAATGAAGTGCTTGTGTGGCAGCTCGTGTGGCGCAAGGAGGGCTGTTGGATACGGTGACTGGGTCATTGCCTTGGACTGAACGGACGACATTGGTTCGTCTTCCTCGTTTTGAAAAAAGCTGGGATGAAAATGGTGCAAAACCGTGCACGGCCAGCCGGAGCTTCGCCGGCGGTCCTTCCCCAACCCCTATCTTCTTCAATTCTCAACCAAACGCGACGTTCTTTAGATGAATCTTGTGGGATTTTTCGAGAGGAATCCAAATATGCCCTTGTTTTCCACTGAAATGGCCTCTTACTCAAAAACCATGTATGAATCTCAAACTTCCAAAAACACAAAAATGTCATAAAAATGAATCTTTCTTTACCAGAAACGATGTACTACTCAAGGGTGATGCAATGGTATGAAAATGGCATGGAAATGACTCATAATTAGGGAGAAAACTTGAATTTCCATTACCTCCGAAAAATGAATTATGGAGCTTCAATGGAGCACGAATTTCCTTGGAAAATTATGTAGAAACCTTCAATAATTCTTGATAGAGGTATTAGGATCAAAGAAATGGCTTGAAACAAAGTGGAAAACGGAATTCGATTTTGACATGAACACCACTTTTTCCAATTACTATAAGCTTGTTCTTGCTCCAATTCTCTCCAAAAAAATGAGGAATCAAGTATATGAATATTATGGAATTGATTGGCAATGAGAAAAGATAAAAAAATGGAGAAAAAAAAAGGATTGAAAAAATGGAAATTCAAATATGTGAAAGTGTGGAAAAATGGAAAAAATGATGGAAGAAGAATGTCAATTGCCTTGATTTTTAGTTTTTATATTCCTTGCATCATAAGGAAGGTTTAAGGCCCACAATAGTTCCTTGTTTCTAAGCCCAAGCCCAAGATCCATTATGTTACTTGAATTGTAAGAAATCTCGAAATAGGTCATGAAGAAAGCTTCGAATGAAAAATGTAAAAGTGCCAATGTTCTTAAAACACGATTTCCATTCAAAATAAGCACAAATATGGACTTATTTGATTAAATTTTGAAGAAATACCAAACTATGCCTTTTCACATGTTTTCACCAAAGTCACTTTCATCAATCTTCAACCATGAGCTAGCCCATTAAAACCTTGAGGTTTAGTTGACCAAATGACGCCATTCGGAGCAACTTTCATGTTGGAAAAAAGTCTATTTGAGTTATACAAAGTATTGAACTTGACCTGTAATTTTATGACCTGTAATCATAGTTTCCCAACTCATTGATAATCTTCAGTTGGCCTCTAAGTTAGGGGATGAACCCCACACAAGCATCTGAACTTCTCAAGGGCGTGAACCACTTCCTGGTGACTTTAGTGATTCCTCAAGCTCGAATAAAACCTCTAGATAGGCCTCTCTCGATGTATATCACACTTGATCCCCTGCATAAATGCTAATGCAATGCTATGATAATGCTATGGTGATGTTATACTATGATCAATGGAATGCTACCTTAACAGCCAACAAGAACAGGGAAGACGAGCTTCACAATCAGATTGATAATTTGAAGGTGCAACTCAGGGTCAAAGAGAGAGAAGTTGTGGTAGAGTCATCCTGCAAATAACCAAGTGAAAGAGAAACTTAATCAAGTAACTCTGCTTTAGGAAATACGTAACTGGCCATGGTCTGAACACCACATGGGCCAAAGAACAATCTTTCGAATCGTCGGAATCTGAATACTCAACACACGATAGGGCCACATCAAAATCAGTCGGAATCTGGATACTCAACACACTGATCGGAGCCTGGGTGCTCAACATAACTGGTGATTTCACTGGGGATTTACCGGAGCCTGGATACTCGACGGACAAAGCAATATATCACAAACCGAACATTCACCGGAATCTGGACATTCAACAGAGAGAGAGTACTATCGCAACACTTAGTAAGATCTGTATACCCAACTACCTTTATCGGAGTCCGAACACTCAACGGGCAAAGCAAAACGTTACAAATTGGAAATTTCACCGGAATCTGGATATTCAACGGAGGAACCGGGCCTTGAACGCTCAACGTAACACATCGGAGTCTGAACACTCAACGCCAAAAATCGGAGCCTGATAACTCAATGCAACAAATCGGAGCCTGTATACTCGACGAAACTACAAACCGGAGCCTGGATACTCAATGAACGAAAACGCATCGGAGCCTGGACACTCAATGAAGCAACAAACCGGAGCCTAGATACTCGACAGACGAAAATGCACCAGAGCCTGAACACTCGACGAAGCGATAAACCGGAGCCTGGATACTCGAAGAAAATATAAATCGGGGCCTGGATACTCAACGAAGCAACAAATCGGAGCCTGGACACTCTACGAAGCAAACAAATCGGAGCCTGGATACTCGACGAAGCAAACAAATCGGAGCCTGGATGCTCGACGAAAACACATCAGAGTCTGAACACTCGACGAAGCAACAAATCAGAGCCTGGATACTCAACGAAACTACAAATCGGAGCCTGGATACTCAACGAAGCAACAAATCGGAGCCTGGATACTCAACAAAAACACACCGGAGTCTGAACACTCGACGAAGGGATAAATCGGAGTCTGAAAACTCGACGAAACTACAAATCGGAGCCTGGATACTCAACGAAGCAACAAATCGGAGCCTGGATACTCAACAAAAACACATCGGAGTCTGAACACTCAATGAAGTAGCAAACCGGAGTCTGAACACTCAACGAAACACACCGGAGCCTGGATGCTCAACGAAAACACACCGGAGTCTGAACACTTAACGAAGCAGCAACCGGAGCATGGATACTCGACAGACGAATACGCACCGGATCCTGAATACTCGACGAAGCAACAAACCGAAGCATGGATACTAGACGGACGAAAGCGCACCTTACAAAATCTTTACCGGAGTCCGGATACTCGACGAGAGAAAGAATCAATACAAACTGGAGATTTACCGGAGCCTGGATACCCGACGGAATAGCCACGAACACTAATAGGGGTCTGGGACCTTGCTTGATTTTACCGGAGTCTGAACACTCAACATACTGACCGGAGCCTGAATACTCAACGTAAAAACTGATGTATGAATACCACAGCTTCATGCCGGGGAGAAAAACTCTGAACAACTTTGGAAGATACGATCACAACTCTGCTGAGGGACATACCAACAAATCTGGAGTTACAAACTTTACTGGAGATGAACACATCTCTGGTGGGGATGAGCGACTTTTGCTGAGGAACGGGGTGAAGGTCCTGCACGCTCCCTGGAACACATCTTACACTGTTGGGGGTCACGAACGACTTGCTGGAGCATATTCCACACATGCCTGGTGGAGAGAAATCTGATCTCGACTCGCTGGGGAACAAACCCATACTCGTACTCTGTGGGGATTAGAGGTACGTCTGACCAACTGCTGGGGAATGATCTTTGGTTGTTGGAAAAATGAGCTTCATCCGAATCTCTCTGAGAAATCGCCCCAAGCGTAATGCCCCTGCCCCAGTCTGATCTTTGGGAAGGTCTACGCTGA
Organism: Lathyrus sativus; assembly: GCA_963859935.3. NCBI lineage: Eukaryota > Viridiplantae > Streptophyta > Magnoliopsida > Fabales > Fabaceae > Lathyrus > Lathyrus sativus. The sequence goes on along the minus strand of OZ012735.1, from coordinate 344,477,552 downwards.
GAAGAAAATAACTTACCATGAGACAACCCCGAGATGGCTTTCCCCAGAATCTGGACCGTGAGAGGATCCTCGGTTGAATAGTTCGGATAAACTCTAGAGGTATGAAAAGGAACAATTCTTTTCCTCATAGGGTGGCATGCCCCAGCCTTGTAATGGCTTCGCCTCTGATTGACTGATTCGTGGAGCAGTACCCCCGATTGCGAGAGATTTACCAAATCTCGACCTGATTGCCCCAGATTAACTGATTCTTGGATGGCTGACCTTACTGGGGGTTATTTGATAATAGCTGGCCACAACTCAACGGAGTATTCAGGCGTTCTACATTCTATCCTGATCAAACTTTCCACTGTGGAAACTTTCCTGCGGTCGAGCGCTTACTCGCAAGTAAAACAAGTTTTTCTGCATAAAAGGTATATTAAATGCAATGCATATAACGGTTTTTTCAAAACCCAATCCTGTTCACGGGAAAAATTTATGACATATAATGAACGAATCAATTATCAAAGTGTCAAAATTAATACAACGCTGTAAGAGGAATCCTTTTTGGAGTCAATTTCGATGCGATCTTTACCGAAGTATGCTCTCGAACTAAACGTGTTTCAATTAGGACTTTTGAAGGTTGTAACGTGGTCGGGTTCACGGTTAACAAGGAAGGATATAAGGCTCAAAATTCATTTTAACCCACCCATTCTCCTTGATGTTCTCCAATCCTATGTTCAGCTAATTCGACCATAGCGTTCACCTTTCAAAGGTGGAATGATAGGAGTGATGGTTCAGGAAATCACATGCTTTCTAAAGTGACAGTCATTCCCTTTCCGTCGTCGTAGTGCCTGGAGTCACACGATTTCGTTCTTGTTTGAGGATTTTCTCTTGTAATCCTTTTCGTTTTTTTGCTTTTTCGTTCCCTAATTTTTGCCTGGACTAACGCTTTTGAGTTTCTGATTTTGAAGTCCAGCGGGATACCCTAATTTTTGCCTAAGTCGCTTATTCGTAAGATTCGACTTAGCGGGCTTCTTTCTTTTCTTTTCTTTTTTTGAACAAATCATGTGACACCGGCTTGTCTAACTTGTTAAAAGAGATTGTGACTATTTCACTCCTTATCGGCAAGGTTTAACCATTGTGGTTTTTTAGACACGACCTATACATGTGTGATTTATCCCTGAACGGACACTCCTTTCGTAATTCGAACGCTTGGTCAAATTAACTGACACCTACCCTGCCCCAGGTTAAGATTGAGGGTGTTTCGTTTTTAGAAAGAAGCTCCTACTACAAGGCTCAAAAGGGGGTTGACAAGGGATTATCTTCCTTATATCTCCGGTGTTTATGGATTTGGAACAATGTCTGTATATTGTCAACAGGTTTTTGTATCCAAGAGCATACAATCGGAAGCTTACACATCTTTCGATTTTGTCATCCTCCCCGGATTCCACTTAAACAAGCGTTTGAAATAAAAGATAGCAATAAAGCGAACAGGAATGGATCAATTCAAAACATGCATATTTATTTCATTATCAATATCAATTAAGAAACGACAAGTTTTTACAAGCGAAAATTGCACGTAGACAGGAAAGAAACTACAAATGCAAAGCAATGACATGCAAAATGCAGATTGCCAGCTTCTGAGAACTGGGCTTCTTGTATCTTGACTTGTGGGCGTCTCAACCACTTTTGGCTTGTCCGTGGTCTGGCAGAGGATTTTGTACCACGTTGGGCACTTCATGCGAGAAGTTTATGGCTTTACTGTCAATCAAATCTTGTAGCTTATGCTTAAAAGCCTTACAATCGTCAATGCTGTACCCGGGTGCCCCCGAGTGGAATTCGCAATGGGCATTTGCATCATAGCCAGGTGGTGGTCAGCCTGTCAGAGGGGCCAAGGTTTTCTTCTGGATTAACTGCAGTTATAGTAACGTCTGAAGCATCTGGGAGTACGGCATTGGCGGCGTATCGAATACTCTATTCGCTCCCCTCGAATTCAGGTACTTCCTGTAGCCCTGTTGATTCTGCTGCTGTTGTGATTGTTGCGGTATCGGAATGATAACACTTGCAGCCTGATGATTATGACACTGATCTTGATATCTACCACTGTCTCTACCCCAAGAGCTTGATACAGAATTAGCGTCTCCTTCACGCTTCTTATTTCCGAACACTTTCTTTCTTCCACCTGACGAAGGTACTTCTACGGCCTGAATTTTCCCAATCTTGATGTCGTTTTCTATACGCTCACCAGTGATGACAAGGTCAGAGAAACTCCTGGACATACAGTTGACGAGCTTTTCATAGTACATCCCAGATAACGTCGATACAAACAAGTCAATCAAATCTCTCTCTACCATTGGGGGTTGCACTCTGGCTGCAAGCTCACGCCACCTCTGGGCGTACTCTTTGAAAGATTCCCCACTATTCTGGACGACATTCTAAAGCTGGACCCTGTTGGGAGCAAGGTCACTATTGTACTGGTAATGCTTCATGAATGCTTCAGCCAAACCCTTCCAACTGCGAACCTGAGAGGGTTCCAAACCCATATACCATTCGAGCGACGGCCCTGATAGGCTATCCTGGAAAAAGTGCATGAGCATCTTCTCATCATTTGAATAGGCTGACATTTTTCTGTAGTATGAACGTATGTGCACCTTTGGGCAAGTGACACCTTTGTATTTATCGAAGGTAGGAACTTTGAACTTGTACGACACTCGTAAATCAGGGATCAGCCCTAAATTGGCCATGTCGAGCCCCATGGAGTCCTGATTTGTTATATTCCTCATCTGTTCCTCCAGCATTCTGAATCTACGACCAGCTTCAGCAGGCAACTCAGTGCCCACATTCCTCATAGAGAACACGTCGTCCTTACGATTTAGTCCCCATTGCCATACCCAGCATAGGCACCCTCCGGACCATAGATGTTTCGATTGACGGTGTAACCATACCTAGCGTTACCAAGACCGTGGTTAGTAGCACCAGGTCCAAACCCAACATTATGAGTACCATTACCACAACCCAAGTTAACAGTATTACCAAGATCTGCGTTACCAGCATTACCCAGACCAGCGTGGCGGACGCCAACATCGCTACCATTCCTGGCCCCTGCAGCAGTTGGGGTGCATCCGGTAGGAACATCAGTGGCGTTAGGAATCTCTGTATCGTTGCGGGGAGTATTAGCAGCAATACCTCCATGAAGAACTCCATTAAGATCAACCCTAGCTACCAGGGGCTGGACCATTGTTCTTAGTTGCTCCTGTCCTTGAGCCATACTTTGCATGACTTCCATGAGCTGAGTCATGCGCTCCCTCATCTCTTGCATCTCTGTCTGAACGTGATCCATGGCTTTCTTGAGATTGTTTCTAGTAGGATACCGGTGAAGTCTCTGGTCAGCAATCCTGAAACAACTCTGAAAAGACAACAGAACATAAGAACGAGGCTTAAGAAGGTACCTACAAACACGAAGAAAAATATGCAAAATGCTAACAATGTATATATGCATATGGAATATTTCCCTTGATTCTAGTTCCGGGTGAAACACGTGACAATGGAAACCCTTCATACAGCAATAGTAAAAAACTCCTCATATACAGATGGAAGACCACATAGGTAGTTACAAGCACAAGTATTTGAGCACGAATGACGGCAAGCGAGATAGCTAGAATCAAAGGGAATATGCACCTGCAATGTTAATGCAATGTCATGTAATCAATGTAGATGAGAAATTCAAAAATACAAGGATGCTATAGGGGATCAAGGTAGTTGTGCTGTGCAGTAGCAATAATAATCAGAAGCTGATTGTACTGTAGCTTGAGAATAACTAGAGCTTCGCCTTTTCATAACATATATCACTGCATGACATAGATCACTGATACTGAAGACCTCTAATATCAAACCCAAAAGTTCACACTGTAGAGAAAACTGGGTGATCTAGAGCTATGGTTTCCTGCATAACCCAATCCCTCTCACATGTATGGACTTAATTCACCGACGAGGTATGGCATCCTATGCGGTCATCAGCGTCACAAACTTTCAAGAGCGATGATACGATACCCAGAAGGTGTGGCATCATCATATCTTGAAGCGGCCTCACTTAGCTGAATCCCAAATGATCGGTCCCCAGAGTCGATAATCCTCCAAACCAACAACCCCTCAAGCCTAAAGGGCTGGAAAAGAAGTCAACCGGGAGAATCTCATCTGAGCGTGGATTTTGTGAGACACTAGTACATGTAAAGCATGCACGCGCCCACTACTTTCCACAACTAATGCTAGGCACACTCAAGCCTGGGTCTGGATTCTCACTCATCAGAATCAATCCCCTCCCACAATAGCATAATAAGGATATAATATAATGCTGAAAATAAACTGCGGGAAAATAAAATGCGGGAGAGTAAAGCTAAGGTACAACAGGTATGTACAAAACCCAAAAGATAAACAAACAAGCGTTAGGACTGACTCGCCTAGGGGATGGGAAACGGTCCCAGCGTAGGGGATGGGAAAAGTCCCCAGCTGCCATTAGTCCCCAGCAGAGTCGCCAGCTGTCGCTACTGCGAAAATCGGCACCGGCAGAACAGGAGAGTCGCCACCATGCGTTATTTATCCCAAAGGAGGGAAAGGAAACGCTCAGAGTAAACCTAACGCAAAGAGGGAAAAGGAATGGTCATCGCAACCAAGTCCTAGATTCGGGAGTCGGCTACGCAAGGGGAAGGTATTAGCACCCCTCACGTCCATCGTACTCGATGGGATCCATGCTTAATTGTTTATCTAAAAGGGTTTGATTAATACTATCTAGCTAAAGGCTTAGGGACAAAAGAAAATAAAAGTGACTCGGCAAAGTATCGCACTTTATGCCTACGTATTCCCGTCTGGAACGAGAAATCATAGTCAACGTAGTTCGCCTAACTACGGGTAAAAAGGGGGAAGGTTGCTCGCCGAGATATCGCATCTCGTGCCTACGTACTTTCATCTGGTATGAAAGATCAGAGCAAACGTAGTTCGGGCTTACTACGGGGAGACTAGTTTAATCCTAACGTTATCATGCCAAGTTCGTCCTAAGGTTGAAGTTTGCAAAGGGGAAGACTACCCTAATGTTGTCATACATGGCTGCAAAGCCTAATGTCTATCACATTCTACCTTGAACAAGGAAGAATGGAGATCCTAAGGGAAAGGCAAAGGAAACAACAGAAAACAGATGAAATAAACAGCATACAGAAAATGCGGATTCATAAAGGTAAGCATGGAATGCAAGTGAGGGAGGCGATTCATCTCAACCTCAAGCCCATAATGAATGGAAAATGGCCTATTTTAAACATACAATCTTGGCCACAAGTGATTATAAAGAGATGTGAGGCAATAAAACCTACGAATGACATACGCATACCACAATTTGGAATCATAACGCGCTATCATGGAAATATGGAACCTAATGGGCAATTATGTATGATAAAACCAGCCAATCAATGATCTACATATCCTATATAATGTTTATAACAAGCAACAAGAACCCTAGCGTTCACCACACAAACAATTCGAGGCCGTTGGAGCCAAAAGAAGAGCAAAGTCCGTTCGAAAGTCCAAATGACAAGTCCGAATACAAAAATATAAGAAAAATAGAAAAAGGTGCTAAAAAATTCAAATAAAAATATCCAATGCCCTACATCAAGCCACAAACCAGGGGTGAGAGATACCACAAAAATATCCAAATAGAAATGGTCAAATAAGATAAAAACATTGCAAGATATCTCATGTATACCAAAGGAAAAGTTAAAATGGAGCATGTTAAAGAAAGCATCCAAAACCAACTAAAATGCTACAATAAAATTCCCACAAAAATATATCACAATACCTAAACATGTGTATGAGATCCCTGCAAAAGGATAGGCCAAAATATGTAATTTTGATGGGTCAAAGAAAATTCACAACATGATAGCACCATCATTGCTATTTTTTTGACAACTAAAATGTAAAAAATATAATAAAATGATGAAAAATGGAAAAAATATGGTTCAAATTCTAAAAAATTCTAGACATCTTGAAGACTACGCAGAAAAAATGGGGATCAAAAAGACTAATTTTCCTATTTATTACAATTATATGAAGTCAGCATGAAATATAAAAGAAAATGAAAGAAAATACAAAGGAAATAATATAATGAATAAAATGAATGGAAATGTCAAAACTGCAGCCACAGGGAATTGAACTGGGGTCATGGGACTCCTGGGGCTGAGGTGGCGCGCCATGTCAATTAATGAAGTGCTTGCGTGGCAGCTCGCGTGGCGCAAGGAGGGTTGTTGGATACGGTGACTGGGTCATTGCCTTGGACTGATCGGACGACATTGGTTCGTCTTCCTCGTTTTGAAAAAAGCTGGGATGAAAATGGTGCAGAACCGTGCGCGGCCGGCCGGAGCTTCGCCGGCGGTCCTTCCCCAACCCCTATCTTCTTCAATTCTCAACCAAACGCGACGTTCTTTAGATGAATCTTGTGGGATTTTTCGAGAGGAATCCAAATATGCCCTTGTTTTCCACTGAAATGGCCTCTAACTCAAAAACCATGTATGAATCTCAAACTTCCAAGAACACAAAAATGTCATAAAAATGAATCTTTGTTTACCAGAAACGATGTACTACTCAAGGGTGATGCAATGGTATGAAAATGACATGGAAATGACTCATAATTAGGGAGAAAACTTGAATTTCCATTACCTCCGAAAAATGAATTATGGAGCTTCAATGGAGCACGAATTTCCTTGGAAAATTATGTAGAAACCTTCAATAATTCTTGATAGAGGTATTAGGATCAAAGAAATGGCTTGAAACGAAGTGGAAAACGGAATTCGATATTGACATGAACACCACTTTTTCCAATTACTATAAGCTTGTTCTTGCTCAAATTCTCTCCAAAAAAATGAGGAATCAAGTATATGAATATTATGGAATTGATTGGCAATGAGAAAAGATCAAAAAATGGAGAGAAAAAAAAGGATTGAAAAAATGGAAATTCAAATATGTGAAAGTGTGGAAAAATGGAAAAAATGATGGAAGAAGAATGTCAATTGCCTTGATTTTTAGTTTTTATATTCCTTGCATCATAAGGAAGGTTTAAGGCCCACAATAGTTCCTTGTTTCTAAGCCCAAGCCCAAGATCCATTATGTTACTTGAATTGTAAGAAATCTCGAAATAGGTCATGAAGAAAGCTTCAAATGAAAAATGTAAAAGTGCCAATGTTCTTAAAACACGATTTCCATTCAAAATAAGCACAAATATGGACTTATTTGATTAAATTTTGAAGAAATACCAAACTATGCCTTTTCACATGTTTTCACCAAAGTCACTTTCATCAATCTTCAACCATGATCTAGCCCATTAAAACCTTGAGGTTTAGTTGACCAAATGACGCCATTCGGAGCAACTTTCATGTTGGAAAAAAGTCTATTTGAGTTATGCAAAGTATTGAACTTGACCTGTAATTTTATGACCTGTAATCATAGTTTCCCAACTCATTGATAATCTTCAGTTGGCCTCTAAGTCAGGGGTTGAACCCCACACAAGCATCTGAACTTCTCAAGGGCGTGAACCACTTCCTGGTGACTTTAGTGATTCCTCAAGCTCGAATAAAACCTCTAGAGAGGCCTCTCTCGATGTATATCACACTTGATCCCCTGCATAAATGCTAATGCAATGCTATGATAATGCTATGATGATGTTATGCTAATGCAAAAACAAGAAGGAAAAGGTTGGGCAAATTTTGGGGTGCAACGGCTGCCCTTATTCAAGCGACTTGGACCTGAATGAGTGAAAAGCAAACGAATTTCAATCAATCAAGGTAAAAGACGGTTGAATACCGAAAGAACCCAGAAATTTGCCAACCGTAGAAATAAACTGCGAACTCTGATTGGGATAGAATCTCCGAAGAAACTGAACATAATGAACATCTTGAACATCCCACCAAGGGAAAGAGAAACTTAATCAAGTAACTCTGCTTTAGGAAATACGTAACTGGCCATGGTCTGAACACCACATGGGCCAAAGAACAATCTTTCGAATCGTCAGAATCTGAATACTCAACGCACGATAGGGCCACATCAAAATCTGTCGGAATCTGGATACTCAACGCACTGATCGGAGCCTGGGTGCTCAACGTAACTGGTGATTTCACTGGGGATTTACCGGAGCCTGGATACTCGACGGACAAAGCAATATATCACAAACCGAACATTCACCGGAATCTGGACATTCAACAGAGAGAGAGTACTATCGCAACACTTACTAAGATCTGTATACCCAACTGCCTTTATCGGAGTCCGAACACTCAACAGAAAAAGCAAAACGTTACAAATTTGAAATTTCACCGGAATCTGGATATTCAACGGAGGAACCGGGCCTTGAGCGCTCAACGTAACACATCGGAGTCTGAACACTCAACGCCAAAAACCGGAGTCTGATAACTCAACGCAACAAATCGGAGCCTGTATACTCGACGAAACTACAAACCGGAGCCTGGATACTCAATGAACGAAAACGCATCGGAGCCTGGATACTCAATGAAGCAATAAACCAGAGCCTAGATACTCGACGGACGAATATGCACCGGAGCCTGAACACTCGACGAAGCGATAAACCAGAGCCTGGATACTCGACGAAAATACAAATCAGAGCCTGGATACTCAACGAAGCAACAAATCGGAGCCTGGACACTCTACGAAGCAAACAAATCGGAGCCTGGATACTTGACGAAGCAAACAAATCGGAGCCTGGATGCTCGACAAAAACACATCAGAGTCTGAACACTCGACGAAGCAACAAATCGGAGTCTGGATACTCAACGAAACTACAAATCGGAGTCTGGATACTCAAAGAAGCAACAAATCGGAGCCTAGATACTCAACGAAAACACACCGGAGTCTGAACACTCGACGAAGCAATAAACCGGAGTCTGAAAACTCGACGAAACTACAAATCGGAGCCTGGATACTCAATGAAACAACAAATCGGAGCCTGGATACTCAACGAAAACACATCGGAGTCTGAACACTCAATGAAGTAGCAAACCGGAGTCTGAACACTCAACGAAACACACTGGAGCCTGGATGCTCAACGAAAACACACCGGAGTCTGAACACTCAACGAAACAGCAACCGGAGCCTGGATACTCGACGGACGAATATGCACCGGAGCCTGAATACTCGACGAAGCAACAAACCGGAGCCTGGATACTCGACGGACGAAAGCGCACCTTACAAAATCTTTACCGGAGTCCGGATACTCGACGAGAGAAAGAATCAATACAAACTGGAGATTTACCGGAGCCTGGATACCCGACGGAATAGCCACGAACACTAATAGGGGTCTGGACCCTTGCTTGATTTTACCGGAGTCTGAACACTCAACATACTGACCAGAGCCTGAATACTCAACATAAAAACTGATGTCTGAATACCACAGCTCCATGCTGGGGAGAAAAACTCTGAACAACTTTGGAAGATACGATCACAACTCTGCTGAGGGACATACCAACAAATCTGGAGTTACAAACTTTACTGGAGATGAACACATCTCTGCTGGGGATGAGCGACTTTTGCTGAGGAACGGGGTGAAGGTCATGCACGCTCCCTGGAACACATCTTACACTGTTGGGGGTCACGAACGACTTGCTGGAGCATATTCCACACATGCCTGGTGGAGAGAAATCTGATCTCGACTCGCTGGGGAACAAACCCATACTCGTACTCTGTGGGGATTAGAGGTACGCCTGACCAACTGCTGGGGAATGATCTTTGATTGTTGGAAAAATGAGCTTCATCTGAATCTCTCTGAGAAATCGCCCCAAGCGTAATGCCCCTGCCCCAGTCTGATCTTTGGGAAGGTCTACGCTGAGAAGAAAATAGCTTACCATGAGACGACCCTGAGATGGCTTTCCCCAGAATCTGGACCGTGAGAGGATCCTCGGTTGAATAGTTCGAATAAACTCTAGAGGTATGAAAAGGAACAATTCTTTTCCTCATAGGGTGGCATGCCCCAGCCTTGTAATGGTTTCGCCTCTGATTGACTGATTCGTGGAGCAGTACCCCCGATTGCGAGAGATTTACCAAATCTCGACCTGATTGCCCCAGATTAACTGATTCTTGGATGGATGACCTTACTGGGGGTTATTTTATAATAGCTGGCCACAACTCAACGGAGTATTCAGGCGTTCTACATTCTATCCTAATCAAACTTTCCACTGTGGAAACTTTCCTGCGGTCGAGCGCTTACTCGCAAGTAAAACAAGTTGTTCTACATAAAAGATATATTAAACGCAATGCATATGACGGTTTTTTCAAAACCCAATCCTGTTCACTGGAAAAATTTATGAAATATAATGAACGAATCAATTATCAAAGTGTCAAAATTAATACAACGTTGTAAGAGGAATCCTTTTTGGAGTCAGTTTCGATGCGATCTTTACCGAAGTATGCTCTCGAACTAAACCTGTTTCAATTAGGACTTTTGAAGGTTGTAACGTGGTCGGGTTCACGGTTAACAAGGAAGGATATAAGGCTCAAAATTCATTTTAACCCACCCATTCTCCTTGATGTTCTCCAATCCTATGTTCAGCTAATTCGACCTTAGCGTTCACCTTTCAAAGGTGGAATGATAGGAGTGATGGTTCAGGAAATCACATGCTTTCTGAAGTGATAGTCATTCCCTTTCCGTCTTCGTAGTGCCTGGAGTCACACGATTTTGTTCTTGTTTGAGGATTTTCTCTTGTAATCCATTTCGTTTTTTTGCTTTTTCGTTCCCTAATTTTTTCCTGGACTAACTCTTTTGAGTTTCTGATTTTGATGTCCAGCGGGATACCCTAATTTTTGCCTAAGTCGCTTATTCGTAAGATTCGACTTAGCGGGCTTCTTTCTTTTTTTTTTGAACAAATCATGTGACACCGGCTTGTCTGACTTGTTAAAAGAGATTGTGACTGTTTCACTCCTTATCGGCAAGGTTTAACCATTGTGGTTTTTTAGGCACGACCTATACATGTGTGATTTATCCCTGAACGGACACTCCTTTCGTAATTCGAACGCTTGGTCAAATTAACTGACACCTACCCTGCCCCAGGTTAAGATTGAGGGTTTTTCATTTTTAGAAAGAAACTCCTACTACAAGGCTCAAAAGGGGGTTGACAAGGGATTATCTTCCTTATATCTCCGGTGTTTATGGATTTGGAACAATGCCTGTATATCGTCAACAGGTTTTTGTATCCAAGAGCATACAATCGGAAGCTTACACATCTTTCGATTTTGTCATCCTCCCCGGATTCCACTTAAACAAGCGTTTGAAATAAAAGATAGCAATAAAGCGAACAGGAATGGATCAATTCAAAACATGCATATTTATTTCATTATCAATATCAATTAAGAAACGACAAGTTTTTACAAGCGAAAATTGAACGTAGACAGGAAAGAAACTACAAATGCAAAGCAATGACATGCAAAATGCAGATTGCCAGCTTCTGAGAATTGGGCTTCTTGTATCTTGACTTGTGGGCGTCTCAACCACTTTTGGCTTGTCCGTGGTTTGGCAGAGGATTTTGTACCACGTTGGGCACTTCATGCGAGAAGTTTATGGCTTTACTGTCAATCAAATCTTGTAGCTTGTGCTTAAAAGCCTTACAATCGTCAATGCTGTACCCGGGTGCCCCCGAGTGGAATTCGCAATGGGCATTTGCATCATAGCCAGGTGGTGGTCAGCCTGTCAGAGGGGCCAAGATTCTCTTCTGGATTAACTGCAGTTGTAGTAACGTCTGAAGCATCTGGGAGTACGAAATTGGCGGCGTATCGAATACTCTATTCGCTCCCCTCGAATTTTGGTACTTCCTGTAGCCCTGTTGATTCTGCTGCTGTTGTGATTGTTGCGGTATCCGAATGATAACACTTGCAGCCTGATGATTATGACACTGATCTTGATATCTACCTCTGTCTCTACCCCGAGAGCTTGATACAGAATTAGCGTCGCCTTCACGCTTCTTATTTCCGAATACTTTCTTTCCTCCACATGACGAAGGTACTTCTACGGCCTGAATTTTCCCAATCTTGATGTCGTTTTCTATATGCTCACCAGTGATGACAAGGTCAGAGAAACTCCCGGACATACAGTTGACGAGCTTTTCATAGTACATCCTTGATAACGTCGATACAAACAAGTCAATCAACTCTCTCTCTACCATTGGGGGTTGCACTCTGGCTGCAAGTTCACGCCACCTCTGGGCGTACTCTTTGAAAGATTCCCCGCTATTCTGGACGACATTCTGAAGCTGGACCCTGTTGGGAGCAAGGTCACTATTGTACTGGTAATGCTTCACGAATGCTTCAGCCAAACCCTTCCAACTGCGAACCTGAGAGGGTTCCAAACCCATATACCATTCGAGCGACGGCCCTGACAGGCTATCCTGGAAAAAGTGCATGAGCATCTCCTCATCATTTGAATAGGCTGACATTTTTCTGTAGTATGAACGTATGTGCACCTTTGGGCAAGTGACACCTTTGTATTTATCGAAGGTAGGAACTTTGAACTTGTACGACACTCGTAAATCAGGGATCAGCCCTAAATTGGCCATGTCGAGCCCCATGGAGTCCTGATTTGTTATATTCCTCATCTGTTCCTCCAGCATTCTGAATCTACGACCAGCTTCAGCAGGCAACTCAGTGCCCACATCCCTCATAGAGAACACGTCATCCTGACGATCTTCATTCCATTCTTGGTCCCCATTGCCATACCCAGCATAGGCACCCTCCGGACCATAGACGTTTCGATTGACGGTGTAACCATACCCAGCGTTACCAAGACCGTGGTTAGCAGTACCAGGTCCAAACCCAGCATTATGAGTACCATTACCACAACCCAAGTTAACAGTATTACCAAGATCTGCGTTACCAGCATTACCCAGACCAGCGTGGCGGACGCCAACATCGCTACCATTCTTGGCCCCTGCAGCAGTTGGGGTGCATCCGGTAGGAACATCAGTGGCGTTAGGAATCTCTGTATCGTTGCGGGGAGTATTAGCAGCAATACCTCAGTGAAGAACTCCATTAAGATCAACCCTATCTACCAGGGGCTGGACCATTGTTCTTAGTTGCTCCTGTCCTTGAGCCATACTTTGCATGACTTCCATGAGCTGAGTCATGCGCTCCCTCATCTCTTGCATCTCTGTCTGAACGTGATCCATGGCTTTCTTGAGATTGTTTCTAGTAGGATACCGGTGAAGTCTCTGGTCAGCAATCCTGAAACAACTCTGAAAAGACAACAGAACATAAGAACGAGGCTTAAGAAGGTACCTGCAAACACGAAGAAAAATATGCAAAATGCTAACAATGTATATATGCATATGGAATATTTCCCTTGATTCTAGTTCGGGGTGAAACACGTGACAATGGAAACCCCTCAGACAGCAATAGTAAAAAACTCCTCATATACAGATGGAAGACCACATAGGTAGTTACAAGCACAAGTATCTGAGCACGAATAACGGCAAGCGAGATAGCTAGAATCAAAGGGAATATGCACCTGCAATGTTAATGCAATGTCATGTAATCAATGCAGATGAGAAATGCAAAAATGAAAGGATGCTATAGGGGATCAAGGTAGCTGTGATGTGTTGTAGCAATAATAATCAGAAGCTGATTGTGCTGTAGCTTGATAATAACCAGAGCTTCGCCTTTGCATAACATATATCACTGCATGACATAGATCACTGATACTGAACACCTCTGATATCAAACCCAAAAGTTCACACTGTAAAGAAAACTGGGTGATCTGGAGCTATGGTTTCCTGCATAGCCCAATCCCTCTCACATGTATGGACTTAATTCGCCGACGAGGTATGGCATCCTATGCGGTCATCAGCGTCACAGACTTTCAAGAGCGATGATACGATGCCCAAAAGGTGTGGCATCATCATCTCTTGAAGCGGCCTCACTTAGCTGAATCCCAAATGATCGGTCCCCAAAGTCGACATTCCTCCAAACAAACAACCCCTCAAGCCCAAAGGGCTGGAAAAGAAGTCAACCGGGAGAATCTCGTCTGAGCATGGATTTTGTGAGACACTAGTACATGCAAAGCATGCACGCGCCTACTACTTTCCACAACTAATGCTAGGCACACTCAAGCCTGGGTCTGGCTTCTCACTCATCAGAATCAATCCCCTCCCACAATAACATAATAAGGATATAATATAATGCTGAAAATAAACTGCAGGAAAATAAAATGCGGGAAAGTAAAGCTAAGGTACAACAGGTATGTACAAAATCCAAAAGATAAACAAACAAGCGCTAGGACTGACTCGCCTAGGGGATGGGAAACGGTCCCAGCGTAGGGGATGGGAAAATTCCCCAGCTGCCATTAGTCCCCAGCAGAGTCGCCAGCTGTCGCTACTGCGAAAATCGGCGCCGGCAGAACAGGAGAGTCGCCACCGTGCATTATTTATCCCAAAGGAGGGAAAGGAAACGCTCAGAGTAAACCTAACGCAAAGAGGGAAAAGGAATGGTCATCGCAACCAAGTCCTGGATTCGGGAGTCGGTTACGCAAGGGGAAGGTATTAGCACCACTCACGTCCATCGTACTCGATGGGATCCACGCTTAATTGTTTATCTAAAAGGGTTTGATTAATACTATCTAGCTAAAGGCTTAGGGACAAAAGAAATGAAAAGTGACTCGACAAAGTATGGAACTTTATGCCTACGTATTCCCGTCTGGAACGAGAAATCAGAGTCAACGTAGTTCGCCTAACTACGGGTAAAAAGGGGGAAGGTTGCTCGCCGAGATATCGCATCTCGTGCCTACGTACTTTAATCTTGTATGAAAGATCAGAGCAAACGTAGTTCGGGCTTACTACGGGGAGACTAGTTTAATCCTAACGTTATCATGCCAAGTTCGTCCTAAGGTTGAAGTTTGCAAAGGGGAAGACTACCCTAATGTTGTCATACATGTTTGCAAAGCCTAATGTCTATCACATTCTACCTTGAACAAGGAAGAATGGAGATCCTAAGGGAAAGGCAAAGGAAGCAACAGAAAACAGATGAAATAAACAGCATACAGGAAATGCAGATTCATAAAGGTAAACATGGAATGCAAGTGAGGGAGGCGATTCATCTCAACCTCAAGCCCATAATGAATGGAAAATGGCCTATTTTAAACATACAATCTTGGCCACAATTGATTATAAAGAGATGCGAGGCAATAAAACCTACGAATGACATACGCATACCACAATTTGAAATCATAACGCGCTATCATGGAAATACGGAACCTAATGGGAAATTATGTATGATAAAACCAGCCAATCAATGATCTACATATGCTATATAATGTCTATAACAAGCAACAAGAACCCTAGCGTTCACCACACAAACAATTCGAGGTCGTTGGAGCCAAAAGAAAAGCAAAGTCTGTTCGAAAGTCCAAATGACAAGTCCGAATACAAAAATATAAGAAAAATAGCAAAAGGTGCTAAAAAATTCAAATAAAAATCTCCAATGTCCTACATCAAGCCACAAACCAGGGGTGAGAGATACCACAAAAATATCCAAATATAAATGGTCAAATAAGATAAAAACATTGCAAGATATCTCATGTATACCAAAGGAAAAGTTAAAATGGAGCATGTTAAAGAAAGCATCCAAAACCAATTAAAATGCTACAATAAATTCCAACAAAAATATATCACAATACCTCAACATGTGTATGAGATCCCTGCAAAAGGATAGGCCAAAATATGTAATTTTGATGGGTCAAAGAAAATTCACAACATGATAGCACCAGCATTGCTATTTTTTTGACAACTAAAATGTAAAAAAATATAATAAAATGAATAAAAATGTAAAAAATATGTTTCTAATTCTATAAAATTCTAGACATCTTGAAGATTACGTAAAATAAAATGGGGATCAAAAATACTATATTTCCTATTTTTTATGATTATTTGAAGTCAGCATGAAATATAAAAGAAAATGAAAGAAAATACAAAGGAAATAATATAATGAATAAAATGAATGGATATGTCAAAACTGCAGCCACAGGGAATTGAACTGGGGTCATGGGACTCCCGGGGCTGAGGTGGCGCGCCATGTCAATTAATGAAGTGCTTGCGTGGCAGCTCGCGTGGCGCAAGGAGGGTTGTTGGATACGGTGACTGGGTCATTGCCTTGGACTGATCGGACGACATTGGTTCGTCTTCCTCGTTTTGAAAAAAGCTGGGATGAAAATGGTGCAGAACCGTGCGCGGCCGGCCGGAGCTTCGCCGGTGGTCCTTCCCCAACCCCTATCTTCTTCAATTCTCAACCAAACGCGACGTTCTTTAGATGAATCTTGTGGGATTTTTCGAGAGGAATCCAAATATGCCCTTGTTTTCCACTGAAATGGCCTCTAACTCAAAAACCATGTATGAATCTCAAACTTCCAAGAACACAAAAATGTCATAAAAATGAATCTTTCTTTACAAGAAACGATGTACTACTCAAGGGTGATGCAATGGTATGAAAATGGCATGGAAATGACTCATAATTAGGGAGAAAACTTGAATTTCCATTACCTCCGAAAAATGAATTATGGAGCTTCAATGGAGCACGAATTTCCTTGGAAAATTATGTAGAAACCTTCAATAATTCTTGATAGAGGTATTAGGATCAAAGAAATGGCTTGAAACGAAGTGGAAAACGGAATTCGATTTTGACATGAACACCAATTTTTCCAATTACTATAAGCTTGTTCTTGCTCCAATTCTCTCCAAAAAAATGAGGAATCAAGTATATGAATATTATGGAATTGATTGGCAATGAGAAAAGATCAAAAAATGGAGAGAAAAAAAAGGATTGAAAAAATGGAAATTCAAATATGTGAAAGTGTGGAAAAATGGAAAAAATGATGGAAGAAGAATGTCAATTGCCTTGATTTTTAGTTTTTATATTCCTTGCATCATAAGGAAGGTTTAAGGCCCACAATAGTTCCTTGTTTCTAAGCCCAAGCCCAAGATCCATTATGTTACTTGAATTGTAAGAAATCTCGAAATAGGTCATGAAGAAAGCTTCAAATGAAAAATGTAAAAGTGCCAATGTTCTTAAAACACGATTTCCATTCAAAATAAGCACAAATATGGACTTATTTGATTAATTTTGAAGAAATACCAAACTATGCCTTTTCACATGTTTTCACCAAAGTCACTTTCATCAATCTTCAACCATGAGCTAGCCCATTAAAACCTTGAGGTTTAGTTGACCAAACGACGCCATTCGGAGCAACTTTCATGTTGGAAAAAAGTCTATTTGAGTTATGCAAAGTATTGAACTTGACCTGTAATTTTATGACCTGTAATCATAGTTTCCCAACTCATTGATAATCTTCAGTTGGCCTCTAAGTCAGGGGTTGAACCCCACACAAGCATCTGAACTTCTCAAGGGCGTGAACCACTTCCTGGTGACTTTAGTGATTCCTCAAGCTCGAATAAAACCTCTAGATAGGCCTCTCTCGATGTATATCACACTTGATCCCCTGCATAAATGCTAATGCAATGCTATGATAATGCTATGATGATGTTATGCTAATGCAAAAACAAGAAGGAAAAGGTTGGGCAAATTTTGGGGTGCAACAATACCATGATCAATGGAATGCTACCTTAACAGCCAACAAGAACAGGGAAGACGAGCTTCACAATCAGATTGATAATTTGAAGGTGCAACTCAGGGTCAAAGAGAGAAAAGTTGCGGTAGAGTCATCCCGCAAACAACCAAGTGAGCAAAAACTGCAAGAAAAGTTATCAGCTTTTGAAGAGCTTAAGATTCGGGCAGAGTCGAAGAATCCTAGGCTTGAAGATGTCTTTAGAGATGATGCTTAGGAATAATATAGCCAATGTCTGAGGGATGTCATATGCAGAAGAGACGTCCTTATCCAGAAATTGATTACAAAACCGGAGCATCCAGACACGAAGAAGCTGCTCAAGGAAGCCCATACATGGTGCAGGGAGCATCGTGGTTGGGGAGGATTATCTTCAGTTGATGATGTGTCTCAGTAGTTTTTACTTTCTTGTATCTGATCATCACCAAACTTGTTAGATGAGATCACAGGCTTTTGTATTCAGTTATCGTTCTTATCTGTGGATTATACGTGCTGACTTATTATCCTTATTTTATTTATGAGCAAAGCTTTTGATTTTCTGTCTATCTCTATCATTCATTTATTTGTGAAACTGGAATCAAGGGGGAGATCTCCCTGAGGTATATAAACATATTTGGAGTTTTCATTAGCTTACTCATTTGCATGGCAAATGTTCTTAGTGGCTTTATTCTTATCTCTGTTTGGCTTTCTCTCCATAGCAGGATTGCAGAATTTAGTTTTCACAAGTATTCAACTCAGGGGAATCAACAAAGAGTCATGGATAAAGTACAAGTTGAGCTTCAGAAATTCAGGACCCGTATGACACAATTCATGGAACTAATGAAAATGTAGCTCAAGGACAAGATCAACTAAGAACTCTGGTTCAACCTTGAATTGCACGTGTTGATGAAGACGGTGTTTTACATGGAGGAGATGGTGTTATTCCTCCACTTGTTGGTGGCACTGTTCCACAAGGCAATAACATTTCTACTGTTGTTAACCCTCCAGGCGGAGGTGTTCATGGTGGAGCTCAGATAGGAGGTGTTGGTGGAAGTGTATGTGCATTGTATGGGGTTGTTGGCCCTCAATAGAAGGAAGATCCTCAAGATGATGTCTTCTCTATGCGTGATATAGACATCAGTCTTCTGTCGGAAGCTGACAAAAGGTTCAAGATGATTGAAGAGAAGATGAAGGCTTATAAGAATCAAAACTAATTAGGCTTTGATATGTCAGATCTAGGTTTGTTTCTAGGGGTAAGAATCCCTCCAAAGTTTAAAGTGCCGGAATTTGGAAAATTTGTCCTATAACTCATATCTGTGCATACTACAGGAAGATGTCTGCATATTCTAGTGATGAGAAACTTCTAATGCACTTCTTTCAGGATAATTTGGCAAGACCATCACTGGAGTGGTACATGAGGCTGGAGAGAACCCATGTCAGAAGTTGGATAGAACTGGAAGAGGTCTTTGTTTGTCATTATCAATATAATAGTGATTTGGCACCTAACAGGGCGCAGTTACAGAATTTCTTAGTGGAATAATGAAGGTTTTAAAGAATACGCCAAGAGATGGCGTGAGTTAGCTGCGAGGGTTCCACCTCCAATGATGGAGAGTGAACTAATTGAAATGTTTATGCCTACGTTACCTGGAACGTACTATGAGAAGCTGGTTGGTTGCATGTCAGGAAGTTTTTCAGACTTAGTCATGGCCGGTGAAAGAATTGAGAACGACATCAAGACTGGAAAAATTCAAAGCAGAAGTGGGTCCTCCTCTAGAGGAGTAAAGAAACCATACACAGGAAACCCGAAGAAGCGATAAGGGGATTCTAATTCTATCTCCTCTTATAGAGTTAAAGGCAGAGCACAACCACAATATAATTAGCAAGTTGCTACTGCAGCCATCTCGGCTGCACCCCAGCAACAAGCTAATACTCCCCATCATTACCAAGATAGAACGAGAATGGAAAATAGAAAATTTGAAACCCCACCCATGCCATACTCCCATCTATTGCAGCATTTACTTCAGCTACAGTTGATTTAGAAGACGACTCTGGTGCCTCTTACCGAAGCTCTTCCTCATGGATAGGATGCGAATGCTAGATGTGAATTCCGTTCTGGTGCTCCTGGTGACAACATTGATAATTGCAAGGCTTTCAAGCATAAAGTCCATGATTTCTTGATTCAAAGGCCAGCAATATTTCCAACGAGGGTCCCAATATGAACCAGAATCCAATGACAAACCATGACATAGCTAGAACAAATGCTATTATTGATGGGGAGAGATTAAATCTAATAACTGATGTTGATGAATTTAAGACTACTATGAGTTTTGTTAAGGACCGATTATTGAAAGGGGGTGTGTTCCCAAGTTGTTCAGTTGATTGTCAAGAATGTGAATTACAATCCGAAGGTTATAGTCTTTTGAAGAAAGACATTCAGAAAATGATCCATGATGGTTGCCTACAGTTTGACAGAGTTTTTATGGAATATGTTGATGATAGGGCTAGTAAAGATGGAAGCGATATCGCCACGATCTTGATTCCTTGCAGGACCATTAATGTTTCAGCGTCGGCAAGGCCAACACCTGTAATCATTACTACACCAGGACCAGTGCCGTATGAAAGTACCAAGGCCATCCCGTGGAACTATAGGGATGAGGTGTTTTGTAATAGACAAAACCAAGAGTTGACCGGTTCTTCGTATGTGGGTTCTACTATTGACAATATAGTTGGTGTAGGAGGGATTACTCGTAGTGGAAGGGTCTTTTCTCCGCCTCAAGTTAATGTTGACAAGACTGATAAAGGAAAAGGGAAGGCAGTGATTGAAGATGATGTGCAGCAACAAGCTGGTGGTGGCAGTTCTTTTTCTAATGATGTTGAGGAGTTCATGAGGTTAATTCGTAAGAGTGACTATAAGATTTTGGATCACTTGAATCAAACTCTATCCAAAATATCCATATTATCTCTATTGTTATGTTCTGAGGCGTACCGTAATACCTTGTTGAGGATTTTGAATTTTGCTTATGTACCGCGAGAGATTTTAGTCAATCAGTTGGAAGGGGTAGTGACACACGTTAATGTGGCAATGGTTTAGGCTTCACTGATTTAGATTTGACTCCTGCTAGGAGAAATCACAACCATGCCTTACACATTTCCATAGAGAGTAGAGGATCATTATTGTCACATGTCCTGGTTGACATAGGATCATCACTCAACATGTTGCCAAAGAAGGCATTAATGAAATTGGACACCCAAGGGTTGATATGTACACATGGTGATCTGGCGGTGAGAGCATTTGATGGTTCAATAAGGTCTGTGTTTGGAGAGATTATGATGCCAATTCAGGTGGGACCTGAAACTTTTGATGCAATATTCTATATAATGGATATTCAACCGGCATATAGCTGCCTGCTAGGCCGACCTTGGATATATGTTGCAGGGGCAGTAACGTCAAATTTGCATCAAAAGTTGAAATACATAATGGAAGGGGAGGTTGTTACTGTGTGTGGGGAGGAGGATATAATGGTTAGTTAGTTATCAATGATCAAGTACATAGAAGTGGGTGGTGGAATCCAAGAAACTCTCTATCAAGCCTTTGAAGCCGTACAAATTTAGGAGAATCCTCCTATCAAGGTTAAAGGTCTAGAAGTTTTAGTGTCTTCATTGTCTTCGTTCAAGGAAGCACGTTGGTAACTCCCAGAGGTGGGGAAAGGTTTTAGATGTTCCTGTAAAGCAAGACAAATTTGGTCTAGGGTACAAGGCCCCCAGCTCATCATAAGACCCTCTGAAGTATAGAGGACCTGTCAGATTCACCAGTGATAGAGTTATTTTTGACAGAATTCATGCTATTGAGGATGACGAAGGGGACAATGATTGCGACATGGATGTTTGGATTCGTCCTCATGTTCCCGGCCAGAGATTATGCAATTGGACTGTTGAGGATGTAACACCCCACTTTACCCCGTACGCGGAATATAATAAATATATAGGAATAATTCATGAAATTCATCAGAGTTCTCCAACACAGTGGGATATCACACTAAGTCACTTCATTTTATTAAAATAATCAATATTATTTAGTTTTCAAGTAAGCAGCGGAATACAAATCAATTCTCCAATATAATTCTCCTCAACATGAGGTCATACAACATAAGTCCAACAAATAAAGATACGTAACAATAAACAAATAATGTAGTCAAATAACAACGTAATCCCGTCATCCCATGTTACGTATCAGAGCGACTCCTAAGACTCGATCACATAGCAACACACTCCAAGCACTACTCAGGTACCTGGTCACCTGTACTTCCAAGAGAGCATAGACACAACAACAAAAAGGGGTGAGAACTACATTCAATAAATAAACGGTGAAATACACATGCTAAGGAGTAGTTACACACCATACATACAATCATACATAATTAACGCACATACACGTGCCACCTCAATCATTCGGCACTAATAGCCCACATTCAATTACAATAATGCAACGCGACTCACTGACTCGACACAATGCATGTGGTACCAACACAATCACATACGGTTCACACTAGAACCTGATTCCTGTCGGAATCTGGATAAGTCGTATATACGTTCCTCTGAACTACAACTTATCTCCACAACAACTTCCACAATGAAGTCGGATGAAACTAGGCACCCATCATGGATTCCCACCTAGCCATCTCCACAAGACACATGATATGAAATGCATGTCAACACAATTATGCAATTTAATATATCATGCATAATTCACGATCAATCTTGATCCACATGAGCCATCCGCTAACCGTAATCCTCTTGGGAATTACCACAATCGCACAAGATTCTCCACATTCAACCATCTTGGCCCACATCTATCAAAACACCAAGACATCATTGAACCAGAACATGATTCATTACTAAAACATATACACAATTGACTTCTCAAACATAATTAGATATAAAAATATTGGTAAAAAATTCCATTATCTATCCTATGTTATAGCTCTGTTCATTAGCTTTCCAACGCTTCGAACGGGGATCAAAACGGACTTACGGATCCAAAGTTACGTCCAAAACAATTTCGACCGAAAACATGAACAGTCGTGACGGACAGAAAGACGCTGTTACGCTCCGGAACTGGTTTTCACTCAATTATTCTTGCGAATCACTTACTCAAAGTACTCAAAACATCACTAAAACATTCCTAAGGTTATACGACAATAACTGCACAACTTCTATGGTTTATTAGGCTCATCTGGCAACATTTGCAACACATAAAACACTATTTCCTGCAATTACTCTGAGTACTTCAGAATTACTCACATTTGAATATTCTTATTCCTATAAGGACAACATATCACAATTTTTCCTTCAATTAAATCCTACGGCATTTAAGTTACTTACTATCTAATATTTAACCTCTTCAGAGTCAGACATATAACAATGTCAAGGTTCTGGCCACGAAGGTTCAATTTCCCATAAGTTTTTCCCACAAGGACATATTAATATTCAACGATACATATCATTTGGCCATTTGTTCATAACCTCAGATTCTTACGGTTACCTCCCTATTTCCTACAATTAACCCAAATCTCTAAACCTTAGGGAAACCTTAGAGCATCGTACTAATAACGATATAACACATTCATTTCTACATATTTGCCCAAATACCTAAAAGTTCAGATTTCCAGATCTACTACTCACTAGTATTCTATGACAGTATCAATGATTTCTCACACGAATTCCGTATTAATTCTGGTTTCGGATACACAAAACATCATACAAACAGTATTCAACAATAACAGAAAATTTGAGAACAAATCAAGTTACGAAAATTGGATTCAAGGATCCTCAAAAACACATAATTCCTATGAGAGAAAGGACCTCTCACTACCCTCTCATGTTAATTCACCCATATTGAAATCCATTCTCCCCCCTTACCTTAGAATTGAGCTTTTCCTTGATCAACAATGGAGAATTTGGTTCCTCTGCCCTAGCTCTCCTTGTTCGTCAGTTTCTCTTTTTCTCCCAAAACCTTTCTCCGGCAGTTTATCGTGTTCTAACTCTCTTTCCCCAAAAAAACTTCTCTATTTCCTTTAATCCCTTATTTCTTATTTTATTATTTAAATCCTATAATAATAATAATAATAATAATAATAATAATAATAATAATAATAATAATAATAATAATAATAATAATAATATTATTATTATTATTCTCCCACTAATAATAATATTCATACTAATAATAATAATATGAATAATAATAATATTCCACCAAATAATATTATTAATACGAATAATAATAATAATAATAATAATGATGATAATCTCATTAACATTATTATTAATAATAGTTGGAATAATATTAATCACTATAATGCTCTCGATATCATAATTAACTTACTCCTTTATCTAGGTCCACAGTACCCCAACTAAGGTCACCTCTCTCCCTTACTCCTAACCTCATACCCTTAATTAAGGACACCACACAATTACACCTCACAGAAAATACCAAAGCGACTAAATAATTTAAATGGGGTGTTATAGAGGATGTCATTCAGATCACCCATGAAGAGTAATTCGCATTGATTTTTATCATGCTAAGTCTTACTTTCTGCCTAAGACGTAGTGACCCATTTGTAGGGCCTATTTGTTTATTCGCACTATCATCATAAATAAAGGACGTTTTTCGCATTCAAATATTTTGGCCCTTGTTTTTCCTTTTTCTTTTACATTTACTAACAGAAAAATGGAAATGTGTTCATGTTGTTTGTTGCATTTCATAATAAACATAACACATCAATCATGCAGTTCTTTTATCTCAGATACCATTAATTCTGATTCAGCTATGGCTCAGTGTGACTTTGATAATCCCATTTATCAAGCTGAAGAAGAGACTGATAAAGATTGTGAACTGCCTGAGCAACTAGCCAGACTTCTAAAGCAAGAGGAAAGGATCATTTTGCCTCATCAGGAGGATATTGAAATCATTAATTTGGGTACCGAGTGTCGCTACTGCGAAAAAGGAGGCCGGCAATGACAGAAGAGTCGCCACCATTCGTTATTTATCCCAAAAGAGGGAAAGAAAACGATAAGAGAAAACCTAACGGAAAAGGGAAAAGATAGGTCATCGCAACCATATCTCGGGTTCGGGAGTTGGTTACGCAAGGGAAAGGTATTAGCACCCCTCACGTCCATTGTATTCGATGGGATCCACACTTTTTTATCTATCTAAAAGGGTGTTTACTATCTAAGCTACGACTTAAGGACAAAAGAAAAGAAAAGAGACTCACTAGAGCATTGCCGCTCTATGCCTACCTACTCCCTCGTGCAATGGGAAAGTCATAGTCAACGTAGTTCGGCTAACTACAGGTGAAAGTGGGGGAAAGTTGCTCGCCAAGACATAATCTCTTGTGCCTACATATACTCGTCTGGTACGAGAAATCATAGCAAACGTAGTTCGGGCTAACAAGAACACCGGTTGGTTCAAAATGTTTTAGGCCCGAGTAGGGTTAAAACTTAGTTCTAGTAGTTAGGTGTATGCAGCACGTCCATTGGAGACTTGGGCGTTATCTGTTTGCGGGAGAACCAAGAGTTAACAAAACTCTCTTTATGAAAAAAAAATTCAAATTAAGATCCTGAAGGATAAAAAGATTTGATGTTTTTTTTTGTATGTTTTAGAGAAGAAGTGCATTTATTATTGTTTGTAAATCATGTTGCACTAAAGACTATGACCTAGGAGCGAATGCGTCACATATCATCCAAAGGACATACGCTAAACACTCTAGATAATTGAGAGGAGGCCCCTCAATCACCATTTCCCAAGTACTTAAGGCTCGTAGCGTACAACAATCCTTAACCTTTATTAGATGTTTTGAGAAAGTTTGAAGATGAGAAGAGAGAGACACTCTAAAGGGAGACTAGGACTCAACCTAATGTTCTCATGCAAAGTGTACCTATGATTAGGATAAAAGGGAATGCTACCTAATGTTATCATGCATGGATTCAAACCTAAGGTCTATCATAATCTCTCTTGAACAATTGAGCTTAGAGGTCCTAAGGGAACATGGCAAAGAAAGACAAAAGAAGAAGAAGAAGAAAGCATAA
The DNA here is from genome assembly GCA_963859935.3 of Lathyrus sativus. NCBI lineage: Eukaryota > Viridiplantae > Streptophyta > Magnoliopsida > Fabales > Fabaceae > Lathyrus > Lathyrus sativus. The sequence goes on along the minus strand of OZ012735.1, from coordinate 344,451,871 downwards.
GAAAAATGCAATATGCAAACATGTAATGCACAATTAGAATGAAAATGAGGGAGGAACAAAGTGTGGGGCAGTAGCCTCCACAAGCACATCTCAACCTCAAGCATGCATATGAGAGATGCAAGAAGATGCAAGCAAAGAAAAGAATGCACACACACAAACAAGAACACAAACAAGAGTGAGATGAAATGGGAGAAAAGAACTTCCTACAACCATTTCTCATCAATCACAAGCCCAAAGGCAAACCAAAAGAAAGGGAATAATCCATGATTAAATGGGAATGAGAGGCAATGTGAGGACATCAAGGAACTAAAATGGACTCAATCATAAGCAACACCATAATCATGCAACAAAACACAAGAATCAACATTCATGACATGTTCAAAGTACCTCCAAAGGAGGGACTAAAACATATCAAATGAGACTCAAGGGTCAAGGAGAAGGTACATAAACCAAATAAGGAAAAGCACAAGAGAAAATGCAAGAATAGGCATGGAATAAGACGTAGGTCTTAAGCACATTCAACACTTGAACTTCAAGTGGAAAGCCTAAAAAGATATGCAAATATCAACAAGCAATGAATAAGTTTATGAACTAAAAATGAACACCTAGCAAACTGAACATGTTAATAATATGAATCAAGAAGATTTGAGAGCTCAAGGGATCCATAGAAGTCATTTCCCATTCAAACTAGGTCAAGTACTTGTATGAACCACCCTTAGAAGTAACTTGACTTGCAAGTTACCTCAAAATTAGGAAAAAGGCTCAAAAATAACCAAATAAAATCTCAAATGTACATCAAAGAGTTGGCAACCAGAGGCTAAAATATCACAACCAAAGTCAATTCAAAGCATCCTTAAAGTATTTGATTCACAAGAATGCTCCACTTTGAAGGAGGGTTGTCGAGGGTCAACAAAAATTAAGTCAAAGTCAAACCAAAAATGGTCAAACCAGGGGCAAACTCATCCTCAAAGATCCTTCAACTCATTATTGAAATGAGTAATGAACCTTATTCATTGGAGAAAAATATTGCTCAAGAAACAAGCAAGAAACAATTAAGAACAAGAAAAAATTCAATTAAAATCACCTCGAAATAATAAATTCCTTTTTAATTGAAAAATAAAACAAAAAGGAAAATAAAAAATTCTAAAAATTAATTAACACAATAAAGTGTCTCAAAAATATTTTTGTGGAATTTTATCATCATTGGAGGTATTTTAAAATGAATTAAATCAAAACAGAATTTAAATAAATAAAATAAAATAAAATAATGAAGACACGGTGCAAATAGCAAGATCCACGGTTCAAACCAATGGGCTTCAGTGAGAGGGGCTGCAGATAGCGCTTTGGGCCCAGAATCAAAATAAAAAGCCAACCACATCAAAACACAACGCATAACTAATACGCGTGGAAAGTCAAACAAACACATCAGCCAGTCAAGACAATCCAAGCCATTGATCCAGTCTGATCAAACATTCAACAGGTACACATGGCAAACCACATCAGTTCGCCAGTCACTTGAACCAGACGCCAGAGCTGTTCTCCGGTCGTCTTCTCCGGCAACGCAGCCGGAGTTGCAGGTTCAAAACAGCATCGAACAACATGAAATCTTATACCAATCGAAAGAGGAACTCATGTAGATCATAGATCCAAGCTCAAAATTCATTAATCATGCACATACAAAGCAAATCGAACGATTGAAATTTCATGCTCAAAACTGAAATTGATATAAACACACCAATAAACTATCCAGAATTTGGCTACAAGTGTAGGTCTTCAGATTACAACAAAAATGGCATGAAATTGATGCGTATTATGAGAGAAATTTGGAAAAGAAGAATACCTAACGGAGTCTCTCCGTTGGAGCTTTAATTATGCTCAAGCTTGATCCAAATTGTGCAGAAACACTCAATGAAGTTCAAGGAAGATGATTATCACTTTGATTTGGATTGAATTTGCTTCAATTCTAATTCATGATTTTCAAAATGCTCTTGAATTTTCCAGCTGCAATTGTGCTCTCTCTTCACGAAAATGCCTGAATGAATGCTCAAAATTCATCAGAATCTTTTATATGAATGATCTAGAATCAAATGTAGGCCCAACATTGCCTTATTGGAGTGTAATTTCAAAATGCCCAAAGTTGAAATGCAAGCTTCATGCACACGTGAATTTCCCTCTAATTCCCCTTAAATTTGATTTGAATCAGTTGTTGGCAAGGTGAATTGATCATGCGGATGGAAATTGAGCCTTAATTTGATCCAATGGTGGATATTTGATTTGAAACTTCTTCTTGAAGTAATCTTGAATTGCACGTGTATTTCACATTATGAACCAAAATTGATTTATGCATCTTGCTTGTTATGACAATGTGAATCAAAATGAGCACAAATATAGCATGTAAATGAATTAAAACCACTTCAATTTAATTCATGACTTCAAGTTCATTTTTCCATTGAATTTCTTCACCAATCTCCCTAACCTTGCGAAATTCATGACAAACTTGTATTCTAGGATGAAATTGATATCATTTGAATCAACTTTCATGTTGGAGAAAGTTTCATTTTAAGTGCTTAAGATCATGAAAAGGACCTATAATGAAAATGACCTATAATCTCACTTTCCTAAAACACCCCTACCTTCCAAGCTTCATAACTTCAGTTCCGCAAATGAGATGAAGGACTTATAGGACTTTTAGAAAGATAAGATCATAAGGAACAATTTTCATGTTCATAAAAACTTGAGGAGAAACATGATTCTAGGTCAAACGTGCCTTGGAAGTTGGTTAAGCTTTATTGACTGAAAATATGATTCATTTGAGACCTCTAACTTGCTAGCATCATAACTTAAGTTCCACAAACCCAATGGATGAGTTCTAGTACTCCAAAGAAAGCTAATAACATGCCCTACAAGTCTCATGTTTATGTCAAAGTGAGATTACACTTTTATCCTGAAGTACGTGGTCTTGAAGTTAGGCAGTAAACAGGGGATTTTACATTGACAAACCTCTGAAACCCTAATTTAGTAACTTCTCACACTTTGAATTCTTCTTGAATTGATCTTGAAATAACATCTTAGATTCCTCAAAACAACTTTCCATGATTCTAAAGACTTAGAACTAAGTCTTAATCTCCTTCAAATCCACAATGGATCTTGCACTAGGCAAATGAAACCCTAGGTGTGCAATCCTTTGACTGCAACCTCTTACACATGATATAACAACTTGCATAAGCTCCACAATGGCTCTCAAAGCACTCAATGACCTTCACAACATCTCCTATCCATATCCATGAACTTGTGATCCTCAAATGATCCTCAATTGGCCTCCAAGATAAGAGATAAGCAATATACATCCATTCACTTTCTCAAAGAGCTCTAACCAGCTTCTGATGACTTGATGAGCACTCATGCTTGCTTGGAACCCTTGACAAACCTTCTCTTGCTATGCACACCCTTTGATCCTCTACAAATGAACAATGATATACAAATGCCAATGCTAGAATAATGTAAGGAAAACAAAAGCCAAGTACATAAAGGGTTGGGCAAATTTTGGGGTACAACACCGAGGACGATAAGAAAGAGGTCAGAATTGGGGATGCTTTTGAGGACAGTGTTAAGGGAAGGTTGGTTGAAATGATCTATGAGTATATGGATAACTTCACTTGGTCTTACCAAGATATGCCCGGGATGGATTCAGATATAGTGGTACACCAGTCACCCCTTAAAGAAGATTGTCCGCCAGTGAAACAGAAGTTGAGAAGGACGAGGCCTGACATGGCAGTCAAGATTAAGGAAGAGGTTCAAAAGTAGTTAGATGCTGGTTTTCTTGCTGTCACAAACTATACCCGGTGGGTTGCTAACATTGTTCCTGTACCTAAAAAAGATGAAAAGGTCAGGATGTGTGTCGACTACAGAGATCTAAACAGAGCAAGCCCTGAAGATGATTTCCTGCTCCCCATTATTGACGTGTTGGTTGATAACACTGCTCAATATTATGTGTTTTCCTTCATTGATGGCTTCTCTGGGTATAACCAAATTAAAATGGCCCCAGAGGACATGGAGAAAACTACTTTCATAACACCGTGGGGGACTTTTTGCTATAAGGTGATGTATTTTGGATTGAAAAATACTGAGGCAACCTATCAGCGGGGGATGGTGACTCTCTTTCACAATATGATTCATCAAGAGATTGAAGTTTATATTGATGACATGATTGCGAAGTCACAGAAGGAGGAAGGACATTTGGTTAATCTTTTAAAGCTATTTGAAATATTGAGGAAATTCAAGCTGAGGTTAAATCCTAATAAGTGCACCTTCGGGGTGAGATCTTGAAAGCTACAAGGATTCATTATTAATGAGAGGGGTATTGAGGTAGATCCTGCCAAAATCAAAGATATTCAAGAAATGGCTGAGCCAAGGATGGAAAAAGAGGTTCGTGGTTTCCTAGGGAGACTGAACTACATTGAAAGGTTCATCTCTCATCTTACAACCACTTGTGAGCCTATATTCAAAATGCTAAGAAAAGATCAAGCGGTCAGGTTGAATGAAAATTGTCAGAAAGATTTTGAGAAAATAAAAGAGTATTTGAAAGAACCTCCAATACTCATGCCTCCAGTAGCAGGGAGACCTTTCATCATGTATCTTACGGTTCTTGAGAATTCAATGGGATGTGTGCTCGGTCAACACGATGAGATAGGTAGAAAAGAACACACTATCTACTACCTTAGTAAGAAGTTCACTAATTACGAGTCGAGGTACTTGATGCTTGAAAGAACATGTTATGCACTCGCTTGGGCAGCTAAGCGTTTGAGATAGTACATGTTAAGCCACACAACCTTATTGATATCGAAGATGGATCTGATCAAGTACGTGTTTAAGAAGCAGGAACTCTCCGGAAGGATTGCTCGATGTCAAATGGTTATGACAGAGTATGATATCTAGTATGTTTCCCAAAAATCCATTAAAGGAAGTGTTATGTCGGAATATCTTGCTGAACAGCCAATTGAAGACTATCATCCGATGAAGTTTGGATTCTCGGATGAACATGTCATGTTTCTAAAGATGAAAGACTGTGATGAGCGTTTGCCTAACGAGGGTCCTGAGCTTAGATCTCAATGGAGTTTGGTTTTTGATAGTGCTGTTAATTCATATGGCAACGGAATCGTGGAATCATTATAACGCCTCACGGTTCCCACATACCATTTACTGACTGATTGACGTTCTCTTGTATTAATAATGAACCAGAATATGAAACGTGCATTATGGGTTTAGAAGAGGCCATTGATCTAAGGATCAAGAATATTGATGTATATGGAGATTCAGTGCTGATCGTTAATCAGATTAAAGGAGAATGGGAAACTCATCAAGAAAAATTGGTGTAGTACAAGAACTATTTTAGAAGACTGCTACCCTTCTTTGACATAGTTGAGTTTCCTCATGTGCCTAGGCTGAGAATCAGGTAGAAGATGCATTGGCCATGTTAGCATAAATGTAGAAAGTAAATTTATGGAATGAAGCTCCAACAATTACCATCATGCGTCTTGGCATACCTACCTTTGTGTTTGCAGTTGAAGAAGCGTCAGATGGAAAGTCGTGGTATCATGATATCGAACACTTTCTCAAGAATCAGGAATACCCATATGGGGCATCTAGCAAGGATAAGAAGACTCTGAGGAGGCTTGCAGGAAATTTCTATCTAAACAAGGATGATGTGTTGTACAGAAGAAACATTGACATGGTCTTGTTGCATTGTGTTGACGAACATGAAGCAAGCCTATTGATGGAAGAAGTTCACGAGGGTTCCATCAATACTCACGCTAGTGAACATGCAATGGCCATAAAATTGTTGAGGGATGGGTATTATTGGATGACTATAGAATATGATTGTTTCAAATACGCCATAAAGTGCCATAAATGCCAAATTTATGCTGATAAGGTGCATGCGCCATCGACCCCTCTGAACGTGTTGACATCTCCTTGGCCCTTTGCAATGTGGGGCATTGATATGATAAGAAAGATTGAGCCAACTGCTTCCAATGGGCATCACTTCATTCTGGTTGCCATTGATTACTTTACCAAGTGAGTGGAAGCAACCTCGTTTGCTAATGTCACAAAGCAGGTAGTCTCCCGTTTCATAAAGAGGGACATCATTTGCCATTATGGAATCTCAGAGTGAATCATTACTGATAATGATTCAAATTTAAACAAGTGGATGATGAAGGAACTGTGTCAGAGTTTCAAAATTGAACATCATAATTCTTATTTGTACCGTCTGAAGATGAATGGCGCGGTTGAGGCAGCGAACAAGAACATTAAGTAGATTGTGCAGAAGATGATTGTATGATACAAATATTGGCATGATATGTTGCTCTTTGCTCTACATGGTTACCATACTTCGGTACATACATCAACAAGGGCAACTCCTTTCTCAGTATTAGAAGTTGAGATTCCCTCTTTGAGAGTGTTGGATGATGTAAAACTTAATGAAGCTGAATGGGTGAAAGCCAAGTTAAATTAGTAGAGTCTTATTGATGAGAAGAGGTTGGCAGCCATTACACACGGCCGGTTACACCAAATCAGGATGAAGAAAGCCTTTGATTAGAAAGTGCGTCCTCGGTGCTTCCAAACAGGTGACTTGGTTTTGAAAAGGATCCTTCCTCCTCAAACAAACCACAGGGTAAAATGGAATCCAAACTACGAAGGTCCATATGCAGTTAGAAAGGATTTCTTTGGCGGGGACTTATTACTATCAACTATGGATGGCGAAGACTTTACATCCCCTGTGACCGCAGACGTTGTTAAAAAATACTTTTCTTAAAAGTGACGCGATGGACGACAAAAAGAAAAGTCCAGGAAAAAATGGGGCATCTCGGCAAATCATAAAAGGAAAAGGTTCGGGCAAAAATTAGGGATAAAAGAAAAAGAATAACCCCGCAAAGCTGAAAACCTGAAAAGGCGACTTTGGAAAAAATGTGTATCCCGGTGGATTGAAAACCCGCAAGGGCGATGCAGGAAAAAGTTAGGGATTTTAAAAGCAAACGACTGCAGTTTGTGTTTGATATTTGAATTCATACATGGAGGTCCCATAGTAAAGGAATCAGTTTCAGTCATTCTTCTCAGACGACAGAGCATTTATAAACATTGAAGGCATACAGGTCATAGCTGAATCGGCACATGGTGGATATTTGTTCCCACATTGCCGACATTTGTATTTTCTAATACTTATTGCGCGATTGCCTCTTTTCAGGATTTGTATCCACATTGTAACTTGCCTATTTACAGGCCATTCTATTAATAAAATATTCATTTAACTTAAAGAGCTTTTCATTTATTTTTACTTTTACTAATTTGTTTGTGAAAACGTCCAATATTTTTTATAAACATTACATGTGAAAACATTGGGGCTTTACAGAGCATATTGAAAACAACGAATTTACTTGAACAATATGTGCCATGAATGGTAACTGAGGTAGCCATTTTACATGTAGAACATCCTATTTTTGTGAAATTTTATCATCATTGGAGGTATTTTAAAATGAGTTAAATCAAAACAAAATTGAAATAAAAAAAGAAAATAAAATAATGAAGCACACGGTGCAAATAGCAAGATCCACAGTTCAAACCAATGAGCTTCAGTGAGAGGGGGTGCAGATAGCGCTTTGGGCCCATAATCAAAACACAAAGCCAGCCACATCAAAACGCAGTGCATAACTAATACGTGTGGCAAGTCAAATAAACACATCGTCTAGTCAAGACAATCCAAGCCGTTGATCTAGTCTATTCAAACATTCAACAGGTACACATGGCAAACCATATCAGCTCGCCAGTTACTTGAACCAGACGCCGGAGCTGTTCTCCGGTCGTCTTCTCCTGCAACGTAGCCGGAGTTGCAGGTTCAAAACAACATCAAACAACATGAAATCTTATACCAATCTAAAGAGGAACTCATGTAGATCATAGATCCAAGCTCAAAATTCATTAATCATGCACAAACAAAGCAAATCGAACAATTGAAATTTCATGCTCAAAATAAAAATTGCTATAAACACACCAATAAACTATCCAGAATTTTCCTACAAGTGTAGGTCTTCAGATTGCAACAAAAGTGGCATGAAATTGATGTGTATTATGAGAGAAATTTGGAAAAGAAGAATACCTAACGGAGTCTCTTCGTTGGAGCTTCAATTATGCTCAAGCTTGATCCAAATTATGCAGAAACACTCAATGAAGTTCAAGGAAGATGATTATCACTTTGATTTGGCTTAAATTTGCTTCAATTCTGATTCACGATTTTCAAAATGCTCTTGAATTTTCCAGCTGCAATTCTGCTCTCTCTTCACAAAAATGCCTGAATGAATGCTCAAAATTAATCTCAAATTGCCGGAGCCTGGATACTCAATGTAATGACCGGAGCCTGGATACTCGACGAGAAAATGACCGGAGCCCGAATACTCAACGGACAAAGGAACTGGAGCCTGGATGCTCAACATAGAATAGGGAATACCACAAATTGGAAATTAACCGGAGCCTGGATACTCAATATACAATGGTCGGAGCCTGGATGCTCAACGTAATAAACCAGAGCCTGGATGCTCAACGTAACAAACCGGAGCCTTGACGTTCAACGTAACAAACTGGAGCCTGGACTCTCAACGTAACAAACCGGAGCCTGGATGCTCAACAAAACGAATCGGAGCCTGGACGCTCAACGAAACAAACCGGAGCCTGGAAGCTCAATGTAACAAACCGGCGCCTGGATGCTCAACGTAACAAAGCAACATATCACTAATATACTTATCAATACTTAAATACCACACTATTTCTACGGAAGTCTGGATACTCGATGGACAAAAGAATTCATTGCAAACTGGGAACTTGCCGGAGTCTGGATACTTGACGAAAGATGACCGGAGCCTAGGTACTCGACGGACAGCGGAACCAGAGCCTGGATGCTCAACGTAATAGCCGGAGCCTGGATGCTCAACGTAACAAACCGGAGCCTGGATGCTCAACAAAAATGATCGGAGTCTGGACGCTCAAAGTAATAATCGGGATAAACCGGAGCCTAAACACTCAACAAAATAGACCAAAGTAAACCAGAGCCTGAATGCTCGACGAAGAGGGAAACTTCACTAGGGATTTACTAGAGTCTAGATACTCAACGGACAAAACAATGCGTCACAAATCGGACATACCCAACTGACTTTTACTGGAGTCTGGATACTCAACGGAGAGAACGGTACCTCACGAATTGAAAATTCACCGGAATTTGGATATTCAACAGATAAGCCGGAGCCTGGACGCTCAACGTAATTGACCGGAGCCTGGATACTCAATGGACAGAGCAATAATGCCAACTGGGAAATCACCAGAGCCTGGATGCTCGACGCAATAATCGGAGCCTGAACGCTCAACGAAGATTGGTCGGAGTTTGGATACTCAACAGACGAAGAAATACTCATTAGAGTCTATATACCACAGGGTTTTTAAAAACACTGTTTCACATTGCTGGAGTCTGGATACTCAACGGACGAAGAGAACATCTCACCAGTCTTAACAAGGTATGAATACCAAGTGAGCTTCCTACAACATGACTAGCTGAAGTCTAAGGACACTGCTGGGGGAATAATATGAGTCGGGGTCTGGATACCGCGCAGGCTAAAAGAACACTTTTCGAATTATCGGAATCGAGAAAATCATCACAGATTGGGAAGAATCGGAGTCTGGACACTCGACGCATTAAGGGAAATCCTCAATAGGAGATTTGTCGGAGTCTGGATACTCGACGAAATTGGCCATAAATATTTTCAATAGGGTCCTGATACCCAACCAAATAAACCGGAGCCTGGATGCTCGACGCACTTGACCGGAGACTGAATACTCAACGGACAAAAGAACCGGAGTCTGAATGCTCGACGAACCAAGCCGGAGTCTGGATACCCAACGGACAAGGAAATGGTAACATCCATTACCGTGGTATGGACAACCCACGACCCAAGATATAAGTCATATGTCAGAGATATACCTGCAAACAAAGAGATAACAACTTGGCTTATGCATATGTTTGAAAATGACGTAATGCTCCATACGAAATGGAAATGCTACGCATTTGGGTAGATGCTATGCTCGAATGCAGATGCAAGGGAATCGCTTTAGCAAAATGAATGTTGGAGAAACAAGGTCAACTCTACGGAGGGTGGCTAGTAGTGCCTAACACACATAGACCCATGTTGGGGAAACACAACCTGCAAAATAGTAATTCTACTCCAATAGAGATCAAATCAAATCCTGTTGAGGAACAAATGCGTACAGACGCTCTGCTAGGAATAAGTGTTCACACTCACTGCCCCTTCGACCTGTATGTCTGACCCTGGCTGGGGATATAGAGGTGCGCCGCCTTCACTTGCTGAGGAATGAGTCCCTACTGGGGAGAATAAACTTGCTTGAGTAACTGTCCCAGTGTAATTGAATTTGCCCTGGTCTAATCTCTAGGACGACAAGGAAAGTTTGCCATAAAATGACCTCGAGATGGCTTGCCCCTGAATTTGTAGCATGAAACGATTCGACCCTAGTTGACCACTTCTGAAAAACGCGGGAGATAGAGGGAAACAACCCCTTCATTCCCAATTTTGCCCCAGCCCGTGGGACCTGCACAACCTCTTCATGGTAATTGCCTTCTGGCTAAGAAAAGCTCACGTGCTCTTAGGGTAATCTGCCCCAAACTCGCAACGAATATGCCCCTGATCAACTGAGCAGTATCCTTGGCTACGAGAGATTCACCGAATCTCGACTTGATTTCCTCAAATTAACTATCCTTCAGATGGCTGACTCCCATGATGTGAACATTTAATAAGTTACCCCGGTTCCACGATGTACCAGGCGTTCTGCATTCTATCCTGATCACACTTTCCACCGTGGAAGCTTTCCTGTTGTCAAGTGCTTACCCACAAGTAAACAAATTGTTCTACACAAAAGACATATTAATGTAATGCATATGCAGTTTTGAAATCCATGTCTGTTCACTAGAAAAATTTGTGACATAATAGATGAAATCATTTATCAAAATGTCAACACTAATACAACGCTGTAATAGGAATCCTTTTAGGAGTCAGTTCCGACGCGATCTTTACCGAAGTATGCTTTCGAAACACCCTGCTTCAATTTGGACTTTTGAAGGTCGTAACGTGGTCAGGTTCACGGTTAAGAAAGAAAGGACAAAGGCTCAAACTCTATCTTAACCCACCCATTCTCCTTGATGTTCTTCAATCCTATGCTCAGCTAATTCGACCTAAGCGTTCACCTTTCAAAGGTTAAATGACAGGAGTGATGGTTCGGGAAACCACAAATTTTTGGGAGTGAGAGTCACTCGCTTTTCGTCTTTTTGGTGCCTAGAGCCACACGACTTGTTTGTTCGAGGATTTTTCTTTTGTAATCCTTTCCGCTTTTCACTTTTTTCTGCTTTTTCCCTAACTTTTGCCTAGACTAGCTCTTTTGAGCTTCTTTTAATTTCAAAGTCCAGCGGGATGCCCTAATTTTTTCCTAAGTCGCTTGTTTTCAAGATTCGACTCAGCGGGCTTTTTCTTTGGATTCCTTTTTTTTTGAACAAATCGTGTGACACTAGCTTGTATGACTTGTCAAAAGGGATCGTGACGGTTTCACCCCTTGGTCGGCGATGGATACCCATAGTGTTTATTAGGCATGACCTATACAGGCGTGGTTGACCCTCGAACGGGAACACTCCTTTCGCAATTTGGACGCTCAGTCAAATTAGTTGACACCTACGCTGCCCCGGGTCAAGATCGAATGTTTTTTTGTTTATTAGAAAGAAACCCCTACTACAAGGCTCAAAGGGGTTGACAAAGGATTATCTTCCTTATATCTCTGGTGTTTGGGAATTTGAAACAATTCCTGTACATCATCAATAGGTTTTATTCAAAAGCATACAATCGGAAGTTCACCCTTCAATTTCGTCATCCTCCCCGGATTCCGCTTAAACAAGCGTTAGCCATCAATTAAAAACATAAGTGAACACAAATGGATTTAATCAAAACATGCATATTTATTTCATTATCATTACCCATTGAAAACAATACAGTTTTACAAGTGAGATTTGCATTCAAACAGGAAAGAAACTAAAGATGCAAAGAAAATTACATGATAAAAATAAAGATTGTCGGCTTTGGGGAACCCGACTTTCAAATCTTGCTTGCTGCTGAGTCAGCCATCTTCAAATTCAATCAGATGAGAGGTCGACATGCATCCTTAATCTTCCTCTCGGAAAGGAAATGTACCTATTGTCGATCAACTGTTGTACCCTGGCTTGGAAGGCCTGGAAATCTTCAGTTGAGTGCCCTATGGATCCTCCATGATATCCGTATTGAACACTAGGATCATATCCGGGAGGGTACGACTCTGGCACCGGCTTGAGAGTCTTAGGCTCCACCAATGAGTTTTGGATCAAATGTGGCAGAAGCTCACTGTACGGTATAGGAACTGGATGAAGATGAGCATTCCTCCTTTCCAAATTGTTGCGGGGCCCATTCTGATTGTGGCGCCGAGGGTTTTGCTGTCGAGGAGCATGAGGTTGTTGCTGCTGATTAGGGCATTCTTTATGCTCAGGTACTTTCATTCTCAGATTTAGCCCGGGAATTGGCTGTAGCTGTGGGCACGGAGATTCTGCAGTCATAAATTGCACGGCACGCTCTTGACCTAATACAGCTTCAAGAGAAATAAGAGAAACAACCCCCTCTTTTGCACTGAGTGGACCAAGACCACCTGGTACACTTACGCAGCCCGGCGCAAGCTCAACTGTCTTTGATTCGATTAAATCCTGAACTACGTGCTTAAAAGCTTTGTAGTTCTCGACGTTATGCCCCGGTGCCCCAGAATGGAAATTATAGTGAGCGCTTCCATCATAGCCTAGTGGTAGCTCACTCGTAAGTGGGGACATAGTCCGAAGTTTAACCAATTGAAGCTGAAGCAAGACTTGCAGCAACTGTGCATAAGTCATAGGGATCTGATCAAAGATTCTCTCGAGTTGCTTCGTCCTTTGACCATACCTCCTAGTCTTAAGATTGTCTCAGGAAGTAGGAGGTATATGTTGACGTGGAAAATTTGGAACCCCAGGTTGTGCAGCAGATCTTTGGAGCACATCACGCCTTGGGAGAGGTTCCACGGACAAAAGTGGAACAAGCATCTCTACTTCAGCTTTAGGCACCTGATCACCCTCCTTCCTTAGCACATTTCTTATCACCTTTGTGACCAGGCCCATCTGGGTCTTCAGCTGATGAACTTCTTCCCTCAGCACTTTTTGATCCAGAAACAACGCTTGCATTTCTACCATAAACTGCCCCATCTGGCCTTGGACCTCCCTCAACTTTGCTTGAACTTGTTCCATGACTTCGCGTTGATTACCCGGTGAATGGTCTGATTGTTTTACCCTGAAACCAGCTAATAGAGTAAACAGGGGTAAGATAAACGGTTCTGCTGTACCTGCTATGCAAAAATGCTATGCCAAATGTAGACACGTCTATGTGCTTACAGGGAGAGCTTCCCCTTGATCCCAGTTTCAATAAGCACGAGTAGTAGAGATGTACACCATAACAATCATCTCATATATCAGGTAAGATCCTTCTTGAAGGTTTCAAAGATGATATGCTCAGCCATGGAAATCAAACCAAATAAAGGCCCTAACTCAAGTATCGGAAACTTGTATACAACAATCATCTTTCGGTCTGCTTCCCTCTTTACAGCAAATCAGTACCAGGATCAAGGGAAAGACGAGAACCTTTCAAACCCATAGACATGCAATGTTAAATGCAGGATGATTATGCAAATGCAAATGCAACAGGGGATCAAGATTGCTATGTTGTAGCTTGAGAAGAACCAGCGCTTCGCCTTGATAAGAACACTAGTACAACTCTGACAATAGGAACCACTGATACCCAGAATGCAGATTCATACTGCAAAGAAAACCGGGTAATTTGAAAGTCAAGGTTGCCTGCATAACCCAATCCCTCTCACAGGTATGGACCTATCCACTGATAAGGTTCGACATCCTATGCGTTCATCAGCGTCACAGACTTTCAAGAAATGATGATACGTTCACCATTTCTAGTTTGGCCTCATCATCTCCTGAAGAGGCCTGACTTAGCTGAATCACAAATGATCGGTCCCTAGAGTCGACAACTCTCAAATCCAAAATCTCGACTAATCCTAAGGATCGGAAGGGAAGTCATCAAAGAGAATCTCGTCTGAGCGCAGATTTCATGGGGAACTGTGTCTGCTCAGCAAACAGGCCCTCCACTAGTCTCCACAACTAATGCTAGGTTTGCACTTAAGCCTGGGTCTGGCTTATCACTCAACAAAACCTCCCTCCCCATAGCATAACAATAATGATATATAATTCTGAAAATAAATGAGGGAAATTAAAAATAAAGTACAACACGTATATACATACACCCCAAAGATAAACAAACAAGCGCTAGGATTGACTCGCATAGGGAACCGGAGTCCCCAGCAGAGTCGCCAGTTGCCGCTACTGCGAAAAAAGGTGCCGGCAATGACAGAAGAGTCGCCATCGTTCGTTATTTATCCCATCAGAGGGAAAGAAATTGATCAGAGAAAACCTGCGAATCGAGAGAAGACAGGTCATCGCAACCATGTCTCGGGTTCGGGAGTCGGTTACGCAACAGGAAGGTATTAGCACCCCTCACGTCCGTCATACTCGACGGGATCCATGCTTAGTTGTCTATCTAAAAGGGTGATTGAAACTATCTAACTAAAGGTCTCAGGGACAAAAGAAAAGAAAAGTGACTCGACAGAGCATCGCCGCTCTGGGCCTACGTATTCCCTCGTGCAAAGGGAAAGTCAGAGTCAATGTAGTTCAGCTAACTACGGGTGAAAGGGAAAGGTTGCTCGCCAAGACATCGCGTCTCGTGCCTACGTATTCTTGCACGGTACGAGAAATCAGAGCAAACTTAGTTTGGGCAAATAAGAACACTGATTGGTTCAACTATTTTACCCGAGTAAGGTTAACAAATAGTTCCAGCAGTTAGGTGTATGCAGCTCGACCATTGGAGACTTAGGCGTTACCTGTTTGCGGTAGAACTAAGAGTTAACAAAACTCTTTTTTATGAAAAGGTTTTCCATTGTTAAGGGTCCCAAAGGACAAAATGAAGTTTGATCATTTATTTTTGTGTCTTTTAAGGAGAAGTGTTTTTGAATTGTTTATAATTGATATTGCACTAGAGACTATGACTTAGGAGCGAATGCGTCGCTTATCGTCCTAAGGACGTACACTAAACACTCTAAGCAATTGAGAGGTAACCCCCAATCACTATTTCCCAAGTACTTAAGGCTCATAATGCACAATATTCATTAGTCTTTATTAAGTATTTTGAAGTTGTTTTGAGATGAGAAGAGAGAGAGGACAAACTAAAGGGAAACTAGTTCAAAACCTAGTAGTTGTCATGCAAAATGGTCCTAAGGTTAGGATAAAGAAGGGAATTCTATCCTATTGTTCTCATGCAATGGATTCAACCTAATGTCTATCATCACTATCCTTAATTAAGGAAGTGATAATTCCTAAGGGAACATGTTAAGAAAAGAGAAGAAAAGGAATCAACATGAAATAAGACATGAAATAGAAATGAATGAATGCATATGCAACACACAAGCAAACTGAGGAAATAGTGTGGGGTGAAAACCTCCACAAGCTCATCTCAACCTTTAATGCAAACAAGAGAACAAAAAGGCAAATAACACACAAGCAAAGGGAGGAAATTGTGTGGGGTGCAAACCTCCACAAGCTCATCTCAACCTTTAATACAAGTAAAGTGCAAAACAAACCCTAAAGTCTACAACCTGAACATAGGATGAACTATAAACCAAAAGAGAGGTGGGAGAAGAAGAGAAAACATCCATGGTATCCCTAATGTCATTCAACCAAAGTCTTATTATGACTTGTGCAAAAGATGCACAAAATGTGTCCTCATGGTTCACCATTCAAGTCAAGCTTCAAATACCTTCTAAGGAGGGACTAAGCAACTGTGAATGATTCTCCAAGGTCCTTGGATAGAAAGGGAGATGAAATAAGAGTGTACAAAATCAACCACAAATTCAACAAAAGAAATTGCAAGTTTATACACAAGATAAAGCAAAACATGTATCATGAAAACTCTAATTGAAATGCCTAAAAGAAAGCCAAACTTAAACAAGTTATGAACATAATTAGAACCCAAAATTGGACATACAAACACCTCATTATGTATATGACATGAATACACAAAGATTGGAGCTTCAAAAATTGCACAAAACCCAAATAAAACACAAACAAGTTCATGTATTAAGGTGAAAACCATTCAAGGGTAGGCTAGAATGTAAAATACACTAAAAATAGCATACAAATCCTAAAAATTTCAAATAAAATCCTAGATGGCCCCTAGGATGTTAGGAACCAGGGGCTAAAGCTATGGGGAAAAATCCTAAACAAGGCTAGCCAAACAGAGGGCAAGTTCTAAGGGATACCCTAAAAACTAGTCCAAATCGAGAGTCATAAAAATCCAACTAAAACCCTAACCAAATGGTAATAAAACCAGGGGTAAAAATTTCACAAAAATCAATGAACATGTCATGGATATGCACAAGAAAAATCAAACATCGATATGAAAAATTCATCCCAAAATAAAATCAAGAACAAGTGATATGCAACTTTAATCCAAATAAAACTCTTCCAAATGAAGAATTATTTTTTAATTGAAAAATATTCAGAAAAATAAAACTAAAATTTCCTAAATTGAATTAACATCTTAAAGTGTGAAAAAACTATTTTTGTGAATTTTATTTGCATTTGGAAGCATTTTAATTGGATTAAAATGAAACAGATTAAAAAATGGAAAAAGATTGAAAACATAAAGAAATAGAAAAAGCACATATCAAATAGAAACAAATTCCAGTTAATACAATGGGCCAGAACGCATGGGGGGTGTCAATAGCAGGGGGAAGCCCAAGTCCAAACACGCTGGGAGCCAAAATGCTCCGTTTTACTTAATTTGGTCAACTATGTCCATCTAACGCTCAGATGCAATCCTGGCCATGCGTTTTAAAATCCGATCAAGTGATCTAATGGCTTGAGGTGAAGCCACGCACGCACCGGTCAATAAAACCAGACGCCGGAGCCACCGTGCTCCGGTCGTCTTCTCCGGTCACTCCTCTGCACAGTGTAACCAAAACCTCACCAAAACTCAGTTATTTAGCCTAAAGTGATTCTCGTGTCATGTACATTACTAATCCAATGTCCAATTTCATTTTCCAGCCCTAATTAAGCCTAACAGAATCCATCAAGATATGATCAAGAAACCTAAATTTTCAAGAATCTAAACCAAACTTATCCAGAAATGATCACCATGCTTAATACTACAAGAATCCATAAAAATGGCATACATTTGGGTCGTCAATGTCGCAACTGCGAAAAACACCCGGCGGAAAATAGAAGAGTCGCCATCTTTCATTATTTATTCCAAAGAGAGGGAAAGGAAACAATTGGAAAAAACCTGATGAAAAGGAAAAGACAAAGTCATCGCAACCATGTCTGGATTCGGGAGTCGGTTACGCAAGGGGAAGGTATTAGCACCCCTCACATCCGTCGTACTCAATAGGATCCATGCATTGTTGTCTATCTAAAAGGGTGATCATCTATTTAGATAAAGGTCAAGGGACAAAAGAAAAAGAAAGGAGACTCGGCAGAGCATCGCCGCTCTGTGCCTACGTATTCCCTCGTGCAATGGGAAAGTCAGAGTCAACACAGTTCGACTAACTACGGGTGAAAGAGGGAAGGTTGCTCGCCAAGACATCACGTCTTGTGCCTACGTACTTTCATATGGTATGAAAGATCAGAGCAAACATAGTTCGGGCTAACAAGAGCACAGGTTGGTTCAAAAGTTTTTAGGCCCGAGTAGGGTTAACAAGTAGTTCTAGCAGTTGGTGTATGCAACTTGACCATTGGAGACTTAGGCGTTACCGTTTGCGGTAGAACTAAAAGTTAACAACACTCTTTTATCTGAAAATATTTTCCTGATTAAGATCCTGAAGGATGAAAAAGGTTTGAAGTGTTTTTGTGTTTTTTAGAGAAGAAATGTTTTGAACTTGATTTGTAACTCATGTTGCACTAAAGGCTATGACTCAAGAGCGAATGGGTCGCATATCGTCCAAAGGACATATACTAACATTCTAGACAATTGAGAGGCAACCACCAATCATCATTTCCCAAGTATCTTAAGGCTCGTAGCGTACAACACGTGTCATTATTTATTAGATGTTTTATGAGTGTTTGAAGATGAGAAGAGAAGAAAGGGCCACTAATGGGAGACTAATCAATCCTAAAAGTTGTCATGCAAAGTGGACTTAGAGTTGGGATACAAAAGGGAACTACCTAATTTTATCATGCATGGTTAAGAACCTAATGTCTATCATAACCTCAAGAGGTTAGAGAACTTATGGGGAGCATGGCAAAGTAAAGCAAAAGAAGAAGAAAAAAGAAAGAACAATGCAAATGTAAACATGCAAACATAAGATGCACAAGTAGAATGAAAGTGGGAGGAAAATAGTGTGGGGAAGTAGCCTCCACAAGCTCATCTCAACCAAGCATTCATATTAGAAATGCAAAGAAGAAAATAGAAAAAGATGCGCAAAGAAGCAAACACACAAAAGCATCAAAAATGGGATGAAATGGCCTAAACCAAACAGCATCAACCATAATGCAAAAACTAAACACAAATGAAAGGTAAAGCAAGCCTAAAACAAAGTGAGGATGGGAGATCAAATGAGGGCAGAAAGGACCTCATAATATGTACTCAACCATAAGCATCACAAACAAAGTGCAAAAGAAGCACAAAAAAGTCCTCAAGAATTCATCATTCTAGGTATACTTCAAGTACCTCCTCAGAAGGGACTAAGATACCTTAAATGAGGCTCCAAAGTCATGGGACAGAAGAGGATATGAGATAAGAGAGATCAAAAGCAAAATCAAATCAATCAAAGGAAAATGCAAGCAAAAACACAAGGGAAAGCAAGCATGTATCACTTAGAAACTCTAATTGAAAACTCAAAAGAAAACAACCAAATGAGCAAGAAAGAAACAATGTCATGACCTAAAAATGAGCAAGCATCATCCTTAACATGTTAAAAACATGAATCAAAAGTCATTGAGGGCTAAAAGGATCCAAAAATGTCATCTTCAAGACAAACTAGGTCAATGTGTATGTATGAACCTCCCTTGGAGGTAACTTGACTTGCAAGTTACCTCAAAATTAGGAAAATGGTTCAAAAATGATTAAATAAAATGCACAAAGGCCACAAACATGTTGGAAAACATAGGCCAAGAAATCACAATCAAAATCAATTCACAACACCACCAAAGAAATTGATTCACAAGGGTGTTCCATTGTGAATGAGGATTGTCGAGGGTCAAATGAAATGCAACAAAAATTCAACCCAAAAGTCAACCAAACAGGGACAAAATGGTCCTCAAAAATTCATCAAATCATCATGAATATGAGGATGAATTTTTAGTCATTGGACCAAAAGGGATGAGGAGAAACAAAATCAAGAACAAACCATGTCAAGAAATAAGTCCAATAAAACTCTTCCAATGATTAATTCCATTTTTAATTGAAAATAAAACCAAAAAATAAAATAAAAATTTCCTAAAAATAAAAGATATCCTAAAATGTCTAAAACATATTTTTGTGGAATTTTATCAAGTTTGGAAGAATTTTAATTGGAATTATTTCAAAACAGATACAAAACAAAATAAAATAAAATAAAGAATAAAACACGGTGTAAATAGCAACAGATCCACGTTCAAAAAACAATTGGGCTCAGGCAGGGGGTGCAAACAGCAATAAAGGGCCCAGCTCCACCCAGTGCGCTGAGTTCAAATCATCCAGTGGGGTTGGTCAACAAAGGTGCATGGTGAGACGCGCTCTAAGCAATTGGATCACACAGTCAACACATCCAAAGGATCACAGCGTAACACGTGGCCAGGTTAAGTGTTTAAATGAAACGCATCACTTCAATGTGATTGTGTATGCTTATCCAAATGTAGTGCACCATATGTCTTAATCTGGACCGTGTAACCAAAAGTAAACAAATCCAAGGAACTGGAGCATGCCACGTACTCATGTGAAATTTAAAAACACGGTGGAGGAAGACAAAAACCAGACGACTGCCAGAATCTCTCCGGTCGTCTTCCTCATCAAGCATGAACGATGGCCAAAATGCAGGTTAATTAAAAGTGAACCAAAATCCATAAACCGATAGTCAAAATTCATCTACGCATCATGTAGACTTCAAATCCAACAATATCTAAGCCTAAAACCTCATGAAAAAGCCAAAACAAAACCAAACAAGTCTGAAGCACTTAACAACAATCATCATAAACAGCCATCAATTCATACCAGAAATCATCTACGATGTTCAAGGATCACAAACATACAAAAATGGCATGTAAACATGGCTTAAACAGAGAGTAAATTGGATTGGAAGAATACCTAGTGGAGAGCTTCGACTGAGCCTTGTTCTTTGATGAAGCTTAGAGAAAACCACCTAGAATCACTCCATAAACTTCAAGGAAGCTTTTGCTATGCTCAATTTTGCTTGAAACTCAAAGAATCTAAGAAATTGAATTTCACTTTTTCTTCACCTTCACCAAGTGTGTTCTCTGCAATTTCTCCACCAATTTTCATTCTGAGGGTTTGTGAACAATGCTGAGATTATATGTGTTCGATTTAGATGCCAATGAAGCCCCATTACATGTTGCTTAAGCCCAATTGAAATTCAAATTTTCCCTTGATGGAAGCTTCCAAATGTGCACGAAAATACAACTGCAAGGCTGTAAATTTGATTCAATTAGCTTGCACATGAGATGAATTGATCCAAATGCTGAAAATGGCTCCTTAATTTGATCTCATGGCAAGATTTGCATTTGTTACATCATGGTGAAGCAAGCATGAAAATGGCATACCAAAGCTCATCAAATTCAAATTCTAAAAATTCCATAGTTCTTAGAATGATTTTGGCACTCAAAATATGTATCAACTTGGTACAAAATGACCCAAAATGCATTTAATTCTATTTTATGATTTTAAGCTTTCTTCATGGAAAAGTTTCAAACCAATTCTTCAATTCAAGCCAAATCAATGACAACTTGATGTTTATTTGAACAAATGACCCCATTTGGAGCACATTTGATGTTGAAAAGATTTTCATTTGAAGTGCGCAAAGTGGTGAAATGGACCTATAATGAAAATGACATGTAATCTTACTTTCCCAAAATACCCCTACCTTGCAAGCCTCATAACCTGAGTTCTACAAATCTGATGAAGGACTTCTAGTACTATTTGGAAATCTAAGATCATGAGGGACAACTTTCATGTTTTGGTCAAGGTGAGGAGAAACATCCTTCTAGGTCAAATATGACTTGGAAGTTGGTTGACTTTTGTTGACCAAAATCACATTCATCTGAGGACCTGTAACTTGCCAGCATCATAACTTGAGTTCTAGAAATCAGATGAATGACTTCTAGTACTCAAAAGAAAGCTAGAAACATGCTCCACAAGTTTCATGTTAGGGTCAAGATGAGATGAGACTTGTATCTTGAGATAGGTGGTTTTGAAGTTGGGCACTAACTAGGGGATTTTACACTGAGAACCCTAATTTAGTAACTTCTCACACTCTTGATTCATGATGAATTGATATTGAAATGATATATTAGACATATCAGCACAACATCCCATGAATTAAGTTTTAATCTCCTTCAATTTCACAGTTGACTGAGGGTTGACCAGATGAAAACCCTAGATGTACCACTCTTGACTGTGGCCTCTTCCACATGACACAACAACTTGAACAAGCTCCCACATGGCTATCAAATAATTCAATGAGCTTTATTACCATCCCATATCCATAATTATGAATTTACAATCCTCTGATGATCTTCAACTGGCCTCCAAGTTAGAAGCTGATCCACATACATCCATCAACTCTTTCACAAAACACTGACCCCTTCTTGGTGACTTTATGACCATTCATGCTTGAGTAACACCCCTTGCTTAGGCTCAACACTTTGGGCAACCTCCTCTTGCTATGCACAAACTCTTGATCCCCTGTTTAATGAACAATGCTATGCAATGCAAATGCTAGAAGAAAATGAAATGAAACATAAACCAAGTTAAGAAAAGGTTGGTCAAATTTTGTGGTGCAACAGCTGCCCCTATTCAAACGACTTGAACCTGAATGAGTGAAAATCGAACGACTTTCACACCATCAAGGTAAAAGAAGGTCGAATACCAAAGAACCCGGAAATTTTCCAACCGCAGAAAATAAAACTACAAACAAGAATCTCCGGAGATAACTGCTCTGATTACAAACATGTCTCGCTGGGGAAAAGAGAAACTTAACGAGTAAATCTGCTTGGGGAAAACTATAAAAAAAGGAATATTTCAAATTGCTGGAATCTGGATATTCAACGAATAAAATGAGGCAACACTGGCCAGAGTCATGACACTCGACGTAGGGACCGGAGCCTGGATACTCAACGTAAACTGACTGGAGCCTGGATGCTCAACGTAAAAGTTGGAGTCTGAATACTCAACATAAAAGAGAAATTACCACATATTGGAAATTTTCCAGATTCTGGATACTCAACGTAATAAATCGAAGCCTGAATGCTCAACGAAAATAAACCGGAGCCTGGATGCTCAACGAAAGTGACCGGAGCCTGGATACTCAACGGACAAAGGAAATCATCACCGTATGAAGTCTGCCGGAGTCTGAATACTCAACGGAACTGACCGGAGTCTGAATACTCGACGGACAAAACAATATACTACAAATTTGAAATTCACCGGAATCTGGATATTCAACGGAGAATGAGTACAACCACAAAAATCATCAACGTCTGGATACCCAACGGACTTTACCGGAGTCTGGATACTCGACGGAAAAAGCAATATGTCACGAATTGAAAATTTACCGGAGTCTGAATACTGAACAGAGGAGCCGGAGCTTGAACGCTCAACGAAATAAGCCGGAGCCTGGATGCTCAACGAATATTGACCGGAGCCTAAATACTCAACGGACGAAGAAACACTTGCTGGAGTTTTAAGAATACCATTTCAAGTTGGCAGAGTCTGGATACTCAACGAACAAGATGAATTGCATCACGAATTGCCATGGCCTGGATACCATACGAGGCTAAGAAGTACATCACACATTGGAAATTTACCAGAGTCTAGATACTCAACGACATTGACCGGAGTCTGGATACTCAACGGACGAAGGGAAAATATCACAAATATACCTATCAAAATCTGAACACCACATTGTCTTCACCGGAGTCTGGATACTCGACGACAAAAAAGCACAATAATATCAATCACCATGGTCTGGATACCACAACCATCTTTACCGGAGTCTGGATACTCGACGGAAAAAGGAAAACCCTATCAACTGGGAAGGGACCGGAGTCTGGATACTCGACGGACTAAAGAATTCATCATAAATACTTATCATGACCCGCTGAGATTCGAAGATACTGCCAGGGAATAACATGAGCCAGGGTCTGGATACCGCGTGGGCTGTTGGAAATTTCCATGGTCTGGATACCAAGGGAAAATATCAAACCTTCGAAGATACACTTGAAACAAAGAGATAACAACCTGGCTTATGTTTGACATGCATATGTTTGAAAATGGCATAATGCTCCATACGAGATGGAAATGATACGCATTTGGGTAGATGCTATGCACGCATGTAGATGCAACGGAACTGAATCAGCAAAATAAATGCTAGAGATACATAAAACACCCTGCTGGGGGAATAACCTACTCATGCCAATAACAATTGGACATATGCCGAGAGACAGGCCCTTCTAGCCTCTGGGGATTGCTCCGTCGGGGTACGAACCTAACTAGGCTGTAGATTACTCCGTGGGAAGAAAATCCAATCACAACTCACTAAGGAGTACGAACACGCACTTCGCGGGGATTGAATGTGCACCAACTGCTGAAGGAAAGCGTACACGCTACCAACTCGCTCAAACCGCATACAAACTCCACTGGGGATAGAGATGCAAACTTCACTTAGTGGGGATAAGACTCTGGCCAGGGATAAAACAAACTTCATCCACACCTCTTTGCCCCAAGGGTAACGACCCTGCAAAACCGAACAAACAAACAAAGTATCCTATGCAACGGAACTATCTCAGTCATCATTCGTGACATTGTTCAATTAATTCAAAGTTTTAACCATTATTGGCCAAGGCCTGCAAGTTTATATATGTGCAAGTTTATCAAAACATTGGGCGTTTTTCACAAACAAAATAGTAAAAGTTAAAACAAAACAAACGAGATACTGAATAATATATGTTTATTGATAAATGGCATGTAAATAGGAAAAGTTTTACAACAGATGCAACCCTTGAAAAGAGGAAGCTGCGCAAAAACAAATACAGATATGCACAGAAATATACAAAATGTACAAAAATGTCGGCAATATGGCACAGACAAACACCATGAGCTGATCCCTCTATGACTCGCCTAACCCTGATGCTTTCCCGACGCTTCGTCTTCAGAAGAGATTGATTCGGATAAATGGCCCTCAGGTTCTCCCAATCCACTAAGCAATGAAATTCCAACACAGACCGTAGTCATTTGCTTTTCAATCCCTAACTTTTTCCTGAACCGCTCTTTCAGGTTTTCGATTCACCGAGATACCCATTTTGCCAAAGTCACCTTTTCAGGTTTTCGACTTTGCGGGTTTACATCTTTTCATTTTTATCCCTAATTTTTTCCCGAACCTATTCTCTTTTTTATGGTTCACCGGGATGCCCAATTTTTTCCTGGACTTTTCTTTTTGTGTCCAGCGGGTCTCTTTTAAGCAAAGTATTTTTTGACTGCGTCTGCGTTCACAGGGGATGTAAAATCCTCACCATCCATGGTGGATAACAAAAAGGCTCCTCCAGAGAAGACCTTTCGAACGACATATGGACCTTCATTGTTAGGAGTCCATTTGCCCCTGTAATCTGATTATGGTGGGAGAATCTTTTTCAGCACAAGATCGCCCGTCTGAAAGCTTCGAGGGAGCACCTTCTTGTAGTAAGCTTTCTTCATCCGGCTCTGATACAACCGACCGTATGCGATAAACGCTAGCCTCTTCTCATCCATCAGGCTAAGCTGATTCAATCTGTTCTTTATCCATTCTGCCTCATCAAGCTTGACGTCGACCAGAACTCTTAAAGAAAGAATCTCGACCTCCAATGGTAAGACAACTTCCATACCATATACAGCGAGAAAGGAGTTGCCCCAGTTGATGTGCGTACCGTTGTACGATAACCGTGAAGAGCAAAGGGCAACAGCTCATGCCAGTCCTTGTAAGTGAAAACCATCTTTTGCACTATCTTCTTAATATTCTTGTTGGTCGCTTCAACAACGCCATTCATCTTCGGCCGATAGGGCGATGAGTTGTGATGCTCGATTTTGAAATTCTGGCACAATTCCTTCATCATCTAATTGTTCAGATTCAAACCATTGTTAGTAATGATTCGCTTGGGTATTCCATATCTGCAGATGATGTCCTTCTTTATGAATCGGGCTACGACTTGCTTTGTGACATTGGCGTACGAGGCTGCTTCAACCCACTTGGTGTAGTAATCAATGGCAACCAAGATGAAACAATGACCATTGGATGAGGTTGGCTCAATCTTGCCAATCATGTCAATGCCCCACATGGAGAAAGGCCACGGGGACGCCATAACATTCAATGGGCATAGAGGTACATGAATTTTGTCTGCATAAATCTGGCATTTATGGCATTTCTTCGCAAATTTGAGACAATCTGACTCCATGGTTAGCCAATAATACCCTGCTCGTAAGAGTTTCCGAGACAAGGTATGCCCGCCGGCATGTGTACCGAAAGTACCCTCGTGGACCTCTTCCATAAGCAACGTTGCTTCCTTTTCATCCACGCTTCTCAAAAACACCAAATCATGGTTTCTTCTGTAGAGCACACCATCTGGGTTTAGATAAAAGTTGCCAGACAACCTCCTTAGCGTCTTCTTATCCTGAGCCGAAGCCCCTGGTGGATACTCTTGCTTCTTGAGGATGTTTTGTATATCGTAAAACCATGGCTTACCATCAGCAGCCTCTTCAATGGCGAATATGAAAGCAGGCCTATCAAGGCGAGAAATGACTATTCTGGAAGCATCATTCTAAAAATTCACTTTATACATCGAAGATAGCGTTGCCAAAGCATCAGCCATCTGATTCTCTGCTCGCGGTACATGGTGAAACTCTACCCTGTCAAAGAAGGGTAACAATCTCCTTGCATAATCTTTGTAAGGAATTAGATTCGGTGGACGAGTTTCCCACTCTCCTATGATCTGATTAACTACTAGCGCTGAATCGCCATATACATCCAAATTCTTGATTCTCAAATCAATAGCCTGTTCCAGATCCATGATACACGCTTCGTACTCAGCTTTATTGTTAGTGCAATGGAATATCAACCTGGCAGTGAATGGGATATGAGTGCCATGAGGAGTTGTAATAATTGCCCTGATTCCACTACCATAGGAGTTGACAGCGCTTTCGAATATCATCTTCCATTGAGAACCTTTCTCTGGACCTTCATCTGGCAACGACTCTTCACAGTCTTTCGCTTTGAGGAACATGATATCCTCGTCAGGAAATTCAAACTTCATTGGTTGATAATCCTCGATTGGTTGTTCAACAAGGTACTCTGACATAACACTTCCCTTGATGGCTTTCTGAGAAACATATTGTATATCGTACTCTATCAGTACCATTTGCCACCTGGCAATTCTTCCTGAGAGCGCTTGCTTCTCGAAGACATACTTGATCGGATCCATCTTCGAAATTAGCATGGTTGTATGATTAAGCATATATTGTCTCAAACATTTGGCAGCCCAAGCGAGTGCGAAACACGTTTTCTCTAGCATTGAGTAACGGGACTCACAATATGTGAACTTTTTACTTAGATAATAGATCGCATGATCCTTCCTTCCAGTCTCGTAGTGTTGACCGAGAACACAACCCATACTGTTCTCAAGAACCGTTAAGTACATGATTAAAGGCCTTCCAGCTACTGGGGGTATCAATATTGGAGGCTCCTGCAAGTATACTTTTATCTTATCAAATGCTTTTGGACAATTTTCATTCCAGACGACCGCCTGATCTTTCTTTAACAATTTAAACATTGGTTCACACGTGGCCGTGAGATGAGATATGAACCGAGCAATGTAGTTCAATCTCCCCAAGAAGCCACGGACCTCCTTTTCTATTTTTGGTGCTGGCATATCTTGTATAGCTTTTATCTTTGCAAGATCAACCTTAATTCCTTTTTCACCGACAATTAACCCCAATAACTTTTCGGACCGAACTCAAAAAGTGCACTTATTTGGATTCAACCTCAATCTGAACTTTCTGAGCCTCTCAAACAACTTCAACAAGTTAACCAGATGCTCTTCTTTCGTTTGCGACTTTGCTATCATGTCATCAACATAGACCTGAATCTCATGATGAATCATATCATGAAACAAAGTGACCATAGCCCGCTGGTAAGTTTCCCCTGCATTTTTCAACCCAAAAGGCATTACCTTGTAACAGAACGTCCCTCACGGTGTAATGAACGTCGTCTTCTCCATATCTTCTGGTGCCATCTTTATCTGATTATAACCCGAAAAGCCATCCATAAAGGAAAATATGGAGTATTGAGCAGTATTATCAACCAATACGTCAATGTGAGGGAGCGGGAAGTCATCCTTTAGGCTCGCCTTATTCAAATCTCTGTAATCTACACACATCTGTACCTTACCGTGCTTCTTAGGTACAGGTACGATGTTAGCGACCCACTGAGGGTAAGTTGTTACGGCTAAAAATCCAGCGTCCAACTGCTTTTGAACTTCTTCTTTGATTTTTACAGCCATATCTGGTCTTGCCTTCTAAGCTTCTGCTTGACAGGCGGACATTCCTCACGCAACGACAAGCGATGAATCACTATGTCGGTGTCCAGCCCGGGCATATCTTCGTACGACCAAGCAAAGATGTCACTATACTCTCAAAGCATCTCGATCAGTCTTTGCTTGATGTCACTCTGTAGCGCAACCCCTATCCGAACATTTCTGACAACTTCTTCAGAACCCAGATTGATAACCCCAATTTCCTCTTGATGAGGCACAATGGTATTCTCTTCTTGTTTCAAGAGTCTAGCTAGCTCTTCAGGCAGGTCTTCATCCTCATCAATCTCTTCTTCAGCTTGATATATCGGTTGATCGAAGCCGAAGCGAGTCATAGGAGGTTCTGAATCGATGTCATCTGCAATAGGAATCCTGCAATAAAAATGGTTAAATCTTTCAAACAATATGCAAACGAGTACAAACCACATTGCCATTTTATTGGGAAAAATAAAAAATAAGAAAGAGAGAGATCACAAAATTTGAATGAGAAAACGCCCTTTGATTAATTGATAAAGCAATGCTCAGACATAAATAATGAGGCCCTGAAATAAAATACCACTATGCTTCGGGTAGAACATAGGGTAGTACAATAATTGGAAAAATAAAGCATTATTGTTCTGTTGTCACTTGAACGAATTCTTCAATGGACCAATTGCGCAGGCTCTGTCCTAGAGTACACGGCTTGATCCTGGCATCCATATCACAATCACTATCTCCTTCTTCGTCTGACACAACATTGATCCTTTCAAAGATAACTCCCCCCTTAGTGAACTGCACAGGTCCTTTATAGCGCAGCGCGCTTTGCGAGGATGAAGAAGAAAATGACGGTTGGTACCCTAAACCAAACTTGTCTTGCTTGTGGGGAATCTCCAATACCTGGGCCCATCCTTGCACTGCCCCAATCTGTACCACTTCTTGAGCCTCTTTAAAAGAAGACATGGCCACTTCTGGCGGTTTGCTCACAACAGGATATTTGTCTTTAATCTTGACTGCCTCGAAGGCTTGACAAAGGGTTTCATGTATCTCTCCATCCACCTCGACATACTTGAAGGATGATAAGTGGCTGACCATTATATCCTCTTCTCCGCACACCGTAACAACACTACCGCCAACCGTATACTTTAGCTTTTGATGCAGCGTGGAGGTCACAGCTCCTGCTGAATGAATCCATGGACGGCCTAGTAAACAACTGTAGGCTGGCTGGATATCCATAATATAAAACACTGCATCAAACACTTCAGGTCCCACCTGAATAGGCAAAGTTACCTCCCCAAACACAGATCTTCGGGTTCCATCAAACGCACGCACTACCAAATAACGTGGTGTGCAAATCAACCCCTGCATGTCCAACTTCATTAGGGCTTTCTTCGGCAGTACGTTCAAGGATGATCCTGTATCCATAAGTACATGAGACATAGCAGACCCTTGGCATTCTAATGATATGTGCAACACACAATTATGGTTTCTGCCTCTTGGCGTCAAATACAAGTCTATAAACCCCAAGTCGTTCCTTGCATTTATGTGCGCAACAACCCCTTCAAGTTGATTAACCGAAATTTCTTGTGGCACGTAAGCAGTGTTCAGTATTCTCAACAGTGCATTCCTATACACTTCAGAACAAAGTAACAATGACAATATAGATATCTTAGGAGAAGTTTGCTGCAAATGATCGACTATCTTGTAGTCGCTTTTCCGTATCAGCCTCATAAACTCTTCCGCATCTTTTAACAAAGATTCCTTCTCCCCAAATTGAGAAGTTTCCTCTACCACTGGTCTTTTCCCCTTGTCAACCTTATCAACAATCACTTTAGGTGACGAAAAGACCCGGCCACTACAAGTAATGCCTCTTGCTCCCACAAAATTATCTACTGAATTCGCAGGGGGACCATTCAAGTCTACTTTCTGTCTGTTGCAATACACTTCAGCTCCGTAATTCTACGAAATAGCCTTGGTGCTTTCAAACGGTACGGGACCTGATTTAGTTATGGTTATTGTTGGTGGTTTTGGCGCATAAATGGTAACAGTCTTGTATGGAATGGAGATTATTGCAATCTCATCCCTTTCTTCAGCCACCAACTCTTCAGGCTCTCTTCCAACAGACTGGTCAAACTGTAAAACTCCACTATCCATCATCTCTTGAATACATCTTTTCAACTGCCTACATCCCTTAGGATTAACCAGACACTCAACATAATTTTCAGTACAACCTGGGAAAACACCCCCTACAGCAATCTAGCTTTCACAAAGCTCAAGGGTGTCTTCAGCTCATTAACATCCGCTATCAAATCCAAAACATCCTCCTCGATAATTGCATTAACCCCAGTTTGCCCATGATTCAGCATGGGATTTTGTACCACATTAGGAACATCATTGGAGAAGTTAATCGCTTTACTGTCAATCATGTCCTGCACTTTATGCTTAAAAGCCTTACAATTATCGATGTTATGCCCCGGAGCACCTGAATGAAAATCACAGCGAGCGTTTGCATCGTACCCGGGTGGAGGAGGCCCAGTCAGGGGAGCTAAAGTTCTTTTCTGAATCAGTTGCAGCTGCAACAAAGCTTGTAATAACTGAGAATGCGGCATGGGAGGCGCATCAAAATGCCTATTTGCTGCCGCACGTCTATCTTGATATCTTTTGTACCCCTGCTGGTTTTGTTGCAGTTGTTGTTGTTGTTGCTGACGTTATTGTTGTTGTGGTTGTTGAACTGCGGGAATTGTAATACTGGCAGTTTGCTGTTGCTGCCGATTCTGACCTCTACCTCTCCCACGTGAAATGGACACGGAATTAGTATCTCTTTCTCGTCTCTTGTTACCGAACACCATCTTGCCTCCTCCAGCTGAGGGCATTTCACCAACACTTATCTTTCCTAACTTAATACCATTTTCCACCCTCTCTCCGGTGATGATTAAGTCGGAGAAACTGCCCGACATGCTGCTAATGAGATTTTCATAATAAACGCCTGGCAGAGTGGTGACAAACATAATAGCGAGCTCACGTTCCACCATAGGTGGCTGCACCCTGGCTGCTAACTCCCGCCATCTTTGAGAATATTCTTTGAAACATTCATTGTTCTTTTGTGAAAGATTTTGATGCTTGACCCTGTTGGGAGCAAGGTCGTTATTGTATTGATAATGTTTCACAAATGCCTCGGCCAAATCCCTCAAACTACGGACATTCACGGGCTCCAAACTCATGTACCATTCCAAAGAAGGACCAGACAGACTATCCTGGAAGAAATGCATGAGCAATTTCTCATCGTTTGAGTAGGCAGACATCTTACAGTAGTAAGACCTCAGATGAACCCTCGGGCAGGTGGTACCCTTGTATTTATCAAAGTCTGGGACTTTGAACTTCGGTGGCACTCTCAAGTCCGAAATCAGGCCCAGGTTAGCCATATCTAGGCCCATAGAGTTTTGGCTTTCAAGAGACCTCATTTTCTCTTCAATCATCTTAATCCTCCTATCGACTTTGGAGGGTAACTCAGCAGCCACAACCCTTGGCGAGAACACATCCTCTTGCTTGTATTCATTCCAGATGTGATCCATGTTACCATGTATAGCACAAGAAGTGTTAGGACCATAACCATTCCCTTTGCCATTACCACCATTACCAAAACCATCATTGTTGAAACCTGTCGCATTACCGACACCAGCAGCATGACCACTCCTTCCAGCAGTAGGGATGACTAAGGTAGGCATGGAATTATCAGCCCGAGGAGTCTCGATACGAGGAGGGTTAACAACGTCCCCACCATGCAACACACTGTTGCCATCGACACGTGCAATCAAGGGCTGCACCAGAGTCTGGAGTTGCTCTTGTCCATTAGCCAATCCTTGCATTACTTTCATGAACTGGGCCATACGGTCCCTCATTTCCTGCATCTCTGCTTGCATTTGCTCTATTACTCTCTTCTGGTTCCCCCTAGTTGCGTACCGGTGAGTCGTTAGATCGACAATCCTGAAACACTAGTAAACCACAGGAAAGTAAGATTAACAGTTCCGATGCACATGCAATGCGAGAAATGCAAAAAATGCAGACATGTATGTATGCAACAGGGTAATTTCCCCCTCGATTCTAGTTTCCGGGAAAAACACAACAATGGAGAACCCTACGTGTTGTACCCCAAAATTGGCCCAACCTTTTACTTACTTGGTTTATGTTTCATTTCATTGTTCTAGCATATTGCATTGCATAACATTTTGCATTTATAGGGGATCAAGAGATGTGTGTATAAAAAGAGGAATTCTCCAAGGGTTCTAAGCCTAATCAAGAGGTTGTATTCAAGTAAACAGGGGGTCATCATCATCAGAGATAAGTCAAAGCCCTTTGGGTGAGCAGATAGGTGTATGTGGTTCACCTCCTGTCTAGAAGGCCATTTGAAGGCCATCTGTGGATCACAAGCCCATGATTATGGAGAGAGATGGTCATTTAAGCTCATTGGAGGCCTTGAGGGTCATTGTGGAGTTCATTCAAGTGTTTATATCAAGTGTGAAGGGTTATAGTTAAAGGTAGTGCAATTAGGGTTTTCATCTGGTCAACCCTCAGTCAATTGTGAAATTGAAGGAGATTAAGACTCAATTCCAAGTCTTCATGGTTATGGAATGTTATGTTAAGATATATGAGATATCATTTCAAGATCATTTCATCAAGAATCAAGAGTGTGAGGAGTGTCTGAATTAGGGTTCTCAGTGTAAAATCCCCTGTTCAGTGCCTAACTTCAAGACCACCTATCTCAAGATACAAGTCTCATATCAACTTTTTACCAACATGAAACTTGTAGAGAATGTTCTTAGCTTTCTTTTGAGTACTATAAGTCCTTGATTGGATTTATAGAACTCAAGTTATGATGCTGACAAGTTACAGGTCATCAGATGAATGTGATTTTGGTCAACAAAAGTCAACCAACTTCCAAGCCATTTTGACCTAGAAGGATGTTTCTCCTCAACTTTTTATGAACATGAACGTTGTTCCTCTTGATCTTAGCTTTCTTTTGAGTACTAGAAGTCCTTGATTGGATTTGTAGAACTCAAGTTATGAGGCTTGCAAGGCAGGGGTATTTTGGGAAAGCATGATTACAGGTCATTTTCATTATAGGTCATTTTTACCACTTTGCACACTTCAAATGGAAATATTTGCAACATCAAACTTGCTCCAAATGGGGTCATTTGCTCAATCAAACTTCAAGGCATCAAAGTTTTTCCTTGGATTGAAGAATCCTAATGCAATTTCCATGAAAAAGGGCTTAAAAGGGAAAAAATCAAATTTAATTCATTTGAAAACATTTTGTACCAACCTTGTGCATATTTTGAGTGCCAAACATATTTGAAACACAATGCCATCCTTGGATTAGAGATTTGAGTGCATCTTGGTGGCCATTTTCAAGCTTTCTTCAAGATTAAGCAACACATCAAAAACATGCCATAAGACCAAATCAAGGAGCCATTTTCAGCCCTTAGATCAGTTCACCTCAGATGCAAGCTAGCTGAGCACATTTGACAGCTTTGCAAGTACATTTTCGTGTACTTCTGGAAGCTACCATGAGAAGAAATTTTGAAATCTAATTGGGCTTAAGGAGCATTCATTTGGGCCTCCTTTTGATCTGAATCCAACCTATTTAATCTCAGGATCATTCACAAGTCCTCAGAGGTGATTTTGGTGGAGGATTGAGTAAGAACATTGTGAGAAAAAGTGGTGAAAAATTCAAAACTCGTTTTTGCATTTCAGTGAGTTTCAATCCAAACCAAAGATTTCAAAAGCTTCCTTGAGTTTCACTGAACGTTTCTGGATAGTTTCTTTCAAGCTTTCCTTAAGAACTGAGCCTTGTGGAAGCTTACATTTAGGTTTCTTACTTTTCAAAACATCTCACTGTTTATGCATCTTTAATACGCCATTTTTATATATTTATGATCCTTGCATATCATATATCATTTTTGGTATGATTTGGTGACTGTTCGTGAGCTTTTCTCATTTTGAGTTTTTTCTTGTTGCTTGCGTTTTGTATTATTTAAGCACCCTTTCTGAAAACTAATGATGTATTCTTGATCCTCTTGATGAGTAGATCACTTTTGTCTTTTATTTCATTGATTTTGGTGTTGTTTTGCCATGGTTGTGTTTTGTGTGGTGGCCGGATCCAAGGTTGAAGACGACCGGAGCTGATTCTGGCCACTGTCTGGTTTTTGTGTGTATTTTGGGAGATGATGATGCGCTGGCTCGTTCATGTGCGTCAGATCGTTTTTATTTTACATCTCACGGTTTACATTAAGATGCACCATACACACACGTTGACCATGCTACACGGAATCTATTTTAAATTTCATTAAATGACTTGGCATGATGAGATTTGTTTGATTGGCATACTTTTGGATCAAGTGAACCACAACGCATTTCACCATGCGCTTGTTTTGACCATGTACCACTGAATCCATACGTTTTGTTTTAGTTTTGTTTTTTCTGATGGGCTGGGTTGCTATTGGTACCCCCTTCTGGTGGGCTTTGAATTTGAGCGCTTCTGGGCTACTATTGGCACCCCCAACCCTTTGTTTTATTTGTTTTATTTTCTTTTATTTTTACTTTATATCTGTTTAGATTTTAATTATTTTAAAATACTTCCAAGTGTGGTAAAATACCAAAAAAATATGTTTTGGATTCCTTGAGATGTCCTCTTATTTTTAGAGATTTTTATTTTATTTTATGAAATTTTTTTCAATTAAAAATGGGATTTAACATTGGAAGTGTTCTATGGTGATCTTGTGAAGTGATTTTGATTGCACTCTTTTGGCCTCTGGTTGCCAACATATTTATGAACCTCTTGCATTTTATTTGATAATTTTTGAATCATTTTCCTATTTTTCGGGTAACTTGCAAATCAAGCTATCCAAAGGAAGGTTCATACATGCATCTTGACCTAGTTTTACTTGGATATGACACTTTTGGATCCCTTGAGCTCTCAATGCCTATCAATTCATGTTGTAAACATGCTAAGGGTGGTGCTTGCTCATTTTTAGGTCATAACATTTGGTTTTGCTTGTTCATTTGATGGTTTACTTTTGAGTTTCCAATTAGGGTTTCACTGTGAAACATGCGTGCTTTCCTTTGGGAATTTGATTGCATCTTCTTGTGGTTTACTTGCTTTTTCATTGGAGCACTTATATTTAATGTCCCTTGTTGTCCAATGACTTTGGAATCTCAATTGAGGTAGCTTGGTCCCTCCTTTGGAGGTATTTGAAGCATGCTTAAAATGATGAATCCATGAGGACCTCTTTGTGCTTTCATATGCACCCTTCTTTTGATGCTCATAGTTGAGTGCCATTATGGGTTCCTTGTTGTCCTCATATTGCCTCCCATCCTCACTTTGATTTAGGTTTTCCTTGTCTTTCATTTATGTTCATGTTTTGGCATTGCGGTTTATGTTGTTTGGCTTAGGCCATTTCATCCCATTTTGATGCTCTTGTGTGTTTTATTTTGGTGCATTTCCTTTCTTTTCATATCTAGAATTTTGTCATATTGTTGCATGAGGTTGAGATGAGCTTGTGGAGGCTACTGCCCCACACTAATTTCCTCCCTCATTTGCATTTCATGTTTGTATCCCTGCATGTTTATGTTTTGTTTCCTGTTATTTCTTTGTTTCAGTCCCTTAGGACCTCTAATCTCTCTTGTTCAAGGGAGATTATGATAGACTTTAGGATCTTCACCATGTATGTTAATATTAGGTAGCATTCCTTTATCTCAATCTTAGGATCACCATTGCATGACAACTTTAGGTTTGGATTCAGTCCCCCTTTAGTGTCCTTTCTCTTCCCATGTCAAAACAATCATAAAACACCCAATAAAGGTTAGCGGTTATTGTGCGTTACGAGCCTTAAGCACTTAAGAAAGGTTTGTTCAGGAGTTTCTCTTCAAAGGCTTGAATTTTTAGTATATCACCCTTTGGGTGATATGCGACGCATTCATTCCTAAGTCATAGTCTCTAGTGCGATATGAATTGCAAACCATTCAAAAACACTTCTTCTCTAAAAAACACAAAACAAAAATCATTCAAACTTCTTTTTGCCCTTCGGGGCCTTTAATCCTTGAAAATAATTTTCATATGCAAGAGTTTTGTTAACCCTTAATTCTATCGCAAACGGTAACGCCTAAGTCTCCAATGGTCGAGCTGCATACACCAAACTGTTAGAACTATTTGTTAACCCTACTCGGATAAAAATAGTTGAACAAACTTGTGTTCCCTATTAGCCCGAACTACCTTTGCTATGATCTTTCATACTAGATGAAAGTACGTAGGCACAAGATGTGATGTCTTGGCGAGCAAACTCCCCCCCTTTTTTACCCGTAGTTAGCCGAACTACGTTGACTCTGACTTCTCATTTCAGATGAGATACGTAGGCACAAAGCGTCGTTGCTTTGCCGAGTCACTTCTTTTTCTTTTGTCCTCAAGCCTGTAGCTAGATACTTTCAATCACCCTTTTAGATAGAAAACAAGCGTGGATCCCGTCGAGTACGACAGACGTGAGGGGTGCTAATACCTTCCCCTTGCGTAATCGACTCCCGAACCCGAGATTTGGTTGCGATGACCGATATTATCCCTTCTTTTTGTTAGGTTTTCTATGAGTGTTTCCTTTCCCTCTCTTGGGATAGATAACGCGCAGTGGCGACTCTTCTGTCCTTGTCGGCCTCGATTTATGCAGTAGCACCAGCTGGCGACTCTGCTGGGAAGGGATTGTTCCCTATGCGAGCCAATCCTAGCGTTTGTCTGTCTATTTTTGGGTGTGTGCATATGTGCTTTATCTTTATTTGCTTTCCGCATTTTACTTTCCGCATGATTCATTATTGATGTGCTGTGGGGAGGGATTGTTCCATTGAGAGATAAGCCAGACCCAGGCTTGAGTATAGACTTAGCATTAGAAGTGGAGATTAGTGGTGAGCCTGTATGATTTGCATGCACCAGCTAGCCATGAAATTCGCGCTCAGACGAGATTCTCTTTGACGATTTTCTCTCTGACCCTTTGGGC
This sequence comes from Lathyrus sativus, assembly GCA_963859935.3. NCBI lineage: Eukaryota > Viridiplantae > Streptophyta > Magnoliopsida > Fabales > Fabaceae > Lathyrus > Lathyrus sativus. Next base: position 344,414,833 of record OZ012735.1, on the reverse strand, counting down.
CCGAAGGAATTTTGGATCTGAGGATTGTCGACTCTGGGAACCGATCATTTATGAGTAAGCTAAGTGAGGCCTCTTCAAGGGATAATGACGTAGAACCAGAAATGGTGAACGTATCATCATTTCTTGAAAGTCTGTGACGCTGAAAAACGCATAGGATGCCGAACCTTGTCAGTGGATAGGTCCTTACCTGTGAGGGGGATGGGGTTGTGCAAGAAACTCTGGTCTTCAGATTACCCAATTCTTTACAGTTTGGACTCTTGATACCAAGGGGTTCTAGTATCAGTGATTGGTTATGACTAAAGCGAAGCGTCGATCTTCTCAAACTACAAGACAACAATCTTGATCTCCTGTTTGATTGTGCATTTGAATTTTCATCTGCATTTCATTAACGTGTATCTATGTTATAGGTGCATATTTCCTCCCTGATTCTAGTGATCTTTTCCGGCATGGAGACTTTGAAGAAGACAGTTGCCTACAAGCTCCCTTCTCCTGATATCATTTCTCTGTTGAGTTTGGTTGTCTTAGCAGATCAGAAAGTGAGAGGAGAGTTCAAGGAATCTTATGGGAAGTTACTTAATTTGGTGTGCAGACCTTCAGTGTTCGAGTTGAACGGTTTATATGCTCTGCTTCAGTTTTACGACCCTCAGTTGAGATGTTTCGTTTTTCCCGACTATGTCCTGGCACCGACCTTGGAAGAGTATGCTGCGTTACTAGGAGTTACAGTGTTGGGCCAGATGCCTTTTTACCATGTTGATGTTGAGCCTGACCTAGCTAAGCTTGCTGCAATTATTCATCTTGATGCCTCAGAGTTCTCAAGAAAATTGACAAAGTTGAATGGAGTGTATGGGTTTCCCCTACCTTTTCTGGTTGACAAAGCTCTACAGTTTGCAAAAGACGGTTGTTGGATTTTGTTCAATGCCATTCTCGCTCTGTGCATATATGGTATCATTTTGTTTCCTAACTTGCCAGACATTGTGGATACAGATGCTTTCTATATTCTTGCTTCAAGGAATCCAGTGCCTACCTTGTTAGGAGATGTTTATCATTCTATCCATTACAAGAATGAGAAGCGAAGAGGTAAAAATGTGTCTTGTTGTGTACTCATGCTGTATAAGTGGTTCTTCAGTCACCTTCTGAAGACAGGTCCGTTTGTTGCTACTGCTGGCACCTCAGATTGGTCTGCTAGGTTAATGGGTTTATCTGCAGAAAACATTATATGGTTTGATCGAGATATACTTGGCACTGAAATCATCTATAGTTGCGGTGGTTTTCCAAATGTCCCGCTGGTCGGAAGAAAGGGATGTATTAAGTATAATCCATCTTTGTTGATCAGACAACTTGGATATGCTTTGAAGAGTCCTCCTAAGGAAGAAGAGATACAAGAATCTCTGTATCTCACAGGCTTATTGGAAGCTGATACTTTGGTTAGAATGGAATATGTGTTGAGTAACATTCACAGGCGAGGTAAGACATTATTAGGAAAGAGCAACAATCGAGCTTATGACTCTTACGTGGTTTGGATCAAAGATAGAGCTGATAGGTCTCTAATTCCATTTCCTTCAGTTGCGCCTTTGTACCCCATCGTGATTGAAGAACCCACTACTGTGGATATCCAGAAGTACAACCAACTGTTGCGTGAGAATGAAGAGTTGAAGAAAGCAAATGAAGAATTAGAGAAAGAAATCATTCTAATCCGAAGTGAGAAGATTTATGTTGTTCAAGCCTTCAAGAGAAAGACTAAACTTGTCAACAAGCTAGGTACAAATTTGACAAAGGAGACTAGTGACTGAGAACGCACATGCCGAGATTTGAACACTGTCCATAGTGTGCTTGCTACCAAAAAGAAGGATCTGGACAAGGCTTACTTAGAGATCTCTAAGTTTGAATCAGTATGGAATGTCACGCTCACTAACAACAAATAGCGCGAGGACAAGCTGAAATAACAGATTTCCAAGTTGAAGATTCAGCTCAAAGCAAAGGACAAGAAGATCTCAGCGGAAGAATCAATCAGATACAACAGTGAGCATAGATTAAGCCAAGCTATTGCACACCTAAAGGATTGTAGGTTGAGGGCAGACACCAAGAGATGTAGACTTGAAGCGTGCTTTGGAGAAGGAGCCTGGGACGATCATGTTGATAGACTACAGTGCACCATTAGTCGGCGAGAGCATCTCATATAGGGTCTACTCACCAGACCAGATCATCCTGAGACACGGAAGCTGCTAGAGGACTTTCGGTCTAGGCGCTCAGCTTGACAGTCTTGCTTTATATCTTGTTGTTTTTCTTATGTATCGACCATCATCAGGCTTGTTGATTGAGGTCATCTCTATTTTGTACTCAGCTGATGTATGCGCACTGTTGGTTGGCTTGTTATTATACGAGGAGTTTCTATTCTGTTCACTTGTCTGTGGAGTTTTTCATGGTCGCTTCTTCTTCTGGAAATTAGAATCGAGGGGGAAATCTCCTTGTTGCATATATACATGTTTGCATTTAGCATCTTTTTCACATTGCAGGTGCGTCGAAACTGTTTTCTTATCCCCTGTCTTATTTAGTGTATTTCAGGATTGCTGATAAAGCAGGTCACCGGTACGCAACCAGAGGCAATCAGAAAAGAATCATGGAACAGATGCAAGAGCAAATGCAGGAGATGAGGGATAGAATGGCTCAATTTATGGAAGTTATGCAGACTGTAGCCAGTGGACAAGACCAACTCAGGACTTTGGTGCAACCTTTGATTGCACGAGTTGATAATGACGGCGTGTTACATGGAGGGGTACCTGTCATCCCACCTCATGGTGAGACACAGCATGCTAATAACGCTATCCTCAATATTGGTGGGAATGGCAATGGTGCCGGGAATGGGAACATAACTGGAAACTGTAATGGACATAATGTTGGCGGAGGTAATGGTAACACCGGAGTAGGTAAAGTTGGAATTACTGGTTAGGGCATTGTGTATGGGCCTCAAGCGAACGGAGTTACTCATGGCAACCTGAATCAGCACCTGTTCGAGGACAGACAGGATGATGACTTCTCGGTGAGAGATTTTGGTGGTGAAGTGCCTTCTGAGACTAATAGAAGATTCAAATGGTTGGAAGACAAGATAAAGAGCTTTGAGAGTCAGAACTCTATGTGCATTGATATGGCCAACCTTGGACTTATCCCTGGTCTGAGGATACCGCAGAAATTCAAAGTCCCTGACTTTGATAAGTACAAGGGTACTACATGTCCTAGAGTTCACATTCGCTCGTATTACAGGAAGATGTTTTCCTACTCAGACGATGAAAAGTTGTTAATGCACTTTTTTCAAGATAGTTTGTCCGGTCCTTCCCTTGAATGGTACATGGGGTTGGAGCCTACTAATGTTCGTAGCTGGAAGGATTTAGCTGAGGCATTCATGGAGCATTATCAATATAATAGTGACCTTGCTCCAAACAGGGTTCAGTTGTAAAATCTTACTCAGAAGAATAATGAATGCTTCAAAGAGTACGCCTAGTGGTGGCGCGAATTGGCTGCAAGAGTTCAACCTCCGATGGTGGAGCGTGAGCTAATCGACATGTTCGTAGCCACTTTATCTGGCATGTACTATGAGAAGCTTATCAACTGTATGTCCGGTAGCTTTCCTGACATCATAATCACCGGGGAACGCATAGAGAATGGTACCAAAATTGGGAAGACTCAAACAGGCGAAGGATCCTCAGCTAGAGTAGGAGGAAGGAAGGTCTTTGGCAACAAAAGGCGCGAGGGAGAAACCAATTCAGTATCTAGTTTTCAAGGAAGATGGAGGCAGCCTCATAATCAATATCATCAATATCATCAACAATGGGTCGCTAGCATTACGATTTCTGTACCACAACAACCACAACAACAACGGCAGCAACATCCACCACAACAAAATCAGCAAGGTTGTAGAAGATACCTAAAACGGCCCAAGATGGCAAATAGAGTGTTTGATCCACCACCAATGCCATAGTCCCAAGTGCTTCAAACTTTACTACAATTACAGTTGATCTAAAAGAGGACTTTGGCTCCTATGACAAGTACACCGCCGCCTGGTTATGATGCGAATGCACGATGCGAGTTCCATTCCGGGGCACCTGGTCGTAACATTGATAATTGCAAGGATTTCAAACATAAGTTGCAAGATCTGATTAATAGCAAAGCTATAGATTTTTCACATGATGCACCAAATGTTGTGCAGAACCCTATGCCAAATCATGGGCCGGCTAGGGTTGGTGTTGTTCTTGTAGAGGAAGGGTTAGATCTGATAACCGATGTGAATGAGCTGAAAACGCCATTAAGTTTTGTGAAGGAGAAGCTGCTAAGGGGGGGGGGGTGTTCTCGAGCTGTAGTGAAGGCTGTGACAACTGTTCGAGCCATCCCGAAGGATGTGATGATCTGAAGAAGTATATTCAAAGCATGATGGATGAAGGAATGTTACAATTCGATCGGACCACTAAGAGGAAACCTATGGAAGTAGTAGAGGAGAAGCAGGATGAAATCGCGACGATTTCGATTCCATATAAAACTATCACTATTTCAGTGCCTCCAAGGCCACTTACAATCATCATCACTAAAGCAGGACCTGTGTCGTACGAAAGTTCAAAGGCTATCCCATGGAATTACGGAGCCGAGGTGTTTTGTAATGGACAGAAGGTGGAATTGAAGAATTTACCTGTCGACTCAGTTGATAATCTTGTTGGAGTCGGAGGAATTACCCGGAGCAGTAGAATCTTTTCGACGCCCGAGGTGGTGGCTGAGAAAACTGATAAAGGGAAAGGCAAGATGGTGGAAGAGGAAGTTCCTCGGGTGGGCGAGAAGGAGCCTCTAGCAAAAGATATGGAAGAATTCATGAAGCTGATTAGAAAAAGCGACTACAAGATAGTCGACCATCTGCAACAAACTCCTTCAAAGATTTATATACTATCACTGTTGCTGTGTTCAGAAGCACATCGAAGTGCGTTGTTGAAAGTTTTGAGCACTGCTTACGTACCACAGGAAATATCATTTAACCAGCTCGAAGGAGTGGTGGTGCATGTGAATGCAGGAAATGGTCTGGGGTTTACAGACTTGGACTTAACGCCAAAGGGCAGAAACCACAATTTAGCACTGCATATTTCACTTGAATGCCGAGGAACAGTGATGTTGCACGTCCTTGTTGATACAGGTTCATCCTTGAATGTGTTGCCAAAGAAAGCATTGATGAAGATAGATCATCAAGGTCTTTATTGTACACCAAGTGACTTGGTTGTGCGAGCCTTTGATGGAACCCGAAGATCTGTTTTTGGGGAAATAACTCTGCCTATCCAAGTGGGCCCATAAGTATTCAAGGCAGTATTTTACAACATGGATATTCAGCCTGCTTATAGCTGTCTGTTGGGTCGTCCATGGATACATTCTGTTGGGGCTGTTATGTCCACTCTGCGTCAGAAGCTGAAATATATGGTCGGGGGCAGTGTTGTGACAGTATGTGGGGAAGAGGATATCATGATCAGCCATTTGTCGTCTTTCAAATATGTTGAAGTAGACGGAGAAATTCATGAGACTTTATGTCAAGCCTTCGAGACCGTGCAATTGAAGGACAAATCTCCAGTCGTGAACAAAGAACCAGAGGTAGTTATGTCGTCTTTCAAGGAGGCTCAAGCGACAGTTTAGGCTGGGGCATCACATGCATGGGGAAAAGTGATAGACATACCTCATAAGCAGGACAAGTTTGGTCTAGGATACCGCCCAACATTCGCACCATCTTCTCAAAGCGCGCCGCGCTACAAGGGGCCTGTCAAGTTTACCAGTGGGGGTGTCATCTTTGAGCAAATCAATCTTGTTTCTAATGATGAAGCCGGTGACAGTGATTGCGACATGGACGCCTGGATCCATACAAGCGCTCCCAGACAGAAGCTATGCAATTGGTCCATTGAGGAATTTGTCCAAGTGACACGTGAACAGTAATACTTTTTTTTCTCAGTTATTGTGTAACCCTATGTTCTACCCAGAGCATAGTGGTATTTTTGTTCAGGGAATGCTTGTGTATGTTTGAACCATCTTTTATCATTAATCAAAAGGCGTTTTTCTCATTCAATTTTGTAATCCTTGTTTTTCTTCTTTTTGTTTTCTAACAATAAAATGGCAATGTGGTTTGTGTTTGTTTTGTTTGCATATCATTTAAGCATAAAATCATCATCATTACAGGTTACACATTTCAGATGCCATCGACTCCAACTCGTCTATGACTCGGTGTGACTTTGACAATCCAATCTTTTAAGCAGAAGAAGAGATTGATGAAGACGAAGACCTACGCAAAGAGCTTTCTAGATTGTTGAGACAATAGGAGAAGGTTATATTGCCTCATCAGGAGGAAGCTGAAGTCATCAACCTGGGAACCGAGGAAGATAAGAAGGAAGTCAGAATAGGGGCCACGCTGCAAAGTGATGTCAAGCAAAGACTGGTTGAGTTACTCCGAGTGTATAAGGATGTCTTTGCTTGGTCATATGAAGATATGCCTGGACTCGACACGGATATTGTGGTTCATCGCCTGCCTATTCGAGAAGAGTGTCCTCCTGTTAAACAGAAATTGAGAAGAACCAGGCCTGATATAGCAGTGAAGATCGAGGAAGAAGTCCAAAAGCAATTAGACGCCGGATTTCTTGCTGTGACAAACTATCCTCTGTGGGTTGCAAACATTGTGCCCATGCCTAAGAAGGACGGCAAAGTCAGCATGTGTGTTGATTATAGGGACCTGAATAGAGCGAGGCCAAAGGATGATTTCCCGCTCCCTCATATTGACGTACTTGTCGATAACACCGCACAATTCACAGTGTTTTCCTTCATGGACGGCTTTTCTGGATACAATCAGATTAAGATGGCACCGGAGGACATGGAGAAGACGACTTTCATCACGCCATGGGGGACGTTCTGCTATAAAGTAATGCCTTTCGGTTTGAAGAATGCAGGGGCAACTTATTAACGTGCAATGGTGACACTCTTTCACGACATGATTCATCATGAGATTGAAGTTTATGTTGATGATATGATTGTGAAATCCCAAACGGAGGAGGGGCATCTGGTGAATCTTCTAAAGCTGGTCGAGAGATTAAGGAAGTTCAAGCTTAGGTTGAATCCAAACAAGTGTACTTTCGGCGTACGGTCAGGAAAGTTATTGGGGTTTATTCTCAGTGAGAAAGGTATTGAGGTCGATCCTACAAAGATCAAAGCAATTCAAGAAATGCCAGCACCAAAGACCGAGAAACAAGTTCGTGGTTTCTTAGGTAGATTGAACTATATTCCTCGGTTCATATCTCACCTCACAGCCACTTGTGAGCCACTATTTAAGTTATTAAAGAAAGATCAGGCAGTCGTTTGGAATGAGAATTATTAGAAAGAGTTTGAGAAAATAAAAGAGTATTTGCAGGAACCTCCGATATTGATACCTCTAGTAGCTGGAAGACCATTGCTTATGTACTTGACGGTTCTTGAGAGCAGTATGAGTTGTGTCCTCGGTCAACACGACGAGACTGGAAGAAAGGAGTATGCAATTTACTATCTGAGTAAAACGTTCACCGACTGTGAGTCCCGTTACTCAATGCTTGAGAAAACGTGTTGCGCACTTGCTTGGGCTGCCAAACGTTTAAGACATTATATGCTTAACCATACAACCATGCTGATTTCGAAGATGGATCCAATCAAATATGTCTTCGAAAAGCAAGCGCTTTCAAGAAGGATTCCAGGTGGCAAATGGTATTGACAGAATACGACATTTAGTATGTTTCTCATAAGGCCATCAAAGGAAGTGTTTTGTCAGAATACCTCGCAGAACAGCCTATCGAAGATTATCAGCCAATGAAGTTTGAATTTCCTGACGAAGACATTATGTTCCTCCGGATGAAGGATTGTGACGAACCCCTACCAGATGAAGGTCCTGAACTTGGTTCCCGATGGTAGTTGATATTTGACGGTGCCGTCAACTCCTACGGAAGTGGAATTGGGGCAATCATTACAACACCCCATGGATCTCACATCCCATTCACCGCTAGATTGACATTTCCGGTCACCAAAAATGAAGCTGAGTATGAAGCGTGTATCATGGGTCTTGAAGAAGCTATTGATTTGAGGATCAAGAATCTCGATGTATATGACGATTCCTCACTAGTTGTGAATCAAATCAAGGGAGAATGGGGAACTCGTCAACCTAATTTGGTTGCTTACATGAATTATGCAAGGAGGTTGTTACCTTTCTCCGACAAAGTGGAGTTTCATCATGTGCCGCGACGGAGAATCAGATGGCAGACGCTCTGGCAACATTCTCTTTGATGTACAAGGTTAATTTTTGGAATGAAGCTCCCAAGATAGTTATCTCTCGCCTTGATAGACCCGCTTTCATATTCACCATTGAGGAGGCCTCTGATGGCAAGCCGTGGTATTTTGACATGTTGAATTTCCTTAAGAACCAGGAGTATCCGTCTGGGACATCTAGTCGAGATAAGAAGACTCTAAGGAGATTGTCTGGAAATTTTTATCTGAATCAAGATGGTGTGCTTTATAGAAGAAACCATGACTTGGTGATGTTGAGATGCGTGGATGAAAAAGAAGCAAAGCTGCTTATGGAGGAAGTCCACGAGGGTACTTTCGATACGCATGCCGGCGGACATGCCATGTCTCGGAAGTTGTTACGAGCTGTGTATTATTGGCTTATGAATGAGTCAGATTGTTTCAAGTTCGCGAAGAAATTTCATAAATGTCAGATCTATGCCGACAAAATTCATGTGCCGCCGTGTCCTTTGAATGTCATCTCATCTCCATGGCCATTTTCCATGTGGGGCATTGATATGGTTGGAAATATTGAGCCCACTGCATCCAATGGACACCGTTTCATCCTAGTAGCCATCGACTATTTCACCAAATGGGTCGAAGCAGCTTCTTATGCCAATGTCACCAAGCAAGTTCTGGCCCGGTTCATCAAGAGGGACATCATCTTCCGTTATGGAATACCTGAAAGGATCATTACTGATAATGGATCTAACCTGAATAACAAGATGATGAAAGAGTTGTGCCAGAACTTCAAGATCGAGCATCACAATTCATTCCCTTACCGTCCGAAGATGAATGGTGCGGTCGAAGTAGCTAATAAAAATATCAAGAAGATTGTGCAGAAGATGGTTGTGACTTACAAAGATTGGCACGAGATGTTGCCCTTTGCTTTACATGGATATCGCACCTCGGTGCATACTTCAATTGAGGCAACTCCCTTCTCGTTGGTATATGGTATGGAAGTTGTCCTGCCACTAGAAGTCAAGATACCTTCCTTGAGAATTCTGGCTGACGTTAAGCTAGATGAAGCATAATGGGTGATGAACAGGTTGAATCAGCTCAGCTTGATGGATGAGAAAAGGTTAGCTTCCATCGCATACGGTCGTCTATACCAAAGCAAGATAAAGAAAGCCTTCGATAAGAAGATACGTCCTCGAAGCTTTCAGGCAGGTGATTTAGTGTTGAAGCAGATTCTCCCACCACAGAACGATCACAGAGGCAATGGACTCCCAATTACGAAGGTCCATATGTTGTAAGGAAAGTTTTCTCCGGGGGAGCCTTACTACTTTTGACTATGGATGGTGAAGATTTCACGTCCCCTGTGAACGCAAACGCAGTCAAAAAATACTATGCTTAAAGAGACCCGCTGGAAAGAAAAAAGAAGATCCAGGAAAAAATAGGGCATCCCGGCGGACCATGAAAAGATAGGTTCGGGCAAAAATTAGGGATAAAAAGAAAAGATGTAAACCCGCAAAGTTGAAAACCTGAAAAGGCGACTTTGGCAAAAATGGGTATCCCGGTGAATCGAAAACCTGCAAGGGCGATTCAGGAAAAAGCTATGGATTTGAAAAGCAAACAACTGCGATTTGTGTATTGGTCTTCAGAACATAACAGATTATGCGAAAACCCGCGGGAAATCGTTCAAGTCAATCTCTTCCAAAGACGAAGCATCGGAAAAGCATCGAATTCATGTGAATCATAGATGAGTCGTCCCACGGTGGTTGTCTATACCACATTGCCGACATTTTTGTTTATCTTTGTGCATTTCTTATTTGTCTTTGGCGCAACTTCCTCATTTCAGGAGTTGCATCCTTTGTAAATTTTCCTATTTTCAGGCCGTTAATCAATAAACATGTTATTCAGAAAATCTTTGTGTGCTTGGTTTTTAGTTTTTACCGTTTTGTTTGTGAAAAACGCCCGATGTTTTTGATATATTTGCACATACATAAACTTGCAGGCCTTGGCCAACAACTGTTAAAACTTTGACTTAACTGAACAATGTCACGGATAATGACCAAGATAGCCTATGTTGTGTAGTATCTTGTCTGTTGTTTTTGCAGATTTGTTATCCTTAGGGCGTCTCTTGAAGAAGCATGGTGGTGTGCGCATAGGCGTACGGTTATCCCCAACAGTTTGTCAATACACATTTCTAATTCCCAGCGGAGTGGATTTGTGCTTAGCATAGCAGTTTTACCTAGAAGTCTTCTCGGAGGCCATCCAGGGCTTGTAACCCCCAGCACGAATCTGTTTGCACTGGACGTGTCTAATCTTTCCCCCAGTGGAGTAGGCTCTTTCTCTTTAGCATTTATTTTGCTAGAGCGGTTACGTTGCCTTTGTGTCGTGCATAGCATCTACCTAAACGCGTAGCATTTCCATGGAGCATTACGCCATTTTCAAACATTTGCATCTGAAGCATAAGCCAGGTTTTCTTTGCCTTGGAGGCCGTTTTTCTTTTTCAGCATAAGTTGTTTGATTCAGGAGATTTTTTATATACCATCCCCAACAGAGTGGTGGGTGAACTGATATTCCTTGGCAGAGTCGTTTGTTTAAACCTCTCCTCGTTAGAGTTTTCTTTACAAGTTGTGAGTAGGTTGTTTCCGTTGTCTTGTTTTTATCCCAAGTTCAGGTTGGTATCCTTTGTTTATCCCAACTTCAGGTTGGTATCCTCTAGCTTTTATCCCAACTTCAGGTCGGTATCCTCTGTTTATCCCAACTTCAGGTTGGTATCTTTTGTTTATCCCAACTTCAGTTTGGTATCCTCTTGTTTTATCCCAACTTCAGGTTGGTATCCTTTGTTGTATCCCGACTATTGGTTGGTATCCTCTTGTATTATCCCAACTTTAGGTTGGTATCCTGATAACACGAAAACATATATAGTAAAATGCCATAATTTCATGTTATTAACGGTCGATTTCACCCTGATTTCGCACCATACCCGCATTGTTGTTTAATGTTTTGCAGGTTTATGAAGTCAATGTTCAAACGAGGCAAGATAAGCGAAACAAGCTCAAAAGGACTTATAACAAAAGAAAAAAAACCAGAAAAGCAGCAAAATCCAATTTTGCTGATATGACGACCGTCATGGTCTCACCACGACCGTCACAAGCGTGACGAGCGTCATGGCCTCACCACGACCGTCACAGGCGTGACGAGCGTCATGGCTCCCCACGACCGTCATAGGCACATTTTCTGTACATTGTCCACTTTCAGAGACGTGCAAACAGAAGCCCAAATTAAGCGCACGACTCCCTGGATTTTCTGACCCTCGAAGACACTTCCAACAGCAGTTCACGTAGCATTCATACACTATAAATAGAGGGCTTTGGGACTGAAACAGGGGAGCCGTATTGAAGACCACGAAGTGCTGCCGATTTTAATACCAGAAGATATTTTCCTGCTTGTTTATTTTTTGTTTCGTTTCCCTCCTTTTGTTTCCTTTCCAGAATTTCAATTGTAATTTCTGTTCTTAATTTTCCGCATAATTAATTGTGACAAGAGTAATCCGACCGGCATTGTGGAGGATTATCCAAGTGCCGAACCAGAATTAATTACAAGTTCCGTTATTAGTATTAATTGAATTTTATTTGTTCTAATATGTATGTTTACGTGTTCTGCCTTTTGAATTCAAGTATGCATGCCTTAAGTTTTATGTCTAGCTAAAACCGCATCGATCGGTATGTAATGAACTAGTAGAACGAGGTTTGATAATACCCGGCATAATCTTTCTATTTCAAACTTGTTTCTGGCTCTAGTTTTTAAACCAAAATTATTAAACTAAACTTCGTCGCGACAGCGAGAATTTATTTAAAGTAATCTCGCCATGACAGTGGGGGATTTACTAAGGTATGAACCGACATGTGAAAGCTGAGGCTAGGACCAGATAGTAAAAACTGAGCATCTATTTTAAACATGGCGAAAGCATTTTAAAAGAGATAAGAACTCAACGGTTTTCAAAAATCAATTTTAACCCCGAACGGGATAGCGAAAGCATACGTTCCGCCTTAGAGTTGCGACTAGCATCAACAACCATCATGAGACAAAAGTCTTTAAACTGTTATTTTCTTCTGAAAACCATCTCTGAAAATTAGTAAACTGCGCCAGTAACTTGTCGAATCCTCGGAGCACTGTGTCATTGCATACCGATTACTTGCATTATTATTCTAAGAAACCTTTAGCTTTTCTTTAGTTAGCCTTTACTATTGCATAATTCCCCTTTAAATCATAATCAACCTAGCTAAACATAGTAACGTTCGAATATACTAGATTGACTACGAGTCCTTGTGGGTTCGATATCTTTATTACTACGCGATAGATTGTACACTTGCAGTTAATTCGATTAGACTCAGAAAGTCGCGATCATGTTTTTGGCGCTGTTTCCGAGGACCCGTTTAGTCAATAGTGTAATCCTTTATTACACAGTATAGACTAGGTTAACTATTCTCTCTCCCTCTACTCGTTCGTCGGTTGTATGCGAATTACTCGCTCACAAGGCGACATCTTACAACCTACAATCGCCGAACTAGAGCGCTTTTGCACTTAAAAAGGCGCATCCTTGAATATCATCGAAAACACAATATTCCTGATCTTCTAGCTCATACTCCTGTTGAAGAATCATAAATGGCTGAAGGACCTCAGAACAAACCGCTGAAGGACTACGCTACCCCGTCTCAGCTGGAGCCTCGAAGTAGCATTGTTGCCCCCGCTATTAATCGGAACAATTTCGAATTGAAACCATCATTGCTATCAGCTGTACAACAGCATCAATTCTCAGGAAATTCAACTGAGGATCCGAATGAACACTTAACGAAGTTTGTGCAATACGCGGACACAGTGAAGGCAAATGGAGTAACTCCAGATGCAATAAGACTTCGTCTCTTTCCTTTCTCTCTTAGAGATAGAGCTTGGACTTGGTTACAATCCTTACCATCCAACTCCATTACGACGTGGGAACAGTTGAAGAACATTTTCTTAGCAAGATACTTTCCGCCAAGCAAAACTGCTATGCTTAGAGCTCAAATCAACGGATTTCGACAGAAAGATGCTGAATCTCTCTATGAAGCATGGGAAAGGTTTAAGGATATGATGAGAGCATGTCCTCACCATGGTTTAGAAGACTGGGTGACGATCCATACTTTCTACAATGGGCTTCTGTATAACACCAGATTAACAGTAGACGCCGCCGCAGGCGGTGCACTTATGGATAAGCCATACGATGAAGCCTATCAACTTATCAAAAACATGTCTCAGAACCATTGCCAATGGGGAGGTGAAAGAACTCCATCAGAGAAACCCGCAGCGAAAGGTGGGATGTACGAGATCATCAGTCTTGAAAAGTTCAACGCTAAGGTGGATGCTTTAACGCAGAAAATCGACAGTCTAACTGTAACACCACCTGGAACCGTAGCTGCTGTAACTTCAAATTGCGAGTTATGTGGAATCGCCACTCATAATGCGCCCGAGTGCCCATTATTGGCAGGAATTCCACAAGACCAAGTAAACTATGCTCAAGGTAACCCTTACGCGAATACCTACAACCCAGGATGGAGGAACCACCCGAACTTTTCCTACAAAAGCGATAATGCCTTGCAAGCACCAGCTGCTCCGCTAGGATATCAGAAACTAGCCGCAGCTACCCAGACTGCCCCTAAGAAATCAAATCTCGAAGTGATGATGTAAAAATTCATAGCTACTCAAGTTCAAACAAACAAAGAATTCCTGAATCAAAACATACACACTAGCGAGCAGATTAAACAGCTGGCCGGAAAAGTGGACGCTTTAGCCACCCATCATAAAATGCTTGAAACGCAGATATCACAAGTGGCTCAACAACAAGCTTCTACAGTCGCACCAGCTGGAACATTTCCAGGTCAGCCAGAACCTAATCCAAAAGGTCATGCAAACGCTGTCATATTGAGAAGTGGAAAAGAATTGGAAGGACCAACAGATCCTAGGAATGAAAATTCAACCATGCATCAGAAATCTGATAAACCAACAGAAAAGGAGTCTGAAACCAAAAAGAAGGAAGGTGACGAGCAAGAGGCCGCCAAAGATGAAAACTCATATGTGCCTCCACCGCCATATAAACCACCGATTCCTTATCCTCAAAGATTCATAAATTCCAAAACTTAAGGACAATTTAAGAAATTCGTTGAACTTCTGAAACAACTGAATATCACAATTCCTTTCACATAAGCGATAACACAAATGCCTTCATACGCTAAGTTTCTTAAAGAAATTCTGTCTAACAAAAGGAAAATCGAGGATAACGAAATAGTTACACTTACTGTCGAATGTAGCGCAATCATTCAAAATAACATGCCTCCTAAACTAAAAGACCCAGGTAGCTTCTCCATACCATGCGTCATAGGAAAGTTCGTCATAGACAAAGCTTTATGCGATCTAGGAGCCAGTATAAGTGTTATGCCCCTATCTATATGCAAAAAGCTGAACATGGGAGAACTAAGACCAACTAAAATGTTCGTGCAATTGGCTGACCGATCAGTCAAATATCCCGTCGGTGTGTTGGAAAACGTTCCAGTACGCATAGGCCAATTCTAAATTCCAACCGACTTCATAATCATGGACATCAAAGAGGACTCTGTTACCTCAATTATCTTAGGAAGACCCTTCCTAGCAACAACCAGAGCTATCATAGACGTAAAGAAAGGTAGGCTAACATTCAGAGTAGGAGAAGAAAAGATAGAATTCATCCTTACTAAGTTCTTCAAGGTACCAGCCATAGATGACACGTGCTATCTAGTAGATGTCATTGACGAATGCATACGAGAACTGGAGAAGGAAGAAACTAAATATTCTGAAATCATGAAGATCCAAATCCCCGATATTCATGAAGATGACAATTGGTGTGCGCCATACAAAGATGATAGTCTGAGCGAGATCTTAGCACTAACTCCCAATCACATGCCGGGTCCGAAAAACTCAGCTTCAGAACTTAAAGAATTACCTAAAACCCTCAGGTACGGATTCTTAGACACAGAATTCAAAAGACCAGTAATAGTCAATGCAAATTTAGGACAGTTAGAAACAGATAAATTACTAGAAGTCCTAAGGAAATACCCAACTGCGTTAGGCTATAATATAAGCGATCTCAAAGGCATAAGTCCCTCCATCTGTATGCATCGAATCATGCTAGAGGAAGACTGCAAAACTTCAAGAGAACATCAGAGAAGGATAAATCTGATCCTAAGCACTGTAGTCAAAGACGAGGTGAAAAAGTTACTAGACGCGAGAATCATATACTCGATCTCCGACAGCCAATGGGTCAGCCCAGTGCACGTCGTGCCAAAGAAAGGAGGCGTCACTGTAGTAAAGAATGCGAAAGGTGAATCAATAACCCAAAGAGTTGTAACTGGAAGCAGGATGTGTATCGATTATAGAAAACTGAATAAGGCCACTCGGAAAGATCATTTCCCTTTACCTTTCATAGACAAATGTTGGAAAGATTGGCGAAACATTCGTACTTCTGCTATCTAGATGGTTATTCGGGATTCTTCCAAATTCCTATTCACCCCGATGACCAAGAAAAGACAACATTCACCTGTCCTTATGGCACTTTTGCTTATCGCCGAATGTCGTTCGGACTATGTAATGCTCCAGCAACCTTCCAAAGATGCATGATGACGATCTTTGCGGATTTCATAGACGACATCATGGAAGTGTTCATGGATGACTTCTCTGTATGCGGACAAAGTTTTGAAGGCTGCCTGTCAAACTTAGAAATGGTACTCGAAATATGCGCTAAAGTGAACCTTGTTCTCAATTGGGAGAAATACCATTTCATGGTCCGACAAGGCATAGTTTTAGGACACGTCATATCTGAAAAAGGGATTGAGGTTGACAAAGCTAAAATAGAGATCATAAAGGATCTTCAACCTCCGAAAACCATACGAGAAATACAAAGCTTTTTAGGACACGCCGGATTCTATCAAAGATTCATAAAGGATTTCTCGAAAATCACAAAACCTCTGACAGGTTTGTTGATGAAAGATGTCGAGTTCGTTTTCGACAAAGACTGCTTGGAAGCATTCGAAACTCTAAAGACAAAACTCATTATCGCACCAATCATGCAACCCCCAGATTGGCAACTACCATTCGAAATCATGTGCGATGCGAGTGATTATGCTATAGGTGCAGTTCTAGGACAAAGGAAAGACAAGAAGCTACACGCAATCTACTATGCCAGCAGAACTTTAGATCCTGCCCAAATGAACTACGCCACAACTGAGAAGGAACTTCTAGCAATTGTGTTCTCCCTTGACAAATTCCGTTCCTACTTAGTAGGAGTAAAAATCATCATCTACACATACCATTCTGCCATTAGGTACCTGATAAGCAAAAAGGATGCCAAGCCAAGATTGTTGCGCTAGATCCTATTACTACAAGAGTTTGATTTAGAAATAAGAGATAAAAAAGGGACCGAGAATGAAGTAGCTGATCACCTATCCCGCATAGAAGGCACTAAGCCGAAATCAGTGCCTATCAACAACGATTTCCCTTATGAACCCTTGATAGCCAGATTAGAAAGTGATATGCCATCATTAATCTAGGAAGAACCTGAACTAGAAAAAGCTGTGGAAGCCGTCTACGCACAAGTCACACTGCCTTGGTATGCTGATATTGTAAATTACTTAGTCGCAGGCGTACTCCCATCGGATTTTAACTATCAGCAAAAGAAGAAATTCTTCCATGACTTAAAGCACTATTATTGGGACGAACCTTTGCTTTTCAAGAGAGGGGCCGACAATATATATCTTCGATGCGTCCTAGAGGAGGAAACTAAAGACGTCATTTCTCAGTGTCACTCTTTTCCATACGGAGGACATGCCAGTACTTCGAAGACATGCGCAAAAATCCTACAATCTGGCCTATTCTGGCCCAGTATCTGGAAGGATATCCACGCTGCTATATCAAGAAGCAACCGGTGTCAACGCACTGGGAATATCTCAAGGCGCGACGAGATGCCCCAAAAAGGTATCTTGGAAGTGGAAGTCTTTGACGTATGGGGAATCGACTTCATGGGACCATTCCCATCTTCTTTTGGTAACAAGTACATACTCGTCGTTGTCGACTATGTATCGAAATGGATTGAGGTCGTTGCCGCTCCAACTAACGACACACGAGTAGTTCTCAAACTCTTTAAGAATACCATCTTTCCCAGATTTGGTGTGCCCAGACTTGTCATCAGTGACGGTGGTTCACATTTCATATTGGAAATCTTTGATAAAATGCTGTCAAAATACAGAGTAAGACACCGTATCACAACACCGTATCACCCGCAAACAAGCGGCCAAGTGGAGGTCTCTAACAGAGAAATAAAAAAGGTTTTGGAAAAGACAGTCGCGACCTCCAGGAAAGATTGGTCATCAAAGCTAAACGACGCTTTATGGGCCTATAGGACCGCGTACAAAACACCGATAGGAACTACGCCGTTCAAATTAGTTTATGGGAAATCCTGCCACCTACTAGTGGAACTGGAGCACAAAGCCTTTTGGGTTATTAAAACACTAAACTTCAACTACACTGAAGCAGGTGAGAAACGAATCTTGAATCTGCATGAATTGGAAGAACTCAGATTAGACGTGTATGAAAATGCTCGCATATACAAAGAAAGAACCAAAAAGTGGCACGATAGGCGTCTAGTCCATAAACAGTTCAATGCGGGAGACGTCGTGCTCTTATTCAACTCGAGATTGAAACTTTTCCCAGGAAAACTAAAGTCCAGATGGTCAGGTCCATTCGAGATAACCCGAGTCCTTCACAGTGCAGCTGTCGAAATTTGCGATAAAGTCAATGTACCGTTCATAGTTAACGGACAGCGTCTAAAGCATTACAATCGAAATGATGACAGTAACCACGTGAGCAGACTGAAACTACGAGAGCTTCCTGCTCGACATCCCGAATAGCTTGTCACCAAGCTATCGTCGGGCTTTCGACGTTAAAAAAACAGCGCTGAATGGGAGGCAACCCATTTTCACTCGTTTTCCCCTTTTAAATTATTTACTGTACATTTTTCATCTGATTTACTCTTTTGTTTTGATTTAATTTTTATTTTCAATTTTAATCACCTTCTGTTTCTAAAAAAACTAATTTGCGTAAAACATGTTTTCAACTTTTTACAGGATTTACTTACCTCCTTTTTGACTGACTAACTAGCGAGAATGGTTAACATCGATTACATGGTTACTGTTTTTAGAGGACCAGCTCAGCAAGCCCGTTATGAGGCTTTGACTCAGAGAGGCATCGCTTTGACACATTTCTATGATGGTTCTACTATGGATCAACTAGGCATTCATGATAGCATCCTCTACCTGTTTAACCAACTAGACTGGGAGCGAACTGCTCTAAAAACCCGTTGGTTTACCCACCGCGAACTCACATTTGAATTCCTAAGCTCCTTCAGCTACAGACCCGAATATGGATATGGATCCACCAAGGAGCTGATTTCTTTTAGACTGTTTGGGACTGAGTTTGAGTATAACAGTAAGTCATTGGCTGATCTTGTAGTTTTCCCTAGCGGACCGTTCTCGTATAATGACACTCAAGAGGAAGATATGGATATCGAGTTAGACTACTTCTGAGGCACTATTTCAGGTAACTATCACCCTGAGCCAAATGCTATGGACTCTAACGAGATACACAATCCTGTGCTCCGCTACTTTCATAGGATATTAGCACATAACCTGTGTGGGAAGGAGGAAAACATTACCACTGTCTCGAAAGAAGAACTGTTCATCCTATACTGTGCGTCACAAGGTCGCCCAGTCAACGTTGTACCATTCATGATGAGAGCCTTTGAGAGGATTAACTAGGAACAACATGCACCTATCACCGTAGGAGGCCTCGTTACTATGATTGCACATGCCTTAGGACTTAGATACCAGTTGAACAGAATTAAAATCTCTAGCCTAATAAGACCTATGGATATATCATTATGCTTTAACCAGCGTATTATAGGCAACTTAGGCCCTGACACTTATGAGTACCTAATTGTTGGGCGACCCGTCCACCTGTTTACACTACCTAACCATGAGAAGACGAGTGTCCACAACCGAAATAACTGGCTGTACGAACTGGATGAACCTATGGGTCCTGCTTCACCTCACTCCACACCTCAAGACTACATGTACGATAGTGACCATATTTCCGAAGCTCATGATTATATGTACTATGAAGACTATGTATCGGAAACTGAAATTGACCCTGAAACTCCGCCAAATTACCACAATTTCCCTAACCCCATCTCGAACCAACAGACAGACAAGCTGGATGCCCTTCAGAAAATAGTGGATGATGTCAAATTGGAAATTTACACAGTCAAGGAAGAACTAACGACATTGCAGATGGAAGTCACGACCTTTATGGACGTGGTATGTGAGCAGTTCGATCGCCTTACTAAACAGCTCGATGACTTGAAGAATCCGAAGGACTGATTAAATTTTTAGATTTAGTTTTAAGTTTTAATTTTCAATTTTTCTGCATTTTGAACAATTTATAGTATTATGTTTTTACAATTTCAAGTTCATTTCTATTCCTGTACTTTTCTAATTTATCAATGAATTTCATTTGCAATGTTATTTTAATCAGGTATTCTTTACTCTTAATTCATTGCCTAGTTGATTTACTGGACTAAGTGAGCCATAATTATATTACACAATGTCTGTGCGAACCACACAGCACAAATTCTGCTTCTGTAGAATTTGCTGCTATGACGACCGTCACAACCATGTTACGCTCGTCACGAGCATGACGATCGTGGCGCCCCCCTGACGACCGTCACGAGATCACGTATTCTGCTAAATAGCAGAATACGACCGTTGGGAGCTTTTCTTTCTCTCCAACCCTTAACTTCCCACTCTCACGGTTCCACTTCCCCCATAAATCATCCACTTACTCATTTCATCCCATTCACCATTATTCTCACCCAATCCTACCGTTTGTTTCTGAAACCTCGGCATTATAAAATCACAGTTACCTCCCCATTCCCATTCCACAAACAAAAACTTTCATCTCTAACACTCTCTCTATTTCGCACATAAGAACTCCTCAAAAGCCATGGCTCGCCAATGAATACTTCCAGACATGTCCAGCATCACCTTCCGAGATGGCGAAAAAGGAGACCAGCAGAGAACGAACTACGTTCAATTTTATCAGTGGTCCGTCCAACCAACGCGATATGTTGATGTCGCCTGCATTACGGAACTCGGCATTCGAGAAGGCGTCCAATGGATGCTATAGAACGCAGGGCTGTGGTTCCTCTGCACAACACTGCAGCCTACCTAGGAACAGCTTACCCTGGAGTTCCTCAGTTCACTCACCTACCTGACACCCCCCGGTGATACCAACCAACTCACCGACACTGCGAATTTCCGATTATTCGGCTGGGAATATCAGCTGACCCAGACTCAACTGGCTCAGATGCTCTAGTTTAACCATGGTCCTGAGGCTCGCTGTCGTGTTCCTTCAGAACAATTCTTCCTGGAGGCTTTTGCGCTTTGGAACCAACTCACCGGAACCCCTGGCGATAGCTGGGACAGTCTTAACGCTACATTCATTCACCACCCCGCTATCCGCTACGTTCACAGGGTGCTCAGTAACACTATATTTGCTAGAGATAGTAACCATAAGGTAAACTCCAAGGAACTGTTCTTCCTGAAATGCATCTTCGCGCCAGAACCTATCAACGTTGCACCATTCCTGTTGGCTCACATCCAGACTAACTGTGGTCGAGGCTCCAAGCCTCTTTACTTCGGCGACATCGTCACCTCCATCGCACTGTCACTCAACCTCGGCGAACGCCTCTAGGCCCTTCCGTCCTTAGCCACAGTCTTCCTGGATATCGACTATTGTCATTCCTCTCACCTCATCAAGGTACGAGCCGACGACTGTTATTATCCGGTAGTTCGTAACCGCATCATTCGCAGCATCATCCTTCCCTGTCGTGACCGAGCTCACCCTGAGAACAGAGCCAACTGGCTTTTTGACCCAGCTGCACCCGAAGGTAATGCTACAGAACCTCAACATAATGATCAGATGCCTGTTGATGAGATACAAGATGAATTGGACCGCGCCGCTCAGGCTGAAGCCTCTCAGCATCCAGCCCCTGCTGGTCCTTCTTCCCGCCGTCGCCCCCGCACTGCAGATACCATCAAAGGTGTCCTTAACACCATCTGGCTCCAGAATCAGAATGCCGCTCTGCTTGAACGACGTCAGCAAGAACAACACCAACAGGTCACCAATTTGTTAACCACCCAGGGGGAACGCCTCAACACTATCGTGGATGAAATGGAAGCTTTAAACCTCCGTGTGGACGACTTACGTTATTCCATTTTCCACACTAGCGTTCTACGCCCCACGACCAGAGGAGGACGACATCGAGGAAGAGGACACGACAAAGAGTAGTGCTCTTCTTGTTTTATTATCTTCCTAAATTTTTTTCCCATTTTCATTTTTGTACACCTTCCTCTATCACTTCAAAGCAGTGGGGACACTGCTTGCAATAGTGTGGGAGCGGCACTGTATTATGTACTTCATTTCCATTCCAAAGTAATTTCAATTTTAGTAATTTCAATTCAGTTCTATTTCAATTTAATAAAGCGCATATTTATATTCTTTTCCGTTAAAAGAACTTCCTAAGCTTAATCTGCTTTACTCGAGCTATACGAAAAATTTTCGATGCAAACATCCGGTGCGCCTCGATTAAGGCTGCATTAAGGAAACTCGAGAACGATTACTAACGATAACCATACCGACTTGACACCTTAGACCTCCGGTTTATGCGAGTCAGTTCCACTACCTATTGTACCGAAGCCTCAGGTTCAAGCACCAAGCGAAGCCCTTAGTAGTTTACAAAAGCAGTTAGCACCGCCTTAAGCGCGTACCACGTGGAAAGCCGATGCAAATAAGTGATCAGTAAGATCATAAAAAAAGAATTGCTCTGCAGCCATGTAGTGTCTATCCACTTCGTACGTTCCGGAATGGCAAAAAGAAAAAAA
Organism: Lathyrus sativus; assembly: GCA_963859935.3. Taxonomy (NCBI): domain Eukaryota; kingdom Viridiplantae; phylum Streptophyta; class Magnoliopsida; order Fabales; family Fabaceae; genus Lathyrus; species Lathyrus sativus. The sequence goes on along the minus strand of OZ012735.1, from coordinate 344,392,517 downwards.
GAAAAGTGAGCTCATAAAAGAAAAAGAAGTTCCTTGTCAGTTGGTCCATAGGTCTCTGGTTATGGACTCGGTAGGGCGAACCACGATTCGATCCCCCACAACTTACGATGTGAACATATCATAGGGTACCGCACTCGTGCACCAGACCCTGTAAAAAGGAAAGACTGAAGTCACTAACAAGCTATTCCACTACGTACGCAAAAAGAGGTAAAGGGCTTAATGTGATAGCGCCAGAACGAAACTGGGCAGAACTTAGTTCGATGAACTTAGCGCCGAGCTACAGCAGCATGATTGGAACCGGCTCGTATAAAGATGAGGCCTTCGAAAGCATTCCCGCTTAGTGTCAAGTTCGTATGCGTGTTGTTACGAATCATCTCTGAATTCTCGACTCAGCGCCTTTGAAGCAATTCTAAAAATGCACAAGTGCGCATCAGGTGTCTGCATCCTTTCAGCATTTAGGCTTTTTGCTTGAGGACAAGCAAAGATTCAAGTTTAGGGGAGTCTGATAACGCGAAAACATATATAGTAAAATGCCATAATTTCATGTTATTAACGGTCAATTTCACCCCGATTTCGCACCATACCCGCATTGTTGTTTCATGTTTTGCAGGTTTATGAAGTCAATGTTCAAACGAGAAAAGCAGAAAAGGACTTATAACAGAAGAAAAAGACTTATAACACAAGAAAAAGAACCAGAAAAGCAGCAAAATTCAATTCTGCTGATATGACGACCGTCATGGTCTCACCACGACCGTCACAGGCGTGACGAGCGTCATGGCCTCACCACGACCGTCACAGGCGTGACGAGCGTCATGGCTCCCCACGACCGTCATAGGCATATTTTCTGCACATTGTCCACTTTCAGAGACGTGCAAACAGAAGCCCAAATTAAGCACACGACTCCTTGGATTTTCTGACCCTCGAAGACACTTCCAACAGCAGTTCACATAGCATTCATACACTATAAATAGAGGGCTTTGGGACTGAAACAGGGGAGCCGCATTGAAAACCACGAAGTGCTGCCGATTTTAATACCAGAAGATATTTTCCTGCTTGTTTCTTTTCTGTTTCATTTCCCTCCTTTTGTTTCCTTTCCAGAATTTCAATTGTAATTTCTGTTCTTACTTTTCCGCACAATTAAATGTCACAAGAGTAATCCGGCCGACATTGTGGAGGATTATCCAAGTGCTGAACCAGAATTAATTACAGGTTCCGTTATTAGTATTAATTGAATTTTATTTGTTCTAATATGTATGTTTACGTGTTCTGCCTTTTGAATTCAAGTACGCATGCCTTAAGTTTTATTTTTAGCTAAAACCGCATCAATCGGTATGTAATGAACTAGTAGAACGAGGTTCGATAATAGCCGGCATAATCTTTCTTTTTCAAACTTGTTTCTGGGTCTAGTCTTTAAACCAAAATTATTAAACTAAACTTCGTCGCGACAGCGAGAATTTATTTAAAGCAATCTCACCACGACAGTGGGGGATTTACTAAGGTATGAATCGACATGCGAAAGCTGAGCCTAGGACTAGATAGTAAAAACTGAGCATCTATTTTAAACATAGCGAAAGCATTTTAAAAGAGATAAGAACTCAACGGTTTTCAAAAATCAATTTTAACCCCGAACGGGATAGCAAAAGCATGCGTTCCGCCTTAGAGTTGCGACTAGCATCAACAACCACCGTGAGACAAAAGTCTTTAAACTGTTATTTTCTTCTAAAAACCATCTCTGAAAATTAGTAAACCGCGCCAGTAACTTGTCGAATCCTCGGAGCACTGTGTCATTGCATACCGATTACTTGCATTATTATTCTAAGAAACCTTTAGCTTTTCTTTAGTTAGCCTCTACTATTGCGTAATTCCCCTTTAAATCATAATCAACCTAGCTAAACATAGTAACGTTCGAATATACTAGATTGACTACGAGTCCTTGTGGCTTCTATATCTTTATTACTACGCGATAGACTGTACACTTGCAGTTAATTCGATTAGACTCGGAAAGTCGCGATCATATCCCCTGGGTTTTATCCCAACTTCAGGTTGGTATCCTTTTTTTTATCCCAACTTCAGGTTGGTATCCTTTGTTTATCCCAACTTCAGGTTGGTATCATTTGTTTATCCGAACTTCAGGTTGGTATCCTTTTGTTTTATCCCAACTTTAGGTTGGTATCCTTTGTTTATCCCAACTTCAGGTTGGTATCCTTTGTTTATCCCAACTTCAGGTTGGTATCCTTTGTTTATCCCAACTTCAGGTTGGTATCCCCTGGGTTTTATCCCAACTTCAGGTTGGTATCCTTTGTTTATCCCAACTTCAGGTTGGTATCCTTTGTTTATCCCAACTTCAGGTTGATATCCTTTGTTTATCCCAACTTCAGGTTGATATCCTCTTGTTTTATCCCAACTTCAGGTTGGTATCCTTTATTTTATCCCAACTTCAGGTTAGTATCCTTTATTTTATCCCAACTTCAGGTTGGTATCCTTTGTTTTATCCTGATTATTGGTTGCTATCCTTTTTTTCTTATTCCATCTATTGGTTGGTATGCCTTGTTTTGTCCCAACTTCAGGTTGGTATCCTTTGGTCTTTATTCCAACTGTGAGTTGGTAGTTTGGATGTTATTCCGACATTTGGTCTGTAACCCTCGTTTTTCCTCAGTAGAGTTCGACATTCCAACTTTAGGTTAGTAATCTTTATTGTGGTCAGTTCACTTCCGTTTAGCGTTTCCGGTGATTCCGACTTTAGGTTGATAGCTTGTGTTCAGCTTTATTCAATTTTACGGTGATCCCAACTATTGGGTTGGTAGTGTTTGATTTATATCCCTAGGGATTGTTTTTATCCTATCTTTGGATGATATCCTTGGATTTGGGTCTTCTAGTGGACGTTTGTTCCCCACAGAGTCGTTTGGTTAAGCTTCTCCTTTCCCCAACAGATTATTTTTGTAATCGGAGCGGTTATCTCCGGAGATTCTCGTTTTTCGTTTATTTTTGTGGTTGGAAAATTTTCGGGTTCTTTGGTATTCAACCGTCTTTCACCTTGATGGTGTGAAAGCCATTCGCTTTTCACTCACTCAGGTTTAAGCCGCTTGAATAGGGGCAACTGTTATACCCCAAAATTGGGTCAACCTTTTCCTTACTTGGTTTATATTTCATTTCATTGTTCTAGCATATTGCATTGCATAACATTTTGCATTTACAGGGGATCAAGAGATGTGTGTATAAAAAGAGGAATTCACCAAGGGTTCTAAGCCTAATCAAGAGGTTGTATTCAAGTCAACAGGGGGTCATCATCATCAGAGATAAGTCAAAGCCCTTTGGGTGAGCAGATAGGTGTATGTGGTTCACCTCCTGTCTAGAAGGCCATTTGAAGGCCATCTTTGGATCACAAGCCCGTGATTATGGAGAGAGATGGTCATTTAAGCTCATTGGAGGCCTTGAGGGTCATTGTGGACTTCATTCAAGTGTTTATACCAAGTGTGAAGGGTTACAGTTAAAGGTAGTGCAATTAGGGTTTTCATCTGGTCAACCCTCAGTCAACTGTGAAATTGAAGGAGATTAAGACTCAATTCCAAGTCTTCATGGTCATCGAATGTTGTGTTAAGATATATTAGATATCATTTCAAGATCATTTCGTCAAGAATCAAGAGTGTGAGGAGTGTCTAAATTAGGGTTCTCAGTGTAAAATCCCCTATTCAGTGCCTAACTTCAAGACCACCTATCTCAAGAGACAAGTCTCATTTCAACTTTTGACCAACATGAAACTTTTAGAGCATGTTCTTAGCTTTCTTTTGAGTACTAGAAGTCCTTGATTGGATTTATAAAACTCAAGTTATGATGCTGACAAGTTACAGGTCATTAGATGAATGTGATTTTGGTCAACAAAAGTCAACCAACTTCCAAGCCATTTTTGACCTAGAAGGATGTTTCTCCTCAACTTTTGATGAACAAGAAAGTTTTTCCTCGTGATCTTAGCTTTCGTTTGAGTACTAGAAGTCCTTAATTGGATTTGTAGAACTCAAGTTATGAGGCTTGCAAGGCAGGGGTATTTTGGGAAAGCAAAATTATAGGTCATTTTCATTATAGGTCATTTTTACCACTTTGCACACTTCAAATGGAAACCTTTCCAACATAAAACTTGTTACAAATGGGGTCATTTGCTCAACCAAACATCAAGGCATCAAAGGTTTGGCTTGGATTGAAGAATCCCCAATGCAATTTCTATGAAAAAGGGCTTAAAAGGGAAAATCAAATTTAATTCATTTGAAAACATTTTGTACCAACCTTGTGCATATTTTGAGTGCCAAACATATTTGAAACACAATGCCATCCTTGGATTAGAGATTTGAGTGCATCTTGGTGGCCATTTTCAAGCTTTCTTCAAGATTAAGCAACACATGAAAAACATGCCATAAGACCAAATCAAGGAGCCATTTTCAGCCCGTTCACCTCAGATGCAAGCTAGCTGAGCACATTTGACAGCTTTGCAAGTACATTTTTGTGTACTTTTGGAAGCTATCATGAGAAGAAATTTTGAAATCCAATTGGGCTTAAGGAGCATTTATTTGGGCCTCCTTTTGATCTGAATCCAACCTATTTAATCTCAGGATCATTCACAAATCCTCAGAGGTGATTTTGGTGGAGGATTGAGTAAGAACATAGTGAGAAAAAGTGGTAAAAATTTCAAAACTCGTTTTTGCATTTCAGTGAGTTTCAATCCAAAATAAAGATTTCAAAAGCTTCCTTGAGTTTCACAGAACGTTTCTGGATAGTTTCTTTCAAGCTTTGCTTAAGAACTGAGCCTTGTGGAAGCTTACATTTAGGTTTTTTACTTTTTTAAATATCTCACTGTTTATGCATCTTTAATACGCCATTTTTATATATTTATGATCCTTGCATATCATAGATCATTTCTGGTATGATTTGGTGACTGTTCGTGAGCTTTTCTCATTTTGAGTTTTTTCTTGTTGGTTGCGTTTTGTATTATTTAAGCACCCTTTCTGAAAACTAATGATGTATTCTTGATTCTCTTGATGAGTAGATCACTTTTGGCTTTTATTTCATTGGTTTTTGTGTTGTTTTTCCATGGCTGCGTTTTGTGTGGTGGCCAGATCCAAGGTTGAAGACGACCGGAGTTGATTCCGGCCACCGTATGGTTTTTGTGTGTATTTTGGGAGATGGTGATGCGCTGGCTCGTTCATGTGCGTCGGATCCTTTTTATTTTGCATCTCACAGTTTACATTAAGACGCACCATACACACACGTTGACCATGCTACACGGAATCTATTTTAAATTTCATTAAATGACTTGGCATGATGAGATCCGTTTGATTGGCATACTTTTGGATCAAGTGAACCACAACGCATTCCACCATGCGCCTGTTTTGACCGTGTACCACTGAATCCATACGTTTTGTTTTATTTTTGTTTTTTCTGATGGGATGGGTTGTGTCGCTACTGCGAAAAATGAGGCCGGCAAAACAGAAGAGTCGCCACCTTTCGTTATTTATCCCTCAGGACGGGAAAGGAAACAATCGGAAAAACCTGACGAAAAGGTATAAGACAAGGTCATCGCAACCATTGTCTGGGTTCGGGAGTCGGTTACGGAAGGGGAAGGTATTAGCACCCCTCACGTCCATCGTACTCGGTGGGATCCATGCTTGTTGTGTTTATTTGACGGGTTTATTTCATCTATCTATGCTAAAGGTCTGGTCTGAAAAGAAAAGAAAATGACTCGGCAGAACACAACAGTTCTATGCCTATGTATTCCTGTCTGGAACGAGAAATCAGAGTCAACGTAGTTCGCCTAACTACGAGTTACGGGGGAAGGTTTCTCGCCGAGATATCGCATCTCGTGCCTACGTACTTTCACACAGCACGAAAGATCAGAGAAAACGTAGTTTGGGAAATGATGGAACACAGGTTTGTTCAGCTGTTTTTATCCGAGTAGGGTTAACAGACGGTTCCAGCAGTTGGTGTATGCAGCTCGACCATTGGAAACTTAAGCGTTACCGTTTGCGGTAGAACCGAGAGTTAACAAAACTCTCCTTCTGAAAAGGGTTTCCTGGGATTAAAGGTCCAAGAGGACAAAAAGATGTTTGATCTTTGTTTTCTGTTTTTTATGGAAGAAGTGTTTTTTAGTGGTCTGTAGTTTGTACAGCACTAGAGACTATGACATAGGAGCGAATGCGTCGCATATCGTCCAAAGGACATATACTAAATACCCTAGATGATTGAGAGGAGACCGCACAATCATCACTTCCCAAGTAGCTTAAGGCCCGTAACGCGCTTGTACTAACTTGCCTTTATTATGTTTTTTTACTGTTGTTTGAGATAAGAAGAGAACGAACTCTATGGGAAACTGTACAGTCCTAATGTTGTCATGCAAAATTAATCCTATGGTTGAGGTTAGGAGGGAACTACCTAATGTTATCATGCATGGTTAGAACCCTAATGTCTGTCATAACTTCTCTTGAACAAGAGAAGTCAGAGTTCCTAAGGGAACATGGCAATGGTACACAGAAACAGACAAAGCCAATACTGTAAAGAAATAACTGTAAGTAAAATGCATGCGATGCAACAAATAAGCAGAAGGAGACGAACTCAACTTCTTAGCATTCAAGCAAAAGAAAACAGACAAAACAGACAAGCAGAGGGAGACGGACTCAACCACTTTATGCAAATACGTCACTTAGAAAAGGAAAACAACATACAAGCAAGGGGAGAACCACCTCAACCCTTAAGGCAAACAAGCAGAGGGAGACCCACTCAACCTCTTAATGCATTCATGCTTCTATACTTAGGCTATACTAAACATGCACTATCCTAATGCAACACACCACTCAATCAATGAATGAGGAAAGGGATTTATGACAGATAATGGATTCAATCCATAAGTAATCAAACAAGGCTTCTATCCTAAGGAAAGAAATTGGGTGTTTGGAGGAAAGGGTAAGGTCCACAGGAACTTATCCCAGGCACTCAACCAACTAAGAGAGATTTAGGGGAATCCTAAAGGTTTAGCTCCTTCAAGAGATGTGCAACATTCCCCCCACAGGAGGGACTATGCTACCCCAAGAAGGTTCCTAAAAGAAATGAATGAGAGAATATTAGGAGAATGGAGATGAGAAGCAAGGTAAGTTCCACAGGAACTTACCACAGGCACTCAACCAACTCCACTTCCTTAGAGAGAGCTTTCATGGACTCAACCCCTTTATCATATTGCAATGAATTCCTCCACAGGAGGAATCATGCTCACAAGGAGAATTCCTATCAAGCAAGGAAAATTGGAAGAGAAACTAACCTTAGGGAAAGATCATCCACCTACTTGAATCTCTAAAGAACCTCAAATGTTACCTTCTAATGATCATCTATACTAAGGGTTCAAGGGATCTACAAGAGGTATCTACACTAAAGATCATCCAATGGTCATTTGCAAAACTAATCTATGCACTTAAACTAGTTAGGATCACCTAAATCAAGGGCAATTTGTAAAATAGGGAACTAAGGGAAAATCATTCCTAAAAATTCTAAGGAAAATACTACATCATCCTACATGTGTTAACTAGCTATGGTGCAAAAATCAGGGGCTAAACCTAAATCAAAAGGCTCCAACAAAATCTAAAATCTCAAGGGTACACTAAAGGGATCCAACAAAGAACACTCCTAAACAACTACCCTAAAATCCTATTTAGAATGATCTAAAAAACTCAACAAAAATCACATAACATCATTAACATGTCTACAACCAGCACACAAAGTTTCAATACCAAAATCAAAAGCATGAATGAGAAATAAAATCAACAAACTCAACATATAATTATCCCATTATTAAAACACACTAAAAATAGAAAATATGAAATTAATTGCAAAAGAAATGGAAAATTAAAATAAAAAACATGATAAAATTCTAAACATGTCAAAGTGTTCACATGATTTATTTCAGGTTTTTATGAAGTGATTTACTATTTTTATTGAATTAAAATGAAACAGCATTAAAACAGAAAATTAAAAAAAAAAGAGAAATTAAAAGCAATGACTGGAGGTGCAGATAGTATTACTTTCACGTGTATTTCACACTGGGCCTAACAGGTGGGGGGCGCGAACAGCGCTTATGTCTAGGCCTAGTTGAATATTAATTCAGTTTTATTGTTACTAAATGAAACGGGCCTGGGGGTGCTAAAGTAATTGTTTTTACGTGTTAACTTGGATTTGGGCCATACAAAGAGGTGTGGATAGCGTTCACGTGTCAAGCCCAGAGTTTCAATGAGGGGAAATGGACAGGGATATAATTAGTAGCGTTTTCAACGTGTATTTCCATTTTGGGCTGCGAAGGGGGGTGTACGTAGCGTTTCGTGATGAGCCCAGCTGAATGAATTAAGGAAAACTCAACTCATGGGAAGCAAAACGCAGCGTATGGCTGCTGGGATGGGAAGGCCACGCGGACAGCATCTAAACTGCACGATGTGATGAACATGTCAACAAACTTACGCGATCGGACGGCTGTGCACTGTCTTCCCCACTTCATCTTCTCCAACTCGCCGGTGAACTCCTCCGGCCGCCGCGGACGGGAGCTCACGTAACTCCATCATTTTCTCCCCATTTCGCGCGCTTCTTTAACAGATTTCATGGGATTTTTCGCAAGGAATCCAAATCTACCACTTATTTTAACATTCTTCCATTAAAACTCAAGAAGCCATGGACATCAAGAATCACCAAGAAATTTCAACTCTCACGAAAACTTAAAACGAAGCCACTAACCTCTTCCTCTCACTTCCTACATGAATAATATCATGCTCTCTCGCATTCTTAACCACTATCTAGAGAGATAAGCAAACAACAAGCAACGACGCCATGTCGAAAATTGTCGTAAAACTTCATGAAATCAATTCTAAATCAATCTAAGGTTCCATACTAACTTAACCGCATGCTCAAATTAACTTAATTATGCTTGAACTAAGAGGAAATTTGAGAAACAAGAACCTGATCGGAAGCTTCGAATTTGACGTTCTTGAGGGCGAATTCTTCCTCCTAAAGGTGCAGATTCCTTCAATGGATGATGCTTGATCAATCTCAATACTCAATTGCTCCTGAAATCGCTCTAAATCCCAGATTCGAATTTCACCTCTTCAAGCTCTTTCTCAAATGACTCCAACTGATTCTCAACTGAAAATGGCACCAGAAGCTTCTGAAGATGATCCAAAATCAATTTATATTCTATTTGAAACCTTTGGAGGCCCAATCAAAGCCCAATTTATGATTTCCAAGTTTCAATTTTTTCTCAAAATTTCACTTATGGTGTGCACGAATTTGCCTTGCTCTCACTCTAATTTTGCTTCAGTTCAATTGCATTGAGTGTGTAGAGTGTAAATGAATTGATTTGCAGCCTTGATTTTAATCTAAGGTGTGTGTTTGATTTGTAGCTTCATCATGAAGTAATCCCCCAAAATGACCAGGTTATGAATCTCAATTCAAAAATGTAATAATGCCAACTGGTTTAGAATCTCTTTTCCACTCAAAATGAGCACTAATTTGGTTTGAAACCATTCAATTATTATTTTGAATTTTCTTCATTTTAATTCATTAAAATGGCCTTTTTGAGAAATTCCTTCAACCAATGCTTGCTCTAATCCAAATCAATGGTTGCTCGGGTCATGGTTGGACTATAAACATAATTTTGAGCAACTTTTCTGTTGAACAAAACTCCGTTTGAATCTTGCAAGATAGTGAAATGAACCCATAATTCAAAATGACCTGTAATTCCAAATACCCAAAATACCCCTGACTTGTAAACCTCATAACTTGAGTTCTACAAATCAGATGGAAGACTTATAATACAACGTGGAAAGATAAGATCATGACCTACAACTTTCATGTTAGCCAAAAGTTGAGGAGAAACATCCTTCTAGGTTAAAAGTTCCTTGGAAGTTGGTTGACATTTGCAGACAAATTTCACATTCATCTGATGACCAGTAACTTGTCTGGATCATAACTTGAGTTCTATAAATCCAATGGAGGACTTCTAGTACTCAAATTAAAGCTAAGAGCATTCTCTACAAGTTTCATGTTGGACAAAAGTGGAGATAAAACTTGTATCTTGAGATAAGGGGTCTTGAAGTCAGGCACTAAATAGGGGATTTTACCCTAAGAACCTTAGTTTAGCAGCTCCTCACACTTAGATTTCTTCTTGGATTGATCTTGGAATATCATCTTATGTATCTCAACACAACTCCCCATGATTGCAAAGACTTAGAATTAAGCTTTGATCCTCTTCAATTGCACAGTGGACTCAGGTTTGACCAGGCAAAAACCCTAACTGCAACACCTTCAACTGTGGCTCTTCATACTTGGCATAATGACTTGACTGAGCTCCCCCATGACCCTCATGGCACTCCATGAGCTCTATCCACACACCCCATCCATGAACAAGGCTCCACAACCCACTGATGGTCTTCAATTGGCTCCCAAGTTAGAAGATGAACCTCATACAAGCATCCAAACTTCTCAAGAACAAAACCCACTTCCTGATGACTTGGGTGACCTCTTAAGCTTGAATAAGACCTCTAGATAGGCTCCTCTTGATATAAACCACACTTGATCCCCTGTAAAAATGAACAATTCTATGCTATGCAAATGCTAGGACAATGCAATGCTAATGCAAAGAAACATAACCCAAGTAAGAAAAGGTTTGGCAAATTTTGGGGTGCAACAGCTGCCCCTATTCAAGCGGCTTGAACCTGACTAGATGAAAAGCGAATGACTTTCAGGCAATCAAGGTGGAAGACGGTTGAATACCAAAGAACCCAAAAATTTGCTAACCGAAGAAACAAACTGCACAAACTGCTTGGGGATAAAGATCCAGAAAATTGAGTTCGGTTGTCACGGCAACAACTGATCAATCATCTGATACAGAACATGATTTCAACATTAATCACCTGTGTGACGCCACAGGCATTGAATCAACAATCAACTTCAAATATACGCTACAATAAGCGGGCATTACGTAAAGCGCATCATCCATGTACTATCTTGGATCTTCCATTTCCGAGAAACGGGCATCGCACTAAATAAAAGCGCAGAACTGTCAATGTACTATCTTTTGACCTTCCATTTCCGAAGAAACGGGCATTACACTAAATAAAAGCACGGTATCCCTGTACTATCCGGGATCTTCCATTTCTGAAGAAACGGGCATCACACTAAATAAAAGCGCGGTACTGCCAATGTACTATCTTTTGACCTTCCATTTCCGACGAAACGAGCATCGCACTAAATAAAAGCACGATATCCCTGTACTATCCAGGATCTTCCATTTCCGAAGAAACGGGCATCGCACTAAATAAAAGCGCGGTACTGCCAAGGTACTATCTTTTGACCTTCCATCTCCGAAGAAACGGGCATACGCTACGTAAAGTGAGTCATCCATGTACTATCCGGGATCTTCCATTTCCGAAGAAACGGGCATCGCACTAAATAAAAGCGCGGAATCAGGCATCCGGATACTTGAACAAGCAACTCTGCAGGGAAAATCTGGCAACAACTTCAATGTCTAATTATGAAGCCGTATAGTGCTGACAACAACTCCAAAGTCTAATTATGAAGCCGTTCAATGCTGACGACAACTCCAAAGTCTAATTATGAAGCCGTTTAATGCTGACGTAACAACAACTCGAGGAAAACTCTGCCGAACTCCAAAGTCTAATTATGAAGCCCTCCAGAACTCTTCCGGGGAAATTCTGACAACAACTTCAAGGTCTAATTATGAAGCCGTGTAATGCTGACAACAACTTCAAAGTCTAATTATAAAGTCGTTTCAATGCTGGCAACAACTTCAAAGTCTAATTATGAAGCCATTGTAATGCTGACGTAACAGCCACCTGAGGAGAACTCTGCCGGGGAAATTCTGATGTCAACTGCCAGACATTAACCTTGACGACGAGTACTGACCTCAACCGTCTAATCCCTGAAATTTTCTTTTGAAATGCTGACGTGACAGCAACCCGAGGAAACCTCCGTTGGGGAAGAAGAGAAACTTAACCAAGAAACTCTAATGAGGAAACACATGACAGGACGAACGTTATCATCACATATCTCATGCCAAGAATTTGAATATCCGAAAACCACCCTGCACAAGAATTCCAATTACCTGCAGGGAAGAACACCTGAAAACAAAGAGGTAACCAACCTGGCTTATGTTTCAAAATGCATATGTTTGACAATGGCGTAATGCTCCATACGGCATGGGAATGCTACGCATTTGTGTAGATGCTATGCACGATGCAGATATGATGCAAATGCAGGCTTGGGCTGGCGGAGAAAAGCTGGATACAGAACCGCTTCAGCAAAATAAATGCTGGAGACAAAGCCAACTCCGCTGGGGATAACCGGGTATCACAGAATTATTCCAGCAAAATAAATGCTGGAAAGGTGAACCGACTATGCTGGGGGAGCAACAATCCTGCTGAGGAATAGCTTAACAAATCTGTAGCTACGAACTCTGCAGAGGATGATCAACCTATTGGAGGAAAGATAACCTGCTGGAGAACAGAAAGAGCCATCCTGCACGGGGATGAAATTTTCAAACCACTGACAGCTTGGTTGCACCCTGTGAGGATCTCACTGGGGGATACATGTGCACATGACCACCTACTGGGGATACATATTACTGCTTGATCGCTTGCTAGCTCGCATTCAACTCTTCTGGGGATAAAAGATGCGACTTCCATTTTCTGGAGAGTAATAAGATCACCTAGAGCCTGCTCCCACGTTAAGGGACTCTGGCTGGGGAAACACGATCCCTTAGCTGTTTGCTGCGAAGGTAACAACCCTGCAAAATATGAACTAAACAAGACAATTTTACACAAAAGGAACTATCTTGGTCAATATCCGTGACAATTGTTCAGTCAGTTCAAAGTTTTAACGATTATTGGACAAGGCCTGCAAGTTTATGCACGTGCCAGTTTATCAAAAACATCGGCGTTTTCCACAAACAAAACAGTAAAAGTTAAAACACGAAACAAACATCAAGTACTAAATAGTATGCGTTTATTGATAACGGGCCTGTAAATAGGCGAAGTTTTTTACAAGGGATGCAACTCCTGAAAAGAGGAAGCTACAAAATAAATACAAATGTGTACAGAGGTACAAAGAAATTTGTATACATGTCGGCAACGTGGTACAGACAAACACCATGAGTTGATCCTCCTATGACTCGCCTGACTCTGACGCTTTCCCGATGCTCCATCCTCGGAAGAGATTGACTTGGATAATCGACCCTCAGGTTCTCCCAAACCACTAAGCAATGCATTATCAAACTCGGACCACAGTCATTTGCTTTTTCAATCCCTAACTTTTGCCTGAATCGCCCTTTGCGGGTTTTCAATTCACCGGGATACCCTTTTTTGCCGAAGTCGCCTTTTCAGGTTTTCGACTTTGCGGGTGTACATCTTTTCAATTTTATCCCTAACTTTTGCCCGAACCTTTTTCTTTTTCTTTTTGGTTCGCCAGGATGCCTCATTTTTGCCAGGACTCTCTTTTTTCTATCCAGCGGGTCTCCTTAAGCAAAGTATTTTTTAACTGCGTCCGAGTTCACAAGGGATGTAAAATCTTCGCCATCCACGGTGGACAACAGTAAGGCTCCTCCAGAGAAGACCTTTCGAACGATATATGGACCTTCATAGTTGGGAGTCCATTTGCCCCTGTGATCTGATTGTGGTGGGAGAATCTTCTTTAGCATAAGATCGCTCGTCTAAAAGCTTCGAAGGCGCACCTTCTTGTCGTAAGCTTTCTTCATCTGGCCCTGGTATAACCGACCATATGCGATAGATGCAAGTCTCTTCTCATCCATCAAATTGAGCTGATTCAGCCTATTCCTTACCCACTCTGCCTCATCAAGTTGGACATCAAGCAAAACCCTCAAGGAAGGAATATCAACTTCTAATGGTAGGACAACCTCCATACCATACACCAATGAGAAAGGTGTTGCCCCGGTTGATGTGCGTACCGTCGTACGATAACCGTGCAACGTGAAGGGCAACATTTCGTGCCAGTCTTTGTATGTCATAACCATCTTCTGAACTATCCTCTTGATGTTCTTATTGGCCGCTTCGACGGTGCCATTCATCTTGGGCCGATAGGGAGATGAATTGTGATGCGTAATCTTGAAATTCTGGCACAATTCCTTCATCATCTTGTTATTCAAGTTCGAACCATTGTCAGTAATGATTCTTTCAGGGATGCCATAACGACAGATGATGTCCTTTTTGATAAACCGGGCTACCACTTGCTTGGTAACGTTAGCGTAAGACGCTGCTTCAACCCATTTGGTGAAGTAATCGATTGCTACCAAGATGAACCGGTGTTCGTTGGATGCGGTGGGCTCGATTTTCCCAATCATATCTATGCCCCACATGGAGAAAGGCCACGGGGACGCCATAACATTCAAAGGGCTCGGCGGCATCTGAATCTTGTCTGCATAAATCTGGCATTTATGGCATTTCTTTGTAAACTTGAAACAGTCTCTTCCCATCGACAGCCAATAATACCCTGCCCGCAATAACTTTCGAGACATAGCGTGTCCGCCGGCGTGCGTGCCGAAGGTTCCCTCGTGGACCTCTTCCATAAGCAGATTGGCTTCTTTCTGATCTACACATTGCAAAAGCACCAAATCATGGTTTCTCCTGTACAGAAGACCATCTGGATTCAAGTAGAAGTTGCCAGCCAATCTCCTAAGAGTCTTCTTATCGCGGCTGGATGCCCCAGTCGGATACTCTTGGTTCTTTAGGAAATTTTGGATATCAAAATACCACGGCTTGCCATCGAAAGCTTCCTCAATGGCGAATATAAAGGCGGGCCTATCAAGGCGAGATATAACTATTCTGGGAGCATCATTCCAGAAGTTAACTTTGTACATCGAAGACAATGTCGCAAGGGCGTCAGCGATCTGATTTTCTGCCCGTGGCACATGGTGAAAGTCTACTCTGTTAAAGAAAGGCAACAACCTCCTTGCATAATTCATATATGGTATCAGATTGGGCTGACGAGTCTCCCATTCTCCCTTGATCTGGTTCACCACTAGCGCGGAGTCTCCATACACATCAAGATTTTTAATCCTCAAATCAATAGCCTCCTCGAGACCCATGATACACGCCTCATATTCAGCCTCATTGTTGGTAACTGGAAATGTCAGTCTATCAGTGAACGGGATGTGCGTCCCATGGGGTGTCGTGATGATTGCCCCAATTCCACTTCCATATGAATTAACAGCACCGTCAAAAATCAATTGCCATTGGGAACCCGGCTCAGGACCTTCACCATGCAACGACTTTTCACAGTCTTTCATCTTTAAGTACATGATATCCTCGTCAGGAAAATCAAACTTCATCAGTTGGTAATCATTGATTGGCTGCTCAGCCAGGTACTCTAATAGTACGCTACCTTTGATAGCCTTTTGCGAGACATACTTTATATCGTACTCTGTCAGTACCATCTGCCATTAGGCAATCCTTCCCGAAAGTGCCTGCTTTTCAAAGACGTATTTGATCGGATCCATCTTCGAAATCAACATGGTTGTATGATTTAGCATGTATTGTCTCAGACGTTTGGCAGCCCAAGCAAGTGCACAACATGTCTTTTCGAGCATTGAGTAACGGGATTCACAATCTTGAAACTTTTTACTCAAGTAATAGATCGCATGCTCTTTTCGTCCAGTCTCGTCATGTTGACCGAGAACACAACCCATGATGTTCTCAAGAACCGTCAAGTACATTATCAGTGGCCTTCCGGCTACTGGTGGCATCAATACCGGAGGTTCCTGCAAGTATTGTTTTATTCTTTCAAACGCCTTTTGACAATCTTTGTTTCAGACAATCGCCTGATCTTTTTTTCAACAGTTTAAACATCGGCTCACACGTGGCTGTCAGGTGAGATATGAACTGGGCAATGTAGTTCAACCTCCCCAAAAAGACACGAACCTCTTTCTCTGTTTTTGGCGCTGGCATTTCTTGTATCGCTTTTATTTTTGCAGGATCAACCTCAATTCCTCTTTCACTAACAATGAACCCCAGTAGCTTTCCAGATCTCACCCCGAAGGTGCACTTATTAGGATTTAGCCTCAGCCTGAACATCCTACGCCTCTCAAATAATTTCAGAAGATTCACCATATGCTCTTCCTCCGTCTGGGACTTGGCAATCATATTGTCAACATAGACCTCAATCTCTTTATGCATCATGTCATGAAAGAGTGTCGTCATAGCACGTTGATCTGTTACCCTAGTGTTCTTCAAACCAAAGGGCATCACTTTGTAGCAGAACGTTCCCCACGGGGTAATAAAAGTGGTTTTCTCCATATCCTCCGGTGCCATGTTAATCTGATTATAGCCCGAAAAGCCGTCCATGAAGGAAAACACAGAGAATTGAGCAGTATTGTCGACCAACACGTTAATATGAGGAAGCGGGAAGTCATCCTTAGGGCTCGCCTTGTTCAGATCCCGATAGTCAATGCACATCCGCACCTTACCATCTTTCTTTGGTACAGGTACTATATTGGCGACCCAAGGAGGGTAAGTTGTAACAGCCAAGAAACCAGCGTCCGACTGTTTCTGTACTTCCTCTTTAATCTTTACGGCCATATCTGGTTTCGTTCTTCTGAGCTTCTGCTTGACCGTGCGGACATTCTTCATGCAATGGCAAGCGGTGGACCATAATATCAGTGTCTAACCCAGGCATATCATCATAAGACCAAGCAAAGATGTTACTATACTCTCGCAGCATCTCGACAAGTCTCTGCTTGATATCGCCTTGCAGCGCAGCCCCTATCCGGACATTCCTGACAACTTCTTCGGAACCCAAATTAATGATCTCAATATCCTCCTAATGAGGCAGAATGATTCTCTCTTCTTGTTTCAACAGACGAGTCAGCTCTTCTGGTAAGTCGTCGTCCTCAACAATCTCTTCTTCGCCTTGAAATATCGGATGCTCAAAGTCGAAGTGAGTCATAGGGAGTTCTTGATCGGTGTCATCTGAAATATGGATCCTGCAAGAGAAATGGTTAAATGCTTCAATTGATATGCAAACGAAGCATATTGCCATTTTATTGTAAAATAACCAACAGAAAGCAGAAAAACAGGGATCACAAATTTTGCATGAGAAAAACGCCTTTATTTGATGATTAAAACAAAGCATACACATAAACAAGTAGGCCCTGAAATAAAATCACTATGCCCCGGGTAGGACATAGGATTGTACAATAATCGAAAAACAAGGCATTACTATTTCGTTGTCACTTGGATAAAGTCCTGAATAGACCAATTGCAGAGGCTTTGTCCTGGCTCGCTGGGCTTGAATCATGAATCCATGTCACAGTCACTATCTCCATCTTCACTGTCAGACACAACATTAATCGTTTCAAAACTGACTCCTCCGGGAGTAAACACAATCGACCCTTTGAACTTTGGCGCGCTCTGTGAAGAAGATGACGACGACGGGCGATACTCTAAGCCGAACTTGTCCTGCTTAATAGGAATCTCCAAAACTTGACCCCAGCCTTTGGTCTCCCTGGCCTGAACTACCGCTTGGGCTTCTCTGTACGACGACATAGCCACATCTGGCCCACTGCTTATGATAGGAGACTTGTCTCTGATCTGCACCCCTTCAAAAGCTTGGCACAATGTCTCATGGATCTCTCCATCCACTTCGACATATTTGAACAACGACAGGTGACTAACCAGGATGTCTTCCTCCCCACATACGGTAACAATGTTGCCCCCGACCATGTACTTAAGCTTTTGTGCAACGTAGACGTCACAACCTCTGCAGAGTGAATCCACGGTCGTTCAAGCAAACAGCTATAAGCTAGCTCTATGTCTATAATATAAAACACGGTGTCGAACACCTCTAGACTAACCTGGATTGGCAAAGTCAATTCTCTAAACACGGACCTTCTAGTCCCGTCAAAAGCTCTCACTACCAAGTCACTGGGCGTGCAGATTATACCTCGGGTATCTAGCTTTAACAGTGCCTTCTTGGGCAAAACGTTCAAGGACAAACCAGTGTCCACGAGGACATGAGACATAACAGTACCCCTACACTCAACAAAAATATGCAACGCACTGTTATGGTTGCGGCCCCTGAGTGTTAGATCAAAATCTGTAAAGCCAAGGCCATGCCCTGCATTCACGTGCGCAATCACTCCTTCGAGCTGATTCACGGATATCTCCTGAGGTACATAGGCAGCGTCAAGAGCTTTTACCAAAGCGTTCTGATGAGCTTCAGAACAAAGCAACAATGACAAAATCGAGATCTTGGAAGGCGTCTGCTGCAGATGGTCGACAATTTTATAATCGCTCTTCCGAATTAATCTCATGACTTCTTCCACATCTTTGGTCAAAGCCTCTTTTTCCTTCTCTTGAGAAGGTCCCTCTTCATTGACTTTACCTTTCCCTTTGGCCATTCTCTCAGCTTCTACTTCTGGCGACGCAAAGATTCTGCCACTGCGGGTTATTCCCCCTGCCCCCACATGGTTATCAACTGACCCTACTGGCGGGCTTGCCAGGTTAATCTTTTCCCCATTGCAGTAAACTTTCGCCCCGTAGTTCTAAGGGATGGCTTTAGTGCTTTCATACGGAATGGGTCCAACTTTGGTTATTGTGATAGTCGGCCTCTTGGGAGGCGCCGATATCGTGACAGTTTTAAACGGGATCGTAATCGTTGCAACTTCACCCTGCTTTTCAGCTATTGCCTCAACAGGCTTCTCTTCAGCAGTACGGTCGAATTGCAGCGTACCTTCGTCAATCAGCCCTTGGATACCTCTTCTCAAGTTATCACAACCCTCAGACCGGGCCAAACAATTAACACAATCTGCATCACAGCCAGGGAACACTCCCCCTTTCATCAACCTGCTCTTGACATAACCCAAAGGTGTCTTCAATTCATCCACACTCATAACCAGATTCAGACTAGCATCTTCCAAAACGGCACCCACCTGCGTAGATCCGTGAGCTGGCATCAGATTCTTCTCAATATTGGGTGCCTCATTATCGAAGTTTATAGCCTTGCTATCTAATAAATCTTGCACCTTGTGCTTGAAAGCATGGCAGTTCTCGATGCTATGATCGGGTGCCCCGGAGCGGAATTCGCAATGTCCATTGGCGTCATACCCGAAAGGAGGCGTGCCCTTTAATGGAGCCAACGTCATTTTCTCAACCAGCTGCAACTGTAACAAAGTTGGAAGAAGCTGAACATATGGCAACGGAGGTGCATCGAATACCCTTTTCACAGCCCTATCCCGACCTTGATATCTTTATCAAGCAGAATTTTGTCGTCCATGTTGCTGCTGTGGCTATTGTTGTTGTTGTTGAGGCACAGGAGTTGTCACACTAGCAATCTACTGCTGACGATATTGGTTTCGACCTCTACCTCTTCCTCGGGAGTTGTATACTGAATTAGTATCCCCCTGTCTCTTATTCCCAATAGCCCTTTTACCACCTCCAGCTGAGGTTGACTCTCCCGCTTGAATCTTACCAATCTTGACACCATTCTCGATACGTTCTCCCAAGAGTATCAACTCAGAAAAGTTACTCGTCGTACAATTGATAAGCCGGTCATAATACAGCCCAGAGAAAGTGCCCACGAACATATCCACCAAATCACGCTCTACCATGGGTGGGTGCACCCTGGCTGCAAGCTCATGTCACCTCTGGGCGTATTCTTTGAAACTCTCGCCATTTTTCTGAGAAAGATTTTGGAGTTGGACCCTCTTCGGCGCAAGGTCGTTGTTGTATTGGTAATGCTTGACAAAAGCTTCTGCCAACTCCTTCCAGCTACCAATCTGAGTAGGCTCTAACCCCATATACCATTCCAATGACGGTCTCGACAAGCTGTCTTGGAAAAAATGCATCAGCATCTTCTCGTCATCAGAGTAGGCAGACATTTTCTGATACTAAGATCGCACATTAACTCTCGGGCAAGTATCCCCCTTATACTTGTCAAAGGTGGGCGCTTTGAACTTGAGTGGTGTTGCGGTGGAAATAGGATATCAAACTATTAATTAGTTTGAATCACAATTCTTGATTCACAACCGCTCTTTGATTTATCCGAAGGAAAAGGTCAAAAGAGGGAAAACCTATTTTTGCATCGTAAACACAATGCGGGGAGAGACCTAGGTAAGGGGTTGGTTAAGCTTAGGGAAGGTACTAGCACCCTAAACTTCTGTAGTATTCTACAGGAACCTTTTGTTTATTGTATGCTTTTCTATTTTATTTATTATCTGCTTTAATATATACTAAGCTAAGGGATAGAGTGACCTAAAGAGACCTAAGGGTTAGTCCTAAGTTTACTCGGCAAGATTCGCATCTTGTGCCTACGTATCCTGGATAGGGAATGAAATCAGAGTAATCGTAGTTCCCCTCGAAAGGGAGGTTAGAAACGTCTTGACTGTGGTCAAGGTTTCAAGGGGAGTAAACATATCTTAAGGACACGCTTACGTGGAGTCTTAAAACTCCTATTTCTACGTTGAATTTGTTGAATTGAAATTAGGGTTAAATTAGGGATTCCACGGCGGGAAACCCTAAACAGAGTACGGCGACTTTTTGACCTTATGCTAGGGTAAAGGCTATTTTCGTCCACGGCGGGACACCTAAGCTAATTAGGGTTTTGAAACGGTCAAAATTAGGGTTATTGACTCGGCGGTCAAACTGTTAATCCTAATTCCTTTGGAGGGAAATATAACGGTAAAACATGCAAGCAAGGCAAAATACTATATGGCAAAAATTAAAATGCGGAAAGTAAAGAAAGCGGTAAAAAAAGCACCGCGACGATCACTCGCGTAAATTACAAATTCCCAAAAAATGCAAAATAAAATAACCGCGACCATGGCCTCGCGTAAATTACATCCATGGAATAAAAACGAACAAATGAAATAATAACGAGTTGAAACAAACAAATTAACGAGGGTTAGACAAAAATGAAACGGCTAAATCAAAACTTATTTCTTTTTGAGTTTTTATTGAGAAGAGGAGAGGAGAATTAATTTCATGCTTAAATGGAGAAACTATTCTAATTATTTACTAAAAATTTTAATAAAGAAACTGGTTTTAATTTTAATGAAAAAATGTCTTGAAAAAAAATGTTTTAATTTTATCGAAAATAAATGTTTTAAATTTTAATAAAAAAATGTTTTAAATTTTAATGAAAAAAATTGATTTAATTCAACGAAAAAGGTTTTAACTTTTGTTTTAGTGAAAGAAAGGTCATTTTTTAATTTTTGTGTTAACTTAATGAAAAATGGTTTTAATTGGAAAAAAGTTTTAATTAAGAAAAACTGTTTTATTTAGAAATATGTTTTTAAATAAAAAATGGTTTAATTTTTGAAAAAAAAACTTTTTAGAAAGATCTTAATTTTTAAAAAACTGATTACGTTATGTTTTTTTTGTTGAAATAGCTTACCTAAACTTAATTGCATTATTAATTACAAACTACATAGTTAATATAAATGAAAGAAATAAACAATTGAATAATAAAAAAAATAAAAAATGAAACGTAAATAAAAAGGCTTCTGCAGTTTTCTCCATGGATGGCTATCGAAGCTTTTCCTCTCCTTCAATCCTTGCATGTCAATGGTTCCTTCTTCTATTTATTCTTCCCATTAATCTACAATCAATGAACAAAACAACACACAAAAATCATAAAATGCCGTAAATCAAAGGAAAGAGAAAGCTTACGGTAACGACGATGATGTTGAACGAACTGAGCCTACGCCGTTGGGACTTTTTGCTCGCCGGTAGCGCTTGGCCGATGATGAATTCAAACCTTTTAGGGTTCTTCTAAAAAATCCCCTCTTCTGATAAATCATGAGAACGGCCGCCGTTATTCTCTTTTGTCTCCTTCTCCCTTTTATCAAATGCAACTCATGTTTATATATGTAACAAATTAGGGTTAACTCTAACCTAATGCCCACTTTAAAGCCCAACTTAAATAATTAGTCAAAGCTAAAAAAACAAACTAAAACAAACTTCAAATAATAAAATCGGGTCTCTTGCCAATTGTACTATTTTATTCATTCAAAATAAAGTGGCACTAGAAACCCTGTAAACTAAAAGAGCGCGCCACATGATATTTTTTTGCAACAATCAAACAACTGCACAACCCGTTAGTGGTTAGTTTAAACGCAATGCAAAATGAAATGGGATGCAAGATGAAACGACTAATCTTAGGGCAAAATTTGGGGTATTACAGTTGCCCCTATTTAAATAGCTTCACCGGATGATTTGAGCGACAAAGGCTCGAGAAATCATGGTGGAGGGATTTAAATATAGATAACCGAAAATTTTGCCCTTAGATGCAGTGATATGCAATACTATGGACAAAACGAAAATAAACTATAATGTTGACAATGCCATGAATTTAGTATGGTGTGTATGATGGAATGGTAAATGCAGAGATGCAGACGACACGACGACATAGGGGACAGACGCGACGAACAAACCACACTGGGAATACGACGCACTGGGTGACAACACGACACTGGGGAATTCTAAAGTGATAGTCAACTGGTGCGAGTACGACCAATCATCACTTTAGGAAAAGGAATGGTAAGAGCGGGATCCTCAATGGAGATGGCACCGGTGAGACGGCCTCCACTGGGGAAATTTAAGAGTAATCATCAACAGGTTCAGGCGTGACCGGCTGATACTCTAGAGTAAGAAAATAAAACTGGATCTGCACGACTGTAGGATCGATTAACAAGATGCTGGAGCATTGAGCAAAGAATAACATCCGAGCTTCTGGAAACTCTCCCTCGTGACAGGATCAAACGGAATTTAGGAATCCGTAGAAAATATACAGGGTAAAACCGGCTGTATGCCAAAATAAATGGTCTTAAATGGGAAACGCCCTGATAAGTTTCTCGAGAGAGAACTGCCATTTATCGTTGAAAGGGACTTATATGCCAAACTGGATAAGCTCTCAAATAAAGAGACTGCTGCTTATCTTTGGATAATAGATTGATTGATAATATAAACTTCTTCACGTCTCAAGTCTGTGCTCCCTGGACATGATTCAGTTTCTTCTTTTTCTAAAGGATAAAATAAACGTCTTCATAATTTGAGATCGGTGCTCTCCCGAATATGATTCGGCTCCTTCTTTTACTAAAGGATAAACGAACTTCTTCATACTTCAAGATCTGTGCTCTCCTGAATATGATTCCGCTCCTTCTTTTACTAAAGGGTAAACGAACTTCTTCATACTTCAAGATTTGTGCTCTCCTGAATATGATTCCGCTCCTTCTTTTACTAAAGGGTAAACGAACTTCTTCATACTTCAAGATCTGTGCTCTCCTGAATATGATTTCGCTCCTTCTCTTACTAAAGGGTAAACTGAACTTCCTCATACTTCAAGATTCACACTCTCCTGAATATGATTCCGCTCAAACCTCCCCTTTCTTCAAAATGATACGGGAAATGGAAACCAAACTGCTTGCTGGAGATGGCCATTTGCTGCAAGTCATAACGAAGATAGGATAAGCTTCTCGGGCGAGAAATTCTGCTTATTTGCAAGAGTGGCAATAATAAGCTTCTCGGGTGAGAACTGCTTGTAGAGGTGGTAACAGGTAATGTAAATTGTAAAGAAAGTTGTGATGATGGCAAACATCTAGATCACTGAGTGATAGCAGGTAACATAAATTGTAAAGAAGGTCGTGATGATGGCAAACATCTAGATCACTATAATGTAAATTGTCAAGAATGTTGTGATGATGGCAAACATCTAGATCACTGAGTGACAGTAGGTAACATAAATTGTAAAGAAGGTCGTGATGATGGCAAACATCTAGATCACTGTAATGTAAATTGTCAAGAATGTTGTGATGATGGCAAACATCTAGATCACTATAATGTAATAATGAGCTCCTTGTATGAGAAGATCAATTGTAGAGTGTATTGTAAAGTGTAAGGTAGGTGATAAGCTCCTCGGCTGGGAACTGTTGCTTGTCTATTGTGCAATGTAGTGATAAGCTTCTCAGGTGAGAACTGTCGCATATCTGCAAAGGATTGTAAATGCTTTTCTTTAGAGATAGTGCAAAATAAATGCACATCCAAGTATGTTCGGTGACCGACAGGACTGAAGTTCGATCTAGAATTGGGATAGAAACAACTGTCAAACAAGACTCCATTGAGGAAACGAACTCGAATGGGGACTACGTTATCTTAACGCGGAAAGGTAACAGAAATAACCATCATCCACGAGGGTTGAACTCTATGGGGAAACTGGAAACAAGTAGGTATTTTATGCTTAGGGCTGACGATCTACTTGGAGAGAGCGGACAAACCCAGTTACTCGGAGGTAACGACAAGGATGGTGATAAATAGCAAGCATGCAAATGCTAATGCGTATGCCAAAGTGTATACGAATGTGTATGTTCATGTGTATGACAATGAAATGAAAATGAGTATGTAATGCCCATGCTTATGCTTATGCTGACAAAACAGATGAGAGAGGAGACATGAGATGAAATAAACATCTCGACAGGAATACCCAGTGACCTCTGCAACAGTACATATATTAGAGGATATGAATAGTTGATGGTAAGACCGAATCTGGCTTCAAAGTTAAAATTTCCCTGGGGAGAAAATCTCATGACTTCCACATGGGGATGCGATACGACTTTACCGGAGAGTATGATGCCCTGACTTCAACTGGGGATTCATGACCTCCGCGTGGGGATAAGATGTCATAACTTCATGTGAGGGATTGCTATCATGAACCATAATCAGCTCAAGAACTCTTGGATCATAGACTTCCGGGGATAAAATAAATATCCGCTGTATGGGGAAGGTGTGGAGCTAGACAGCTTCATGGAGATAGTGTAGAAACTTCCTGGGAAAAGCACCTTGGCTTCCTGGGGAAAAGGTATATCCGACTGGGGATAAGATATATCAAACTTCCCTGCGGAGATTTCATCAGACTTACTGGGGAGAAATCAACAGACATTCCTAGGGAAGGTATCTTGACCTCTTGGGGAGAATATGGCAGTCTCTTGGGAAGTATTTCATGAGGATAGTAAGGCAATTTCACTGAGGAACAGATAATTCCGCTGAGAATGGGGTTCAAGAACATATATCACTTAGAGGATACCGGGGATATCTCTGCAGTCTTGAGAGTCACTGGGGATTTATCGGATGGATCCCAAAAGTGTTGTCAGCTTAAAGTCTTGTTGGGGACTGTTACTGGGAAGATGCTGGTATGATCTCAGCTTATAGTCTCGCTGGGGACTGTGTTGGCTTAAAGTCTCTCTGGGGACTGTGTTAAGGCAATGGTTTGGACGTAGACTCTGCACCGATGAGATTTACTGGGGAATAAAGACTGTCGGGAGTAAAATCCATCGGGTGTCTGAAAATGTCGTGAAACAAGCTAGTTTTGATCTTAATGGACTTCAGGATGGTCGCCATTGTGAAAAACAATATGCCCTAGAGTACTTGCTGTATGAGAGAGTCATCTCGAGAGGATTTTACAGAGAACATAGGGATTGATTGCCCCACTGTTTTCAAACTCTTGGAGAGATTTGTCAGATCTCGACGTAACTAGCACTGATTAACCGTGTTACGACTGAGTCTACAAGAACAACTCTTAAGTATGTCATGCTCACATCAGTAAGTGAGTTGGAAATCACCTGCCCTTGTTTAGCAGAATCTTCAAGTTCCATTGTGAATGTACGTATGTAAGTTTCTATGATATCAAGCACAATCAACATGCGCGAAATGCTATCCTGAAACTATCAATGCAACAACATTTGTCTAAAAAAAATTTTTTGTTTTCATTTTGAAAAAAGATATCGCTATAACTCGCGACCGAAGTCGCGTAGCTAGGATATGAATTTAACTTTTAATGCCAACGGTAAATTGAGCATAGCTCGTAGGAGTCAAGAAACATTATCTCGTCAAGTATGCTTTCAAAAGAATTCCTACTTCAATTAGGTCTTTTAATGGTTGTATCGCGGCTCGGTTCACGGTTTAAGAAACAAAGGATAAAGGCTCAAAATGTTATTTGCACCCACCCATTCTTCGTGATGTTCTCCAATCCTATTCAATTAACGGGATACGAGCACTCATATCTCAATCGGGTTTGATATGGTCGAGAACTCATTAAGGCTATGGACATGGCAGTCACTCACCTATTGTCTTTTGTGTTTGATCACACGAATTTGTTCTTTATTAGGAATTCTTTATGGTAATCCTTTGTTTTTATTATATTTTTTCATTCCCTAACTTTTTCCTGGACGACGTCTTTTGATTTGATTTTGGAGTCCAGCGGGATGCCCCAGTTTTGCCTAAGTCTCCTTCATAGGTTTTGACTTAGCGGGCTATATTTTTTTTTAATTTTTGTGAATGAGTCGTGTGACTCCTTTGAAAGGCTTGTGACTGCCCCACTCTTTTAGTATTAGAGGGATAGTCATGGACTTCTAACTTCCTAAGATGTTAAGGATAGACTGGATCCTCGAAGGTTCGCTCCTCCTTTTGAGAGTCTGAGCACTCAATCCATTTAACTGAAAACTACCCTGCCCCAGGTTAAAATGAGGGCTTTAATTTGGAAAAGAAGAAAACTCCTACTTCAAGGCACAAAGGGGTTAAAGAGGGATTACCTGCCTTATATCTCCTGTGTTTAGGATTTGAAACAATGCCTTACATCATCAGCAGGTTTCAATCGGAAGTATACGACAAGAGATTTGATGTTTTGGTTCATCATCCTCCTCCCAATTCTCTATCAAACAAGAGATCGGGTAAAATTGGCATTATAAGTTTATGAAAAATATTTTTAATGAGTGAAACAAATGGATTTACTCAAGACAAACATGCATTGCATCAATTATTCCAAAATAAACAAGTTCGTACATGATAATTATGCTTAATCAAAGAAAATAAACATATAAATAATCAAAATGTAATGTCTCAAAGTCCTTCAAGATGTGTTTATGAAGTTTTTGCGTCTGAGACTGGCATGGTAGTGGTTTCCTCTGGCGGAGCCTCACTGGAAGGAGTCGTCTTGCTTGCCCCAGCTACGTCTGTCATTACTTCATTATCGGTCTTCAAATCTTCACTCAGAATAACTCTCCCAGATTCTCTGTTGATCGGGGTCGCATCATCTTGAGGATTGCTGAAATGAAAAGGACTAGGCATCTGAAGAACTACCGGCTTCAGATGATTCACCGTATGCGTCATTGGCTGAGATATGTTGAGGATAGGCTTTGCAGAGCTTGATCCTGGCCCATGGAGAGCTCTGAGAGGAGTCTTAATTTTCGGCTGAGGATCATCAAAAGACAGGACCTTCTTTTCTAGTAAATCTCTGACAATGTTCTTAAGCGCGTAACACCGTTCCAAATCGTGACCAGGCGCACCCTCATGAAATAAACAATGAGCGACGGCGTTGTAATTGACAGGTACCGGATTGGGAGGTGGACCCAAAGTTCGGGTAACAACCAGACCTCGTTGCACTAAGAAAGGATACAACTCAGTGAACGTCATTGGGATCGGAGGACAAGGCTTGTATGGTCTCCTATTTTGACGAGGCATCGTCTTCTCTGATGGTTGGCACACGGGAGCATTGGGCACTCGTTGACAGTTGATAGGAACTTGTGCAGGCTGATAAATAGGAGGTGCAACAGTAGCTACATATGGTTGTGGAGCATACTGAACTGGATAACCTTGAACATAATTCTGCTGAGGTTGCCAAGGTTGATGAGTAGCCATCGAGCAATTCCTCGGACGTGTAGGTCCTTTATGGTGGTCAACACTCAGAGTTTTGCACTTCGGAGGAGTAACTCGTCGAACTGGTTGAGCAACAATAGGATTCACTAAACTGGATTGACGATTCTGAGGAGGTATGTTCCCGACAGTAACAGCTGGGTGAGAACTCACAACAGTGTTGGTAATCTCAGAAACAATAGTAGGTTGATTATCCATCTTCACCATAAGGGCTTGCAGCATCTCCGTAATCTGCCCCACACTTTCTCGAAGATCTTCGAGTTCATGACTGACACGGTCGATCTCTTGAGCTTGTTCTTCCATCCTTTTTCGAGCTTGGGCTCTAGTATTGTACTGATGCGGAGGACCCAGGGTGACGAAACTGGAAGGCGAGGGAACCGAGTATGAGAAACCGAGAGACACATGCAATGCAAAAATATGATGCTAAAATGCAAAATGATTTCATGGAATTCAAATATTTACGAATATTGCAGAATAACAAAGAAACTTTATTTATTAATTGAAAATGGATTACAAATAATATTCTTAGAAAAATCTTGGCATAACATAAAAGCTAATAATGACCCTAAGGAAGCTTCTTGTTCTGCCCCTTGATCTGCTCTTCTAGCTGGGCCTTTTTTAGGATGAGCCTATCTTCAAAAGGTAGATTGAGAGTTAGAGGAAAATAAATCCTTCATCAAAACCAAACAAGGGTACGTTGGAAAAGTCTTCATAATTGTTAGTGATCATGTCCTTGATGTCAGATAACTTCGAGCGTATGGCTTTAGCAACGGTCTTGTTCTTTAGGGTCTTTCTCTGAGAAAGGGAAAGGAGTCTTATCCACCATAGACATCTCTACAAGCTGAGAATATTCTTCCAAAGTAGGTAATAAATCGGGATCGTAGAACTGTAGCAAAACTGAAAGACGTCCTTCGTTCACTTTAAATTCCAATAGCGATAACAACCTTCCATACCGGTTACAGAATCCTTCTCGATCTTGGACTAATGATCCTAGCTTCCTTATATCATCTAACTTAAGACTTTTAAAAGTATATTTCAAAGTTTTTCTTCTATTGTAATCCATAATATCCTGCAATATCCATAAATAATGTTTGAATTCCATGAAATGTAATGCAATGTGATGCTTTTATTGATGCAATGCACATATATTCATAAGTCCTAGGTTAAAGGTATGTGCAAGGAGTTAGGGTGTACCCACCCCAATAAGGTATGTACTAAGGTAAGTTGTACCTGCAGAACAAGGTTCTAAAGAAGTGCCCAAAGTCATTAGTCCATCCTTCGGATATTATCAACTTTCCGACTGACTCGGGGGTTGATAATATTCTCGAGAGAACCTCTTTTGAGTGTAGCATCGCGTAGCAACTATTGTAGGACTACTCCCACATAGTTCCCGCACTACGTCCTATATAAGGCCAAAGTGGTGTTAAGGTACTACGGTCCTCAATATCATAGACTCCAATCGAAAATAGTAAAAGTTTTCACGACTGCACTCGATCAACCGTACCATTTTCGAAAGGGTCTCAACTGAGCGGTGATTATCGAGTCAACTTGGTCGGGACTCACTCCCGGCAAGCCTCGTCGAATATCTCACCTTCCTATAATAAGGTCACTCAAGTCCGGGTTAGGACTTATCTCACAATAACAGGGTACCCCCCAAACAATGCACAATAATAATATATACAAGAGAATAAATAATGTAAAAGCATGCAATAAACAAAATAGGGGTAACCCTTAAAATTATGGCATCCCCAGTGAAGTCGCCATTTTCTGTTGCGGTGGAAATAGGATATCAAACTATTAATTAGTTTGAATCACAATTCTTGATTCACAACCGCTCTTTGATTTATCCGAAGGAAAAGGTCAAAAGAGGGAAAACCTATTTTTGCATCGTAAACACAATGCGGGGAGAGACCTAGGTAAGGGGTTGGTTAAGCTTAGGGAAGGTACTAGCACCCTAAACTTCTGTAGTATTCTACAGGAACCTTTTGTTTATTGTATGCTTTTCTATTTTATTTATTATCTGCTTTAATATATACTGAGCTAAGGGATAGAGTGACCTAAAGAGACCTAAGGGTTAGTCCTAAGTTTACACGGCAAGATTCGCATCTTGTGCCTACGTATCCTGGATAGGGAATGAAATCAGAGTAATCGTAGTTCCCCTCGAAAGGGAGGTTAGAAACGTCTTGACTGTGGTCAAGGTTTCAAGGGGAGTAAACATATCTTAAGGACACGCTTACGTGGAGTCTTAAAACTCCTATTTCTACGTTGAATTTTTTGAATTGAAATTAGGGTTAAATTAGGGATTCCACGGCGGGAAACCCTAAACAGAGTACGGCGACTTTTTGACCTAATGCTAGGGTAAAGGCTATTTTCGTCCACGGCGGGACACCTAAGCTAATTAGGGTTTTGAAACGGTCAAAATTAGGGTTATTGACTCGGCGGTCAAACTGTTAATCCTAATTCCTTCGGAGGGAAATATAACGGTAAAACATGCAAGCAAGGCAAAATACTATATGGCAAAAATTAAAATGCGGAAAGTAAAGAAAGCGGTAAAAAAAGCACCGCGACGATCACTCGCGTAAATTACAAATTCCCAAAAAATGCAAAATAAAATAACCGCGACCATGGCCTCGCGTAAATTACATCCATGGAATAAAAACGAACAAATGAAATAATAACGAGTTGAAACAAACAAATTAACGAGGGTTAGACAAAAATGAAACAGCTAAATCAAAACTTATTTCTTTTTGAGTTTTTATTGAGAAGAGGAGAGGAGAATTAATTTCATGCTTAAATGGAGAAACTATTCTAATTATTTACTAAAAATTTTAATAAAGAAACTGGTTTTAATTTTAATGAAAAAATGTCTTGAAAAAAAATGTTTTAATTTTATCGAAAATAAATGTTTTAAATTTTAATAAAAAAAATGTTTTAAATTTTAATGAAAACATTTGATTTAAATTCAACGAAAAAGGTTTTAACTTTTGTTTTGGTGAAAGAAAGGTCATTTTTTAATTTTTGTGTTAACTTAATGAAAAATGGTTTTAATTGGAAAAAAGTTTTAATTAAGAAAAACTGTTTTATTTAGAAATATGTTTTTAAATAAAAAATGGTTTAATTTTTGAAAAAAAAACTTTTTAGAAAGATCTTAATTTTTAAAAAACTGATTACGTTATGTTTTTTTTTGTTGAAATAGCTTACCTAAACTTAATTGCATTATTAATTACAAACTACATAGTTAATATAAATGAAAAAAAATAAACAATTGAATAATAAAAAAAATAAAAAATGAAACGTAAATAAAAAGGCTTCTGCGGTTTTCTCCATGGATGGCTATCGAAGCTTTTCCTCTCCTTCAATCCTTGCATGTCAATGGTTCCTTCTTCTATTTATTCTTCCCATTAATCTACAATCAATGAACAAAACAACACACAAAAATCATAAAATGTCGTAAATCAAAGGAAAGAGAAAGCTTACGGTAACGACGATGATGTTGAACGAACTGAGCCTACGCCGTTGGGACTTTTTGCTCGCCGGTAGCGCTTGGCCGATGATGAATTCAAACCTTTTAGGGTTCTTCCAAAAAATCCCCTCTTCTGATAAATCATGAGAACGGCCGCCGTTATTCTCTTTTGTCTCCTTCTCCCTTTTATCAAATGCAACTCATGTTTATATATGTAACAAATTAGGGTTAACTCTAACCTAATGCCCACTTTAAAGCCCAACTTAAATAATTAGTCAAAGCTAAAAAAACAAACTAAAACAAACTTAAAATAATAAAATCGGGTCTCTTGCCAATTGTACTATTTTATTCATTCAAAATAAAGTGGCACTAGAAACCCTGTAAACTAAAAGAGCGCGCCACATGATATTTTTTTGCAACAATCAAACAACTGCACAACCCGTTAGTGGTTAGTTTAAACGCAATGCAAAATGAAATGGGATGCAAGATGAAACGACTAATCTTAGGGCAAAATTTGAGGTATTACAAGTGGCACCCTCAAACCAGGAACCAATCCCATGTTGGCCACATCCAGCCCCGTGGAGTTCTGATTAGCAAGATTCCTCATCTGTTCTTCCAACAACCTGAACCTTCTATCATTGTCAGTGAGCATCTCAAGATCCCTGCCTGGAGGAGGGAAAGCATCTTCCTGACGATCTTCGCCCCAGTGAGAATCCCCGTTGTCGTACCCACCATAAGCAGTATTAGGACCAAAGCCAGTTTGATTGAACCTGGGACCATACCCCATATTACCAAAACCCTGATTGCCAGCACCTGGCCTGAAACCAGCATTGTGAGCACCCATTCCAACACCATTTTTGCTTGCATTGCCAAAACCTGCGTTACCGAAGCCCTGATTGTCGTAACCATGATTTCCGTAACCCTGATTGCCATAGCCTTGATTACCACCAAAACCAGCGTTGCCAATACCAATACCCATACCAGTATTCCCAGCACCAAGACCAGCGTTCCTAGTGCCAACATTGAACCCAACATTTCCAGCACCAATGTTTCCATTAGTTTCTACATGCCCATTACCGTTACCAGTCACATTTCCGTTCCCAGCTCTATTACCTTTCTCATTCGTATTGAGGACGACCACTGGTACAACATCACCAGCTTGGAGAGTCTCGCCATGAGGAGGATCAGTAGCAATTCCGTCATGTAGCACACCCTTACTGTCAACCCTAGCAATCAGAGGCTGCACCAGAGTCTGCAGCTGCTCCTGGCCCTTGGCCACAGTTTCCATCACCAGCATGAACTGCGCCATCATATCGCGCATCTCTTGCATCTTAGTTTGCATCTGATCCATGGCTTTCTTGCAGTTACTTCTCGTAGAGTAGCGATGAATTCGCTGATCGACAATCCTGGAACCTGCATCAACAGAGGGTTAGGAAACAGTTCAAGGTCCTTGTCATGCAAATGATTTATGAAAATGCAAACACGTCTCCATGCATTAGGAGGAAGTCCCCCTCGATTCTAGCTCTAGACAAATAAAGTCTACCGTCCAATCATGGAAAAGAAACCCTCATATATATATGAAAAGCCCGCGTGGGTAGCATACAACAAAAGTTGAATATAACTGAAGCAACAATCATGACCCCAACTAACAAGCCTGGTGGTAATCAGCATATTAATGCATAAAAGGTACAAAGAAATCAAGTGCGGTTATGGGCACGAAAATCTTCTAGTAACTTCTTCGTATCGGGATGGTCAGGCTGAGTGAGCAGGCTCTGGATCAACAAATCCCTTTGCCTGATGGCATCTGGGAGGTTCTCAGCAATGCTCCCACACAGACCTTCTTCAGAACGGTTCTCCACCCTACTCCTCTTAGCGTCAGCCCGAAGTTGATAATCCAGTAAGTTAGCTTTGGTCTGAACCAACTTAAACTGGACGTCTCGTCAAAGGGAAGCCTCAGCCTCTATCTTCTTATCTTTGGCCTCCATCTGAGCTTCCAACTGGGCTATCTGTTGCTTCAGCTTTTCTTCCTTCTCTTTGTGGCTAGTCAAAGTATTATTCCACAACTTCTCATACTAGGTCAGCTTTCGGTATGCCTTATCTAGATCCTGCTTCTTGATGGTCAACACCTCGTGCACTGCTGCTGCTTGGTGGTTGATCAGTCTCTAGAATCGGTCTCTTTGGTTAAATTAGCGCCTAGGTGGTTGATCAGCTCTGTCTGCTGCTTGCAGGTGTGTACGGCTTCATTCTTTTCTCTTCGGAGGTGAGCGATCTCATTTTCTAGTTCTTCGTTGGCTTTGACTAGATCTTCGTTCTTAGCTTGAAGCTGCTCATACTTCTGGATTTCGATCATGGTAGGCTCTGGAGGGCAATCCTGCTTGACAGGAGGAAAAGACATCAACACTTTTTCTGCTCTGCTACGAATCCAGCCCACATAAGGAGGATAGGCTTGATTATTGCTTTTCCCCAATGAGGTATTTCCTCTTCGATGAACGTTGTTCCAGGCATGTTCAAATTTAACCAGATCAACCCCTTCTAATGCACCAGTGAGGTACAGAGATTCCTGTACCTCTTCGCCCTTAGGAGGGCCCCTCAAAGCATACCCGAACTGTCTAATAGTGATAGAGGGATTGTAGTTGATACAACCCTTCCTACCCACAAGAGGGACATTAGGAAAGTTCCCACAGCTGTAAATAATTTCACTCCCCAGGCGATCCTTATCAAACCAATCAATGTCTTCGGCAGACAAGCTCATTAGTCGCTCAGACCACACCTTCGTCTCCGCAGTATTTATAAAAGGACCATCCTTGGGTAAATGAGTGACAAACCACCTGTAGAACAATAAAGCACAACAGGACACCCCCTTGCCTCTTCTATTTTCGTTCTTATAGTGCACTGAATGATACACGTCTCCGAGCAAGATTGGGATTGGATTCCTTGAGACGAAGATACGAAGAGTATCCACATCCACAAAAGTCGGAATATTGGGGAATAACATGATACCATATATGCACAACGCCAAAATAGCTTTGAATGCCACCCATCATTCCTTCTTGGCAAAGTGTCGGGCTTTCTCAGCTAGAAAAGGTAATGGGAACCCCCAGGCTCCATTTCTCCGGACTGTCTTTCCTTTCAATTCAGAAACCTCAATATGCAGAGCTGTTACAATCTTAGCCAGATCTGGCTCCTGATCAATAGGCCAAAAGGGTACCTGAGCAAGAATGGGTATCTCCAATATGACAGAAAACTCCTCCAAAGTGGGGGCCAGCACATAGCTTGGAAAGGTGAAGCAACGCAACGGGGGATCATAAAACTGAAGCAAAGTCTGGAGTCCATTCAATTCATACATAGATGGCTTGCACACAACACTGAGCAGCTTCCCATAGGTTCCTCTGAAATCTCTCATCACTTCTTTACCAGGCAGGGAAATCAAACCCCTCAGAGTAGTAATATCCGGAGTAGGAAATTTATAGGCCAAAGTTCTTCTCAGAATGGGCTCCATGATGGACACAGAAATGACAAGATTGCTAGAATCGAGAGGGAACTACACACCTGCAACACAGATACGTGTTAGATGCAATGCAATATGTAAATGTAAATGCAAATGCGAAATGCAGCAGGGGGTCAAGAATGTTGTCCTGTGAAGTGGCAGGTCTTAATTTTGCTTCAGCAAGAAAATACCACAATTCTGATAATAAAGGCCTACTGAAACCCACAACACGGATTCACTGACAAGAAAACCAGGTTGTCTGAAGGTTACGGTTTCCTGCAATAACCCGACGCCGCTCACTGGTATGGACCTAGTCACTGACAAAGGTATGGCATCCTATGCGTTCATCAGCGTCACAGACTTTCAAGAAATGATGATACGATACCCAGAAGGTGTGGCATCATCATCTCTTGAAGTGGCCTTACTCAGCTGAATCACAAATGATCGGTCCCAAGAGTCGACAACCCTAAGATCTGAAATCCTTTCGACGGCCCACTGGGATGGAAATGGAAATCATCTCAAAGAATCTCGTCTGAGCGCAGATTTCGTGGGAACTAGTGCATGCCTAACATACAGATTCACCACAAATCTGCTTCTAAAGCTATGTACATACTCAAGCTTGGGTCTGGCTTATCACTCATCAGAGTCCCCTCCCACAACCGCACAACAGTAATAATATCATACTGAAAATAAACTGCGGAAAGTAAAAATGCGATAAATAAACACAACCCAACAGGTAAACACACAAGCGCTATGAATGACTCGCACAGGGAACCGTTGGAGTCCCCAGCAGAGTCGCCAGCTGTCGCAACTGTGAAAAATAAGGCCGGAAAAACAGAAGAGTCGCTACATTTCGTTATTTATCCCTCAGAACGGGAAAGGAAACGATCAGAAAAACCTGACGAAAAGGTATAAGACAAGGTCATCACAACCATTGTCTGGGTTCGGGAGTCGGTTACGCATGGGGAAGGTATTAACACCCCTCACGTCCATCGTACTCGATGGGATCCATGCTTGTTGTGTTTATTTGATGAGTTGATTTCATCAATCTACACTAAAGGTCTGGTCTGAAAAGAAAAGAAAATGACTCGGCAGAACACAGCAGTTCTACGCCTACGTATTCTCGTCTGGAACGAAAAATCAGAGTCAACGTAGTTCGCCTAACTACGAGTTACGGGGGAAGGTTGCTCGCCGAGATATCGCATCTCGTGCCTACTTACTTTCACACAGCGCGAAAGATCAGAGCAAACGTAGTTTGGGAAACGATGGAACATAGGTTTGTTCAGCTGTTTTTATCCGAGTAGGGTTAACAGAAGGTTCCAGCAGTTGGTGTATGTAGCTCGACCATTGGAGACTTAGGCGTTACCATTTGCGGTAGAACCGAGAGTTAACAAAACTCTCCTTCTAAAAAGGGTTTCCTGGGATTAAAGGTCCAAGAGGACAAAAAGATATTTGATCTTTGTTTTCTGTTTTTTACGGAAGAAGTGTTTTTTAGTGGTCTGTAGTTTGTACAGCACTAGAGACTATGACTTAGGAGCGAATGCGTCGCATATCGTCCAAAGGACATATACTAAACACCCTCGATGATTGAGAGGAGACCGCTCAATCATCACTTCCCAAGTAACTTAAGGCTCGTAACGCGCTTGTACTAACTTGCCTTTATTATGTTTTTTTACTGTTGTTTGAGATAAGAAGAGAATGAACTCTATGGGAAACTGTACAGTCCTAATGTTGTCATGCAAAATTAATCCTATGGTTGAGGTTAGGAGGGAACTACCTAATGTTATCATGCATGGTTAGAACCCTAATGTCTGTCATAACTTCTCGTGAACAAGAGAAGTCAGAGTTCCTAAGGGAACATGGCAATGGTACACAGAAACAGACAAAGCCAATACGGTAAAGAAATAACTGTAAGTAAAATGCATGCGATGCAACAAACAAGTAGAAGGAGACGAACTCAACTTCTTAGCAATCAAGCAAAAGAAAACAGACAAAAAACAGACAAGCAGAGGGAGACGAACTCAACCTCTTTATACAAATACGTCAGTTAGAAAAGGAAAACAACATACAAGCAAGGGGAGAACCACCTCAACCCTTAAGGCAAACAAGCAGAGGGAGACCCACTCAACCTCTTAATGCATTCATGCTTCTATAGTTAGTCTATACTAAACATGCACTATCCTAATGCAACACACCACTCAATCAATGAATGAGGAAAGGGATTTATGACAGATAATGGATTCAATCCACAAGTAATCAAACAAGGCTTCTATCCTAAGGAAAGAAATTGGGTGTTGGGAGGCAAGGGTAAGGTCCACAGGAACTTATCGCAGGCACTCAACCAACTAAGAGAGATCTAAAGGTTTGGCTCCTTCAAGAGATGTGCAACATTCCCCCCATATGAGGGACTATGCTACCCCAAGAAGGTTCCTAAAACAAATGAATGAGAGAATATTAGGAGAATGGAGATGAGAAGCAAGGTAAGTTCCACAGGAACTTACCACAGGCACTCAACCAACTCCACTTCCTTAGAGAGAGCTTTCATGAACTCAACCCCTTTATGATATTGTAATGAATTCCTCCACAGGAGGAATCATGCTCACAAGGAGGATTCCTATCAAGCAAGGAAAATTGGAAGAGAAACTAACCTTAGGGAAAGATCATCCACCTACTTGAATCTCTAAAGAACCTCAAATGCTACCTTCTAATGATCATCTATACTAAGGTTTCAAGGGATCTACAAGAGGTATCTACACTAAAGATCATCCAATGGTCATTTGCAAAACTAATCTATGCACTTAAACTAGTTAGGATCACCTAAATCAAGGCCAATTTGTAAAATAGGGAACTAAGGGAAAATCATTCCTAAAAATTCTAAGGAAAATACTACATCATCCTACATGTGTTAACTAGCTATGGTGCAAAAATCAGGGGCTAAACCTAAATCAAAAGGCTCCAACAAAATCTAAAATCTCAAGGGTACACTAAAGGGATCCAACAAAGAACACTCTTAAACAACTACCCTAAAATACTATTTAGAATGATCTAAAAAACTCAACAAAAATCACATAACATCATTAACATGTCTACAACCAGCATACAAAATTTCAATACCAAAATCAAAAGCATGAATGAGAAATAAAATCAACAAACTCAGCATACAACTATCCCATTATTAAAACACACTAAAAATAGAAAATATGAAATTAATTGCAAAAGAAATGGAAAATTAAAATAAAAAACATGATAAAATTCTAAGCATGTCAAAGTGTTCACATGATTTATTTCAGGATTTTATGAAGTGATTTACTATTTTTATTGAATTAAAATGAAACAGCATTAAAACAGAGAATTAAAGAAAAAAGAGAAATTAAAAGCAATGACTAGAGGTGCAGATAGTATTACTTTCACGTGTATTTCACACTGGGCCTAACAGGTGGGGGGCGCGAACAGCGCTTATGTCTGGACCTAGATGAATATTAATTCAGTTTTACGTGTTAACTAGGATTTGGGCCTTACGGAGAGGTGTGGATAGCGTTCACGTGTCAAGCCTAGAGTTTCAATGAGGGGAAATGGACAGGGGTGTAATTAGTAGCGTTTTCAACGTGTATTTCCATTTTGGGCAGCGAAAGGGGTGTACGTAGCGTTTCGTGATGAGCCCAACTGAATGAATTAAAGAAAACTCAACTCATGGGAAGTAAAACGCAGCGTATGGCTGCTAGGATGGGAAGGCCACGCGGACAGCATCTCAACCGCACAATGTGATGAACATGTCAACAAACTTACGCGATCGGACGGCTGTGCACTGTCTTCCCCACTTCATCTTCTCCAACTCGTCGGCAAACTCCTCCGGCCGCCGCGGACGGGAGCTCACGTAACTCCATTATTTTCTCACCATTTTGCGCGCTTCTTTAACCGATTTCATGGGATTTTTCGCAAGGAATCCAAATCTACCACTTATTTTAACATTCTTCCATTAAAACTCAAGCAGCCATGGACATCATGAATCACCAAGAAATTTCAACTCTCACGAAAACATAAAACGAAGCCACTAACCTCTTCCTCTCACTTCCTACATCAATAATATCATACTCTTTCGCATTCTTAACCACTATCTAGAGAGATAAGCGAACAACAAGCAACGACGCCATGTCGAAAATTGTCGTAAAACTTCACCAAATCAATTCTAAATCAATCTAAGGTTCCATACTAACTTAACCGCATGCTCAAACTAACTTAATTATGCTTGAACTAAGAGGAAATTTGAGAAACAAGAACTTGATCGGAAGCTTCGAATTTGACGTTCATGAGGGCGAATTCTTCCTCCAAAAGGTGTAGATTCCTTTAATGGATGATGCTTGATCAATCTCAATACTCAATTGCTCCTGAAATCGCTCCAAATCCCAAATTCAAATTTCACCTCTTCAAGCTCTTTCTCAGATGACTCTAACTGATTCTCAACCGAAAATGGCACCAGAAGCTTCTGAAGATGATCCAAAATCAATTTATATTCTGTTTGAAACCTTTGGAGGCCCAATCAAAGCCCAATTTATGATTTCCAAGTTTCAATTTTTTCTCAAAATTTCACTTATGGTGTGCAAGAATTTGCCTTGCTCTCACTCCAATATTGCTTCAGTTCAATTGCATTGAGTGTGTAGATGTAAATGAATTAATTTGCAGCCTTGATTTTAATCTAAGGTGTGTGTTTGATTTGTAGCTTCATCATGAAGTAATTGAAGGTGAGAAAATACTTAGAAGGGGGGGTTGAATAAGTATGACAGAAAATAATCAAAGATAAAAACACAAGTATTTTTATCCTGGTTCGTTGAACTCAACTACTCCAGTCCACCCTTTTCAAGAGTGATTTGCCTTTCTCAACAAGGACTTAATCCACTATTCAAATCAACTGATTACAAATAGCACACCTAAGAACAACTGTTCTTAGTCTTCTTAAGAGCTACTGATCTAACCTAGATCCTCTTAAGGAAAACTTCCTTTACAAATTAATGTAATACAATGAAAGAGTAAGAAATGCTTCTATGAAAGCTATAAACACAACTGTGTTATTTCTCTAAGTTTAGAACAATGTATGAACAGTGAAGAATATGAGAGCTTTTAGCGTGAGAGAGTTCTTGCAATGAGTTCGTCAATATCGTCTTAATTCGGCACTTGAAGAATGAGCTATGATGTCCTTTATATAGCCACTTGAATATTGGAGAGAATATTTTACCGTTAGAGAAGATATTTCCAATATCAAAATAGTACTGTCCTTTGTACTATTACAGCAGAGAGACGGCGCACAAATAGTGGGTGTAGCAATTGTCTGCTGAGCTGTGATTTTACCATATAAGGAATGTACCAGAGGAATAATATTCTTGCAGAGAATTTTGTCTATCCCAATTAAGGAAAGATTTGCTGGCATATTCCAACGGATATATTAAAATATTCTTCTTCAAATAATTCTTCAAATAGTTCAGATCAACAATCAATATCAGAGTCTTCAGTCTTCAGAACCTTCTGGAAACTTCAGAGCCTAATATGTTCTTCAGATGTTGATGAATCAGAGTCTGGTGCAGCTGTGTGCTTGAAGCGTAACATGCTCTTAGATCAGAGTCTTCATTCAGATCAGAGTCTTCTCACTCAGAGTCTCTTCACTCAGAGTCTTCTTTCATTCAGATTCTTGACAATACATGCAGCGTGTTGTATCTTCAGAATCTTGATGACTAAGCTCTTATACTTCAGATTCTTCTAATCTTCAGATGCTCTTGAGCCATTCAGAATTCATTGTTCACTTCAAATTTGCTCTTTAAGATTAAAATCTTTTGTGCCTGTAGAAAACAGTTTAGAACAAATTTAGAGAGTATAATTCTTGTATACAAATTATCATTAATGTTATCATCAAAACATAGAGATATCACTAAGACACAATCTGTGCTCTTACAATCTCCCCCTTTTTGATGATGACAAAACATGAGCAATTTGTTCAATAAAAATGAATTAAAATTACTCCCCCTGAGATTAACAATCTCCCCCTGAAATGAATACTCTAATGGAATTAGATACTTCCCTTTCTGGTTGAGTATATTTCAGATTCAGAGCCTGATTTCATTTCAGATTCAGAGCCTGATTGCATTTTGGGTTCAGAGCCTGATTAACATCCTGATTGAAGCCTGGTTGACAAATCCTGGTTGACATATGTTTGACTTCTAGAGTCAAAGCTTGATGCCATATTAAAGCTTGATGCCAAAGCTTGATGTCATATTAAAGCCTGATGACAGATGAACAACTTCAGAACACCTGGTTGTTTATCTTGCCATTTCCTGTCTTGAGTTATCTTTCAGATCATAGTACTCAAGGTTAGATATCAGAGTCTGGTCTTTAGATATCAGAGTCTGGTTTACTCAGATTTAGCTATTTTTGATCAGGTTCTGAAAAGATAGATCTCAGGAAAAACTTCAATGAATTTTGTCAGAGTCTGGTTAGATTAATTTGTCAGAGTCTGGCTAGATTCAAAGAATGTTAGTAACATGTCTGACTTAGTTCAGATAATTGCTTATAGATTTGAACAATCAGATTCTATTTTGTTTCTCCCCCTTTTTGTCATAATCAAAAAGATTTTTAAAAGACAGTAAAGATGCAGAAGAAACACATATCCAGATAAGCAAAAGATCATTTTCATTAAGATAACATCCAGATTCAGATAGAAGCAAACAAAACATATCAGAAGACAATCAAAAACAAAACAAAGCATGAAAAACTTGTGCAAAAACATTAAGAAGGTTTGGCAGATGAGGCTTGTTGAGAAGCGATGAGTTGCAGCAGTGCTGTAATCCTCTCTGAATTCTCATCTTGCTTAGCCATCCAAGTTTTCATTTCTTCATTTGTCTTCTTTTGATCAACCATGAAATCCTTTAGTTCCTTGACATCCTTCTGAAGATCTGTAGATACTGAAATAGAAGATTCTGGAACAGTGGATTCTGAAACAATCTGAGTGACATCGGGTGCAGGAATTTCTGGAGGTGGAGGAGCTTCTAGAAGAAGAATAGGAGGAGGATTTTTCTTAATCCGTTTCTGATAAGCAGCAAACCTTACTTTTGACAATCTAAGACATTGAGTCCTGATTTTCAAAGCCTCCCTATTTAATCTGTAAAGATATTTCTTCCAAACAGCATTAGCAGCCTCTTTGTCCATAGTAGTCATGCACACATCCATAATGTCAGCAAAGTCTGAGACATTATCCTTTTCAAAATCTCTTAACATAGTATAAACACTTGATCCCAATTCTGCTTCATCAGGGATTCTGGGTTGGGTTGGTTGTGTTTGGGGCGTTTGTTTAGAAGGTTGAGGTTGTGAGGATGGATGTTCAGATGTTTGAGGTTCAGAAGGTTGAGGTTGTGAAGATGGATGTTCAGATGATGGTTGGTTGTTTTGTGGTTCAGATGTTTGTTGGGTGGTTTGTGGTTCAGATGTTGGTTGTGGTTCAGATGTTGGTTGTGGTTCAGATGTTGGTTGTGGAGTGGTTTGGATTTCAAGAGGTTGTTGATTGAGAGTTTGAGTTGGGGAGTGTTGTGGAGAGGGTGGATGTTCAGAAGTGGGAGATTTAAAAAGTTGTTTCCAAACACTCTCAGTACGAGGTTGTTTGAGATCATTCAAGCATTCATTAATAAAACCAGATGATTCATCATCAGATGATGTATCAGATTGGTTAGATTTTTCAGAAGTTGAAGATAAAATGATAGAACGGTTTAAGGGTGTGATATCTAAAATCTCATTAGGATCAATGGGATTTTCAGGTTGGTCAGAGTGTTCAGGGTGAACATCCTCTGGAATGGTAGATTCTGGGATGGTGTTTTGAGGTTGTGGTGTTGTTTGTTGAGTTTGTTTGGATTGTGGGGTTTGAATGTTTGTTGGTTGTGGTGTATGAGTCTCAGATGGTCTAGATCTTTTAAATATGAGGGGTGAGTCAGATGGTGTGGGGGTAGCAGAATGATGAACAGGATTAGAATCAGTGTTAAATACCTGTTTCAGAGTATCTCTTATCTCTTCAAAAGTTGCTGCAGGAGGATCTTGTTGAACCTTCTTCAGCTTCTTTCTTTTCTTCTTCTTCTCAGCATCTGAATGCTTTCTTTTCTTCTGATGACCTTCTTTATCAGCTTTTCTCTTGCGTCTTCTTTCCCTTGTCAAATCAGGAAGAACTTGGCCTTCCTTCTGCACAAGATTTGCAGGGATCTCAACACCATCTCTAATGCACCGAGCAACATACTCAGCAATAAGTTCTCTGGGTTCATCTGAGGTGAACAAAGGAAAATCTTCAACAGGAATTCTTCTCCCCCTAACTTCTTCAGAGTTAGTTTTCCTTGGTTTCTCAGATAAATCTTCAACCAATTTCATCCTTCTCAGAGTTAAACCATTTATTTCAGAGCCAATGATAAAGTTCAGATCTTCTGTTAACCCAGCCTCTTGCAGATGCGCCACAAGTTGGTTTTCTATCAGAATATCTGAAATCAGTCTTCCCATAGGAATCCATGATCTGACTTTTCCAGTTTTATCTCTTGCTGTTTCCCTTGTTTCCTTGACATGAGATACCAGATGATTGAACAACAGATAAGGAAGATCAATCTGAATGTTTTGATGCAAACAATACATGAAGTAAAGTTGTTCAGCATTAACATAGTCAGATGAGTTTGAAGAGGGTCTATGAAATATGGTGTTCAAGAAAATCTTAGCCCATAACTTGTAAGTGGGTTTCAAAAACTTAACCTTCTTACAAGGTTCACCAGTAGTGCAGATTTCTTGACAAACATCTTTCAGGTCTTCACGCGCAGAAGATAGAGAGGTTACTCCATCAGTTGCCTTGAAACCTATAAGTTTCCTGATCAGATTTTCAGTGATAACAATCTTCTTACCCAGCACAGAAGAATGAACGAACTTTGGAGTAGCGAATGCATGGATCCAAAACTCCTTCACTAACTTTGGATACACAGGACCCATCAGCCTATCAAAGTAACCGTCCCAACCTTGTTCTTTGATTGAAGGAATCAGATCAAACCCATTTTCAGCAAGGTCTTCCAAATCCACGAAACTTTCACATAGCACTTCTAGAGAATCAACAGGAGTCAGGAGAGTGCGTACTGGTTCAATGATAGTGGTAGAATCTTTGGTAGTAACTGCTTTTGAAGTGGATGCCATTGTTGATGATGAAGAAGGAGATGAAGATTTCTGGGTTCGTTTAGGGTTTGCGAAGAGAGAGAACAACAAGCAAAAACGCATATGTGTTTGAGAATGTGAAAAGTGTGAATGTGTTAAGAGAGTGGTTTATATAGAGAAATAAAACACGCATGGGAAACACAACAGACATACATAGGACACATACGCACGTTTGCATTTAATGAAAAGTAATCATTTTTAATTATGATATGACATTTGAGGGGAAAATCAAGACAGATTGAGATTTTCAAAGCAATACCTTAAACGTCATAATCAGTAGGTGTACTCCATCTTTTCAGATTCTGAGTGACACGTGTTTGCTTTGCATGTGATTCTGTAACTCTTAAGAAATGAAACGTTTTCAACTTTCAGATCCTCTGAGATGGTCAGTACAGAGTTTCACACAAAAAAAATAAATCACAGATAAATTAAACAAGCAAAACAGATGAAATACTTCAGAGTGTTAAACACTTAGCATCTGAGAAGTTGACTCTGAGAAATATTACTCTGGACAAAAATCCATACAAATATTTTTCAGAATAAACTTAAACCTATCTTCAGCAAGGGGTTTTGTGAAAATATCTGCCCATTGATGATCTGTATCAACAAAGGCTAAATTTATTACACCCTTCTGAACATAGTCTCTGATGAAGTGATGTTTAATCTCTATATGTTTGGCCTTAGAGTGTAAAATTGGATTTTTGGATAAACATATAGCTGAAGTATTGTCACAGAAGATAGAAAGATTACTCTCATAGATTTGATAATCTTCTAGTTGACTCTTCATCCAGAGCATCTGAGTGGAACACCCAGCAGCAGCAATGTATTCTGCCTCTGTGGTTGATAGTGCAATTGTTGGTTG
Source organism: Lathyrus sativus (assembly GCA_963859935.3). Classification (NCBI taxonomy): domain Eukaryota; kingdom Viridiplantae; phylum Streptophyta; class Magnoliopsida; order Fabales; family Fabaceae; genus Lathyrus; species Lathyrus sativus. Next base: position 344,347,755 of record OZ012735.1, on the reverse strand, counting down.
CTTCTTGCTGTACCATGAGATCAGATGACTTCCAAGAAACTGACAGCTTCCAGAAGTACTTTTGCGCTCAACTCTATCTCCAGCATAGTCAGCATCACAGAATCCAACTAGTGAATATTTGTCAGATCTTCTGTAACACAAACCAACATTAGCAGTACCTTTCAGATACCTTAGAATCCTCTTAACAGCAGTTAAGTGTGATTCTCTAGGATCTGATTGGAATCTAGCACATAAACAAACACTAAACAGAATGTCTGGTCTAGAAGCAGTCAAATAAAGAAGAGATCCTATCATACCTCTGTAGAGTTTCTGATCTACCTTCTTACTTACCTCTTCCTTACCTAGAGTGCTTGTAGGATGCATTGGAGTCTTTGCCATTTTGCTATCCAGCATGTTAAACTTCTTCAGAAGCTCTTTAACATACTTCGTCTGATGTATGTAGGTGCACTCTGGAGTCTGATTTACTTGGATTCCCAGAAAGAATTTCAGTTCTCCCATCATGCTCATCTCAAATTCTTCCTGCATACATTTAGCAAACTCCTTTCCAAGCATAATATTTGTTGATCCAAAAATAATATCATCTACATAAATTTGACAAATCAACAAATCTTTCTTAATGGTTTTACAAAATAGTGTGGTATCCACTTTTCCTCTGATGAAATCCTTCTTCAGAAGAAAATTACTCAACCTCTCATACCAAGCTCTGGGAGCTTGTTTTAGTCCATAAAGAGATTTTTTTAGTTTGTAAACATGATCTGGAAAATTTTCATTTTCAAAACCAGGAGGTTGGTGGACATACACTTCCTCTTCTATAATTCCATTAAGAAAAGCACTTTTAACATCCATCTGATAAAGAGTGATGTTATGTTGTGCAGCAAATGAAATAAGCAAGCGTATAGACTCTAACCTTGCAACAGGAGCATATGTTTCTGTGTAGTCTATGCCTTCTTGTTGACTGTAGCCTTGAGCAACCAGTCTTGCTTTGTTCCTTTCAACTTCTCCTTTTTCATTCAGTTTATTTCTGAAAACCCATTTTGTTCCAATGACATTGAAACCTTTAGGTCTTGGAACCAGATCCCAGACTTCATTCCTTGTGAATTGGTTCAGCTCCTCTTGCATAGCTAAAATCCATTCATTATCTTCCAGAGCCTCATCAACAGATGTTGGTTCTATAATTGACACTAAGCCACAGAAGGAAGATTCAGAAGTTCTGAGAAATGCTCTTGTCCTTATTGGATCATCTTTCTTTCCAATTATCACATCCTCTGGATGAGAAGCTTTCATTCTGGAAGAAGATCCTCTGACTGTTGGTCTTTCAGAAATATGCAGATTGTCAAGTTGGGAAGTTAAAGGTGTAGCATCTGAATTTTCTTCAGAGTCTTTGTCTTTAGTCTTGTTTGCCTCTGAGCCTTCAGAGTCTGTGAGAATAACTTCTCTATCTGCAAAACTTTCAACTTGCTTTGGCTTTTCAGAGCCAAGCTTATCATCAAATCTAACATGAATAGATTCTTCCACAATCTGTGTTTCAGTATTGAATACTCTGTAGCCTTTAGAGCGTTCAGAATAACCAAGCATGAAACACTTCTGTGCTTTGGAATCAAACTTGTTTAGATGATCTTTAGTGTTAAGCATATAACAAATACATCCAAATGGATGAAAATAAGCAATGTTGGGCTTTCTGTTTCTCCACAATTCATAGGGAGTCTTTTCCAGAAGAGGTCTTACAGACACTCTGTTCTGAATATAACATGCTGTATTTATTGCTTCTGCCCAAAAATATTTTGCCAGATTTGTCTCGTTGATCATGGTTCTGGCCATTTCTTGCAATGTTCTATTTTTCCTCTCTACAACTCCATTTTGTTGTGGAGTTCTAGGACAGGAGAAATCATGTGCAATTCCTTTTTCAGAAAAATATTTTTCAAAATATTTGTTTTCAAATTCGCCACCATGATCACTTCTGACTTTAATAATTTTGCATTCTTTTTCAGTCTGGACTTGATTGCAGAAGTCAATGAACACAGAATGAGACTCATCCTTGTGTTTTAGAAACTTTACCCATGTCCATCTGCTGTAGTCATCTACAATGACTAACCCATACTTCTTGCCTCTGATGGATGCAGTTTTCACTGGTCCAAACAGATCAATGTGAAGTAATTCCAATGGTCTAGAGGTGGAAACAACATTCTTTGGTTTAAAATGAGATTTTGAAAATTTACCCTTTTGACATGCGCCACACAGAGCATCTGAATTGAACTTCAGATTAGGGAGTCCTCTGACCAGATTGAGTTTATTAATCTGAGATATACGTCTCATATTAATATGTCCCAATCTTCTATGCCAGACCCATTGCTCATCATTCACAGATAAAAGGCATTTTACATTTTGAACTTTAAGTTCTGAAAGGTTAATTTTGTAAATGTTGTTTTTCCTCTTTCCACTGAACAAGGTTGAGCCATTCTTTTGACAAACAGCTTTGCAACATTTTTGATTAAAGATGATATCATAACCATTGTCACTTAATTGACTTATGGACAATAGATTATGTTTCAATCCTTCAACTAACAGAACATTAGAAATAGAGGGTAGGTTACCATTACCTATTGTACCAGAGCCAATGATCTTGCCCCTCTGGTTCCCTCCAAATTTCACGTCCCCTCCAGATCTAAGTTCCAGGCTTTGGAACATAGACCTTTCGCCCGTCATATGTCGCGAGCATCCAGAGTCCAGGTACCATGATTGGTGTCTGGATTTTGCTGCTAAGGATATCTGCAACAGGTATTATTTTGCTTTTAGGTACCCAAATCTTCTTGGGTCCTTTGGGGTTAGATGTTCTGTGGTTTTGCCTAAACTTCTGTTTTTCAACATAGTGTTTATTCTGGCTAACCCTTGGCTTAAACACATAAGTACTCTTTTCAGAGCTTGTATGTTTAATATTATTCAGATGACCAAACTTGAAATGAGAATACAAAGGAGTCTTCTTGATGAAGAGTTTATCAACAGACTTTGGATTGCTTCCAGAGGAGGATTCACATCCAATGCCTCTTCTGTTGTTCCCACTAACACCATAGATCATAGAAGCCATTTTGCTTCTGTCTATGCTTTTAGTGAGAAATCTTCTAAAACTGGAGTCATATTTTTCTAAAATATTTTCACTAGACTCTGTTTCAGTATCAGATTCTTGTTGAGTTGTTTCTAAATCATTTTTGAGTTTTGAATTTATTTCTTTCTGCTCAACAAGTTCTGTTCTCAGAAGATTAATCTCAGATTCAAGATTGCTTTTCAGCTTCTTGTATTTGAGTTTAATCTTGCTGTAGCTTTCCATCATGTCAGATAAACTTTCAACAAGTTCAGCTCTGGAGAGTTCAGAAAATACCTCTTCAGAGTCAGAGTCTGATTCTGACTCAGATTCAGATGATGACGTTCCTTCATCTTGATCATCTGTGTTGGCCATCAGCGCAACATTTGCACATTCTTCCTCAGATTCAGAAGATGATTCAGATTCATCTGAGTCATCCCATGTAGCCATCAGAACCTTTTTCTTTTTGTCAAACTTCCTTTTGGGTTTTTCCTTTTGAAGTTTGGGACATTCACTCTTGTAGTGTCCAGGTTCTTTACATTCAAAACAAGTGATCTCTTTCTTGCCAGATCTTCTGAGTCCAGAAGATTCTTTCTTTTGATCAGATCTTCTGAAGTTGTTGAACTTCTTCCCTTTGTGCTTCCAGAGTTTGTTGATCCTTCTGGACAGCATTGATAGTTCATCTTCTTCTTCAGAAGAAGATTCCTCAGAGCTTTCTTCATTAACCTGCAAGGCTTTAACAGATTTGTTAGATTTAAAAGCTAAGGATTTACCTTTATCTTTCTTCTGAGGTTCATCTTCCTCCAGCTCAATCTCATGACTTCTCAAAGAACTGATGAGTTCTTCTAATGAGATTTTGTTCAGATCCTTGGCCAGCTTCAATGCAGTCACCATAGGTCTCCATTTGGTAGGAAGACTTCTGATGATCTTCTTGACATGATCAGATGTTGAGTAGCCCTTGTCCAGAACTTTCAACCCAGCTGTTAGAATCTGAAATCTAGAAAACATAGTCTCAATGTTCTCAGATTCTTCCATTTTGAACGCTTCATACTTCTGTATCAGCGCCAGAGCCTTTGTTTCTTTCACCTGAGAATTTCCCTCATGAGTCATTTTGAGAGACTCAAACATATCATGAGCAGTTTCTCTGTTGGTAATTTTCTCATACTCTGTATGCGAGATTGCATTCAGAAGTATGGTTCTGGCTTTGTGATGATTCTTGAATTCTTTCTTCTGCTCCTCAGTCATTGATTTTCTATCAATCTTTTTGCCATCCTTAGTAGGATGTTCATACCCATCAATGACTAAATCCCAGAGATCAGCATCATACCCCAGGAAAAAACTTTCAAGTCTATCCTTCCAATAATCAAATTTTTCTCCATCAAACATTGGAGGTTTGGTGCTGATTCTGTCTCCTTCATATTTGTTGCTTGATGTAGGAATATCACCCATATTAGCAACCAAATAAATAACAGAGTATTTTTCTCACTGGATCTTTATCTGTCACGGTTAAGCGAATGCACACTCAGAACCGGAGCTCTGATGCCAACTGAAGGTGAGAAAATACTTAGAAGGGGGGGTTGAATAAGTATGACAGAAAATAATCAAAGATAAAAACACAAGTATTTTTATCCTGGTTCGTTGAACTCAACTACTCCAGTCCACCCTTTTCAAGAGTGATTTGCCTTTCTCAACAAGGACTTAATCCACTATTCAAATCAACTGATTACAAATAGCACACCTAAGAACAACTGTTCTTAGTCTTCTTAAGAGCTACTGATCTAACCTAGATCCTCTTAAGGAAAACTTCCTTTACAAATTAATGTAATACAATGAAAGAGTAAGAAATGCTTCTATGAAAGCTATAAACACAACTGTGTTATTTCTCTAAGTTTAGAACAATGTATGAACAGTGAAGAATATGAGAGCTTTTAGCGTGAGAGAGTTCTTGCAATGAGTTCGTCAATATCGTCTTAATTCGGCACTTGAAGAATGAGCTATGATGTCCTTTATATAGCCACTTGAATATTGGAGAGAATATTTTACCGTTAGAGAAGATATTTCCAATATCAAAATAGTACTGTCCTTTGTACTATTACAGCAGAGAGACGGCGCACAAATAGTGGGTGTAGCAATTGTCTGCTGAGCTGTGATTTTACCATATAAGGAATGTACCAGAGGAATAATATTCTTGCAGAGAATTTTGTCTATCCCAATTAAGGAAAGATTTGCTGGCATATTCCAACGGATATATTAAAATATTCTTCTTCAAATAATTCTTCAAATAGTTCAGATCAACAATCAATATCAGAGTCTTCAGTCTTCAGAACCTTCTGGAAACTTCAGAGCCTAATATGTTCTTCAGATGTTGATGAATCAGAGTCTGGTGCAGCTGTGTGCTTGAAGCGTAACATGCTCTTAGATCAGAGTCTTCATTCAGATCAGAGTCTTCTCACTCAGAGTCTCTTCACTCAGAGTCTTCTTTCATTCAGATTCTTGACAATACATGCAGCGTGTTGTATCTTCAGAATCTTGATGACTAAGCTCTTATACTTCAGATTCTTCTAATCTTCAGATGCTCTTGAGCCATTCAGAATTCATTGTTCACTTCAAATTTGCTCTTTAAGATTAAAATCTTTTGTGCCTGTAGAAAACAGTTTAGAACAAATTTAGAGAGTATAATTCTTGTATACAAATTATCATTAATGTTATCATCAAAACATAGAGATATCACTAAGACACAATCTGTGCTCTTACAGTAATCCCCCAAAATGACCATGCGATGAATCTCAATTCAAAAATTTAATAATGCCAACTGGTTTAGAATCTCTTTTCCACTCAAAATGAGCACCAATTTGGTTTGAAACCATTCAATTAATTATTTTGAATTTTCTTCATTTTAATTCATTAAAATGGCCTTTTTCAGAAATTCCTTCAACCAATGCTTTCTCTAATCCAAATCAATGGTTGCTTGGGTCATGGTTGGACTAAAAACATCATTTTGAGCAACTTTTCTGTTGAACAAAACTCCATTCGAAGCTTGCAAGATAGTGAAATGGACCCATAATTCAAAATGATCTGTAATTCCAAATACCCAAAATACCCCTGACTTGTAAACCTCATAACTTGAGTTCTACAAATCATATGTAAGACTTCTAATACAATTTGGAAAGCTAAGATCAAGACCTACAACTTTCATGTTGGCCAAAAGTTAAGGAGAAACGTCCTTCTAGGTCAAACGTTCCTTGGGAGTTGGTGGACTTTTGCAGACAAATTTCACATTCATCTAATGACCAGTAACTTGTCTGGATCATAACTTGAGTTCTATAAATCCAATGGAGGACTTCTAGTACTCAAATTAAAGCTAAGAGAATTCTATACAAGCTTCATGTTGGCCAAAGTTGTAGATGAAACTTGTATCTTGAGATAAGTGGTCTTGAAGTCAGGCACTAAATAGGGGATTTTACCCTGATAACCCTAGTTTAGCAGCTCCTCACACTTTGATTTCTTCTTGGATTGATCTTGGAATATCATATTATGTATCTCAACACAACTCCCCATGATTTCAAAGACATAGAATTGAGCTTTGATCCTCTTCAATTGCACAGTGGACTCAGGTTAGACCAGGCAAAAACCCTAACTGCAACACCTTCAACTGTGGCTCTTCATACTTGGCATAATGACTTGACTGAGTTCCCCCATGACCCTCAAGGAACTCCATGAGCTCTATCCACACACCCCATCCATGCACAAGGCTCCACAACCCACTGATGGTCTTCAATTGGCTCCCAAGTTAGGAGATGAACCTCATACAAGCATCCAAACTTCTCAAGAACACAACCCACTTCCTGATGACTTGGGTGACCTCTTAAGCTTGAATAAGACCTCTAGATAGGCTCCTCTTGATATAAACCACACTTGATCCCCTGCACAAATGAACAATATTATGCTATGCAAATGCTAGGACAATGCAATGCTAATGCAAAGAAACATAACCCAAGTAAGAAAAGGTTAGGCAAATTTTGGGGTGCAACAGGTTGCTATTGGCGCCCCCAGCCCTTTGTTTTATTTGTTTTATTTTCTTTTGTTTTTACTTTATATCTGTTTAGATTTTAATTATTTTAAAATACTTCCAAGTGTGGTAAAATCCCAAAAAAATATGTTTTGGATTCCTTGAGATGTACTCTTATTTTTAGAGATTTTTATTTTATTTTATGAATTATTTTTCAATTAAAAATTGGATTTAACATTGGAAGTGTTCTATGTGATCTAAATCTTGACATGTTTTGTTCTTGAATTTGTTTTTCTCATTTCCTTTTGATCCAATGAATAAGATTCAATCCTCATATCAATAATGAGTTGATGAATTTTTTAGGACCATTTTGCCCCTGGTTGGTTGACTTTTGAGTTGACTTTTTGATGCTTTCTTTTGACGCTAAATAATCCTCCTTCACAATGGAGCACCCTTGTGAATCAATTTCTATGGTGATGTTGTGAAGTGATTTTGATTGCACTCTTTTGGCCTATTTTTCGGGTAACTTACAAATCAAGCTATCCAAAGGAAGGTTCATACATGCATCTTGACCTAGTTTGACTTGGATATGACACTTTTGGATCCCTTTAGCTCTCAATGCCTATCAATTCATGTTGTAAACATGCTAAGGGTGGTACTTGCTCATTTTTAGGTCATAACATTTGGGTTTGCTTGTTCATTTGATGGTTTACTTTTGAGTTTCCAATTAGGGTTTCACTGTGAAACATGTGTGCTTTCCTTTGGGAATTTGATTGCATCTTCTTGTGGTTTACTTGCTTTTTCTTTGGAGCACTTGTATTTCATGCCCCTTGCTGTCCAATGACTTTGGAATCTCAATTGAGGTAGCTTGGTCCCTCCTTTGGAGGTATTTGAAGCATGCTTAAAATGATGAATCCATGAGGACCTCTTTGTGCTTCCTTATGCACCCTTCTTTTGATACTCATGGCTGAGTGCCATTACGGGTTCCTTGTTGTCCTCATATTGCCTCCCATCCTCACTTTGATTTAGGTTTTCCTTGTCTTTCATTTATGTTCATGTTTTGGCATTGTGGTTGATGTTGTTTGACTTAGGCCATTTCATCCCATTTTTTATGCTCTTGTGTGTTTTATTTTGGTGCATTTCCTTTCTTTTCATATATAGAATTTTGTAATATTGTTGCATGAGGTTGAGATGAGCTTGTGGAGGCTACTACCCCACACTAATTTCCTCCCTCATTTTCATTTCATGTTTGTATCCCTGCATGTTTATATTTTGTTTCCTGTTGTTTCTTTGTTTCATTCCCTTAGGACCTCTAATCTCTCTTGTTCAAGGGAGATTATGATAGACTTTAGGATCTTAACCATGTATGATAACATTAGGTAGCATTCCTTTATCTCAACCTTAGGATCACCATTGCATGACAACTTTAGGTTTGGATTCAGTCCCCCTTTAGTGTCCTTTCTCTTCCCATCTCAAAACAATCATAAAACACCTAATAAAGGTTAACGATTATTGTGCGTTACGAGCCTTAAGCACTTAAGAAAGGGTTGTTGAGGAGTTTCTCTTCAAAGGCTTGAATGTTTAGTATAGCACCCTTTGGATGATATGTGACGCATTCATTCCTAAGTCATAGTCTCTAGTGCAATATGAGTTACAAACCATTCAAAAACACTTCTTCTCTAAAAAACACAAAAACAAATCATACAAACTTCTTTTTGCCCTTCAGAGCCTTTAATCCTTGAAAATCATTTTCATAAGCAATAGTTTTGTTAACCCTTAATTCTATCGCAAACGGTAACGCTTAAGTCTCCAATGGTCGAGTTGCATACACCAAACTGCTAGAACTATTTGTTAACCCTACTCGGATAAAAATAGTTGAACAAACTTGTGATCCCTGTTAGCTCGAACTACCTTTGCTCCGATCTTTCATACCAGATGAAAGTATGTAGGCACAAGACGCGATGTCTTGGCGAGCAACCTCCCCCCCTTTTTTACCCGTAGTTAGCCGAACTACGTTGACTCTAACTTCTCATTTCATATGAGATACGTAGGCACAAAGCGTCGTTGCTTTGCCGAGTCACTTCTTTTTCTTTTGTCCTCAAGCCTGTAGCTAGATAGTTTCAATCACCCTTTTAGATAAGCAACAAGCGTGGATCCCGTCGAGTACGACGGACGTGAGGGGTGCTAATACCTTCCCTTTGCGTAATCGACTCCCGAACCCGAGATTTGGTTGCGATGACCGATCTTATACCTCTTTTCGTTAGGTTTTCTCTGAGTGTTTCCTTTCCCTCTCTTGGGATATATAACACACGGCGGCAACTCTTCTGTCATTGCCGGCCTCGATTTCCGCAGTAGCACCAGTTGGCGACTCTGCTGGGGAGGGATTGTTCCCTATGTGAGCCAATCCTAGCGTTTGTCTGTTTATTTTTGGGTGTGTGCATATGTGCTTTATCTTTATTTGCTTTCCGCATTTTACTTTCCGCATGATTCATTATTGCTGTGCTGTGGGGAGGGATTGTTCCGTTGAGAGATAAGCCAGACCCAGGCTTGAGTATAAACTTAGCATTAGAAGTAGAGATTAGTGGTGAGCCTGTATGCTTTACATGCACCAGCTAGCCATGAAATTCGCGCTTAGACGAGATTCTCTTTGACGATTTTCTCTCTGACCCTTTGGGTCCGAAGGAATTTTGGATCTGAGGATTGTCGACTCTGGGAAGCGATCATTTGTGAGTCATCTAACTGAGGCCTCTTCAAGGGATAATGACGCCGAACTAGAAATAGTGAACGTATCATCATTTCTTGAAAGTCTGTGACTCTGAAAAACGTATAGGATGCCGAACCTTGTCAGTGGATAGGTCCTTACCTGTGAGGGGGATAAGGTTGTGCAAGAAACTCTGGCCTTCAGATTACCCGGTTCTTTACAGTTTGGACTCTTGATACCAAGGGGTTCTAGTATGAGTGATTGGTTATGACTAAAGCGAAGCGCCAGTCTTCTCAAACTATAATACAACAATCTTGATCTCCTGTTTGCATGTGCATTTGCAGTTTCATCTGCATTTCATTAACGTGTATCTATGTTGCAGGTGCATATTTCCTCCCCGATTCTAGTGATCGTTTCCGGCATGGAGACTTTGAAGAATACAGTTGCCTACAAGCTCCCTTCTCCTGATATCAGTTCCCTGTTGAGTTTGGTTGTCTTAGCAGATCAGAAAGTGAGAGTAGAGTTCAAGGAATCTTATGGGAAGTTACTCAGTTTGGTGTGCAAACCTTCAGTGTTCGAGTTGAATGGTTTATATGTTCTGCTTCAGTTTTATGACCCTCAGTTGAGATGTTTCGTTTTTCCTGACTATGTCCTGGCACCGACCTTGGAAGAGTATGTTGCGTTAATAGGAGTTACAGTGTTGGGTCAGATGCCTTTTTACCATGTTAATGTTGAGCCTGACCTAGCTAAGCTTGCTGCAATTATTCATCTTGATGCCTCAGAGTTCTCAGGAAAATTGACAAAGTTGAATGGAGTGTATGGGTTTCCCCTACCTTTTCTGGTTGACAAAGCTATACATTTCGCAAAAGACGGTTGTTGGATTGTGTTCAATGCCATTCTCGCTCTGTGCATATATGGTATCATTGTGTTTCCTAACTTGCCAGACTTTGTGGGTACAGATGCTTTCTATATTCTTGCTTCAAGGAATCCAGTGCCTACCTTGTTAGGAGATGTTTATCATTCTATCCATTACAAGAATGAGAAGCGAAGAGGTAAAAATGTGTCTTATTGTGTACCCATGCTGTATAAGTGGTTCTTCAGTCACCTTCAGAAGATAGGTCCGTTTGTTGCTACTGTTGTCACCTCAAATTGGTCTGCTAGGTTAATGTGTTTATCTGCAGAAAACGTTATATGGTTTGATCGGGATATACTTGGCACTGAAATCATTTATAGTTGTGGTGGTTTTCCGAACGTCCCGCTGGTCGGAAGGAAGGTCTGTATTAACTATAATCCCTCTTTGTTGATCAAACAACTTGGATATGCTTTGAAGAGTCCTCCTAAGGAAGAAGAGATACAGGAATCTCTGTATCTCACAGGCTTACTGGAAGCTGATACTTTGGTTAGACTGGAATAAGCATGGAGTAACATTCACAGGCGAGGTAAGACATTGTTAGGAAAGAGCAATAACCGAGCTTATGACTCTTACGTGGTTTGGATCAAAGATAGAGCTGCTAGGTCTCTAATGCCATTTCCTTCAGTTGCGCCTTTGTACCCCATCGTGATTGAAGAGCCCACTACTGTGGATATCCAGAAGTACAACTAGCTGTTGCGTGAGAAAGAAGAGTTGAAGAAAGCTAATGAATAAATAGAGAAAGAAATCATTCTAATCCGAAGTGAGAAGATTGATGTTGTTCAAGCCTTCAAGAGACAGACTGAACTTGTAAACAAGCTAGGTACGAATTTGACAAAGGAGACTAGTGACCGAGAATGCACAGGCCGAGATTTGAACGCTGTCCATAGTGTGCTTGCTACCAAAAAGAAGGATCTGGACAAGGCTTACTTAGAGATCTCTAAGTTTGAATCAGTATGGAATGCCACGCTCATTAACAACAAAGAGCGCGAGGACAAGCTGAAACAACAGATTGCCAAGTTGAAGATTCAGCTCAAAGCGAAGGACGAGAAGATCTCAGCGGAAGAATCACTCAGATACAACAGTGAGCACGGATTAAGCCAAGCTATTGCAGACCTGAAGGATTGTAGGTTGAGGACAGACACCAAGAGATGTAGACTTGAAGCGTGCTTTGGAGAAGGAGCCTGGGACGATCATGTTGATAGTATACAACACACCATTAGTCGGCGAGAGCATCTCATACAGGGTCTACTCACCAGACCAAATCATCCTGAGACACGGAAGCTGCTAGAGGATTTCCGATCTCGGCGCTCAGCTTGACAGTCTTGCTTTATATCTAGCTATTTTTCTTATGTATCAACCATCATCAGGCTTGTTGATTGAGGTCATCTCTATTTCGTACTTAGCTGATGTATGCGCATTGTTGGTTGGCTTGTTATTATACGAGGAGTTGCTATTCTGTTCACTTGTCTGTGGGGTTTTTCATGGTCACTTTTTCTTCTGGAAACTAGAATTGAGGGGGAAATCTCCCTGTTGCATATATACATGTCTGCATTTAGCATCTTTTTCGCATTGCAAGTGCATCGGAACTGTTTTATTATCCCCTGTCTTATTTAGTGTATTTCAGGATTGCTGATAAAGCAGGTCACCAGTACGCAACCAGAGGCAATCAGAAAAGAATAATGGAACAGATGCAAGACCAAATGCAGAAGATGAGGGATAGAATGTGTCGCTTCCGCGAAAATAAGGTGCCGGCAAAACAGAAGAGTCGCCACCTTTCGTTATTTATCCCTCGAAACAGGAAAGGAAACAATCGGAAAAACCTGACTAAAAAGGTATAAGACAAGGTCATCGCAACCGTTGTCTGGGTTCGGGAGTCGGTTACGCAAGGGGAAGGTATTAGCACCCCTCACGTCCGTCGTACTCGACGGGATCCACGCTTGTTGTGTTTACTGGACGAGTTGGTTTATCTATCTACCTATCAAGGCTGGCTTAACAAGAAAAGAAAAATGACTCGGGAAAGCATCGCGCTTTATGCCTACGTATTCTCATCAGAGAATGAGAAATCAGAGTCAACGTAGTTCGACCTACGACTGGTTACGGGGAAGGTGGCTCGCCAATACGTCAGTATTGTGCCTACGTACTCTCAACAGGCTTGAGAGATTAGAGCTTACGTAGTTCGGGATAATACGGATTACGGGAATTCAGATTCATCTGTTTTATCGAGTAGGGTTAAACAGCAGTTCTAGCAGTTCGGGACAAAGCCTGTTTGCGGTGGCGCTGAAGTTTAACGACACTCTTTTCTTCAGAAAAGCTTTACTTTGAATTATGGGCCCACGGGGCAAAAAGGTTTGAAGTTTGTTTTCTGTCTTTTACGAAAGAACTATTTTTTATGGTTGTTTGCAATTTCAATCACACTAGAGACTATGACCTGAGAGTGAATGCGTCGCATGTCACCCAAAGGGTGCCATACTAAACATCCAAACTGTTGAAAAGAAGCTCTCCAACAATCCTTTCTCAGATAGCTTAAGGCTCGTAACGTACGAAAGAAATCATTCATGATTATTGTATCTTAAGATGTTTTGAGATGAGAAGAGAAGGCTCAACTACGGGGAGACCATCAAGTCCTACTGTTGTCATGCCAAGGATTCATCCTATGGTTGAGGTTTGAAACAGGGAACTCCTAGAAGTTATCATGCATAGGTTTCAACCTACAGTTCTATCATCACTTCCTTATCAAAGGAAATGAGAGTCCTAAGGGATCATGTCAATGGTAAACAGAAACAGATAAAGCATCAGCTTAACCAGTAAACAGTAATACAGTAAACGACTGTAAAATGCATGTAATGCAAGTGAGGGAGGAAATGTGTGTGGGGTGTCAGCCTCCACAAGCTCATCTCAACCTCAAGCCAGATATGAATAACTGCAATCATACAGGAGAAATAAAATATGCCATCAAGCAAAATATAAGTAACTGCAATCATACAGAAGAAATGAAATGCTATCAAGCAAAACAAACCACATGGGCAAGGGAGCTGGGCTCCACCGAGTACCCGCAAGCAAAGCCATACAGTAACAATACAAGCAGAGTGAGCAACTCAACCTCTAGTGCAATCATGCTCCTAGATTGAAGTCAGTCTAGATATGAACTTAATCTAATGCATCTAGCAAATCAAACAAGCCACATCAATACAGAAAAGAAAACAGACAAGAAATCAGATAAACTCCTTTGTCAATTTCACCTTCAGGCTTCACTCTTAACTACCAGTACCAACTTGATTCCTTTAGGCTCTCCAAGCATCAATGTACAAGTATCAACTTATCCTTTATTCCTCAAGCCTCAGCTCTATACTCAATCTCAGTTAGATCCTCTTCATAAGTGTCAACTTAGTCTTCAAGCTTCAGCTCTCTTTGCTCTACCAGTATCAACTTGGTCTTCTTCTCCTACAAGCTTCAGCTTCTCAGAGTAGTCTTCAATCACATGGAATTGTCAACTTCATCCTTCAATCCTTTAAGCCTCAACTCTTCACTCAATCTCCATGGGGTCTTCAAGTATCAACTTGCTCCTCTTGCTCTTCAAGCTTCAGCTACAATGGCAATGCTCAAGGAATCATCCCCTTCCACACTCTTCAATGAAGTCCTCATCTTCAAACTCAAGTCCAACATCTTTCAAGATACTCAAAACCAGAAGACCATTGATTTAACAGAATGAGGGGAAATGATAAACAACTTACTGACAACCAAAGGAAGCTTGTAAGGGTTCATCATTATGAGAGACTGGTTCCCTCAAAGTTCTACTTCCCAGATAAAGCCACTCATCCCTCCAAAGGAGGGATGTGAATATCTGAGAAGGACTTTTAGTCATTGGGAGGAATGGAAGCACAAGATGCTTTCCATATTTGTGAAAGAAATCATTCTAGTTCTAAGGCTCTCTCTAGGTCTCCTACCTTCTAAATCTCCATCAGACACCTTCAGGCACAAGCAACTCCTAGCTCCAAGCAACTTCAAGCATCCTCACCTTGTCTTCAACTTGTCTTCAATCTCAACCAAAGGAAAACAAAACAAAGCCCTAATCTAAGGGAACTAAAGAAGGTTAATCTAGTTGAATTAGTGCCTTAGAATCATCTAAAACTAGCACGTAAACTAAAACCAAACAACAATAGAAAACTATCTTATTAATTTCTACAAAAATTCCTAAGGGAACCTAGGTCAATCATGACTCTACCATATTAATTTCAGAGATCCAATCATCAAATAAGACCTAGAAATAAATTCTACATTATGAGGTACTAAACCTAAACCCTAAAAGGAAGCATCTAAATATCAATCTAGAAAGCACACCTATTTTCATCACAAAAATGTGAGAAAAATGCTATGCGAGCATACATGTCTAACCTAATCACACACAAAAAATTAGGATCAAAGTCATCACCACATGATCACACAAAATTCATCAAAATTAAGCATCAAACTTAACCATTTTAATATCAATTAAAATGTAAAATTCCCATAAAATCCAAAAATGCATGAAATGAAAATATTTTTTCTCTAAAAAAATACTAGACTCAATCATGAGTATAATGCAAAAGGAATGGAATTAATTGGATCATTTTTCAATTTTATATGATTTTTTCAAGAACCATGGATAAAGTGAAAAAATAATGAAAATAAAATAAAATAGACAAATGCACGGTGCAAATAGAAACTAAAATCAGTTCAAACTACAAACTGGGCCATCAGGGGGTGTGGATAGTGGTTATTTCATTAAGCCCAGAACACTACTTAAATGAAACTCCGCGTTTCATTTTTTCAGATCCTTCACAAACTAAAATTAAAACATGGCCGTTGGATGACTCCTCTAGTCAAAGTCTTCATGCTGATCCAATGGTGCTAACATCATCTTCTTCGTTTGAACCAAAAATGGAGGAAGAACGCCATTGAAACAGAGCTCAAACATCAACCTCCTCCTCACTCGGGCTCCCTCAAACCTCCATCAAAATCCATGATCTAAAGCCCTAACTCACTCTAAATCTCTCCCTAAGTCTAACTCTAGCCTCAGAATTCATTGAATCAACCTCTAACCTAAAACACGATCAAGAATCAAAATTATGCTCAGACCTCAATTGTCACCATTATTCAAATTGTTTGGTCTAAAATGTTCACCATGTTACACTGATCGAATCTTGCTATAATACTCATATTATCTCTCAATATCCAGCATGCTCTTGATCCAAACAGAAATTGTGTCACCTCATTGATCATCATGAAATCTTCTCTATGTTTCCAGAAACGATCTCCTAACCACATACTATCAATCTAACCTAACAAATTAACCTAATTCTTCTTAAACTAAGGTGAGGGATGAAAGTTTCAAACCTGTGAATTCTTGAGTAACAGATGTAGCAAACCTTCACTTCAACCCTTCTACTGCTCCAAAATCGTTCAATGTATCAAGTTCTTGCTTCTGTATGCAAGAGAATTGATGGAAAACGCCTGGAACTCCAAATTCGATGATGACTTACAGGTGCTGAAAATCAATTGCAAGAACATGATCCTTCAAGGCTTTGGCTATGGAATTGATCTGGAATCATTCAGTATCCTCCATAGAAGTTGTTGAAATCAAAAGAAAGGAAGAAGATGGTGTGGAATGCAGAATTCGATTTCAATTTGCAATGAACAAAGTGAAGTTGCAAACTCTCTCCTCTCAATCAATTCTCACCCACCTTGCACTTGAACCCCTTTCTAATCAATATATAAGACATGTTGGACCTCTCTAGAACCTTCTGGATTCATCCAAGGAGATGTTGAACTTCTCATATCATCCAAAATCTCATCTCATGCCATACTCACCCCAATTCTGTTTCCCTTGTTGCAGCAGCTTGTTATGATCCTAAAATCTCCCCAAGTGAGATATTAGAGGTGTTACAAGGCCTTGGCATCTTGTGTATTGATCTCTCATATGTTTTGCAAATGTTATTTAATATGCAAGCAACTACCTTTCAAAGCAAGTCCACAAATTAGACCTCAAATCAAAATTGTGGCTAAACCAATGTTCTTAAAAAAAATTTTAGAGTCAAAATGATATATTACATGCCATGGTTTGGATGTGTAGATTGAAAATATCAATTTCCAACTTTGATTCATTTAACTTATACCCTTATTTTAGGTCATTTTTGCAACTTTGAGCTACAAGCATTTCCAACATCTCATGACCTCCTTACTAGCCTTAAAACATCATTTTGAACAAGTTTGATGTTGAACATTTTTCCATTTGAAGCTTGGAAATAGGAGTTATGGCCTTATGCTTGAAATGACATGTAATCTCCAAATGACCAAAATGCCCTTGACTTGTCAAAGCCATAACATGAGTTCTACAAATCCTATCAAGGACTTCTAGTACTCTATAGAAAGCTAAGAGAATAAGGAACAACATTCATGTTGACCAAAAGTTTATAGGAATCATCCTTCTTGGTAAAACGTTTGATGCAAGTTGGGTAACTTTCAAGCTCCCAAATCCACAGACCTCAGATGACATGTAACTTGTCAAAGTCATAACTTGAGTTCTACAAATCCTATGAAGGACTTCTAGTACTTAAATTAAATCTAAGAGTAATCTCTACAACATTCATGTTGGGGGCAAGATGAGATGACAATCACATCTTGAGCTAAACTGCCTTGAAGATAGGGGTCAAACTAGGGGATTTTACACTGTCAAGCCTTAGAAACCCTATCTTGAAACTTCTCAAACCCTTCAATCATGATGAGTTAACCTTGGAATCATACTCATAGCATCTCAATGCATCAATCCATGATCACATGGCTCTTGAATTAGGTCTCAACCCTCTCCAAATCATCAGTTGACCTAGGGTTGACTCAGTCAAACCCTAACTGCACCACTCATGGCTGGGTCTTCTTAATCTTGCACAATGACCTATCTAGGCCTCTTGATG
Organism: Lathyrus sativus; assembly: GCA_963859935.3. Taxonomy (NCBI): domain Eukaryota; kingdom Viridiplantae; phylum Streptophyta; class Magnoliopsida; order Fabales; family Fabaceae; genus Lathyrus; species Lathyrus sativus. The sequence goes on along the minus strand of OZ012735.1, from coordinate 344,330,109 downwards.
GCTTTCAAGACATCTCACGAGCTCTCTCAAGGCTTCAAGTCCACATTGCTGGCTTCAGAATCATCTGAGGAGCTTCCACAACTCTTAAGTTAGGAGGCACACACTCTTGGTCTCAACCACTCTCTCTGAGGATTTTCTAACTTTTCTGACAAAGATATCAACCCTTGAACACTTGAATAACCTTCTTAAGTTGCTTCAAACTCTTTCCTAGCTCTTGATTGGTAATCATACCTCTTGATCTCCTGCATACATGTCAATGAAATGCAAATGATAATGTTAATGTGAATGAAATGAAACATAAGCTAGGTAAAGAAGAGTTGGGCAAATTTTGGGGTGCAACAGCTGCCCCTATTCAAACGGCTTGAACCTGACTGGGTGAGAAGCGAACGACTCTCAACCAATCAAGGTACGAGACGGTTGAATACCGATAAACCCGGAAATTTGCCAACTGCACAAGTACACGGTACTCTGATGGGAACAAATCTTCGAAAACTAGAATATTAGCTGCACGACAACTAACTGGGGGATTGGTCACACGGTAACCAATGATACATGGTCGATAATGCCGTCAGGCATCAAGATTCCTCGGGACTCATCAGGTCAACAATCAAGTTAATCATGTCGTCGGGCATTCAAAGAAACCTTTGGGCATCAGCCGGACTTCATCAGTAAGTCAGGAATAGAATTCTCGGTCAATCATGAACCAATTGGGGATATCTAACTTCTACCATCAGGCACTCCGCCTCAACTGAGAGAACTGCTTCATCAATACGGTTGGACTTCAATCATCAAGTCTTCAGGGGGAGTTTCAACTTCACTATTCGGAAACCTGCTGGGGATGATGCATCTCCGCTGGGGATTCTGGAGAACTATCAAGTAACTCTACTTCGGGGATCCAGAAATCATTCTGGGTGAGTCATCTCTGCTGAGGAAATCAAGAATCATCTTCAACAAATAACTTTGAGGGGACTTCAAGAATCATCCTGAACCCATAACTCTGCTGGAGATTTTAGGAATCATCCTGAGCAAACACTCTGCCGGGGACTCTAAGAGTCAACTTGAGCAACCCTCTCTGGCGACTTCACTGGGGATTTTAAGAATCATCTTGGGCGAACGACTTTGCTGGGGAATTCAAGAATCATCTTGAGCAAGCGAATCTGCGGAGGAACACCTGCAAAACAAGAACGGTAACGACCTAGCTCATGTTTAGTATGCATATGCTTTGACAACGGCGCAATGCTCCACACGGTGGGAATGCTACGCGTTTAGGATAAATGCTATGCAATCATGCAAAATGTTGCGATCCCGTCGGCGAAATAAATGCTGGAGGGAGAGTCCTCCTGTCAAGGAGAAAGAACCACTCTGGTGGGGGAAGGAATCATCCTGTCAAGAAGTCACGCCAATCTCAATCGGACTCATCTTGGGGAAGCAAACTTCAGTTGACTGCTGCAGGGGAACGAAGCTCTACGAGAACCTAGACCTGCTGAGGAAAACAATGTCAATCGCAGAAATAAACTGCACGGCATTTGCAGCAAAACTTTCCTGGAGGTAACGACTCCGGCGGGGAAATACAGCATCAGCTATTCAACCCTCTACTGGGGTAAACCAATCATGGCCCGAGCGGCTTCTAAGGACTCGGCTCTCTTGGGGTTTTGCATATTCGGCTGGGGAAGAAGGAATCATCCTGCTTGCTAGGGGAGAGTACAACTCTGCGGGGAATTTCAATTCTGCTGAAGACTTCAGTCTGGAACTATCAATTGTTGCACACTTCAGTATGTGACTCAGCTAGGGAGATAACATTCCTTCAGGATGTATCTGATTGGGGAGAGAATCTTCTTTGCCCGGGGAGGCATATCAATGCTTTACGATCTCACGTTCAGACTCTGTGGGGAGAGGCTGCTGGACTTCACTGGAGAAGAAGGAATCATCCTGCTTAGGGATACATACGACGTACTACCTGGCTACACCTGTAACAACACAAACAAACAGACAAGATACCCTTCTCAAAGGGACCTCTCAAGGTTATCATCTTGTGACAATGTTCGAGTAATTCATTGTTTCAACAACCAGTGGCCTAGGGCAGTAGGTTTATGTATGCGTATTTTATCAAAAACATCGGCGTTCTTTTTCGCAAACAAAACAGGTAAATGCTAAACAAACAAACAGAATTGCTGAATAGTATACATTTTATTGATAACGAACCCCTGAATGGGCAAAAATGTTTTACAATAGAGGCAAGCTCCTGGAATGAGGAAGCCGCGCAAAAATAAAACATAAATATACATCAGTATATACAAATGTCGGCAACGAGGCGTAGACGAACACCATGAGTTGATCCCTCTATGACCCACTCGACTTCGATACTTCTCCGATGCTTCAGCTTCAGAAGAGATTGATTCAGATAAACGGCCCTCAGGTCTTTCAAACCACTAAATAATGAAAGTTCACACGCGGAACGCAGTCGTTTGCTTTTTTAAATCCCTAACTTTTGCTTGAATCGCCCTTTCGGGTTTTCGGTTCACCGGGATACCTTTTTTTTGCCAAAGTCGCCCTTCCGGGTTTTCGACTTTGCGGGTGTACATTCTTTTCTTTATATCCCTAATTTTTGCCCGAACCTTTTTCCTTTTTTGTGGTTCGCCGGGATGCCCCATTTTTTCCTGGATGTTCTTTTTCTTTCCAGCGGCTCGTTTTTTAAGCAAAGTATTTTTTAACTGCGTCCGCATTCACCGGGGATGCAAAATTTTCACCATGCATCATGGATAACAACAAGGCTCCTCCCGAGAAGACCTTGCTGACGACGTACGGACCTTCGTAATTGGGAGTCCACTTGCCCCGGTGATCGGAGTGTGGAGGAAGAATCTTCTTCAGGACGAGATCACCCGTCTGAAAGCTTCTAGGACGCACCTTCTTATCATAAGCTTTCTTCATTCGGCTTTGGTATAAACGACCATGCGCAATCGATGCTAACCTCTTCTCATCCATCAGGCTGAGTTGGTTTAGTCGGTTCTTAATCCATTCTGCCTCGTCGAGTTTCACGTCAACCAAAACTCGCAAAGAAGGTATCTCCACTTCTAACGGTAGGACAGCTTCCATACCGTACACTAAAGAGAAAGGAGTTGCCCCGGTTGATGTACGTACCGTCGTACGATAACCGTGCAGTGCAAATGGCAACATCTCGTGCCAATCCTTATAGGTCACAACCATCTTCTGTACAATCTTCTTGTTGTTCTTATTGGCCGCTTCAACGGCGCCATTCATCTTCGGCCGGTAAGGAGATGAGTTGTGGTGTTCAATCTTGAAACTCTGGCACAGCTCCTTCATCATCTTGTTATTCAGATTCGAACCATTATCAGTAATGGTCCACTCGGGAACTCAGTAACGACAGATGATATCCCTCTTTATGAATTTAACCACCACCTGCTTGGTCACATTAGCATATGAGGCTACCTCCACCCACTTGGTGAAGTAGTCGATAGCTACTAGAATGAAGCGATGACCATTAGATGCAGTGGGCTCGATCTTGCCTATCATGTCGATGCCCCACATGGAGAACGGCCACGGGGAGGACATGACATTCAACGGGCACGGCGGCACATGAACCTTATCAGCATAAATCTGGCATTTATGACATCTCTTCGCGAATTTAAAGCAATCCGACTCCATCGTCAGCCAGTAGTATCCTGCTCTCAGGATCTTTCTCGTCATAGCATGCCAGCCGGCGTGCGTACCAAATGTGCCTTCATGGACTTCTTCCATGAGCATACTCGCCTCTTTCTCATTTACACATCTGAGTAGCACGAGATCGTGGTTTCTTTTATACAAAACTCCATCAGGATTGAGATAAAAATTTCCAGACAGCCTCCTCAGAGTCTTCTTATCCTGGGTCGACGCTCCCGCAGGATACTCCTTAGTCATAAGGAAGGTCTGGATATCGTGGAACCATGGCCTGCCATCGGAGGTTTCCTCGATCGCAAAGACAAATGCAGGTCTATCAAGACGGGAAAGGACAATTCTTGGGGCTTCATTCCAAAAATTGACTTTATACATCGAAGCCAACGTGGCTAAGGCATCAGCCATCTGATTTTCAGCCCTGGGCACATGATGGAGTTCTATTCGATCAAAGAACGGGAGTAGGCTTCTGGCATAATTCATGTACGACACCAAATTCGATTGACGAGTCTCCCACTCCCCTTTAATCTGGTTAATCACAAGCACTGAGTCACCATATACGTCTAGGTTCTTGATTCTCAAATCAATTGCCTCTTCTAGACCCATGATGCATGCTTCGTACTCCGCTTCGTTATTGGTGACCGGAAACGTCAGTCTCGCAGTGAACGGGATGTGGGACCCGTGGGGAGTCGTGATGATCGCCCCAACGCCACTTCCGTAAGAATTAACCGCCCCGTCAAATATCAATTTCCACTGGGATTTCCTATCTGGCCCCTCGTCGGGCAACGGTTCATCGCAGTCTTTCACTTTGAGAAACATGATATCCTCATCAGGGAATTCAAATTTCATTGGCTCAAAATCTTCGATCGGCTGTTCGGCCAGGTATTCAGACAATACGCTTCCCTTAATAGCCTTCTGGGAAACGTACTGAATGTCATATTCCGTCAACACCATTTGCCATCTGGCAATCCTGCCCGAAAACGCTTGCTTCTCGAAGACGTACTTGATCGGATCCATCTTCGAAATTAGCATGGTTGTATGGTTGAGCATGTACTGTCGTAAACGTTTGGCAGCCCAGGCTAGTGCACAACACGTCTTCTCCAACATCGAGTAACGAGATTCACAGTCTGTGAACTTTTTACTCAAGTAGTAAATGGCATGCTCCTTTCTGCTCGTCTCGTCGTGCTGACCGAGAACACACCCCATACTATTCTCAAGAACTGTCAAGTACATGATTAAGGGCCGTCCGGCCACTGGGGGTATCAAGATTGGAGGGTCCTGCAGATACTGCTTTATCTTATCAAATGCCTTCTGGCAATCCTCATTCCAGATAATTGCCTGATCTTTCTTTAGCAGTTTGAACATCGGCTCACACGTGGCCGTGAGCTGAGAAATAAACCTTGCAATGTAGTTTATTCGGCCCAGGAAACCACGAACTTCTTTTTCTGTTTTTGGCACTGGCATCTCTTGTATTGCTTTTATCTTCGCAGGATCAACCTCGATGCCTCTTTCACTCACGATAAACCCCAGTAGTTTTCCGGACCGTACTACGAAAGCACACTTGTTAGGATTCAGCCTCAACCTGAACTTCCTAAGCCTCTCAAAAAGCTTCAGCAAATTGACCAGATGTCCCTCCTCCGTTTGGGACTTCACAATAATGTCATCAACATAGACTTCAATCTCATGATGAATCATATCATGAAACAAAGTAACCATTGCTCGTTGGTAAGTGGCCCCTGCGTTCTTCAGACCGAAAGGCATTACCTTGTAGCAAAATGTTCCCCAGGGAGTGATAAACGTAGTTTTCTCCATGTCCTTCGGCGCCATCTTGATCTGGTTGTAACCGGAGAAGCCATCCATGAATGAAAACACGGAGAACTGAGTTGTATTGTCTACCAACACATCAATATGAGGCAGCGGGAAATCATCTTTAGGGCTCGCCCTATTCAAATCCCGATAATCGACGCACATTCGTACCTTACCGTCCTTCTTTGGTACAGGCACTATGTTGGCGACCCACGGAGGGTAAGTAGTGACCGCTAAGAAGCCAGCATCAAGCTGCTTCTGCACTTCTTCTTTGATCTTAACGGCCATATCTGGTCGTGTCCTCCTAAGCTTCTGCTTAACGGGAGGAAAATCTTCTCGCAGCGGCAAGTGGTGGACCACGATGTCAGTATCAAGTCCGGGCATATCTTCGTATGACCAAGCAAAGACGTCACTATACTCTCTTAGCATCTCGACCAATCTCTGCTTGACATCACTCTGCAACGCAGCCCCTATCCTGACGTTCCTGACAAGTTCTTCAGAACCCAGATTCACAATCTCGATCTCCTCCTCATGAGGTAGAATAACTTTCTCTTCTTGTTTCAACAAGCGGGCCAACTCTTCGGGAAGGTCTTCGTCTTCGTCAATCTCTTCTTCAGCTTGATAGATCGGGAAATCGAAGTCGAAGTGAGTCGTAGAAGGTCCAGAGTCGATGTCATCTGCTATGTGGATCCTGCAATAACAAGGGTTAAGCTTAAAACAAGGATATGCAGGTTAGCACAAACCCCATTGCCATTTTATTGTTTTTCAAAACAAATATAAAACAGGAATAACAGAGATCACGATATTTGAATACGAAGAAAAACGCCTTTTGATTTATTGATAAAATGCATGTACATAATCAAACAAGGCCCTGACAATAAAACCACTATGCCCCGGGTAGGACATAGGGTTGTACAATGATTGGAAAAAGTAAATCATTACTCTTGGCTTGTCATCTGGATGATATCCTTGATGGACCAGTTGTTGAGGCTCTCGCTTGGCTTGCTTGGCTGGATCCAAGAGTCTAGGTCACAGTCGCTATCTCCGCTGTCCTCAGACACTGCGTTGACGCTTTCAAATATCACCCCGCCACTGGTAAACTGGATCGGCCCTTTACCTCGCGACGCACTGCTAGAAGAGGAGGCTTCAGCCGCAGGAGAATATCCCAACCCAAACTTGTCTTGCTTGTTAGGTATCTCCAAAATTCGTCCCCAACCTGGGGTAGATCCGGCTTGGACAATGGCCCAGGCTTCCTTGAAGGAAGAGAGAGTCATCTCTGGCTTTTCAGTGACTACAGGTGCTACGTCCTTGACTTTAACAGCTTCGAACGCTTGGCATAGGGTTTCGTGGATTTCCCCATCCATCTCAACATACTTGAAGGACGACAAATGGCTCACCATTATGTCTTCCTCACCACATACAGTCACGATGCTACCCCCGACGGCGTACTTGAGCTTCTGGTGCAACGTGGAGGTCACGACACCCGCCGAATGGATCCATGGCCGGCCCAAGAGACAGCTGTAGGCAGGCATGATATCCATAATATAAAAGACCGCGTCGAATGTTTCCGGCCCAACTTGGATCGACAACGTCACCTCCCCGAAAACATGGCATTTGGTTCCATCGAACGCCTTCACAACCAGATCACTGGGTGTGCAAATCACTCCGCGAGTATCCAACTTCATCAATGCCTTCTTCGGAAGAACATTGAGCGATGACCCTGTGTCGACCAACACGTGAGACATAATCGTTCCCCTATACTCTATCGAGATGTGCAGAGCGCTATTGTGGTTCCTCCCCTTCGGTGTCAGCTCTAGGTCAGTGAACCCTAACCCATTTCCAGCATTTACGTGGGCTACGACCTCTTCCAGCTGGTTTACCGATATTTCCTGCAGTACATATGCGGCGTTCAACACCTTCAACAGTGCGTTGCGGTGTGCCTCATAACACATCAATAGATTCAGGATGGAAATCTTCAAGGGTGTCTGATGGAGATGATCCACGATTTTGTAGTCACTCTTTTTAATCAACCTCATAAATTCCCCGGCGTCTTTAACGAGTAAGTCTTTTTCTGCCCCACGCGGGATCTCTTCAACAACTTTACTTTTACCTTTATCAGTTGCATCAGCTCTGTCCGCTTTGTCCGCCACGACCTCAGGTGGTGCAAACACTCTCCCGCTGCGAGTAATTCCGCTAACGCCCGCTAGGTTCTCCACAGACGACCCAAACGGTTCTAGTTCCAACCTCTGTCCGTTGCAGTAGACCTCAGCCCCATAATGCCATGGGACAACGTTAGTGCTTTCGAACGGTATTGGCCCAGCTTTAGTGATAGTAATCGTGGGCGGTCTGGGTGCAGAAATAGTTATCGTCTAGCGAGGGATGGTGATGGTGGCAACCTCATCATCTTGCTTCAACATTACCTCTCCCGATCCACATTCGGCCCTCCGGCTAAACTGTAAAATCCCTTCAATCATCAGACTTTGAATTCCCTCTATCAACTGTTCACATCCATCAGGACTAGTCGCGCAGCCCATACACAGCTCTCCGCAACCTGGAAAGAAACCTCTTTTCATCAGCTTAGCCTTAACGAAGCTAAGCGGTGTCTTCAGATCTCTGACGTCAGTAAACAAATCTAAGCTCTCGTCTTCAATAATGGCGTTTACTCCACCTCCCCTATGATTCGGCATAGGATTCTTCGTGACGTTTGGCACATTATCTGAGAAGTTGATGATCTTAGCATCCACCATGTCCTGCACCTTATGCTTGAAGGCTTTGCAGTTCTCTACTGTGTGGCCTGGTGCCCCTGAGTGAAACTCACAAGTGGCATTCACGTCATAACCTGGTGGAGGTGCCCCTGTCAAGGGAGCCAAGGTTCTCTTCTGGATCAACTGTAGCTGAAGCAAAGTCTGCAATAGTTGAGCATACGACATGGGCGGTGTCTCGAGGTGACGACTCGACAGAGGTGCCCAATTCTGATACTTCCTGTACCCTTGCTGATTCGGCTGTTGCTGCTGCTGCTGTGGCTGTTGAACTGCCGGGATAGTTATGCTGGCCACCTGCTGGTGAGGGCCTTTACCCTTCCTTCGAGCGTTGGTCACGGCGCTCGTTTCTCCTTCCCGTCTCTTGCCACCATAAGGATTCTTGCCTCCTCCAGCTGAGGACGAATCACCTTGAATTTTCCCCAGTTTGACCCTATTTTCGATGTGCTCACCCGTGATAATGAGATCTGAGAAGGTTCCAGACATACCGCTAACCAATTTCTCATAGTAAACCCCTGGGAGGGTAGCTACGAACATCTGCACAAGCTCACGTTCAACCATCGGCGGCTGAACCCTGGCTGCCAATTCACGCCATCGCTGGGCGTATTCCTTAAACCCTTCGTTGTTCCTTTGCGACAGATTCTGCAGTTGGACTCGGTTCGGCGCCAAGTCACTGTTATATTGGTAGTGGTGCATGAATGCTTCAGCAAGGTCTTTCCACGTGCGCACACTGGTTGGTTCCAGACTCATGTACCATTCGAGGGAAGGTCCGGACAGACTGTCCTGAAAGAAGTGCATCAGCAACTTCTCATCCTCCGAATGAGCGGACATTTTTCTGTAATATGATCTTAGATGGACGCGAGGGCAAGTGGTGCCCTTGTACTTTTCAAAGTCAGGTATCTTGAACTTGGGAGGCACCTTGAAATCAGCAATCAGTCCCAACTTGGACATATCAACACCCAGGGTGTTCTGGTTCTCGATATTTCTCATCTTGTCCTCGAGTGCCTTGAACCTAAGCCGTGCTTCAGCAGTCAGCTCCCCTTCAACACCTCTCTGAGAGAACACATCGTCTTGACGGTCTTCTAACCATGGTTGAGGCCCGAACAGATTCCTAACGCCTGCATTGCCGTTGCCCAGCCCAACATTGACGTTAGCTTCAAAATTTCCATTACCGACGCCCGTCGTATTACCATTGAGTCCCGTGTTAGCTATCACATTGTCGTTGGCACTGCCATTTACCCCGGTCGCGGGGACGCCATTCTGAGGAGTTTCAACTGGTGGAGGGGTAGGCACGGTCCCGCCATGGAGTACGCCATTGCTATCCACCCTTGAAATCAGAGGCTGAACCAAGGTTCTGAGTTGATCCTGGCCATTGGCGACCGCTTGCATGAGCTCCATGAAGCGATCCATTCTTTCGCGGAGTTCCTGAACATCAGTTTGCACTTGCTCCATGATTCTGGTTTGATTTGATCTGGTCGGATAGCGGTGGATAGGTCTCTGATCAATCCTGGAACAACCTGAAACAACCTGAAAACACAAAAGGGTTAGGAAAAAACGACAAAGTGCTTGTTATGCAAATGCTTCATGCAAATGCAAACGTATGTCTGTGCGTTAGGGAGATTTCCCCCGATCCTAGTGCTTGAGTGCCAGTGCTGATAATAATAAGTCCGAGTCCAGTCATGGAAATAACATCTCATATATATGAAGAAAGCCCATCAAGGCATTACACAACGTCAGTGAGTACAAGATGAATCAATAGCATGACCTCAGCCAACAAGCCTGGTGATGGTCAGCATACAACAATGATCAAACAAAAGGAATACAAATAGTCAAGCACGGCCACGAGCGCGAAACTCTTCTAACAAATTCCTCGTTTCTGGATGATCAGGCCGAGTGAGTAACCCTTCGACGAGTAGCTCCCTCTGCATAATGGTGTATTGAAGACCTTCGGCCGAATCTTCCCATGCTCCTTCGCCGAAACAATCTTCTAGCTTCCGCTTCTTGAATTCAAACGTCAGTTTGCGCTCCTTCAGGTTAGCGAGAGCCCTGTTGAGCTGGCCTTCGGCGGCATATCTGCGAGCGGTTTCTTCATCAAACCTCTTCTCACTAGCCTTCACCTGGGCCTTCAGCTTGGAGATCTGTTGCATCAGCTTATCCTCCCGCTCTTTCCAGTTGGCTAGGGAGGCCTTCCAGTGCTGGTTAAACTTGGATATCCTCTGATACGCTTCGTCCAAGTGCTGCTTCTTCGTGGCCAGTACATCGTTGACAGCCTTGAAGTCTCGACCCATGCGCTCACGCTCAGCTATCTGCTTAGTCAAACCTGTACCTAGCTGGTTCACCAGCTCTGTCTGCCTCTTGAAGGAATGAACGGCTTCGTTTCTCTCGCTCCTGAGCTGAGCCAATTCTTTCTCCAATTCTTCATTTGCCCTTTTCAATTCATCTCTCTCAGCTAACACCTGATTATGTTGCTGAATGGGCACGGTAGTAGGCTCTTCAATCACTGGAGGGCTTTCTGGCTTGGCAGGAAGAAACGGCATCCCTATAGCATCTGCTCTGGCTCTGATCCACGTCACATACGGAGGGTAGGCTTGGATATTGCTTCTCCCTAGCAATGGTTTTCCCCTCTTACTGATGCCATTCCAAGCACGTTGAAGCTTAGATAACATATCCCCTTCTAGAAGACCAGTGAGGTACAGAGATTCCTGCACCTCTTCATCCTTCGGCGGAGCTCTCAAAGCATAAGAAAATTGTCGGACCAACAAAGACGAATTATAGTTTATATAGCCCTTCCTGCCTATCAAAGGCACGTTCAGAAACCCGCTGCAGCTGAAGATAATCTCGGTACCCAACCTATCTCTATCAAACTAGTCAATATCCTCCGCTGATAGACTCATCAAACGCTCGGACCACTCAGCTGTGGCTGCAGACGAACAAAAGTTGGGCAGATGACTATCAAGCAATTTATAGAGTAGGGGCACACAGCACGAGACATTCTTACCCCTTCTGTTCTCGTTTTTGTAGTGGACGGAATGGTAGACATCTCCTATCAAGGTAGGGACTGGATTCCCTGAAGCAAAGATGCGAAAAGCGTCGAAGTCCACAAAGTCGGGCATATTGGGGAACAGAATGATGCCATATATGCACAGAGCGAGAATGGCGTTGAACACGACCCAACATCCGTCTTTGGCGCACTGCTGAGCCTTTCCCACTAAGAACTGCAAGGAGAAATCGGGAACCTTGTTCCAACTAGACAATACCAACTCGGAGGCATCCAGATGAAGTGAAGGAGCTAGGCTAGCCAGATTAGGCTCAGCATCCATATGAACAAAAGGCATCTGCCTCTTGATAGGCACACCTAACAAATCAGCGTATTCCTCTAGCGTGGGTGCGAGAATAAAATCCTGGAAAGTAAAGCATCTCAATGGAGGATCGTAGAACTGCAGCAGAGCGTGCAACCCATTCAACTCGAACGCAGAAGGTTTACGAACCAAACTGAGCAATTTGCCGTAAGATTTTATGAACTCATCTCTCACAGAATCATCTGTTAAAGCAATCAAACCAGTCATCTGAACCACATCAGGGGCAGGGAGCCTGTAAGCCACGGTCTTCCTCAGAGAACCCATAACAATATAGTAGAAGGCCAGAAATCCTGAATCGGGGGAAATAGTACCTGCAACACAGACACACGTTAATGAAATGCAAATGAGTATGCAAAACAATGTAAAATGAAATCATGCAGCAGGAGATCAAGGCAACTGTGCTGTGGAGATTTTGTATCAACAAAACCATAATCCTGCTCTATCAAGAACAACCACTATCTCTGATAATAAGAAATCTCTGCCACAAATCTGCTCTGTCAAGAACACACACACATGGGACCATAAATCTGCTCTGTCAAGAACAAACATCTGATACAGGACCTCTGATACAGGACCACAACTCTGCTCTGTCAAGAACAAACATCTGATAATAAGGACCTCTGATACATGACCAAAACTCTGCTCTATCAAGAACAAACATCTGATAATAAGGACCTCTGATACAGGACCAAAACTCTGCTCTATCAAGAACAAACATACATCTGACAATGAGATCCTCTGATCCCCATCATAAACCTGCTCTGTCAAGAACAAATACATCTGATAATGAGATCCTCAGATCCCAATAAAAACTGATTCACTGTCAAGAAAACCAGGTAGTCTGAAGGTCAAGGTTTCCTGCAATAAACCCAACCCTGCTCACAGGTATGGACCTAAACTGACTCAAGTTCGGCATCCTATGCGGTCATCAGCGTCACAGACATTCAACAGGGGTGATACGATACCCAGAAGGTGTGGCATCACCAGCTCATAAAGCGGCCTCACTCGGCTGAAATCCAAATGATCGGTCCCTAGAGTCGACAATCCTCCAAACCAACAACCCCCTCAACCCAAAGGGTTGAAAAAGAAGTCAACCGGGAGAACCTCGTATGAGCGTGGATTTCATGAGACACTAGTGCCTTCCAAGCAAGCACGCGCCCACTAATTTCGACAACTAATGCTATGTTCACTCAAGCCTGGGTCTGGCTTCTCACTCATCAGAATGCCCCTCCCACAACAGCACAGATAATCATATCATACTGAAAATAAAGTGCGGGAAATAAAATGCGACAAATAAACACAACCCGACAAGTAATCATACAAGCGCTAGGATTGACTCGCATAGGGAACCGGAGAACCAGAGACTCTGGGTTCGATCCCCAGCAGAGTCGCCAGTTGTCGCTTCCGTGAAAATAAGGTGCCGGCAAAACAGAAGAGTCGCCACCTTTCGTTATTTATCCCTCAGAACGGGAAAGGAAACGATCGGAAAAACCTGACGAAAAAGGTATAAGACAAGGTCATCGCAACCGTTGTCTGGGTTCGGGAGTCGGTTACGCAAGGGGAAGGTATTAGCACCCCTCACGTCCGTCGTACTCGACGGGATCCACGCTTGTTGTGTTTACTGGACGAGTTGGTTTATCTATCTACCTATCAAGGCTGGCTTAACAAGAAAAGAAAAATGACTCGACAAAGCGTCGCGCTTTATGCCTACGTATTCTCATCAGAGAATGATAAATTAGAGTCAACGTAGTTCGACCTACGACTGGTTACGGGGAAGGTGGCTCGCCAATACGTCAGTATTGTGCCTACGTACTCTCAACAGGCTTGAGAGATCAGAGCTTACGTAGTTCAGGATAATACGGATTACGGGAATTCAGATTCATCTGTTTTATCGAGTAGGGTTAAACAGCAGTTCCAGCAGTAAGGGACAAAGCCTGTTTGCGGTGGCGCTGAAGTTTAACGACACTCTTTTCTTCAGAAAAGCTTTCCTTTGAATTATGGGCCCACGGGGCAAAAAGGTTTGAAGTTTGTTTTTTGTCTTTTACGAAAGAACTGTTTTTTATGGTTGTTTGCAATTTCAATCACACTAGAGACTATGACCTGAGAGTGAATGCGTCGCATGTCACCCAAAGGGTGCCATACTAAACATCCAGACTGTTGAAAAGAAGCTCTCCAACAATCCTTTCTCAGATAGCTTAAGGCTCGTAACGTACGAAAGAAATCATTCACGATTACTGTATCTTAGGATGTTTTGAGATGAGAAGAGAAGGCTCAACTACGGGGAGACCATCAAGTCCTACTGTTGTCATGCCAAGGATTCATCCTATGGTTGAGGTTTGAAACAGGGAACTCCTAGAAGTTATCATGCATAGGTTTCAACCTACAGTTCTATCATCACTTCCTTATTAAAGGAAATGAGAGTCCTAAGGGATCATGTCAATGGTAAACAGAAACAGATAAAGCATCAGCTTAACCAGTAAACAGTAATACAGTAAACGACTGTAAAATGCATGTAATGCAAGTGAGGGAGGAAATGTGTGTGGGGTGTCAGCCTCCACAAGCTCATCTCAACCTCAAGCCAGATATGAATAACTGCAATCATACAGGAGAAATAAAATATGCCATCAAGAAAAATATAAGTAACTACAATCATACAGAAGAAATGAAATGCTATCAAGCAAAACAAACCACATGGGCAAGGGAGCTGGGCTCCACCGAGTACCCGCAAGCAAAGCCATACAGTAACAATACAATCAGAGTGAGCAACTCAACCTCTAGTGCAATCATGCTCCTAGATTGAAGTCAGTCTAGATATGAACTTAATCTAATGCATCAAGCAAATCAAACAAGCCACATCAATACAGAAAAGAAAACAGACAAGAAAGCAGATCAACTCCTCTGTCAATTTCACCTTCAGGCTTCACTCTTAACTACCTGTACCAACTTGATTCCTTCAGGCTCTCCAAGCATCAATGTACAAGTATCAACTTATCCTTTATTCCTCAAGCCTCAGCTCTATATGCAATCTCAGTTAGATCCTCTTCATAAGTGTCAACTTAGTCTTCAAGCTTCAGCTCTCTTTGCTCTACCAGTATCAACTTGGTCTTCTTCTCCTACAAGCTTCAGCTTCTCAGAGTAGTCTTCAATCACATGGAAGTGTCAACTTCATCCTTCAATCCTTTAAGCCTTAGCTCTTCACTCAATCTCCATGGGGTCTTCAAGTATCAACTTGCTCCTCTTGCTCTTCAAGCTTCAGCTACAATGGCAATGCTCAAGGAATCATCCCCTTCCACACTCTTCAATGAAGTCCTCATCTTCAAACTCAAGTCCAACATCTTTCAAGATACTCAAACCAGAAGACCATTGATTTAACAGAATGAGGGGAAATGATAAACAGCTTACTGACAACCAAAGGAAGCCTGTAAGGGTTCATCATTATGAGAGACTGGTTCCCTCAAAGTTCTACTTCCCAGATAAAGCCACTCATCCCTCCAAAGGAGGGATGTGAATATCTGAGAAGGACTTTTAGTCATTGGGAGGAATGGAAGCACAAGATGCTTTCCATATTTGTGAAAGAAATCATTCTAGTTCTAAGGCTCTCTCTAGGTCTCCTACCTTCTAAATCTCCATCAGACACCTTCAGGCACAAGGAACTCCTAGCTCCAAGCAACTTCAAGCAACTTCAAGCATCCTCACATTGTCTTAAACTTGTCTTCAATCTCAACCAAAGGCAAACAAAGCAAAGCTCTAATCTAAGGGAACTAAAGAAGGTTAATCTAGTTGAATTAGTGCCTTAGAATCATCTAAAACTAGCACCTAAACTAAAACCAAACAACAATAGAAAACTATCTTATTAATTTCTACAAAAATTCCTAAGGGAACCTAGGTCAATTATGACTCTACCATATTAATTTCAGAGATCCAATCATCAAATAAGACCTAGAAATAAATTCTACATTATGAGGTACTAAACCTAAACCCTAAAAGGAAGCATCTAAATATCAATCTAGAAAGCACACCTATTTTCATCACAAAAATATGATAAAAATGCTATGGGAGCATACATGTCTAACCTAATCACATACAAAGAATTAGGATCAAAGTCATCACCACATGATCACACAAAATTCATCAAAATTAAGCATCAAACTTAACCATTTTAATATCAATTAAAATGTAAAATTCCCATAAAATCAGAAACTGCATGAAATGAAAATATTTTTTCTCTAAAACATAATAGACTTAATCATGAGTATAATGCAAAAAGAATGGACTTAATTGGATCATTTTTCAATTTTATATGATTTTTTCAAGAACCATGGATAAAGTGAAAAAATAATGAAAATCAAATAAAATAGACAAATGCACGGTGCAAATAGAAACTAAAATCAGTTCAAACTACAAACTGGGCCATCAGGGGGGGTGTGGATAGTGGTTATTTCATTAAGCCCAGAACACTACTTAAATGAAACGCCGCGTTTCATTTCTTCAGATCCTTCACAAACTGAAATTAAAACATGGCCGTTGGATGACTCCTCTAGTCAAAGTCTTCATGCTGATCCAATGGTGCTAACATCATCTTCTTTGTTTGAACCAAAAATGGAGGGAGAACGCCATTGAAACAGAGCTCAAACATCAACCTCCTCCTCACTCGGGCTCCCTCAAATCTCCATTAAAATCCATGATCTAAATCCCTAACTCACTATAAATCTCTCCCTGAGTCTAACCCTAGCCTCAGAATTCATTGAATCAACCTCTAACCTAAAACACGATCAAGAATCAAAATTATGCTCAGACCTCAATTGTCACCATTCTTCAAATTGTTTGGTCTAAAATGTTCACCATGTTACACTGATCGATTCTTGCTATAATACTCATATTATCTCTCAATATCCAGCATGTTCTTGATCCAAACAGAAATTGTGTCACCTCATTGATCATCATGAAATCTTCTCTAAGTTTCCAGAAACGATCTCCTAACCACATACTATCAATCTAACCTAACAAATTAACCTAATTCTTCTTAAATTAAGGTGAGGGATGAATGTTTCAAACCTGTGAATTCTTGAGTAACAGATGTAGCAAACCTTCACTTCAACCCTTCTACTGCTCCAAAATCGTTCAATGTATCAAGTTCTTGCTTCTGTATGCAAGAGAATTGATGGAAAACGCCTGGAACTCCAAATTCGATGATGACTTGCAGGTGCTGAAAATCAATTGCAAGAACACGATCCTTCAATGCTTTGGCTATGGAATTGATCTGGAATCATTCAGTATCCTCCATAGAAGTTGTTGAAATCAAAAGAAAGGAAGAAGATGGTGTGGAATGCAGAATTCGATTTCAATTTGCAATGAACAAAGTGAAGTTGCAAACTCTCTCCTCTCAATCAATTCTCACCCACCTTGCACTTGAACCCCTTCTAATCAATATATAGGACATGTTGGACCTCTCTAGAACCTTCTGGATTCATCCAAGGAGATGTTGAATTTCTCATATCATCCAAAATCTCATCTCATGCCATACTCACCCCAATTCTATTTCCCTTGTTGCAGCAGCTTGTTATGATCCTAAAATCTACCCAAGTGAGATATTAGAGGTGTTACAAGGCCTTGGCAGCTTGTGTATTGATCTCTCATATGTTTTGCAAATGTTACTTAATATGCAAGCAACTTTATTTCAAATTAGACCACAAATTAGACCTCAAATCAAAATTGTGGCTAAACCAATGTTCTTAAAATGTTTTTTAGAGTCAAAATAATATATTACATGCCATGGTTTGGATGTGTAGATTGAAAATATCAATTTCCAACTTTGATTCATTTAACTTATACCCTTATTTTAGGTCATTTTTGCAACTTTGAGCTACAAGCATTTCCAACATCTCATGACCTCCTTACTAGCCGTAAAACATCATGTTAAACAAGTTTGAGATTGAACATTTTTTCATTTGAAACTTGGAAATTGGAGTTATGGCCTTATGCTTGAAAGGACCTGTAATCTCCAAATGACCAAAATGCCCTTGACTTGTCAAAGCCATAACTTGAGTTCTACAAATCCTATCAAGGACTTCTAGTACTCTCTAGAAATCTAAGAGAATAAGGAACAACATTCATGTTGACCAAAAGTTCATAGGAATCATCCTTCTTGGGCAAACGTTTCATGCAAGTTGGGTAACATTCAAGCTCCCAAATCCACAGACCTCAAATGACCTGTAACTTGTCAAAGTCATAACTTGAGTTCTACAAATCCTATCAAGGACTTCTAGTATTAAAATTAAAGCTAAGAGCAAGCTCTAAAACATTCATGTTGGGGGCAAGATGAGATGACAATCACATCTTGAGCTAAACTGCCTTGAAGATAGGGGTCAAACTAGGGGATTTTACACTGTCAAGCCTTAGAAACCCTAGCTTGAAACTTCTCAAACCCTTCAATCATGATGAGTTAACCTTGGAATCATCCTCATAGCACCTCAATGCATCAATCCATGATCACATGGCTCTTGAATTAGGTCTCAACCCTCTCCAAATCATCAGTTGACCTACGGTTGACTCAGTCAAACCCTAACTGCACCACTCATGGCTGGGTCTTCTTAATCTTGCACAATGACCTATCTAGGCCTCATGATGGCTTTCAATACATCTCATGAGCTCTCTCAAGGCTTCAAGTCCACATTCCTGGCTTCAGAATCATCTGAGGAGCTTCCACAACTCTTAAGTTAGGAGGCACACACTCTTGGTCTCAACCACTCTCTGAGGATTTTCTAACTTTTCTGACAAAGATATCAACCCTTGAACACTTGAATAACCTTCTTAGCTTGCTTCAAACTCTTGCCTAGCTCTTGATTGGTAATCATACCTCTTGATCTCCTGCATACATGTCAATGAAATTCAAATGATAATGCTAATGTGAATGAAATGAAACATAAGCTAGGTAAAGAAGAGTTGGGCAAATTTTGGGGTGCAACAGAATGGCTCAATTTATGGAAGTTATGCAGACTGTAGCCAGTGGACAAGACCAACTCAGGACTTTGGTGCAACCTTTGATTGCACGGGTTGATAATGACGGTGTGTTACATGGAGGGGTACCTGTCAACCCACCTCATGGTGAGACACATCATGCTAACAACGCTATCCCCAATATTGGTGGGAATGGCAATGGTGCCGAGAATGGGAACGTAAGTGGAAACTGTAATGGACATAATGTTGGCAGAGGTAATGGTAACACTGGAGTAGGTAATGTTGGAATTACTGGTCAGGGAATTATGTATGGCCCAGAAGCTAACGAAGTTATTCATGGCAACCTGAATCAGCGGCTGTTCGAGGACAGACAGGATGATGTCTTCTCGGTGAGAGATTTTGGTGGTGAAGTGCCTTCTGAGACTAATAGAAGATTCAAATGGTTGGATGACAAGATAAAGAGCTTTGAGAGTCAGAACTCTATGGGCCTTGACAAAGGGTTTCATGTATCTCTCCGTCCACCTCGACATACTTGAAGGATGATAAGTGGCTGACCATTATATTCCTTTCTCCCCACACCGTAACAACACTACCGCCAACCATATACTTTAGCTTTTGATGCAGCATGGAGGTCACAACTCCTGTTGAATGAATCCATGGACGGCCTAGTAAACAATTGTAGGCTGGCTGGATATCCATAATATAAAACACTACATCAAACACTTCAGGTCCCACCTAAATAGGCAAAGTTACCTCCCCAAACACAGATCTTCGGTTTCCATAAAATGCATGCACCACCAAATAACTTGGTGTGCAAATCAACCCCTGCATGTCCAACTTCATTAGGGCTTTCTTCGGCAGTACGTTCAAGGATGATCCCGGATCCACAAGTACATGAGACATAGTAGCCCCTCGACATTCTAATGATATGTGCAATGCACAATTATGGTTTCTGCCTCTTGGCGTCAAATCCAAGTCTGTAAACCCCAAGCCGTTCCCTGCATTTACGTGCACAACAACCCCTTCGAGTTGATTAACCGAAATTTCTTGTGGCACGTAAGCGGTGTTCGGTATTCTCAACAGTGCATTCCTATGCGCTTCAGAACAAAGTAACAACGACAAGATGGATATCTTAGAAGGAATTTGCTGCAAATGATCGACTATCTTGTAGTCGCTTTTCCGTATCAGCCTCATAAACTCTTCCGCGTCTTTTAACAAAGATTCCTTCTCCCCAGATTGAGAAGTCTCCTCTACCACTGGTCTTTTCCCCTTATCAACCTTATCAACAATCACTTCAGGTGACGAAAAGACCCAGCCACTACGAGTAATGCCTCCTCCTCCCACAAAATTATCTACTGAATCTGCAGGGGGACCATTCAAGTCTACTTTCTGTCTGTTGTAATACACTTCAGCTCCGTAATTCCACGGAATAGCCTTGGTGCTTTCAAACGGTACAGGACCTGCTTTAGTTATGGTTATTGTTGGTGGTTTTGGCGCATAAATGGTAACAGTCTTGTACGGAATGGAGATTGTTGCAATCTCATCGCTTTCTTCAGCCACCAACTCTTCAGGCTCTCTTCCAACAGACCGGTCAAACTGTAAAACACCACTATCCATCATCTCTTGAATACATCTTTTCAACTACCCACATCCCTCAGGATTAACCAGACACTCAGCATAATTTTCAGCACAACCTGGGAAAACACCCTCTTCAGCAATCTAGCTTTCACAAAGCTCAAGGGTGTCTTCAGCTCATTAACATCCGCTATCAAATCCAAAACATCCTCCTCGCTAATTGCATTAACCCCAGCTTGCCCATGATTCGGCATGGGATTCTGTACCGCATTAGGAACATCATTGGAGAAGTTAATCGCTTTACTGTCAATCATGTCCTGCACTTTATGCTTAAAAGCCTTACAATTATCGATGTTATGCCCCAGAGCACCTGAA
Organism: Lathyrus sativus; assembly: GCA_963859935.3. Taxonomy (NCBI): domain Eukaryota; kingdom Viridiplantae; phylum Streptophyta; class Magnoliopsida; order Fabales; family Fabaceae; genus Lathyrus; species Lathyrus sativus. The sequence goes on along the minus strand of OZ012735.1, from coordinate 344,309,609 downwards.
TGAAACTCACAACAAGCGTTTGCGTCGTACCCGGGTGGAGGAGGCCCAGTCAGGGGAGCCAAAGTTCTTTTCTGAATCAGTTGCAGCTGCAACAAAGCTTGCAATAGCTGAGAATACGACATGAGAGGCGCATCAAAATGCCTATTTGCTTCCCGACCTCTATCTTGATATCTTCTGTACCCCTGCTGATTTTGTTGCGGTTGTTGTTGTTGTTGTTGCTGACGCTGTTGTTGCTGTGGTTGTTGAACTGCGGGAATTGTAATACCGGCAATCTGTTGATGCTGCCGATTCTGACCTCTACCTCTCCCACGTGAACTGGACACGGAATTAGTATCTCCTTCTCGTCTCTTATTACCGAACACCTTCTTGCCTCCTCCAGCTGAGGGCATTTCACCAGCACTTATCTTTCCTAACTTAATACCATTTTCCACCCTCTCTCCGGTGATGATTAAGTCGGAGAAACTGCCCGACATGCTGCTAATGAGCTTTTCATAAAAAACGCCTGGCAGAGTGGCGATAAACATATCAACGAGCTCACGTTCCACCATAGATGGTTGCACCCTGGTTGCTAACTCCCACCATCTTTGAGAATATTATTTGAAACATTCATTGTTCTTTTGTGAAAGATTTTGAAGCTGGACCCTGTTGGGAGTAAGGTCGCTATTGTATTGATAATGTTTCACAAATGCCTCGGTCAAATCCCTCCAACTACGGACATTAACAGGCTTCAAACTCATGTACCATTCCAAAGAAGGACCAGACAGACTATCCTAGAAGAAATGCATAAACAATTTCTCATCGTCTAAGTAGGCAGACATCTTACAGTAGTAGGACCTCAGATGAACCCTCGGGCAAGTGGTACCCTTGTATTTATCAAAGTCTGGGACTTTGAACTTCGGTGGCACTCTCAAGTTCGGGATCAGTCCCAGGTTAGCCATATCCAGGCCCATAGAGTTTTGGCTTTCAAGAGACCTCATTTTCTCTTCAATCATCTTAATCCTCCTATCGGCTTCGGAGGGTAATTCAACAGCCACAACCCTTGGCAAGAACACATCCTCTTGCCTGTATTCATTCCAGATGTGATACATGTTACCATGTATAGCACAAGTGGTGTTAGGACCATAACCATTCCCATTGCAATTACCACCATTACCAAAACCAGCATTGTTGAAACCTGCCGCATTACCGGCACCAGCAGCATGACCACTCCCTCCAGCAGTAGGGATGACTAAGGTAGGCATGGAATTATCAGCCTGAGGAGTCCCAATACAAGGAGCGTTAACAACGTCCCCACCATGCAACACACCGTTGCCATCGACACGTGCAATCAAGGGCTGCACTAGATCCCGGAGTTGCTCTTGCCCATTAGCCACTCCTTGCATTACTTCCATGAATTGGGCCATACGGTCCCTCATTTCCAACATCTCTGCTTGCATCTGCTCCATTACTCTCTTCTGGTTCCCCCTAGTTGCGTACTGGTGAGTCGTTAGATCGACAATCCTGAAACACTAGTAAACCACAGGAAAGTAAGATTAACAGTTCCGATGCACCTGCAATGCGAGAAATGCAAAAAATGTAGACATGTATGTATGCAACAGGGAAATTTCCCCCTCGATTCTAGTTTCCGAGAAAACCACCACGATGGAGAACCCTACGGACAAGCAAAGAACAGAAACTCCTCGTATATAATCACAGGCTAACAGGCAATGTACAAGCTACAACTGAGTACAATAAGGAAAAGACCTCAACCAACAAGCCTGGTGATGGTCAGACAACAAATAATAAACAGCACAACTACAACAGAAATAAACAAGATAGTCAAGCTGGATGACGTGACCGGAAGTCCTCTAGCAGCTTCAGCGTCTCAGGATGATCTGGCCTAGCTAGCAGTCCCTGAATAAGTAGCTCCTGCCGGCTAACAGTATGTTGTAGACTCTCAACATGGTCGTCCCAAGCTCCTTCCCTGAAACATGCCTCAAGCCTGCATCTCTTGGAATCAGCCCTCAACCTGAGATCCTTCAAGTTCGCAATCGCTTCATTCAACCTATCCTCACTATCTCTTCTAAGTGATGCCTCTGCTGCAATCTCCCCATCTTTGGCATTGAGCTGCGCCTTCCACTTGTTGATCTGTAGCTTTAACTTGTCTTCGCGCTCTTTGTTGTTCGTGAGCGTGGCAATCCATTGGTTCTCGAACTTAGAAATCCTCAAGTAAGCTCTATCCAACTCTTCCTTCTTAGTAGCAAGAACACTATTGACAACCTTGAAATCCAAACCCAAACGCTCCCTAGAACCAGTCTCCTTGGTCAGATCCATACCCAGTTTGTTTACAAGCTTAGTTTGTTTCTTGAAGGAATGAACAACATCAATCTTCTCACTTCGAAGCTGAATGATTTCTTTCTCCAATTCCTCATTAGCTTTTCTCAACTATTCCTTCTCAAACAGTACCTGATTGTACTTCTGAGTGTATACTGTAGTGGGTTCTTCAATCTCAAGAGGGCAAACAGGCTTAGCAAACGGGTATGGCATCATCAGCTTCTCGGCTCTACTCTGAATCCAAACCAAATAGGGGTCGTAGGCTCGACTATTTCTCTTTCCTAAGGTAACCTTCCCTCTTCTGTGGACATTGCTCCAGGCATGTTCAACTCTAGCTAAGGTATCCCCCTTCAATAAACAGGTGAGATACAGAGATTCCTGTATCTCTTCATCTTTCGGAGGACTTCTCAATGTATACCTAAATTGTCTGATTGCAATGGACGGGTTATAGTTTATGCAACCCTTCCTTCCAACCAGCGGGACGTTAGGAAAGCTTCCACAACTATAAATAATCTCGATACCCAGTACATCCCTATCAAACCAGACAATATCTTTAGCAGACAATCTTATCAAACGTTCGGACCATTCCGATGTACCCGCAATATCAGAGAACGGACCAGTCTTGGGAAGGTGGCTTACGAACCATAGATAGAGTAAAGGTGCGCAACAAGATACACTTTTCCCTCTTCTGTTCTCATTCTTATAGTGTACGAAATGATAAACATCACCTAACAACGTGGGTATGGGATTCTTTGAAGCAAAGATACGGAATGCATCCACATCTACGAAGTCCGGAATACTCGGGAACAACAGAATACCATAAATACATAGAGCCAAGATAGCACTGAATACCAACCAACAACCTCCATTAGCAAAATGTCGAGCTTTATCCACAAGAAAAGGTAATGGAAACCCAAACATTCCATTTCTACTAGCTACTTTCCCTGCCAACTCAGAGGCATCTAAATGTGAAGCTTCAGCAAGTTCAGCCAGATTCGGCTCATCCTCAGTATGATAGAATGGTATCTGGTCAAGAATGGGCACTCCTGGAAGTGCAGAGAATTCCTCTAACGTTGGCGCCAACACATAACTCTAAAAAGTAAAGCCTCGCAACTGAGGATCATAGAACTGCAACAGCGTCTGAAGACCATTCAGCTCATTCAAAGAAGGTTTACATATAATGCTCAAAAGCCTCCCATAGGACTGTCTGAAGTCTTCCGTAACTTTCTTGTCAGCTAAAGAAATCAAACATCCCAGAGCTCTAATATCAAGCATTGGAAACTTGTAGGCCAAGGTCCTCCTTAAGGGCTCCATGTCAACAATAAGGGAAAAAGATCACTAGAATCGGAGAGGAAATATACACCTGCAACATAGACACATGTTAATGAAATGCAATATGAAAATGCACATGAAAATGCAAACAGGGGACCAAGATTGTTGTGCTGTTGATCGAGAAGAACCAGCGCTCCGCCTGAGCAAGAACAAAGCACCGACAATAGGACCCACTGATACACATATTCACACTGTAAAGAACCGGGGTATTCTGAAAGCCAAGGTTTCCTGCATAACCCAATCCCTCTCACAGGTATGGACCTATCCACAAACAAGGTTCGACATCCTATGCGTTCATCAGCGTCACAGACTTTCGAGAAATGATGATACGTTCACCATTTCTGGGTTGGCATCATCATCTCACGAAGAGGCCTCACTTAGCTGACTCACAAATGATCGGTCCCTAGAGTTGACAACCCTCAGATCTGAAATCCTCTCAACGTCCCAATGGGCTAGAAAGAAAGTCATCAAAGAGAATCTCGTCTGAGCGCGAATTTCGTGGGAACTAGTGCATGCCTAACATACAGGTTCACCACTACTTTCCGCTTCTAATGCTATGTTTGTACTCAAGCCCAGGTCCGACTTATCTATCAGCGGAACATTCCCTCCCCACAGCACAACAATAATGATATATGATGCTAAAAACAAGTGCGGAAAAATAAATAAAGCACATATATACAACACCCAAAGATAAACAAACAAGCGCTAGGATTAACTCGCATAGGGAACCAGATTCCCCAGCAGAGTCGCTAGCTGTCGCAACTGCGAAAAACACCCGGAGGAAAATAGAAGAGTCACCACCTTTCGTTATGTATCCCAAAGAGAGGGAGAGGAAACGATCGTAAAAAACCTGACGAAAAGGGAAAGAAAAAGTCATCGCAACCATGTCTGGATTCGGGAGTCGATTACGCAAGGGGAAGGTATTAGCACCCCTCACGTCCGTCGTACTCGACGGGATCCATGCATTAATTTCTATCTAAAAGGGTGATCATCTATCTATCTAAAGGTCAAGGGACAAAAGAAAAAGAAAGGAGACTCGGCAGAGCATCTCCGTTCTGTGCCTACGTATTCCCTCGTGCAATGGGAAAGTTAGAGTCAACGTAGTTTGGCTAACTACGGGTGAAAGAGGGAAGGTTTCTCGCCAAGACATCGCGTCTTATGCCTACGTACTTTCATCTAGTATGAAATATCAGAGCAACCGTAGTTCGGGCTAACAAGACCACAGGATGGTTCAAAAGTTTTTAGGCCCGAGTAGGGTTAACAAGTAGTTCTAGCAGTTGGTGTATGCAGCTCGACCATTGGAGACTTAGGCGTTACCGTTTGCGGTAGAACTAAAAGTTAACAACACTCTTTTATCTGAAAAGATTTTCCTGATTAAGATCCCGAAGGATGAAAAAGGTTTGAAGTGTTTTTGTGTTTTTTAGAGAAGAAGTGTTATGAACTTGATTTGTAACTCATGTTGCACTAAAGACTATGACTCAGGAGCGAATGCGTCACATATCGTCCAAAGGACATATACTAACATTCTAGAAAATTGAGAGGCAACCACCCAATCATCATTTCCCAAGTAGCTTAAGGCTCATAGAGTACAACACTTGTCATTCTTTATTAGATGTTTTATGAGTGTTTGAAGATGAGAAGAGAAGAAAGGGCCACTAATGGGAGACTAATCAGTCCTAAAAGTTGTCATGCAAAATGGACTTAGAGTTGGGATACAAAAGGGAACTACCTAATGTTATCATGCATGGTTAAGCACCTAATGTCTATCATAACCTCAAGAGGTTAGAGAACTTATGGGGAGCATGGCAAAGAAAAGCAAAAGAAGAATAAAGAAGAAAGAACAATGCAAATGTAAACATGCAAACATAAGATGCACAAGTAGAATGAAAGTTGAAGGAAAATAGTGTAGGGAAGTAGCCTCCACAAGCTCATCTCAACTAAGCATGCATATGAGAAATGCAAAGAAGAAAAGAGAAGAAGATGCACAAAGAAGCAAACACACAAAAGCATCAAAAATGGGATGAAATGGCCTAAACCAAACAACATCAACCATAATGCAAAAACTAAACACAAATGAAAGGTAAAGCAAGCCTAAAACAAAGTAAGGATGGGAGACCAAATAAGGGCAGCAAGGACCTCATAATATGTACTCAACCATAAGCATCACAAACAAAGTGCAAAAGAAGCACGAAAAAGTCCTCAAGAATTCATCATTCTAGGTATACTTCAAGTACCTCCTCAGGAGGGACTAAGATACCTTAAATGAGGCTCCAAAGTCATGGGATAGAAGAGGATATGAGAGAAGAGATATCAAAAGCAAAAGCAAACCAATCAAAGGAAAATGCAAGTAAAAACACAAGGGAAAGCAAGCATGCATCACTTAGAAACTCTAATTGAAAACTCAAAAGAAAACAACCAAATGAGCAAGAAGGAAACAATGTCATGACCTAAAAATGAGCAAGCATCATCCTTAACATGTTAAAAACATGAATAAAAAGGCATTGAGGGCTCAAAGGATCCAAAAATGTCATCTCCAAGACAAACTCGGTCAATGTGTATGTACGAACCTCCCTTGGAGGTAACTTGACTTGCAAGTTACCTCAAAATTAGGAAAATGGTTCAAAAATGATTAAATAAAATGCACAAAGGCCACAAACATGTTGGAAAACATAGGCCAAGAAATCACAATCAAAATCAATTCACAACACCACCAAAGAAATTGATTCACAAGGGTGTTCCATTGTGAATGAGGATTGTCGAGGGTCAAATGAAATGCAACAAAAATTCAACCCAAAAGTCAACCAAACAGGGACAAAATGGTCCTAAAAAATTCATCAAATCATCATGGATATTAGGATGAACTTTTAGTCATTGGACCAAAAGGGATGAGGAGAAACAAAATCAAGAACAAACCATGTTAAGAAATAAGTCCAATAAAACTCTTCCAATGATTAATTCCATTTTTAATTGAAAATAAAACCAAAAAATAAAATAAAAATTTTCTAAAAATAAAAGACATCCTAAAATGTCTAAAACATATTTTTGTGGAATTTTATCAAACTTGGAAGCATTATAATTGGGATTATTTCAAAACAGATACAAAACAAAATAAAATAAAATAAAAGAAGAATAAAACACGGTGTAAATAGCAATAGATCCACGTTCAAAAAACAATTGGGCTCAGGCAGGGGGTGCAAACAATAATAAAGGGCCCAGGTCCACCTAGTGCGCTGAGTTCAAATCATCCAATGGGGTTGGTCAACAAAGGTGCATGGTGAGACGCGCCCTAAGCAATTGGATCACACAGTCAACACATCCAAAGGAACTGGAGCATGCCACGTACTCAGCTGAAATTTAAAAACATGCCACATACTCAGGTGAAATTTAAAAACATGCCACTTGGCCAGGTTAAGCGTTTAAATGAAACGCATAACTTCAATGTGATTGTGTATGCTTATCCAAATGTAGTGCACCATAGGTCTTAATCTGGACCGTGTAACCAAAAGTAAACAAATCCAAGGAACTGGAGCATGCCATGTACTCAGGTGAAATTTAAAAACACGGTGGCGAAAGACCAAAACCAGACGACTGCCGGAAACTCTCCGGTCGTCTTCCTCATCAAGCATGAACGATGGCCAAAATGCAGGTTAAGTAAAAGTGAACCAAAATCCACAACCTGATAGTCAAAATTCATCTACGCATCATGTAGACTTCAAATCCAATAATATCTAAGCCTAAAACCTCATGAAAAAGCCAAAACGAAACCAAACAAGTTTGAAGCACTTAACAACAATCATCATAAACAGCCATCGATTCATACCAGAAATCATCTACGATGTTCAAGGATCACAAACATACAAAAATGGCATGTAAACATGGCTTAAACAGAGAGTAAATTGGATTGGAAGAATACCTAGTGGAGATCTTCCACTGAGACTTGTTCTTTGATGAAGCTTAGGGAAAACCACCCAGAATCACTCCACAAACTTCAAGGAAGCTTTTGCTATGCTCAATATTTCTTGAAACTCAAAGAATTTGAGAAATCAAATTTCACTTTTTTTTCACCTTCACCAAGTGTGTTCTCTGCAATTTCTTCACCAATTTTTGTTCTGAGGGTTTGTGAACAATACTGAGATTATATATGTTGGATTTAGATGCCAAGGAAGCCCAATTACATGCTTCTTAAGCCCAATTGAAATTCAAAATTTCCCTTGATGGAAGCTTCCAAATGTGCACGAAAATGCAGCTGCAAGGCTGTAAATTTGATTCAGTTAGCTTGCACATGGGATGAATTGACCCAAAGGCTGAAAATGGCTCCTTAATTTGATCTCATGGCAAGATTTGCATTCGTTACTTCATGGTGAAGCAAGCATGAAAATGGCATACCAAAGCTCATCAAATTCAAATTCTAAAAATGCCATTGTTCTTAGAATGATTTTGGCACTCAAAATATGTATCAACTTGGTACAAAATGACCCAAAATGCATTTAGTTCCATTTTATGATTTTAAGCTTTCTTCATGGAAAAGTTTCAAACAAATTCTTCAATTCAAGCCAAATCAATGACAACTTGATTTTTGGTTGAACAAATGACCCCATTTGGAGCACATTTTATGTTGGAAAGATTTTCATTTGAAGTGTGCAAAGTGGTGAAATGGACCTATAATGAAAATGACCTGTAATCTTACTTTCCCAAAATACCCCTGCCTTGCAAGCCTCATAACCCGAGTTCTACAAATTCGATGAAGGACTTCTTGTAATCTTTGAAAATCTATGATCATGAGGAAAAAATTTCATGTTTTGGTCAAGGTGAGGAGAAACATCCTTCTAGGTCAAATATGGCTTGGAAGTTGGTTGACTTTTGTTGACCAAAATCACATTCATCTGAGGACCTGTAACTTGCCAGCATCATAACTTGAGTTCTAGAAATCATATGAATGACTTCTAGTACTCAAAAGAAATCTAGAAACATGATCTACACGTTTCATGTTGGGGTCAAGATGAGATGAGACTTGTATCTTGAGATAGGTGGTTTTGAAGTTGGGCACTAACTATGGGATTTTACACTGAGAACCCTAATTTAGTAACTTCTCACACTCTTGATTCCTGGTGAATTGATCTTGAAATGATATATTAGACATCTCAACACAACATCCCATGAAAATAGGGACTTGGAATTGAGTTTTAATCTCCTTCAATTTCAAAGTTGATTGAGGGTTAACCAGATGAAAACCCTAGATGTACCTCTTTTGACTGTGGCCTCTTCCATATGACACAACAACTTGAACAAGCTCCCACATGGCTCTCAAAGCATTCAATGAGCTTTATTACCATCTCATATCCATAATTATGAATTCAAAATCCTCTGATGATCTTCAACTGGCCTCCAAGTTATAAGCTGATCCACATACATCCATCAACTCTTTCACAAAACATTGACCCCTTCCTGGTGACTTGATGACCATTCATGCTTGAGTAACACCCCTTTCTTAGGCTCAACACTTTGGGAAACCTCCTCTTCCTATGCACAACCTCTTGATCCCCTGTTTAATCAACAAAGCTATGCAATGCAAATGCTAGAAGAAAATGAAATGAAACATAAACCAAGTTAAGAAAAGGTTTGTCAAATTTTGGGGTGCAACAGTAAACAGGGAGTAATTGTGAAAGATGATGTACCTAACGGAACACCTCTGTTGGGTCTTGAAATGGTGTTGAATCTCTTGCAAAACCACCCAGAAACGTTCTACAATCTTCAAGGAAGCTTCAGGTACTCTTGATTTGGCTTGAGATGGGTTGGATTGCAAAACTCGATATCAACTTCTCCTTGAGTTGTTGTAACTGAATTCTGATCAAAACTTCATGAAAATCTCCTTCTGAACCTTGCTTCTTCATCTAGAAGCTTTATACTTTGGATCTGAATCCTTTGGAGGCCGAAATCATGGCCTGTTTTAATCAATTGGAAATCCAAATTTCTTCACTTGAAACTCCAAAATTGGCACACAAATTTGGCTCAAAAAGCCTTGAATTTGGCTTCAATGCATTGCTTATGATATGTGCTAATCCAAGGCACAGAAATAAACCCTTAATTTGATCTTATGGTGAGATTTGAACATGTACCTTCATGATGAAGCTACTTTGAAATTAACCATGTTAATGGCCTCAAAACTCCATTCTGGTTTGTGCGTTGCAATTGGTACATTCAAGTGAATCAAAAAATGCCTAAACACGTCATTATATGGTTCAAAATGAATTTAATCCAAATTATCCCTTTTAAGCATCTTTTCATGGAATTTTCTTCACCATTCTTCACATATGAGACATATCCATGACAAATGATTGTTTGGTGGTGTAATTGACCTCATTTGGTGCAAGTTTGATGTTGGACAAAGTTCCTTTTGAAGTGCACAAAGTTGTGAAATTGACCTATAACCAAAATGACCTATAACCAAAGTTTCCCAAAATACCCCTGTCTTGCAAGCTTCATATCTTGAGCTCTACAAATCATATGAAGTACTTCTAGTACTTTTTGGAAAGGTAAGATTATAAGGAAAAACGTTCATGTTTGGGTCAAAGAGAGGAGAAACATCCTTCTAGGTCAAAAATGTGTTGGAAGTTGGTTGACTTTTGTTGACCAAAATCACATTCATCTGATGACCTGTAACTTGCCATCATCATAACTTGAGTTCTAGAAACCCAATGGATGATTTATAGTACTCAAAAGAAAGCTAGATACATGATCTACAAGTTTGATGTTGAAGTCAAGATCAGATGAAACTTGTATCTTGAGATATGTGGTCTTGAAGTTGGGCACTAAATAGGGGATTTTACACTGACAAGCTTAGAAACCATAGCTTAGCAACTTCTCACACTCTTGATTATTCTTGATTTGATCTTTGAATATCATCTTAGGCATATTAACACAACATTCCTTGATCACAAAGACTTGGAATTGAGTCTTAATCTCCTTCAGATTCATTGTTGACTTAGGGTTGACCAGATGAAAACCCTAGATGCACCACCTTTGGCTGTGGCTTCTTGCACATGATGTAATGACTTAAACAAGATCCTCAATGACCCTCAAGACATCCAATTAGCTTATACAATGCTCTCCATCCATAACCATGGACTCAATATCATCTGATGATCTTCACATGGCCTCCCAGATAAGAGGTGAACCATATTCACTCATCTGCTTTCTCAAAGAACTTTGACTTTCTTCTGATGATGATAAGCTCTTGATAACTTGAAATATCCCTCTTGACTAGGCTTTGGAATCTTTGGCAATCATTACTTGCTAGGAACACCTCTCTTAATCCCCTGTATATGCAAAATGCAAATGCTAATGCTATGAAAATGCAATGAAGCATAAACCTAGGTAAAGAAAAGGTTGGGAAAATTTTGGGGTGCAACAAGGAGAAACATGATTCTAGGTCAAAAGTGCCTTGGAAGTTGTTGACTTTTGTTTACTGAAAATATGATTCATCTGAGACCTCTAACTTGCTAGTATCATACATTGAGTTCCACAAATCCAATGGATGAGTTCTAGTACTCCAAAGAAAGATAAGAACATGCACTACAAGTCTCATGTTTATGTTAAAATGAGATTACACTTGTATCTTGAAGTATGTGTTCTTGAAGTTAGGCACTAAATAGGGGATTTTACACTGACAAACCTCTGAAACCCTAATTTAGTAACTTCTCACACTCTGGATTCTTCTTGAATTGATCTTAAAATAACATCTTAGATGCCTCAACACAACTTTCCATGATTATAAAGACTTAGAACTAAGTCTTAATCTCCTTCAAATCCATAATGGATCTTGCACTAGGAAGATGAAACCCTAGGTGTGCAATCCTTTGATTACAACCTCTTGCACATGATATAACAACTTGCATAAGCTCCACAATGGCTCTCAAAGCACTCAATGAACTTCACAAAATCTCCTATCCATATCCATGAACTTGTGATCCTCAGATGATCCTCAATTGGCCTCCAAGATAAGAGATAAGCAATATACATCCATTCACTTTCTCAAAGAGCTCTAACCAGCTTCTGATGACTTGATGAGCACTCTCCTTGCTTGGAACCCTTGAAAAACCTTCTCTTGATATGCACACCCCTTGATTCCCTGTAAATGAACAATGATATGCAAATGCCAATGCTAGAACAATGTAAGGAAAACAAAAGCCCAGTAAAGAAAGGGTTGGGCAAATTTTGGGGTACAATAGCTGCCTCTACTCAAGCGACTTGGACCTGAATGAGTGAAAAGCGAACGACTTTTAAACAATCAAGGTAAAAGGCGGTTGAATACCAAAGAACCCATAAATTTGTCAACCACAGAAATAAACTGCAAACTCTGATTGGGGATAAAAATCTCCTGAACTAACTGAACTGATAGTTGCAATGGTAACTAGCAAACTGATTACCAATTTCAAATCGTCGACACTAAGTCGGAAAGATCATCTAATATTACATAGTGGATACTAAATCTCTGACTTCACCGTCAGGTCTCTGCATCAATTTAGGAAAACATCTGACATCTTCGTCAAGCATCTGACCTCGCCGTCAAGCATCAACATCAAGTCGGTAAATCATCTGACACCGCCATCAGGCATCTTACCTCGCCGTCAGGCATCGACATCAAGTCGGTAAAACATCTGACATCGCCGTCAGGAATCCACGAAGTTCATACACATATGACATCGCCGCCAGGCATCTGGAGGGGATAAAACATCTGACCTCAGCGTCAGGCATCTATTGTAACTAATAGGCAACGAACCCGAAGGTAAGAACATCTGACATCACCGTCAGGCATTGGGTAAATAAAAGCGAGCATAGAACCCAAAGGTAAAGGACATCTGACATCGCCGTCAAGCATTCTCTAAATAAAATCGAGCATCGAACCCAAAGGTAAGAACATTTGACATCGCCGTCAGGCATTCGCTAAATAAAAGCGAGCATCGAACCCAAGGGCCGGATCAACCGCATCTAATAAACATCTTGAGAATACTCCGCTGGAGGGAGGAGAGAAACTTAACCAAGCAACTCTGACAGGGAGAAAAAGAAAAATTTAACCAAATAACTCTGCTTTGGGAGCGCGAAGAAACATAATCAAGTAACTCTGTTGAGGAACAAATAGAAACTTACCCAAGTAACTCTGTTGGGTAACACATAATAAGATGAACACGTCCATCAAAGATTGCACCATGGTCTGGATACCATATGGGTTGAAGGGTAACATTTCAAATTGTCAGAGTTTGAATACTCAACGAATAAAATGAATCCACAAAATTTGTCGGAGTCTGAACATTCAACATAATAACCGGAGTCTGAATACTCAACGGACAAAGGGATACACCACAAATATACTCATCAGGGTCTGAATACCACATGAGTTTATAACAACATCTGAAGTCCGGCGACGCCGCTGGGAAGAATTTAAGTTGGGATCTGGATACCACGCGGGCTAACGGAAACTGCCATGGTCTGGATACCATTCGGGCAAAATATCAATCATCTGTCGGAAATACACCTGCAAACAAAAAGGTAACCACCTGGCTTATGTTTCACATGCATATGTTTGAAAATGGCGTAATGCTCCATACGAAATGGAAATGCTACGCATTTCTGAGAATGCTATGCACAGAGTACAAAATGCAACGGAACCAAACTAGCAAAATAAATGCTGAAGAGAAAACCAAAATCCAACCTGCTGGGGAAACGGTTAACCCATGCCAATCGCCATTGGACTTAAATTGGGAAACGAGCCTTGGACGACTTCTTTACTGGGGAACAAAGTTCTTACGAGAACAAGAAGTTCAAACTCAGTTGGGGATTCACGTCAAAACCTGCTGAGGAAAATGCCCTGGACGGCCTTCCAGAATACAACTCTTCTGGGGAAAAGACGGCTTTGCCAGAGATAGACAACCAGACATTGAAAACAATTCACCGTACTGGGGAATCAACAACTCTGTGGGGAATCCAGAATCAACCACCGAGATTCACAACACACCCTACTAAAGAAAATAGCTCTGAATGGCTCACTAATACTCACATGAAAGTGATGACTTACTAGGGAAGCAGTCAAAATCCAACCTGTCGGGAATTACTCACCTGAGGCACAATCTACCTCTGCTATAGATCGACTCTACTAGGGAATCACAAACTTACCGAATTTGCTGAGAAATAGTCTACCTCTGCGGGGAAATAGGACTACTTCATGCTGACTTTGCTGAGGGTAGAGAGACACCTCTGCTAACCTGCAAGGGGAAAAGCCAACTCAACTGGGGATCGCCCAAGGAGGGAAACAATATCGACCTCTACTTAGGGATGAGTCATTAACTCAAACTTTGAGGGGATACAAAGTTACACGTTCAAACTCTATGGGGAGACGACGCCTAACATTGCCCCACTGTTGGGAAAAGTCCCACACCTGCACGGTGGAAAGAAATCCAGTCTCGACTCGCAGAGGGGTAAATGCATACCTGCAACCCGTGGGGATTAAATGTGTACTGACCAACTACTGGGGGAAAGCGTACACACTTAATCTAATATGCATGAGGGTGTTGCACCCTAAAATTTGCTCAATCTATTTCACCTGGTTTATGTTTTAATTGCAGTATCATTTGCATAGTTACATCATGTACATAGTCCCATCATTTGCATATCATAACATAGCAAGTCATCTAACCAGGGATCAAGTGCCATTCTTATCTAAGGAAGCACATCAAGGGGCCTTATTCAAGCTTAAGACCATCCAAGTCATCAAGGAATGGGTTGAAGCTTTGAGGAGATTTGAGTATCAACAAGTGGATTTCTTTCCTAACTTGAGGTGTATTGGAGGTTATCAACGGGGTATGAAGCATGAATTGAGGATATGGAGTGTGTACAAAGCTCATGGGATGCCTAAAAGGCCATATTGAAACTTAGACAAGTCTTTGTATCAAGTTCAAGAACCACAGTTGAGGTATGTACAAGTAGGGTTTCATCTGGGTAACCCTAGGTCAAGGAGAGCAAAGAGAAGGCATCAGAACCTAGCTCTAGGTCATGGAAGTCATGGATTGGTATGTTGAAGCATGTGTATGGATGAGTCAAGATCAAATTCAAGAGAATCAAGAGTGGTTGGAGGTGTTTGAGACAGGGTTCCTAGGGTAAAATCCCCTGTATAGCACTGGACCTCCAAGCCACATAAGTCAAAATACAAGTTTCAATTGGATTCTTGGACAGCATGAAACTTGTAGAGATTTTCCATAGCTTTAATTTGAGTACTAGAAGTCTTCAAGGAGATTTATAGAACTCAAGTTATGGTTCTTGCAAGTTATAGGTCACCAGAGGACACTGAAATTTATCTGTGAGAGTCACTTGACTTCCAAGAAACTTTTTCCCATCAAGGAATTTTCAAATGGATTCTTGGCCAACATAATAATTGTAGGTCTAGATCTTACCTTTAATTTGAGTACTAGAAGTCCTCAAGAAGATTTGTGGAACTCAAGTTATGGTCTTGGCAATCCAGAGGTATTTTGGGAAAGTTGAATTATAGGTCATTTTTCAACATAGGTCAAAATCTATATCTTCCACTCCTCAAATGAAAAAGTGTCCAACATGGAATGTGTTTAAAATGATGTTTTTAGGCCAGACAAGAAGTTATGGCTGATTGTAATGGCTTGTATCAAAAAATTGCAAAAATGGCCTAAAAAAAGGAAGAATTAAAATCATTTAAAAAGTCAAATTTGTGATTTTTTGTTTTAAGGTCAAAATGGGGCATATGACATATCAATTTGATCAGAAATGAGGTTTTAAAGATGATGGAAATGCCAATTTTCCCATTTGAGGTCATTTGAACACATTTGCATTTGGTAGCTTCACATATAAGTTACATATGCCAAACCATTCATGGGATCAAAACCAAGGATCTAACCATTCTTAACACCTTCAAAATATCATATGGAGAGAAATTGGATCAGAATCAAGGTATTGAAGCAAGCTAAAACTCAGCTGTCATGTATGAAATTCTCATGATAATTTCAAGTGCAAGAAATATTGGATATCTCACATAGATCATTTCAGAAGTTTCTAGAGCATTCCTATAGGTTCTATATAAGGTTTATGACTGATTCAAGGCATTGGTTGGAAAAGATTGAGAGAGAGTTGAGAGATAGGATTCTGATTTTGCACCTTGTAAAACAGAATTGGTTACACGAATTGGAGCATTATCATAGCAAATTTGTGCATTCAGTAGCTTCATCTTGAGTTTGTGAGTGAGTTTGGAGGGAATTCTAAGCAAGAACATTGAAGAATCAAGAAGGAGCATCGTGAGTTTCAAGCTTGCAATTGAAAATCGTATTTGAGGATTCAGAGAGATTCAACATAAATTGATGCATACAGAAGCTTGATAATCAATCATTGGTCATATCTGGAAGAGATTGAAGGGAGATTTGAAGGTTTTCTGGTTCTGTTCACTCAAATTTTGCAGGTTAGTAAACTTCATCGTGTAGCTTGATATAGATAGAATTGTTAGGTTTTAAATGGTTAGATGCAATGTAGATCATGGCTAGGTCGTTTCTGGTAAAGAAAGTTGATGATTAGAGACAAAACCTTAGGTGTGGCAATTTCTGTTAGTGATTGGTTCTCATGATTCTTGGAGGATTAATGGTGTTTAGATGATGATAATTGATCAGTGTAACATGTAGTTCATGTTAGTACCTTTAATTTTAAGAATGGTGACCATCGAGACTTGGTGATTTCTCTGCAACTTTGATCGGGTTTGGTTTTTGAGGGTGAGTCAATGATTTTGGATGGTGGATTTGAGTTCAGGGTGAAATTTGGAGTGGATTAGGGTTTTTATTTGACTTGATTGGTGAGGTTTAGGCTTTGCTTCGCCGGAGAAGACGGTGGTTGGACCACCGGACCACCGTCTGAGACTTCACCTTCACCTGAGCTCGTTTGGAGAAGATGAAGTCTTCACCTTTGGATCATCTTGAAGAGGAGACTTGTTATGCTGATCGTGCGGCCAAGATTCAAACTGAGATTGCCTCCATCAACTCAATACGCACCGTCTCACTAATCCCAGTCAGCGTGTGACTGGGATGCACGCGTGGACATGTTCTGAAGCCTCAGATGCGCTTACCAGTCAATTGATCCAATGGCTCCCATTTAATTCAGCATTTTGTCGCTACTGCGAAAATCGGCGCCGGCTGAACAGAAGAGTCGCCACCGTGCGTTATTTATCCCACGGGAGGGAAAGGAAACGCTCAGAGTAAACCTCGCACAACACGGGAAAGGCATGGTCGTCGCAACCAAAACCTGGGTTCGGGAGTCGGTTACGCAAGGGGAAGGTATTAGCACCCCTCACGTCTGTGGTACTCGACGGGATCCACGCTTGTTTTCGGGTATGGATTGTTATTCTATCTACTCTACAGGTCAGGGGTTAAAAGAAAAATAAAATGAAAATGACTCGGCAAAGTATCGCACTTCATGCCTACGTATTCTCGTCTGGAACGAGAAATCAGAGTCAACGTAGTTCGCCTACCTACGGGAAAGGAGGGGAAGGTTGCTCGCTAGGATATCGCATCCTATGCCTACGTACTTCCACACTGCATGGAAGATCAGAGCAAACGTAGTTCGGGCCACGTACGACACCAGCTTGTCTTGGTTGATTTTATTCCTTCTGAAAAAGGTTTTTCTGATTAGCAGTCCCAGCGGACAAAAAATGACGTTTTGATGAGTTCACATTCTTTTACGGAAGAAGTGTCTTTTATTGTGTTTGAAATATTTATTGTGTTTTTCTGTTTGTTTTGAGGAAGAAGAGACAGAACTCTAACCTACGGTTGCAAAGGGAATCAAACTAACCTAATGTTATCATGCATGGGTTAAGACCTAGTGTCTATCATGCTACTCTCTTGCGCAGAAAGAAACAGAGATCCTAAGGGAATAGACGGAAACAGAAACAATAGCAGATATATATACAGTAAAGCAAGAAAATGCATGGATGCAGCAATACAAGCGAGGCAAAGGAGTCCCACTCAACCTCGAACCTAGAAAACAATAGGCAAAAGTGAACAACATTCACTTTCAACCCAACAGGGTAAACAGCAAACAATACAGTCCAGAAAACCAATCAATACATCATAAATGAAAATAAACAGCCACAGCAGCTCTGCATCAACATCTGTCTTCAAGTCATCTTCAGACAGCTACAAGCTTCAGCAAGCATCAATCTCCATCTCCACAGCCTTCAAGCAAGGTCTTGATCATCAATCTTCCATCTACAATGGCTTTTCTTCCAGCCTCAAACTCCCAGGAGGAATATCAGTCAACAAGATGAAGTGAATGAATGTTAGACAGTCAATTACCTACCAAGGGTGGTTCATTAACTGTTAACATTAAACAGACAGTTTTCTCTCAAAAGTTCTATCTTTCAAATACATTCACTGATCCTTCCAAAGGAAGGAGGTGGATATTTGAAAGAGACTTTGAATCCTAGAGAAAGGATGGATGCAGACAAAGCATTCCATGTTTGAGAAACAAGCTTTCTAATCTAGAGCTCTGCCTAGCTCCTAAACCCTAGTCTCCTCAACAGCTGCTAGCAAGAATCTCCTCTTCAACTCTGGAAGTTGGTCTTCAGTCTCTGGATCTCCAATGGCTTCATCATCACAAGTCTTCATCTCTCCCAATCCCCAAACAATCCCAATACCCATACAGACAAACAATAATCCCCAGAGGGCACACCACACCAATCAATCAAATATAGACAGTAATATACTAATAGCAGTAGGGGAATCCTAGTGATTTCTATAGGATCTAATAACTACCCATAGTCCCTATAGTCCCATATCTAAAATATTCAATCTCTAAGTCCTAAGGGAAATGATTCAATTCTCCTAAGTTATCACTTAAACCCTAATTTTGTTCATGTTGTTCACGCCTAAACTAAACACCTAAAATTAAGTCCTAAAAATGGGAACTAAATTGCATATACAAGCTAAAAATGTCTACTAACCAACCTAAAAAGAATGGATTAAAAATATTAAAGCAACTATTACAACAAAA
Organism: Lathyrus sativus; assembly: GCA_963859935.3. NCBI lineage: Eukaryota > Viridiplantae > Streptophyta > Magnoliopsida > Fabales > Fabaceae > Lathyrus > Lathyrus sativus. The sequence goes on along the minus strand of OZ012735.1, from coordinate 344,290,916 downwards.
ATTAACAAATTCATGTACTAAACAAAATATTATTTATACCTAATTAAAAGGAAAATATGCCAAAAATATGAAAATAAAAGGAACTATTAATTTTTTTGGATGATAATTTTCTTGACCAAATTAAGAAAATAATGCAAAAAGAACCAATGGAAAATATGCATTCTATGACTTGTTATGATTTTTAAAAGATTTAATGTTTTTGAGGAAAAATAAAATGAAATAAAGTTGGCAGGGGGCGCAGCAAGTAAGAAAAACCAGTTAAAAAAAGAACTGGGCCAGGCAGTGGGGGTGTTAGTAGTAATATGCGCCAGGCCCAAGAAGCATTCAGAAAGTCAGCAAAAATTAAAAAAACGAAAACGGTGTAAATAGTCATTTTTCTAGTTTATTTGGTATTGGGCTTGAGAACGGGGGTGCGATTAGCAACCAGAATTTGAGCCCAGTCAGCAAACATAAATGAAACGGGGCATTTCATGGTTTGAATTTCCCTCCGTTTCTTCCATTCAATCGTGGCCGTGGGATTGAGTTCCAAGTCGAATGTCAATGATTGATCGAACGGCCTGCAAGTCGTCTTCAACCTTGAGCCAAACCCTAACTCTGAAACCCTAGCCATGCAAGCACCTTCCATCGCTTTGTCCTCTCTCATCTCTCCATGGATGCCTTCGATCCAAAGAGCAAAGTTGCTCTAGAAACTCTCCTCTACACAGCCATAACCATAACTATCCCTAACACTCACTCAATAGACCAATTCGATAGATATAACAGTCCTGATCCACCATTGATACCTGTCATCCACTTATCCAAAGCTCACCAATTCTTGTCCTAAACTCATCTACAACTCATGCTGATCATAACATGCTATTCCATCAAGATTTTCGTGCAATATCCTAATGGTTACAAGATTCAACAGTTATGGTGCACATATGGCAAACTCCATGAAAGCTCTCCAAACTCACCAAATTCAATCCTCTATCCTACCTTAACCTTTCTATGCTAACAAAACCTAATAATTCTCACCTACACATGCAATTCGAATGAGAAACATACCTGGTGTAATTGATGAAAACAGGTATCAAATCCTCTTGATTCAAGGCTTGAAGTGAGTGCAAACTGATCAATGAACTTGGTGATGAGTTCTGTATGCAACCAATGAAGCTCCAAGACTTTGAATCTCCCAATTCCAAGATTCTTGCACTTTGAATGATGATGATGAATGGCACGAATCCTCCTTCAATTTACCAAATGAATGTGTGAATTCTGATCCTTGGATGATGATGATGAAGAACAGATCAAGAATGGTGTAAATTGGTGAAAGTTTGAGAGTGTTTGAATTGATTTTGCAATTTGAAGAAAGTGTGTGAAACTTGTGATTAAGATCAAATGTGATCACCAACCCTTGCATTAACCTTCTCCATTCAATATATACATGTCACTAGAACCTCCTAGAAACTTGGAGAAACTTCCCATGTGTGATTTCCCTTGGATTTGGCTTATGTTTCTTCCATGATAAGTAACCTTGAATAACTCCCAAAATGTGAACCAAGCTCAAAACTCTACTTTATCCAATGTTCTCAAAATGATCTTTCCATTCAAAATGACCTATAATTTCACCTCATTTGGCCAAAATATGAAAAATCTCATTTTTTAAGTCATTTTTATTCATTAAATCCAACAATTTTGAAACCTTGTGCTATGAATCTTTCCAATCTCTCATGGTCACTTTTCTAGACTCAAAATGTCATTTGGAACAAGTTTGGTGTTGTAAAGTTTTCCATTTGAAGCTTCCTTGTAGGAGTTTTGGGCATAGGCTTGAAATGACCTGTAATTCTCAGATGACCAAAATACCGTTTGCTTGCCAAGACCATAAGTAGAGTTCCACAAATCATATGAAGGCATACTATACCATTTTAGAAAGCTAAGACAATGAGGAACAATTATTATGTTGACCAGAAATTCATTTGAAATCTCATTGAGGGGTAAAAATTGCTTGGAAGTCAAGTCACTTTCACAGACAAAATTTCAGATACCTCAGATGACCTGTAACTTGCAAGGACCATAACTTGAGTTCTATAAATCTCCTTGATGTCTTCCACCACTAAAATTAAAGGTCTTGAGATCCTCTAAAAGTTTCAAGTTGGACAAGGATCCATTTGAAGCTTGCATTTTGACTTATCTTGCTTGGAAATTTGACCTAAATTAGGGGATTTTACACAGAAACCCTAATTTAGAAACTCCTCCTCTCCTTGATTTCTCTTGATTTCTTCTTAACACATCCCCCTATCCTTCTCTACATCTCAAATGATGAACCCCACATCTCTCCAATAGCCCTTAATGCCTTTCAATCATTCAATTGACCTAGAGTTGACCTAGAGTTGACCCCAGATGAAACCCTAGTTGACTGTCTTCATCCACAACTCTTGTGACTACACCAATGACTTGTTTCCTTCTCCAAATGACTTTCTAAGTCTCCCATGATGCCCACATACTCTCCATGCTCAGTTAACAGCCCACAACTTACTTTGTTGATCCTCAAATACCCTCAGTTAGGAGATAGACTCAATGCTTGATCCACTGACTTCTCCCACTTTCAAATTCTTTTCTGATGACTTCAATGAGATTGAATCAGGATAATAACCTCTTGATAGGCCTCTAGAGATGAGAATAATGATTGGTCCCCTGTTGGATGACTTGCTATGCTTATGCTATGCAGATGGTTAGACTATGTACATGACTCTATATGCAAAGGCTAATGATATTGAAACATAAACCAAGTGAATAAAGTTGAGCAAATTTTAGGGTGCAACAGCTGCCCCTATTCAAGCGACTTGGGCCCGATTGGGTGAAGAGCCCGGAGCCTTCAGACATTCGCGGTACGAGACGGTTGAATACTAAGAACCCGAAAATTTGCCAACCGCAGAAATAAACCGCACCACTGCTTGAGGAACGACATTCATCAACTGAATCTGACTGTTTACCGCAACCCACTGATCTCGCGCGACCGTGCTGGGGATTCTTCTCATCACCCTGAAAAAGATTTTATCATCGCAGAGATAGAACATTGTCCATGTCAGGACGCCTGCTTCGTCAATTCGGAAAACTTCAACAACTTTGCTGGGGATGGCTCGTCTGCCTTCTCGTCAGAAATAAATCGTCCACGTTAGGAGTAAACTCTTCCACGTTAGGAATAACACCGTCCACGTTAGGAATAATATCGTCCATGTTAGGACTCACCCTTCCGCGTAAGGAATAACCGTTCCACGTTAGGAATAACACCGTCCACGTTAGGAATAATATCGTCCACGTTAGGACTCACCCTTCCGCGTAAGGAATAACTTCTTCTTCGTCAAACTCTTCCACGTAAGGAATACGTCTTCTTTTGAATCTGTCCACGTCAGGACTAAACCCCTTCCACATCAGGAACACACTCTTTCTTTCCACGTCAGGAATACAAGTCTCTTTCCACGTAAGGAAACCATCTATTGTCTTGGTTTGTCCACGTGAGGACTCCACTTTTTCCACGTAAGGAATACAATCTTTCCATGTTAGGAATCAAACTTTCCCCGTTAGGAATAACTTGATATGTCCACGTCAGGACTAAACTTTTCCACGTAAGGAAACAACTTCTCTTTCCACGTAAGGAATAGACCTGTCCACGTCAGGACTCACGTTTCGTCTTGATTTGTCCACGTCAGGACTCGCCTCTTGACTTACTGAGAAAATAAAACTTGTCCACGTTAGGACCCATATCTCAACCTGCTGAAGTAATAGAACCTGTCCACGTCAGGACTTGCGCGTCTTCGACTTGCTGGGGAAATAAGACTTTGTCCACGTCAGGACTCATACTTTGCCAACAACACGAAGAAGGATAAATTTGTCCGCGTCAGGACTCTCGTATCTTGTCATCACAAAGAACTACAAACTTGTCCACGTCAGGACGCACATTTCACCATTACGAATAAAGCTATCTGCTGGAAATAAATGGTCCACGTCAGGACACCAACACGAAGAGTAACCAATTTCGTCCACGTCAGGACTTCACACTCAATCGATACCGAGAACTTGAATCAGTCCACGTTAGGACTAACACATATCGTCAACTTGAGGAAATGTCCACGTCAGGACTCCACATAACAACAATTCTGAAAATTTGAACCCGTCCACGTTAGGACTAGCACCTCCTATCATCCCAGGAAATAAAACTGTCCATGTTAGGACACCCACTTCTCCAGCACGAAGAAATCCTGTCAAGAAAATTGTCCACTTCAGGACTCATTCTTCCATTGGTCCCAAACCACAAAACTTCTTAGCACTGACGTGACAGCGATTTTGAAGCGGACTCTACTGGGGATATTTGGAAATCAAACTACTGGACGCCTGCCCTGATACCCGGCGGTGGCCTCTGAAATTCTGATTCATGAAACCTTTTAATGCTGACGTAACAACAACTTTGAAGGAAACAATCCGCTGGTCGGACTAGAGAAACTTCAACAAGAGACCCTGACGGGGAAATAAGTAACTCTGCTTGGGGACAAAGAGAAACTTATCTTGCTGACTCTGTGGGGAGTAGTGCCACAGCTGACACTTCGTTGAATGTCTCATGCCGAGACTTCGAATGTTTATTGATTCACCTGAGCGAGGGCTCTCTCTACCTGCAAGAGAAACAATACTTGAAACAAAAGGTTAGCCATCCTGGTTTATGTTTCAAAATGCATGCGTTTGACAATGATGCACTGCTCCATTCGACATGGAAATGCTACGCTTTTATTTGGTGAATGCAAGTATGACACTATATGCCAATGCAATTGCAGACTCGGACTGTTGGGTACAGAAACTGCTTCAGCAAAATAAATGCTGAAGATAATGCCAACTCCGCTGGGGATAGCCAGATGCTATAGAATTATTCTGGCAAAATAAATGCTGGAAGAATGAAGCCGACTCAGCTAGGAAATTGGGAACTTGAACCAAGCACCTCATTGAAGTAACACCCTGCTGGGGGATATAACTCTGCTAGAGAATAGCAGATGCGCCTGGTATGATTGAACTTCTGCTGGAGAGTGAACGGATATCACACGGTATTCTGACACAATAACTGCCTGGGCGCACCACCAACTCTGCCGGGGAGAGTCTTAATCTTCAAGTCCCACCGGGAGGAAAGACAACACTTGCTGGAAAGAGAACTCCGCTGAGGATGGAACGATTCTCTTGGGGAAAATCAACTGACTCCACTAGGGAAGAACAAACTGACCCTGCGGGAAAAGGTGAACTTGTCTGGATACAGCTCACAAATATTAATCTTCTGAGGCTAAATCCACTCTGCTTGAGATACACAGTCCGAATACAGCCTTATAATCTTGGAATCGTCAATTCTGTTGAGGATAAACGACTTCGCTGGCGAATATCCTTTGGATAAGCTACGACTAGCTGGGGAATTCTATCCTTCTTCAGGAAGCACATGCATGACCTGCGTGGGGGTCGAGTCTTTCGTTATTGCAATCTTTTGATCATCTTCCTCGTACGGCTATGAAACCTGCAACAACACAAACAAGACAAGACAAGCCTATACAACCAAATCGATTCAGGTTAGTGACGTTATTGTCAGTTAATTCAAAGCTTTAGCAATCATTGGCAAGGGCCAGTGATGTTATACACATGCTAGTTCCAGTAAACTTAGGCGTTTTATCATGCACAAAACAGTAAAGAACCAGCATCAAGTACTGAATAACATATTTTATTGATTGAGCCCCTGAATGGGCGGAATTTTTGTACACGGGATGTAACTCCTGGAAAGAGGAAGCTACGCAAAGCAAACATACAAGTATGCACAAGAAGCACGAACATTTTGACAAATTAAATTTGTACACATGTCGGCAACGGGATGCAGACGAACACCACGAACTGATCCTCCCATGACTCGTCCGACTCTAATGCTTTCCCGGTATCCCCACTTCCGAGGAGATTGTATCTGATAATCGACCCTTCAGGTATATTCTCCCGCACTGATGCTCACTGTAGTATCAAATTCGGACCGCAGTCATTTGCTTTTCAAATCCCTAACTTTTGCGTGAACCGCCCTTTACGGGTTTTCAGTTCACCGGGATACCCTTTTTTGCCGAAGCCGCCCAGTGTAGGTTTTCAACTTCGCGGGTGTACACATTTTTTTTCAATTTTATCCCTAACTTTTGCCCGAACCTTTCATTCTGTTTTTGGTTCGCCAGGATGCCCCATTTTTGCCTGGACTCTCTTTTTTCTGTCCAGCGGGTCAATTTTAAGCAAAGTATTTTTTAACTGCGTCCGAATTCACAGGTGACGTAAAGTCTTCACCGTCCATGGTGGACAACAATAAAGCCCCTCCTGAAAAGACTTTCCTGACAACATATGGCCCTTCGTAGTTGGGGGTCCACTTGCCCCTGTGATCTGCTTGTGGCGGGAGAATCCTTTTCAGCACAAGGTCGCCCGTCTGAAAACTTCGCGGATGTATCTTCTTATCATATGCTTTCTTCATTCGGCTCTGGTACAAACGACCATATGCTAGAGAAGCTAGCCTCTTCTCGTCCATCAAACTCAGTTGGTTCAACCTGTCTTTCACCCATTCTGCCTCGTCTAGCTGAACGTCTCGCAATACCCTCAGAGAAGGGATCTCAACTTCCAATGGCAATACCGCTTCCATTCCGTATACCAACGAGAACGGGGTTTCCCCGGTTGATGTGCGTACCGTCGTACGATAACCGTGCAAGGCAAAAGGTAGCATCTCATGCCAATCCTTATAGGTCACCACCATCTTCTGAACGATATTCTTTATATTCTTATTGGCCGCCTCAACAGCGCCATTCATCTTGGGTCGGTAAGGGGAGGAGTTGTGATGTTCGATCTTGAAATTCTGACAGAGCTCCTTCATCATTTTGTTGTTCAGGTTTGAACCGTTGTCTGTGATTATCCGCTCGGGGATTCCATATCGGCAAATGATATCTCTCTTGATGAATCTGGCCACCACTTGCTTCGTTACATTTGCATACGACGCCGCTTCCACCCACTTGGTGAAATAATCGATTGCTACCAGAATGAACCGATGCCCGTTAGAAGCTGTCGGCTCGATCTTTCCAATCATATCGATTCCCCACATCGAGAATGGCCATGGCTATGTCATTACATTCAGAGGACTCGGAGGCACATGGATCTTATCAGCATAGATTTGGCACTTGTGGCACTTCCTCGCAAACTTGAAACAATCAGTTTCCATAGTCAGCCAAAAATAACCTGCCCGCAGCAGCTTTCTCGTCATAGCATGCCCACCAGCATGCGTACCAAAGGTACCTTCGTGTATTTCCTCCATGAGCAGCTTCGCCTCTTTCTCGTCCACACAACGTAACAACACCAAGTCGTGGTTTCTTCTGTATAAGACACCGTCCGGATTCAAATAAAAATTACCCGCTAATCTCCTGAGAGTCTTCTGATCTTGACTGGATGCCCCAACCGGATACTCTTTATCCTTCAGGAAATTAAGGATATCAAAATACCACGGTTTATCATCGGATGCTTCGTCAATAGCAAATATTAAAGCAGGTATGTCAAGCCGAGAGATAATGATTCGGGGAGCCTCGTTCCAGAAGTTGACTTTGTACATGGAAGACAAAGTAGCCAGGGCGTCAGCCATCCGATTTTCTGCTCTCGGTACATGATGCAATTCAATCTTGTTAAAGAAAGGCAACAATCTCCTCGCATAGTTTATGTAATGTATCAAATTGGGCTGACGTGTCTCCCATTCCCCTTTTATTTGATTCACCACCAGAGCTGAGTCTCCGTATACGTCCAGATTCTTGATTCGCAAATCAATGGCTTCTTCAAGCCCCATTATACAAGCTTCGTGTTCGGCCTCACTATTGGTGACGGAAAAGGTCAATCGGGCAGTAAACGGGATGTGCGACCCGTGTGGCGTAGTGATGATTGCCCCTATTCCGCTACCGTAAGCGTTCACAGCTCCGTCAAATATCATCTTCCATTTAGAACCCAACTCTGGTCCCTCGTCTGGCAACGGCTCTTCACAATCTTTCATCTTTAGGTACATGATATCCTCGTCAGGAAAATCAAACCTCATCTATTGGTAATCTTCAATAGGCTGCTCCGCCAGATACTCAGATAGCACACTCCCCTTTATAGCCTTTTGCGAGACGTATTGAATGTCATATTCAGTCAAGACCATTTGCCAACGGGCGATTCTCCCTGACAACGCCTGCTTTTCGAATACATATTTGATAGGATCCATCTTCGAGATGAGCATGGTTGTATGATTCAGCATGTATTGCCTCAAACGCTTGGTGGCCCAGGCTAGCGCGCAACAAGTTTTCTCAAGCATTGAGTATCGAGATTCACAATCTGTAAATTTCTTACTCAAGTAGTAGATTGCATGCTCTTTTCTTCCTGTCTCGTTGTGTTGACCGACAATACAACCCATGCTTCCCTCAAGAACTGTCAAATACATAATCAAGGGTCTCCCTGCCACTGGGGGTATCAAAATAGGAGGCTCCTGCAAATACTGCTTTATTTTATTGAACGCCTTTTGACAGTTTTCGTTCCACGTTACAGCTTGATCTTTCTTTAATAGCTTGAATAATGGTTCACACGTGGCCGTTAGATGAGATATGAACCGAGCGATGTAGTTCAACCTCCCTAAAAACCTGCGCACCTCTTTCTCTGTTTTAGGCGTCGGCATTTCTTGAATCGCTTTTATTTTAGCAGGATCGACCTCTATTCCTCTTTCGCTTACGATAAACCCTAGCAGCTTCCCCGATCTCACCCCGAAGGTGCATTTGTTAAGGTTCAGTCTCAGCCTGAACTTCCTAAGCCTTTTAAATAACTTCAGCAGATTCACCAGATGCTCTTCCTCCGTCTGGGATTTGGCAATCATATCGTCAACATAAACTTCGATCTCTTTATGCATCATATCATGGAAAAGAGTCGTCATCGCACGCTGATATGTTGCCCCAACATTTTTCAAACCAAAGGGCATCACTTTGTAGCAAAATGTTCCCTAAGGCGTTATGAAAGTGGTCTTCTCCATATCCTCTGGCGCCATTTTAATCTGATTATAGCCTGAAAAGCCATCCATGAAGGAGAATACGGAGTATTGAGCAGTATTATCAACTAGCACGTCAATATGAGGAAGCGGAAAATCGTCTTTTGGGCTTGCTTTATTCAAATCCCTATACTCCATGCACATTCAAACCTTGCCGTCTTTCTTTGGCATTGGTACGATGTTAGCAACCCATGAGGGATATTTTGTCACAGCCAGGAAACCAGCGTCCCACTGTTTTTGAACTTCCTCTTTGATCTTTACTGCCATGTCTGGTCTAGTTCTGCGAAGCTTTTGTTTGACCGGTGGGCATTCTTCTTTCAGTGGCAGACGGTGCACAACCATATCTGTATCGAGCCCTGGCATATCTTCATACGACCAAGCGAATACATCACTATACTCTCGGAGCATTTCACCCAGTCTTCGCTTGATATCGTCCTGCAGTGCGGCCCCGATACGAATATTCTTCTCAACCCCTTCCGACCCCAAGTTGATAATTTCGATGACCTCTTCGTGAGGCAGAATGGCTCTTTCCTCTTGCTTCACCAACCAAGACAGTTCTTCAGGAACGTCACTATCTTCGACAACCTCTTCTTCGGCCTGAAATACCGGATGCTCAAAGTCGGGACGAGGCATAGGTGGTTCAAGGATGTCATCTGAAAATGTTATCCTGCAAAAGGAATGGTTAAATGCTTCAAAATGCGTATAAAGCGAATAGCCACGTTGCCATTTTATTGAAAAATACAAAACAAGAAAAACAGAGATTACAGTATTTGCACATGAAAAAAACGCCATTTATTTAATGATTAACATGCAATGTTCATAACAACACAGCCCTAAGCAAATCCTGATGCCCCGGGCAAGACATCAGATTGTTCAACAATTAATAAAACAAAGCATTATTGTTTAAGAGTCACAGGAACAAGCTCCTGAATAGACCAGTTGCACAGTCCCTGTCCTGGCGTGCTTGGCTGAACCCAGGCATCCATATCACAGTCGCTGTCTCCTTCGTCAGACTCCGAAGCAGCATTGATGGTTTCATGACATACTCCACTGGCAGAGATGGTTATTGGCCCTCTGAAACGGGGTGCCCCCACAGCAGGAGTTGATGACGACGATTGGTACCCCAGCCCGAACCAGTCCATCTTCACAGGGATATCCAGCACCTTGCCTCAGCCCTTTGCTTCTCCTGCCTCCACCAGAGCTTGAGCTTCTTTATATGACGAAACGACTATTTCCGACGCTTTGCTCGGCTCGGGACCTTTGTCCTTGATTCGCAAACCTTCAAATGCCTGGCAGGGTGTTTCGTGGATCTCTCCGTCGACCTCCACATACTTAAATGACGACAGATGGCTGACCAGGATGTCCTCTTCTCCGCATACGGTGACCACGCTGTCTCCGACCATATATTTCAACTTCTGATGCAGGGTAGACGTGACTGCCCCAGCCCCATGAATCCAGGGTCTTCCTAGCAGGCAGCTATATGCGGGCTGTATATCCATGATATAAAATTCCGTCGCAAACACCTCCGGCCCCATTTGTAGAGGCAATGTTATCGATCCAAAGACCGTTCTTCACGTGCCGTCAAAGGCTCTAACTACCAAGTCACTGGGCGTGCACAAGATTCCTCTGACATCCAGCTTCATCATCGCCTTCTTGGGGATCACATTCAGAGACGATCCGGTGTCGACCAATACATGCGACATTACTGATCCTCTACATTCGACAGATATGTGCAGCGCCATATTATGATCTCTCCCTTTCGGGGTCAAATCGAAGTCGGTAAAGCCTAAGCTGTGGCCGACATTCACATGTGCCAGCACTCCTTCCAACTGATTCACGGAGACGTCTTGGGGTACAAAAGAAGTATCCAGGACTTTCAACAAAGCATTTCTGTGAGCTTCAGAACATAATAGCAACGACAGGATAGATATCTTGGATGGCGTCTGTTGCAGATGCTCCACAATCTTATAATCACTTTTTTGAATCAAGCGCATGAACTCTTCTACGTCTTTCGATGTTGATGCTTTGTCGCTTGCTTGCACTGGGACATTCTCAACCATCTTCCCCTTCCCTTTCGCTAGTCTTTCGGCCTCCACTTCAGGTGATATAAAGATCCTACCACTCCTTGTCATACCTCCTGAACCAACAACGTTGTCTACAGTCTCGGCTGGCTGCGTATTAACATCAATCTTTATCCCGTCACAATACACCTTCAACCCATATGACCATGGGACTGCTTTTGTGTTCTCGTACGGGATCGGTCCGGCCTTAGTTATGGTGATCGGTGGTCGCTAGACCGGTGCTGCAATAGTGATGGTCTTTCGAGGAATCGTTACAGTGGCCACATCACTCTGATCATCTGCTACTGCCCCTGCAGGCTCTTCAATTGCTGCTCGGTCAAACTGCAATGTGCCTCCATCAATTAAAGCCTGAATGCCTTTCTTCAAATCATCACACCCCCCAGCTAGGGTCCAGCATTCTAAGCAATACTCGTCACATCCTGGATAAACACCCCCTTGCAACAATCTGCTTTTTATCTCGTTCAGCGGCGTCTTTAAATCGTTGACATTCATAATCAGATTCAACCCTTCCTCAGTCAGAACGGCGTTTGCCCCATGATTAGGCATGGGTTTCTGCACTATATTCGGACCTGCCGTTCCGAAATTGATAGCCTTATTGTCCAAAAGATCCTGCACAACGTGCTTAAAAGCATGGCAACCCTCTACATCGTGGCCCGGAGCCCCAGAGTGGAACTCGCAATGCCTGCTTGCATCATAACCATACGGAGGAGTTCCCATTATAGGTGCCAGAGTTCTCTTCTCTACCAGGTTCAAACCCAACAATGTCCGCAACAAATCAGCATACGTTGAGGGAGGCTTCTCAAACACTCTTCTTAGTTTACCACCCTGGAATCTTCGCTGAGCCTGCTGTGCCCCCTGCTGTGGCTGTTGCTGCTGTTGTTGAAATGGCTGCTGCTGCTGCTGCATTGGCTGCTGCTGAAACGGTTGTTGTTGTTGGAGTGGTTGTTGCTGATATGGGATAGTAACACTCGCCACCTGCTGCGGCTGATGATATTGGTTCCGACCTCTGCCCCAGCCTCGGCCTCGGCCTCCAAACACTGCGCTTGCCTCGCCCTGACGGCGCCCCCCAAAAGCCTTCCTATTACTGCCAGATGCAGTTGACTCATCAACTTGGAATTTTCCCTGCTTAATGTTACGTTCAATCTTTTCTCCCATCAGAATCAAATCTGAGAAACTGGCCAGAGATGTGTGAAACAACTTGTCATGGAACATGCCTGTGAACGTGCCAACGAACATGTCATTCATTTCCTTGTCTTCTAAAGGAGGACGGACCCTAGCAGCCACGTCGCGCCATCTTTGCGCATACTCTTTAAAGCTCTCATCCTTTTTCTGAGACAGCCCTGCCAATTGGACCCGGTTGGGTGCCAAGTCGCTGTTATACTTGTAGTGAGCTACAAATGCCTCTGCCAGTTGCTTCCATGTCTTTATATTGGTTGGCTCCAACCCCATGTACCACTCTAGGGAAGGGCCTGACAAACTATCTTGAAAGAAGTGCATTAGCATTCTCTCATCAGTTGAGTATGCAGACATCTTTCTGTAATAAGCCCACACGTGCACTTTCGGACAGGTGTCCCCTTTATACTTATCAAACGTAGGAGCTTTGAATTTGATTGGCACCCTCAAGCCAGGTACCAGACCCATTGCTGACATGTCTAAGCCCACAGCACTTTGGTTCAGGACTCCCCTCATCTGCTCTTCTAGCATTCTGATCTTCTGGGAGTTATCCATCGGCCCTTCGAAACCTCCGCCGGAGAAAGCGTCCTCCTGCTGATCTTCTTGCCACATACCATCCCCAACTCCAAACCCATCATATCCATTATTGCGGCCAGCTCTAATCTGATTCATCACCGGACCTCGGCCTCTGTTGCCGTATCCCTGAACACCTCCGGCAGGCCCAAAAGCCATTAACCCCGCGCCGTTTCCATTTCCGAAACCTCCATAACCCTGATTGGCCACACCATAACCATCTTGCCCAAAGCCTTGAGCATTGAAACCATATTTCCCAGCATTATCGAATCCCTGATCGTTGAACCCGAATCCAGCATTGCCAAAGCCGTTGCCTCCCATATTATCACCCAAGTTGACATCACCAAGCCCAACGTTATGGACAGCAGTCTCGTTCCCAACTCCGACGTTACCGTTCCCAGCAGCGGTAGCGTTGTTGACATTAACAGCAGGTATATTGACTACGGGTGGAGCCACTGGCGTGAGAGTGCCATCTCCCTGAACAATGTCAACTCGCACAGACTGATGATCCTCATTACCGTGACCGGCGTTTCTGACCAACAGAGGCTGCACCATGGCTTGCAAATTCTCCTGACCTTTTGCAATAGCTTCCATGGTCTGCATAAAGAGAGCTAGCTTCTCGCGCACATCTTGCATCTCGTTCTGCATTTGATCCATGATTCTTCGACAGTTGGTGCGCGTGGAATATCTGTGCGGGCGCTGATCTGCAATCCTGAAAATACCTGGTGCAGGGCAGGAAATAAGATACCATCCAATGATTACCTGTAATGTAATATGAATATGAATGCAATGCAATGTGTGTCTGTGCATTAGGGAGATTCATTCCCCGATTATAGTGTGAAGGTGCCGGTGCAATGACAGTGCTAGCAATACAAAGATCGGAGTTGAATCACAGAAAGCCTCATATATTGCAGATAAACCAATAAGCCCGGAATACAATACTACTGAGAGTACAATAAGAAGGCATGACCTCAACCAACAATCCTGGTGATGGTCAGCATTATGCAAATAAAGCATACAAGTTACTACATGAAATGATCAAACACTCCCATAAGTCTGGTATTCTTCTAGCAACTTCTTGGTCTCCGGATGACTTGGTCGAGCAAGCAGCCCTTCAACAAGTTGGTTCCTTCTCTTGAGAACACGTCGCACGTCTTCAGCAGTTTCCTCCCATGCCCCCTCTCCGAAGCGATCCTCTAGTTTACGCTTCTGAGACACATCTTCATCTCTGCCTTTGATGGCCTTGTTTAGTGCATTCTGGAGGCTATACCGGGTCATCACTTCTTCTTCACACTTCTTGATGCTGGACTTCAACTGCTCTTCGAGGTCGGAAATTTTCTGCTTCAACTTATCTTCCCTCTTCTTATTGTTGGTGAGCGTGGCATTCCAGGTCTTATTGCAAGAAGAGATCTCTCAGTGAGCGATGTCAAGTGCTTTCTTCTTAGATTCAAGCATGTCATGGGAGCTTCTGAACTCTTGCCCCAGACGTTCGCGCTTCTTCCTCTCCTCAGTCAACTCAGCCCCTAATCTGTTCATTAGCTCAATCTGCTGTTGGAAAGCATGGACGGCCTTGTTTTTCTCGCTGCGTATCTGGGCTAGCTCCTGCTCTAACCCTTCGTTGATCTTCATCAAGGCTTCTTTTTCTTTCACAACTTGCTCGTAGGCCTCCCTAGAAACAGTAGTTGGTTCTGCTACCGGGATAGGAATAAGGGCTGGTGCATCTGGAAACGGCATCCGCAACTGATTTGCTCTCTCCTGGATCCAAACCCTGTAAGGTGCGTAAGACTGACAGTCATTCTTCCCTAACAACGGCTTCCCCCTTCGGTTAATACGCGTCCAGGCATGCTGCAACTTGGCTAATAACTCCCCCTTCAAATCACCGGTGAAGTACAGAGATTCCTGTACTTCTTCTTCCTTTGGTGGGTTCTTCAACGCATATCCAAACTGACGGACCAACAAGGATGGGTTATAGTTGATACACCATTTTCTTCCTATCAGCGGGACATTAGGGTACCCAGAACAACTGAATATAAGCTCAGATCCTAGCAGGTCTCGATCAAACCACTCAATGTCTTCGGAAGATAGCCTCATCAGGCGCTCTGACCAGCTAGCGGTGGTTGCACTCTCCACAAAAGATCCCTTCATGGGAAGATGACTCTTGAACCACATATTCAATAAAGGCGCGTAGCAGTAAACAACCTTTCCCCTCCTGTTTTTGTTCTTGTAGTGCAAGGAGTGGTAGAAGTCTCCGATCAACGTTGGCACTGGATTGCCGGCAGCAAATAGATGGAAAGCGTCCAGGTCTACGAAATTGGGCAAGTTAGGAAACAGCACAATCCCATAAATGCATAGAGCCAAAATAGCGTTGAAAACCACCCAACATCCGCTCTTGGCATACTCCTGAGCTTTGCCAACCAAGAAATCAAGAGAGAAACCTGAAACCCCAAGCCAAGAAGTCACTAACAGTTCTGCAGCGTCCATATGCAAAGCCTTGGCTAAGTCCTCCACCTTGGGTTCAGCGGCAGAGTGAATAAAGGGAACCTCGTTCTGCACGGGTAGCTCAGTAAACTCCACATACTCCTCAGTGGTGGGCCCTAGAATGAAGTCAGCAAACGTAAAACATCTCAATGCGGGGTTATAGAACTGCATCAAGGTGTACAGCCCGTTCATCTCATCAGTAGTGGGCTTGCAGACTAATCTCAGTAATCTCCCATGACTCATTCTGAAGCTTCTTCTAACCTCCTCATCGGCAAGGGATATCAGACCAAGCAAAGGAGTAATATCAGGTGTCGGCAGCTTATACGCAACCGTTTTCCTCAAACCAGCCATAATCAATACTCAGAAGTCTGGGCACTAGAATCGGAGGATATGCAAATGCACCTGCAGCACAGACACACGTTAATGGGATGCAATGATAATGGGCATGCAACAATGCAATGCAAGTAACATGCAACAGGGACCAAAGGCCGTAGCTGAATAGCCTGAACCACATCAAGAAGTCTCAACAGACTCTTTAGAAGTCCTCAAACCCTGGTCTCAGATAGACCTAAAACAAAGCTCCAACAACGGTCTCTGACAGACCTCAAACCATAACTCCAACCGGTCTCTAGTAGCCCTCAAATCACATCTCCAACTGGTCTCTGACAGACCTCAGAACTATCCAACTGGTCTCTGACAGACCTCAGAACTCTCCATAAATACCCAGGATCTCAGATCAAGAAACAACCGGTATCTGAAGGTCTAGTTACCTGCATAACCCCAAACCCTCTCACAGGTGGATATCCTAGTAACTGACAAAGGTACGACATCCTATGCGGTCGTCGGCGTCACAGACTTTCAGGGTGGATGATACGATTCCCAGAAGGAGTGGCATCATCCAATCCTGAAGAGGCCTCACTTAGCCAACTTCCAAATGATCGGTTCCCGGAGTCGACAATTCAGCTGACCAACAACCCCTTCGACCCAAAGGGTAGAAAAAGAAGCCAACCAGAAGAACCTCGTCCGAGTGTAGATTTCATGAGACACTAATGCAAGCAAAGCCGGCACGCGCCCACTACTTTCTACTCTAATTCTAAGTGCACTCAAGCCCAGGTCCGGCTTATCTCTCAATCATAGAACACCCGTCACACCCCAATACAACAATAATAACAATAACATAATGCTGAAAGTAAAATACAAAAAAATAAATCCATACAAAATCCTCGACGGGAAAACAAGCGTTAGGATTGACTCGCTTAAGGGACGTTGGATCCCAAATGCATAAGGAGCTATCGCAGTCCTTAGCAGCCAGGGGACGTTGGATCCCCAGCAAAGTCGCCAGCTGTCGCTACTGCGAAAATCGGCGCCGGCTGAACAGAAGAGTCGCCACCGTGCGTTATTTATCCCACGGGAGGGAAAGTAAACACTCAGAGTAAACCTCGCACAACACGGGAAAGGCATGGTCGTCGCAACCAAAACCTGGGTTCGGGAGTCGGTTACGCAAGGGGAAGGTATTAGCACCCCTCACGTCCGTCGTACTCGACGGGATCCACGCTTGTTTTCGGGTATGGATTGTTATTCTATCTACTCTACAGGTCAGGGGTTAAAAGAAAAATAAAATGAAAATGACTCGGCAAAGTATCGCACTTCATGCCTACGTATTCTCGTCTGGAACGAGAAATCAGAGTCAACGTAGTTCGCCTACCTACGGGAAAGGAGGGGAAGGTTGCTCGCTAGGATATCGCATCCTATACCTACGTACTTCCACACTGCATGGAAGATCAGAGCAAACGTAGTTCGGGCCACGTACGACACCAGCTTGTCTTGGTTGATTTTATTCCTTCTGAAAAAGGTTTTTCTGATTAGCAGTCCCAGCGGACAAAAAATGACGTTTTGATGAGTTCACATTCTTTTACGGAAGAAGTGTCTTTTATTGTGTTTGAAATATTTATTGTGTTTTTCTGTTTGTTTTGAGGAAGAAGAGACAGAACTCTAACCTACGGTTGCGAAGGGAATCAAACTAACCTAATGTTATCATGCATGGGTTAAGACCTAGTGTCTATCATGCTCCTCTCTTGCGCAGAAAGAAATAGAGATCCTAAGGGAATAGACGGAAACAGAAACAATAGCAGATATATATACAGTAAAGCAAGAAAATGCATGGATGCAGCAATACAAGCGAGGCAAGGGAGTCCCACTCAACCTCGAACCTAGAAAACAATAGGCAAAAGTGAACAGCATTCACTTTCAACCCAACAGGGTAAACAGCAAACAATACAGTCCAGAAAACCAATCAATACATCAGAAATGAAAATAAACAGCCACAGCAGCTCTGCATCAACATCTGTCTTCAAGTCATCTTCAAACAACTACAAGCTTCAGCAAGCATCAATCTCCATCTCCACAACCTTCAAGCAAGGTCTTGATCATCAATCTTCCATCTACAATGGCTTTTCTTCCAGCCTCAAACTCCCAGGAGGAATATCAGTCAACAAGATGAAGTGAATGAATGTTAGACAGTCAATTACCTACCAAGGGTGGTTCATTAACTATTAACATTAAACAGACAGTTTTCTCTCAAAAGTTCTATCTTTCAAATACATTCACTGATCCTTCCAAAGGAAGGAGGTGGATATTTGAAAGAGACTTTGAATCCTAGAGAAAGGATGGATGCAGACAAAGCATTCCATGTTTGAGAAACAAGCTTTCTAATCTAGAGCTCTGCCTAGCTCCTAAACCCTAGTCTCCTCAACAGCTGCTAGCAAGAATCTCCTCTTCAACTCTGGAAGTTGGTCTTCAGTCTCTGGATCTCCAATGGCTTCATCATCACAAGTCTTCAGCTCTCCCAATCCCCAAACAATCCCAATACCCATACAGACAAACAATAATCCCCAGAGGGCACACCACACCAATCAATCAAATATAGACAGTAATATACTAATAGCAGTAGGGGAATCCTAGTGATTTCTAAGGGATCTAATAACTACCCATAGTCCCTATAGTCCCATATCTAAAATATTCAATCTCTAAGTCCTAAGGGAAATGATTCAATTCTCCTAAGTTATCACTTAAACCCTAATTTTGTTCATGTTGTTCACGCCTAAACTAAACACCTAAAATTAAGTCCTAAAAATGGGAACTAAATTGCATATACAAGCTAACAATGTCTACTAACCAACCTAAAAAGAATGGATTAAAAATATTAAAGCAACTATTAGAACAAAAATTAACAAATTCATGTACTAAACAAAATATTATTTATACCTAATTAAAAGGAAAATATGCCAAAAATATGAAAATAAAAGGAACTATTAATATTTTTGGATGATAATTTTCTTGACCAAATTAAGAAAATAATGCAAAAAGAACCAATGGAAAATATGCATTCTATGATTTGTTATGATTTTTAAAAGATTTAATGTTTTTGAGGAAAAATAAAATGAAATAAAGTTGGCAGGGGGCGCAGCAAGTAAGAAAAACCAGTTAAAAAAAGAACTGGGCCAGGCAGTGGGGGTGTTAGTAGTAATATGCACCAGGCCCAGGAAGCATTCAGAAAGTCAGCAAAAATTAAAAAGACGAAAACGGTGTAAATAGTCATTTTTTCCAGTTCATTTGGTATTGGGCTTGAGAACGGGGGTGCGATTAGCAACCAGAATTTGAGCCCAGTCAGCAAACTTAAATGAAACGGGGCGTTTCATGGTTTGAATTTCCCTCTGTTTCTTCCATTCAATCGTGGCCGTGGGATTGAGTTCCAAGTCGAATGTCAATGATTGATCGAACGGCCTGCAAGTCGTCTTCAACCTTGAGCCAAACCCTAACTCTGAAACCCTAGCCATGCAAGCACCTTCCATCGCTCTGTCCTCTCTCATCTCTCCATGGATGCCTTCGATCCAAAGAGCAAAGTTGCTCTAGAAACTCTCCTCTACACAGCCATAACCATAATTATCCCTAACACTCACTCAATAGACCAATTCGATAGATATAACAGTCCTGATCCACCATTGATGCCTGTCATCCACTTATCCAAAGCTCACCAATTCTTGTCCTAAACTCATCTACAACTCATGCTGATCATAAAATTCTATTCCATCAAGATTTTCGTGCAATATCCTAATGGTTACAAGCTTCAACAGTTATGGTGCACCTATGGCAAACTCCATGAAAGCTCTCCAAACTCACAGAATTCAATCCTCTATCCTACCTTAACCTTTCTATGCTAACAAAACCTAATAATTCTCACCTACACATGCAATTCGAATGAGAAACATACCTGGTGTAATTGATGAAAACAGGTATCAAATCCTCTTGATCCAAGGCTTGAAGTGAGTGCAAACTGATCAATGAACTTGGTGATGAGTTCTGTATGCAACCAATGAAGCTCCAAGACTTTGAATCTCCCAATTCCAAGATTCTTGCACTTTGAATGATGATGATGAATGGCACGAATCCTCCTTCAATTTACCAAATGAATGTGTGAATTCTGATCCTTGGATGATGATGATGAAGAACAGATCAAGAATGGTGTAAATTGGTGAAAGTTTGAGAGTGTTTGAATTGATTTTGCAATTTGAAGAAAGTGTGTGAAACTTGTGATTAAGAGCAAATGTGATCACCAACCCTTGCATGAACCTTCTCGATTCAATATATACATGTCACTAGAACCTCCTAGAAACTTGGAGAAACTTCCCATGTGTGATTTCCCTTGGATTTGGCTTATGTTTCTTCCATGATAAGTAACCTTGAATAACTCCCAAAATGTGAACCAAGCTCAAAATTCTACTTTATCCAATGTTCTCAAAATGATCTTTCCATTCAAAATGACCTATAATTTCACCTCATTTGGCCAAAATATGAAAAATCTCATTTTTTAAGTCATTTTTATTCATTAAATCCAACAATTTCGAAACCTTGTGCTATGAATCTTTCCAATCTCTCATGGTCACTTTTCTAGACTCAAAATGTCATTTGGAACAAGTTTGGTGTTGTAAAGTTTTCCATTTGAAGCTTCCTTGTAGGAGTTTTGCGCATAGGCTTGAAATGACCTGTAATTCTCAGATGACCAAAATACCCTTTGCTTGCCAAGACCATAAGTAGAGTTCCACAAATCATATGAAAGCATACTATACCATTTTAGAAAGCTAAGACAATGAGGAACAATTCTTATGTTGACCAGAAATTCATTTGAAATCTCCTTGAGGGGTAAAAATTGCTTGGAAGTCAAGTCACTTTCACAGACAAAATTTCAGATACCTCAGATGACCTGTAACTTGCAAGGACCATAACTTGAGTTCTATAAATCTCCTTGATGTCTTCCACCACTCAAATTAAAGGTCTTTAGATCCTCTACAAGTTTCATGTTGGCCAAGGATCCATTTGATGCTTTCATTTTGACTTATATTGCTTGGAAATTTGACCTAAATTAGGGGATTTTACACAGAAACCCTAATTTAGAAACTCCTCCTCTCCTTGATTTCTCTTGATTTCTTCTTAACACATCCCCCTATCCTTCTCTACATCTCAAATGATTAACCCCACATCTCTCCAATAGCCCTTAATGCCTTTCAATCATTCAATTGACCTATAGTTGACCCCAGATGAAACCCTAGTTGACTGTCTTCATCCACAACTCTTGTGACTACACCAATGACTTGTTTCCTTCTCCAAATGACTTTCTAAGTCTCCCATGATGCCCACATACTCTCCATGCTCATTTCACAGCCCACAACTTACTTTGTTGATCCTCAAATACCCTCAGTTAGGAGATAGACTCAATGCTTGATCCACTGACTTCTCCCACTTTCAAATTCTTTTCTGATGACTTGAATGAGATTGAATCAGGATAATAACCTCTTGATAGGCCTCTAGAGATGAGAATAATGATTGGTCCCCTGTTGGATGACTTGCTATGCTTATGCTATGCAGATGGTTAGACTATGTACATGACTCTATATGCAAAGGCTAATGATATTGAAACATAAACCAAGTGAATAAAGTTGAGCAAATTTTAGGGTGCAACACATTTTAATTTCTTTTATTTGATTTTCTTTTATTTTTAATCCATTTGATTTCTAAAAATTCATAATAAATCCAATATTGATCAAAAAAATATTTTAAAAATACCTCCATGATCTTGGATTTATTTGTGATTTTATGAAATTAATAAATCTCATTTTCATCCATTTTTCAATTTAATTTGATTTTCTCCATTTTATTATTTTCTTTAATTTTGTATTTTTGTTACATGATTTTGTGGATTTTATTGTGACTAATTGATGAATGATTTTAAGTTGATTCTTGTTGGAATGATTAGGTTAGGGAAGCATGTACCCTTAGAAATTTTATCACAATTTTGTGAATAAAATTTAGGTTAGTTTGAGAGGTGAATAGGAGAGGTGTTAGAATTAGGGTTTCAAGACAAATAGTTGTAGTTTAGTGCATAGTTTAAGGATTAAATGATTGATCTAGGGTTTGGGATTCCTATGGGGTATTGGGTATAGGGTTAGGTTCCCTTAGAAATTTACCTAGGATTTTCTGATGAGCTTAAGCATTTTATTTGATTTTTGCAACTTGTGTGGTGATTGTGAGTTTCTCCATTGGATATTTGGTTTGGTTATGTTGGTGTGGGGCCATTTTGGGGGTGCTTTTGGCTTGGGCTTTGCTTGGATGACTTGAAGATCAAATGAAGTTGCTTTGGATGGCTTGAAGAAGCTTGGAGTTGAAGATTTCTCATTTGTTGGAGTGCTTGTCAGAGGCTTAGGGATTAGGATACATAGGAAGAGCATTTGAGTAGTCTTGTTTCTTCTTTCAAACATAGAGAGCTTCTTGTGCCTCTATTCCATCCCATGACACAAGGTCCCCCAAAGAAGTTCCGTCTCTCCTTAGGAGGGATGTAGAGCATGCTTTGGTTGGGTAGAACCTTGAGGGTACCTTTCATTTGCCATGTTAAGATCTTAGTGATTTCCTTGGGTTGTCACTAAGCCTCTTAACATTTCAACTTCATCTATTAATTGATTCTCTTCTGGAGTGATTGCATTGAAGATGGAAACCTATTGAAGATGAAGTTCATTGAAGATTGGTGAAGATGAAGCTTGTGCCTGTCAAAGCTGGTTGTCTGTTGAAGCTAGGGTTTTGCTGCTTGTTGTTGAAGCTGTTTACTGGTTGAGGTTCATGCTTGCTAAAGCTGGGATATTTTTCTGAAGATAGGAGTTTACCTAAAATTTGAAGGTCATTGAAGATTGAAGATGGGGTCTTGCTTGAAGTTGTTGTTGTTATTCCCATTTGTTGTTGATCAACTGTAGCTGTCAGAGTTGTTGCTGCTTGTGTTGCTTACTGTAAGAGCTTGATTGTTGCTGTCAGAGCTGGTGTTGGTGCTTTTTGCTTTTCTGTATTGTTTGTTGGTTTGTACAGCTTGCCCCCTTAGGTTTGAAGTGAATTCTGTTTCACTTTGCCTGTTGTTTTCCCAAGTTCGAGGTAGAGTGGGACTCCCTTGCCTCGCTTGTATCGCTGCATTGCATGCATTTTACTGTATTTGCTTGCTTTCTTTTCTGTTTATCCCCTAGGATCTCTGTTTCTCTCTGTGCAAGAGTGAAATATGACAGACATTAGGTTCTTATCCATGCATGACAACTTTAGGGTAGTTTTGCTTCCCCTTTCAACCCTAGGTTTTTTTAGAGCTTTTTTCTCTTCCCTCTCAAAACACTTCAAAAATACAGTAATAAGGTTAATCGATGACGTACGTTACAAGCCTTAAGCTATTTGAGAAAAGGTTGATGGAGGGTCACTCTTCAGTAATCTGATTGCTTAGTGTGTTACCCTTAGGGTGACATACGACGTAGTTACTCTCAAATCATAGTCTCTAGTACGTCAGAGATTGCAAACGCACTAAAAAACACTTCTTTCGTAAAGGATTGAAAACAAATCAAAAGTCATTTTTTGTCCTCTTGGACTTTTAATCAGAAGAAAACCTTTTCAGAAGGATCTAAAAAACAGTCAGACAAATCTGTGTTTTTCGTAGCCCGAACTACGTTTACTCTGATCTTTCATGCTGTATGAAAATACGTAGGCATAGGATGTTGTATCCTAGCGAGCAACCTTCCCCTCCTTTCCCGTAGGTAGGCGAACTACGTTGACTCTAATTTTTTGTTCTAGACGGGAATACATAGGCATAAAGTGCGATACTTTTCCGAGTCATTTTCTCTTCTTTTTAACCCAGACCTTTAGAGTAGATAGAATAACACACCATTAGATAGAAAACAAGCGTGGATCCCGTCGAGTACGACGGATGTGAGGGGTGCTAATACCTTCCCCTTGCGTAACCGACTCCCGAATCCAGGATTTGGTTGTGATGACCATTCCTTTCCCTCTTTGCGTTAGGTTTACTCTGAGCGTTTCCTTTCCCTCCTTTGGGATAAATAACGCACGGTGGCGACTCTTCTGTCATAGCCGGCACCGATTTTCGCAATAGCGACAGCTGGCGACTCTGCTGGTGATTTCCAACGGTTCCCTACGCGAGTCAATCCTAGCGCTTGTTTTCCCGTCGTGGGTGTTGTATAGATTTACTTTTCTGTCTTTACTTTCCGCATTTTATTATCAACTTTATATTGTTATTGCTGTTGTGGGGAGAGGGTGATCTGTTGAGAGATAAGCTGGACCTGGGCTTGAGGTTACACCTAGACTTAGAAGTAGAGAGTAGTGGTTAGCCTGCTTGCTTAGCTCGCACCAGCTAGCCGCGAAATCTGCGCTCGGACGAGATTCTCTTTGATGCTTCTTGCCTGGACCTTAGGGCTCGACAAGTTGTCTAACCCGAGGATTGTCGACTCTAGGGACCGATCAATTGGAAGTTGGCTGAGGAGGGCCTCTTCAGGACATGATGATGCCACACCTTTTGGGTATCATATCATCAGTCTTGAAAGTCTGTGACGCCAACGACCGCATAGGATGCCATACCTGGTGTCAGTTAATAGGACACCTACCTGTGAGAGGGGTTGGGGCATGCAGGAAACTGGACCTCCAGACTACCCGGTTTTCTTGATATTGGATCAGTATGTGTAGTTACCTGGGTTTCTTCATCAGAGCTTTGTTATGGGTCTGTTGAGACAAGGCTGGAGCATTGTTATGGGTCTGTCCAGACCAGGTTTGAGCAGTATTGTGGGTCTAAGGAGACAGATATTATGGATGGATCTCCTTAGCGATATGTCACTTGATCCCTGTTGCATTATTGTGCATATTGAATTTGTTGCATACTCATTGTGCATATCATTAACGTGTATTTATGTTGTAGGTGTGTTCATCCCCCTCTGATTCTAAGGTATCTTCTGGACAGACATGGAGTCCACGAAGAGGACGGTTGCTTATCGGTTGCATTCGCCAGATATCATTTCCTTGCTAGGGTTGGTTGCTCTAGCAGATGAGAGAGTGAGGTCTGAGTTCAGAGTATCCAATAGGAGATTGCTTAGTTTGTTGTACAGCCCTTCCGCATTTGAGACGACTGGGGTGTATACTTTGATGCAGTTTTATGAGCCGCAACTGAGATGTTTCTTATTTTCCGACTATATTCTGGCACCCACTTTGGAGGAGTATTCTGCTATGTTGGGAGTTCCCATGATAGACCAGATGCCCTTTACACATGTTGGTGCCGAGCCTAATTTGGCTACACTTGCTGAGATTGTCAGTTTGGACGCTTCTGAGTTCCCTGGAGGGTTGGTCAAGCTGAATGGAGCTTATGGTTTTCACTTGTCTGTCCTGGTTGAGAAGGCTACACAGTGCGCGAAGAACGGATGTTGGGTTGCCTTTAGTGCCATTCTAGCTGTCTGCATCTATGGGACTGTCTTGTTTCCTAATGTGCCAGATTTTGTCGACTCAGATGCCTTCTTGATTCTTGCCTCGAAGAATCCTGTTCCTACTCTCTTGGGCGATGTTTATCATTCCATTCACTACAAGAAAGAGAAACATCGTGGCAAGAATGTTTCCTGCTCTCTTCCTCTTTTGTACAGGTGGTTCCACGGGCATCTTCCGAAGACAGGGTCATTTGTTGATGTTGTTGATACTTTGGATTGGTCTTCCCGGTTGATGGGACTGTCGGCTGAGGACATCGTTTGGTTTGAGTGGAGCATTCTTGGCACCGATATTATATATAGTTGCAGCGGCTTCCCGAATGTCCCTTTGATTGGACGGAAAGGCTGTATTAACTATAACCCTTCGCTACTGGTAAGACAGTTTGGTTATGCTTTGAGGGACGCTCCTATTGAGGGGGAGATACAGGAATCTCTGTATCTCACGGGCTTATTAGACGCGGCTATTTTGATCAGATTAAGACATGCATGGGCTAACATCCATAGGAGAGGGAAAGCTTTTCTTGGTAAGAGCAACAGCAAAGCTTATGATCCTTATTTGGCTTGGATCCGCGAGAGAGCTAGTATTTCCTTGATGCCTTATCCTGCTGTGGAACCTCTGTATCTTCTAGTGATTGAGGCACCTACTTCGATAGAGCTTGAAAAGTATAACAAATTGTTGGCTGAAAACGAAGAATTGAAGAAAGTCAATGATGAGTTAGAGAAAGAGATCTTCCAGTTGCGTCATGAGAAGAATGAAGCTACCTTCACTGTGAGGGAGCAAACTGATTTGATTAATAGGTTGGGTTCAGAGTTGACGGAAGAGACCAACAAGAAGGAAAAAGTGGGAATAGCCTTGAACGGTGTTAGCAAGGTGCTTGCTTCCAAGAAGGAACTCTTAAATAAGGCGTATTCCCGACTTGGTAAGTGGGAAGCATTATGGAATACCACGCTTACCAAGCGGAAGGAGCGTGAAGATGAACTGAAGCTGCAGATTGCCACGCTAGAGGCGCAGATTAGAGCCCAGGATGCAAAGATTGCTGAAGAGACATCACTTAGGAGTGCTGTTGAGCTCAGGGTGAGTGACCTTGGCAAGGAGCTGAGAGGTTGTGAATTGAAGGCCGACTCTAAGAGATGCAGACTCGACGAGTGTTTTGGCGAAGGAACCTGCAAGGACGACGCCAAAAAGCTGAGATCCACTGCCGAGCGGCATGCCTTACTGATACAAGAGCTAATCTCCAGACTGGGTCGTTCAGAGATGCTGGGGATATTGGAAGACGTCAGAGAGCGCCATTTGGCCTGAGTCATATTTGCCTTGCTTTTTGTACTTGTATTTTGACCATCGCCAGGCTTGTTGGCCGAGGTCTCTTCAGTTGTATTCAGTTGTACTCTTGTACTCAGCCTCTTGGCATTTGTTTATATATGAGGGTTTTCTGATTCCTTGCTTGATTGATGGGGACTCCATTGTTGTGATGGTCTTCTCTCCAAAACCAGAATCGGGGGGGAATATAACATACAACATGTTTACACGTTTGCATCTGCATTCATATTGCATAACCGGTATTTTTGAATCTGTATCTTATTTCCTGCATTTTCAGGTTTTTCAAGATTGACGAACAAAGAGTACACCGCTACTCAACCAGAAACAACTGCAAGAAGATAATGGATCAAGTTCAGGCCGAGATGCAGGAAATCCGCGAGAAGCTGAATCTGTTCATGCAAGCTATGGAGAGCATGGCCAAGGGCCAAGAGAATCTTCAGACTTTGGTACAGCCGCTGCTGACGCGGGCGAACGGAAATGGCGACACTGACCACATTTCGGTTGAAACTCCTCGCCGGGAGAATGAGATACCGGCAGTTGTTACTCCACCTGTTGTGACTGTCAATGGAAACACTGGTATTGGTGCAGGTGCTGGCGCTGGTAATGGCAATACTGGGAATGGTGGTGATGGGCATGTTGTTAACAACAAAGGCAACACTGTGGATGTCGATCAAGGATTCGTTGACAATGTTGGATTTGGGAACAATGGGTATGGCAATGCCAATCAGGATGGGAACTTCGGGTTCAACAATCAGAGCTTCGGTAATGACGGTTACGACAACAATCAGGGGTACGGCTACGGTAATGGTGGATTCGGTAATGTGAATGTGAACGGTGCTGGGGCACTTCCTTTCAACAATGGTTTTGGACCCGCTGGGATCAATCTGGGGTTCGGCAACCGAGGACAGGGTCCTGTGTTCAATCATCACGGATTTGGCCGTAACATGGGTTATGATGGATATGGAAATGACTGGAATGTGGATCAACAGGATGACGCTTTTTCAGGAAGAGGTATGGGACCTGAAGGCCCTATTGACCCGGTTCAGAGGATCAAAATGCTAGAAGAGCAGATGAAAGGTGTGGTTGATCAGAACTCCGCTGGATTAGATATGACTACTATGGGGTTGGTGCCAGGGCTGAGGGTGCCGTTGAAATTCAAGGCTCCAACATTTGACAAATACAAAGGGGATACCTGCCCTAAGGTACACGTCCGCTCTTATTACAGAAGGATGTCCGCGTATTCGGATGATGAAAGAATGCTCATGCATTTCTTTCAAGACAACTTATCAGGACCGTCACTTGAATGGTATATGGGCCTGGAGCCCACGCAGATTAAAACCTGGAAGCAGTTGGCTGATGCTTTCGTGAAGCATTACAAATATAACAGCGATCTGGCGCCAAATAGGGTCCAATTGCAGGGTTTGTCACAGAAAAACGGTGAAAGTTTTAAAGAGTATGCGCAAAGGTGGCGCGATATGGAAGCAAGGGTGCATCCTCCTTTAATTGAAAGGGATATGAACGACATGTTCATTGGGACATTTACGGGGATGTTCTACGAAAAATTATTTAGTGTGTCGTTGGGCAGTTTCTCATATTTGATTCTTATGGGGGAGAAGATTGAGAACGGGATTAAAGTTGGAAGATTCTAAGCAGGTGAGTCTACCTCAGCAGGAGGTACAATAAAAGCATTTGGTGGTAGACGACAGGGTGATACTAGTGCCGTGTTTGGTGGCAGGGGCAGGGGCAGAGGAAAGAATCAATATGTTCAGCCTCAACAGATAGCTAGTGTTACTATCCCGCTTCTGTCGCAGGGGCAGCCTCAACAACAACAACAACAACCACAGCAACAGCAAGGACAGAATCCTGGTCAGAGAAGGATGCAAAATATGATACCGAAAAGAATGTTCGACGCACCTCCTTCCACGTATGCAGAGCTCCTTCAGACCCTGCTAGGGTTGAATTTGGTTGAAAAGAGGACTTTGGCACCACCTACAGGGACGGTACTCCCTTATGGGTATGATGCTAACAAACATTGCAAATTCCATTCTGGAGCGCCCGGGCATGATGTAAAAGCTTGTCAGGCATTTAAACACAAAGTTCAGGATTTTCTGGACAGCAAAGCTATCAACTTTGGACAGGTGGGTCCAAATATAGTACAACAGCCTATGCCCAATCATGGGGCAAATGCCATCTTGACAGAAGAAAATTTGAATCTAGTGATGGATGTCAATGAGTTGAACACACCGTTGGGTGAGGTTAAAAGCAGGTTGTTAAAAGGAGGTGTATTCCCGGGGTGTGACGATTTCTGCTTGGATTGTTGGACTCAGGCAGAGGGTTGTAATGAGTTGAAGCAGGGCATTCAAGCTATGATGGATGAAGGTACCTTGCAATTTGACCGAACCGCGGTTGAAAAGCCTGTAGAGGCGTTGTGTGATGAGCTGAACGATGTTGCGACGGTGACGATTCCGAGGAAAACAATAACGATAACGGCGCCCGCCAGGCGGCCGACGATCACAATTACTAAAGCAGGACCAGTTCCTTTTGAGAGTACTAAGGCAGTTCCATGGACTTATGGGTTGGAGGTATATTGCGATGGTGAGAAAATTGAAGTCAATAGACAACTAGCTGGGGTTGTAGATAATGTTGTCGGAACAGGAGGTATGACTAGAAGCGGAAGAATCTTCACGTCACCTGAGGTGGAGGCAGAAAGATTAACCAAGGGTAAAGCCAAGGTCACTGAGGGTGGTCCTTCTCAGTCGAATGAAAAGGAAACGTCACTTAAGGATGTGGAGGAGTTTATGAGGCTCATTCGTAAAAGTGATTACAAAATCGTTGAGCACCTCCAGCAAACTCCATCAAAAATTTCCATCCTATCATTGCTATTATGTTCTGAGGCCCATCGGAACGCTTTGCTGAAGATTCTAGACACGTCGTTCATTCCTTAAGAAGTTTCTGTTAACCAGTTAGAAGGGGTGATGGCGCATGTCAATGCGGGGCACAGTTTGGGCTTCACAGACTTTGATTTGACTCCGAGAGGGCGAGAGCACAATATGGCATTGCATGTGTCAGTAGAATGTCGGGGCACGGTCATGTCCCATGTTTTAGTAGACACTGGATCTTCCCTGAATGTGCTACCGAAGAAAGCCATGATGAAGTTGGATATTAGGGGGATTATCTACACGCCCAGTGATTTAGTGGTGAGAGCGTTCGACGAAACGAGGAGGTCAGTTTTCGGATCAATAACATAACCGTTCCAGGTGGGGCCTAAAATATTTGAAACTGAATTCTATATAATGGACATCCAGCCAGCGTATAGTTGTCTTCTTGGGCGCCCATGGATCCATGCTGCCGGGGCAGTCACATCCACGTTACACCAAAAGCTGAAGTATATGGTTGGGGATAGTGCCGTCACTGTTTGTGGAGAAGAAGATATTCTGGTTAGCCATCTGTCTTTGTTTAAATATGTTGAGGTCGACGGCGAAATACACGAAACACCCTGTCAAGCATTTGAAGGGTTGCGAGTCAAAGACAAAGCTCCAGTGCCAAGTAAAGCGCCAGATGTGGTCGTGTCATCTTATAAAGAAGCTCAAGCCCTAGTGCAGGCAGGAAAAACCAAGGGCTGGGGTCAGGTGTTAGAGATTCCGGTAAAGATGGATAGATTCGGGCTTGGATATCATCCTTCGTCATCAGCATCCTCTTCAGGAACGCTCAAGTTCAGATGGTCGATAACAATTACACCAAATGGAGTATGCCATGAGACTATCAATGTTGTTTCCGATGCTGAAGACGGAGATAGCGACTGTGATATGGACGCGTGGATCAAGCCAAGCGTGCCAGGACAAATTCTCTGCAATTGGTCTATCCGGGAAACTGTTCCCGTGATAACTAAACAGTAATGATTTGTTTTCTTAATTGTTGAATAATCATGTGTCCTACCCGGGGCATAGTGATTTTGCTTAGGGCCATTTGGTTATGTACATTACATTGTTTAATCATGAAATAAAGGCGTTTTTCATATACAAATATTGTGATCCCTATTTTTCCTGTTTTTGTTTTTACCAATAAAATGGCAATGTGGTTATTCGCTTTGTCTGTGTTTTGAAGCATTTAACCATTTCCTTTGCAAGATTACTATTTCAGATGACATCTATGAACCGCCTATGACTCATTTCGACTTTGAGCACCCGGTATTTCAGGCTGAGGAAGAGGTTGTCGAAGATGGCGACGTGCCAGAAGAGTTGACCTGGTTATTGAAACAAGAAGAAAGAATCATTTTGCCTCACGAGGAAGTCATTGAGATTATCAATTTGGGGTCGGAAGAGGTTGTGAGAAACATCCGTATAGGGGCTGCGCTACAGAGCGACATCAAGCAAAGGTTGATTGAGATGCTCAAGGATTACAGTGATATATTTGCTTGGTCGTATGAGGATATGCCTGGGTTGGATACGGATATGGTTGTACATCGTATGCCTTTAAGAGAGGAATGTCCACCTGTTAAACAAAAGCTCAGAAGAACCAGACCGGACATGGCCGTGAAAATCAAGGAGGAAGTGCAGAAACAGTGGGATGCTGGTTTCCTAGCTGTTACAAAATATCCCTCATGGGTCGCTAATATTGTGCCAGTGCTGAAGAAAGACGGTAAAGTGCGAATGTGTGTAGACTACCGTGATTTGAACAAAGCGAGCCCGAAAGACGACTTTCCACTGCCTCACATTGATGTGCTGGTTGATAATACTGCTCAGTTCTCCGTATTCTCCTTCATGGACGGCTTCTCGGGCTATAATCAGATCAAAATGGCGCTAGAAGACATGGAGAAGACTACTTTCATTACTCCCTGGGGAACATTTTGTTACAAAGTAATGCCCTTTGGATTGAAGAACGCTGAGGCAACATATCAACGTGCTATGACGACTCTCTTTCATGATATGATGCACAAAGAGATCGAGGTTTATGTTGATGATATGATTGCCAAATCCCAGACGGAGGAGGAGCATTTGGTTAATCTGCTGAAACTGTTCAAGAGGCTTAGGAAGTTCAGGTTGAGACTGAACCCTAACAAGTGCACCTTCGGGGTGAGATCGGGTAAACTGCTGGGGTTTATCGTGAGCGAAAAAGGAATAGAGGTTGATCCCGCGAAAATAAAAGCAATACAGGAAATGCCGACACCTAAAACAGAAAAAGAAGTGCGTGGGTTTTTAGGGAGATTGAACTATATCGCCCGGTTCATATCTCAACTAACTGCGACATGCGAGCCGTTATTCAAGTTGTTGAAAAAGGATCAGGTTGTGACCTGGAATGAAAATTGTCAAAAGGCGTTCGACAAGATAAAAGAATACTTGTAGGAACCTCCTGTTTTGATACCCCCAGTGGCCGGGAGACCTTTAATTATGTATTTGACGGTTCTTGAGGAAAGTATGGGTTGTGTTCTCGGTCAACATGACGAGACCGGACGTAAAGAGCATGCGATCTACTATTTGAGTAAGAAGTTCACAGACTGTGAGTCCAGATACTCAATGCTCGAGAAAACGTGTTGCGCGTTAGCCTGGGCCACCAAACGCTTGAGGCAATACATGATGAATCATACAACCATGCTAATTTCAAAGATGGATCCAATCAAATACGTGTTTGAGAAGCAAGCACTCTCCGGAAGAATTGCCCGATGGCAGATGGTGTTAACCGAATACAATATCCAATATGTCTCTCAAAAGGCTATTAAAGGTAGCATTCTGTCAGAGTACCTTGCGGAGCATCCTGTTGAGGACTACCAATCGATGAGGTTTTATTTTCCTGACGAGGATATCATGTACCTGAAGATGAAAGATTGTGAAGAACCGTTGCCGGAAGAAGGACCAGAGTTGGGTTCCAAATGGAAGTTGATATTTGACGGAGCTGTAAATTCCTATGGTAGTGGAATAGGTGCAATTATCACTACTCCTCATGGGTCGCACATCCCATTTACTGCCCGATTGACCTTTCCCGTTACCAATAATGAGGCTGAATATGAGGCTTGCATCATGGGTCTGGAAGAAGCCATTGATTTGCGAATCAAACATCTGGATGTATACGGAGACTCAGCTCTAGTGGTGAATCAGAATAAAGGAGAATGGGAGACATGTCAGCCCAATCTGATACCCTATATGAATTATGCAAGAAGATTGTTGCCTTTCTTTAACAAAGTAGAATTGCATCATGTGCCGCGAGCAGAAAATCAAATGGCGGACACCCTGGCGACATTGTCTTCGATGTATAAAGTTAACTTCTGGAACGAGGCTCCCCGGATTGCTATCTCTCGGCTCGATAGGCCTGCCTTCATATTTGCCATTGACGAGGCTCCAGATGGTCAACCCTGGTACTTTGACATCCAGAATTTCCTGAAGAACAAGGAGTATCCGACTGGGGCATCCAGTCGAGATTAGAAGACTCTCGGGAGATTGGCTGGCAATTTCTATCTGAATCCTGACGGTGTCCTGTACAAAAGAAACCACAACTTGGTGTTGCTACGCTGTGTAGATGAGAAAGAGGCGAAGTTGCTCATGGAAGAGATACATGAGGGTACATTTGGTACACATGCTGGCGGGCATGCTATGACGAGAAAACTGCTGCGGGCAGGTTATTATTGGTTAACTATGGAAACAGACTGTTTCAAGTTTGCAAAGAGGTGTCATAAATGCCAGATTTATGCGGACAAAATCCATGTGCCTCCAAGTCCTCTGACTGTAATGTCATCACCGTGGCCCTTCTCGATGTGGGGAATTGATATGATTGGCAAGATTGAGCCTACAACATCAAACGGACACCGGTTCATTTTGGTGGCAATTGATTACTTCACCAAATGGGTGGAAGCAGCATCATATGCCAATGTCACCAAACAAGTGGTCGCCAGATTTATCAAACGAGATATTATCTGCAGATATGGAATCTCTGAGCGGATTATCACCAGCAATGGTTCGAATTTGAATAACAAAATGATGAAAGAGCTGTGTTAGAATTTTAAGATTGAACATCACAACTCTTCTCCTTACCGACCCAAGATGAATGGCGTTGTCGAAGCGGCCAATAAGAACATAAAAAAGATTGTTCAGAAGATGGTTGTGACGTATAAGGACTGGCACGAGATGCTACCTTTCGCTTTGCACGATTATCGTACGATGGTACGTACATCAACCGGGGCAACCCCTTTCTCATTGGTATACAGAATGGAGGCAGTGTTACCGTTGGAGGTCGAGATCCCTTCCCTAAGGGTCTTACGTGATGTCCAACCTGACGAGGCAGAATGGGTTAAAGATAGACTGAATCAGCTCAGCTTAATGGATGAGAAGAGACTGGCTTCTTTAGCATATGGTCGGTTATACCAGAGCCGGATGAAGAAAGCTTACGACAAGAGGGTGCACCCTCGAAGCTTTCAGACGGGCGATCTTGTTTTGAAAAAGATTCTCCCACCGCAAACAGATCACAGGGGCAAGTGGACTCCTAACTACGAAGGTCCATACGTTGTTAGAAAAGTCTTTTCCGGAGGAGCTTTGTTGTTGTCCACCATGGACGGTGAAGACTTTACGTCGTCTGTGAATTC
Organism: Lathyrus sativus; assembly: GCA_963859935.3. NCBI lineage: Eukaryota > Viridiplantae > Streptophyta > Magnoliopsida > Fabales > Fabaceae > Lathyrus > Lathyrus sativus. Next base: position 344,256,823 of record OZ012735.1, on the reverse strand, counting down.
GGACGCAGTTAAAGAATACATTGCTTGAAAGTGACCCGTTGGACAGTAAAAAGAGAGTCCATGCAAAAATGGGGCATCCCGGCGAACCATAAAAAATGAATAAAAGTTTCGGGAAAAAGTTAGGGATAAAATCGAAAAGATGTACACCCGCGAAGTCGAAAACCTGAAAAGGGCGACTTCGGCAAAAAAGGGTATCCCGGTGAATTGAAAACCCGCAAAGGGCGGTTCACGCAAAAGTTAGGGATTGAAAAAGCAAATGATTGTGGTCCTGATTTGATACAACATTGCTTATGGGTTTGGGAGTACCTAGAGGCCGTCTATCGTATAAACAATCTCTTCCGAAAATTGAATACCGGGAAAGCGCCAGAGTCAGGCGAGTCATAGAAGGATCAGCTCATGGTGTTTGCCTGTACCACGTTGCCGACATGTATACAAATATTGTTTTTATTTATGCTTTTTGTGCATATATGTATGTGTGTGTGCGTAACTTCCTCTTTTCAGGAGTTGCATCCAGTGTACAAAGCTTCTCCTATTTACAGGCTCAATCAATAAAACATGTTATTCAGTATTTGATGTTTGTGCTTTACTGTTTTGTATGTGAAAAACGCCGATGTTTTGATAAACTCGCATTTGCATAACTTTGCTGGCCCTTGCCAATGATTGATAAAACTTCGAATTGACTGAGGAGAGGTCGTGGACATTAACCCGAATAGATTTGGTTGTATAGATTTGTTTTGTCTCGTTTTTGTTTGGCAGGGTTCTCACCCTTGGAGCAGATAGTCAGAAAATTGTATCCCCCAGCCAGAGGCTCTGGATGAAGGACTTGACCCTACTTGACGCTATTTCCCCAGCAGGTCGTACCTCGTCCCCAGAGGTTGAGAGGATGTTATCCTTTATCGAAGGAGGGATTATTCTCCCCAGAAGAGTATCCTCATGGAAGTTGTCCATAGGATATCCCCAGCAAGACAAGATCAGTGTCTCATGCAAAGGTTATACTCCCCAGAGAGTCGAGTATGTGCACGTTCAATCCCCAGCTGGGAGGATTTCCGCGGCGCGTAACCAAGATAGTAGGTTCAGAAGGATTATCCCCGCCAAGGATGGTTTTCTTTCTCCCCACAAGTCGTCATGCCTTCGTCAGGATGATTATCCCCAGCGGAGTGGTAGCTCCGAGTATGTAAACTATACCCAGACAGTTGTCCCCCAGAAGGGTCGCTTCTTCCCCAGCTGAGTTACTCTTCCCAGCAGGTGTTGTTCTTTCTTCCCAGCGAAAGTCGATGTTTAATCTCTCCATGGCAGAGTTGGTTGTGTTTCCGGCATTTATTTTTCTGGAATGCTTTGTGATACCCGTTCATCCCCAACAGGGCGGTATTTGTCCTCAACAGCCGTGTTGATGAAGCAAGCTTGTCAGAGCCTCCCCCAGCATCCTGAACCTGCATTTGCATTTGCATATATTATCCTATTTGCATCTATCCAAAAAAAAATGCGTAGCATTTCCATGCCGTATGGAGCATTACGCCATTGCCAAACATACGCATTTTGAAACATAAATTAGGTTGGTTAACCTTTTGCTTTCAGGTGTGTTTCTCAGCAGGAGTATGAAGTTACAGTTCAGATCTATTACCAGACGATCGAGGTCTAGTCGTGAGACATGTGATGATGCAGTTCTTGTTATTATTCCCCACAAAGTTGCTGGCTGAAGTTTCTCTTATCCGACCAACAGAGTGTTTTTCTTCAGGTTTGCTGTCGCGGCGGCATTTCAGGGTTTCATGAATCGAGATTTCTGAGGTGGTCACTTGTTGTCGAAACGGGTGTCGGGCAGTTATTTTCAGAATATCCCTAGTGGAGTTAGCTACTGCAAAGAATAGGCAAAGAAGATATATCCAACTTAACTTTCCCGTATGAAGCAGGCGGATGAACTTTCCTGTAAGAATCAGGCAGATGTGTTTTCCCGTATGAAGCAGGCGGATGAATTTTCCTGTATGAATCAGGCATATGTGTTTTCCCGTATGAAGCAGGCGGATGAATTTTCCTGTAAGAATCAGGCAGATGTGTTTTCCTGTATGAAACAGGCAGATGAATTTTCCTGTATGAATCAGGCAGATGTGTTTTCCCGTATGAAGCAGGCGGATGAACTTTCCTGTAAGAACCAGGCAGATTTGTTTTCCTGTATGAAGCAGGCGGATGAATTTTCCTATAAGAATCAGGCAGATGTGTTTTCCCGTATGAAGCAGGCGGATGAACTTTCTTGTGTTCAGGCAGATGATTTTCCCGTATGAAGTAGGCGGATGAACTTTCCTGTGTTCAGGCAGATGATTTTCCCGTATGAAGCAGGCGGATGAACTTTCATGTGTTTAGGCAGATGATTTTTTCCCGCATGAAGCAGGCGGATGACTTTTTCTTGTAGGAGTCAGACAAATGTGTTTTCCCGTATGAAGCAGGCGGATGAACTTCCGGTATCCAGATAGATGATTCTCCCGTGATAGACAGAGTATGTGAGTTGTGTTCCGATATTTGATAAAAGTATTTTCCCTAAGGAAGTCGCCGTGATTTCCTCGTGTTGACGTAATATTACTGGCCCCAGTAGAGTCTTCCTCCAAGTCGTTTGTGGGGTGGGCCCAACAAAGTTAGCTAATGTGGAGATAAGCAGAGTCTCCTGTGATTAGACAGAAATGTTTCCCTAGCGAAGTCGTCGGGATTTTTCTGTGTTGACGGAATATAGCGTCCTAACATGGACAAAGTTCTATCCCCGCGGTGATAGAATCTTTTTCGGGTTGATGAAAATGATCCCCAGCATGGTCGCTAATTTGTTTTCTCCGTATTAATAGACGACAGAGTTTTAATGTGGACAAAAGGCGGGGTGTTTTGACAAGAGGGAGTTCAAATCCTGGGGTGTTACACAGGTGGTCGACATTGAAATCATATTTTGATATCAGATGATTGATCAGTTGGTTGCCGTAACAACCGGATTCAGTTGGTGGATGTTGTTCTCCAAACAGTTTGTGCAGTTTATTTCTGCAGTTGGCATATTTCCAGGTTCTTGGTATTCAACCGTCTCGTACCTCGATTGTTTGAAGGTCGTTCGCTCTTCACCCAGTCGGGTCCAAGCCGTTTGAATAGGGGCAGCTGTTGCACCCTAAAATTTTCTCAACCTATTTCACCTGGTTTATGTTTTAATTGCAGCATCATTTGCATAGTTACATCATGTACATAGTCCCATCATTTGCATATCATAACATAGCAAGTCATCTAACCAGGGATCAAGTGCCATTCTTATCTAAGGAAGCACATCAAGGGGCCTTATTCAAGCTTAAGACCATCCAAGTCATCAAGGAATGGGTTGAAGCTTTGAGGAGATTTGAGTATCAACAAGTGGATTTCTTTCCTAACTTGAGGTGTATTAAAGGTTATCAATGGGGTATGAAGCATGAATTGAGGATATGGAGTGTGTACAAAGATCATGGGATGCCTAGAAGTCCATATTGAAACTTAGACAAGTCTTTGTATCAAGTTCAAGAACCACAGTTGAGGTATGTACAAGTAGGGTTTCATCTGGGTAACCCTAGGTCAAGGAGAGCAAAGAGAAGGCATCAGGACCTAGCTCTAGGTCATGGAAGTCATGGATTGGTATGTTGAAGCATGTGTATGGATGAGTCAAGATCAAATTCAAGAGAATCAAGAGTGGTTGGAGGTGTTTGAGACAGGGTTCCTAGGGTAAAATCCCCTGTATAGCACTGGACTTCCAAGCCACATAAGTCGAAATACAAGTTTCAATTGGATTCTTGGCCAACATGAAACTTTTAGAGCTTCTCCATAAATTTAATTTGAGTTCTAGAAGTCTTCAAGGAGATTTATAGAACTCAAGTTATGGTTCTTGCAAGTTATAGGTCACCAGAGGACACTGAAATTTATCTGTGAGAGTCACTTGACTTCCAAGCAACTTTTTCCCATCAAGGAGTTTTCAAATGGATTCTTGGCCAACATAAGAATTGTAGGGCTTGATCTTAACTTTAATTTGAGTACTAGAAGTCCTCAAGAAGATTTGTGGAACTCAAGTTATGGTCTTGGCAATCCAGGGGTATTTTGGGAAAGTTGAATTATAGGTCATTTTTCAACATAGGTCAAAATCTCTATCTTCCACTCCTCAAATGAAAAAGTGTCCAACATGGAATGTGTTTAAAATGATGTTTTTAGGTCAGATAAGGAGTCATGGGTGATTGGAATGGCTTGTATCACAAAATTGCAAAAATGGCCTAAAAAAAGGAAGAATTAAAATCATTTAAAAAGTCAAATTTGTGATTTTTTGTTTTAAGGTCAAAATGGGGCATATGACATATCAATTTGATCAGAAATGAGGTTTTAAAGATGATGGCAATGCCAATTTTCCCATTTGAGGTCATTTGAACACATTTGCATTTGGTAGCTTCACATATAAGTTACATATGCCAAACCATTCATGGGATCAAAACCAAGGATCTAACCATTCTTAACACCTTCAAAATATCATATGGAGAGAAATTGGATCAGAATCAAGGTATTGAAGCAAGCTAAAACTCAGCTGTCATGTATGAACTTCTCATGATAATTTCAAGTGCAAGAGATATTGGATATCTCACATGGATCATTTCAGAAGTTTCTAGAGCATTCCTACAGGTTCTATATAAGGTTTATGACTGATTCAAGGCATTGGTTGGAAAAGATTGAGAGAGAGTTGAGAGGTAGGATTCTGATTTTGCACCTTGCAAAACAGAATTGGTTACACGAATTGGAGCATTATCAAAGCAAATTTGTGCATTCAGTAGCTTCATCTTGAGTTTGTGAGTGAGTTTGGAGGGAATTCTGAGCAAGAACATTGAAGAATCAAGAAGGAGCATCGTGAGTTTCAAGCTTGCAATTGAGAATTGTATTTGAGGATTCAGATAGATTCAACACAAATTGATGCATACAGAAGCTTGATAATCAATCATTGATCATATCTGGAAGAGATTGAAGGGAGATTTGAAGGTTTTCTGGTCTGTTCACTCAAATTTTGCAGGTTAGTAAACTTCATCGTGTAGGTTGATATAGATAGAATTGTTAGGTTTTAAATGGTTAGATGCAATGTAGATCATGGCTAGGATTTTCTAATAAGCTTTAGCATTTTATTTGATTTTTGCAACTTGTGTGGTGATTGTGGGTTTCTCCATTGGATATTTGGTTTGGTTATGTTGGTGTGGGGCTATTTTGGGGGTGCTTTTGGCTTGGGCATTGCTTGGATGAGTTGAAGATCAAATGAAGTTGCTTTGGATGGCTTGAAGAAGCTTGGAGTTGAAGATTTCTCATTTGTTGGAGTGCTTGTCAGAGGCTTAGGGATTAGGATACATAGGAAGAGCATTAGAGTAGTCTTGTTTCTTCTTTCAAACATAGAGAGCTTCTTGTGCCTCTATTCCATCCCATGACACAAGGTCCCCCAAAGAAGTTCCATCTCTCCTTAGGAGGGATGTAAAGCATGCTTTGGTTGGGTAGAACCTTGAGGGTACCTTTCATTTGCCATGTTAAGATCTTAGTGATTTCCTTGGGTTGTCACTAAGCCTCTTAACATTTCAACTTCATCTATTAATTGATTCTCTTCTGGAGTGATTGCATTGAAGATGGAAACCTATTGAAGATGAAGTTCATTGAAGATTGGTGAAGATGAAGCTTGTGCCTGTCAAAGCTGGTTGTCTGTTGAAGCTAGGGTTTTGCTGCTTGTTGTTGAAGCCGTTTACTGGTTGAGGTTCATGCTTGCTAAAGCTGGGATATTTTTCTGAAGATAGGAGTTTACCTAAAATTTGAAGGTCATTGAAGATTGAAGATGGGGTCTTGCTTGAAGTTGTTGCTGTCATTCCCATTTGTTGTTGATCAACTGTAGCTGTCAGAGCTGTTGCTGCTTGTGTTGCTTACTGTAAGAGCTTGATTGTTGCTGTCAGAGCTGGTGTTGGTGCTTTTTGCTTTTCTGTATTGTTTGTTGGTTTGTACAGCTTGCCCCCTTAGGTTTGAAGTGAATGCTGTTTCACTTTGCCTGTTGTTTTCCCAGGTTCAAGGTAGAGTGGGACTCCCTTGCCTCGCTTGTATCACTACATTGCATGCATTTTACTGTATTTGTTTGCTTTCTTTTCTGTTTATCCCCTAGGATCTCTGTTTCTCTCTGTGCAAGAGACAAATATGACAGACATTACGTTCTTATCCATGCATGACAACTTTAGGGTAGTTTTGCTTCCCCTTTCAACCCTAGGTTTTTTTTAGAGCTTCTTTCTCTTCCCTCTCAAAACACTTCAAAAATACAGTAATAAGGTTAATCGATGACGTAATACTACGAGCCTTAAGCTATTTGAGAAAAGGTTGCTGGAGGGTCACTCTTCAGTAATCTGATTGCTTAGTGTGTTACCCTTAGGGTGACATACGACGTAGCTACTCTCAAATCATAGTCTCTAGTACGTCAGAGATTGCAAACACACTAAAAAATACTTCTTTCGTAAAGGATTGAAAACAAATCAAAAGTCATTTTTTGTCCTCTTGGACTTTTAATCAGAAGAAACCCTTTTCAGAAGGATCTAAAAAAAAGTCAGACAAATCTGTGTTTTCCGTAGCTTGAACTACGTTTACTCTGATCTTTCATGCTGTATGAAAGTACGTAGGCATAGGATGTTGTATCCTAGCGAGCAACCTTCCCCTCCTTTCCCGTAGGTAGGCGAACTATGTTGACTCTGATTTCTCGTTCCAGACGGGAATACGTAGGCATAAAGTGCGATACTTTGCCGAGTCATTTTCTCTTCTTTTTAACCCAGACCTTTAGAGTAGATAGAATAACACACCATTAGATAGAAAACAAGCGTGGATCTTGTCGAGTACGACGAACGCGAGGGGTGCTAATACCTTCCCCTTGCGTAACCGACTCCCGAATCCAGGATTTGGTTGCGATGACCATTCCTTTCCCTCTTTGCGTTAGGTTTACTCTGAGCGTTTCCTTTCCCTCCTTTGGGATAAATAACGCACGGTGGCGAATCTTCTGTCATAGCCGGCGCCGATTTTCGCAGTAGCGACATAGGGATATCAAACTCGACCCTCCGGGGATAGGCTTACTCTGCTAGAGACTTCGGTCTTGACCTGCGAAGAGCTAAATGTGTACCGACTAACTGCTGGGGATAAGCGTACACACTTTAACTGCTTGGTCCACCTGAATACAACTCTATCGGGGATAGAAATGTTCAAACTTAAATAGCTGAGGGTGTCATACCCTAAATTTGTCCTACCCTTTTGTAAATATTTTCGCATTTTTGTTCCGTGCCATTTAGACACGTGTCATCTCGCAATTGGTCGATTTTTCAAAAATTTATCTTTTGACCAATCAAAATGTGACATGTGGCCTAAAAGGACATTTTTTGTGTATTTTATTTCTTTTCTTAATTTCATAAACCCTTTTCTTTTTTCTTCCTTTTTTTTCAAAAAAAAGTATTATTCATAACAGTATTTTATGCACTTATATAACTCTTTTATTTGTAAATATCTTTTTTATTTTTTAGCTTGTTTCACATATGCATTTATTAATATCTTTTATTTATATTTAATATTCATTTTTTTTTACAAAAAAATAGCTATTAGTTTAGTTTAAATTAATCTATTCATTTGTTAGTATTTATTTATTTGTTTTGTTTATTATTTAACTATGTTAGTTAGCATTTTAATTATTAATTTATTTTGTTTATGGTTATTTATTATTAAGATAATTAGGAAAGGAGAATCAGGTTTTGGAAAAAGAAAAAAAACAAGTTGGGGGGAAGCCCAATTGCTTCGGCCCGTTAGGGTTAGGTTTGTGCTTAAAAGAGTGAAGATTGGAGGAGGGGAAAGACACTGTTCACCATCTTTTCCAGTAAAACCCTAGAGGCGCCGTTATCCTTCGGGAACCCCAAATCTAACCCCAAAACCCATATTGAACCCCTTAGATTCTACATCCGAACATCTTCATCATTTTTTTCCGTCGCCGAAACTTTCATCACAACCACCATCGAACCATCCAAATGTGATACAATTCACTGCCGTGAAATAGCCACGACATTACACCAATAACAACTCGAAGCGGAGATCCAAGCCATGGACGCGATAAGAAATTTTGACATGACGGCTTGCGCGACACAGCTTCATTAATGTCACGATCAACGGCGGCATCAACTCGACTTTGTAACAAAGTAACATCTCAACGGGGAGTTCGTCAGCTCGATACTGATAGCAATGACAAGGAAGGTCTTAGTTCAGTGACGACATCGACTTATGCGATAATCGTTGTTTCTGATTTAACCCATAATATGTTTATAGTTGATTGCCTTTGCAATTCATGTCACAAATCCCTCGAAATAGGTATTGTATTGCTGAAATCATTATGAGCATCTTGAATATTTTTCCTGTTAATCTGCTGTTATTATAGTGTTCACAGGAATTGATTGTATTCTTGTCATAAGAAACCTACTGGTATAATTCTGGTTTAAATTTGATTTACTTCTTCATGTGGGAGGTGTTCGTATATAGGATTTAAACATATAGGTTGCAGCAGTTGGAACCTGCGCGAAGTTTAGAGGTTTTGACGCCGCCGATTTACCTACGGTAGCTACAGCAGCTGCAGCAGCATCGTAAGCTTGGATTTTGCAGCCCTGTTTTCGACGGTAAAGCATTCAGTGTTTTGGTAACATTTCAATATAGAGGCTCTATGATTTCCCTACCATTTGCTTTGACACTTATGGTTGGTATGGCTGTATGCTAGATTGTGTTGCTGTCTGCTGTAAAATTCTGTGCAGGTTGCGACTTTGTCAAAATTTCGACAGCCGACATATGAAGTCAAGGTGTATAGAGCAGTGCTTAAACTCATCAGCACTTGAAGCGCATCCTGACAAAGTTGAGAAGTAGCGTTGGGCTGTTGATTTTGGTGCAGGATAAGGTGTCGCCGAATTTTGATTGTTTAATAACAGTATGGAGTCGAATAGGTCCATCAAGATAGAAGCAAAACAGCCGTATCACAACAACTCCAGCACGAAGTTTCAATGACCGTAACGCAGCATGACCCTAACTCAAATCTTCGACCATCCTCGTCGCGTTATAGTCACATCTTGGGACAAGACGGTGACAAGCTTTTTGGGGATGGAAAGGTGTGCAAGGATTATACAGGTTGAGAATATGGTTCAAACACTGCAAAGGCGCAGCTGAACTGTATTCAGCATATGATCTAGCAACATCGCAGATAAACAATGATTTCTGATAGATGACGAGTTTAGAGCAACTTCGAAGCACGACGCTACTACAACAACAACCAGCTCGTATTCCATTTTGAGTTCACAAGATTGTGTCATTGTCCATGTTTGTTTCTGTATGCAGGAAAACCGTTGTTATCGACGTTGAATGCAAGCAAGCAATAATACGCGACGACAACAGTATCTGAACAAAGTTGCAGCATCCCTGTGTTAATGTTTCCAAGAGTGTCAATGTGTAGCTTCAATGTGTACACAGGTTTTCATCAGCAATAGCCTCACATTTGGTAATATTCGGAACTGGTTTGGAGTTACACGATTTCGGTTGTGATTATAGATTGGCTATATTTAAAGTTCTGAGTTTTTTAATTGTTAGTATGATGTTTTTCTTCTGAGTCAGTTTTTCCTGTTGAGTTATTTTTGTGACAGTATGTTTAAGATTCAATGTCACCAAGACACTTTGTTTAATAATGGTTTGATGTTATAGTTAAAATTACATTCGAATCTCACTATGATTAAATGCTTGAGACGCATTTCGTAATGGTAATAGGCATTTGAAATAGAATATAAACTAGCTTCAGATTTAGTTTTCTTTTGTGGCTCCTGTTACTTTATCGATTCAGAATTCATCTTTTTGTTTTTTACCATTAAATCCTATGGTCATTGAGAGTGATGGCTAGCGTGAATGCTGAGATTTCTTTTTCTCTAGTTTAGGTGGTTATTTGCTGGTTAATTACCTTGTTTGTCCTGTTAATGATATAGTCGTTTTGGTCATGCGAAAGTTGACGGCATTATGAGAAGTTTTTCTTTACCTTATATGAATGTATGCATAAGTAAGGGGTGTGGACAGAATAAATTAATCACGTAACTTTTTTTTGGAAAATTATTAAATTGTCTCATAAATTTTTTTTTTAGGAAGCTTCATATCCGGTTTCCTCTTGATTGATTATTTCACGACAATTTTTTTTTTATACGTTTGTATTTAAAGATACGCAGGGATTCACGCAGCTTATGGTCATTTAGACTTGGTATGATGAGGCTTGGGCCTCCCAACCTTAGAGTCATAAGTTAAATGCTTGATTTATAAGTGTGAGGTTTGATTATATTGTGAGAAGGTCTTTTAATCAAACTATCTTCTTAATCAATTTATTTTCTCACTAAAATTGCGAAAAATGAACTTTTAAGATCTAGCATCTTTCGAGTTCTTGAATAATCACTATTGGGGCGTACGCCTTATGTAGTGCATTATTTGACTTTTCACCCCAAAATACACCCTCTAATTATTTAGACAAGGAAATGTCATTGGAGTCTAGCACTCCACATGATACTTTCGTTGTTTATTATATTGTTTTATAAATCAAATCAAAATCATTTATTAAGTAACTTATTTCATAAGACAATTTCAAAGTAGATTTCCTTTTAAAGAGAAAGAATTTTGAAACAATAATATTTTTTTAAAATACCTATTTTCGCTACTAAATTAATAATTTTAGATTTAATATCATTATCTAATAATGATAATTTATCATTGACCTGTCAATTAAAATTCTTGAAGTCTAGCACTTTTTGAACTTTTGGACAAACATTATTGGGGTGTACACCTTAAATAATATGTCATTTAACTTTTCGTTTAGTACGCGATTTAGAACAAAAAATATATCATAAGAATCTAGCATTCTATGTGATATTGCCGTTGTTCATCCAAATATTTTTCAAATAAAAATAGTTTTATTGGAATCTAGCATTTCGGTAATACCCTGATTATTTGGTTGTGGGGCCGACGTCTCATCTATTAAATAATCGGTATTTTCAAACTCAATCTCGCGTTCTCACTTCTCACACGTTCACAAATTATTTTCATACCCCATTCCGCTTCAAGTCATTTTTTAAAATATTCTTTCTCGATCAAACTTCGAAAGAAGGAGATACTTGGAATCTAGCATTCCTTGTGTCTTCGAGTGGATAATTCTCGAGGCACGCTCTTGAGTTGTTATTCACTCAACCTTTCGATTCTTTTTATTCAATCATTTTCAAACATTGTCCTAAGTCGAATGCTCGTCCGCATTCGCAACCCATTTCTTTCACAATTCCTCGTGGTCTCGATATTAGGAGCACCCTCAGGGACTGATATCGCTTCTCACAGCCCTAACACTTGACACGTCGTCAAGTCGGCTCCATCTTCAAACAAATCCTCGACACGTCGTCGAGCTACTTCAAAACAACTCCCTTTTGGCCTCGCATGCCATTCTTCTATTCAATCCTTTCACAAACATTCTTAAAACTTACGAAAGAGGGATATTCTCAGAATCAAGCATTCTTTGAATATTCGAATGAGTAACTCTCGAGGCGTGCCCTTGAGTTGTTATTAGTTCGTTCTTTCGTTTTCAAAACATCCAACTCTTTATCTCCAATCTATTCAGTCAATTCCCGAAAGAACTGAGTTCTTGGAATCTCGCATTCTTTGAATTTTTGAGTGACAAGCTCTCGAGGCACGCTATTGGGTTGCTTGTCAGTCACCCTTTCGTCTCAAACTCAAGCTTCAACCCTATTCAAACCTCATCTTTCGTGGTTGTTACCACGAACTACGACCGCTCTGATTCTTTATTCATTCTTGAATATAAGATACGTAGGCACAAGATCGCGATGATCTTGGCGAGCACACTTCTATCCATCTTCCGTATTCTCCCATCCTTTCCCGTAGTCGAACTACGACGCTCTGATTTCTCATTCCCGTCCGAATGAGCATACGTAGGCACAAGGGCCCCAATCCTTGGCGAGCACCCCATCTTCTAACCACCCATCTTTCCTTTGCGTTTTTAACCTTTTACTCTATCGATTATCCCTTTAATAACGAGAAGAAAACAAGTAAACCTAAACAACACTCCCTGCAATTACCTTAAGAGGTTCTCGTCGAGTACGACGGACGTGAGGGGTGCTAATACCTTCCCCTCACGTAACCGACTCCCGAACCCGGAACTTGGTTGCGACATCCCTGTTCCTATCCTTTCGTTTTAAGAGGTTTTCTCGATATTTTCCTCTCCTGTTTATTCGGGAAAAACAAAGTTCGGTGGCGACTCTGTCGAACCGCATTTCCGCGCCTTTCGCGCGAGGGTCGTATGTTCGAAATGAATTTTCGAGGTGCGACAGGTGGCGACTCTGCTGGGGACATTTTGCTCCATGCAAAGAGAGAGTCGAGCCTATCTTTTGGTTTGTGAGGAGTGTTTGTTTTTATTTGTTTTCTTTTTGTATTTGTTCTCTTGTGGATTTTATTTGTGCTTGTTATCTTGGTTGCCTGTTGGTTCTTGGGGTGACATCATGAGTAAAGCTCTACACCCGAGCTTTGGTAAAAGCAGAGAGAACATATAGTTTAGAATTGGTAGTCGAGTAGTGTTAGTCTCTGAGGACTTGCTCCTTATGGGCCTAGCATGAAATCTCCTCCAGAGGAGACCTATTCGTAGATCTCGTTGTAACGCAGCTAGCCTGTTGCACGACTTGATTAATGAAGGGTCCGTGATTCTGGGAACCTTTTGGTAGCACCAGTTCCGATGTTGGTGGTCGTGTAGTGTTAGTCTCCAAGGACTCGCTCCTTGTGCGCCTAGCACGAGGACCCCGCTCAGGAGAGACCTTATCGGCATTATCGTCGTAATACAGCCAGCCTGTTGCGCGACGCTAATACGACTAGTGTCCGTGATCTTGAGAACCAAACATAGAAACCATCCCGTGAGTGGGATTATGGGTAGAATGTTTAGACCTTCCCGTATAGGACGTACCTGTCAATGTTTTCTTTGAGCAGGAATTACGGTTATTTACCTGTTACAGTTACCAGCTTCAGGAGTTGTTGGAGTTGTAATCCTGTGATTCTGGATCTTGTATCTTGCATTGCATCTTGCATATCATTTGCATTGCATTTCATATGTTGTGCATTTTACATTTCCAGTCCTTCAACAGAATCTTATGTCTCCGCTCCTTCTTCTCCAGTAAATCAAGCTGATTCCTCGACACCAGTACGCAACTAGAGCCAATACCAGACGAGTGATGGAGCAGATTCAACAGGAGCAAGTCGCCTTCAGGGAAGAGTTAGATTCCATGAAAGGAAAGATCGACCAGATCCTCGAAGCCATCCTCGCAGCCAGGAGAGAAGAAGAACAGCGTGAAGCCGCCGCTGTCGTCAATGGACAAGGGTCTACTGCCATCCCTTTGGTCCCCAATTCCGAATTCTCATGGGATGCCGTTGAACTTCAACAACGCAGCCGAAGGAAACACTTCTCAGCCAATCCCAGCGCCTGGAGTTACCGTTGGAGTTTTCCCGCACGCCCAGCCTGCTGCTGTGCAAATCCCAGCTCCTCATATCAAAGACACTATGATGGATCAGTATGACGATGTTCAGAACTATCATGCTGCTATCCCCATTGCCAGTCCTGTTGCCGCTCAGGATTCAGAAGCCATGAAGATGTGCCGAGATCTAGCCGAGAAACTCCGAGCCATGGAGGGGCATAACTCAAATTCTTTCAGTGCTCTGGAATTGTGCTTGGTGCCTGATGTTGTCATTCCTCCCAAGTTCAAAGTTCCCGAATTTTCGAAGTACAAAGGTCTCAGTTGCCCAAACATTCATCTGAAGATGTACTGTCGCAAGATGGCTGCCTATGCCAAAGACGAGAAGCTCATGATCCATTGCTTCCAGGACAGCTTGTCTGGAGCGTCACTCGAATGGTATATGCAGCTGGAGCGTAACAGTGTGCGCACCTGGGCCGAGCTAGCTGATGCATTTGTCAAGCAGTACAAATACAACACCGATCTTGCTCCAAATCGTACTCAGCTTCAGAGTATGACGCAGAAGGACAACGAATCCTTCAAGGAGTACGCGCAACGATGGAGAGAGCTAGCCGCAAGGGTGCATCCACCTCTCGTTGACCGTGAACTGATTGACATCTTCATGGGCACTTTGCAAGGCCAGTACTACGAAAAGCTGATCGGTAGTGTCTCCGCTGGATTTTCTGACTTGGTGATCGTTGGTGAGAGAATTGAAGAAGGGCTGAAGAGTGGGAAGATCCTAGGAGGTTCTAACAGCCAGGCTAATGCCAAGAGGCCTTTTAATGGATACAAGAAGAAGGAGGGCAAAACAAATTCCATCTTCGTGCAGAAAGGGCAAGCTTCTCAACAAGCTCCCGCTCCTATGCCTTATCAAGTTCCCTACTATCAGTATCCATATGTTGCTGCTGCGCAATATGCTCCAATGCCTTATCAGCCAGCTGTTCAAGCAGCGCAAGCTCAGATGCCACGGCAACAGGCTCCTCAGCAACAAGCCTACAACCGGCAAGGATATCAGTATCCTCCTTAGCAACAGCAGATGCAAGCTACTCAGCAACGACAAGGTGCTCGCCCACAACGTCTGCAGAGAACATGGAGGCCAGATAGAGTCTTTGATCGTCTACCAATGCCATATGCCAAAATCTTTGCTCAGTTGATGGAGAAGAAGGCTGTTGTTCCGAGAGATTTGGCTCCTCCAACTGTCCTTCCTGCCGACTACGATGCAAATGCTCATTGTGAGTTTCATAAGGGCGCTCCAGGTCACACCATTGAGGACTGCAGGGCTTTCAAACACATAATTCAAGACATGATCGACAGGGATGCTATCAACTTCAATGGGAAGTCTCCAAACATCATCAACAATCCGATGCCACCAGTCAACTAGCGCCAACGTCAGATTGCTTCCAGTCAAATTTATCCCCGAAGAAGGCAGTCATGTTGCCATTTCATTATTCGCAGTTTCTTATGTTTTGTCTTTGTTTATTTAAGTATTGTATGCTTTGAACAATTGCCATTCGTATTTGGTTTTCATTAATGTATCGTTTATGCATGTTTTGATTTAGTTATGTCGTATTCACTCTTCTTACTTATCACCGACACATTTATTCACTCCACTCTACCAACTATTGTTTAGCATGATTTGAGGGAAGATGATGAAAACGAGATACCCATAATTGCAAATTGTATGCTTTCAGACCGAATCTCGTCAATGATGTACAGGCATTTCTTCAATCCCCCAAACACCAGAGATATAAGGAGTTAATCCCTAGTAAACCACTTCGAGCTTAGAAGTAGCAGTTTCCTTCGGATATTCAAACCTTTACACTCAACCTGGGGTAGGGTAGTGTTCAGCTAATTCAACTCCGCACTCAAATCAACAAAGCAAAATCCAGAAGACGGTTGTTCATCAATGACCTATGCTATGGAAGTCCCAACAAAATCAAAAAACATCAAAAGCCTGCTAAGTCAGACACCTTAGAGGGGACTTAGGCAAAATCAAGGCAATCCCGATGGATCAGACAAACGAAGTCAATCCATGCAAAAGTTAGGGATCAAAACAAAAGCAAAAGAGGACCCCGAAACCCTCAACAAAAACAAAGGAGGATTTAGTGGCCACCCAAGTCAAGGGGCACTGACATCCATCAAAAAACCAAAATAAGGTGACAGCCGCGTCGAGCAAACCTTGAACCATCAAGTTTATACCGTCAAGACAAGTGTAGAATTAACTGAGCGTAGGACTGGAGATCATTAAGAAGAAGGGGTGGGTACAAATCATACTTTGAGCCTAACATCCTTTGTTTCACAACCGTGAACCAGACCACGTTACAACCCTTGAAAGACCTAATTGAGACGAGGTTTATTCTGAAAGCATACTATTGCAAGGTTGCGTAACCTGACTCCTCACATGATTTCTAATCATCAATATTGGTGTCATTTTGCTTGCTATATCTTTCACACCAATCAAATTAGCACGACGTCTGGGCTAGCAGTCCATTCGTCTCACTATCACGACACTTCAATAAAACGATACTTTTTCAAACTTGCATCGAACTTTGCATTAATTATTACCATTTATGAATGTACAATTTTAACTGCAAAACAGTGCTAGGTATCCAAAGATATGCCAGCAAAAGGGAATCAAGGAGGAACTTGACTTTCAGTGGCGTACACGAGGCAAGATTATTTCAAAACCCACAGGCTGGAACAAATCATTCAACAGCTCGAGCAGGGATAGGCCATTAACAAGATCAGACTGGGGCAAGACCATGTCGCCTTGATCATCAGGCAGAGCTGCAACTTTCTCTGAAGTAAATTCACAACAAATCACCAAGTACCCAGACTTGGGGCATCCAGAGTATCTTCTCCTGTGTCTTCAGCAAAACTGCGTGTCGAGGAAGTCAATCCCTCCCACCACCCGAAGTCCAATCTGCATTGGCAACTACCAGAAGTCCACCACGCTGGAGTCTCCGCTCACATTTCCAATTACCCGTCTGCATCACGTGCATCATACGCATCGCATTCAACATCATAAGTGTCCTACATCATACTTGCATCATACCATACTTCCCCAGCTCTTGCATCTCCGCTCGTCAGCATTTGCATTTGCACGTCCACTCGTATGGAACATCATTTTACATCCAGCATTCATATATGCAAGTCAAGGTCTAGGATCAATCCCGAAGATTTCCAAGACCGTCGACCGCCCAGTCAGGGGCGTCTTCCGCAAGATGGTGGGTTTACCCCACGAGTTTCAAGAGCTTCAAAGCAGTCATCAACCCAGTCAGGGGCAATTTTCTGCAATTGTGGGTTTCTCCCACAAAATTTGAAGTTATTCAAAGAAAGATTCAGCCCAGTCAGGGGCATCTTTTTTTCAAGACCATGGACGTATCCCGCGACGAATTTCAACCTCGTGGTTAATCAAATATGTAAATCAACATTCAGCCCAGCCAGGGGCATACCATTCAAGACCGTGGGCGTTCTCCACGAAGTTGTTCAACCTTTTGTTGGGCAAATCCAAGAAGTTTAATGCAAGAACCAGCCCGAGCAGGGGCATCTTCAGCAAAACCATGAGCGTCCCTCACGAAGTGGCTCAACCTTTTGTTGACCAAAACAAGACATCAAGACAAAGTCAGCCCAGTCAGGGGCATCCTCTTCAGAATTCATGGGCATAACCATGAAATCATTTCAGCAAATTATGATTTCCAAGCAAAGACGGTGGGCGTACCCCGTCGACTCATTTCAATTCAATCTTCTTCTCAGGGGTTCCCCATTGAGTTATACCCAGCAAGCATGACCGTTGTCAATTGCCTTCCTATCATCCTTTTGGTGATAGTCGAACTTCGTCAGTTCAACCTAGCCTGCATCCTTTTGATGTTGGTAAACTTCAAATTGGTGTTGTCCTATCATCCTTTTGGTGATAGCGACCTGTGTGTTGTGTTTTCGCCCTACCATCCTTTTGGTGGTAGGTCTGGTACTTCGTCGGTATCAGATTGCGCGATGTTTTCTTTTGTGTTTTCGCTCTACCATCCTTTTGGTGGTAGGTCTGGTACTTCGTCGGTATCAGATTGCGCGATGTTTTATTTTATGTTTTCGCTCTACCATCCTTTTGGTGGTAGGTCTGGTACTTCGTCGGTATCAGATTGCGCGATGTTTTCTTTTGTGTTTTCGCTCTACCATCCTTTTGCTGGTAGGTCTGGTACTTCGTCGGTATCAGATTGCGCGATGTTTTCTTTTATGTTTTCGCTCTACCATCCTTTTGGTGGCAGGTCTGATACTTCGTCGGTATCAGATTGCGCGATGTTTTGTTTGTGTTTTCGCTCTATCATCCTTTTGGTGGTAGGTCTGATACTTCGTCGGTATCAGATTGCGCGATGTTTTCTTTTATGTTTTCGCTCTACCATCCTTTTGGTGGCAGGTCTGATACTTCGTCGGTATCAGATTGCGCGATGTTTTGTTTGTGTTTTCGCTCTATCATCCTTTTGGTGGTAGGTCTGATACTTCGTCGGTATCAGATTGCGCGATGTTTTATTTGTGTTTTCGCTCTATCATCCTTTTGGTGGTAGGTCTGATGCTTCGTCGGTATCAGATTGCGCGATGTTTTGTTTGTGTTTTCGCTCTACCATCCTTTTGGTGGCGGGTCTGGTATTTCGTCGATATCAGATTGTGCGATGTTTTGGTGTGAGTTTCGCTCCCTCATCCTTTTGGTGGTGGGTCTGACATTTCGTCGATGTCAGATTGTGCGATCGTTTATTTGTGTTTCGCTCCGTCATCCTTTTGGTGGGGGGTCTATCATGGTCGTTAATGATAGATTGTGCGATTTGCGTTGTGTTCCATTCCGTCGTCCTTTTGGTGGGGGAGTCTATCATGGTCATTAATGATAGACTGTGCGATGTGTGTTTGTGTTTGCTCTACCGTCCTTTTGGTGGTAGTAGCCGTGTTCTTTTCTTTTCATCATCCTTTTGGTGATGACGACCTTTTTGCCAGTCATTTACAGCTTACTCAGAGGTTTACATCATCCAGCATTGTCAACTCTCTAGCATCTCACTTTCATCCGGACAAATTCAGGGTCTTTTTATATCTAATAGACTTCTACCTCAGGGATGTGAACGCCAATGCAATTCATCCTCCTAGGTTTAAGCCTATTAGATAGGGGCATCTGTCATACCCTAAATTTGTCCTACCCTTTTGTAAATATTTTCGCATTTTATTTCCGTGCCATTTAGACACGTGTCATCTCGCAATTGGTCGATTTTTCAAAAATTTATCTTTTGACCAATCAAAATGTGACATGTGGCCTAAAAGGACATTTTTTGTGTATTTTATTTCTTTTCTTAATTTCATAAACCCTTTTCTTTTTTCTTCCTTTTTTTTCAAAAAAAAGTATTATTCATAACAGTATTTTATGCACTTATATAACTCTTTTATTTGTAAATATCTTTTTTATTTTTTAGCTTGTTTCACATATGCATTTATTAATATCTTTTATTTATATTTAATATTCATTTTTTTTTACAAAAAAATAGCTATTAGTTTAGTTTAAATTAATCTATTCATTTGTTAGTATTTATTTATTTGTTTTGTTTATTATTTAACTATGTTAGTTAGCATTTTAATTATTAATTTATTTTGTTTATGGTTATTTATTATTAAGATAATTAGGAAAGGAGAATCAGGTTTTGGAAAAAGAAAAAAAACAAGTTGGGGGGAAGCCCAATTGCTTCGGCCCGTTAGGGTTAGGTTTGTGCTTAAAAGAGTGAAGATTGGAGGAGGGGAAAGACACTGTTCACCATCTTTTCCAGTAAAATCCTAGAGGCGCCGTTATCCTTCGGGAACCCCAAATCTAACCCCAAAACCCATATTGAACCCCTTAGATTCTACATCCGAACATCTTCATCATTTTTTTCCGTCGCCGAAACTTTCATCACAACCACCATCGAACCATCCAAATGTGATACAATTCACTGCCGTGAAATAGCCACGACATTACACCAATAACAACTCGAAGCGGAGATCCAAGCCATGGACGCGATAAGAAATTTTGACATGACGGCTTGCGCGACACAGCTTCATTAATGTCACGATCAACGGCGGCATCAACTCGACTTTGTAACAAAGTAACATCTCAACGGGGAGTTCGTCAGCTCGATATTGATAGCAATGACAAGGAAGGTCTTAGTTCAGTGACGACATCGACTTGTGCGGTAATCGTTGTTTCTGATTTAACCCATAATATGTTTATAGTTGATTGCCTTTGCAATTCATGTCACAAATCCCTCGAAATAGGTATTCTATTGCTGAAATCATTATGAGCATCTTGAATATTTTTCCTGTTAATCTGCTGTTATTATAGTGTTCACAGGAATTGATTGTATTCTTGTCATAAGAAACCTACTGGTATAATTCTGGTTTAAATTTGATTTACTTCTTCATGTGGGAGGTGTTCGTATATAGGATTTAAACATATAGGTTGCAGCAGTTGGAACCTGCGCGAAGTTTAGAGGTTTTGACGCCGCCGATTTACCTACGGTAGCTACAGCAGCTGCATCAGCATCGTAAGCTTGGATTTTGCAGCCCTGTTTTCGACGGTAAAGCATTCAGTGTTTTGGTAACATTTCAATATAGAGGCTCTATGCTTTCCCTACCATTTGCTTTGACACTTATGGTTGGTATGGCGGTATGCTAGATTGTGTTGCTGTCTGCTGTAAAATTCTGTGCAGGTTGCGACTTTGTCAAAATTTCGACAGCCGACATATGAAGTCAAGGTGTATAGAGCAGTGCTTAAACTCATCAGCACTTGAAGCGCATCCTGACAAAGTTGAGAAGTAGCGTTGGGCTGTTGATTTTGGTGCAGGTTAAGGTGTCGCCGAATTTTGATTGTTTAATAACAGTATGGAGTCGAATAGGTCCATCAAGATAGAAGCAAAACAGCCGTATCACAACAACTCCAGCACGAAGTTTCAATGACCGTAACGCAGCATGACCCTAACTCAAATCTTCGACCATCCTCGTCGCGTTATAGTCACATCTTGGGACAAGACGGTGACAAGCTTTTTGGGGATGGAAAGGTGTGCAAGGATTATACAGGTTGAGAATATGGTTCAAACACTGCAAAGGCGCAGCTGAACTGTATTCAGCATATGATCTAGCAACATCGCAGATAAACAATGGTTTCTGATAGATGACGAGTTTAGAGCAACTTCGAAGCACGACGCTACTACAACAACAACCAGCTCGTATTCCATTTTGAGTTCACAAGATTGTGTCATTGTCCATGTTTGTTTCTGTATGCAGGAAAACCGTTGTTATCGACGTTGAATGCAAGCAAGCAATAATACGCGACGACAACAGTATCTGAACAAAGTTGCAGCATCCCTGTGTTAATGTTTCCAAGAGTGTCAATGTGTAGCTTCAATGTGTACACAGGTTTTCATCAGCAATAGCCTCACATTTGGTAATATTCGGAACTGGTTTGGAGTTACACGATTTCGGTTGTGATTATAGATTGGCTATATTTAAAGTTCTGAGTTTTTTAATTGTTAGTATGATGTTTTTCTTCTGAGTTAGTTTTTCCTGTTGAGTTATTTTTGTGACAGTATGTTTAAGATTCAATGTCACCAAGACACTTTGTTTAATAATGGTTTGATGTTATAGTTAAAATTACATTCGAATCTCACTATGATTAAATGCTTAAGACGCATTTCGTAATGGTAATAGGCATTTGAAATAGAATATAAACTAGCTTCAGATTTAGTTTTCTTTTGTGGCTCCTGTTACTTTATCGATTCAGAATTCATCTTTTTGTTTTTTACCATTAAATCCTATGGTCATTGAGAGTGATGGCTAGCGTGAATGCTGAGATTTCTTTTTCTCTAGTTTAGGTGGTTATTTGCTGGTTAATTACCATGTTTGTCCTGTTAATGATATAGTCGTTTTGGTCATGCGAAAGTTGACGGCATTATGAGAAGTTTTTCTTTACCTTATATGAATGTACGCATAAGTAAGGGGTGTGGACAGAATAAATTAATCACGTAACTTTTTTTTGGAAAATTATTAAATTGTCTCATAAATTTTTTTTTTAGGAAGCTTCATATCCGGTTTCCTCTTGATTGATTATTTCACGACAGTTTTTTTTTTATACGTATGTATTTAAAGATACGCAGGGATTCACGCAGCTTATGGTCATTTAGACTTGGTATGATGAGGCTTGGGCCTCCCAACCTTGGAGTCATAAGTTAAATGCTTGATTTATAAGTGTGAGGTTTGATTATATTGTGAGAAGGTCTTTTAATCAAACTATCTTCTTAATCAATTTATTTTCTCACTAAAATTGCGAAAAATGAACTTTTAAGATCTAGCATCTTTCGAGTTCTTGAATAATCACTATTGGGGCGTACGCCTTATGTAGTGCATTATTTGACTTTTCACCCCAAAATACACCCTCTAATTATTTAGACAAGGAAATGTCATTGGAGTCTAGCACTCCACATGATACTTTGGTTGTTTATTATATTGTTTTATAAATCAAATCAAAATCATTTATTAAGTAACTTATTTCATAAGACAATTTCAAAGTAGATTTCCTTTTAAAGAGAAAGAATTTTGAAACAATAATATTTTTTTAAAATACCTATTTTCGCTACTAAATTAATAATTTTAGATTTAATATCATTATCTAATAATGATAATTTATCATTGACCTGTCAATTAAAATTCTTGAAGTCTAGCACTTTTTGAACTTTTGGACAAACATTATTGGGGTGTACACCTTAAATAATATGTCATTTAACTTTTCGTTTAGTACGCGATTTAGAACAAAAAATATATCATAAGAATCTAGCATTCTATGTGATATTGCCGCTGTTCATCCAAATATTTTTCAAATAAAAATAGTGTTATTGGAATCTAGCATTTCGGTAATACCCCGATTATTTGGTTGTGGGGCCGACGTCTCATCTATTAAATAATCGGTATTTCCAAACTCAATCTCGCGTTCTCACTTCTCACACGTTCACAAATTATTTTCATACCCCATTCTGCTTCAAGTCATTTTTTAAAATATTCTTTCTCGATCAAACTTCGAAAGAAGGAGATACTTGGAATCTAGCATTCCTTGTGTCTTCGAGTGGATAATTCTCGAGGCACGCTCTTGAGTTGTTATTCACTCAACCTTTCGATTATTTTTATTCAATCATTTTCAAACATTGTCCTAAGTCGAATGCTCGTCCGCATTCGCAACCCATTTCTTTCACAATTCCTCGTGGTCTCGATATTAGGAGCACCCTCAGGGACTGATATCGCTTCTCACAGCCCTAACACTTGACACGTCGTCAAGTCGGCTCCATCTTCAAACAAATCCTCGACACGTCGTCGAGCTACTTCAAAACAACTCCCTTTTGGCCTCGCATGCCATTCTTCTATTCAATCCTTTCACAAACATTCTTAAAACTTACGAAAGAGGGATATTCTCAGAATCAAGCATTCTTTGAATATTCGAATGAGTAACTCTCGAGGCGTGCCCTTGAGTTGTTATTAGTTCGTTCTTTCGTTTTCAAAACATCCAACTCTTTATCTCCAATCTATTCAGTCAATTCCCGAAAGAACTGAGTTCTTGGAATCTCGCATTCTTTGAATTTTTGAGTGACAAGCTCTCGAGGCACGCTCTTGGGTTGCTTGTCAGTCACCCTTTCGTCTCAAACTCAAGCTTCAACCCTATTCAAACCTCATCTTTCGTGGTTGTTACCACGAACTACGACCGCTCTGATTCTTTATTCATTCTTGAATATAAGATACGTAGGCACAAGATCGCGATGATCTTGGCGAGCACACTTCTATCCATCTTCCGTATTCTCCCATCCTTTCCCGTAGTCGAACTACGACGCTCTGATTTCTCATTCCCGTCCGAATAAGCATACGTAGGCACAAGGGCCCCAATCCTTGGCGAGCACCCCATCTTCTAACCACCCATCTTTCCTTTGCGTTTTTAACCTTTTACTCTACCGATTATCCCTTTAATAACGAGAAGAAAACAAGTAAACCTAAACAACACTCCCTGCAATTACCTTAAGAGGTTCTCGTCGAGTACGACGGACGTGAGGGGTGCTAATACCTTCCCCTCACGTAACCGACTCCCGAACCCGGAACTTGGTTGCGACATCCCTGTTCCTATCCTTTCGTTTTAAGAGGTTTTCTCGATATTTTCCTCTCCTGTTTATTCGGGAAAAATAAAGTTCGGTGGCGACTCTGTCGAACCGCATTTCCGCGCCTTTCGCGCGAGGGTCGTATGTTCGAAATGAATTTTCGAGGTGCGACAGAGGGGAAATGGTGATCATACCGGAGATACACCTCTGACGAATTTCCCCAAGGGTAGCGACCCTGCAAAAATGAACAAACGGAAAAGATATCCTGTACAAAGGACCTATCTATGTCATCATCTGTGACATTATTTGAATAACTCAAAGTTTTAACGATTAATGGCAAAGCCTGCAAGTTTATGTATGCACAGTTTATCAAAACATCGGCCCTTTTTTCGCAAACAAAACAGTAAGGCTAAAGCAAAACAAACAATTACTGAATAGTATATGTGTTATTGACAGAAGGGCCTGTAAATAAGCAAGATTTTACAACAGATGCAACCCCTGAAAAGAGGAAGTTGCGCAAAAATATACAGAAATGCACAAAAATATACAGAATGTCGGCAATGTGGCACAGACGAACACCATAAGTTGATCCATCTATGACTCGCATGACTCTGATGCTTCACCGACGCTTCGTCTTCAGAAAAGATTGATTCAGATAAACAGACATCAGGTTCTCCCTCAATCCACTAAGCTCTAAAGATCACACGCAGACCACAGTCATTTTCTTTTTAAATCCCTAACTTTTGCCTGAATCACCCTTGAGGGTTTTCAATTCACCAGAATACCCATTTTTGCCAAAGTCGCCTTTTCAGGTTTTCAACTTTGCGGGTTTACATCTTTTTCTTTTATCCCTAACTTTTTCCCGAACCCATTCTTTTTATGGTTCGCCAGGATGCCCCATTTTTGCCTAGATATTCTTTTTTCTTTCCAGCAGGTCTATTTAAGCAAAGTATTTTTTAACTGCGTCTGCATTCACAGGCGATGTAAAATCCTCACCATCCATGGTGGATAACAGCAAGGCTCCTTTGGAGAACACCTTTCGCATGATGTATGGACCTTTATAGTTGGGAGTCCATTTTCCCCTATGATCTGTTTGTGGAGGGAGAATCTTTTTCAGCACAAGATCGCCCATTTGAAAGCTTCGAGGGTGCACTTTCTTGTCGAAAGCTTTCTTCATTCGACTCTGGTACAACTGACCATATGCAATAGACGCTAGCTTTTTCTCATCCATCAGGCTGAGCTGGTTTAATCTGTTCTTTACCCATTCTGCCTCATCGAGCTTGACGTTGACCATAACTCTCAAAGAAGGAATCTCGACTTCTAATGGTAGGACAACTTCCATACCATACACCAGCGAGAAAGTAGTTGCCCCAGTTGAAGTGCATACTGTAGTACGATATCCATGCAAAGAAAAGGGCAACATCTCATGCCAATCTTCTTGATATTCTTGTTAGCCGCTTCAACAGCGCCGTTCATCTTCGGACGGTAGGGTGATGAGTTGTGATGCTCGATTTTGAAACTCTGACATAGTTCCTTCATCATATTGTTGTTCAAGTTCGAACAATTGTTAGTAATGATTCATTCGGGCACTCCATATCTACAAATGATGTCCTTTTTGATAAATTTGGCTACGACTTGCTTCGTGACATTCGCATAAGAGGCTACTTCCACCCACTTGGTAAAGTAGTCAATGGCTATCAAGATGTAGCGATGTCCATTGGATGCGGTTGGCTCGATCTTGCCTATCATGTCAATGCCCCACGTGGAAAAGGGCCAAGGAGATGCCATCACGTTCAGAGGACACGGCGACACATGAATCTTGTCTGCATAAATCTGGCATTTATGGCATTTCTTCGCATATTTGAAGCAATAAGATTCCATCGTCAGCCAATAATACCCTGCTCACAACAGCTTTTGAGACATGGCGTGCCCGCCGGCATGCGTACCAAAGGCTCCTTCGTGGACCTCTTCCATAAGCAAGCTTGCTTATTTCTCGTCCACGCACCTTAACAACACCAAGTCATAATTCCTCCTGTAGAGTACACCATTTTGGTTCAGATAAAAGTTTCCAGACAACCTTCTCAGAGTCTTCTTATCCCGGGTCGACGCCCCTCGTGGATATTCTTGCTTCTTAAGAAAGTTCTAGATGTCATAAAACCATGGCTTGCCATCAGAGGCTTCCCCAATGGCAAATAGAAACGTCGGCCTATCAAGGCGTAAGATGACTATTCTTGGAGCATCATTCTAATAGTTCACCTTGTACATTGAGGATAACGTCACCAAAGCGTCTGCCATCTGGTTCTCCGCTCTTGTAACGTGATGGAACTCTAGACGATCAAAGAATGGCAATAGCCTTCTTGCATAGTTCATGTAAGGAATCAGATTGGGTTTCCTGGTCTCCCATTCTTTATTATTTTATTTACAACTAGCGCTGAATCACCGTACACATCTAGGTTCTTGATGCTCAGATCAATAGCTTCTTCCAGCCCCATGATGCACGCTTTATATTCTGCTTCATTGTTGGTGCAAGGAAATGTCAAACTGGCAGTGAATGGTATATGAAACCCATGGGGGGTCGTGATGATGGCCCCAATTCCACTTCCGTAAGGGTTAACAACACCATCAAATATCATCTGCCACTGGGAGCCATGCTCAGGACCTTCATCAGACAACGGTTCATCACAATCTTTCCTCTTCAGATACATGATGTCTTCATCAGGAAAATCAAATTTCATGGGTTGATAGTCATCAATCGGTTGTTCAGCAAGATACTCTAATAGAACACTCCCTTTGATAGCCTTCTGGGAAACATATTGGATGTTGTATT
This sequence comes from Lathyrus sativus, assembly GCA_963859935.3. NCBI lineage: Eukaryota > Viridiplantae > Streptophyta > Magnoliopsida > Fabales > Fabaceae > Lathyrus > Lathyrus sativus. Next base: position 344,230,301 of record OZ012735.1, on the reverse strand, counting down.
CTGTCAGTACCATCTGCCACCTAATCGGATACATCTTCGAAATCAGCATGGTTGTATGATTCAACATATACTGTCTCAAACGTTTGGCAGCCCACGCGAGTGCACAACACATTTTCTCCAACATTGAGTACCGAGACTCACAATCTGTGAGCTTTTTACTCAGATAGTATATTGCGTGCTCTTTTCCTCCAGTCTCATCCTATTGACCAAGAACACAACCCATACTGTTCTCAAGAACCGTTAGATACATGATTAAAGGTCTTCTAGCAACTGGGGGTATCGGTATCGGAGGTTCCTGAAAATATTCTTTTATCTTATCAAATGCCCTTTGGCAATTTTCATTCCAGACAACCGCCTGATCTTTCTTGAGAAATTTGAACATTGGTTCGCACGTGGCTGTGAGATGAGATATGAACCGAGTAATGTAATTCAATCTCCTAAGAAACCACGAACCTCTTTTTCCATTTTCGGTGCTGGCATATCTTGAATAGCTTTTATTTTTTCAAGATCGACCTCGATTCCTTTTTCACTGACAATGAACCCCAGCAACTTTCCTGATCTGACCCCGAAAGTACACTTGTTAGGGTTTAGCCTCAATCTGAATTTCATGAGCCTTTCAAATAGCTTCAACAAATTGTCCAGATGTTATTCCTCCGTTTGTGACTTTGCTATCATGTCATCAACATAGACCTCAATCCCATGATGATTCATATCATGAAACAAAGTGACCATAGCCCGCTGATAGGTTGCCCCTGCGTTTTTCAACCCAAAATGCATTACCTTATAACAGAAAGTCCCCCACAATGTAATAAACTTCGTTTTCTCCATATCCTCTGGCGCCATCTTGATCTAGTTATAACCGGAAAAACCGTCCATGAAGGAAAACACGGAATATTGAGCAGTATTATCAACCAACACATAAATATGAGGGAGCGGGAAATCATCCTTCAGGCTCGCCTTATTCAAATCTTTGTAATCAACACACATCCGTATCTTGCCATCCTTCTTAGGCACAGGCACAACGTTGGCGACCCACGGAGGGTTAGTTGTTACGGCTAAAAATCATGCGTCCAACTGCTTCTGGACTTCTTCCTTGATTTTCACAGCCATATCTGGTCTCGTACGCCTGAGCTTTTGCTTGACCGGCGGACACTCTTCACGCAACGGCAAGCGATGAACCACAATGTTTGTGTCAAGCCGGGGCATGTCTTTGTATGACCAAGCAAAAATATCACTATACTCATGGAGTATCTCAATCAATCTTTGCTTGATATCACTCTGCAGCGTAGCCCCTATCCGAACATTCCTCACAACTTCCTCAGAACCCAAATTAATAACCTCGATTTCCTCTTGATGAGGCAGAATAACCTTTTCTTCCTGTTTCAAGAGTCTAGCTAGCTCTTCTGGTAAGTCTTCATCTTCATCAATCTCTTCTTCGGCTTGAAATATCGGATTATCATAGTCGAAGCGATTCATAGATGTCTCTGGCACGGTGTCATCTGCAATGTGAATCCTGCAACGATAATGGTTAAATGCTTAAAAAGATATGCGAAACAAGCACAAAGCCACATTGCCATTTTATTGTTAAACATAAAACATGAAAAACAAGGATCATAATATTTGAATGCAGAAAAACCCCCTTTGATTAATTGAAAAAGATTGTGCAAGCATAAACAAGAAGGCACTGAAGACAAAAACCACTATGCTCCAGGTAGAACATAGGGTTGTACAATAATCAGAAAAACAAAGTATTACTCTTCTGTTGTCACTTGAATGAATTCCTCGATAGACTAGTTGTTGAGGCTTTATCCTGGAATGCATGGCCGAATCCACGAGTCCATATCGCAGTCTCTATCCCCGTCTTCATCTGAAACAGCGTTGATCCGCTCGAAGATAACCCCGCCTTTGGTAAACTGTACCGGCCCTTTGTAGTGCGGTGCGCTCTGTGAGGATGACAAAGAAGATGGGTGGTATCCCAGACCAAACATATCCTGCTTATGAGGTATATCCAGCACTTGACCCCAACCTTGCGCTGCCCTAGCCTACGCTGCTGCTTAGGCCTCCTTGAAGGATGACATGGCCACTTCGGGCGCATTGCTCATAGCAAACACTTTTTCTTTAATCTGTACCGTCTCAACGACATAACAAAGAGTCTCATGGATTTTACCATCCACCTCAACGTATTTGAACAAAGATAAATGACTAATCATTATATCTTCCTCTCCACATACAGTGACAATGCTACCTCCCACCATGTAATTGAGCTTCTAGTGTAGCATGGAAGTTATGGCTCCCGCCGAGTAAATCCATGGACGGCCCAACAAGTAGCTATAGGCAGGCTGAATGTCTATAATATAGAATACTGCATCAAATACTTCGGGACCCACCTGAATAAGCAACGTCATCTCTCCAAATACAGATCTACGAGTCCCATCAAAAGCACGTACTACCAAGTCACTTGGCGTACACGTAATGCCCCGAGTATCTAGTTTCATCAGCGCCTTTTATGGAAGTACATTTAAAGATGATCATGTATCTACCAGCACAAGAGACAGGACAGCTCCACGACATTCAATTGAAATGTGCAACAAAAAATTATGATTCCTGCCCTTTGGTGTCAGATCCAAGTCCGCGAAACCTAGACCATTTCCTGCGTTGACGTGTGCTACAACCCATTCGAGTTGGTTAACTGATATCTATTGTGGCATGTAAGCAGTGTTCAATATCCTCAACAAAGCATTTCGGTGCGCTTCTGAACACAATAACAGAGACAAAATAGAGATTTTGGAGGGAGTCTGTTGCAAGTGATCAACAATCTTGTAATCACTCTTTCTTATCAATCTCATGAACTCCTCTGCTTCCTTCTCCAAAGAATTCTTCTCACCAGCTTGAGAAGTTTCTTCAACCACTACTTTCTTCCCCTTATCAGCTCTATCAGCAACCACTTCAGGTGACGAGAATGCTCTTCCACTTCGAGTGATTCCCCCAGCTCCAACCATATTATCCACTGAATCAACCGACAAGCTCTTCAACTCCTGTTTCTTCCCATTACAATATACCTCCGCTCCATAGTTCCACGGATTTGCTTTGGTACTTTCATACGGCACAAGACCATCTTTGGTGATGATTATGGTTGGAGGCCTAGGCGCAGAAATAATTATAGTTTTGTATGGAATCGAGATTGTTGCAACCTTATTCCTTTCTTCAACCATTACCTCTTCAGACTTCTTCTCAACAATCTGGTCAAATTGCAACATTCCATCATTCATCATACCCTGAATACAACTCTTTAGCTTTGCACATCCCTCGGGATGACTCAAGCATTCAGCACATGATTCATTACAGCCCGGGAATATCCCTCCCTTCAATAAATTTTCCTTCACAAAGCCCAACGGTGTCTTCAAATCATTGACATCAGCTATCAGATCTAAACTCTCGTCTTCAATGATTGCACTGACTCCGGCTGCCCCATGGTTGGGCATGGGGTTCTCCATGACATTGGGAGCATTGTGAGAAAAGTTTATTGCCTTGTTATCCACCAAATCCTGAACTTTGTGTTTAAAGGCGTTGCAGTTATCAATGTTGTGCCCAGGTGCTCCGGAATGAAACTCACAACGAGCATTTGCATCATAATCGGGTGGTGGTGGTCCTGTCAAAGGAGCCATAGTCCTCTTTTGGATTAACTATAGTTGTAACAAAGTCTGAAGCAGTTGAGAATACGGCATCGGAGGCGCGTCACATTGTATATTCATCACCCGACCTCGATCCTGAAATCTTCTATAAACTGGTTGATTCTGTTGTTGCTGTTGTTGTTGTGGTTGTTGTTGCTGTTGAGGAACGACTGGATTTGTAATACTAGCAACCTGTTGATGCTGCTGCTGACAATTTTGCGATGGTCGTTGATATCTATTCCTTCGGGAACTAGACACTGAATTGGTCTTGCCTTCACGCTTTTTGTTTCTGAACACCTTTTTACCTCCTCCTCCAGATGAGGATACTTCACCAGATTGGATCTTTCCCATCTTTATACCATTCTTTACTCTTTTCCCAGTATTGATCAAGTCGGAAAAGCTACCAGACATGCTACTGATGAGATTCTCATATTAGACACCAGGCAACGTGGCCACGAACATATCAATCAGTTCCCGCTCCACCATGGGAGGTTGCACTCTGCTGCTAGTTCGCGCCACCTCTGGGCCTATTCCTTAAAGCATTCACCAGTATTTTGAGACAAATTCTGGAGTTGGACCATGTTAGGAGCAAGGTCGTTATTATACGGATAGTGTCTCATGAAGGCTTCACCTAAGTCTCTCCAACTGTGGCTATTAACAGGCTCCAGTCCCATATACCACTCAAGTGAGGGTCCAGACAAGCTGTCTTGAAAGAAATGCATGAGCAATTTTTCGTCATCCAAGTAAGTAGACATTTTGCGGTAATAAGAATGCAAATGGACCCTTGGGCAAGTAGTTCCATTATACTTGTCAAAGTCAGGTACTTTGAACTTCAACGGAACTTTCAGATCTGGGATCAGCCCCAGATTAGCCATGTCCAAGCCCATGGAATTTTGGTTCTCTTAGCTCCTCATTTTATCCTCCATCAATTTGAACCTCCTATCAGTCTCAACTGGCAGCTCAACACCAATATCCTTCATTGAAAAAGCATCCTCCTGTTGATCTTCATCCCATTGAGGAACATTCCCATGAACAGCACAAGGAATAAGAATTGCAGCTTGATTTCCTCCTCCCGGAGGTACCACTGTTTTGGGAACAACGTTGGCATGTGGTGTACCAATCTCACTGCGAGGAGTGTTAGCACCAACACCTCCATGAAGAACACCATTATTGTCAACACGAGCAATCAATGGCTGGACCAGAGTCCTCAGTTGCTCTTGGCCATTTTCCATACCCTGCATCAACTCCATAAACTGAGCCATCATGTCCCTCATCTCTTGCATCTCAGCTTGCACTTGTTCCATAACTTTGCACTTATTCCCTCTGGTGGTGTAACGGTTAACTGTCTGGTTGTCTATCCTAAAACAAACTAACAAACCAACAGGAATAATATCAATGGTTTCACTGCACCTGCTATGCAAAAGTGCTATGCAAAATGCAGACATGTATATATGCATTAGGGACGTTTCCCCTCGATTCTAGTTCCTGTGCGAACAACAAGACATAGGGAAACCCATAGCCAAGCATAGAGCCAAACACCTCATACATACAATAAAAGGCCCAACAGGCAAGGTACAAGCATACAATCGAGTATAAAGAATCAACAGAAGGACCTCAACCAACAGGTCTTGTGATGGTCAATACAAACATAAGCAACAAGCTATAAAGGAAAAGAAAGACATCAGGTACGACAACGAGCACGAAACTCCTCCAACAGCTCCTGTGTCTTAGGATGGTATGGTCTGACGAGTAACCCCTGAATGAGCGCCTTTCTCTGTCTGATAATGGTCTATAAGCCCTCAGCATAGTCTTCCCAGGCTCCCTCACCAAAGACTTCCTCTAGCTCGCACCTCTTTGAATCAGCCCTCAGCTTGTAATCCTCCAAGGTTGCCAAAGCTTCATTCAGTCCGCAATCACTGTCACGTCTGAGTGAAGCTTCATTTGCAATCCTCTCATCATTTGCTCTGAGCTAAGTCTTCAGTCTAGCGACCTGCTGCTTCAGCTTATCCTCACGCTCCTTGTTGTTGGAAAGAGTAGCATTCCACTGCTCATTGAACTTGGAAATCTCCAGATAAGCCATATCTAAGTCCTTCTTCTTAGAAGCGAGAACATCACAGACAACTTTCAGATCTAAACCCAAACATTCACGGGAACGAGTCTCCTTAGTTAAATCTGTACCCAATCTGTTCACAAGCTCAGTCTGCCTCTTGGCAGAATACACAGCTTCAATCTTCTCACTCCGGAGCTGAATGATCTCTTTCTCTAACTCTTCATTAGCTTTCTGAAGCTCCTCTTTCTCAAACCACAACTGGTTATACTTCTGGATATCCATAGTGGTAGGTTCCTCAATCATGAGAGGATACAATGGCTCTACAGACGAGAAAGGCATTAGTAACCTCTTTGCTCTATCCTAGACACAAGTCAAATAAGGGTCGTAAGCTCGACTGTTACTCTTCCCCAGAGAAACTTTCCCCTTCCTGTGGATTCTACTCCAAGCAGTCTCAACTCTAAGAAAAGTATCACCTTCTAACAATCCAGTGAGATACAGAGATTCCTGTATCTCCTCTTCCTTAGGAGGATCTCTCAAGGCATACCCAAAATGTCTGATCGTCAAGGATGGGTTATAGTTGATGCATCATTTCCTTCCGACCAACGGGACGTTAGGAAAACCTCCACAACTATAAATGATCTCTGTACTCAACATATCTCTGTCAAACCAGATAATGTCCTAAGCAGCCAACCCCATCAACCTCTCAAACCATTCTGAAGTACCTGCAGTAGTAATGAAGGGACAAGATTTTGGAAGATGGCTCAAAAACCACATATACAACAAAGGCACGCAGCAAGATACGTTCTTCCCTATTCTGTTCTCATTCTTGTAGTGCACATAATGATAGACGTCACCTAGCAGCGTAGGTATAGGATTCTCTGAAGCAAAGATATGGAACACATCCAAATCTACAAAATACAGAATGTTAGGAAATAGCATGATACCTTAGATACATAACGCTAAGATAACATTAAACACCACCCAACAACCATCTTTGGAAAACTGTTGAGCTTTCTCAACCAGAAAAGATAAAGGGAACCCAGGCATTCCGCTCCTCTTGGATAACTTCCCCTTCAACTCAGAAACATCCAGATGCAATGTAGCAGCAAGCTTAGCCAAATCAGGCTCAGCTTCGGTGTGATAGAATGGCATCTGATCAAGAATAGGCACTCCCAACAACACAGAGAACTCCTCTAAGGGAGGCGCCAAAATATAACCAGGAAAAGTAAAGCACCTAAGTTGTGGGTCATAAAATTGCAAGAGAGCATAAAGACCATTCAACTCATATAATGATGGCTTGCAGACAATACTTAGAAGCTTCCCATAGGATTCCTTGAAGTCTTCCATCACTTTCCTGTCAGCCACAAAAATCAAACCCAGAAGAGATCTAATATCGGGTGTTGGAAACTTGTATACCATTATCTTCCTCATGCTAGGCTCCATATATGTCAGAGAAATAAGAACACTAGAATCAAAGGGAAATGTACACCTGCAGCATAAATACATGTTAATGAATATGCAATATGAAAATGCAAATGCAAATGCAAACAAGGGATCAAGACTGTTGTGCTGTTGATTGAGAAGAACCAGCGTTTCACATAGCACTGATAATTAGGACCCACTGTGTCAAAGATCAAAAGTTCGCACCGGCGAGAAAACTAGGTAGGTCGGAGTTAAGGGTTTCCTGCATAACCCTCCCAACTCACAAGTATAAACTTATCACTAACAAGGTACGACATCATATGCAGTCATCAGCGTCACAGACTTTCGAGAAACAATGATACATTCACCATTTCTGATTTGGCATCATAGTCTAACGAAGCGGCCTTGTAACACCTCCTTTCTATGCCCCCAAATAAACAAATAAATCACTTAATCACTTATTGAAATTTCGTCAGAGTAAATTTAAAATATGGTATAAAAGGAGCATGTCACACATACATGAAAATAAATCATACAACACCTGCTCAAAATGACATGTAACAGTCGGGTAGTTTTGAAATAGAGGACTTGGTCCTTACACCCACATTTCAATTTTCGAAATATCAGCGGAAGATTAAAACATTAAACCATTTGAAAACATAATATCATAAATATACATACCAAATCAGTTTGTTCATCACATCATCAAGGTTTTACAAAACACATTTGCCAACAGATACATATACAATGTATCTCAAAAGAATGCTATACAGCCTATCTACCCGGTGCTACATATCAGAGCGACCCAATAAAAGAATGAAGATAAAACTTCACAAAAAGAACCTCCAGCAACCTAATCTGCAATGCCTCATAGAGCATTATAAAACAGCAGAAGGGTGAGAAATATTATCATAATAGTCAATGCATATAAATATATATACATATACGAAAATAAAGATACAAATATTTCACAATTCTCACCACAAATCATTCATAACTCATTGTACATTTCACGACATGTATAAACACATATGAATAATCACAAAACATCTTTCACCAACACACCAATCCATTATTCACAATTCACCAAATCACCAATTCACATACAAACATAATTCATATAACAATGACATCAATGCTATGTGACTCAACACAACTCAATGCAACTCAATGTCATGTGGTACCAACACTTGTTATCATTTTTCGGTTTTTACATTTAAACCGGGTCCACCCTTCTAGACCGATAACAATAAAGCTCGTTCCCTAAGCTTTCAAACCCACCCTTCTGGGTTTGGGACAAGCCACTAGTCTCCACGAAACTAGCAAACATTGCCTATTGACTAAATGATGCATATGCAATAAACCACAAATGCACTTAAGACCGATCTCACGTCTTAATCCCATGCATTCAAATAATTCCTCCCTTCAAGAATTAAAACAAGATTGCACACACAACATATCATAAAATCACATATTCATACTTTACATCATCATGTTTATCAAACAATGCACACATATCTTACAATATGCTCCCGTGCATTAATTCACAATAATCAGATACAACAAATATGCATTCATAATTCAACCTCATTACCTTTTCAAACAATGCACACATATTCATAATATGTTCTCATGCATTCACAATATCGCATACAATCAATATGCATTTACACTTCAATATCATTACCACATTTATCAAGCAATGCACACATATTCACAATATGTTCTCATGCATTCTTCACATACAAACAATATGCATATATTTGTCAAAAGACTATATTTCTTAATCGATTCCACCATCTAGGATTCATGCCATACGGCTACCCGCAACATATCATATCACAACATGCACAAGCTATACGTTATATAACAAAAGTATTCTGCACAATAACACATCAATCACACACATTCGCGACGGTAAAAACTAACACAACAATATGTTTTCAATTTTATGCTATAATTGAACCAGGTACATGCCTCAAAGCCATTTTTTCTAGAAAGATAATCTCGTTAACTTACCAACGCTTCAAACGGGGGTCAAAACCGACTTACGGTTCAAGAGTTATGAATTTTCAAAGTTTTCCGAAAAACCAGAATTTTGCCTAAACACGGCTACGGGATTTTGCATTTTCGCCCGAAAATCCGACCGATTCAATTCTTTTTTTCGAAACAAACACATACTCATACTCATCTAACATATAGCAGTGAATTAGAACCATTAAAAACGATTTCTACAACGTGCGATTTCCACTCAAATCTCAAACCCTCTATTATCCAAAAATGTCAAAACTCACACACTCAACCAAATTCAATCAAACGAAATCCAATAATCACGGCTAAACATTACCCGACTAAACTACGCAATTTATTTTGAATTCTAACCGTTCAAAACTCGATTCTACCGATTAAACCATTTATGCCCTAGAATGGAAAATGGAGAAAAACACCCAAACAAACTCAAACAATCCATACATAATCACATACATTGATAAGATAATGATATTTCACACCCTTACCTTGCTCAAATCGATGCTTGAGAGTTGTTCTTGATGAAAATCCGAGCTTTGCTCTTTTCTTCCCTTTTTCTCCTCTTCCACTTTCTTTCTCTTCTTTCTCCTTCTTATGTTTCTAACTTTCTATTTCTTTTCCAAATTTCCTTTATATCACTTTCTATCCAATTTCCTTCCAATTTATTTTCCTCTCAAACATCTACCAATTTAATAAATAATCACTCAATTAATTAAATAAACCCCATAATTCATTTAATTAATTAAAATAATCACTTAATTAAAATTGGAATGTTACAACTCTCCCCCACTTAGGAATTTTTGTCCTCGAAAATTTACCTGATTCAAACAACTCTGGATAAGACTCCCTCATCTTGCTCTCCAGCTCCCAAGTAACATTTCCACCAGCCGGTCCTCCCCAGGCAACCTTCACCAAAGCAATCTCTTTGCCTCGAAGTTGCTTCAACTCCCGATCCTCTATCCGCATAGGTGATGTCTCCACAGTCAGGTTATCTCTCACCTGCACATCATCTACTTGGATCACATGAGACGGATCCGCAATGTATTTCCTCAACTGAGATACATGGAACACATCATGAAGATTAACAAGCGACGGCGGTAAAGAAACACGATAGGCCACTTCTCCTATCCTCTGCAAAATCTGATAAGGACCAATGAAACGCGGCGTCAACTTACGCGACTTCAATGCCCTACCAACACCAGTCATCGGAGTGACTCGAAGAAACACGTGATCTCCCTCTTGAAATTCAAGTGCTTTCCTCCTCTTGTCATGATAACTCTTCTGGCGACTCTGAGAAATCCTCATCTTCTCTTGAATCATCTTAATCTTATCGGTAGTCTGTTGAACTATCTTCGGTCCAACTACAAGACTCTCTCCCGACTCATACCAACACAATGGCGTCCTACACCGTCTACCATACAAAGCCTCGAACGGTGCCATACCAATACTCGAATGAAAATTGTTGTTGTAAGTAAACTCAATCAAAGGCAAGTAGCTATCCCAAGCTCCTCCCTTCTCCAACACACAAGCTCTCAAAAGATCCTCAAGTGACTGAATCGTCCTCTCAGTCTGACCATCAGTCTGTGGATGATAAGCTGAACTCAAACGCAACTTCGTACCCAAAGCACCTTGCAAACTTTCCTAAAATCTCGAAGTAAACCTCGGATCTCTATCCGACACAATACTAGACGAAATGCCATGCAAACAGACAATCCTCTCAATGTACAGCTTCGCCAATCTCTCCAACGGGTAATCCATTCGCATAGGAATAAAGTGAGCAGATTTAGTCAATCTGTCCACAATAACCCAAATAGCTTCAAAATTATTCGGCGTCCTCGACAAACCAGATACAAAATCCATAAAAATGCTATCCCATTTCCACTCAGGAATAAACAACGACTTCATCAAATCCGACGGTTTCTGATGTTCAATCTTTGACTTCTGACAAGTTAAACAAGAATACACAAACTCGGCAATATCCTTCTTCATACGAGGCCACCAAAATACTTTCCTCAAATCTTGATACATCTTAGTAGCACCCGGATGAATACTCAATCCACTACGATGTCCTTCTTCAAGAATACTATTCTTCAGCTCAACAACATCAGGAACACAAACTCTATCACGACATCTCATAATACCATTCTCATCAATCCGAAAATCACCACCTTGGCCTAGATTGATCAAAGTCAACCGATCAACTAAACTCAAATCAGATTTCTCACCTTCTCGAATCTCCTCCAAAATACCACTCGTAAGCTTCAACATACCCAGCTTAACTCCACTAGAAGTCTTCTCACACACCAAACTCAAATCACGAAATTGCTCAACCAATTCCAACTCTTTTACCATCATCATCGACATATGCAATGATTTCCTACTCAGAGTATCAGCTACCACATTCGCTTTACCCGGATGGTAATTCAACCCAAAATCATAATCCTTCAGAAGCTCTAACCATCTTCTCTGTCTTGCATTCAATTCTCTCTGATCAAAGAGATACTTTAAACTCTTGTGATCGCTAAACACTTCAAATCTCGAACCGAACAAATAATGCCTCCAAAGTTTTAACACAAACACCACGGCGACCAACTCTAAGTCATGCGTCGGATAATTCTTCTCATGAACTTTGAGTTTCCTCGAAGCATAAGTTACAACTTGTTTATCTTGCATTAACACACCTCCCAAACCCATAAAAGAAGCATCACAATACACAACAAACGGTTCTGCCAGATTCGGCAAAATCAACACAGGAGCCGTCGTCAACCTTCTCTTAAGTTCTTGAAAACTTGCTTCACACTTAGCATCCCAAACAAAAGCTTGACCTTTCCTAGTCAACTGCGTCAATGGCAAAGATAACTTAGCAAATCCCTCAATAAATTTCTGATAATAACCGGCTAATCCAAGAAAACTTCGAATCTCAAAAACTGACTTCGGAGTCTCCCACTGCGATACCGCTTAAACCTTCAACGGATCAACCGCAATCCCTCTACTCGAAATCACATGACCAAGGAAACTTACTTCCTTCAACCAATATTCACACATAGAAAGTTTCGCATACAGCTGCTTCTCTTTCAACACAGATAACACAATCCTCAGATGCTCGACATGCTCTTCTTCGCTCTTCGAATAAACCAAAATGTCATCAATGAACACAACCAAAAACTTGTCCAAATAAGGATGAAAAATCCTGTTCATGTACTCCATAAATACACCTGGTGCATTAGTCACACCAAATGGCATTACAGAATACTCATAATGTCCATACCTTGTTCTAAAGGCAGTCTTCGAAATATCCTCATCCTTCACACGAATCTGATGATACCTAGACCTCAGATCTATCTTACTAAACACGCTTGCACCAACCAACTGATCCATTAAATCATCAATCCTCAGAAATGGATACTTATTCTTGATAGTCATCTTGTTCAATTGTCTATAATCCACACAATGTCTCATAGAACCTTCTTTCTTCTTAACCAACAACACTGGTGCACCCCACAACGACACACTCGGACGAATAAACCTTTTATCAAGTAAATCTTCAAGTTGACTCTTCAACTCTTTCAGTTATGATGCGTACATACGATACAGAGCCGTCGATATCGGACTAGTTCCAGGAATCAAATCGATCGTAAACTCCACCTCTTGTTCCGGCGGTAAGTCTCTTATCTCTTCAGGAAAAACTTCCAGAAAATCACGGACAATTGGTAAAGCATCAATTGCTCCACTTTCACCAATACTCAAAGTTGCCAACAACATAAACACCTTAGCACCATCTTGCACCGATTCCTTCACTTTCTTAGCAGACAAAAACAAATCTCCTTCATCACTAGATTCAGGAAAAATCACTGTTTTGTCAAAACAGTTAATATAAACCCGATTGAATCTTAACCAATTCATCCCAAGAATAACATCAAGTTGGTCTAGGTGAAGACACACTAGATCAATCCCAAAATCTCTACCAAAAATACTCAACGGACAATTCAAACACACATACGGAGTAGTTACCGAACCCATAGCAGGAGTATCAATAACCACACTACCACCCATAACAGACAACTCAAGATTCAACCTCTTAACACAGTCCAACGAAATAAAAGAATGCGTAGCTTTGGTATCAATTATAGCGATCAAAGGTATATCGTTAATAAAACACGTACCTCGGATCAATCGATCATCACTAGCAGTCTCCGATCCTGTTAGAGCAAACACTTTCCCTTTCTCTGGAGTCTTCTTCGGTTTGTCACACTTGGTACTAATGTGCCCTTGCTCACCACAATTGTAGCAAGTCACATTCGCACCGCTTCTGCACTCAAGAGCTTTGTGGCCTGGCTTGCCACACTTAAAAACACTTCTTCTCAACAGTTTTGCACTCGGAGCATGATGTCCCGCTTCACCGCATCTAAAACATCTCACCGGAGTAGAAACTCCCCCACTTGGCTTCTTGCCAAAACCAACTTTCTGTTTCCCCTTATCAGCAGGAGTCACATACGACATTCCTCTAAACTGACCCTTTCCTTTCTTATCATTCAAACTCTTGTAGTGGCTAGATCGAGCCCTACTATCCTCGTCATAAATCATACTCTTGTTCACTAACTCATAAAATCTTCTAATTTCCTGATAACCAACAACTTGCTTGATTTCAGGTCTCAAACCATTCACAAACTTAAGACACTTAGATCTCTCAGCATTAGCAGTGTTGTAATGAGGACAAAACTTAATCAATTCCTCAAACCTTGCTGCATACTCGGCCACAGTTGAGTTACCCTGCTTCAGCTCAAGGAATTCAATTTCATTCTTACCACGCACATCTTCTGGAAAATACTTCTCCAAAAATGCCTCTCTGAAAATATCCCATGTAACCACAACCTCATCTTCTTCAAACCTTTGGCGAGTATTATCCCACCAATCCTCAGCTTCCTCTTCAAGCATATGAGTGCCAAACTGCACTTTCTGCGCATCTGAACAGTTCATGACTCGAAAGATCTTCTCGATTGCTTTCAGCCAAACCTGTGCTTTGTCAGGTTCATGGGTTCCCTTGAACATTGGCGGATTGTGCCTTTGAAACCTTCCCAAAGTACGAAACTCATCATCAGCATTGTTTCCAGCATTCACGTTGGCCTGCGGATTCTGTCTAATTGCTCCAGCCAACATCGCCAAAGCCTCAGCAATCGCTTCATCATTCCTACCGGCAACCATAGTTCTGAATTCCAACAACAGAACTCCATAAGAACAAACAATATCGATAGTGCCACACACAATCAGATATAAATGGGAAAACAAACACGTTAACAACTTGGCCAACTGGCCGACCTGCTCTGATACCACTAATGTAACACCCCCTTTCTATACCCCCAAATAAACAAATAAATCACTTAATAACTTATTGAAATTTCGTCAGAGTAAATTTAAAATATGGTATAAAAGGAGCATGTCACACATACATGAAAATAAATCATACAACACCTGCTCAAAATGACAAGTAATAGTGGGGTAGTTTTGAAATAGAGGACTTGGTCCTTACACCCACATTTCAATTTTCGAAATATCAGCGAAAGATTAAAACATTAAACCATTTGAAAACATAATATCATAAATATACATACCAAATCAGTTTGTTCATCACATCATCATGGTTTTACAAAACACATTTGCCAACAGATACATATACAATGTATCTCAAAAGAATGCTTTACAGCCTATCTACCCGGTGCTACATATCAGAGCGACCCGACAAAAGAATGAAGATAAAACTTCACAAAAAGAACCTCCAGCAACCTAATCTGCAATGCCTCATAGAGCATTATAAAACAGCAGAAGGGTGAGAAATATTATCATAATAATCAATGCATATAAATATATATACATATACGAAAATAAAGATACAAATATTTCACAATTCTCACCACAAATCATTCATAACTCATTGTACATTTCACGACATGTATAAACACATATGAATAATCACAAAACATCTTTCAACAACACACCAATCCATTATTCACAATTCACCAAATCACCAATTCACATACAAACATAATTCATATAACAATGACATCAATGCCATGTGACTCAACACAAATCAATGCAACTCAATGTCATGTGGTACCAACACTTGTTATCATTTTTCGGTTTTTACATTTAAACCGGGTCCACCCTTCTAGACCGATAACAACAAAGCTCGTTCCCTAAGCTTTCAAACCCACCCTTCTGGGTTTGGGACAAGCCACTAGTCTCCACGAAACTAGCAAACATTGCCTATTGACTAAATGATGCATATGCAATCAACCACAAATGCACTTAAGACCGATCTCACGTCTTAATCCCATGCATTCAAATAATTCCTCCCTTCAAGAATTAAAACAAGATTGCACACACAACATATCATAAAATCACGTATTCATACTTTGCATCATCATGTTTATCAAACAATGCACACATATCTTACAATATGCTCCCGTGCATTAATTCACAATAATCGAATACAACAAATATGCATTCATAATTCAACCTCATTACCTTTTCAAACAATGCACACATATTCACAATATATTCTCATGCATTCACAATATAGCATACAATCAATATGCATTTACACTTCAATATTATTACCACATTTATCAAGCAATGCACACATATTCACAATATGTTCTCATGCATTCTTCACATACAAACAATATACATATTTTTTTCAAAAGACTATATTTCATAATCGATTCCACCATCTAGGATTCACGCCATACGGCTACCCACAGCATATCATATCACAACACATTCGTGACGGTAAAAATCAACACAACAATATGTTTTCAATTTTCTCCTATAATTGAACCAAGTACAGGCCTCAAAGCCATTTTTTCTAGAAAGATAATCTCGTTAACTTACCAACTCTTCGAACGGGGGTCAAAACCGACTTACGGTTCAAGAGTTATGAATTTTCGAAGTTTTCCGAAAAACCAGAATTTTGCCTAAACACGGCTACGGGATTTTGCATTTTCGCTCGAAAATCTGAGCGATTCAATTCTTTTTTTCGAAACAAACACATACTCATACTCACCTAACATATAGAAGTGAATTAGAACCATTAAACACGATTTCTATGACGTCCGATTTCCACTCAAATCTCAAACCCTCAATTATCCAAAAATGTCAAAACTCACAAACTCAACCAAATTCAATCAAACGAAATCCAATAATCACGGCTAAACATTACCCGACTAAATTACGCAATTTATTTTGAATTCTAACCGTTCAAAACTCGATTCTACCGATTAAACCATGTATGCCCTAGAATGGAAAATGGAGAAAAACACCCAAACAAACTCAAACAATCCATACATAATCACATACATTGATAAGATAATGATATTTCACACCCTTACCTTGTTCAAATCTATGCTTGAGAGTTGTTCTTGATGAAAATCCAAGCTTTGCTCTTTTCTTCCCTTTTTCTCCTCTTCCACTTTCTTTCTCTTCTTTCTCCTTCTTATGTTTCTAACTTTCTATTTCTTTTCCAAATTTCCTTTATATCACTTTCTATCCAATTTTCTTCCAATTTATTTTCCTCTCAAACATCTACCAATTTAATAAATAATCACTCAATTAATTAAGTAAACCCCATAATTCATTTAATTAATTAAAATAATCACTTAATTAAAATTGGACTGTTACAGACCTCACTTAGATGACTTCCAAATGATCGGTTCCCAGATTCGACAATCCTCAGAGACAAAATCCCCTTAAGCCCAAAGGGTCGGAAAATAAGTCATCCAAGAGAATCTCGTCTGAGCGCGAATTTCGTGGGAACTATTGCATGCCAAAAATGCAGGTTCACCACTACTTTCCACTTCTAAAGCTATGTTTGTACTCACGCCTGGGTTTTGGCTTATCTCTCAATGGAACATTCCCCCCAACAGCACAACAGAACTGATATATACAATGCTGAGAGTAAATGTAGGAAAATAAAGTACAACACATATACACACCCAAAGATAAACAACCAAGCGCTAGGATTGACTCGCATACAGGATGTTCCTGTCCCCGGCAGAGTCACCAGATGTCGCTACTACAAAAAGGAGGCCGGTAATGACAGAAGAGTCGCCACTATTTGTTATTTATCCCAAAAGAGGGAAAGGAAACGATCAAAGAAAACCTAACGAAAAAAGGAAAAGACAGGTCATCGCAACCATATTTCGGGTTCGGGAGTCGGTTACACAAGGGGAAGGTATTAACACCCCTCACGTCTATCGTATTCGACGGGATCCATGCTTTGTTATCTATCTAAAAGGGTGTTTACTATCTAAGCTACGGATCAGGGACAAAAGAAAAGAAAAGAGACTCGCTAGAGCATCACCGCTCTATGCCTACGTACTCCCTCGTGCAATGGGAAAGTTAGAGTCAACATAGTCCGGCTAACTACGGGTGAAAGTGGGGGAAGGTTGCTCGCTAAGACATGGCCGTCTTGTGCCTACGTATTCTCTTCTGGTACGAGAAATCAGAGAAAACATAGTTTGGGCTAACAAGAACACCGGTTGGTTCAAAATGTTTTAGGCCCGAGTAGGGTTAAAACTTAGTTCTAGCAGTTAGGTGTATGCAGCTCGACCATTGGAGACTTAGGTGTTACCTGTTTGCGGTAGAACCAAGAGTTAACAAAACTCTCTTTATGAAAAAAAATTCCAAATTAAGATCCCGAAGGATAAAAAGATTTGATGTTTGTTTTTGTATTTTTTAGAGAAGAAGTGCATTGATTATTGTTTGTAATTTATGTTGCACTAAAGACTATGACCTAGGAACGAATGTGTCGCATATCGTCTAAAGGACATACGCTAAACACTCTAGATAATTGAGAGAAGGCCCCCAATCACCATTTACCAAGTACTTAAGGCTCGTAGCGTACAAGAATCCTTAACCTTTATTAGATGTTTTGAGAAAGTTTGAAGATGAGAAGAGAGATACAATCTAAAGGGAGACTAAGACTCAACCTATTGTTCTCATGCAAAGTGTACCTATGATTGGGATAAAATGGAATGCTACCTAATGTTATCATGCATGGATTCAAACCTAAGGTCTATCATAATCTCTCTTGAACAAAATAGATTAGAGTTCCTAAGGGAACATGGCAAAGAAAGACAAAAGAAGAACAAGAAGAAAGCATAAG
Source organism: Lathyrus sativus (assembly GCA_963859935.3). Taxonomy (NCBI): domain Eukaryota; kingdom Viridiplantae; phylum Streptophyta; class Magnoliopsida; order Fabales; family Fabaceae; genus Lathyrus; species Lathyrus sativus. Next base: position 344,211,970 of record OZ012735.1, on the reverse strand, counting down.
AAAAATGCAATATGCAAACATGTAATGCACAATTAGAATGAAAGTGAGGGAGGAACAAAGTGTGGGGAAGTAGCCTCCACAAGCACATCTTAACCTCAAGCATGCATATGAGAGATGCAATAAGATGTAAGCAAAGAAAAGAATGCACACACACAAACAAGAACATAAACAAGAGTGAGATGAAATGGGAGAAAAGAACTTCCTACAACCATTTGTCATCAATCACAAGCCCAAAGGCAAACCAAAAGAAAGGGAAGAAGTCATGATTAAATAGGAATTGGAGGCAATGTGAGGACAGCAAGGAACTCAAATGGGCAACTCAACCATAAGCAACACCATAATCATGCAAGAAAACACAAGAGAAGTCCTCAAAGAATCAACATTCATGACATGTTCAAAGTACCTCCAAAGGAGGGACTAAACCATATCAAATGGGACTCAAGGGTCATTGGACCGAAGTAAATATGAGAGGAGAAGTCACATAAACCAAAGAAGGAAAAGCACAAGATAGAATGCAAGAATAGGCATGGAAGAAGACCTAGGTCTTAAGCACATTCAACACTTGAACTTAAAGTGGAAAGCCTAAAAAGATATGCAAATCTCAACAAGCAATGAACAAGTTTATGACCTAAAAATGAACATCTAGCAAATTCAACATGTTAATAATATGAATAAAGAGGAGTTGAGAGCTCAAGGGATCCATAGAAGTCATTTCCCATTCAAACTAGGTCAAATACTTGTATGAACCACCCTTAGAAGTAACTTGACTTGCAAGTTACCTCAAAAATAGGAAAAAGGCTCAAAAATAACCAAATAAAATCTCAAATGAACATTAAAGAGTTGTAAACTAGAGGCCAAAATATCACAACCAAAGTCACTTCAAAGTATCATCAAAGAATTTTATTCACCAGGATGCTCCACTTTGAAGGAGGGTTGTCGAGGGTCACCAAAAATGAAGTCAAAGTCAAACCAAAAATGATCAAACCAGGGGCAAACTCATCCTCAAAGATCCTTCAACTCATTATTGAAATGAGGAATGAACCTTATTCATTGGAGAAAAATATTTCTCAAGAAACAAGCAAGAAACAATTAAGAATAAGAAAAAATTCAATTAAAAACACCTCCAAATGATAAATTCCTTTTTAATTGAAAAATAAAACTAAAATGAAACTAAAAAATTCTAAAAATTAATTAACACAATAAAGTGTCTCAAAAATATTTTTGTGGAATTTTATCATCATTGGAGGTATTTTAAAATGAATTAAATCAAAACAGAATTTAAATAAAAAAATAAAATAAAATAATGAAGCACACAGTGCAAATAGCAAGATCCATAGTTCAAACCAATGGGCTTCAGTGAGAGGGGGTGCAGATAGCGCTTTGGGCCCAGAACAAAACACAAAGCCAGCCACATCAAAACGCAGCGCATGTCTAATACGCGTGGCAAGTCAAACAAACACATCAGCCAGTCAAGACAATCCAAGTCGTTGATCCAGTCTGGTCAAACATTCAACATGTACACATGGCAAACCACATCAGCTCGCCAGTCACTTGAACCAGACGCTGGAGCTTTTCTCCGGTTGTCTTCTCCGGCAACGTAGCTGGAGTTGTAGGTTCAAAACAGCATCAAACAACATGAAATCTTATACCAATCGAAAGAGGAACTCATTTAGATCATAGATCCAAGCTCAAAATTCATTAATCATACACATACAAAGCAAATTGAACGATTGAAATTTCATGTTCAAAACTGAAATTGCTATAAACACACCAATAAACTATCCAGAATTTGCCTACAAGTGTAGGTCTTCAGATTGCAACAAAAATGGCATGAAATTGATGTGTATTATGAGAGAAATTTGGAAAAGAAGAATACCTAACGGAGTCTCTCCGTTGGAGCTTTAATTATGCTCAAGCTTGATCCAAATTGTGTAGAAACACTCAATGATGTTCAAGGAAGATGATTATCACTTTGATTTGACTTGAATTTGCTTCAATTCTGATTCACGATTTTCAAAATGCTCTTGAAATTTCCAACTGCAATTGTGTTATCTCTTCACGAAAATGCTTGAATGAATGCTCAAAATTCATCTGAAGCTTTTATATGATGGATCTAGAATCAAATGGAGGCCCAACATGGGCTTATTGGAGTATAATTTCAAAATTCCTAAAGTTGAAATGCAAGCTTCATGCACACGTGAATTTCCCTCTAATTCCCCTTGAATTTGATTTGAATCAGTTGTTGGCAAGGTCAATTGATCATGTGGATGGAAATTGCGCCTTAATTTGATCCAACGGTGGATATTTGATTTGAAACATCTTCTTGAAGTAATCTTGAATTGCACATGTATTTCACATTATGAACCAAAATTAATTTATGCATCTTTCTTGTTATGACAATGTGAGTCAAAATGAGCACAAGTATGGCATGTAAATGAATTAAAACCACTTCAATTTAATTCATGACTTCAAGTTCATTTTTCCATTGAATTTCTTCACCAATCTCCCTAACCTTTCCAAATTCATGAAAAACTTATGTTCTAGGATGAAATTGATATCATTTGAAGAAACTTTCATGTTGGAGAAAGTTTCATTTGTAGTGCTTAAGATCATGAAAAGGACCTATAATGAAAATGACCTATAATCTCACTTTCCCCAAATACCTCTGCCTTGCAAGCTTCATAACTTGAGTTTCACAAATGAGATGAAGGACTTATAGGACCTTTTGGAAAGATAATATCATGAGTAACAACTTTGATGTTCATAAAAAGTTAAGGAGAAACATGATTCTAGGTCAAAAGTCCCTTGGAAGTTGGTTGACTTTTGTTGACTGAAAATATGATTCATCTGAGACCTCTAAATTGCTAGCATCATAAATTGAGTTCCACAAACCCAATGGATGAGTTCTAGTACTCCAAAGAAATTTAATAACATGCTCTACAAGTCTCATGTTTATGTCAAAGTGAGATTACACTTGTATCTTGAAGTATGTGGTCTTGAAGTTAGGCACTAAACAGAGGATTTTACACTGCCAAACCTCTGAAACCCTAATTTAGTAACTTCTCATACTCTGGATTCTTCTTGAATTGATCTTTAAATAACATCTTAGATGCCTCAACATAACTTTCCATGATTGTAAAGACTTAGAACTAAGTCTTAATCTCCTACAAATCCACAATGGATCTTGCACTAGGCAGATGAAACCCTAGGTGTGCAATCCTTTGACTGCAACCTCTTGCACATGATATATTAACTTGCATAAGCTCTACAATGGCTCTTAAAGCACTCAATGAACTTCACAACATCTCCTATCTATATCCATGAACTTGTGATCCTCAGATGATCCTCAATTGGCCTCCAAGATTGGAGATAAGCAATATACATCCATTCACTTTCTCAAAGAGCTCTAACCAGCTTCTGATGACTTGATGAGAACTCATGCTTGCTTAGAACCCTTGACAACCCTTCTCTTGCTATGCACACCCCTTGATCCCCTGCAAATGAACAATGATATGCAAATGCAAATGCTAGAACAATGTAAGGAAAACAAAAGCCAAGTAAAGAAAGGGTTGGACAAATTTTGGGGTACAACACCGAGGACGATAAGAAAGAGGTCGGAATTGGGGATGCTTTGGAGGAAACTATTAAGGAAAGGTTAGTTGAAATGCTCTATGATTATATGGATAACTTCGCTTGGTCTTACCAAGATATGCCCAGGCTGGATTCAGATATAGTGGTACACCAATCGCCTCTTAAAGAAGATTGTCCACCAGTGAAACAGAAGTTGAGAAGGATGAGGCCTGACATGGCAGTCAAGATTAAGGAAGTGGTTCAAAAGCAGTGAGACGCTGGTTTTCTTGCTGTCACAAACTATCCCCCGTGGGTTACTAACATTGTTCCTATACCTAAAAAAGATGAAAAGGTCAGGATGTGTGTCGAGTACAGAGATCTAAACAGAGCAAGCCCTGAAGATGATTTCCCGCTCCCCATTATTGACGTGTTGGTTGATAATACCGCTCAATATTATGTGTTTTCCTTCATTGATGGCTTCTCTAGGTATAACCAAATCAAAATGGCCCAAGAGGACATGGATAAAACTATTTTCATAACAACGTGGGGGACTTTTTGCTATAAGGTGATGTATTTTGGATTGAAAAATACTGGGGCAACCTATCAGCGGGCGATGGTGACTCTCTTTCACAATATGATTCATCATGAGATTGAAGTCTATATTGATGACATGATCGTGAAGTCACGGACGGAGGAAGGACATTTGATTAATATTTTAAAGTTGTTTGAAAGATTGAGGAAATTCAAGCTGAGGTTAAATCCTAATAAGTGCACCTTCGGGGTGAGATCTGGAAAGCTACTAGGATTCCTTGTTAATGAGAGGGGTATTGAGGTAGATCCTGCCAAAATCAAAGATATTCAAGAAATGCCTGAGCCAAGGATGGAAAAAGAGGTTTGTGGTTTCCTTGGGAGACTGAACTATAATGCAAGGTTCATCTCTTATCTTATAACCACTTGTGAGCCTATATTAAAAATGCTAAGAAAAGATCAAGCGGTCAGGTGGAATGAAAATTGTTAGAAAGATTTTGAGAAAATAGAAGACTATTTTCAAGAACCTCCAATACTCATGCCTCCAGTAGCAGGGACACCTTTGATCATGTATCTTACGGTTCTTGAGAATTCAATGGGATGTGTGCTCGGTCAACACGAGGTACTTGATACTTGAAAGAACATGTTATGCACTCGCTTGGGCAACTAAGCGTTTGAGATATTACATGTTAAGCTACACAACCTTATTGATATCGAAGATGGATCTGATCAAGTACGTGTTTAAGAAGCAGGCACTCTCCGGAAGGATTGCTCGATGGTAAATGGTTATGATAGAGTATGATATCTAGTATGTTTCCTAAAAATCCATTAAAGGAAGTGTTATGTCGGAATATCTTGCTGAACAGCCAATTGAAGACTATCAGCAGATGAAGTTTGAATTCTCGGATGAAGATGTCATGTTTCTAAAGATGAAAGAATGTGATGAGCCTTTTCTTGACGAGGGTCCTGAGATTAGATCTTAATGGAGTTTGTTTTTTGACAGTGCTGTTAATTCATATGGCAACGGAATCGGGGAATCATTATAAGGCCTCACGGTTCCCATATACCATTTACTAACTGATTGACGTTCTCTTGTACTAATAATGAAGCAGAATATGAGACGTGCATTATGGGTTTGGAAAAGGCCATTGATCTAAGGATCAAGAATCTTGATGTATATGGAGATTCAGTGCTGATCGTTAATCAGATTAAAGGAGAATGGGAAACTCGTCAAGAAAACTTGGTGTCATACAAGAATTATTTTAGAAGACTGCTACCCTTCTTTGACATAGTTGAGTTTCCTCATGTGCCTAGCCTGAGAATCAGATAGTAGATGCATTGGCCATGTTAGCATAAATGTACAAAGTGAATTTATGGATTAAAGCTCCAACAATCACCATCATGCGTCTTGGCAGACCTACCGTTATGTTTGTAGTTGAAGAAGTGCCAAATGGAAAGCCGTGGTATCATGATATCGAGCATTTTCTCAAGAATTAGGAATACCCATATGGGGCATCTAGCAAGGATAAGAAGACTCTAGGGAGGCTTGCATGAAATTTCTATCTAAACAAGGATGATGTGTTGTACAGAAGAAACATCGACATGGTCTTGTTGCATTGTGTTGACGAACATGAAACAAGCCTATTGATGGAAGAAGTTCACGAGGGTTCCATTGATACTCACGCTAGTGGACATGCAATGGCCATAAAATTGTTGAGGGCTGGGTATTATTGGATGACTATGGAATATGATTGTTTCAAATACGCCATAAAATGCCATAAATGCCAAATTTATGCTGATAAGGTGCATGCGCCACCGACCCCTCTGAACGTGTTGACATATCCTTGGCCCTTTGCAATGTGGGGCATTGATATGGTCAGAAAGATTGAGCCAACTGCTTCCAATGGGCATCACTTCATTCTAGTTGCCATTGATTACTTTACCAAGTGAGTGGAGGCAGCCTCGTTTGCTAATGTCACAAAGCAGGTAGTCTCCCATTTCATAAAGAGGGACATCATCTGCCATTATGGAATCTCAGAGTGAATCATTACTGATAATGGTTCAAACTTAAACAATTGGATAATGTAGGAACTGTGTTAGAGTTTTAAAATTGAACATCACAATTCTTCTTTGTACCGTCTGAAGATGAATGGCGCGGTTGAGGCAGCGAACAAGAACATTAAGTAGATTGTGCAGAAGATGATAGTATCATACAAATATTGGCATGATATGTTGCTCTTTGCTCTACATGGTTATCATACTTTAGTACATACATCAACAGGGGCAACTCCTTTCTCACTAGTGTATGGTATGGAGGCAATTCTACCATTAGAAGTTGAGATTCCCTCTTTGAGAGTGTTGGATGATGTAAAGCTTAATGAAGCTAAATGGGTGAAAGCCAAGTTAAATTAGTAGAGTCTTATTGATGAGAAGAGGTTGGCAGCCATTACACACGGCCGGTTGTACCAAAGCAGGATGAAGAAAGCCTTTGATCAGAAAGTGCATCCTCGGTGCTTCCAAACAGGTGACTTGGTTTTGAAAAGGATCCATCCTCCTCAAACAAATCACAGGGTAAAATGGACTCCAAACTACGAAGGGCCATATGCAGTAAGAAATGCTTTCTCTGGTGGGGCCTTATTACTATCAACTATGGATGGCGAAGACTTTACATCCTCTGTGACCGCAGACGTTGTTAAAAAATACTTTGCTTAAAAGTGACCTGATGGACGACAAAAAGAAAAGTCCAGGAAAAAATGGGGCATCTCGGAAAATCATAAAAGGAAAAGGTCCGGGAAAAAATTAGGGATAAAAGAAAAAGAATAAACTCGCAAAGCTGAAAACTTGAAAGGGCGTCTTTGGAAAAAATGTGTATCCCGGTAGATTGAAAACCCACAAGGGCGATGCAGGAAAAAGTTAGGGATTTTAAAAGCAAACGACTGCAGTCTGCGTTCAATATTTAAATTCATACATGGAGGTCCCAAAGTAAAGGAATCAGTTTCAGTCATTCTTCTCAGACGACAGAGCATTTATGATTATTGAAGGCATACAGGTCATAGCTGAATCGGCACATGGTGGATATTTATTCCCACATTACCGACATTTGTATTTTCTAATACTTATTGCGCGATTGCCTCTTTTCAGGATTTGTATCCACATTGTAACCTACCTATTTACAGGCCATTCTATTAATAAAATATTCATTTAACTTAAAGAGCTTTTCATTTCTGTTTTTACTTTTACTAATTTGTTTGTGAAAACTTCTAATATTTTTTATAAACATTACATGTGAAAACATTGGGCCTTTATAGAGCATATTGAAAACAATGAATTTACTTGAATAATAGGTGTCATGAATGGTAACTGAGGTAGCTATTTTGCATGTAGAACATCCTATTACTTATTGTTTATATGCAGGATGACATGATCCTCTCTCCAGTAGAGCTTTTCTCCCCAACGATGAAGTTCTAACCGTATCAATAATGCATGGTGAGTTATTCCTCCCCAAGCAGGAACTAAGAAGGTTGTGTTCCCCAACCAGTTTGATTTGTACTCTCCAGCGAGTTTTCAAAAGTTGATTACATCAGACAAAATGAGGTTGATATGCAAGCAGGCAGTTGTTCAGCAGGAGACTTATTGTTTAGTTTCCCACAGCAGAGATTTTGTCTTCCCCACAGATTCCTGTCATCAGTTCAGAAAGTGATGTCACCAGCAACAGTGTACACTTAACCCCAATAGGTTAATATTGAAGGACATTTCCTCAACCGCAGGGTAAGCTCAATGTCATTCCTCGGCCATATTGGTTCATTGATTTCTCTCCGCAAACAGAGTGTGGTATTGATTCCCCCGACAGGTAGATCAACGGTGGTTGATATCTCCACCATATTCAAAGTCCAATGATCATTGGTATTCTTTAGAATCATATTTTTGGGACGATCTCCCAGTAGACGTTACTCTCAGATCCTAGCAGAGTGGAATTTTCAACAGAGGTTATATTTAGGAAGGCCTTTCAATGTGTTGTCCTCAGTTGAGTTTGTTTTCTGATCTTCGCAGCACTTCTCCCGATGGTGTTCCCTTTGGATATCCTGCATCTTTGCATTGCATCCTCCAAATGCATAGCATTTCCATTTCGTATGAAGCATTAAACCATATTCAAACATATGCATCTGAAGTATAAGCCATGTTTGATACCATTGCTGCCAGACATCTCTCCAGCAGATAATGGCATAACTCGGGAGATTTTATAATTACTTTATCTCCAGCAGAAAATCATTAATAGATGTGTTCATCTTACTTGTATTCCCCAATAGAGTCGTTTGTTTAAACTTCTCTTTCCCCAGCGGAATCTTCTTTTTAGGTCGTAAGTTGGTTGATTTTATTTCTTGTATACCCTGTTTATCCCAACTTTTGGTTGGTATTTTTTATGGGTTGCATCCCAACTTTTGGTTGGTGTCCCTTGTGGTGATCCTAACTTTTAGTTAGTATCCTTTATCCTAACTTTTGGTTGGTATCTCTTGTTGATGATCCCAACTTTTGGTTGATAGTCTTCATTTCTATGTGTTCACCTTCGGTCGGTGTTCTGGCAATCCTAACTTTTGGTTAGTATCCTATATCCCAACTTTTGGTTGGTATCTTTGTTGATGATCCCAACTTTTGGTTGGTAGTCTTCATTTCTATGTGTTCGCCTTCGATCGGCATTCTGGAAATCCTAACTTTTGGTTAGTAGCCTTTATTCTAAACTTTGGTTAGTATCCCTTTTGTTGATCATCCCAACTTTTGGTTGGTAGTCTTCATTTCTATGTGTTTGCCTTTGCTCGCCGTTCTGGCGATCCTAACTTTTAGTTAGTAGCCTTTCTCCCAAATTTTGGTTGGTAGTCTTCTTTTTTGTGTGTTCGCCTTCAGTCGGTGTTCAGGCGATCCTAACTTTTAGTTAGTAGCCTTTTATCCCAACTTTTGGTTGGTACTCTTTCTGTTGATCCTAACTTTTGGTTAGTAGCCTTTATTCTAACTTTTGGTTAATATCTTTTTTATTGTTATCTTTTGTTATCCCAAGTTTTAGTTGGTATCCTGTGTCTGTCAACTATCCCAACTTTTGGTTTGTACCAGATACTTTTAAGTCCACCTTCGGCTGGCAATCACTTTACTCTATGCATCTCCACAATTTGCAAATTTTTAGGTTCTTTTGGTATTCAACCTCCCTGTAGCTTGAATGTCTAAAAGTCATTGTTATCATCCCTTTTGGTCCAAGTCGTTTGAATAGGGGCAGTTGTAACACCCCAAAATTTGTCTTATCTTCTTGTTAATCTCTTGTCTTATGTTTCATATCATTTGCATCATCATTTATGCATAACATTGGTTCTAGGAAGGGGATCAAGGTATCTTGTTCAATTCTCAAGAAGAAGATTATGATTCTCAAAACTCAAACAAGGGTTTATTCTAAACCTTGTGGTATTTTCTAGCATCAAGGTCCTCTCATCATCAAGGCATGTCTCACAATCATTTGAATCAAGGTTACAATCATTGATCATGTCCTCCTATCTTGTGGACAACTAGATTAAGGTTTTGGTCAAAAGGAATATGTGGCTAGTTGTTTGGGCAAGACATAGTTTTATGGCTTAATACACATCTTGAGGGTTCCCTACATGTATTATGTTTCATCACAAGTCATAGCATGAGATTTAATCAATGGAAAGAGTATTAGGGTTTCATCTGATCAAGAAAACTCAATTGTGGTTCCATAAGTTCAAAGTCTTGGATTTCAAAGTCAATCAACAACATGCTATGTGTTCTCAAGTGTTTTCATGTGTTTGGAACAAGAAAAATCAAGGAGAAACAAAATCAACAGTTTGATTGATTAGGGTTTTGGTGAGATATTTTCTAAGTGTAGAAAACCCTAATTCTAGAAATTTTGCAACATCTATAACTTTCTCATCCATGGTCTAATTAGAGAAAACTTTTTATCAAATTAAGGAAGACATTATGAACTACGAGTTTGTAGAAGAAAGTAAGTCCAAAAGATCCATAGTTTGAGAGATATGAAGAGCTAAAGTTGAGAAAAAAGAGGTTTTGTCATTTCAACCCTTAGAAATTTTTCTAAGTATAGAAATTAAGCGTGAGATACATGTTTTCAAGCCCATCTATCATGGTGATACAGGCTTCAAATGAATTTTCCTCTATAGTGAATGTTGTAGAGCATCCTCCAAGATTTATTTTGAGTACTAGAACTCCTCCACTGGATGTGTAGATCTCAGGTTATGATGTTTCCAAAATAGGGTTTCTGGTATGTTAAATGAGACAAGTTTTTGATAGATTTTTGGGACAACTTTCCAAGACATTTTCACCAAGTTCTTGGTCTCAAATCAGATTGTCTTGAACATGAAAATTGAATATCATTCTTCAAGATTTCTGTCCATTACTAGAACTCATCCATTGGATAAAAACTTCTCATGTTATGTGGCATCAAAATTGAGGTTTCAATGATGTTTAAGGTTCATGACTTAGAATTTTTCTAAGTCATTTGTGACAGATTTCAAGGCTTGATCTCTAAACCATTTTTTCAAGATCAAACAAGGTTTATTTCAAGTTTCCATCAACATGAGATATGTTCATCATTATTCCTACTTTCATTTGATACCAAATTCTCATCAAATGATCCAAAGTTCACTAAGTTACATGTGTACAAAGTTGGTTATTTTGATATGTTGGTATAGATTATTTTGCTATCATCTTTGGTCACCTTTGGAATCTGTTATGCAACCTTCTTTTTGTCATCAAATTCACACGCATAAGCCTCCAATTTGTGTCACAAACCTTACCACAATTGGACTAACCAAGCCATATACCATGTATACCTTTTTTCACATTTTTTCCAAAAAAACACAAAGTGGTGAAACTTGCTCACCAAGGATACCCCCATCATTACCCTCCATTCAGATTATCTGCAGCCACAAAAAGGACAACATAACACCTCAATTCATGCCATGCGTACCAACACCTCAGACACTCTCTCCATTTTCAAATTTCCACCAAAAGTTTAACCAAAGGATTTCATCTCAGTAACTGCCTTTTTACCTCACAAATTCACTCGTTATATTCTAAAAACCCTAGCAAGCATCATGAGAACCTCATTGCTATAAGAATCCGACTAGAATTCAATAACATTTCCTCAAAACCTATCTCTTCGAAAATCCTTTCTCCTTCATGGTTCTCTTCATTTTTTTATTAGCTCATCTTCAACAAAGCATAAGGAAGTTGTTAGAGGCTCTAATTTGAATTTTAAACACGGTTTCAAGGGCCAACGGAGCCACTCTGTTTGGTAAGTTTACTGAACTTTTTCTTCCATGCTAAATGTTTAATAGAGCTTGCTCTTGTCATATCGGAAGTCCTCCATGGGTGAGGGCAGTGTTTACCTATTGTTTGTTCTGATTTAAGGTTGCTTCAGTTAGTGTGATTATTTTTCATGTCTATTTTTAATGATGTTAGAGCTATCTCTTGTGATATTTGAGGTTTGATTTGAATTCAGTGTGAAAATATGTGTGGAACGGTGCCTTCTTTTTTGAGTTTCGTGGTGGTCCTTGGTTTGAGCTTCGACGACCCTCCCGGAGAAGACGACCGGAGCCCTAGCTCCGGCGTCTGACTGTGCTTTCATGGCTGACTCGTTGACCTGCTTAGGTGTGCCAGATGTGGCACTCGCGATGAAGCTACGTCATTTAATGAACCCACATTGGGAATTATTTATGTTTGTTTATGAATCTGACTTATTGGGTGGGCCTTCCATTTTTCTTTCCACGCCCCCTGTTTTTGTGGCCAAGGCGCGTTATAACTTGATACCAATTAATTTCCAGTTTGTTGGTTCCCCCCTTTGCCTTCCTATGTTCTTTTAATCCATTTTTATTTTATTTTCATGTTTTAATTTTATTTAAATGGTTTTAAATATCCTAAAATTCCACAAAAATATGTTTCTGATCCTTTAACATGTTATTTAATTTTTGACTATTTTTATTTTTATTTTTATTTATTTTTAATATTTTACTTTGATTTAATTTTGTGAGGTGTTTTATTTGACCTAATTTTGAAACATGGTATTGATTCATGACCTTTTCTTGGGAATTTTGACCTATGCCTTTGCACACATTTAGGCACATATATGTAGGATTTTTTGAGTATCCATTTGATGCCTTGATGATCTTTTCTTGGATGATTCCTAATTGGTTTTGTTTGACCCTCGAGATTTGCTCGATTAGTTGTATACTTGAACTTGTGAATTCCCTTTGATGATGCATTTATGCAATTATTTTTGTGATCCCTTGCACATTGGTTTTTAATAGATATGACTTGAGTTTGAGTGCCTAATTGGAATTTATTTTGTCTTTTTTATTTATGGATGGTGCATCAAGTTGTTGTTGTTTTTTACCATGATTTTGTGTATGTCTTGACCTAGTTTCTTGAAGTTGTTTCTTGGTTGATTCAATAAATGTTTGATGACTCTTGTATACTTTGGTTAACATATTTGAGATTCTGGCCTTCATGTTTAAAGGTTCATTCTATGCTCACTTTTTCTCATTTGATTCACATGATCATTTGTTTCTCTTATGAATAACTCGAGAGATGTTTATCTAACTTTTTGTGTGTGAACTTGAATTTGTCTCTTCTTGAGTTTGGTTGTTGATTTGGATTTGAATATGATATGTGTCTTTTGAACTTGTTTTTGACCTTGATGATATGATACTTGATCATTTATGTCCTTGTTTGAATGTCTCCTTTCTTTTGAGAATGCTTTTGATGTATGCTTGCTTCTTGATGCATGTCCTTGGGATAAATAGCGAACGGTGGCGACTCTTCTATCTTTGCCGGCCCCTCTTTGCAACGATGCGACACTATGCAAATGAAAATTCTAAATGATATGAAACATGAGCCAAGCTAAAAGAAAAGGTTGTGCAAATTTTGGGGTGCAACAGATAACATTAGGGTTTTAATTTCCTTTAGTGTTTTCTTTTCACCCTTTAAGTCTTCTCTTCTCATCTCAAAACAATTTCAAAATACTTAATAAAGATGATGAACGTTGTACGTCACAAGCCTTAAGCATATGGGGAATAATGAGTGAGGGGCCTCTTCTTACTTGTCTAGATTGTTTAGTGTATGTCTCGTCTGGGGGCGATATGCAAAGCATTCTTTCCTATATCATAATCTTTAATGCGACGTGAATCTCAAACCTGTTAATTCACTTCCCTTAAAACTCATAAACAAAACTTAAACCTTATTATCCTTCGGGATTGTTCTTCAAACTCATTTTTTAGAAAAGAGTATGTTACTTTTCTGTTCTATCACAAACAGGCATCGACACTAACTGTTGGATTGGGAACATAGCGTCACTCATAAAAAAAAACTTAACCAACCTGTGGTTTAGTAAGCCGAACTACGTTTGCTCTGATTTCTCATATCAGATGAGGATACGTAGGCACAAGACTGAGATGTCTTAGCGAGCAACCTCCCCCCATCACCCATAGTTTTTCGAACTACATTGACTCTGACTTTCCCATTGCATGATGGAATACGTAGGCATAGGGCGACGATGTCCTATCGAGTCTCCTTCTTTCTTTTCCCCCGTTCTATTTCCGTTTAGCAGTAGCTTTTAGATAACTCACCCTTGGATTAGACAACAAGCATGGATCCCGTTGAGTATAATGGACATGGGGGGGTGTTTATACCTTCCCCTTATGTAACCGACTCCCGAACCCAAGATTTGGTTGTGATGACCTTGTCTTCTTCTTCCTTTTAGGTTTTCTTAAATCATTTCCTTTCCCTCCTTTGGGATAAATAACGTTCTGTGGCGACTCTTCTGTTTGTTTCCACCGGTTGTTTTTTCATAGTAGTAATAGAAAGCCCTATACTTTGCCAGAATAGGGAACATGGTTACTTTTGAGGATATCTTTGTTCTGCTCATGTATGGGTTATTCCTTTTTTCCATAATTGAAGACTTTGTCAACATCGATGCTATCAAGATATTCTTAATCGGGAATCCGGTACTGACTCTGCTTGCTAAATGCTTATCACACTGTGCATCTAGAAATTTATACTACGGAGGGATGACTATATGCTATGCCCCGTTACTTTACAAGTGATTTATTTCTCACTTGCCCAAATCTGTTGCTTTTTGGGATCTTAAAAGTGGTATGCGATGGTCACAAAAGATTATGTCCCTCACTCATTCTGACACAGATTGGTACAATCGGGTCTATGACGGAATAAAGATTATTGATAGGTGTGGAAGTTCCCCCAATGTACCCTTCATTGAAACTAAAGGAGGAATCAACTACCACCCAGTTTTAGCCCGTCGTCATCTTGATTACCCAATGAAGAACATACCATATAACATTCATCTGGAAGGTCTTTTTTTAAGGAAGGAGAAAATAACAGAGCACTCAAAGAAGAGGTTGTACATGCCTGACATCATATTCATTGGAGAGCAAGTGTGTCTCTGGGAAAATTAAATTGTGTCTCTGCGGAGCCTTATCTCCAATGGGTACAAGCTAGAGCCATCAAGTTAAAGATGCCTTACCCTCGTCAAGAAGTATTTCCCCTAAAGGAATCTATCCTTTACTTCATGAAAGACATAGAGAAACTTTAGGTTGCTTTTAATAAAACTCAGTGTGAAAAGAACTCTTGGAGGAACAAGTATAAAATTATTAGCTTAGAGTGCGCAAAGATTCAAGAACTACTAAAGGAAAAAGATGCTCTGATTGAGATATTGGAACAACATGTTGTGGAAAGTAAAGAGGAATAGAAAAGGCTACTCTCTCCCTTCACCTGGAAAATGATCATCAACCCGCCAACAGTTGAGGAAGCCCGATTAAAGAAATGAAAAGGGAATCAGCAACCAGCATCTGGACCTTTGTCCAAAATTCCTTAGGATTCATAAGCCGAGTTTCCCTTCCTGCACTTTGTAAATTAATGTACTTTTCTCTGTAAGATATTATAAACCTTTGAGTTTAATAAAGAATTTCCATCATTGTATGATATTTGCGACATAATTGTTAAAAGTTCATTTGAAAACTAAAAAAATGGAGCATTTGCATTTTATTTGGACATCATGCATCATTCTAGCATTTCACACACTCTTCATAAAAATCTTACACTTTCATCACACTTTAGAGAGTTAAACTGTCTCATTCATACAATACTCGGGTCAATCGTTAGAAGAAAACGGACGATCTTGAGGAAGAAAATAGAGAGTTGAGAGACGAGGTCACTGTTCTAAAAGAGGGTATGGAAAGACTCAATGGCATGATTGAATCAATGACAGCAGCTCAGGATCAACCAGCTTAAAGGACTGTAATCTCAGAAGTCATGTCTACACCAATATTTGAGGTACCCGTCAGCCTTCCTCAGTACAACATGCCTAAAGGTTTTCCCTGTGGCATGCCTTTTAATTTTGTGCCTAAAGGATATATACCTTCATTGACTGAAGGCCCAGAAACTACAACTGGAATCTCTAGAGTTGAAGGTTACAAACTTCAGGAAAATGAAGATCCAAGAGCTACGACAAAGATTCCCATACCTGAAGGTTACAAACTTCAAATCACAGAAGCGCTAAGAGTCGTAGAAATAATGATTATGCCACAGCTTGTGGTGTATACCATTCCAGAAAAGAATATCTTTCATACCACTCCAAGCAAGGATGTAGATGTATATGAAAGAATGAATGAATTTCAGGAACAGTTCTTAAAAATGCAGAAAGAACTCCACACTATTCGTGGACAAGACCTGTTTGGAAAAGATTTTTTCAATCTTTGCTTAGTCCCAAATGACAAAATACCACACAAATTTAAGGTGCCCGACTTTGAAAAGTACAAAGGAAAATCTTGCCCTCAAAGTCACATGGTAATGTATGCTCAAAAAATGTTTACCCAAACAAAAAATCAATAGTTACTGATCCACTACTTTTAAGACAGTTTAACTGGTGCTGCACTCAAATGGCACATGGGGTTATACTGGACGAAGATCAATACCTTCAGAGATCTTGGAGCACCTTTTGTTCAGCAGCACAAGTACAATTATGATATGGCACCTGACAGGGATAAACTCAGAGCTATGTCCCAAAAAGATAAAGAAACCTTCAAGGAATACACGCAGAAATGACGTGAAATTGCCGCCCAGATCTTCCTCCTCTCGAGGAAAAGGAAATGAAGAAAATCTTCTTTAAAAATTTAAGTTCATTCTATTATGACCGAATAGTCGCCAGTGTGCCTAGTGACTTTATCGAGATGGTAAGCATGGGAGTACGCCTTGAGAAGGCAGTCTGAGAAGGTTGATTGGTTAAAGAACCAGAACCAATCAGTAGTAACAAGATGTATGGAAGCACTTTCCAAAAGATGAAACAACAAGAAATCAACACTATTTCACATGGTAAACAAAGACAAAGATACCAACCTCAACATGTTGCAACGATATCTCATGTTATCAAACAAATGCCAGCTCTTGCATATCAACCGCAGATTCCTCCAAATCAAAATCAACAACCACAGTATCAGCAAAAGCAGCAGCAGCCTCTTCAGCAAGTTCACCCACAATACAATAACAACAATCGTATCACCAAGTCACTATGTTTCGACCCTATCCCACTACCATACGCATAGTTATTCCCACTATTGCTAGCAAAAGGACACATTCAAACTGGGACACCTCCTTCCATTCTTGAAAACCCCCTATTATTGGTTCAAGGCTGACCAATTTTGTGTTTATCATCAAGGAGCACTAGGGCATTGAGAATTGTTTTAGTTTCAAATCTGATGTACAAAAACTCATCAAAAACGGAGTCTTATCTTTCAAAGATACAAACCCGAGTGTCCAAACGAATTTGTTGCCACAACATGAAAAAACTTCGATAAACTTAATAGATGAAGGATCTGGCAGCAGTTATCAAATTCGTGATGTTCACCTACTAGGAACAAATCTGGTAAAGATGTATTGTAGACAAAGTGGGTACGGCCACGTACCACCTCATAACTATCACCAATGCAACATTTGTTCCAAGAAAAATCAAGGTTGCATCATTGTATAAACATCACTTCAAGAGCAGATGGATCTAGGTTGGATCTAAGATCACAAGATTCGTGGAATAAATATGATCTAGGAACATTGAGGCATTGTTAAAAATCATGACATCCGTATAATGAATGTCAATCTAGTGGCAATGCACTCAAGACAAAGTTAGCATCACAATCTACTGCTGCACGACTTACAATGCTTGCTCAATTTTCTCAAGAGACAATCAAAGGTGTTCCTTCGTACAAAAAGCCCTCCAGCGTCAAATGGATCTAGGATGGATCCAAGACTACCATAGAAAGGATGATTATCAGGTAAACATGATTCATATTTTTGACATTCGTTTAATGAATACCAGCTTGGTAGAATTACTTGCCAAATAAGTTAGACTTGGTTTTCTGTCATCGCATAGTTATCAAGATTGCGAAGATTGCTCCAAAAACGATCAAGGTTGCGCACTTGTACAAAGAACTCTTCAACGTCTGTTGGACCATCAGTGGCTTCCAATTTATTAGAACGAAAACATACACCAAGTCAGCATGACTAACGGAAACCCGAGTAGACACCAAAGTTGTGACATCCGCTTGTTGGAAACAGATTTGGTAAAAATGCACTGCATACAAAATGGATACGGTCGCGTGCCACCTCACAATTATGAATGATGTGGAATATGTTCATAAAATAGTCAAGGATGCTACCTTGTGTGAGCAGCTCTCCAGAATCAAATGGACCAAGGGGAAACCCAACTACACTTGAATTCTTAGTCAATCAATATGGTGCAAGGTTGCCTAGGGCAGTATGTAGTTTATAATATCAAAGACATTGAAACATCATTGGTCAAATTTCAAAAATGTTTGTGTGGACTTAACTATTTTGGTCCAAACCACCATGATCGCTCAACTTGCAGAAAATGTCGCAGAAGCCGACATGGTTGCCTCTTTGTCCAGAATGAGATTGAAGAACTGTTGGACAAAAGAACTATCACAGTTTTCAATACAAGAAAGCCTATTAATTATGGAGTTAACGAGGACGTTTTAACTATAACTCCTTTTCTCAATGAACCAAAACGCTTGGAGATCCGTTTCAACAGTGGAAAATTTTCCAACATCCCCAAGCTGGAACCAATAGAGATTGTCTACGACAGTTGGAAAAGTCACATAACCCCTTTGGTCATCTACTTTCCAGGACCAGTGCCATACGAATAAGAAAAATCTATTCCATACAAGTACGGCACAACCATAATAGAAGATGGAAAGGAAGTTCTTCTGCCATCCATTATTAACATTGCTGATATCAGTCGGGTCAATCGAAGTGGTTGAATCTTCAACAGAGGAGTTAGAGAACCTGCAAAAGAAAAGGAACCTCAAACTGAAGTTCCTAATCAATGAGTTGGACAATCAAGAAACACAAAGAAGTGAATACAACATTGTGGATCAACTATTACAAACTCCTTCTCAGATATCTGTGTTATCTCTCCTGCTCAGTTCAGAAGCTCACAACGAAGCTCTACAGAAAGTATTAGAACAAGCCTTTGTAGAACATAATGTAACGGTGGATCAGTTTGATAACATCATTTCCAATATTACCTCCTGTAACAATTTGGGATTCATTGATGAAGAACTTCTAGAGGAAGACAAGAATCATAACATGGCGCTCAATATGACAGTCAATTGCCAAGACGATGCTTTAGCCAACATGCTCGTAGATACAGCTTCATCCTTGAATGTCATACCAAGGTCAACTCTGGTACGATTATCTTTTCAAGGCACCCCATGAGAGATAGTGAGATCGTAGTCAAAGCTTTGAAGGATCCAGAAAGGTAGTTATCTGTGAAGTTGATCTTCCCATAACCATCGGACCTCATTCTTTTCAAATCACTTTTCAAGTAACGGATATCTGAGCAGCTTACATTTGTTTATTGGGACGACCTTGGATCCATGAAGCAGGAGCAGTCGCTTTAACACTTCACCAACAGCTAAAGTTTGTAAAGAATAACAAAATGGTTACAGTTTGTGGAGAGAGGGAGAGCTTTGATCATAAGAAATCTATCGTCAATCTCATATTTATAACCAGAAGAAGTCGTTGGAACTTAATTTCAAGCACTCTCTGTGATCAATGAGAATCATCAAGAGAAAGGAACGTCGATATCTTCATATAAAGACGTTTTCCAAGTAATGGGAGGCAATGACATAAAAGGATGGGGACAAATTGTGGTTCCTGTTGATAACAAGACAAGAAAAGGCCTCAGTTTTTCTCCAGTATTTACCAAGACTACAAAGAAGGATGAAGGCATTCATCCTATTTAAGATTTCCTCCACAGCGGAGGCTTCCTCCACCCAATTTCACAAGAAGTCCATACCATCAAAGAAAATGTTTCTTCTGATAAACATGAAGAATGGAAATCATATCTCAACAATGAAGGATATATATCTCAGGAAGAAACATACATTCCATTTTGCTCTCCGAAGCAAAGTCCCAGATATATAAAGATCAGATATCAAAATGATCTACGGAGATTGTGATCCCGAAGGATGTCGTGCTCCTCCTAACTCATTGGAAGAATATACTCTGATGAAAAACAACTTCGATTACAACACATATGATCCCATGGATGACTTTTCCATTGAAGAGCCTTACATGGAAGATCCAGGGTATAAGAGTGTGCAGTGGAATGCATATCTGCTTAATGACTTTGAGAAAATTCCACTTGTTCTTCCAGAGTCATAGAAACCTTACTAGGAAAATTCTGAAGATGTCAAACATCATGTTGATGAAGTTGCAAGAATTGATGGACAAGAATTTATCAACTTTGCATTTCCTGAAGTCAGTGTCGTTGAAGAAGATGATTCATCTATCCCCTTAGAAACTTGGGATACTTTGGGGAAGCCAAACAGTATATACGACTTTCTAGTGAAGTAAACTACTCCTGAAAGCTCTCGCATCAGATATGAAGACATCAAGACAACTGGATGGGGAGATTCTCCTAAAAATGAAGATACCAATGAAAATACAAAAAAAAGACCTTTTACGGTAACAATGCATAGAAAGAGGACTCCACTAATCAGACTCCTCCAGAAGTCAATACTATTACTAAAGATAATCCTGGAAGGAAAGTGCCATACTTTGTGATTCACAGAGGAGTTCATGACAATTGGGTCGCTGTTGATGTCCCAGATTGTCCATATTTCAAAATTAATTTTTTTAACCCTATTGAAACATATGATCCAATGCCTTCTCCCAACTTTGATTTCCCAGTATTCGAAGTTGAAAAAGAAAAAGACGAAGAAGTTCTAGATGAGATCTCTCGACTACTCATACATGAGTAAGAGTCCATTCAACCTTACAAAGAACCATTACAAACGATCAACTTGGGTTCAGAAGAGGAGAAAAAAGTAGTTAAAATTGGAGCACTACTCAGTCCAACTGTTAGAGAAGGCCTGATAGAATTGCTCAAAGAATTTCTAGATGTGTTTGCTTGGTCCTACCAAGACATGCCAGGGTTGGGAACCAACATCATGGAACATCACATGCCACTGAAGCCAGAATGTCCTTCGGTCAAACAAAAATTGAGAAGGACTCACCCAGATATGGCCATCAAAATTAAGGAAGAAGTGCAGAAGCAGATCGATGCAGGTTTCCTTGCCACCTTAGAATATCCTCAATGAATGGCCAACACAGTGCCAATTCCCAAGAAATATGGAAAAGTCAGAATGTGCGTATACTACAGAGATTTAAATAAATAAAGTCTGAAGGATGACTTCCCTTTACCCCACATTGACATGCTAGTCGACATCACAACAAAATTCAAAGTCTTCTCCTTCATGGATAGATTCTCGGGCTATAATCATATCAAAATGGCAGCAGAAAACATGGATAAAACTTCATTCATCACCCCATGGGGCACGTTTTGCTACAAAGTAATTCCATTCGGACTAAAAAATGTAGGAGCAACTTATCAAAGGGTTGTGACAACTCTGTTTCACGACAATATGCACAAAGAAATTGAAGTGTATGTTGATGACATGATTGCCAAATTTAAAACAGAAGAAGAACACGTAAAACACCTAGCGAAGTTATTCCAACATCTGAAAAAATACAAACTCCGTTTGAATCCCAATAAATGCACATTCGGTGTTTGTTCAAGGAAGCGTTTGGGATTCATTGTTTATCCAGAAAGGAATTTAGGTTGATCCCGACAAAGTTAAGGCCATTCAAGAAATTCCTTCTCCAAAGACTGAAAAATAAGTAAGAGGATTTCTAGGACGTCTGAATTACATCTCAAGATTTATATTTCTCATGACAGCGACATGCGCGCCAATTTTCAAGCTACTACGAAAGGATCAAGGATGTGAATGGACAAAAGACTGCCAAAAAGCTTTCGACAATATCAAAGAATATTTTCTAAATTCACATATTTTATATCCTCTAGTGCCTACATATCCTCGTATGGGTTTGTACACTACGTATGCTCACCAAGACATCGCATCTCATGCCTACATATCCTAACAAAGATGGAATCAGAGCAACTGTAGTTCTCCTAACTAGGGTGAAGAACACTTGACTATGGTCAAGGTTCAAAGGGGAATACACATCCATAACAATGATACTTATGTAGAGTTAACAAACTCTTGAAGTCTAAGTTGAAAGACTAATTGGGGGTTTGACTTTAACAAAAGTCAAAAGGGGAAAACTGAGTACCCATAACAATAGTACACACATAGAGTTAACAAACTCTAGACCTAAGCTCTAAGTTATATGATTCTTAACAAGGTGTGCTAAAGGTCTTGACTTGAAAAAGTCAAAGGGGGTATGGGTTATAACTTAAAACTAAGTTGAAATTCCTAATGACTCTAACAAGGTCAAAGGGAGGCTAAAATAATGATGAGTTATCTATGACATTGAGTCAATAGAGAGACTTTCCTTTGGAATTAGGAACACAAGGCAACCCTTTAGGATCAGAGCAAACAAGCTACATCACTTGGGGGAACTTATCAAGGCTTAAGCATACATATAAATTCATTCAAACATGATAAAGATATAAAATCATGGTGATAACCAAGAAAGATATGGGCAAGCATGTAACAACATTAAGCAAAGATAATAACAAGGTTACAACAAAGTATTCATCCATAGAAGAATCAAACCAAATGGTAAACATAGATGTTACAACATCTAAGAAGTTTATGAAGTGAGGTTCTTACAGGACCAAACATCATAGATGGAAATTTGAAGTATAAAAAGTCATGCATAAGTCAAAACATTACTTATCATGGAAAAGTTTAAAATTCAAGATCAACATGCATAAATCATAACAAAGTTTAAACATGGATACAAATCAAGAGAATCATGTATAAGTCAAAACATTACCTATAACAAAGTTCAAAGTTCAAGATTAACATGCATAAATCATAACAATACTTAAGCATGGATATAAATCAAGAGAATCATGTATAAGTCAAAACATTATTTATAACAAAGTTCAAAGTTCAAGATTAACATGCATAAATCATAATAATATTTAACCATGGATATAAATCAAGAAAATCATGTGTAAGTCAAAACATTACTTATAACAAAGTTCAAAGTTCAAGATTAACATGCATAAATCATAACAATATTTAAGTATGGATATAAATCAATAAAATCATGTATAAGTCAAAACATTTCTTATAACAAAGTTCAAAGTTCAAGATTAACATGCATAATTCATAACATTATTTAAGCATGGATATAAATCAAGACAATCATGTATAAGTCAAAACATTACTTATAACAAAGTTCAAGTAGGATCATGCATAAGTCAAGACAAAACTTATGGCATGGAAAAGACCAAAGATCAACATGCATAAATTATAACAATATTTAAACATGGATACAAGTAGAGGTAACAACCAATACAACTTTGAACAAGGGTGTGACATGTGTGACAACAACATGTGAGTTGTGGTGAATCATGTTAAACAAGTAGGTAACAACCAAACATGTAAAAGAAATTCAATCATGGATTTGAAAGCAACAATGAGAAGCATCTCAAAGGGGATTCACATATGATCATGAACTTAAGGCAATAACCAATCATGTAACAACAAGGGCATACAAGTTCATACATCAAGTAAAGTTCATACAATTAATATTGGGTGCATATAAATAAGGTGTGTAAGGAGAATCAAGGGATTTAATCAAGAGAAGTATCCTAAAAACCCTAATAAGCATCACATTTTGAGTACACATAAATGCTAGAAAAATAATTCTTTTTGGAAATTTCGTGGCACAAATGGAAAATAGGCATCATCATGAACAAAATGCAAAAGGAATGGGATCAAAATGATAAAAAAAGAAGTTATGATTAAATCAATTTGCAAAGGAAACCATAAAATCCAAGTAGTAAAAGAATAAGGAAATGCACCTACTGGGGTTTGAACCCACGCCACTAGGGTTACTACCCAAAACTCTAACCATTTGCCTTCACGCGCATTGTGAATACTAAAGGCAGTCATGTAATAAAATAAGAAAACTAGTTGATTAATTAGAGAGAAAAAAGATCAAAAGGTCTAGGGGGGATCGAACCCCAGAACCATTAATCAACACAACACACAAGCTCTCCTCCTTGACCAGCGATGCTACGCCCTCATCCAGTAAGTATATGCTTCACAATCATTTTAAAATAGGGACAACTCAAAATGGCCACCTTAGCGCCATGTCATGCCAAGTCATCTCCACCTCAGCTTCATCGTCTTCAGTCTTTCTCTCTCTCGCTCGTGCCCTAAGTTCATCACCATGGCTAGAACTTCTTCAATCCATAACTTCCTCATCTCTCAACCAAATCAAATGGTGTAAAAACCAAATTAAGAGTACTTTTCACAAGGAACACAAATATAACAATATTTTGTCCTAAAAATAATTGAGCAATTCACAAATCACTCAACAAAAGTGCAACTTTAAAAATAATCAGCATGTTACAATATGGGATATCCAAATGAGATGAAGCCATCAATAATTCAAAACAACAAAGAACATCACATACTACATTTTGCTAATCAAATGGTATCAAAACAGTGTATGAATATGAAGTTTCAAAAGTCAGAAATCTTACCTCTTGGAGAAAATCCAAGGTTTCTTCCTCAAAGATTGCAGCTACAAGAAAATGATCCATAGAGCTTCCTTGAGCCTTTTAGAACTTGATGGAATGGTTAAATGACCTGAAATAATTCTGAGGAAAAGAACATGATCGTTTTGCTCAAATGGAGGTTTGAAAATGGTAGGAGGTGTTTGGAGTATTACAAAATTGCTTCAATGGTTTGGATGCACTCTATTGAATGTATAAAGGTGTTTTATGAAGTTGGTTTTGGAAATGCACGAGCAAACTGTGTGTTTAAGGTGTTCTTGCAAATTTGGATGGTTTTTGCAAGAACAACTGGCTCTGAGTATGCAAGGGGTTTTGAAAGGTTTTTTTAGGGTATTTTGTGGTGTCTTTTACTGAGGATTAATGTCCTGTTTATAGGAGAAGTGGGGAGTTTGTGGTCTGGTCAGAATCCAAGTTTTTGCAAACTTGTCCACTTGAAAACCAACTTGCTTGTGATAATGATTTCTCTTGGTTCAAGGGATCAAGTACAAGAGTTGCTGGGTAGAGAGCATGCTTCTGAGAATAGTATGTACTTTGGAGTGTAGAAGGAGGGTAGGAGAATGGCTCAAGGAAAATTTCAAGGAAAAGCCATACTTTACCAAAGTAGAAGTGTTTACTTTATGCCATAAATGGAAAACCTTCTTGGTTCATGCCTTAAAACTTCGTGTAATCACTTGAAATTTCGTGTCACACTTTGATCAAAGTGTATCTTGCCACTAAACAACTTAAAACAACAAGATTGATAGCAAAACCTTGATTATGCATCATGTCATGCCAAGTTAGAACCTTGAACTTCAAGTCTTTGGACCTCAACTTCTTCTCTTCGAAACTCATAGCTCATGCATGCTATGAATGAGTTCTCATACCTTTTGAAAATCCCTAAACGTGCTCTAAAACTTTAAAGCTTCATAACCCAAAATCTAAGCATCTTTTTCTCATAGGTCACTAGGAAACTATTGTAGTACATGAGGATATCTACAAATTGATCTTTGGAACTCACAAAATGGATATGTAGATTGAAAGTTATGGCCTTTCAAAGTTGGCACCAAAACTAGGGTTTTTCCATACTTAGAAAAAATTCAAGTTGATCCAAGTTTTCTTACTTTGCAAGAAACCTCTCAAATCTTGATTTATTCATGATAAACCTCATGTGTTAAACATATCTTGATGAAATTTGGCTTGGATGCTCCAATTTGAACCAAAAAACCTAAAAGACAAAGAGTTGACTTTGTCAGATGAATTCAACCGTGTGATCTTCTATGAATTTGCATCTTGAGACTTCTCAAGCATCATAAGTAGACTCCAAATATGTACATGAACATATGGACTCGTGTCTTCATGCTTTGGATCATACTTGAATCAAAGTTCAAAGGCACAATTAACTTTTCCTGACAAAGCCCTAATTTGGGGCCAGATGAAATTGGGCTTCAATTGACTTGTAGTGAGATCAATTAGCACTTAATTCTTGTCAAATATAAGCTCCTTGAATGTATAGGAACTTGATTTGATGATGATAATTCCAAAACATTGACTGATTAAGAAATAGTCCTCTTGATTCCACAGGTGCAAAACCCTAATCAGATGAACTTCAACAACAACAAGCTTGAAACAAAGTTAGGGTTATGAAACAATTCTTGATGCTCATAGAATGGTAATGGAATCTAGGGGTAAAAATTTGGGGTATGACACTTGGTTATAAACCAGATCAAAGGAGAATGGGACACACGCCAGATTGGATTAATTCCTTACAAAGATTACGCAAGAAGGTTGTTACCATTCTTCAACAAAATAGATTTTCATCACATTCCTCGTGAAGAAAACAACACGGTCGATGCACTTGCTATCCTATCCTCCATGATTACTGTAAATTGGTGGAACAATGTACCCAAGATTGACATAATGTGCCTTGTCAGACCAGCTTACATATTCGGAATAGAGACAATCATCGATGACAAACCTTGGTATCACGACATCAAGCTTTTCCTTCAAAGACAAGAATACCTGCTAGGGGCATCAAGAAAAGATAGGAAGACTCTTAGAAGACTAGCTGGTAACTTCTTCCTGAACAATGATGTACTCTACAAAAGAAACTTCAACATGATTTTACTCCAATGCGTGGATAAACGCGAAGCAGATATGCTAATGAAAGAGATTCATCAAAGATCCTTCGGCACTCGTGCCAATGGATAAACAATGTCAAGGAAAATTCTAAGAGCGGGATATTATTGGCTAATAATGGAATTTGACTGCTATAAGCACATGAAGAAGTGTTACAAGTGTCAGATATACGCCGACAAAATTCATGTACCACCAACTCATCTCAAAGTTCTCTATTCTCCATGGACTTTTTCTATATAGGCAATCAACATGATTGTCTTGATTGAACCCAAAGCTTCAAAAAAACATCGGTTCATCCTGATAGCCATTGATTACTTCACCTAATGGGTCGAAGCAGTATCATACACCAATGTGACCAGACAAGTGGTGGTCCGATTTATCAAAAACAATAGCATATGTTGTTATGGTTTTCCAAGCCAAATCATTAATAATAATGGATTAAACCTGTACAACAATATGATCAAGGAATTATGCACTGAATTCAAGATTGAACACCATAACTCATCTCCTTACCAACCAAAGATGAATGGAGCAGTTGAAGCAGCTAACAAGAATATCAAGAAAATCATTTAAAAGATGGTCGTGACTTACAAGGACTGGCACAAGATGCTCCCTTTTGCTCTTCACGGTTACCGCACCTTCGTCCGCACTTCAATAGGAGCGACCCCTTTCTCCCTAGAGTATGGCATGGACGCAGTGCTCCCCATAGAGGTTGAGATACCGTCAGTAAGAGTATTGATGGAAGCCAAGCTAACAGAAGTTGAATAGTATCAAAACTGATACGATGAACTGAATCTGATCGAAGAAAAAAGAATGACGGCTTTATGCCATGGTTAGCTATATCCGCAAATAATGAAGAAAGCATTAGACAAAAAGGTCCATCCTCGTGTCTTCAGAGAGGGAGACCTCATGCTCAAGAAGATCCAATCATTTCTCACTGATTCTAGGGGAAAATGGACTCCAAATTATGATGGCCTTTATGTTGTTAAGAAATCCTTCTTAGGTGGTGCCTTGATACTCACAACCATGGATGGAGAAGTGTTTACTTATCCCACAAATGTTGATGTAGTCAAGAAATACTACGCCTAAAAAAACAAAAAAAAATAGCTCGCTAAGTTGAAAACCCGAAAGGGCAACTTAGGCAAAAAAATAACGTCTCGGTGAACTGAAAACCCGAAAGGGCGGTCCAGGCAAAAATTAGAGACATAAAAAAAAAAGAAAAAAGAAAAATCATCCCGGTGCATTGAAAACAAAAATCTTGGAAAAAGTTAGGGATTTATGGCAAGTAACTGCATCCGACAATATTGGATCCTCAGAAGCAGCGTCATCCATCAAAGAATCATCGACGAAAGTCACTCTCAATAGAAGCCCAAGAATACTCAGAATTGAAAGTTGGTATAAGGATAGTGGTCATTAAGTTTCAATGTAGCCCTTTCCCTTTAAATTACCATTTTCTAACTTTGTAATTTTCTATGGAATCAAACATTTGGATGATTTCCATTCTACCAATGAAATTTGAGTCTTCACTTATTTGTTTGCAATTCTCGTTTTTTCGTTATGCCTTACAAAATGACATTTTTATTTTTTGACATTCAGTCTTGAAACAAAACATAAAGAATTTACTTTTGCTTTTAAAATAAAGATGCAAAATTCCTTCAATTTACAAACATAAAAGGAAATATCGGTAGTTTCTCCAATAGTAATCAAACTTTGAGGAAACAAAGTCTCAGGTGTTTCCAAATGATGAATATTTATGGACATCCCATCCTTCGTCCCCCATAAAGGTTTGAAGTTCATAAACTCCTCTAAAAAAGGGGAAAATCAAGATCATGTTTCTATCCCTAGTGGAGTTTCTACCTTCAAGAATTGAAATAAGAATAGGAATCCCTTTTCTCCAACAAAGTGTTACCTTCAAAAATCTCCAAGAATATTTCCGTCCCCAGATTGGCCAAGTATTCAATGTTGATAATTAGTTTGGGTGACGTGTCTGGTTTGTCAGCATAATTATTCATCATGCATAATTAATATTCATATTCATATTGCACATCTCATTCACTCCGGTCGTATTTATCCCCAAGTGATAAATTTCGTCTCTCCAAGAAAAATTGTCAGCTTTAGGCAGAAAGTATTTACTTTTTTCTAATTCCCTAACCAAGTTTGATCCTTGGGGAAAATTTTCCTTCAGTTCTCCCTTCCACCCTTTGGAAAGGATAAAATATCGGCTCAAACTGTTTCTTCATCAGGAAATGTCTTATTTGAACAGTCTCTCTCTAGTTCATTCCTTAATCAAAGATGGACCTTAACCATTTTGATAACTTGAACCTCTGAAAAGACGAAAAGACATCCCTTATGCACCTTTGGGACTTTGCTCTTCCTCATTCAAGACCCGAATTGCTTTCTCGGATTAAAGGAAAAACCCTCAATGAAAGCCTTTCGTTGAGACCTTTCGATAAGGGCGACGTATCCCGTAAAATCCCAGTAAGTCGACAAATGAAAGTCTCTTTCCGATAAATTTTCCTCCCTTACAAAGAAGTCATCAGCACCACAAAATTAAATCATAGCACATGGTGTCTCTCCTAAGAAGTCTCGAAGGGAAGTATGATGAAAAGTTTCTAGCAAATGGCATCTCGAAAGAGAAGTTTGCAAACATCTACATTTCAGACAATGGTGTTCCCCAGCGAGTCTGATTGTCATTCATCCTATGGCATCTCTCTAAAGAATTCTCGAAGAGAAGTACGATGAAGTATATCTTCTCGTTAAATGGTTATCTCCCTAGTAAATCTCGTCGAGAAGTTTGGCAAAGACCATCACAGATTGTGTCTCTTTATTTGAGAAATATGTCCCGTAAGATAACTAGGTCGCATCTCCTCGAAGACTCCTGATAAAGTTATTAATCCAGCAAGGATCACTTTTTCCAGAGCTTGTTATCCCAACCTTTTCAAGAGAAAGACTTGATAAGAAGAAACAAGACCAGTTCCATGGATTAAAAAAACCAGGATCGATGGGAAGTTTATTTCAAAAACGAGGACCAGTTTCATCGCTCATAACCAGAAACACGGGGAAGTTTTACCCTTTCTAAGTAGGATTACTTTGTTAAAAAAGATGAGTAAGCATGTTTCGACAGTAGGAAGCTGTTTCCATTCAAAATGATCAGAATCATAGTCGTACCCCCCGGCAGAGTTGTTATCTCCCCAATCAGTAAAGACACTTGGTTGCTTCCTAACAGGCTACATCCTTCGTCTTAATTTGTTTTCCCTAGTGGAGTTAAACCTAAAAGTCAAGTTAATATTAGTCTTCTGTGATGTCAACATCACAAGTCTCGTATCATGCATTCACTGTTAATAGTGACATCTTAGGATCCAAAAATTCGGGTATTATGATACTTAATCCTCTTTTACCTTGAATATCTGAATATCTTCATCATTCATACATTCAGGTTCAAGAAGATTAAATAGGGGCATCTGTCATACCCTAATTTTTTACCCTAAGATACCCACATCATATTCATCTCATACATACACTTTTATGCATCACTAACCCATGTTAGAAAGTCAAGATTGTTGCTTGCTTCATTATGATCTCCAATTAGGGTTTTTAAGCCATACAACGGATTCAGGCAAAGGCTCAATAAAGAATTGGCATGATCCTCAACTTATCAAGCACCTCAATTATCCATGGAGATAAAAAAAATACCATTCACCAAGAATCAAGGACAAGATTACATATCTCAAGTTGGTCAAGCCTCAAGATCATATGTGTCACTAAATCAGGATTTTGACCTAATCCAATCCCAGGGACGACTTGTGGAGCAAGGCATAATCCAAGACCTCAAGATATGTTTCAAGGACCTCAAATATATCATATTAGTCCATTCGCATGATTTGATTGATCCAAATAACTTCATTCATAAACAATGCAAGAACTCAAATCCACTTGAGCCACAAACTAGGGTTTTGATGAAAATTCAACCATATCTTTGACTTTTGATCAAGATATGATCTCCAACTTTGGGATATGAGTCAAGACACTCAAATATACCTTGAAGTCCATTCATAAGCTTAAAACCACCTTGGGGTACTCATTCATCAAAAATCAGGAATTAGGGTTTCCCTGCACAAAATTCATCTGATACATAAAGTCAAAGTTTGACTTTTTGGGAAAAATTATTCATCATAAGCCATTATACAAGAAAACATGATCCATTTTTGAATTTGAAGAAAGATTGATCAAGAAATTAAGGTTACTTGCAAAAGGGGCAAAGTTGAAGAAATTGAAAATTCCACTAAGTTATGGAAAAAAACATGATTTTTACCTAACTTTATAAGGCCATAACTTGTGATCCAATCAACCATTTTTGGCACTCCAAAGCTCAAATGATAGATCTTATCACATACAACAAGATTTCTAGGCTGAACCATACCCAAAAACTTCATGGGTTTAAAGTTATGAAGTGATCAAAATAAAAATAAAAAAAGAAAACGAGTTTCAACACTTAGTGAAAATTCTAAGAAGTTTTCAGCATAAAACATTAATTTTCAAGGGAATTTTGCATTATGATCCAAGTAGAATCAATACAAACTATGAACATCAATGTTGAAGAAAATCATCTCAACTTTCTAAGAAGTACAAGAACATCCATTGATTCAACTTGAGCAAGAAGTTATGAACCTCACAACTCACCTTGCTACAACTGTTTTTCAAAGACAGATTTTGGAACTTTCTTGCAGCACATAATTTTTCATAATAGGTTTCTCATCTTGAAAGCTTTGTCATCATCCAAGATCAGAAGTAATCTTGATGAATCACTTGATATCTTCAACTTTGGATCAAGGAGTCAAGAATCTAGCCTAGCATGTGCAAATTCATCATTACAAAAGCCTTAAAGTTCAATTTTGTTAAGTTGCATTAATGTGATACATAGAGGAGGCATGAATTATGCACAAAATAGTCAAGACATATCCAAGAACAAGAAGACTTCAAACCTGCAGAATTGATGGGAGTCAATGCATAGCTACGCTAGGAGGAGACTTTGGCTACATGACGGAACACATTGGATAATAGAGTGATGCTTCATCCATTCACTATTCCTCCCAAAACCAATGTGTTCTCCAATAAATACGGATCATTTCTGATCATTTCAAGGACCCCGAAAACAATACCAAAGACTTGTTTTCTCATTCTCTTTACTTCAAGTTTTCAAAGTTCCAAAGAGCAAACTTGGAATTTTCAAAACTAGACCTAAACCACTCAAATAACCATCCAAACACATCATAACTCATCCATTGGAGGTGTCCAAACTCTCATATTCATCTCAAACCACCAAAATCAGAAAGTCAACCATCAAAACCTCGTATTTTGACTTTTCTGCAATTTCAGACCATGCCTTGATTCAGTCCATTTCAAAACCAAACAACACTCAAAACACACTCTAAATAATATCCCTAAACTATTCCAACCATAGTTTCTCAATTGTAACTCCATTTGGTTGAAGTTGCATTTTGGTCACTTTTGCCATTTTTGCAAGAAGGGTACCATATTCTGTTCTAACTGATTTTCTTTAGTTCCAAGTATTCAAAAGGATAATTTGAGATATATTGAAGGTGTCCAAAGCATCACGATAGTTCTGTAACAACCATCTTAAAAGATCCAAGTTTGCTTCAAGAGGTAAGTTTCCTCAAAACACGAACTTGCCAAAATATGCTTTGCTTTGATGTACATTAATCATGAACATGTCATATATGTCATATTTGTTGTGTTTGAACTATAATTAAGTGTTATTGTTAGCTATGTAAACATGTAGCATAAAACTCGCAAAACAATGGCCTTTTTGAAACCACTATCGGGTAATGAAGGCACTTTTAGAAAAATCTAACACCACCATTGAATTCCTCATGAAATTTCAAGTAAGTTAGGTCTTTACAGTTTTTAATTTCATGGAGAAATGAGGGAGTTATGATCCTTCTTGCAATTGGATGAAACTTGGAAACCTTGGGCAAGCCAGCCATGGTGCCCTTGTCTTGGTCTGGCCTCAAGATACTTTCACCCTTATCAATTATTGGGTGTGGTTTGATACATGGATGTATCACCACCTCAGTGGTTTGTGTCTGCGTGTTAATTGTGTTAGTGTGTGTAAGGGCGCGGGTTCGATCTCCCCTTTTGCAAAATGTATTTTTTCTTGGTTTTTCTTCATATTTTCACTTTTTAAAATATTTTATATATTATTTTCAAGTAATTATTTTTATACTCAAATTTAATTATTTTTAAATATTTTTTTACACACGTGTCATTCACACATTTTATTAATTTAATCCACATAAAAAAATCAAACAAGATTTGATTTTAATCAATATTTATTAAGTTCAAATTAATTATTTTTTTTAAATGATTAAAAACCCTAAAAATTGGTTTTCTTCTTGATTATATTTAAACCTATCACATTTTGATCTTCATATGGATAAAGCTTAATATTTTAAACTTTGTTTTAAGATCACAACATGTTTATTTTGACTTATACACTAATTATGTCATGTTTAAATTCATTTGAAAAATACCTTTGATCAATTCTTTCAAAATTAGGGTTTTTACAAAGCTTTCAATACTTTAAACTCCATTATTAAAACCATGGGCCTCTATTAGAGTGTAATACCCAACCTCTTCTATAAATAAACCCATTCTCTGGGCCTCTACTATAGTATAAGTCCCATTGCGCTTTTTAAAATCACGGTGCGATAACTATTTTCATAACAATACACTTGAGCCTCTAATAGAGTGTAAGTCTTATCTCTTTGTATATAAATAAACATTTTTAGGGCCTTTACTATAGTATAAGTCCCTCCTCTCAATTTTCAAAATCACTGTATTTTCAAATAATCTTGGGTCTCTCCCTAAGTATAAGCCCCAACAAATCTTTTCAAAACATAATAACTCAGGGTCTATATAGTATAAGTCCCTATTATCTTTTTCAATCAACAACAACCATGGGCCTTTTATAGGAGTGTAAGTCCCATCCCTCTTTCAATTTTCAAAATCTCCTTCATATTTTAAAAACTTCAATCTTTCAATCTTCGAAATTCAATCTAAACCTAGCATCAATTTTCTCAATCAAAGTTAGGGTCCATGTTATAGTATAAGTCCCTCCTCTCTTCTTCAAAATTTGTTTTAATCACTCGGGCCTCTCCCTGAGTATCCAACACCTTTTGTAAATAGAAAATATTTTAGCCTCATTCATCCTAGGCTTTGTACATGATACAAACAATCACTTAGGCCTCTCCCTGAGTATAAGACCCAGCACCTTTTGTAAATAGAAAATATTTTAGCCTCATTCATCCTAGGCTTTGTATAGGATAAAAACCATCACTTGGGCCTCTGTCTAGAGTGTAAGACCCAACACCTTTGCTCATCTGAGTCATCTCCTACTTAAAATCAAGTCATCTTCGAATTCAAATTCAATTCCAAAATCATTTCAAAACTTTTTCAATTTCTCAAAACTCTAATTCAATCTTGAAGCAAAGAATTTAATCAATCACAATACACTTGGGCCTCTGTCCAGAGTGTAAGACCCACCACCTTTTCAAATTCAATTCATACTTGTTTATATACTTGTTCATATATCTGTACATATACTTGTGCATATCTTGTTAAGTTTCCCTTAGCATTTAAACCATCCTTAGTTTAGACTAGTTCAAACAATAGGATCCTTTCAATCATTATAACTTAGTTCAAATAACTAGTTCCCTCTTTTACAAAGGAATTCTTCTCCCCAATATAGTTAGGCTCCTCTTGGGCTTTGTTCAATTTATTTTACCTTGCAACACTTCATGAAAGAGAGGATTATTTCCTGGTGAAACCTCTTCTTTAAACCCTTTTAACCCTGGAACAGTTCAACAAAGAAAGGATTATTTCCTGGTGAAACCTTTATTGAACTCATCTTAGACTTGGAAAGTCTTAATCCCCAGCCTCCTCTTGGGCTTCATACAAGGACCCACAGGCTTCCTAAATGCATAGGATAGATCCTAATCAGCTTTATCAATACACAAAATCCCCAGAGAGTCAAAACCTCAAGGACATTCCATCTCATCCATTGAATCTCTTCTAATCCTCAACAAAGGTTGGCTTTCACTTAAATTTCCCAAGCCTCTACTTAGGCTTCATATCATGATTTCCCTAGTCAGCCTCAATCTTAGGTTTTGTACAAGACATACATCACACTCCCAGTTGAGTCAGTTCTAATTTTTTAGCTTCAACCTTGGGCTTTGATCAAGGCACAAAATTCAACATCCCCACAGATGAGACCACGAGTCCTCTCTGAAGAAGGATATCCCTTCTATACATTACATTTCAAATCAAACTATTTTACATAAAAAAAGATGTGGCATTGCTCTGGATATTTTAAAGTCTAAGTTAAAAGCTTACTCCCTTATGTTAAAACTCAGGAAGAAAGATGTGGCATTGTTATGGATATTTCAAAGTCCAAGTTCAAAGCTTCTTTCTTCATAACATTTCACTTCTCTTAGAGAGGAAGACGTGGCATTGCTGGATTCTACACGTCCCAATTAAAGCAACTTCTTTTATAATCATTTTTTTAAATGTTTGTTATGAATAGGTGAGATATAATCCTTTAGAGATGACAAATTCTATCTCAATCAAAATTTTAGCTTCAATATTGGGCTTTGAACAAGACACAAATACTCTTTTAGCTTAAATCTTGGGCTTTGAATGAGACACAAAACAATTTCCTCCCATAGATTTAGGAGGAACTATGAACACTCTAATTTCTCAATATCCTTTTTAGAATACGTAGGCATAAGATTGCGAAATATTAGCGAGCACACTAATAAAAAAACCTTAGGTCTAGGTACCTATAAAAAGAACAATAGAAAACCATAAAACAACAAAAACATTTCCTCAGTCTTCACAAAGGAGAAACTTTCCTATTTAAACAGCAGGACAAACCTAAGCAAGCAAGTAATTCAACATTGGAAATATACAATAAAGGTTCATATAGAGTACTATAGATACTCAGGATGTTAATAGCTTCCCTTAGTATAACGAACCCCTTATTTCAGATTTCTTAGCATTTGTAGGAATAACATTTATGAGCAGGGTTAGTTTGAGATATCTTCCCCTTTCTTTTAAGCATCTAGGATAAATATTAGAAATCAGAAAGTAGTGTTAAATGTGGTAGTGGTTGCGTCACTAAAACCGGAACTATAGGGATGGTGGAGGATAAATAAATGAAAGGATGTGAAGGTTTCTCAAGAGGATAAGGCATATTAATTTCAGAAGCTCTAGCATTTACCCACTGAGTGTATGGCTTGAAAGCAACGTGGTTTTTATTTTCCAGCTGATCTTTGCTCTTTTTATGAATTGTATGCCAAACCTTTATAACTGCTTTTTTCAAATCTGGATTTCCATCCTCATTAAGGTAGAAGAAACTTGACACCAAGAGACTGCTAGGTTTTGTCTTTCATGGGGTACCCAAACTGACGTTTTACAAGAGCGGGGTTGTAGTTAATCCCTCCATGTATACCAAGAAGAGGAACATTTGGAAATTCTCCACAACTGTCGATGATAATCCTTTTTCATAAGTTGGGTAATACCAATTCATATTAGTATGAGTGAGGGATATAAGCCTCTGAGACCATATGAGTTTTTTAGGATTTTCAACAAAGATTATGGTCCTTGGTATGTGTTACTTGAACCATCTATTCAACAAAGGTGCGCAACACATGATTGTTCGACTACCTTTCATACTCCTATGATGAATTGAATGGTAAGTGTCCCCAAGTAAAGTAGGTACTAGGTTACAACTTAAAAATATCTAGATGGCATTGAGATCAACATAGTGGTTAATGTTTGGAAATAGTACAAGACCATAGATGAGTAGTGCAAAGATAGCTTCAAAGGCACTCATATTATTGGCTTTATCCAACTCTGTTGCTTTCCCTATCAAGAATTTGGAAGTTAACCCTTTGATTCCTCCTTTGGAAGGGAAGTTGTCTTTCACATCTGAAGTTTCCAAATGAAGGGCCTTTGAAATAATTGAGTACTTAGGAATTTCCTCTGAGCCATTGAAATGAATCTTGTTTAATACTAGAAAACTAATCCAATATGTATACTCTTTCAAAGTGGGTGTAAGTTAGTAATCTGGAAATGTGAAATAGTAGTAAAGGGGATCATAGAATTGTACAAGGGTGTCAAAAGTTCCTTCTTCAACATTAGTCTTTAGAATACCTTAGAGCCATCAATAAATTCTCCTGAAATCCTCTAGACAAGAGATCATACGAACTAACTTTCTCAATTTTGTTGTATCTGTTAGACGATGGGGCAGATCTAGAAGGGGGAAAAGGTTGAATAGATCACTTGTTTAAAATAGAGTCGGCACTATCAATATTTAGTTTTAAAAAGTTTTTAAGCAGAAGTGGCCGATGAACTATATTCGTCTAAAATAAACCTTCACCGAAAAGACTGGATATACGCAAAGCCTATGGAATCCGATAAAAACGAGATTAAGAATCACTAATTTGAACACACATCAACCATAATTTATTCACTATGAGGTTGGACTATTTCCAATGCTTGAAAAATATAACCAAATTGAAATGACAACACAAGCATTTGTTGTTCACACAATTAGTCAAGCACTTGGTGTGCAAGGCACCACAAGTGAATTCCAATATGTGAGTGAAGTGCTTAAGTGTTCAATTACAACCAAGGATTGTAATAGGCTTCTAAAAATGGTTCAGCACTACTCACATCAGAATTTTGATTAACTAAATTGTTTGCACACAAACTCAGAAATTAAGCAATTTAAAACTAAAGCGAGAGCACCAATTTGTTGACGCAGTTCCCTCGTCGTCCTCGCTTGTGGTACATCTGCCCTCAATTATAAAAATAGAATTGAGACCTGTATATATATATATATATATATATATATATATATATATATATATATATATATATATATATATATATATATATATATATATATATATATATATATATATATATATATATATATATATATATATATATATATATATATATATATATATATATATATATATATATATATATATATATATATATATATATATATATATATATATATATATATATATATATATATATATATATATATATATATATATATATATATATATATATATATAACCTATTGGTAAATGTTTACAAGAGAAGCAATAGAATTCAAACGATCAAACTCAATTGTTGATGTAGAGCCTATTCCTTCTCTTCCCTTGATTTAAGTTTAATCAAGTCCTTCGAACCTGATGAATAGACCTCCAATTATGGCACCCCATTTGAACAACCCCACGGTCTTCAAATCTTGCCCAGCTGATTTCAATCACCAACGCTTCAAACCTGAATCTTCCTCTCACAATCCTCCGGTTACTACTACTAAACCGACAGAACCACCCGTTCTTCGATTACCTTCGCTCGGCTGAATCTATGATGGACCGATTTGTGCAAAAACCTCCAAAATCCAAGATTCCTGGAGGACAAAACCCTAACGATTTTATTCAAGAAAAACCCATTGATTTCTCACCTCAAACCCGATTACACCAATCCTATGTTTGGATGTTATCACCTCTAAAATGTAGAATGCACAACCAAAATGATTATGTGTAGTTATTGAGAAAATGCAAGAAAGAGGATGAAGATGATGAGAACAAAATCAGTGTCTATTTTCACTTTTCTTGTTGTTGTTTGAAGAATAAGCTAAC
Source organism: Lathyrus sativus (assembly GCA_963859935.3). Classification (NCBI taxonomy): domain Eukaryota; kingdom Viridiplantae; phylum Streptophyta; class Magnoliopsida; order Fabales; family Fabaceae; genus Lathyrus; species Lathyrus sativus. The sequence goes on along the minus strand of OZ012735.1, from coordinate 344,173,846 downwards.
TCACTATATATACAAGTCAAAAACAATTAACCAACATAACAACCACCAAGACAGTTTCACATAAAAGAAATTAACTAAAATGCGCGAGCGGTCGACCTATACATAGGGAAGGGTCGAACTGAGCTCACCCGAATTTCAGATTATGCAGAAAACAACATATTGCATCGACCGGAACAGGTCATGCATCGATGCAAGGCATACAAAATTTGACAGAGAAAAATGGACACAGTATGAGTCAACCGGAGGGTCGATGCGAGCACTCCTGAGAGTAGACCATGCAAAATACTTTTTGTATGAGTCGACTGGAGGGTCGACGCGAGCACTCCTGAAAGTAAACCATGCAAAATACCTTCTGTATGAGTCGACCGAAACAAAGTTTGAATCGACTCAAAGGCACAAAAATTTCAAAAATGCATATTTTCATGTATTATGCTACTTTTGAGATACCCATGTTAGTTACTTTTGAGCTAGGCATACATGACCAAACCTATGTGGAGCATATATTGAACAATTTCTATATGTATCCAACAATGTTTTTGACTGATGTTTGACTCAAGAGGAGTACGACATGCATATATGACACAATGATACCGTCCAAAGTACATTTTTCTACCTATCTAAGTTTTGACATCATTAAAACAAGTGTAATTAACTATGAGGTTTTCCTCACAGTATCAGGATCTCTGAAGTTGTACTTCTTGGTATTCCTTTTTCTCAAAATCCATGTTAAAACCCTATGATATTTGCCATAAAGGTTTTAAGTTTCCTTGAAAAACATTTGGTTAAAAAATTATGTTTGAATGAATGTAAGAATAAATGGATGCACACACATACAAAGTAACTAACATGGGTTCAACGATATGACGTCACGAGCATGGAGTCATGGGTCTAACCAAACCAAGAGAATATGTATTAGGGGTTTATTGTACCTGTAGAACATGTTCTAATATGGAACCCAGAGTTATAGGTCCATCTTTTAGATATTATCGACACATCGACTACTCGAGAATCAATAATATTCTAAAGAGAAACTTGTCTCAGTCTAGTATTGTGTATCAACTATCTCAGGTCTACACCTAGATAATCACCGCACTACATCCTTAAAAGGCCAAGTAGGGTAAAGGGATACTAAAGGTCCTCAGTTTCTCAGGCTCCCAGGTCGAAAAAATTAATGACATTACGACTACTCGCAATGGCATCAATAATTCCAAAGGGGCCTCCACTGAGTATGATTATATCATATGTCACTCATGCATAGGATTACTCCATACATGTAACTTTTTATTATATCAACATCCTATCGTATGTATGTATGCTCAAAATCTGGGTTAGGATTTGTCTCACTCATAGAGATTAACTAGAGAGCCCAAAAAAATATGATGAATACAACAACAAGCAAATGATATCAAGAGTAAAAATCAAAAATATATAAAAGATAGGCTTAAATATTTTAGGAGGGATGAAATCCCTAAGTCTCCAGTGAATTCGCCATTTTTCTATACACGAGCAGTTTTTTCAAGGTCGCCATTTACATGTGAACTTTTAATTTATCCCAAAAGAGCGAAGGGGAGAAAATATAAATAAACCCGTGAGTGATGCAAAGTAAAATAATGCAAATAAGAGATCGGTGTTGTACCCCAAATTTTGACCAACCCTTTTCTTGTACTTGGCTTATGTTTCATTTTATTTTAGCATTTGCATTTGCATATCATTGTTCTTAACAGGGTATCAAGAGAGGTGTGCCATTCAAGAGAAGAGTCTCAGGGATTCCAAGCTCAAGCAAGAGAGTTTACCATCATCATGAAGTTGTCAAAGCTCCTTGAAAGGAAGGATGGATGTGTGTTGTTTGTCTCCTATCTTGGGGAGGTCAATAGAAGATCATCAGGGGTTCATGAGATCATGGTTGTGGATAATGTGATTGAGAAGCTCATTGAGTGCTTTGGAAGTCATTGTGGAGCTTGTCTAGGCTCTCATTTCATCTACAAGAGGTCATAATCAAAGGATGTGAATCTAGGGTTTCATCTGGTCAACTCAAGGTCAACTGAGGACTTGAGGGAGTTCAAGACTTGACTCTAAGTCATTGAAGCCATGGGAAGTTATATTGAAACGTATAAGACGTCATGTCAAGCTCAATCAAGAAGAATCAAGAGTTCAAAGGGTTACTGAATTAGGGTTTCAGAGGATCTCAGTGTAAAATCCCCTTCTTTGGTGCTTAAATTTAAGGACAATTTACCATATGATACAAGTTTAATCTCATTTTCTTGCAAACATGAAAATTTCACAGCATGTTAAAAGCTTTCTTTTGAGTACTAGAACTCATCCATTGAGTTTGTGTAACTCAAGCTATGATGCCGACAAGTTAGAGGTCTCAGATGAACTTATTTTTGGTAACTAAAAGTCAACTCATTTCCAAGACACTTTTGACCTAGAACCATGTTTCTACTCAACTTTAAGTGAACATGAAATTTTTTCTTCATGATCTTAGCTTTCCAAAAAGTCCTAGAAGTCCTTGATATCATTTGTGGAACTCAAGTTATGGACCTTACAAGGCAAGGGTATTTTGGGAAAGTTTGATTATAGGTCATTTGTTACATAGGTCATTTTCATGCACTTGTGTACCTCAAATGAATTTTCAACCAACATAGAATTTTCTCCTAGAGACATCATTTACACCTTATAACTCAAGGATCATGTGAATTATGGATGGTTATGAACATGTGGGATAATTTTCAAGTGAAAAATGAACTTTGAAGTATGATTTGAATTCAATACATTATAGGTCATGTTTATGTATCATTTTAATTTTATTCACTTCATATTACACTCATAAGCAAGTTGGCACAATTGATTTTGGTACAAGAAGGAAAAAACACATGAAAACTCATGTTTCTTCACAAGTAAGTTTCAAGTTCAATCTTGCAAATTGGATCAAACCAAAGGCCCAAATCCATTCCATTGCCAAATTGAACTCACATGCTGCAGATTGGAGGGGTTTTTGTGAGCGAAGGACAACATTTCATGTGTGCATGAGAAACTTTCTTATTTTGGGCATTTTTTTCAAATAGTCAAATTTAGGCTTCATGGGCCTTCCAAATAATCTGAGATCCATCATATATAAGTTCTAAGTTCGCCCTAAGAGCTCAGAATGTGCATTTGGAGCTAGAGAGCAGTTGCATCTTCAAAATTCTCAAGGAAATTTCAAAATCGAATTCACTTTTTCTCTGCAAATCAAGTTCAATTGAAGCTCAATTCATCTTCCAAGGAAATTTCAAAATCGAATTCACTTTTTCTCTGCAAATCAAGTTCAATTGAAGCTCAATTCATCTTCCTTGAAGTATTTGGAGTGGATCTGGAGCAAGAGAAGCAAGCTTACACACGTTTGAAGCACCAACAGAGTGTCTCCGTTCAGTAAGTTTCCAATCCACATTTCTCTCATTCTAGACCATGATCTAGGCTCATACTGGCTGCATCTGAAGCCCTATGTTGAGTAGGCCATGTTTGATTGCTTGTTGTTCATGTTTGGTTGAATTTCAGCATGTGTGCATCAAACTCCAAGCCTTCGATTCTATCAATTCATGAGTGTTTTCAAGGTTTGGATCTTAGATTTGGAACCTGTGTAAGCTCAGCTTTCGAACGGTACCAATTTTGTGGCTGTTGGAGGTGCTTTGGTCACCTGAGATCCGACCATCTCACCGGAGAAGACGATTGGAGCCCTAGCTCTAGCGTCTGCTTATTTGACCCTCAGATCTGATGTGGTCTTGTGTTGATTTGCTTGACCATGGTGATTTGGCATGTTGAAGCCATGTTCGTTTAATGAAAAGGAGCGTTTTAGCTAATGGGACTAGCCTGAGTGGATTGGTCTGATTTTGATATCCCCACCCCTTCAATTTTGTGCCCGGCGCGCATTTAAGTGATCCCTTTGCATTTCTATTTTGCTTTTTCACCCACATTCCAACTTGCATTTTATTTTATTTTATTTTCCTTTTCTGTTTTGTTTTGCAATTTTAAAAATAGCTCCAAATTGCTAAAAATTCTACAAAAATTATTTTCAAACATTTCAAAACTTTAATTAATTTTCTATAATTTTTAATTTCAATTTTCTTTTATTTTGAAGTTAATTTTGAATTTTGCAATTGAAGTTGTTTTTTGAAATTAGTTTCACTTGATCATTCTTGTTTGATGTACCATTTGCAATCACCAATGAATGAGGTTTCCTCTCCATCTTAAGAATGGATTGAGGTACCTTTGAGGCTGATTTTGGTCAAGGTTTGATCAATTTTTGTTTGACTTTGTGTTGCTTTTATTTGACCCTCGATAATAATTCCATAAGGTGGAGCACCCTAGTTTATCAAATCATTTGGTGATGCCTTGATTGGAATTTGGTTTGGATGTTTTGGCCTCTGGTTGACAACATGGTTAGGTTCTTTGTGCATTTTATTTGAGATTTATTGAACAATTCTCCTATTTTTGGTGAACCTTGCAAGTCAAGTCACCCTAGTTGAAGTTCATATAAACTAGATGACCTAGTTCCTTTGGGAGATGACCTTGATGGGTCCCACATGCATCCTATGCTTCTTGATTCACATTCTTGACATGTTTAGGATTTTGGTTTTAATTTTATAGGTCATACATTTGTGTAGTTTGTGTTGAAAGTTACATTAAAGTTAGGCCTTCCACTTGTGTTTAGGTGTTGAATGTGGTTTGAACTTTGGTTCTTTCCTTTGCCCTAGCTTGTAACTTGTTTGTGTTTTGTTTCTCCTCTTGTTTGTGAGCTTTCTTCTCATGTCCTCACTTCTGTCCGTTGGGTTGTGGTACTCATTCAAACTGATTTGGTTTGATTGATCACACTTTGAGTTTGCTTTGAATGAGAAACCACTTGGAGAACATGTTTGTGCTTTCTTTTTGCATGATCAATTTGATGCATTTGGTTGAGATATTTCTCATGTGGCTTGCTTCCCAAGCCTATTCTCCCATCTTCATCTTGATCATGGCTTCTTCTTTAAGCTTTGGTGTTTACCTTTTGGTATTGGTGATTGATGTTTGAATGGTTGTAGGAGTTGTAACTTCTCCCATTTCATCTCACTTTCTCTTTGACTTGTTTAAGTCACTTTGTTCTCATCTTTTTTTGCTTTGCATCTCTTGAATCTTGCATATCATGTTTGCATATTCTCTTGACTTTTTTAATTCATCTTCATCCCTTTCTTGCATTTCATCTTATGATTGATTTATCTTGTGCTTTCTTGGTTTCTTTGCCATGATCCCTTAGGATTCCTAGTCCCATTTGTTTAAGGTGGGAGTATGAGAGACATTAAGTGTTCAATCCAAGCATGATAACATTAGGATAGTCTTTTCTCCTCTCAATCTCAATCTTAGAAGCACATTGCATGATAACATTAGGGTTGAATTAGTTTCCCCTTAGAGTTCGTGTCTTCTCTTCTCATCTCAAAATTTCTTCAAAACATCTAATAAAGGATAATAAGTGTTGTACGCTATGAGCCTTAAGAATTTGGGGAATGATGGTTGAGGGGCTTCCTCTCAACTGTCTAGAGTGTTTAGCATATGCCCTTTGAGCGATATGCGACGCATTCGCTCTCAAGACATAGTCTTTAATGCAACATGAGTTACAAACTTAACTCAATTCACTTCTTCTCTTAAAAAACACAAACAAAACATCAAACCTTTTTACCCTTCGGGATTAATTGAAAATCATTTTCAGAAAGAGTGTGTTAACTCTTGGTTCTACTGCAAATAGGTAACGCCTAAGTATCCAATGGTCGAGTAGCAATACACCTAACTGCTAGAACGAAGGTTTAACCCTACTCAGTTAAAACACTTGAACCAACCTGTGGTCGTGTCATCCTGAACTACGTTTGCTCTAATTTCTCATACCAGACGAGGATACATAGATACAAGACGACGATGTCTTGGCAAACAACCTTCCCCACCTTCACCCGTAGTTTTCCGAACTATGTTGACTCTGACTTTCCCATTGCACGAGGGAATACGTAGGCATAGAGCGGCGATGCTCTATCGAGTCTCTTTTCTTTTCTTTTGTCCCTGTGGCCAGCCTTATAGATCAACACCCTTTTAGATAAACAACAAGCGTGGATCCCGTTGAGTACAACAAACGTGAGGGGTGCTCATACCTTCCCCTTGCGTAACCGACTCCCGAACCCAAGATTTGGTTGCGATGACATGTTTTCTCCCTTTTTTCGTAGGTTTTCTCTGATCATTTCCTTTCCCTCTTTTGGGATAAATAACGAACGGTGGCGACTCTTCTGTCCTTGCTGGCAGCTCTTTGTAGTGATGCGACAATCGGGAATCAGGGTTGGTTATACAAAGGAAATGTATTAGCACTCTAAGTATCTATAGTATCTTATAGGCGCCTCTTGTGTATATTTGTGTTACTGCTGATTAAGTCATCTACTATGTATTGGGGATTTGTTGATTGTTTTGAGTGAGTGATAAGAGTGAGAAATGTTTTGCATGTTTTTGTAGTGAAGGTTGAAATAAACTAAGACAAAGGTGTAGGAACCTAAAGGTTTTACTTATTAATGTGCTCGCTAAGATCTCGCAATCTTATGCCTACGTATTCTCAAAAGGAAGTTGAGAAATCAGAGTGTCCGTAGTTCCACCTACTAATGGGTGGAATTGGGTTTGAGAGAAGAGAAAATTTGTCATCTTATGGGAGACATCTCATTTATTCACCACAAACATTATGAGAAAGAAGATAATAAGGGAAGAAGCTTTAAACATGGATGTAGAAAATCCAGAGTAATGCCACATCTTCCTTTAAATGAGTCTTTACATATTAAGAGAAGGACCTTGACTTAGATATAGAATCAACAGTGTGCCACTTATATCACTAAAATGAAAGAAGTTTTTTTGTACCATAATAAGAGAGGGACTCCAACTTGAATATTGAATCAACAAGTGTGCCAGTTACATCACTTAAATGGAAAAAGTTTGAAATGTTTGATTTATGTTGTGGGGAGATGGAAAATGCATCTCTTTTATAGAGATGATTCATGTCTCAACTCTGGGGGGAAAAGTTTTGAATTTGAATCCAAAGGTTGGCTAGGGCTTTACTTGAAGTTTGAGGTTTGAAGCCACAAGGGACTATGGTTTGATTTTTTTGAATAAAGTTAAAAACTTCAAGGGGAATTCTAATGTTTTATTGAGGTTGAGAACCTCAGAAGGGGTCCCTAGGGTTTGAACTAATTGTAATTTGTGTTAGTTCCATGATTCTATGATTGGCTAAATTTTGGTAAAATATGATTCTACACTAATGTTATGCAAGATGTCATAACGTCCACATCTACTGTTATGACAGTACTGTTGTCATGTGTTTTAAACAGGATGTCATTACCAATGCCATGACATCGTTGTCTGGTGCAGCAAGAGCTGATGAGAGTATTGTTGTCATGTGTTTTAAACAGGATGTCATTACCAATGTCATGACATCGCTGTCTGGTGCAGCAGGAGCTGATGACAGAACTGCTGTCATGGATGTTGTTGTGGTGAAAATCGGATACCGAACTATTGATTAGTTTGAATATTTAATTCAATTTGCAACCAAACTTTGATTTGTCCAAAGGAAGGGATAAAGATCAAAATTCCCACAATGCAATGCAAATGCAAGGTTTAGAGAGTGTTAGGTTCGGGGGTTGGTTAAACTTAGGGAAGGTGCTAGCATCCTAAGTTTCTGTAGTACTCTACAGGAACCTCTTGTTTTATGTTTGTTTATTGCTAAGGTTTATCTGCTTAAAGGTTGAAAGACCTAGGGGTTTATTTCTAAGTATACTCGATAAGATATCGCGTCTTATGCCTACATATCCTTACGAGAGTGGAATCAGAGTATTTGTAGTTCCCCTAAAGGGTTTGAGGAGTTCTTTGATTGTGGTCAAAGTTCCTACGGGATTAGGGTAGTTGGTTGATTGATTTTAGGAGAAGAGACGAGTTGTCATTTTAAGAGAGATTTAACCGCCACAAATTGTAGGAAAATAGTCTTTGCATCGTCTTAAAAGAAGGGCTCAAGTACTCGAATAGGGATCGACGAGGTACGCCTCTATCTCTCTTAAGGCAAAGTTCCTACGATATTGATTGTATTGATGCGGGGTGGAGATTCTATCTCGCTTAAGATGATTAACATTTATTTCTCTAATGTTTGAATGTTTTGAATTGAGTTGAATTGTTTTGTTTGTATCTAAGTTGTAAAATAAAGACAAAGGTCCTCCTATGGGGTAGGATCTAACTTAGAAATATCAACTTGAATGGGATCAAGGATCATAGGGGGGTATGATGCAAATGATGTGCATACGCACGATTGTTGAGATCATGCGCAGATTCTTCCTTTGGACGGGAATATCGGTAAAGTGGATGAATAATTGAAAATGTAGATAAGTGATGAAATATGCAAATACCGTATGGTAAGGATGAGTAGTAGTTGAATAGAAGTTGAAGTTAAACATTTTGAGAATTTTATAGCTAAGTTGAAAATGTGCTTAGAAATTAATTTGCAGATTAAAAGAGTTTATTTATTTATTAAGAAAAGCAATTAGTTAGAAAAAACAATAACGTAAGTTCTAAGTATATTTTTTATGGATTTTTATAAAAAGGGCGGAATATTAAGTTAAGCAAGATTTTATATTTTTAATTACTATAAGAAAATTAAAATCTAAATTGATTATTTTTTTTATATATATTTTTTATATATTTAAATTTAAAATTCGTTTATTTTTTATTAAAAGTTGATTAAATGAGGAGATTAATTAAATCCTAATAGTTCTAGAAATTATAAAAAACTTTCTACATTGTTTTTATGTTTTTTTATTTATTTATGAAAAGGAGCAAAATTAACAAACCAAATTTCTTAAAAGAAACTAAATCTATGTTTTAAAAGGGGTTGAAATTAAATTGCACATCCATGTGTTTTTATTATTAATTAGATAATTTAAGGACGATTAAACTAAAATTAGACCTAGTTATTAAGTTCAATAGAATAATAAAGGAAAAGTTCTTTTTATTTTTATTTTAAATAGAAGAAAATATTTTATGAATTTATTTATTGTAAGAAAAAATTAGATTAATTTTAAATTAAATATTAATTAATTTTTTGTTTTAAAATTTAATTTAATTACTAAATAAAATTAATCTAACTTTTTCTTACAATAAATAAATTCATAAAATATTTTCTTCTATTTAAAACAAAAATAAAAAGAACTTTTCCTTTATTATTCTATTGAACTTAATAATTAGGTCTAATTTTAGTTTAATCGTCCTTAAATTATCTAATAAATAATAAAAACACATGGATGTGCAATTTAATTTCAACCCCTTTTAAAACATAGATTTAGTTTCTTTTAAGAAATTTGGTTTGTTAATTTTGCTCCTTTTCATAAATAAAAAAAACCATAAAAAGAATGTAGAAAGTTTTTTATAATTTCTAGAACTATTAGGATTTAATTAATCTCCTCATTTATTCAACTTTTAATAAAAAATAAACGAATTTTAAATTTAAATATATAAATATATATATATATATAAAAATAATCAATTTAGATTTTAATTTTCTTATAGTAATTAAAAATATAAAATCTTGCTTAACTTAATATTCCACCCTTTTTATAAAAATCCATAAAAAATATACTTAGAACTTACGTTATTGTTTTTTCTAACTAATTGCTTTTCTTAATAAATAAATAAACTCTTTTAATCTGCAAATTAATTTCTAAGCACATTTTCAACTTAGCCATAAAATTATCAAAATGTTTAACTTCAACTTCTATTCAACTACTACTCATCCTTACCATACGGTATTTGCATATTTCATCACTTATCTACATTTTCAATTATTCATCCACTTTACCGATATTCCCGTCCAAAGGAAGAATCTGCGCATGATCTCAACAATCGTGCGTATGCACATCATTTGCATCATACCCCCCTATGATCCTTGATCCTATTCAAGTTGATCTTTCTAAGTTAGATCCTACCCCATAAGAGGACCTTTGTCTTTATTTTACAACTTAGATACAAACAAAACAATTCAACTCAATTCAAAACATTCAAACATTAGAGAAATAGATGTTAATCATCTTAAGCGAGATAGAATTTCCACCCCGCATCAATTCAATCAATATCGTAGGAACTTTGCCTTAAGAGAGATAGAGGCGTACCTCGTCGATCCCTATTCGAGTACTTGAGCCCTTCTCTTAAGACGATGCAAAGACTATTTTCCTACAATTTGTGGCGGTTAAATCTCTCTTAAAATGACAACTCGTCTCTTCTCCTAAAATCAATCAACCAACTACCCTAATCCCGTAGGAACTTTGACCACAGTCAAAGAACTCCTCAAACCCTTTAGGGGAACTACAAATACTCTGATTCCACTCCTGTAAGGATATGTAGGCATAAGATGCGATATCTTATCGAGTATACTTAGGAATAAACCCCTAGGTCTTTCAACCTTTAAGCAGATAAACCTTAGCAATAAACAAACATAAAACAAGAGGTTCCTGTAGAGTACTACAGAAACTTAGGATGCTAGCACCTTCCCTAAGTTTAACCAACCCCCGAACCTAAAACTCTCTAAACCTTGCATTTGCATTGCATTGTGGGAATTTCGATCTTTATCCGTTCCTTTGGACAAATCAAAGTTCGGTTGCAAATTGAATTAAAGATTCAAACTAATCAATAGTTTGGTATCCGATTTTCACCGCGACAGAAATGGCGACTTCACTGGGGACACCTCAGTGGGTTTCCCTATCTTGTTTTATTTACTTGATTATTGCTTTATATTTGCTTAATTGTTTACTGGTATACTTGTTTGTTTATTTCCTTTGGGTTGATACTCTTGAGTGGCGAGACAAAGTCCTACACCCGGACTTGAGTGAACTTAAGATAGGATAGTGATATGTTCAAAGAGGCTTGTAGGGGGTGGAATCCCGACCAAGCTGACTTAAAAATCACGCTCAATTGAGGCCCTCTCAAAAGTTGTATTGTTGAACGAGTTCTTAATCGTGAAAACATGCACTATATTCGATGTTGGAGCCTATGATATTGAGGACCGTAGTTACCTTAACCCCACTTTGGCCTTTATTAGGATGTAGTGCGGGACTATGAGGGGGTACCCCCCGAAATAGTGCTACGCGATGCTACACTCAAAAGAAGTTCTCTTGAGAATATTATTAACCACCGAGTACTTGGAAAGTTGATAATATCCGAAAGATGGGCTAATGACTTTGGGAACCTTATTAGAACCTTGTTATGCAGGTACAATCAACCTTTAGTCCATGTCCTTTGGGAATGGGTAAACCCTTGCTCCATGCTCGTTGGAAGCCTAGGGTCTCCCTTTTGTTTGTTTATCTTTGTGTGTCCTTATGCGCTTACTTGTGTTTGTTGCATCCATAGAGCATCATATTGCATTGTTTTCATGGGGTTCTTAATTTATTTATAAACATTACATAAACCAATAGGGATTACAAAAGAAAATATTTTGAAATATTCTTTTAAGAGTCTTAACTTGGATGACCTAAGGAAGTAGGAGCTCAGATTGAAGAAAACTCAAAAGATAAATACAAGAGGCTTTCCGTATCATGGAGGATCATTAGAAGTTCAAAAGGCTCTCATTATCATTGAAGATCCAAGTGAACAAGAGGTTCCCCCTTACTTCCAACAAGAACAAAAGAAGAGATGGAGGATTTATTTTCCTCCATCAAACTAATCTTTAGACGTTGATCATGGACAACTTATATTCAAGAAGATCCAAGTGGAAGAACAAATCAACAAGCACGATGAAGGACTTCCTTAGGACTTTTATGTTAGGCCTCTTGTAAGAATGTTTCTACATAATCCAATATCAAAAAATAACAAATGAATTTTCTTTGTTACTCTGTGATGTTTGTAAATACACGAATTCCATGAAACCTTTCGTCTACATCCTGTATTCTGAATTTTGCATCCTTCATTTAGCATTTGCATGTGCATGTGTCTCTTCTCTGCTGTGGCTCATCTGGTCTTCTGTCTTTGTCTTGTCAGTGACATCTTGATCATCTGACCAAACTTGAAGCAATCACTGAAGGATGGTAAAAAGAACAATGGATATGGATCCCATGACCAAATTCAAGATGATGATCTTACCAATCTCAACCTGTGTAAGATAACTTGTTTGTTCAAGTTGATGAAAGAGATTCCCAGTTTCCACGGTATATACCACGCCCTCAAATTATCCATATTAAGAGGATTGGCTCGAACACCAGCTATGAATTTCATGATGGAATAGTGGGGCATTCGATTAAAGAATGAAAAGTTCTCTAAGAAAAGTTCAAGAGATGATCAACGATAAATTGTTGACCTTCAAAAGAGAAAGCTCGACCTTGAATGAGACATTGTTGTGTTGATAAAATCCTTTAGAAGGGCTGGTCAGGCAATTAATTTTGTTTGCTTATATGTATTTATTTCTTTGATTATAAAAGCATAATTGGCATGTAGAAACTTGTTTTCTTGAACGATAATGCATTAAACGTGTTTGTCTGGAAGAAATCCATTCGTTTCACTCATAAAATTATTTTTCATAAATTATAATGCCAACTTTATCTAATCTCTTGCTTTAACAGGGAATTGGGAGGAAGATGACGAATAAAAACGCAAAGATTTTTCGTTGTATGCTTTTGAGTAAAACCTTGCTGATGATGTAAGGCATTGTTTCAAATCCTAAACACCGGAGATATAAGGAAGATAATCCCTCTTTAACCCCTTTGAGCCTTGAAGTAGGAGTTTTGTTTTCCAAATAAAAAAACCCTCAATTTTAACCTGGGGCAGGGTAGTTTTTTAGTTAAGCTGATCGAGCGCCCAGACTCTCAAAAAGGAGGAGTGAACCTTCGAGAATCCATCTCTAACATATTAGGAGGCTAGAAGTCAAAAGATACAAACGAATATCCCTCAACTATCCAAAGAGTATGGTAGTCACAATCCTTTCAAAAAGATCAAAATGACTTAGGATCACACGACCTGTTCAAAATGATGAAAAATGAATGAAAAGGAAAGTTTACTAAGTCAAAACATGTGAAGGAGACTTAAGCAAAATAGAGACATCCCGCTGGACTCCAAAGTCAAAATTCAAAAGACTTTGTCCAGGCAAAAGTTAGGGAATACGAAAAATGCGAAAAGAAAAAATCACAAAGAAATATCCTTAGCAAAGAACAAAGTCGTGTGATCAAACACAAAAAGAAAATAGGTGAGTGACTGCCATGTCCAAAGCCTCGATTGAGTTCTCGACCATATCAAAATCCTCTTGAGAGATGAGTGCTCGTATCAAGTTTAGCTGAATGTAGGACTGGAGAACATCACGAAGAAGGGGTGGGTACAAATAAACTTTGAGCCTTTATCATTTGTTTCTTAAAACCGTGAACCAAGCCACGATACAACCTTTAAAAGACCTAATTGAATTAGGTTTTATTTTGAAAGCATACTCGATAAGATGACTTTTCCTGACTCCTATGAGCTATGCTCAATTTGATGTTGGATTTATAAATTAAATTTGTATCTTAACTAGTGATTCGGTCACAAGTTATTGTGATATCTTTTTCAACAAAAAAAAGGAAGAAAAAACTTCAAGACAAACATATATGTTGCATTAACAGTTTCAGGATTAACATTTCATGCGTGTTGATTTTGCCTGATATATTAGAAAGTTTACATATAGACATCAATGATGAAAGTGGAAGACCATGTTGAACAGGGGCAAGTAGTTTCCAAGTTGTCTACTAATGCAAGTCTGACTTTCTCAGAAGTAAGTTTTGAAGACTCAGTTATACATAACACCGTCAATCCGGGCCAGTTACGTCGAGATTCGACAATCTCTCCAGGAATTTGAAAATAGTGGGGCAATTGAACTCCCTGTTCTCTGTAAAATCCTTTTGGAACGACTTTTTTGTTTCTCATAAAGCATGTACTCTGGGGCATTTGAGAAATGAAGAGCACGTCATCCACTCACAACACCTATTGTCCAAAATGGCGACTATTACAAAACTACTTTGTTTTCACAATATTCTTCAGGTCCCTGATGAATCTTACTTCAAGTGGTCATGATCCCTCCGATGGATCTCTATTTTAAGCAGTGATGATCAATGCAAGAAATCTCCAGTGGGTGCCTTGAGAATCCTCAGCGAATCTTCTCGAACTTCACTTCCCTAATGATATAGACATTATTTCACTCCCCAGCGGATCATTCATAACTCCAATTTTCCCCATTAAAATGGATATTTATTTTTATCCCCTATGAGACCTCGAGTCGAGTATTTTCATCTACAACTCCGACGAGAATCCCTCCAGTGAAGTAAGATATTTGTCCGTGAAGTTTCTTCTAAATTGAGATTCATCTTGACAAATCCTTCAAGATGTTGTATCCCCCAAGTGGAATGTTCTCTGTTCCCCAGAGAAATTTTGAAGCCCTAAAGCAGGATTGTGATCCCGTATTTGGTTCTCCACCTATCCCTAGTGGTGCTTCCATCTTTTGAGGTTTGGTCAGATGTTCATTCCGAAATGTTTATTTCATCTCCGGTTGCCTCTCTTCGTTTGTTTTGTCAGCATAAACATACACATAACATATAGATATATAGCATGACATATGCATTTTACACCTTTGCATTTGTTTGTTCTGTCACTTTGGCCGCGGTTATCCCCAGCTTTTGGGTGTGTCTCATCCCCCCAAATAGAGTTGTCAGCCCTAGGCAGAAAGAGCACAATATTTGTACGTTCCTCATGAAGTTCGATCCTCGTGGAAGAAGGTTATGTTAGTACATCCCATTTGAGTTCATACCTCAATGGTCGAGTCTTACTTGATAATTTTCTCTTCGGCTAATTCCCAAATTGAACTTCAGTCCTCGGCAATCATAGTGTGGATAATCTCCAGTATTCGAACATGGAACAGGTGTGCATTTATTTTGCACTCTATTCCCCAGAGATAATATTTTCGAAGAATCCTTACAAAGACAGATATTCTTCCAACAACAGTATCACAAGATTTTATCGACCATCGACATCGGGACTATAAATATTCTCTTTATTTGAGCAACTCGTTTTGACCAGGATATTATTCGAAACGACAAACGACAGCTTCTACAAGACAGTTCATTCACCCTCAGCGGTTCTTCAACATTATCAACTCATCAAATGGCATCGCTTCGTCAATCCATTAGAAAGGTACGCCAAAGACATTACAAGAAACTTATCTTATTTGAAAATTCCCACTACAAATACTTCTCTTCAGTTAGGAATCTGCAATGATATATACTTCTACAGCTACAACAAAGGTACTCCCCGAGAATATATATTCCCCGGCGAGTTCATTACACAAGATTAATCCCATCAAGTGACATTTCCCCAGAAAAATCGAGGAAGTTTATCACATTAATCTCTCTTTATTTGAGAGGGCATACTTTACAAATCAACCGGCTTACACCTCTTCTGAAGATCCCTGGTGAAGTTTTCCAATCTCCAATACATTACAAGTTACCTCTACAAATACAATCTATAAAATTCTACAATCTACAACACATTATGGCTCACAGCCAAGAAGTCCAACAATTTACAACACATTATGGCTCACAGCCCAGAAATTCTACAATCTACGATGACATTTCGATCCCCTGTGAAGATGCTCTCACGAGTTTTCATCACTCCAGGTAGAGACTGAGACCATCTCATCATTCCCATATCATGATGCTCGGGGAGGTTCTACATCAGAGACTGAGACCAGCTCATGATTCCCATATCATGAGGCTCGGGGAGGTTCTACATCAGGGATTGAGACCAGCTCATGGTACCCTTACCATGACGCTCGGGGAGGTTCTATATCAGAGACTGAGGCCAGCTCATGATTCCCATATCATGACGCTCGTGGAGGGTCTACATCAGAGACTGAGACCAGCTCATGATTCCCATATCATGACGCTCGGGGAGGTTCTACATCAGAAACTGAGACCAGCTCATGGCACCCAAACCATGACGCTCGAGGAGGTTTATTTCAAGAAACTGAGACCCGTTTATGGCACCCAGACCATGAGGCGTGGGGAGGTTTTGTTCACATTATTTTCAAACAGAATACCCAATTTATTCAAACATATTCCATTTCCTGGAAAATCTCGGCAGTAGATTCCCAGAAGACCTCGGCAGTGGGTAGTTCTATTTCGTTTCCTGGATAATCTCGGCAGTAGATTTCCAGAAGACTTCGTATGTCTCCAGCAGATTTCAACATAGAATCTCGGTGGTAGATTCCTTACAAATTTTAACAGTACATACTTTGGCAAAACTATTCACAATTAAATTTACAAGTCTCGGCAGTAGACTTCTCCAGATGATATCTTGAATCAATTACATTTTGACATATATAGTAGATTCCTCAAGAGGATTTCACTTTCCAGTTCTTCACAATATGTTTATAGATGCCTAGTGATTGCCAATCTTTCCCCGTTGAGTCTCGCTCTGTTGAGCCTGTTCTTCCCGTGTGTCGTGTCTAGCTTCTCCCCGTTTCGTCTTGCATTCACATATCATTGCATATCATTTGCATTCGGTGGCATCTTAGGGCCAAAAATATGTGCAATGTTTATATTTAAGTCCCTCCTATCTCATTGAGAAGAAGATTTCAATCTCCATATCTCCGAATAGGAGTAACTTAAATAGGGGCATCTGTTGCACCCTAATTTTTGACCTTAAGGTATCACCTCCTTGACCGTTTCCTACGTTTTAGCTATTTGATTTTTATTACCACTAACCAACCTATGCATATGTGTTGCACCCTAAAATTTTCCCAACCTTATTCACTTGGTTTATGTTTCAATATCATTAGCATTTGCATATAGAGTCATGTACATAGCCTAACCATCTGCATAGCATAAGCATGGCAAGTCATCCAACAGGGGACCAATTATTATTCTCATCTCTAGAGACCTATCAAGAGGTTATTATCCAAATTCAATATCATTCAAGTCATCAGAAAGAATTTGAAAGCTGGGAAGTCAATAGATCAAGCAAGTGCATCCATCTCATATCTGAGGGTCTCTGAGGATCAACAAAGAAATTGTGAGCTGTGGGCTGAGCATGGGGAGTATCTAGACATCTTGGAGGACTTAGAGAGTCATTTGGAGAAGGAGACAAGTCATTGGTGTAGTCACAAGCATTGCAGTTGAAGGCAGCCAACTAGGGTTTCATCTGGGTCAACCCTGGGTCAACTCTAGGTCAATTGATTGGTTGAAAGGCATTGAGGGCTGTTGGAGAGATGTGGGGTTAGTAATTTGACATGTAGAAGAGGATATGGTGATATTCTAAGAATAAATCAAGAGAAATCAAGGAGAAGAGGAGTTTCTAAATTAGGGTTTCTGTGTAAAATCCCCTAGTTTAGGTCAAATTTCCAAGCAAGATAAGTCAAAATGCAAGCTTCAAATGGATCCTTGGCCAACATGAAACTTGTAGAGGATCTCAAGACCTTTAATTTTAGTGGTGGAAGACATCAAGGAGATTTATAGAACTCAAGTTATGGTCCTTGCAAGTTACAGGTCATCTGAGGTATCTGAACTTTTGTCTGTGAAAGTGACTTGACTTCCAAGCTATTTTTACCCCTCAAGGAGATTTCAAATGAATTTCTGTTCAACATAAGAATTGTTCCTCATTGTCTTAGCTTTCTAGAATGGTATGGTATGCCTTCATATGATTTGTGGAACTCTAATTATGGTCTTAGCAAGCAAAGGGTATTTTCGTCATCTGAGGATTACAGGTCATTCTTAGCCTATGCCTAAAACTCATACAAGGAAGCTTCAAATGAAAAACTTCCCAACATCAAAGTTGCTCAAAATGCC
The DNA here is from genome assembly GCA_963859935.3 of Lathyrus sativus. Classification (NCBI taxonomy): domain Eukaryota; kingdom Viridiplantae; phylum Streptophyta; class Magnoliopsida; order Fabales; family Fabaceae; genus Lathyrus; species Lathyrus sativus. The sequence goes on along the minus strand of OZ012735.1, from coordinate 344,155,991 downwards.
GTTTTAAGTCTAGAAAAGAAGTCATGAAAGCTTGGAAATGCATAGAATGAGACTTGACCAAAGTTGGTGAAAAATGACCTAAAAAAGGTATATAAGTTGAAAAAGTTGAAATAAAAAATTGGTTTGAGAGATCTACAAATCCAATATGGGTCATCCAATATACCAAATTGATTCCCAACATCATTTTAGAGACATTGGTTCAGCCACATTTTTGAGTTTAGGCTTACAAATTGGACTTCCTTTGTAAATTTGTTTCTTGCATCATAAGGCAACTTGGTAAAACTTAACACAAGGCAAGGAAAAGCTTGGTTTTTCATACATACACTCCCAATATCTCATGAAAGTAGATTTTAACTCAAGTTTACAAAGGTACAAGCATGAGATAAGAGAATTCAAAATACCATCAAATGATAAGTTCATGAAATTTCCACAAGTTTCTAGATCCCTCTAGGACCAATCTAGAAGCTTCTCATTCTGTTAATCATCATCTATATAATGAAATGAAGCCATTTGTGCATGGGTTGGTGATTCTTTGAGCTTGCAAACCCCATTTTGATTCCTTCACTCCCATTTGCATTTTCTCTTCAAACTCCATTGAAACTTCATCAATCATCTTAATTTTTGTTATCATCATCATCCACCATCATCATAGAGTAATTGGCAAAGAAAATTGAGAGGAACTCGTGGATGGTTTGTGTGATCCAAGTTTTCACTCCAAGTTGCATGAAGAAGGGGATAAGGTGATTCAAGAAGTTTGAGCCACAACCATTGCAAACAGAAGAATCAGCATCCATTGGAGATCAATATTGGAGGTTAACAAGTCTTGAAGTGCAGCACAACTACACCTGCCATCATCAATTTGCAGGTATGCAAAACCATTCGAAACTCTCTATTTATGCATTTCTAGATCATATGGTTAGGATCAGCATGTTTAGAGACCCTAGGTGATTGATTTTTGAGAGATAGAGAGAATTCTGTGAAGTTCCATGGCAGGGTGTATTGACTTTGATGATCGAGGATAGGTTATATAATGAGTATTAATGAGCATGAAATGGTTTGAGGAGACCAGTGTAGCATGTAGAACAGCTTAGGGCCATTAGAGTTAGATTTTAGCAAGGTCGAATTCAGTGAAACATGGAGGTACCGGGATCTTGAGGCTTTCTGTTTGGACGATACAAGGTGTTTCAATGAAAACTACACGTATGATCATGTTCCTGGTGATTGCTAGATCATTTTTGGTCTTGGAATTTTTGATTTTCATTGAGAAGTGAGTGAGCACGATGATGGTGAAAACGCGCGTATGAGCATAGATTTCTGAAACCCTAGATGGCATTTGGGGAAGACGACCAGTGTCCGTTGGATTGTTTTTCTTTTTTTTTGACTTTGAAGACTCATCCGAGGGCTGGCATTGAAAGTAAGAAACGGAGGGAAAGTTTAAATCCTCAAAACGCAGCGTTTGATTTAGTAGCCAGTCTGGGCTCAAGTGCTTTTCGCGCCCCCCAACTTGCTGGGCCCAACGTGCATCAACTGTTTTTCTTACTTTTCATACCCCCTTCCTTTTATTTCATTTTTTAATTTCTTTTCATTTTCATGCATTTTATAAAAATCATAAGAAAATGGAAACTTCATATTTTTTAATGATTCTTTTTGCATTAATTTCTTCAAGATGTCTAGAAAATTATAAAAAATAAAAATTGCATTTTATTTTTTATTTGATATTTTTCCCATATTTTCCAAATAAATGCCTATTTTAGGTGTTTCATTTCATACATGAATTTGTTGATTTTTGTTCTAATAGTTGTGTTAACATTTTTAATCCATTCTTTTTAGGTTGTTTAGTTTAGACATTCAACTTGTACATACAATTTAGTTCCCATTTTTAGAAATTAATTTCAGGTGATTAGTTTAGGTGTGAATAACATGAACAAAATTAGGGTTTAAGTGACAACATAGGTGAAGTAGTTCTTTTCCCTTAAGGACTTAGGGATTGATTATTTTAGATATGGGACTATAGGGATTATGGGTAGTTATTAGATCCCTCAGAAATCACTAGGATTCCCCTACTGCTATTAGTATATTACTGTATTTGATTGACTGGTATGGTGTGCCCTCTGGGGATTATTGATTTGTCTGTGTGGGTATTGGGATTGCTTGGGGATTGGGAGAGCTGAAGACTTGTGATGATGAAGCCATTGGGGATCAAGAGCTTGAAGACCAACTTCCAGAGTTGATGAGGAGATTCCTGCTAGCAGCTGTTGAGGAAATTAGGGTTTAGGAGCTAGGCAGAGCTCTAGATTAGAAAGCTTGATTCTCAAACATGGAAGGTTTTGACTGCCTCCATTCCTCTCTGGGATACAGAGTCTCTCTAAGACACTCACCCCCTTCCTTTGGAAGGCTTGGTGCTACTGTCTAAGGGATAGAACTCTTGAGAGAAAATGTCTTATGTGTTAGTAGCAGTTGGTTTGCCACCCTTGGTAGTCAACTAATTGCTTAACACCCAATTCACTCTTGTGATTGATCCCTCAGCTTGGAGGATGAGACTTGAAGAAAAGCCATTGTAGACTGAAGATTGATGACAAAGACCTTGCTTGAAGGCTGTGGAGATGGAGATTGATGCTTGCTGAAGCTTGTAGCTGAGTGGAGATGACTTGAAGATAGGTGTTGATGCAGGGCTGCTGTGGCTGTTTATTTTTGCTGTTATTCATTCTTGATGTATTGATTGGTTTTCTGAACTGTATTGTTTGCTGTTTACCCTGTTGGGTTGAAAGTGAATCCTGTTCACTTTTGCCTATTGTTTTCTAGGTTCGAGGTTGAGTGGGACTCCCTTGCCTCGCTTGTATTGTTGCATCCATGCATTTTACTGTTTTACTATATATCTGATATTGTTTCTATTTCCGCTTATCCCGTAGGATCTCTGTTTCTCTCTGTGCAAGAGAGGAGCATGATAGACACTAGGTCTTAACCCATGCATGATAACATTAGGTTAGTGTGATTCCCTTTGCAACCATAGGTTAGAGTTCTGTCTCTTCTTACTCAAAACAAACAGAAAAACACAATAAATATTTCGAGCACAATAAAAGACACTTCTTCCGTAAATGAATGTGAACTCATCATGACGTCATTTTTGTCCGCTGGGACTGCTAATCAGAAAACCCTTTTTTAGAAGGAATAAAATCAACCAAGACAGACTTGTGTCGTACGTGGCCCGAACTACGTTTGCTCTGATCTTCCATGCAGTGTGGAGGTACGTAGGAATAGGATGCGATTATCCTAGCGAGCAACCTTCCCCTCCTTTCCCGTAGGTAGGCGAACTACGTTGACTCTGATTTCTCGTTTCAGATGGGAATACGTAGGCATAAAGTGCGATACTTTGCCGAGTCATTTTATTTTCTTTTTAACCCCTGACCTGTAGAGTAGATAGAATAACAATCCGTACCCGAAAACAAGCATGGATCCCGTCGAGTACGACGGACGTGAGGGGTGCTAATACCTTCCCCTTGTGTAACCGACTCCCGAATCCAGGTTTTGGTTGCGACGACCATACCTTTCCCGTGTTGTGCGAGGTTTACTATGAGCATTTCCTTTCCCTTCCGTGGGATAAATAACGCACGGTGGCGACTCTTCTGTTCAGCCGGCGCCGATTTTCGCAGTAGCGACAATATGCAGCTAATTCAAACGTGCTTTGGTTCAAGGTCCTAGGGTCTCCTAGTGGTCGTTTCACTAAGAGCATATCGGAAGCCTTGGTGTGTGTTTTGAGGGAGATTTGAATGTTCTGTTCTTTAATAAGAAGAATGATCTTTCGAGCGTTGGTTACGGCTTTTGAAAATTTACATCGGGTTTGTTGCACCCTAAAATTTGACCAACTTATTTTACTAGATTTATGTTTCAAGAGCATTGTCATTTGCATAGTAGATAATGTCCATAGTTCAATTATTTGCATAGCATAGCATAAGCAAGTCACCCAGCAAGGGATCAAGTGCCATTATTCTTTAAAAGAGGCACATCAAAAGGGGTTTTATTCAAGCCTAAGTCTATTCAAGTCACCAGGAAAGGAATTGAAGCTTTGAGAGGTTAGAAGATCAAGCAGTGGATTCCTCTCCTATTTGGGGGTGTGTTTGAGGATCATCAATGAGACACGAGCTATGAACTGAGGGTATGGAAGGTGTTCTAGCATCATGGAGGGCTTAGAGGGTCATTTTTAAGATGAGCCAAGTCATTGGTGTGATTGCAAGAGCTACAGTTGAATGCAATCAACTAGGGTTTCATCTGGGTCAACCTTAGGTCAACCCTAGGTCGACTGAGTGATTGAAGAGCATCAAGGCTTAGTTGAATGATATGGGATTCATGAATGTATATGTGTATACAAGTGTGGTGTTGTGCCAAGGAGAAATCAAAAGAAATCAAGAAGAAGAGGAGTTACTAAATTAGGGTTTCAGTGTAAAAAACCCTAATTTAGGCTTAACTTCCAAGCCAGATAAGTCAAAATACAAGCTTTAAATGAATTCTTGGTCAACCTGAAACTTGTAGAGCATCTCAATAGCTTTAATTTGAGTACTAGAAGTCTTCAAGGAGATTTATAGAACTCAAGTTATGGTTCTTGCAAGTTATGGGTCCTCAGAGGACATTGAAATTCATCTGTGAAAGTCACCTGACTTCCAAGAAACTTTTGCCCATCAAGGAGTTTTCAAATAGATTCTTGGTCAACATGAGAGTTGTAGATCTTGGTCTTATCTTTAATTTGAGTACTATAAGTCCTCAAGAGGATTTGAGGAACTCAAGTTATGGTCTTGGTAACTCAGGGGTATTTTGGGAAAGTTGAATTATAGGTCATTTCTCAACATGGATCCAAATCTCCCTCTTCCACTCCTCAAATGAAATTTTGCCCAACATGAGATGTGCTCAAAATGGGGTTTTTAAGCTAGAAAAGAGATCATGAGGACTTGTAAATGCTTGGAACTCAATGTAGCATAAATGACCAAGTAAGGAAGGTTAAAGTTCATTTTCAAGTGACCAAATTTGGGATTTTTTGATCCAAGACCAAAATACATCATATGACCTATCAAACTGAATGGAAAACACATTTTAAGATTAATGGCATTGTTACGTTTTTGAGTTAAGGCCAGAATTATGGAGCTATGTTCAATTGCTTGTAATGGAAGTAACACATGCCAAATCACATAAGGGATAAGTTGCAAGGCAAGGAACCATATGCACACTTTCATTATCTCATTTGATGAAAAATTCAAACCAGAACCAAGTGATATAGCAAGCAAAACTCCAACTGATATGGTGATCTCATAAAGGGAAAATCTCATGACATGAGAATTGCAAATTCTCATTGGATCATTCCAGGTGCTTCCAGAAGTTTCCAACATTGCCTATAAATGATTTAGAGTGGATCAGGATCAGGGGTTGGCCATTGTTGAGAGAGAGAGAAGAAAGAGTGAGATCAAAAATCCTCCATTGCAATTCACTTTCGAATTCTTCAATTTCTCCATTGATATTCCATTTTCTTGATTTTATTCAACTCCATTGATGTTTCTGAGTGTGTACAAATCAAAATCTAAGTGATTACATGTTGAAATCGTGTTCTTGATTCTCAATTTCCACACCTGCAACTACAAATCAATTTCCACGATCCAGTCAATTTCAAGAGGATTTGCTGCATACAGAAGCAAGGAGACATCACATTGAACGAATCTGGAAACTTACAAGGCTTGATTTGGTGATTTGCTCCATCTGTTTCACTCATTTTCTCAGGTTAGTAAATTTCAACCTCTGGCTTGTTTTAGGTGTAATTAGTGTGAATCTTTATGTTAGATAGTTAGTATGTGGCTAAGAGGAACTTTCTGGATAGTTTTGAAGAGAATTGGTGATGGTTTACATGGTGACATATTTTCTGTTGGGATTGATTACATGTTGAATATGGAGCTATTAGCTTAGTGTGATGGTTAGAATTACTCCTAGTGAGGTGAGGAAGAGGTTAGGCACAACAATTTGGTGATTGGTGAATGTTGAATTTCTGAGCAATCTTGGATTGAAGTTCGTGTTTAGAGTTAGGGTTCATATTAATGGATTTTGAGACCATAATTAGACTCAGAGTGAAAAATGGAGCAATCTGGGCTTTGTATTGTTGATTTTGGTTGAGAATTGGAGATTTACGAATAGCTGCAGATGAGTGTTCATGTATGTTCATCCATGGAAGTTGGCTCCAAAGCTCATTCAAATGAGGAAGACGAATCTGCAGCCGTTGGATTAGTGTTGGACTCGTTGACTGAAGCCAGATCGTGTGGCTATGCGCGCGTTTCCATTTGTGAAGGGTTTGTGCTGAAGAGTGAAACTCAGTCATTTCATTTAAATCCCAGCCATGGGCTTAAGTCTGACAGTTGTTATCCCCACCCCCATTTCGTGGCCCATTGAGTTTTGAACTGCATCCTTATGCTATCTACACCGCGCATTTGTTTTTTTTCTTATTGATTATTTGTTTTTCTGGGCCTAGTGCGTTCTGCTGAACGCACCCACCATTTTTCTGGGCCCAATATTTCCTGAAGTATATAATTGCTGGTAACACCCCCTTTTAATTGAATTTTGTTTAATTTTCTTCATTTTGCATCTAGTTACCAAATAAATCATATAAAATCAGAAAATCATCATTTTAACTTGGGACTTTTCCCCACATTTTGGTAATGGTTTCAAGAAAATTATAAGGAAATAAAAATATCATTTTAAGCATTTTTCTATTTTTGGTGATTTTTACATTTAATTGCATTTTATTTTCATTTTGTTTGTACATATCATTTTGTGAATTTCGTTTGGTCATTTAAATTCATATTTTGGTTCCATTCTTTTTGTGGTAGTTAGATTAAAACCTTAAGTTCCCCCTGGATTTATTCCACATTTTTGTGGATTAATCTTGATTAGTTTTGATTAGAGAACATTAGGTTAGTATAATTAGGGTTTAAAATCAACATAGGTGCATTCTAACATTTTATTTTGGGTTTTTTAGCTTGAATTAGAGTATGGGACATATAGGGTATGTAGGGTAGATATAAAAATCCCCTTAGAATAAATCTTAGGATTTTAAATGCTATTTTTCTATTTTCAGTATATTCTGCAAATAGAGTGTTTGTTTGGTGTTCCCACTTGGGGTTTATGTTTATCTGTTTGGGTGTCTGGGCTTTTATTTTGGGGTGTGGGATTGGTTTGGGCTTGTGGAAGCATGAAGACATCAATGGAGAAGATTGAATACAAAGATCAAGGTTGATGCATGAGGATTGCTTGGATTGAAGATGCTGATTGAAGACTTAGGGGAAATAGGATAAAATAGGAAGAGCTTAGAATAGACAAATTCTTCTGTCAAACATAGAGTGCCTTGTTTGCCTCTATCCTATCCAATGACATAAAGTCCTCCTTAGGAAGCTCCATCTCTCCTTAGGAGGGATGAGTGGTATGCCCAAGTGAGTAGAACTTTGAGGATATCTTTCATTTGCAATGTTAAGTTCTTAGTGATTTCCTTTGGTTGTCATTGAGTTTCTTAACATTATAACCTGATCTTGTTGAATGATTCTCCCTTGGAGGTGCTTGTTGAAGCTTGGTAAAGAGAAGGTTTGTTGCTTGTTGAAGCTTATTGAAGTTGAAGTCAGGAGCTTGTTGGAGCTGGTAATTGGTTGGGGTTTGAGCTTGCTTAAGCTGGGAGCTTGTTGAAGTTGGTGCCCATTGAAGATTGAAAGTTTAGTGAATCTTGAGAGAATAAGAGCATTCATGAAGATGAAGGTTGTTGCTGTCAACTTTTTGCTGTGTATCAACTGTTGATGTCAGAGCTATTGCTCGTGCTGTTTGCTGTAGGAGCTGTCAGAGCTAGTTTTGGGGTTTTATTTTCCTGGTTGTATTGTTTGTTAATCTTCCCCTTAGGTTTAAAGTGAAGCTGTTCACTTTGCCTATTATTTCCTGCTACATTCATGCATTTTACTGCTTTACTGTATGTATCTGTTTCTTTTGCCGTTTATCCCCTAGGATCTCTATTTCTCTCTGCGCAAGAGAGAAATATGGTAGACATTAGGCTTTCGTCCATGTATGACAACATTAGGATAGTTTTGATTCCCTTTTCAACCATAGGCTTTTTAGAGCTTCTTTCTCTTCTCATCTCAGAACCATTCAAAAACACAGTAATAAGGTTAATCGATGTCGTACGTTACGAGCCTTAAGCTATTTGAGAAAAGGTTGCTGGAGGGTCACTCTTCAGTAATCTGATTGCTTAGTGTGTTACCCTTAGGGTGACATACGACGTAGTCACTCTCAAATCATAGTCTCTAGTGCGTCAGAGATTGCAAACACACTAAAAAACACTTCTTGCGTAAAAGACTGTAAACCAATCAAAGGTGTCATTTTTGTCCGCTTGGACCCGTAATCAGGAGAAAACCTTTTTCAGAAGGATAAAAAACAGTCAGACAAATCTGTGTCTTCCGTGGCCCGAACTACGTTTGCTCTGATCTTTCATGCTGTATGAAAGTACGTAGGCATAGGATGCGATGTCCTAGCGAGCAACATTCCCCTCCTTTCCCATAGGTAGGAGAACTACGTTGACTCTGATTTCTCGTTCCAGACGGGAATACGTAGGCATAAAGTGCGATACTTTGCCGAGTCATTTTATTTTCTTTTAACCCCAGACCTGTAGAGTAGATAGAATAACAATCCGTACTAGAAAACAAGCGTGGATCCCGTCGAGTACGACGGACGTGAGGGGTGCTAATACCTTCCCCTTGCGTAACCGACTCCCGAATCCAGGATTTGGTTGCGATGACCATTCCTTTCCCGTCTTTGCGGTAGGTTTACTTCGAGCGTTTCCTTTCCCTCTGTTGGGATAAATAATGCACGGTGGCGACTCTTCTGTTCAGCCGGCGCCGATTTTCGCAGTAGCGACAGGGTTATATCGTTGTTTTCGAAGGATTTCTAAGAGATTGGTTCGTCACCACCTAACTCTAGTGGCACGAGTAGTACAAATCAAGCGAGACTTCATTCTTATCCATGAGTTCGAGTCGTCGTGAAAAGGTTCCTTCAATCTTAAAGAGGATGGCGAGCTTCCCTTGAGTCAATATTTAACAAGGAATTCTCAAGTAATTAATAGTTTGGTCCTTATAAGGTTCTAATTGGTTCTTTGTTGTTTTCTACATTTATTCAAGTCAAATTACCATATTTTCTACTCTCGTTTTGAAAGGTAGTGGTTCATCCTTCACCATTGAATAGATAAAGTCTGTATTTGATCTTTCTTAAGATTTAGGGTGCGTAGAACTCATTCGAGATACAATGTTTCTTGAGTCCATAATTTTGGCAACAAATTCATCCTTCACAAAGAGTTTATAAGTTGACATCATATGTGATTTCTTAAAAGTCTAAAGAGTTAGTATCCATATTGAGAGACCCCTTACAATTAAGGCAAGGATTTCAATCGCTTTTCAAAAGAAAAATTCCATGAGTAAAAAAAACAAACTTAGGGTAGTTAGCTTCTAATTAAAAAAGGGCAAGGTTATTATTAGGCATATTCATTAAGCTTCAAATTACAAGAGTACATCATTGGCCAAATTCCTAAAATGAATCCCTAACTAAGCGGTGCAACAGCCACTGTCTCAACAAGGCCCTTGGATAATTCCCATATTTTCTGATTAAGTTTTCCTCCGGCATTTTTGAAGCTTTTGTTCAGCAGTAGCAGCGCAACTAAACTGGCGAGAATCCCTTCCTTAACTCTGCAGAAGAAAGAGGTTGGAGCTTGTACAAAGCTTGATGATGACGTCGGAGGCATCCCACGTTTTCGCACCTGCATCAGGAAGAACAGAGTAACATGTTTGAGGACAAGACCGAGCACATTATTAATTTTCATGGTTAGCGGTATTATGTTTTAAGTTCAGTAGGCGAATGCAACATAATGGTTTTTGGACTGACAATTATTCGGGGAAACGGTTCCACTGCTACCTACTTTGGTCTACATGATGGTTGCTTTTCAAGAATGTAAAATTTTTAAGGTGCTAGAGAAAGAAATTATACTGTATCCTGATTTGAGAATTGGCACGTTCATGTGTAAAAGAAAATCCCATCCCAACAGATGGTCTGTGGCTACCGTTGAATGTATGTCCTACGCCAAGCAACCTCATGAAGACGATCATTCGCCCGTATGTTCCTAAATGTTACATCAGTTGTTAATTCTCAACCTTTCTAAATACTGAAATGAGCAGAAGAATTCATGGTGTATTAATGTCGGATGAAATATTGCAAACCTTGGCCACGCCGTTTTCATGCTTTCTCTGATCCCTTTGTTTGCCCTGCGACCATCCCATCACCGTTGCACAGATTGGGCTCAATCCATTAAGTTGTGCGCAAGACGCCACGAGATCCTTCCTGTGTCACAAAGAGGATTAGTGTTTTCATAATAACATTCAAATCAATTGATTTCAGTTCAGGACATTGGTAACGACACTAAGACTCCCATAAACTGATGAAATCCAGATCTTACACACTAGGTCCAAACCAAAGCCTGACTTCCGTAGCGCCAATAACCGCGTCCATAGCAAGATTTGATAAAAATAGGATGCAACCGACGGAGAACTCCACGTCAAATCCCACGAAGAAACCATGCTACCACGAGTTCCTGCAGACAACTAAAGCCCTGATCCGGCTGCAACACCATTTCCTTTCGCTGCATAATTCCCTTCTGGACTTGATCTCAACATAGACCGTGAACCTAAACCTGCTCTGCAACCACCCCCAATTTCTAATAATCCTAAAGTTGGTCGCATTGAACAAATCACTGAGCCTAAGAAAAATTCTTCTGATGATAATGGAAAGCCGTGCGAGCTCACACATGGTAGTTATTGTCTGTGGCAACAAAAACATAGAGAAGTTATGAAAGATTCCATGGTTAAGAAATTGAAAGACCAACTATTTGTGGCTAGATCTTATTGTCCTAGCATTACAAAACTCCCAGCACAAGACAAACTGTCTCGTGAACTAAAATAGAGTATACAAGAGCTAGAGCATGTGCTCAGTGAATCTTCTACAGACGCTGATCTCCCAGCACTGATTGAGACTAAATTAGAGAAGATGCAAGTTGCAATAGCCAAAGCTAAATCAGTCCATGTGGTTTGCTACAATGTTGATAAGAAATTGAGACAAATATATGATCTGACTGAGGATGAAGCTGATTTCCACATGAAACAGAGTGCATTCCTATATAAACTCAATGTTCTGACAATGCCAAAGAGTTTTCACTGCCAGGCACAAAGAGAAGAAAATTTGAGATCCTAGTCAACAGAGATGCTTCCAATGACGCCATCCACACCTCCTTGAACCTGCTTATACACAGTGACATGTAAGCTCAAAAGATGGACATAGGAAAGCTGAGGGAGAAATTACAAACCAAGTAACCTTCGAACCCTATGATTCCAAGCTGCACCCGAAGTTGTACCTCTTTGGTTCTCTGCGATTTTCACCGCATTCACGACTTGTCAGACCTTGGCATTTACAAGAGGTTTCGATAATGATTGAGGTGGGAGGTCCTATTCTGACAGTGCTTGATGTGATTGTTTCTTTCTCGATGAAAAAAATTGTACGCTCCAGCCTCCATAAAGCATCATTAATGGCCTGCAAACCAAACCATATTTGATTAATCATCTGATGAATGGGAAAAAGAAAGTTTATAAAGTCAATTCCATTTGGTTCCCAAACAATATCTGATGAATGGGAAAAAGAAAGTTTATAAAGTCAATTCCATTTGGTTCCCAAACAATCTCGACATAATCAGACGTAAGTAGAAACAAATTCAAGTCACATCCAAAACAATCACAGACGAGAATCACCGAGATTGGAAAGTCTTTATCGCACATTAATTCGGAACTTAATTTGATAAAGAGAAAACAGCCTATAAAAGAGAGGTTGTGAGGTGAGATAAAAAACAAGGATTCACATACTTAGCAGTAGAAATTCAACAGTAATCCATTCACAAACCTAAACCCTAACACACATGCAGAACTCCTTTCGAAACCCTGAAATTGGTAAAAGAAAAACAAGGGACTTATCTTCTAAAGTCTCCCGCCGTTAGATTCAACGCACATCACCGACAACCACGCCGTTGAGATCTTCTTCGCCGGAAATTTCCATTTCCGTTTGCGAAACCCTTATTGCTGTCTCCGTCCGCGAACCATATTTCATCATCTGCCGTCGACCGCAAACCATCCTCGTCGTCGATTACACCTCTCCAAAAGCCACCTTCGAAACCTCTTCACCATTGCCATTGAAACCCCTGCAAAAAGCACCCATTCAAACCGAGAGATTTCTTTTACTAACACTTTAACTATGTCTTTTGTGTTTGACTTCTGTAGGAAGGACGAAGAAAAGAGGAAAAGCAAGAAGAGAGAAAGAAAAACGAAATACGGAGAAGGAAGGCGAATCGAAGATGAAGATCGTGAAAGAGATGAAGACGGAGAAGAAAAGAATTGCGGAAGGTAGAGGGAGAGGGGAATTGAAATTGGGAATTAGGGATTTTGTTTATGTTTTTTTATTAGTATTTTTCTTTTACTTTTAGTTTTGTTATTTTATTTGTAGTTTTTAATTAATTATTAATGAAAATTAACTAATAATTAACCACCAAACCTTAAAAATCTGAAATAATTTTATTTAGTAATTAAATTAAATTTTAAAACAAAAAATCAATTAATATTTAATTTAAAATTAATCTAAGTTTTTCTTACAATAAATAAATTCATAAAATATTTTCTTCTATTTAAAATAAAAATAAAAATAACTTTTCCTTTATTATTCTATTAAACTTAATAACTAGGTCTAATTTTAGTTTAATCGTCCTTAAATTATCTAATAAATAATAAAAACACATGGATGTGCAATTTAATTTCAACCCCTTTTAAAACATAGATTTAGTTTCTTTTAAGAAATTTGGTTTGTTAATTTTGCTCCTTTTCATAAATAAATAAAAAACCATAAAAAGAATGTAGAAAGTTTTTTATAATTTCTAGAACTATTAGGATTTAATTAATCTCCTCATTATTCAACTTTTAATAAAAAATAAACGAATTTTAAATTTAAATATATAAAAAAATATATATAAAAAAAATAATCAATTTAGATTTTAATTTTCTTATAGTAATTAAAAATATAAAATCTTGCTTAACTTAATATTCCGCCCTTTTTATAAAAATCCATAAAAAATATACTTAGAACTTACGTTATTGTTTTTTTCTAACTAATTGCTTTTCTTAATAAATAAATAAACTCTTTTAATCTGCAAATTAATTTCTAAGCACATTTTCAACTTAGCCATAAAATTCTCAAAATGTTTAACTTCAACTTCTATTCAACTACTACTCATCCTTACCATACGGTATTTGCATATTTCATCACTTACCTCGTCGATCCCTATTCGAGTACTTGAGCCCTTCTCTTAAGACGATGCAAAGACTATTTTCCTACAATTTATGGCGGTTAAATCTCTCTTAAAATGACAACTCGTCTCTTCTCCTAAAATCAATCAACCAACTACCCTAATCCCGTAGGAACTTTGACCACTGTCAAAGAACTCCTCAAACCCTTTAGGGGAACTACAAATACTCTGATTCCACTCCCGTAAGGATATGTAGGCATAAGATGCGATATCTTATCGAGTATACTTAGAAATAAACCCCTAGGTCTTTCAACCTTTAAGCAGATAAACCTTAGCAAGAAACAAACATAAAACAAGAGGTTCCTGTAGAGTACTACAGAAACTTAGGATGCTAGCACCTTCCCTAAGTTTAACCAACCCCGAACCTAAAACTCTCTAAACCTTGCATTTGCATTGCATTGTGTGAATTTCGATCTTTATCCCTTCCTTTGGACAAATCAAAGTCCGGTTGCAAATTGAATTAAAGATTCAAACTAATCAATAGTTTGGTATCCGATTTTCACCGCGACAGATGTCATACTGAATGTCATGATGTCGCTGTCTGGTACAACAGGTGCTGCTGTTGTATAATACTTGATAGAAGTGGTTTGGGTTGATGATATCCTGTTGGATATATCTCATCAAGTATGTACAGGTCAAAGATATTCATAACATGAAAATGCAGATTTAATTGGTGTTCATAAAAAGGATCTCTGAGACTTTTTAGGAAACAATAGTATATTTGTTTCTATTGTTATGAAGAAGATTCTGCAGGAGTGTACTGCAGGGTGAGTTTGGTCAGCTAAGAACACAATGTGTTGGATGTCATGTTGGATGTTATGACATCAAGCGTATGACATCAGGGCGTGTGTTTAGGTTTACTGTTATATTGCAAGAGAAAGCTCAGGCTATATTTCAGGAAACCTGTTATGGCTCCTTAGTTATCTGAGGCGAGATTCTAGTCAGGGTTGGGCCTAACATGAAGCAGCTGTGACCTAATTTGACAACACCTTGAATTATAGAAAGTGGTTTAACTTGGTTAAACCTAATGATTGTTACTTTTAACCAGCCCAAGCCCAGTCTGCAGTACTATTTAAGGAGGAGCAAAAGCAAGGGAAATCAAGCACTCACATCAAGAATAACTAGAGTGTAAAATAAGGGATTAGGGATTTGAGAGTCCCTTGTGTGTGTGTCTTTGTAAGTCACCCTTTGTATCTTTTGATACATTGTGGTAGACATATTTGTGAGTGAAGAACTGTGTTCTTCATGTGTGTGTGGGAGTATTAGGATTCCATGTAGGCCAAGCAATTGTCAGTTGTATGATTGCTCTGGTTTAGTGTGTATGAACTGTTGTGTTCATTGTGCCACTCAAAGCTTTTAAGCAAGAGTGAATTGTCACTTGATCAAAGCTATGAAGCAAGATCAAGGTGTGTTTGAAGCGTGTCTTCATATCTCCATTGTAATCGTGTATTGGGTTATATCATTAAGGTGATTGAGGGGGAGTGAGTGGGAAAACTCTGGTCTAGTGGTCTCTAGGCTGAAGTGTCATTGGGTAGGTCTTAAGTGAAGAGTGCAAACGGGTTGTTTGAATCTTAATTAATTCTACTAATAGTGAATTTCCTCTGTGGCTTGGTAGCCCCCAGATGTAGGTGAGGTTGCACCGAACTAGGTAAATAATTCATTGTTTATTTATCTTTCAGCATTTACAATTTTGCACAATTTAAATGGTTAGATAAATAGTCTGTCTGTCTGCTGATGTTACAACAGACGCCATGACATTGGTCATGACATTGGTACAACTTTAAGTAATTTAAATTGGTCATGGTCTGTCCTCGTCCTTGTTGAGCAGAGATCAATATTGTTGGGACATATGAGATCTGCATACCAGAATTTCAATTGGTACCAGAGCAGGCATCCTGTCTGTTCTGGATGAGATCTTGGGAGATACTTTCTGGTGTTTTGAACAAGGAGAAATGGTAGCTGAGTTGCTGATCTTTCTAAACATTTGAGGTGCTGCTTATGGAGTTTAGGAGGAGGTTGCAAAGAATTTTGTGTATCTGCTTCTATGCCCTCTGATATAGGAGCTTCTATGACCTGGTGAATGTGTTACCAAAGGAGGAGTGGCTACCTATAAGATGTTCTGACTTCTTGTTTAGGGCATGTTGAAGATGTTCTTTTGGTGGTTCCACTGCATACTTTTCCGATGAAAGAACTCTGGTAGCCCTATGAGAAGATTGCATATATTCAAGTTGATGTATGACTGTGGCAAGTGTGCATATGGTTGGAAGATGGTGTTTGTTGTTGCTCTGTATGGTCTGACAAGCTGTTGATCCTGCTTGATGCTGTTTTATTTATGCTGCTTTGGTATGCTGAAGGCTGTTTTAGAGAAGATAGTGGGAGGTGATTTATTTTCACCACTCATGACTTGCAAAGGGTCTATCAACAGAGGAAGTCATAGGTAGGTTGAGTCAAGGGTGTCAGCCTTGATGTTTCACCATTAAAGATACTTATATTGAAGAATACTTTTGGTATTAGTGAAGTGTAAATATCTATCAGATGGTCTTCTCAACAAGTTGTGTGGATTTAAGACCAGTTGCTATGTGTGGACTACACATATATTTAATTGGTTATCCATGAAGTTCAAGATTGCATGAAGTTTAGATAAGGATTTAAGATTCATTGCCATTTGAGATATTCTCAAATATTTAATGGATTATCCTTAGTTGATGATCAAGTTGTCTCATCAGTTGTTGCTCAAGCATCAGACCCCTAATCTGCTTTGTCTACTTCAAGGATCTGATGTTCAATCAGATGTTGAGACATTCCATCATCAGAAACTGTACAGAAGTCTGTTGAAGGAGATATAGCTGATAATCTTGTTACCATACACTTGTGTGGTAGGATCTGACTTTATTCTAGTAAGTTTCCTAGCAAGAAACTAAGACTAGAATGTAGTGTTGGTGGAAGTGCAGATGAAGACATTTTTCGTTGTATCAATTTATTGGAGTGCAGCAGATGTGTCCTAGTCTCTACTAGAAGCATCTGATATTTATCTAGAAAGTTTCTTGGAAAGAAACTTGTCTAGAATATGGTGTTGGTGATAACATTGCTTGGGTCAGTTTATTTTTTATCTAAGTACATAGGATCATTTAACCTTGCTCATCTTGGAGGTCAAGGATAAGTGGCAGTTATCTCTGACTTTCTGAAGAAGTCTCTGCTTAAGGAAAGCGGGATTCCTTCTGTAAATATCTCTTGTGACTAATCTTCTCTAGAGAATCAATCTTTGGCATGGTTGGTTTTTCTAAAGAGGAGTTTTCTAGAGCAAATGAATTTCAAAGGTAACTAATGCAGAACACAAGCTGACTACTCAAACCTGCTATCGGTAATCAAGTCCATGTGAACATGGAACTCTTGATGAGGTTCTTCTAAATGGCTTAATGAAGGAATTAATTCACCAGCAGGGTGTCTCATCTGATGTTGTGACATCAAGCAAACTTCAGGGCCTTAATTGATGTTGTGGCACATCATTGTAGGATAGGAAGATCAAGTTTGCTTAGACTTTCTAGCGATCTGAAAGATGATGAGTAACCAAACGGTGGCATTTGGCTATTTATGCAGTGTGTTTTTAAAAAATTACTCTTGTGCAGAAGGGTAGTTTTTTGAAGACCAAAGGGGGTTCTGATTTTCTTCATACATTGGAGCTTGTGGTAGAAGCCCTAAGTTACTTATGGAATATTACCCTCTTTTGGAGATGTATTTGATCAAGCTGGTGGAGCTGTGTTCTCTGAAGATCTTCAGTTGGATTACTAGGCAGTAGTAAGTCCAGTTGTGAGCATATCAAGAAGCATTGGATGTTGTCTCTGTGATATGTTAGGATGTCCTAACTAATGCCAGAACATCATTTTGTTTGCTGGACTTAAAGATCTGTTTTGAAACTTGTGACTCACATCTTGACTAAGAGGTACTCTATCTTGTCATACGGGAGAATGATGAGGTAAAAGGACTGTCTTGAAGTATGATGTGAAGGTATTGTACAAGACTAGAGTGGTTCATTGCATTTGGACTATGATGAGTTATATGGAAGTGAATATTCACCAATTAAACCAAAGGTGTTCTAACTTATCATATGGGAGAATGATTAGGAAAGAATGCCTTGGATTATGAGGTGTTCAGTCCAGAAGTCTTGTGGGGAAGTCGTAACTCCAGAAATAAGTGGAGCAGTATGAGCATGAGGTTAGTCTTGAGATATACTGTCGTGAGCTTGGAGCAGCTTTTATAGAAGATAGGGGGAGAATTTCCGTTTGATGGGTGTACTAGTTGCTTGTAGTTCAAGCAGTAAGTGAATGCGTTCAACAAGTGTGTTGAACAAAGAGTGAGCTCTTGAAGACATGAAGATGAGTCTTATGTTTTCCATTCACGTGCTTCTGGAAAAAGAGCACTAGTTATCCTTGATATGGGGAGTCATACTTCTAGGATCTGTTGTTGCAATAGTACAGTTTCAAGATTGTTTGTGGTCTCAAGTGTTGTACCCCAAAATTTGACCAACCATTTCTAGCAATTTGGCTTATGTTTCGATTCATTTTGCATTTGCATCTGCATATCCATACTGTGCATTTTTTTCAGCCGGATTGATTTTATCGGGATTACAGCTCTTTTCTCGCGTCTTAGGAGATTCAAACCGTTTCGGATAAGGAGTTTTAGTGTGGAATTTGTGCTCTGCCCGGTGATTCAGTTTTCGCTGTTATTTTTGAGGATATTTCGGTGTCCGGTTTTTACTGTTTATTTCAGCACATTCTCACTTTTTTTTGTTAATTGATTTAATTGATTTTCGTTGGATTTATTAGCATTTTCTATTCCTTAATTTTGACTTAGAAAATAGATTTTAAATAGTTTTCTAGAATTAATTGTTTTTTTAGAATATATTAGGGTTTTATTATTTTAGATTGGTTTTAGATTTTATTTAGATTAATTTGATTTAGTAGACTGAATTTTAGTTTAGATATTAGAATATTATTGGATATATGGTTTATTAGAATATTATTTGTTCTTAGTTTTTAGATTTTTTAATCTGAATTTCAATTAGGATATTATTTTGTTATCATTAAGATTTTAGTTTAATTTTAGTTAATTGTTTAGATGTTAGTTTAACGATGAATTACCAGCCTTAGTCCTAATTAGTATTAGTTAGGTTTAATAGTTTGTAATTAATTGTCTTTAGTTTAATTAATTAAGTCTGTTTTTAATCACTAATCTGTCAGCTAATCAATTCTGCAGTCCACTAATCAGTCCCATGCAGATGCCATGCGCCACTTGTTAGGCTATAAGTAGCATGCACTCTCTCTCTCTCTCTCTCTCTCTCTCTCTCTCTCTCTCTCTCTCTCTCTCTCTCTCTCTCTCTCTCTCTCTCTCTCTCTCTCTCTCTCTCTGTCTGTCTCTCTTCATTAATGCTGACACGTTTCCCAATGCATGCAAACACCAATCCACTTCCGCCGGATAAATCACACGGATCAAAATACCACCGTAAACTCGCCGGAAATTCATACGCTCACCGGAAAATTCATTTGTTCATCCTATTTTTCCAGATTTCTCCATAAATTCATAACAACCTTCATCGTGTTCATCCCATCTTCATCCGTTTTTTTCCAGTTCCATTCAAAAGAGTCATAAATTCATCCAAAACTCATACGAAATTCATCTAGTTTTCCAGAAACTTCATATTTCATTCAAACATTCATCAACTTCCACGTTTTTCCAGATTTCGTTCATCAATATTCATGCGAACTCATCGGATCCTTAACATTTTCCAGATCTAAACTAGACCTTCATACTCCATCTCCAGATCTCCCATAGATTCAACAACAATTTCAAATCTCGTCATCATCAACTCAACGAAGTTCATCCAGATCCGCATCTAAAACTCAGATCCACGATCCACAAATTACCAACATGCAACTCCATAATCACCTCGCACGATCAACAAATCAACGCCCTCCAACTTCATCATAAGATTCATCATCTACATGTTTTCCAGAAAATTTTGAAGACCTGCATCTTCATCCAAACTTTCAACAAAATCTTCAACTCGCGTTCTTTTAGAAATCATCACCGTATTCATCACGTTCGTTAAGATTCTTCCTAGAATCTTCAAGATCTTCTATTATCACCTTCAAAATCTTCTTCAACACATAATGTTTTTCCAGATTCTTCAACAATCTTCATCATCCGTTTAAGTTTTTCAGAAGCTTCAAGAACCTTTGTCTTCTGCTCAGATTTCGTCAATATCCATTCAACATCTCCAGATCCTCCAACTTCATCCATGAATTTGCAACGAGCTTTCACGATCTTCAACATGCAACCATTGTTTCAAGCTCCACCATCTCACTGGTTTGATTTGATTAATCTAATTTTGTAGGTGTTAACGAGGTTTGAAGAAAATTAAACTGAGAGGGAGAGAGGTGTTATCTTGGTTTGGGAGTATGAAACGAAGAACCGACGGAGGGAGTTTGAGAGGAAGCAGACGGCGGCCTAGGGTTTGCAAAGAGGAGATAGAATGAAGAGGATTGAGGCTTCACGGGTTGGTTGGTGGGCCTGTGGCCCAATCACTTCATTTTCTGATCTGTTCTTCCCATTTCTTCGTGCACCCCCCCCCCCCCCCCTTTATTTGTTTTTGTTGTGATTGTGGGCTCAAGGCCCACTGTGGTTTTTTTCTTGCTGTTGTTGTACCCCCTGGCTGACTACTGCACCCCCTGTTAGTTTTATTTCTTTATTATTTCTTTTTGTAATATGCTTTTGATATTATAATATATACTATACTTTCTTTTAGTTTTTTTTTGGTATTATATTTCTTTAGGATATTTTACATGTAAATATTTTTACTTAGAATTTTATATTCTATTTTCAATTTCTTTTAGAATTTCTTTTTCTTATTAGAAGTTTATTTCTTTTAAAATTGAATTCTTCTTCCCATTTGTTATTGGATTTTCATCTCACTTTTGTTTTGTAGGTCGATGACGACACTTCCGTAAACCATTATAAATCAACTTGTTGATGGATGATGTAGGATTTGAGACAATTTTTTCTCTCCTCATCTTTTCTTCTTCTTCTGATTTTAATTTGCTTTTTAGTTGTGTTGTCCGTGTGACATGATTCAATTGGAGAATGATTCTCAATATCATTTCCCTAGCTTGTCTTTGACACGGATATCAATACGTTACCTCTCGGAGTTTGACTTCATTTATAATTCGAATTATGACGGTTAAGCATCACATTGGTTCTGATTTGAAATATCATCATCAAGGATAAAAGAGTAGAGCTTGGAAAGGAGCTTGCACGCAAGAGTGAAGGGTCAACGGAACCACTCCGTTTGGTAGCATTGTTTTTATTTCACTTCTTTCATCTCTTTTTATTCAACCTTCGAGCGTTGCGAGCTGTAAACTTTAGATATGTGGGAAATGATAAGTGGGGGGCTTCCTCTCACTCGTCTAGAGTGTTTAGTGTTCACCCTTTGGGTGATATGCAATGCATTCGCTCCTACGTTTAGGACTTGGCGTGTGCGTCCCGTTTCAGACCTTTTCTATCGCATCCTGGCGATTGAGACCTTCCATCTTTCTCTCGCATCCTGGCGATTGAGTTCCCTTCTCTTGCCCCCGTGCAATCAAGACTGTTTTTTGTAGTTGGTTGAACTATAGCTGCTCTGATTTCTCGTACCAGACGAGAATATGTAGGCATAGGATGCGATATCCTAGCGAGCACACTAATAACTAACTTCTCTGTTCTCTCGCTTCCGTGCGATCAACACTTTCCCGCTGACGACTAATCTTTCCCTTTCTCTTGCCCTAGCGCAATTGAGACCAGACCGTATTTCTAGTTCCCGTAGGTTCCCATACCTTTAAACTACGACATACTACGTCCGTTCTACCGTAAAAAGGTAACGCCTAAGTCTCCAATGGTCCAGCAACATACACCTAACTGCTAGAATGTGTACGCTAGTATCGTCAATCTCTTCTCTCACCCCCGTGTGGTCGAGAACACCCTGTTTACCCGTAGTTAGCCTGAACTACGTTTTGCTCTGATTTCTCATGCCAGATGAGAATACGTAGGCACAAGACGCGACGTCTTGGCGAGCAACTCCCCCGTAGTTTCCCGAGCTACGTTGACTCTGACTTTCCCATTGCACGAGGGAATACGTAGGCATAGAGCGGAGATGCTCTATCGAGTCAGTTCTTTCGGTTTAGCTTTAGCAGCCGTAAATAGATTTTTTTTCCCATAGACTAGACAACCCAAGCGTGGATCTCGTCGAGTACGACGGACGTGAGGGGTGCTCATACCTTCTCCTTGCGTAACCGACTCCCGAATCCGGACATGGTTGCGATGTCCTTATCTTTCCCTTTCTCGTTAGGTTTTTCTGATCGTTTCCTTTCCCTCTCTTTGGGATAAAAAACGAAAGTGGCGACTATTCTGTTTTTCCAATGGTTGTTTTTCGCAGTTGCGACAGCTGGCGACTCTGCTGGGGATAAATTAAACGTGCCAATGATGATTGGACTTTTGCTGGGGAAAACAAACGAAGTCTTCCGGCGTACCAAAAGGAATTGGATTTGCAAAGAATCAGGTACGACTGACGCTGGAAGATATCCCGTCTGAATTCAAGGGTTTTTGGTTAAAGGGTCAAGGGATAGTAGCATGACTTCCCGACATTCGTCTTGCTACTGCATATCCAAACATACGCATATTCATTCGAAGTATAAGCCATTTTTTTTCAGCCTTTCATGGCAACTTGAATCACTTTGCAATCAATACAGGGGCATTTATCCAGCAGCTTTGTTCAGACAGCTTATCAGTTTATTCGGTTTTTAGATCATACGTCGGTTATTCTTTGTCCATCAGCCCTCTGATGATGACATCCCCAGGAAAATTTTCTTTCTGTCAATCCTGATTGACAATGTGTTTCTCTGAGCATATTTTCTTTCCATCTATCCCTATTGACGACGTGTTTCCCCAACAAGTTTTTCTTTCCGTCTATCCTTAGACGACGTGAGCTTCGGACGTGGTTTTCTTTCCGTTTATTGGATGAGATGGAATTTTAGGAGGGTTTTCGCGCTATCAATTCCTATTGACGTTGTGACTCTTTGAAGAATGACTGGTTTCCTTTGTTGGCAATTCCTATTGACGACATGGCTCTTTGAAGATGGTTTTCTTTCTGTCAATCCCTATTGACGATGTAGCCCTTTAAAGATATTTTCTTTCCATCAACTCTTATGGACGAAAGAATTCTGCAATTTGGTGAACAGTATTTTGGTGTCTTGCCGTCTACCATTAGACGATGTGAGTATTTTAGTGTCTTTCCGTCTACTTCTAGACGATGTGAGTATTTAGTGTCTTCCCGTCTACTATTAGACGATGTGAGTATTGTTTCTCTTTTTGTCTATCCAGAGACAATGTGAACGTTAGATATTGTTTTTCTTCCCGTCTACCATTAGACGACGTGAGTATTGATATTTCTTGTTGTCTATCCGTTGACAATGTAAACCTTTCATGGGTGTTTTTCCGTCTACCATTAGACGATGTAGATTTTGGGCATTCTGGACATTTCTTTCTGTCGATTCCTATTGACGGAAGGACCCTGAATTTCTCTGACGTGATTTTTGGATTTGGTATTTCTGGCCTTCGATTCCTATTAACAAAAGAGTTCTAAAGTTTGCGGATGTTATTGTTTCGGATATGATATTTCTTTCCGTCTATCCTTAGACGAAGTGAGGTGTGAATGTTGGATATATTTCTTACCGACTACCATTAGACGATGTGAATTTTGGTTGTGGTTTTTTCTCCGTCTATCCTTAGACGATGCGAGATTTAGATGTGATTCCCGATATGTTTTTATTCCTGTCTACCCTTAGACGATGTGAATGTTGGTTATGTTTCTTTCTGTCTACCTTTAGACAAGGTGAGTGTTGACATTTGCTTTCCGTCTACTCTTAGACGATGTGACTTTGGTTTTTCCTCCCGTCTACCCGTAGATGATGGGGTTTTTGAATATGGTGTTCTCTCCGTCTATCCTTAGACGATGCGAGTTTTGGATCAGATGTTTATCAACTTTGTGAATGGCTGGCGACGATGTCAGATGCTTATTGTTATGCAGTTACTTCCAGAGATTTTTTTGTCCCGTTATCAGAGTTTGCATTTCTATTTTTGCGGTTGGCAAATTTCCGGGTTCTTTGGTATTCAACCGTCTTCTACCTTTGAATGTTTGGAAGCCGTTCGCTTCTCAACCCTTCAGGTCCAAGCCGTTTGAATAGGGGCAGTTGTTGTACCCCAAAATTTGACCAACAGTTTCTAGCAATTTGGCTTATGTTTTGATTCATTTTGCATTTGCATCTGCATATCACATACTGTGCATTTTTTCAGCCAGATTGATTTTATCAGGATTACAGCTCTTTTCTCCCGTCTTAGGAGATTCAAATTGTTTCGGATAAGGAGTTTTAGTGTGGAATTTCTGCTCTGCCCGGTGATTCAGTTTTCGCTGTTATTTTTGAGGATATTTCGGTGTCCGATTTTTACCGTTTATTTCAGAACATTCTCACTTTTTTTTGTTAATTGATTTAATTGATTTTCGTTGGATTTATTAGCATTTTCTTGAATTTATTCCTTAATTTTGACTTAGAAAATAGATTTTAAATAGTTTTCTAGAATTAATTGTTTTTTTAGAATATATTAGGGTTTTATTATTTTAGATTGGTTTTAGATTTTATTTAGATTAATTTGATTTAGTAGACTGAATTTTAGTTTAGATATTAGAATATTATTGGATATATGGTTTACTAGAATATTATTTGTTCTTAGTTTTTAGATTTTTTAATCTGAATTTCAATTAGGATATTATTTTGTTATCATTAAGATTTTAGTTTAATTTTAGTTAATTGTTTATATGTTAGTTTAACGATGAATTACCAGCCTTAGTCCTAATTAGTATTAGTTAGGTTTAATAGTCTGTAATTAATTGTCTTTAGTTTAATTAATTAAGTCTGTTTTTAATCACTAATCTATCAGCTAATCAATTCTGCAGTCCACTAATAAGTCCCATGCAGATGCCATGCGCCACTTATCAGGCTATAAGTAGCCTGCACTCTGTCTCTTCATTATGCTGACACGTTTCCCAACGCATGCAAACACCAATCCACTTCCGCCAAACATATGACACGGATTAAAATACCACCGTAAACTCGCTAGAAACTTCATACGCTCACCGAAAAATTCATGTGTTCATCCGTGTTCATCCTATTTTTCCAGATTTCTCCATAAATTCATAACAACCTTCATCGTGTTCATCCCACCTTCATCCATTTTTTCCATTTCCATTCAAAAGCTTCATAAATTCATCCAAAACTCATACGAAATTCATCTAGTTTTCCAGAAACTTGATATTTCATTCAAACATTCATCAACTTCCACGTTTTTCTAGATTTCGTTCATCAATCTTCATGCGAACTCATCGGATCCATAACATTTTCCAGATTTGAACAAGACCTTCATACTCCATCTCCAGATCTCCCACAGATTCAAATCTCGTCATCATCAACTCAACGAAGTTCATCCAGATCCGCATCTAAAACTCAGATCCACAATCCATAAATTACAAACATGCAACTCCATAATCACCTCGCACGATCAACAAATCAACGCCCTCCAACTTCATCATAAGATTCATCATCTACACGTTTTCCAGAAATTTTTGAAGACTTGCATCTTCATCCAAACTTTCACCAACATCTTCAACTCGCGTTCTTTTAGAAAATATCATCGCATTCATCACGTTCGTCAAGGTTCTTCCTAGAATCTTCAAGATCTTCTATTATCACCTTCAAGATCTTCGTCAATACATAAGGTTTTGCCAGATTCTTCAACAATCTTCATCATCCATTCAAGTTTTTTAGAAGCTTCCAGAACCTTTGTCTTCTGCTCAGATTTTGTCAATATCCATTGAACATCTCCAGATCCTCCAACTTCATCCATGAATTTGCAACGAGCTTTCACGATCTTCAACATGTAAAATCATCTGCCACCATTGTTTCAAGCTCCACCA
This sequence comes from Lathyrus sativus, assembly GCA_963859935.3. NCBI lineage: Eukaryota > Viridiplantae > Streptophyta > Magnoliopsida > Fabales > Fabaceae > Lathyrus > Lathyrus sativus. The sequence goes on along the minus strand of OZ012735.1, from coordinate 344,130,492 downwards.
TCTCACTAGTTTGATTTGATTAATCTGATTTTGTAGGTGTTAACGAGGTTTGAAGGAAATTAAACTGAGAGTGAGAGAGGTGTTGTCTTGGTTTGGGATAATGAAACGAAGAACCGACTGAGGGAGTTTGAGAGGAAGCAGACGGCGGCCTAGGGTTTGCAAAGAGGAGATGGAATAAGGAGGATTGAGGCTTCACGGGTTGATTGGTGGGCCTGTGGCCCAATCACTTCATTTTCTGATCTGTTCCCCCCATTTCTTCGTGCATCCCCCCCCCCCATTTCTATTTGTTTATGTTGTGATTGTGGGCTCAAGGCCCACTGTGTTTTTTTTCTTGCTGCTGCTGTACCCCCTGGCTGACTACTGCACCCCCTGTTGGTTTTATTTCTTTATTATTTCTTTTTGTAATATGCTTTTGATATTATAATATACACTATACTTTCTTTTAGTTTTTTTTTGATATTATATTTCTTTAGGATATTTTACATGTAAATATTTTTACTTAGAATTTTATATTCTATTTTCAATTTCTTTTAGAATTTCTTTTTCTTATTCGAAGTTTATTTCTTTTAAAATTGAATTCTTCTTCCCATTTGTTATTGGATTTTCATCTCACTTTTGTTTTGTAGGTCGATGACGACTCTTCCGTAAACCATTATAAATCAACTTGTTGATGGATGATGTAGGATCCGAGACAGTTCTTTAGACAAATGAGGAGAAACCCTTTACTTATCATTTCTCATGTACTTAAGGCTCGTAGCGTACAACCTTTGTTATTCTTTAATAAATGTCTTAGAAAAATTTGAGATGTGAAGAGAAGACACAAGAATACTAAAGGGAGCTGAAAACTCTAATGTTATCATGAAAGGGAAGTCTACCTAATGTTATCATACAAAGGATGGACCTAGAGTTGAGATGAAAGGGACTATCCTACTTGTTATCATACAAAGGATTGAAAGCCTAGTGTCTCTCCTACTTCCATATTAAACAGAGGGACTAGGAATCCTAAGGGATCATGTGAGAAAACACAAGTAAACAATAACCAGTTCAATCACAGATGAAAAACAAAACTAATAGAAGTCTCAAAAGAGAGAGTAGATGAAGAAGAAGAATGGTGCACAAGGTATGAGATGCATATGCAAACAAGAGATCAAACAATCACGACCAAGGTCTCAATCACAATCATATCAAACTCATGAAATGTAGACAATACACCTCAATTCATATCATAGGTGCATTATATGTCCAAACCACACCCAAAGTGTGTAAACCAAGCACAAAGGTAAGGCAAGGCAAACAATGAGAGAAAATGACCTAGGAAGCAAGGTAGGGCAGCCACAAAATCATCAACAAATGGACATCCAATCATGGATACATAAGGGAGATCACGTAAGTTTGAAAAAAGTCAAGCTTCAAAGTGAATCCACCATCATATACATCCACAAACAAAAAACCAAACCAAGTGAATATTAAAAATCCGAATGACTTGAGGAAAAGTCAAAACATCACCCCAACATAGATCAAAAATCATTTATTCACTTATTGGTAATTAAAATCAAAATTAAATCAAAATAAAAAAGAAGCAAAAAACCTAAAAAAAGAAAAGGAGGAGATCAAAGCATGAGTGAGGCCTCAAAGGCATCACCATAGGTCTAGGACCATCATAGGGTCATGTGAAAATTTCCTCAACCTTTTTAAATGCTCCAAAGTAATTTTAAACTAATTAAAATCAAGCAAATAAATCAAAAATACATGAAAAATAGCAAAACAGAAAACAAAAGCCAAGAAAATCCCCATAGGTTCAAAACCATCATAGGATCATATGAAAAGAAAGTATTGATTTGGAATCTTGAGTTGAGAGATATGATCCTTCAAAGTAACCTCCATGAGAAAAGTGAAAATCACAAAACACTTAGAAAAATTTCATGTCTTTTAGGGGTCAAAAAGAGACCTATAATGTTTTGATGAAAACAAAGACCTTCCATGGGTTTTTATCTCTTCCACATTGAATCAAAGTTGTATAGGACATCTTCAAGTTAATTCTAGAAAAAGAATTGGTTTCAAATGATAAAAATTGACCAAGTTATGCCCTTTTGAAGTTGACTCAGAAAACCTTCCAAAACCCAAAATGACCTATAATGTCTTGAAACCTTTGATGACCTTCCAAGCATAATTTGATATTTACTTGCAAAGAGGATTTGTTTGGATGATGAGAAGAGTTCATATAAATGAACCACCTCAAGATGTTGAAAATTGAAGGAGATATGATCATTTGATCATAGCGTCCACAAATTGCCATATTAGGTCAAGCACCTTGCACCAAACTTGAATCCCTTGATGATTTCTTGCACAATAAGCCATGATGAAACACCTATAATGTTGGAATGATGTTGCCTTGAACCACACTTGATGATGAGGTACTTCTAGGGTTAGGAACACCACAAAGCCCTAGAGAACCCTTTGCTTGAACATGAAGAAACATAACCTACTTGCTTGACAAACAAACCGTGATACCTTGATCCCCTGCCAAGAATAAATGCTATGCAAACATGAATATGAAAATGCAAAGAAACATAAGCCAAGAACACAAAAGAAGATTTTGGGTTGCTATAACTGCCCGAATTCAAACAACTTGGACCTGAAGGGATGAAAAGCCACTGCTTTTAAAAGTTCAATGTAAAAGATGATTGAATACCTAAAAGAACCCAGAAATCTGCAACCTGCGGGGATACAAAGCAACGAAAACCAACCAAGAGTTGGGATGCAACACACTGATGATAACGACCTTGAACAATAGTTTGTCAACCGAAACTCGAAATGAAAACACCGTCAATTAAAAGTTGGGATAGAGCCAAAAGATACCAACCAAGAGTTGGGATGTAGGTTACTAACCAAGAGTTAAGATTTCTGGGAATAAAGATTACCAACCAAAAGTTTGGATAGAACATCCACAAAGCACCAACCAAGAGTTGGAATATCAAACTGGAGATACCAACCAAGAATTGGGATGTGAAACCGGTGAGTACCAACCAAAAGTTGGGATACAACACGAGGGATACCAACCAAAAGTTGGAATAACATCGAATACCAACCAAAAGTTGGGATGCCAAATCCAAAGGATACCAACCAAGAGTTGGGACAAGAGACTCCGCTTGGATATTAGAAGGGAAACAACCAAAAGTCAGAATAAACTCATAAGAAAAGATTACCACACCGGGGGTTACCAACCAAGAGTCGGGATGAAACGGGTGTATAAGAATCAGAATTGAACGACTCATAACCTGAGTAAGAGGTTCTGCTGAGGAGGGAGATGTTTAAACAAACTAGTTTTGCCTGAGGAACAAGATGAACGCATCTATTAATAACGTGCCTGATTAAAGATGACGAAATCTTAAGTCACACCAATATAAATTAGAGAAACACCTGGCCAAAGTGAAATCGGACTTGTCTTTTGCTTCAGATGCATATGTTTGAATATGGCGTAATGCTCCATACGAAATGGAAATGCTACACATTTGGGAGGATGCTATGCAAAAATGCAAATGCAAAAGAACACCGTCGGAAGAAGTGTTGAAGAGAGAAAGCATCAAACCAACCCTGCTAAGAACAAAGCCCTGACGGCCTCTAAAAACACAAGTCCTCTAGGGGAGAACACCACTCTGTCGGGAAACAAGAACAACCTCAACGTATGAATAAACCCTAAAACTGCTTCTGGAACGTGCCAATGACCATTGGATTTTACTGGAGATATCGACCACCGCTTGTCATTGAGGGACGTCTTCTATCTCTACCGTGCTAGGGATAAGCTGATACCGCTATCGGTGACATCATTTCAGTTCGGATAAGGAAACTTTGTGAGTGCAACCACAACCTTGCTGCAGGGAGACAAATAAACTCTTACTGAACCACTGTCTGATTGTGTGGTAGTACTTCAACTGATATCAACCTTCCGAAATCTCTCCGGCGGGATTTAAGTAATACCAGGGGAATAACCTTAGCGACCTGCAATCAAACAACAACAAATAGGGCATCCTAATTACCAAATGGTTACTTCTGCCTATCATACATGATATTGTTCACGTAAGTCCTTATTTTAGATATGTTTCGTGGAGCCCACAACCTGTTCATACATAAATTTATCAAAAATATAGATGCCTTCTTTGCAAATAAAACAACAAGAGTAAAGAAAAGCTTTCTGAATGAATAATATTTTATTAATTGAAAAAGGCCTGTAAATAGGCAAATTACAAGTGGATGCGATTCCTAGAAAGAGGAAATTGCGCAAAAAGAAATAAAAGAAAACAAGAACAATCATAAATGTCGGCAATGTGGAAACAGACAACCATCATGTATCGATTCGGCTATGACCTGAATGTACTCAATGCTTCACCAATGCTTTTTCTTCCAAGACTTATTGGACTGATATTTAACCTTCAGGGTGACTGTGTACCAAGATAAGTTCGCAAATTCAATGTAGACCACCATTGTTTGCTTTTTAATCCCTAACTTTTTCCTGGATCGCCCTTTCAGATTTTCAATCCACCGGGATACCCTTTTTTGTGAAAGTCGCTCTTTCAGGTTTTCAACTTTGCGGGTTCACCTCTTTTTTTTTATCCCTAATTTTTGCCTGATTTCTTTTTCTTTTTATGGTTCACTGGGATGCCCCACTTTTTCTTGGATTTTTATTTTTATGTCCAGTGGGTCTAATTTAAGCAAAATATTTTATAACTACATCTGTGTTCACAGGGGACGTAAAATCTTCGCAGTCTGTGGTTGATAGAAATAAGGCTCCGCCAGAGAAAACCTTTCTTACTATGTGTCGCTTCCGCGAAAATAAGATGCCGGCAAAACAGAAGAGTCGCCACCTTTCGTTATTTATCCCTCACAGCGGGAAAGGGAACAATCGGAAAAACCTGACGAAAAGGTATAAGACAAGGTCATCGCAACCATTGTCTGGGTTCGGGAGTCGGTTACGCAAGGGGAAGGTATTAGCACCCCTCACGTCCATCGTACTCGATGAGATCCACGCTTGTTGTGTTTATCTGACGGGTTTGTTTTACTATCTACCTATCAAGGCTGGTCTGAAAAAGAAAACAAAAATGACTCGGCAAAGCGTCGCACTTTATGCCTACGTATTCTCATCAGAGAATGAGAAATCAGAGTCAACGTAGTTCGACTGACTACGGGTTACGGGGAAGGTGGCTCGCCAATACGTCAGTATTGTGCCTACGTACTCTCAACATGCATGAGAGATTAGAGCTTACGTAGTTCGGGATAATATGGCTTACGGGAATTTAGATTCGTTTGTTTTTCGAGTAGGGTTAACAAACAGTTCCAGCAGTTTGGTGTACGCAGCTCGACCCTTGGAGACTTATGTGTTACCGTTTGCGGTAGAACTGGGAGTTATGGACACTATTTTCTTCAGAAAAGCTTCCTTTGAATTATGGGCCCCCGGGGAAAAAGGTTTGAAGTTTATTTTCTGTCTTTTACGAAAGAACTGTTTTTTAGTTGTCTGTAGTTTGTACAGCACTAGAGACTATGACCTGGGAGCGAATGCGTCGCATATCGTCCAAAGGACGTATACTAAACATTCTAGACGATTGAGAGGAGGCCGCTCAATTATCATTACCCAAGTAGCTTAAGGCTCGTAACGCGCTTATACTAACTTGCTTTTATTACGTTTTTTACTGTTGTTTGAGATGAGAAAAGAGAACAGGCTCAACTAAGGGGAGACTATCAAGTCCTAATGTTGTCATGCCAAGGATTCATCCTATGGTTGAAATTTGAAACAGGGATCTCCTAGAAGTTATCATGCATAGGTTTCAACCTAAAGTTCTAATCATCACTTCCTTTTCAAAGGAAGTGAGATTCCTAGGGGATCATGTCAATGATAAACAGAAATAGATAAAGCATCAGCTTAAACGGTAAACAGATAGACAATTGTAAAATGCATGCAATGCAAGTGAGGGAGGAAATGTGTGTGGGGAATCATCCTCCACAAGCTCATCTCAACCTCAAGCCAAGTATGAATAACTGCAATCATACAGAAAAAATAAAATGCCATCAAGCAAATCACAAACCACACAGGCAAGGGAGCAGAGCTCTACCGAATACCCGCAAGCAAAGCCATACAGTAAAAATACAAGCAGATGGAGCAACTCAAGCTCTAGTGCAATCATGCTCCTAGCTTAACACAATCTAAACATGAACTTATTCTAATGCATCAAGCAAATCACACAAGTCACATCAATACAGTTGCACAGAAAGCAAACAGACAGGAAAGAAAGCAGATCAACAGCTTCCCCAGCTTCACAGCAAAGCAAACTTCTGACAGCAGCTCATTCCTCAGTCTGTAACTGTTCCTCAAGGATTTCATATTCAATAGCAAGTGTCAACTTGCTTCTTCAAGCTTTCAATGCATCAAACACAAGTATCAACTTGTTCTTGCTCTTCTTCAAGCTTCAGCTTTTTCTTCATCCTCAATTTAATCTTCAAGTGTCAACTTGTTCCTCTTGATCTTCAAGCTTCAACTCCAAAGGCAGTCTTCAAACAAAGGGTAAGTGTAACCTCTAGCATCTTCAATCCTCTAGCAAGGGAGAAAGAGTCATCTGACAAGAGCAAGGTGGGGATAGGGGAAAGCAAAGTGAAGACCAAAGGTCACCTCTAAGCACTCCACCATCAAGGAAAGGAACCCTCAAAGGTTCTACCAACTTGTGAGGAGCCACACATCCTACCAAAGGAGGGATGAGGCCTTCACAGTGGGACCTTACATCATAGGGAGGAATGGAAGTGATCAACACCTTCCATGTTTCATGAAGGAAGAAAGTCTATTCTAAGAGATCTCCCTAAAACCCTAATCCTTAACCCTAAACAAACTACACCAAAGGGGGAGAAATCTTTAAGTCCAAGCTCCACCATACATTCCACAGCAGCTCCCACAAGTCTTCATCATCATCCAAGATCAAGAGAAGCAATACCCTATTCTAAGGGAACTAATGAAATCATTCTAGTTGAATTAACAAGTTAGGATCACCTAAAACCTAGTATTAAAGTTAATTCTACCTAAAATACTAAAATCAATTATAAAATCCTATAAAAATAACTATGGGAACCTATGTCAATCATTACTCTACCATGTTAATTCCAGAGATCAAATCCTCAAATAAGACCTAGAAATAAATTCTACACTACAAGGTATTAAACTTAAACCCTAAAAGGAAGCACCTAAAGTTTCAACCTAAAAACAACACCTAACTTCATCACAAAAATGTGAGAAAAACACTATGGGAGCATACATGTCTAAGCTAATTACACACAAAAAATCAAGCCAAAACTCATCACCAAATGCTCAAAACTAAAATCATCAAACAGAGGTATCAACCATGGCAATTTTATTATCAAATAAAATGTAAAAAATGCACAAAAACTGAAAATGCATGATTTTCCTAATATTTTTATTCACTATAATTCTAGATTCAATCATGAATCAGGGGAAAAAAACTTGGAATTAATTGACCTATTTTTCTATTTTTTATGAATTATTGTCAAACTAGCATGAAATGATGAAATTAAAAGAAAAACAAAAGAAATTAACAAGACTGCGTGGCAAATAGCAATTAAAGTCAGTTCAAATCCTGGGTTGGGCCAGATGAGGGTGTGGATATCAGTCCAAGCGCTAGGCCCATTTGCTTCAGTTAAGTAAAACGGTGCGTATTGGCTTCAGTCAATAGTCAGCCCTTTCAAACTCAATTGTGGCCATCTATTTGGATTACTTGGTCAAGTCTCAAGGATGATCCAACGCTCCAAGTGCATCTTCTTCATTCAAACATTCAGGCATGGAGGGAAACCAGACGGTGGCCTGAGCAGTGGCGCCACCGTCTTCTCCGATGAGGTCCAATATACAGGTCATCAAAAATTACAAAATGATACATCATCTCACTCCATTTTTCATGCTGATCATGAATCCAACCTTAGAATCATCTAATTCCCTATAGATTTTCAAACCCGATAGCCATTCCAAAATACACCTCAATCTTGAATCTCCTCAGAACTTCAATTAAATGCACAGAAATGATCTTTATCTCATGGTGATCATCTTATCCTATCCCATCTTGATTATCAATCCAAGAATTGCAAGAATTCAGCTTCAACAGAAAATGATCTACATCCTAACTTGTCTCTAATTCCCAAATTGATCATCTCAAATCCATCTATACACCATTAAGATCCTAACCACCTATAGGTTTCTATCTATCTCCTCCTAGATTATGCACAAAAACGAAATGTACCAACCTATGTTCAGAGGTGTAACAGAAGAGGTTCTGGATCACTTCAGCCTCCAAGATGATTCAGATACACTCCAAAACTCCTTCCAAAGCTAATGCAATCTTCAATTTCCCCTGAATTGACCTTGAACTCAGAACTCGATTTCAACTTGCACCTCTGAAATTTCAACTTCACTCTTTGCTTCAGGCTTCAATCTTCACCAAAAAATGAACTGAATACACTTACCAACTTATATAGAACTCATTAGAATCATCTAGAACTCTCTCAAAGGTTCAGAATGAGAAATTGGATTTTCAAATTCTCTCCAAAATCTCACTTACACCAGTCACGATTTCCACTCTGTTTTGGCCTTAACAAGCTTGCATTCAACTTCTCATGAGATTTTGAACATGAATGGTGATGTTTCCCTCCTTGTTTTCATCCAATGGCTTATGTATGTCATGTTACTTCATGATGAAGAAACAAAGAAAAAGGGCATGATATTAGACTCAAATCAAAATTCTAACATTGCCAAAGTTTCTAAAAGGGGATTTTACACTGTCAAGTCTTAGAAACCCTAGCCTGAAACTTCTCAAACTCTTCAATCATGATGAGTTGATCTTGGAATCATCCTTAGAACATCTCAATGTATCAATCCATGATTACATGGCTCTTGAATTAAGTCTCAACTTCCTTCAAATCATCAGTTGACTTAGGGTTGACCAAGTCAAACCCTAGCTGCACCACTCATGGCTGAGGCTTCTTAATCTTGCATAATGACCTGTCTAGGCCTCAAAGTGATCTTCAACACTTCTCATGAGCTCTCTCAAGACCTCAAGTCTAACTTCATGGCTTCAGAATCATCTGATGACTTCCCACAACTCTCAAGTTAGGAGACCTACACACTCTTGGTTTCAACCAATCTCTCTGAGGATCTTCTAATTTCTCTGACAAGGATATCAACCCTTGAAAACTTGAATAACCTTCTTAGCTAGCCTTGTATAGCTCTTGATTGGTAATCATACCTCTTGATCTCCTGCATACATGTCAATGAAATGCAAATGATAATGCTAATGTGAATGAAATGAAACATAAGCTAGGTAAAGAAAAGTTGGGCAAATTTTGGGGTGCAACACTATGCATGGACCTTCATAGTTGGGAGTCCAAGCAGATCCTGATTAAACTAAATAATATCCTTAGATATCAAACCCATAAGTCTTTCTGACCACTCAGATGTATCTTTTGTATTAACAAAAGCTCCAATGCAGGGAATATGATCCATAAACCATTTATGGAATAGTGATGCACAACAAGAAACATTCTTCCCTCTCCTCTTTTCATTTTTGTAATGTATTGAGTGATACAAATCTCCTAGGAGAGTAGGTACAAGGTTCTTGGAGGCAAATATGTGAAAAGCATCCATATCAACAAAGTCTGGTATATTGGGATATAAAACAATACTATATACATGCAATGCCAAAATAGCATTGAAGACTACCCAACAACCTTCCTTAGCAAAATACTGAGCCTTACCCACCAAAAAGGGTAAAGGAAAACCATAAGCTCCACTCTACAAACCACATTTCCCTCCAAATTAGACTTGCTCAAATAAAGAGCACGAGCCAACTTTTCTAGATCAGGTTCCTCTCCAGAATGAAAGAAAGGCATCTCCTCTAAGACTGGAACTCCCATCAGAGAAACAAAGTCTTCCAAAGTAGGAACTAGAATATAGTCAGGAAATGTGAAACAGCGCAACTGAGGGTCATAAAACTGTAGCAAGGTATGAATAGCCCCTTGTTCATAACTTGTAACTTTGTGGATGAAAATCAGAATCTTCCCATAATCCCTTTTGAAATCTTCCATGACACCAGCACTAGCCATAGAAATAAGTCCAAATAAAGGCCTTAACTCAGGTAGCGGGAACTTGTAGATGATAATCTTCTTCAATTTAGCCTCCATCTTAACAACCAATCGGATCACTAGAATCAAAAAGGGAAATAAGAGTCTAAGAACACACATACATGCTAATGCAAAATGTCTATGCAAATGCAAACAGAGGATCAAGGTATCCAAAAACTGTTGTGTTGTTGACTGCGCTGAACCAGAGCTTCGCTCTAATAAGAATACCAGAACACTCAAGATCAACAGTATGCTTTGATAGAAAACCGGGTCTGTTGAAAGTTAAAGTTTCCTTTAAAACCCTCCTCACTCATAGGTAGGACCTAGTCTTTGAAAAGGTATAGCATCCTATGCAGGCCATCAGTATCATGGACTCTCAGGTCGAGAAATGATGATACGTTCACATATTTTTGGTTTGGCATCATGGTCAATCAATGAGGTTTCAACTGACTTCTCAATGAACAATCTCTAGAGTCGTTAGTTTCCATATCCAACACCCCTTCAACTGTTCAAGATGCACAGGATGTGATGTCTTCAAAGAAAACCTCGTCTGAACGCGAATTTCATGAGGGCTTATGCACGCCAAACATGCAAGCCCGCACTACTCTCCATACTAAATCTAGGTGTATACTCAAGCCTGGGTATTGGGCTTATCTCTCAGTGGAACAACCCACCCAACAGCACAACAGTAGTATAAAAAGATAACAAAAATAAAGTGTTGGAAATAAATGCTATGATACAACAGAAAATTACATGCATATACACAAATATACACCCCAAAAATACAACAGACAAGCGCTAGGATGGACTCGCATAGGGAACCAGGTCCCCAGCAAAGACCCCACCTGACGCAACTGCGAAAAGGGCCGGCGAAAAACAAACAGAAGAGTCGCCACCGAACATTATTTATCCCAAAGAGAGGGAAAGGAAATGATCTAAGAAAACCTAAAAGAACGGGAGAAGACAAGGTCATCGCAACCAAATCTTGGGTTCGGGAGTCGGTTACGCAAGGGGAAGGTATGAGCACCCCTCACATTCATTGTACTCAACAGGATCCATACTTGTTGTATATAAAAGGGGTAAGTTATCTAAAAACTACTGCTAAACCGGGGGAAAAAGAATAGAAGAGACTCGATAGGACGTCGCCACCCTGTGCCTACGTATTCCCTCTTGCCATGGGAAAGTGAAAGTCAATGTAGTTCGGGAAATTACAGGTGATGGGGGGGAAGGTAGCTCGCCAAGACATCGCCGTCTTGTGCCTACGTATCCTCATATGTGTCGCAACTGCGGAAAAGGGGCCGGCGGAAACAAACAGAAGAGTTGCCACCGAACGTTATTTATCCCAAAGAGAAGGAAAGGAATTGATCAAAGAAAAACTAAACGAAAAGGAAAGACAAGGTCATCGCAACCAAATCTTAGGCTCAGGAGTTGGTTACGCAAGGGGAAGGACATGGTTTTTCGGCGACGAATTTATGGTTGTTGCTGACATTTTAAAGGTTTCATGGTCATTGTTGTATTCCTGCTTATTTTAATGGAGTTGTTGTAGTTGTAGTTTGAGTGAAGGAGTAATATTGGTTGTGATGAAGTAAGTATGAATGTGAGTTATATTATTGAAGGAATGAAAGACCTTGAGTATGAGTTTAACGGTGATGAATGGTTGAAGATGTGGGGGAGAACCTGTTTGAGTTGTTATTGCTTTTTGAAGTGCAACAACGTGCGCAGGGAAGTTCACGAAGGAGGAAAACCAAACTTCAACCTTTCACTCTTTTTCTCTTCTCTTTTTTTCTCAAATTTTCTCTGTCATTTAACTCAAAAAAACTCACTTTCATGTTGGTTTTGTTGTGTTTGTGGCAATTGGTTTTTTTTGTAGCAGACCGTACCAAGTTATTGTGTTATGAGACAGGTTTTGGTAGCATGTGAGGTTGAGAGATACGGTTTTGGTTCAGGCTGGTAGTTTTGTTGTAGTGGGTTTTTTGGAGGGTAATGCTGGGTTAAAGCAGGCTGTTGTGGTGTGCAGAAAGTGTGTTTATGTGTTTAAGTAGAAAGTATGACGATTTTGTGATAGTGTGGTTACTGTGCTAGAGTTGTCGTTGTGAGTTTTTTACAGGTTGGTGGTTTCAGAAGATAAAGTGGGTGTCTTTATGGTTCAGTTTTTGGGAGATAAAGTGGGTGATAGACAAGGACGGTTACTGGGTGAGTTTCTGGTTTGTGTTTCTTTCAATTCCACCTTCTGCTTTTTTTTCTTCAAATTTTATGTTCTTCCCCTCCCTTAAATCAATCTTTTTTTCTTGTTTTTTTTAAGCCTCATATTTTGTACTGATATTGTATGGTCCGTCCCTTTCAATTGCAGATGTGGCAGGTTTATCCTTGGAGTGTCGCTGCGTTTCAGTACAAGCTGTTGGTTTCTGAGGTTTTTGTCTGGTGTGGAGGTCTTAGGGGTGGGATAGCAGCAGTAGCTGGGTTTGGATGGTAGTAGAGTAGCAGGCAGTACGGTTGCTTTTGTTGGGAGTGTACAATTTTTCTGTCGTGGCTTTTTTTTTGCTGTTTGTGGTGTGGGTGTGCTGCAAACTATAATTTTGGATTGTAATGCTGGTGTGAGGTCAGCATGAAAATGATTTGGTGATAACATGAATGGGTTTTGTTTGAAGAATGAACTTAATAAAAAAAATTGGTTGGACTTGAAATTAAAAATGGGTTTATATTCTAAAAATAAAAAAATCAACATGATTTAGGAATTTAATTTGAAAAGATAAAAAGGATAAAAAAAGGTATTTGGATTTTATTTGAATGGACTTTTGAGAAAAAGTGAAATGGATATGTGAAAAAAAAGTGGTTTAAAGAAAAATAATTTCTTGAACAAAAAGGGACAATTGATTTAGAAATATGGATAATTTATCATGGAAGGAAATTGAATTAAAATAAAACAAAATGGTTTTAAAGTGGATAGAAAAAATGGATAGAATAAGAGTGGATTTTGTTTTGTGGACAAATTGAATTGGGAAAAGAAAATGGCAAATGGATTGAATAATTGGGCAAAAAATTGAAAATTAAAATATGGATAAATGAATTGAATCGGATTAGGATATGGAAAAATAAAAATGGTTTCAAGAAAAGGTTATGGGTTTGTACAAGGACAAAGAAAAATGGTTCAAAAAGTGGGTAATGACATTACACCAATCGCAGACTTTCCACAATATCTGATTAAACGCACACCACATCCACTGAACTACTTGCGACAAACACTTGAAATGAGCCAGCCTCTGAATTTCTAGTCAAGAAAGTCCTAAATCACTTTGAATCCGTCTGAATAAATATTCAGGAAAATAAATTCACAGATGAGTACAATATGTACTCTGATGGATCATGGTAATCCTGACCTTATGAACCAAACTTCACATTAACCATTGCTTGATAACCTGATAATCTTCACACATGGAAATTTGAGTTTGGGTACACACCACTGTGAAAACAAACAATGCTACAGATAACTTGCAACTGAAGAAATTCTTTGATGGTTTGACCATGATTAGGTCAAACTTCCCTCTGATATTGATTGTGACTGAATAACCACACTTGACTCAAAACGATGTCACCACTTCTGATAAACCTGACCTCCTATCCATGAGAAACAAAATCTAATTCTGAACCAGCTGGCCATAAGCTTGCCAACCAAATTGAACCCAGGGACTGATGAAACCCTAAGCCTTGGATGCCTGACGACTCTTAAAGAATATAAGCCCGATACTTGATGATTTCATTTAGAACAGCTTCTGATCCCATGTCTTAAAAGACCAATGCAAAATATGATTATGAATTATGAACTTATGATGATGCAAATGAGCGCGAAGCAAAAGCCAACCAAAATTAGAAAACGCTAGGGAAAATTTTGGGGTGCTACAGCTGCCCCTATTCAAACGACTTGTACCTGAAGGTATGAAAAGCAACCGCTTTCAAACATTCAAGGTAAAAGGTGATTGAATACAAAAAGAACCCAGAAATTTGCAAACTAAGCGGATGTACATAGTGATGAGGTTACCAACCGAAGGTGGACTTAAAAAAACAACGGGTACCAACCAAAAGTTGGGATAGCCGATACGGTAATGGATCAGAGTGATAACAATGGCTACTGACCAAAAGTCAGGATCGCCGGAGAATTATATCCAGAAATTGTGAAGAAGAGGCTACTAACCAAAAGTTAGGATCACCTAGAAGATTACCAGCCAAAAGTCGGAATTAAAGCTACTAACCAAGAGTTAGGATCGCCAAGAAGAGAAAACAACGACCAAAAGTCGGAAAAAAAGCTACTAACCAAAAGTTAGGATCGCCAAGAAAGAAACCATCGACCGAAAGTCGGGATAACGACTCTGCAGGGGAATAAAAGAGGACTACCAACCAAAAGTCGGGATAACATCCACAAAACGATGGACTACCAAACAAAAGTCAGGATAATATCCACAAAACAATGGACTACCAACCAAAAGTCGGGATAACATCCAAAAAACAATGGACTACCAACCAAAAGTCGGGATGATATCCAGATAGGCAGGAAGTAGAATCGACCGATTTATAACCTGAACAGAGAACTCCGATGGGGAAAAAGACACTTAAATAAGCAAACTCTGTTGGGGAGAAAAAGTAAGACAAAAACATTCACCGATAATTTTACTGGGGTAAAGTACCACAAAGGCTCAGGAATTTTACCGTTATCTGCTGGAGAGGTGTCTGGCAACAAAAGTATCAAACCTGGCTTATGCTTCGCATCCATATGTTTGAATATGGCGTAATGCTCCATATGAAATGGAAATGCTACGCGCTTGGGAGGATGCTATGCAAAATGCAAATGCAAAGGAGCACCACCGAGAGAAGTTTCGAGAGAAATGGGAAGCAAACTTGTTGAGGAATATGCCTTGAACGACCTTTTGGAATAGAACTCTTTTGGGGATAATTACATTCTGCTGGGAACTGAGAATAACATCCATCGGAAAGTTGTCCCAAAGATCTCACTTTGAAGAATACCAATGACCATTGGACTCTGCTACGGGTGTCTACCATTTCTGAATTACTCGTTGAGGGAATCAACATTAATCCCTGCTTGGGGAGAGAAGTCAATGACATAGATCCTGTCGAGGGAACAACGCTGAGCGTACCCTGCTGCTGGAGATAAATGCACACTATTGCTGGCGAGATATTTCTGATCTAACATCATCATCCTGTCGAGATACATAATCTCTACTGTGGAGAAGTGAGATTAGTCGAGCCACATGTCGGGGAATGTGATAGCATGTGAGCCACTGGGAATACAGTTGGGCTTTTGGTTTAGGCATGGGAATAGATTCATGGTAATTGGATGTTTAGGGATTTATTTTTGGTTACCAATGAAATTGGACTTTGAAAGGGAACTACCAGACGAGAACTGGTATTCAAAGGGTGGACTACCAGACGAGAACTGGTGGCAAAAGGTTAAGTTGTCAGACGAGAACTGACTTCTAGTTTTCCAGACAAGAACTGGACTTTGAAATTGTGTTTTCCAGACGAGAACTGGTTAAACAACAGGCTAAAGAAAGGGTGACCAGACGAGAACTAGTTTGAAGGTTTTCCAGATGAGAACTGGACTTTGGAAGTGATTTCGATTATAATGTTCTGGCAAGTAACAGGTTCAGGTTGTGAGGGTAAGAACATTCTCAAAAATGGAAGGGATGCCCCTTCTGCAGCAAGGCCTTTTCAGAAGGTTAAGGTTATTGGATGAGGTGATGGCATGATTCCCTGATACTCGTCTTAAACTCAATAGTTGTTGACGACAATGAACTTGCTATAGTAACCTGCCCTAGTCTAGTTCAACTTGCCCCAGTGTGGTTTTTGGGAAAATTCATCTTGAAAATAAAGTAGCTTTCCATGAGACGACCTCGAGATAGCTTGCCCCAGAATCCGTACCACGAAAACATTTGTCCTTGATTAACTAACTCTCATAGTGGTTGACTTCAATGTACTCTTGAAGTAATTTACCTCTGAATGAGCTTTTAAGCGACTTAACTTGACCTGATTGAACACTTGAGGGATCTACCCTCAATCGACAGAATCTCTAGGTGACCTGCCCCTGATCGTATTCCCGAGATGATTCACTTCTAATCAACCGCTTCTTGAATGATTTGCCACATAATTAACCGATGCTTGGGGATTTTCCTTAAACTGACTGATTCCATACTCACTGGATGTCAATGCCCCAGATCCATAGGTCTACAAAGTATACTCTATTCTGATCCAGACTGCTGAATGATCTAGTCATGTTTAATTGCTCCCTCTTGGGATTTCCTCTATGTCAACTACTAACATGAAATTAAAATTATTTGTTCGCGAATGGTAATTTTAATGCGATGCCCATGCAAATTTTGAAAAATTGATAATTATTAGAATGATGTGATAGTGTATGACGAATGGATCAATTGTCCAGACGTGGTGCTGGTTTAGCTAGTGAAAGATACAACAAGAATATGATTAGCAAATCATGTAGGAGTCAGTTTACACAACCTTGCTGTAGAATAAACCCTGCCTCATTAGGTCTTTTAAGGGTTGAATCATGGTCTGGTTCACGGTTATTGAAACAAAGGATGAAAGGCTCAAAGTTTGGTTATTACCCACCCATTCTTCGTGATGATCTCCAATCCTACGTTCAGTTAACTTGGCACAAGCGCTCATCCCTTCAAAATGTTTATCGATTAGTAGGAGTAATGATCAAGGAACTCACAAGGTTTTCGGAGTGACAGTTACCCCTCTTGTCTTCTGTGTCTGTAGTCACACGACTTTGTTCTTGTTTGAGGATTTTTCTTTTAAGATCCTTTTATTCCCTAATTTTTCATGGACTGATTCCTTTATTTTGAAGTCCAGCGGGATGCCCCAATTTTGCCTAAGTTTTTTACTTAGCAGACTGTCTTTCTCTTTTTTTAAACAAGTCGTGTGACACTGGTTGTCTTGATTTCTCTGAAAAGGGTTGTGACTGTCTCACTCATGATTGGTGAGGTATAACCAACGTGGTTTTATGAGGTACGACCTCTTGAGAGGGATAAGATGTGATTGGTCCTTGCATGGGGACATCCTCTATAAAATTTGAACGCTCGATCAAATTAACTGACAACTATCCTGCCCTAGGTTAAGATGTGAGGGTTTGAGAGTCCAAAAGAAACCCCTACTTCTAGGCTCGAAGTGGTTAAATAGGGACTAAATCCTTACCTCTCCAGTGTTTAGGGGGCTTGAAACAATGAATGTACATTATCAGTAAGATTTTATCCGAAAGCATACGAATAACAATTATGAGTTTGCTGAAACAAGAGTGATAAAGTGGAGTGGATAAGAAGTGTATGTGTTTGTGCTTTTCAATAAATAAGAAAATTGAGCAAATGCGACATGATTAATTCATAAAATGTATAATTATTTCATTAATATTACAATTTAAAACAACAATGTTTAAAAACAAGTAGCAATTAACAGGAAAGAAACTACAAATGCAAATAATAAAAGGTGCCTAAGGACTGCCAATGTTGAGTACGTCTGCCTGTCTGGACCACTAGCTTTTGGACATGACTCTTGAAATCTTCAGACTCAAACAGACGAGAGGTTGACGTGGACAACCAAACTTCCTTCTGGAAAGGAAATGTACCCTTTGTCAATCAACTATTGCGCTTTGGCTTGGAAGGATTTGCAATCTTCGGTTGAATGCCCGATAGATCCTCCATGATATCCACACTGATCATGGGGATTATACCCGGGAGGGTAAGGTTCTGGCACAGGCATGAGAGTCTTAGGCTCCACCAACGAATTTTGAACTAGATGTGGCAGAAGCTGACAGTACGACATAGGAACCGGGTGAAGAGGAGCATTCCTTCTTTCCAAGTTGTTGCGAGGTCTATTTTGATTCTGGCGCTGATTCAGATAACCTTGACCATGGGCTCGTTGATTTGCATGAGGATCGACCCAAGGTTTCTGATATGGTACCCTAGGCACGGTTGTCTGTCCATAAGAATAATATGACACTGGAGGTAATGACTGTTGTGAAGATGAAGAACCAAAAGATTTCACCAGTTCACCTTGAGAATAATCAGCATCTGCCATGACTATATTGATCACATTTTCTTCTTCCTCTCGGGAGTTACTGAGAGATTCAGTTTCACCGGCCTGACTGCTCAAGATATCCTGAATTTTTCTACTCTCTATGCCACTCTCAATGTGTTCCCCTGCTATTACTAGGTCAGAGAAGTTTGGTGTAATCCCAAGCATCCTTTCAAAGTACGGGCTCTGCAAGGAGTCTACGAACATATCTGCTAACTCTTGGTCTAGAAGCGGTGGTTGCACTTTGAAAGCCAATTCTCTCCACCTCTAAGCATACCTTATGAAGGATTCATTGTTCTCTTGAGACAAACTTTGCAACAACATGTGACTAGGAGCCATGTCAAAATTATATTTGTACTGCTTCAGAAAAGCTTTAGCTAAGTCCATCCGTGATGCGATCTGACTACTCTCTAACTTCATGTACCAACTCAAAGATGCCCCATTTGAACTGTCTTGAAAACAGTGAATCATTAGCTTATCATTGTGCACAAATGAGGTCATTCTTCTGCAAAACATCACCAAATGTTTTCTCGGGCAACTATCCCCTTTATACTTCTCAAACCTCGGTGCTTTGAAATTTGGAGGTAACACTAGGTCGGGAACCAGGCACATGTCTGATGCATTGAGACCAAAAGTATCTTGAACTTCCAAGGCTTTGAGTTTTTCATCCAACACAAGAAATCTTTTAGCATGCCCAAGAGCTCTATGGTCCTTAGTCTTCATTGTCGAGACCTCTCCTTTGGAATTCGACACAGAGAAAGAAACACCATGACAATCTGTAGTATCAGGAGAAGAGGAATGTCCACTTTGGACAACAAATGGTTCATGTAAGTCTTGGTTCTCAACAGAGAGCTACATAGACTGAGCTGGTGTAAGGTTGTTCACTTGCGGAGAATCTTCATTAGGCAGAGAACCATACAGAGGGTTAGTGGTTATAGTAAAACCCAGTAGGGTATCAACATTCTGGAGGTTGTTTTCTAACATAACTACCAACAACTCTCAACTTGACTTTACTTCTCGACACTGCTTGATTCTACTTCAAACACCTGGTCGTCTTCCCACAATCACCACTTGTTCAGAACGAGCACAGGGGATTCAACTGGATGATCAAAGACAAAGGTGGGATGAGAGTTCTGGCCGGCTGAAGAATGATATGCAAAATGATGCTGAAATGTTTATGATATGCAATGCAAAAGACATGAGATCAAAGCTTCCACAAATTCTGAATAACTGCTGCACTGCTGACTGAATAGATCCAGAACTCTGCTCTGACAAGAAAATAACAGAATACCGGAGCACTGAGATGATTGAAAACCTAGAATATCCAAGATCAAAAGTCTGCACTGATGAGAAAACCGGGTTGGTTGAAGGTCAAAGTTTCCTGCATAACCCTTCCTATTCACAAGTAGGACCTAGTCTCTGACAAGGTACGACATCCTATGCAGGTCGTCAGTATCACAGACTCTCAGGTCGAGAAACGATGATACGTTCAACATTTCTGGTTCGGCATCATGGTCAAACGAGGAGGCCTCAACTGACTCCCCAGTGAACGGTCTCTAGAGTCATTAGTTTTCAGATCCAACACCCCCTCAACTGTCTAGAACGAACAGGATGGGATGTTTTCAAAGAAAACCTCATCTGAACGTGAATTTCATGAGGACTCTTGCATGCCAAACATGCAAGCCCGCACTAATCTTCACACTAATACTAGGTGTGTACTCAAGCCTGGGTATTGGGCTTATCTCACAATGGAACACCCCACCCAACAGCACAGCAGCAATATGATAATAACGATAAAGTGCGGAAAATTAAATTTAAATGCAATAATATACAAAATACAACATACACACACGATTGACTAGCATAGGGAAACAGGGTCCCCAGCAGAGTCGCCAGCAAAAACAAACAGAAGAGTCGCCACCGAATGTTATTTATCCCAAAGAGAGAGAAAGGAAACAATAGAAGAAAACCTAAAAGAAAAGGAAAGACAAGGTCATCGCAACCAAATCTTGGGCTCGAGATTCGATTACGCAAGGGGAAGGACATTGTTTTTTGGCGACAAGTTTATGGTTATTGACGACATGTGAAAGGTTTCATGGTCATTGTTGTATTCCTGCTTATTTTAATGGAGTTGTTGTAGTTGTAGTTTGAGTGAGGGAGTAATATTGGTTATGATGAAGTATGAATGTGAGTTATGTTGTTGAAGGAATGAAAGACCTTGAGTGTGAGTTTAATGATGATGAATGGTAGAAGATGTGGGGGAGAAACTGTTTAAGTTATTATTGCTTTTTCAAGTGCAGCAGCATGCGCAGGGAAGTTCACAAAGGAGGAAAACCAAACTCCAACCTTGCACTTTTTTTCTCTTCTCTTTTTTTCTCAATTTTTCTCTATCATTTAAATCAAAAGAACTCACTTTCATGTTGGTTTTTGTTGTGTTTGTCGCAATTGGTTTTTTTATAGCAGACCATAGCAAGTTGTTGTGTTATGAGACAGGTTTTGGAAGCATGTGAAGGTTGAGACATACGGTTTTGGCTCAGGCTGGCAGTTTTGTTGCAGTGGGGTTTTTGGAGGGTTGTGCTGGGTTATAGCAGGTTGTTGTGGTGTGCAGGAAGTTGTTTTATGTGTTTAAGTAGAAAGTATGACGATTTTGTGATGGCGTGGTTGTTGTGCTAGAGTTGTCGTTGTGAGTTTTTTACAGGTTGGTGGTTTCGGGAGATGAAGTGGGTGTTTTTACGGTTTGGTTTTTGGGAGATAAAGTGGGTGACGAACAAAGATGGTTACAGGGTGAGTTTATGGTTTGTGTTTCTTTCAATTCCACCTTCTGCTTTTTTTTTTCAAATATTTTTTCTTCCCCTCCCTTAAATCAATCTTTTTTTTCTTGTTTTTGTTAAGCCTCATATTTTGTACTGATATTGTATGGTCCGTCCCTTTCAATTGCAGATGTGGTAGGTTTATCCTTGGAGTGTCGCTGAGTTTCAGTACAAGTTGTTGGTTTCTGAGGTTTTTGTCTAGTGTGGAGGTCTTAGGGGTGGGATAGCAGCAGTAGTTGGGTTTGGATGGTAGTAGAGTAGCAGGCAGTACGATTGCTTTTGTTGGGAGTGTACAATTTCTTTGTCGTGACTTTTTTTTGCTGGTTTTTTTTGGTTGTTTGTAATGTGAGTGTGTAGCAGACTATAACTTTGGATTGTAATGCTGGTGTGGGGTCAGCATGAAAATGATTTGGTGATAACTTGGATGGGTTTTGTTTGAAGAATTAACTTAATAAAAAATTTTGGTTGGACTTGAAATTAAAAATGGGTTTATACTCTAAGAATAAAAAAATCAACATGATTTAGGAATTTAAATTGAAAAGATAAAAACGATAAAAAATGTAATTTGGATTTTATTTGAATGGAGTTTTGAAAAAAAGTGAAATGGATATGTGAAAAAAAGTGGTTTAAAGAAAAATAATTTCTTGAACAAAAAGGGATAATTGATTTAGAAATATGGATAACTTATCATGGAAGGAAATTGAATTAAAATAAAACAAAATGGTTTTAAAGTGGATAGAAAAAATGGATAGAATAAGAGTGGATTTTTTTTTGTGGACAAATTGAATTGGGAAAAGAAAATGGCAAATGGATTGAATAATTGGACAAAAAATTGAAAATTAAAATATGGATAAATGAATTGAACCAGATTAGGATATGGAAAAAGATAAATGGTTTCAAGAAAAGGTTATGGATTTGTACAAGGACAAAGAAAAATGGGTATTCACATTACACCATGTTGCACCCTAAAATTTGACCAACATTTCTTTACCTAGCTTATGTTTCATTTCATTCACATTAGCATTATCATTTGCATTTCATTGACATGTGTGCAGGAGATCAAGAGGTATGATTACCAATCAAGGGCTACACAAGACTATGAAGATAACTAAGAAGCTTATTCAAGTGTTCAAGGGTTGATATTCTTGTCAGAGAAGTTAAAAGAGCCTCAGAGAGGGTGGTTGAAACCAAGGTTGTGTGCCTCCTAACTTGAGAGTTGTGGGAGCTCCTCAGATGATTCTGAAGCCAAGAATGTGGACTTGAAGCCTTGAGAGAGCTTATGAGATGGCATGAAAGCCATCATGAGGCCTAGATAGGTCATTGTGCAAAATTAAGAAGCCTCAGCCATGATTGGTGTAATTAGGGTTTGACTGGGTCAACCCTAGGTCAACTGATGATTTGAACAAGGTTGAGACCTAATTCAAGAGCCATGTGATCATGGACTGATACATTGAGATGATATAAGTATGATTCCAAGGTTAAGTCATCATGATTGAAGAGTTTGAGAAGTTTCAAGCTAGGGTTTCTAAGGCTTGACAGTGTAAAATCCCCTAGTTTGACCCCTATCTTCAAGGCAATTTAGCTCAAGATGTGATTGTCATCTCATCTTTCCCCCAACATGAATGTTGTAGAGCTTGATCTTAGATTTAATTTGAGTACTAGAAGTCCTTCATAGGATTTGTAGAACTCAAGTTATGACTTTGACAAGTTACAGGTCATCTGAGATATGTGAATTTGGGGGCTTGAAAGTTACTCAACTTGCATCAAACTTTTCCCCAAGAAGGATGATTCCTATGAACTTCTGGTCAACATGAATGTTGTTCCTTATCTTCTTAGATTTCTATAGAGTACTAGAAGTCCTTGATAGGATTTGTAGAACTCAGGTTATGGCTTTGACAAGTCAAGGGTATTTTGGTCATTTGGAGATTACAGGTCATTTCAACCATAAGGCCATAACTCCTATTTCCAAGCCTCAAATGGGAAAATGTTCAACATCAAACTTGTTCAAAATGATGTTTTAAGGCTAGTAAAGAGGTCATGAGATGTTGGAAGTGCTTGTAGCTCAAAGTTGCAAAAATGACCTAAAATAAGGGCATAAGTTAAATAAACCAAAGTTGGAAATTGATACTTTTGATCTACCCATCCAAACCAAGGCATGTAATAGGTCATTTTGACTCTAAAAAGCATTTTAAGAACATTGGTTTAGCCACATTTTTGATTTGAGGTCTAATTTGTGGACTTGCTTTGAAAAGTAATTACTTACATCATAAGTAACATTTGCAAAACCTAGAATCAAGGCATAACCAAGGCCCCTTGCAAGCCAAACACTTTCAAAATGTCACTAGGGGAGAAATTGGAAGAGAATGGGAGGGATTTCAAGCTGCAAACAGAATTATGCATATCATGGCATATGGTTGAAAATCTCATGACATGAGAGATTGAAACTCTCATTAGAAGGATCTAGAGGGTTCTAGATCACTCATACATGTTCTATATATTGAGTAGAGGTGATCCAAAGCAAAGGTTGGTGTTGATTGAAGGAGAGAGCAAAGATTGAGATTGAAATTGGATAGCTTGCAACTGAATTCGGTTTCACCAATTTCTCCACTTTCCATCCATTTTCTTGATTGCAACTTCTTCCATGGATGCTAGGTATTGATTCCAGATCATAATCCAAGGGAATTCGTGGCTGATTGGTGTTCTTGAGCTCAGATTTTTCCATCTGCAACTCACCATCGGGTTTCAAGTTTCAGGAGCTTTCAACCAGTTCTATTGCATACAGAAGCAAGGAAAGGATCCATTGATCGTGTCTGGAAGGTTTGAGAGCTTGATTTGAGGATTTAGTGCATCTGTTCATCAAGAATTTATCAGGTTGGTAACTTCTTTCTCCAGCATGAAGTAGGCAGAATTAATATGAATTAGGGTGTTAGATGCATTGTAGAACGGTGTAGGAATGATTTCAGACCATTAATTTGAGAATTAGAGACAAAATAGGTGTGTTACCATTTTCGGTTGAGGATTGGTTCTTGTGAATCTTGAGGTTTCAGAGAGAATTAAAGGCATGAATGAATTCGTGAGGGAATTTGGGACATGTTTCATTAAGGAATTGTGGCCTATGGTGGACTCTATGTTGAACTAGGGTTGTGGAATGGTGACCGGAGCACCACCGGTGGTGGCCGGAGCTGCGCGCGAGTTTCAGAGGTTTGAATTGGAGAAGATGACTTGATAGCCATCAGATCAAGGTTTGACTTGGACTAGGACCCTCATCCAATGGCCACGTTTTAATTTCAATTTGTGAAGGATCTGAGTTAATGAAACGCATCATTTCATTTGAGTGCTGATGTTGGGCTTAGTGATTTGGTTGATACTTGCACCCCCCTCAGGGCCCAATCCATTATATGAACTGATTTTGTTTACTACTTGCACCGTGCGTTTGTTTATTTTACTTGAATTTTCTTTATTTTTTCATTTTATTCATGGTTCTTGATAAAATCATATAAAATTGAAAAATGATCCAATTAATCCCATTATTTTTGCATTATATTCATGATTGAGTCTAGTATTTTTTAGAAAAAAAAATATTTTTAGTTCATGCATTTTCTGATTTTATGGGAATTTTCACATTTTAATTGATATTAAAATAGTCATGTTTGATACTTGATTTTGTGGAATTTTGTTTGATCATGTGATGATGATTTTGATCCTGATTTTTTGTGAGTAGTTAGCATAGACATGCATGCTCCCTATAGAATTTTCTCACATTTTTTTGATGACCATAGGTGGTAGTTTAGGTTGAAACCTTTAGAGGCTCCATTTTTAGGGTTTATGGTTGATACCTTTGGATTTAGGATTTAATTTTAGGGCTTAATAGATGATTTAGTCCCTGGTTTTTGTATGAGGCATTCTTAATTGAATTAGGATCCCTTAGGAATTTTTGTAGGAATTTATAAGATAGCTTGATATTTTTGATTGATTTTAGTTTAGGTGCTAGTTTTAGATGATTCTAAGGCACTAACTCAACTAGACTAACTTCTTTAGTTCCCTTAGATTAGGGTTTTGCTTTGTTTACCTTTAGTTGAGATTGAAGACAAGTTGAAGACAAGGTGAGGATGCTTGAAGTTGCTTGAAGTGGCTTGGAGCTTGGAGTTTCTTGTGCCTGAAGGTGTCTGATGAAGATTTAGGAGGTAGGAGCCATAGGGAGAGCCTTATAACTAGAATGACTTCTTTCACAAATATGGAAAGCATCTTGTGCTTCCATTCCTCCCAATGACTAAAAGTCCTTCTAAGATATTCACATCCCTCCTTTGGAGGGATGAGTGGTTTTATCTGGGAAGTAGAACTTTGAGGGAACCAGTCTCTCATAATGATGAACCCTTACAGGCTTCCTTTGGTTGTCAATAAGCTGTTTATCATTTCCACTCATTCTGTTAAATCAATTGTCTTCTGGTTTGTGTACCTTGAAATATGTTGGACTTGAGTTTGAAGATGAGGACTTCACTGAAGAGTGTGGAAGAGGATGATTCCTTGAGCATTGCCATTGCAGCTGAAGCTTGAAGAGCAAGAAGAACAAGTTGATGCTTGTGAAGAAGATCCAATGAAGAGCTGAGGCTTGAAAAAGAATTGAAGGATGAAGTTGACACTTCCAGGTGATTGAAGACTACTCTGAGAAGCTGAAGCTTGTAGGAGAAGAAGACCAAGTTGATACTGGTAAAGCAAAGAGGGTTGAGATTGAAGACTAAGTTGATACTTATGAAGAGGATTCAATTGAGATTGAGTGTAGAGCTGAGGCTTGAGGAATAAAGGATAAGTTGACACTTGCATTGATGTACTGAGGGCCTGAAGGAATCAAGTTGATACTTGTAGTTAAGGGTGAAGCCTGAAGGTGGAATTGACTGTAAAGCTGAGGCTTGGGTAAGAAAGAATAAGTGGACACTTATGTTGATGTGTTAGAACCTTGGAGGAGCAAGTTGATACTTGTTGCTGAGGAGGATAGCCTTGAAGAATGAAGTTGATACTTCCATGGTGATTGAAGTCTGAAGACTGAGTTGCTGTCAGAAAAGCTGAAGCTTGAAGTTGAAGAGGGGTTGATCTGCTTTCTTCCTTGTCTGTTTTTTTCTGTATTGCTGTGACTTGTTTGACTTGCTTGATGCATTAGAATAAGTTCATATCTAGACTGACTGTAAGCTAGGAGCATGATTGCACTAGAGGTTGAGTTGCTCCCTCTGCTTGTATTTTTACTGTATGGCTTTGCTTGCGGGTATTCGGTAGAGCCCTGCTCCCTTGCCCATGTGGTTTGTGTTTGCTTGATAGAATTTTATTTTATTTCTTCTGTATGATTGCAGTTACTTCTATTTTGCTTGATAGCATGTCATTTCTCCAGTATGATTACAGTTATTCATATCTGGCTTGAGGTCGAGACGAGCTTGTGGAGGCTGATGCCCCACACACATTTCCTCCCTCACTTGCATTGCATGCATTTTACTGTATATCTGTTTACTGTTTAAGCTGATGCTTTATCTGTTTCTGTTTATCTTTGACATGATCCCTTAGGACTCTCACTTCCTTTGATAAGGAAGTGATGATAGAACTTTAGGTTGAAACCTATGCATGATAACTTCTAGGAGTTCCCTGTTTCAAACCTTAACCATAGGATGAATCCTTGGCATGACAACATTAGGACTTGATAGTCTCCCCGTTAGTTGAGCCCCTTCTCTTCTCATCTCAAAACAGCTTAAAATAAAGTAATCATGAATGATTTCTTTCGTACGTTACAAGCCTTAAGCTATCTGAGAAAGGATTGTTGGAGAGCTTCTTTTCAACAATCTGGATGTTTAGTATGGCACCCTTTGGGTGACATGCGACGCATTCACTCTCAGGTCATAGTCTTTAGTGTGATTGAAATTGCAAACACAATAAAAAACACTTCTTTCGTAAAAGACAGAAAACAAACTTCAAATCTTTTTGCCCCGTGGGCCCATAAGTCAAAGGAAAGTTGTTCTGAAAAAAAGAGTGTCGTTAAACTTCAGTTCTACCACAAACAGGCTTTGTCCCTAACTGCTGGAATTGTTGTTTAACCCTACTCGACAAAACAGATGAATTTGAATCCCCGTAATCCGTATTATCCCGAACTATGTAAGCTCTGATCTCTCATACCTGTTGAGAGTATGTAGGCACAGTACCGATGTATTGGCGAGCCACCTTCCCCGTAACCTGTAGTAGGCCGAACTACGTTGACTCTGATTTCTCATTCTCTGATGAGAATACGTAGGCATAAAGTGCGACACTTTGCCGAGTCATTTTCTTTTCTTTTTAGACCAGCCTTGATAGGTAGATAGATAAACCGACTCGTCCAGTAAACACAACAAGCATGGATCCCGTCGAGTACGACGGACGTGAGGGGTGCTAATACCTTCCCCTTGCGTAACCGACTCCCGAACCCAGACAATGGTTGCGATGACCTTGTCTTATACCTTTTTCGTCAGGTTTTTCCGATCGTTTCCTTTCCCGCTCTGAGGCATAAATCACGAAAGGTGGCGACTCTTCTGTTTTGCCGGCACCTTATTTTCGCGGTAGCGACAGTTGGCGACTCTGCTGGGGACTTGATAGTTTCCTGGGATCCAACGTCCCGAATGCGAGTCAGTTTGGGGATCCGACGTCCCCTGCGAGAGTCAATCCTAGCGCTTGTATGATTACTTTTTGGGTTGTGTTTATTTATCGCATTTTTATTTCCCGCACTTTATTTTCAGTATGATATGATTATCTGTGCTGTCGTGGGAGGGGCATTCTGATGAGTGAGAAGCCAGACCCAGGATTGAGTGAACATAGCATTAGTTGTGGAAATTAGTGGGCGCGTGCTTGCTTGGCAGGCACTAGTGTCTCATGAAATCCACGCTCAGACGAGGTTTTCCCGGTTGACTTCTTTTTCAACCCTTTGGGTTGAGGGGGTTGTAGGTTTGGAGGATCGTCGACTCTGGGGACCGATCATTTGGGATTCAGCCGAGTGAGGCTGCTTCATGAGCTGGTGATGCCACACCTTCTGGGTATCGTATCACCCCCCTTGAATGTCTGTGACGCTGATGACCGCATAGGATGCCGAACTTGTGTCAGTTTAGGTCCATACCTGTGAGCAGGGTTGGGTTTATTGCAGGAAACCTTGGCCTTCAAACTACCTGGTTTTCTTGATAGTGGATCAGTTTTGATTGGGATTAGAGGATCTCATCAGCAGATGTGTATTTGTTCTTGACAAGGCAGGTTTATGATTGGGATCAGAGGATCTCATCTGCAGATGTATGTTTGTTCTTGACAGAGCAGAGTTTTGGTCCTGTGTCAGAGGTCCTTATTATCAGATGTTTGTTCTTGACAGAGCAGAGTTTTGGTCCTGTGTCAGAGGTCCTTATTATCAGATGTTTGTTCTTGACAGAGCAGAGTTTTGGTCCTGTGTCAGAGGTCCTTATTATCAGATGTTTGTTCTTGACAGAGCAGAGTTTTGGTCCTGTATCAGAGGTCCTTATTATCAGACGTATGTTTGTTCTTGACAGAGCAGAGTTCTGGTCCTGTATCAGAGGTCCTTATTATCAGATGGTTGTTCTTGACAGAGCAGATTTATGGTCCTATGTGTGTGTGTTCTTGACAGAGCAGTTTTGTAGTCCGATACCGGGGTTTTCTTATTATCAGATATAATGGTTGTTCTTGACAGAGCGGCATCATGGTTTTGTTGATACAGAATCCCCACAACACAGTTGCCTTGATCTCCTGGTGCATGATTGCATTTTACATTGCTTTGCATACTCATTTGCATTTCATTAACGTGTGTCTGTGTTGCAGGTACCGTTTCCCCCCGATTCAGGTTTTCTGGCCTTCTGTTGTATTGTTATGGGTTCTCTGAGGAAGACCGTGGCTTACAAGATCCCCGCCCCTGATGTTTTTCAGCTGACTGGTTTGATTGCTTTAGCAGATGATTCTGTGAGAGATGAGTTCAGAAAATCTTACGGCAAATTGCTCAGTTTGGTTCGTAAACCTTCTGCGTTTGAGTTGAATGGGTTGCACGCCTTGTTGCAGTTCTACGATCCTCCGTTGAGATGCTTTACTTTCCAGGACTTTATTCTCGCACCCACGCTAGAAGAGTATGTTGATTTGTTAGGTGTGCCTATCAAGAGTCAGATGCCCTTTGTTCATATGGATGTTGAGCCTAATCTGGCTAGTCTAGCTCATTCAATTCATCTGGATGCCTCCGAGTTGGTATTGTCTAGTTGGAACAAGGTTCCCAGTTTCTCCTTGCAGTTCTTAGCAGGAAAGGCTCAGCAGTGCGCCCAAGACGGATGTTGGGTCGTGTTCAACGCCATTCTCGCTCTGTGCATATATGGCATCATTCTATTCCCCAATATACCCGGCTTCATAAACTTCGACGCCTTTCGCATCTTTGCTTCAGGGAATCCAGTCCCTACCTTGATAGGAGATGTCTACCATTCCATCCACTACAAAAACGAGAACAGGAGGGGTAAGAATGTCTCGTGCTGTGTGCCCTTGCTTTATAAATGGCTTGATAGTCATCTACCCAAGAGGGGTCCCTTTGCTTCGTCTGCAGCCACAGTTGAGTGGTCCGAGCGTTTGATGAGTCTATCTGCAGAGGATATTTCCTGGTTTGACAGAGATAGGTTGGGCACTGAGATCATCTTCAGCTGCAGCGGGTTTCCTAACGTGCCTTTGATAGGCAGGAAGGGCTGTATAAACTATAATCCGTCTCTGCTGGTCCGACAGTTTGCTTATGCTTTGAGAGCTCCGCCGAAGGATGAAGAGGTACAGGAATCTCTGTACCTCACTGGTCTTCTAGAAGGGGATATCAGTAAGCGGGGAAAATCGTTGTTGGGAAAGAGTAATAGTCAAGCCTATGCTCCGTATGTGACTTGGATCAGAGCCAGAGCAGATGCTATAGGGATTTCGTTTCCTCCTGCCAAGCCAGAAAGCCCTCCAGTGATTGAAGAGCCTACCACCGTGCCTATTCAGCAGCATAATCAGGTGTTAGCTGAGAGAGATGAGCTGAAGAAGGCAAATGAAGAATTGTAGAAAGAATTGGTTCAACTCAGAAGCGAGAGAAACGAAGCCGTTCATTCCTTCAAGAGGCAAATAGAGCTGGTGAACCAGTTGGGGACATATCTGACTAAGCAGATAGCTGAGCGTGAGCACATGGGTCGAGACCTCAAAGCTGTCAACGATGTGCTGGCCACGAAGAAGCAGCACTTGGACGAAGCATATCGGAGGATATCCAAGTTTAACCAACATTGGAAGGCCACCCTAGCCAACAGGAAAGAGCGGGAGGATAAGTTGATGCAACAAATCTCCAAGATGAAAGCCTAGGTGAAGGCTAGTGAGAAGAGGTTTGATGAAGAAACCGCTCGTCGATATGCCGCCGAAGGCCAGCTCAACAAAGCTCTCGCTAACCTGAAGGAGCGCAAACTGACGTTTGAGTCCAAGAAGTGGAAGCTAGAAGATTGTTTCGGCGAAGGAGCATGGGAAGATTCGGTCGAAGGTCTTCAATACACCATCATGCAAAGGGAGTTACTCGTCGAAGGGTTACTCACTCGGCCTGATCATCCAGAAAAAGGAATTTGTTAGAAGAGTTTCGCGCCCGTGGTTGTGCTTGACTATTTGTATTCCTTTTGTTTGATCATTGTTGTATGCTGAACATCACCAGGCTTGTTGGTTGAGGTCATGCTATTGATTCATCTGGTACTCACTGACGTTGTGTACTGCCTTGATGGGCTTTCTTCATATATATGAGATGTTATTTCCACGACTGGACTCGGACTTCTTATTATCAGCACTGGCACTCAGGCACTAGGATCGGGGGAAATCTCCCTAACACACAGACACACGTTTGCATTCGCATGAAGCATTTGCATAACGAGCACTTTGTCGTTTTTCCTAACCCTTTGTGTTTACAGGTTGTTTCAGGTTGTTCCAGGATTGATCAGAGACCTATCCACCGTTATTCGACCAGAGTAAATCAAACCAGAATCATGGAGCAAGTGCAAACTGATGTTCAGGAACTCCGCGAAAGAATGGTCCGCTTCATGGAGCTCATGCAAGCGGTCGCCAATGGCCAGGATCAGCTCAGAACCTTGGTTCAGCCTCTGATTTCAAGGGTCGATAGCAATGGCGTACTCCATGGTGGGACCGTGCCTACCCTTCCACCAGTTGAAACTCCTAAGAATGGCGTCCCTGTGACCGGGGGGGACGGCAGTGCCAATGGCAATGTGATAGCTAACATGGGACTCAATGGTAATACGACGGGCGTCGGTAATGGGAATTTTGAAGCTAACGTCAATGTTGGGCTGGGCAACAGCAATGCAGGTGTAGGAAATCTGTTTGGGCCTCAGCCGTGGTTAGAAGATCGTCAAGACGATGTGTTCTCTCAGAGAGGTGCCGAAGGTGAGCTGACTGCTGAAGCACGTCTAAGGTTCAAGGCACTCGAGGATAAGATGAGAAATATCGAGAACCAGAACACCCTGGGTGTTGATATGTCCTTAGGATTGATTGCTGATTTCAAGGTGCCTCCCAAGTTCAAGGTACCTGACTTTGAAAAGTACAAGGGCACCACTTGCCCCCGCGTCCACCTGATATCATATTACCGGAAAATGTCCGCTCATTCTGAGGACGAGAAGTTGCTGATGCACTTCTTTCAGGACAGTCTGTCTGGACCCTCCCTCGAATGGTACATGAGTCTGGAACCTACCAGTGTACGCACGTGGAAGGACCTTGCTGAAGGATTCGTGCACCACTACCAATACAACAGTGACTTGGCCCCGAACCGGGTCCAACTGCAGAATCTGTCGCAAAGGAACAACGAAGGGTTCAAGGAATACGCCCAGCGTTGGCGTGAGTTGGCAGCCAGGGTTCAGCCGCCGATGGTTGAACGTGAGCTTGTGCAAATGTTCGTAGCCACCCTCCCAGGGGTTTATTATGAGAAATTGGTCAGCGGTATGTCTGGAACCTTCTTAGATCTCATTATCACGGGTGAGCACATTGAAAATGGGATCAAACTGGGGAAAATTCAAGGCGATTCATCCTCAGCTGGAGGAGGCGGAAAGAAACCTTATGGTGGCAAAAGACGGGAAGGAGAAACGAGCGCCGTGACCAACGCTCGAAGGAAGGGTAAAGGCCCTCACCAACAGGTGGCCAGCATAACTATCCCGACAGGTCAACAACCACAGCAACAGCAGCCGCAGCAGCAGCAGCAACCGAATCAACAAGGGTACAGAAAGTATCAAAACAGGGAACCTCTGTCGAGCCGTCACCTCGAGACACCGCCCATGTCTTATGCTCAGCTGTTACAGACTTTGCTTCAGCTACAATTGATCCAGAAGAGAACCTTGGCTCCCTTGACAGGGGCACCTCCACCAGGTTACGACGCGAATGCAACTTGCGAATTTCACTCAGGGGCACTGTAAGAGCACATATTGTGTCTTAGTAATATCTCTAAGTTTTGATGATAACATTAATGATAATTTGTATACAAGAATTATACTCTCTAAATTTGTTCTAAACTGTTTTCTACAGGCACAAAAGATTTTAATCTTAAAGAGCAAATTTGATGTGAACAATAAATTCTGAATGGCTCAGAGCATCTGAAGATTAGAAGAATCTGAAGTATAAGAGCTTAGTCATCAAGATTCTGAAGATACAACACGCTGCATATATTATCAAGAATCTGAATGAAAGAAGACTCTGAGTGAAGAGACTCTGAATGAGAGAAGACTCTGATCTGAGTGAAGACTCTGATCTAAGAGCATGTTACGCTTCAAGCACACAGCTGCACCAGACTCTGATTCAGCAACATCTGAAGAACATCTTAGGCTCTGAAGTTTCCAGAAGATTCTGAAGACTGAAGACTCTGATATTGATTGTTGATCTGAACTATCTGAAGAATTATTTGAAGAAGATTATTTTAATATATCCGTTGGAATATGCCAGCAAATCTTTCCTTAATTGGGATAGACATAAATCTCTGCAAGAATATTATTCCTCTGATACATTCCATATATGGTAAATTCACAGCTCAGCAGACAATTGCTACACCCACATTTTGTGCGCCGTCTCTCTGCTGCAATAGTACAAAGGACAGTACTATTTGATATTGGAAATATCTTCTCCAACGGTATTATATTCTCTCCAATATTCAAGTGGCTATATAAAGGATATCATAGCACTTTCTTCAGTAAAAAAAAACGAAGAAGAAAACGAAGTTTGAAAAACTTACTCTCAAGCGAAGAAACTCTCAAGCTCTCATATTCTTTATAGTTCATACTTTGTTCTAAACTTAGAGAAATAACACAGTTGTGTTTATAGCTTTCATAGAAGCAATTTATTACTCTTACATTGTATTACATTAATTTGTAAAGGAAGTTTTCCTTAAGAGGATCTAGGTTAGATCAGTAGCTCTTGAGAAGACCAAGAACAGTTGTTCTTAGGTGTTGCTATTTGTAATCAGTTGATTTGAATAGTGGATTAAGTCCTTGTTGAGAAAGGCAAATCACTCTTGAAAAGGGTGGACTGGAGTAGTTGAGTTCAACGAACCAGGATAAAAATACTTGAGTTTTTATCTTTGATTATTTTCTGTCATACTTATTCAACCCCCCTTCTAAGTATTTTCTCACCTTCAGTTGGCATCAGAGCTCCGGTTCTGCGTGTGCATTCACTTAACCGTGACAGATAAAGATCCAGTGAGAAGAATACTCTGTTATTTATTTGGTTGCTAATATGGGTGATATTCCTACATCAAGCAACAAATATGAAGGAGACAGAATCAGCACCAAACCTCCAATGTTTGATGGAGAAAAATTTGATTATTGGAAAGATAGACTTGAAAGTTTTTTCTTGGGGTATGATGCTGATCTCTGGGATTTAGTCATTGATGGATATGAACATCCTACTAAGGATGGCAAAAAGATTGATAGAAAATCAATGACTGAGGAGCAGAAGAAAGAATTCAAGAATCATCACAAAGCCAGAACCATACTTCTTAATGCAATCTCTCATACAGAGTATGAGAAGATTACCAACAGAGACACTGCTCATGATATGTTTGAGTCTCTCAAAATGACTCATGAGGGAAACTCTCAGGTGAAAGAAACAAAGGCTCTGGCGTTGATACAGAAGTATGAAGCGTTCAAGATGGAAGAATCTGAGAACATTGAGACTATGTTTTCCAGATTTCAGATTCTAACAGCTGGGTTGAAAGTTCTGGACAAGGGCTACTCAACATCTGATCATGTCAAGAAGATCATCAGAAGTCTTCCTACCAGATGGAGACCTATGGTGACTGCATTGAAGCTGGCCAAGGATCTGAACAAAATCTCATTAGAAGAACTCATCAGTTCTTTGAGAAGTCATGAGATTGAGCTGGAGGAAGATGAACCCCAGAAGAAAGATAAAGGTAAATCCTTAGCTTTTAAATCTAACAAATCTGTTAAAGCTTTGCAGGTAAATGAAGAAAGCTCTGAGGAATCTTCTTCTGAAGAAGAAGATGAACTATCCATGCTGTCCAGAAGGATCAACAAACTCTGGAAGCACAAAGGGAAGAAGTTCAACAACTTCAGAAGATCTGATCAAAAGAGAGAATCTTCTGGACACAGAAGATCTGGCAAGAAAGAGGTCACTTGCTATGAATGTAAAGAACCTGGACACTACAAGAGTGAATGTCCCAAACTTCAAAAGGAAAAACCCAAAAGGAAGTTTGATAAAAAGAAAAAGGTTCTGATGGCTACATGGGATGACTCAGATGAATCTGAATCATCTTCTGAATCTGAGGAAGAATGTGCAAATTTTGCGCTGATGGCCAACACAAATGATCAAGATGAAGGAACGTCATCATCTGAATCTGAGTCAGAATCAGACTCTAACTCTGAAGAGGTATTTTCTGAACTCTCCAGAGCTGAACTTGTTGAAAGTTTATCTGACATGTTGGAAAGCTACAGCAAGATTAAACTCAAATACAAGAAGCTGAAAAGCAATCTTGAATCTGAGATTGATCTTCTGAGAACAGAACTTGTTGAGCAGAAAGAAATAAATTTAAAACTCAAAAATGATTTAGAAACAACTCAACAAGAATCTGATACTGAAACAGAGTCAAGTGAAAATATTTTAGAAAAATATGACTCCAGTTTTAAAAGATTCCTCACTAAAAGCATAGACAGAAGCAAAATGGCTTCTATGATCTATGGTGTTAGTGGGAACAACAGAAGAGGCATTGGATGTGAATCTTCCTCTGGAAGCAATCCAAAATCTGTTGATAAACTCTTCATCAAGAAGACTCCTCTGTATTCTCATTTTAAGTTTGGTCATCTGAATGATATTAAACATACAAGCTCTGAAAAGAGTACTTATGTGTTTAAGCCAAGGGCTAGCCAGAATAAACACTATGTTGAAAAACAGAAGTTTAGGCAAAACCACAGAACATCTAACCCCAAAGGACCCAAGAAGATCTGGGTACCTAAAAGTAAAATAATACCTGTTGCAGATGTTCTTAGCAGCAAAATCCAGACACCAATCATGGTACCTGGACTCTGGATGCTCACGACATATGAAGGGCGAAAGGTCTATGTTCCAAAGCCTGGAACTTAGATCTGGAGGGGACGTGAAATTTGGAGGGAACCAGAAGGGCAAGATCATTGGCTCTGGTACAATAGGTAATGGTAACCTACCCTCTATTTCTAATGTTCTGTTAGTTGAAG
This sequence comes from Lathyrus sativus, assembly GCA_963859935.3. Lineage (NCBI taxonomy): Eukaryota > Viridiplantae > Streptophyta > Magnoliopsida > Fabales > Fabaceae > Lathyrus > Lathyrus sativus. Next base: position 344,094,692 of record OZ012735.1, on the reverse strand, counting down.
GATTGAAACATAATCTATTGTCCATAAGTCAATTAAGTGACAGTGGTTATGATATCATCTTTAATCAAAAATGTTGCAAAGCTGTATGTCAAAAGAATGGTTCAATCCTATTCAGTGGAAAGAGGAAAAACAACATTTACAAAATTAACCTTTCAGAACTTAAAGTTCAAAATGTAAAATGCCTTTTATCTGTGAATGATGAGCAATGGGTCTGGCATAGAAGATTGGGACATATTAATATGAGACGTATATCTCAGATTAATAAACTCAATCTGGTCAGAGGACTCCCTAATCTGAAGTTCAATTCAGATGCTCTGTGTGGCGCATGTCAAAAGGGTAAATTTTCAAAATCTCATTTTAAACCAAAAAAATGTTGTTTCCACTTCTAGACCATTGGAATTACTTCATATTGATCTGTTTGGACCAGTGAAAACTGCATCCATCAGAGGCAAGAAGTATGGGTTAGTCATTGTAGATGACTACGGCAGATGGACATGGGTAAAGTTTCTAAAACACAAGGATGAGTCTCATTCTGTGTTCATTGACTTCTGCAATCAAGTCCAGACTGAAAAAGAATGCAAAATTATTAAAGTCAGAAGTGATCATGGTGGTGAATTTGAAAACAAATATTTTGAAAAATATTTTTCTGAAAAAGGAATTGCACATGATTTCTCCTGTCCTAGAACTCCACAACAAAATGGAGTTGTAGAGAGGAAAAATAGAACATTGCAAGAAATGGCCAGAACCATGATCAACGAGACAAATCTGGCAAAATACTTTTGGGCAGAAGCAATAAATACAGCATGTTATATTCAGAACAGAGTGTCTGTAAGACCTCTTCTGGAAAAGACTCCCTATGAATTGTGGAGAAACAGAAAGCCCAACATTGCTTATTTTCATCCATTTGGATGTATTTGTTATATGCTTAACACTAAAGATCATCTGAACAAGTTTGATTCCAAAGCACAGAAGTGTTTCATGCTTGGTTATTCTGAACGCTCTAAAGGCTACAGAGTATTCAATACTGAAACACAGATTGTGGAAGAATCTATTCATGTTAGATTTGATGATAAGCTTGGCTCTGAAAAGCCAAAGCAAGTTGAAAGTTCTGCAGATAGAGAAGTTATTCTCACAGACTCTGAAGGCTCAGAGGCAGACAAGACTGAAGACAAAGACTCTGAAGCAAACCCAGATGCTACGCCTCTGACTTCCCAACTTGACAATCTGCATATTTCTGAAAGACCAACAGTCAGAGGATCTTCTTCCAGAATGAAAGCTTCTCATCCAGAGGATGTGATAATTGGAAAGAAAGATGATCCAATAAGGACAAGAGCATTTCTCAGAACTTCTGAATCTTCCTTCTGTGGCTTAGTGTCAATTATAGAACCAACATCTGTTGATGAGGCTCTGGAAGATAATGAATGGATTTTAGCTATGCAAGAGGAGCTGAATCAATTCACAAGGAATGAAGTCTGGGATCTGGTTCCAATACCTAAAGGTTTCAATGTCATTGGAACAAAATGGGTTTTCAGAAATAAACTTAATGAGAAAGGAGAAGTTGAAAGGAACAAAGCAAGACTGGTTGCTCAAGGCTACAGTCAACAAGAAGGCATAGACTACACAGAAACATATGCTCCTGTTGCAAGGTTAGAGTCTATACGCTTGCTTATTTCATTTGCTGCACAACATAACATCACTCTTTATCAGATGGATGTTAAAAGTGCTTTTCTTAATGGAATTATAGAAGAGGAAGTGTATGTCCACCAACCTCCTGGTTTTGAAAATGAAAATTTTCCAGATCATGTTTACAAACTGAAAATATCTCTTTATGGACTAAAACAAGCTCCCAGAGCTTGGTATGAGAGGTTGAGTAATTTTCTTCTGAAGAAAAATTTCATCAGAGGAAAAGTGGATACCACACTATTTTGTAAAACCATTAAGAAAGATTTGTTGATTTGTCAAATTTATGTAGATGATATTATTTTTGGATCAACAAATATTATGCTTGGAAAGGAGTTTGCTAAATGTATGCAGGCAGAATTTGAGATGAGCATGATGGGAGAATTGAGATTCTTTCTGGGAATCCAAGTAAATCAGACTCCAGAGTGCACCTACATACATCAGACCAAGTATGTTAAAGAGCTTCTGAAGAAGTTTAACATGCTGGATAGCAAAATGGCAAAGACTCCAATGCATCCTACAAGCACTCTAGGTAAGGAAGAGGTAAGTAAGAAGGTAGATCAGAAACTCTACAGAGGTATGATAGGATCTCTTCTTTATTTGACTGCTTCTAGACCAGACATTCTGTTTAGTGTTTGTTTATGTGCTAGATTCCAATCAGATCCTAGAGAATCACACTTAACTGCTGTTAAGAGGATTCTAAGGTATCTGAAAGGTACTGCTAATGTTGGTTTGTGTTACAGAAGATCTGACGAATATTCACTAGTTGGATTCTGTGATGCTGACTATGCTGGAGATAGAGTTGAGCGCAAAAGTACTTCTGGAAGCTGTCAGTTTCTTGGAAGTCATCTGATCTCGTGGTACAGCAAGAAGCAACCAACAATTGCACTATCAACCACAGAGGCAGAATACATTGCTGCTGCTGGATGTTCCACTCAGATGCTCTGGATGAAGAGTCAACTAGAAGATTATCAAATCTATGAGAGTAATCTTTCTATCTTCTGTGATAATACTTCTGCTATATGTTTATCCAAAAATCCAATTTTACACTCTAAGGCCAAACATATAGAGATTAAACATCATTTCATCAGAGACTATGTTCAGAAGGGTGTAATAAATTTAGCCTTTGTTGATACAGATCATCAATGGGCAGATATTTTCACAAAACCCCTTGCTGAAGATAGGTTTAAGTTTATTCTGAAAAATATTTGTATGGATTTTTGTCCAGAGTAATATTTCTCAGAGTCAACTTCTCAGATGCTAAGTGTTTAACACTCTGAAGTATTTCATCTGTCTTGCTTGTTTAATTTATCTGTGAATTTTTTTTGTGTGAAACTCTGAACTGACCATCTCAGAGGATCTGAAAGTTGAAAACGTTTCATTTCTTAAGAGTTATAGAATCACATGCAAGCAAACACGTGTCACTCAGAATCTGAAAAGATGGAGTACACCTACTGATTATGACGTTTAAGGTATTGCTTTGAAAATCTCAATCTGTCTTGATTTTCCCCCAAATGTCATATCATAATTAAAAATGATTACTTTTCATTTAATGCAAACGTGCGTATGTGTCCTATGTGTGTCTGTTGTGTTTCCCATGCTTGCTTTATTTGTCTATATAAACCATTCTCATAACACATTCACACTTTTCACATTCTCAAACACATATGCGCTTTTGTTTGTTGTTCTCTCTCTTTGCAAACCCTAAAAGAACTCAGAAACCTTCATCTTCTTCATCATCGTCAACAATGGCATCTACTTCAAACGCTGTTACTACCAAGAATGCTACCACTTTCAAAGAACCACAAACCAACCAACCAACATCTGAACCACAAATCAATCCTCAACCTTCTGAACCACAAACATCTGAACATCCATCTTCACAACCTCAACCTTCTGAACAAACACCACAAACACAACTAACCCAACCAAGAAAACCCAGAATCCCTGATGAAGCAGAATTGGGATCACGTGTTTATACTCTGTTAAGAGATTTTGATAAGGATAATGTCTCAGACTTTGCTGACATTATGGATGTTTGCATGACTACTATGGACAAAGAGGCTGCTGACGCTGTTTGGAAGAAATATCTTTACAGACTGAATAGGGAGGCTTTGAAAATCAGGACTCAATGTCTTAGATTGTCAAAAGTAAGGTTTGCTGCTTATCAAAAACGGATTAAGAGAAACACTCCTCCTATTCTTTTTCTAGAAGCTCCTCCACCTCCAGAAATTCCTGCACCTGATGTTACTCAGCCTGTTTCAGAATCTACTGTTTCAGAATCTACAGATCTTCAGAAGGATGTCAAAGAACTTAAGGATTTTATGGTTGATCAAAAGAAAACAAATGAAGAAATGAAAACTTGGATGGCTAAGCAAGATGAAAATTCAGAAAGGATTACAGCACTGCTGCAACTCATTGCTTCTCAACAAGCCTCATCTGCTAAACCTACTTGATGTTTTGCACAAGTTTTTCATGTTTTGCTTTGTTTTGATTTTCTTCTGATATGTTTTGTATGCTTTTATCTGAATCTGGATGTTCTCTTGACTTAATGACAATGATCTTTTTGCTTATCTGTATATGTGTTTCTTCTGCATCTTTACTGTCTTTTAAAATTCTTTTTGATTATGACAAAAAGGGGGAGAAACAAAATAGAATCTGATTGTTCAAATCTATAAGCAATTATCTGAACTAAGTCAGACATGTTACTAACATTCTTTGAATTTAAGTGTCCCAGATATTATTAAAAAATCTGACAAATTTCATTGAAGTTTTTCCTGAGATCTATCTTTTCAGAACCTGATCAAAAATAGCTAAATCTGAGTAGACCAGACTCTGATATCTAACCTTGAGTACTATGATCTAAAAGATAACTCAAGACAGGAAATGGCAAGATAAACAACCAGGTGTTCTGAAGTTGTTCATCTGGCATCAAGCTTTAATATGGCATCAAGCTTTGACTCTAGAAGTCAAACATATGTCAACCAGGCTTCAATCAGGCTCTGAATCTGAAATGTACTCAACCAGAAAGGGAAGTATCTAATTCCATTAGAGTATTCATTTCAGGGGGAGATTTTTAATCTCAGGGGGAGTAATTTTAATTCATATTTTTATTGAACAAATTTCTCATGTTTTGTCATCATCAAAAAGGGGGAGATTGTAAGAGCACAGATTGTGTCTTAGTAATATCTCTAAGTTTTGATGATAACATTAATGATAATTTGTATACAAGAATTATACTCTCTAAATTTGTTCTAAACTGTTTTCTACAGGCACAAAAGATTTTAATCTTAAAGAGCAAATTTGATGTGAACAATAAATTCTGAATGGCTCAGAGCATCTGAAGATTAGAAGAATCTGAAGTATAAGAGCTTAGTCATCAAGATTCTGAAGATACAACACGCTGCATATATTATCAAGAATCTGAATGAAAGAAGACTCTGAGTGAAGAGACTCTGAATGAGAGAAGACTCTGATCTGAGTGAAGACTCTGATCTAAGAGCATGTTACGCTTCAAGCACACAGCTGCACCAGACTCTGATTCAGCAACATCTGAAGAACATCTTAGGCTCTGAAGTTTCCAGAAGATTCTGAAGACTGAAGACTCTGATATTGATTGTTGATCTGAACTATCTGAAGAATTATTTGAAGAAGATTATTTTAATATATCCGTTGGAATATGCCAGCAAATCTTTCCTTAATTGGGATAGACATAAATCTCTGCAAGAATATTATTCCTCTGATACATTCCATATATGGTAAATTCACAGCTCAGCAGACAATTGCTACACCCACATTTTGTGCGCCGTCTCTCTGCTGCAATAGTACAAAGGACAGTACTATTTGATATTGGAAATATCTTCTCCAACGGTATTATATTCTCTCCAATATTCAAGTGGCTATATAAAGGATATCATAGCACTTTCTTCAGTAAAAAAAAAACGAAGAAGAAAACGAAGTTTGAAAAACTTACTCTCAAGCGAAGAAACTCTCAAGCTCTCATATTCTTTATAGTTCATACTTTGTTCTAAACTTAGAGAAATAACACAGTTGTGTTTATAGCTTTCATAGAAGCAATTTATTACTCTTACATTGTATTACATTAATTTGTAAAGGAAGTTTTCCTTAAGAGGATCTAGGTTAGATCAGTAGCTCTTGAGAAGACCAAGAACAGTTGTTCTTAGGTGTTGCTATTTGTAATCAGTTGATTTGAATAGTGGATTAAGTCCTTGTTGAGAAAGGCAAATCACTCTTGAAAAGGGTGGACTGGAGTAGTTGAGTTCAACGAACCAGGATAAAAATACTTGAGTTTTTATCTTTGATTATTTTCTGTCATACTTATTCAACCCCCCTTCTAAGTATTTTCTCACCTTCAGGCACCAGGCCACACAATAGAGAATTGCAAAGCCTTCAAGCATAAGGTGCAGGACATGGTGGACGCTAAGATCATCAACTTCTCAGATAATGGGCCAAACGTCACGAAGAACCCTATGCCGAATCATAGGGGAGGTGGAGTAAACGCCATTATTGAAGACGAGAGTTTGGATTTGTTGACTGACGTCAGAGATCTGAAGACACCGCTTAGCTTCGTTAAAGCTAAGCTGATGAAAAGGGGTTTCTTTCCAGGTTGTGGAGAGCTGTGTATAGGCTGTGCGACAAGTCCTGATGGATGTGAACAGCTGAGAGAGGGAATTCAAAGTCTGATGACTGAAGGGATTTTACAATTTAGCCGGAGGGCCGAATGTGGATCAGGATAGGTAATGCTGAAGCAAGAAGATGAGGTTGCCACCATCACCATCCCTCGCCAGACGATAACTATTTCCGCACCCAGGCCGCCCATAATTACTATCACCAAAGCTGGGCTGATACCTTTCTTTCGAAAGCACCAACGCTGTCGCATGGCATTATGGGGCGGAGGTCTACTGCAACAGACAGAAGTTGGAACTAGAACCGTTTGGGTCGTCTGTGGAGAACCTTGCGGGAATCAGTGGTATCACTCGCAGCGGAAGAGTGTTTGCACCACCTGAGGTTGTAACGGACAAAGCGGACAAAGCTGATGCAACTGATAAAGGTAAAAGTAAAGTCGTTGAAGAGATCCCTTGCGGGGTAGAAAAAGACTTACTCATTAAAGACGCCGAGGAATTTATGAGGTTGATTAAAAAGAGTGACTACAAGATTGTGGATCATCTCCATCAGACACCCTCGAAAATTTCCATCCTGAATTTGTTGCTGTGTTCTGAAGCACACCGCAACGTACTGCTGAAGGTGTTGAACGCCGCGTATGTACCGCAAGAAATATCGGTAAACTAGTTGGAAGAGGTCGTAGCCCACGTAAATGCTAGAAATGGGTTAGGTTTCACTGACCTAGAGCTGACGCCGAAGGGGAGGAACCACAATAGCGCCCTGCACATCTCAATAGAGTGTAGGGGAACGATTATGTCTCATGTGTTGGTAGACACAGGTTCGTCACTCAATGTTCTTCCGAAGAAGGCATTAATGAAGTTAGATACTCGCGGAGTGATTTGCACACCCAGTGATCTGGTTGTGAAAGTGTTCGATGGAACCAAACGCCATGTTTTCGGGGAGGTGACGTTGCCGATCCAAGTTGGGCCGGAAACATTCGACGCGGTCTTTTATATTATGGATATCATGCCTGCCTACAACTGTCTCTTGGGCCGGCCATGGATCCATTCGGCGGGTGCCGTGACCTCCACGTTGCACCAGAAACTTAAGTACGCTGTCGGAGGTAGCATCGTGACTGTATGTGGCGAGGAAGATATAATGGTGAGCCATTTGTCGTCCTTCAAGTATGTCGAGATGGAGGGGGAAATCCACGAAACCCTATGCCAAGCGTTCGAAGCTGTTAAAGTCAAGGACGTAGCTCCTGTAGTCACTGAGAAGCCAAAGATGACTCTCTCTTCCTTCAAGGAAGCCCGGGCCGTTGTTCAAGCCGGATCTACCCCAGGCTGGGGGCGAATTTTGGAGATACCTAACAAGAGAGACAAGTTTGGGTTGAGATATTCTCCTGGAGCCGAAGCCTCCTCTTCCAACAGTGCATCGCGAGGTAAAGGGCCGATCCAGTTTACCAGTGGCGGGGTGATATTTGAAAGCGTCAACGCGGTGTTTGAAGACAGCGGAGATAGCGACTGTGACCTAGACTCTTGGATCCAGCCAAGCAAGCCAGGCGAGAGCCTCAACAACTGGTCCGTCAAAGATATCATCCAGATGACAAGCGAAGAGTAATGATTTACTTTTTCCAATCATTGTACAACCCTATGTCCTACCCGAGGCATAGTGGTTTTATTGTCAGGGCCTTGTTTGATTATGTACATGCATTTTATCAATAAATCAAAAGGCGTTTTCCTTGTATTCAAATATTGTGATATCTGTTATTCCTGTTTTATATTTGTTTTGAAAAACAATAAAATGGCAATGGGGTTTGTGCTAACCGGCATATCCTTGTTTTAAGCTTAACCCTTGTTATTGCAGGATCCACATAGCAGATGACATCGACTCTGGACCTTTTACGACTCACTTCGACTTCGATTGCCCGATCTATCAAGCCGAAGAAGAGATTGATGAAGACGAAGACCTTCCTGAAGAGTTGGCCCGCTTGTTGAAACAAGAAGAGAAAGTTATTCTGCCTCACGAGGAAGAAATCGAGATTGTGAACCTGGGTTCTGAAGAACTTGTCAGGAACGTCGGGATAGGGGCTGCATTGCAGAGTGATGTCAAGCAGAGATTGATCGAGATGCTAAGAGAGTATAGTGACGTCTTTGCTTGGTCATACGAAGATATGTGTTGCACCCTAAAATTTGACCAACCGGGTCCCGTATCTGGCTCGACGTTTCGACGCATTTTGCATTCGCATTTACATACTGCATATAGTGCATTTTCTCAATCATGGTGATTTTATCGGGATTACAGCCCCGCTGTCACATTTCAGGTGTTTCAGACCGATTCAGATAGTCAGAGGTTATTTGTGGGAAGTCGCATGCTTCCCGGGTGTTTTTTAGCTTACCGTTGTTTTGAGGACAGTCAGGTGTCTGGGTTTTATCGCTGGTTCCGCTCCGGTCTCGATCTCCTCTTTAATTGAATTAATTGCATTTGTAGGGTTTAATGGTCTTTTTCTATTTTTGTAAATAGATTTTAATAAAGTTTTAGGATATTCCTTTTAATAAACAGTTTAGTTTTTAGAATAGATTTTTTTTATATAGAAGTATCTAGGTTTTCTTTTATTAAATAGTGGACTTTTCTTTTATAGAAATAATATAGATTTTTATTAGTTAATTAGATTTTTAGAATAGAATAAATAAATAGAATTTTAATAAGTTTTAGTTTTCTTTTAATGAATAGAGTATTGAATTTCATTTAAGTAGAATATATTAGTTTTTGTTATAGATATATTTTCTTAATATAGGATTTAATTAGTTTTTAGGTTAATTAGAAGTAATTGATTTTCGTTTAGCCTTAATATTAATCCATTTCAGTTTTACTAATTCACTAATCCATTAATCTTTCCATTTAATTGTTAATCATCCATCAATCACGTTTAACATTTCATTCTCTTAATCCAAGTCCAGTTTATTCAGAATTCCATTGTGGGCTTTTTATCTAGAGTTTAGCCAAAAGCCCATTCACCAGGTCCAATTCCATGCCAGCACACTATAAAGCGCACACGTGTTGCCAAAACGAAAGGCCACCTCATTTTTGCATGCCTTCAGAACTAGACACGTAACATTCCACTTCCTCCTCTCCCCTCCACGCGGCGCCCATGCACGTTTCCCTCCAGACACTTGTCGTCGCACCGCCCCTCACCGGTTGCATGGTCGCCGGCCATGCAACCACCGCCACGAACCACTTCCGGCAACCGCAACTTCTTCCGGCCGCCACACCAATCACCGGAAAACCCTAAATTCCCAGAAAACCACCAATCTTCATCTTTTTCTTCGCCGATCTTCATCCTTTATCCAGATCCTTCAACCATCATCACGTATTCAACATCATCATTCCCAGAAATTCATAATCTCCAACTTTCTTCCCAGATAATCATCATCAACAATCACCACCGGGAACCATTTTTCCAGAAATCGTTCTTCTTCGTTCGAACCTTCATCGTCAATAATCGTTTTTATTCATCACCATCCAAAATTCTTTACTCCGTTCATCAACAACTATCATCAATTTCTCCACGACTTCATCAAACTTCAACCTACATTCAGAGCCCGCTCAGGATCTTCACGATGCTCATCAAGATCATCCAAGTTTTCGTGTCATAAAATCTTCATCAGATCCTTCCCAGTATCAACAGTAACTTCAAGATCGTTCATCTGCGGATCTTTATTATTTCTAGATCAAGCTTCAAAATCTCCAGCAAGTCTTCATCATTTCTGCAAGAGAACATTCAACAACCTCAGGTTCTATCTTTATCTTTCCATCAAGAACACGGATCTTCATCTTCTGAGACATCAAACCATGGATTTATCTTGTTTCCAGAAGATTCGTGACTTCTGTTAATATTGAGGCAAAGTTGAGTAGTGTAAACCGTGGAGGAAGATTGTTTGAGAGGTAGACTATGAAGTTGGATTGGTTGTGAGAGACTGATAGATTGAAGGTGATCGAAGGTTGAGAGAGGAAGATCTGAGGCGAGAGAGGGAGAGGCTGAGAGCAAGAGTGAGACGGCGCAGTTGGTGTGTTTGTGAACAGTGGAATAGCAAGATAGTAGTAACCTAGGTCTTTTCTTTTACTGAAGTATGAATGGGACGCGGATCATGTATTTGGGCTTTACTAAGCCCATTCTCGTTTTTTTACACGCACACCCCCTTTTTTGGTGCACAGCCCCCTGTGTGTGTGTAGTGTTGAGTTGGGCTGGGCCCAGGGTTTTTACTAATTGTACACCTTCATTTGCTTTAACACCCCCCTTCCCGTGTGGATTATTTTTTGTGGGTGTGGGCTGGGCCTGTGAATTTTGTTAATTGTACTCCCCTGTAATTCCCCCCCCCCCCCCCCCCCCCCGGTACTGTTTTTTGTTAATTCATTTTTAATAGCAAATTAATTAATTGTTTTTAGGTTAGTTTAATAATGTTAGAATTTACTTAGAATTTCAATTAGCATTTTAGTCCTAGGATTAGATTTAATATTCTTTAGATAATTTTTAGTATATTTCTTTTAATAGAATTTAGTCCATATAATCCTAGAATATTATAATTAGCATATAGTTTACATTTTAATACTTTTTTGTTAGAAAATAATATTTTTGCTAGAATTTCTTTTATATTGATAAATAGAAATTTATTTTAGATTCTTTAGGAATTTTAAATAGCATTTATTTTATATAGATTTCTTTAGGATTTAATATAGTATCCTTTTAAGAGGAATTTAGGAGATATTTTTAGGAGAGTTTTGATTCAATTCTTTTAGGAGATTTAGGGAGGTTTTAGGAGATCTTATTCTTACCATTCTTTTTTATGTAAATACTAATGCACTTTGTGTTTTAGGTTTCTTTTGTAGGTGAAGAAGAAGAAAAAGTACAAAAAGAATGAAAGCATCAAGAAAATGACAAAAGACAAAAGGAGAAATAAAGGAGAAAATCAAGAGGAGAAAAACAAGCCAACGAAGCTTGCATTGGAGCACGGAGACGATGACCAGCGGAATCAGTTCCTTTAGTGTTTTAGACTTTCTTTTTCTTTCGCGACTTTCGAGTGTTGTGAGATCGATAGATACGTAGGGGAAGGGTTGCTGAGAGTTTCTTTCACTCAACCTGGATGTTTAGTCACACCCTTTGGGTGTTATACGATGCATCTACCCCTACGTTTAGGATTTAGCGTGTGAACCCTTGTTCTCGCTTTTAGGCAATCAGACCTTTCTCTTGCTGCTGTGCAATTGAGACCAACCCTGTTTAGCTGTAGTAGGGTCGAACTACGGCTGCTCTGATCTCTCATACTTGTTGAGAGTATGTAGGCACAAGATGCGAAGTCTTGGCGAGCAAACTTCCCCCGTAGTCCCGAACTACGAAGACTCTGACTTTCTCTCTTGAGAATACGTAGGCATAGAGTGAGACACTCTATCGAGTCAATTCCCTTCCGTTTAGATCTAGCAGCCTTAGATAGATTGTTTTTGCATCCTTTAGACAAACTAACAAGCGTGGATCCCGTCGAGTACGACGGACGTGAGGGGTGCTAATACCTTCCCCTTGCGTAACCGACTCCCGAACCCAGGTTTGGTTGCGATGACCATTCCTTTCCCGTCTTTGCGGTAGGTTTACTTCGAGCGTTTCCTTTCCCTCCTTTGGGATAAATAACGCACAGTGGCGACTCTTCTGTTCAGCCGGCGCCGATTTTCGCAGTAGCGACAGCTGGCGACTCTGCTGGGGACTCCAACGGTTCCCTACGCCTTAGTTTTTTTTCCTAGCTGTTTGGGGCGATCCCCAGCAGCTGGTGACTCTGCTGGGGATCCAACGTCCCCTGGCTGCTAAGGACTGCGATAGTTCCTTATGCATTTGGGATCCAACGTCCCTTAAGAGAGTCTATCCTAGCGCTTGTTTGCTTGTCTATTGGGGTTTATTTATTGATATTATCTGTTGTTGTTGTGATGTTAGGTGGGGATGTTCCTTTGAGTGAGAAGCCAGACCCAGGCTTGAGTGTACATTAGAATTAGAGTGGAAAGTAGCGGGCGCGCACATGCTTTGCATGTCCTAGTGTCCCGCAAAATTCACACTCGGACGAGGTTCTTCTGGTTGGCCTCTTGTCCCACCCTTTGGGTGGCATGGGTTGCTGGTTAGTTGAATTGTCGACTCCGGGAACCGATCAATTGGAAGTTAGCTAAGTGAGGCCTCTTCAAGACTTGATGATGCCACTCCTTCTGGGAATCGTATCGTCAGTTTTGAAAGTCTGTGACGCTGACGACCGCATAGGATGTCGTACCTTGACAGATCTAGGTCCATTACCCGTGAGTGGGAGGGTTTTTTGCAGGAACCTTGACTTCCAGCCTACCCGTTATCTTGGCATCTCTCTTCAGAGCGAACGTACTCCGTCAGCAGCGCAGCAGTATTCAGATTGTGTGGGGGCTGTGATCCCGTTGTTTGCTGCATCTTGCATATCATGTGCATAACAGTGTTGCATCATATTGCATATCATACTCCAGCTAGCCAGAGTTATGATCCAGCCTTTGTTTCCTGAAGGTGATTACCCGGAGTTTGGATTGAGCGACTGTTGATTGTTAGAAGACGACCAAGGGGTTGAGTAGATTTGAGTAGATTTGAACATATTTGAGTAGATTTGAGTAGATTTGAGCAGAATCGAGCAGCGAAGTCAGCTGAAGATTATTGGTAGCTATGTTAGAGAACAAGTTCCAGTCTACTAACGCCTTGTCAGGGTTCACTATGACGTCCAACCCTCTGTATGATTCTATGGAAGACTTTCCGCAAGTGAACAAAGTTACTGCAGACCAAGTTGTACAGCCTTCTGTTGAGAACCGAGATCGACCCGAGCAGTTTGTTGTCCGGAATAAGCGTCCTCCTCCTGTTAACAATCAAGGTGTTGTTTTCCCTAAGATAAATCCACGAAGAGATATTCCAATAGCCAGGACCGTAGATCCAAGAGCTCTTGAGATGGATAGAAAACTCCGAGCATTGGAAGAAGGAGTTAAAGCTTTGAAAATGAAAGATGCTATTAACCTGAATGCTGCAGACATGTGTTTGGTTCTTGGCCTGGTGTTGCCTTATAAGTTCAAAGTGCCGAAATTTGAGAAGTACACGGGAGATAGCTGTCCGAAGCAACATTTGGTGATGTTCTGTCGTAGAATGACTTTGTTTGTGCAAAACGACAAATTAATGATCCATTGCTTTCAAGATAGTCTGACTGGGGCATCTTTGAGGTGGTATATGCAGTTAGAGAAAAATCAGATTCGATCATGGATGGATTTAGCCAGCGCTTTTCTGAAGCAGTACGATTATAATTTAGACATAGCTCCCCATCGCATGCAGTTGCAAGAATTGTCTCAAAAGAATGCTGAACCTATCAGGAAGTATGCTCAGAGATGGAGAGAATTCGCTGCTAGAGTGCACCCACCACTTTTGGACCGAGAGTTAACGAGCATGTTTGTAGATTCCCTACAAGATCCATACTTCGAAAGATTGCTTGGACTTCCGTTAAGTTTCTCTGACTTGGTAACATTAGGAGAACACCTTGAGTATGCCATAAGAATTGGGAAAATTCAGATTATTTCGAACGATCAAGCTGGTGAAACTGAATATCCTTGTGACTATCAGAACGAAGAAGAAGTTGTAATCAATGCAGCCATGCCAAATGTTGAATATCCTCGAGACGAATCGGTGAATTTTGTTGGTTCTTCATCTTATCAGAGATCAGTACCTCCTGTGGCTTGTTATGCTGAACAGACAACTGTGCCTCAGGCACCCTATCAGGAACCTTATGTCGCTTCCATTGCAAATCAGCGAACTCGTGGTCGAGGTTATCAGAACCAACGCCAGAATCAGAATCAACCTCGTAACAATTTGGAACGAAGGAATGCTCCTTCTCACCCAGTGCCTATGCCGTATAGCCAACTGCTACCATCTTTGATTCAGAGTTCTTTGGTGGAACCTAAAGCTCTTAAGCCTGTTCCAGAACCTTACCCTCCTGGGTACAATCCCCACGCTCAGTGTGGTTACCATGGTGGCTCTCCAGGGCATTCGACGGAAGATTGTAAAGCATTTCAGGCGAAAGTACAACAGTTGATCGACCAAGATTGCATTTCCTTTCGAGAAGGATTTCTGTTTGTTCATAACAACCACTCAGCTGCCTAAGCTCGTAGATTCAGAAGTTTATTTCTAAGAAGCCAATGGTTCAGACAGGCGGGCGCCTCAGCATTGGCAGTCCTCAGACTTTTCCCTTATCATTTGCATTCGTAGTTTCTTTTCTGTTAGTTACTACTTGCTGTAAACATTGTTTGTTTCGAATGGTGATATTAATAAGGTGACTATGCATTTTTCTGAATTAATCATGTCGCTGTCGCTCATTTATTGCATTGCACTAACACTTGCATTTTATTCACTCCACTTTGTCACTGTGATTAGAAAAGATTGGAGGGAGGATGACGAAATAAACTCATAACCGATGATCGTATGCTTTCAGATAAAACCTTGCCGATGACGTACAAGGCATTGTTTCAAAATCCCCAAACACTAGAGATATAAGGAGTTAGTCCCTTGTTAACCACTTCGAGCAGGAAGTAGAAGTTTTTTCGGACTTTTAAAACCCTCACATCTTAACCCGGGGCAGGGTAGTTGTCAGTAGCTTGACCGAGCGTTCAAGTCTTACAGAGGAGTGTTTCCATTCGAGGACCAATAACAGTTATACCTCTCAAGAGGTCGTATCTCGTCAACCACAATGGTTAAATCTCACCAATCAGGAGTGAGACAGTTGTAAACCTTTCGGAGCAATCAAGACAACCAGGGTCACACGACTTTGTTACAAAGAAAAAGAAAGAAATGAGAAAGCCCGCTAAGTAAAAAGAAATGAAAAAGCTGGAAAGCTAATACTTAGGCAAAAATCAGGGCATCCCGCTGGACTTCAAAAATCGAAAAAAATCGAAAAGAACTCAAAAGGAGTCAGTCCAGGCAAAAATTAGGGAATCAAAAAGAATGAAGAAGAAAGGATATCAATAGAAAAATCCCAGTGAAGTCACAAAGTCGTGTATACAGACACCGAAAATGAAGAAGGAGTAAATGTCACTCCGAAAAACCTTGTGACTTCCTTAGTTATGGTTCTTACCATTCAACATACCTCTCGAAGAGGCGAGCGCTCGTGCTAAGTTAACTGAACTTTAGGATCGGAGATCATCGCGTAGAAGGGATGGGTACAAATCAAAATTTGAGCCAAATATCCTTTGTTTCACGAACTGTGAACCCGACCACGATACAACCCTTAAAAGACCTAATTGAGGTAGGGTTTATTCTGAAAGCGCATTACGATAAGGTTGAGTAACCTGACTCCTACATGAATTGCTAGTCATTTCTTTGTTGTATTTTTCACTTATCAAATCAGCACTACGTTTGAACTTAGGTTCATTCGTCACTCACAATCATGACATATAAATGTGTGACAAGACAAATTTCTTCAAAATCTGCATAAACATTGCATTAAAATTACCATTCGTGAGCAGACAATTTTACTTGCAGGTCAGTAGTTGACACGAAGGAAATTCCAACAGGGAATAATCGAACAGGATTGAATAAATACAGCAGTTTGGACCAGAATGGTGTATGTTGTGAAACCCTGTGAATCAGGGGCGTTGACTTCCAGAGTTCAGAATCAGTTAGTCTGAGGACAAGTCCCGAAGAACCAATTGATCAGGGGAAGTTTATTTGAGAAACAGTTGATCAGAAGTGAGTCTTCTCGAGAGCCAATCAGGGGTAATTATACAGAACATTGAGATTTGAAGGCAGATACTTCAGGTGGATAATCAGATCAGGTTAAGTCGCTTATACGCTCATTCCGGGGCAAGGTAGTTCAGAAATGTTGAAACCAGTCATGGTGATAGGTGTTTAATGGAGATTGAATTCTTTTGTCGTACAGATACCGAGGCAAGTAATCTCGAGGTCATCTCGTAGCAAGTTGTTCAGAGCTAGTATTCCCAAAAGTTGGATTGGGGCAAGTTGAGTCGTACTGAGGCAAGTTATTCAAGCAAGTTTGTTTATCCCCAGCAAGAGTTGAGTATCGGGGAATCGTGTCATTACCTTTATCAGAAAAAAAACCTGAACCTTCCAAATAAGAAGAGTCGTGTTGTCGGTGGATTGTTATCCTACAGTTTAAATCTGTTACCTGTCAGAACCAAGCCGTTTCCAAAGCCCAGGTCTCACCTGGCAAACCGGTAACCAGTTCTCGTCTGGCCCATGCTTCCGTAAATACCAGTTCTCGCCTGGTACCTGTCTTTGTTTAACCAGTTATCGTATCGTCGATCTTTTTCCGTAAACATGAGTTCTCGCCTGATGCATGTTAGCTTTTAAACCAGTTCTCGTATGGTCACCGTTCCTTTAACCTATTTGTTGTATCAGTTCTCGTCTGGTGCATGTCAGCTTTCAACCAGTTCTCGCCTGGTTGTCTTTTTTCTTAGCCGATTATCCAGTCTGCCCCGTTTGACGTTCAAAACATAAAAATCAATTTTTGTTCGATAACCTAATCTATTTTGCTATCAGTTCTCACCTGGTAGTCTACCTTGAATGCTAGTTCTTGTCTAGTATTTTCCATCTTGTTAATAACCCGTTTTTAAACTAAAAAACTAAAAAAAAAAAGTGTAAATACTCGATACAATAATTCCCAGTGATTCATATGTTGTCACGTTCCCCGATACAAAGCTTAATGGATACCAGTTCCCCGATTAATGTTTGAATTCCGTGTGGGTGTTGTTAAATCAGAATTACTCCTCTTCAGCAGATGAAGGTTGTGTATTATTATCGGGAGAGTTGAGATTGTATTGTTATCCCGCATCAGTGTAGGATCAGGAGCCTCCTCAGCAGATCAAAAGATTAATATCCTTGACAGGAGGGGAATTCTCTAACAGTGAGCCGGTTACAATCAGCCCCGATTTGGTCAATCCCCACAGAGTCCAATCAGTCTGCCAGTGGTTTAGAAAGAATAGCGCCGAGATGATTCTGTGATAACCAGTTACCTTTAGTGGAGTTGACGTTGCCTTCAGCATTTATTTTGCCAAGTGGTTTTAGACCTGGTGTTCTCTGGCAGCTTGAGCAGCATTTGCATATACCGTCATGTGTGCATTTATCCAAACGCATAACATCTCCAGGCCGTATAGGGCATTGCATTTACAAGTACATAGCATATCCAGGCTGTATAGGGCATTGCATTTACAAACGCATAACATTTACATGTCATATAGGGCATTGCATCATTTCAAGCATACGCATGTCGAAACATAGACCAGGGTGGTTACCTATTGGCTTTCGAGTATGTTCACCTGCAGAGTTGTTTGGTTAAGCTTCTCTACTCCCCCCAGCGGAGTATTTCCGTCATATTTGGTTGTTACGTCAGCACTGGAAAAAAAAGATTGACATATATCAAACTTCTGAAGCTGCCGCCTTCATCGAAATAGGTGCCAGGCAGTTCAATTCAGAATTCCCCAGGAGTTTTCCTCAGGTTCGCTGGAACCATGAGTCAACAGAAAAGATCCCATAGTAGATGGGAAGGTGTTCGCTTTTTTGAAGCATTATTTCGAAGATTCAAGTATCTGTGGCGTCACACAGGTGATTGATGTTAAGAAAAAAAAACAGAAAACAGAAAATTTATCAGATAATTGACCAGTTGTTGCCGTGACAACCAGACTTCAGTTTATTCGACGCTATTTCTCAAGCAGTTTTGCAGTTTATTTTGCGGTTGGCAAATTTCAGGGTTCATTTGTATTCAATCATCTTCTACCTTTGAATGATTAAAGGTTGGGCGCTCTTCAAACATTCAGGTCCAAGCCGCTTGAATAGGGGCAGCTGTTGCACCCTAAAATTTGACCAACCGGGTCCCGTATCTGGTTCGATGTTTCGATGCATTTCGCATTCGCATTTACATACTGCATATAGTGCATTTTCTCAATCATAGTGATTTTATCGGGATTACAGCCCCGCTGTCGCATTTCAGGTGTTTCAGACCGATTCAGATAGTCAGAGGTTATTTGTGGGAAGTCGCACGCTTCCTGGGTGTTTTTTAGCTTACCGTTGTTTTGAGGACAGTCAGGTGTCTGGGTTTTATCGCTGGTTCCGCTCCGGTCTCGATCTCCTCTTTAATTGAATTAATTGCATTTGTAGGGTTTAATGGTCTTTTTCTATTTTTGTAAATAGATTTTAATAAAGTTTTAGGATATTCCTTTTAATAAACAGTTTAGTTTTTAGAATAGATTTTTTTATATAGAAGTATCTAGGTTTTCTTTTATTAAATAGTGGACTTTTCTTTTATAGAAATAATATAGATTTTTATTAGTTAATTAGATTTTTAGAATAGAATAAATAAATAGAATTTTAATAAGTTTTAGTTTTCTTTTAATGAATAGAGTATTGAATTTCATTTAAGTAGAATATATTAGTTTTTGTTATAGATATATTTTCTTAATATAGGATTTAATTAGTTTTTAGGTTAATTAGAAGTAATTGATTTTCGTTTAGCCTTAATATTAATCCATTTCAGTTTTACTAATTCACTAATCCATTAATCTTTCCATTTAATTGTTAATCATCCATCAATCACGTTTAACATTTCATTCTCTTAATCCAAGTCCAGTTTATTCAGAATTCCATTGTGGGCTTTTTATCCAGAGTTTAGCCAAAAGCCCATTCACCAGGTCCAATTCCATGCCAGCACACTATAAAGCGCACACGTGTTGCCAAAACGAAAGGCCACCTCATTTTTGCATGCCTTCAGAACTAGACACGTAACATTCCACTTCCTCCTCTCCCCTCCACGCGGCGCCCATGCACGTTTCCCTCCAGACACTTGTCGTCGCACCGCCCCTTACCGGTTGCATGGTCGCCGGCCATGCAACCACGACCACGAACCACTTCCGGCAACCGCAACTTCTTCCGGACGCCACACCAATCACCGGAAAACCCTAAATTCCCAGAAAACCACCAATCTTCATCTTTTTCTTCGCCGATCTTCATCCTTTATCCAGATCCTTCAACCATCATCACGTATTCAACATCATCATTCCCAGAAATTCATAATCTCCAACTTTCTTCCCAGATAATCATCATCAACAATCACCACCGGGAACCATTTTTCCAGAAATCGTTCTTCTCCGTTCGAACCTTCATCGTCAATAATCGTTTTTATTCATCACCATCCAAAATTCTTTACTCCGTTCATCAACAACTATCATCAATTTCTCCACGACTTCATCAAACTTCAACCTACATTCAGAGCCCGCTCAGGATCTTCACGATGCTCATCAAGATCATCCAAGTTTTCGTGTCATAAAATCTTCATCAGATCCTTCCCAGTATCAACAGTAACTTCAAGATCGTTCATCCGCGGATCTTTATTATTTCCAGATCAAGCTTCAAAATCTCCAGCAAGTCTTCATCATTTCTGCAAGAGAACATTCAACAGCCTCAGGTTATATCTTTATCTTTCCATCAAGAACACGGATCTTCATCTTCTGAGACATCAAACCATGGATTTATCTTGTTTCCAGAAGATTCGTGACTTCTATTAATATTGAGGCAAAGTTGAGTAGTGTAAACCGTGGAGGAAGATTGTTTGAGAGGTAGACTATGAAGTTGGATTGGTTGTGAGAGACTGATAGATTGAAGGTGATCGAAGGTTGAAAGAGGAAGATCTGAGGCGAGAGAGGGAGAGGCTGAGAGCAAGAGTGAGACGGCGCAGTTGGTGTGTTTGTGAACAGTGGAATAGCAAGATAGTAGTAACCTAGGTCTTTTCTTTTACTGAAGTATGAATGGGACGTGGATCATGTATTTGGGCTTTACTAAGCCCATTCTCGTTTTTTTACACACACACCCCCTTTTTTGGTGCACACCCCCCTGTGTGTGTGTAGTGTTGAGTTGGGTTAGGCCCAGGGTTTTTACTAATTGTACACCTCCGTTTGCTTTAACACCCCCTCCCCGTGTGGATTATTTTTTGTGGGTGTGGGTTGGGCCTGTGAATTTTGTTAATTGTACTCCCCTGTAATTCCCCCCCCCCCCCCCGTACTGTTTTTTGTTAATTCATTTTTAATAACAAATTAATTAATTGTTTTTAGGTTAGTTTAATAATGTTAGAAGTTACTTAGAATTTCAATTAGCATTTTAGTCCTAGGATTAGATTTAATATTCTTTAGATAATTTTTAGTATATTTCTTTTAATAGAATTTAGTCCATATAATCCTAGAATATTATAATTAGCATATAGTTTACGTTTTAATACTTTTTTGTTAGAAAATAATATTTTTGCTAAAATTTCTTTTATATTGATAAATAGAAATTTATTTTAGATTCTTTAGGAGTTTTAAATAGCATTTCTTTTATATAGATTTCTTTAGGATTTAATATAGTATCCTTTTAAGAGGAATTTAGGAGATATTTTTAGGAGAGTTTTGATTCAATTATTTTAGGAGATTTAGGGAAGTTTTAGGAGATCTTATTCTTACCATTCTTTTTGATGTAAATACTAATGCACTTTGTGTTTAAGGTTTCTTTTGTAGCTGAAGAAGAAGAAAAAGTACAAAAAGAATGAAAGCATCAAGAAAATGACAAAAGACAAAAGGAGAAATAAAGGAGAAAATCAAGAGGAAAAAACAAGCCAACGAAGCTTGCATTGGAGCACGGAGACGAAGACCAGCGGAATCAGTTCCTTTAGTGTTTTAGACTTTCTTTTTCTTTCGCGACTTTCGAGTGTTGTGAGATCGATAGATACATAGGGGAAGGGCTGCTGAGAGTTTCTTTCACTCAACCTGGATGTTTAGTCACACCCTTTGGGTGTCATACGATGCATCTACCCCTACGTTTAGGATTTAGCATGTGAACCCTTGTTCTCGCTTTTAGGCGATCAAACCTTTCTCTTGCTGCTGTGCAATTGAGACCAACCCCGTTTAGCTGTAGTAGGCCCGAACTACGGCTGCTCTGATCTCTCATACTTGTTGAGAGTATGTAGGCACAAGACGCGAAGTCTTGGCGAGCAAACTTCCCCCGTAGTCCCGAACTACGAAGACTCTGACTTTCTCTCTTGAGAATACGTAGGCATAGAGTGCGACACTCTATCGAGTCAATTCCCTTCTGTTTAGATTTAGCAGCCTTAGATAGATTGTTTTTGCATCCTTT
Source organism: Lathyrus sativus (assembly GCA_963859935.3). Taxonomy (NCBI): domain Eukaryota; kingdom Viridiplantae; phylum Streptophyta; class Magnoliopsida; order Fabales; family Fabaceae; genus Lathyrus; species Lathyrus sativus. Next base: position 344,073,199 of record OZ012735.1, on the reverse strand, counting down.
AGACAAACCAACAAGCGTGGATCCCGTCGAGTACGACGGACGTGAGGGGTGCTAATACCTTCCCCTTGCGTAACCGACTCCCGAACCCAGGTTTGGTTGCGATGACCATTCCTTTCCCGTCTTTGCGGTAGGTTTACTTCGAGCGTTTCCTTTCCCTCCTTTGGGATAAATAACGCACGGTAGCGACTCTTCTGTTCAGCCGGCGCCGATTTTCGCAGTAGCGACAATATGCCCGGACTTGATACTGACATCGCGGTCCACCACTTGCCGCTGCGAGAAGATTGTCCTCCCGTTAAGCAGAAGCTTAGGAGGACACGACCAGATATGGCCGTTAAGATCAAAGAAGAAGTGCAGAAGCAGCTTGATGCTGGCTTCTTAGCGGTCACTACTTACCCTCCGTGGGTCGCCAACGTAGTGTCTGTATCGAAGAAGGACGGTAAGGTACGAATGTGCGTCGATTATCGGGATTTGAATAGGGCGAGCCCTAAAGATGATTTCCCGCTGCCTCATATCGATGTGTTGATCGACAATACAGCTCAGTTCTCCGTATTTTCGTTCATGGATGGCTTCTCCGGCTACAATCAGATCAAGATGGCGCCGGAGGACATGGAGAAAACTACGTTTATTACACCTTGGGGAACATTTTGCTACAAGGTAATGCCTTTCGTTCTGAAGAACGCAGGGGCCACTTACCAACGAGCAATGGTTACTTTGTTTCATGATATGATTCATCATGAGATTGAAGTCTGTGTTGATGACATGATTGTGAAGTCCCAAACGGAGGAGGGACATCTGGTCAATTTGCTGAAGCTTTTTGAGAGGCTTAGGAAATTCAAGTTGAGGCTGAATCCTAACAAGTGTACTTTCGGAGTACGGTCCGGAAAGCTACTGGGGTTTGTCGTGAGTGAAAGAGGCATTGAGGTTGATCTTGCGAAGATAAAAGCAATACAAGAAATGCCAGCGCCAAGAACCAAAAAAGAAGTTCGTGGTTTCCTGGGCAGAATAAACTACATTGCAAGGTTTATCTCTCAGCTCACGGCCACGTGTGAACCGATGTTCAAACTGTTAAAGAAAGATCAGGCGATTATCTGGAACGAGGATTGCCAGAAGGAATTTGATAAGATAAAACAGTATCTATAGGAACCTCCAATCTTGATACCCCCAGTGGCCGGACGACCCTTAATCATGTACTTGACAGTTCTTGAGAATAGTATGGGGTGTGTTCTCGGTCAGCACGATGAGACGGGCAGAAAGGAGCATGCCATTTATTACTTGAGTAAAAAGTTCACAAAATGTGAATCTCGTTACTCGATGCTGGAGAAGACGTGTTGTGCACTAGCCTGGGCTGCCAAACATTTACGATAGTACATGCTCAACCACACCACCATGCTAATTTCAAAGATGGATCCAATTAAGTACGTCTTCGGGAAGCAAGCGCTTTCGGGCAGGATTGCCAGATGGCAAATGGTGTTGATGGAATATGACATTCAGTACGTTTCCTAGAAGGCCATTAAGGGAAGCGTATTGTCTGAATACCTTGCCGAACAGCCGATCGAAGATTATCAGCCGATGAAATTTGAATTCCCTGATGAGGATATCATGTTTCTTAAAGCGAAAGATTGCGATGAACTGTTGCCCGACGAGGGGCCAGATAGGAAATCCCAATGGAAATTGATATTTGACGGGGCGGTTAATTCTTATGGAAGTGGCATTGGGGCGATCATCACGACTCCCCACGGATCCCACATCCTGTTCACTGTGAGACTGACGTTTCCAGTCACCAATAACGAGGCGGAGTACGAAGCATGCATCAGGGGTCTAGAAGAGGCAATTGATTTGAGAATCAAGAACCTAGACGTATATGGTGACTCAGCGCTTGTGATTAACCAAATTAAAGGGGAGTGGGAGACTCGCCAATCAAACTTGATGCCGTACATGAACTATGCCAGAAGGCTACTTCCGTTCTTTGATCGAGTGGAACTCCATCATGTGCCCAGGGCTGAAAACCAGATGGCTGATGCCTTAGCCACGTTGGCTTCGATGTATAAAGTCAATTTTTGGAATGAAGCTCCAAGAATTGTCCTTTCTCGTCTTGATAGACCTGCATTCGTCTTTGCAATCGAGGAAGCCTCCGACGGCAAGCCATGGTTCCATGACATCCAGACCTTCCTTATGACTAAGGAGTATCCTGCGGGAGCATCAACCCAGGATAAAAAGACTCTGAGGAGGCTGTCTAGAAATTTCTATCTCAATCCTGATGGAGTTTTGTATAAAAGAAACCACAATCTTGTGCTACTCAGATGTGTAGATGAGAAAGAAGCGAGTATGCTCATGGAAGAAGTCCATGAAGGCACATTTGGTACGCACGCCGGCGGGCATGCTATGACGAGAAAGATCCTGAGAGCAGGATACTACTGGCTGACGATGGAGTCGGATTGCTTTAAATTCGCGAAGAGATGTCATAAATGCCAGATTTATGCTGATAAAGTTCATGTGCCCCCGTGCCCGTTGAATGTCATGTCCTCCTCGTGGCCGTTCTCCATGTGGGGCATCGACATGATAGGCAAGATCGAGCCCACTGTGTCTAACGACCATCGCTTCATTCTAGTAGCCATCGACTACTTCACCAAGTGGGTGGAGGCAGCCTCATATGCTAATGTGACCAAGCAGGTGGTGGCTAAATTCATAAAGAGGGATATCATCTGTCGTTACGGAATTCCCGAGCGGATCATTACCGATAATGGTTCGAATCTGAATAACAAGATGATGAAGGAGTTGTGCCAGAGTTTCAAGATTGAACACCACAACTCATCTCCTTACCGGACGAAGATGAATGGCGTCGTTGAAGCGGTCAATAAGAACATCAAGAAGATCGTACAGAAGATGGTTGTGACCTACAAAGATTGGCACGAGATGCTGCCATTTGCACTGCACGGTTATCGTACGATTGTACGTACGTCAACCGGGGCAACTCCTTTCTCCTTGGTGTACGGTATGGAAGTTGTCCTACCGTTAGAAGTGGAGATCCCTTCTTTGCGAGTTTTGGTTGATGTGAAACTCGATGAGGCAGAATGGATTAAGAACCGACTAAACTAATTCAACCTGATGGACGAGAAGAGGTTAGCATCGATTGCATATGGTCGTCTGTACCAAAGCTGAATGAAGAAAGCTTATGATAAGAAGGTGCGTCCTAGAAGCTTTCAGATGGGTGATCTCGTCCTGAAGAAGATTCTTCCTCCACACTCCGATCACCGGGGCAAGTGGACTCCTAATTACGAAGGTTCGTACGTCGTCAGCAAGGTCTTCTCGGGAGGAGCTTTGCTGTTATCTATGATGGATGGCGAAGATTTTGCATCCCCGGTGAACGCGGACGCAGTTAAAAATACTTTGCTTAAAAAATGACCCGCTGGAAAGAAAAAGAGCATCCAGGCAAAAAGGGGGCATCCTGGCGAACCATAAAAAAGGAAAAAGGTTCGGGAAAAAATTAGGGATATAAATTGAAAAATGTACGCCCGCAAAGTCGAAAACCTGGAAGGGCGACTTTGGCAAAAAAGGGTATCCCGGTGAATCAAAAACTTGAAAGGGCGATTCAGGAAAAAGTTAGGGATTTGAAAAAGCAAATGACTGTGTTCCGCGTGTGGACTGTATTTGTTTAGTGGTTTGGAAGACCTGAGGGCCGTTTATCCGAATCAATCTCTTCTGAAGCTGAAGCGCCGGAGAAGTATCGAAGTCGAGTGGGTCATAGAGGGATCAACTCATTGTGTTCGTCTACGCCTCGTTGCCGACATTTGTGCATATACTGATGTATATTTATGTTTTATTCTTGCGCGGCTTCCTCATTCCAGGAGCTTGCATCTGTTGTAAAACATTTTTGCCCATTCAGGGGTTCGTTATCAATAAAATGTATACTACTCAACAATTCTGTTTGTCTGTTTAGCATTATCTGTTTTGTTTGCGAAAAAGAACGCCAATGTTTTTGTTAAAATGCGCATACATAAACTTACTGGCCTAGGCCACTGATTGTTGAAACAATGAATTACTTAAACATTGTCACAAGATGATAACCTTGATAGGTCCCTTTGAGAAGGGTATCTTGTCTGTTCGTTTGTGTTGTTGCAGGTGTAGCATATGCCAGGTAGTACGCCGTATGCGTCCCCAAGCAGGATGATTCCTTCTTCTCCAGTGAAGTTCAGCAGCCTCTCCCTGCAGAGTCTGAACGTGAGATCATAAGCATTGAAATGTCTCCCCCGGCAGAGAGGGGATCTCTCCCTAATCAGATACATCCCGAAGGGTCGTCATCTCCCTAGCTGATTTCCATACTGAAGTGTGCAGCAATTGATAGTTCCAGACTGAAGTCTTCAGCAGAATTGAAATTCCCCACAGAGTTGTACTCTCCCCTATAAGAAGGACGATTCCTTCTTCCCCAGTCGAGTTTGCAGATCCCCAAGAGAGCCGAGTTCTTGGAAAGCAGTTAGGACCATGATTGGTTTTCCCCAGTAGAATGTTGAATAGCTGATGCTGTATTTCCCCACCGGAGTCGTTATCTCCAGGAAGGTTGTTACCATTCAGGCCGTGCAAGTTACTTCTACGATTGACGTCGCTGTTGCACCCCAAAATTTGCCCTCACAATACAAGACTTTGTGTTCTAAGAAGGTTCACAAGATTCACAATGTTTACAAAGCTTTCCTAAGGGTCATGGGGCCTACAAAGCCACTTCATGATGTTCACAAGGATCACAAGCTTCACAATACCTCCCATGAGTATCACAAGATATCTTATGAAGATTCACAAGGTTCACAAAGTTCACAATTGGTCAGAAGAGTTGACAATTCCCTTAGATAATGCACCTCCTAAGCAGTGCATCCAAAACTAGGGTTTTGACTTTAATCAGGCTAAATGGACTTCCAAGACTTCAGATTTGGTCCCAGGGGTATTTTGGTCATTTTTACGTGGATCCCGCTAATTCTTTGAAGACGGGCTGTTACTGAGCTGTGAGACACTTGAGACACTATTTCTGAGGCATTTATTTATCACCTGTTTTGATTATATCAAGGTGCCAATTCGATGTGTTCGGTATCGAAATTTGTCGGGCATAACTGGATTTAAGGTCCATTTTATCGCTCATGGTTTATTTCCAGAGCATTTCCGTTGCTGTTAATAAGGCGCAGTTTAATTGGGTATTATTGGATTGTTGCTTATATCATTTGGTCAGTGGAATTCAATTACGGGCAATATCATCATTGATACTAAATCTGTTGTGATTACGACGCACATTCGCGTTTGGTTAGAAAAGGAGGAGAATGAAAAAAACCTAAGAGGAGTGAGTGCCGTTTGCCGTTATTTAGTTTTCTTCTTCATCCATTACTATTGTTTCTTTTTCTTCATCGTTTACCGTTATTTCTTTTCCTTCATCTATTACTGTTGTTTCTTTTTCTTCATCTTTTACCGTTATTTCTTTTTCTTCATCTATTACCGTTATTTCTTTTTCTTTATCTATTACTGTTACGTTTATATATATATAATTTTTAAATTGTTAGAGTTTATATATATAAGATTTTTGATCGAATTATGTCGATACGATGTTTGCACATTTGTGTGCATGACGCGTGACATTTGTGTTAGTTCGATCTGGTTGCGATGATCGCATTTTTGTGTGAGCAATAATACTATTTTTTTGCTTAATTTCTTTTTCTTTGCGATAAATTTTGTTTCGTCCGATTTAGATCTGGTTGCGATGAGCGCATTTCTGCGTTAGCAACATTGTTGGGTTATTTGGCACATTTAAAATTCATTATTGCTTTATTATTATTATTATTATTATTATTATTATTATTATTATTATTATTATTATTATTATTATTATTATTATTATTATCATTATTTATTATTATTATCATTATTATCATTATTATTACCATTATTATTATTATTGTTATCATTAATTTATTAAAATTTGTTATAATATAAAAATCTGTTTTTTAAAATAAATAACATTAACATCTTTTCCAAATTAATATGAAAACCTATTATTTTTAAGAAAAACTTTTTTTTTAGATAATAACTAAAATCTTTTTTTAAAATAATAACTAGAACCGTTATTTATTTTATTTTATTATTGTTCAATTCAAATTTCATTATCATATTGTATCTGCTCCTCTCATGTAACCTCGCGAACTTAACAATCGCTCTTTAAATTCTGCCTTTAAATTTCTGCTTGCATGGTTTAAATTATGACATTATCTCTCTGTTTGCATGATTCAATTATCTCACGCGTTTACTATTATTTCTGTCACATTGCACACATCCGAAGGTTAGGTCTAACTGTTTGGCCGCCGCGCCAATAGTCCGTAAAACTTCACACATTCAATTTCAAATCCTCAAAACTACAAACTACAAACCCTAATTTTCACAAATGCCTCGCCGCAGGCAAAATTACAATTTTACCCTTAGCATTAGGTCAAAGAGCCGCCGCGCTCATTTTAGGGTTTCCCGCCGCGGAATCCCTAATTTAACCCTAATTACAACTTAACATTTCAACGTAGAGATTTGGAGTTTCTACACTCCACGTAAGCGTGTCCTTAAGATGCGTTTATTCCCCTTGAGACCTTGACCACAGTCAAGAAGTTTCTAACCTCCCTATTGAGGGGAACTACGATTACTCTGATTCCACTCCCGTAAGGATACGTAGGCACAAGATGCGATGTCTTGCCGAGTAAACTTAGAATTAACCCCCTTTATTATTTATTATTGCTTATTTATATTTTATTTATCTTTGCTATTTAATTATTTTGCTTATTATTTTGTAATTGTTTCTTGGATGTAAAGTTGTTTAATTATTTAATTATTATTATGGTTAGTAATTAGGGAGTGTAATAACATGTATGTAATATTAAAATAAATTTAGATCACTTTTAAATAAAGATAATTAAAATAAACACGTCACACACGTAAGTCGATTTTAATCGTCGTCTCACTTCCTAAGGATATCCCTCAAGTTGCCTACGAATAATGGTTAAGTGGGGTGTATAAAGCAAGTCCCTCAAATAAAAAAATCATCAAAGTCCCTTATGGTTGCCTTTACGAATCGAGTCCCTTTCGAAAAATGATGATAGTCCCTCCAGTTTGCTTATTACACCCCACAATGGCCTTCAAAAATCCAATTGTCCCTCACATGTCCCTTAACATCCAAAGTAAGGACTACCTACTCCATTATAGTAGGGATAGTCTTACTAAAGGAAAGAATAAAGAATAAGGAAGACCTTAAAACATTAGGGTAGGCTACTCCTAGATACTTGCTCACTTCAAAACTGTTTCACACTTAAACAAATTTTCAACAAGTTTTCAAACAAGTTCTTAACACATCCTTACATGGATTATTTATTAACTATTCTGAAAATTTTCTATTCACACACTACAATTTCAAAACAATTCAAAAGTGAGCTTAAGTACCTAAGAGCCCATGGATAACCATGGATGAAAAGGGTGCTAACACCTTCCCTTTTCATAACCTACCCCCCGGACCCAAAATATTCTCTAAGGTCTTTCCTGTTCTTTTATAACCTTTCCTTATGGATAAAATAAAAGTCGGTGGCGACTCTTGCTATCCGCAACATTGTTTAAAGTCAGTTCTCCCACCGTGTTACAGAACTGGCGACTCTGCTGGGGATTTATTTAAGAGGGGTACCCTTAGGAATTAAGATCACTTTAAATTGTTTGCCTTGTTTGCTTTATTATTATATTGTTGGGGCGCTCTTATGTGTGAAAGGTCCTAACCCGGATCTAGTGTACCTTAGGTAAATGGCAATAGACCAAGGAAACTGTACGACGTATATCGATACGGTTGATCTGGTGGCCATAGTTAGTGCGACTTCTTGGTTGGTGCTTATATTCCTTAAGTCAAGTTGAGGATAATATTGAGGCTGCCATATGTTGTCAATGCACTAACTGACTTTTAGAACCCTAGTTAACTCATCTTGGCCTTTAGAAAGTAGTGAGGTAACCGGCTTTGGTGCAGACTGAAGTTGGTTGACACTCGATGCTACGCTCATTGAGATCTTAAACTTGGAGGGTTTTGGTTGGCAAGTAAGTTGCCTTCTGATCAACCACCCTTGTGAAGGATCAATGATATTGAGATCCCTTAGAACCCGGTTACTTTTGTAGGACAGGATGAACCATCTAACTTCAGGGGAGGGTACTTACCTTTAAACCTCATGCAAGCCTTTAAACCTAGGGCAATTGTGTGACTTGTTTGTGTGTGCCACATGTTTGTGATTGAACATAACATCATGACATCATCATGCATCATGAGCATATCATTTTCCCTAACCATTTCAAGGACCAAGGGATTTATTTTTGTTCTTTGTTGCAGGTCATGGCTTCTGCTCGTAGAAACACCATCAGGATCAACTTTGTAGGGATACCTCCCAAGCTCAAAGAGTTGGTTTCCCAAGTGTCTGATCATTCCCAGTTCGTCCAGAGACATGGTCACTTATTGGATCTAGTTACTTCAGGGTTCAGTGAAGACATGATGAGTGTGCTGTTTCAGTTCTTTGACCCTAAGCACCATTGCTTTACATTTCCTGATTATCAGTTAGTTCCAACCATGGAGGAGTTCTCTAAACTTCTGGGTATACCTGTTCTTGATCAGAAGCCATTCACAGGCTTAGAGAAGGAGCTTAAACCAGAAGTTATTGCTGCAGCTCTACATCTGAAGAAGTCTGACATTGTTCTAGAGACGAGAAGTGGAGTTAAAGGTATTCTTGCCAAGGTATTAGTGGATAAAGCTCAAATGTTCTTGAAGGCTATGAGCTACGAGGCTTTTGAGGAGATCTTAGCCTTATTGATTTATGGCTTAGTGTTGTTCCCCAATCCTGATCAGTTCATAGACGTTCATGCCATCAACATATTCCTGAGTCACAATCCAGTGCCTACCTTACTTGGAGACATCCTACATTCTCTTCACACCCGTACTACAAGGGCAAGAGGAACTTTGATGTGCTGCATACCTTTACTTTCTAGGTGGTTTATTTCTCACCTTCCTCGCTCAGTAATGAAGAATGAGCAAGGGTTCAGATGGTCCAAGAGGATCATGTCACTTTCTCACTCAGACATCCATTGGTGCTCCAGATCTATGGAGAATGTCACCATCATTGACCGTTGTGGGGAGTTCCCTAATGTGCCACTTCTAGGCATAAGAGGAGGCATCACCTATAACCCATCTCTAGCTTTACGACAGTTTGGTTACGCCCGGAGCGATGGTCCACATGACATGTTGATTCAGGGCATTGTGTTTGATTACGACAACGATCTTCAGGGTTACCGTCAGAGATTCATCCGAGCTTGGGGAAAGGTAAACAGGATTGACAGCAAGACACTGGAGCCTAAGTACACCATTCCTATGGAGGCTTATCTCAGATGGGTACGATTTCGTGCTCAGACCCTCATGATGCCATATCCTGCCATCCTACCAGTTACCATGGAACCTGTTGCTGAAGGAGACACAGCTTATACCATCCTTCACCCAGACATGCCTACTGATATGGAAGACTTGCAGAGATCATGGATCCAACTGAAAGAGCAAAGGGATACTTTCGAGGCTCATCACAAAGCAAGCCAAGCAAGGATCCTAGAGCTAACAAAGCTACTTCATGAGGAACGAAACCTCAACTCATACCTCAACACAAAGAGGAAACGTCCATGGGAGACTTAAAACCCCATCTTTTGTACTTATTTCGTTTTCATTTTTTGTAAGCCTAAAAGGCAAAACAAGTTATTACTAATAAAAAGTTACTTTCTTGTTTGTTTAAGCAAATTTAAATCCTGCAGTCCTTGAAAACATTGCATATGCATTCCCATATCATTGCATCACAGGTTTATAATTGTGCACAGGTTTCTCATCTTCTCGCTGTTTATTTCAGCAATGGATCTTGAACAATCAGTTAAGGATCTCCAGGCACAGAATGCACAGTTCCAAGAGCTGATCCTGAACCTATCCAAGGGGCAGGATGAATTGAAGACACTGCTGGCCAAGAAGACTAAGAAGGCTAGAAGGTCTGCTGGGTTGCTCAACATGGGAAGAAGGTTCAAAGGTCCTGTCAAGACCAAGGAACATGTTGAAGATTATGAATCTGAAGAATCTGAGCAGGAGAGAGGCAGTCTCCACAACACTATGGGGAACTCTGATTCTGAGGCTAACTACTACCATGAGCCTAACGAAGACAAATTCAAGATGCTGGTGGATAGAATGGATGCTATGGAATTACAGAAATCATCTGGGCTGGATTTTGAGGATTTGAGCTTGATATCTGGGGTGGTCATACCCATTGGATTCAAAGTTCCTACATTTGTTGTCTATGATGGGGTCTCTTGTCCCAAATTGCATCTGAGGTCTTATGTCAGAAGAATTCAACCCCACACTGCTGATAAAAAATTGTGGATCCATTTCTTTCAAGAAAGTTTATCTGGAGCTCAGCTAGAGTGGTATTATCAGTTGGAGAGTGTCAACATCAGAGATTGGAATGACCTTGCTGAAGCTTTCTACAAGCAGTATCAATACAATGCTGACTTAGCCCCCACTCGCATGCAGCTTCAAAGCATGTCTATGGGTGCCAAAGAAAGCTTTAAGGAGTATGCTCAGAAGTGGAGAGACTTAGCTGGAAGAGTTCAACCCCCTTTGACTGATAGGGAGTTGGTTGATATGTTCATGTGTACGCTGAATGGTCCGTTTTACAGTCATCTCATTGGAAGCTCATCATCTGGCTTCACTGAGTTGATCATGACAGGAGAGCGAGTAGAGAATGGTATCAAGAGTGGTAAGATCCAAGTGGGCACTTCTTCATCAGGTGTTGCAAAGAAGCCTCCCACTGGGAAGAGAGAATCTAATGCTGTGTATGGTCAGCCTGATCGTAACAGAAGGCATCAGTCTGTTAGTGCAGTTCATATCTCAAATCCAACTCCTGCAACAACAGAGCAGCCTCAAGGCAACCAACAGAGGGCTAGAAGACAGTTCACGAAGATCAACATGTCAATGGCTCAGGCATTGCAACACTTGTTGAAAGCTGAACTTATTACCCTGAGGGAGGCCTGTTGCACCCCAAAATTTGACCAACCGATCCTCCTATCTGACTCGTGGTTTAATTTCATATTCGCAAATCAGACGCGTGATATTTGTGCACAAACGGAGGATATCGGAGTTTACAGCTTGATTTTCGTCTATCAGATATGGCAGATCCAGTCCAGATCACCAGGGTTTTATTTTCGGGAAATTGTGCGCTCCTCGGTGATTTTTAGCTTGCACAATGATTTTGAGGATATTCTGATGACCGGGGATCTCTGTTCGATTCGATCTGGTCTCGTGCGCTCTTTTATGGGGGTCATTTGCATTCATCTGCATTCTTAGGATTTTTATAGACTTTTGTGGATTTTAATAGGCGTTATAGATTTTTCTGGAATTTAAATAGAGTTTTTGTATATTTTTAATAGTTTAATTCTCTTTTTAGAATTTTATAGGATTTTTTAAATAGGTTTAATTGTTTTTTAAATCATTTTTAGAATTTTATATAGATCTTAAAATAGGTTTAATTGTTTTTAGATAATATAGAAAATAATATAGTTTTTCTTTTATTAATAATAGATTTTAATAGATATTAAATAATGGTAGAACTTTAATAAGAAATTAGGATAATATAGAATTAATTAGACTTTTAATCCCTTTTTAGAGTTTAATTAGGTTAATTGTTTTTTTTAGATTTAATTAGGATAGATTAATTTTAGTTAGAATTAATTGTAGTATTATTAGTTTAGTTAATTAGGTTGATATAGAGTTAACTAGATTTTAACCATTTTAGAGTTAATTAGGGTAATTAGCTAATTAGGTGTTAATTGTTTTGATTAGATATAATTAGGTTTAATTGTTTTTTAATTCAGTTTTTTTTTATGGTTTTTTGATCATTTTCGTATGGGCCAGAGTCCAGTTTTTTTTTTAGGCCCAGTTCTCAATCATTTTTGCAACTCAGCATGTCCAGGAAAGGTCCAGAAAAGTCCAGCGAAGACCAGAAGCTTCTAGAACAATCCAGAGCTTCTCAGTGTCATAAATAGTAGCACGCCACGTGTGAACAAGAGAGAGGACCCACGTTACGCTGTGGAATCACGCCACCACACACTCAGACTCCCCCAATCCACGCCACGCGTCCCACCAGAGCTCACCCCCTCTCTCTCTGCTGACACGCGCTCCCCATGCAACAACTCCCTGAGACACTTGGCGCCACCACAGCCAGTCACCAGAGCATCGCCGGGACTTCGCCGCCGGGCATGCAGACGCCCTGAGCCGCCGTCCAACGTCCTCCGGCCACCGTCTTTCTCGCCGGAATCCCCAAACACCCAAGAAACGCCAGAAATCCATTTCTTCATTCCGATCGTCTCCGATCTCCTCCCTTCCACCTTCATCGGTACCTCGCCGGAGACTTCAACGGCGCCGGAAAACTCATAGTTTGCGCCCTGAACCTTCATCCACTTTTCCAGAACGTCATCAATATCCATCGTTCTTCAACACCATCAAACCTCCTTTGTTCTTCACGAAGTTTCCCAGAAAAGCTTTAGAACTCCATAGTTCTTCAATCCTTCCCCAGAACATCATCGTTCTTCAACATTGATCGTCAAGAGTTTCGTGGATTCATCAGGAACCTTCATCCTTCGATTCGTTTTCCAGAAGATCTTTCTGAGCTTCATCTGAACCTTCAACGAAACTCAAGAACGCCTTCAGCCTGTTCTTGCTTCATCCAGGTACGTAGCACTCCGATCTTGTTTCATGTTCGTCTATGGTGGCAACACAACTTCAGCTTCAGTTATTTTACTGTGAGTAGCGTTTGTTTAGGGTCGTATTTGATTCGTGTTTAACTGTGAGAGAACGGTGAGATTATTGTGCTGATTCGCTTGAGTGTGGTGAGATGGGTGAAGTCTTGTTAGGGTTCTTTTTTCTGGGAATGGTGTTAGATTGGAGGGTGAGTTGCAGAGAGAGGACGAGAGGGCGACGGCTAGCTCAGTATTGATGAACAGTGTTAGGGTTTGGGAGAGGGATTAAGTTTTGTTCACTGAGTAATTGGTTTAGGGTTAGAGTATTGGGCTTAGGCCCAAATGCGTTCTGCTGCCACTACCCCATTGTTACTCGTTACCCCCCCCCCCCCCCTGGCGTGTGAGAGACAGAGTGATTTGACTTGGGCCTCATGCCCAATTGCTTTCCGCACCCCCTGGGCGTAGGCCCAGTGAAATAATGACTGGAAATCTGCTAGTCTGCACCCCCCAGGCGTTTTTTTCTTGCTGTTTTTATTAGTTGTTCTTTGATGTCATTGGGCCTTATGCCCAGTCACTAGGCGCACCCCCCCCATTTCTGGCCCAATGCATGTATAACTGATTAAACTTGATTCCAGCACCCCCTCCCATTTTGTTCAATTTTAGTTGTTAATTTCTTTTTTAATATTTTCTTGCATTAGAAAATTCCTAATAAAATGAAAATAATTGTTTTTTTTAACTCTTCTTTTTTCAGCCATTTCATGAAAATGTTTAGGAAATTGTATAAAAATAAAAATGTCATTTTATTTTTGTTTACTATCTTTGGTATATTTTCCAATTAATTGATTTCTTTTAATATTTTAGTGCATACATATCATTAGAAAATTCATGAAAAATAGTAGATTTAGTCGAATAATTCCGTTCTTTTTTCTGTAGACTCGTAATTCAGTGTAGAATTTTATAGTGTAAAAACATTAGCTTAATCATGCATTTTCATTTAAATTGCATTTTTCATTGTTATTGATGTTGAATAAATTGGTTTGTGGATATGTCTGTGTTGCTGATTTTAGTTCTTTCATCTGGTATTGAATTTTGTTCTGATTTTTCAGTATGTTATCCTAGAGCCATGTAGGTTTCCCATATATTTTTGATAGATTTTTGTAGGATGTTCTGATGTGATTTGTCTGAGCCTGAAGATAGGAGAAGTCTTGACGACTTCTGACTTTGAAGTTCAACTGTGGTTGAACTTCAGAGATAGTCTCTTGTGGTTTGATGGCCTGTGGGTTCTTTTCAAGGTGGGAGCTGATTGAGGTCCTATTGGAGCTTGCAAGGATGCAGTGGATTGAGGCTTGGTCTAGAAGCTTGTTATCTGTTTGTGAGGTTCGAGATCCTGAAGTTTGAAGGGAGTTTATGGTACTTTCCTGAGGAAGGCACTATGAATGACTTTCATTCTTTCTTCTCACCTCTTTCGTAAGTATCCAATGATGTCGGAGCCAACTTGTGAGTTTAATTTCTCCTGAGGAGGAATATAAACTGATCACATGTTGTTGAGCCACATGGGATACGATTCCTAAGTGGAGGCCCCCTAGTACTTTCCTGAGGAAGGTCCTATGGGTCTATTCACTTAGTTCCATTAGCTTATCTAGGATTTCTCAAGTATCCAGTGATGTTGGAGCCAACTTGTGAGTTTAATTTCTCCTGAGGAGGAATATAAACTGATCACATGTTGTTGAGCCACATGGGATACGATTCCTAAGTGGAGGCCCCCTAGTACTTTCCTGAGGAAGGTCCTATGGGTCTATTCACTTAGTTCCATTAGCTTATCTAGGATTTCTCAAATATCCAGTGATGCCGGAGCCTTCATGTGAGTTTAATTTCTCCTGAGGAGGAATGTAAACTGATCACAGTTGTCGAGCCGCATAGGATATGATTCCTGAGTAGTAACCTCCTGGTACTTTCCTGAGGAAAGCACTATGGGCTTGTCTGCTTAGCTCCCTTTCTCTGGTAAGCTTGTTCTGAAGCTTGGAGACTGGGATTGATTCCTCTTGCTTAGAGTTTTGATTAGAGGCTTTGCTTAGATTTTTGCTTAAGGTGTTGTGCAGAGTTTTGTTTAGAGATAGATTAGGAGCTTGTTTCAGGTTTATTAGGGGCCTTGTCCAGGAGTAGTTTCTTGTTTTGTAGATAGAGGCCCTGCTCAGGGTTAGTCTCTTTGTGTTGTTTGACTTGTATGATGTTATGTTGCATTAGACTTAGGTATTCATCTAGATATTTCTGAATAGGTGCATCTTAGAAGTAGACTTTGTGTGCATGAGAAGTTGAGGTGGTCCTCCTTCTGCTTGTTTGTTATTGCGTGGCTTTGCTTGTTGGTATTTGGTAGAGCTGAGCTCCCTTGCCTTTGTGGTTTGCGGCCTTTGCGCCTTGTTTGTTTAGTTGTTGCATTCATGCATATTTTCAGTATTCCTTTACGTTGCAGTTTCTTGTTTGTAGTTTAGTCCTGTTGCCATGATCCCTTAGGAGCTCTGACTTCTCCGCTGCGGAGTCGTTATGATAGACATTAGGATGGTCAGCCAGGTGTGATAGCAGTAGGTAGATTCCCCTGTTTCTCAGCTATAGTTCTAGGGTTTCCCTTTCCTTCCAGTAGGAGCGTTTGAGTAGCTTGACCCGTAGTTAGCTGAACTACAGCTGCTCTGATTCTTCGTACCAGACGAAGATATGTAGGCATAGGATGCGATATCCTAGCGAGCACACTAACGACTAACCTTTGTTCTCTCGCGGCTGTGCGATCGAGACTTTCCCGCTAACGACTAATTGTTATCCTTTCTCTTGCCCGAGCGCATTTGAGACCAGATCGTATTTGTAGGTTCCCGAGCCTTTAGGACCAGTTTGTTTTCTCACTGCTGTGTGAGAGCGCCTGTTTACCCGTAGTTAGTTGAACTACGTTTGCTCTGATCTTTCATACCAGATGGAAGTACGTAGGCACAGGACGCGATGTCCTGGCGAGCAACCTTTCCCCGTTTAGACGTAGGAAGTCGAACTACGTTGACTCTGACTTTCCCATTGCACGAGGGAATACGTAGGCCCAGAACACCGTATGTTCTGTCGAGTCCTGTCCTTTTAGTTTCTTTTCAGACCAGCCATTAGCGTAGATAGATAATACACCCTTTTACCTATAAACACCAAGCGTGGATCCCATCGAGTACGATGGACGTGAGGGGTGCTAATACCTTCCCCTTGCGTAACCGACTCCCGAATCCAGGTTTTGGTTGCGATGACCATACCTTTCCCCGTCTTTGCGAGGTTTACTTCGAGCGTTTCCTTTCCCGCTCTGAGGGATAAATAACGCACGGTGGCGACTCTCCTGTCAAGCCGGCGCCGATTTTCGCAGTAGCGACAGCTGGCGACTCTGCTGGGGATGTATAGCATCTAGGGACTTTTCCCATCCCTTATGCTGGGACCGTTTCCCATCCCCTACGCGAGTCAATCCTAGCGCTTGGGTGTTTATTTGTTGGGTGTTGTGCATATTGTGTTTTACTTTTCTGCACTTTACTTTTCTGTACCTTTACCTTTCCGCATTTATTTTCCAGCATTATATTATCATGATTATTGCTGTGGGCAAAGGGAGGTTGCTGTGAGTGAAAAGCCGGACCTGGGCTTGAGTACACACCTAGATATAGTTGCGGAGAAGTAGTAGACGAACCTGTCTGCTGAGCAGGCACAGTTCCCTACGAAAATCTGCGCTCAGATGAGATTCTTGCAGAGGTGCTCCTTTCCGGTCCTGAGGATCTGAGGGGAGTCCAGACGTGGGGATTGTCGACTCTGGGGACCGATCATTTGGAAGTCAGCTAAGTGAGGCCTCTTCATGATTTGATGATGCCACTCCTTCTGGGAATCGTATCGTCATTCATGAAAGTCTGTGACGCTGATGACCGCATAGGATGCCGTACCTTTGTCTGTGGATTAGGTCTATCCTACCTGTGAGAGGGACTGGGTTATTGCAGGAAAACTGGCCTTCAGAAACCATGATTCAGTACCTTTGTCAAATGGTGTTCTTGATTCATCTCCAGGTGTGTTGTCTGGGTCAGATGGGTTTCTTATCTGAGGTTGAGGCTATTATCAGATGGTATTCTCGTCAGATACAGAGGTTCAGATGGTTTTCTTACCAGGGGATTGATATTTTGAGTATCAGATGGTAGTTAGTGGCATGAGATTCTGGTGACCGTGATGGTTTTCTGTTCTTGATCACAGAGATATTCCTCTTCAGGCTACAGCATAACCCCTATGTTCGCAGATTGCATTATTTATCATATTGCATCATTGCATTACCATCTGCATTCAACTAACGTGTGTATATTGCAGGTACATATTTTCCCTTCCAGTTCTGGTGTTTGTTCCTAGCAAGACATGGAAAACCTGAAGAGAGTATTGCCCTATAAGTTTCCGTCGCCGAATATCAGTCTATTGTTAGAATTGATTGCTATTGCTAAGAAGAGGGGAATGGGTGACTTCAGAAAGAGATATGGGAGGATTCTGACCTACGTTTATCAGCCATCTGCCTACGAGACCAGCGGCATCTATACTCTGTTACAGTTCTACGACGCGGAGCTCAGGTGTTTTGTATTTCCCGACTTCGTTTTGGCTCCTACCCTGGAGGAGTATTCTTCACTTCTGGATATACCGATCCGTGAGCAGATGCCTTTTTATCGTACGGACGCTGAGCCTAAGCTGGCTGAGCTTTCTGCCATCCTGTGCTTGAAAGAGTCTGAGCTGTCTGGGAAGATGATCAGAAGAGGAGACGTATGGGGATTTCCCTTGGATGTCTTGGTGGAGAAGGCTCGGGAATGCGCCCAGAAGGGTAGCTGGGGTGTTTTTGACGTCATCCTTGCTGTATGTGTTTATGGCATCGTGTTGTTCCCGAACATTCCTGATTTCGTTGATTCTGATGCCTTCTATATTTTGGCTGCGAAGAACCCAGTTCCTACTTTGCTGGGGGATATCCACCATTCAACTCACTACCAGAATGAAAAGCGACGAGGAAGGAATGTGTCTTGCTGTGTACCTCTCCTATGCAGGTGGTTCACCAGTCATATGCCTAAGTCAGGCCCGTTTGTCACATCTATCAATTCTCTAGGATGGCCCGAGCGCTTAATGGGATTGACTGCTGAGAACGTGGTATGGGTCAATAAAGAGGTATTTGGAGCTGAAGTCATACTCAAAGGCGAAGGATTCCCGAATGTTCCGTTAATAGGAAGGAAAGGTTGTGTCAACTATAACCCTTCCTTATTGATCAAGCAATTTGGGTATGTACCTCAAGGAGCGCCAAAGCCCGAGGAGATACAGGAATCTCTGTATCTCACCGGGGCAATAGGGAAAGAGATGCTGACCAAACTTGAGAAAGCCTGGAAAAACTTGCACAAGAGAGGGAAGCTTTCAGGTAGCAGAGGGGATACTCGAGTTCCTGGCCAGTATATGGAGTGGATTCGTGAGCGAGCTGTGAAGTTCCTTATGCCGTATCCAGCAGTTCAGCCATTGCATCCTTCTCCGGTGGAGGAGCCTACCACTGTGGACATGCAGGTCTACAAGCAGCTGATGGCGGAGAAAGAAGAGCTAGCAAGGGCTAAAGAGGCTTTAGAGCAGGAGAATGCCCAGCTTCGGCATGAAAAGATTGAAACAGGATATGTTTCTAAGCAACAGACTGAAACTCTGAAACATCTGAAGACTACGCTATTGGAATTGACTGAAACCAAGAAGCGTCTGGAGTTAGATGTAGACTCAGTTAGTAGTGTGTTGACCACTAAGAAGCAAGAGTTGGAAAGGGCCTACACAAAGCTAGCCAAGTTCAGAGAGCACTGGGATCTCGCTATGACCAAGCGCAAGGAGCGAGAAGGAGAGCTGAAGACACAGATTGCTCAGTTAGAAGAACAGGTCAAAGTGAAGAACGAAGAGCTTGAAGAGGAAGCCTGTCGCCGATACGAGGCCGAGCGCAAGTTGGCAGATGCCATAAAGAATTTGGAAGATTTTCAGCATAGGGCAGATGCCAAGAGACCCAAACCTGGGGGCGGTGCTAATGATAAGGCTTGGGAAGACTTTGTCAGAGACATCCAGGGGACGGTCAGGAAGAGGGATCGGCTGATAGAAGGTTTGATTTATCAACCAGATCATGCAGAGACAAAGAAGATGGTCGAGGACTTCAGCAACCGTACCCGTACTTGATTTCTCTCTTGTATCCTGTATGTTGAGATCACCACCAGGCATGTTGGCTGGGATCCTCCTTTATCGTATCAGCTGTATGGAGCATAGTTGTGTAACCTCTTGACAAGACTGTTATTCTAATCAATAAATGAGGGTTTTTCCAAATATTGTCTTTATGGTTTATCTCGTCTTGCTACCACTGACACTGGAATTGGAGGGAAAATATCTCCAATGCACACAGGCACGTTAGCATTTTTGTATTTCTGTTTGCATAAATCATACTGCATAGCATTTCTCTAGCAGGTCAGAGCACTTATCCAGCCTTTGTTTTCACCAGAAAGTGATTCTCGGGGAATTGTTTGAGGCAAGAGTAGAGTGTTGAAGACGACCAAGGGGCTGAAGCAGATTTGAGCAGAATCAAGCAGCATAGTCGGTTACAGGTAATCGGTAGCTATGTCTGAAGGCAATTTCCAGGCTCCTAACACTTTGACAAGGTTTACTATGGCGTCCAACCATCAGTATGATTCTATGGAAGGCTTCCCGCAAGCGAACAATCTTACTGCAGACCAAGTTGTACAGCCTGCTGTTGAGAACCGAGATCGACATGAGCAGTTCGTTGCCCGAAATGAACGTCGTCCTCCTGTTAACAATCAATGTGTTGCTTTCCCTGTGATGAATTACCGAAGAAATATTCCAATGACCGGGGTGGTAGACCCAAGAGCTCTTGACGATGTTAGAAGACTCCGAGTGTTGGAAGAGCAAATGAAAGCCTTGGAAGCGAAAGATGCCGTTAACCTGGATGCTGTAGCCATGTGTTTGGTTCCCGACCTGGTGTTGCCGTACAAGTTCAAAATGCCGGAATTTGAAAAATACACGGGAGATAGCTGTCCAAAGTTGCATTTGGTGATGTTCTGTCGAAGGATGACTTCGTTTGTGCGAAATGACCAACTAATGATCCATTGCTTCCAGTATAGCCTGACTGGGGCACCCTTAAGGTGGTATGTGCAATTAGAGAGTAGTCAGATTCGATCGTGGGTGGATTTAGCCAGAGCTTTCATGAAGCAGTACGATTACAACCTGGATTTGACTCCTAGTCTCGCAGATTTGCAAGAATTGTCTCAAGCGGAGAATGAATCATTCAGAGGATATTTGCGAAGATGGAAAGAATTGGCTGCTAGTGTTCAACCACCGCTTCCGGAAAGGGAACTGGTTGACATCTTCTTGGGTACTCTGAAAGGCCATTATTTTGACAAATTGTTCAGTTGCACAAACTTTGTGGGCCTGATGAGGCTGGGAGAGATTGTTGAGAGAGGACTCAGAAGTGGAAAGTTTCGAGATGTTCCTCACGTCCCAGTTGATAAGATTGAGTCAATTGTTAGTTCTCAAGAAGAGTGGGAAGGAGATGATGCCACCTCAGAATCTCTAGCATCTCAGGATCAGTTTTCAGACACTTCAAGTCAACGGTCATCTTATCGCCGATCGCGTTAGCATGCTCCACGAAGACCAAGGAAGCCTGAAAGGCAGTTTACTCAGCTACCGGTGTCGTACAGTCAGTTGTTGCCAGACCTGGTCAGAAGTGGATTGATAGTGCCGAAAGAGACTAAGCCGGTGATTCCACCGTATCCTCCAGGTTTTGATGCCAGCGCCCGCTGTGAGTACCATGATGGGGCACAGGGGCATTCAACCAATGACTGTAAGGTGCTTAGAAGCCAGATTCAGGATCTGTTAGACTCTAGCCGGATTTGCATCACGCCTCAGGGTTTTGTTCAGATTAATGATTTTCCATCATCCAGTTGTATGGGTTCGTCAGTTAATGTCATGGAAGACTCCACAGGAAGTGTGTGCTCTGAAGATTGTCAATCGGAGAGTTCAGTTGAATATGGGAGAAGTTTCTAGAGGTTTCTGTGCCGGGTGTCGCATCTGTTTTCTTTGCTTAACCCGTTTAGCTTTTGTGCACTAGTATTTGCCGACCACCGCCAGGATTGTTGGCTGGGGTCATTGTATTCGTACTCATTTGTGCCTACGTGCTGCTTGTGTTGATTGTACATGTGTGGGAGATGTTCGTCTGTATGCTTATAGCTTGAGTTCTCTTTGTCTTGTTATGAATATGTGTTTGCTTTCTGCGTTGCATTATCGTTTAACAGGTACATCAGAACCGTGGGTCTTATTTCCTCATCATCCAGTTTGTTGCAGGAATTCCTTCAGAGATATGGAACAGAATCAGTTTGAATTGATCGAAGTCCGAAGCCAGCTGGGGCAGATGATGAGAGACATGCAAGAGATGCGTCTGGAGCAGAAGATTCTCAAAGAGGAGAACAGTCAGCTGAAGACCCAAATGAACTTGATCATGGAGGTAGTCAAGAATGTGCTTAGGAAAGAAGACGATCAGCTATTCGAAGCCGCAAAGAAGAAGCTCGCGCCACCTGTGCATGTGGAACCTGAGCAGCAGCAACAGAGGATACATCCGGCTCAGCGGAGGATCCAGGAAGGGAAGCCAAAGAGAATATTTGAGGCGCCACCTATGACATATGCTGAGCTCTTGCAGACTTTATTGAGGTTTAATCTGGTTGAGAAAAGAATGTTGGAACCACCAACGAGAGTGTTTCCTCATGGATACGATGCCAGCAAGCAATGTGAGTTTCATTCTGGGGCATTCGGACATGACATCGAGGGTTGTCATGCTTTCAAGCACAATGTTCAAGACCTGATTGACTCGCACGATATTGAATTCACGCCGGGCGGCGTAGCAGTGCACATTGCTCCTGTCTCAGTCGATGCTAAAATGACAGATGTTTCTAAAGCTGCAGTGGGTCAGAAGCGTATCCTGGACTCCATGGTGTCAGAATCTCCAGGCCCACAACTGTTGCCTATTCCTGGGGCAGATCTAAGAAAGAAAATGGTTAAGCATAAGGAGAGCGTTAATCAGTACATTGAAGATCAAGAAACCGATGTTGCATTTGATACAAAGGGTGTTCAAGAGTCAACCCAATACCGGCAGCAGCAGCCTCAGCAGGGGGCACAGCAGGCTCAACGAAGATTCCAGGGTAGTAAACCGAGAAGAGTGTTTGAGAAGCCTCCCTCAACATATGCCGATTTGTTGCAGACATTGTTGGGATTGAATCTGGTAGAGAAAAGAACTCTGGCACCAATAACGGGAGCTCCCCCGTTTGGTTATGATGCAAGCAGGCACTGTGAGTTTCACTCTGGAGCCCCGGGTCACGATATAGAAGGTTGCCATGCTTTTAAGCACAAAGTGCAGGATCTGCTTGATAGTGCAGCAATCAGCTTCGGGCCGGGAGGTAGGGCTCTATAATTTGGCTGGGTCGTTGAAAGCAGATCAGGACAGCATCGAATTGCCTCTAATAAAGATAGCTGGTTCAGCAGCAGGGCAGATATGAAAGCCCGGTTCTCGGAAGCTAGCATATTTTCTTTGTTTTAGCTTATCATTTCTTTACATTTGTAGTTGCTTTCCTGTTTGAATTTGTAATCTTGTTTGTAAAACTTGTTGTTTTCATTCAACTGATGATAATGAAATAAATAGGCACGTTTTGATTGAATCCAGTCGTGTTCACTAACTGTTTTTACAAATGTCCAACGCTTGGTTAAGAAGAATTTGGGGAGGATGACGAAAATGACCGACATGCAACTGCCGATACTGTATGCTTTTGAAATAAAACCTGCTGATGATGTACAGGCATTGTTTCAAATCCCTAAACACCGGAGATATAAGGAAGATAATCCCTTGTCAACCCCTTTGGGCCTTGTAGTAGGAGTTTCTTTCTATGAATGAAAAACCCTCAATCTCAACCTGGGGCAGGGTAGGTGTTAACTAATTTGACCGAGCGTCCAAATTGCAAAAGGAGTGTCCATCCGAGGATCAATCACGTCCCTAGAGGTCGTGCCTAAAAAACCATAAGGGTTCAACCCAGAGTGGGGCAGTCACATTGTTTCCCAAAGAGTCAGACGACCAGTGTCACACGACTTGTTCGAAAAAAAAAAGAAGAATGAAAAAAGAATCAAAAGCCCGCTAAGTCAAGAAAACTTCAAAACAAATGACTTAGGCAAAAATGAAGGCATCCCGCTGGACTTAAAAAAATCAAAAGAAACTCAAAAGGAGTCAGTCCAGGCAAAAGTTAGGGACATGAAAAGAATCAAGAGAAATATCCTCAAAGGAAATACGAGTCGTGTGACCTCAAGTGTCAAAGACGAAAAGTGAGTGGCTGTCACTCCAAAAACTCAAAGTTTCTCGAACTGTCGTTCCTATTTTTTTCAGCCTCTGAGAGGTGAGCGCTAAGGTCTAATTAGCTGAACATAGGATCGAAGAACATCAAGGAGAATGGGTGGGTTAAGATAAACTTTGAGCCTTTATCCTTTCTTTCGAAACCATGAACCTAACCACGTTACAACCTTCAAAAGTCCTAATTGAAGCAGGTTGTTTCGAAAGCATACTCCGGTAAAGGTCACGTCGATTCTGACTCCTTAAAAGGGTTCTTCTTACCATGTTGGTACTGATGTTGATAAATGTTTTATGCATCATATGCCATAAACTGTTTTTCCTCTTCCCAGTGAACAGATTGGATGTCAAAGCTGTCATATGTGTTGCATTAATACATCTTTTATGCAGAACAACTTGTTTTACTTGCGAGTAAGCGCTTGACAGCAGAAAAGCTTCCTACAGTGGAAAGTATGGTCAAGATAGAATGCAGAACGCCCGAATGTTCCGAGAACAGGGGCAAGCTATTACCGTAATCCCCAATCAAGTCAGCTTTTCGAAGTCAGTTATTCTGGGGCAATCAGGTTGAGATTCGGTGAATACGTCGTAGTCAGGAGGTACTGCTTTGGATCAGCTAATCAGGGGCAAGGTCATTGCAGTCAGGGGCAGACCATCTTAAGCGCGCAAAGGTTGTGCGAGAAGCAGGTGAGGTGAAGTATCTCTCAGAAGTTCAGAACGCTGGGGGCATGTTATATCAGACCATCAGGGCTCAGATTTACAGATTTCCTTTCAGGGACTATCCCCACAGAGGTCCCGTAGACTGGGGCATATCAGAAGAGAAAGGATTGGTCTTTTCTGTATCAGCAGGGCCATACAAGAATTATTCGAGCAGATGCAGTCGATTTTCGAGAGCGAGATGATTGCGGGAAGTCGTGTTACTATCCCTTGACCCTTTCACTAAAAGGCTGTGTATTCAGGAAGAATCTTTTCCAGCGTCAGTTGTACCTGACCCATCACGGACAGCCTAAGAGTTCAAATCCATGTTTGCGATTACTGTGAAGCCCATCCGCGTTGGCGCATCGGTTTCCAGATCCGAGCTTCGTCAGTACGCAGGAAGACCCCCTCTATTTTCTCCAGCAAAGTCCAATTTGTCATTGGCACGGATAAGCTATACCTAGAGGAGTCTAATCATATTCAGCGCGTCTGCTATTTCACAGCGGAGTTATATACCCCATCAGGGTATTACTTCGTCGATGATGTTCGGTTAAGTCCTCAATATCCCCAGCAGCGTTGATTTCACTCTCCCAGCATTTATTTTGCTGGGATAATTCAGTGATATCCAGTTTATCCCCAGCAGAGTTGGCCTCGCCTTCAGCATTTATTTTGATGAAGGGGTTCTGTACCCGGCTCTCTCCGGCAGCTCGAGCCTGCATTAGCATGTTGCATGCATCATCATACTTGCATCATACTTGCATATCATGGTCAAAATGCGTAGCATTTCCATCCGGAATGGAGCATTACGCTGTAGAAAGATTAAAGCATTTGCATATGCATACGAAGCATAAGTCAGATTTTCTAGCAGCCTCATATGGCGCGTGAATTACTCTGTGATCAGTTCAGGGGCATTTATCCAGCAACAGTATTCAGACAGTTCAACAGATTATTTGTATCCCAGATCATACAACGATTATGCTTTGATCAAGCAGTCATCTGATGTCGACAAACTTTTCTTCCCGTCAATTCATATTGGCGATGTGTTCCTCCAATGAATGGACTTCTCCGTCTATCATTAGACGTCTTGAGTACGAATGTGGTTTTCTTTCCGTCTATCCATAGACGATGTGAAGTTGCGGGTGATCACAGTAGGGCTTCAAGAAGGGGTTCCCCCAGGATGTGCTTTTCTTCCCGTCTATCAGTAGACGATGTGAAGTTTTGATGGATTTTCAATAGGGTTCAAAATAGAGTTTCTCCAGCAAGTGGCTTTTCTTTCCGTCTGTCAGCAGACGATGTGAAGTTTCAAGTTACTATTCAGCGGGTTTCTTATTGCCAGATCATACGCATGGTGAGTTTCCCCAGCAAGTCTTCTCCGGCTATCTTTGGTTGTTGAAGGGTTTCAAAACAATATTTCGGATAGTGGTTTTCTTTCTGTTTATTGGATGAGATGACGTTTCAAGAGGGACTTTTCTGATCGTCGATCCTCATTGATGTCGAAGCTCTTCGAAGAATGTTCAGTTTTCGTGATTGTCGATTCTTATTGACGACATGGTTCCTTAAAAAGTGGTTTTCTTCCCGTCAGTCCATACTGACGATGTGGCCCCTTCAAGGATATTGATCTTCCCATCAATTCCCGTAGACAGAAGGATTCTGAAATTCAAGGGAGGGTGTCGAAATTGCGTAAGAATATTTTTCCGTCTACCCTTAGACGATGTGCGAATGGAGATTATTTCTTCCCGTCTATCAGTAGACGATGTGAATTTGGAGATTATTTCTTTCCGTCTATCTTTAGACGATGTGAGTATGGAGATTAAGGCTTTCTTCCCGTCTACTCTCAGACGATGTGAATATAGAGATTATGAATTTCTTTCCGTCTATCCTTAGACGATGTGAATTGATTTGTTCATCAATCAGGATGATGCCGTCTACCCTTAGACGATGTGAATTGGGAGATTAATGTTGTTTTTCCGTCTATCATTAGACGAGGTGAGTATTCAATCAGGGTGTCTTCCCGTCCATCTTTGGGCGATGTGAGTATATTTCTCTTCCTGCCTATCAGTAGGCAATGTGAAAGGATCAGGTATTTTGGTGCAACCCTCAGGGTTTGTTATATGGGGTATCACAAGTAATGGGTATTCAAATCAGGAGTTCTTTACCAGATGATTGATCAGTTTGGTGCCGTAATGACTGGACTCGGTTTTCTGGACTTTATTCCCCAAGCAGTTTACAGTATATGCTCGCGGTTGGCAAATTTTCGGGTTTTATTTGTATTCAACCGTCTCGTACCTCTGAATGTCTGAAGGCGGAGCGCTCTTCAGACCCTTCAGGTCCAAGTCGCTTGAATAGGGGCAGCTGTTGCACCCCAAAATTTGACCAACCGATCCTCCTATCTGACTCGTGGTTTAATTTCATATTCGCAAATCAGACGCGTGATATTTGTGCACAAACGGAGGATATCGGAGTTTACAGCTTGATTTTCGTCTATCAGATATGGCAGATCCAGTCCAGATCACCAGGGTTTTATTTTCGGGAAATTGTGCGCTCCTCGGTGATTTTTAGCTTGCACAGTGATTTTGAGGATATTCTGATGACCGGGGATCTCTGTTCGATTCGATCTGGTCTCGTGCGCTCTTTTATGGGGGTCATTTGCATTCATCTGCATTCTTAGGATTTTTATAGACTTTTGTGGATTTTAATAGGCGTTATAGATTTTTCTGGAATTTAAATAGAGTTTTTGTATATTTTTAATAGTTTAATTCTCTTTTTAGAATTTTATAGGATTTTTTAAATAGGTTTAATTGTTTTTTAAATCATTTTTAGAATTTTATATAGATCTTAAAATAGGTTTAATTGTTTTTAGATAATATAGAAAATAATATAGTTTTTCTTTTATTAATAATAGATTTTAATAGATATTAAATAATGGTAGAACTTTAATAAGAAATTAGGATAATATAGAATTAATTAGACTTTTAATCCCTTTTTAGAGTTTAATTAGGTTAATTGTTTTTTTTAGATTTAATTAGGATAGATTAATTTTAGTTAGAATTAATTGTAGTATTATTAGTTTAGTTAATTAGGTTGATATAGAGTTAACTAGATTTTAACCATTTTAGAGTTAATTAGGGTAATTAGCTAATTAGGTGTTAATTGTTTTGATTAGATATAATTAGGTTTAATTGTTTTTTAATTCAGTTTTTTTTTATGGTTTTTTGATCATTTTCGTATGGGCCAGAGTCCAGTTTTTTTTTTAGGCCCAGTTCTCAATCATTTTTGCAACTCAGCATGTCCAGGAAAGGTCCAGAAAAGTCCAGCGAAGACCAGAAGCTTCTAGAACAATCCAGAGCTTCTCAGTGTCATAAATAGTAGCACGCCACGTGTGAACAAGAGAGAGGACCCACGTTACGCTGTGGAATCACGCCACCACACACTCAGACTCCCCCAATCCACGCCACGCGTCCCACCAGAGCTCACCCCCTCTCTCTCTGCTGACACGCGCTCCCCATGCAACAACTCCCTGAGACACTTGGCGCCACCACAGCCAGTCACCAGAGCATCGCCGGGACTTCGCCGCCGGGCATGCAGACGCCCTGAGCCGCCGTCCAACGTCCTCCGGCCACCGTCTTTCTCGCCGGAATCCCCAAACACCCAAGAAACGCCAGAAATCCATTTCTTCATTCCGATCGTCTCCGATCTCCTCCCTTCCACCTTCATCGGTACCTCGCCGGAGACTTCAACGGCGCCGGAAAACTCATAGTTTGCGCCCTGAACCTTCATCCACTTTTCCAGAACGTCATCAATATCCATCGTTCTTCAACACCATCAAACCTCCTTTGTTCTTCACGAAGTTTCCCAGAAAAGCTTTAGAACTCCATAGTTCTTCAATCCTTCCCCAGAACATCATCGTTCTTCAACATTGATCGTCAAGAGTTTCGTGGATTCATCAGGAACCTTCATCCTTCGATTCGTTTTCCAGAAGATCTTTCTGAGCTTCATCTGAACCTTCAACGAAACTCAAGAACGCCTTCAGCCTGTTCTTGCTTCATCCAGGTACGTAGCACTCCGATCTTGTTTCATGTTCGTCTATGGTGGCAACACAACTTCAGCTTCAGTTATTTTACTGTGAGTAGCGTTTGTTTAGGGTCGTATTTGATTCGTGTTTAACTGTGAGAGAACGGTGAGATTATTGTGCTGATTCGCTTGAGTGTGGTGAGATGGGTGAAGTCTTGTTAGGGTTCTTTTTTCTGGGAATGGTGTTAGATTGGAGGGTGAGTTGCAGAGAGAGGACGAGAGGGCGACGGCTAGCTCAGTATTGATGAACAGTGTTAGGGTTTGGGAGAGGGATTAAGTTTTGTTCACTGAGTAATTGGTTTAGGGTTAGAGTATTGGGCTTAGGCCCAAATGCGTTCTGCTGCCACTACCCCATTGTTACTCGTTACCCCCCCCCCTGGCGTGTGAGAGACAGAGTGATTTGACTTGGGCCTCATGCCCAATTGCTTTCCGCACCCCCTGGGCGTAGGCCCAGTGAAATAATGACTGGAAATCTGCTAGTCTGCACCCCCCAGGCGTTTTTTTCTTGCTGTTTTTATTAGTTGTTCTTTGATGTCATTGGGCCTTATGCCCAGTCACTAGGCGCACCCCCCCATTTCTGGCCCAATGCATGTATAACTGATTAAACTTGATTCCAGCACCCCCTCCCATTTTGTTCAATTTTAGTTGTTAATTTCTTTTTTAATATTTTCTTGCATTAGAAAATTCCTAATAAAATGAAAATAATTGTTTTTTTTAACTCTTCTTTTTTCAGCCATTTCATGAAAATGTTTAGGAAATTGTATAAAAATAAAAATGTCATTTTATTTTTGTTTACTATCTTTGGTATATTTTCCAATTAATTGATTTCTTTTAATATTTTAGTGCATACATATCATTAGAAAATTCATGAAAAATAGTAGATTTAGTCGAATAATTCCGTTCTTTTTTCTGTAGACTCGTAATTCAGTGTAGAATTTTATAGTGTAAAAACATTAGCTTAATCATGCATTTTCATTTAAATTGCATTTTTCATTGTTATTGATGTTGAATAAATTGGTTTGTGGATATGTCTGTGTTGCTGATTTTAGTTCTTTCATCTGGTATTGAATTTTGTTCTGATTTTTCAGTATGTTATCCTAGAGCCATGTAGGTTTCCCATAGATTTTTGATAGATTTTTGTAGGATGTTCTGATGTGATTTGTCTGAGCCTGAAGATAGGAGAAGTCTTGACGACTTCTGACTTTGAAGTTCAACTGTGGTTGAACTTCAGAGATAGTCTCTTGTGGTTTGATGGCCTGTGGGTTCTTTTCAAGGTGGGAGCTGATTGAGGTCCTATTGGAGCTTGCAAGGATGCAGTGGATTGAGGCTTGGTCTAGAAGCTTGTTATCTGTTTGTGAGGTTCGAGATCCTGAAGTTTGAAGGGAGTTTATGGTACTTTCCTGAGGAAGGCACTATGAATGACTTTCATTCTTTCTTCTCACCTCTTTCGTAAGTATCCAATGATGTCGGAGCCAACTTGTGAGTTTAATTTCTCCTGAGGAGGAATATAAACTGATCACATGTTGTTGAGCCACATGGGATACGATTCCTAAGTGGAGGCCCCCTAGTACTTTCCTGAGGAAGGTCCTATGGGTCTATTCACTTAGTTCCATTAGCTTATCTAGGATTTCTCAAGTATCCAGTGATGTTGGAGCCAACTTGTGAGTTTAATTTCTCCTGAGGAGGAATATAAACTGATCACATGTTGTTGAGCCACATGGGATACGATTCCTAAGTGGAGGCCCCCTAGTACTTTCCTGAGGAAGGTCCTATGGGTCTATTCACTTAGTTCCATTAGCTTATCTAGGATTTCTCAAATATCCAGTGATGCCGGAGCCTTCATGTGAGTTTAATTTCTCCTGAGGAGGAATGTAAACTGATCACAGTTGTCGAGCCGCATAGGATATGATTCCTGAGTAGTAACCTCCTGGTACTTTCCTGAGGAAAGCACTATGGGCTTGTCTGCTTAGCTCCCTTTCTCTGGTAAGCTTGTTCTGAAGCTTGGAGACTGGGATTGATTCCTCTTGCTTAGAGTTTTGATTAGAGGCTTTGCTTAGATTTTTGCTTAAGGTGTTGTGCAGAGTTTTGTTTAGAGATAGATTAGGAGCTTGTTTCAGGTTTATTAGGGGCCTTGTCCAGGAGTAGTTTCTTGTTTTGTAGATAGAGGCCCTGCTCAGGGTTAGTCTCTTTGTGTTGTTTGACTTGTATGATGTTATGTTGCATTAGACTTAGGTATTCATCTAGATATTTCTGAATAGGTGCATCTTAGAAGTAGACTTTGTGTGCATGAGAAGTTGAGGTGGTCCTCCTTCTGCTTGTTTGTTATTGCGTGGCTTTGCTTGTTGGTATTTGGTAGAGCTGAGCTCCCTTGCCTTTGTGGTTTGCGGCCTTTGCGCCTTGTTTGTTTAGTTGTTGCATTCATGCATATTTTCAGTATTCCTTTACGTTGCAGTTTCTTGTTTGTAGTTTAGTCCTGTTGCCATGATCCCTTAGGAGCTCTGACTTCTCCGCTGCGGAGTCGTTATGATAGACATTAGGATGGTCAGCCAGGTGTGATAGCAGTAGGTAGATTCCCCTGTTTCTCAGCTATAGTTCTAGGGTTTCCCTTTCCTTCCAGTAGGAGCGTTTGAGTAGCTTGACCCGTAGTTAGCTGAACTACAGCTGCTCTGATTCTTCGTACCAGACGAAGATATGTAGGCATAGGATGCGATATCCTAGCGAGCACACTAACGACTAACCTTTGTTCTCTCGCGGCTGTGCGATCGAGACTTTCCCGCTAACGACTAATTGTTATCCTTTCTCTTGCCCGAGCGCATTTGAGACCAGATCGTATTTGTAGGTTCCCGAGCCTTTAGGACCAGTTTGTTTTCTCACTGCTGTGTGAGAGCGCCTGTTTACCCGTAGTTAGTCGAACTACGTTTGCTCTGATCTTTCATACCAGATGGAAGTACGTAGGCACAGGACGCGATGTCCTGGCGAGCAACCTTTCCCCGTTTAGACGTAGGAAGTCGAACTACGTTGACTCTGACTTTCCCATTGCACGAGGGAATACGTAGGCCCAGAACACCGTATGTTCTGTCGAGTCCTGTCCTTTTAGTTTCTTTTCAGACCAGCCATTAGCGTAGATAGATAATACACCCTTTTACCTATAAACACCAAGCGTGGATCCCATCGAGTACGATGGACGTGAGGGGTGCTAATACCTTCCCCTTGCGTAACCGACTCCTGAATCCAGGTTTTGGTTGCGATGACCATACCTTTCCCCGTCTTTGCGAGGTTTACTTCGAGCGTTTCCTTTCCCGCTCTGAGGGATAAATAACGCACGGTGGCGACTCTCCTGTCAAGCCGGCGCCGATTTTCGCAGTAGCGACAAGGCCCCTCAGAATCCCAATGTTACCTCTCCCAAGTACAATCCCAATGCACGATGTGCATATCATTCAAACTGTCCAGGACATGATACTAATAACTGCTGGGTCTTGAAGAACAAAATTCAGGATATGATTGATGCTGGAGAAATTGAGTTTGATCCACCAGGTACTCCAAATGTGATTACAGCTCCAATGCCAAATCACGAGAAGACTGTCAACGCCATTGATGAAGATATTGATGAAGATCTGCATGTCTATTCAGTTATGGAGTTGAGCACACCATTGTCTGTTATCAAAAAGAGGTTAGTACAAGCTGGGATCTTTCCAGGTTGTCATGAAGATTGTCTATATTGTACCTATAAGCCGGATAGTTGCTTCATTTTGAGAGATGGGATTCAACGTCTCATGGATAAATATACTATAGTGTTTGAAAGAAGACCAGCATCTGTAGAAAGTATGGTGGATCATCTGACTCAGGGTAAGAAGATTGAAGAGGTTGACATGGTTGACAAAGTACCACTAAGAATCACTTCAAAGGGTCCCATTAAAATCACTCATCAGGGCCCAATCAAGATTACTGCTGAAGGTCCTGTGAAAGTTGTTGCTGAAGCCAGAGTAGCTCCTCTGATCATTACCACTCCTGGTCCTATTCCTTATACATCTGACAAAGCTGTGCCTTGGCACTATGGGTCTGATGTTTACATCCATGGTGTCAAGCAGGAGCCTTTACCTGATATGCCTGTTGACATTGATAATATTGCTGGATCTAGCAAGATCACTCGTAGTGGAAGAGTCTTCTCTCCTCCAGTTGCTTCTAAGAGTGCAGTTACTCCTGCTGTTACTTCCACCACTGATGCTCGGGGCAAGGGTCCTGTTATTGAGCCTGTATCTACTAATGTGCCAGCTGCTGATGACCTCTCTAAGCAGATGGAAGAAGTATTGAAAATCATTCGCAAGAGTGATTATGATATTGTTGATCAGCTGGGGCATACTCCCTCAAAGATTTCTATGCTCTCCCTGTTATTATGTTCTGAGGCTCATGCCAAGTCATTGATCAAGTTTCTAAAGATGGCTCATGTACCCAGTGCAATTTCTGTGGACCAGTTTGAGAATTGTGTTGCGCACCTGACCTATGACAACGGGTTAGGATTTTCTGATGCTGACTTGACCCCTACCAAGAGGGATCATAACAGGGCCTTGCATATTTCAATTGAATGCAGGGGCACTACCCTGTCTCATGTGCTGATAGACAATGGTTCCTCTCTGAATGTGTTGCCTAAGGAAGTCCTGAACAAGCTGAGTCCTGAAGATACGGTATTGAAGCCCAGTAATATTGTGGTAAAGGCTTTTGATGGTTCTAGAAGAGTAGTGCATGGGGAAATTGATCTTCCAATCAAGGTTGGCTCTCAGGTGTTTACTGCTACATTCTATGTGATGGATATTCGTCCTTCGTACTCATGTCTGCTTGGTCATCCCTGGATCCATGGGGCAGGTGCTGTGACCTCCACATTACATCAAAAGTTGAGATATCCGGTGAATGGAAAAGTTGTTACTGTCTTTGGAGAGGAAGAATACTTTGTCAGCCATGTAAACACTTTCAAGTATCTAGAAGTAGAAGGTGAATACATTGAAACTCCATGTCAGTCATTTGAAGTGGTTCCCTGGGCTGTTAAGGATTGTGTGACTCCTCCTGCTGTGAAGAAGGTTCCTGTGGTCATCAGAAACCCTCCAACAATGGCAATGGCCTCCCTCAATGATGCAAAAGCTGTGGTGGAAGAAGGTGGTTGTACTATTTGGGGTCAGCTTCCTGATATTCCATACAAGTCTGACAAGTTTGGTTTGGGTTTCACTGCAGAGTCCCAGAAGGCTGTTCGTCGTGCTCGTGCTGTTCGTATCACCAATCAAGGGGTTATCAATGCTGTGGGAGATCAAGATGAAGACTACAACTTGGAGGCATGGATTTTTCCTACTGTGGGTGCTGGACTCAATAATTGGAAAGCTGAAGATGTTATCCCTATCTCCTTTAGTCAGGAGTAAATACTATCACTGTGTTATGTTTTTAAATTTGTGATTTCTGGAACAATTAAAACTTTCAAGCCATGTGCCTTACCCGGGGCACAATGGTGTGCTTGTTACGGGATGTCATTTCATTTGCATACTTCATTCAATAAAATCAGTGGACGTTTCGTTTTCGTAAATATTATGTTCCTTGTCTTTCTTTTTCTTTTATTTTTGCTTTATCAGCTATGTGTTCTTACACACACCCACATCACTAAAATGCAGATCCTCATTCACTCTGGATCCAGTTGATAACAGTTCTACTATTGCCAATTACAATTTCGAGAATCCGATCTATCAAACTGAAGACGGAAACGAGGACGATTGTGAAATACCTGTAGAGCTTGCTAGGTTGTTACAACAAGAAGAGAAAGCTATACAGCCACATGAAGAGCCAGTCGAAGTTGTGAATCTGGGAACTGAAGAAAACAGAAAAGAGGTCAAGATAGGGGCTGATTTAGAGGACAGTGTCAAGAGCGGGTTGATTCAGATGCTACGTGACTATGTGGAGATCTTTGCTTGGTCTTATGAAGATATGCCAGGGTTGGATACAGACATTGTGGTTCACCGTTTGCCAGTGAAAGAAGATTGTCGTCCAAAGAAGCAGAAGGTTCGTCGTATGCGTCCTGAAATGTCAGAAAAGATCAAAGCAGAGGTAATGAAACAGTTCAATGCAGGGTTCTTGGCCGTAACTTCTTATCCTCAGTGGGTTGCAAATGTGGTACCAGTTCCTAAGAAAGATGGTAAGGTACGTATGTGTGTAGACTACAGAGATTTGAACAAGGCTAGCCCTAAAGATGACTTTCCACTTCCTCATATTGATATTCTGGTAGACAACACTGCTCAGCATAAGGTATTCTCTTTTATGGATGGTTTCTCTGGTTACAATCAAATCAAGATGGCACCTGAAGATATGGAGAAGACTACATTTGTGACACAGTGGGGCACCTTTTGCTATAAGGTAATGCCATTTGGTTTGAAGAATGCAGGGGCAACATATCAGCGTGCTATGGTGGCTTTGTTTCATGATATGATTCATCATGAGATAGAGGTATATGTGGATGATATGATAGCCAGGTCTCAGAATGAAGAACAACATCTTGATCATCTGCACAAGTTGTTTGAGAGGTTGAAGAAATACAGGTTGAGATTAAATCCAAACAAGTGTACTTTTGGAGTTAGATCTGGAAAGCTCTTGGGTTTCATTGTCAGTGGAAAAGGTATTGAAGTGGATCCTGCAAAAGTGAAAGCTATACGAGAGATGCCAGCTCCCCGTACTGAGAAGGAGGTTAGAGGTTTCTTGGGACGATTGAACTACATTGCAAGATTTATTTCCCAATTAACTACCATCTGTGAGCCAATCTTCAAGTTGTTGAGGAAAGATCAGGTGATGGAATGGAATGATGAGTGCCAGACTGCCTTTGATGAAATCAAGAGATATTTGCTAGAACCTCCAATTTTAATGCCACCAGTTGATGGAAGACCCTTGATTATGTATTTAACAGTATTAGACAACTCAATGGGGTGTGTATTGGGGCAACATGACGAGTCTGGTCGAAAAGAGCAGGCAATATACTACCTTAGCAAAAAGTTTACCGACTGTGAAACAAGATACTCACTGCTCGAGAAAACTTGCTGCGCTTTGGCATGGGCTGCTCGCCGACTAAGACAGTATATGTTGACCCATACTACCTTGTTGATTTCGAAGATGGATCCAATCAAGTACATATTTGAGAAACCTGCTCTCTCCGGAAGAATTGCAAGATGGCAAATGATCTTGACGGAATATGATATACAGTATACCACTCA
Organism: Lathyrus sativus; assembly: GCA_963859935.3. Taxonomy (NCBI): domain Eukaryota; kingdom Viridiplantae; phylum Streptophyta; class Magnoliopsida; order Fabales; family Fabaceae; genus Lathyrus; species Lathyrus sativus. The sequence continues at coordinate 344,037,991 of OZ012735.1, read as the reverse complement.
GAAGGCCATTAAGGGGAGTGTTGTTGCTGATCATTTGGCTCATCAAGCAGTAGATGATTACCAGTCAATGAATTTTGAGTTCCCTGATGAAGACATTATGTCTATTACCAAAGAACCTGGACAATATGACGGACCTGAACAAGGATCCCGATGGACTATGGTTTTTGATGGTGCCTCCAATGCACATGGTAATGGTGTTGGTGTTGTGATTAGTTCCCCTGAAGGTTGTCATACCCCGATTACTGCCAGACTTTGTTTCTATTGTACCAATAACATGGCTGAGTATGAGGCATGTATCATGGGTATGCAAGTTGCTATTGATATGAAGATTCAGTTCCTTGAGGTGTATGGAGATTCAGCTCTGGTAGTAAGTCAGATTAAAGGAGATTGGGATACAAAGCATGATAATCTCATTCCTTACAGAGAACATGTGTTGTCTTTGATCCCACATTTCAAAGAGATTACTTTTGGACATATTCCACGAAGAGAGAATCAGTTGGCAAACGCATTGGCCACCATGGCATCTATGTTTGAGATCATCTGGGATGATGAAGCTCCCAAGATTACCATTGATAGATTTGAGAAGCCTGCATACTGCAATGAGATTGACACTGAAGGGGCAGAGGAGAAGCCTTGGTTCTATGAAGTGAAAAACTATCTTGAAGCTCAGGAGTTCCCTGAAGGGGCATCTGTCAAAGATAGGAAGTTCCTGAGAAGGTTTTCTGCTAAGTTCTTTCTGAGTAATGGCATTCTGTATAAGCGTAATCATGATTCAACTATGCTTCGTTGTGTGGATAAGAAGGAAGCTACAGAAATTATGGAAGAGATGCATGATGGGACCTTTGGCACTCATTCTAGTGGTCATACCATGGCAAAGAAGATTTTGAGAGCAGGTTACTATTGGTCTACCATGGAAGCTGATTGCTATCAACACTCCAGAACATGTCACAAATGTCAAATCTATGCTGATAAAGTACATGTACCTCCATCTCCATTGAATGTGTTGACTGCTCCTTGGCCCTTTGCCATGTGGGGCATTGATATGATTGGTGAGATCAAGCCTACTGCTTCTAATGGGCATCGTTTCATCCTGGTTGCTATTGATTACTTCACGAAGTGGGTAGAGGCAGCTTCATTTGCATCTGTGACTAAGAATGTTGTGGCTCGGTTCATTAAGAATAATCTCATATGTAGGTATGGTATCCCTGAAAGGATTATCACTGACAATGGCTCTAATCTGAACAACACTATGATTACTGATCTCTGTACGCAGTTCAAGATTAAGCATCACAACTCTTCTCCGTATCGTCCAAAGATGAATGGGGCAGTTGAAGCTGCTAATAAGAACATTAAGAAGATTGTACAGAAGATGACTGTTACTTACGAGGATTGGCACGAGATGTTACCATTTGCTCTGCATGGTTATCGTACTACAATACGTACTTCAACAGGGGCAACCCCATTCTCCTTAGTCTATGGTATGGAAGCAGTTCTGCCTATTGAAGTTCAGATCCCCTCCTTGAGAATTATGAAGGATGCAGGCTTGGATGAAGATGAGTGGATTCAGATTCGACTTGACCAGATAAATTTGATTGATGAGAAAAGGTTAGCAGCAGTTTGTCATGGCCAGATGTACCAGAAACGGATGATCAAAGCTTTTAACAAGAAGGTTAAGCCAAAGGTATATCAGGCTGGTGACTTGGTAATCAAGCGTATCATATTACCACAGGGTGATCCTAGGGGCAAGTGGACTCCAACATATGAGGGACCATTTGTAGTCAAGACAGTGTTCTCAGGAGGTGCCATGATACTGACTACAATGGATGGTGAAGACTTCCCACAACCTGTAAACGCAGACATAGTTAAAAAATACTATGCATAAAAAGAGACCCGCTAGGTTGACAGGCCTAGGCAAAAATAAGGGCATCCCGGCAAACCAAAAGGGTTTGGGCAAAAATTAGGGATATATATATAAAAAGATGTACACCCGGCAAGTCGAAAACCTGAAAAGGCGGCTTGGGCAAAAAAGGGTATCCCGGTGGATTGAAAACCTGAAAGGGCAATCCAGGCAAAAGTTAGGGATTAAAGCGTATGACTATGTCTCGTTTGGATCACTCATGAAACTGCAACCAGTTGTACTACTTACTCAAGCTCAAACAGATAAAGCTCAATCCAATCGTTTCCGTCTCAACAGCAAGAAGATGAGATACTTGAGTGGCAATAGTAGAATTGAAACTCAATAGGATTATTTCCCACATAGCTGATTCTTTTTGTAAAACTTCATGACAAAATTCTCTTACTAGGGTTTATGTCTCCTTGTACAAACTTACCCGTGCATGGGTCACTTCTGATATAAATAAATTCCATCTTTTGAATCCAGATTTACTTTTACCCTATTTACATAAGCGAAACGTCCATTGGTTGTGTTTGAATGTATGTATGCCTTTGAATATGATTGATGTTTACCAGAAATGCATGTATGCTTTTAATATGATTGATGTTTACCAGAAATGCATGAAAATGCAGTAATAGTATTTACTAAGGACGAACGAGGGGAGGATTTCAACGAAGCTTCGCCAGTTCATCTTTACAAGACAGTTACAAACCATCAGTAGGACTAATCCATTTTCACAAAGTCTAATCTCCCCTGGAATTTATATTCATCTCTTTTATCCTCATACGGATATACGGGAAATTACTTTCCAATAAGGGCACGATGAACGAAGACGGGATGTTATACTTATCCTACTATCAAACGAAAACGAAGGTTATCTATACCCTACTATCCCCAACAACGGGAGGTTATCTATACCTTGTTATCCCCAACAACGGGAGGTTATCTATACCTTGTTATCCCCAGCAGACGGAGGGTTATATATTCTTCAACAACGAATCGGGATTTATTTTCCTTGGCCAGCAGTTGTTATACAAGGATATCCAGACACTTCCAGCAGTGTCATAGCATACATACATCATTTACATCATACCATAACATATATGTCTATAGTACATTACCTAAGTGCATCATGTCATACATGCATACATAAAGCATAAACTAATGTTGTTATACAGAATGCTACCTTGTTTTCAGGTTAATTATCCAACAAACAATCTTATGATCTTTGGGACTGCTTTATTGTAACCTCAGGGTTACTTTATCCTCCTGATGAGCTTCTTATTACTTTGGGACTGCTTTATTGTAACCTCGGGGTTATTTTATCCTCCTGATAGCCTCTCATGACTTCAAGACTGCTTTAGAGCTACTGATTGCTCTATCCTCCTGAAATCATCCTATTACTTCAAGACTGCTTTAGAGCTATTCATTGCTCTATCCTCATGAGGTCATATTACTACTTCAAGACTGCTTTAGAGCTATTCATTGCTCTATCCTCCTGAAGCCATCTAATTATTTCAAGACTGCTTTAGAGTCATCCATTGCTCTATCCTCCTGAAATTACATTATTATTTCAAGACTGCTTTAGAGCTATCCATTGCTCTATCCTCCTGAAATCATTACTTCAAGACTGCTTTAGAGCTATTGATTGCTCTATCCTCCTGAAGACATATCACATTATTACTTCAAGACTGCTTTAGAGCTATTGATTGCTCTATCCTCCTGAAGACATATCACATTATTATTTCAAGACTGCTTTAGAGCCATTCATTGTTCTATCCTCCTGAAATCATATCATTGCTTCAAGACTGCTTTAGGGTTATCACTATTGATTGCTCTATCCTCATGAAGACATGCTGCTACATCATTATTATTCCAGACTCCTGACAGCTTTCATCATACGCCCATATTTTGAACTGCTCCCCCCCAGTGGCATCTTTAAGCCCACTCAATCATATTCAACTAGCCATCTGTACCACTCTAGTGCACTGGTGAGTGCAAATTTTTGGGCTTTTGTGTTCAATCCCCTTCAACCTTCCAGGTTACGACTGGCAAATATACCAATCTAACCCCTCAGGTTTCAGAAAATTGAACAGGGGCAGCTGTTGCACCCCAAAATTTGCCCTCACAATACAAGACTTTGTGTTCTAAGAAGGTTCACAAGATTCACAATGTTTACAAAGCTTTCCTAAGGGTCATGGGGCCTACAAAGCCACTTCATGATGTTCACAAGGATCACAAGCTTCACAATACCTCCCATGAGTATCACAAGATATCTTATGAAGATTCACAAGGTTCACAAAGTTCACAATTGGTCAGAAGAGTTGACAATTCCCTTAGACAATGCACCTCCTAAGCAGTGCATCCAAAACTAGGGTTTTGACTTTAATCAGGCTAAATGGACTTCCAAGACTTCAGATTTGGTCCCAGGGGTATTTTGGTCATTTTTACGTGGATCCCGCTAATTCTTTGAAGACGGGCTGTTACTGAGCTGTGAGACACTTGAGACACTATTTCTGAGGCATTTATTTATCACCTGTTTTGATTATATCAAGGTGCCAATTCGATGTGTTCGGTATTGAAATTTGTCGGGCATAACTGGATTTAAGGTCCATTTTATCGCTCATGGTTTATTTCCAGAGCATTTCCGTTGCTGTTAATAAGGCGCAGTTTAATTGGGTATTATTGGATTGTTGCTTATATCATTTGGTCAGTGGAATTCAATTACGGGCAATATCATCATTGATACTAAATCTGTTGTGATTACGGCGCACATTCGCGTTTGGTTAGAAAAGGAGGAGAATGAAAAAAACCTAAGAGGAGTGAGTGCCGTTTGCCGTTATTTAGTTTTCTTCTTCATCCATTACTATTGTTTCTTTTTCTTCATCGTTTACCGTTATTTCTTTTCCTTCATCTATTACTGTTGTTTCTTTTTCTTCATCTTTTACCGTTATTTCTTTTTCTTCATCTATTACCGTTATTTCTTTTTCTTTATCTATTACTGTTACGTTTATATATATATAATTTTTAAATTGTTAGAGTTTATATATATAAGATTTTTGATCGAATTATGTCGATACGATGTTTGCACATTTGTGTGCATGACGCGTGACATTTGTGTTAGTTCGATCTGGTTGCGATGATCGCATTTTTGTGTGAGCAATAATACTATTTTTTTGCTTAATTTCTTTTTCTTTGCGATAAATTTTGTTTCGTCCGATTTAGATCTGGTTGCGATGAGCGCATTTCTGCGTTAGCAACATTGTTGGGTTATTTGGCACATTTAAAATTCATTATTGCTTTATTATTATTATTATTATTATTATTATTATTATTATTATTATTATTATTATTATTATCATTATTTATTATTATTATCATTATTATCATTATTATTACCATTATTATTATTATTGTTATCATTAATTTATTAAAATTTGTTATAATATAAAAATCTGTTTTTTAAAATAAATAACATTAACATCTTTTCCAAATTAATATGAAAACCTATTATTTTTAAGAAAAACTTTTTTTTTAGATAATAACTAAAATCTTTTTTTAAAATAATAACTAGAACCGTTATTTATTTTATTTTATTTTATTATTGTTCAATTCAAATTTCATTATCATATTGTATCTGCTCCTCTCATGTAACCTCGCGAACTTAACAATCGCTCTTTAAATTCTGCCTTTAAATTTCTGCTTGCATGGTTTAAATTATGACATTATCTCTCTGTTTGCATGATTCAATTATCTCACGCGTTTACTATTATTTCTGTCACATTGCACACATCCGAAGGTTAGGTCTAACTGTTTGGCCGCCGCGCCAATAGTCCGTAAAACTTCACACATTCAATTTCAAATCCTCAAAACTACAAACTACAAACCCTAATTTTCACAAATGCCTCGCCGCAGGCAAAATTACAATTTTACCCTTAGCATTAGGTCAAAGAGCCGCCGCGCTCATTTTAGGGTTTCCCGCCGCGGAATCCCTAATTTAACCCTAATTACAACTTAACATTTCAACGTAGAGATTTGGAGTTTCTACACTCCACGTAAGCGTGTCCTTAAGATGCGTTTATTCCCCTTGAGACCTTGACCACAGTCAAGAAGTTTCTAACCTCCCTATTGAGGGGAACTACGATTACTCTGATTCCACTCCCGTAAGGATACGTAGGCACAAGATGCGATGTCTTGCCGAGTAAACTTAGAATTAACCCCCTTTATTATTTATTATTGCTTATTTATATTTTATTTATCTTTGCTATTTAATTATTTTGCTTATTATTTTGTAATTGTTTCTTGGATGTAAAGTTGTTTAATTATTTAATTATTATTATGGTTAGTAATTAGGGAGTGTAATAACATGTATGTAATATTAAAATAAATTTAGATCACTTTTAAATAAAGATAATTAAAATAAACACGTCACACACGTAAGTCGATTTTAATCGCCGTCTCACTTCCTAAGGATATCCCTCAAGTTGCCTACGAATAATGGTTAAGTGGGGTGTATAAAGCAAGTCCCTCAAATAAAAAAATCATCAAAGTCCCTTATGGTTGCCTTTACGAATCGAGTCCCTTTCGAAAAATGATGATAGTCCCTCCAGTTTGCTTATTACACCCCACAATGGCCTTCAAAAATCCAATTGTCCCTCACATGTCCCTTAACATCCAAAGTAAGGACTACCTACTCCATTATAGTAGGGATAGTCTTACTAAAGGAAAGAATAAAGAATAAGGAAGACCTTAAAACATTAGGGTAGGCTACTCCTAGATACTTGCTCACTTCAAAACTGTTTCACACTTAAACAAATTTTCAACAAGTTTTCAAACAAGTTCTTAACACATCCTTACATGGATTATTTATTAACTATTCTGAAAATTTTCTATTCACACACTACAATTTCAAAACAATTCAAAAGTGAGCTTAAGTACCTAAGAGCCCATGGATAACCATGGATGAAAAGGGTGCTAACACCTTCCCTTTTCATAACCTACCCCCCGGACCCAAAATATTCTCTAAGGTCTTTCCTGTTCTTTTATAACCTTTCCTTATGGATAAAATAAAAGTCGGTGGCGACTCTTGCTATCCGCAACATTGTTTAAAGTCAGTTCTCCCACCGTGTTACAGTCGCCTTCCTCAGCAGGTCCAGGTTCTCGTGGAGCTTCGTTCCCCCGCAGCAGTCGACTGAAGTTCGTTGCCCCAGGCGGAGGCCGATTGAGATTGGCGTGATTTCTTCTCCTTGGCAGGATGATTCCATCCTCCACCAGAGTGGTTCTTTCTCTTTGACAGGAGGATTCTCCCTTCAGCATTTATTTTGCTGATGGGGCCGTAGCATTTTGCATGATTGCATAGCATTTACCTTAAACGCGTAGCATTTCCACCGTGTGGAGCATTATGCCATTGTCGATCATAAGCATATGAAACATGAGCTAGGTCGTTACCGTTCTTGTTTTGCAGGTGTTCCTCCGCAGAGTCGCTTGCTCAAGATGATTCTTGAACTCCCCAGCAAAGTCGTGTGCCCAAGATGATTCTCGAACTCCTCAGCAAAGCTGATTGCTTAAGGTGATCCTTAAAACCCCAGTGAAGTCGCCAGAGTTGGTTGCCCAAGCTGACGCTTAGAGTCCCCAGCAGAGTGTTTGCTCGGGATGATTCCTGAAATCTCCAGCAGAGTTATTGGTTCGGGACGATTCTTGAAGTCCCCGCGGAGTTATTTGTTCAAGATGATTCTTGATGTCCTCAGCAGAGTTGATTCACCCAGAATGATTTTTGGACCCCGAAGCAGAGTGACTTGATAGTTCTCCAGAATCCCCAGCGGAGATGTGTTATCCCCAGCAGGTTTCTGAATAGCGAAGTTGAAACTTCCCTCGAAGACTTGATGATTGAAGTCCAACCATACTGACAAAGCAGTTCTCTCAGCTGATGCAGAGTGCCTGATGGTAGAAGTTGGATATCCCCAATTGGTTTGTGATTGACCGAAAATTATATTCCCGACTTACTGACGAAGTCCGGCTGACGCCCAAAAATTTCTTTGAATGCCCGATGGCATGGTTAACTTGATTGTTGATCTGATAAGTCCCGAGGAATCCTGATGCCTGACGGCATGATCAACCATGTATCGGTTACCGTGTGACCAATCCCCCAGCTAGTTGTCGTGCAACTAATATTTCAGTTTTCGAATATATGTTCCCATCAGAGTACTGTGTACTTGTGCAGTTGGCAAATTTCCGAGTTTATTGGTATTCAACCGTCTTTCACCTCGATTGGTTGAGAGCCGTTCGCTTCTCACCCAGTCAGGTTCAAGCCGTTTGAATAGGGGCAGCTGTTGCACCCCAAAATTTGACCAACATTTCTTTACCTAGCTTATGTTTCATTTCATTCACATTAGCATTATCATTTGCATTTCATTGACATGTGTGCAGGAGATCAAGAGGTATGATTACCAATCAAGGGCTACACAAGACTATGAAGATAACTAAGAAGCTTATTCAAGTGTTCAAGGGTTGATATTCTTGTCAGAGAAGTTAAAAGAGCCTCAGAGAGGGTGGTTGAAACCAAGGTTGTGTGCCTCCTAACATGAGAGTTGTGGGAGCTCCTCAGATGATTCTGAAGCCAAGAATGTGGACTTGAAGCCTTGAGAGAGCTTATGAGATGTCATGAAAGCCATCATGAGGCCTAGATAGGTCATTGTGCAAGATTAAGAAGCCTCGGCCATGATTGGTGTAATTAGGGTTTGACTGGGTCAACCCTAGGTCAACTGATGATTTGAACAAGGTTGAGACCTAATTCAAGAGCCATGTGATCATGGACTGATACATTGAGATGTTATAAGGATGATTCCAAGGTTAACTCATCATGATTGAAGAGTTTGAGAAGTTTCAAGCTAGGGTTTCTAAGGCTTGACAGTGTAAAATCCCCTAGTTTGACCCCTATCTTCAAGGCAATTTAGCTCAAGATGTGATTGTCATCTCATCTTGCCCCCAACATGAATGTTGTAGAGCTTGATCTTAGATTTAATTTGAGTACTAGAAGTCCTTGATAGGATTTGTAGAACTCAAGTTATGACTTTGACAAGTTACAGGTCATCTGAGATATGTGAATTTGGGGGCTTGAAAGTTACTCAACTTGCATCAAACGTTTTCCCAAGAAGGATGATTCCTATGAACTTCTGTTCAACATGAATGTTGTTCCTTATCTTCTTAGCTTTCTATAGAGTACTAGAAGTCCTTGATAGGATTTGTAGAACTCAAGTTATGGCTTTGACAAGTCAAGGGTATTTTGGTCATATCAACCATAAGGCCATAACTCCTATTTCCAAGCCTCAAATGGGAAAATGTTCAACATCAAACTTGTTCAAAATGATGTTTTAAGGCTATTAAAGAGGTCATGAGATGTTGGAAGTGCTTGTAGCTCAAAGTTGCAAAAATGACCTAAAATAAGGGCATAAGTTAAATAAACCAAAGTTGGAAATTGATACTTTTGATCTACCCATCCAAATCAAGGCATGTAATAGGTCATTTTGACTCCAAAAAGCATTTTAAGAACATTGGTTTAGCCACATTTTTTATTTGAGGTCTAATTTGTGGACTTGCTTTGAAAAGTAGTTACTTACATCATAAGTAACATTTGCAAAACCTAGAATCAAGGCATAACCAAGGCCCCTTGTAAGCCAAACACTTTCAAAATGTCACTAGGGGAGAAATTGGAAGAGAATGGGAGGGATTTCAAGCTGCAAACAGAATTATGCATATCATGGCATATGGTTGAAAATCTCATGACATGAGAGATTGAAACTCTCATTAGAAGGATCTAGAGGGTTCTAGATCACTCATACATGTTCTATATATTGAGTAGAGGTGATCCAAAGCAAAGGTTGGTGTTGATTGAAGGAGAGAGCAGAGATTGAGATTGAAATTGGATAGCTTGCAACTGAATTCGGTTTCACCAATTTCTCCACTTTCCATCCATTTTCTTGATTGCAACTTCTTCCATGGATGCTAGGGATTGATTCCAGATCATAATCCAAGGGAATTCGTGGCTGATTGGTGTTCTTGAGCTCAGATTTTTCCATCTGTAACTCACCATCGGGTTTCAAGTTTCAGGAGCTTTCAACCAGTTCTATTGCATACAGAAGCAAGGAAAGGATCCATTGATCGTGTCTGGAAGGTTGGAGAGCTTGATTTGAGGATTTAGTGCATCTGTTCATCAAGAATTTATCAGGTTGGTAACTTATTTCTCCAGCATGAAGTAGGCAGAATTAAGATGAATTAGGATGTTAGATGCATTGTAGAACGGTGTAGGAATGATTTCAGACCATTAATTTGAGAATTAGAGACAAAATAGGTGTGTTACCATTTTCGGTTGAGGATTGGTTCTTGTGAATCTTGAGGTTTCAGAGAGAATTAAGGGCATGAATGAATTCGTGAGGGAATTTGGGACATGTTTCATTAAGGGATCGTGGCCTATGGTGGACTCTATGTTGAACTAGGGTTGTGGAATGGTGACCGGAGCACCACCGGTGGTGGCCGGAGCTGCGCGCGAGTTTCAGAGGTTTGAATTGGAGAAGATGACTTGATAGCCATCAGATCAAGGTTTGACTTTGACTCGGACCCTTATACAACGGCCACGTTTTAATTTCAATTTGTGAAGGATCTGAGTTAATGAAACGCATCGTTTCATTTGAGTGCTGAAGCTGGGCTTAGTGAATTGGTTGATACTTGCACCCCCCTCAGGGCCCAATCCATTATATGAACTGATTTTGTTTACTACTTGCACCGTGCGTTTGTTTATTTTACTTGGATTTTCTTTATTTTTTCATTTTATTCATGGTTCTTGATAAAATCATATAAAATTGAAAAATGATCCAATTAATCCCATTCTTTTTGCATTATATTCATGATTGAGTCTAGTATTTTTTAGAAAAAAAATATTTTTAGTTCATGAATTTTCTGATTTTATGGGAATTTTCACATTTTAATTGATATTAAAATAGTCATGTTTGATACTTAATTTTGTGGAATTTTGTTTGATCATGTGATGATGATTTTGATCCTGATTTTTTGTGAGTAGTTAGCATAGACATGCATGCTCCCTATAGAATTTTCTCACATGTTTTAGATGACCATAGGTGGTAGTTTAGGTTGAAACCTTTAGAGGCTCCATTTTTAGGGTTTATGGTTGATACCTTTGGATTTAGGATTTAATTTTAGGGCTTAATAGATGATTTAGTCCCTGGTTTTTGTATGAGGCATTCTTAATTGAATTAGGATCCCTTAGGAATTTTTGTAGGAATTTATAAGATAGCTTGCTATTTTTGATTGATTTTAGTTTAGGTGCTAGTTTTAGATGATTCTAAGGCACTAACTCAACTAGACTAACCTCTTTAGTTCCCTTAGATTAGGGTTTTGCTTTGTTTATTGAAGACAAGTTGAAGACAAGGTGAGGACTTGAAGTTGCTTGAAGTGGCTTGGAGCTTGGAGTTGCTTGTGCCTGAAGGTGTCTGATGAAGATTTAGGAGGTAGGAGCCATAGGGAGAGCATTATAACTAGAATGACTTCTTTCACAAATATGGAAAGCATCTTGTGCTTCCATTCCTCCCAATGACTAAAAGTCCTTCTAAGATATTCACACCCCTCCTTTGGAGGGATGAGTGGTTTTATCTGGGAAGTAGAACTTTAAGGGAACCAGTCTCTCATAATGATGAACCCTTACAGGCTTCCTTTGGCTGTCAATAAGTTGTTTATCATTTCCACTCATTGTGTTAAATCAATTGTCTTCTGGTTTGTGTACCTTGAAAGATGTTGGACTTGAGTTTGAAGATGAGGACTTCACTGAAGAGTGTGGAAGAGGATGATTCCTTGAGCATTGCCATTGCAGCTGAAGCTTGAAGAGCATGAAGAAAAAGTTGATGCTTGTGAAGAAGATCCAATGAAGAGCTGAGGCTTGAAAAAGAATTGAAGGATGAAGTTGACACTTCCAGGTGATTAAAGACTACTCTGAGAAGCTGAAGCTTGTAGGAGAAGAAGACCAAGTTGATACTGGTAAAGCAAAGAGGGTTGAGATTGAAGACTAAGTTGATACTTATGAAGAGGATTCAATTGAGATTGAGTGTAGAGCTGAGGCTTGAGGAATAAAGGATAAGTTGGCACTTGCATTGATGCACTGAGGGCCTGAAGGAATCAAGTTGATACTTGTAGTTAAGGGTGAAGCCTGAAGGTGGAATTGACTGTAAAGCTGAGGCTTGGGTAAGAAAGAATAAGTGGACACTTATGTTGATGTGTTAGAACCTTGGAGGAGCAAGTTGATACTTGTTGCTGAGGAGGATAGCCTTGAAGAATGAAGTTGATACTTCCATGGTGATTGAAGTCTGAAGACTGAGTTGCTGTCAGAAAAGCTGAAGCTTGAAGTTGAAGAGGGGTTGATCTGCTTTCTTCCTTGTCTGTTTTTTTCTGTATTGCTGTGACTTGTTTGACTTGCTTGATGCATTAGAATAAGTTCATATCTAGACTGACTGTAAGCTAGGAGCATGATTGCACTAGAGGTTGAGTTGCTCCCTCTGCTTGTATTTTTACTATATGGCTTTGCTTGCGGGTATTCGGTAGAGCCCTGCTCCCTTGCCCATGTGGTTTGTGTTTGCTTGATAGCATTTTATTTTATTTCTTCTGTATGATTGCAGTTACTTCTATTTTGCTTGATAGCATGTCATTTCTCCTGTATGATTACAGTTATTCATATCTGGCTTGAGGTCGAGACGAGCTTGTGGAGGCTGATGCCCCACACACATTTCCTCCCTCACTTGCATTGCATGCATTTTACTGTATATCTGTTTACTGTTTAAGCTGATGCTTTATCTGTTTCTGTTTATCTTTGACATGATCCCTTAGGACTCTCACTTCCTTTGATAAGGAAGTGATGATAGAACTTTAGGTTGAAACCTATGCATGATAACTTCTAGGAGTTCCCTGTTTCAAACCTTAACCATAGGATGAATCCTTGGCATGACAACATTAGGACTTGATAGTCTCCCCGTTAGTTGAGCCCCTTCTCTTCTCATCTCAAAACAGCTTAAAATACAGTAATCATGAATGATTTCTTTCGTACGTTACGAGCCTTAAGCTATCTGAGAAAGGATTGTTGGAGAGCTTCTTTTCAACAGTCTGGATGTTTAGTATGGCACCCTTTGGGTGACATGCGACGCATTCACTCTTAGGTCATAGTCTTTAGTGCGATTGAAATTGAAAACACAATAAAAAACACTTCTTTCGTAAAAGACAGAAAACAAACTTCAAATCTTTTTGCCCCGTGGGCCCATAAGTCAAAGGAAAGGTGTTCTGAAGAAAAGAGTTTTGTTAAACTTCAGTTCTACCGCAAACAGGCTTTGTCCCTAACTGCTGGAATTGTTGTTTAACCCTACTCGACAAAACAGATGAATCTGAATCCCCGTAATCCGTATTATCCCGAACTACGTAAGCTCTGATCTCTCATACCTGTTGAGAGTACGTAGGCACAGTACCGATGTATTGGCGAGCCACCTTCCCCGTAACCCGTAGTAGGCCGAACTACGTTGACTCTGATTTCTCATTCTCTGATGAGAATACGTAGGCATAAAGTGCGACGCTTTGCCGAGTCATTTTCTTTTCTTTTTAGACCAGCCTTGATAGGTAGATAGATAAACCAACTCATCCAGTAAACACAACAAGCGTGGATCCCGTCGAGTACGACGGACGTAGGGGTGCTAATACCTTCCCCTTGCATAACCGACTCCCGAACCCAGACAATGGTTGCGATGACCTTGTCTTATACCTTTTTCGTCAGGTTTTTCCGATCGTTTCCTTTCCCGCTCTGAGGGATAAATAACGAAAGGTGGCGACTCTTTTGTTTTGCCGGCACCTTATTTTCGCGGTAGCGACACACCAATCGCAAACTTTCCACAATATCTGATTAAACGCACACCACAACCACTGAACCACTTGCGACAAACACCTGAAATGAGTCAGCCTCTGAATTTCTGGTCAAGAAAGTCCTTAATCACTTTGAATCCGTCTGAATAAATATTCAGGAAAATAAATTCAAAGATGAGTACAATATGTACTCTAATGGATCATGGTAATCCTGACCTTCTGAACCAAACTTCACATTAACCATTGCTTGATAACCTCATAACCTTCACACATGGCAATTTGAGTTTGGGTACACACCACTGTGAAAACAAACAATGCTACAGATAACTTACAACTGAAGAAATTCTTTGATGGTTTTACCATAATTAGGTCAAACTTCCCTCTGATATTGATCGTGACTGAATAACCATACTTGACTTGAAACAATGTCACTACTCCTGATAAACCTAACCTCATATCCATGAGAAACAAAATCTGATTCTGAACCAGCTGGCCATAAGCTTGCCAACCAAATTGAACCCAAGGACTGATGAAACCCTAAGTCCTGGATGCCTGACGACTCTTGAAGAATATAAGCCTGATACTTGATGATTTGATTTAGAACAGCTCCTGATCCCATGTCTTAGAAGACCATTGCGAAATATGATTATAAATTATGAACTTATGATGATGCAAATGAGCGCGAAGCAAAAGCCAGCCAAAATTAGAAAAAGCTAGGGCAAATTTTAGGGTGCTACAATCTGGTATGAGAAATCAAAGCAAACGTAGTTCGGGCTATGAAACCACAGGTTGGTTAAGTGTTTTTTATGAGTGACGTTAAGTTCCTATTCCAGCAGTTAAGGTCAATGTCTGTTTGCGGTAGAACGGAAAAGTAACGTACTCTTTTTCTGAAAATGAAGTTTGAGAACAATCCCGAGGGATAAAAAAGGTTTGAATTTGGTTTGCTAGTTATAGTGAAGTGGATTGAGTTAGTTTGAGACTCGTGTTGCACTAAAGACTATGACATAGGAGCGAATGTGTCGCATATCGCCCAAAGGGCATACGTTAAACACACTAGACAAGTGAGGAGAAACCCCTTACTTATCATTTCTCATGTACTTAAGGCTCGTAGCGTGTAACATTTGTCATTCTTTATTAAGTGTCATAGAGAAGTTTGAGATGAGAAGAGAAGACACAAGAACACTAAAGGAAGCTGAAAACCCTAATGTTATCATACAAAATAGTCCTAAGGTTAGGATGAAAGGGAAGTATACCTAATGTTATCATACAAAGAATGGACCTAGAGTTGAGATGAAAGGGACTATCCTACTTGTTATCATACAAAGGATTGAAAGCCTAGTATCTCTCCTACTGTCATCTTAAACAGAGGGACTAGGAATCCTAAGGGATCATGTGAGCAAATACAAGTAAACAATAATCGGTTCAATCACAAATGAAAACAAAACTAAAAGAAGTCTCAAAAGAGAGAGTAGATGAAGAAGAAGAAAGGTGCACAAGGGATGAGATGCATATGCAAACAAGAGATCAAACAATCAAGACCAAGATCTCAATCACAATCATATCAAACTCATGCAATGTAAACAATACACCTCAAGTCATATCATAGGTTCATTTTATGTCCAAACCACCCCCAAAGTGTGTAAACCAAACACAAAGGTAAGGCAAGGCAAATAATGAGAGCAAATGACCAAGGAAGCAAGGTAGGGCAGCCACAAAATGATTAACAAATGGACATCCAATCATGGATACATAAGGGAGATCACTTAAGTTTGAACAAAGTCAAACTTCAAAGTGAATCCACCATCATATACATCCACAAATGAAAAACAAAACCAAGTGAATATCAAAAATCCAAATGACTTGAGGCAAAGTCAAAACATCGCCCCAACATAGATAAAAAATAATGTATTCACTTATTGGTAATTAAAATCAAAATTAAATCAAAATAAAAAGAAGCAAAAAACCTAAAAAAGAAAAAGAGGAGATCAAGGCATGAGTGAAGACTCAAAGGCATCACCATAGGTCTAGGAACATCATAGGGTCATGTGAAAATTTCCTCAACCTTTTTAAATTCTCAAAAGTAATTTTAAACTAATTAAAATCAAGCAAATAAATCAAAATACATGAAAAATAGCAAAACAGAAAACAAAAAGCCAAGAAAATCACCATAGGTTCAAAACCATCATAGGATCGTATGAAAAGAAAGTATTGATTTGGCAGCTTGAGTTGAGAGATACGATCCTTCAAAGTAGCCTCCATGAGAGAAGTGAAAACACAACACTTATAGAGGACGTCTTCAAGTAGCCTCCAAGAGACCTATAATGTTTTGATGAAAACCAAGACCTTTCGTTGGTTTTTAGCTCTTCGACATTGAATCAAAGTTATAGAGGACGTCTTCAAGTTCATTCTAGAAAATAAATGGGTTCCAAATGATAAATATTGACCAAGTTATGCCCTTTTGAAGCTGACTCAGAAAACCTTCAAAACCCCAAAATGACCAATAATGTCTTGAAACTTTTGATGACCTTCCAAGCATAATTTGATATTTCCTTGCAAAGAGGATTTGTTAGGGATGATGAGAAGAGTTCATTAGAAAAAGAACCACATCAAGATGTTGAAAATTGAAGGAGATATGCTCATTTGATCATAGCATCCACAAATTGCCATATTAGGTCAAGCACCTTGCACCAAACGTGAATCCCTTGATGATTTCTTGCATAATAAGTCATTATGAAACACCTATAATGTTGGAATGAGGTTGCCCTTAACCACACTTGATGATGAGGGACTTCTAGGGTAGGGAACACCATAAAGCTCTAGAGAAATCATTGCTTGAACTTGAGGAAACATAACCTACTTGCTTGAGAAACAAACCATGATACCTTGATCCCCTGCCAAGAACAAATGCTATGCAAACATGAATATGAAAATGCAAAGAAACATAATCCAAGAACACAAAAGAAGATGAGCAAATTTTGGGGTGCTACAGCTGCCCCTATTCAAACGTTCAAGGTAAAAGATGATTGAATACCTAAAAGAACCCAGAAATTTGCAACCTGCAGGGATACAAAACAGTAAAAACCAACCAAGAGTTGAGATGTAACACACTGATGATAATGACCCTGAACAATAGTTTGTCAACCAAAAGTCGAAATGAAAACACCGAATGCCAACCAAAAGTTGGGATAAAGCCAAAAGATACCAACCAAGAGTTGGGATGTAGGTTACTAACCAAGAGTTAGGATTGTCGGGAATAAAGATTACCAACCAAAAGTTGAGATAGAACATCCACAAAGCACCAAGCAAGAGTTGGAATAGCAAACTGGGGATACCAACCAAGAGTTGGAATGCAAAATCGGTAAGTACCAACCAAAAGTTGGGATACAACACGAGGGCTACCAACCAAAAGTTGGAATAATAGCAAATACCAGCTAAAAGTTGGGATGCCAAATCCAAAGGATACCAACCAAAAGTTGGGACAAAAAATACTAACCAAAAGTTAGGATTACCGAAAAGAAAAACCATCAACCAAAAGTTGGAATAACAGCGAATACCAACCAAAAGTTGGGATGCTAAATCCAAAGGATACCAACCAAGAGTTGGGACAAGAGACTCCGCTGGGATATAAGAAGGGAAACAACCAAAAGTCATAATAACTTCATAAGAAAAGATGACCATACCAGGGATTACCAACCAAGAGTCGAGATGAAACGGGTGTATAAGAAGCAGAATCGAATGACTCATAACATGGGCAAGAGGTTCTGCTAAGGAGGGAGATGTTTAAACAAACTAGCTCTGCCTGAGGAACAAGATGAACGCATCTATTAATAACCTGCCTGTTTAAAGATTATGAAATCTTAAGTCATACCAATATCAACTGGAGAAACGCCTGGCCAAAGCGAAATTAGACTTGGCTTATACTTCCGATGCATATAATGCTCCATACAAAATGGAAATGCTATGCGTTTGGGACAATTCTATGCAAAAATGTAAATGCAAAAGAACACCACCGGAAGAAGTGTTGAAGAGAGAAACCATCAAGCCAACCCTGCTAAGAACAAAGCCCTGAAGGCCTCTAAAAACACAAGTCCTCTTGGGGGAGAACACCACTCTATCAGAAAACAAGAACAGCCTCAACAGAGGAATAAACCCTGAAACTGCCTCCGGAACTTGCCAATGACCATTGGATTTTACTAGAGATATCGACTACCACTCGCCGTTGAGGGACGTCTTCTATCTCTACCGTGTTGGGGATAAGCACATGCCGCTATCGGTGATATCATTTCTGATCGGATAGCAAAACTCTGTGAGTGCGACCACAACCTTGCTGCAGGGAGACAAAGAACCTCTTACTGAACCACTGTCTGATTGTGTGGCAGTACTTCAAGCAATATCAACCTTTTGAAATCTCTCCGGCGTGATTTAAGCAATACCAGGGCAATAACCTTAGCGACCTGCAATCGAACAACAGCAAATAGGGCGTCCTGACTACCAAATGGTTACTTTCACCTATCATACATGATATTAGTCACGTAAATCCTTATTATAACATGTTTCGTGGAGCCCACAATCTATTCATATGTAAATTTATCAAAAATATAGATGCCTTCTTTGCAAACAAAAAAGAAATAGTAAAGAATAGCTTTCTGAGTGAATAATATTGTATTGATTGAAAAAGGCCTGTAAATAGGAAAATTACAAGTGGATGTGATTCCTAGAAAGAGGAAATTTCGCAAAAAGAAATAAAACGAAACAGGAATAATCATAAATGTCGGCAATGTGGAAACAGAAAACCACCATGTGTCGATTCGGCTATGACCTGTATGTCCTCAATGCTTCACCAATGCTCTTTCTTCCGAAAATACTGACTGGACTGATCTTTAACCTTCAGGGTGACTGTGTACCAAGATAAGTTTGTAGATTGAACGTAGACCGCAATTGTTTGCTTTTTAATCCCTAACTTTTTCCTGGATCGCACTTTCAGGTTTTTAATCCACCGGGATACCCTTTTTTGCCAATGTCGCCCTTTCAGGTTTTCAACTTTATGGGTTCACCTTTATTTATTTATTTTTATCCCTAATTTTTTCCCGAACCTTTTCTTTTTACTTTTATGGTTCGCTGGGATGCCCCACTTTTGCCTGGATTTTACTTTTTATGTCTAGCGGGTCTGTTTTAAGCAAAATATTTTTTAACTACATCTGCGTTCACAAGGGACATAAAATCTTCGCCGTCCGTGGTTGATAGCAACACGGCTCCGCCAGAGAAAACCTTTCTTACTATGTATTCACCTTCATAGTTAGGAGTCTAAGCAGATCCTGATTAAACCAGATAATATCCTTAGATGTCAAGCCCATAAGTCTTTCTGACCACTCAGATGTATCTTTTGTATCAACAAAAGCTCTAATGCGGGGAAGATGATCGATAAACCATTTATGGAATAGTGATGCACAGAACGAAACATTCTTCCCTCTCCTCTTTTCATTTTTGTAATGCACTGAGTGATACAAATCTCCTAGGAGAGTAGGTACAGGGTTCTTGGAGGCAAATATGTGAAAAGCGTCCATATCAACGAAGTCTGGTATATTGGGAAATAAAACAATACCATATACGCAAAATGCCATAATAGCATTGAAGACTACCCAACAACCTTCCTTAGCAAAATACTGAGCCTTACCCACCAAAAAGGGTAAAGGACAACCATAAGCTCCACTCCTACAGACCACATTGCCCTCCAAATTAGACTTGCTCAAATAAAGAGCACGGGCCAACTTTTCTAGATCAGGTTCCTCCCCAGGATGAAAGAAAGACATCTCCTCTAAGACTGGAACTCCCATAAGAAAAACAAACTCTTCCAAAGTAGGAAATATAATGTAGTTAGGAAATGTGAAACAACACAACAAAGTGTCATAAAACTGTAGCAAGGTATGAGTAGCCCCTTGTTCATGACTTGTAACTTTATGGACGAAAATCAGAATCTTCCCATAGTCCCTTTTGAAATCTTCCATGACACCAACACTAGCCATAGAAATAAGACCAAATAAAGGCCTTAACTCAGGTAACGGGAACTTATAGATGATAGTCTTCTTCAATTCAGCCTCCCTCTTTACAACCAACCGGATCACTGAAATCAAAAAGGGAAATAAGAGCCTGAGAACACACATACATGCTAATGTAAAATGACTATGCAAATGCAAACAGAAGATCAAGATATCAAAAAACTATTGTGCTATTGACTGAGCTGAACTAGAGCTTCGCTCTAATAAGAATACCAGAACGCTCAAGATCAACAATATGCTTTGACAAAAATTTGAGTTGGTTGAAAGTTAAAGATTCCTGTAAAACCCTCCCCACTTACAGGTAGGACCTAGTCTCTGAAAAGGTATGGCATCCTATACAGGTCATCAGTATCATAGACTCTCAGGTCGAGAAACGATGATACGTTCACCATTTCTAGTTTGGCATCATGGTCAATCAAGAAGGTGTCAACTGACTTCCCAATGAATGCTCTCCAGAGTCGTTAGTTTTCGGATCCAACACCACCCCTTCAACTGTTCAAGATGCACATGATGGAATGTCTTCAAAGAAAACCTCATCTGAATGCGAATTTCACGAAGGCTCCTGCATGCCAAAAATGCAAGCCCATACTACTCTCCACACTAACTCTAGGTGTATACTCAAGTCTGGGTATTGGGCTTATATCTCAGTGGGACAACCCACCCAACAGCACAATAGTAGTGTAACACGATAACAGAAATAAAGTGCTGGAAATAAATGCTATGATACAATAGTAAAGTACATGGACATACACAAATATACACCCCAAAAATACAACAGACAGACGCTAGGATGGACTCGCATAGGGAACCAGGTCCCCAGCCGAGTCACCAGCTGCCGCAACTACGAAAAGGATCGGCGGATAACAAAGAGAAAAGTCGCCACTGAACGTTATTTATCCCAAATAGAGGGAAAGGAAACGATCGAAGAAAACCTAAAATAGTGGGAGAAGATAAGGTTATCGCCACCAAATCTTGGATTCGGGAGTCGGTTACGCAAGAGGAAGGTATGAGCACTCCTCACGTTCATTGTACTCAACAGAATCCATGCTTGTTGTCTATAAAAGGGGTAAGTTATCTAAAAACTATTGCTAAACCGGGGGAAAAAGAAAAGAAGAGACTCAATAGGATGTCGTCGCCCTATGCCTACATATTCCCTCTTGCAATGGGAAAGTCAGAGTCAACATTGTAGAGGAAATCTTCAAGTTCATTATAGAAAATGAATGGGTTCCAAATGATAAAAATTGACATAGTTATGCCCTTTTGAAGTTGACTCAGAAAACCTTCCAAAACCCAAAATGACCTATAATGTCTTGAAACTTTTGATGACCTTCCAAGCATAATTTGATCTTTCCTTACAAAGAGGATTTGTTAGGGATGATGAGAAGAGTTCATTAGAAAAAGAACCACCTCAAGATGTTGAAAATTGAAGGAGATATGCTCATTTGATCATAGCATCCACAAATTTCCATATTAGGTCAAGCATCTTGCAGCAAACTTGAATCCCTTGATGATTTCTTGCACAATAAGCCATGATGAAACACCTATAATGTTGGTATGATGTTTCCTTGAACCACACTTGATGATGAGGGACTTCTAGGGTTGGGAACACCACAAAGCCCTAGAGAACCCTTTGTTTGAACTTGAAGAAACATAACCTACTTGCTTGAGAAACAAACCATGATACCTTGATCCTCTGCCAAGAAAAAATGCTATGCAAACATGAATATGAAAATTCAAAGAAACATAAGCCAAGAATACAAAAGAAGATGAGAAAATTTTAGGGCGCTACAGGTAGCTTGTTCCATAAGAACTCTATAGTTAAGCGTGCTTGACTTAGAGCAATTTTTGGATGGGTGACCTTCTGGAAAGTTTCTCGGAAAGTCTGTGAGTAAGGACAAAGCATACTGAAAAGACTTGTGTTGGTTTGTAGGGTCAGTCGGTAATCCTGAATGATTACCGAATGACCCCACAAAAGTGTTAACAAGCCAAATGTTCATTATTTCAAGAATTCTTAATACCACATATCCATCCAAAGTCTTTCAAACCACGCTACCGTTATTTCCCCAACAATCACCCTCAAAGAAGAATATCACATAAAATAATAAAGAGACCATGAAACTTTAAAAATGTTCAGGATGACCCATTTAGTAAGAACTTAAGTGTTGTCTGTAATGCATCAGACTACTTTCAAGATTACCGACTGACCCTACAAACCAGCACGAGTCTTTTCAGTATGCTTTGTCCTTACTCACACATTTTTCGAGAAACTTCCCAGAAGGTCACCCATCCTAAAATTGCTCTAAGTCAAGCACGTTTAACTGTAGAGTTCTTATGGAGCAGGCTATCGAAAAGAAGATGCATCTTGTTGTTATAAGTAGTACTAATTAATACTTATTAGCCTTTCTTCAACCATGCAGTGTCATACCTGCACAGCCTCATGATCCTTCTTATTCTAATGTGAATTCAATTTTTACCTAGAAGCTACCAGGAGTGTCTCATTATCATGCCTCGCGTACCGACAACCACTCCCTCGCCCTCGGGTGTTACATGTAACCACTCTCCGTCTTCTTCGGCCTTAGGTGTTACATACATTGAGTTCACATCTAAAGTTATACAAATGGCTTGTAGGGTCAGTCGAAAATCCTGAAAGCAGTCTGGGACTTGAAGAAATTGTTTTGGTGGCCAGGAATAAAGAAGGAAGTGGTTGAGTTTGTGTATGCTTGTATGACTTGTCAGAAGTCCAAGATTGAGCATCAAAAACCATTGGGTCTAATGCAACCGTTGAATATTCCAGAGTGGAAATGGGATAGCATTTCCATGGGTTTTGTGACAGGTCTATCAAAGACTTTAAAGGGATATGATTCAATTTAGGTGATTCTTGATAGATTGACCAAATTGGCTCACTTTATACCGATGAGGATCAATTATTCTTTGCTGAAGCTTGTCAAATTGTATATTGATGAGATTGTGAAACTGCATGGTATTCCTTCAAGTATTGTGTCTGATAGAGATTCGAGATTCACATCGAGGTTCTGGGAGAGTTTGCAAACAACTTTGGATACTAAGCTAAGGTTGAGTTCTGTTTACCATCTGTAGACAGACAATCAAACCGAGAGGATCATTCAATCGTTGGAAGATTTGCTGAGGGCTTGCATGCTAGAACAAGGAAGGGCTTGGGATAGCTACTTGTCGTTGACTGAGTTTACCTACAACAACAATTATCATTCTAGTATTGGAATGGAACTGTACGAGTCATTGTATGGTAGAAGGTGTATGACTCATTTGTGTTGGTATGAGTCAGACGAGAGTGTTATGCTCGGACCTGAGATTGTTCACCTGACGACGGAAAAGATCAAGATGATCCAAGAAAAGATGAAAGCGTCGCAGATTCGTCAGAAAAGTTACCATGACAAGAGGATGAAAGCACTTGAGTTCCAAGAGGGAGATCACGTGTTTTTGAGAGTTACGCCGATAACTGGAGTTGGTCGAGCTTTAAAGTCTTGAAAGCTCACACCAATTTTTATTGGTCCGTACTAGATTTTACAGAGGATAGGAGATGTGCCTGTCAGATTGCTTTGTCGCCGCTACTTGCTAATCTTCATGATGTGTTTCATGTGTCTCAATTGAGGAGATACATTTTGTATCTGTCTCATGTGATCCAAGTGGATGATGTGCATGTGAAAGATAACCTGACTATGGAGGCATCGCCTATACGGATAAAGGAGCGAGAGGTGAAACAATTGCGGGATAAAGAGATTGTCTTAGTAAAGGTTGTTTGGGGAGGACCAGCTGGTGGGAGTATGACTTGGGAGCGTGAAGAGCATATGAGAGAGTCGTATCCGACTCTATTTTCATCAGGTAATTTTCGAGGGCAAATTTCTTTTAAGTGGGAGAGATTTGTGACACCCCATTTTCGATAGTTTATTTTAATCGAATTAATTACAAATTAATTATAATTTTGTGTAATTTATTGGATTGATGGATTATGGTAGTTAGTTAATCAACTGGAGTAGAAGCTAGTTGGAATAAATTAAAAATATTTAGAATTATTGATAGTTAAATAATATAATTTATTTAATTTAATTATGTGAATATAATAAAATGAATAGTAAAACAAGAAGTATTTAGTAGTATTTTTATTAAAATAAAAGAATGAGAATTTAGTTGAGAAATAAAGTTATAAAGTTGTTAGAAAAATAAGGGGAATTTGATTTATTATAAAAATGAAATAGAAAATAGAGATAAGTAAGGGTGAAACGGGAACAACTAAAATAAGGTATTGGGTTTTTGATTTAAAACAAGGTTTAGTGAACCTAAAAGTAATCGGTACGTACAAACAAGATAAGTGAAAAGAGACAAAAGCATTAGTGAGTTAGGGTTGTGAGGAAAAAAAAAGAAAAAAATTCACTGTTTGTTTAAAGTTTTCTTGTTGAAAAATTAAGATAAGGAGAGAGATTGTTCATTTAAGGATGTCTAAATTATGAAATAGTAGAGATATTTTCTTTAACCTCCGATTAAAATTATATTAAATCTATCATATTTTATTTTGTGATATCTTATTGTGTGATTGGTTGAATAATATCTTGTTGAATTGAAACTGATTTATATCGTTGACGTATATGTACCTTCACTTTCATTTAATTTTCTTATTGTTAATGATTGTTTTAATAAGTTGATTTCATTCTTAGTAATCACCACCCATACTGTATCTACTAGTGGAGACAAATATTAACAAAGAGATATCTTGTGGGGGAGGTCAGTGATATTTCAATTTATGTGAAAATTGAATTAGTTGGCTGGTAGAGTAGTGCTTTTATATATATATATATATATATATATATATATATATATATATATATATATATATATATATATATATATATATATATATATATATATATATATATATATATATATATATATATATATATATATATATATATATTAATGACCGAGTGACAAACCTGCACCTCCATTATTAATGACCGAGTGACAACCTGCACCTCCATTATTCTCATATAAATATATTACATTCTAAGCCAGTAGTGGTATTTAGTCTTTTTGTGGCAGCTTTAATGTTAAAGGATTTAGTAGAACCATTTTCTTGAAAACATGGTAGAAGTTAGAACTTTTCTTTAAAGTAATCAAATAAAAATATCATTCAAAAAAATTTATAAAACTAACCATAATTCAACATTGATTCCCTATATCATAAGGTTGAATCATGCAAATATGAACCAATTCGCCATATGATATGGCGTATGAGTCTATTCTTAAACCAATTTGCCATATGATATGGCGTGTGTGTAATTTTTTTTCTTAGGTTTCAATTTTTTTTTTTATAATTTTAGTTTTATAACATAATAAATATATTGGTTTAAAATAAATATAATTTTAGTTTTTTGATATTTGATATATTTGTTTAAATTTTAAAGCATAATAAATATATAATTCGTGTATAATTTTGAAACATAATAAATATAAATTGGTTTAAATTTTAAAACATAATAAATATATAATTAATATATAGTTTTAAAACATATTAAATATATAACTAATATATAATTTTAAAACATAATAATTATATTTGAATTTTGATATTTTTAAACCCTACTTTGTTAATTTTTGATATTTGTTGAAAAAAAAGTATATAAATTTTGCAAAGGTATTTAAGGCATATCATTTGATGTCCGTACTATTTTATTTTTCTATAAATACGAATGCACACGCATATATTTTTTCACAATAATTTATACCAAAATACTAAAGTCTTCATAATTTTGAGTGCAGTCTAAAATGTCTGCATTTTTAAATCAACGTTCTTCGTCGTTGTCATCATCATCGGAGGAACCGTTTTCAACATTTCCTCTAATGAAAAGAAATGCCCTAGCTTATTTTTCATCAACAAAGTCTCCGATAAAGGTGCTACTGTGAAATATGCAGACGTTGGAGCATTTGCATAGGGAACTGAACCGCTGGCTAGAAGGAGATATTGTTGCAGGTGAAAATATTAGGAAAATTGAGAGGTTGGTCGAGGAGTCAGGGAGAAACGGAGTTACTCGTGAATGGAGAAAAGTGGAAAATGATGTTGGTGTCCTTGTGATAATGTTAACACCAAAGAAGATAACGTTGATGGTTGTGATATCGTAGACACCTTGATGCAATATTCTGTTTTATGTCGGTTTGTTTTTGTTATTTTCAGAATGTTGTTGTGACATTAAGTTATGTTTGTTTAATTTATGTTGCTTGCTAATTGTAATCGATTATGTATGCTTTAAATGAAATGAAATTTACTGTTGATTTAAAAGGACACAGTTACATTAGACACTATGATCTTGTGCTTGATCCTACGTTAGGACATTTTGTAGGATTGTGTCCTGATTGCCGACACGGACTACATAATTTTACCATCTTGTTTCCTATATCCATCTCCTCGAATGCGCGTGCTGTTAGGGCGACCCTTTGTCTTTCTTCGCATTAAATCATAATGTCAGACAATTTCGCCTTCGTATTGAGGCCAATAGTCCTCCTTTGCCACCACCTGAAAGCTACATGTGTAAACATTGCATAGACTTATCACTTGGTGAATTGTAGAAAGAAAGTTGGTTAGGTCCTAGCGCGCCTTTGAACATGCTGCTATAACATGAGAGCAAGGCATACGAAATGCCTGAAACTTCTCACAGTCACACTGGCTCCTATGCAGTTCAACCCGATAACATCCCTTAGGCCTTCCTTCATTGTGATCAATTAACTCGGCAACACTGAACCAACCTTTATTACGGTCAAAGATTGCGACCACATGTGTGTTAACTTTGGCAGCTTCGTCTTTCATGAATGTTGTTGAACTATTACTGTACAGTTGACTAGATTGTAATACTGAACCCCACTTCGTACGTCTGTTATCAAAGAGTGCGCCTAGCCTAAAATATGTTACCTTTACCAAGGCAGTTATCAGTAGGTTTCAGATTCCCTTGAAAACAAAATTCATTGATTCAACGAGGTTAGTTGTCATGTGGCCCCATCGCACCCCATTGTCTGATGCTCGTGTCCATTTCTCTTTATCAATATTATCAATCCATCTTAATGCATCCGTGTTTGTCGGTCTGATCTCGTCACGATAGTGTTTGAATGTGGGCTCTGTTAGTGCATATCCTACGTTCACAACCTTCTTCCTTAGTGTTTTATCTTTGATTTCCCGCATGAAATTTTGGGCGATATGTCTTATGCAATACACATGGGTCAAGGGAGGATCCTGCCAACCGTTATTAGGGTTATTGTATGCACTCTCGATTGATGGGTGTCTATCAGAGATCAAACATAAGTTAGGTTGGGCAAGTTTGGCAACCCAAGTTTGGAAAATAACATGGCAATGTTCAAAGATTATGAAGGTAACAACCAACAATGATATGCATGACATATGTTTAACAAAAACAAGAAAAACACATGCATACAAGTTACAACTTGAATAAAATCATGGTATGTGAACCAAAGAAAGGTGAATGTGACAACATTCAAACATAGTTAAAGCATGTTGATGACAACCAAACATGGATAAATGAGAAGAGTGGCAAAACTTCAAACATGGTTTCAAACTTCACATGGGGAAAAGTGAACAAGTTTCAAGGTAACTTTCAAAGCAAGAATCAATCCTAAGGATGTTATAGTTCTAACAAGACATCATAACAAGTAAGGTAAGGACATGGGATCATGGGAAAAAAAGCAATGTTCATAGTAACAACCAAGACAAAACACAAACCCTAGCATGTTATGGTTCTAACAAGACACATAACAAGAGGAATGAAGTATGGAAAATATGTTCAAGAGGTTACAACATCAAGAATCATGGTAAAGTTCATAAATGAAATTCAAGGTATACCATTTATGTTCAAGCTTTCACAAAGGCAAAAAACAAACCCTAAACATGTTATGGTTCTAACAAGATACATAAACAAGTATGAAGAGGCACGGCATATATATTCAAGAGGTTACACCACCTAGAATCATGGTAAAATTCACATATGAAGTTTAAAAGGTCATGATTCATGTATACATTCACAAAATCAAGTATGAACATGGTAAGGCAATGAATCAAACAAACTTGAGCATTTAAACATGTTAAAAAACATGTTTGAATCATAAAATATCAAACTTACAAGAAAAGTAAAGTTTCAAGTTGAAAACGTTTACAAATACCAAGGTGAAAACCATAAAAACACATGTTTTTCAAGTGAATCAAAGTCTTTCCAGAATAACAATCATTGAATTCTTTATTAACTCAATGAAATTAGACATGTTAAGTAGTAGTTTGTAAAAAGAATGAGATCAATAGCACAAAAAATGAGCAAGTTATGATCATTCAAAGTTGGTGCACCAATGAGGGCAAAACTAGGGCAAGGCAAGGTCACAAATTTAATGTCATTTGCATGAAGGATGGAACTCAGTCAATTATTAACCAAATGGAGTGAAACAAAAGTGAAAATTTTGTGTTTTTAAACAAGGAATTCAATGGTACAATTTTTTTCATATAACACACTCACTGAAAAATTCGATAACATCATTGTTTAGGCAACTTTTGTTACAACCAAGAGCAAGAGCATATGGACAGTCTCAAATAGTGAAGGGTTTGAGGAAACAAGTGTAAAAACATCACACTTATACCATTTATAATGATTGGCTCAAGAGAAATCAGAAAATGCACACATAGTTTGGCAGATTAGAATCAACATGCATATTATGACTAGGTTGGGCCTAGTTGGTAACCAACATTATGACCAGCAATTGGACAGTCAAGAAATGGAAATTTATAGTGCAAGAATATGTTCATACATGACATATAGCATACATATAACATGTTCAATAAATTTCTAACACATAACCAGGGTTACAACTCAAAATAGTATGTACAATGCAAAGCAAAAGTTCATGTTCAAGGATTTATGCTTACCTCTTGAAGCAACTTTGTTAAATAAGAAAAACAGAGGTACTTAATGCTCTTCTACAACCTGAAAATAATCTTTGAATGATGAATAGCAGCTCCAATGATCCACAACTCCACTGTCAAACAAAATGGTTTGCAAAATAATGAGAAACCTCAAAAATCCAAGGTTTTATAAAGCAACATGACTCAATTCTTATTACAGAAGTATGAAATTGATTTGGAAAGATTCTATATATGGTTTATAAAGTATTATAGGTGTTGAAGGAGTTAGAAATCATTTGTGGTGAGTTGTGGTTTGAATAATGCAGAATGTTGACTTTTTTGGTTTTTGAGGTTGACTTTGAGAATGGAATGATTTCTGGTGCAAGTGATGGTTTAGATAGCTCTAGAGGATCGTTTATAAGTTATGTGAAGTGTTGGTAAGAGTATGGAATGGCTGGAAATCAGTTTGGCACAAGTTCTGTTCAAGACAGTTTTGAAGTTTTTGAGGCAAGCTTGCTTCAATTGCAAGATGGTTTGTAGCAGATGAGGGAGAGTGTTTAAGGCTTGATTCTTGGGTTTTCTGGTGTGTTTGTGATGTGGAAAGAATGTTCTATTTATTGGCAAAGCCAAGGGATCAAGAGTGAGGACATATTGGAGCTCTTTCTTTTTTTTTGGGGGGGGGGGGGGGGGAATGGAGCAAATCTTGTTCAAGATCTTGATGCAGCTAGTCTTAAGTGTTCTTGATGCATTGTGATGCATAAGACATATTGTATGCAAGCCATAGGAAGTTATTGAAGTGTGTCAATAGAGTAAGGGCCCTACTGCTCTAGATTTTCTTCAAAAAAGTTTCTCTTTCCTCTTGGATTTTCTTTGAATATAATAATGCCACTTGACTAGATCTTGCCTATGCTCTTTAATTCTTCTGCATTTCTACCCATCATACACTCTAGATATCAGATCAAGGGTTAATCAATGGTTGAAAATCAGTTAGATGGTTGGCAAGTTGGTTTATGTCAAGTTTGAAATTATGCACTTCAAGTGTTTGGACCCCAACTTCCCTCCTTTGAAACTCCTAGCTCAAAAATGCTATGGAGGAGTTCTTGTACTTTTTGGAAAGCCCTCATCATGCTCTACAACTTTCATGTTTTGGGTTTTTTCAAATTCCAAGTAGAACTAGGTCAAATACACTCTTGAAGTTGGCTGAAAACAATGACTTGAAAAGTGTCAAAACCAATAAATTTCAGTAAGTGTTTTTCCCTCTTGACTTGTTCTGGGTCATAACTCTAAATCTATTCATTTTTTGAACATGAATCACTGTTGAACTTTTGTAGGACTCCTCAAGACCTTTCCAACAAGATTTGAACCACTCCAATTGGATGTGTGGTTGAATGATGATGAAGATCTAAGGGTCAAAATTTGGGGTATAACAGATGCCCCTATTCAAATATCTTTGTCGGACGACAATGAAAGATAACGATCTTCATGGAGTCATGGTGAAAGGAATTTGAATATAGCAAACCGAAAATTTTATCCCTTAGATACGATGGTATGCAAAAGGACAAATGCAAAAATGTGATGAATTCTAAATGATGATGTATGATGCTTAGATGCAAGCAAATGCTGATACACGAGCGAAAGAAAAGAACGGTCAAAACAATGAGTAACTACTCACAGGGGACCCGACACACTGGGGGAAGATTCAGGGCATAACCATCAATAGTTCATACATGAATAATGATGCTACTAAAGGGGATATTTCACATAGGGACATAAACTCCACTGGGGAAATGCAAACCTCCAACAGAGAAATGCATTGAAGGAGAAGCCACGCAGAGGGATAAAGGTCAACAGACTCAGACTCCAACCGGGGAAGCAAAAAGACCAGAGACACGGTCCTTATCGGGGACAAACCAAATAAGTAACTTCCTATAATGAAGAGTTTGAACAGGATCTTTAGGAAAAGACTGGAAACAAGACCAGGCGCATCGGGGGTGCTAGTAACCACTAGATCTCTAAGGTGCGACTGGGGATACCAAAGCTTCGCTGGGAATACTAGTGACAACCAGAAATTCCTGTCAATAATGAATTGTCTTTAAGCGGTGTCAGTAACTACCAGACTTTCTGTAGGTGCCAGTAACAACTAGACTTACACATGGGAATTGGTAACAACCGAAACAAATACCAATGCCAGTAACTAATGGGCTCGATCGGAGAATTGGTGACAACTGAATCGAAGTGCCAATGACAATTGGATTTCAAACGATACCAGTAACCACTAGACTTCAATGGGGAGTCGGTGACAACCGAGCCAAGGTACCAATAACAATTGGGCTTAAACAAATGCCAGTAACCAGTGAACTTAACTGGGGAAGTTGGTAATAACCAACCCATGATACCAATAACAATTGGGTTTTTAAGCAACGCTAGTAACTACTGGACTTACGAAGGACTAGTGCCAACCAAATCAAGGGATACCAATAACCATTGGATTCAAGTGGTTCCAGTAACTACTGGGCTTCAGTGGGGAAAAGTTGGTAACAACCGAATTCATGGTACTAATAACAATTGGATTTTCAAACAATTCCAATAACCACTGGTCTTAGAAAGATTGGTGACAACCAAATCAACGTACCAATAACAATTAGATTTAAACAATGCCAGTAACCACTGGACTTACTGGGGAAATTGGTAACAACCAAATCAACATACTAATAACAATTGGATTTAAACAATGCCAGTAACCGCTAGACTTAGAAAAACTGGTGACAACCAAATTAACGTACTAATGACAGTTGGATTTAAACAATTCCAGTAACCACTGAACTTACTGGGGAAATTAGTAACAACCAAATCAACGTACCAATAATAAATGGATTTAAACAATTCCAGTAACCACTGGACTTAGAAATACTGGTGACAACCAAATCAAAGGATACTAATAACAATTGGATTTCAATGCCAGTAATTACTAGACTTACTGAACAAAGTTGGTGGCGACCGGATCTCAAGGATAAGCATTAGTAACAACTAATTATCTTGGTAAATATTAGGTAATATCAGACATTTCTAGTCATAACTAGCCTCCTGGGGTAAAAGTATATTTTTCACAAAAAAACTTGACAAAGGTGGGATAACAACCGCAAAGCGAGCCCGTGGAAAACAGGACGAAGCAAGAAGATTGGTAACAACCAAAGAATCTCAAAGGCAAAAGCGAGACAAATAGAAACCAAAGCATGCAAACAAATGTGTATGCTAATGATATGATGCAAATGCATATGCAGACCGACCCACGAGGGAGAAGGAAAAAAAGCAAAGCAAGACACAAGGAGGAAACCCATCACATTGAGTCCTGATGTCACTAATCTAGATGAAACTTCTTTCCAGGGGGAAGAGGAACGACCTTCTATGAGTAATCCATGCTCTTGCAAACCTGCGGAAGAGGGATCTCAGCTTAATAGTGGGGCCGTTGGTGGGCGCAACTCTGAATAGAGATGGCAGCAAACTTTTACTGCTCTGAGAGTAGTGTAATACCGCCATGTTACCTCTAGAGTTTTGACGTGTTTGTTAAATTAGTTTTTCTTAAACCAAAATTTTAAAATTTCAAAACACTTAGCTTTTTCAAAAATCATTATTAACAAACAAGTGAAATTTGCATAACAAAAACATAGATCATAACAATGATTGGTCTGAAATCTGATTTCATTAACAGGCGAGGACTTTACAAATGGTAAAACCTCGGGAACAAATACAGATTTGAAAAATGGAAAACAAAAAGGGTTACAAAATCGACCATGATCTGGTCCCTACTAACTAGTAGTCCATACATCTCGCCACTTTAGTTGAGAAGGTCACACAATGATCTCTTTCAACACGTTGATGAATTTTTGCCCCTGCATTTCCTTGCGTTGTGCTTTTGGACTCCCGACCTGCTGAGGCGCTCATTTGGCTTGAGTCACCTTTTTAAGCTTCCCCATTCAGGCGTAATACTTCCTCACGGCGTCTGAATTGATATGATATCTAAGTTGTTCACCATCCATTATTTTGAGAATTAGAGATCCTCCGGAGAAGACAGGTTTTATGACGAAAGGGCCATCATAGTTAGGCATCCACTTTCCACGCATATCTCTCTGTGTTGGTAGAATTTTTCTGAGTACAAGCTCTTCTTCCTTATACTCCTTTAGACAGACCTTCTTGTCAAAAGCTCTTTTCATCCTTTGTTGATAAATTTGGCTATAACACATGGCAGTCATCCTCTTTTCATCGATGAGATTCAATGAATTGAACCTCTCTTTTATCCAGTTGGTTTCCTCAAGCTCGGCTTCCATTAAGATCCTTAAAGAAGGTATCATGACCTCGATGGGTAGTATAACGTCCATCCCGTAAACCAAGGAAAAGGGGGTTGCCCCTGTCGAAGTGCGCACTGATGTTATGTACCCATGTAAAGCGAATGGTAGCATCTCATGCCAGTCCTTGTAGGTTACAACCATCTTCTGTACTATCTTCTTGATGTTCTTATTTGCGGCTTCGACCATGCCATTCATTTTTGGTCTGTACGGAGAAGAATTTTGATGTTTAATTTTAAATTTATCACAAAGTTCTTTCATCGTCTTGTTATTCAGATTCGATCCATTATCGGTAATGATTTGGTCAGGAATGCCGTACTGACAGATGATCTCCTTTTTGATGAAGCGGGCGACCACTTGCTTGGTTACGTTCGCATACGATGCTGCTTCTACCCACTTGGTGAAGTAATCAATTGCAACGAGAATAAAATGATGGCCGTTGGAAGCTTTTGGCTCTATTGCCCCAATCATGTCTATGCCCCACATTGTGAATGGCCACGGTGATGTTATCACATTGAAAGGATGCGGAGGAACATGCACTTTGTCGACATAGACTTGACATTTGTGGCATTTTCGAGCGAAGAGAATGCAGTCTATCTCCAAGGTCAACCAGAAATATCCTGCTCTCAAAATATTTTTCGCCATGGCATGGCCACTGGCATGAGTGTTGAATGTCCCTTCATGCACATCAGTCATTAATAGATCTGCTTCTTTTTCGTCAACACATATGAGTAAAACCATATCATGGTTTCTCTTGTATGGAATACCATTGCTGATGAAAAATTTGGATGACAATCTTCGTATGGCTCTCTTGTCGATTCTAGAGGCATCAGCCGGGTATTCTTGATTTTGAAGAAATTTTTTGATGTCATGAAACCAAGGATTCTTATCAGACTCTCCTTCTAGCATCATGACATATGTAGGCACAGTCCTTCTTTCAATGCAAATCAGAGGTGTCTCGTTAACAAACTGGACCTTCCACATCGATGTTAGCATGGCTAAAGCATATGCAATATGATTTTCTGCTCTCGGCACATGTTTGAAAGTAATTTCATCAAAGTATTCAATCATCTCCAAATTATGATCTTTCTAGGGGATCAATTTTTCATCTCGAGTCTCTTACTCTTCTTTGAGTTGGTAGATCACTAAGGCAGAGTCACCGATCACTTCCAAGATTTTGATACGGAGATCAATAGCAGCTTCTAGTCCCAGAATGCAAGCTTCATACTCGGCTATGTTGTTGGTACAGGAGAAACAAAGTCGGGCAGTAATGACAGTATACCCTCCCGTTGGATTTTTCAAGACAACTCTGATACCATGTCAATCCTTGTTATACACTCCATTAAACATCATTTCCCAACGGGATCTAAGTTCGGGACCTTCTTCAATACCGGTTTCTGGCTTCAAACGTTGAATGTACATTACATCTTCATCGGGAAACTCAAACTTGAGCGGTTGATAATCATCCATAGGATGCTCAGCAAGGTGTTCTGACAAGACACTACCTTTCGCGGATTTTTGATCGGCATACTGAATATCATACTCTGACAAGAGCATATGCCACCTGGCCAACCTTCCAGTTTGAGCTGGCTTTTCGAAGATGTACTTTATCGGGTCCATCTTGGAGATTAGTAGAGTAGTATGGCAAATCATATACTGCCTCAGACGCTTGGCTGCCCAGGCTAGGGCACAACAAGCTTTCTCTAGAGGTGAGTAAAGACTCTCACAATCTGTGAATTTCTTGCTCAGATAGTAGATTGCATGCTCTTTCTTCCTTGACTCGTTAGTTTGGCCTAGGACAGAACCCATTAAATCTTCCAACACTGTCATGTACATGAATAGCGACTTTTCTGGAACTGGAGGAATCAACACTAGAGGATCTTGTAGATACTTCTTGATCTTCTCAAATGCGGACTGGCAATTCTCGTTCCATACCACCATTTGGTCTTTTCGTAACAACTTAAAGATTGATGTGCAGGTAGGCGTCAGGTTAGAAATGAACCTGGAGATGTAATTTAGTCGTCCAAGGAAACCTCTGACTTGTTTTTGTGTTTGAGGAGTGGGCGTTTCTTGAACTGCTCTGACTTTGTCCGGATCTACTTCAATTCCTCGTTGACTAACAATGAATCAGAGTAGTTTGCCAGAACGAACCCCAAATGTGCACTTATCCAGATTTAGCCTCAACTGATACTTTCAGAGTCTCTCAAATAACTTCAACAAATGATCCAGGTGTCTTCTTCATTTCGATATTTTGCAATCATATCATCCACGTACACCTTAATCTCCTGATGCATCATATCATGGAAGAGTGCGACCATAGCTCGTTGATATGTTGCCCCTGCATTTTTCAACCCGAAAGGCATGATCTTATAACAATAGGTTCCCCAAGGTGTAATGAAAGTTGTTTTCTCCATGTCGGCCAGATCCATCTTTATTTGATTGTAGCCGGAAAATCCATCCATGAATGAAAATACTGCAAAACTGGCCGTGTTATCCACCAAAGTGTCCATATGTGGGAGAGGGAAGTCATCCTTCAGACTAGCCTTGTTCAGATCCCTGTAGTTTACACACATTATGACTTTACCATCTTTCTTTGGGACAGGCACAATGTTGGCCACCCATCCTGGGTATTTCGATACTGCTAAAAAGCCCGCATTAATTTGCTTCTTGACTTCGTCTCTGATTTTGAGAGCCATGCCAGGTCTAGATCTTCGAAGCTTCTGCTTGACCGGAGGGAACTCTGGTTTCAAAGGGAGCTTGTGCATGACAATGTAGGTATCCAACCCTGGCATGTCTTGATAGGACCAAGCGAATACATCGACGTAATCTTTGAGAAGTGTTATCAGTCTGTCTTTGACTTTTGACACTAACAATGTTCCAATCTTGACTTCTCTCTTCTCTTTCTCAGAGCTCAAGTTGATGACGTCGATTTGTTCTTTGTATGGCTGAAGATAGGCATCTTCGTATTCAGTCATCCTCATTAATTCTTTAGGGAAGGTATTAGCATTCTAAGCATCTATAGTACTCTACAGGAACCTCTTGTTTAAATGTGTTATTTGCTATCTATCTGTTAAAGGTATACTAAAGGGTTGAAAGGAGACCTAAGGGGTTAGTCCTAAGTATACTCGCCAAGAAGTCACATCTTATGCCTACGTATCCTGGGTAGGGGATGGAATCAGAGTATTCGTAGTTTCCCTCAAAAAGGGAGAGGAACTTCTTGACTGTGGTCAAGGTTCCAAGGGGATGTAAGTGTTCATAGGGAAGCACTTACGTGGAGTGCGGCGACTCCTGATCTACATTGTAATAATGGGTTGAAAAAGGGTAGATAAGTATCTGCGGCGGGAACATACGAGGACTGCGGCAACTCCTGATCCTAAGGCTAGGATGAAGGATAAAAGGTATGTATGTCCACGGCGGGACACCAAGTGTGAGTACATCGACTCAGATCCTAAGGCTAAGATATGGGTAAAGAATATCCACGGCAGGACGTTAAACGTGAGTACAATGACTCAGATCCTAAGGCTAGGAAAAGGTAACAGGAAATCAGATCCTAAAGAATATCCTCACCAAGACATCACATATTGTGCTTACGTATTCTCAATGAGAAATTAGAGCATTCGTAGTTCCCCTCAAAGAGGGTGAGGAACTTCTGGATTATGGTCAAGATTCCAGGGGGAAGTAAGTATTCATAGGGAAGTACTTACATGGAGTACGGTGACTCCGATCCTTAGGCTAGGATAAAGGTAAAAAGGTGAATGTCCACGGTGGGATGCTAAGTGTGAGTACGTTGACTCTGGGCCTAAGGCTTGGGTAAGGGTTTAAGATTAAAAGGGGATATGACATGGCAGTCAATAGGGGGTACCTTTCCTTTAGAATATACAGTTTAGTAACAGATAAATTAAAGCGAAAACTTCAAAATGATACATAATAGATAACAGTATGCGGATATATAAATCAAGCACTCAGAGTATGGTGTTGCAGGTTAAGTTTAAATGAAATATCGAGATAGTTAATCTTAGGTTAATGAATTTGATTGATTTAATAAATAAGTTTAAATTAAAATTTGGTAAAATAACAAGAATACTAAATACTTTAAATTTGTTTTTATTATTATTTGTGAATTAAAGTGAAATTTAAATTAATGGAAATTAGAGGAGGTTTGAATAAATTAGTATTAAAAATTCTAAATTTAGAAATTCTAGATAATTGAAAATCTAAAAAACTAGATTATTTTTTATTATATTTTAAAGTTAATGGAAATTGAATGAGGGTTTAAAACTAAGAAAAATCTTAAAAATCTAGATTATTAAAATTCTGAAATTAATTAAAATTTAAATCGAAATTAATTAAATTATTTCTTTTTATTATTATTTATATTTTTGTATTTTTATTTTAAATTACCAAAAAAATTTGAATTAACTTTAAAATAAATTATTTTTAAGAAAGAGAAAATCTCTACTTCTATTTAAATTAAAATTAATTATTATTATTTTTTTATATATTTTTTTATTTTTTTTATATTTATATTTTTTTGTTTATATTTTATTATTGTTTTTGGTTTTTTAATAATTAAATAAAAATTGGGCCCAACCCACAAAACAAAAAAACAAAGTCCAACAATAAAACGGTTAGGCCAGTGGTGGTCAGGCCCACCGGACCCAACCCAGTCCAACAATAAAACAAAATGGGGGACAAGTGTTATACCCCAAAATTTGCCCAACCTTTTTCTTTACTTGGCTTGTGTTTCATTTCATTTCTTTAGCATTTGCATCTGTATAGCATTGTCATTTTCAGGGAATCAAGGGAGGTGTGCTACTCAAGAGGAGGTTATCAAGGGTTCTAAGCTCAAGTAAGAGTAGTTACTCAACTTATCAAATGCTTATGCTCACCAAGAAGAGGTCAAAGTTCGCTGAGGGAGAAGATTGACAAGTGTTGCTTACCTCCTATCTTGGAGGTCAACTGAAGATCATTAGGGGATCTCAAGGCCATGTTTATGGATAAGAGATGTTGGAGAAGCTCATTGAGTGCCTTTGAGGTCATTGAGGAGCTTATATAAGGTGTTATTCCACTTGCAAGAGGTTGCAGTCAAAGTTTGTGCGTATAGGGTTTTATTTGCCTAGTTCAAGGTCCATTGTGCATTTGAAGGAGATTGAGACTTGGTTCTAAGTCATGAGAGTCATGGGAATTCATGTTGAGACATCTAGGATGTTATGTCAAGTTCAAATCAAGGAGAATCAAGAGTGTGAGAAGTTACTAAATTAGGGTTTCAGAGGGTTGTCAGTGTAAAATCCCATGTTTAGTGCCTAACTTCAAGACCACATATCTCAAGATACAAGTTGAATCTCATTTTCTTATAAACATGAGACTTGTAGGGCATGTTCTTAGATTTCTTTTGATTACTAGAAATCATCCATTGGGTTTGTGGAACTCAAGTTATGATGCCATCAAGTTAGAGGTCTCAAATGAACATATTTTTCAGTCAACAAAAGTCGACTCACTTCCAAGGCACTTTTGACCTAGAATCATGTTTCTCCTCAACTTTTGATGAACATGAAAGTTATTCCTCATGATCTTAGATTTCAAAAAGTCCTAGAAGTCCTTCATATCATTTGTGGAACTCAAGTTATGAAGCTTGCAAGGTAGGGGTATTTTTGGAAACTTTGATTATAGGTCATTTTAATTATAGGTCACTTTCATGATCTTGTGCACTTCAAATGAAACTTTCACCAACATGAAAGTTGTCCCAAATGACCTTAATTCCATCATGAAACTCAATATTGGCATGAATTATGCATGGTTATGATCATTGGTGAAGAATTTTCAAGTAAAAATGAGCTTTAAATCATGAATTCAATTGAACAAGTCTTAGGACTTTTTCATGCCATTTTTCAATCCAATTTGGTTCAGAATATGTTCACTAGTGAAATGCACAAAACAATTTTGGTCATGAGTAGCAAAAACACGTGGAAATCAAACTTACTTCATGGAAAATTTTCACATCAAAACTTCTTAATTGGACCATATCAAAGCCCAAATTCAATCCCAATGTTCAATTCAAGTCCTCAGCTATAAAATTGAATGAATTTCAAGTGTGTATGGTGTGGTTTTCACGTGTGCATGAGCACATGCCAAACTTTGGGCATTTTTAAAATTCAAGTGAACCAAGCCTCATTGGGCCTCCAATCCATCACATATCCATAATATATAAGCTCAGAATCAAAATAGAGCTCTCACAATTGCAAATTCATGGAGAAAGCTCATATTTCAAACTTCGAAAGTGAGAGAAAATTTGAAAATCGTGAATCAAGATCCAGGCCATTTCAAAGCAAATTAAAGCATTCTTCCTCTTCCTTGAACATGGTGGAGTGGATCTGCATAGTTTGGAGCAAGCTAAGCATCAATTGAAGCACCAACGGAGTGTCTCCGTTAGGTAATCTTCAATTCCATTTTTCTCTCATGTTAGGCACTGAGCTTAGGTCATTGTGGTTGCATCTGAAGCCCTACACAATATAGGCAATGTTTGCATGCTTAATTGTTGTGTTTGATGCACTTTTCAGTTGAACACTTGAAAATTAAACCGTTCGATTCTCTTTGTATAAGCATGATAAATGAAAATGAACCATGGATTTGTAATCTACGTGATGAGAGCTTTAATTTGATATAAGATTTGTTGAGTTTTGGTAAGGTTTTCAGACCTGGTCTCCGGCCATCTCGCCGGAGAAGGCGACCAGATCTAGAGCTTCGGCGTCTAGTCTGAACTCAGGGCAAGCTGATGTGTCTTGTGTTGACTCTTTGACCTAGCATGATGAAGGGTCCAGATTGTTTTGACTGCGCATAAGTGGAAATTGACTATCCACGTCAATTAGTGAAACGACACGTTTCACACTTTTGTGAGCCCAATGATTTCAACTGTTTTTGTTTCTATTTGCACCACATTCATGTTTATTTGGTTATTTTATTTTATTTTAATTTCTGTTTTAATTTTAATCAATTAAAAATACTTCCAAGCATGATAAAATTCCACCAAAAATATTTTCTAATACCTTAGGGTGTTAATTAATTTTTGATATTTTTTATTTTCATTTTCCTTTTAGTTTTCAATTAAAATTGGAATTAATGATTGAAGGTGTTTTTAAATTGATTTTTCATGTGTATCCTTTTGTTCTTGCTTCTTTCTTGAGCAATTTTTACCACCTATGAATGAGACCTTTTCCTCATTTGGATGATGAGTTGAGAGGTCTTTGAGGATGGTTTTTGGTTTTTGGTTTGACCTTTTTGGTTGACGTCCATGAGTTTTATTTTGACCCTCGATAACCCTCCTTCAAAGTGGAGCACCCTTGTGGATCAAGTCCTATGGTGATGCTTTGAATGGACTTTGGTTTTGTGCTTTTGGCCTCTGGTTTCCAATATCCTATTGTACTTTGAGAATTTTATTTGGATTTATTTGAACATTTTCCCTATTTTTTAGGTATCTTGCAAGTCAAGCTACTTCTAAGGATGGTTCACACATACACTTGACCTAGCTTTGATGGGAAATGGCCCTTGTGGATCCCAAATGCTCCCAACTCTTTTTGATTCACATTTATAACATGTTGAAGTTGTTGGATACCAATTTATAGGTCATAAAGTGGTTTGGTTCTTGTGCTAAGTTGCATTCTTTTTAGGCTTTCCATTTGGTTTCAAATGTTGAAAATGTTTAGGACTTAGGTCCTTTACCATGCCTTTTGTTGCAACTTGATTTGGCTTGCTTCTTCTTGTATTTTCCTATCCTCTTCTCTTGTTCTCACTTCTGTCCTAGGACTTTGGGGACTCATCCAAATTGATTTGGTGCCTCTTGTTTGCACTTTGAGTCTGACTTGGATGAGAGGCCATTTTGAGAATTTTCTTTTGGTGTGAACTTGTTTATGCTCTTTTGTATGCTTTCATTCTTTTGTCTAGCATCTCTAATTTGTATGCTTGAGGTTGAGATGTGATTGTGGAGGCTACTTCCCCACACTTTGTTCCACCCTCTTTTCTTTATCTTTGTTTGTGCATTGCATGTTTGCATCCTTTCTTCTTTTATCTCATGCTTTTTTCTTCTTTCTTCTTTGCCATGTTCCCTTAGGACCTCTAATCTCTCTTATTTAAGAGTGGTTATGATAGACCTTAGGTTTGAATCCATGCATGATAACATTAAGTAGCATTCCCTTTTCATCTCAATCATAGGTGCACTTTGTATGAGAACATTAGGTTGAGTTTAGTCTCCCTTTAGAGTTGTGTCTCTCTCTTCTCATCTCCAAACTTCTTCAAGACACTTAATAATGGGTAATGAATTTTTTACGCTACGAGCCTTAAGCATTTGGGAAATGATGATTGGGGGTCCTCTTCTCAATTGTCTAGAGTGTTTAGCGTATGTCCTTTGGACGATATGCAACGTATTCGCTCCTAAGTCATAGTCTTTAGTGCAACATGAATTACAAACAATTCAATCCACTTCTTCTTCGTAAAAGACTCAAAAACAAACATCAAATTTTTTTATCATTCGGGATTAATGGAAATGTTTTTCATAAGGAGAGTTTTGTTAATTCTTGGTTCTACCGCAAACAGGTAACACCTAAGTCTCCAATGGTCGAGCAACATACACCTAACTGCTAGAACTAAGTTTTAACCCTACTCGAGTAAAACACTTGAACCTACCTGTGGTTTTGTTAGCCTGAACTGCGTTTGCTCTGATTTCTCATATCAGACAAGGATACATAGGAACAAGACGAAGATGTCTTGGCGAGCAACCTTCCCCACCTTCACCCGTAGTTTTACAAACTACGTTGACTCTGACTTTCCCATTGCACGAGGGAGTACGTAGGCATAGAGTGGCGATGCTCTATCGAGTCTCTTTTCTTTATTTTGTCCCTGTGGCCTGTAGCTTAGATAGATAAACACCCTTTTAGATAGACAAAAAGCATGGATCCCATCGAGTACAACGGACGTGAGGGGTGCTAATACCTTCCCCTTGCGTAACCGACTCCCGAACCCAAGATTTGGTTGTGATGACCTATCTTCTCCTTTCTCGTAGGTTTTTTCTGATTGTTTCCTTTCCCTCTTCTAGGATAAATAATAAACGGTGGAGACTCTTCTGTCTTTGTCGGCCCCTCTTCACAGTAATGCGACAGCTGGCGACTCTGCTGGGGACTTTCCTGATCCCCTATGCGAGTCAATTCTAGCGCTTGTGTATTTATCTTTGGGTGTGTACATATGTGTTGCATTTTATTTGCATTCACATTTTACTTTCCAACATTGTATATTATCATTATGTTGTGCTGTTGGGTGGGAGTTCCACTGTGAGATAAGCCAGACCCATGCTTGAGTACGACCATAACATTAGTAGCGGAAAGTAGTGGTGAACCTGTATGTTTGGCATGCACTAGTTCCCACAAAATCTGCACTCAGACGAGATTCTCTTTGATGACTTCTTTTCCAATATGTTTCGGACAATTGAGAGGTTGTTGGATCTGAGGATTGTCGACTCTGGGGATCGATCATTTGGAGTCATCTAAGTGAGGCCGCTTTGTTAAACTATGATTCCAAACCGGAAACGGTGAACGTATCATCGTTTCTTGAAAGTATGTGACGCTGACGACTAAATAGGATGCCGAACCTTTATTAGAGATAGGTTCATACCTGTGAGTGGGGAAGGTTATGCAGGAAACCTTAACCTTCAACCTACCCGGTTTTCTCTTCAGTGTGAACCTGTGACTTTGATACAGATGGTCCTTATGATGGTGTTATGTTCTTGCCAAAGCGAAGCTCTAGTTCTTCTCAATCAATAGCACAACAACCTTGATCCCCTGTTGCATTTGCATTTTCATTTTTCATCTGCATTTTAACATTGACATGTATTTATGTTGCAGGTGCATATTTTCCCTTCGATTCTAGTGATTTGTTCCCTCTGCTGACATGGAGCCTATCTTGAAGAAGACAGTGGTTTATATGTTCCCTACTCCTGACATTGGGTCTTTGTTGAGTTTGATCTTTGTGGCTGACAGGAAGGTAAGTGAAGATTTCAAGCAATCATATGGGAAGCTTTTGAGTTTTGTCTGCAAGCCCTTAGTTTATGAGTTTGGTGGTCTCCATACTCTACTACAGTTCTATAATTCTCAGTTAGGGTGTTTCACTTTTCCAGGTTATGTATTACTGCCTACTCTAGAGGAGTTCTCTGTTCTACTTGGAGTGCCTATCTTGGACCAGATGCCTTTCTATCACATTGATGATGAGCCTGATCTGGTCAAGCTTGTTGGTTCCCTTAATTTGGATGCTTTTGAGCTACAAAGGAAGTTGGTCGAGAGAAATGGAATGCCTGGATTTCCAATATCTTTTCTAGTTGCTAGAGCTCGACACTTTGCGAATGAGGGTTGTCGCGTTGTGTTTAATGACATCCTGGCACTGTGCATTTATAGTATCATGTTGTTTCCTAATATTCCAGATTTTGTGGACGTGGATGCCT
This sequence comes from Lathyrus sativus, assembly GCA_963859935.3. Lineage (NCBI taxonomy): Eukaryota > Viridiplantae > Streptophyta > Magnoliopsida > Fabales > Fabaceae > Lathyrus > Lathyrus sativus. Next base: position 343,994,394 of record OZ012735.1, on the reverse strand, counting down.
TTCACATTTTTGCTTCAGGGAATCTTATACCTACGCTTTTGGGCGACGTCTATCATTCTGTGCATTACAAGAATGAGAACCGGAGAAGGAAGAACATATCTTGTTGCGTACCTTTGTCGTATAGGTGGTTTGCGAGTCACCTTCCCAAATCCGGTCCTTTTATTGATACTGCTGATACCTCAGAGTGGTCAGAGAGATTGATGGACTTGACTACTGAATATTACTTGGTTTGATAGAGATCAGCTAGGTAAGGAGATTATCTATATTTGTAGTGGTTTTCCTAACGTCCCGTTGATCGGAAGGAAAGGATGCATTAACTATAACCCATCCATTGTAGTGAGGCAGTTTGGGTATGCCTTGAGAGAGCCTCTGAGAGAAAAGGAGATACAGGAATCTCTGTATCTCACTGGCTTGCTGGAGAATGATACCTTGACTAGAGTTGAGAAGGCCTGGAGCAAAATTCATCGCAAAGGGAAAGGCTCACGAGGTGGAAAAGGCATCAACACTCTCTCAGCTCTTTCTTGAATCCAAGTCACATAAGGATCGTAAGCTCTGATATTACTCTTCCCCAAAGAAGCTTTCCCTTTGTATCTCTTCATAAATAAAATGAGAGCCAAGAGTCAGATACAACAATATAATGGAAAAGGCATCAACACTCTCTCAGCTCTTTCTTGAGGAGCCTACTACTGTTGACATTTAGAGGTATAATCAGTTGTGGTCCGAAAATGAGGAGTTGCGCAAGGCAAATGAAGAGTTGGAGAAAGAGATTATTCAGCTCCGAGGTGAAAAGATTGAAGCTACTCATTCCTGCAAGAGGATAAACTGAGTTGGTTAACAAGCTAGGTACAGATCTTACCAAAGAGATTCGCGCTCATGAGCGTCTGGGATTAGATTTGAAGGTTGTCAGTGATGTCCTTACTTCTAAGAAGAAGAAGTTAGATAGAGCTTACCTAGAGATTTCCAGGTTTAATGATCAGTGGAATGCTACCCTCACTAATAACAAGGAGCGGGAAGATGTACTCAAACAACAGATTGCCATGCTGAAAGCTCAACTCCAAGTGAAGGATGAGAAGATTGCAGCTGAAGCCTCAATCTGACGTGACAGTGATTGTAGACTGAACGAAGCGCTTGCAATGTTGGATGACTACAAGTCTAGAGCTGATGTGAAGAGGTGTAAGCTTGAAGAGGCTTTTGGCGAGGGCGCCTGGGAGGATTATGCTCAGGATCTACATACCACTATTAGCCGGAGAGAGCTGCTTATCCGGGGGTTGCTTATCAAGTCTGACCATCCAGAGACGAAGGAGCTGTTAGAGGATTTTTAGTCTAGTTGTCGTACTTGATTGTATTTCTTTTCAGTCTGTTGTTATGCGGTATGTACTGACCATCACCAGACCTCTTGGATGAGGTCATTTTGATTCCCTTGTATTGATGTAGCACTGTACTCTGTACCTGATTCTTGGCTCTCATTTTATTTATGAGGAGTTTTCCTGTTGCTTATCTGTTAGTTCTCCATTGTCGTGTTGCGCTCTTGGAACTGGAATCGAGGGGGAAATATCCCTAATACATATATACATGTCTGCATACTGCATCATTTTGCATTTTTGCATCGCAGGTGCCTGGGATCGTTAATAAGGTTAAGATCATGGAGGTAATGTAGGTCACTCAGACTACTCACCGGTACACCACTCAGGGAAATCAGCGTAAGATCATGGAGTAGATGCAAGCTGAGATGCAAGAACTTCGGGACAGGATGGCCCAATTTATGGATTTGATGCAGGGTGTGGCAAATGGTCAAGAGCAACTGAGGACTCTGGTGCAGCCACTAATTGCAAGGGTTGATGGGAATGGTGTACTTCATGGGAGAACTGCCGCTAATCCTCCTCGTAATGATGGTGGCATGCCACATGCTAATGTTATTCCTCCAGTTGTTATCCCTCCGGGCGGAGGTAATGTAGGCGGAATCCCTATGCCTGAAATGGTGTATGATGCGCATGGCAACAATGTTCCTCAGTGGGATGAAGATCAGCAGGAAGACGTGTTCTTTATACGAGGTATTGGTGCAGGGTTTCCTTTTGAGGCAGATAAGAGGTTTAAGCTGATTGAAGAGAAGATGCGGAGCTTCGAGAATCAGAACTCCATGGGATTGGACATGGCTAATCTGGGGCTGATCCCAGACTTGAAAGTACCTTTGAAATTCAAAGTTCCTGACTTCGACAAATATAAAGGCACTACTTGTCCTAGGGTTCATCTGCGTTCCAATTACCGCAAGATGTCCGCCTAGTTGGATGATGAAAAATTGCTGATGCATTTTTTCCAAGACAACCTTTCTGGTCCTTCTCTTGAATGGTACATGAGCTTAGAACCAGTCAATATCCGATGCTGGAGGGATTTGGCTGAGGAATTCGTTAAGCATTACTAGTATAATTGCGACCTTGCGCCAAACAGGATCCAATTGTAGAATTTGTCTCAAAAGAATGGTGAATGCTTCAAAGAGTACGCCAAGAGGTGGCATGAGCTGGCAGCTAGGGTGCAGCCTACCATGGTAGAAAGGGAGTTAATTGATATGTTTGTTGCCACGCTACCAGGGGTCTATGAGAAGCTGATCGGTAACATGTCTGGAAGCTTTTCTGATCTGATCATTACTGGGGAAAGAGTCGAGAACGGCATTAAGCTAGGAAAGATTCAAGCTGGCGAAGGATCCTCAGCAGGAGGAGGAAACATAAAGGTTTTTGGTAACAAAAAGCAAGAAGGAGAAGCTAATGCAGTAGTTAATTCTCGGGGGGAAGGAAAAGGAATCAACGACAACAATATCGTCAACAGCAGCAGCAAGTTGCAAGTATCACAATACCTGCGGTACCACAACAACAGCAACAACAACAACCACAACAAAATCAGCAGAATTATGCTCTTCGTCGTTTTCAGGATCGAGGAAGGGCAATAAATAGAAAGTTTGACGCACCTCCGATGCCATATTATCAATTACTCCAAAACTTGTTACAGTTGCAGTTGATACAGAAGAGGACTTTGGCTCTGTTGACAGGTGCGCCACCTCCTGGTTACGACGCTAGTGCTCGATGTGAGTTTCATTCTGGTGCTCCGGGTTACAATATTGACAACTGTAAGGCATTTAAGCACAAAGTTCAAGATCTCATAGACAGTAAGGCTACAAAATTTTCTCACGACGCGCCCAATGTCGTGTAGAACCCCATGCCTAACCATGGGGCAGCTGGGGTCAGTGCTATCCTTGAAGATGAGAGCTTGAATTTGGTGTCGGATGTTAATGATTTGAAGACGCTGTTGGGTTTTGTAAAGAGCAAGTTGTTGAAGGGAGGGGTATTCCCAGGTTGTAATGAAGCTTGTGCTGAATGTTTGAGCCATCCCGAGGGATCTGAGAAGCTGAAAAACCATATTCAAAAGTGGATGAACGATGGTGTCTTGCAATTTGATAGAGTTGCTGAGAAGAAGACTGAGGAATTAATGGTTGAAGAGAGGGATAAGGTTGCAACGATCTCGATTCCGTACAAGACTGTTACTATTTTTGCGCCGCTGAAGCCGCCAACCATCATCATTACCAAAAGCTGGTCCTGTACCATATGAAAGTACTAAGGCGATTCTGTGGAATTACAGAGCTGAAGTATACTGCAACGGACAGAAGCAGGAGTTGAAAAGTTTACCGGTGGATTCTGTGGACAACTTAATTGGTGCTGGTGGAATTACTCGGAGTGGAAGAGTATTTTCGTCACCAGAAGTGGTCGCTGATAAGCTTGACAGAGGAAAGAGTAAAGTAGTGGTGGAAGAAAATTCTCAAGCTGGTGAGAAGGATTCTTTGGAGAAGGAGGCGGAGGAGTTCATGCGCTTGATAAGAAAGAGTGATTACAAGATTGTTGATCACTTACAGCAGACTCCGTCCAAGATATCCATTTTGTCCTTGCTATTGTGCTCGGAAGCGCACAGGAACGCTTTGTTGAGAATCCTGAATACAACTTATGTGCCTTAGGAGATTTTTGTGAACCAACTCGAGGGGGTTGTGGCACATGTAAATGCAGGTAATGGGCTGGGATTCACGGATTTGGATTTGACGCCAAAGGGGAGAAACCATAATTGTGCGTTGCACATTTCTATTGAATGCCGAGGAGCCGTTCTGTCACATGTGCTTGTTGATACAGGGTCATCCTTGAATGTACTTTCGAAGAAGGCGCTGATGAAGTTAGATACCCGTGGTATATTGTGTACGCCAAGTGATTTGGTAGTACGAGCTTTTGATGGGACTCAGAGGTCCGTATTCAGGGAGTTGACTTTGCCAATTCAAGTTGGTCCTGAGGTGTTTAATGCAGTGTTCTACATTATGGATATTCAGCCAGCTTACAGCTTTCTGCTGGGACGTCCCTGGATACATTCAGCAGGCGCCGTAACTTCTACGCTGCACCAAAAGTTGAAGTACATGGTGGGTGGCAGTGTCGTCACTGTTTGCAGGGAGGAAGATATAATGATTAGTCACCTATCTTAATTCAAGTATGTTGAGGTCGACGGCGAAATCCATGAGACTTTATGTCAGGCCTTTGAAACTATGTAAATCAAGGATAAAACACTGGTCATGAGCAAAGCGCCTGAAGTAGCCATGTCATCCTTCAAGGAAGCCCAAGTAGTGGTGAAGGCTGGGGCATCGCAAGGTTGGGGTCAATTATTGAACATTCCTAATAAGCAAGACAAATTTGGATTGGGATATAACCCATCTTCCTCCTCCCAGAGCGCGCCGCGCTATAAGGGGCATGTCCTATTTACTAGCGGTGGGGTAATCTTCGAGCAGATTAATTTCGTATCTGATGAAGACGGTGACAACGAGTGCGCCATGGACGCGTGGATTCAGCCATGCACTCCAGGACAAAGCCTGAACAACTGGTATGTCGAAGAAATCATCCAAGTGACGACAGAAGAGTAACAATTTGTTTTTTTGATTATTGTATAGCCCTATGTTCTACCCGAAGCATAGCAGTATTTGTCTTCAGGGCCTAATTGCTTATGTTTGAACAATCTTTTTATCAATCAAAGGGCGTTTTCTGCATTCAAATATTGTGATCCTTGTCTTTCTTGTTTTCATTTTTAACAATAAAATGGCAATATGGTTTGTGCTTGTTTGCATATCATTTTAAGCATTAAATCATCATCATTGCAGGTTTCACATTGCAGATGACACCGCTCCAGAGCTGTCTATGACTCGCTTTGACTTTGATAATCCGATATTTCAAGCCTAAGAAGAGATTGATGAAGATGAAGACTTGCCAGAAGAGCTAGCCAGACTTTTGAAACAGGAAGAGAAAATCATTCTACCTCATCAGGAGGAAATTGAAGTCGTCAACCTGGGTACCGAGGAGGTCAGAAGAGATGTCAGGATAGAGGCAGCGTTGCATAGTGATATTAAGCAAAGATTGGTTGAAAGGCTCCGAAAGTATAGTGATATCTTTGCTTGGTCATACAAAGATATGCCCGGTCTTGACACTGATATTGTGGTTCATCGCTTGCCATTGCGTGAAGAATGTCCGCCAGTCAAGCAGAAGCTCAGAAGGACTAGACCAGATATGGATGTGAAAATCAAAGAAGAAGTCCAAAAGTAATTGGACACAGGGTTTCTCGCTGTAACAACTTACCCTCTGTGGGTAGCTAACATCGTACCAGTACCAAAGAAGGACAGTAAGATACGGATGTGCGTTGATTATAGGGATTTGAATAAAGCAAGCCCGAAGGATGATTTCCCGCTCCCTCACATTGACGTATTGGTTGATAATATTGCGCAGTACTCCGTATTTACCTCCATGGACGGTTTTTCCGGATATAACCAGATTAAGATGGCGCCGGGGGATATGGAGAAAACAACTTTCATTACACATGGGGGGACTTTCTGTTATAAGGTAATGCCTTTTGGGTTGAAAAACGCAGGGGCAACCTATCAGTGGGCAATGGTCACTTTGTTTCATGATATGATTCATCACGAGATTGAGGTCTATGTTGATGACATGATAGTAAAGTTGCAAATGGAGGAGGAACATCTGGTAAACCTTCTGAAGTTGTTTGAAAGGCTAAGGAAATTCAGACTGAGGTTGAATCCGAATAAGTGCACTTTTGGTGTCAGGTCAGGAAAGTTACTGGGGTTCATTGTCAGTGAAAAAGGAATCGAGGTCGACCCTGCGAAAATAAAAGCTATTCAAGATATGCCAGTGCTGAAAACGGAGAAAGAGGTATGTGGTTTCTTGGGTAGATTGAACTACATTGCTAGGTTCATATCTCATCTCACAGCCACGTGTGAACCCATGTTCAAATAGTTAAAGAAAGATCAGGCGGTTGTCTGGAATGAAAATTGCCAAAGGGCATTTGATAAAATAAAAGAATATTTGCAGGAGCCTCCGATACTGATACCTCTAGTAGCTGGAAGACCTTTGATCATGTATTTAACGGTTCTTGAGAACAACATGCGTTGTGTTCTCGGTCAACACGACGAGACTGGAAGGAAAGAGCATGCAATATACTACTTGAGTAAAAAGTTCATAGATTGTGAGTCCAGATACTCAATGTTGGAAAAAACGTATTGCGCACTCGCTTGGGCTGCCAAACGTCTGAGATAGCATATGCTAAATCATGCAACCATGCTGATTTCGAAGATGGATCCGATTAAATACGCCTTTGAAAAACAAGTGCTTTCATGGAGAATTTCCAAATGGCAGATGGTTTTGACAGAGTATGATATTCAATATGTTTCCCAGAAAGCTATCAAAGGGAGTATTCTGTCATAATATCTTGCTGAACAGCCGATTAATGACTATCAACCTATGAAGTTTGAATTTCCTGATGAAGACATCATGTTCTTAAATATGAAGGACTGCGATGAGCCATTACCCGATGAAGGTCCGAAGAAGGATTCTCAATGGCAGATGATATTTGACGGTGTTGTTAACTCATACGGTAGTGGAATTGGGGAAATTATCACGACGCCTCATGGTTCTCATATCCCCTTCACTGCCAGGTTAACATTTCCTTGCACCAATAATGAGGCCGAATACGAAGCGTGCATTATGGGGTTGGAAGAAGCCATTGATCCGAGGATCAAGAATCTAAATGTATACAGTGATTCAGCACTAGTTGTCAATCAGATCAAAGGAGAATGGGAGACCCGACAACCTAATTTGGTACCTTACATGAACTATGCAAGGAGGCTGTTACCTTTCTTTGATCGGGTAGAGTTCCACCATGTGCCTAGAGCAGAGAATCAGATGGCAGATGCCTTAGCCACTTTATCCTCAATGTACAAAGTAAATTTTTTGGAATGATGCTCCAAGAATAGTCATCTCTCGCCTTGATAGGCCGACATTCATATTCGCCATTGAAGAAGCTTCTGATGGCAAGCCTTGGTATTATGACATCCAGAATTTCCTCAAGAACCAGGAGTATCCACCAGGGGCGTCGATCCGGGATAATACTCTGAGGAGGTTAGCTGGAAACTTTTATCTAAACCAGGATGGTGTACTCTACAGGAGGAATTATGACTTGGTGCTTTTACGATGCGTAGACGAAAAAGAAGCAGGTTCGCTTATGGAAGAGGTCCATGAAGGTGCCTTTGGTACACATGCCGGTGGGCATGCCATGTCTTGGAAATTGTTGCGAGCAGGGTATTATTGGTTGACAATGGAGTCAGATTGCTTCAAGCATGCAAAGAAGTGTCATAAATGCCAAATTTATGCGGACAAGATTCATGTGCCGCCGAGCCCGTTGAATGTCATGGCGTCGCCTTGGCCCTTTTCCATGTGGGGCATTGACATGATTGGCAAGATTGAGCCCACTGCATCTAATGGACGTCGGTTCATCTTGGTATCCATTGATTACTTTACCAAGTGGGTGGAAGCAGCTTCCTATGCTAATGTCACTAAGCAAGTGGTAGCCCGGTTTATCAAGAAGGACATCATCTATCGCTATGGAGTGCCTGAAAGAATTATTACTAACAATGGTTAAAACTTGAATAATAAGATGATGAAGGAATTGTGCCAGAATTTCAAAATTGAGCATCACAACTCATCTTCCTATCTTCTGAAGATGAACGGCGTTGTTGAGGCGACCAACAAGAATATCAAGAAGATAGTGCAGAAGATGGTTATAACTTATAAATATTGACATGAGATGTTACCCTTTGCTTTGCATGGATGTCGTACTGCGGTACGTACTTCAACTGGGGCAACTCCTTTCTCGTTGGTGTATGATATGGAAGTTGTCCTGCCATTAGAAGTCGAGATTCCTTCTTTGAGAGTTCTAGTCGACGTCAAGCTGGATGAGGCAGAATGGATAAGAAATAGATTGAATCAACTCAGCCTGATAGATGAGAAAAGGCTGGCATCCATTGCGTATGGTCGGTTGTATCAGAGCCAGATAAAGAAAGCTTTTGACAAGAAGGTGCGCCCTCGAAGCTTTCAGACGAGTGAATTAGTGTTGAAGAAGGTTCTCCCTCCACAAACAGATCACAGGGGAAAATGAACTCCCAACTATGAAGGTCCATATGTCGTACGAAAGGTTTTCTCCGGAGGAGCCTTGTTGTTGTCCACCATGGATGGTGAGGATTTCACATCCCCTGTGAACGCAGACGCAGTTAAAAAATACTTCGCTTAAAGAGACCCGCTGGAATGAAAAAAGAATATCCAGGCAAAAATGGGGCATCCTGTAACACCCATTTTAATTATTTAGTCATTTTATTATTATTTTAAATATTATATGTTGATGTGCCCTTTGGTAGGGTGTATTTGATGATGTTTAGTGGGTGTCCCTGAGATGGGAGGATCATTGGTGGTAATTTGGTGAGTTTATAATAATATAAAAAATAATAGTAATATTGGTGGTGGTATTATTATTATTATTATTATTATTATTATTATTATGATTATTATTAATATTTGTAGTAATATTATTAATATGGAGAATATAATATTATTATTAATATAGTTATTATATTATTATGATTTTTGGTGTGAATATGATAATATAATGAATAATAGTAATATTGGTGGGGGTATTATTATTATTATATATTATTATATTTATTAGTATTATTAATATTATTATTATTTTGGTGAGATAATAATATTATTACTATTATTATTATTATTATTATTATTATTATTATTATTATTATTATTATTATTATTATTTTGGTGAGATAATATTATTATTATTATTATTATTATTATTAGTATTATTATGATTAGTATTATTAATATTAGTAATATTATATTAGTATTATTAATATTAAGATTATTATTATTAATATTATTTTATTATTAGTATTAATATAATTGTTATTATTATCATTATTATTATTATTATTATTATTATAATTATTGTTGGGTGTATTACTATTATTATTATTATGTTGAATATTACTATAATATTACAATAGTATTATATTATTATTATTATTATTATTATTATTATAATGATTATTATAATTATTATTATTAGAATTATTATTGGGAATATTAGTGGTTGGAATAAGTAAAATAAGAAGTGGAAGGGTTATGGGGAAGTTAGAATGGAAATATGAAAAGGCACGATAGAAACCGTGAGAAGGGAAATTGGGAGAATAGAGAAGAGCGCAGAACAAAGAGAAAGGGAAAAGGCTAGGGATGAAGAATCTTGGAGAAATTTATCACCGATCAGAATAATTATCCAGGTAAAGGGGGAGAAACTTGATTGGGATGGTATATATACATGTATAGGGTAGAGGGGATTCCTTAACCCCGTAGGAAAATGTCGATCTATGAAGTTTTATATTGGCATGCTTGTTATTGTTGTTGCTAATGATAAATTGATGCTTGATATTGATGAATTGTTGATTGGTATTGGTGAATTTGGTATATATATATTATGGTGATATTAGTGAGATTATATGTTGTTACTGCAGTGTTGATAGTAACTATGAATAGAGTTTTGGTGAGATTTTGTGTTGTTATTGTAGCGTTGGTAATGACCATGATTATAAATTTGGGAAAATTATGTGTTGTTCCCTGTGATGTTGTTAGTGACTCTGGTTAGGACCTTGGTGAGATTCAGAGTACCTCTGAAGTGTAGGTAATGTACCGTAATGTTGGTTCTAGAGTAGGAAGTATATGATAATTGGTAAGTATAATGGTGTGTTTGTGTCTGATGATAACTAGTAATTGATAGCGATGGAGTATAGGCCAATGTTGATGAATTGTTGTTTTTGGTTAATTTGGCGTATAGGCTGGGTTTAAGGTTTTTAGGGAGATTTTGTGTGACCTTTTAAGGCATCGGTAGAATGTTTAAGCGATGACTTTGGGAATAAGATTTAGGAACCGATTTAGTTACGGTAATGTACAAGGTTGGTACTAGAGTAGGCTGAGAATTTGAGTTGAGATGATAAGTTTGATTTGGCCTAGAATAGTACTGCAGAACTGTGGGGAAGTTGGTGAATCGCAGCATTCGCTGGGCTTCGCCTGGCGAGTGTTGGCGAAGCTTCGCCTAGCGAATGCCAGCGAGCGTAGTGTCGCTACTGCGAAAATCGGCGCCGGCTGACAGAAGAGTCGCCACCGTGCGTTATTTATCCCAACGGAGGGAAAGGAAACGCTCGAAGTAAACCTCGCAAAAAATGGGAAAAGGTATGGTCGTCGCAACCAAAACCTGGGTTCGGGAGTCAGTTACGCAAGGGGAAGGGATTAGCACCCCTCACGTCCGTCGTACTCGACGGGATCCACGCTTGCTTGGGTTGTCTAAAGGATGCAAAAAACAATCTATCTACGACTGCTAAATCTAAACAGAAGGGAATTGACTCGATAGAGCGTCGCACTCTATGCCTACGTATTCTCAAGAGAGAAAGTCAGAGTCAACGTAGTTCGGGAAACTACAGGGAAATCGGCTCGCCAAGACTTCGTGTCTTGTGCCTACGTACTTCCACACTGCATGGAAGATCAGAGCTGACGTAGTTCAGGCTAACTACGGCTAGGCTGGGCGTTCTCACACAGCAGTGAGAAATTAAACTGGTTTCAAAGGTACGGGAACCTATGGGAAAAACTACGGTCTGGTCTCAAATGCACTCGGGCAAGAGAAAAGGGTAACAATCAGTCGTCAGCGGGAAAGTCTCGATCGCACAGCAGCGAGAGAACAAAAAGATTAGTCGTTAGTGTGCTCGCTAGGATATCGCATCCTATGCCTACATATCCTCGTCTGGTACGAGGAATCAGAGCAGCTGTAGTTCGGCTACTTTCGGGACCACAACTCAAATCTCATTTTATTAACATTCTGAAAAATGGTTACAATGATAGAATACTGAAAATAAACCCCTAAAAACCCTATCCTATTCATCATGAAAAAAATCAAATGGAAAATAGTCCCCTAACAAGTGGACTTTTAAAACTATCTCTAAAAGAGTCCCCTAACAAATGGACATTTAAAACTATCCCTAAAATAAACTCCATGAAAAATGTACTCTAAAAAATATTAAATCTACAAACTAATATTTTTACTATTTTTCCCTCTCTTCTTTTTCCAATATTTTCTCTTTTTCAATATTCTTTTCTCTTTATTTTCTTTTCTTTTCTCCAAATATTTTTTCATATTCTTTTTATTATTTTTCTCCTCCAATATTCTCTTCAAATATTTTTTCATATATCCTTTTCTTCTATCTTTTCTTTTCTCTTTTTCACATATATTCTTTTCTTTTTTCAAATATATTCTCCTACAAAAAAACTAAACAAATAAAATAAAGAAGAGAAAACAAGGGGGGGGGGGGGGGGGGACACTGCAGTTCAGGGGGGAATTACTATCTGCAGAAAAATAAATGGGAATTGGGGCCCAGCCCATTACAAGCCAACAGCCAAACAAAAAAACGAAGGGGTGCAGAAGTGAAACATGGGGTGCGTGACGAAGGGCGTTGGGCTTGGCCCATTGTCCATCCAAAAACACAGAAACGGAGGGTGGATGTCCAAAAAACGGGGGTCCGTACGGACAACAACAAACTGATGGGCCCTAGGCCCAATCCACATGGGGTCTCCTTCCTCTCTTTCTCAATTCACTCTCAGAACCCTAAAACTTCTTTTCCACTGTTCATGGCGCCGTAAACCCTCTCCCTCTCTCGTTCGTTCACCTTTCCCTGATTCAACCTCAAAGCCTAACTCTCAAACAAATTTCCTCCATAGTTCGTAGTACTCGATTTCGCCTCAATGTTAACAGAAGCCACAAATCCATGGTTGGATGTCTCAGAAGATGAAGATTCGTGTTTGTGGAAGAAATCTGGAAATCGCAAGGAACGCGTTCTTGAACAATCTTTGACGCATGCGATTCTGGAGGATTTGGCGAGCAAAGATGGAGATCCAAGGAGATCGCTCACTGATGAGTTGATTAACATTGATGATCTGAAGAAAATCTCAGTGATCGAACGATGATTGATGAAGGCCTTAGACGATCTTTCCATTTCTGGGAACTCTGGACGAACTCTATGAAGATCAAGATGAACGCGTTTGATGACTTAAGTTTCTTTCTGGAAAACGATGAGGGAGAACGACGATTGTTGAAGATTTTGATGACGAACAAGGAAGTTATGGAAACTTGGATGAATGCTCTTGATTACTGATGATGAACATGTTGAATCCTGATGATTGTTTGAAGGTCTTTAAAGACTCGTTTGAAGAATGGACGAAGAATCACGAGGTTGATAGAGTTCTTGGAGAGTTTTTTTTCTGGAGGTATTGGTGAACATTGACGATGAATGATGAACGTCGCTGATGAATTTCTGGGCGAAATTGATGAAGGAAGATGATGATTCTGGTAGAAGGTTAGAGAAGAAAGATGAAGATTGAAGGAAAATTCTGGGGAAAAAAATGATTTCCGGCGAAGTTTACGGCGGTCGGAGGTAGTTGGGAATTGGTTGCGGTGGCCGGAAACGGTCGGGTGTGGTGGTTGCATGGCCGCCGGCCATGCAACCGGTGGGACTCAGGGCTGGACAGGTGGCGAGGTTAGTGGAGGGAGTTGCATGCGTGAAGCCACGTGGTGAGGGGAGAAGGAGAATGGGTTACGCGTGGCGTGATGCTGGGAGTGGCAAAAATGTGTGGTGGGTCCTCCCTTTTGCAACATGTGTGCAGACTATATATGGCAACTGGCATGATTTTTGGACTGAAGAACTGGGCCTCCAAACAAACTCAACCTGGGCCCAACGAAAAATAGACTATGGACTGAAAATTGGACTAAATCTGGATTAAAAAAGATTAATGAAAATGATTAAAAACTGATTAAAGACTAAACCTAATTAACTAATTAACTAATGATTAAACCTAATTAACTCTAACTAAATCTCAATTAAACCTACAAAGAGAATTAACCTAAAAACTCTATTAATTCCAATTAATTTCTAAACTAATAAAACTCTAATAAACCCACTAATCTTAGAAAACTCTAATAATTCCACTAATCTAAAATTTTATTAAATTTCTATTAAATCTCTAATAAACCTATATTACTTACTTAAAAGAAAATCTATATTCTATTAAAACTATATAAAAAAAACTATTAAAACCCTAAAAACTCTATAAACTCTAAAAAAAGATTTAAAGCTATATAAAAAAAATCTATTAATATTCTATATTATTCTAAAATGATTAAAAAATCTATTAAAACCCTAACAATATCTAATAAAAATCCAAAAAATTCACAATAATTCCCAGAGGAACAAAAATAGCCCAGAACGAAAAATAGCACTGCGAGAGCGCAACAAAATAGCCGATAAAAATCAATGGACACCGAAATATCCCTAAAAACAACAGCGCGAGCTGAAAACACCGGGAAGAGCACGACTTCCCAAAAATACGATTCTACTTATCTGAACTGACTAAAAACACCTGAGACACGAGACGAGGGCTGTGATCCCGATAAAATCAATACAACTGAAAAAATGCACTGTATGCGATATGCGGATGCGAATGCGGTCATGCGTCGAAACATCGGTCCAGATACGGGACCCGGTTGGTCAAATTTTAGGGTGCAATAGCTGCCCCTATTCAAGCGGCTTGGACCTGAATGGGTGAAGAGCGCTCAGCCTTCAAACATTCAAAGGTAGAAGACGGTTGAATACCAATGAAACCCTGAAATTTGCCAACCGTGGGAATATACTGCAAAACTGCTTGAGAAATAGCCTCCAATAAACTGAAGTCTGGTTGTCACGGCAACAACTGGTCAATTATCTGATAAAAATTTCTTCTCCTTTTCAACATCAATCACCTGTGCGACGCCACAAGTATTGGAATAATGCTTCAGACAGCAAACAACTTGATTCCCATCTCTCTTATGGGATCAAATCCTGTCATCTCACAGTTCACAACGAACTGGAGGAAAATTCTCCTGGGGAACTTCTAAATCGACTGCTCGGCACCCATTCTGTCAACAGGCCGCAGCTTCAGAAACCTGATATATGTCAATCTTTTTTTTTCAATCCTGACGTAACAACCAAATGTGAAGAATCACTCCGCTGGGGGAAAAGAGAAGCTTAACCACACAACTCTGCAAGGGAACATACTCGAAATCCAATGAGGTAACCAACCTGGTCCATGTTTCGAAATGCGTATGTCTGAGAATGATGCAATGTCCTATATGACATGGAAATGCTATGCGTTCTGTTCGAAAATGCGAGGCCCAGACGGCCTGGAAATGCTATATGTTTGTATAAATGCTATGACGCCATATGCAAATGTTAATGCAGGCTCGAGCTGCCAGAGAACACCAGGTCTGCAACCACTTGGCAAAATAAATGCCGAAGGCAACGTCAACTCCACTGAAGGTAACCTGATATCACAGAATCATCTCAGCCAAATAAATGCTAGCCAAGGGAAACCAAATCCGCTAGGGAGAAACATCCTGCTGGAGAAATGGAAAGGCAACCCTGCTTGGGGAGAAAGAAGAGACAACCCTGCTTGGAGATGCTCTCCTCAAACCATTGACAACTGATTGTGCTCTGTGGGGATTGACCCGAACTGGGGTCAATTGCGCGCAGCACACTGCTGGAAATGCCCCTACTATCACGGATATCAATCTTAATCTGCTGGGGATACTCCTGATCCTACTCTGATACGGGATAACAATACAATCTCAACTCTTGCGGGGATAATACGCAGCTTCCATCTGCTGAAGAGGAAGAATTCTAGATTTAACAACGTCCACAAGGAATTCAAACATTAATCGGAGCACTGGTATCCGTCGAGCTTCGTATCGGGGAACATGACAACATGCGCGTCATTGGGAACTACTGAGTCAGATACCTTTTGGTTTTTGTTTTTCTGGTTTAGGATAAACATGAATTATGTACACAGTGGAAGATATGGAAAATACTAGACGAGAACTAGCATTCAAAGGTAAGATACCAGGCGAGAACTGGTAGGAAAATAGGTTATCGAACGAGAATTGATTTAGCAACGACATGTACCAGACGAGAACTGATACAACACTTGAAGAAATGGTGACCCAAACGAGAACTGGTTACGATAAACTACACCAGACGGGAATTGATGCTTACAATAAACTACACCAGACGGGAACTGATGCTTACGAAAGGGTGGGCCAGACGAGAACTGGTTACCGGTTTTCCAGGCGAGAACTGGACTTTGGAAACGACTGGTTACTGACACGCAACAGGTTTAGACTGCAGGTCAATGATCCAACGCCAGCAAGGCTTTTTTCGGAATGCTAAGGTTTTGGATAAGGGTAATGACACGATTCCCCGATACTCAACTCTGGCTGGGGATAAACAGACTGGCTTGAATAACTTGCCCCAGTGCACTCAACCTGCCCCAATCCAACGTTTGGGAATACTTGCTCTGAACAGCTTGCTGCGAGACGACCTCGAGATTACTTGCCCCGGTATTTATACGACGACAGAATTCAATCTCCATTAAACCCCTATCAACCCAGCTGGTTTCAACACTCTCTGCGGTGACTTCCCCCTGATTGAGCGTATAAGCGACTTAACCTGATCTGATTATCCACCTGAATTATCTGCTTTCAAATCTCCACGTTCTGGCTGATTGCCCCTGGTTGGCTCTCGAGAAGACTCACTTCTGATCAACTGCTTCTCAAACAAACTGCCCCTGATCAACTGAAGCTTCGGGCCTTGTCCTCAGACTAACTGATTCCGAACTTACTGGAAGTCAATGCCCCAGATTCACAGGTCTCCACAACATACACCATTCTGATCCAGACTGCTGAATTACTCAGTCCTGCTTATTCCCTGTTGGAATTTCTTTCGTGCCAACTACTAACCTGCAAGTAAAACTGTCTATTCACGAATGGTAATCTTAATGCAGTGTTCATGCAGATTTTGAAAAAATTTGAGCTGTCACTCATTTACATGTCATGATTGTGAGTGACAAATGAACCAAACTTCAAACGTAGTGCTTACGTGGTCAGTGAAAAATACAACAAGGATGTGACTAGCAAGTCATGAAGGAGTCAGGTTACTCAACCTTATCGTAATGCGCTCTCAGAATAAACCCTTCCTCAATTAGGTCTTTTAAGGGTTGTATCGTGGTCGGGTTCACGGTTCGTGAAACAAAGGATATTTGGCTCAAATTTTGATTTGTACCCACCCCTTCTATGTGATGATCTCCGATCCTAAAGTTCAGTTAACCTGGCACAAGCGCTCGCCTCTTCGAGAGGTATGTTGACTGGTAAGGACCACAATTAAGGAATCCACAAGGCTTTTCCGGAGTGATAGTTACTCCTTATTCGCTTTCGGTGTCTGTGTACACGACTTTGTGACTTGCTGGGGAAAAAATTTCTATTGATATCCTTTCCTTTTCATTCTTTTGATTCCCTAATTTTTGCCTGGACTGACTCCTTTTGAGATTTCATTTCTTTTGAAGTCCAGCGGGATGCCCTGATTTTTGCCTAAGTATTAGCTTTCCGGCTTTTTCTTTCTTTTTACTTAGCGGGCCTTCTTTCTTCTTTCTTTTGGAACAAAGTCGTGTGACACTGGTTGTCTTGATTGCTCCGAAAGGATTGTAACTGTCTCACTCCTGATTGGTGAGGTTTAACCATTGTGGTTGACGAGGTACGACCTCTGGGGAAAAATGCGATGTGATTGGTCCTCGAAAGACAACACTCCTCTGTAAGACTTGAATGCTCGGTCAAGCTAACTGACAACTACCCTGCCCCAGGTTAAGATGTGAGGGTTTAAAAGTCCGAAAAAACTTCTACTTCCTGGCTCGAAGTGGTTAACAAGGGACTAACTCCTTATATCTCCAGTGTTTGGGGGATTTGAAACAATGCCTTGTACGTCATCGGTAAGGTCTTATATGAAAGCATACGATCATCGGTTATGAGTTTAGTTTCGTCATCCTCCCTCCAATCTTTGCTAGTCACAGTGATAAAGTGGAGTGAATAAAATGCAAGTGTCAACGCAATACAGTAAATGAGCGACAGCGACATGATTAATTCAGAAAAATGCATAGTCACCTTATTATTATCACCATTCGAAACATACAATGTTTAAAGCAAGTAGTAACTAACAGAAAAGAAACTACAAATGCAAATGATATAAAGTCTGAGGACTGCCAATGCTGAGGGCGCCTGCCTGTCTGGACCACTGGCCTTTGCTAGGGAATACTTTCCGAATCTACGAGCTTAGACAGCTGAGCGGTTGGTATGAACAAACAGAAGTCCTTCTCGAAAGGAAATGCAATCTTGGTCGATCAACTGCTGTACCTTCACCTGAAACGCTTTACAATCTTCAGTTGAATGTCCCGGTGATCCGCCATGATAACCACACTGAACATGGGGATTATACCCAGGAGGGTAAGGTTCTGGCACGGGCTTGAGAGCTTTCGGTTCCACCAAAGAACTCTGGACCAACTGTGGCAAAAGCTGACTGTACGACACAGGAACTGGGTGAGAAGGACCATTCCTTCGTTCCAAGTTGTTACGAGGTCTGTTCTAATTCTGACGCTGAGTCTGATAACCTTGGCCACGAGCTCGCTGATTTGCGAGGGAAGCGACGTAAGACTCCTGATATGGTGCCCCAGGCACAGCTGTCTGTCCAGCATAACAAGGCACAGAAGATACTGATCCAACGTATTTCACCGATTCATCTCGAGGATACCCAACATCTGGCATGACTGCATTGATCACAACTCCTTCTTCGTTCTGATAGTCGTACAGAGATTCAGTTTCACTAGCCTGACCGCTTGAGACAACCTGAATTTTTCCGATCCTTATAGCATTCTCAATACGTTCTCCAACTCCCACTAATTCGGAGAAGTTCAGCGAAACTCCAAGCAATCTCTCAAAGTACGGGCTTTGCAAGGATTCTACGAACATGCCTGCTAACTCTCGGTCAAGGATCGGTGGTTCCACTCTGGAAGAAAAATCTCTCCATCTTCGAGCATACTTTTTGAAAGGTTCATTGATCCCCATAGACAAAGATTGCAACTCCATGCGAAAGGGAGCTACGTCCATATTGTAATCATACCGCTTCAGGAAAGCTCTGGCTAAATCCACCCATGATCGAATCTGATCCTTCTCTAACCGCATATACCAACGTAGAGATGCCCCAGTCAAACTGTCCTGAAAACAGTAAATCATCAACTTGTCATTTTGCACAAACAAAGTCATCTTTCTGCAGAACATCACCAAATGTAGCCTCGGACAGCTATCTCCTTTATACTTCTCAAACTTCGGCGCTCTGAATTTACGAGGTAACACTAGGTCAGAAACCAAGCACATGTCTGAAGCATTGAGACCAACATCGTTCTTAACTTCCAGGGCTTTGACTTGTTCCTCCAATGCATGCAACCTCTTAGCTTGCACAAGAGCTAATGGATTATTAGTCCTCACTATCGGAACTTCTCTTCGGGAGATCAAACCAGCAGGAATAACATTCTGATAATTCGCGGCATCAGAAGAAGAACGTTCACTTGGGATGACAAACTGTTGGTGCAGATTTTGGCCTCTAACAGAAGTCTGCACAGGTTGAGCTGCAGTAAGGTTATTCACTTGCGGAAAGCTTTCGTCAGACGTGGAATCATACAAAGGATTGGACGTCACAGTGAACCCTGACAAGGCATCAGCAATCTGGAAGTCGTTTCCTGACATGACTATCAGCAACTTTCAACTGACGACACTGCTTGATTCTGCTTGATCCGTTTCAACCCCTTGGTCGTCTTCTAACAATCCACAGTTGCTCAGACCAAACAAAGGATAATCACCTTCTGAAATCAAACAACGGCTGGATAAGAGCTCTGGCCAGCTGGAGAAATGCTATACAATATGATGCAAAGATGCTTATGCAAATGCAATGCAATGCAGCAAACATTGGATCACAGCCCCCACACAATCTGAGTACCGCTGTACTGCTGACGGAGTACGTTCTCTCTAAAAGAGAACGCCAAGATAGCTGGTAGTCTGTAAGTCAAGGTTTCACAAAAAGAACCCCCCCCCCCCACTCATGGGTATGGGCCTAAGTCACGGCATCATATGCGGTCGCCAGCGTCACAGACTTTCATGAGGAATGATGCGATTCCCAGAAGGAGTGGCACCGTCATCTCATGAAGAGACCTCACTTAGCTGACTTCCAATTGATCGGTCCCCAGAGTCGACAATCCTCACGTCTGGACTCCCCTATGATCCTCAGGACCTTAGAGAAGCACCTCGGAGAGAACCTCGTCTGAGCGCGGATTTCGTGGGGAACTTGTGTCTGCTCAGCAAACAGGTTCGTCCACTACTCTCCACAACTACGTCTAAATGCATACTTAAGCAGCCCAGGTCCGACTATCACTCAAAGAATCACCCTCCCCAGCACAACGGCAACAGATAATCGCAATAAATAAAACAAAATAAACACCCAAAAGACAAGCAAACAAACGCTAGGATTGACTCTCTTAGGGGACGTTGGATCCCACATGCATAAGGAACTATCGCAGTCCTTAGCAGCCAGGGGACGTTGGATCCCCAGCAGAGTCGCCAGCTGCTGGGGATGACCCAGGCAGCTAGGAAGGAAATCCAAGGCGAGACTCGCATACGGAACCATCGCAGTCCCCAGCAGAGTCGTCAGCTGTCGCTACTGCGAAAATCGGTGCCGGCTGACAAAAGAGTCGCCACCGTGCGTTATTTATCCCAACGGAGGGAAAGGAAACGCTCGAAGTAAACCTCGCAAAAAACGGGAAAAGGTATGGTCGTCGCAACCAAAACCTGGGTTCGGGAGTCGGTTACGCAAGGGGAAGGGATTAGCACCCCTCACGTCCGTCGTACTCGACGGGATCCACGCTTGCTTGGGTTGTCTAAAGGATGCAAAAAACAATCTATCTACGGTTGCTAAATCTAAACAGAAGGGAATTGACTTGATAGAGCGTCGCACTCTATGCCTACGTATTCTCAAGAGAGAAAGTCAGAGTCAACGTAGTTCGGGAAACTACAGGGAAATCGGCTCGCCAAGACTTCGTGTCTTGTGCCTACGTACTTCCACACTGCATGGAAGATCAGAGCTGACGTAGTTCAGGCTAACTACGGCTAGGCTGGGCGTTCTCACACAGCAGTGAGAAATTAAACTGGTTTCAAAGGTACGGGAACCTATGGGAAAAACTACGGTCTGGTCTCAAATGCACTCGGGCAAGAGAAAAGGGTAACAATCAGTCGTCAGCGGGAAAGTCTCGATCGCACAGCAGCGAGAGAACAAAAAGATTAGTCGTTAGTGTGCTCGCTAGGATATCGCATCCTATGCCTACATATCCTCGTCTGGTACGAGGAATCAGAGCAGCTGTAGTTCGGCTACTTTCGGGACCACAGCTCAAATCTCATTTTATTAACATTCTGAAAAATGGTTACAATGATAGAATACTGAAAATAAACCCCTAAAAACCCTATCCTATTCATCATGAAAAAAATCAAATGGAAAATAGTCCCCTAACAAGTGGACTTTTAAAACTATCTCTAAAAGAGTCCCCTAACAAATGGACATTTAAAACTATCCCTAAAATAAACTCCATGAAAAATGTACTCTAAAAAATATTAAATCTACAAACTAATATTTTTACTATTTTTCCCTCTCTTCTTTTTCCAATATTTTCTCTTTTTCAATATTCTTTTCTCTTTATTTTCTTTTCTTTTCTCCAAATATTTTTTCATATTCTTTTTATTATTTTTCTCCTCCAATATTCTCTTCAAATATTTTTTCATATATCCTTTTCTTCTATCTTTTCTTTTCTCTTTTTCACATATATTCTTTTCTTTTTTCAAATATATTCTCCTACAAAAAAACTAAACAAATAAAATAAAGAAGAGAAAACAAGGGGGGGGGGGGGGACACTGCAGTTCAGGGGGGGGGGAATTACTATCTGCAGAAAAATAAATGGGAATTGGGGCCCAGCCCATTACAAGCCAACGGCCAAACAAAAAAACGAAGGGGTGCAGAAGTGAAACATGGGGTGCGTGACGAAGGGCGTTGGGCTTGGCCCATTGTCCATCCAAAAACACAGAAACGGAGGGTGGATGTCCAAAAAACGGGGGTCCGTACGGACAACAACAAACTGATGGGCCCTAGGCCCAATCCACATGGGATCTCCTTCCTCTCTTTCTCAATTCACTCTCAGAACCCTAAAACTTCTTTTCCACTGTTCATGGCGCCGTAAACCCTCTCCCTCTCTCGTTCGTTCACCTTTCCCTGATTCAACCTCAAAGCCTAACTCTCAAACAAATTTCCTCCATAGTTCGTAGTACTCGATTTCGCCTCAATGTTAACAGAAGCCACAAATCCATGGTTGGATGTCTCAGAAGATGAAGATTCGTGTTTGTGGAAGAAATCTGGAAATCGCAAGGAACGCGTTCTTGAACAATCTTTGACGCATGCGATTCTGGAGGATTTGGCGAGCAAAGATGGAGATCCAAGGAGATCGCTCACTGATGAGTTGATTAACATTGATGATCTGAAGAAAATCTCAGTGATCGAACGATGATTGATGAAGGCCTCAGACAATCTTTCCATTTCTGGGAACTCTGGACGAACTCTATGAAGATCAAGATGAACGCGTTTGATGACTTAAGTTTCTTTTTGGAAAACGATGAGGGAGAACGACGATTGTTGAAGATTTTGATGACGAACGAGGAAGTTATGGAAACTTGGATGAATGCTCTTGATTACTGATGATGAACATGTTGAATCCTGATGATTGTTTGAAGGTCTTTAAAGACTCGTTTGAAGAATGGACGAAGAATCACGAGGTTGATAGAGTTCTTGGAGAGTTTTTTTTCTGGAGGTACTGATGAACATTGATGATGAATGATGAACGTCGCTGATGAATTTCTGGGCGAAATTGATGAAGGAAGATGATGATTCTGGTAGAAGGTTAGAGAAGAAAGATGAAGATTGAAGGAAAATTCTGGGAAAAAAAATGATTTTCGGCGAAGTTTACGGCGGTCGGAGGTAGTTGGAAATTGGTTGCGGTGGCCGGAAACGGTCGGGTGTGGTGGTTGCATGGCTGCCGGCCATGCAACCGGTGGGACTCAGGGCTGGACAGGTGGCGAGGTTAATGGAGGGAGTTGCATGCGTGAAGCCACGTGGTGAGGGGAGAAGGAGAATGGGTTACGCGTGGCGTGATGCTGGGAGTGGCAAAAATGTGTGGTGGGTCCTCCCTTTTGCAACACGTGTGCAGACTATATATGGCAACTGGCATGATTTTTGGACTGAAGAACTGGGCCTCCAAACAAACTCAACCTGGGCCCAACGAAAAATAGACTATGGACTGAAAATTGGACTAAATCTGGATTAAAAAAGATTAATGAAAATGATTAAAAACTGATTAAAGACTAAACCTAATTAACTAATTAACTAATGATTAAACCTAATTAACTCTAACTAAATCTCAATTAAACCTACAAAGAGAATTAACCTAAAAACTCTATTAATTCCAATTAATTTCTAAACTAATAAAACTCTAATAAACCCACTAATCTTAGAAAACTCTAATAATTCCACTAATCTAAAATTTTAATAAATTTCTATTAAATCTCTAATAAACCTATATTAATTACTTAAAAGAAAATCTATATTCTATTAAAACTATATAAAAAAAACTATTAAAACCCTAAAAACTCTATAAACTCTAAAAAAAGATTTAAAGCTATATAAAAAAAAATCTATTAATATTCTATATTATTCTAAAATGATTAAAAAATCTATTAAAACCCTAATAATATCTAATAAAAATCCAGAAAATTCACAATAATTTCCAGAGGAACAAAAATAGCCCAGAACGACAAATAACACTGCAAGAGCGCAACAAAATAGCCGGTAAAAATCAATGGACACCGAAATATCCCTAAAAACAACAGCACGAGCTGAAAACACCGGGAAGAGCACGACTTCCCAAAAATACGATTCTACTTATCTGAACTGACTAAAAACACCTGAGACACGAGACGAGGGATGTGACCCCGATAAAATCAATACAACTGAAAAAATGCACTGTATGCGATATGCGGATGCGAATGCGGTCATGCGTCGAAACATCGGGCCAGATACGGGACCCGGTTGGTCAAATTTTAGGGTGCAACACGTAGCAGAACCAGAATGTGACTTTGGTGATGTTTGGCCTTGAGCATTGGTCTGGGGTGATCTTTCTGGCCTTGATGCATTGTAAGGATGATGAGTGTGGGATCTAACCTGTGTACTGGATGTTAGTACTCATTTCCCTTAATATTGTTGGTGGACAATTAGTTAACGTATATGTATGTAGTGATCAGTAGGATCGTGTGTTCCCGGGTGTTGGGATGTGGTTATATATGGTGTTATAGTATGATTTTGTTTACTATCTGATTGATTTATATGGTGTTGGTGTAATATATCTACACATATATGCATTGATGTATGATGATATGATCAGGAGGATCGTGTGCACTTAGTGTGCCTAATTATGATAGTTATGCATTGGTGTGTGCATATCATGGTGTTTTGGTGGGATGAATCATGTCTCAGGAGGAGCGTAAGTGATTCATCCGTACTCCTTGGTGGAGAATGGTGGGGGATAGATCATGTCTCAGGAGGAGCGTAAGTGATCTATCCAGGTTCGATTGAATGAACCAATGAGTCGGTACCGCATGCATGGTGTTGAGTTGCATATTTGCATTATAATATGTTATATTGTAATTTGAACAGTAGGTTCGTTATATGGAGTTGTTGGGGTGAATATTGGTGTGTTGGTGTGTTTTACTACCTTGTTTACATGTATTACATTACCAATATATTTTTGATCATGTTTTCTCACCCTTGGTTGTTGTTATGTCTGTGCTTCTCCGGAAGTACAGATAATCCAGGTACTTAGATAGCTTGGATGGTGGTGTACCAGTCGAGTCTAGGATGCTCTGATACGTAACACGGGATATGGGTGTTTTAATTGTTTTATGTCAAACTTGTTATAATCCTGTGACGTATCACTTTTTTTGTGAATTATAATAATAAAGATTTTATGAAATTTGGCGGATGGCCGAGAATGTTGGAATAATGTTTTCCGCTGTATTATTTTTGAGAATAATTAATAAAGTATTTTTATAAAAATTTGGTGATGTGATATCCCACTATTTTGATGAACACTCTGATGTTTATTTTTAATGTTTATATTTTATTTAATTTGGGAAGTGGGGTGTTACACATCCTGGCGAACCATAAAAAGAATGGGTTCGGGCAAAAATTAGGGATAAAAAGAAAAAGATGTAAACCTGCAAAGTTGAAAACCTAAAAAGGAGACTTTGGCAAAAATGGGTATCCCGGTGAATCGAAAACCCGAAAGGGCGATTTTGGGAAAAGTTAAGGATTTGAAAAGCAAATGACTGTGGTCTGCGTATTGATCTTCAGAGTAGTGGATTGAGGGAGGACCTGAGGGCCGTTTATCCGAATCAATCTCTTCAGACGATGAAGCATTGGAGAATCATCAAAGTCAGGCGAGTCATAGAGAGATCAACTCATGGTGTTTGTCTGTGCCACATTGCCGACAATTCTGTATATTTTTTGTGCATTTCTGTACTTTTTGCGCATCTTCCTCTTTTCAGGGGTTGCATATGTTGTAAAATCTGCCTATTTACAGGCCATTTGTCAATAAAACAAATACTATTCAATAATTTGTTGCTCTTGCTTTAGTCTTTACTGTTTTGTTTGCGAAAAACGCCCGATGTTTTGATAAAACTGCACATACATAAACTTGCAGGCTTTGGCCGATAATCATTAAAACTTTGATTTATTTGAATTATGTCACCGATGATGACCAAGATAGTTCCTTTTGTGCATGATATCTTGTCGTTTGTTCTTTTGCAGGGTCGTTACCCGTGGGGCAAATTTCCAGAGATGTATCCCTGGTAGGATCACCGTTTTCCCCAGCAAGTGGAGGTTGTGCATCTCCATCTCTAGAAAGGGTATGTTTCTACAGCAAAGGGTGTGCAGGTTGAATGGGTACCTTCATCCTCAACAGAGTGGCTGTAAACTTCTCCCAGGAAGATTGTTTGTATACACTCATACCTCGGCAGTGCAAGACTGAATTCTCTAACGGGGTAGAATCATCCCCAAAGTCGAGATTGATATTCCCCATGCAGGTCAGGTATGTGTTCGTATCCTCAGCAGGTTGTAGGTACGCACTTACTCCTCAACGAGTCAAGATGAGATTTCTCTCCAAGAAGGGTGTGAAACTGTACTCTCAGCAGCATAGTGAGTTTAGAATTTTGTATCCCCACAGAGTCCAGATGTGTGACTTTGAATTCCCTCAGAGTCTGAGAAGTGGTGATTCAGTCCCCAAGCGGAAGTCGAAGAGGTTTCCTCTCATTGTCCAATCCCCATTTGATTCAGCAGAGCAGTTGTTCTTCCCCATAAAGTGAAGTTACTCCCGAGAATTGTTATTCTTTATACTCAGCAGAGAGAGTTTGGGGTCGTTTCCTAGCCAATCTTACGTGGTTATCCCCACTGAGTGATCCCGGTAGGTGGATGTAGTCTACAGCAGAAGCTGATTCCCCAGCTAGGTAAACTCTATTAGATCTAGATTTATAATCTTCAGCAGAGCAGGATTGTTCCCAGCAGTGTATTTGGTACCCTAGAAGGACTTCAATATTCTAGGAGGCCATCCAGGGCTGGTTTCTCTGGTAGTGTGAAGTTAATCTCAGTGGTCGATCGTTATCCCCTGCAGAGTCGTTGATTTTCTCAACAGGTTATACTTATCTCTAATGTCTGGTTGTCATTCCCCGGGCAGGTCGTATATTCCCTAAGAGAGTTGTATCTTGGAGGGCCATTTTCTCTCAGCAGGATTTGATTTGATCTCCAGCAGAGCTATTGTATAACATGTTGTGCTATCTCCCCAATAGAGTGGGTTTTCTCTCCCCAGCCAAGTCGGACGATCCTCAGAGGAGTTGTATTCTGGTTGGCCATTCAGGGCGTATTCCCCAATAGAGTCTGAGTTGATCCTCAGCAGGGTGAACTTTTGTTCTCGTCAGAGCAGTATTATCCAGGGAAGTTCTTTTTCATGAACGCCATTTAGGGTTTGTTCCTTAATAAGTCCAATCGTAATTGGCATGTTCCATCCTCCCCTAGCAGGGTGGCCTTTTGTCCCTTCAGCATTTATTTGCTAATTCGGTTCCGATGCATTTTTCCCGTGTGGTATTCTGACCATGGCAGATTATGGATGATTCCCTTTGCCCGTGTGGTATCCAGACCATGGCAAATTATGATGTGATTTCTTTTGCCCGTGTGGTATTTATACCATGGCAATTTGTGATATTAATTCTCCAGTCCGTACACGTATCCAGATCTCGGCAAAAGATTCTTGATGGATGTGTTTCATCTTATCAGGTGTTTCCTAACAAAGTTGCTTAGTTAAGTTTCTCTTCCTTCCCCAATGAATTCGTCACCAGAGTTGCTTGGTTAAGCTTCTCCTTTCTCTCCCCACCAGAGTTACTTGTTTAGGTTTCTATTTCCCCAATAGAGTTCTTTTGGGAAATTTTCATCAGAAGTTTATCAACTGCGTGTTGATCCGACCTTAGGGTTTGATGCTCGCTTTTATTTAGCGAATGCCTGCTGGTTAACAGATGTTATCAACTTCGTGTTGATCCGGGCTTCGGGTTCGATGCCTTTTTTTATTTAACAGATTCCTGGAGGCGACGTCAGACGATTCTTCTCAGCTACGTGTTGAGCCGTCCTTCGGGTTCGATGCCTGTTTTTATTTAACAGATGCCTGACGGGGATGTCAGATGTTTCTTTCTCAGCTGCGTGTTGAGCCGGCCTTCGGTTTCGATGCCTATTGTTTCAATAGATGCCTGATGGTGATATCAGATGATCTTTTCGAATTTATGTCATTTTCCTGCGTGTTAGAAGATGCTTCTTCCGACTGCGTGTCGATGCTTTCTGGTTGGTAATCAGTTAGTTTGTTGCCGTTGCAATTATCATTCAGTTATTTCCGGAGTTTTTTGTCCCCAAGGAGGGTTTGCAGTCCTATTTCTGCGGTTGGAAAATTTCCAGGTTCTTTAGTATTCAAACGTCTTTTACCTTGATTTTTGAAAGCCGTTCGCTTTGCACTCATTCGGGTCCAAGTCGCTTGAATAGGGGCAGCTGTTGTACCCTAAAATTTGCCCAACCTTTTTCTTTACTTGGCTTGTGTTTCATTTCATTTCTTTAGCATTTGCATCTGCATAACATTGTATTTTTTAGGGGATCAAGGGAGGTGTGCTACTCAAGAGGAGGTTATCAAGGGTTCTAAGCTCAAGTAAGAGTAGTTACTCAACTTATCAAATGCTTATGCTCACCAAGAAGAGGTCAAAGTTCTCCGAGGGAGAAGATTGACAAGTGTTGCTTACCTCCTATCTTGGAGGTCAACTGAAGATCATCAGGGGATCTCAAGGCCATGGCTATGGATAGGAGATGTTGGAGAAGCTCATTGAGTGCCTTTGAGGTCATTAAGGAGCTTATCTAAGGTGTTATTCTACTTGCAAGAGGTTGTAATCAAAGTTTGTGCATCTAGGGTTTCATCTGCCTAGTTCAAGGCCCACTGTGGATTTAAATGAGATTGAGACTTGGTTCTAAGTCATGAGAGTCATGGGAACTCATGTTGAGACATCTAGGTTGTTATGTCAAGTTCAAATCAAGGAGAATCAAGAGTGTGAGAAGTTACTAAATTAGGGTTTCAGAGGGTTGTTAGTGTAAAATCCCTTATTTAGTGCCTAACTTCAAGACCGCATATCTCAAGATACAAGTTGAATCTCATTTTCTTATAAACATGAGATTTGTAGGGCATGTTCTTAGCTTTCTTTTTAGTACTAGAACTAATCCTTTGGGTTTGTGGAACTCAAGTTATGATGCCATCAAGTTAGAGGTCTCAAATGAACATATTTTTCAGTCAACAAAAGTCAACTTACTTCAAAGGTACTTTTGACCTAGAATCATGTTTCTCCTCAACTCTTGATGAACATGAAAGTTATTCCTCATGATCTTAGATTTCCAAAAAGTCCTAGAAGTACTTCATATCATTTGTGGAACTCAAGTTATGAAGCTTGCAAGGCAGGGGTATTTTGGGAAACTTTGATTATAGGTCATTTTCATGATCTTGTGCACTTCAAATAAAACTTTTACCAACATGAAAGTTGTCCCAAATGACCCCAATTCCATCATGAAACTTATGATTGGCATGAATTATGCATGGTTATGATCATTGGTGATGAATTTTCAAGTAAAAATGAGCTTTAAATCATGAATTCAATTGAACAAGTCTTAGGACTTTTTCATGCCACTTTTCAATCCAATTTGGTTCACAATATGTTCACAAGTGAAATGCACAAAACAATTTTGGTCATGAGTAGCAAAAACACGTGGAAATCAAAGTTACTTAATGGAAATCAAACTTCTTAATTGGACCATATCAAAGCCCAAATTCAATCCCAATGTTCAATTCAAGTCCTCAGCTGTAAAATAGAATGAATTTCAAGTGTGTATGGTGTGGTTTTCACGTGTGCATGAGCACATGCCAAACTTTGGGCATTTTTCAAATTCAAGTGAAACAAGCCTCATTGGGCCTCCAATCCATCACATATCCATAATATATAAGCTCAGAATCAAAATAGAGCTCTCACAATTGCAAATTCGTGGAGAAAGCTCAGATTTCAAACTTGGAAAGTGAGAGAAAATTTGAAAATCGTGAATCAAGATCCAGGCCATTTCAAAGCAAATTGAAGCATTCTTCCTCTTCCTTGAACTTAGTGGAGTGGATCTGCATAGTTTGGAGCAAGCTAAGCATCAATTGAAGCACCAACGAAGTGTCTCCGTTAGGTAATCTTCAATTCCATTTTTCTCTCATGTTAGGCACTGAGCTTAGGTCATTGTGATTGCATCTGAAGCCCTACACAATGTAGGCAATGTTTGCATGCTTAATTGTTGTGTTTGATGCACTTTTCAATTGAACACTTGAAAATTAAACCGTTCGATTCTCTTTGTACAAGCATGATAAATGAAAATGAACCATGGATTTGTGATCTACGTGAAGAGACCTTTAATTTGGTATAAGATTTGTTGAGTTTTGGTAAGGTTTTCCGACCTGGTCTCCGACCACCTCGCCGGAGAAGACGACCGGAGCTAGGGTTCCGGCGTCTGGTTTGAACTCATGGAAAGCTGATATGTCTTGTGTTGACTCTTTGACCTAGCATGATGAAGGGTCCAAATTGTTCTGACTGCGCATACGTGGAAATTGATTATCCACGTCAATTAGTGAAACGACGCGTTTCACACTCTCAGCTTTGGCTAATGGATCTGGGCCAGGAATGATATTTGCACACCCTCCTTTTGTGAGCCCAACGATTTCAACTGTTTTTGTTGCTATTTGCACCACGTTCATGTTTATTTGTTTTTTTTATTTTATTTTAATTTCTGTTATGGTTTTAATCAATTAAAAATACTTCCAAGCATGATAAAATTCCACCAAAAATATTTTCTAATACCTTAGGGTGTTAATAAATTTTTGATACTTTTTATTTTCATTTTCCTTTTATTTTTCAATTAAAATTGGAATTAATGATTGGAGGTGTTTTTAAATTGATTTTTCATGTGTATCCTTTTGTTCTTGCTTCTTTCTTGAGCAATTTTCACCACCTACGAATGAGACTTTTTCCTTATTTAAATGATGAGTTGAGAGGTCTTTGAGGCTGGTTTTTGGTTTTTTGTTTGACCTTTTTGGTTGACTTCCATGAGTTTCATTTTGAACCTTGATAACCCTCCTTCAAAGTGGAGCACCCTTATGGATCAAGTCCTATGGTGATGCTTTGAATGGACTTTGCTTTTGTGCTTTTGACCTATGGTTGCCAATATCCTCTTGTACATTGAGCATTTTATTTGGATTTATTTGAACCATTTTCCTATTTTTGAGGTATCTTACAAGTCAAGATACTTCTAAGGACTGTTCACACATACACTTGACCTAGCTTTGATGGGAAATGACCCTTGTGGATCCCAAATGCTCCCAACTCTTTTTGATTCACATTTATAACATGTTGAAGTTGTTGGATGCCAATTTATAGGTCATAAAGTGGTTTGGTTCTTGTGCTAAGTTGCATTCTATTTAGGCTTTCCATTTGGTTTCAAATGTTGAAAGTGTTTAGGACTTAGGTCCTTAACCATGCCTTTTGTTGCAACTTGCTTTGGCTTTCTTCCTTCTTGTATTTGCCTATCCTCTTCTCTTGTTCTTACTTATGTCCTAGGACTTTAGGGACTCATCTAAATTGATTTAGTGCCTCTTGTTTGCACTTTGAGTTTGACTTGGATGAGAGGCCATTTTGAGAACTTTCTTTTGGTGTGAACTTGTTTATGCTCTTTTGTGTGCTTTCATTCTTTTGTCCTGCCTCTCTCATTTGCATGCTTGAGGTTGAGATGTGCTTGTGGAGACTACTGCCCCACACTTTGTTCCTCCCTCTTTTATTCATCTTTGTTTGTGCATTGCATGTTTGCATCCTTTCTTCTTTTATCTTATGCTTCTTTCTTCTTTCTTCTTTGCCATGTTCCCTTAGGACCTCTAATCTTTCTTGTTCAAGAGTGGTTATGATAGAACTTAGGTTTGAATCCATGCATGATAACATTAAGTAGCACTCCCTTTTCATCTCAATAATAGGTGCACTTTGTATGAGAACATTAGGTTGAGTTTAGTCTCCCTTTAGAGTTGTGTCTCTCTCTTCTCATCTCCAGACTTCTTCAAGACACTTAATACTGGATAATGAATGTTGTATGCTACGAGCCTTAAGAATTTGGGAAATGATGATTGGGGGGCCTCCTCTCAATTGTCTAGAGTGTTTAGCATATGTCCTTTGGACGATATGCGACGTATTCGCTCCTAAGTCATCATCTTTAGTGTAACATGAATTACAAACAATTCAATCAACTTCTTCTTCATAAAAGACTAAAAAACAAACATCGAATTTTTTTATCCTTCGGGATTAATGGAAATATTTTTCATAAGGAGATTTTTGTAAATTCTTGGTTCTACCGCAAACAGGTAACGCCTAAGTCTCCAATGGTCGAGCAACATGCACCTAACTGCTAGAACTAAGTTTTAACCCTACTCGGGTAAAACACTTGAACCAACCTGTGGTTTTGTTATCCCTAAATACATTTGCTCTGATTTCTCATACCAGATGAGGATACGTAGGCACAAGACGGCGATGTCTTGGCGAGCAACCTTCCCCACCTTCACCCGTAGTTTTTCGAACTACGTTGACTCTGACTTTCCCATTGCACGAAGGAGTACGTAGGCATGGAGCGGCGATGCTCCATCGAGTCTCTTTTCTTTCTTTTGTCCTTGTGGCCTGTAGCTTAGATAGATAAACACCCTTTTAGATAGACAACAAGCGTGGATCCCGTCGAGTACGACGGACGTGAGGGGTGCTAATACCTTCCCCTTGCGTAACCGACTCCCGAACCCAAGATTTAGTTACGATGACCTGTCTTCTCCCTTCTTGTAGGTTTTCTCTAATCGTTTCCTTTCCCTCTTCTGGGATAAATAACTAAAGGTGGAAACTCTTCTGTCTTTGTCGGCCCCTCTTCACAGCGATGCGACAACTGGGATTCAAACCCTAAATCTCCTTTCCTCTTCTCTGCAGCGCCCCACCCTTTCTTCTTCTTCCTCCATCCATTTTCGTCTTCTTTCTCCTTTTCTTCCTCCGTTCTTCTTCTTTCTCCCTTTTCTCCCTCCGTGCTTTTCTCTTTTATTTCTTCCCTTCTGTTTCGCATTTTCTTCTTCTTTTTCTTTCAAAAACAACCTGAAGAACGCACACCAAATCAAATCAGTCGTACATTATTTTTAGGAAAAAACATACAGTGTGATGGGTTTCTTTGCAGGATTCTGTTTGAGTCTGGCGCGATTTCAGCAAGGAAAATTGTTTTTGACGATGGCTTCGCAATTCCAGTGACGACGGAGCACAAAGATAAGTTTCAATTTCTTTTTTTCTTTTCCGTCTTGTTGTGATTTTCTATCTGTGTGCTCTTAGGGTTTCGTCCCCATTTTATGTTTTGTGAACCTCCCTATGACTTCCTCTGCTGATAGAATCCTTGCAAGTCATGAGTGGTGAAAATAGATCACCTCCCACTATCTTCTCTAACACAGCCTTCAGCAACCTGCCATAGCCATATATCACATTGTATACATTATGCACAATACTCTTTCAGGGCTACCAGAGTTCTTTCATTAGAAAAATATGTAGCGGAACCACCAAAAGAACATCTTCAACATGTCCTAAACAAGATGTCAGAACATTCAACAGGTCATTGGAGATCCTATATCAGAGGGCAAAGCAGCAGATACGCAGAGTTCTTCATAAGCAGGAGTGAACACACACTTCTCCTTAACTCCATAAGCAGTAGCTCAAACATTTAACAAGATCAGCAAATCAACTACCACTTCTCCTTGTTCAACACACAATGCTCTTATACCAATTGAAATTCTGGTATACAGATCTCAGATGTCATAATAGATGCTAATAACATTGATCTCTGCTAAAACAGAACAAGGACAGAACATGACCATTTTAAATTCCTTTAAAAATTAACAATGTCATGACATCAGTCGTAACATCAGCAGACTGACAGAACTATTTATCTAACCATTTAAATTGTGCAGAATTGTAAACCCTGAAAGATAAATAACATAATGAATTGTTAACCCAGTTCAGTGCAACATCACCTACATATGGGGGCTACCAAGCCAGGAAGGAAATCCACTATTATCAGAATTAATTCAGAGCTAAAATCCCAGTTTACAACTCCTCACTTAATCTCTACCCAATGCAATTTCTGCCTAGAACACACTAGATAAGAGACACCTCTCACTCCCCACAATCGCAGCAGTGATAAACAATTCAATACAAAAAGAAAGACTTTAGAAGACACTCTTCAAAGTCACAATACTTGATTTTGCTTAACAGCTTCAATCAAGAACAATACACTCTTGCTTAAAAGCTTTGAGTGAACAATTAACACTGTACAAATAACAGCCTAAATATGTCTACCACGATGCACTCAAAGATACAAAGGGTGACTTAAAAAGTCACACACACAAGAGACTCTCAAAACCCTAAAACACAAAACCACACGTGAAGATTAAGTTACACCAACAGAATTCTTCACCACACAATCTCTCAGTCTCAGTATCCAATCAGGATTGCCACTTCTGTATTTATAGGCAGCGAAGTTCCTTGGGCCTCAGTGCAGCAATTAGGTTTACCCAAGTTAAACCTCTTTTCATTAATCAGGGTTTTGTCAATTAGGTCACAGGCACTTTATGTTATCCTCAACATTGCCTTGCATTTCGCCTGAGATACCTAAGTGCCCTAAAATGTTTCCTGAAATGCAACCTGAGATAAATCAGGAACCATAATAGAAAAACCAACAGCGCCCTTGCTGGCAGCTATCTGATGTCATGACATTCAACATGACATCCAATACACTCTGTTATTAATCTCAATCTCCAGAACAACAATTTATCTCCTGATCTTCTGCAGAATCTTCTTCATAAGAGTAGAAACAATTATTGTATAGGTTCCTAAAAAGTCTCTTTGATCTACACATACTGACGAGGCATATCCAACAGGATCTCATCAAACCAAAACACCTCTGTCAAGAGATATAAAATAGCAGCTCTGTCATGGCAGCAGATGAATGTCACGACATCCATCTTGACATCTTGATTAAAACACATGACATCAGTTCTGTTACCACAGCAGATGGATGTCACAACATCTGTCTTGACATCTTGGTTAAAACACATGACAACAGTTCTGTCACCACAGCAGATGGAGATGTTATAACATCTTGCTTAACATCAGTGCAAAATCATGTTTTACCAAAATTTAGCCAATCATAGAACCATGAACAATCATAGAATCATGGAACTAACAAATAGCATAAAATATAAATGAAAATAAAGTTGCAAAAAAGCTTGAAAAGGCAATTCAAACGTAAAAGATGAAGGTTAAAACGCAGAATGAGTAACAACATGCAAATGGTAAAGAGAAGTAAATTGCATTAATGAAAAGGGGTGGTGTTATCACGTACATTCTCGCTAACTCGTTTCTCTACACGCGGGTACTTTGAGTGATTTGGAGGGACTAGTACAAGATGAATGAACGCCCTTATTCTCTAAAAATTACACCTATTTGTAATGCTAGAAAACAACTACTAAATGACAGTTATTGCTTCACAACGTATCCTTTTGGCGCTTTTTCCAACTTCAACTACTCCCACGTTCGCCCACTACGAATTTGAAACTTAAACATTAATAATTCCTCCAGCCTTAATGGTAACTGCCATACGTTCCTTCCAGCACGATCTTGGTCGAAGGCTTTTCCAACACTTAGCATTTTTCTGGAAATTTTCCCAACCTTTCTTCGACTCAGGCTTCATCAAAGCTGTGTTGAAGTTGTCTTATATTTTTAACATAACATTGCAACTTGAGATGATTCTGATTTTGTTGGCGTTGAAAAATGAGAGCTAACAAATTACCCCCAAGAAATGTCCTTTTGCCAGCCTTGGTAGGAAGGTCATTTTTTTATAACTGTTTCGACGCGTATGACTTTGCATGGCCTTGACTGAACAATTCACTACTTATTTAGTGGCTAACTATTCACTTTCTTATATCCCACGCTTATGACGTCATGCCATCATGATAAATCCTTAAACTTCTTTCCAGCCTTATTCATCATCACTTTGTCTTGAAAATGTATGTCTTGCAGTCTGACCATAACTGCCAAGACTAATCATTTATCAAGAAATAGATATGCATCCCACTATCTGATTAACTTCAATGGTGGATTCCGAATTTTAGAATTCCTAAATGCTAATAAATAGCTTCCTTCACCATTTTTAGAACTCTTTACACTTCTCGGAATCTCAAGCATCCTGTCTATTTTCCTCAATCTTCTTCACCAAACCTAGAAAAACACCATTTCCTTTTACTTCCATCAACAATGGCATCTTCCCAATCCAATATTCATGAAAAGAAAACCCAAAAGGGCAGAGTCACTCAGTTCAAACAATCCATTCCTCCCTTTACAAATATTTTTGGCCCTAAACTAGTGGAAATTCGCCACTATGTGCCAGAACCCACCACCGAAGCGGCGCAAAGCATCTACCAGTCTCAGGTAATGATTCCTTTAGTTGTTTTAGATAAACCATATGCACTTTCTGGTTCTCTAGCTCAGGTTGGAACTGTTGCACCCCAAAATTTGCCCAACCTTTTTCTTTAACTGGCTTTTGTTTCATTTTTCTTCTAGCATTTGCATTACATAACATTGTTCATTTAGCAAGGGATCAAGAGGTTGTGCATAGAAAAAGGAGGTTACCAAGGGTTTTGAACCTAAGCAAGGGGTTGTACTCAAGCATGAATGGTCATCAAGTCACCAAGAAGTGGTCAAAGTTTTGTGAAAGAATTGATGGATGTATGTGGAATATCTTCTAACTTGGAGGCCAATTGAAGATCATCAGGAGATTATTAGTTCATGATTAGGGACATGGGA
Source organism: Lathyrus sativus (assembly GCA_963859935.3). Taxonomy (NCBI): domain Eukaryota; kingdom Viridiplantae; phylum Streptophyta; class Magnoliopsida; order Fabales; family Fabaceae; genus Lathyrus; species Lathyrus sativus. Next base: position 343,958,364 of record OZ012735.1, on the reverse strand, counting down.
TGTTGAGTAAGCTCATTGAAGGCTTTGAGAGCCATGTTGGAGTTTATTCAAGTTGTTGTGTCATGTGTAAGAAGCCACAACTAAAGGTGTTGCAGTTAGGGTTTTCATCTGGTCAACCCTCAGTCAATTGTGAAATTAAAGGAGATTAAGACTCAATTCCAAGTCTTTGTGGTCATGGAATTTTGTGTTGAGATGTCTAATATATCATTTCAAGATCAAATCAAGAAGAATCAAGAGTGTGAGAAGTTGCTAAATTAGGGTTCTCAGTGTAAAATCCCCTATTTAGTGCTCAACTTCAAGACCACATATCTTAAGATACAAGTCTCATCTCATCTTGACCCCAACATGAAACTTGTAGAGCATGTTCATAGATTTCGTTTGAGTACTAGAAGTCATTCATATGATTTCTAGAACTCAAGTTATGATGCTGGCAAGTTACATGTCCTTAGATGAATTTGATATTGGTCAACAAAAGTCAACCAACTTCCAAGCCACTTTTGACCTAGAAGGACGTGTCTTCTACTAACTTTGACCAAAACATGAAAGTTGTTCCTCATGATCTTAGCTTTCCAAATAGTACTAGAAGTCCTTCATAGGATTTGTAGAACTCATGTTATGAGGCTTGCAAGGAAGGGGTATTTTGGGAAAGTAAGATTATAGGTCATTTTCATTATAGGTCCATTTCACTATCTTGCACACTTCAAATGAAATATTTCTCAACATGAAACTTGCTCCAAATGGGGTCATTTTCTCATCAAAACATCAAGGAACCATTGATTTGGCTTAGATGGAAGATTGGATGTAGGAATTTCCATGAAAAAGTCATTAAGAACCCAAAAATCAAATTAAATCATATTGGACCAATTTTGTGCATATTTTGAGTGCAAGTCACATTCTAAACACAATGGCATTTTCAGAATTGCAAGTTGAGGTCCAAAACTGTGCCATTTTCAAGCTTACTTCAAGTGAAAGTAACAAATGTAAATCATACCATAAGATTAAATTGAGGAGCAATTCTTGGCCCTTGGATCAATACTCATTACCAGCAACCTACCTGAGCTAAGTTTGAAGGCATTGCAGCTCTCTTTTCACGTTTTGGAAGCTTGCCAAGTGAGGAAATTTTGGATTTGCAATTGGGCTAAGCAAGCTTTAATTGGGCTTCAAAGTGATCAGTATCCATCATATATAACTTCAGAATCATGAACAAATCATCACAACAATTTTTGGATCGAGAATTGTTGAGAATTTTTTTTGGAAAAGTGAGAGAAAAGTGAAAATAGTTTTTGGCATTTCATCAAGTTTCAAGAAGAATTGAGCATTCCTAAAGCTTCAGTGAAGATCAAGCATTGTTTCTGGAAGCGTTTCATCAAGAATCAACCTCATTTCAAGGCTTAGTGGAAGCTCTCCACTAGGTAAGCTACAATTCCAAAATTCTTTCAATCCATGATGATTTAGCTTGCCATTTGTGTGTTGTTGTGATGTATGGACTCCATGCTTCAATTCTGGATGCAATTGGTTGTTGATGGTGATTTCAGTATGGCATGTGATTTTTGTTTTCTTCGATTTGGCTTGTTTAAGCATGTTTAATGAAAACTAAGCTCATATTTGGGATCTACGTGAGATGTAGATGATTTTTTACTATGGTTTTGCATGATTTGGTGATGTCTGGATTCACTTGTGTTTTTGTCTCGTCGGAGAAGATGACCGGAGCCATCGTGCTCCGGCCATTTGGTTTTCCCTCCGTTTTGTGTTTGAATGTTGAAGATGATGCGTGGCCTGTTGGTGTGCGTTGGATCCATGTTATTTTTTTACTAAGACTAGATCTGATGGTCATGATTTGATCTTATTTTGTGCTGGGAATTCATTAATTGCGTGGCATGTCCTTGGCCATTGATCTGTTTGACTCAGGCTGTAATGTGTGGCCAAGATTGTGTTGACTGAGCCTTAAGTGAAACGGTACGTTTCACTAGCTCGTCCCTCAGCCTTTGATTTGCTTGACTGAACTTAATCGTGTGGCTGTGATTTTATTTGGTTTTTATTTTTTGGACCCATGGATTGTTTGGCTGGTATGTGCATTGTGTGGCTGAGATTATTTCTCATTTGGTTGACTAACTTAGTGGACCTGGGCCTCATTTGCTTTATGCACCCCCTCACAACCAAGCCCAATCAATTTACATGTGATTTTGTTGCTATTCACACCGTGGATTTATTTATTTTCTTTTCTTTTCTTTTCATTTTTGTTTTGTGATTGTTTTGAATTAATTCAACATAAAATATTCCTCCAATGGATAAGTTCATAAAAAATACTTTCTGGACAATTTAAAATGTCTTTTATTTTTTAGAATTTTTATTTTATTTTTTTTGGTTTATTTTTCATTTAAAAAAGAATTATTAATTAAGGGGTATTGTTTGAGTTAATTTTTGACATTGTTTGGTTTTTGATTTGTTTCTCCCATCTCCTTTTGATCCAATGATTGAAAATTAATCCTCATATCCATGATGAGTTGATGAATTTTTTAGGACCATTTTGCCCCTGTTTGGTTGACTTTTGGGTTGACTTTGATTGCATTTCATTTGACCCTCGACAATCCTCATTCACAATGGGACACCCTTGTGAATCAATTTCTTTGGTGGTGTTGTGAATTAATTTTGATTGTGATTTCTTGGCCTCTGTTTGCCAACATGTTTATGGACTTTGTGCATTTTATTTGGTTATTTTTGAATCATTATCCTAATTTTGAGGTAACTTGCAAGTCAAGTTACCCCAAAGGGAGGTTCATACATGCACATTCACCTAGTTTGCCTTGGATATGAGTTTGATGGATCCTTTGAGCCTTTGATTCCTTTTGATTCATGTTGCTAACATATCAAGGTTGTTGGTTGCTCAATTTTAGGTCATGAGATTGTGTTTTGCTTGTTCATTTGTGTGCTTCTTTTGATGCTTCAGTTTAGGGTTTCCATGTGTAGAACATTTGCCATTCCTTTATGTTTGAGCTTGCTTTTCTCTTGTGATGTGATTAATTTTGCTTTTGAGCTCTCTTCTCTCATCTCCCGTTCTGTCCCATGACCTTGGAGTATCATTTAAGGTGGCTTAGTCCCTCCTTAGGAGGTACTTGAAGCATACCTAAAATGATGAATCCTTGAGGACTCCTTTGTGCTTCTTTTGCACTTTGTTTGTGATGCTTATGGTTGAGTGCATGTTATGAGTTCCTTGCTGTCCACATATAGCTTCCCATCCTCACTTTTATTTTCAGCTTCTTTTCCTTTCATTTGATTTGGTTTTTTGGCACTTATGGTTGATGTTGTTTGACTTAGGTCATTTCATCCCACTTTTGATGCCTTTTTGTGTGGTTTTTCCTTGTTGTTTGATTTCATCTTGTGCATTTATTTCTCTCTTCTTTTCTTGCATTCTCATATGCATGCTTGAGGTTGATATGAGCTTGTGGAGGCTACTTCCCCACACATATTTCCTCCCTCACTTTCATCCTACTTGTGCATTCTATGTTTGCATTCTTGCATTTTTATGTTCTTTCTTCTTCTTCTTTTGTCTCTCTTTCCCTTAGGACCTCTAATCTTTCTTATTCAAGAGAGGTTATGATAGACATTAGGTGCTTAACCATGCATGATAACATTAGGTAGTTCCCTTTTGTATCCCAACTTTATGTCCACTTTGCATGACAACTTTTAGGATTGAATTAGTCTCCCATTAGTGGTCCTTTCTTCTCTTCTCATCTTCATACAATCTTAACATACTTAATAAAGATAATGGATGTTGTGCCATGAGCCTTGTACTTGGAAAATGATGATTGAGCGGTTACCTCCCAATTTCCTAGAGTGTTTAGTATACGTCCTTAGGACGATATGCAACGCATTCGATCCTAGGTTTTAGACTTTAGTACAACATACATTATAAACACTCAATAATTAAAACACTTCTTCTCTAAAAAACACAAAAACACTTCAAATCTTTTTCATCCCTCGGGATCTTAATCAGGAAAATCTTTTCAGGTAAAAGAGTGTTGTTAACTTTTAGTTCTACCGCAAACGGTAACGCCTAAGTCTCCAATGGTCGAGTTGCATACACCAACTGCTAGAACTACTTGTTAACCCTACTCGGGCCTAAAAACTTTTGAACCAACCCGTGGTCTTTTTAGCCCGAACTACGTTTTCTCTGATCTTTTATACCAGATGAAAGTACGTAGGCACAAGACGCGATGTCTTGGCGAGCAACCTTCCCCCCTTCACCCGTAGTTGGCCGAACTATGTTGACTCTGACTTTCCCATTGCACGAGGGAATACATAGGCACAGAGCGGCGATGCTCTGCCGAGTCATCTCTTTTCTTTTTCTTTTGTCCCTGAAACCTTTAGCGTAGATAGTTTCAGCACACCCTTTTAGATAGACAACAATGTGTGGATCCCGTCGAGTACGACGGACGTGAGGGGTGCTCATACCTTCCCCTTCCGTAACCGACTCCCGAATCCAGACTTGGTTGCGATGACCTTGTCTTTCCCTTTTCGTTAGGTTTTTCTGTAACACCCCCTTTCTATACCCCCAAATAATACAAATAATCATTTAGGCATAAATTCATAATTTCATCAGAGTACAATTATAACATGGTATAAAAGAGGCGCATCACATTATCATCGAAACAGAACATAAATAACACCAGCTCATGAAGATATGTAACAAAAGGGGTAAATCTCAACTAAAAACAAAGCATAGTGCTTAAAACCCACATATCAACATTTAGAATAAAGCGGAAACATCTAAACATTGAAATCACTTCATTAACATAAGCATCATATACATCGTTCAGATTAATTCAATTCATCAGTTGAATTTACAAAACATTCAGTAGCAGATACATACACAGATGTATCACAAAAGAATCAAAACAATTCCTAACTACCCAGTGTTACATATCAGAGCCATCTGACCAAAAGAAATGAAGACTCACTTCACAAAGACTCCAGCAATCTAATATGCAATGCCTCATAGAGCATTATAAAACAGCAGAAGGGTGAGAAACAATATCATAATACATAATGCACATAAACATATATATATATATATATATATATATATATATATATATATATATATATATATATATATATATATATATATATATATATATATATATATATATATATATATATATATATATACACACACACACACACACACACACACACACACACACACACACACACACACACACACACACACACACGCGCGCGCACGCACACATAACGTCCAAAAACGTCTTCCGCATTCTCACCGCAACTCGTCTCACTACACCGTGCATCGCAATGTATTCACAATTAACTATTTACAAATAGAGCACCAAGCCTATACAATGTGCATCAACAATGTTTATATCAATTCATAAACATGCACACATATACATATATATTCACACATACATGTATCTTCAAGCCTTCCATTCATGCCAATTATCAACAATCTATATAAACATCTACATTCATGTTTATTCACCATACATCATGCACAGATGTCTACATGCAACTCACAGAGACCGATACATGACTCTATGCAGATGCAAATGCGGTACCGACTCATTTCAGCAGGTTCAATTGAAGAACCAAAATAATCATCACTCACACCCCACATGGGCACACGAGGTTCTGCAGATTCACCGAGGAATCAATAAATAACCATCGCAACATACGAGGTTCTGCAAATCCACCGAGGGATCAATAAATAACCATCGCTCACACCCCACAAGGGCACACGAGGTTCTGCAGATTCACCGAGGAATCAATATATAACCATCGCTCACACCCCACAAGGGCACACGAGGTTCTGCAGATTCACCGAGGAATCAATCAACACAAGAATGCATACCATGATGCTTCACATGCAACATGACTCATAACACTCTTGAAATGCATACATGTTTACAAACATACTCATGCATTCATCACATTCATCGCATACATTCATTATGCATTCAAATATATGTATCACAAAGCATATATATATATATATATATATATATATATATATATATATATATATATATATATATATATATATATATATATATATATATATATATATATATATATATATATATATATATATATATATATATATATATATATATATATATATATATATATTCATCATCCATTCAACCAATTTTCATACATGGTTCACATTCACAATCAATCTCGCCATGCATTTCTATTCAATTCAAGTAAATATGCAAAATTGCCAAACGACCACATTTCACACCTCACAAATCACAAACTAGGATTCACGCCATACGGCTACCCACAACACACATAACAACATATAATTAGTCATCTCAGACAAGGAATGATCGCAACCAACCCACACAACCAATCCACGAATGGAAAACACAAGAAAAGAAATATGCTGTTGTGTTCGCTAACCTTCGCCTGGGGAAGCCTCTGGCGAACCTTCGCTACTCCGTTCGCCTGGCAAACTTGCCAGCGAAGACCACTGGGATTTATTCTCGAATTACTCGCTAGCACTTGCTAGCATACTCGCTTGGCGAACCTTCGCCACGCTCATTCGCCTGGCGAACTTGCCAGCGAAGACAGGGTGGTTACTACTGACTTGGTTCGCTGCTGCTCGCTGGGCTTCGCCCGGCGAAGCTTCGCTGCCATTCGCCTGGCGAACCTGCGAACTCAGAACTACCATGGCTGTCCAAAAGTCCAAACCTCACGAACCGAACGATTTAATCCAAATCAGTTCCAGTAGTACAGCCCACTCATCACCCGACTATACTACACCATCTAGTCTAAATTCTAACCGATAAAACTCAGTTTTTACCGATTAAATCAACTTCCGACCTAGAAATGGAAACATAGAAAACAATCCAACAAAATCCAATCTAGCACATACATGATCATATACATTATCAAGATGATAAAACTTCTCACCCTTACCTGATTAATCGCAAGCTAAGGTTGATTCTTGATGATTCTAGGTTTTTCTCCACTTTCTCTTCTTTTCTCTCCTCCTCTTTTCTTTCTCTTGTTTTTCTTCTTAATGTTTCTATCTTTCTCTTTTCTCTCTATATCACATATTCTATTTTTCCTTCCTCCCAAATTCTTTCCACACACTTATCCATTAATTCTCACAAAATATCCACTTAATATTATCACTAATGCCCAAAATATCCTCCAACCTATTTTTATCCGAAACTCTCAAAGTCGGCAAAAATAGCTCAATATGTAAACATAACATATTATCACACAAATTCCAAATAAATAAAATAATCACTTAAATAAATCAAATAAGGACTCAATAAAAATGGGAATTCAGAATCGGGGCGTTACATTTTCCGATCGTTTCCTTTCCCTCTCTTTGGGATAAATAACGAAAGGTGGCGACTCTTCTTTTTTCCGCCGGGTATTTTTCGCAGTTGCGACAGGAACTTCTGGTGAAAAACTAAGTGAGTTTCTTCCTTCTTACTGGAGATCTAGGCCGTTATGGAAAAAGAACTTCTCTAGACTAACCAATACTGCTGCTGAAGAACCCCCATTGCCTAAGGTTAACCTTAGGTATCTTACTGATGGTACTAGGCTAGTGAGAGCCATCAATCCCCTCAAGGATTTTGATATTTGTATGGAAAAGTTGGAAAAGGTTAAGGCTGATCATTGGAAATCCATAAGAATCTATGACCTCTTGATCCTGTCGAAGACCAACATACCTTACTGCTTGAACTTGCTAGCAACATCTTTATACTTTTGGGACAACACTCACTACACCTTCCATCTGCCATGTGGAATGGTTACGCCGACCCTTTTTGACATAGCTGCCATTACAGGGCTTCGCCTAGATGGCATCCCCTATCACCCTGACGTAGATGCTGAAGACACCATCAACATCTCGAGCTCCAAACTTACATACACCCTTTTTATCAAACACCACTTCAAACAAAACCAAGAAGACGTCTCTGACGAAGAGTATATAGCGTTTCTCATCGTATGGTTGTCGAGATACGTGTTTTGCACCAAATCCTTGCAAGTAGCTAAGAAGTACTTACCTCTTGCTAACCAGCTTCATCACAATAAAGGGGTCTGCTTGAGTGAACTCATTTTGGGGAACCTCTATGAGTCCCTCAGTGAAGGAGCTTCTCGACTGAAGCATATGGAGGCCCACGGTTCTGTACATTTGAGTGGTCCTCTTTGGCTGCTTCAGTTGTGGCTTAATGCAACTTTTGAAGCTAGCCTTCCCAAAAAAGGGCTAGTTGATGAAACCTCTGTTGAGATCATAGGGAGGAGCATCGAAGGACCCCGTCTGGTCCAGTTGACTCCAAACGATGATGGAGAAACCCTTAGAGGATCCTTCACCAGTTATATTATGATGTTGGCCAGGCGCCATGAGTTTACTCCAAGTATGGCACCCTTTGCTGAAAGAAAATATGGCCCTGTCTGGTTTAAGAGGTCATTTCCTAATCCTCACAGGAAGCTTTACAATGAATCTTTTGCTATTTGGGAAGCCTTTTTAATTCCCCGATTCATCGTCAACAGGATAAATTTTGGAAGAGGTCTAACAGCCCTGATTGGCCAATCCATATCAGGTTTTTCCTCTATAAAACCTTCTTTCTCCTGAACCATGTCTTGCATTTACAGAAGCAAGCATGAATACCATCTCAGGAAAACCCGTCATCAAGGAACAAGCTGATGGTTCAAAGAAACCTGAGGTGACAACAAAGGCTAAGGAGACCCAGAAACTTGAAGCCTTCCCTGGAGCATCCTCTCGTGCAAAGAAGCACGAAACAAGCATGAAAATCCCCAAAAAATGGCGTCCCAACACCAGCAATCCTGAAGATGAAGCTGAAGAAGACTACATGGAGTTCCTCAAGTCCATTGATTTGAGAGACTTTGACTGATCTTTGCTTGACTTATGGATTGTTGTATTGATTCCCCTTTTGTTTTGTACGCCATGTTAGCCTTGTTTGGCCCATTTTGGCTTTTATGCCCTTTAATGAAACTTATGTTTTGATATGCACCTCTTGTAAGATAGGCCTATATTTTTTCAAATATTTTCCATTTACTTTCAAGATTCTTTTATCTTTGTCTAACTCTTCAACTTCATAAGCCCCATTGGAGAATACTTGTACGAATTGAAATGGTCCCTCCCATTTAGGAGACCATTTGCCTAATGTTCTGTCTTTTTGATCCATAGGCAAAATTACTTTCCATACTAAATCCCCACATAGAAAGGATTTAGACTTAACCCTTTTGTTGTAAGATTCTTTGACCCTTCTCTTTTGTCTCTTTAACACCTCTAAGGCTCTAGGCCTTTCTTCATCCAAATCCACTAGTTCGTCCGTCATCATTGCCCATTAGGATTCATCAGGGATCTCATGATGTCTTTGGATTCTTATAGATTGCAAACATATCTCAACAGGAAATACTGCGTCATAGCCAAAGGTAAGTCAAAATGGCGTAATATTAGTAGCCTCCTTGGGGGACGTTCGACATGCCCAAAGGATCTGGTCTAACGTATTATGCCAATTTCTAGGCTTCTTTCCCACATGCCTCATAATTAGTCCAATCACCACCTTGTTGGCAGCTTCGACTTGCCCATTCGCATGAGCATAATAAGGCATAAAAGTCAAGAGTTTAAAACCTATTTCTTTGGCAAATTCCTGCATATTTCGACTAGTTCCTTGATCTGTAGTAATTGTTTATGGAATACCAAATCTATAAATAATGTGATTTTAGATGAATTCAATAACATCTTCTTGAACTATGTTTGATAATGGTATTGCTTCAATCCATTTGGTGAAATAGTCAATGCCAACCAAGATATATCTTTGGTTCTTTGATGATGCTAGTCGAATCTCTCCTACTATATCCAAATCCCGTCCTCTAAAAGGCCATGGTTTCACTATGGAATGCAACTCACTTGCAGGAATATGTTGTATGCCAGCGTGGATCTGACACTTTTGGCAACCCTTGGCGAACTCTATGCAATCCTTCAACATAGTAGGCCAATACATGCCTTGTGGAAACAACAACCATTTCATTTTATAGCCAACTTGGTGTGCTCCACAAGCCCGACTATGATCTGTCGAAAGAGCTAAATATGCCTCTATTTCATTTAGGCATTTCAACAAGACTCCTTCAGGGGTCTTCTTGAATAATTCATTACCTATAAGTATATAACTTAAGGCTTGATACCTGAATTTTCGCTCCGTCGAACCCGTTGGAGCTTTCTCCAATCTCTCTCTGTTAGCCCATCATACGTAAAAATTTCAAAATTTTCGCCATCTATGCACCCCAGTTTGGTTGTTTCTAAATCTGATGGGCACAATCCAACAGCCACTACCTTTCCTCTTGCTTCAATTAATTCTTGAAGGTTTTCTTTTGACACTTTGTATCTAGAAGCAATCTAGGCTAAGTCATTAGCAACTTGGTTTTCTATTCTGGGTATGTGTTGGATGACCACTACTTCAAATTTCCTTAATAGCCTATTTGTTATCACAAAGTATATAATGAGACTTTCTTTAACACATTTATATTCCTTTGTGATTTGTTTTATAACCAACTCTAAGTCTCCCATTATTTCGACCCTAGTTGCCCCCAATTCTAACAAAATTTCAAGGCCAGCAATAAATGCTTCATATTCAGCCTCATTGTTAGAGCAAGGCCCTTCGACGCTGAATTTAAATTTTTTTGGAATTTTTTCAGGAGAAATAATGAATATACTTACTCCTGTTCCATTTTTATGGCTTGATCCATCAAAATATAACTTCCAGGATTTCAGTTCAACATAATGTAAATCAGTTTCGTTTATAGAGTGGTCAACTATAATGTCTGCAACTATTTGCCCTTTCACAGCTTTTAAAGGTTGATATGTTAAAGAATATTCTGTTAATGCTAATGCCCATTTGCCAATTCGACTATGCAAAATAGGTTTAGATAACATATGTTTTATAACATCAAAATGAGACGAAACATACACATTAACAGGCATTATATATTGCTTTAATTTAGTACAAGAGAAATACAACCATAAATATAACTTTTCAATCATGCTATACCTAGTTTTTGCATCATTTAAAACCCTACTAAGATAATAAATGGCTCTTTCGACTCCATTTTCATCTTCTTGGGACAACATGCTCCCTAAAGTTTTATCTGATGCAGCAATATACAATCTCATACTTTTGCTTCTATGAGGTGGTGAAAGAATTGGAGGGTGACTTAGGTACTCCTTGATCTTGCCGAAGGCTTCCTGTTGTAATTGTCCCCACTTAAAACCATCTTTGTTGAACCGAAGCAATGGTAAAAAAGCTCGTGTTTTGCTACTTAGATTGGATATAAACCTTCTTAAGAAGTTAATTTTACCCAATAATGACTGCAACTCCTTCTTGGTTGATGGCGATTTCGCTTCCATTATGGCTTTGGTTTTATTTTAATTTATTTTGATCCCTTTCTTGTGGATCACAAAGCCTAGAAAATCTCCTGCCTGTATACAAAAAGCACATTTAAGAGGGTTCATTTTTAGACCAAATTTTCTCATCCTTAAGAAGGACTGTCGAAGATGGTCAATATGAATCTTCCCAGAAATAAACTTTATAACAATATCATCAATGTAAATTTGCATGAAAGTTTCTATAAAATCATGGAAGATTGAATTCATTGCCCTTTGATAAGTAGTGCCCTCATTTTTAAAACCAAAAGGCATCACTATCCATTCATAAGTGCCTAAAGCCCCAGGACATCTAAAAGCAGTTTTAGGAACATCTTCCTCAGCAATGAATATTTGGTTGTAACTAGAATATCCATCTAACATGTTAAGATATTCATGTCCTACTGCAGAATCCACTAACATTTCTACTACTGGCATTGAATATTCGTCTTTTGGAGTTGCAGCATTTAAATCTCTAAAATCTATGCAAACTCTTAAAGAATAATTCTTTTTAATAACAGGCACTATATTAGCCAACCATTCGACATACCTGGTTGTGCGGATAAAATTGCAACGAAGCAGTCTTTCGACCTCCTATTTAATCTTTGACAGTATTTCTGGTGCAAAACGTCTTGGACCTTGCTTGACTGGTTTTTTCCCAGGTGTCATAGGCAACCTATGTTCGACCAACTCCCTGCTCAAACTTGGCATTTCATCATAATCCCAGGCGAAGAAGTCTTTGAACTCTTTCAATAGCTGAACTACTTCAAACTTCAGTTGGGGGTTTAAATTGGCACTGATGTAAGTAGGCCTTTTAATTGCCCTCTCATTGAGGTCAATTTCTTCTAAAGGATCCTGTGCTAGCATTTTGAGGTTGTTTGCCAGCGGATCTTTCTTAAACCCCAAAGCTCATCCTCATAAATTGCATCAAACCTTTGGTTTTGCTCTCTAATTTGTGCCTTATCTGGAGGTTCTGGGTCGAATTCCTTCTCAGGACTTGGTAAAACTCAAAAATGGCTTCGCCAGCCATGTGGTTGTTAGCAGCTTCCAGAGCCGCTTGTAATTTTGTTTCAGCCACTTAGGCCAAAGTTTTCTTCAATGCTTCGAATTCAGTCATGGTCACTAAATTCGCTTCCCCACCCTGTGGGGTCTACTAGAGGCAAGCCTAAACCTGGAAGCCTTCCCCCTGGTGTCTCACTATCCCATCTAAAACCTTCGACAGGATGCAAATATAACAAATGGAATGTTTCTTCATCTGGAGTGAACTCAAAATTCGCTAGAGGACACAGAAAAATGTTCGCCAAGTGCTTGTCGAACTGCCTCCCATCAACATGACTGATAGGGATTTTAAAGTATCCTTGATCAGCTTCAATATTTTCCACTATACCATCTGGCCTCCAAATAGTAACTCTTTGATGCATTGAAGATGGCATAACACCTATGCCATGAATCCAATATCTTCCCAGGAGCAAATTATAATTTGCTCTGGTTTCGACAACCATAAAAACTGTGGGTCTAGTTATTGTTCCCACAGTAAGATAAACTTCGATTACTCCTAAAGTGGAGCCAACTTTCCCCTCATAGTTCGACAAAACCATGTTGTGCGGCTTGGTATCACCGTCACACTTCCCAATCTTGCTTAGTAGAAAACGGGGCATCAGATTCACAGTTGCGCCGCAATCCACCAATATTTAATTGACAGGTACATTCTCCACTTCCCAGTAATGTAAAGAGGCTTTAAGTGACCCTTCATAGCCTCCGTGGGGCGTTCAAAGAAGGCATTTTGCTCCTTTACGCACCCATTGTTCATCATGTAATAACACACATATTTGTGTGCAAGCATTTCCATCTCAGTATTCTGATCGAAATCTTTAACTTCTGTCACCTGACCAAATTCTTTGGGCATGACAAATACAACATTTACTATGATGTCTAGGGATGCTGCTGACTCACTGTTAAAGTTGTCATTCATGTTTTCATCGTCTTCGACCTCCCGTTCTGGTTGGTATTTTTGTGCCTCAAATACCTTTTGTTTTATAGGCTTTTTCTCAGCTTTTCCCACGTGATTTCCCACATTGGTACTTGACTCTCCTTATTTTGGCGCTTGAGCTTCCCTGAGGGCCTTTCGCCTGTTCTGTTCTCTTCGCCATTGTGACCTGGTCATAGGGTTCTTACCCTTGTAGTTTTATGAGATGTATGTTGATTTATTTGTTGCATGGTTTTCTTTTCGGTACTCAAAAGAAGAACCCCTTTCTACGTCAGATTTCCTCCACTTCTTCTGCCCTCTACCCTCACCAGGTTTTATCCAGCTTCATGTTGGAATATTTCTAGCTGGTTTAAACGTGTTTGGCCTAGCTTGGGTCTTCGTTCCCGTTGAGGATCTTTTGGGATCGAAGCCTCTTAGGCCCTAGTTTACTTTCTGCCCCAGTTTCCATTGGCTTCTCAGATTCCATCAAAGTCATGAGCAGCTTTTTCATCGAAAATGGCACTACACCTAGGACACATCATCACCCCTGATCCATTCTTTTGACAACGGTGTAAAACATCAATGATGGTTTCCTCCTATTTAGGGTACACCTCTTTCTTACATTCTTCTTGTTTTTCTGCTCCACTCTTCTCTTCAACCTTTTGACTTGTGATCTCAACCATGTTGACATCAACCTTATCTCCTAGCTTCATCTTCGAAAATTGAGCCTCCAGATTTGCTTCCTGCGTTATCTTCTTCCAGGTGGGATCTTCAGCTTTGACCTCTGGTTCAACATCAAATCTTTCAATGTTTGGAGACGTTTTGAAGTACTTCTCTGCTGCCATGCATATCCAGTTCTCCAACAGACAACTATCCATTTCCATCATTTCTCCTATCAACAACATGTTGTTCTCCAGTTCCCTGACGACTTCGACTTTGGGGATGTTTATGCCTAGAGCCTCATTGGTACTGATGCTACCTGAACTATCATCATATTCCTCACTTAATTCAACCACGCTAATGCTCTCAGTAGCATTCATTTTCAACCCTCTTAGTGCCATGTCTACTTCCTTGGCAGCCCTATCCATTTCCACAAACTCGTCTGTAGTTTTCTTGGTCACCAGTATCAGACCACTATCATTTCCTTCAACAACTTCATCTCTCAGTTTGTGTTTGTCATTCTAGTCAAAGCGTTCAGTCACTGTGACCATCACAGGCTTGGTGACAAAATCTTCAGTAATTTCCACCACATTGACTGAAAAGCTAGAACCCTTAATGGCTTCGACCATCTGGACCTCCTCAGGCTCTATATAGTGAGCCTCTGCAATTTCCAATGGGTCAGAGTCAATCTTCATTTGGGCTTTGTCTCCAAACTTCAGCCTGCCTTCTTGGATAGCACCTTGCACCAAATCCCTGAAAAGAAAACATTGAGAAGTTTTATGACTCCAAAAATTGTGGCACTTACAAAAGCCTCTTTTCTTTCTTTGTTCTAAAGGTGGTACTTTAGCACCAGCAGGCACTATTATTTGCCCATCCTTGACTAACAAATCAAATATTTCGTCACATTTCATAACGTCAAAATTATAAGTTTTCTTAGGAAATTTGTCATTCGTTTCGACAGGATTTCTTCCATTTGAAGGAGATAATACTTTACAAGCATAAGGTGGACCTTCTTTTAGTTCAGCAATATCATGCTCATTTTTTCCGAGATAAGGTGTTTCATCATATAAATTTTCCACATCCTCATTACATTCGACGAAAGCTACTTTTTTACCCTTGCTGAATCTAGCTTTCTCTTCTCTTAGCCTTTCTAGTTGTCGAACTCTATCAGCTAACTGAGCCATATCTCTGAGATATTGAGTATCCAGCTTCTTCCTAATAGGATAGTCAAGACCCCTAGCGCCATTTTGACTAGCTCATGTTCTGGTACTTGCGTAAAGCATTTGGCTTTAAGAAGTCGAAACCTATTTCGGTAATCATCAATTGGCTCAGTAACTTTGCATTTAATACTAGCCAATTCATTCAGGCTAATCTTGGTTTGTCCCATGTAGAACTGTTCGTGAAACAAACGTTCTAATTGGGCCCAATTGTGGACTGAATTAGGAGGCAAAGTGGTCAACCACGTAAAAGAATTTTTGGTAAGGGAACTTGGGAAGTATTTGATTCTGAGGCTTTCGTCTCCTGCAATCTCCCCTGCTTCAATCATATACCTAGCCACGTGTTCAACGGTTGATTCAGTAGTATCTCCTGCGAACTAACTGAACTTTGGAACCTTCGTCCTAGGGGGTAACTCAGACTGAAGAATATAATCTACTATGGGCGAAGTATAATTTGGCCTTGTGAAGCCAAAGTTTCCGCCAATCCTAGCTATTATTCTTTCGACCATGGCTGCAAGGTTATTTTCTTCTACTGCATCCTGGTGTCGAACGTGTCTAAGGACTTGGTCAGCTTTTTGATTCCTGTTTACCATGACTATTCCTGGTTCTTCTTCCATATGGATTGGTACCTGGTTCCTTTGTGGTTCGACTCTGAAAGGTTCGCCCATCTCTTGGTCTTCCATGTTTGCCTCAGGTACGTTTCGTTGTTGATATCGTGGCCTGTTTTCGACAACAATTGCTCTTTGGTCAAATGCTCGTACTCTCATAAAATCATCCATACGGGCTAATTGTGTCACCAACTATTGATTTGTTTGAGTAGTATTCTGAAATTAAAGGTTGAAAGACTTCTCCCGTTGTCTGAGACAATGTGTGTACCATCTGCATGTTACTTTCATCCATTTGTTGTCTCAAATAGTTTATGGATGTATTTGTAAGACTGGGTGCTTGAACAGAGTACCTAACACCTATGCTTTGGTTGTTCCGACCGCCTGATCCAGATCCTTGCACTGGCAAAGACACTACATTCTCTAAAAATATGGGTGGAGCGTTTTGTAGATTTTGCATCATTGACGTAGGCATACCATAAGATGGGTTCCTTGGTAATGGTTGTGTGAAACCTAGAGGAGGAAAATGCCTGTATATTGAACTTCTTGGAGGTGTTAGTGAGTTAGGACTTTGTGGTCCTATATATTCCAACACCAGTTGAGTGTACGTTCGTACACATGTTGATCCTGGACTAGCCATGGGCTGCATTTGTTCAGACACAACCACTGGTGGTGGCGTTTTTCCTCTCGTTAAAGAAACTGGATATGGAGTATTCTGAGACCCCATGCTACTTGGATGAGTATTCGAAATGCTTCCTTGAGGACCAACTTATTGATTAGCACTTGTCGCTACTGCGAAAATCGGCGCCGGCTATGACAGAAGAGTCGCCACCGTGCGTTATTTATCCCACCAGAGGGAAAGGAAACGCTCAGAGTAAACCTAACGCAAAGAGGGAAAGGAATGGTCATCGCAACCAAATCCTGGATTCGGTAGTCGGTTACGCAAGGGGAAGGTATTAGCCCCCCTTACGTCCGTCGTACTCGACGGGATCCACGCTTGTTTTCTATCTAAGGGTGTGTTATTCTATCTACTCTAAAGGTCTGGGTTAAAAAGAAAAGAAAATGACTCGGCAAAGTATCGCACTTTATGCCTACGTATTCCTATCTGGAACGAGAAATCAGAGTCAACGTAGTTCGCCTAACTACGGGTTATGGGGGAAGGTTGCTCGCCGAGATATCGCATCTCGTGCCTATGTACTTTCATACGGCATGAAAGATCAGAGCAAACGTAGTTCGGGCTACGGAAGACACAAGTTTGTCTGATAGTTTTTTATCTCCTTTTGAAAAGGGTTTTCCTGATTAAAGGTCCAAGAGGACAAAACAGAGTTTGAATGTTTCTTTGAGTTTTTTACGAAAGAACTGTTTTTTAGGATGTTTACAATCTCAGTCGCACTAGAGACTATGACCCGGGAGTGAACGCTTCGTATGTCACCCGAAGGGTACCACACTAACATCCAGATTACTGGAGAGAGACCCTCCACCAACCTTTTCCCAGATAGCTTAAGGCTCGTAACGCACGACTTCAATTAACCTTATTACTATGTTTTTGAATTTGATTTGAGATGAGAAGAGAGAGACACCCTAAAACTATGGTTGAAAGGGGAATCTACCTACAGTTATCATGCATGGGTCAAAACCTAATGTTTGTCATAATTCCCTCTTGCACAGAGGAAATCATAGATCCTAGGGGAAACAACAAAAGAAAGCAAGCAGTAAACAGTAAACAGTAAAATGCATGCTATGCAACAGTACCAGAGAGGCAAGGGAGAAAACACCAGGCAAGAGGAGACAAGCTCTACCTCAAACCTAAGGATAATCAACACAAGCAAAAAGACAATACAGAGAAAAATTACCAGAGATACAGAGGAGGCGACCCAAGCAGCAACAACAAACTCCTACAGCAGACAGCAACAGCAAGCTCTAAACAGCACAGTTGAAAAGACAGCAAAGTTGACAACAAGACTTCATCTTCAAGATAGCTTCTATCTTCAAGCTCTATCAAACTTCATCTTCAAGCTCTAGCAAGCACACTCTAAGCAGAGGAATAATCACTAAGATCAAGGTTAAAATGTTGAAAACTTAATGAAAACCAAAGGAAATCATCAAGTACCAACATTGAAATGGAAAGGTATCCTCAAAGTTCTACTCAACTATGGGCATACCAGACATCCCTCCAAAGGAGAGATGGAGTTTCCCTAGGAAGACTTTACATCATTGGATTGAATAGAATCAAGCAATGCATTCTATATTTGAAGAAGAATCAAAACTAGCTCTAATGGCTCTTTCTAAAACCCTAATTTCCTAAGCTCCTAAAACAACTCCTAAAAGAAAAGGAAACTTCAACTCCAAGCCCCAATCTTCAAGATATAGCATCTATACCAAGTCCAGAAGAACTCCCAAAAAGGATTCCAAGCCAAGCAAGCTCCAAATTCACCAACCAAACCAAACAAGCAAAGGCACTCAAGAGAGAACAACATAAACACAAGCAACTTGCAAAATATAACTAAAATAGAAAATAATGTTGTAAAATTCTAATTAAATTCCTAGGGGAATATACATGTTTGAACAGCCTAGGATTAAAATATTAAAGCCTAATTCAACTTCTAAGTCACCTAAATAATTTCTAAGATGAAAGGTATCAAGGTAATCCACAAGTTTGGGAAGGCTCTAATCTCAACACCTAAAACAGAACCTAAAGTTGTTCTAAAAATCTAATAAAAATCCTAAGGGAACATGAATATCTACCCTAAAACATACTAAAAATCAAAGCCAAACTCATCACCAATTGGAAGAACAAAATTCTACAAAATAGATGGTCAAATATGCAAAATTAAAAGAATTAATAAAAATAAGAAAAATCAAATTAAATTGAAAAATGCATGAAAATGCATTTTATTGATTTCAGAAAACCACAAATTCTCTCAAGATCATGGAGATATTTTTAAAATAATTTTTGGATCAAGAATGAACTTAATATGATTTTTGGAACCAATTTGCATTTAAAGTAAAACAAAAATGAATAAAAGAAAATAGAAACTCAGAATAAAACAAGAGCCATTGGATCTGGAGACTAGTCAACTAATCCAAGCGCTGAGGGCATGCCACCTCAATTAATGAAACGTCTGCGTTTCATCCTCAGAAAGTCAAATAAAATCTTAAGTCGTGGCCATTGGATCGGTGGTCTAGTCAAGGTCAAAAGCAAGATCTGATGGCTCAGACTTCATCTTCCTCATTTCTCAGGCTGGCCAGGTGGAGATTCAGGGCGGTGGCCGGAGAAGACTCCGGTCGTCTTCTCCGGTGAGCAGGTGTTCACAGGTAGCCAAAACTCAACAAAATTATCATCATCTCACTCAGAATTCCACGAGGATCTCAAATCTCCCATTCATACACTCTAATTCTCCATGGATTTTAAAACACGAATCAAAGTTCTGAAAACACATCCAATCTGATCAGCATAATTTGCAAAACTAAAAGTATAGAAATCATCCTCATGTTTCATACATCAAATTGATCTATCCAAATCATGTCATAGCCTTAGAATCAGATCTACTCGAATCAAAACAGAAATGGCACCTCATGATCAAACATCACCAATTGCTTCCAAATTGATCCTAAAACGATCTATACCTTGTCTAGATCCTAACCACAAGTTCAATTCTAACTACATCATGCTAAATCATGTGGAAATTTGAAGTTTACTAACCTGTTGTAGATCTAGTAACAGAGATGCTTAGAGCTTGATTCAACTTCCAAAACTCTCCAGAATCTTTCAAGGATGCAAGATAAAGATGTTCCAACCTTCAATTTGGCTTGAATTGGTCTGAATCTCAAAGCACGATTTGAAGTTGCAGCTCTGAAAATTTGATTGTTATCTCTGCTTCAGCCACGAAACTTGCACCAAATGATTCTGAAATCATTCAAGAACTTAAATAGAACATGTCTATGGGCTTTAGAAGCTCAATTGAGGCCCAATCCAACCAATCGAAATTTCTGTTTTTCTCTTCACATGTGCATTGTACCAGTCACGATTTGGCCATGAGAATTGCTCTAGAAGCTTCCCTTTCACTTGAAAATTCCCTTGTGAATATGTTCAGACCAAAAGGAGTGTTTGAATTGCATTGGTAAGGATTTTGGATATGTGACTTGCAAATGAAGAAATCAAATGGCAACTCACAAATCTTGACCTAAACTCAAAAATCTGGTAATGCCAAAGTGTTTAAAATGTGATTTCCAATCAGGAAATGTACTCATTTGCTTGGTTTTGGTCATCTAACATAAAATTGCATTTTTCCCTCCTTTACACATTTGAATTTTCCCCTTTTTGAAACCAATTCAAACCAACTCTTGCTATGAGCTAAATCAATCCATAATGACCTCTTGGCTAGCCTAAAAACCCCATTTTTAACAACTTTCATGTTGAACAAAATTGCATTTGACAAGTGCAAGTTGGAGATTTTGCCCTATGATTGAAAATGACCTATAATCTCACTTTCCCAAAATACCCCTGACTTGTAAACCTCATAACTTGAGTTCTACAAATCAGATGGAAGACTTCTAGTATAATTTAGAAAGATAGGGTCATGAGGAACAACTTTCATGTTGGCCAAAAGTTCAGGTGAAGCCTCCTTCTAGGTTAAAAATAGCTGTGAAGTCAGATGATTTTCACAGACAAATTTCAGTGGTATCCGAGGACTTGTAACCTGTCTGGGCCATAACTTGAGTTCCATAAATCCAATGGAGGACTTCTAGTACTCAAATTAAAGGTATTGAGATACTCTACAATTTTCATGTTGGCCAAGGATCGATTTGAAACTTTTATCTTGACTTATGTGGCCTTGAAGTTAGGCACTAAACAGGGGATTTTACACTGAAACCCTAATTTAGCAACTTCCCACCCTCTTGAATCTTCTTGATTTGATCTTGGCACAACACCACAAATGTCTTATCACATCATTTCATGAACTCCATAACCTAAAAGTAGGCCTTGCTACTCTTCAATTGTCCAGTTGACCTAGAATTGATCCAGATGAAACCCTAATTGCTTGCACCTCAACTGTGGCTCTTGCATTTGACACAATGACTTGATTAATCTCTCCCATGGACCTCTAGGCATTCTATGAGATCCATACACATCCTATTCTCACATTCAACACTTCACAACCCTCTGATGGTCTTCAGTTGATCCTCAAGTTAGGAGAAGATTCACACTCAAACATCTAAACCCTTAGGCACTCAAACCACCTTCTGATGACTTTGATAACTTCTCAATCATGAATGAGACCTCTTGCTAGGCTTCTCTTGATAAAAATCACATTTGATCCCCTGCTATATGAATGATATCATGATATGCAAATGATATAACTATGCAGATGTTAATGCAATGAAACATAAACCAGGTAAGAAAAGGTTGAGCAAATTTTGGGGTGCAACAGCTGCCCCTATTCAAACGGCTTGGACCCGACTGGGTGAAGAGTGAACGACCCTCAAACAATCGAGGTAGAAGACGGTTGACTACCAAAAAACCCGGAAATTTGCCAACCTTAGAAATACACAACAAAAATTGCTTGGGGAATAACATCCGTTATGCTGAACCCAGTTGTTACAGCAACAACTGATCAATCATCTGATAAAACTTGGGATTTCAACATTAACCCCCTGTGTGACGCCACAGGCATCGAATTAACTTTACGAGAAACAACTACGTCCACAACTGGACTAAACTTCGTCAACACGAGGAAAGACTCCATCAACACGGGTACAATTTCGTATATAACTGGAATAACGATCTCTGTCGGTCACAGGTAACAACTCTACTGGGGACAAATCTGTCGATCACGGATAATAACTCCGTCCATACGGGTAACAATCACTGTCAACACAGGTAACACTTCCGTCAACACGGACAACAATCACTGTCAACACAGGTAACAAATCTGTCAACACGGACAACAATCGCTGTCAACACTGGTAACAAATCCGTCAACACGGGCAACAATCATTGTCAACACAGGTAACAAATCCTTCAACAAGGATAACAATCTCCGGCGATTTCACTGGGACAACTCCGTCAATCATGGGTAACGACTCTGTCCATACGGGTAACAATCACTGTCAACACAGGTACGATCTCTGTCAGCCACAGGTAACAATTCCGTCAACACGGATAACAATCTCCAGCGCACGGGTACGATTCCGTCAACATGGAGAACAAACTCTGTCTATCACAGGTAATAATCACTGTCAACACAGGCGCGATCTCTGTCCATTACAGGTAATAATTCCGTCAACACGGATAACAATCACCATCAGCACGGGTAGCAATCACTGTCAACACAGGTGCAATCTCTGTCAATCACAGGTGCAATCTCTGTCAAACACAGGTAACAATCTCTGTCAACACAGGGAAGGATTCCGTCAACACGGACAACAATCATTGTCAACACAAGTACTATTCCGTCAACACGGATAACAATCACCGTCAGCACGGGTAAACATCACTGTCAACACAGGTACAATTCCGTCAACACGGAAAACAATCACCGTCGGCACGGGTAAACATCACTGTCAACACAGGTACAATTCAAAGAATACTTTGCTGGAGACTACGAGAAACTTAACCAAACAACTCTGTGGGGAAATCACTAATAACAACTCCGGATGTTTAAGGCATGAAATCTTCTAATGCTGATGTAACAGCAACTTGAGAATAATCTTACTGAGGATGAAAAGTTACTTAACCAAGCAACCCTATTAGGGGACGAATGTTATCATCACCTATCTCACGCTGAGTATTTGAATATATGGAAATCCTTCTGAACAAGAATCTCACTCCTCTGCAAGGGATAACACCTGAAACCAACGAGGTAAACAACCTGACTTATGTTTCAAAATGCGTATGCTTGACAATGGCGTAATGCTCCATACGGCATGGAAATGCTACGCGTTTGGATAAATGCAAATGATGATATATGCAAAATACGAAGATGCCAAGCGGCGCTTCAGCAAAATAAATGCTGAAGACAAGACCCAATCCGCTGGGGATGAACGGGTATCACAGACATATTCCAACAAAATAAATGCTGGAACGGTGCAACCGACTCCGCTGGGGATAACCATCCTGTCGGGGAATGGCTCACAAGCTTTGAAATTACGAACTCTGATGAGGATGTTCATCCTGTCGGAGGAAAGACAACCTGTTGGGGAAAAGGAGAAACAATCCTTCGCGGGGATGATCCTTCTGAACCAAAGACGACTTGGTTATATTCTGCGGGAGTAACCCATGCTGGGTATTGAGTGTGCACATAATCACTGCTGGGAATGCACCTTCTATTGAGGATATCCAGATCCACTGAGGATACTCTCTTGGCATCTTTCTTGGGGAATACTCTTCTGGGGAGGACCACCCATATCCAATAGGGATAAGTGCCATTTCGCATCTGCTGAGATAAGATGTGACCTACATCTGCTGAGAAGTGATACAATCACTAGGTCACAGGACTCTGGCTGGGGAAACGTAAATTCCTTGACTGTTTGTTCCAAAGGTGAGAACCCTGTAAAATACAAACAAGACAAAACAAACCTATACAACAAGATCTATTTCAGTTAATATCCGTGACGTTCGTTCAGTCAATTCGAAGTTTTAGCAATTATTGGCAAGGGCCAACAAGTTTATGCACATGCAAGTTCATCAAAAACATCGGCGTTTTTCACAAACAAAACAATAAAGAACAAGCACCAAGTACTGAATAACATGCTTTATTGATAACGGGCCTGTAAATAGGCAAAATTTTGTACACTAGATGCAACTCCTGAAAAGAGGAAGTCACATAAAAATAAAAATATACAGAAGCACAAAGAAAATTTGTGTACATGTCGGCAACGTGGTACAGACGAACACCATGAGCTGATCCTCCTATGACTCGCCTGACTCTGACGCATTCCCGATACTCGATCTTCGGAAGAGATTGTTTTGGATATACGACCCTCAGGTACTCCCAAACCACTAAGCAATGCAGTATCAAACTCGGACCGCAGTCATTTGCTTTTTTCAAATCCCTAACTTTTGCGTGAACCGCCCTTTGCGGGTTTTCAATTCACCGGGATACCGTTTTTGCCGAAGTCGCCCTTTTCAGGTTTTTCAACTTCGCGGGTGTACATTTTTTCAATTTTATCCCTAACTTTTGCCCGAACCTTTTATTCCTTTTTTATGGTTCGCCGGGAGGCCCCATTTTTGCCTGGACTTTCTTTTTTTTGTCCAGCGGGTCTCTTTAAGCAAAGTATTTTTTAACTGCATACGAGTTCACAGGGGATGTGAAGTCCTCACCATCCATGGTGGAAAACAGTAAGGCTCCTCCAGAGAAAACCTTTCTCACAACATATGGACCTTCATAGTTGGGAGTCCACTTGCCCCTGTGATCTGATTGTGGTGGGAGAATCTTTTTCAGCACAAGATCGCTCGTCTGAAAGCTCGAGGGCACACCTTTTTATCATAAGCTTTCTTCATCCGGCTCTGATACAGCCGACCATATGCTAGAGAAGCCAGTCTCTTCTCATCCATTAAACTGAGCTGATTCAATCTATCTTTCACCCATTCTGCCTCATCTAATTGGACATCACGCAAAACCCTCAGAGAAGGAATCTCAACCTCCAATGGTAGGACAACTTTCATACCATATACAAGTGAAAAAGGAGTTGCCCCGATTGATGTGCGTACCGTCGTACGATAACCGTGCAAAGCAAAAGGCAACATCTCATGCCAGTCCTTATAGGTCACAACCATCTTTTGAACGATCTTCTTTATGTTTTTATTGGCCGCTTCAACAACGCCATTCATTTTGGGCCGATAAGGAGAAGAGTTGTGATGTTCAATTTTGAAATTCTAGCACAATTCCTTCATCATCTTGTTATTCAAATTCGAACCGTTGTCAGTGATAATCCGCTCCGGGATTCCATATCTGCAGATAATATCTTTCTTGATAAATTTGGCTACCACCTGCTTGGTAACATTAACATATGACGCCGCTTCCACCTATTTGGTGAAGTAATCAATAGCTACCAAGATAAAACGATGTCCGTTGGATGCCGTGGGCTCGATTTTTCCAATCACATCAATTCCCCACATGGAGAAAGGCCAAGGTGACGACATAACGTTCAGAGGGCTCGGAGGCACATGAACCTTGTCTGCATAAATCTGGCATTTATGGCACTTCTTTGCAAACTTGAAACAATTTGTTTCCATTGTTAGCCAGTAATACCCTGCTCTTAATAGCTTTCTCGTCATTGCATGTCCGCCGGCATGCGTGCCAAATGTACCCTCGTGGATCTCTTCCATGAGCAACTTAGCCTATTTCTCGTCCACACATCGCAACAACACCAAGTCGTGGTTTCTTTTGTACAAAACCCCATCCGGATTCAAATAGAAATTTCCAGCCAATCTCCTAAGAGTCTTCTGATCACGACTGGATGCCCCAGCCGGATACTCTTGGGTCTTCAGGAAATGCTGGATATCATAATACCACGGTTTGCCATCGGAAGCTTCCTCAATAGCGAATATGAAAGCGGACCGATCAAGGCGAGAAATAACTATCCTGGGAGCCTCATTCCAGAAGTTAACCTTATACATCAAAGACAAAGTCACGAGAGCGTCTGCCATCTGATTTTCTGCTCTTGGTACATGGTGCAGTTCCACCTTGTCAAAGAAAGGTAACAACCTTCTTGCATAATTCATATAAGGTATCAGATTAGGCTGAAGAGTATCCCACTCTCCCTTGATTTGGTTCACAACTAGAGCGGAGTCTCCGTACACATCAAGATTCTTAATTCTCAGATCGATAGCTTCTTCGAGCCCCATAATGCACGCTTCATATTCGGCCTCATTGTTGGTAACTGGAAAGGTCAATCTAGCAGGGAATGGGATGTGCGACCCATGGGGAGTAGTAATGATTGCCCCTATTCCACTTCCTTATGAATTGACGGCACCGTCAAATATCAATTGCCATTTGGAACCCAACTCTGGACCTTCATCCGGAAACGACTCCTCGCAGTCCTTCATTTTTAAGTACATGATATCCTCGTCAGGAAAATCAAAACTCATCGACTGGTAATCATCAATTGGTTGCTCAGCTAGCTATTCTGACAGAACACTACCTTTAATAGCCTTTTGAGAAACATACTAGATATCGTATTCTGTCAATACCATCTGCAATCAGGCAATCCTCCCGGAAAGTGCTTGCTTTTCAAACACGTATTTGATCGGATCCATCTTTGAAATTAGCATGGTTGTATGGTTTAGCATGTATTGTCTCAAACGTTTGGCAGCCCAGGCTAGCGCACAACATATTTTTTCGAGCATTGAGTAACGGGACTCACAGTCTGTGAACGTTTTACTCAAGTAGTAAATCGCATGCTCTTTACGTCCAGTCTCGTCATGTTGACCGAGGACACAACCCATACTTTTCTCAAGAACCGTCAAATACATAATCAATGGTCTCCCAGCTACTGGGGGTATCAATACTGGAGGTTCCTGCAAATATTCTTTTATTTTTTCAAACGCCCTTTGACAATCTTCATTCCAGGTCACAGCCTGATCTTTTTTCAATAACTTGAATAACGGCTCGCACGTGGCCGTTAGGTGAGATATGAACCGGCCAATGTAGTTCAACCTCCCTAAAAAGCCACAAACCTCTTTTTCTGTTTTCGGCGTTGGCATTTCTTGTATGGCTTTTATTTTAGCAGGATCAACCTCAATTCCTTTTTCGCTCACAATGAACCCCAGTAGCTTACCAGATCTCACCCCGAAGGTGCACTTGTTAGGATTCAGTCTCAGCCTGAATTTCCTAAGCCTCTTGAACAATTTCAGAAGATTGACCAGATGCTCTTCCTCCGTCTGGGATTTGGCAATCATATCATCAACGTAGACTTCGATCTCTTTATGCATCATATCATGAAAGAGTGTTGTCATAGCTCGCTGATATGTTGCCCCGGCGTTCTTCAAACCAAAAGGCATCACTTTGTAGCAGAACGTTCCCCACGGGGTAATAAAAGTTGTTTTCTCCATATCATCCGACGCCATCTTTATCTGATTATAGCCCGAAAAGCCGTCCATGAAGGAAAACACGGAGAATTGAGCTGTTTTGTCGATCATCACATCAATATGAGGAAGTGGAAAGTCGTCTTTTGGGCTTGCCCTATTCAAATCTCGATAGTCCACGCACATCCGCACCTTACCATCTTTCTTTGGCACAGGTACTATATTAGCGACCCATGAGGGATAAGTTGTGACAGCCAGAAAACCAGCATCTTCCTCCTTAATTTTCACAGCCATATCTGGTCGAGTTCTTCTGAGTTTCTGCTTAACCGGCGGACATTCCTCACGCAATGGCAGACGGTGAACCACCATATCAGTATCCAGCCCAGGCATGTCTTCGTAAAACCAAGCAAAGATATCACTGTACTCCCGCAGCATATCGATAAGCCTTTGCTTGATATCACTTTGCAATGCAGCCTCTATCCGAATATTCCTGACAACCTCTTTGGACCCCACGTTGATAATTTCAATTTCCTCCTGATGAGGCAGAATGATTCTCTCTTCTTGTTTCAAAAGTCGAGTCAGCTCTTCTGATAAGTCACTATCCTCAACAATCTCTTCTTCTGCTTGAAATATCGGGTGCTCGAAGTCGAAGCGAGTCATAGGAAGTTCGTGATCGGTGTCGTGGTCGGTGTTGTCTGAAATATGAATCCTGCAATGAGAATGGTTAAATGTTTCAAATAATTCAAACAAAGCACATAACCATGTTTCCATTTTATTGTTAAAACAAAAACAGGAAAAACAAGGATCACAAAATTTGCATGCAAAAAACGCCTTTATTATTGATTAAACAAAGTACACACATAAGCAGGTAGCCCTAAAAACAAAATCACTATGCCCCGGGTAGGACACAGGATTATACAATAATTGAGAAAACAAATCATTACTGTTTTGTAGTCACTGGGACAAGTTCCTGGATAGACCAGTTGCACAGATTTTGTCCTGGCACGCCGGGCTTGATCCACGAGTCCATATCGCAGTCACTATCTCCGTCTTCAGTATCGGAAACAACATTGATCGTTTCATAACAGACCCCACCTGGAGTGATTACCACTGGTCCTTTGAACTTTGGCACGCCTGATGCGGAGGACGACGATGTCGGGCGATACCCCAATCCAAACTTGTCCATCTTGACCGGAATTTCCAAGACTTGGCCCCATCCTTTAGTTGCTCCAGCCTGAACCACTGCCTGAGCGTCTTTGTACGAAGACATGACCACTTCTAGCCCTTTGACGGGAGTATGGGACTTGTCCATGATCTGCAACCCCTCGAAGGCTTGGCATGGCGTCTCATGGATCTCCCCATCCACTTCGACGTACTTGAATGACGAAAGATGACTAACCAGAATGTCCTCCTCTCTGCAAATAGTAACAACACTGTCACCAACCATGTACTTAAGCTTCTGATGCAGCATGGACGTCACAGCCTCTGCAGAATGTATCCATGGTCGCCCAAGTAAACAGCTGTAAGCGGGATGTATATCCATGATATAGAACACAGTGTCAAACACTTCCGGCCCGACTTGGAGCGGCAATGTTATGGACCCAAACACCGACCTTCTGGTCCCATCAAAAGCCCTCACGACCAAATCACTTGGTGTGCATATGATTCCTCAGACATCTAGCTTCATCATAGCCTTCTTTGGCAACATATTCAAGGATGATCCGGTGTCTACAAGAACATGCGACATACCAGTGCCTCGGCACTCCACTGAAATGTGCAAGGCCATATTATGGTCCCGACCTCTAGGCGTCAAATCAAAGTCAGTAAATCCTAACTTGTGGCCAGCATTCACGTGCGCCAGTACCCCCTCAAGCTGATTAACAGTTACTTCCTGAGGTACAAAAGGCGTGTCCAAGATTTTCAACAAGGCATTTCGATGGGCCTCGGAACAAAGCAACAAGGATAGTATTGAAATTTTGGAGGGCGTCTGCTGCAAGTGCTCCACAATTTTATAGTCACTTTTGCGAATCAACCTCATAAACTCTTCTACATCCTTGACCGATGTTTCCTTCTCTTTTGACTGGGAGGGTCCTCCTTCATTCACTTTAGCTTTGCCTCTAGCAATCCTCTCAGCCTCGATTTCAGGTGAAGTGAAGATTCTACCACTTCAGGTCATACCTCCCGCTTCAACAATACTGCCCACTGCCCCTGCTGGCTGGATATCCACATTAATCTTCTCCCTGTTGCAAAAAGCTTCCAACCCATAATTCCATGGAATGGCTTTCGTACTCTCATAAGGAACAGGTCCTGCTTTCATTATCATGATAGTTGGCCGCTTGGTGGGCGCGGATATTGTTAGAACACATATTGGTTCTTAATAATATCTCTTTGTTTTGATGATAACTATTAGGAAATTTTGTAGTTAAGAATTATATACTCTAAAATTTTCTTGAGAGTTTTACTGCAGATTGAAATGAAATTAACACTCCAGAAGCAAATCTGAATTGTATACAAGAAGTTATCTAGACTCTGAAGCGCCAGATGCATTCTTTAGAAGATTTTGATTGCTGTTTACAGAAGATCCTGAGCATAGTCTCGAGAAGGATCTGAAGCAAGAAGCTCCAAAAGATTCTGAAGCAGAAGCTCCAGAAGAATCTGAAGCAAGCAGAAACATCTGAAGCTAGTCAGAAGCATCTGAAGCTAAGAAGAATATTGTATGAAGAGTTTCTCAAAGCATAGTTTCTACAAAAGTTTCTGAAAGTACTAAAGCTGCCAAGTACTGAAGTTCTGTGTCAAATATGCTCTGATGATCAACACGCTGAAAGCACACATGCTGCAGAAGACTCTGATACAGCAAAGTTCTGAACATCCTTAGAAGACTCTGACTCAATCAGATTCTGATGAACTTGCTGAAAACTGAAGAAGAAATATTCAAAGAATATATCCGTTGGAGTAAATCAAACGTCTCTTTCCTCATTTGTGCTAGACACAAGAACACAGACAAAAAGGATTTTTCTGTGCTTTCTACTTCTAGGAAAGGTCACTTGATGTGAAGACAAAAAGGCTCAGACCTTTTTGGGACACTCTTCTCAACGTTCAGCTTCCTTCGATCAGCTGCCTATAAAAGGAAGACTCCACCAAATTCTTCAGTTAGACATTTTGCTGAAAAGAAATTATAACATTCAAACTCTCTTACTTTCATATTCATTCTTAGAATTATTTGTACTTTAACTTAAGAGAAATATCACTGTTGTGATAAAAGCTTTTTAGAAGCATTCATACTCTTGTATTCGATTTACATTGATTGTAAAGGTTTTCCTTAAGAGGATTCAGTTGGAATCAGTAGCTCTTGAGAAGACTAAGAACAGTTGTTCTTAGGTGTTACTATTATAATCTGTTTGATTAAATAGTGGATTAAGTCCTTGTAGAGAAAGGCAAATCACTCTAGGAAGGGTGGACTGGAGTAGTTGAGTTCAACGAACCAGGATAAAAGTAATTGTGTTTTAATTCTAAGATTTAATCTTTCATACTTATTCAACCCCCTTCTAAGTATTATCTCACCTTCAGTTGGCATCAGAGCTCCGGTTCTGTGTGTGCTACCACTTAACAGTGACAGTAAAGATCCATAGAGAAATACTTTGATATATATTTATTTGTTACAATGGCGGATAATACAATATCCAACATTAACAATAAATATGAAGAAAGGGACAGGATCAGCACCAAACCCCCTATGTTTGATGGGGAGAAATTTGATTACTGGAAAGACAGAATTGAGAGTTTTTTCCTAGGATATGATGCTGATCTATGGGATCTAGTCATAGATGGATATGTCCATCCCACAGATGGGAATGGCAAGAAGATAGACAGAAAATCTATGACAGATGCTCAGAAGAAAGATTTTAGAAATCATCACAAAGCCAGAACTATATTATTGAATGCAATTTCCCAAACTGAGTATGAAAAAATTACAAACAGGGAAACCGCTTTTGATATGTTTGAATCCTTAAAAATGACTCATGAGGGAAACTCTCAAGTCAAGGAGACAAAAGCTCTGGCTCTGATCCAGAAGTATGAGGCCTTCAAGATGGAAGACTCTGAATCTGTTGAAGCCATGTTCTCCAGATTTTAGATCCTCACAGTTGGGCTAAAAGTTCTGGACAAGGGATACTCTACATTAGATCATGTAAAGAAAATCATCAGAAGTCTACCTACCAGATGGAGACCAATGGTGACTTCCTTGAAGATGGCTAAAGATCTGAACAAGATCTCCTTAGAAGAACTCATCAGCTCACTGAGGAGCCATGAAATTGAGCTTGAGGAAGATGAACCTGAGAAGAAAGAAAAAGGTAAATCTGTTGCCTTAAAATCTAACAAATCTGTTAAAGCTTTGCAGGTTATTGAAGAAAGCTCTGAAGAATCTTCTTCTGAAGAAGAAGATGAATTATCCATGCTGTCCAGAAGGATCAACAAACTCTGGAAGCACAAGGGAAAGAAGTTCAACAACTTCAGAAGATCTGATAATAGAAAGGAATCTTCTGGGCACAGAAGATCTGGCAAGAAAGAAGTTGTGTGCTATGAGTGCAAAGAACCTGGGCATTACAAGAATGATTTCCCTAAACATCAAAAAGAAAAACCCAAGAAGAAGTTTAACAAAAATAAGAAGGTTCTGATGGCAACATGGGATGACTCAGATGAATCTGAATCATCTTCTGAATCAGAAGAAGAATGTGCTAATGTTGCACTGATGGCCAGCACAGAGGATCAAGAGGAAGGAACCTCAGGATATGAATCAGATTCTGAATCTGATGATGATGCAGAAGAGGTAATGGCTAAACTTACCAAAGAAGAACTTATAAAAGTTTTAACAGAAGTTCTTAAAAGTTATAACAATATCAAACTCAAATACAAGAAGCTGAAAAGCAATCTTGAATCTGAGATTGATCTTCTGAAGACATAACTTGTTGATCAAAAAGAAATTAATCTGAAAATCAAAAATGACTTTGATATAACTCAACAAGAATCTGAATCTGAGACTAAGTCATGTGAAATCATTTTAGAAAAATATGACTCTAGCTTTCAGAGATTCCTTACTAAGAGCATAGACAAAAGCAAGATGGCTTTTATGATCTATGGTGTTAGCGGGAATAACAGAAGAGGTATTGGATATGAATCTTCATCTGGAAGTAATCCAAAATCTGTTGACAAACTTTTCATCAAGAAGACACCTCTGTATTCTCAATTTAAATTTGGTCACTTAAATGACATTAAACACACAAGCTCTGAGAAGAATACTTATGTGTTTAAACCCAAGGCAAGTCAGAATAAACATTATGTTGAAAAACAGAAGTTTAGACAAACCTACAAACCAACTAACCCCAAAGGACCCAAGAAGATCTGGGTACCTAAAAACAAAATAATTCCTGTTGCAGATGTTCTTAGCAGCAAGGTCAGGACGCCAATCATGGTACCTGGACTCTGGATGCTCACGACACATGACAGGAGAAAAGTCTATGTTCCAATGCCTGGAACTTAGATCTGGAGGTGATGTGAAGTTTGGAGGGAACCAGAAGGGCAAGATCATTGGATCTGGCACTATTGGAAATGGTAAACTTCCCTCTATTACTAATGTTTTACTTGTTGAAGGGTTAAAGCATAACTTATTGTCCATAAGTCAATTAAGTGACAATGGTTATGATATTACCTTTAATCAAAAATGTTGTAAAGCTATTAGTCAAAAGGATGGCTCTATCCTATTTAGTGGTAAGAGGAAAAACAACATTTATAAAATAAATCTTTCAGAACTTAAAGTTCAAAATGTTAAATGCCTATTGTCTGTTAATGAAGAGCAATGGGTCTGGCACAGAAGATTGGGCCATATTAATATGAGACGTATATCTCAGATTAATAAACTTAATCTTCTCAGAGGACTCCCTAATCTGAAGTTCACTTCAGATGCTCTTTGTGAAGCATGCCAAAAGGGGAAGTTTTCAAAAACATCTTTTAAATCAAAAAATGTTGTTTCTACTTCTAAACCACTAGAACTACTTCATATTGATCTGTTTGGACCAGTGAAAACTGCATCCATCAGAGGCAAGAAGTATGGATTAGTCATTGTTGATGACTATAGTAGATGGACATGGGTAAAGTTCTTAAAACACAAGGATGAGTCACATTCTGTGTTCTTTGACTTCTGCAAGCAAGTCCAGAATGAAAAGGATTTCAAAATTATAAAAGTCAGAAGTGATCATGGTGGTGAATTTGAAAATAAATATTTTGAAAAATATTTTTCTGAAAATGGCATTGCTCATGATTTTTCCTGTCCTAGAACTCCACAACAAAATGGGGTTGTAGAGAGGAAAAACAGAACCCTGCAAGAAATGGCCAGGACCATGATCAATGAGACAAATCTGGCAAAACACTTTTGGGCAGAAGCAATCAACACAACTTGTTACATTCAGAACAGAGTTTCTGTTAGACCTCTTCTGAAGAAGACTCCTTATGAACTGTGGAAGAACAAAAAGCCCAACATTTCATATTTTCATCCTTTTGGATGTATTTGCTATATGTTGAATACTAAGGATAATCTGAACAAGTTTGATTCCAAAGCACAGAAGTGTTTCATGCTTGGATATTCTGAACGCTTTATAGGCTACAGAGTATACAACACTGAGACACAGATTGTGGAAGAATCCATTCATGTCAGATTTGATGATAAGCTTGGCTCTGAAAAGCCAAAGCAGTTTGATAACTCTGCAGATAGGGAAGTAGTCTTCATTGACTCTGAAGTTCCAGAAGCAGATAAAATTCAAGTGAAGTAACCAGAAGCAACTCCAGATGCTACTCCTTTAACTTCTCAGATGAATAATCTAAACATTTCTGACGAATCAACTTTTAGAGGATCATCATCCAGAATTAAAGCTTCTCATCCAGAGGATGTTATTATTGGAAAGAAGGATGATCCCATCAGAACAAGATCCTTTCTAAGATCATCTGAAGCATCACTATTTGGACTAGTGTCAGAAATTGAACCATCTTTTGTAGATGAAGCTCTGCAAGACAATGATTGGATTATTGCCATGCAAGAAGAGCTAAATCAATTCAGCAGAAATGATGTATGGGATCAAGTTCAAAGACCTCAAGGATTCAATATAATTGGTATAAAATGGGTCTTCAGAAATAAGCTAAATGAGAAAGGAGAAGTTGAAAGGAATAAGGCAAGGCTGATTGCTCAAGGGTATAATCAACAAGAAGGTATTGATTACACTGAGACATATGCTCCAGTGGCAAGGTTAGAATCTATACGCCTTCTTATTTCATTTGCTGCACAAAATAACATCACTCTGTATCAGATGGATGTTAAAAGTGCATTTCTTAATGGTATTATAGATGAAAAAGTTTGTCCACCAACCTCCTGGTTTTGAAAATGAAAATTTTCCAGATCATGTTTTCAAATTAAAGAAATCTCTATATGGTTTAAAACAAGCTCCCAGAGCTTGGTATGAGAGATTGAGCAATTTTCTTCTGGAGAAGAATTTCATCAGAGGCAAAGTGGATACAACACTCTTTTGTAAATCAATTAATAAAGATCTTCTAATTTGCCAAATTTATGTAGATGATATTATTTTTGGATCAACAAATATTATGCTTGGAAAGGAGTTTGCTACATGTATGTAGGCAGAATTTGAAATGAGCATGATGGGAGAACTCAGATTCTTTTCTAGGAATCCAAGTTAATCAAACTCCAGAGTGCACTTACATACATCAGACAAAATATGTTAAAGAACTTATGAAGAAATTTAACATGTCTGATAGTAAGCTGGCAAAGACTCCAATGCATCCTACTAGCTCACTTGGCAAGGAAGAGGTAAGTAAGAAAGTAGACCAGAAGCTCTACAGAGGTATGATTGGCTCTCTTCTTTATCTTACTGCTTCTAGACCTGACATATTGTTCAGTGTTTGCCTGTGTGCTAGATTCCAATCAGATCCTAGAGAATCACACTTGACAGCTGTCAAGAGGATTCTAAGGTATCTGAAAGGTACTTCTAATGTGGGTTTGTGTTACAGAAAATCTGATGATTTCAAATTAGTTGGATTCTGTGATGCTGACTACGCTGGAGACAGAGTGGAAAGAAAAAGTACTTCTGGAAGTTGTCAATTTCTAGGAAGAAATCTAATCTCCTGGTACAGCAAGAAGCAACCCACAATTTCACTTTCAACCACAGAGGCAGAATACATTGCTGCTGCTGGATGTAGCACGCAGATGCTCTGGATGAAGAGTCAACTAGAAGATTATCAAATTTTTGAAAGTAACATTTCTATCTTTTGTGATAATACTTCTGCTATATGTTTGTCCAAGAATCCCATTTTACATTCTAAGGCAAAATATATAGAAATTAAGCATCATTTCATCAGAGACTATGTTCAGAAGGGAATCATAAATTTAGCCTTTGTTGATACAGATCATCAATGGGCAGATATTTTTACAAAACCCCTTGTTGAAGATAGATTCAAATTTATTCTGAAAAATATTGGTATGTATTTTTGTCCAGAATGATATTTATCAGAAGCAAATTTTTACAGATGCAAAAATGCCTAATGCTCTGAAGTATTTCTTCTGTTTGCTTATTTTATTTTGATCAATATTTCTTTTATAAAACTCTGAACTAACAATCTTTAGAAGATCTGAACGTTGGCTAACGTTTCATTTCTTAAGAGAATTCAGAACACATGCAAGCAAACACGTGTCACACCAAATCTGAAGAGGTGGCGTGTACATAACTGAAGAGACATTTGAGGTGAAGTTTGAATAGTGAAAATCTTGATTTTCCCCCCAAATTGTTAGAAGCAATTAATGTTTGAAATGATTATTATTCCTTTTCATTTAATGCTTGTTAAAACGTGCAAATTTCTGACTGTTGATATGTCTAAGTGTTTTAGTATAAATACATGACTTGTATTCACTTTCACACTTTTCACACTCTCAGAAAAATTATATGAGTTTTCATCTTCTATTTGCTCTGCATAAAAACCCTAAACCTAAGCGTTTGACAAAGCATTCTTCAATGGCAACTTCATCATCAACAGCTGCTCAATTTCAATCTTCTATGGCTGCTGTAACTTCAGAAAACATGGGTGTTGCTCCCTATTCTCCTCCCAAAAGAAATCTTCTAACCCCTGTTGATAAATTGGAAGTTCTATGTGAATCCATGGTAGAGTTTAACTCTCTTGTAGAAAATGGGTTTGAGTTTCGTTCCATCATTGGAGCTCAAGGATGGGTTAAATATTTTGATAGGCTCTTTGGACCAGTTTACCCCCTCCTTGTGAAATAATTCTGGATCCATGCATCAGTTTACCCCAAGTTCATCTTATCTTCTGTGCTGGGAAAAGAAATTATTATCACAGAAGATCTGATAAGAAAACTAATTGGATATGAAGAAACAGATGGTGTTTCCCACTTGCCAGCTGGGCGTGTGGACATGGATGAGGTATATGAAGAAGTAATGACTGCTGGTCAAGCTTCTAACAAATTCAAGGATCTGAAGCCTGACTACAAGATCTGGGCCAAGATCTTCATGAGATGCATCCACCATAGGAAGTCAACTAATTCTCCAGACTATGTCAGTAATGAACAGCTCTATTTCATGTATTGCCTTAGTCAGAGCACCAAGGTAGATCTTCCATACATTCTTTTTATGCATCTGTGGAACCATATCAATGCATCTAGAGAGTATGTGAAAGAGAAAGGACAGAAGATCAGAACTTGGATCCCCTTTGGAAGGTTGATCTCAGATCTTCTTACTGAGAATGGTTTGGTCACTGCTCTGTACGCTGCTGGAGTTATAGAGGAATTAGAATTTATAATGGGAAAGCCTCTGAATGCTAAAAGTCTTCAGAGACTCAAAATTGTTGATGAACTCACAACAGCTCCCAAGAAGCTGAATGTGTCTTAATTTAATAAGAGGGTTCTTGTAGATGGCTTTCCTTTATTCTTTGCTGAAGAGCCCAGACATATAGTTATTATGTATATTGATGAATGCAAGAAGGAAGGAAAACCTGTTCCTGCTAATGTGATTCAGCTAGCTAGACAACCACTACCAGATGCAGAAGAAGAAGAAGAAGCACAACTACAGAGGAAAAGGACTTAGCTAGTAGTAGACTCTGCACCTTCTCAGAAGAAGGTCAAGATTGCTGAGAAGCCAAAGAAGCTCTTGAAGAGAAAAGAATCTGAAGAAGCTGCTTCTGTACCTGCCAAGAGGATCAAAATAAAAGGTACTAAATCTTTTGTATCTTCTACAAATATTGTTATAAATGATTCTAATATTAAGTCTATACCAAAACCACCTTCAACACAAACCACTTCTGTTACTGCTCCTAGTTCCAAATCACCACAAAAACACACACCTGTTCCAACTCAAACAACAACACAAACAATTCCAACACCAATAGTTTCTGTACCAAAACCTTCTCAACCTAAAATTCATATCAAACAGTTTGTTCCACAAACACAATCTTCACAGAAACAACCATCAGAACAACAACCACAACAATCTGTACAACAACAATCATCTGAACAACCAGAAAAACAACAAGAATCTCAACCAGAAAAAGCCTCTGAAAATCAACCACCATCAAAATCATCTGAACCCATTGCACCTGTTACTTCTGAACCTACAAAAGTAACTTTTGCTCCCATTTCATCAGGACCAATCACCATTCCATTTGATTCACCCATCTCAGAACAACCATCCAAACCATCTGACTTTCCCTCAGAACAAACCAACACTTCTGAACCTCACATCCCTGAGACAGAAGTTCTTGATGTCACACCCTTAAAAACGGTGTTTCAAGTATCTTCTACCTCCTGTACACCAACCACATCCTCTAACTCCTCAGAATCAGAACTCCACCCAGATTTTCTAATCTCTCCATCTGAAAAATACTCTGAGGTAAACTAACCTGAACCTTCTATACCTTCAAAAGCTTTCATTCCACATCCTATTCCCACACCTACACCTACACCATTGTCGCTACTGCGAAAATCGGCGCCGGCTGAACAGAAGAGTCGCCACCGTGCGTTATTTATCCCTCAGAGCGGGAAAGGAAACGCTCGAAGTAAACCTCGCAAAGACGGGAAAAGGTATGGTCGTCGCAACCAAAACCTGGATTCGGGAGTCGGTTACGCAAGGGGAAGGTATTAGCACCCCTCACGTCCGTCGTACTCGACGGGATCCACGCTTGTTTTCGGGTATGGATTGTTATTCTATCTACTCTAAAGGTCAGGGGTTAAAAAGAAAAGAGAATGAAAATAAAATGACTCGGCAAAGTATCGCACTTTATGCCTACGTATTCCCGTCTGGAACGAGAAATCAGAGTCAACGTAGTTCGCCTACCTACGGGAAAGGAGGGGAAGGTTGCTCGCTAGGATATCGCATCCTATGCCTACGTACTTTCATACAGCATGAAAGATCAGAGCAAACGTAGTTCGGGCCACGTACGACACAAGTCTGCCTTGGTTGATTTTATTCCTTCTGAAAAAGGTTTTTCTGATTAACAGTCCAAGAGGACAAAAATGACGTTTTGATGAGTTCACATTCTTTTACGGAAGAAGTGTCTTTTATTGCGTTTGAAATCTTTATGTGTTTTTTCTGTTTGTTTTGAGAAAGAAAGAGACAGAACTCTAACCTACGGTTGCGAAGGGAAACAAACTAACCTAGTGTTATCATGCATGGGTTGAGACCTAGTGTCTATCATGCTCCTCTCTTGCACAGAGAGAAACAGAGATCCTACGGGATAGGCAGAAACAGAAACAATATCAGATATATACAGTAAAACAGTAAAATGCATGGATGCAACAGTACAAGCGAGGCAAGGGAGTCCCACT
This sequence comes from Lathyrus sativus, assembly GCA_963859935.3. NCBI lineage: Eukaryota > Viridiplantae > Streptophyta > Magnoliopsida > Fabales > Fabaceae > Lathyrus > Lathyrus sativus. The sequence goes on along the minus strand of OZ012735.1, from coordinate 343,919,578 downwards.
CAACCTCGAACCTAGAAAACAATAGGCAAAAGTGAACAGGCTTCACTTTCAACCCAGCAGGGTAAACAGCAAACAATACAGTTCAGAAAACCAATCAATACATCAACAAATGAAATACAGCAATAAAACAAACAGCTTCAGCAGCTCTGAGTCAACAACTAGCTTCAAGCAATCTCCAATCAGCTACAGGCTTCAACAAGCATCAATATCCATCTTCATGGCCTTCAGACAATGGCTTTGATCATCAGTCTTCCATCTGCAATGCCTTTTCTTCAAGCTCAAACCTCCAGGATGAGGGATCAGTCACAAGAGTGAATTGGGTGTTAAGCAATCAGCTGACTACCAAAGGTGGTGAACAGACTGCTTCTAACACAAGAGGCATTTTCTCTCAAGAGTTCTATCTCATAGACATTATCACCAAGCCTTCCAAAGGAAGGGGGTGAGTGTCTTAGAGAGACTCTGAATCACAGAGAAGAATAGATGCAGACAAGGCCATCCATGTTTGAGAAACAATCATTCTAATCTAGAGCTCTGCCTAGCTCCTAAACCCTAGTCTCCTCAGCATCTGCCAGCAAGAAACTCCTCCTCAACTCTGACAGTTGATCTTCAGTCTTTGAATCTCCAATAGCTTCATCTCCACAAATCTTCAGCTTCCCCAGGGCCCCAGACAAACCCAATACCCAATCAAACAATCAACAATCCCCAGAGGGCACACCACACCAGACAGCAGATATACAGACAATAATAATGACAGTAGGGGAATCCTAACTTTTCTCTAAGGGATCTAATAGCTACCCATAGCCCCTATAGTCCCATAACTAACCTATTCAAACCCTAAGTCCTAAGGGAGAAAATTGAACTTCCTAAGTTGTCACCTAAAACCCTAGTTTTGTTCATGATATTCAAGCATTTATTAATCATCTAAAATTAACCTCTAAACATGGGAACTAAAATATTTCTACAAGCTTAACATCTCATCTAAACAATATGAAAAGAATGATCAAACAATATTAAAGCATGTGAGAGAACAAAAATCATTAAAATGATGCATGAAATGTAACTATTTATTATGCTATTTATTTAGAAAATATGTAAAAAATATGAAATAAAACTAAAAATGAAATTTTATTTTCCTATAATATTCTAGACATTTTAATGAAGATATGGTAAAAAGAATGGATTAAAAAACATTTTTTATGAATTTATTATGATTTTATGAAAATTGGTAAAATATTAAAATGAAATAAGAAAATGAAATGAATTAAAATAAGAGAGAGGGGTATGAATAGCAGTTCGCCCCAGTTCAAAATCACAATGGGCCAACAGCAGGGGGGTGCGCTTAGCATTCTGGTTAAGGCCCAGCTTCATTCAGAAATAAAAGAAATAGAATAAAATGCCAGGGGGTGAAAATAACAATGAAAACACGTTGAATATGATTTTGGGCCTAACTCGGGGGTGGGGATAACACAATCATCTGAGGCCCGCCCGTTTCAATTAATGAAACGGTGCGTTTAGGGCCAGGGTAATCTCCCTCCAATTCAGATTGAATATAGGCCATTGGATCACTCTAAAAGTCAAGAGTCTTACACCAAACGAAGGGCCACGATTTCGTCTTCTTCCTCATTCAACCTGAAACCTAGGGTTTCTGCCATGCGAGCTCATGCACGAGCTACCTTACACCAAACCGTTCTCACTCCACACGCAATGAATCCTCATGATGTAAACATGAAATCTGCTCAGAATTTCCTCCTCTATAATCCTATGGCCTTAGATCAATTTGAAACTCACCACAACACCAAACCCGCGCGCATCAAACTCTGGTTATCATGAGATTACTCTGAGATGCACCAAGATAATTCTCTCTCAAATCTATCCTAAACTGCTCTATACATCATGGTGATTAACCTGATCAATCCAACTAACATTCTAGTGCATTAACATAAGAGATATTGATCCAAACAGTTTATGGTACCTGCTAACAATGGACTCCAAATCACTCCAAATTCATCTAAACTAATCTCCTAACCACCTAGATCAATTCTACACTAACAAAATCATGCCTAACTAACTGAATCGAGCTGTGTGATTGAAAACTTACCTTGTGCAAAATCTTGCAAACAGCTATGGAGATGGAAGATCTGAGGCTTTTAAGTGTTGAATCTTGATCAATCCTTGAGGAACTTGATTCTGTATGCACAAACTTGGAGGTTCCTTGCTTGAATCATGCAATCCACTTGAACTTGTGATTTTGATGATCTTGAGAAAAGCACTCGAAAATGGATGATAACTACCAGAAACTTGCTTCAATTATGATCTATGATGATGATGGAATGAAATTGAATTGATTATGATGAAGATTGATAAAGAATTTGAGATATTTGGAATGAAACTTTTATGAAAAAGTGTGAGAAATCTTGTGAAATTCTTGGTGCAAATGAGGCCAACCCTTGCCAAATTCTCCTTTCATGAATATATAGACCCCAAATGAACATTCTAGATCCATCTTGCACATTCCCTTGTTTTCAAACTTTGGCTCATTTTTGATCATGTTTCTTAAATGATAAGCAACCATGGATAACTTCATTTTTTCCTTCTAAACTCAAAAAAGTGTATGAACCATTGTTCTTAGAATTGTTTTTCCATTCAAAATCATATATTGGAAGTCTCCATTTGGACTTGTAAATCTCCCAAACCATTTTCCAACTTGAAATTATTCACTTTATAAGCCTTTTTAGTTCATATTTTGACCTATCATGCAACTCCATGCTATGAGCTTCTCCAATAACTTGTGACCTTCTTTCTAGACTTAAAATCCCATTTGGAGCAAGTTTGATGTTGGAAGTTTTTCCATTTGAGGCCTCCTTGTATGAGTTTTGGGTATAGGTTAAAATGACCTGTAATTCACAAATGCCCAAAATACCCTTTGCTTGTCAAGACCATAAGTTGAGTTCTCCACATCATATGAAGGCATGCCATACCATTCTAGAAAGCTAAGACAATGAGGAACAATTCTTATGTTGACCAAGAATTCATTTGAAATCTCCTTGAGGGGCAAAACTAGCTTGGAAGTCAAGTCACTTTCACAGACAAAAGTTCAGACACCCCAGATGACCTGTAACTTGTAAGGACCATAACTTGAGTTCTATAAATCTCCTTGAGGTCTTCCACCACTCAAATTAAAGGTCTTGAGATCCTCTACAAGTTTCATGTTGGCCAAGAAGCCATTTGAAGCTAGCATTTTGACTTATCTTGCTTGGAAATTTGACCTAAACTAGGGGATTTTACAGAGAAACCCTAATTTAGTAACTCCTCTTCTCCTTGATTTCTCTTGAATTCTCCTTGTCATATCTCCATATCCTTCTTCATATGTTCAATATTGATTCCCACATCTCTCCAATAACCTTGAATGCCCTTTTAAGTCAGTCAATTGACCTAGGGTTGACCTAGGGTTGACCCAGATGAAACCCTAGTTGACTGTCTTCAACTATAGCTCTTGTGCTTTCATCAATGACTTGTTTTCTTCTCCAAATGACTTTATAAGTCTCTCCAGATGTCTAGATGCTCTCCATGCTTTCACCTCACAGCTCATAACCCTCTTGTTGATCCTCAGATACCCTCAGCTAGGAGATGGACTCAAGGCTTGATCTGCTGAACTCTTTGCTTTCAAATTCTTTCCTGATGACTTGAATATGACTGAATTGGGATAATAACCTCTTGATAGGCCTCTAGAGATGAAAATAATGATTGGTCCCCTGTTGAATGACTTGCTATGCTTATGCTATGCAGATGGTTAGTCTATGTACATGACTCTACATGCAAATGCTAAAGATGATGAAACATAAATCCAAGGAATAAGGTTGAGCAAATTTTAGGGTGCAACAGCTGCCCCTATTCAAGCGACTTGGACCCGATTGGACGAAGAGCCCGGAGCCTTCAGACATTCGCGGTACGAGACGGTTGAATACTAGTGAAACCAGAAATTTGCCAACCGCAGGAATAAACTGCGCTCCTGCTTGAGGAATGACATTCGTTAGCTAAATCTGACTGTTAGAATAACACACTGATCTCGCGCGACCGTGCTGGGGATTGTCTTCATCGTCCTGAAGAGGATTCTGTCATAACAGATTGCTTGCTTGTCCTCGTGAGGACTCTGTCTGTCATCAACACGAAGAAATCTCAACTAAAACTTGTCCACGTTAGGACTCCACTTACTGTCAACCCAGGAAAATCTCGGCAACTCCGCTGGGGATAATTCGTCTGCATTTCCATAAACTGAATCGTCCAGGTTAGGAATAACATTCTTCCACGTTAGGAGTAACGCTTTTATCTTTCCACGTTAGGAAGCAATCTTCTTTCCACGTAAAGAGAACTACATCAATCTGTCCACGTAAGGACTCCAATGCCATTTGACATGTCCGCGTCAGGACTCCGATCTTTCCACGTAATGAATTCACCTTTGGTTCTAAATCTGTCCACGTCAGGACTCAACTTCTCGAATCTGTCCACGTCAGGACCCCAATTTCTCCGCGTAAGGAATAAACTTCTTCTTCCACGTTAGGAATATCTTGATATGATCTGTCCGCGTCAGGACTAAACTCTCTTTCCACGTCAGGAATAATCCATTTCTTTCCACGTCAGGAATCAATCGATTTTCCACGTAAGGAATAAACTCGTCTTTCCACGTAAGGAAACCATTTTTCTTCCACGTAAGGAATGCTCTTGATATGTCCACGTAAGGACTCCGATCTTTCCACGTTAGGAATACTGTCATTTCCACGTAAGGAAACCTCTTCTGATACGTCCGCGTAAGGACTACATCTTTCCACGTTAGGAATCAATAATCTCTTTGATCTGCCCGCGTCAGGACACTGATCTCGTCTTGATTTATCCACGTTAGGACTCAGGCGTCTTCGATTCACTGAGGAAATAAGACTTGTCCACGTAAGGACTCACACGTCTTCGACTTGCTGGGGAAATATCCGCGTTAGGACTTACACCTTGCCAACAACACGAAGAAGGATAACTTCGTCCACGTCAGGATTCTTGTATCTTGTCATCACAAAGAAATACAAACTTGTCCACGTCAGGACGCACATTTCACCATTACGAATAAAGATATCCGTTGAAAACCAATGATCCACGTCAGGATACCAACACGAAGAGTAACCGATCTTTTGTCAACGTCATGACCTCCCTTTCTCCAAATTTCGAGAGGCCGAATCTATCCACGTCAGGATTAACACACCTTACCAATCCAGTAAAACAAACCTGTCCACGTTAGGACGCCCACTTCTGAAGAAATCCCGTCATTCTAGGAATAAATTGTCTACGTCAGGACTTAATTCTTCAATGATCCTTTCCCACAAACTGCTCAGCACTGACGTGACAGCGACTTCGAGATGAACTCTACTGGGGATGTCTGAAAACCAACTATCGGACACCTGCTTCGAAATTCTGATTCATGCGACTCGTTGATGACAAACGAACTTTGCTTGGGAATAAGGAGATTCTTATCCTGGCCACTCTGGCTGGGGAAAATCAGATACATTTGCATAAATGACTCTGCTGGAGACAAAGAGAGTTTTATCACGATAACTCTGTGGGGGAATACCGCCGAAACTGACATTGTTATTGAATATCTCCTGCCGAGATCTTGACTGTTTGGTGATTTATTTGAGCAAGAGCTCTCTCCACCTGAACTACTGGAGTACAGAAACTGCTTCAGCAAAATAACTGCTGGAAGGATAACGCCGACTCGCCGGGGATAGCCTGATGCTACAAAGTTATTCCAGCAAAATAAATGCTGGTAGGATGAAGTCGACCCTGCTGGGAAGTTGGGAACTCAAACCACACGTCTTGTTGAAATAACCCCCTGTTGGGGAATAGCAAATGCGCACAGCACAATCGGACTTTCTGCTGGAACGCGAACTGATATTACCGGTATCTCTGACAAAATAAATGACAGGACCCACCATCAACTCTGCTGGGGAGAGTCTTGATCTTCAGATTCCACTGGAAGGAAAGAACACTTGCTGAAAAGAGAACTCCTCTGGGGATGGGATGATTCTCTCGGGGAAAATTAACTGACTCCACTGGGGGAGAGTGCATGACCCTGCGGGGGGAAAATGAACCTGTCTGAATACAGCCTTACGATCGCGGAATCACCCAACTCTGCTGAGGACGAGTAACTTCTCTGGAGCACGTCCTTTGGATAAGCTACGGCTAGCTGGGGAATTCTACCCTTCTTCAGGAAGAACATGCCTGACCTGCGTGGGGATCAAGCCTTTCACTATTGCAATCCTTTGATCACCTTCCTCGTACGGTTATGAAACCTGCAACAACACAAACAAGACACGACAAGCCTATGCAATCGAATCAATTCAGGTTAGTGACGCTACACTCAGTTAATTCAAAGCTTTAACAATTGTTGGCAAGGGCCAGTGATGTTATACTCATGCTAGCTTCATCAAACTTAGGCGTTTTATCGTGCGCAAAACAGTAAAGAACAGGCATCAAGTACTGAATAACACATTTTCATTGATTGGGCCCCTGAATGGGCGGAGTTTTTGTACACGGGATGTAACTCCTGAAAAGAGGAAGCTACGCAAAGCAAACATACAAGCATGCAAGTATTCACAAGAAGCATAAATATTGACAAATTAAATTTTGTACACATGTCGGCAACTGGATGCAGATGAACACCACGAACTGATCCTCCCATGACTCGTCCGACTCTAATGCTTTTCCGGTATCCGTCTTCTGAAGAGGTTGTATCCGATAACTGATTCCTCAAACATATTCTCCCGCACTGATGCTCATCGAATTCAACTTCGGACCGCAGTCATTTGCTTTTCTCATCCCTAACTTTTGCGTGAACCGCCCTTTACGGGTTTTCAGTTCACCGGGATACCCCTTTTTGCCGAAGCCGCCCAGTGTAGGTTTTCAACTTCGCGGGTGTACATTTTTTCAATTTTATCCCTAACTTTTGCCCGAACCTTTTATTCTGTTTTTGGTTCGCCAGGATGCCCCATTTTTGCCTGGACTCTCTTTTTTTCTGTCCAGCGGGTCTATTTTAAGCAAAGTATTTTTTAACTGCGTCCGAATTCACAGGTGATGCAAAGTCTTCCCCGTCCATGGTGGACAACAATAAAGCTCCTCCTGAAAAGACCTTCTTGACAACGTATGGCCCTTCGTAGTTGGGGGTCCACTTGCCCCTGTGATCTGCTTGCGGCGGGAGAATCCTTTTCAGCACAAGGTCGCCCGTCTGAAAGCTTCGCGGAAGTATTTTCTTGTCGTACGCTTTCTTCATTCGTCTTTGATACAAACGACCGTATGCCAGAGAAGCTAGCCTCTTCTCATCCATCAAACTCAGTTGGTTCAATCTGTTCGTTACCCATTCTGCCTCGTCCAGCTGAACGTCTCGCAATACCCTCAGAGAAGGGATCTCAACTTCCAATGGTAATACCGCCTCCATTCCATATACTAACGAGAACGGAGTTGCCCCGGTTGATGTGCGTACCGTCGTACGATAACCGTGCAAAGCGAAAGGTAGCATTTCATGCCAATCTTTATACGTCACCACCATTTTCTGGACGATCTTCTTGATATTCTTATTGGCCGCTTCGACAGCGCCATTCATCTTGGGTCGGTAAGGGGAGGAGTTGTGATGTTCGATCTTGAAATTCTGACAGAGCTCCTTCATCATTTTGTTGTTCAGATTAGAACCATTATCCGTGATTATCCGCTCGGGAATCCCGTATCGGCAAATGATATCTCTCTTGATGAATCTAGCCACCACTTGCTTCGTTACATTTGCGTAAGACGCTGCTTCCACCCACTTGGTGAAATAATCGATTGCTACGAGGATGAACCGATGCCCGTTAGAAGCCGTCGGCTCAATCTTTCCAATCATATCGATTCCCCACATTGAGAATGGCCATGGAGATGACATCACATTCAGAGGATTCGGAGGCACATGTATTTTGTCAGCATAAATTTGGCACTTGTGGCATTTTCTTGCAAATTTGAAACAATCAGTTTCCATCGTCAGCCAAAAGTAACCTGCCCGCAGCAGTTTTCTCGTCATAGCATGCCCACCAGCATGCGTACCGAAGGCACCTTCGTGAATTTCCTCCATGAGAAGCTTTGCCTCCTTCTCGTCTACACAACGCAACAACACCAAGTCGTGGTTTCTTCTGTACAAGACGCCATCCGGGTTCAAATAGAAATTACCCGCTAATCTCCTGAGAGTCTTCTGATCTTGACTGGATGCCCCAGCCGGATACTCTTTATTCTTCAGGAAATTAAGGATATCAAAATACCACGGTTTGTCATCAGACGCTTCATCAATAGCAAATACATAAGCTGGCCTGTCCAACCGAGAGATAGTAATCTGGGGAGCTTCGTTCCAGAAATTGACCTTGTACATGGAAGACAAGGTGGCAAGGGCGTCAGCCATTTGATTTTCTGCCCGCGGCACGTGATGCAATTCAACTTTGTCGAAGAAAGGCAACAATCTCCTTGCATAATTCATGTAATGTATCAAATTGGGCTGACGTGTCTCCCATTCCCCTTTGATCTGATTCACCACCAGAGCTGAGTCTCCGTATACGTCTAAATGTTTGATTCGCAAATCAATGGCTTCCTCAAGCCCCATTATACAAGCTTCGTATTCGGCCTCATTGTTGGTAACAGCAAAGGTTAATCGGGCCGTAAACGGGATGTGCGACCCGTGCGGCGTAGTGATAATTGCCCCGATTCCGCTACCGTAAGCATTCACAGCTCCATCAAATATCATCTGCCATTTGGACCCCGGCTCTGGTCCTTCGTCTGGTAACGGCTCTTCACAATCCTTCATCTTGAGATACATGATATCCTCGTCAGGAAAGTCAAATCTCATTGATTGATACTCTTCAATAGGCTGCTCCGCCAGATACTCAGACAACACACTCCCCTTTATCGCCTTTTGCGAGACGTATTGAATATCGTATTCAGTCAAGATCATCTGCCACCGGGCAATCCTACCTGACAACGCCTGCTTTTCGAATATATATTTGATTGGATCCATCTTCGAGATGAGCATGGTTGTATGATTCAGCATGTACTGCCTCAGACGCTTGGCGGCCCAGGCTAGCGCGCAACAAGTTTTCTCCAGCATTGAATATCGAGATTCACAATCTGTAAATTTCTTACTCAAGTAATAGATTGCATGCTCTTTTCTCCCCGTCTCGTCGTGTTGACCGAGAACGCAACCCATGCTTCCCTCAAGAACCGTCAAATACATTATCAAGGGTCTCCCTGCCACTGGGGGTATCAAAATAGGAGGCTCCTGCAGATACTTCTTTATTTTGTCGAACGCCTTTTGACAATTATCGTTCCACGTTACAGCTTGATCTTTCTTTAGCAACTTGAATAATGGTTCACACGTGGCAGTTAGGTGAGATATGAACCGAGCAATGTAGTTCAACCTCCCTAAAAACCCGCGCACCTCTTTCTCTGTTTTAGGCGTCGGCATTTCTTGAATCGCTTTTATTTTAGCAGGATCGACCTCTATTCCTCTTTCGCTTACTATGAACCCCAGGAGCTTACCCGATCTCACCCCGAAGGTGCATTTGTTAGGGTTCAGCCTCAGCCTGAACTTCCTAAGCCTTTTAAACAACTTCAACAGATTCACCAGATGCTCTTCCTCCGTCTGGGATTTAGCAATCATATCGTCAACATAAACTTCAATCTCTTTATGCATCATGTCATGAAAGAGAGTTGTCATCGCACGCTGATACGTTGCCCCAGCATTTTTCAAACCAAAGGGCATCACTTTATAGCAAAATGTTCCCCAAGGCGTTATGAAAGTAGTCTTCTCCATATCCTCTGGCGCCATTTTAATCTGATTATAGCCTGAAAAGCCATCCATGAAGGAGAATACAGAGTATTGAGCAGTATTATCCACTAACACGTCAATATGAGGAAGCGGAAAATCATCTTTTGGGCTTGCTTTATTCAAATCTCTATAATCCACGCACATTCGAACCTTGCCATCTTTCTTTGGCACCGGTACGATGTTAGCAACCCATGAGGGATACTTCGTCACAGCCAGGAACCCAGCGTCCCACTGTTTCTGAACCTCCTCTTTGATCTTCATTGCCATATCTGGGCGAGTTCTACGAAGTTTTTGTTTGACAGGCGGGCAGTCTTCTTTCAGTGGCAGACGATGCACAACCATATCTGTATCGAGCCCTGGCATATCTTGATACGACCAAGCGAATACATCATTATACTCTCGGAGCGTTTCAACCAGTTTTCGCTTGATATCACTCTGCAATGCGGCTCCAATACGAATATTCTTCTCAACCCCTTCCGACCCCAAATTGATAATCTCGATAACCTCGTCGTGAGGCAAAATGGCTCTTTCCTCTTGCTTCACCAACCAAGACAGTTCTTCAGGAACGTCGCTATCTTCGACAACCTCTTCTTCGGTCTGGAATACCGGGTGCTCGAAGTCGGGACGAGTCATAGGTGGTTCAAGGATGTCATCTGAAAATGTTATCTGTTTAAAAGTCACAGGAACAAGCTCCTGAATAGACCAGTTGCACAGTCCTTGTCCTGGCGTGCTTGGCTGAATCCAGGCATCCATATCACAGTCGCTGTCCCCTTCATCGGATTCTGAAGCAGCATTGACAGATTCATGGCATACTCCACTGGCAGAGATGGTGATTGACTTTCTGAAATGAGGGGCCCCCACAGAAGGAGTTGATGACGACGGTCGGTACCCCAGTCCGAACCGGTCCATTTTCACCGGAATGTCCAATACTTTGCCCCAGCCCTTGGCTTCTCCTGCCTTTACTAGCGCTTGAGCCTCTTTATACGAAGAAACAGCTATCTCTGGCACTTTGCTTGGCCCGGGACTCTTGTCCTTTATGCGCAAACCTTCGAATGCTTGGCATGGCGTCTCGTGGATCTCCCCGTCGACTTCCACATATTTAAACGAAGAAAGATGGCTGACCAGGATGTCTTCTTCTCCGCACACGGTGACTACACTGTCTCCGACCATATACTTTAACTTCTGATGCAGGGTTGACGTAACTGCCCCTGCCCCGTGAATCCAAGGTCTTCCCAGCAAGCAGCTGTACGCAGGCTGTATATCCATGATATAAAACTCCGTTGCAAACACTTCCGGCCCCACTTGCAGGGGCAATGTGATCGATCCGAAGACTGTTCTCCGCGTGCCGTCAAACGCTCTGACTACCAAATCACTTGGTGTGCACAAAATCCCTCGAACATCCAGCTTCATCATAGCCTTCTTAGGCAGCACATTCAAAGACGACCCGGTGTCAACCAATACGTGCGACATTGTCGACCCTCTGCACTCAACAGATACATGCAATGCCATATTATGGTCCCTTCCTTTCGGAGTCAAGTCGAAATCAGTAAAGCCCAGACTGTGGCCTGCATTCACATGTGCTAATACTCCTTCTAGCTGGTTCACGGAGACATCCTGTGGTACAAAAGAAGTGTCCAGGACTTTCAGCAAAGCATTCCTGTGGGCTTCCGAACACAACAGCAATGACAGAATAGATATTTTGGATGGCGTTTGCTGCAGATGCTCCACAATTTTATAATCGCTTTTCCGAATTAAGCGCATGAATTCTTCGACATCCTTAGATGCTGCTTCTTTTTCATTTGCTTGTACCGGAACATTTTCAACCACTTTCCCTTTCCCTTTCGCTATCCTTTCGGCTTCTACTTCAGGAGATATAAAGATCCTGCCGCTCCTCGTCATGCCTCCCGGGCCAACAACATTATCCACAACCTCCGCTGACCGCTTGTTAACATCGATTTTAATCCCGTCACAATACACCTCTAGCCCATATGACCATGGGACCGCTTTCGTGCTCTCATACGGGATTGGCCCGGCTTTAGTTATAGTAATCGGTGGTCGCTGAACTGGTGCTGAAATGGTGATCGTCTTCCTAGGAATTGTCACTGTGGCAACATCACTCTGATTATCCATTACTGCCCCTGCCGGCTCATCAATTGCTGTTCTATCAAACTGCAATATACCATCATCAATTAAGGCCTGGATGCCTTTCTTCAGATCCTCACACCCCCCAGACAGGGCCCAACAGTCTAAACAGTACTCATTACAACCCGGGTAAACACCTCCCTGCAACAGTCGGCTTTTTATTTCGCTCAGCGGCGTCTTTAAATCCTCAACATTCATAATCAGATTCAGCCCTTCCTCGGTCAGAACAGCGTTCGCCCCATGATTAGGCATGGGTTTCTGGACTATATTCGCACCGGTCGTTCCGAAGTTGATAGACTTGTTGTCCAAGAGATCCTGCACAACGTGCTTAAAAGCATGACAACCTTCTATATCATGGCCCGGGGCCCCAGAATGAAACTCGCAGCGCCTATTTGCATCATAGCCGAACGGGGGAGTTCCCGTTATCGGTGCCAAGGTTCTTTTCTCCACCAGATTCAATCCCAACAAGGTCTGCAATAAATCAGCATAGTTAGAGGGAGGCTTCTCGAACACCCTTCTCGGCTTACCACCCTGGAATCTTCTCTGAGCTTGCTGTGCCCCCTGCTGAGGCTGCTGCTGCTGTGACATTGGTTGCTGCTGAACCTGTTGTTGTTGCTGGATTGGTTGCTGTTGATAAGGAATAGTGACACTCGACACTTGCTGCTGCTGACGATATTGATTTCTTCCCCTGCCTCGGCCTCAGCCTCGGCCTCCAAATACAGCACTAGCTTCGCCCTGACGGCGCCCCCCGTAAGCTTTCCTATTACTGCCAGATGCAGCTGACTCGTCAGCTTGGAACTTTCCTTGCTTAATGTTCCGCTCAATCTTTTCACCCATCAGAATCAGGTCTGAAAAACTAGCCAGAGACGTATGAAACAGCATATCATGAAACAGCCCGGTGAATGTGCCAACAAACATGTCGTTCATTTCTTTATCTTCCACAGGAGGACGAACCCTGGCAGCCATATCGCGCCACCTTTGCGCGTACTCTTTAAAACTCTCCCCCTTCTTCTGCGAAAGCCCGGCCAACTGGACCCGATTGGGTGCCAGGTCACTATTATATTTGTAATGGGCTACGAACGCCTCTGCTAATTGCTTCCAAGTCTTGATATCAGTGGGCTCCAACCCCATGTACCACTCTAAGGAAGGACCCGATAGACTATCCTGAAAGAAATGCATGAGCATTCTTTCGTCAGTGGAGTATGCAGACATCTTTCTGTAATAAGCTCGTACATGCACTTTCGGACATGTATCTCCTTTGTACTTATCGAACGCAGGCGCTTTGAACTTGATTGGCACCCTCAGCCCAGGTACCAAGCCCATTGTTGCCATGTCCAGACCCACAGCACTCTGATTTAAGACTCCCTTCATTTGCTCTTCCAGCATTCTAATCTTTTGAGAATCATCCATCGGCCCTTCAAAGCCCCCTCCAGAGAAGGCGTCTTCCTGTTGATCCTCTTGCCACATACCGTTTCCAGCCCCGTATCCATCATACGCATTATTACGTCCAGCTCTGACCTGATTCATCCCCGGAACTCGGCCTCTGTTGCCATACCCTTGAATACCTCCAGCAGGACCACCAGCCATAAAACCAGCACCGTTTCCGTTTCCAAAACCTCCGTAGCCCTGATTGACCATACCATAACCATCTTGCCCAAAGCCCTGGGCATTAAAGCCATACTTGCCAGTATTGTCGAATCCCTGATCGTTGAACCCGAACCCAGCGTTGACAAAGCCATTGCCTCCGAGATTATCTCCTACATTGACATCACCCAGCCCAGCGTTGTGGACAGCAGTTTCATTTCCAACTCCGACGTTACCATTCACAGCAGTGGTAGCGTTGTTGACGTTAGCAGCATTCACATTGACGACAGGCGGAGCCACCGGCGTGGGAGTGCCGTCTCCATGAGCAGTATCAACCCGGACAGACTGATGATCTTCGTTACCATGACCAGCGTTGCGAGCCAATAGAGGCTGAACCATGGCCTGCAAATTCTCTTGCCCCTTTGCTATAGCCTCCATGGTCTGCATGAAGAGGGCGAGCTTCTCGCGTACATCCTGCATCTCATTCTGAATCTGGTCCATGACTTTCCGACAGTTGGATCGTGTAGAATAGCGGTGCGGATGTTGATCTGGAATCCTGTTAAGTACCTGAATCAAAGCAGGAGATAAGACACCATTCAAAGATTACCTGTTATGCAAGATGAATATGAATGCAATGCAATGTGTCTGTGCATTAGGGAAGTTCATTCCCCCAGTTCTAGTGCGAAGGTGCCGGTGCAGTGACAGTGTTGACAATAAGAATACCGGAGCTGAATCATAGAAAGCCTCGTATATAACAGAGAGAATCAATAAGCCCAGGGTACAATATCAATGAGAGTACAAAGATGGCATGACCTCAACCAACAATCCTGGTGATGGTCAGCACTATGCAAATAAAGCATACAAATAATGGAATGATCAGATCCTCCCAAAAGTCTGGTACTCCTCTATCAACTTCTTGGTCTCCGGATGGCTTGGTCGATCGAGCAGCCCTTCAACAAGCTGGTTTCTCTTTTTAAGGACACGGCGTACGTCTTCAGCGGTTTCTTCCCATGTTGCTTCCCCGAAGCAATCTTCTAGCTTTCGCTTCTGGGACACTGCTTCATCTCTAGATTTGATCGCCTTGTTCAGTGCATGCTGGACACTATACCGGTTCATCGCTTCCTCCTCACACTTCTTGATGCTAGACTTCAACTTCTCTTCGAGGTCGGAAATTTGTTGCTTCAGCTTATCTTCCCTCTTCTTGTTGTTGGTGAGTGTAGCATTCCAAGTCTTATTGCAAGAAGATATCTCTCGGTGTGCCGCGTCGAGCGCCTTCTTTTTGGCTTCCAGCATGTCATGGGAACTTCTGAACTCTTGCCCCAGACGTTCGCGCTTCTTCTTTTCCTCGGTCAACTCAGCTCCTAACCTGTTTACCAGCTCAATCTGTTGTTGGAAAGCATATACGGCCTTGTTCTTCTCACTGCGTGCCTGGGCTAGCTCTTGCTCTAACCCTTCATTAATCTTCATTAAGGCTTCTTTCTCCCTCACAACTTGTTCATATACTTCCCTAGAAACAGTGGTCGGCTCCGCTACCGGAATAGGAACAAGAATTGGTGCATCTGGAAATGGCATCTTCAACTGACTAGCCCTCTCTTGAATCCAAGCTCTATAAGGTGCATAGGCCTGACAGTCATTCTTTCCCAACAACGGCTTCCCTTTGCGGTTAATACGCGTCCAAGCATGTCGCAACTTGGCTAATAACTCCCCCTTCACGTCACCGGTGAAGTACAGAGATTCCTGTACTTCTTCCTCCTGAGGTGGATTCTTCAGCGCATATCCGAACTGGCGAATGAATAGAGAAGGGTTGTAATTGATACACCCTTTTCTTCCTATCAATGGCACATTAGGGTAACCAGCACAACTGAAGATGAGCTCCGATCCCAACAAATCTCTATCAAACCACTCCATATCTTCCGACGATAACCTCATCAAACGCTCCGGCCAACCAACTGGAACTGTAGTCTCTGCAGCAGATCCTCTCTTAGGAAGATGACTCTCAAACCACATACTCAATAAGGGTACACACAGATGAACATTCTTTCCTCTTCCCTTCTCATTCTTGTAATGCAGGGAGTGGTAGAGATCTCCGAGTAAGGTAGGTACAGGATTACCAGCGGCAAACAAGTAGAAAGCACCGAAGTCCACAAAATCCGGTATATTGGGGAATAAAACTATGCCATAAATGCACAAAGCCAACACAGCATTGAAAGCAACCCAGCACCCATTCTTGGCGTACTCTTGAGCTTTACCAACTAAGAACTGAAATGAGAAGCCTGGAACTCCACGGGAAACAGTAGTCACAAGTTCAGAAGCATCAACATGCAAGGCTTTTGCCAATTCCTCCGGCTTGGGTTTGGCATCATAATGAATGAACGGAACCTGGTTCTGCACAGGCAGCTCAACATACTCAGCGTATTCCTCCAGGGTTGGTCCCATAATAAAATCAGAGAACGTAAAACACCTCAAAGCAGGGTCATAGAATTGCATCAAAGCATACAGCCCCTCTAACTCTACCTCTGTAGGTTTGCACACCAATCTCAGTAATCTACCATAACTCATCCGGAAACTCCTACGAACACCCTCATCAGCAAGAGAGATCAACCCCAGTAAAGGAACAATATCAGGCGTAGGCAATTTGTAAGCAACCGTCCTCCGTAGGCTAGTCATGATCAAACACTCAGAAGTCTGGGCACTAGAACTAGGGAAATGCAAATGCACCTGCAGCACAGACACACGTTAGTGAAATGCAAATGATAATGTATATGCAGGGATGCAATGCAAGTAACATTCAACAGGGACCAAAGCTGCAACTGCATAGCCTAAACCCAATCAAGAAAGGTCTCAGATAGACCATCCAGAAGTCATCAACCCTGGTCTCAGATAGACCTAAAATAGAACTCCAACACTGGTCTCTGACAGACCTCAAACCATAACTCACTGGTCTCTGATAGACCTCAAATCCCATCTATAACTGGTCTCTGACAGACCTCATAACACATCTCCAACTGGTCTCTGACAGACCTCATAGCTCTCCCAATGGTCTCTGACAGACCTCAGAATAAATCTCCAAATGGTCTCTGGCAGACCTCATAACTCTCCATAAATAACCCGGATCTCTGATCAGGAAATAACCGGTAGTCTGGAGGTCTAGTTACCTGCATAGCCCTGGTTCCCCTCACAGGTGGGTGGCCCTATAACTGGCACAAGGTACGGCATCCTATGCGGTCGTCGGCGTCACAGACTTTCAGGGTTGATGATACGATTCCCAGAAGGAGTGGCATCATCAATTCCTGAAGAGGCCTCACTCAGCCAACTTCCAAATGATCGGTCCCCAGAGTCGACAATCCAACTAACCAGCAACCCACGCCAACCAAAGGAAGGGGCAGGAGGCCAACCAGAGGAACCTCGTCTGAGTGTAGATTTCATGGGACACCAAAGCAAGCAAAGCAAGCGGGCGCCCACTAATTTCTACTCTAATTCTAGGTGCACTCAAGCCCAGGTCCGGCTTATCTCTCAATATCAGAACACCCGTCACACCCCAATACAGCAATAATAAACAATAGATATAAAGCTGAAAAATACAGGGTTAGAAATATACAATAACTCCATACAAAATCCTCGACGGGAAAACAAGCGTTAGGATTGACTCTCTCAAGGGACGTTGGATCCCAAATGCATAAGAACCATCGCAGTCCTTAGCAGCCAGGGGACGTTGGATCCCCAGCAGAGTCGCCAGCTGTCGCTACTGCGAAAATCGGCGCCGGCTGAACAGAAGAGTCGCCACCGTGCGTTATTTATCCCTCAGAGCGGGAAAGGAAACGCTCGAAGTAAACCTCGCAAAGACGGGAAAAGGTATGGTCGTCGCAACCAAAACCTGGATTCGGGAGTCGGTTACGCAAGGGGAAGGTATTAGCACCCCTCACGTCCGTCGTACTCGACGGGATCCACGCTTGTTTTCGGGTATGGATTGTTATTCTATCTACTCTAAAGGTCAGGGGTTAAAAAGAAAAGAGAATGAAAATAAAATGACTCGGCAAAGTATCGCACTTTATGCCTACGTATTCCCGTCTGGAACGAGAAATCAGAGTCAACGTAGTTCGCCTACCTACGGGAAAGGAGGGGAAGGTTGCTCGCTAGGATATCGCATCCTATGCCTACGTACTTTCATACAGCATGAAAGATCAGAGCAAACGTAGTTCGGGCCACGTACGACACAAGTCTGCCTTGGTTGATTTTATTCCTTCTGAAAAAGGTTTTTCTGATTAACAGTCCAAGAGGACAAAAATGACGTTTTGATGAGTTCACATTCTTTTACGGAAGAAGTGTCTTTTATTGCGTTTGAAATCTTTATGTGTTTTTTCTGTTTGTTTTGAGAAAGAAAGAGACAGAACTCTAACCTACGGTTGCGAAGGGAAACAAACTAACCTAGTGTTATCATGCATGGGTTGAGACCTAGTGTCTATCATGCTCCTCTCTTGCACAGAGAGAAACAGAGATCCTACGGGATAGGCAGAAACAGAAACAATATCAGATATATACAGTAAAACAGTAAAATGCATGGATGCAACAGTACAAGCGAGGCAAGGGAGTCCCACTCAACCTCGAACCTAGAAAACAATAGGCAAAAGTGAACAGGCTTCACTTTCAACCCAGCAGGGTAAACAGCAAACAATACAGTTCAGAAAACCAATCAATACATCAACAAATGAAATACAGCAATAAAACAAACAGCTTCAGCAGCTCTGAGTCAACAACTAGCTTCAAGCAATCTCCAATCAGCTACAGGCTTCAACAAGCATCAATATCCATCTTCATGGCCTTCAGACAATGGCTTTGATCATCAGTCTTCCATCTGCAATGCCTTTTCTTCAAGCTCAAACCTCCAGGATGAGGGATCAGTCACAAGAGTGAATTGGGTGTTAAGCAATCAGCTGACTACCAAAGGTGGTGAACAGACTGCTTCTAACACAAGAGGCATTTTCTCTCAAGAGTTCTATCTCATAGACATTATCACCAAGCCTTCCAAAGGAAGGGGGTGAGTGTCTTAGAGAGACTCTGAATCACAGAGAAGAATAGATGCAGACAAGGCCATCCATGTTTGAGAAACAATCATTCTAATCTAGAGCTCTGCCTAGCTCCTAAACCCTAGTCTCCTCAGCATCTGCCAGCAAGAAACTCCTCCTCAACTCTGACAGTTGATCTTCAGTCTTTGAATCTCCAATAGCTTCATCTCCACAAATCTTCAGCTTCCCCAGGGCCCCAGACAAACCCAATACCCAATCAAACAATCAACAATCCCCAGAGGGCACACCACACCAGACAGCAGATATACAGACAATAATAATGACAGTAGGGGAATCCTAACTTTTCTCTAAGGGATCTAATAGCTACCCATAGCCCCTATAGTCCCATAACTAACCTATTCAAACCCTAAGTCCTAAGGGAGAAAATTGAACTTCCTAAGTTGTCACCTAAAACCCTAGTTTTGTTCATGATATTCAAGCATTTATTAATCATCTAAAATTAACCTCTAAACATGGGAACTAAAATATTTCTACAAGCTTAACATCTCATCTAAACAATATGAAAAGAATGATCAAACAATATTAAAGCATGTGAGAGAACAAAAATCATTAAAATGATGCATGAAATGTAACTATTTATTATGCTATTTATTTAGAAAATATGTAAAAAATATGAAATAAAACTAAAAATGAAATTTTATTTTCCTATAATATTCTAGACATTTTAATGAAGATATGGTAAAAAGAATGGATTAAAAAACATTTTTTATGAATTTATTATGATTTTATGAAAATTGGTAAAATATTAAAATGAAATAAGAAAATGAAATGAATTAAAATAAGAGAGAGGGGTATGAATAGCAGTTCGCCCCAGTTCAAAATCACAATGGGCCAACAGCAGGGGGGTGCGCTTAGCATTCTGGTTAAGGCCCAGCTTCATTCAGAAATAAAAGAAATAGAATAAAATGCCAGGGGGTGAAAATAACAATGAAAACACGTTGAATATGATTTTGGGCCTAACTCGGGGGTGGGGATAACACAATCATCTGAGGCCCGCCCGTTTCAATTAATGAAACGGTGCGTTTAGGGCCAGGGTAATCTCCCTCCAATTCAGATTGAATATAGGCCATTGGATCACTCTAAAAGTCAAGAGTCTTACACCAAACGAAGGGCCACGATTTCGTCTTCTTCCTCATTCAACCTGAAACCTAGGGTTTCTGCCATGCGAGCTCATGCACGAGCTACCTTACACCAAACCGTTCTCACTCCACACGCAATGAATCCTCATGATGTAAACATGAAATCTGCTCAGAATTTCCTCCTCTATAATCCTATGGCCTTAGATCAATTTGAAACTCACCACAACACCAAACCCGCGCGCATCAAACTCTGGTTATCATGAGATTACTCTGAGATGCACCAAGATAATTCTCTCTCAAATCTATCCTAAACTGCTCTATACATCATGGTGATTAACCTGATCAATCCAACTAACATTCTAGTGCATTAACATAAGAGATATTGATCCAAACAGTTTATGGTACCTGCTAACAATGGACTCCAAATCACTCCAAATTCATCTAAACTAATCTCCTAACCACCTAGATCAATTCTACACTAACAAAATCATGCCTAACTAACTGAATCGAGCTGTGTGATTGAAAACTTACCTTGTGCAAAATCTTGCAAACAGCTATGGAGATGGAAGATCTGAGGCTTTTAAGTGTTGAATCTTGATCAATCCTTGAGGAACTTGATTCTGTATGCACAAACTTGGAGGTTCCTTGCTTGAATCATGCAATCCACTTGAACTTGTGATTTTGATGATCTTGAGAAAAGCACTCGAAAATGGATGATAACTACCAGAAACTTGCTTCAATTATGATCTATGATGATGATGGAATGAAATTGAATTGATTATGATGAAGATTGATAAAGAATTTGAGATATTTGGAATGAAACTTTTATGAAAAAGTGTGAGAAATCTTGTGAAATTCTTGGTGCAAATGAGGCCAACCCTTGCCAAATTCTCCTTTCATGAATATATAGACCCCAAATGAACATTCTAGATCCATCTTGCACATTCCCTTGTTTTCAAACTTTGGCTCATTTTTGATCATGTTTCTTAAATGATAAGCAACCATGGATAACTTCATTTTTTCCTTCTAAACTCAAAAAAGTGTATGAACCATTGTTCTTAGAATTGTTTTTCCATTCAAAATCATATATTGGAAGTCTCCATTTGGACTTGTAAATCTCCCAAACCATTTTCCAACTTGAAATTATTCACTTTATAAGCCTTTTTAGTTCATATTTTGACCTATCATGCAACTCCATGCTATGAGCTTCTCCAATAACTTGTGACCTTCTTTCTAGACTTAAAATCCCATTTGGAGCAAGTTTGATGTTGGAAGTTTTTCCATTTGAGGCCTCCTTGTATGAGTTTTGGGTATAGGTTAAAATGACCTGTAATTCACAAATGCCCAAAATACCCTTTGCTTGTCAAGACCATAAGTTGAGTTCTCCACATCATATGAAGGCATGCCATACCATTCTAGAAAGCTAAGACAATGAGGAACAATTCTTATGTTGACCAAGAATTCATTTGAAATCTCCTTGAGGGGCAAAACTAGCTTGGAAGTCAAGTCACTTTCACAGACAAAAGTTCAGACACCCCAGATGACCTGTAACTTGTAAGGACCATAACTTGAGTTCTATAAATCTCCTTGAGGTCTTCCACCACTCAAATTAAAGGTCTTGAGATCCTCTACAAGTTTCATGTTGGCCAAGAAGCCATTTGAAGCTAGCATTTTGACTTATCTTGCTTGGAAATTTGACCTAAACTAGGGGATTTTACAGAGAAACCCTAATTTAGTAACTCCTCTTCTCCTTGATTTCTCTTGAATTCTCCTTGTCATATCTCCATATCCTTCTTCATATGTTCAATATTGATTCCCACATCTCTCCAATAACCTTGAATGCCCTTTTAAGTCAGTCAATTGACCTAGGGTTGACCTAGGGTTGACCCAGATGAAACCCTAGTTGACTGTCTTCAACTATAGCTCTTGTGCTTTCATCAATGACTTGTTTTCTTCTCCAAATGACTTTATAAGTCTCTCCAGATGTCTAGATGCTCTCCATGCTTTCACCTCACAGCTCATAACCCTCTTGTTGATCCTCAGATACCCTCAGCTAGGAGATGGACTCAAGGCTTGATCTGCTGAACTCTTTGCTTTCAAATTCTTTCCTGATGACTTGAATATGACTGAATTGGGATAATAACCTCTTGATAGGCCTCTAGAGATGAAAATAATGATTGGTCCCCTGTTGAATGACTTGCTATGCTTATGCTATGCAGATGGTTAGTCTATGTACATGACTCTACATGCAAATGCTAAAGATGATGAAACATAAATCCAAGGAATAAGGTTGAGCAAATTTTAGGGTGCAACAACCATCATCTGAGATTTTAATTCCCAATCCAAACCCAAGATCTTCTATATCTTGTGCCCAAGTATCATCTCTATTTCATAATCTGTCCTATGGTTTCAAACTAAAAGATTTTTATGACAGAGTTGAACCTTCTGATCCCATCAACCCTCTGAAACCAAAACTAACAATGACCCTTCCATCTGTGAGTCTTGATTACATTAAATCTATGTTAGATGTAGGATCTTTAGCAACCATATCATGTTCTGCAAAATCTGATAAAGCTGTTGTTTCAGCTCTGCCAATTGCATCTGATAACACTGTTGCATCTGATGCACCACCAAAATCTGCCTTCCAACCCTACTCAAATGAACCTTTTGATGTAGTTACCCTTCACACCAGAGCAAAACCTCATTTGCTTAATGCTTTAATCTGATCAAAAGAAAAAGCTTCTGAGATACCCTTCATTCCATATTATCCTCCTCCTCTGATCTCTATTCAGAAATCTCTTTTTCCACCAACTCCCCAACCTAAACCTGTAACTCTGGAAACTTTGTTACGTCCAAAGCCCAGACTTAATGTTGATCATTTATTTCAAACATTTTTGCAAGAAATACAGATGTATTTAGGTACTGTTCAGAAGAAATGCTCAGCAACAATGGATGCCAAAGAATCTGAAATTATCTGGAATGGATTCATCAACAGATTCAACTCTGTAGCTTCAAATCTGAAGAACGTCTGTTCTAATGATGCAAAGCTTAGATTTGCTGAGGCTGCAAGGACTCTATTCTGGACTGTCAACAAATCTGAACCTCTGCTTCTTTTAGATGCTCCTCCACCATCAACAGAATCTACTGAAAATGCATCTGAAGAGAATCAATTGGCTATGACTCTGGTAGACCCTTCTTCTACTTCCAATGCTCCAGACTCTACAGAACCAATGGAAATTGACTCTGTTCAGGCTACAGAACCTAATCATACTTCTTCATCTGAGATAAAGAAAGAACATCCAGATTTTGAAGATAAGATTGCTGCTCTGGAAGCTGGACAGTCAGAGATCAAATCCTGGATGGCTAAGCAGGATAAGAAGTCTGAGGATATGACAGAATGGATGTCAAAGCAAGATGAAAAGAATGAAACTACGGCTAAGTGGATGTCCAAGCAAGAGCAATCATCCTCTGAGATTACAGATCTATTGAAGATGCTTTTGAACAAACACTCTTAGATTTTTTTTTTCATTCTAATGTTTTTGCATCTGTTGTTTGCATTTGTACTTTATTTGCTATATCTTCTGATGTTTGCCTATGTACTCTTGATCTGATCTTATGAATGAATCAAAGTTTTCTCCATTATATTATCTGATTTACTGTTTCCTTTTATTTGTCCTTTTAAAGTTTTTACTTTTTGCTTATGACAAAAAAGGGGGAGAAAATATAGATCTGAACTGTTTAATATAACTTCACCAGAATGAAACTTCAGACATATCTATTCTATCTAACATTTAATCTGACTATTTCAGAACATTTGATAAGTACATTCTATAAAAGAAACTCTGAGTCTCTCAGATCATTTGTCTATTATCAAACTCTGAATCTTAAATCTGCAAGACATTCTGACCTTCAAATGTTATAAGAACAAACAAGATCTAACTCTGAAGATTACTCAAGACAAAAGGGAAGTTTCTAATCCTTATTTGTATTTAACTCAGGGGGAGATTCATCATCTCAGGGGGAGCTATAATTCAAATATTTTCAATTAAACAAAATTTCTGATGCTTTTTGTCATCATCAAAAAGGGGGAGATTGTTAGAACACAGATTGATTCTTAATAATATCTCTTTGTTTTGATGATAACTATTAGGAAATTTTGTAGTTAAGAATTATATACTCTAAAATTTGCTTGAGAGTTTTACTGTAGATTGAAATGAAGTTAACACTCCAGAAGCAAATCTGAATTGTATACAAGAAGTTATCTAGACTCTGAAGCGCCAAATGCATTCTTTAGAAGATTCTGATTGCTGTTTACAGAAGATCCTGAGCGTAGTCTCCAGAAGGATCTGAAGCAAGAAGCTCCAGAAGATTCTGAAGCAGAAGCTCTAGAAGAATCTGAAGCAAGCAGAAGCATCTGAAGCTAGTCAGAAGCATCTGAAGCTAAGAAGAAGATTGTATGAAGAGTTTCTCAAAGCATAGTTTCTACAGAAGTTTCTGAAAGTACTAAAGCTGCCAAGTACTGAAGTTCTGTGTCAAATATGCTCTGATGATCAACACGCTGAAAGCACACATGCTGCAAAAGACTCTGATACAGCAAAGTTCTGAACATCATTAGAAGACTCTGACTCAATCAGATTCTGATGAACTTGCTGAAAACTGAAGAAGAAATATTCAAAGAATATATCCGTTGGAGTAAATCAAACGTCTCTTTCCTCATTTGTGCTAGACACAAGAACACAGACAAAAAGGATTTTTCTGTTCTTTCTACTTCTAGGAAAGGTCACTTGATGTGAAGACAAAAAGGCTCAGACCTTTTTGGGACACTATTCTCAACGTTCAGCTTCCTTGGATCAGCTACCTATAAAAGGAAGACTCCACCAAATTCTTCAGTTAGACATTTTGCTGAAAAGAAATTATAACATTCAAACTCTCTTACTTTCATATTCATTCTTAGAACTATTTGTACTTTAACTTAAGAGAAATATCACTGTTGTGATAAAAGCTTTTTAGAAGCATTCATACTCTCGTATTAGATTTACATTGATTGTAAAGGTTTTCCTTAAGAGGATTCAGTTGGAATTAGTAGCTCTTGAGAAGACTAAGAACAGTTGTTCTTAGGTGTTACTATTGTAATCTGTTTGATTAAATAGTGGATTAAGTCCTTGTAGAGAAAGGCAAATCACTCTAGGAAGGGTGGACTGGAGTAGTTGAGTTCAACGAACCAGGATAAAAATAATTGTGTTTTAATTCTAAGATTTAATCTTTCATACTTATTCAACCCCCCTTCTAAGTATTATCTCACCTTCAGATATCGTAATAGTCTTTCGTGGAATTGTAATTGTTGCGACCTCACCCTGCTTTTCACATGTTACCTCATCAGGTTTCTCAACAACAGTGCAGTCAAACTGCAAAGTTCCCTCATCAATCATGGCCTGAAAACCTCTCTCCAAATCAGTACAACCCTCTGGTCGGATCTAACAATCCAAACAATACCCATCACATCCGGGGAAGACCCCTCCTTTCAACAATCTGCTTTTAACATAGCTCAAAGGTGTTTTCAGATTATTTACGTCCATAACCAAATCCAAATCCTCCTCTGTCAAAACATCATTCGCTCCATGATTCGGCATTGGTTTCTGTACAATGTTAGGACCATCATTACTGAAGTTAATGACTTTACTATCAATCAAATCTTAGACTTTATGCTTAAAAGCATGACAACTCTCAATATCATGTCCGGGTGCCCCGGAATGAAATTCACACTGCTTACTAGTATCATACCCGTAAGGAAGCGCTCCTGTGGGTGGGTCCAACGTTTTCTTCCCAACCAGATTCAAACTTAACAGTGTCTGAAGCAGTTCTGCATACGTTGACGGAGGTGTATCGAATACCCTCTTCGGCTTCCCATTTTGGATCCTTCTCTGAGCAGGATTATACCTTTGTTGTTGCTGCTGTTGCTGTTGTGGTTGTTGTCGTTGTTGAGGTATAGGGATCATTACACTAGCAACCTGTTGTTGAAGATACTAATTCTGACCTCTACCTCGTCCTCGACCACCATACACTGCACTAACGTCTCCTTGTCTTTTGCCACCAAAGACCTTTTTTGCACCTCCAGCTGAGGTCGATTCACCGGATTGAATCTTACCAATTTTGATGCCATTTTCAATTCGTTCCCCCATGAGTATCATGTCAGAGAAACTACCCATCGAGCAATTGAGCAATTTATCATAGTACATCCCAGAGAATGTTCCAACAAAAATATCAATCAGTTCCCTTTCAACCATAGGGGGTTGGACTCTTGCCGCCAGATCGCGCCAACGCTGAGCATACTCCTTGAAACTTTCCCCGTTCTTCTGTGAAAGACTCTGAAGCTGGACCCTATTTGGTGCAAGGTCACTATTGTATTGGTAATGTTTGACGAAAGCATCAGCCAATTCTTTCCAACTTCCGACCTGTGCAGGCTCTAGTCCCATATACCATTCCAGCGATGGGCCTGACAAACTATCTTGGAAAAAATGCATAAGCATCTTCTCATCATCAGAGTAAGCCGACATCCTCCGGTAATATGAACGCACAGGAACCCGTGGGCATGTATCCCCTTTATATTTATCGAAAGTGGGAGCTTTGAACTTCAATGGCACTCTCAGCCTAAGAACCAGCCCCATGGTAGCCATGTCCAACCCTGCAGAATTTTGATTGGCTATACATCTCATCTGTTCCTCCAGCATTTTAATCCTCCGATCAATATCAGTGAGACCTTCAAAACCCATGCCTTGCCCAAAAAAGGCATCTTCCTGACGATCTCTATTCCAGTACAGCCCCTCATTACCATATCCGTCATAAGCAGCATTACGACCATGACCATGACCGCTTTGGAAGAACCTGGGATCATACCTCAGATTGCCAAGCTCTTAATTAGCAGCCACTGTCCCAAAACCAGTATTGAAAGGACCCATCCCAGCACCATTGGTATTCACATTGCCAAACCCAGCATTGTCGTAGCCATTATTACCATAACCTTGATTGTTATCACCGAACCCTCCGTTGTCGAGGCCCTGATTATTGAAACCATCATTGCCATCCCGATTGCCAAAGCCAAAACTCTGATTGTTATCATCGAAACCAGTATTGATACCAACATTCCTGTTGATTTCCACATTCCCATTAACATTATCAGCATTTCTGTTACCAGCGTTGCCGTTGCCATTGCCAGTACCAGTCTCACCAGCATTTGGTATCACTTCCTCCCTGCGAGGAGTCTCAACATGAGCAGAGTTGTATTCAGTATTAACAGCCGCTCACGCCAGCAGCAGTTGCACCAGAGTTTGAAGATGTTCCTGGCCTTTAGCCACAGCTTCCATGGTCTGTATGAATTGGGCTAACCTATCCCGGATCTCCTGCATCTCAGACTGTAGTTGATCCATGATCTTCTTACTGTTGCTTCTTATAGCGTACTGGTGAGTTCTCTGTTCATCAATCTTGAGACAACCTGTGAGATGCAGGAGATAAGATTCGAGCTCAAAAAAAAAGTACCTGCCATGCAATATGAATATGCAAAGGCACACGTGTAAATATGCAACAGGTTAATTTCCCCCTGATTCTAGTTCCGGAGAAGAAGCCATAATGACAATGGAGTCCCAAGTAAACAAGCGCAGAATCAGAAACCTCATACATAAACAAATGCCAAGAGGCAGAGTACAAAGGTACAACTGAATACAACTGAACAGACCTCGGCCAACAAGCCTGGCGATGGTCAAAATACAAGTACAAATAACAAGAGCAAAGCAAAGATAAATCAGGCCAAATGGCGCGCTCTGACATCTTCCAATATCCTCAACGTCTCCGAATGACCTAGTCTAGAGATTAGCTCCTGTATCAGTAATGCATGCCGCTCAACAGTAGATCTCAGCTTTTTGGCGTCCTCTTCACAAGTTCCTCTGCCAGAACACTCATCAACCCTGCATCTCTTGGAGCCAGCCTTCAATTCACCACCCCTAGTCTCTTTGACCATACTACTCACTCTAGACTCAACGTCACGTCTAAGAGATACATCTTCAGCAATCTTCGCATCCTTAGCACTGAGCTGCTCCTCTAACTGGGAAATCTGAAGCTTCAACTCATCTTCACGCTCCTTCCGGCTAGTAAGCGTGGCATTCCACAAAGATTCCCACTTGGAAAGTCGAGAATAAGCCTTGTTCAGAAGTTATTTCTTAGTAGAAAGTACACTACTAACACCATTCAGGGCTACTCCTACTTTCTCTCTCTTGCTGGTCTCTTCGGTCAAGTCTGAACCCAACCTATTAATCATCTTAGTCTGCTTCTTCAAAGTGAAAGTTGCCTCATTCTTCTCATGCCGAAGTTGGAAAATCTCTTTCTCTAGCTCTTCATTCGCTCGTTGCAACTCTTCCTTCTCAGCCAGCAGCTTGTTATACTTCTCAATCTCTATTGAAGTAGGTTCCTCAATCACCGGAAGATACAAAGGCTCGGCAGCAGGATATGGGCATCAAAGAAGTCCTAACTCTCTCATGGATCCAGAGCTGATAATGATTATAAGCTCGACTATCACTCTTACCAAGCAATGTCTTTCCTCTTCTGTGAATATTACCCCAAGCACGCCTCAATCTGACCAAAACATCTCCATCTAATAAACCTGTGAGATACAGAGATTCCTGTATCTCGTCTTCAACCGGAGAGTCCCTCAAAGCATAGCCAAACTGTCTCACAAGCAGAGAAGGGTTATAGTTAATACAACCTTTCCGTCCAACCAAAGGAATGTTCGGAAAGCCACTGCAACTATATATAATATCCACTCCGAGTAGGTTCCGATCAAACCAAACAATGTTTTCAGCACACAATCCCATCAATCTGGAAGACCAATCCAAAGTACCAATAGTATCAACAAAAAGTCCCTTCTTAGGAAGATGTCCCTAAAACCACCTGTATAGAAGAGGTACACAGCAAGAAACATTCTTTCCTCGACACTTCTCAGTCTTATAGTGAATAGAATGATAAACGTCACCCAAGAGAGTAGGCACCGGATTCTTCGAGGCAAGAATAAAGAAAGCATCTGAATCAACAAAATCAGGCAGGTTCGGGAACAATACAATCCCATAAATGCAAACAGCAAGAATAGCACTGAAGGCAATCCAACAACCATCCTTCGCACACTGCGTAGCCTTCTCAACCAAGCAAGAAAGATGAAAACCATAAGCTCCATTCAGCTTGATCAAACCTCTGGGGAACTCAGAAGCATCTAAACTGACAATCTCAGTAAGCTTAGCCAACTCAGGCTCAGTATCCTCATAAACAAAAGGCATCTGATCTAACACAAAAACTCCCAGCATATCAGAATACTCCTACAAAGTAGGAGCCAGAATAAAGTCAGGGAGCAAGAAACATCTCAACTGAGGCTCGTAAAACTGCATCAAGGTATACAATCCAGTCATCTCAAACGCAGAAGGTTTGCACAACAAACTGAGCAGTTTCCTATAAGACTCTCTAAACTCAGCCGTCACTCTCTGATCTGCTAGAGCAACCAACTGCAATAAGGAACTGATATCTGGAGACGGCAACCTGTAAGCAACTGTTCTCTTCATGGACTCCATGTCTGGCAAGAAGAACACTAGAATCTGAGGGGAAAAACACACTTGCAACATAAATACACGTTAATGAAATGCAAACATGAAAATGCAGATGCATATGCAACAGGGGATCAAGTGCAGTAATGAAGAACTATGCTGTGCTGTACTGCAGCTTGAGGATCATCAGGTCTTCTCCTCAAACCAAACCAACCACAAAAGAACCCTCACAACCAATTCTCACTGATAGAGACAAACCAGGTGTTCTGAGGCCAGAGTTTTCCTGCAAAAAGACTCACCTACCCTCTCACAGGTATGTACTTAAGTCGCAGACGAGGTACGACATCCTATGCGGTCATCAACGTCACAGACTTTCAAGAGCGATGATATGATACCCAGAAGGTGTGGCATCATCATCCCTTGAAGAGGCCTCACTTAGCCGAATCCCAAATGATAGGTTCCCAGAGTCGACAACCCTCAAATCCAACAACCTGTCGAGCCCAAAGGGCCAGGCAAGATGCCATCAAAGAGAATCTCGTTTGAGTGTAAATTTCGTAGCTAGCTGGTGCAAGCAAAGCAAGCAGGCTAACCACTACTCTCTACTTCTAAGTCTATGTGCACTCAAGCCCAGGTCCGACTTATCTCTCAAACAAGCCCTCTACCCACAACACAACAACAATAATATATAGTACTGAAAGTAAAGACAGAAAGATAAATACATACAAAACCCTAGACGGGAAAACAAGCGCTAGGATTGACTCGCATAGGGAACTGTTAGAAATTCCCCAGCAGAGTTGCCAGCTGTCGCTACTGCGAAAATCGGCGCCGGCTATGACAGAAGAGCCGCCACCGTGCGTTATTTATCTCACCAGAGGGAAAGGAAACGCTCAGAGTAAACCTAACGCAAAGAGGGAAAGGAATGGTCATCGCAACCAAATCCTGGAATCGGGAGACGGTTACCCAAGGGGAAGGTATTAGCATCCCTCACGTCCGTCGTACTCGACGGGATCCACGCTTGTTTTCTATCTAAGGGTGTGTTATTCTATCTTCTCTAAAGGTCTGGGTTAAAAAGAAAAGAAAATGACTCGGCAAAGTATCGCACTTTATGCCTACGTATTCCCGTCTAGAACGAGAAATCAGAGTCAACGTAGTTCGCCTAACTACGGGTTATGGGGGAAGGTTGATCGCCGAGATATCGCATCTTGTGCCTACGTACTTTCATACGACATGAAAGATCAGAGAAAACATAGTTCGGGCTACGGAAGACACAAGTTTGTCTGACAGTTTTTTATCTCCTTCTGAAAAGGGTTTTCCTGATTAAAGGCCCAAGAGGACAAAACAGAGTTTGAATGTTTGTTTGAGTTTTTTACGAAAGAACTGTTTTTTAGGATGTTTACAATCTCAGTCGCACTAGAGACTATGACCCGGGAGTGAACGCTTTGTATGTCACCCGAAGGGTACCACACTAACATCCATATTACTGGAGAGAGACTCTCCACCAACCTTTTCCCAGATAGCTTAAGAACCGTAACGCACGACTTCAATTAACCTTATTACTGTGTTTTTGAATTTGATTTGAGATGAGAAGAGAGAGACACCCTAAAACTATGGTTGAAAGGGGAATCTACCTACAGTTATCATGCATGGGTCAAAACCTAAAGTCTGTCATAATTCCCTCTTGCACAAAGGAAATCAGAGATCCTAGGGGAAACAACAAAAGAAAGCAAGCAGTAAACAGTAAATAGTAAAATGCATGTTATGCAACAGTACCAGAGAGGCAAGAGAGAAAACACCAGGCAAGAGGAGACAAGCTCCACCTCAAACCTAAGGATAATCAACACAAGCAAAAATACAATATAGAGAAAGAACCAGAGATACAGAGGAGGCAACCCAAGCAGCAGCAACAAACTCCTACAGCAGACAGCAACAGCAAGCTCTAAACAGCACAGTTGAAAAGACAGCAAAGTTGACAACAAGACTTCATCTTCAAGCTAGATTCTATCTTGAAGCTCTATCAAACTTCATCTTCAAGCTCTAGCAAGCACACTCCAAGCAGAGGAACAATCACTAAGATCAAGGTTAAAATGTTGAAAACTTAATGAAAACCAAAGGAAATCATCAAGTACCAACATTGAAATGGAAAGGTATCCTCAAAGTTCTACTCAACTATGGGCATACCATAAATCCCTCCAAAGGAGATATGGAGTTTCCCTAGGAGGAATTTACATCATTGGATTGAATAGAAGCAAGCAATGCAATCTATATTTGAAGAAGAATCAAAACTAGCTCTAATGGCTCTTCCTAAAACCCTAATTTCCTAAGCTCCTAAAACAACTCCTAAAAGAAAAGGAAACTTCAACTCCAAGCCCCAATCTTCAAGCCATAACATCTATACCAAGTCCAAAAGACCTCCCAAAAAGGATTCCAAACCAAGCAAGCTCCAAAGTCACCAACCAAACCAAACAAGCAAAGGCACTCAAGAGAGAACAACATAAACACAAGCAACTTGCAAAATATAACTAAAATAGAAAATAAAGTTCTAAAATTCTAATTAAATTCATAGGGGAACATACATGTTTGAACAAACTAATGTGAAAAGATTGAAGCCTAATTCAACTTCTAAGTTATCTAAACAATTCCTAAAGTGAAATAGCTCAAGGGGATCCACAAGTTTGGGAAGGTTCTAATCTCAACACCTAAAACAGAACCTAATGTTGTTCTAAAATTCCAAGAAAAATTCTAGAGGAACATGAATATCTACCCTAAAACATACTAAAAATCAAACCCAAACTCATCACCAATTGGAATAACAAAATTCTACAAAACAGATGGTCAAATATGCAAAATTAAAAGAATTAATAAAAATAAGAAAAATCAAATTAAATTGAAAAATGCATGAAAATGCATTTGAAAAATGCAAGAATGAATTTAATATGATTTTTGGAACCAATTTGCATTTAAAGTAAAACAAAAATGAATAAAAGAAAATAGAAACTCAGAATAAAACAAGAGCCATTGGATCTGAAGACTAGTCAACTAATCCAAGCGCTGAGGGCATGCCACCTCAATTAATGAAACGCCTGCGTTTCATCCTTGGAAAGTCAAATAAAATCTTAAGTCGTGGCCATTGGATCTGTGGTCTAGTCAAGGTCAAAAGCAAGATCTGATGGCTCAGACTTCATCTTCCTCATTTCTCAGGCTGGCCAGGTGGAGATTCAGGGCGGTGGCCGGAGAAGACTCCGGTCGTCTTCTCCGGTGAGCAGGTGTTCACAGGTAGCCAAAACTCAACAAAATTATCATCATCTCACTCAGAATTCCACGAGGATCTCAAATCTCCCATTCATACACTCTAATTCTCCATGGATTTTAAAACACGAATCAAAGTTCTGAAAATACATCCAATCTGATCAGCACAATTTGCAAAACTAAAAGTATAGAAATCATCCTCATGTTTCATACATCAAATTGATCTATCCAAATCATGTCATAGCCTTAGAATCAGATCTACTCGAATCAAAACAGAAATGGCACCTCATGATCAAACATCACCAATTACTTCCAAATTGATCTTAAAACGATCTATACCTTGTCTAGATCCTAACCACAAGTTCAATTCTAACTACATCATGCTAAATCATGTGGAAATTTGAAGTTTACTAACCTGTTGTAGATCTAGTAACAGAGATGCTTAGAGCTTGATTCAACTTCCAAAACTCTCCAGAATCTTTCAAGGATGCAAGATAAAGATGTTCCAACCTTCAATTTGGCTTGAATTGGTCTGAATCTCAAAGCACGATTTGAAGTTGCAGCTCTGAAAATTTGATTGTTATCTCTGCTTCAGCCACGAAACTTGCACCAAATGATTCTGAAATCATTCAAGAACTTAAATAGAACATGTCTATGGGCTTTAGAAGCTCAATTGAGGCCCAATCCAGCCAATCCAAAGTTCTGTTTTTCTCTTCACATGTGCATTGTACCAGTCACGATTTGGCCATGAGAATTGCTCTAGAAGCTTCCCTTTCACTTGCAAATTCCCTTGTGAATGTGTTCAGACCAAAAGGAGTGTTTGAGTCGCATTGGTAAGGATTTTGGATATGTGACTTGCAAATGAAGAAATCAAATGGAAACTCAAAAATCTTGACCTAAACTCAAAAATCTGGTAATTCCAAAGTGTTTAAAATGTGATTTCCAATCAGAAAATGTACTCATTTGCTTGGTTTTGGTCATCTAACATAAAATTGCATTTTTCCCTTCTTTACACATTTGAATTTTCCCCTTTTTGAAACCAATTCAAACCAACTCTTGCTATGAGCTCAATCAATCCATCATGACCTCTTGTCTAGCCTAAAAACCCCATTTTGAATAACTTTCATGTTGAACAAAATTGCATTTGACAAGTGCAAGTTGGAGATTTTGGCCTATGATTGAAAATGACCTATAATCTCACTTTCCTAAAATACCCCTGACTTGTAAACGTCATAACTTGAGTTCTACAAATAATATGGAAGACTTCTAGTACAATTTAGAAATATAAGATCATGAGGAACAACTTTCATGTTGGCCAAAAGTTCAGGTGAAACCTCCTTCTAGGTCAAAAATAGCTTTGAAGTCAGATGATTTTCACAGACAAATTTCAGTGGTATCTGAGGACTTGTAACTTGTCTGGGCCATAGCCTGAGTTCCATAAATCCAATGGAGGACTTCTAGTACTAAAATTAAAGGTATTGAGATGCTCTACAAGTTTCATGTTGGCTAAAGATCCATTTGAAACTTGTATCGTGACTTATGTGGCCTTGAAGTTAGGCACTAAACAGGGGATTTTACACTGAAACCCTAATTTAGCAACTTCTCACCCTCTTGAATCTTCTTGATTTGATCTTGGCACAACACCACAAATGTCTTATCACATCATTTCATGAACTCCATAACCTAAAAGTAGGCCTTGCTACTCTTCAATTGTCTAGTTGACCTAGAATTGATCCAAATGAAACCCTAATTGCTTGCACCTCAACTGTGGCTCTTGCATTTGACACAATGACTTGATTAATCTCTCCCATGGCCCTCTAGGAATTCTATGAGATCCATACACATCCTATTCTCACATTCAACACTTCACAATCCTCTTATGGTCTTCAGTTGATCCTCAAGTTAGGAGAAGATTCACACTCAAACATCTAAACCCTTAGGCACTCAAACCACCTTCTGATGACTTTGATAACTTCTCATTCTTGAATGAGACCACTTGCTAGGCTTCTCTTGATAAAAATCACATTTGATCCCCTGCTATATGAATGATATCATGATATGCAAATGATATAACTATGCAGATGTTAATGCAATGAAACATAAACCAGGTAAGAAAAGGTTGAGCAAATTTTGGGGTGCAACAGCACTTGTTGCCATTCTTTTAGTTTATCTTCTTTTTGGTACTTCTTCATATGTTGGGGCTAACTTCCCACTCCTCAATAACATACAACGAAGTATTGCGCCAAAAATATTGATGTAAACTTTGGAATGCTTAGCACTGGGTCCCACCAGGTGTGCCAATTTATTTACTGTGAAATTTGGTAAACAACCGTTAATCTATCAATTTAGGAAAAAATTGAGTAGCTTGCAGGATCGGCCATACTAAATCCTAGGACATGTGCTAAGTATGCAAAAAGACTCTAATCTGAACTCCACGTTCAACTATGAAATCTTTGTAAAGTAAAAGTAACTTGATGATTAAAGGCAATATGTAAAAAAAAAAGTACGTAATGCATCGAAGAGTAAAGGGAGTAACGTAAAAAGTGAAGTGATGTAAAGGCTTTGGAAGTAAATGTCGAAAGTAAATGCAGTAGTGTAAATGACTTTGAAAGTAAATGTGCAGGAAAGTAGATGCCGAAATCAATTAAAATACTTTGAAATTAAAAGCTTGAAAGAAAGTGCAGAATGTTAAATTTCCAGGTTAAGGTAAAGTGCAGAATGTTAAATAGCATAAAATGTAAATGAAAATAAAGTTGCAAAAAAGCTTGAAAAGACAATTCAAACGTAAAAGATGAAGGTTAAAACACAGAATGAGTAACAACATGCAAATGGTAAAGGGAAGTAAATTGCATTAATGAAAATGGGTGGTGTTATCACGTACATTCTTGCTAACTCGTTTTTCTACATGCGGGTACTTTGAGTGATTTGGAGTGACTAGTACAAGATGAATGAACATCCTTATTCAATAAAAATAACACTTATTTATAATGCTAGCAAATAACTACTAAATGACGGTTATTGCTTCACAATGTGTCCTTTTGGCGCTTTTTCCAGCTTCAACTGCTCCCACGTTCGCCCACTACTAATTTGAAACTTAAACATTAAGAATTCCCTCCAGCCTTAATGGTAACTGCCACACGTTCCTTCCAGCACGATCTTGGTCGAAGGCTTTTCCAACACTTAGCATTTTTTTGGAAATTTTCCCAACCTTTCTTCGACTCAGGCTTTATCAAAGTTGTGTCGAAGCCGTCTTATATTTTTAACATAACATTGCAACTTGAGATAATCTTGATTTTGCTGGCATCGAAAAATGAGAGCTAACACTGTGATATAATTTCCATTTTCGTTTCTGTTATTGTTGATGATGATGATAACTATCTGTTGAAGCACAATTCAAACTTTCCAAACCTTCATTGATTGTGTTTTATTTATGTCTGGAATAGTTGTCGGTTTCTTCAAGTTTTAGAAATACTCTTTATTGTTTTTTATTCAAAGATTTTCATTAATTGAACAGGTTTACTATGGAATTAAAACCCACGGCAGTCACGGTGTTTTATGTTGGCGTCTTGGAAATGTTCAAGGTTTGATAAATGAGACTTAGTCTCTTGGATGCGTGTGGAGGACAGGACTCAGATAAAACCGGTAGCAGGGCTAGAATTGAGCTACTTGCACTTGTGTGGGGTAACAACGGCACAGAATAGCCAGCGGAGGTTCTACCAAATGGATGGAAGACGTACGTGCGAACTCGCACTTCATAAACTTGACATTCCAATTTGCATAAGAATAGCATGTGATAACTACTGTGTGTCTCACTACAAAGCTATTTATCCTAGCTTGTATGTTGACTTACTTGTTTAGAAAATAACTAGCAGCCCCCCCTCCCCCATGTGTAGGTTAAATCAACCAAAATCCAAAATACCAATGTAGCACAAGTGATCTTGGTGTAACCAATGATTGGCGATATGAATCACGGCTCAATTCCTTTTTAATGAAAAGCAAAATTGTAACAAAATTGTAATTATAAATTTGTGTCTTCAATTTTATTTCGTAGCTTTGAACTTAGACTTTGGAGTTTAAAATAATGAACCACTTTTAGTCTCTTGTGAAGAACATGATTTTTCGGTCATTCATGGACCCCTGAAGTTTGAAATCTAAATTTGAAAACTTTGAAATTACCATAAGACATGGCCTAAAAACATTTTGAAAAACGACATAAAACCAAATGGAAATCCATTGATCAATCTTTGCACTTTGATAACCTCTTTGAATTTCACGGATTCAACTATAATCATAAATCTAGGATCTTGTATTTAAAGCAACAATGAACTCTTGAATTTTAGAATGTTAATTTGTAATTCTTGGAAGTTTAAACTTCATGAACCTTGAAGCAACTGGAACTCTTGAATGTCTTCGAATTTTATCCCCCTGGAATTCTTTGAAGCTTAATCTCGCAGATTGTGAATCATTTTGAATTTTGAAGAATGGAAAGGCTATCTAAGTTTCTTGTACACTTGAATTTCGAATCGAAGTCAGAACATAATGGAATCTTATAAACTTTTTATAAAACAAGAATTGAACTTTAGGTCTTGGAATTCAATCTTGTAAATGTTCTTGGATCTTGAAATCATGGCTTGATTTCGAATTTGGATTTTGAACCGCTATTTTAAATATATAGAATTCTTTCCATTTGAATCATATCATGACTTGAAACTTGTAGTCAAAAGTGGGTCAATTTAAATTTTCTAAGGGATATAATCATGAATTTTCATCTTAAGATCTCTTTGTTAAAGTCTAACTCAAAGATGCTTATCCAAACTTCACTTCTTTAGAACATACTGACCTTTAACGAAATATCCAATTCCTTAAAATTCCACTTACCATCCTCTAAACCCAAAGGTAGAAAACCTTGATCTTCTTTAGGGAACCCTCTGAGAAATATTAAGGAGAAATGACCATGATGTCTTCATGACCTTCAAACCTTTTGCAGCAGTAACCCTATCTTCATAAATGAAAACAACAAAACGATTTAAATGGTTAGCTATGCATGAATGATTGACTTGAGATGATGTACAAATGACCAATGAATCTAAGGGTAATTCGGGGTACGACAGTTGCCCCAATTTAAATATCTTCACCGGATGATATGAGCGATGAAAAACATCGCGAAATCATGGTGAAAGGTATTTAAATACAGATAACCGAAATTTTTTCCCTTAGAAGCAATGATATGCAATACTATGGACAAACGAAACTAAACTACAAATGTTGACAATGCTATGAACTCTAATATGATGCAAACATGATGGACTGCTAAATGCAGAAATTCAAACGAACACGAACAAGGACGAGGCCAACACAACGAGTAACCACTCACTGGGGATGACAACGCACTGGGGAACCAAAACAAAACTGGGGAAATCTAAAGTGAGGGATCAACTGGTTCAGGCATGACCAGTTGACACTTTAGAAAGAAATACAATAAAAGATCCTCAACGGAGATGGCACCGGCAAGACGGCCTCCACTGGGGAAATATCCAGAGTAGTTTCCCAACAGGTTCAAGCATGACCGATTGACACTCTAGGATAAAAGGTAAAAGCAGGATCCACATGGCAGTAGGATCATGCAAAAAAAATGTTGGAGTTTTCAAACAAGAAAATGCATCCAAGCTATTGGAAATTCCTTAAGCGAAGAGGTCAAACGGGATCTTCAGGGAACACCAGGGAAGATACAAGGTAAAATTCTTCTGTATGCCAACAATTGGACTTCAATGGGGAAATGCCTTGATAAGCTTCTCAAGAGAGACTGCCACTTAGTGTTGAAAGGGACTTACATGTCACAAACTGGATAAGCTTCTCCAAGGAAGAGACTGCCACTTGTCTGAAAAAGATAACAATGATAAGCTTCTCATGGGAGACTACTACTTATATGGGGATACAGATAAAATGATAAGCTTCTCTGGAGAGACTTCCACTTATCTGGAAAAAGTAATAATAACAAGCTTTTCGAGAGAGACTGCCACTTGCTGTTAGGCATAACGGAAATAGGATAAGCCTCTCAGGCGAGACTATCACTTATCGGTGCTCTAAAAAGATAATGATAAGCTTCTCGGGCGAGACTGCCACTTATCAGGTAAGGGTGAAAAATGATAAGCTTCTTTGGTGAGACTGCCACTTATCAGGTATAAGGAGTTATAAAAGGCTCTTCTTGATATATAATGTGCAAAATAAATGCACGTCCAAGTTAGGTTCAGCAATCGACGGGGACCAAAGTTCAATCTAGAATCGAGCTAGAAAGAAAATGTCAAACAAGACCCCAACCATTGAGGAATGAACTCAAATGGGGATTATCTTATCTAGGCGTGGAAAAGACAATTGACCTAACCATCATCCATGAGGGTTGAACTCTGTGGGGATACTAGAAATAGTAGGTATTTTATGCCTAAGGTTGACGACTCTATGTGGAGACAATAGACAAACCCAGTTACTTGGCGGTAACCACAGCCAAAGTAAATGACAAAAGACAAACATGGATAGCAAACATGTAGATGCTATGCATATGTCTACAGGAAAATGAAATGTATGTCATACTTATGCTTATGCTGACAAAACAAACAAGAGGAGGAGGAGCAAACGGGAGATGAAATAAACATCTCAACGAGGATACCCGGCGACCTCTGCAAAGTTACATCTATCAAAAGATGGGTAAAAAGTTAATGGAGGAACCATAATCTTGCTTCAAAGTTCCAATGGGGAAAGAATATTCCACTTGGGGATATGATATCATGACTTCACTTGAGGGATTGCCATCATGAATCTGAATTCTTATCAAAGAAGACTTGTTCACTGGGGAGCCTCCTCTTAGGATTAGAGACTTCCGGGGATAAAATAAATATTCACTTCATTGGGGAAGTATGGAGCTAGGCAGCTTCTGGGGAAAGTGTGGCAACATCAGTGAGGAAAAGGTGATTCCACTGGGGAGTGGGTCCTCAATATATCAGTAGATACGTATCACTTGGAAGATACTGGGAAGATTCTCTGTCGTCTTGAAAATCACTAAAGATTACAGGATCTATCCAAAAGTGTTGTCAGCTTATGTTTCGCTGGGGATTTATGCTGAAGCAATGGTCCAAAAGTGCTTCTGCAACATTAAGACATTCTGGGGAATAATGATTTCCTTGAGATCTTTCCACAAGTCAAAGCAACTTTGTATCTTTTTCAATGCGTTCTCAAAAATAGTTTTAAGTTTGAAAACTTTTCACCTTCGAAATTATTAACAAAAATGAAAATAGTGATAGCATAAATGGCAAATTGAATAAGAAAAAGGTTTAATCTTATTGAAGAATGGTAGCTTGCTAATGGCAAAGCTCTATGGAGTATTACATTTAAAATTGGCAGTAGGGAAAGGTTACATTGAATCCAACGACACCTACTGACCCTAATAACTAAGACTACCCAAAATCCTGCTTCTGACAAGAGCAGTTGGATTGGATTTAATCTTCTGTAATGTTCTTCGATGATCGGCGTCATATGATGCATTGAAATGCATTTGTCCCTAACTTTTGCCTGGAACACCCTTTTGGGTTTTTAATCCATCGGGATGCTCATTTTTTCCTAAGCCTCCCTTTCGAGTTTTCAGCTTAGCGAGCTATTATATTTTTTCATCCCTAATTTTTTCCTGGATCTCCTTCATAGGTTGTGATCCACTGGGATACCCATTGTTTCCTAAGTCGCCTTTCCAGGTTTTCGACTTAGCAGGTTCTTTAGGCATAATATTTTTAGACTGCATTAGATTTTACAGAATGTGCAAGCTCTTCACCATCCATTGTTGTGAGAATTAATGATCCTTCGGAGAAGACTGTCTTTACAACAACTGGACCTTTATAATTGGGCATCCATTTCCCACACATGTCTTTATGAACTGGAAAGATCTTTTTGAGTACAAGCTTTCCTTGACGGAATTCTCAGATTCAGACTTTCTCTTCATCCGTTTCTGGTACAACTGACCGTGGCACATTGCAGTCATGCGCTTCTCGTCAATGAGATTCAGCTGGTCAAATTTATCTTGGACCCATTCTGCTTCGTCGAGCTTGGTTTCTATTAGTACCCTTAAGGAAGGTATCTCTACTTTAATGGGGAGGACGGAGTCCATTCCATACACTAATGTGAAAGGGGTTTCCTTTGTTGAAGTTTGCACTGAAGTTCTGTATCAGTTGCACCCCAAAATTTGCCCACCCCTTTTCTTTAACTGGATTTTGTTTCATTGCATTCATAGCATTAGCATTATCATTAGCATTTGCATATCATAGCCCATTTGCAGGGGATTGAGAGGGATGTGCTCATCAAGAGGAAGTTATCAAAGGTTTAAGCCTAATCAAGAGGTTGTATTCAAGCTATTCAAGAGTTTATCATCACCATTAGAAAGGTCAAATGGCAGATGAATGTATCTGGTTCACATCCTATCTTGGAGGCCATGAAAAGCTCAGCAGATGATTTTGAATCCATGGGTGTGGGTGTAAAGCATTAAGTAAGATCATGGGATACCTTGATGGTCATTTTAGATCCTGGGTAAGTCATTATATCAAGTGCAAGAGGCCACAACCAAAGGTGGTGCAATTAGGGTTTCCACCAGGTCAACCCTCAGTCAACTATGAAATTGGAGGAGATTAAGACCCCATTCCAAGCAACTATGATCATGTAATGTTGTGTTGAGACACCTAAGAGATCATTTCAAGATCAATTCATCAATATTCAAGAGTGTGAGAAGTTATTGAGCTATGGTTTCTAAGCTTGACTGTGTAAAATCCCCTATTTCAGTGCCTAACTTCAAGACCACATAACTCAAGATACAAGTTTCATCTCATTTTGACATCCACATGAGACTTGTAGAGCATGTTCTTAGATTTATTTTGAGTACTAGATGCCCTTGATTGAATTTATAGAACTCAAGTTATGAAGCATGACAAGTTACAGGTCATCAGATGAATGTGATTTTGGTACTTGAAAGTCAACCAACTTCCAAGATATTTTTGAGCTAGAAGGATGTCTCTCCTATCCTTGACCTAAACATGAATATTGTTCCTTATCTTCTTAGCTTAGCAAAGAGTACTAGAAGTCCTCATTTGGATTTTTAGAACTCAAGATATGAAGCTTGCAAGTCAAGGGTATTTTAGGAAAGTAAGATTACAGGTCATTTTCATTATAGGTCCATTTCACCACTTTGCATACCTCAAATGAAAATCTTGCCAACTTGAAAGTTTCTCAAAATGGGATCATTTGCACAACCAAACATGAAGGTATCATTGATATGGCTTGGAATTGAGTATGGGTGAAGAAAATTTCATGAAAGGAAGCTTGAAAAGGGCTAGTTTGGATCAAGTTCAATTTAAATCAATTCATGTCATGTTGGTACATTTTTTGAGTCCAAATAATGTTTTAAGAACAA
Organism: Lathyrus sativus; assembly: GCA_963859935.3. Taxonomy (NCBI): domain Eukaryota; kingdom Viridiplantae; phylum Streptophyta; class Magnoliopsida; order Fabales; family Fabaceae; genus Lathyrus; species Lathyrus sativus. The sequence continues at coordinate 343,877,546 of OZ012735.1, read as the reverse complement.
TGGCAATATTACAAACCAAGTTTGAATTCATTTCCATGGCCAAATTCAAGGTTACTTCACTTTGAAGTAACATAACTCAAATCAAACATTGATGCATTTCCAAGGCTGCAATCTCAACCATACATATTCCTTACACCTCAAGCAAGTGAAATGAACCAAATGAGAGGCATTCAGGCTCTGTTTTGATGAACATCATGAAGCTTCAAAATGAGAAAAAAAAAGTGAAAATGCAATTGGACTCCATGGGCTTCTATTGGGCCTGAAATTGATCAATATCTATTGTATATAATCTCTTTGATGATTCCTAACAGAAAAAACAGATTTTGGAGCCAAGAATAACAGAATTCAGTTACGGAAAAGTGAAGAAAAATGGAAATTCGAATTTGAAGATTAAGCCACTTTCAAGCGAAATCAAGGATTGCAGAAGCTCCATTGATGATCAGTGAAGGATTCTGCACATTTTCCACGAGTTTGAGCTTCATCTGAAGGCCCATTGGAGGTACTCCAATAGGTAATCTATTTTTCACTCATACTCTCTGTTCTTGATGCAACCACACGCCATTTTTGTGGATTTAAAATCCCCTAGGATCATAGATGGATGTAGGATTGTTTTAGAGTCTGATTTCAACAATTTTCAAAAGAGCACGTTTCATTGAAGCTTGCGGTTTAGCATGAATTTAGGTCAAAAACGAAAGAGAACTGTGGATTATTGATGTACACAAAGAGACGAGTCGATTGGTAACAAAAATTATGGATTTTGGTCCATTTTCGTGAGAGCTACAGTTCTCGTCGTGAGGTTGAAGACGACCGGAGCAAGTCCGACCGCCGTCTGAAACGAGCCCCCACCGTCTGGACTTTCCCTCCCTTTCCTAGTTTGAAATGCCCAGACGCAATCGTGACTGTAGGATCTTGAGACTTCCTTGACTTGGCCCCTTCATCTAACGCCTGTGAGCCCGTTTCAGAGATGTTGACCTTTGACTGCATACGTGGCTGTGTTGTGGGCGATAGATTGGATGACATAATCATTGAGTGGATAGGATTAAGACCCACTGTATGCCAAAGTTGACTGAGGCGCTTGGGATTGTGGGGAATTCTGGTGGATTAGGCCCAAGTGATATTCACACCTCCCTTTCAGTAGGCCCAATGCAAATCAACATGATTTCGCTGCTACTCACACCCCAGCATTTCCCTTTATTTTTGTTTTTTCATTTTAATTTCTTTTATTTGCATGTTATTTTCTGTTTCATTTTAATTCATTTTAACTAGAAAGTAAACTCAATAAATCATGAGAAAAATATGGAATTCACCTTGACATGTGTAGAAATTTGTAATATTTTTTATTTTGATTTTCCATTTTTTTCCAATTAATTCTTGCATTTTCTTTTAATGTGCTTTTCAATAATTGTGAAATTACATGTTCATCTTTGTAATTTTCTTTCTCCATCAATAATCCAAATAAATGCCTGATTTTTTGTATGATGATTGTTGACACATTGTAGGATGTTTTAGTATTTTTATCTTGATTTTTAGGAGCTGTTTGATTAGGGTTAGAAATGAATCTCTAGGACCCTTCCCATTTACACCTTCCATAGCACACCTTAGGATGCTGCTCTTTGTTAATGCCCTTAGGATTAGAATTTTGATCCAAAATTTTATCCCTAGACTCTTAAGACCTTAAATGATCTTTAGAATATTACTTAGATTTTTTAGGAGTGATTTCCTATTTTTCTTAGATTTTACCTTATGGCTGTTTTTAGTGTGTCCTACACATGACTTTCTCATAGTTTTGCCTTTAAGTGAACTTTTAGCAAATCTTAAGCATTCAATCATTACTGAACCCTTAGTACCTAGGTTGAGGCCTTTGTAGGGTAGTTTCAAGTCTTTAGCATGTCATTAGCTCCCTTAGTAGAGATGTCCTTTAAGGCTTTGCTTGTAGGGTTTCTTTAGAAGCTTTTTGTGAGTGGTTGCTCCTCCTTATGTGGTTCCTTTGCTTGGTTTTGCCTTGTTCCTTCCATCTCAACATTCTCCAAGTCCTGATACGGATCCCTCTTGTGAGAGCCTAATTCTTCCTTTGGTTGAATTCTGTTCATTCCTCAAGAGGTTAAGCCTTGGATGGACATTCAATGGCATAATGTATTCCTTTGGTTTACACTATCTTCCTTCTCCAAGTCCTATTCTTAGGATCCCTCTTGTGAGAGCCTAATTCTTCCTTTGGTTGAATTTTGTGCATTCCTGTTAAGCATTGGATGGACATTCAATGGCATAGTGTATTCCTTTGTTTTATACTATCTTCCTTCTCCAAGTCCTATTCTTAGGATCCCTCTTGTGAGAGCCTAATTCTTCCTTTGGTTGAATTCTGTGCATTCCTCAAGAGGTTGAGCCTTGGATGGACATTCAATGGAATAGTGTATTCCTTTGGTTTAAACTATTTTCTCTTATCTATCCTACATGATTAGGAACCTTCATGTGAGAGCCTAATTCTTCCTTGTGTTGAATTCTGTGCATTCCACGAGAAGTTTGAGCCTTTGATGGACATCATGTGTTGATACACATTAACCAGATACCTTAGATTGACATCTAGGGTCCACCATTCTCATCTGTCCTACATTCTTAGGATCCCTCTTGCGAGAGCCTAATTCTTCCTTTGGTTGAATTCTGTGCATTCCACAAAGAGGTTGAACCTGGGATGGACTCTTGTGTTGATACACATCTAAACCTGATGTAGCTTGGGATGATTTTCCTTATTGCTCATCTTGTTTACCCCTCTCCTCCCTGTTTGACTGCTTCATATGTTGCATTAAGATAGAATTGCATGAGTAGATTCTCTTGTTTAGTTTCATACTTGCATCTAATGGTTGAGCGTGTCTCCCTTTGCTTGGATGTTTATCTATCTTTCATACTTGTTATATTTGCATTAAGGTTGAGCTTGCCTCCCTTTGCTTGTGTGCTTTCTCTATGCATCACTGTTTGCATCCCATGTTTGCATTAAAGGTTGAGCTTGTCTCCCTTGCTTGTACTGTTGCATTGCATCTGCGTCCAGTTACTTTATGTTTCACCTGCTTGATAGCTGTGTTTCTTTTGCTTCCCTTTGCATGTTCCCTTAGGTCTCTCACTTCCTTGTTCAAGGATAGTGATAGACTAGGTTCTAATCCATGCATGATAATAGTAGGGTAGATCCCTTTCAAACTCAACATTAGGGCCATATTGCATGACAACAGTAGGATGCTTGATAGTTTCCTCTATAGAGTCCTTTTCTCCCTTCTCATCTCAAAACAAAAGTAAAACATTTAATAAAGGCAAGTTCGTATTGTACACTACGAGCCTTAAGCCACTTGGGAAATGATAATTGAGCTGTCTCCTCTCAATCGTCTAGAGTGTTTAGTATACGTCCTTTGTGAGATATGCGACGCATTCGCTCCTAAGTCATAGTCTCTAGTGCAATATGAATTACAAACATTCATAAAAAACACTTCTTCTCCGATAAAAGACAAAAACAAACATCAAACTTCTTTTGCCCTTTGGGGCTCCCTTAATCAGGAAAACATTTTCAGATAAAAGAGTGTTGTTAACTCTTAGTTCTACCGCAAATGGTAACGCATAAGTCTCCAACGAGCGAGCTGCATACACCAAACTGCTGTAATTGTTTGTTAACCTTACTCGGGTAAAAAACAGTCGAACAAACCTGTGTTCCGTTTTATCCCGAACTACGTTCACTTTGATCTCTCATGCATGTTGAGAGTACGTATGCACAAGACGCGACGTCTTGGCGAGCAACCTTCCCTCATCACCCGTAGTTAGCCAAACTACGTTGACTCTGACTTTCCCATTGCACAAGAGAATACGTGGGCCCAGAGCTACGATGCTCTGTCAAGTCATTTTTCTCCTTTTTCTTTTCTTTTGAATCAGCCTTGATAGGTAGATAGATAAACAAACCTTTTAGATAAATAACCAAGCATGGATCCCGTTGAGTACAACGGACGTGAAGGGTGTTAATACCTTCCCCTTGCATAACCGACTCCCGAACCCAAAGATTTGGTTACGATGATCGATCTTATCCTTTTCGTTAGGTTTTTCCTGATCGTTTCCTTTCCCTCCTTTGGGATAAATAACGATAGGTGGCGACTCTTCTTTCTTTGCCGGCACCCCTTTTTTCGCAGTAGCGACAACTGGGGACTCTGGTTCCCTATGCGAGTCAATCCTAGCACTTGCTTGTTTATCTTTTGAGTTTTGTACATACATGTTGTACGTTATTTACTTCCGCACTTTATTTTCCCGCATTTTATTTTCAGCATTATATTATATAATTATTGTGTTGTTGCGGGAAGGGACTAATTCGGATGAGTGATAAGCTAGACCCAGGCTTGAGTACAAACATAGCACTAGAAGTGGATTAGTGGTGGACTTGCTTGCTTTGCTCGCACCAGTTCCCATGTAATCCACACTCAGATGAGATTCTCTTTGATGATTTCCCTATCGGTCCTTTGGACTTGAGAGGACTTTGGATCTGAGGATTGTCGACTCTGGGGACCGATCATTTGTGATTCAACTAAGTGAGGCCTCTTCGGGAGAGGATGATGCCAAACCAGAAATGGTGAACGTATCATCATTTCTCAAAAGTCTGTGACGCTGATGAACGCATAGGACGCCGAACCTTATCAGTGGATATGTCCATACCTGCGAGAGGGGTTGGGTTATGCAGGAAACTTTGACCTTCAGATAACCTAGTGTTCTCTACAATTTGCATCAGTACTATTGGTATCAGTGGATCCTTATTATCAGAGATGTGTTATGTTCTCGCCGAAGCAAAACTTTGGTCCTTCAACCAACAACACAACCATCTTGATCTCCTTCCACATGTTTGCATTTTTGCATTTTTTGCATTCTCATCCGCATTTCATTATCGTGTGCCTGTGTTGCAGGTGCATATTTCTCCCCCGATTCTAGTGGTCTTGATCCTTATTGCTGACATGGTGTCTTTGAAGAAAATAGTGGCTTACAAGCTACCCACACCTGATATCCGAGAATTACGGGGTTTGATTTCTTTAGCTGATAAAAAAGTGATGGAGGACTTCAGGAAAAGCTATGGGAGACTTCTGAATATTTTGTGTAAAATTTATGCGTACGAGTTGAATGGCCTCTACGCTCTTCTGCAGTTTTATGACCCGCAGCTCAGATGCTTTGTTTTTCCAGATTATGTCCTGGCTCCAACCCTAGAAGAGTATTCTGACTTGTTAGGGGTACCTTTGTTGAATCAGATGCCTTATTACCGTGTTGATGCTGAACCTGACTTGGGTAAGCTGGCTGCTGCCCTTCATTTAGATGACTCAGAGCTAAAAGGGAAGTTGTTTAGAAAAATTGGAGTTTCTGGTTTCCCTTTGCCTTTCCTGGTGGAGAAGGCCCAAAGGTTCTCCAAGAATGGTTGTTGGGTTGTATTCAATGCTATCTTAGCCCTTTGCATATATGGTATCGTGATATTCCCTAATCACCTGGATTTCATAGGTATAGATGCCTGCTACATATTTGCTTCTGGGAATCCGGTGCCCACTCTTCTAGGACACGTTTATCATTCAGTTCACAGCAATAATGAAAACAGAAAAAGGAAGAATCTGACGTGTTGCGCCCCTTTGCTATACAAATGGTTCGCCAGCCATCTTCCTAAAACGGGTCCATTTATTGATTCTGCTAAGACTTCAACATGGTCTGCGCGTTTGATGGGTTTGTCTGCTAACAATATCACTTGGTTTGATAGAGACTTGCTAGGCAAAGAAATTATGTATAGTTGTGGTGGCTTCCCTAACGCCCCCCCTGGTCGGAAGGAACGGGTGTATCAACTATAATCCGTCCTTGCTGGTAAGACAATTTGGATATGCGCTAAGGGGTCCTCCTGTAGAAGAAGAGATACAGGAATCTCTGTATCTCACGGGGTTGCTTGAAGGTGATACTTTGGTTAAAGGTGAGAAAGCTTGGAGCAAAATTCATAGAAAGGGAAAAGTTTTGCTAGGAAAGAGCAACAACAAAGCCTTTGATCCATATGTAGCCTGGATACGAGAGAGAGGGCCGCCAAGTTTCTAATGCCATTCCCTGCAGTTGAGCCATTATATCCTTCCGTGGTCGAAGAACCAACCACAATTGATATTCAGAAATACAACCAGGTGCTGCAAGAAAAGGAAGAGTTAAGGAAAGCCAACGAAGAGCTAGAGAAAGAAATTTCTCAACTCCGAAGCGAGAAGAGTGAAGCTGCGTACTCCTGCAAGAAGCAGACTGAGTTGATAAACCATCTGGGTGCAGAGGTAACCAAGCAGACTAATGCTCGAGAGCGTCTTGGGTTAGACTTCAAAGCTGTTAATAACGTTCTCGCCACCAAAAAGCAAGACTTGGACAGAACCTATCTGAAGATCTCCAAATTCGAGGCAACGGGGAACGCTACTTTGACCAATCACAAGGAGCGGGAGGAGAAGCTGAAGCAACATATTGCTAAACTAACGATTCAACTTGAGGCCCAGCACGAGAAGATTGAAGCCGAAACATCACTCAGGCGTAACGCTGAGCAAAAGTTGACAGAAGCTAAGGAAAACTTGAAGGATTGCAAACTAAGGGATGATTCCAAGAGAACCAAACTGGAGGATTGCTTCGGAAAGCGAGCCTGGGAAGACTTTATTAAAGATATCCAGAGCACCGTTAGACAGAGAGATCTGCTTATTTGAGGATTGCTTACCAGGCCGGATCACCCCGAGACAAAGGAATTATTAGAAGATTTTCGTGCCCGCTGCCGCACTTTATTTCTTTTTGTATTTCTTTGTAGATTTCTTTCGATGTTGTATTGTTGACCATCACCAGGCTTGTTGGCTGAGGTCGCCCTATTACCGATTCCGTTGTACTCAGTTACTCCTGTATGCTGCCTATGTGGGCTCTTTATATATATATATATATATATATATATATATATATATATATATATATATATATATATATATATATATATATATATATATATATATATATATATATATATATATATATATATATATATATATATATATATATATATATATATATATATATATATATATATATATATATATATATATATATATATATATATATATATATATATATATATATATATATATATATATATATATATATATATATATATATATATATATATATATATATATATATATATATATATATATATATATATATATATATATATATATATATATATATATATATATATATATATATATATATATATATATATATATACATATATATATATATATATATATATATATATATATATATATATATATATATATATATATATATATATATATATATATATATATATATATATATATATATATATATATATATATATATATATATATATATATATATATATATATATATATATATATATATATATATATATATATATATATATATATATATATATATATATATATATATATATATATATATATATATATATATATATATATATATATATATATATATATATATATATATATATATATATATATATATATATATATATATATATATATATATCAGATATTGATTCGTCTCTGTGATTGGCTTCTCGTTTTGTCTCACTGGAACTAGAATCAGGGGGAATATCTCCTAAGGCACAGACACACGTTTGCATTTGCATATCATTTTGCATAGCAGGTACCTTGAGCATGTTTATCTAACCCCTTGTGTTTTTCAGAGCTGTGTTTCAAGATTGATTGCAGACCAATTCATCATTACTCCACCCGAGCTAACCAACTCAGAGCTATGGAGCAAGTTCAGGCTGAAATGCAAGAATTCAGGGAGAGGATGTCCCAGTTCATGGATATCATGCAAGTGGTTGCCAGTGGGAAAGAGCAACTCAGAACCCTCGTGCAGCCTTTGATTCCACGCGTTGACACCAATGAGGTTTTGCACGGAGGTGAGACTACCAACCCTCCTCATGTGGAGACTCCCCGAGCTGACAACTCTGGACCAACTGTGGTCGTTCCCAACATTGTGGGCAATGGGAACGCTGGAATAGGTACTGGCCATGCTGGGGATGGTAATGGTACCATTGGGGCTGCAACTGGTAACATTGGTACAAGTGGTAACAATGCTGGAGTTAATGCTGGTAACTTCCATGGACCTGAAGCTGTGGGTATCGTCCATGGAAATGTTCATCAACCCTAGAACGAGGATCGTCAAGTTGACGTATTCTCAATGAGAGGCGATGAGGCTGAGCTACCTTCTGAGGCTAGTCGGAGGTTCAAAATGCTCAAGGACAAGATGAAGAGCCTTGAGAATCTGAATTCCAAGATGAAGAGCCTTGAGAATCTGAATTCCATGGGGCTCGATATGGCCAACCTAGGGCTTATCCCCGATCTCAAAGTACCACCAAAATTCAAAGTGCCAGACTTTGAAAAATACAAAGGCATCACTTGTCCTCATGTCCACTTGAGATCTTATTACAGGAAGATGTCAGCATACTCCGACGACGAGAAGTTGCTGATGCACTTCTTTCAAGATAGTCTGTCAGGACCTTCACTTGAATGGTACATGGGCTTGGAGCCTGTGAGTGTACGTAGCTGGAAGGATCTTGCAGAAGCGTTCGTTAAACATTACCAGTACAATAGTGACCTGGCTCCCATCCGGGTCCAGCTGCAAAATCTGTCACAAAACAATGGGGAATGCTTTAAAGAATACGCCCAACGGTGGCATGAGTTGGCAGCTAGAGTTCAGCCGCCTATGGTTGAACGTGAACTGGTAGACATGTTCGTGGCTACTCTGTCGGGTGTTTACTATGAAAAGTTAATTAGCAGTATGTCAGGGAGCTTCTCTGACTTGATAATCATTGGGGAACGAGTGGAAAATGGTATAAAAATCGAGAAGATTCAGGCCGGTGAAGGTTCCTCATCTGGGGGAAAGAAAGTGTTCGGTGGTAAGAAGCGCGAAGACGATACTAACTCAGTGTCCAGTTCTCGCGGAAGAAAGTGAAGTCAGAATTACGCTCGCCAACGACAGGTTTCTAGCATTACAATACCGGTACAACAACAGCAGCAGCAGCCGCAAAATCAGAATCAGGATCAGAACTACACCCCTAGGAGATTCCAGAAGCGGGGCCCGGTGAATAGAGTATTTGATATGCCGCCGATGCCGTACTCTCAACTTCTTCAAGCTTTGCTGGAACTGCAGCTTATTCAGAAGAGAAGTTGTTAGAACACAGATTGGTGTTTCTTATATCTCTATGTTTTGATGATAACTTTTATGAAATTTTGTAATGAGTAAATATACACTCTAAAATTTGTTCAAGTATTATTGTTTCAGGTATAAAATTAATTACTCTTAAAGAAGCAAAATACATAAGTACAAAGAAACTATGCAAAGTTCTGAAGCATCAGATGCAAGACTATCAGAAGATTCTGAAGCGCTGCCAGAAGGATCTGAAGCAGAAGCTACAGAATGATCTGAAGCGTTAATGAAAGAAGTATACAAAAGTTGAAAGCTCTGATCTTATCAGACTCTGAAGTTCTTTTCACTACAAACTCAGAGGCTTTGATAACCATACTCTTATCATTAATATTCATGCTCAAAGCACATACTACTGCATACTCTGATGAAGACTCTGATCAAGACTGAGACTCTGATATATTAAAGATCTGATCAAGACTGAGACTCTGATACATTAAAGATCTAATCATCTATCTAGACTCTGAACTTATCATTCATCTTAAGCTCTGATCATCTTAAAGCATTTCATACCTTTTATGTTTACTACAAGTTCTGAAGTGCAGATTATGAAGACTTCATCTTGAAGAAAGCTTGTTGAAGAAGCTGTAAACTTGATTAGACGTGGTGCTACTTCCAAAGTAACCAACGGCTAATTTGTCCAAAGAAGTGACGTGGTGCAAATCCCAAGGCTTCTACAACCATACCTTTCTGCAGAAATCATTTCTCTGCCCATACTTTTGGTGATGAAAAGTCATACAATCAAATATTATATTCAGCTGCACATCACTCAAGGCATTTGAAAAAGCTATAAAAGGAGAACTACTTCAACTTTTTGAGGTTGATAATTCACTACTCACCTTTGGCTCATTGCTAGATCACTCAGAAAGAAATACACGTTTGATTCATCCAAAGAGAAAATCTCTCAAGATCTTACTCATTTGATATCTCATAAAACCATATAGTTTTTGTTGTACTTAATCTTAAGTGTAAACATCACAGTTGTGATACAGCTTATTAGAAGCATTCAAACACTTGTTAGTTTACATTAAATTGTAAAAAGTTCCTTAAAAAGACCAAGATGTGGTCAGTAGTTCTTGAGAAGACTAAGACAATTGTTCTTAGTGCTTTCTATTGTAATCAGTTGATCAATAGTGGATTAAGTCCTTGCAGAGAAACGCAAATCATCTTTGATAAGGTGGACTAGAGTAGTTGAGTTCAATGAACCAGGATAAAAATCTTGAGTTGTTTTTATTGCCATATTTCTTAAAAACTCTTATTCAACCCCCCTTCTAAGTGTTTTCCTCACCTTCAGTTGTTAGCTCCACCAACAGGTGCGCTGCCATTCGGCTACGATGCGAACGCTTATTGCGAGTTCCATTCCGGGGCACCCGGTCATACTATCGATGATTGCAAAGCATTCAGGCACAAGGTACAGGACTTGATCGATAGAAAGGAAATAAACTTCTCCGATGATGTTCCCAATGTTATACAGAATCCTCTGCCAAACCACGGACAAGCTGGAGGTGGCTGATTCGCCAACAAGTCAAGATACAGGAAGCCCAGTTCTGAAAAGCTGGCAATCTGCATTTTATCATGTCATTTCTTTAAATTTGTGATTTCTTTCCTGTTTAATTGCAAATTTCGTTTGTAAAACTTGTTGTTTTTCAATTGATATTGATAATGAAATACATATGCATATTTTTTATATAAACCCATTCGTGTTCACTCTATTGCTTTCGTTTATTTCCAACGCTTGTTTAAGTGGAATTCCGGAAGGATGATGAAATCGAAAGACGCGTAATCTCCCGATCGTATGCTTTTGAATAAAACCTGTTGATGATGTACATGCATTGTTTCGAATCCACAAACACCGGAGATATAAGGAAGGTAATCCCTTGTCAACCCCTTTGAGCTTAGTAGTAGGAGTTTCTTTCTGAAAACGGAAAACCCTCAATCTTAACCCGGGGTAGCGTAGGTGTCAGCTAATTTGACCAAGCGCCCAAATTGCAAAAGGAGTGTTCTCGTTCGAGGATAAATCACACCATATAGGCCGTACCTAAAAATCCACAATGGTTAAACCTGGCCGATCAGGAGTGAAACAATCACAATCTCTTTTCAAACAAGTTAGACGAACCAGTGTCATACGATTTGTTCAAACAAAAAAAAAAGAAAAGAATCGAAAGAAAAGCCCGCTAAGTCGAATCTTGCGAACAAGCAACTTAGGCAAAAATTAGGGCACCCCGCTGGACTTCAAAACCGAAGAAACTCAAAAGAGTTAGTCCAGGAAAAAGTTAGGGGAAAACGAAAAATGAAAAGCGAAAAGGATCACGAAAGAAAAATCCTCAAACAGGAACGAAATCGTGTGACTCCAGGCACTGAAAGACGAAAAGCGAGTAACTGTCACTTCGAAAAAGTGTGATTTCTTGAACTGCCACTCAACCTTTGAAAGGTGAGCGCTAAGGTCGAATTAGCTGAACGTAGGATTGGAGAACATCAAGGAGAATGGGTGGGTTAAAATGAATTTTGAGCCTTATATCTTTCCTTGTTAACCATGAACCTGACCATGTTACAACCTGAAAAAGTCCTAATTGAAACAGGTTTATATCGAAAGCATACTTCGGTAAAGATCGCATCGAAACTGACTCCCTGAAAGAATTCCTCTTACAGCGTTGTATTAATATTGACATGTTGATGAATGATTCATACACTTAATGTCGCAAAATTGTTTTTTCAATGAACCGAACTGGATTTTCAAAACTGTCATATATATTGCATTTGATATGTCTTTTATGCGGAACAGTTTGTTTTACCTACGAGTAAGCGCTTGACGGCAGGAAAGTTTCCACAATGGACATATTTGATCAGGATAAAAGGCAGAATTCCTGAATACTCCGGTGAACCGGAGCAAGCTATATCAAATGGTCACAGCATGGGAGTCAGCCATCCAAAAGTCAGTAATCTGGGGCAATCAAGTCGAGATTCGGTGAATCTCTCACAGCCAAGGGTACTGCTCCGCAAACCTACCAATCAGGGGCAAAGTCATGACAAGGCTGGGGCAGGCCACCCCGAGAGCGTCGAAGCTATCCTTATCCTGAAGACGATTAACTTGAAGCACCTCTGTGAGGTTCAAAGTGCTGAGACCGTTCATGTCAAACCATCAGCGTACAAAGATTTCAAATTTTCTTTCGAGGAATATGTTACGGAGATCCCACAGGCTGAGGCAAAAGTTGTTACATATTCTAGGGTAAGCCATCTCGAGTTCGTTTCATGGCAAGTTTTTTCCAAGCAGGAGTAAAGTCCCCTCAGCAGGTTCAGTTGGGTCTCCCCACAGAGTCTGAATATTGGACTGTGAGCATTGAGTTGTCTAAGCAGAGTTACTGTTCAAGTTCTCTCTCTTCCCAACGGCATATTCTTGTGATTCGTCAAGATAGATGTTATCAACTTCGGTTGATCCGGCCTTCTGGTTCAATGCTCGCTTTTATTTAGCGATTGTCTGCGCGTTAGCAGATAGATGTTGTCAACTTCGGTTGATCCGGCCTTCTGGTTTGATGCTCGCTTTTATTTAGCGATTGTCTGCGCGTTAGAAGATAGATGTTATCAACTTCGGTTGATCCGACCCTGTGGTTCGATGCTCGCTTTTATTTAGCGGATGCTTGCTTGTTAGCAGGTAGATGTTGTCAACTTCGGTTGATCTGGCCTTTGGGTTCGATGCTCGCTTTTATTTAGCGGATGCTTGCGCGTTAGCAGATAGATGTTATCAACTTCGGTTGATCCGTCCTTCTGGTTCGATGCTCCCTTTTATTTAGCGATTGCCTGCGCGTTAGCAGATAGATGTTGTCAACTTCGGTTGATCCGGCCTTCTTGTTCGATACTCGCTTTTATTTAGCGGATGCCTGCGTGTTAGTAGATAGATGTTGTCAACTTCGGTTGATCCGACCTTCTGGTTCGATGCTCGCTTTTATTTAGTGATTTCCTGTACGTTAGCAGATAGATGTTATCAACTTCGGTTGATCCGGCCCTATGGTTCGATGCTCGCTTTTATTTAGCGGATATCTATGCGTTAGCAGATAGATGTTATCAACTTCGGTTGATCCGACCTTCTGGTTCGATGCTCGATTTTATTTAGCGATTGCCCACGCGTTAGCAGATAGATGTTATCAACTTTGGTTGATCCGGCCCTATGGTTCGATGCTCGCTTTTATTTAGTGGTTGCCTGCGCATTAGCAGATAGATGTTGTCAACTTCGGTTGATCCGGCCTTCTGGTTCGATGCTTGCTTTTATCTAGCAGATACCTGCACGTTAGCAGATAGATGTTATCAACTTCGGTTGATCCGACCTTCTGGTTCGATGCTCGCTTTTATTTAGCGATTGCTTGCTTTAGTTAGCAGATGTTATCAAGATCGTTATTGATTCAGCCTTGGAGTCGACGTTTCTCTTGACACAAGCAGGCGCCTGACAATGATGTCAGAAATCCTCATCAATTGTTATTGATCCGGCCTTCGGGTTCGATGCCTGTGGTGTTACACAGATGCCTGGTCCGTTATCCTATTGTCGTGCAACTGTCAATTCAAGTTTTCCGGAGATCGTTATCACCTTTTCAGATTTTGCAGTTTATTTCAGCGGTTGGCAAATTTCCGGGTTTATTGGTATTCAATCATCTTTTACCTTGATTGGTTGAGAGTCGTTCGCTTCACACCCAGTCAGGTCCAAGTCGTTTCAATAGGGGCAGTTGTTGCACCCCAAAATTTGCCCAACCCTTTTCTTTAACTGGATTTTGTTTCATTGCATTCATGGCATTAGCATTATCATTAGCATTTGCATATCATAGCCCATTTGCAGGGGATTGAGAGGGATATGCTAATCAAGAGGAGGTTATCAAAGGTGTAAGCCTAATCAAGAGGTTGTATTCAAGCTATTCAAGAGTTTATCATCACCATCATAAAGGTCAAAGGGCAGATGAATGTATGTGGTTCACCTCCTATCTTGGAGGCCATGAAAAGCTCAGCAGATGATTTTGAATCCATGGGTGTGGGTGTAAATCATTAAATAAGCTCATGGGATACCTTGAGGGTCATTTTAGAGCTTGGGTAAGTCATTATATCAAGTGCAAGAGGCCACAGCCAAAGGTGGTGCAATTAGGGTTTCCACCTGGTTAACCCTCAGTCAACTGTGAAATTGGAGGAGATTAAAACTCAATTCTAAGCAACTATGATCATGGAATGTTATGTTGAGAGACCTAAGAGACCATTTCAAGATCAATTTATCAATATTCAAGAGTGTGAGAATTTATTGAGCTAGGGTTTCTAAGCTTGACTGTGTAAAATCCCCTATTTTAGTGCCTAACTTCAAGACCACATAACTCAAAATACCAGTTTCATCTCATCTTGACATCCACATGAGACTTGTAGAGCATGTTCTTAGCTTTCCTTTGAGTACTATAAGTCCTTGATTGGATTTATAGAACTCAAGTTATGAAGCATGACAAGTTACAGGTCATTAGATGAATGTGATTTTGGTACTTGAAAGTCAACCAACTTCCAAGACATTTTTGAGCTAGAAGGATGTCTCTCCTATCTTTGACCCAAACATGAATGTTGTTCCTTATCGTCTTAGCTTTCCAAAGAGTACTAGAAGTCCTCATTTGGATTTGTATAACTCAAGATATGAAGCTTGCAAGTCAAGGGTATTTTAGGAAAGTAAGATTACAGGTCATTTTCATTATAGGTCCATTTCATCACTTTGCATACCTCAAATGAAAATCTTGCCAACTTAAAAGTTGCTCAAAATGGAATCATTTGCTCAACCAAACATCAAGGTATCATTTATATAGCTTGGATTGGAGAATGGGTGAAGAAAATTTCATGAAAGGAAGCTTGAAAAGGGCTAGTTTGGATCAAGTTCAATTTAAATCAATTCATGTCATGTTGGTACATTTTTTGAGTCCAAATAATGTTTTAAGAACAATGGCAATATTAAAAACCAATTTTGAATTCACTTCCATGGCCAAATTCAAGGTTACTTCACTTTGAAGTAACATAACTCAAATCAACCATTGATGCATTTCCAAGGCTGCAATCTCAGCCATACATATTCCTTACACCTCAAGCAAGTGAAATTAACCAAATGAGAGGCACTCAAGCTCTGATTTGATGAACATCATGAAGCTTCAAAATGAGAAAAAAAGTGAAAATGCAATTGGACTCCATGGGTTTTCTATTGGGCCTGAAATTGATCAATATCCATTGTATATAATCTCTTTAATGATTCCTAACAAAAAAAACAGATTTTGGAGCCAAGAATAACAAAATTCAGTTATGGAAAAGTGAAGAAAAATGGAAATTCGAATTTGAAGATTGAGCGACTTTCAAGCCATATCAAGGATTGCAGAAGCTCCATTGATGATCAGTGAAGGATTATGCACATTTTCCACGAGTTTAAGCTTCATCTGAAGGCCCATTGGAGGTGCTCCAATAGGTAATATATATTTCACTCATACTCTCTGTTCTTGATGCAACCACGCGCCATTTTTGTGGATTTACACTCCCCTAGGATCATAGATGGATGTAGGATAGTTTTAGAGTCTGATTTCAACAATTTTCAAAAGAGCACGTTTCATTGAAGCTTGCGGTTTAGCATGAATTTAGGTCAAAAACGAAAGAGAACTGTGGATTATTGATGTACATGAAGAGGCGAGTCGATTGGTAACAAAAATTATGGATTTTGGTCCATTTTCGTGAGAGCTACAGTTCTCGTCGTGAGGTTGAAGACGACCGGAGCAAGTTCTGCCGTCGTCTGAAACGAGCCCCCACAGTCTGGACTTTCCCTCCCTTTCCTAGTTTGAAATGCCCAGACGCAATCGTGAGACTTCCTTGACTTGGCCCCTTCATCCAACGCTAGTGAGCCCGTTTCAGAGATGTTGACCTTTGACTGCATACGTGGCTGTGTTTTGGGCGTTAGATTGGATGACTTAATCATTGATTGGATAGGATTAAGACCCACCGTATGCCAAAGTTTACTGAGGCGCTTGGGATTGTGCGGAATCCTGGTGAATTGGGCCCAAGTGATATTCACAGCTCCCTTTCAGTAGGCCCACTGCAAATCAACATGATTTCGCTGCTACTCACACCCTAGTATTTCCCTTTATTTTCCTTTTTTCATTTTAATTTCTTTTATTTGCATGTTATTTTCTGTTTCATTTTAATTCATTTTAAATAGAAATTAAACCCAATAAATCGTGAGAAAATTACGGAATGCACCTTGACATGTATAGAAATTTGTAATATTTTTTATTTTGATTTTTCATTTATTTTCCAATTAATTCTTGCATTTTCTTTTAATGTGCTTTTCAATAATTGTGAAATTACATGTTCATCTTTGTAATTTTCTTTCTCCATCAATAATCCAAATAAATGCCTGGTTTTTTGTATGATGATTGTTGATACATTGTAGGATGTTGTAGTATTTTTATCTTGATTTTTAGGAGCTTTTTGATTAGGGTTAGAAATCAATCTCTAGGACCCTTCCCATTTACACCTTCCATATCACACCTTAGGATGCTGCTCTCTGTTAATTCCCTTAGGATTAGAATTTTGATCCAAGATTTTATCCCTTTACTCTTAAGACCTTAAATGATACTTAGATTTTTTCTTAGATTTTTTAGGAGTGATTTCCTATTTTTCTTAGATTTTACCTTATGGTTGTTTTTAGTGTGTCCTACACATGACTTTCTCATAGTTTTGCCTTTAAGTGAACTTTTAGAAAATCTTAAGCATTAAATCATTACATGAACCCTTAGTACCTAGGGTCAGGCATTTTTAGGGTAGTTTTAAGTCTTTAGCATGTCATTATCTCCCTCAGTAGAGATGTCCTTTAAGGCTTTGCTTGTAGGGTTTCTTTAGAAGCTTTTTGTGAGTGGTTGCTCCTCCTTATGTGGTTCCTTTGCTTGGTTTTGCCTTGTTCCTTCCATATCACCATTATCCAAGTCATGATTAGGATCCCTCTTGTGAGAGCCTAATTCTTCCTTTGGTTGAATTCTGTGCATTCCTCAAGAGGTTGAGCCTTGGATGGACATTCAATGGCATAGTGTATTCCTTTGGTTTACACTATCTTCCATCTCCAAGTCCTATTCTTAGGATCCCTCTTGTGAGGGCCTAATTATTCCTTTGGTTGAATTTTGTGCATTCCTCAAGAGGTCGAGCCTTGGATGGACATTCAATGGCATAGTGTTTTCCTTTGGTTTACACTATCTTCCTTATCCAAGTCCTATTCTTAGGATCCCTCTTGTGAGAGCCTAATTCTTCCTTTGGTTGGATTCTGTGCATTCCTCAAGAGGTTGAGCCTTGGATGGACATTCAATGGCATAATGTATTCCTTTGGTTTACGCTATTTTCTCCTATTTGTCCTACATGATTAGGAACCTTCTTGTGAGAGCCTAATTCTTCCTTTGTTTGAATTCTGTGAATTCCATGAGAAGTTTAAGCCTTTGGTGGACATCCTGTGTTGATAGACATTAACCAGATACCTTAGATTGACATCTAGGGTCCACCGTTCTCATCTGTCCTACATTCTTAGGATCCCTCTTGTGAGAGCCTAATTCTTCCTTTGGTTGAAGTCTGTGCACTCCACAAAGAGATTGAACCTGGAATGGACTCTTGTGTTGATACACATCTAAACCTGATGTAGCATGGGATGATTTCCTTGTTGCTCATCTTGTTTACCCCTCTCCTCCCTGTTGCAGAAGCACTTTAGGTTCATACTTGTATCTAAAGGTTGAGTGTTTCTCCCTTTACTTGGATGTTTATCTGTCTTTCATACTTGTTATGTTTGCATTAAAGGTTGAGCTTGCCTCCCTTTGCTTGTGTGCTTTCTCTATGCATCACTGTTTGCATCCCATGTTTGCGTTAAAGGTTGAGCTTGTCTCCTTTGCTTGTACTGTTGCATTGCATCTACATCCAGTTACTTTATGTTTCACCTGCTTGATAGTTGTGTTTCTTTTGCTTCCCTTCGCATGTTCCCTTAAGGCTCTCACTACCTTGTTCAAGGATAGTGATAGACTAGGTTCTAATACATGCATGATAACAGTAGGGTAGATCCCTTTCAAACTCAACATTATGGCCATATTGCATGACAACAGTATGATGCTTTATAGTTTCCCCTGTAGAGTCCTTTTTCCCTTCTCATCTCAAAACAACACTAAAACATTTAATAAAGGCAAGTTCGTATTGTACGCTACGAGCCTTAAGCCACTTGGGAAATGATAATTGAGCGGTCTCCTCTCAATCGTCTAGAATGTTTAGTATACGTCCTTTGGGCGATATGCAACACATTCGCTCCTAAGTCATAGTCTCTAGTGCAATATGAATTACAAATTTTCATAAAAAACACTTCTTCTCCGATAAAAGACAAAAACTAACATCAAACTTCTTTTTCCCTTTGGGGCTCCCTTAATCAGGAAAACATTTTCAGATAAAAGAGTGTTGTTAACTCTCAGTTCTACCGCAAACGGTAACGCATAAGTCTCCAACAAGCGAGTTGCATACACCAAATTGCTGGAACTGTTTGTTAACCTTACTCGGGTAAAAAACAGTCGAACAAACATGTGTTCCATTTTATCCTGAACTACATTCAATCTGATCTCTCATGCATGTTGAGAGTACGTAGGCACAAAACGCGACGTCTTGGAGAGATACCTTCCCCCATCACCCGTAGTTAGCCGAACTACGTTGACTCTGACTTTCCCATTGCACAAGGGAATACATAGGCCCAGAGCTGCGATGCTCAGTCGTGTCATTTTTCTCCTTTTTATTTTCTTTTGAACCAACCTTTATTGGTAGATAGATAAACAACCAAGCGTGGATCTCGTTGAGTACAACGGACGTGAGGGGTGCTAATACCTTCCCCTTGCGTAACCGACTCCCGAACCCCGAGATTTGGTTGCGATGACCAATCTTATCCTTTTCGTTAGGTTTTCCTGATTGTTTCCTTTCCCTCCTTTGGGATAAATAACAATAGGTGGCGACTCTTTTGTCTTTGCCGGCACCCCTTTTTTCGCAGTAGCGACAGTATCGTGCCAAGCAAATGGTAGCATTTCATGCCAATATTTGTAAGTCTTTACCATCTTTTGCAAGATTTTCTTGATGTTTTTATTCGCGACTTCAACAACTCCATTAATTTTAGGACGATAAGGAGAAGAATTATGAAGTGAAATCTTAAAACTTTCACACAACTCCTTCGTGGTTCTATTGTTCAAATTAGTCTCGTTATCTGTTATGATTCGGCTAGGAATTCCATAATGGAAAATAATTTCTTTCTTGCGGAAGCGAGCAACCACCTGCTTGGTTACATTGGCATAAGAAGCAGCTTCTACCCATTTTGTGAAGTAGTCAATGGCAACTAAGATGAATTAGTGACCTTTGGAAGCTTTAGGCTCAATTGCCCCAATCATGTCAATGCCCCACATTGAGAAAGGCCACGATAAAGATAAAACATTCAACATAGTTGGAGGTACGTGCACCTTGGCAGCATAAATTTGGCACTTATGGCATTTTCTGGCATATTGGATGCAATCGGATTCCATGGTTAACCAATAATACCCAGCTCTCAAAATCTTCTTAGACATAGCATAACCATTGGCGTGGCTTCCAAAGGTCCCCTCATGAATCTCTTGAAGTAATATATCCGCTTCACGTATGTCAACACATCTAAGCAGAACCATGTCATAGTTTCTCTTGTACAACACATCATTGCTAAGGACGAACTTGGATGTTAATCTTCTCAGAGTCTTCTTGTCAAGACTAGTAGCGTTGGATTGGATACTCTTGCTTTAGTAGATAATTATTAATGTCATGGAACCAAGGTCTGTCATCATTTTCTTCTTCAACCATCTGACAGTAGGCCGGCTGAGTCTTGCGTTCAATTCGAATGAGTGTAGCATCATTAACAAATATGACTTTCCACATTGAGGCTAACATGGCTAAAGCATCGACAATATGGTTTTTAGATCTCGGAACATGTTTGAAAGTGATCTCCTCAAAATACTCGATCATTTTGACAATGTAAGCTCTGTGTGGGATCAACTTCTCATCTCTGATCTCTCATTCACCCTTGACTTGGTAGATTACCAGAGCTGAATCTCCACTCACTAAGAATTTTGATTCTGAGGTCAATAGCTGCTTCAAGGCCAAGAATGCATGCTTCATATTCGGCGATATTGTTTATACATTCAAAATCTAACCTTGATGTAAATGGGGTGTAGCCACCTTCTGGATTCATCAAAACGGAGCCTATGCCACGCCCACTGTAATTAGAGGAACCATCAAACATCATCTTCCAACGGGAACCCGACTCGGGGCCTTCATCAGGACCTGGTGTTGCACCCCAAAATTTGCCCTCACAATACAAGACTTTGTGTTCTAAGAAGATTCACAAGGTTCACATATGTTGCACCCTAATTTTTGACCTGAAGACCCCACCTCCGTGTGCATCTTTTCTTACAGGTTTTCATTATGCTCTAGTATACGTGTTTATCAGGACTAACGAGTGTGCGCAGCTTTCTAGTGCAAGATGGCGTGGACCCGAGAATTAAGGATCGCTCATATGTGCTTTCAATCCAACATTTGCAATGATCAAATGATGTTATTTGGTTTATGGCGGGAAATTCTTTTGGTGCATCTCAAAAGGTTCAAATTGGTTCATCACTTGTGAAATATCGAAAGTTAAGAGATTCTAAGATTGACCATAAGCCATTAAAGAAGTGTTGATAAGAATAAATTATGGAGAATTAACAATAAGAGGTTTATATGAGCACCCTTGTGTTCATAATTAATCCTTATGATCTTCGAGTTGAGTACGATTTAAAGACGCATCTGATATGCTGCTAAATTCAAGAGAGGTCTTAATTATATGGAAGGTTCATGCTACGTTTTAAGGATTCGAGCCAAAAGGGCATACACCACCTTCAGACTTTGCTCTCAACCATGCAAGCGCCTAAGTACACACATCACAACACAACATTTAACATTCCTTCCTCCCAGCATAAGAAGTCAATTCTTTTAATATACAAAACGCAAGTCTCCTTGAGATTTTCAAATTTCATTATAATCCAACTCAATGTACAAGTTCAGATTGTTATTACAATACAAAGTTGAATTACATATTTGGGAATCAAGTTTTGGCTACCAAGCTAATACACAAGTTTTAAAAAAGGAAACAACACAAGGATCCCGTTCATCCGTTCATCTCGCCAACAAAAGAAACTTCCTGTACAAGGCCACCATTTTAGGCTTTGGTTTTCTCTCGCAACACTTTATTCTGTCCACTTGAAGAAATTAGGAGCTTCATGCTTCGGAACAGCAGTGTCACGCACTTTCGCCAATAGTTTCTTCAACGAGTCTTGGTCGTCACCTGCATCAAGCATACATGAGACGAAATGCAGACAACAGCAGTTTGTTTTTGACAACACCAACATTACTTTGGAAAGGTCGGAACTTCCGTAACTGCAAATAGATACAACCTATTCAACATTAGTTGAAGACGAAGATGAGGTCATATTGCATTAAATAATGAATGTGGGAATGGTAAATTCAGTCGGAGAATTTATAAAGAAGAAGTTTATATGAGAATTGAAGATGCACTTACTAAATTGATCGATGAACCTGCTAAGAAACTGCATACTTCACGGAGCAGGAGTGATTAAGCTGCTTTGATCTCAGACTTCGGTGTCGCGATGCTATTGATGAGATTGTTGCAAGTTTGAGACGGTTTCAGGTTTCTTCCCTTGGGCTGGTTTTGAGTAATTAGGATGCTTTTGTTTCTGGTTACACTCGGCAGCAACGATACCAGCATTCTCAGCGCAGTCACGACGGAGG
Organism: Lathyrus sativus; assembly: GCA_963859935.3. NCBI lineage: Eukaryota > Viridiplantae > Streptophyta > Magnoliopsida > Fabales > Fabaceae > Lathyrus > Lathyrus sativus. The sequence continues at coordinate 343,855,430 of OZ012735.1, read as the reverse complement.
CATTACCAGCCACTGCAAGAATCTCCTCGCCATCTGCAACAGCACGTCAGCAACAAGCATTTGTCAGCAGCAGCAGGGTGTCGGCTGCGATCATCCCCACAGCATCCGCAAGCTCTTCAATATCCGCCAGCTCTTCAACATCAGTCGTCAACCAATCACGGCGACACGGCGAAACCTGTCAATATAGCAGCAGTGTTTCAGAAGAATTAATTCAAGAAGTTCTTCGCGCCATAGGAAACCAGTTGCAGAAAATGAGAAACTATAGTTAAGCAACAAGAAGCGACTCTTTAATCCAGACTAGTTATGACAGTAAGAATCGCAAACAACCTGAAGTGTTGCCCGTCTTCGAAGAACCAATAGCCACCAGGACAGTTAACCAGCTCTACCTCCTCAGTCTCCAATTAAGGCCACTTACGGTAAAGTTTCTAAGAGCTGGAAACGCGAGCTAACATGGGGCATTGCTTGCGTGTCAATGCTACCTGAAATAAGAGACAGTATGATCAGTTAACACAAGAACGGAGCCTTCACCAATCCGTACCATGTTCATGCTACAAACTATAAATTCACCACAACCTACAGAGAGCACCACAGAAAATCAAGGCATTTTATTAACAAGTGAACTACAGGACTGATAATCTAAAGGAGAGTGAAATTTAACTTCGGCCCTCAGCTCAACTCATCATCGGGCACGAGACTCGAGCAGCCAGGAGGACTATGGCCGTGGCCATTATCAAACTCCCTACCGAGCATCGAAAATCGAAATAAGGCAACTGTTTCGAACAACTCAATGTAATTCGCAAGGCAACTACATCCGACAACCCAATATGGCTCAGACTATTAAGTCGTCATCACCATTATGTCCTTTCTCGCCAATGGCACAAGACCGGCAGCCTCCGAACTTATTTGCACCTGAAAGCAGAAGAGAGAAAATCAGTGTACTTCCCAAACAACGCGAAACTCATCACAAGCGAGCGCAAAGCACTAGAAGCAATAGACGACATTTAGTATACGTAAACAATGTCAAGAGTAACATTGGCAACAGCAAGGGCAAAGCAGCACTCGCAACAGCGTAACATCCACGATGTCAATTGCAAACAAGCATCATTATAACGGTAAAGCAATCTCAACCACGCAACCAGCGGTCTCAACATTTAGTCAGCATAACTCGTCAAGGAAACAGAGAAACAAGCCACTCCACGTGAAGAAACTTGCAAGTCCACTACAGCTTAAGGCCCGCTAGCTCTTGTGCCTCATCTATTTCGGGCTGATGTGCCCCCTCTGGCCCAAAACAAAATCGTTTTCGCACCTGCAATCACAAAATCGTGGATTAGTAAATTGGTGGGAGGATATTCCACAAGAAGATCCTATCCAAATCCCTAAAACATTGAACCTAGACAGCCAACCTAGTTAACGAGATTAATGAAATTGGAACGAAAAAGGAAATCTTTCCAAATCAGGTCATAACCAAATAGGAAGAATTAATCGGTGTTTCAAAACCCTAAATCAAGATCCAATCTCGTTTGAACGAAATCAAGGATTGAAACCAAATCAAACGAAAAAGGAAACACTTCAAAGATTGTCTACACGAGAAAGGAAGGTCCAATCAGTTTTTAAAAACACTTTACACCAGGTTTCAAAAGGTTGATCCTCAGAGGGTCTATATAAGACGGATGGAAATCATCACAGAAAAAAAAGGGGGTTCGTAAACCTAGAAAATCTGAGCAAGGAGGTACTTATCTTCTCTAATCACCGCAAACCCTTCCCATCGACGAAGCTTCACCTCCGACCGCCGCGAACCCTCTCCGCCGCCGCAAGCGCGCGCCAACCGTCGGTAACCTTCAACTTTCACCTATGTTTTTGAACCATTGATGCTCCGTTTTATTGTTTCAGGTACAAACAGAAAAAACAACGAAAAGGGAAGCCGATCATGATCAGGGAATGGAGAGAGCGAGACCGAGAGAGAGAAATGGAAGCAATGATGAATGGTGATCGGGAGAAGCATAGAGCATCAAAGAAGAACAAAGAGAAACGAGAGGAACGGCGCCGCGAGACGCGATAGGGTTTTGAAACCCTAGTTCCTGTGTCTTTTGTTTATTGATTGCACAACCGGGTTGGGTCCGGATGTAGCTACCGGCCCAACTGTTATTTCTTTTTTTTCTTTTTTCATTTTTTTAATATTATATAGTGAAAAGTTAATTTGTTTTTTAAATAAAAAATAAAAAATAAAACTTTTTTTATTAAATTAAACCTCTTTTTGATAGTTAAGTAAAACTTTTCTTTTATTTAAATAAAAAACTCTTTTTTAATACAAATTGATCTTTTTAGATTAAAACTAAAACAATTTTCAAAAATAAAAATTAAGATCTTTTTTCAAAATAACAAAGTCTCAAAATTTGCATTTTTTTCTTCACTGTCTTCGTAATTCACCCGATGACCGTCCGACTTTGCCTACTAACGCGTGTGTTCATTTTTGCAGCTTATTACGTTGTGTTTTTTATTTAAGTTTCATCATTGTTGTAACTGCTTCTCATCTGTAACCTCGCGAATCCTAACAATCGCGCTTTAATTTCTGCCTTTAAATTTCTGCTTGCATGGTTAAATTAGGACATTATCTCTCTGTTTGCATGATTCAATTATCTCACGCATTCATCAATTATTCTGTCACACTACATTCATCCGAAGGTTAGGTCTAGCTTTTGGTCGCCGCGCCAATAGTCCTCAACTTCAAACCTTTTCACCCTACAAACCCTAATTTTCACAAATGCCTCGCCGCAGGCAAAATTACAATTTTACCCCTAGCATTAGGTCAAAGAGCCGCTGCGCTCATTTTAGGGTTTCCCGCCGCGGAATCCCTAACCTAACCCTAATTACAACTTAACATTTCAACGTAGAGATTTGGAGTTCCTACACTCCACGTAAGCGTGTCCTTAAGATGCGTTTATTCCCCGTGAGACCTTGACCACAGTCAAGAAGTCTCTAACCTCCCTTTTGAGGGGAACTACGATTACTCTGATTCCACTCCCGTAAGGATACGTAGGCACAAGATGCGATGTCTTGCCGAGTAAACTTAGAATTAACCCCCTTTATTATTTATTATTGCTTATTTATATTTTATTTATCTTTGCTATTTAATTATTTTGCTTATTATTTTGTAATTGTTTCTTGGATGTAAAGTTGTTTAATTATTTAATTATTATTATGGTTAGTAATTAGGGAGTGTAACAACATGTATGTAATATTAAAATAAATTTAGATCACTTTTAAATAAAGATAATTAAAATAAACACGTCACACACGTAAGTCGATTTTAATCGCCGTCTCACTTCCTAAGGATATCCCTCAAGTTGCCTACGAATAATGGTTAAGTGGGGTGTATAAAGCAAGTCCCTCAAAAAGAAAAATCATCAAAGTCCCTTATGGTTGCCTTTACGAATCGAGTCCCTTTCGAAAAATGATGATAGTCCCTCCAGTTTGCTTATTACACCCCACAATGGCCTTCAAAAATCCAATCGTCCCTCACATGTCCCTTAACATCCAAAGTAAGGACTACCTACTCCATTTTAGTAGGGATAGTCTTACTAAGGAAAGGATAAAGAATAAGAAAGACCTTAAAACATTAGGGTAGGCTACTCCTAGATACTTGCTCATTTCAAAACTTTTTCACACTTAAACAAATTTCCAACAAAATTTTCAAACAAGTTTTTTTCACATCCATACACGGATTATTATTAAACTATTCTGAAATTTTTTGCTATTCACACACTACACTTTCAAAACAATTCAAAAGTGAGCTTAAGTACCTAAGGGCCCATGGATAACCATGGATGAAAAGGGTGCTAACACCTTCCCTTTTCATAACCTACCCCCCGGACCCAAAATATTCTCTAAGGTCTTTCCTGTTCTTTTATAACCTTTCCTTATGGATAAAATAAAAGTCGGTGGCGACTCTTGCTATCCGCAACATTGTTTAAAGTCAGTTCTCCCACCGTGTTACAGAACTGGCGACTCTGCTGGGGATCTATTTAAGAGGGGTACCCTTAGGAATTAAGATCACTTTAAATTGTTTGCTTTGTTTGCTTTATTATTATATTGTTGGGGTGCTCTTATGTGTGAAAGGTCCTAACCCGGATCTAGTGTACCTTAGGTAAATGGCAATAGACCAAGGAAACTGTACGACGTATATCGATACGGTTGATCTGGTGGCCATAGTTAGTGCGACTTCTTGGTTGGTGCTTATATTCCTTAAGTCAAGTTGAGGATAATATTGAGGCTGCCATATGTTGTCAATGCACTAACTGACTTTTAGAACCCTAGTTAACTCATCTTGGCCTTTAGAAAGTAGTGAGGTAACCGGCTTTGGTGCAGACTGAAGTTGGTTGACACTCGATACTACGCTCATTGAGATCTTAAACTTGGAGGGTTTTGGTTGGCAAGTAAGTTGCCTTCTGAACAACCACCCTTGTGAAGGATCAATGATATTGAGATCCCTTAGAACCTGGTTACTTTTGTAGGACAGGATGAACCATCTAACTTCAGGGGAGGGTACTTGCCTTTGAACCTCATGCAAGCCTTTAAACCTAGGGCTATGGTGTGACTTGTTTGTGTGTGCCACATGTTTGTGATTGAGCATGACATCATGACATCATCATGCATCATAAGCATATCATTTTCCCTAACCATTTCAAGGACCAAAGGATTTATCTTTGTTCTTTGTTGCAGGTCATGGCTTCTGCTCGTAGAAACACCATCAGGATCAACTTTGTAGGGATACCTGCTAAGCTCAAGGAGTTGGTTTCCCTAGTGCCTGATCATTCCCAGTTCAACAAGAGACATGGTCACTTACTGGATCTAGTTACTTCAGGGTTCAGTGAAGACATGATGAGTGTGTTGTTTCAGTTCTTTGACCCTAAGCACCATTGCTTTACATTTCCTGATTATCAGCTGGTTCCAACCATGGAGGAGTTCTCTAAACTTCTGGGTATACCTGTTCTTGATCAGAAGCCATTCACAGGCTTAGAGAAGGAGCTTAAACCAGAAGTTATTGCTGCAGCTCTACATCTGAAGAAGTCTGACATTGTTCTAGAGACGAGAAGTGGAGTTAAAGGTATTCTTGCCAAGGTATTAGTGGATAAAGCTCAAATGTTCTTGAAGGCTATGAGCTACGGTGCTGTTGAGGAGATCTTAGCCTTATTGATTTATGGCTTAGTGTTGTTCCCCAATCCTGATCAGTTCATAGACGTTCATGCCATCAACATATTCCTGAGTCACAATCCAGTGCCTACCTTACTTGGAGACATCCTACATTCTCTTCACACCCGTACTACAAGGGCGAGAGGAACTTTGATGTGCTGCATACCTTTACTTTCTAGGTGGTTTATTTCTCACCTTCCTCGCTCAGTAATGAAGAATGAGCAAGGGTTCAGATGGTCCAAGAGGATCATGTCACTTTCTCACTCAGACATCCATTGGTGCTCCAGATCTATGGAGAATGTCACCATCATTGACCATTGTGGGGAGTTTCCTAATGTGCCACTTCTAGGCATAAGAGGAGGCATCACCTACAACCCATCTCTAGCTTTACGACAGTTTGGTTACGCCCGGAGCGATGGTCCACATGACATGTTGATTCAGGGCATTGTGTTTGATTACGACAACGATCTTCAGGGTTACCGTCAAAGATTCATCCGAGCTTGGGGAAAGGTAAACAGGATTGACAGCAAGACACTGGAGCCTAAGTACACTATTCCTATGGAGGCTTATCTCAGATGGGTACGATCTCGTGCTCAGACACTCATGATGCCATATCCTGCCGTCCTACCAGTTACCATGGAACCTGTTGCTGAAGGAGACACAGCTTATACCATCCTTCACCCAGACATGCCTACTGATATGGAAGACTTGCAGAGATCATGGATCCAACTGAAAGAGCAAAGGGATACTTTCGAGGCTCATTACAAAGCAAGCCAAGCAAGGATCCTAGAGCTAACAAAGCTACTTCATGAGGAACGAAACCTCAACTCATACCTCAACACAAAGAGGAAACGTCCATGGGAGACTTAAAACCCCGTCTTTTGTACTTATTTCGTTTTCATTTTTTTTGTAAGCCTAAAAGGCAAAACAAGTTATTACTAATAAAAAGTTACTTTCTTGTTTGTTTAAGCAAATTTAAATCCTGCGGTCCTTGAAAACATTGCATATGCATTCCCATATCATTGCATCACAGGTTTATAATTGTGCACAGGTTTCTCATCTTCTCGCTGTTTATTTCAGCAAGGGCTCTTGAACAATCAGTTAAGGATCTCCAGGCACAGAATGCACAGTTCCAAGAGCTGATCCTGAACCTATCCAAGGGGCAGGATGAATTGAAGACACTGCTGGCCAAGAAGACTAAGAAGGCTAGAAGGTCTGCTGGGTTGCTCAACATGGGAAGAAGGTTCGAAGGTCCTGTCAAGACCAAGGAACATGTTGAAGACTATGAATCTGAAGAATCTGAGCAGGAGAGAGGCAGTCTCCACAACACTATGGGGGACTCTGATTCTGAGGCTAACTACTACCATGAGCCTAACGAAGACAAATTCAAGATGCTGGTGGATAGAATGGATGCTATGGAATTACAGAAATCATCTGGGCTGGATTTTGAGGATTTGAGCTTGATATCTGGGGTGGTCATACCCATTGGGTTCAAAGTTCCTACATTTGTTGTCTATGATGGGGTCTCTTGTCCCAAATTGCATCTGAGGTCTTATGTCAGAAGAATGCAACCCCACACTGCTGATAAAAAGTTGTGGATCCATTTCTTTCAAGAGAGTTTATCTGGAGCTCAGCTAGAGTGGTATTATCAGTTGGAGAGTGTCAACATCAGAGATTGGAATGACCTTGCTGAAGCTTTCTACAAGCAGTATCAATACAATGCTGACTTAGCCCCCACTCGCATGCAGCTTCAAAGCATGTCTATGGGTGCCAAAGAAAGCTTTAAGGAGTATGCTCAGAAGTGGAGAGACTTAGCTGGAAGAGTTCAACCCCCTTTGACTGATAGGGAGTTGGTTGATATGTTCATGTGTACGCTGAATGGTCCGTTTTACAGTCATCTCATTGGAAGCTCATCATCTGGCTTCACTGAGTTGATCATGACAGGAGAGCGAGTAGAGAATGGTATCAAGAGTGGTAAGATCCAAGTAGGCACTTCTTCATCAGGTGCTGCAAAGAAGCCTCCCACTAGGAAGAAAGAATCTAATGCTGTGTATGGTCAGCCTGATCGTAACAGAAGGCATCAGTCTGTTAGTGCAGTTCATATTTCAAATCCAACTCCTGCAACAACAGAGCAGCCTCAAGGCAACCAACAGAGGGCTAGAAGACAGTTCACGAAGATCAACATGTCAATGGCTCAGGCATTGCAACACTTGTTGAAGACTGAACTTATTACCCTGAGGGAGGCTCCTCAGAATCCCAATGTTACCTCTCCCAAGTACAATCCCAATGCACGATGTGCATATCATTCAAACTGTCCAGGACATGATACTAATAACTGCTGGGTCTTGAAGAACAAAATTCAGGATATGATTGATGCTGGAGAAATTGAGTTTGATCCACCAGGTACTCCAAATGTGATTACAGCTCCAATGCCAAACCACGAGAAGACTGTCAACGCCATTGATGAAGACATTGATGAAGATCTGCATGTCTATTCAGTTATGGAGTTGAGCACACCATTGTCTGTTATCAAAAAGAGGTTAGTACAAGCTGGGATCTTTCCAGGTTGTCATGAAGATTGTCTATATTGTACCTATAAGCCGGATAGTTGCTTCATTTTGAGAGATGGGATTCAACGTCTCATGGATAAGTATACTATAGTGTTTGAAAGAAGACCAGCATCTGTAGAAAGTATGGTAGATCATCTGACTCAGGGTAAGAAGATTGAAGAGGTTGATATGGTTGACAAAGCACCACTAAGAATCACTTCAAAGGGTCCCATTAAAATCACTCATCAGGGCCCAATCAAGATTACTGCTGAAGGGCCTGTGAAAGTTGTTACTGAAGCCAGAGTAGCTCCTCTGATCATTACCACTCCTGGTCCTATTCCTTATACATCTGACAAAGCTGTGCCTTGGCACTATGGGTCTGATGTTTACATCCATGATGTCAAGCAGGAGCCTTTACCTGATATGCCTGTTGACATTGATAATATTGCTGGATCTAGCAAGATCACTCGTAGTGGAAGAGTCTTCTCTCCTCCAGTTGCTTCTAAGAGTGCAGTTACTCCTGCTGTTACTTCCACCACTGATGCTCGGGGCAAGGGTCCTGTTATTGAGCCTGTATCTACTGATGTGCCAGCTGCTGATGACCTCTCTAAGCAGATGGAAGAAGTATTGAAAATCATTCGCAAGAGTGATTATGATATTGTTGATCAGCTGGGGCATACTCCCTCAAAAATTTCTATGCTCTCCCTGTTATTATGTTCTGAGGCTCCTGCCAAGTCATTGATCAAGTTTCTAAAGATGGCTCATGTACCCAGTGCAATTTCTGTGGACCAGTTTGAGAATTGTGTTGCTCACCTGACCTATGACAACGGGTTAGGATTTTCTGATGCTGACTTGACCCCTGCCAAGAGGGATCATAACAGGGCCTTGCATATTTCAATTGAATGCAGGGGCACTACCTTGTCTCATGTGCTGATAGACAATGGTTCCTCTCTGAATGTGTTGCCTAAGGAAGTCCTGAACAAGTTGAGTCCTGAAGATACGGTATTGAAGCCCAGTAATATTGTGGTAAAGGCTTTTGATGGTTCTAGAAGAGTAGTGCATGGGGAAATTGATCTTCCAATCAAGGTTGGCTCTCAGGTGTTCACTGCTACATTCTATGTGATGGATATTCGTCCTTCGTACTCATGTCTGCTTGGTCGTCCCTGGATCCATGGGGCAGGTGCTGTGACCTCCACATTACATCAAAAGTTGAGATATCCGGTGAATGGAAAAGTTGTTACTGTCTTTGGAGAGGAAGAATACTTTGTCAGCCATGTAAACACTTTCAAGTATCTGGAAGTAGAAGGTGAATACATTGAAACTCCATGTCAGTCATTTGAAGTAGTTCCCTGGGCTGTTAAGGATTGTGTGACTCCTCCTGCTGTGAAGAAGGTTCCTGTGGTCATCAGAAACCCTCCAACAATGGCAATGGCCTCCCTCAATGATGCAAAAGCTGTGGTGGAAGAAGGTGGTTATACTATTTGGGGTCAGCTTCCTGATATTCCATACAAGTCTGACAAGTTTGGTTTGGGTTTCACTGCAGAGTCCCAGAAGGCTGTCCGTCGTGCCCGTGCTGTTCGTATCACCAATCAAGGGGTTATCAATGCTGTGGGAGATCAAGATGAAGACTACAACTTGGAGGCATGGATTTTTCCTACTGTGGGTGTTGGACTCAATAATTGGACAGCTGAAGATGTTATCCCTATCTCCTTTAGTCAGGAGTAAATACTGTTACTGTGTTATGTTTTTAAATTTATAATTTCTGGAACAATTAAAACTTTCAAGCCATGTGCCTTACCCGGGGCACAATGGTGTGCTTGTTACGGGTTGTCATTTCATTTGCATACTGCATTCAATAAAATCAGTGGACGTTTCGTTTTCGTAAATATTGTGTTCCTTGTCTTTCTTTTTCTTTTATTTTTGCTTTATCAGCTATGTGTTCTTACACACACCCACGTCACTAAAATGCAGATCCTCATCCACTCTGGATCCAGTTGATAACAGTTCTACTATTGCCAATTACAATTTCGAGAATCCGATCTATCAAACTGAAGACGGAAACGAGGACGATTGTGAAATACCTGTAGAGCTTGCTAGGTTGTTACAACAAGAAGAGGAAGCTATACAGCCACATGAATAGCCAGGTCTCAGAATGAAGAACAACATCTGGATCATCTGCACAAGTTGTTTGAGAGGTTGAAGAAATACAGGTTGAGATTAAATCCAAACAAGTGTACTTTTGGAGTTAGATCTGGAAAGCTCCTGGGTTTCATTGTCAGTGGAAAAGGTATTGAAGTGGATCCTGCAAAAGTGAAAGCTATACGAGAGATGCCAGCTCCCCGTACTGAGAAAGAGGTTAGAGGTTTCTTGGGACGATTGAACTACATTGCAAGATTTATTTCCCAATTAACTACCATCTGTGAGCCAATCTTCAAGTTGTTGAAGAAAGATCAGGTGATGGAATGGAATGATGAGTGCCAGACTGCCTTTGATGAAATCAAGAGATATTTGCTAGAACCCCCAATTTTAATGCCACCAGTTGATGGAAGACCCTTGATTATGTATTTAACAGTATTAGACAACTCAATGGGGTGTGTATTGGGGCAACATGACGAGTCTGGTCGAAAAAAGCAGGCAATATACTACCTTAGCAAAAAGTTTACCGACTGTGAAACAAGATACTCACTGCTCGAGAAAACTTGCTGCGCTTTGGCATGGGCTGCTCGCCGACTAAGACAGTATATGTTGACCCATACTACCTTGCTGATTTCGAAGATGCAGTTCAAGATTAAGCATCACAACTCTTCTCCGTATCGTCCAAAGATGAATGGGGCAGTTGAAGCTGCTAATAAGAACATTAAGAGGATTGTACAGAAGATGACTGTTACTTACAAGGCTTGGCACGCGATGTTACCATTTGCTCTGCATGGTTATCGTACTACAATACGTACTTCAACAGGGGCAACCCCATTCTCCTTAGTCTATGGTATGGAAGCAGTTCTGCCTATTGAAGTTCAGATCCCCTCCTTGAGAATTATGAAGGATGCAGGCTTGGATGAAGATGAGTGGATTCAGACTCGACTTGACCAGATAAATTTGATTGACGAGAAAAGGTTAGCAGCAGTTTGTCATGGCCAGATGTACCAGAAACGGATGATCAAAGCTTTCAACAAGAAGGTTAAGCCAAAGGTATATCAGGCTGGTGACTTGGTAATCAAGCGTATCATATTACCACAGGGTGACCCTAGGGGCAAGTGGACTCCAACATATGAGGGACCATTTGTAGTCAAGACAGTGTTCTCAGGAGGTGCCATGATACTGACTACAATGGATGGTGAAGACTTCCCACAACCTGTAAACGCAGACATAGTTAAAAAATACTACGCATAAAAAGAGACCCGCTAGGTTGACAGGCCTAGGCAAAAATAAGGGCATCCCGGCAAACCAAAAGGGTTTGGGCAAAAATTAGGGATATATATATAAAAAGATGTACACCCGGCAAGTCGAAAACCTGAAAAGGCGGCTTGGGCAAAAAAGGGTATCCCGGTGGATTGAAAACCTGAAAGGGCAATCCAGGCAAAAGTTAGGGATTAAAGCGTATGACTATGTCTCGTTTGGATCACTCATGAAACTGCAATCAGTTGTACTACTTACTCAAGCTCAAACAGATAAAGCTCAATCCAATCGTTTCCGTCTCAACAGCAAGAAGATGAGATACTTGAGTGGCAATAGTAGAATTGAAACTCAATAGGATTATTTCCCACATAGCTGATTCTTTTTGTAAAAACTTCATGACAAAATTCTCTTACTAGGGTTTATGTCTCCTTGTACAAACTTACCCGTGTATGGGTCACTTTTGATATAAATAAATTCCATCTTTTGAATCCAGATTTACTTTTACCCTATTTACATAAGCGAAACGTCCATTGGTTGTGTTTGAATGTATGTATGCCTTTGAATATGATTGACGTTTACCGGAAATGCATGCATGAAAATGCAGTAATAGTATTTACTAAGGACGAACGAGGGAAGGATTTCAACGAAGCTTCGCCGGTTCATCTTTACAAGACAGTTACAAACCATCAGTAGGACTAATCCATTTTCACAAAGTCTAATCTCCCCTGGAATTTATATCCATCTCTTTTATCCCCATACGGATATACGGGAAATTACTTTCCAATAAGGGCACGATGAACGAAGACGGGATGTTATACTTATCCTACTATCAAACGAAAACGAAGGTTATCTATACCCTACTATCCCCAACAACGGGAGGTTATCTATACCTTGTTATCCCCAACAACGGGAGGTTATCTATACCTTGTTATCCCTAGCAGACGGAGGGTTATATATTCTTCAACAACGAATCGGGATTTATTTTCCTTGGCCAGCAGTTGTTATACAAGGATATCCAGACACTTCCAGCAGTGTCATATCATACATACATCATTTACATCATACCATAACATATATGTCTATAGTACATTACCTAAGTGCATCATGTCATACATGCATACATAAAGCATAAACTAATGTTGTTATACAGAATGCTACCTTGTTTTCAGGTTAATTATCCAACAAACAAGCTTATGATCTTTGGGACTGCTTTATTGTAACCTCAGGGTTACTTTATCCTCCTGATGAGCTTCTTATTACTTTGGGACTGCTTTATTGTAACCTCGGGGTTATTTTATCCTCCTGATAGCCTCTCATGACTTCAAGACTGCTTTAGAGCTATTGATTGCTCTATCCTCCTGAAGAAATTACATTATTATTTCAAGACTGCTTTAGAGCTATCCATTGCTCTATCCTCCTGAAATCATTACTTCAAGACTGCTTTAGAGCTATTGATTGCTCTATCCTCCTGAAACCATCATTATTATTTCAAGACTGCTTTAGAGTATTCATTGCTCTATCCTCCTGAAATTACATTATTATTTCAAGACTGCTTTAGAGTATTCATTGCTCTATCCTCCTGAAATCATTACTTCAAGACTGCTTTAGAGCTATTGATTGCTCTATCCTCCTGAAGACATATCACGTTATTATTTCAAGACTGCTTTAGAGCTATTCATTGCTCTATCCTCCTGAAATCATTACTTCAAGACTGCTTTAGAGCTGTTGATTGCTCTATCCTCCTGAAGCCATTCTATTACTTCAAGACTGCTTTAGAGCTATTGATTGCTCTATCCTCCTGAAGCCATTATTACTTCAAGACTGCTTTAGAGCTATTGATTGCTCTATCCTCCTGAGGTCAGATTTATCACTTCAAGACTGCTTTAGGGTTATCATTATTGATTGCTCTATCCTCATGAAGACATGCTGTTACATCAGTATTACTCCAGACTCCTGACAGTTCTCATTATACTACTGAAGAACTTTCCCCTAGTGGCATCTTTAAGCCCACTCAATCATGTTCAACCAACCATCAATATCACTCCATGCACTGGTGAGTACAAATTTTTGGGCTTTTGTGTTCAATCCCCTTCAACCTTCCAGGTTACGACTGGCAAATATACCAATCTAACCCCTCAGGTTTCAGAAAATTGAACAGGGGCAGCTGTTGCACCCCAAAATTTGCCCTCACAATACAAGACTTTGTGTTCTAAGAAGATTCACAAGGTTCACATATGTTGCACCCTAATTTTTGACCTGAAGACCCCACCTCCGTGTGCATCTTTTCTTACAGGTTTTCATTATGCTCTAGTATACGTGTTTATCAGGACTAACGAGTGTGCGCAGCTTTCTAGTGCAAGATGGCGTGGACCCGAGAATTAAGGATCGCTCATATGTGCTTTCAATCCAACATTTGCAATGATCAAATGATGTTATTTGGTTTATGGCGGGAAATTCTTTTGGTGCATCTCAAAAGGTTCAAATTGGTTCATCACTTGTGAAATATCGAAAGTTAAGAGATTCTAAGATTGACCATAAGCCATTAAAGAAGTGTTGATAAGAATAAATTATGGAGAATTAACAATAAGAGGTTTATATGAGCACCCTTGTGTTCATAATTAATCCTTATGATCTTCGAGTTGAGTACGAGTTAAAGACGCATCTGATATGCTGCTAAATTCAAGAGAGGTCTTAATTATATGGAAGGTTCATGCTACGTTTTAAGGATTCGAGCCAAAAGGGCATACACCACCTTCAGACTTTGCTCTCAACCATGCAAGCGCCTAAGTACACACATCACAACACAACATTTAACATTCCTTCCTCCCAGCATAAGAAGTAAATTCTTTTAATATACAAAACGCAAGTCTCCTTGAGATTTTCAAATTTCATTATAATCCAACTCAATGTACAAGTTCAGATTGTTATTACAATACAAAGTTGAATTACATATTTGGGAATCAAGTTTTGGCTACCAAGCTAATACACAAGTTTTAAAAAAGGAAACAACACAAGGATCCCGTTCATCCGTTCATCTCGCCAACAAAAGAAACTTCCTGTACAAGGCCACCATTTTAGGCTTTGGTTTTCTCTCGCAACACTTTATTCTGTCCACTTGAAGAAATTAGGAGCTTCATGCTTCGGAACAGCAGTGTCACGCACTTTCGCCAATAGTTTCTTCAACGAGTCTTGGTCGTCACCTGCATCAAGCATACATGAGACGAAATGCAGACAACAGCAGTTTGTTTTTGACAACACCAACATTACTTTGGAAAGGTCGGAACTTCCGTAACTGCAAATAGATACAACCTATTCAACATTAGTTGAAGACGAAGATGAGGTCATATTGCATTAAATAATGAATGTGGGAATGGTAAATTCAGTCGGAGAATTTATAAAGAAGAAGTTTATATGAGAATTGAAGATGCACTTACTAAATTGATCGATGAACCTGCTAAGAAACTGCATACTTCACGGAGCAGGAGTGATTAAGCTGCTTTGATCTCAGACTTCGGTGTCGCGATGCTATTGATGAGATTGTTGCAAGTTTGAGACGGTTTCAGGTTTCTTCCCTTGGGCTGGTTTTGAGTAATTAGGATGCTTTTGTTTCTGGTTACACTCGGCAGCAACGATACCAGCATTCTCAGCGCAGTCACGACGGAGGCATTACCAGCCACTGCAAGAATCTCCTCGCCATCTGCAACAGCACGTCAGCAACAAGCATTTGTCAGCAGCAGCAGGGTGTCGGCTGCGATCATCCCCACAGCATCCGCAAGCTCTTCAATATCCGCCAGCTCTTCAACATCAGTCGTCAACCAATCACGGCGACACGGCGAAACCTGTCAATATAGCAGCAGTGTTTCAGAAGAATTAATTCAAGAAGTTCTTCGCGCCATAGGAAACCAGTTGCAGAAAATGAGAAACTATAGTTAAGCAACAAGAAGCGACTCTTTAATCCAGACTAGTTATGACAGTAAGAATCACAAACAACCTGAAGTGTTGCCCGTCTTCGAAGAACCAATAGCCACCAGGACAGTTAACCAGCTCTACCTCCTCAGTCTCCAATTAAGGCCACTTACGGTAAAGTTTCTAAGAGCTGGAAACGCGAGCTAACATGGGGCATTGCTTGCGTGTCAATGCTACCTGAAATAAGAGACAGTATGATCAGTTAACACAAGAACGGAGCCTTCACCAATCCGTACCATGTTCATGCTACAAACTATAAATTCACCACAACCTACAGAGAGCACCACAGAAAATCAAGGCATTTTATTAACAAGTGAACTACAGGACTGATAATCTAAAGGAGAGTGAAATTTAACTTCGGCCCTCAGCTCAACTCATCATCGGGCACGAGACTCGAGCAGCCAGGAGGACTATGGCCGTGGCCATTATCAAACTCCCTACCGAGCATCGAAAATCGAAATAAGGCAACTGTTTCGAACAACTCAATGTAATTCGCAAGGCAACTACATCCGACAACCCAATATGGCTCAGACTATTAAGTCGTCATCACCATTATGTCCTTTCTCGCCAATGGCACAAGACCGGCAGCCTCCGAACTTATTTGCACCTGAAAGCAGAAGAGAGAAAATCAGTGTACTTCCCAAACAACGCGAAACTCATCACAAGCGAGCGCAAAGCACTAGAAGCAATAGACGACATTTAGTATACGTAAACAATGTCAAGAGTAACATTGGCAACAGCAAGGGCAAAGCAGCACTCGCAACAGCGTAACATCCACGATGTCAATTGCAAACAAGCATCATTACAACGGTAAAGCAATCTCAACCACGCAACCAGCGGTCTCAACATTTAGTCAGCATAACTCGTCAAGGAAACAGAGAAACAAGCCACTCCACGTGAAGAAACTTGCAAGTCCACTACAGCTTAAGGCCCGCTAGCTCTTGTGCCTCATCTATTTCGGGCTGATGTGCCCCCTCTGGCCCAAAACAAAATCGTTTTCGCACCTGCAATCACAAAATCGTGGATTAGTAAATTGGTGGGAGGATATTCCACAAGAAGATCCTATCCAAATCCCTAAAACATTGAACCTAGACAGCCAACCTAGTTAACGAGATTAATGAAATTGGAACGAAAAAGGAAATCTTTCCAAATCAGGTCATAACCAAATAGGAAGAATTAATCGGTGTTTCAAAACCCTAAATCAAGATCCAATCTCGTTTGAACGAAATCAAGGATTGAAACCAAATCAAACGAAAAAGGAAACACTTCAAAGATTGTCTACACGGGAAAGGAAGGTCCAATCAGTTTTTAAAAACACTTTACACCAGGTTTCAAAAGGTTGATCCTCAGAGGGTCTATATAAGACGGATGGAAATCATCACAGAAAAAAAAGGGGGTTCGTAAACCTAGAAAATCTGAGCAAGGAGGTACTTATCTTCTCTAATCACCGCAAACCCTTCCCATCGACGAAGCTTCACCTCCGACCGCCGCGAACCCTCTCCGCCGCCGCAAGCGCGCGCCAACCTTCGGTAACCTTCAACTTTCACCTATGTTTTTGAACCATTGATGCTCCGTTTTATTGTTTCAGGTACAAACAGAAAAAACAACGAAAAGGGAAGCCGATCATGATCAGGGAATGGAGAGAGCGAGACCGAGAGAGAGAAACGGAAGCAATGATGAATGGTGATCGGGAGAAGCATAGAGCATCAAAGAAGAACAAAGAGAAACGAGAGGAACGGTGCCGCGAGACGCGATAGGGTTTTGAAACCCTAGTTCCTGTGTCTTTTGTTTATTGATTGCACAACCGGGTTGGGTCCGGATGTAGCTACCGGCCCAACTGTTATTTCTTTTTTTTCTTTTTTCGTTTTTTTAATATTATATAGTGAAAAGTTAATTTGTTTTTTAAATAAAAAATAAAAAATAAAACTTTTTTTATTAAATTAAACCTCTTTTTGATAGTTAAGTAAAACTTTTCTTTTATTTAAATAAAAAACTCTTTTTTAATACAAATTGATCTTTTTAGATTAAAACTAAAACAATTTTCAAAAATAAAAATTAAGATCTTTTTTCAAAATAACAAAGTCTCAAAATTTGCATTTTTTTCTTCACTGTCTTCGTAATTCACCCGATGACCGTCCGACTTTGCCTACTAACGCGTGTGTTCATTTTTGCAGCTTATTACGTTGTGTTTTTTATTTAAGTTTCATCATTGTTGTAACTGCTTCTCATCTGTAACCTCGCGAATCCTAACAATCGCGCTTTAATTTCTGCCTTTAAATTTCTGCTTGCATGGTTAAATTAGGACATTATCTCTCTGTTTGCATGATTCAATTATCTCACGCATTCATCAATTATTCTGTCACACTACATTCATCCGAAGGTTAGGTCTAGCTTTTGGTCGCCGCGCCAATAGTCCTCAACTTCAAACCTTTTCACCCTACAAACCCTAATTTTCACAAATGCCTCGCCGCAGGCAAAATTACAATTTTACCCCTAGCATTAGGTCAAAGAGCCGCTGCGCTCATTTTAGGGTTTCCCGCCGCGGAATCCCTAACCTAACCCTAATTACAACTTAACATTTCAACGTAGAGATTTGGAGTTCCTACCCTCCACGTAAGCGTGTCCTTAAGATGCGTTTATTCCCCGTGAGACCTTGACCACAGTCAAGAAGTCTCTAACCTCCCTTTTGAGGGGAACTACGATTACTCTGATTCCACTCCCGTAAGGATACGTAGGCACAAGATGCGATGTCTTGCCGAGTAAACTTAGAATTAACCCCCTTTATTATTTATTATTGCTTATTTATATTTTATTTATCTTTGCTATTTAATTATTTTGCTTATTATTTTGTAATTGTTTCTTGGATGTAAAGTTGTTTAATTATTTAATTATTATTATGGTTAGTAATTAGGGAGTGTAACAACATGTATGTAATATTAAAATAAATTTAGATCACTTTTAAATAAAGATAATTAAAATAAACACGTCACACACGTAAGTCGATTTTAATCGCCGTCTCACTTCCTAAGGATATCCCTCAAGTTGCCTACGAATAATGGTTAAGTGGGGTGTATAAAGCAAGTCCCTCAAAAAGAAAATCATCAAAGTCCCTTATGGTTGCCTTTACGAATCGAGTCCCTTTCGAAAAATGATGATAGTCCCTCCAGTTTGCTTATTACACCCCACAATGGCCTTCAAAAATCCAATCGTCCCTCACATGTCCCTTAACATCCAAAGTAAGGACTACCTACTCCATTTTAGTAGGGATAGTCTTACTAAGGAAAGGATAAAGAATAAGAAAGACCTTAAAACATTAGGGTAGGCTACTCCTAGATACTTGCTCATTTCAAAACTTTTTCACACTTAAACAAATTTCCAACAAAATTTTCAAACAAGTTTTTTTCACATCCATACACGGATTATTATTAAACTATTCTGAAATTTTTTGCTATTCACACACTACACTTTCAAAACAATTCAAAAGTGAGCTTAAGTACCTAAGGGCCCATGGATAACCATGGATGAAAAGGGTGCTAACACCTTCCCTTTTCATAACCTACCCCCCGGACCCAAAATATTCTCTAAGGTCTTTCCTGTTCTTTTATAACCTTTCCTTATGGATAAAATAAAAGTCGGTGGCGACTCTTGCTATCCGCAACATTGTTTAAAGTCAGTTCTCCCACCGTGTTACACCTGGCTCTTCATAGTCCCTCACTAACATAATGTATTCGTCAGGAAAGTCAAACTTTAAAGGCTCATAATCTTCAACTGGTTGGTCTGCAAGGTAATCTGACAAGATACTTCCTTTAATAGCTTTCTGAGTCATATACTGGATGTTGTATTCGAATAACAACATATGCCAACGGGCCGGTCTTCCAGTCTGAGCAGGCTTTTCAAAAATGTACTTTATTGGATCCATTTTCGAGATCAACAAAGTAGTGTGACAGATCATGTATTGCTTGAGACGCCTAGCAGCCCATGCTAGCGCACAACAAGTCTTTTCCAGAAGTGAATATCTTCTTTCATAATCAGTAAACTTCTTGCTTAAGTAGTAAGTGGCATGTTCTTTTTGTCGAGTCTCATCGCGTTGACCCAATACGTAACCCATAGACTTCTCAAGAATAGTCAGATACATGAAAAGTGGTCTTCCAGGAACATGAGGAATCAAGATAGGAGGCTCTTGCAAATAACCCTTGATCTTCTCAAATGCTTGCTGATAATCAGAATTCCAGTCGATAATTTGACCATTGTAGAGTAACTTGAATATTGGCTCATAGGTAGCTGTCATATTGGAAATGAATCTGGAGATATAGTTCAAGCGTCCAAGAAAAACATTTGACTTGTCTTTCAATTTGTGGAGCTGGCATGTCCTGAATGGCTCGGACTTTATGAAGGTCTACTTTGATTCCTCGTTGGCTGACGATGAATCCAAGTAACTTTCTAGATCTAACACCAAAAGTACACTTAGCAGGATTCAGTTTCAACTGGTACTTCCTGAGTCGTTCAAACAGTTTCAGCAAATGATCCAAATGATCCTCCTCATTTTGGGACTTAGCAATCATGTTGTCAACGTACACTTCAATCTCTTTATATATCATGTCATGAAAGAGGGCGACCATAGCTCTTTGATATGTTTCCCCTGCATTTTGCAAATCGAAGGGCATAACTTTGTAGCAATAGGTTCCCCAAAGAGTAATGAATGTAGTCTTTTCTCTATCAGCAGGCTCCATCTTGATCTGATTGTAAGCGGAGAAACCATCCATAAAAGAGAAAACTGCAAAACTGGCTGTATTATCCACAAGTATATCAATATGCGGCAGAGGGAAATCATCTTTTGGGATTGCTTTGTTCAAATCCTTGTAGTCTACACACATTCTGACTTTACCGTCCTTTTTGGGCACTAGCACAATGTTAGCTACCCATTCAGGATACTTTGCAACTGTTAGGAAACCTGCATCAAGTTATTTCTTAACCTCATCTCAAATCTTCAAAGCCATGTCAGGTCTTGTTCTTCGAAGTTTTTGCTTTATAGATGGGCATTCTGGCTAGTGGCAATTTGTGAATAATAATATCAGTGTCTAAATCGGACATATCTTGATACGACCAGGAAAATACATCAACATACTCCTCTAGAAGCTTGACCAATCTCTGCTTGTCATCAGCCCTAAGGGTTTTATCAGTTTTGACCTCTTTCATTTCTTCATTAGTGCCAAGATTAATTAAATCTACCTGCTCTTTATGCGGTTGAAGTTCAGTGTACTCATACTCGACCAATTTTGCCAGTTCAGTGGGAACTTTGAAATCCTCTTCACCCTCATCTTCAGCTTGATAAATGGGTGAATCAAAGTTAGGAGTAAAAGCAGGGTCATTGGATTCAACATGGTTTGGGATAGCTCTGCATGTTGGGAAGGCTTATTTTATTAAATGCACAAAGATAAATGCGAGAGAAAGAATGCTTTTTTTTTCTAGTTTTGAAAAGATTGCCAATTTCTTTTAAAGGTAAAAGCAAAAAACAGTAAATGAAACAACAAGAATTCAACAAAGTGCATTTATTTGATAATCATTTGAAAGTGAAAAGGCGACCCTACAAAATAATCTAATAGCTTTAGGCACAACTATGGAATTTTTGAAAACAGCAAGTAAAAAGCATTAAATTACTATGACACAAAAAAAATCACTAGGATCTCTATTACTTCCCAGTTGTCCAGAGCTGCATCACACTTGAATACCAAGTTGCTCAGGTCTTCGTCTTCATTATCATCTTCAATAACATTAATCTGGAAACCTCTGATGGCAAACACTTCCTGGACAGTCTTCGGACGACCTTTCGCAGATGCAAAAGCTCTATCATTAGTTGGTTTGTAACCCAACCCATGGCAATTCATCTTGGTCTTGATATCTATCACTTCTCCCCAACCTTTAGGTATGCCTCCTTCGATTGTTGATCTGGTGCTCTTGAAAGATGTAAAAGATGGATTACTCTTACCCACTGTTTTTTCAACTTCCAATAGGACAACATTAGCGATTTCAAGTGCTTGGAAAGATGTTTCCAAAGCATCTTCGTCAGCTTTTATATAATGAAAATAAGATAGGTTATTGACCATCAAATCCTCTTCACCATGTATAATAACCAATTTCTCGTCAACCACAAACTTCATCTTCTGATGTAGAGTTGAAGTTACAACACCTGCAGCGTGAATCCACGGCCTTCCAATCAAACAACTGTAAGTAGGATTGATGTCTAATACTTGGAATGTGATGTTAAATATATGTGGACCAATCAAGATTGGTAGCTCAATTTCTCCAATTACAGTTCTGCGAGAACCATCAAAAGCCTTGACTATTAAGGAAGTAGGTTTCATCTCATTCCCCTTGTAAGCCAACTTGGTAAGAACCATCTTAGGTAAAACATTCATAGAGGAACTGGTATCCACAAGTACCCTTGCTAAATTATCTTCCTGAGATTTCACAGAACATGTAAGGCACGGTTGTGATTCTGACCTTCTCTTGGCAACTCTTCGTTGCTGAAACTAAGAGTATTGCAGGCAGTAATATTAGCAATCACACTATCAAACTGACCAGTAGTAATGTCTTGAGCGACATGAGCTTGGGCCAACAACTTTTCAATGCAGTTATATGAGCAGGTGAACTCATCAATAGAGATAGAATTGATATTTTGGAATGAGTCTGATGAAGCTGATTGATGAATTTGTAATCACTCTTTCTGATGATCCTTAGGAACTCAGCATCTTCATCATTTGAAACTACTTCTTTTCCTTTGTCTTTGGCAGACATAGTGGTAACAGTTTCCTTAGGCAGAGCCTCATTGAAATGGGGAGTATAAATACGACTACTTCGTGTCATCTTGCTTGCCCCAACTATATTAGTCACATCTTCATTAAAAATTTTCAATTCTTCCCTCGGAATAACCTCCCCGGATTCTTTGGCAATCATGGTCATATCATACTTCCAAGGTACAGATTTAGCGTCACTGAAATGAAATGGACTAGGCTTTTAAATGATCACCGGCTTTGGTTGATTGACTGCAGAAGTAACAGGCTTTGATGTATTAAAAACAGGTATTGCAGAACTTGATTTTGGCAAAATGAAAACGGGCACCTTAGCGCTTGGTTCTGGCAATCTTGATCCCCTATTGCATTTGCATATTAAAATTGACATGTATTTATGTTTCAGGTGCATTTTCTCCTCTTGATTCTAGTACACCATCCTCTGCTGACATGGAGATTGTTTGAAGAAGACAGTTGTGTACAAGTTTCCCACACCAGATATAGGGTCTCTACTCAGTTTGATTTATGCTACTGATCATAGTGTAATGGAAGATTTCAATAAAGAGTATGGGAAGCTTCTACGTTGTGTCTGTAAAGCTTCAGTGTTTGAGTTGGGAGGTCTTCACACCTTACTTCAGTTTTATGACCCACAGTTGAGGTGTTTCACTTTTTCCGGTTATGTGTTGATGCCTACTTTGGAGGAGTTCTCTATGCTGCCAGGAGTTCCTATACTAGATTAGATGCCTTTTTATCACTCTGAAGCTGAACCTAATTTGACTAAGCTTGCTAGTACTCTTCATTTAGATGCCTCTGAGTTAGAAGGAAAGATGGTCAAAAGGAATGGATGCTTTCCAAACATTCCAAATTTTGTGGACTTGGATGCTTTCCATATCTTTGTCTCAAAGAATCATGTGCCGACACTCTTAGGAGATGTATATCACTTTATGCATTACAAGAATGAGAATAGGAGGGGGAAGAATGTCTCTTGCTGTGTACCTCTTTTGTATAAATGGTTCATGAGTCATCTTCCTAAGTCAGGTCCCTTTGTTGATATCTCTGATACTGCAGATTGGTCAGAGAGGCTGATGGGGTTAACCTCCAAAGACATTGTATGGTTTGACAAAGATCATTTGGGTACAAAGATAATCTTTAGATGTGGTGGTTTTCCTAATGTCCCTTTGATTGGAAGAAAGGGTGGTATTAACTATATTCCAGCTCTTGCGGTGAGGCAATTTGGTTATGCTATAAGGGAACCTCCGAAGGAAGGGGAAATACATGAATCTCTGTATTTCACCGGCTTGATTGACAATGAGACCCTGATTAGAGTGGAGAAAGCCTGGAGTAAAGTTCACCGAAAGGGGAAGCCTTCTTTGGGAAAGAGCAATAGCAGAGCATATGAGCCTTATGTGGTTTGGATTCAGGAAAGAGTTGGGAGATTGTTGTTGCCATTTCCAGCTCGAGAACCTTTGTATCCTTTGATGATTGATGAGCCAGCATCAGTTGATATTCAGAGATACAATCAACTATGGTCCGAAAAGGAGGAATAACGTAAGGCAAACGAAGAGTTGGAAAAGGAAATTATGCAACTCAAAAGTGAAAAGAATCAAGCTACTTATTCATCCAGGAAGTAAATAGAGCTGGTGAACAAGCTAGGTAGAGAGCTAACTGAAGAGATTCGCGCTCGAGAGCGAGTGGGCATAGACTTGAAAAGTGCTAGTGACATCCTCAAAGATAAGAAGAAGGAGTTAGAAAGAGTACAGCTAGAGATATTCAAGTTCAATGCTCAATGGAACGCTATTCTAACTAACAACAAGGAACGGGAAGATGGACTGCGGCAACAAATTGTCAGGTTAAAGGCTCAGCTCCGGGTGAGAGATGAGAAATATATAGTTGAATCCTCACGCCGACGCGAGAGTGACCTAAAACTAAATGAAGCTATTGCAACGTTGGAAGAGTACAAGTTAATAGAAGATTTGAATAGGCCTAAGCTGGAAGAAGCATTTGGTGAAGGCGCTTGGGAGGATTATGCTCAGGACTTGCAGGATACTATTAGCAGGAGAGAGTTACTCATTCAGGGGTTGATTGCTAGGCTAGATCATCCGGATACGAAGGAGCTATTGAAGGATTTCCAGGCTCGCTGTCGTACCTGATGTGTTATTTCCTTGTGTTTATGTTGTATCTCGAAGAGTCGCCAGTATTGTTGGCTGGGGTCGTGTTGTTTCCATTGTATTTCCTTAGTGATATGTTGTGTGTTGACTTTGGTTCTCATTATATTTATGAGAGGATTGTACGACCTTATTTGTTGGTTCTCCATTGTCTTGTTGTTCTCAGGAAACTAGAATCAAGGGGAAAATTTCCCTGAGGCATACTTGCATGTCTGCATACTGCATCATTTTGCATCGCATGTGTTCTAGGTTCTGTTAACCTTATCTCCTTTCTGTGGTTTGTTCAGCTTGTTTTAGGATTGAAAACCAAGCGATTCATCGCTACTCTACCATGGGAAATCAACGCAAGATTATGGATTAGATTCAAGCCGAGCTACAGGAGTTTCAGGACCGTATGGCCCAGTTTATGGATATGATGCAAGTGGTCGCCAATGGCCAAGAACAATTGAGAACACTGGTGCAACCACTGATTGCAAGGGTTGACGGGAGTGGGGTTCTACATGGAGGAACTGCTGCTATACCTCCTACTGCTGACAATGTCACCCCTCATGATAACAAGGCCATCCCAACGATTGTTATTCCTTCGGGCGAAGGTAATCAGACTGGAATCCCTATTCCTGCAGCAACATGTGTTGTGCATGAAAACGTTGGCCCTCAGTGGGACGAGGATGACCAAGATGATGTCTTCTCTATGAGAGAGCTTGGTGCTGGTCTGCAGTCTGAGGTGGACAGAAGGTTTAAGCTGATAGAGGAAAATATGAAGAATCTTGAAAATTAAAACTCGCTGGTTTAGATATGGCAGATCTGGGGCTGATTCCAGACTTGAGGATTCCTCCGAAGTTTAGGGTTCTGGACTTCGATAAGTATAAGGGAACAACTTGTCCTAGGGTGCATCTCCGCTCTTATTACTGTAAGATGTCTGCATACTCTGATGATGAGAATCTGCTCATGCACTTCTTCCAAGATAGTCTTTCTGGTCCATCCCTGGAATGGTACATGAGGCTAGAGCTGGTTAACATCAGAAGTTGGAGAGATTTGGCTGAAGCTTTTGTCAGGCATTATCAGTATAACAGTTATTTGGCACCGAACAGGGTATAGTTGCAGAACCTGTCATAGAGAAGTAATGAAGGTTTCAAGGAATATGCCTAGAGATGGCGCAAGCTGACGCGAGAGTTCAACCTCCTATGGTGGATAGAGAGCTGATTGACATGTTTGTCGCCACACTACCGGGAGTGTATCATGAGAAATTGATAGGCAACATGTCGGGTAGTTTTTTAGACTTGATCATTACAGGCGAGCGGGTAGAAAATGGAATTAAATTGGGGAAGATACAAGCCGGAGAAGGATCCTCAGTTGGAGGAGGTAGAATTTTTTTTGGCAATAAGAAGAGAGAGGGGGAAAAAATGCGGTATCGGGTTATAGAAGCAGAAATAAGAACCAAAATCAGCAATATCGTCAACAACAACCTCAGGTTGCAAGCATTACAATTCCAGGTGCACCACCACTACAACGACAGTAACAGCGTCCACAACAGCAACAAAATTACGCTCTGAGATGATTCGAAGATCGTGGAAGGGTAGTGAACAGACAATTTGATGCACCGCCGATGCCTTACTCACAGTTACTATAACATTTAATGCAATTACAATTGATCCAGAAGAGGACCTTGGCTTCTTTAACTGGCGCACCACCCCTAGGGTACGATGTTAATGCCAGGTGAGACTTTCATTCCGGTGCTCCCAGTCACAATATTGATAATTGTAAAACCTTCAAGCATAAGGTGCAAGACCTTATTGACAGTAAAGCCATCAATTTTTCTCATGACGCGCCTAACATTATGCAAAATCCCATGCCTAATCATGAAGCGACTGGGGTAAACGCCATTGTTGAGGAGGAAGGTTTGAATCTGGTGACAGATGTTGAAGAACTGAAAACTCCATTGAGTTTTATGAAGGATAAGTTGTTGAGCGGAGGGGTATTTCCTGGCTGTGACAGAGATTGCGCAAGTTGTTTAACCCATCCTGAGGGATGCGAGAAATTGAAGAGTCATGTTCAAAAATTGATGGATGACGGTGTCCTACAATTTGACAGAGTTTCGGAAGAAATAGAGAAAGTAATGGCTGAAGAGAAGGATGAAGTGGCTACAATTTCCATTCCTTACAAGACAATCATTATTTCTGCACCGCCAAGGCTGCCCACCATTATAATCACTAAAGCAGGGCCGGTACCCTATGAAAGCACCAAGGCGATCCCATGGAATTATGGGGCTGAGGTATATTGCAATGGTCAGAAGCAGAAGCTGAAGAGCTCACCATTGAATTCTGTTGATAATCTGGTAGGGACCGGTGGGATAACTAGAAGTGGAAGAGTATTTTCATCTCTGGAAGCGAGTACTGAAAGGGCCGATAAGGGAAAAGGAAAAGTTGTGGTAGAAGGGAGTTCTCAGAGCGGTGAGAAAGAAACTTTGTTGAAAGATGCGGAAGAGTTTATGCACTTGATCAAGAAAAGAGACTATAAGATTGTAGACCACTTGCAGCAAACTCCATCGAAGATTTTAATTTTATCTCTACTTCTGTGCTCTGAGGCACATCGGAATGCCTTGTTAAGGATTCTGAATACCGTGTATGTGCCACAAGAAATTTATGTGAATCAGTTAGAAGGAGTGGTGGCACACGTCAACGCTGAGAATGGGCTAGGGTTTACAGATCTTGATTTAAAGCCCAAGGGAAGAGACCATAATCATGCGCTGCATATCTCCATTGAATGCAGAGGAGAGGTACTGTCGCATGTGCTGGTGGACACAGGGTCTTCACTTAATGTGCTACCCAAGAAAGCTTTGATGAAGCTGGACGCCCGAGGAATAGTGTACACCCTAAGTGATTTGGTTGTGCGGGCATTTGATGGGACAAGAAGGTCCATTTTCGGAGAAGTGACTCTTCCAATCCAGGTTGGACCAGAGGTTTTCAATGCGGTGTTTTACATTATGGATATTCAGCCAGCATATAGCTGCTTGTTGGGAAGACCTTGGATCCATTCAACGAGCGTTGTGACATCAACTTTACACTAAAAGCTGAAATATATGGTAGGCGGTAATATTGTTACTGTTTGTGGTGAAGAGGATATTATGATAGCCACTTGTCTTCATTCAAATATGTAGAGGTTGATGGTGAAATTCATGAAACATTGTGCCAAGCTTTTGAAACCGTGCAGATTAAGGAAAAAGCGCCAGATGTGAGCAGAATGTCTGAAGTTGCTATGCCGTCTTTTAATGAGGCACAGGCAGTGAAGTCTGAAGCATCTCAGGGCTGGGGGCAAGTTTTGAGCATCCCTAACAAGCAAGACCAGTTTGGACTAGGGTACAACCCATCATCTTCTTCCTCATAGAGCGCTCCGCTCTACAGGGGGCCAGTCCATTTCACTAATGGTGGGGTGATTTTTGATCAGATCAATGTCATGTCCGACGAAGAAGGGGATAGTGACTGCGACATGGATGCATGGATCCGGCCATGTTATCCAAGTGACTAATGAAGAGTAATGATTTGTTTTCTTGATTATGTGTAGCCCTATGTTCTACCCGGAACATAGTGGTCTTTGTCTGAAGGGCCTTATCTTTTATGTTTGAACATTCGTTTTATCAATTAATCAAAGGGCGTTTTTCTTGCATACAAATATTGTGATCTCTGTCTTTCTTGTTTTGTTTTAACAATAAAATGGCAATGCAGTTTGTGCTTGTTTGCATATCATTTAAGTATTAAATCATCATCGTTGCAGGTTTCACATTGCAGATGACACCGCTCCAGAATCATCTATGACTCGCTTTGACTTTGATTATCTGATCTTTCAAGCTGAAGAAGAGATTGAGAAAGACGAAGATCTTCTTGAAGAGCTCGCCAGGCTACTGAAACAGGAAGAGAAATTTATTCTGCCTCATCAGGAGGAAATTAAGGTCATCAACTTGGGTACTGAGGAAGCCAGAAAGGAAGTCAGGATAGGGGTTGCATTGCAGAGTGATGTCAAACAAAGACTGGTTGAAATGCTCGAGACTATAAAGATGTCTTTGCTTGGTCATACGAAGATATGCCCGATCTTGATATAGATATTGTGGTTCATCGCTTACCTCTTTGAGAAGAGTTGTTGCACCCCAAAATTTGCCCAACCTTTTCCTTTACCTGGCTTTTGTTTCATTGCATTCATATAGCATTAGCATTTGTATACCATTGTCCATTTACAGAGGATTGAGAGAGGTGTGCCTAGCAAGATGAGATTTCCAAAGTTTCCAAATCCCAAGCAAGAGGTCTTATTCAAACTATCAAGTGCTTATTATCATCAGAAGAAAGTCCAAGCATAGTGGAAGGGCAGATGAATGAATATGGTTCACCTCCTATCTTGGAGGCCATGTGAAGATTATCAGATGATATTGAGTCCATTATTATTGATGGAGAGCATTTTATAAGCTCATGGGATGTCTTGAGGGTCATTGAGGAGCTTCTGCAAGTCATCACATCAAGTGCAAGAAGCCTCAGTCCAAGGTGGTGCAGTTCAGGTTTTCATATGGTCAACCCTAAGTCAACAGTGAATCTGAAGGAGATTAAGACTCAATTCCAAGTCTTTGTGATCATGTAATGTTGTGTTAGGATGTCAAAGATGATATTCCAAGATCAAATCAGGAAGAATCAAGAGTGTGAGAAGTTGCTAAGCCAGGGTTTCTAAGCTTGTCAGTGTAAAATCCCCTGTTTAGTGCCTAACTTCAAGACCACATACCTCAAGATACAAGTCTCATCTCATTTTGACCCCAACATGAAACTTGTAAAGCATGTTCTTAGCTTTCGTTTGAGTACTAGAACTCATCCATTGGGTTTCTAGAACTCAAGATATGATGCTGACAAGTTATAGGTCATCAGATGAATGTGATTTTGGTCAACAAAAGTTAACCAACTTCCAAGACAGTTTTGACCTAGAAGGATGTTTCTCCTCACTTTGACCCAAACATGAATGTTTTTCCTTATGATCTTAGCTTTCCAAAAAGTAGTAGAAGTCTTTCATCTGATGTGTGGAGCTCAAGATATGAAGCTTGCAAGCCAGGGGTATTTTGGGAAACTTTGATTATAGGTCATTTTTTATTATAAGTCAATTTCACAACTTTGCACACCTCAAATGAAACTTTGTCCAACATCAAAGTTGCTCCAAATGAGGTCAATTTCATCATCAAACATCAAGTTATCATTGTATTGGCTTGGATTGAAGAATTGGTGAAGGAATTTCCATGAAAAAGCATTAAAAGCCATAAAATCAAATAAATTCATTTGGAACCAATTTCAATCAAGTGTGTGCATTTTTTGAATCCAAAAGGCATACTAAACAAAATGACAATTTCAGAATTACACATTTTCATGACCAATTTCAAGCTTGCTTCACATGGAAGTAACACTTTCAAATCACACCATAGGATCAAATTGAGGAACAATCTCCAACCATTGGATCAATTGATATTTCAAGCAAGCTAGTTGAGTCATTTTTCAAGCCTTGGAAGCTCTGTTTCATGCATGATGTGAAGCTTACAACACCAAAAAAAAATTTGATTTCAATTTGACTGAATTGGGTTTTGATTGGGCTTTCTTTTCATCTAGATCTATTCCATATAAACTCATCATCATGTACAAACTCTTAGATTTGGATTTGGAGCCATTTTGATCAAGAAAACAGTTGCAAAAGCTCAAGAAAAAGTGGAATTTGAATTCTCTGATTCATCCAATTTCAAGCAAAATTGCACACTCCTGAAGCTTCCTTGAGGATTGTGGAGTGTTTCTAGATTGTTTTCTTCAAGATTCATCAAGGTTTCAAGGTCCAACGGAGCTATTCCGTTAGGCAACCTACTCATCCAAATTTCTCTCAATTCATGTCATAATTGCATGCCATTGTTGCATATTCATGATCCTTAATCATCATAGTTGGATTCTGGTTAGGTTTAATCCATATTTGTGACAATTTTTGGAGAATGCTTGATTTTTTTTTGCTTTGGTTTAGCTGATTTAGGAGGTGTTAGGGATAGATGACCATAGATTCTTGATCAGTGGAGAGAGTAGATGAGATTAGACTATTCGTTTGAGAGTTTTGGTGAGGTCTTGCTCAACCTGCAACTTTGAGGTCACCGGAGAAGATGGCCGGAGCCACCGTGCTCCGGCATCTGAGTTTTCTCTCCACTGGAGATGATTTAAACCCCAATCCACGTGTGATTCCATCTAACCGTCAAGACTTGTTGACTTTGAATGATCCCATGGCTCATACTTGTTTTCATACACGTTGAACTTTGACCAGCCTCCTACACATTGATACACACCATTTCATTAAACGGTTGATTTGGACTAGGGCCTAGTTGCTATTAGAACCCCCCCCCCCCCAGCGTGCAAAGCCCATAGGATACACGTATCCTTATTGCTATTCATACCATTTCTTTTTCCAATTTCTTTTTCTTTTTCATTATTTTCTTATTTTGCTATCTGTTTTATTTTAATGCAAATAAAATACTACCCAATGTTAATAAATTCACCAAAATATTTTCTAATCACTGTAAGATGTAAATTGAATTTAGGAATTTTTAGTTTGATTTTTCTGAATATTTTTCAATAAAAAACAATTATTCATTTGGAAGGCTTTTATTTGAATTAAAATTGCATATCATTTGTTCGTGATTTTCTTTTGTGATGAAAACTTTATATAAATGTTTGATTTATTTTGTGCATATCCTTGACATCTTGATTAATTTTATGATATTTTTTCTCTCTGTTTTTAGTACCATTTGATTAGGGTTTGTGTTTGACCTTTAGGACCCTCCCTTCACACTAGTTCTTAGGACATCCCTAGAACTTTCTCCTCTGTTTGCCTAGTTAGGCTTAGATTTTTTCCCAACAATATTGACCCCTAGTTTCTAACACCAGAGGGGTCTCATAGGATATTACTTAGAATTTTTAGGTTTATTTTACTATTTCTAGTGTATTTTACACTTTAGGCCACCCTTGTATGATTTTCACCTCTACACTTGTGCTAGTTTGAATCTTATTTGCATTTTGTGCATTGTTTGAGCATCCTAGATTTGTGTATCGATGTTTTAGATATAATAAGGTGTTTGTATGTTCAATTTTAGGCCTTGATCATGTTCATAACTTGTTTAAGTTTGGCCTCCATTTAGGACTTCCATTTAGGTCTTTTTATGTGTATATGTTGAATGATCTTCACTTCCTTAACATGATTCTCTAGCAATTTTTTGTACATTCCTTTTCAAATGCTTTATGTACATTCTTCTCTTTCATGTACCTCTGTCCAAGGACCTTGGAGCATCATTTAAAGTTGCTTAATTCCTCCTTTGGAGGTATTGGAAGCTTGACTTGAATGATGTACCATGAGGACATTTTATGCATCTTTTGCATAAGTCATAATGAGACTTTGGTTGAATGACATTAGGGATACCATGTCTATTTTATCTTCTTCTCCCACTTCTCTTTTGTTTTTATGATTCATCCCATGTTCAAGTTAGAGGCCTTAGGGCATTGTTTGCACTTGCTTGATGTTTTGCACTTTTTCTTGCTTGCATTTTAAGGTTGAGATGAGCTTGTGGTGGTCTTTACCCCACATAATTTCCTCCCTTGCTTGTGTGTTTTCTCTTTGTGTATTTCCTTTTGCATTAAAGGTTGAGGTGTCCTCCCTTTGCTTGTATGTTACATTGCATGTGCATCCATTCACATTCATATTTCACTTACTTCATGTTGTTGTTTATCTCTTCTTTGTTTGCCATGTTCCCTTAGGAATTCTCACTTCCTTGATTAAGGATAGTGATGATAGACATTAGGTTGAATCCTTTGCATGATAACAAATATGATAGTATTCCCTTCTTAATCCTAACCTTAGGACCATGATGCATGACAACTACTAGGTTTTGAACTAGTTTCCATTTAGTTTGTCCTCTCTCTCTTTCTCATCTCAAACAACTTCAAAATACATAATAAAGGCTAATGAGTATTGTGCGTTACGAGCCTTAAGTACTTGGGAAATGGTTATTGGGGGGTTTCCTCTTGATGGCCTAGAGTGTTTAGTGTTCACCCTTTGGGTGATGTGCGACGCATTCGTTCCTAGGTCATAATCTCTAGTGCAATATGAATTACAAAACAATTCGAAAACACTTCTTCTCTTAAAAGACACAAAAACAAAAGATCAACTTCTTTTTGTCCTTCGGGACCCTTAATATTGGAAAACATTTTCATAAAAAAAGAGTTTCGTTAACTCTCAGTTCTACCGCAAATAGGTAACGCCTAAATCTCCAAAGGTCGAGCTGCATACACATAACTTCTAGAACTATTTGTTAACCCTACTCGGGTAAAAACAGATGAACAAGCCGGTGTTCTTACTTGCCCAAACTACGTTTGCTCTGATCTCTCATACCTGTTGAGAGTACGTAGGCACGAGATGGCAATGTCTCGGCGAGCAACCTTTCACCACTTTCTCCCGTAGTTAGTTGAACTACGTTGACTCTGACTTTCCCATTGCACGAGGGAATACGTAGGCCTAGAGCGACGATGCTCTGTCGAGTCAATTTTCTTTTCTTTTATCCCAGAACTTTAGTTAGATAGTTTCAATCACCCTTTCTAGATAGACAACCAAGTGTGGATCCCGTCGAGTATGACGAACGTGAGGGGTGATAATACCTTCCCCTTGCATAACCGACTCCCGAACCCGAGATTTGGTTGCGATGACCAAACTTATGCCTTTCCGTCAGGTTTTCTCTGATTGTTTCCTTTCCCTTGTTGGGATAAATAACGAACTATGGCGACTCTTCTGTCATTGCCGGCACCTTTTTCACAGTAGCGACAGCTGGCGACTCTGCTGGGGACTCCAACGGTTCCCTATGTGAGTCAATCCTAGAACTTGTTTGTTTATCTTTGGGGTGTATGTATATACTTGTTGTACTTTATTTTTTTACTTTCTCGTATTTATTTTCAGTATTATATATAATTATTGTTGTGCTATGGGGAGGGAGGTTCTGTTGAGTGATAAGCCAGACCTAGGCTTGAGTGAAAACATAGCATTAGTAGTGGAAATTAGTGGGAGGTGTGCATGATTTGCAATGTACCAGTTCCCCATGAAATTCGCGCTCAGACGAGATTCTCTTTGATGATTTATTTTCCAGCCCTTTGGGCTTGAGGGGATTTTGGATCTGAGAGTTGTCGACTCTAGGGACCGATCATTTGTGATTCCGCTAAGTGAGGCCTCTTCGGGAGATGATGATGTCAAACCAGAAATGGTGAATGCATCATCATTTCTCGGAAGTCTGTGACGCTGATGAACGCATAGGATGCCGAACCTTATCAGTGGATAGGTCCATACCTGTGAGAGGGATTGGGTTACGCAGGAAACCTTGACTTCCAGATTACTCGGTTTTATTTATAGTATGAATCTGAGTTATTGGTATCAGGTGGTTCCTATTATCAGAGTTGTGCTACTGTTCTTGCCAAAGCGAAGCGCCGGTTCTTCTCAAGCTACAGCACAACAATCTTGATCCCATATTTGCATTTTGCATTTTGCATTTTTCATCTGCATCTCATTAACATGTATTTATGTTGCAGGTGCATATTTCCTCCTTCGATTCTAGTGATCTTGTTCCTCACTTCCGACATGAAACTCCTGAAGAAAACAGTTTCCTATAAGCTTCCTACGCCAAATATTAGTTCTCTGCTCAGTTTGACTTTCGTGGTTGATAGAGAGGTAATGGAAGACTTCAGAAAATCTTATAGGAAACTGCTCAGTTTTGTCTGCAAACCTTCTGTGTACGAGATGAATGGGTTGTACGCTCTCCTGCAATTCTACAACCCACAGTTGAGATGCTTTTTATTCCCTAATTACGTCCTCGCACCTACTCTAGAGGAGTATTCTGCATTGTTAGAGGTGTCGATCCTGGATCAGATGCCGTTCTTCCATACGGATGCTAAGCCTGATCTGGCTAAGCTTTCTGCAGCACTACATATGGACGCCTCAGAGATAGAAGGAAGGTTGACTGAGTGGAACGGTGTGCCTGATTTCTCTTTGCAATTCCTGGTTGAAAAGGCTCAACAATGCGCCAAAGATGGATGTTGGATTGTATTCAATGCCATTCTAGCTCTCTGCATCTATGGCATTATTTTGTTCCCTAATCTGTCGAAGTTCGTAAACTTGGACGTGTTTTATATCTTCGCCTCAGGGAATCCAATACCTACATTGCTCAGTGACATTTATCATTCGATTCACTACAAGAACAAGAACCAAAGAGGGGAAAATGTGTCTTGTTGTGTCCCCTTATTGTACAGGTGGTTTGCCGATCATATGCCCAAGACAGGTCCTTTTGTTACTTCTGCAGGTACATTGGAATGGTTGGAATGTATGATGGGTTTGTCAGCTGAGAACATCACTTGGTTTGATAGGAACATACTTGGTACAGAAATCATCCATAGCTGCAGCGGATTTCCTAACGTCCCTTTGGTCGGAAGGAAGGGTGCATCAACTACAATCCGTCGTTGTTGGTTAGGCAGTTTGGATATGCATTGAGGGATCCTCCCAGGGAAGAAGAGGTACATGAATCTCTGTACCTCACCAGGCTGTTGGAAGATGATACGTTTTCCAAACTTGAGCACGCTTGGAACAACATTCACAGAAGAGGAAAATCAGTGTTGGGGAAAAGTAATAGCCGAGCCTATGATCCCTACTTGAGCTGGATCCAGGATAAAGCGAAGAGGATGCTGATGCCATTTCCCTCAGTGGCGCCTTTATATCCCCTCATGATCGAGGAGCCAACCACTATCGACATTCATAAGTACAACCTGTTATGGGTCGAGAAAGAGGAGCTACAGAAAACTAATGAGGAGTTGGAGAAAGAGATTGCTCAGCTCCGAAGTGAGAAGACCGAAGCAACCTATTCTTTGAACAAACAGACTGAGTTGGTAAATAATTTGGGCACGGACTTGACCAAGCAGATTAAATCCTGGGAACGATTGGGTCTAGATCTGAAAGCTGTTAATAGTGTGCTCGCTTCCAAAAAGCAGGACTTGGATAAAGCCTATTTAGAGATCTCCAAGTTCAATGCCAATTGGAACGCCACCTTGTCCAACAATAAAGAGCGCCAAGATAAGTTGAAGCTGCAGATCAACAAGTTAAAGACTCATTTGAGAGCCAAAGACAACAAGATTTTAGCAGAGGCCTCACTCAGGCGTGACACCGAGTACAGACTGAATGAAGCTATTGCAAACTTGGAGGATTGTAGGCTGAGAGCTAATTCCAAAAGATGCAAGCTTGAAGATTGTTTTGGTGAAGGAGCATGGGAGGACTACGCTGAGGACCTACAACACACCATTAGCCAGAGAGAGTTGCTTATTCATGGGCTACTCACCAAACCAAATCACCCCGAGACGCAGAAGTTGCTAGAGGATTTCCGGTCTCGTCGTCCTGCTTGACTGGTTTGTTTCCTCTCTGTAGTTATTCCTTATGCTTGTTGTATGGACCATCACCACGCCTGTTGGTTGGGGTCCTTTCTGATTGTATTCAGTTGATACTCTTGTACACTGCCTGCGTGGATTTCCATTTACATATATCAGGAGTTTTCTACTATTGTTTGTCCTATGGGGTTTTCCATTGTCGTGCTTTATCCCGGAACTAGAATTGAGGGGGAAATATCCCTGTTGCATACATACATGTTTGCATAGCATTTTTGCATTACAGGTATGACAGGACCATTTTATCTCATCTCTGTTTCCCCGTTAGTGTGTTTCAGGATTGTTGATCGAACAACTCACCGGTACGCTACCCGAGGAAACCAGAGAAGAGTGATTGAGGAAATTCAGTCAGAGATGCAAGAGTTTAGGGAGAGGATGAATCAGTTCATGGACCTCATGCAGGGGGTCGCTGACGGACAGGAACAACTTCGTACTTTGGTGCAGCTCTTGATTGCACGAGTTGACAGCAACAGTGTTCTTCATGGAGGACAGACTGCTAATCCTCCCCTCAATGAGAATGGGACTCCTCATGCTCGCTCTATGCCTAATATGGTTATCCCTACGGCTGGAGTGAATGATAATGGTAATGGCAATGCCGCTGGGTCTGGTAATGCTGTTGGTTTCGAAAACATTGGTTTTGGGAATCCTATAAATGGTAATGTTGGAAATGGTAATGCTGCTAACGGGAACGTTCATGGGCCTGGTGCCGCCTGTGCTGCACATGGTGTTGCACCCCAAAATTTACCTAACCTTTTCTTAACTTGGTTTATGTTTCATTTCATTTTCTTCTAGCATTTGCATTGCATAACATTGTTCATTGAGCAGGGGATCAAGAGGTTGTGCATAGCAAGAGAGGGTCACAAAGAGTGTTGAGCCTAAGCAAGGGGTTTTACTCAAGCATGAATGGTCATCAAGTCACCAAGAAGTGGTCAAAGTTTTGTGAAAGAGTTGGTGGGTGTATGAGGATCAGCTCCTAACTTGGAGGCCAATTGAAGATCATCAGAGGATTGTGAATTCATGATTATGGATATGGGATGTTAAGAAAGTTCATTGATGTGAGAGACATGTTGAGGTTTATTCAAGTTGTTGTGTCATGTGGAAGAAGCCACTGTCAAGAGTGTACATCTAGGTTTTCATATGGTCAACCCTCAGTCAAATGTGAAATTAAAGGAGATTAAGACTCAATTCCAAGTCTTTTTGATCATGGAATGTTGTGTTGAGATGTCTAGTATATCATTTCAAGATCAAATCAAGAAGAATCAAGAGTGTGAGAAGTTACTAAATTAGGGTTCTTAGTGTAAAATCCCCTATTTAGTGCCCAACTTCAAGTCTCATCTCATCTTTACCATGACATGAAACTTGTATAGCATGTTTCTAGATTTCTTTTGAGTACTAGAAGTCTTTCATGTGATTTCTAGAACTCAAGTTATGATGCTAACAAGTTACAGGTCATTAGATGAATGTGATTTTGGTCAACAAAAGTCAACCAACTTCCAAGAATATTTATACCTAGAAGGATGTTTCTCCTTACTCTGACCCAAACATGAAAGTTGTTCCTCATGATCTTAGCTTTCGAAAGAGTACTAGAAGTCCTTCATCGGATTTGTAGAACTCAAGTTATGAAGCTTGCAAGGCAGGGGTATTTTGGGAAAGTAAGATTATAGGTCATTTTCATTATAGGTCCATTTCACAACCTTACACACTTCAAATGAAAATCTTTCCAACATCAAAGTTGCTCCAAATGGGGTCATTTTCATCACCAAACCATCTCATGTCATGGTTGAAGCTTGGATTGAAGAATTCATGAAGAAACTTCCATGGAAAAAGCCTTAAAAGGAGAAAATCAAATTAAATGCATTTTGGATCATTTTGTACCAAGTGGATACATATTCTGAGTGCCAAAATCATTCTAAGAACAATGGCATTTTTAGAATTTGAATTTGATGAGCTTTGGTATGCCATTTCCGAGCTTGCTTCAAATGGAAGTAACACATTCAATTCACATCACAAGATCAAATTAAGGGACAATTCTTGGCCATTTGATCAATTCACATTACCAGCAAGCTAAACGAATGAATTTCCAAGCCTTGCAACTGCATTTTCGTGCACATTTTGGAAGGTGGCAACACAAAAAAATTGGATTTCAATTGGACCTAAATAAACTTTGATTGGGCTTTCTTTGCTTCCAAATCCATTGTATATAATCTCAGGGTCATGTACAAACCCTCAGAGTTGATTTTGGTGTGAAATTGGCCAAGAACACAGTTGGAAAAAGTGAAGAAGAAGTGAAACACGAATTTCCATATTTAACCAATTTCAAGAGGAATTAAGCTCATCTAAAGCTTCCTTGAGGTTTGTGGAACGATTCTAGGTGGTTTTCTCTAAGCTTCATCAAAGAACAAGGCTCAGTGGAAGCTCTTCACTAGGTATTCTTTCAATCCAAATTACTCTCTGTTTATGCCATGTTTACACGCCATTTTCATGTATTTGTGACCTATGAGTAGCATAGATGATTTCTGGTATAAATTGATGGCTGTTTGTGAAGATTGATGTTAAGTGTTCAAAACTTGTTGGCTTTGATTTGGTTTATTCTTGAGCTTTTAAGCCTAAATGATTGTGGATTTGAGATCTACATAACTTGTAGATGATTTTAGACTGCTTGTTTGCATGTTTTGGTGAAGTTGATGTTCACCTGTGTTTTGTGCACGCCAGAGAAGGTGATCGGAGGGAATCCGACCACCATCTGTAATTTCCTCCGTTTGCCATGTTCTAAAACCCTAGGCGTGTTATTAGCCGTTAGATTGTTTTGACTCACTTATGTTGAATGGCTAGGATTTGGTCTACATTTTGACCCAACTTTTAATTTAAACCATGGACATTGGATCAGTAAAGATGGACGAATGAGATTAGATCTTGGACCCTTTTAATGAAATGCAGTGTTTAGCAGCTTTCATCTTGACCCTTGGATCTGTGTTGGTTTGAGATGAGCGTGTGAGATCCATCCTTAGCCTAGCATACCAAGTAGCGCGCAGCACCTGAGTTATTTTGATTTGGACTTGGGCCTTTTTGTTATTCACACCCCCCTGCAGCTGAGACCCATTAATTTACGCGTACTTGGCTTGCTATCTGCACCACTTTTTTTATTTTTATTATTTTATTTTGCAACTGTTTAGAATTAATTCAATTAAAAATGCTTCCAACATTGATAAAATTCACAAAAAATATTTTCTGGATAGTTTGAGATGTCTTTTATTTTTTAGAATTTTTATTTTATTTTTTTGAATTATTTTTCATTTAAAAAAGAATTAATCAATTGGAAGTGTTTTTATTTGACCTAATCCTAGACATGTTCTTGTTCTTATTTGTTTCTTCCATCTCCTTTTGATCCAATGACTAAAAATTAATTCTCATATCCATGATGAGTTGATGAATTTTTTAGGACCATTTTGCCTCTGTTTGGTTGACTTTTGTTGCATTTCATTTGACCCTTGACAATCCTCATTCACAATGGGACACCCTTGTGAATCAATTTCTTTGGTGGTGGTGTGAATTGATTTTGATTGTGATCTCTTGGCTTCTGTTTGCCAACTTGTTTATGGACTTTGTGTATTTTATTGGGTTATTTTTGAATCATTTTCCTAATTTTGAGGTAACTTGCAAGTCAAGTTACCCCAAAGGGAGGTTCATACATACACATTCACCAAGTTTTCCTTGGATATGACTTTGATGGATCCTTTGAGCCTTTGATTCCTTTTGATTCATGTTGCTAACATGTTAAGGTTGCTGGTTGCTCAATTTTAGGTCATGATATTGTGTTGTGCTTGTTCATTTGTGTGCTTCTTTTGTTGCTTCCATTTAAGGTTTCCATTTGTGACATGCTTGCATTCCTTTATGTTTGAGCTTGATTTTCTCTTGTGATGTGATTTTTTTGCTTTTGAGCTTTCTTCTCTCATCTCCCATTCTGCCCCATGACCTTGGAGTTTCATTTAAGGTGGCTTAGTCCCTCCTTAGGAGGTACTTGAAGCATATCTAAAATGATGAATCCATGAGGACTCTTTTGTGCTTTCTTTTGCACTTTGTTTGTGATGCTTATGGTTGAGTGCATATTATGAGTTCCTTGCTATCCTCATATAGCATCCCATCCTCACTTTTGTTTTGAGCTTCTTCTCCTTTCATTTGTTTTGGCTTGTGGCACTTGTGGTTGATGTTGTTTGACTTAGGTCATTTCATCCCATTTTTTGGTGCATTTTTGTGTGGTTTTTCCTTGTTGTTTGATTTCACTTTGTGTATTTCTCTATCTCTTCTTTTCTTGCATTCTCATATGCATGCTTGAGGTTCAGATGAGCTTGTGGAGGCTACTTCCCCACACATATTTCCTCCCTCACTTTCATCTTACTTGTGCATTCTTGTTTGCATTCTTGCTTTTGTTTATGTTCTTTCTTCTTCTTCTCTTGTCTCTCTTTCCCTTAGGATCTTTAATCTCTCTTTTTCAAGATAGGTTATGATAGACATTAGGTGCTTAACCATGCATGATAACATTACGTATTTCCCTTGTGTATCCCAACTTTAAGTCCACTTTGCATGATAACTTTTAGGATTGAATTAGTCTCCCATTAGTGGTTCTTTCTTCTCTTCTCATCTTCATACAATCTTAACATACTTAATAAAGATAATGGATGTTGTGCCATGAGCCTTGTACTTAGGAAATGGTGATTGAGAGGTTACTTCTCAATTGCCTAGAGTGTTTAGTATACGTCCTTAGGACGATATGCGACGCATTCGATCCTAGGTTTTAGACTTTAGTACAACATGCATTATAAACACTCAAATTCAAAACACTTCTTCTCTAAAAAACACAAAAACACTTCAAATATTTTTTCACCCTTTGGGGTTCTTAATCAGGAAATCTTTTTAGATAAAAGAGTGTTGTTAACTTTTAGTTCTATCGCAAACGGTAACGCCTAAGTCTCCAATGGTCGAGTTGCATACACCAACTGCTAGAACTACTTGTTAACCCTACTCGGGCCTAAAATCTTTTGAACCAACCTGTCGTCTTTTAGCCCGAACTACGTTTGCTCTGATCTTTCATACCAGATGAAAGTACGTAGGCACAAGATGCGATGTCTTGGTGAGCAACCTCCCCCCTTTTCACCCGTAGTTAGCCGAACTACGTTGACTCTGACTTTCCCATTGCACGAGGGAATACGTAGGCACAGAGCGGTGATGCTCCGCCGAGTCTCCTTTCTTTTTCTTTTGTCCCTTGACCTTTAGCTAGATAGATTGACCACCCTTTTAGATAGACAACAATGCGTGGATCCCGTCAAGTACGACGGACGTGAGGGATGCTCATACCTTCCCCTTGTGTAACCGACTCCCGAATCCAGACTTGGTTGCGATGACCTTGTCTTTTCCTTTTCGTCAGGTTTTTTCGATCGTTTCCTTTCCCTCTCGTTGGGATAAATAACGAAAGGTGGCGACTCTTCTGTTTTCTGCCGGGTGTTTTTCGCAGTTGCGACACATGGTAATGTGGATCAACTATGGAATAAAGACAGATAGGATGATGTGTTCACACCAAGGGCTGTGGTTGTTGAGTTGCCTTCTGAATCTAATAGGAGGATCAAGTTGATTGAGGAAAAGATGAGGTCTATGGAAAATCAAAATGCCATGGGCCTTGATATGGCTAATCTGGGACTTATCCCCGACCTAAAGGTGCCATTAAAGTTCAAAGTCCCTGACTTTGACAAATATAAGGGTACCACATGCCCAAGAGTCCACTTGCGCTCTTACTACTGGAAGATGTCTGCGTACTCTGACGGTGAGAAAATGCTGATGCACTTCTTTCAGGACAGCTTGTCCGGGCCGTCCCTTGAATGGTATATGAGGCTGGAACCCATCAATATCGGAAAGCTGGAGGGACCTGGCTGAGGCCTTTGTAAAACATTACCAATATAACAGCGACCTTGCTCCCAACAGGGTCCAACTTCAAAATCTTTCCCAGAGGAATAATGAATGTTTCAAGGAGTACGCCCAGAGGTGGCGTGAACTCGCGGAAAGAGTACAACCTCCAATAGTGGAGCGAGAGTTAATCGATCTATTCGTCGCTAATCTACCCGGTGTCTACTACGAGAAGCTCGTCAGTAACATGTCGGGTAGCTTCTCTGATTTGATAATCACTGGAGAAAGGGTGGAGAACGGCATCAAGCTCGGGAAGATTCAGTCAAACGAAGTGCCCTCAGCTGGAGGAGGGAAGAAGGTGTTTGGTGGTAAAAAGCGAGAAGGTGAGACTAGTTTGGTGTCCAGTTCTAAAGGAAAAGGTAAGGGTCAGTATCAGAATCGTCAGCGTCAACAGGTCGCCAGTATAACAATTCCTGTCGTTTAGCAGCAACAGCAAAATCCGCAAAATCAGAACCAGAATCAGAATCAGAATTACGCCCAACGGGGATACCAGAATCGTGGCCAGGGACTGAACAGAGTGTTTGACACACCGCTGATGTCGTATTCGTAACTTCTCCAGACCTTATTAAAATTGCAGCTTACTCAGAAGAGGACAATGGCTCCTCTGATGGGGCCACCACAACCTGGGTATGATGTGAATGCCCGCTGCAAATTTCACTCAAGTGCCCCAGGGCCCAATATCGATAATTGCAAGGCTTTTAAGCACAAGGTGCAGGATATGATTGATAGCAAGGCGATAAATTTCTCCAATGACGCTCCCAATGTCATACAGAATCCTATGCCAAATCACGGACAAGGTGGAGTCAATGTGATCATCGAGGATGATGGTATGGATTTGATAGCAGATGTCAGTGAGTTGAAAATGCCGTTGAGCTTCGTGAAAGAGAAATTTCTGAAAAGGGGTGTGTTCCCAGGGTGCGGGGAATTATGTGCTGAGTGTGCATGCCATCTGGAAGGTTGTGATCAGTTGAGAATCGGTATTCATAGTTTGATTGACAAAGGGGTTCTACAGTTTGATCGGGCTATTGAAAGCAGATCCAGAGAAGTGGTAACCAAGCAGAGGGGCGAGATTGCTATGATTTCTATCCTATACAAAACTATTTTAATTTCTGCTCCGAGACCACCGATGATTGTCATTACAAAAGCTGGTCCCGTGCCTTTTGAGGATATCAAGGTTGTTACATGGAATTATGGAGCCGAGGTATAAATTAATGGACAGAAGCTGGATTTGAAGAGTCCGCCCATTGAGTAAATGGAGAATCTGGTTGGTGCAGGAGGAATTACCTGAAGTGGTCGAGTATTTTCACCACCAGAAGTGGTGGCTGATAAAGTAGACAAAGGAAATGGTAAAATGGTCGTGGAAGAAACCACTCAGGCGGGAGAGAAAGAACTGTTGGCAAAAGATGTAGAAGAGTTTATGAGGCTAATAAGGAAGAGCGACTACAAGATAGTCGACCATCTACAGTAAACTCCTTCTAAAATTTCCATATTATCGTTGTTGCTATGCTCGGAAGCACATTGAAATGCATTGCTAAGGATATTGAATATTGCGTACGTGCCTCAAGAAATTTCAATGAACCAACTAGAAGGAGTTGTCGCACACGTGAATGTAGAGAACGATCTTGGTTTTGCGGACCTAGAGTTGACGCCGAAGGGCAGGAATCATAATAGCGCGTTGCATATTTCGATTGAATGTCTTGGAGCTGTTATGTTCCATATTTTGGTGGACACCGGGTCATCTCTGAATGTACTTCCTAAGAAAGCATTAATGAAACTAGACACTCGGGGGCTGATGTGTACGCCTAGTGATTTAGTGGTGAGAGCTTTCGACGGAACCAGACGGTCAGTGTTCGGAGAGGTGACACTGCCTATTCAGGTAGGGCCTGGGGTATTCGATGCAGTTTTTTACATAATGGACATCCAGCTGACCTATAGTTATCTATTAGGCCGTCCATGGATCCACTCAACAGGAGCTGTGACCTCTACGGTGTATCAGAAACTCAAATATATGGTTGGTGGCAGCATTGTCACTGTATGTGGGGAAGAAGACATAATGGTTAGCCATTTATCATCGTTCAAATATGTGGAAGTGGATGGGGAGATCCACGAAACTCACTGTCAAGCGTTCGAAATGGTCCAGGTTAAGGACAAGTCTCCTGCAGCGATTAAAGCGCCCGAAGTGGCCATATCTTCTTTCAAGGAAGCCTAGACGGCAGTGCAGTGTGGGGCAGCCCAAGGTTGGGGCCAGGTGCTTGACATCCCCAACAAGCAGGATAAGTTTGGCTTAGGGTACAACCCGTATGCTTCATCATCCTCACAGAGCGTGCCGCGCTACAAAGGACCAGTGTTGTTCACCCCGGGGGGGTGTCATCTTCGAACGCATCAATGCTGTTTCAGATAGTGAAGAGAGGGATAACAATTACGACATGGACGCTTGGATCAAGCCTTGCACACCAGGACAGAGCCTGCACAATTGGTCTATCCAGAAGTTCATTCAAGTGACTACTGAACAGTAATGATTTGTTTTCCCGATTATTGTACGACCCTATGTTCTACCCGAAGCATAGGGGTATTTTGTCAGGGCTTTGCTTGTTTATAATTGAACATTTTTGTCAATAAATCAAAGGGCGTTATTTCTCATTCAAATTTTGTGATCCTTGTTATTCCTGTTTTGTGTTTAAAACAATAAAATGGCAATGTGGTTTTGTGTTGCATATCATTTGAAGCATTTAACCATTATCATTGCAGGGTCCACATTACAGACGACACCGATCCAGAACCTTTTATGACTCACTTCGACTTTGATCACCCGACATTTCAAGCCGAAGAAGAGATTGATGAGGATGATAACTTGCCGGAAGAGCTGGCTAGACTCTTGAAACAAGAAGAAAAGACCATTCTGCCTCACCAGGAGGTGATTGATGTCATCAATTTGGGTTCTGAAGAGGTTGTCATAAATGTCAGAATAGGGGTTGCGCTGCAGAGTGACATGAAGCAAAGACTG
The DNA here is from genome assembly GCA_963859935.3 of Lathyrus sativus. Taxonomy (NCBI): domain Eukaryota; kingdom Viridiplantae; phylum Streptophyta; class Magnoliopsida; order Fabales; family Fabaceae; genus Lathyrus; species Lathyrus sativus. Next base: position 343,810,907 of record OZ012735.1, on the reverse strand, counting down.
GTCGAGATGCTTCGAGAGTATAGTAACATCTTTTCTTGGTCCTACAAAGACATGCCCGGGCTTGACATTGATATAGTAGTTCATTGTTTACCGTTGTGCAAAGAGTGGCTGCTGGTCAAACAGAAGCTCAGAAGGACGAGACCAGACATAGCTGTAAAAATCAAGGAAGAGGTCCAGAAGCAGTTGGACGCAGAATTTTAGCTGTGACAAGTTACCCTCCGTGGGTCGCCAACATAGTGCATGTGCCGAAGAAAGACTGTAAGGTACGGATGGGTGTTGATTATCGAGATTTGAATAAGGCGAGCCCAAAAGATGATTTCCCGCTCCCTCACATTGACGTATTGGTCGACAATACTGCTCAATTCTCTGTATTCTCCTTCATGGATGGTTTCTCCAATTATAACCAGATCAAGATCGCACCGGAGGATATGGAGAAGACGACGTTTATCACGCCGTGGGGGACGTTTTGTTATAAGGTAATGCCCTTTGGGTTGAAAAACGCAGGGGAAACCTATCAGCGGGCTATGGTCACTTTGTTTCACACCATATACTATATGAGTAAAAAGTTCACAGATTGTGAGTCCCGTTACTCAATGCTTGAAAAAAGTGTTGCGCACTCGCGTGGGCTGCCAAACGTTTGAGACAGTATATGCTTAACCATACAACCATGCTGATTTCGAAGATGGATCCGATCAAGTATGTCTTTGAAAAGCAAGCGCTTTCAGGCAGGATTGCCAGGTGGCAAATGGTACTCGTAGAGTATGACATCCAATATGTTTCTCAGAAGGCCATCAAGGGAAGTGTTCTGTCAGAGTACCTTGCTGAACAGCCTACCAAAGACTATCAACCACTGAAGTTTAAATTTCCTGACGAGGACATCATGTCCCTTAAGATGAAGGACTGCGAAGAGCCACTACCTGACGAAGGGCCAGAGAGGAGTTCTCAGTGGAAACTGATATTTAATAGTGCTGTTAACTCGTACGGAAGTGGAATATGAAGCATGCATCATGGGTTTAGAAGAATCCATCGATCTGAGGATCAAGAATCTTGATGTATATGGTGATTCAGCGCTTGTTGTCAACCAAATCAAAGGAGAATAGGAAACCCGGAAGCCCAATCGGATTCCCTACATGAACTATGCGAGAAGGTTGTTGCCATTCTTCGATCGGGTAGAGATCCATCACGTGCCTCGAGCGGAGAACCAGATGGCAGACGCTCTGGCTATGTTGGCTTCGATGTACAAAGTGAACTTCTAGAATGATGCTCCCAGAATTTTCATTTCTCACCTCGACAGATCGGCATTCGTATTCGCCATTGAAGAAGCTGCCGATGGCAAGCCGTGGTTTTATGATATACAGAACTTCCTCAAGAAACAAGAGTATCCGCTAGGGGCTTCGGCTCAGGATAAGAAGACTCTAAGGAGGTTGTGTGGTAACTTTTATCTAAACCCAGATGGTGTGCTTTACAAAAGGAACCATGACCTGGTGTTATTAAGATGCGTGGACGAAAAGGAAGCAATGTTGCTTATGGAAGAGGTCCACGAGGGTACTTTTGGTACACATGCCAGCGGGCATGCAATGTCTCGAAAACTATTATGAGCAGGGTATTATTGGCTAACCATGGAGTAAGATTGTTTCAAATTTGCGAAGAAATGCCATAAATGCCAGATTTATGCAGACAAAATTCATGTACCACTGAGCCCGTTGAATGGTATGGCATCCCCGTGACCTTTCTCTATGTGGGGCATTGACATGATTGACATGATTGAGCCAACCGCATCTAACGGCCATCGTTTCATCTTGGTCGCCATCGACTACTTCACTAAATGGGTCGAAGCAGCCTCGTATGCCAATGTAACTAGGCAAGTTGTAGCCCGGTTCATAAAGAGGGACATCATCTATAGATACGGAATGCCCGAGTGAATCATTACTGACAATGGTTCAAATCTGAACAATAAGATGATGAAGGAGTTATGCCAGAACTTCAAAATTGAGCATCACAACACATCGCCCTATCGTCCGAAGATGAATGGCGATGTCGAAGCGGCCAACAAGAATATCAAGCGGATAGTGCAAAAGATGGCTGTCACGTACAAGGATTGGCACGAGATGTTGCCCTTTGCTCTTCACGGTTATCGTACAAAGGTACGCACATCAAACAGGGCAACTCCTTTCTCGCTGGTATATGGTATGGTGGTTGTTCTACCATTGGAGGTCGAGATTCCCTCTTTAAAAGTTCTGGTCAATGTCAAGCTTGATGAGGCAGAATGGATACGAAACAGATTGAACCATCTCAACTTGTTGGATGAGAAGAGGTTAGCGTCTATTGCATACGGTCGGTTGTATCAGAGTCGGATGAAGAAAGCTTTTTATAAGAAGGTGCGCCCTTGAAGCTTTCAGACGGGCGATCTTGTGCTGAAAAAGATTCTCCCACTATAATCAGATCACAGGGGCAAATGAACTCCCAACTATGAAGGTCTATACATTGTTTGAAAGTTCTTTTCTGGAGGAGCCTTGTTATTGTCCACCATGGATGGCAAGGATTTTACATCCCCTGTGAACACAGACGCAGTTAAAAAATACTTTGCTTAAAATGACCCGTTGGACGAAAAAAGAATATCTAGGCAAAAATGGGGCATCCTGGCGAACCATGAAAAAGAATAGGTTCGGGAAAAAGTTGGGGATATAAATGAAAAAGATGTAAACCTGCAAAGTTGAAAACCTGGAAAGGCGACTTTGGCAAAAATGGGTATCCCGGTGAATTAAAAACCCGCAAGGGCGGTTCACGCAAAACTTAGGGATTGAAAAGAAAATGAATGTGATCTGCGTGTGATACTTCCTTGCTCAGTGGATTGGGAGAACCTGCAGGCCGTTCATCCAAATCAATCTCTTCTGAAGACGGAACGTCGGGAAGGCATGGAAGTCAGGCGAGTCATAGAGGGATCAGCTCATGGTGTTCGTCTGCACCACATTGCCGACATTTTTGTACACTTTGGAATATTTCTGCACATATCTGTATTTGTTTTTGCACAGCTTCCTCTTTTCAGGGGTTGCATTTGTTGTAAAAAACATTGCCTATTTACAGGCCATCTATCAATAAACATATACTATTCAGTACTCTGTTTGTTTTGTTTGTGAAAATGGATTAGTGGCTCATCTAACAGAGGCTGGTCTGATAGAAGAGTTAGCTTCAATTATTGGAAAGCCTCTGAATGGAAAGAGTCTATAGAGGACGAGGATAGTGGAAGAACTTACTTCTACACCAGTTCAGATCAACATTGACGAAGTAAGCCAGAGAAGAATTCCTTTAGATGATTTTCCTCTCTTCACTGCTGAAGAACTAAGAGAAATTTTTCTGAGCTACATTGCTGAATGCTTAGCAGATGGAACCCCCTTGCCACCAGACTTGATCAAAAGATAAAATGAACCTGGACCAGATTTCTATGGGGAGAAACAGAGAAAGAGAAGAAAGGTCTCAGAGGAAGGATCTTCGAAGCCTAAGAGGAAAGCTTCTAGAGAAGCATCTTCTGCAAAGCCAAAACGCTTCAAGAAGCAGAAAGGTATCCCTTCTGCAAATTTATCTTCTATTTCTGAACAAGTAACAGAAACACCAACATCTGAACCTCCTCCTCCTTATGACCCAATTCCCAGACCTTCTCCTCCTCACAACTCTGAACCCATTTCATCTGAACCACAAAAATCTCAACCACTACACTCTGAACCTCAACAACATCAAACTTCTGAACCACAACAACCACAATCATCTGAACTCACCACATCTGTACCATCCACACCTTCCTTCAACATCCATCAGAAAACTACTTTTGATAAAACCCCATCTTCTATTCCACAATCATCTGAACCAAACCCTTCTGTAAACCCACCATCTGAACATCCACCATCTGAAAATCAAACATCTGAACCACAATAATCAGATACCATACCATCTGGTCATGAACCTGTCATTCTTGATCTCCAACCTCTCATGAATGTCTTTCCAGTTTCATCTAGAGCATCTGAATCTTCTGATTCATCTGATTCCACTGATTCTAATAGATCAGATGACATCTCTTCTTTTCTCAAACCCTTTGTTTCTATCCTGTTGCGGTGGAAATAGGATATCAAACTATTAATTAGTTTGAATCACAATTCTTGATTCGCAACCGCTCTTTGATTTATCCGAAGGAAAAGGTCAAAAGAGGGAAAATCTATTTTTGCATCATAAACACAATGCGGGGAGAGACCTAGGTAAGGGGTTGGTTAAGCTTAGGGAAGGTACTAGCACCCTAAACTTCTGTAGTACTCTACAGGAACCTTTTGTTTATTGTATGCCTTTTATTTTTATTTATTATCTGCTTTAATATATATTGAGCTAAGGGATAGAGTGACCTAAAAGACCTAAGGGTTAGTCCTAAGTTTACTCGGCAAGATTCGCATCTTGTGCCTACGTACCCTGGATAGGGAATGGAATCAGAGTAATCGTAGTTCCCCTCGAAAGGGAGGTTAGAAACATCTTGACTGTGGTCAAGGTTTCAATGGGGAATAAGCATTTCTTAAGGAAACGCTTACGTTGAGTTTCTAAACTCCTATTTCTATGTTGAAAAGTTGAATTGAAATTAGAGTTAAAATCAGGGATTCCACGGCGGGAAACCTTAAACAGAGCACGGCGGCTCTTTGACCTAAAAGCTAGGGTAAAGGGTATTTTCGTCCACGGGGGGACGCCTAGGCTATTAGGGTTTTGGAAACGGTCAAGAATTAGGGTTAATGACTCGGCGGTCAACGGTTAAACCTAATTCCTTCGGAGGAGAAAATTAACGGTAAAACATGCAAACATGGAAAAATATTATATGGCAGAAATTAAAGTGCGGAAAGTAAAGAAAGCGTCGCGACGATCACTCGCGTAAATTACAAACCCCAAAAAAAAGGAAAATAAAATAAAACCGCGACCATGGCCTCGCGTAAATTACATCCACGGACCAACATAAATTGAATAAACTAATCAGAATTTAAGTATAGTCTGAGGAGAAAAACAGAGAACATTTGTGAGAAGGGTTAGACAGAAATATGGCTAAAAATGGAACAGTTAGTATTGAAAGAAAGACAAACTGCAATTTGGAATTTTTATTGTTGTTTTATTAGTTTTGAAAAAGGATTTTAGTTTTAATTTTGAAGAAAAGAATTTTAATCTTAGTTTAAAAAGATTTAGTTTAAGTTTTAAAAATTTGTTTTAGTTTTAAATTTTAACAAAACTCTAATTTTAATATTTTAGAAAAAACAACATTTAATTATTATTTTGTGAGGAAGAAAGTTTTAACTTTAAATTTTTTAAAAATGTTTATCAATTTTTTAAAAAAAAGTTTTATACTTAAAAAAAACAAAGTTTTAATTTGTATTAAAAAAAAAGGTTTTTATTTTATTATCTAAAAAAGTTTTTATTTTAGAAAAGCTTTTAAGAAAAAGTTTTTAAATTGTTTTATAAAAGTAGAACTTTCACTTATTTTTAAAAATAGAATTTTCAATTAAAAATAAATGTACTACTAAAACAACAAAAGGGAAAACAAAAATTGGGTTGGGTTATGGTTACTGCTGCATGCGGCGCCGCTGCCATTGTTGCGTGTTGAAGCTTTTTCTTCTTCTTTGCATGGCCACGATCCCTTCTTCTTTTCCTACAAAAAAACATCAAAAGAAAACATCCGTTAGAAACAAGAGTTACTCACCTTTCACGGGTTTGAAGTGGCTTTTCTACGATGGAGTTCGTTGATGACGAAAGATGATGGTTTTTTTCAAAAATCTCTCCTCTTCTGATAAGTCGTGAGAACGACCGCTGTTTTTCTCTTTTGTCTCCTTCCCCTTTTATCAAATGCAACTCATGTTTATATAGGTAACAAATTAGGGTTAACTCTAACCTAATGCCCACTTTAAAGCCCAACTTAAATAATTAGTCAAAACTAAATAAAATTTAAACAAACTAAAACAAACTTAAAACTCTATTTATTTATATTAAACATTAAAAACATTATAAAAAGAATAAAATCTTTTCTAATATTTTTAATTTTATGATTTTTGGATGTTTTTATGAATAATATGGAAAAAAGTGAAAAAATAATATTTTTTAAAAAATAATTTAAATAAAATACGAAAATAATAATTAAATAATAAAAAAACTATTTTTGTTATTTTTTATGAAAATAGAAAAGTTAGAATAAAAATAAAAGAAACAAAACAAAAAGTGAAGAAGGTGGGATTCAAACTCTCGACCTCTCACACTCACAACTCCTTACACACTCTTGCCAATTGTGCTATTGTATTCATTCAAAATAAAGTGGCACTAGAAACCCTGTAAACTAAAAGAGCGCGCCACATGATATTTTCCTGCAACAATCAACCAACTGAACAACCTGTTAGTGGTTAGTTTAAACGCAATGCAAAATGAAATGAGATGCAATATGAAACGACTAATCTTAGGAAAAAATTTGGGGTATTACATATCCCATAGAACCTTGAGGATGATACTTTTTCATCTGAACCAACCCCATTTGTATCTAAGGTTGTTAATACCTCATCTGTCCGTATTCCATCTTATCCTCCTGCCTTCATTATTACTTCTTTTTATATACCTTCAACCTCTACTACCACTAAAACATCACCCTTAGAAGCCTACCTGAAACCCAAACCTAGGCTAGATGTTGGTACACTGTTTGCTGGTTTTGAAAAAGAAATAAATATGTGGTTATCTACTGTTAAGAAAGAGTGCCTCGCAAGTTTGAATCCTGATGATTCTGAAGCTATCTGGAAGAGATTCAGAACCAGATTCAACTTTGTGGCTTCAAATCTTCAAGAGATTTGCTCTGATGATGCAAAGGTCAGATTTGCTGAAGCTGTCATACTCACTCTTCTGAGTATTCGCAGAAATCCAACTTTGCTTCTGGAAAACACACCTGCAAAGGATGTGTGTCTTCCTTCTGAAGACTTTGCTGCATCTGAGACTGCTGGAGTGTGTAGGCCTGAAGAAGTCATTCCAGAAGGTTCTGCTCCTGGTCCTGAAGAAATTCTTGACTCTGTTCAACCTTCTGACATGATTGTACATAATGCATCTGCTTCTATGGTTATTCACAATGCATCTGCTTATGCGTCTGCTTCTGAGTCATCTGAAGTGAAGAAAGAAGATGGATATTTGAATGCTAAGTTTGCTCAGCTAGAGGCTAGCAACACTGAGATAAGATCTTGGATGGTAAAGCAAGAAAAGACCACTGAAGAAATCAAGACTTGGATGGCGAAGCAAGAAGAGTCAACCTCTGAGATAACGAATCTTCTGAGGAATTTGGCTTCCCGTTCTTCTTCTTAGTTTCTTTGTTGTTTGTGCACTTATGTGTTAACTGATTGTCTGTTTCTGTTTTGGATTATTTTTATCAATGCATTTGTGAATGTTGTGTTTTTCCAACTGAATCTATCATATGTTTTATTGTTTTCCTTTGTTATTTTTTTCTTAAAGATTTTCTTTTTGATATGACAAAAAGGGGGAGAAAATGGTAATTTTGATAATTCACATAAATAGATACCAAAAGGTAACTCATACATGATAAATTACATATAATCATATTTTTGAGTGTTTCAGAGCTAATAATTCTCATCTGACAAATTTCTAAGAATTAACTCTAAACAAGAATCTGAGAATGTACAAGTTTGCTCTGACGCTGAAAAGAATACAAGAGCTGAAAGGGAAGTATTTAATTTTTTCAGAAGTATTCATTTCAGGGGGAGAGATATTTTTTTCTTCTATTTAAACAAAATTTCCCATAGTTTTTGTCATCATAAAAAAGGGGGAGATTGTTAGAACACAGATTGGTGTTTAATATATCTCATTGTTTTGATGATACATGAATGAAATTTTGTATAAAAGAAATATATACTCTAATTCTGTTCAAGTGTTTATTTGTTTCAGATATCAAAATTAATATTATTCCAGAAGTAAGAACGCCTCTGAACACTACAGAACGATAAAGCTCTGAGCGTCAGAAGCAATACATCAGAAGACTCTGATCTGCTACAGATGACTCTGAGCGAAGCTGAGAAGAATTTAAGTAAAGAACATACAGTAAAGTTTCAGAAGACTCTGGAAGTACTTAACGCTGCAAGTACAGAGGCTCTGATAAGCAAGTCTGCTCTATTAAAGATATTCACGCTAAAGCACTTTGCTGCAAAACTCTGTTAGAGTAACTCTGATATGAAGAACTAGGAACATCATCAGAGGATCTGATGCAAGATGTTCCAAAGTTGTTGAAGAAGATGCTGTTCAAATAAATATCTATTGGCATATTTCTTGTCCTTATCCAAACGGCTCTTTCCTCATTTATGCATGACGCAGGAATTTAGACAAAAAGGATTTGTATGAACATTCCCAAAAGTCAATAGAAGACAAAAGCAACAGAATGCACAGTGTTGCACAGTCTTTGAGAAATGGACTTCAAGTACTATAAAAACAAGTCTCAGCATCACTTCAAAGTTGACGAATCACTTGACAAATTATTCAACAAGCAACTCATACAAACATTATTTAAATCTGAATAGTTTTTATTTCGTTCTTAAACTTGTGTAAAAATCACAGTTGTTATATAGCTTATTAGAAGCAACTCTTAAACACATTGTTAGTTTATCTTTTGTAAAAGATTCCTTAAGAGACCAAGTGTGGTCAGATTTCTTGAGAAGACTAAGACAGTTGTCTTAGTGGTTAACACTGTAATCAGTTTGATTTAGTGGATTAAGTCCTTGTTGAGAAAGGCAAATCACCTTGGTAGGGTGGACTGGAGTAGTTTGAGTTCAAACGAACTAGGATAAAAATACCTTGTTATTTTTCTATCATCTTAATTGTTTTAAAAACCCTTATTCAACCCCCCTTCTAAGTGTTTTTTCTACCTTCAAAGACATGGAGAAAATGACTTTTATAACGTCGTAGGGGACTTTTTGCTACAAGGTAATGCCCTTTGGATTGAAGAATGCATGGGCAACCTATCAGCGGGCAATGGTGACTTTGTTTCATGATATGATTCATCATGAGATTGAAGTTTATGTTGATGACATGATCGCGAAGTCGCAAACGGAGGAAGAGCATCTGGTGAATCTTTTGAATTTGTTTGAGAGGCTAAGGAAATTCAGGCTAAGGTTGAATCCGAACAAGTGCACTTTTGGTGTACGGTCAGGAAAGTTACTGGGGTTCATAGTTAGTGAAAAAGGAATCGAGGACGATCCTGCAAAAATAAAAGCTATACAGAAAATTCCAGCACCGAAGACTGAGAGAGAGGTTCGTGGTTTCTTGGGTAGATTGAACTACATTGCAAGATTCATATCTCATCTCACAGCCACTTGTGAACCAATGTTCAAATTGTTAAAGAAAGATCAAGCGGTGGTCTGGAATGAAAAGTGCCAAAGGGCATTTGAAAGAATAAAAGAGTATTTGCAGGAGCCTCCGATACTAATGCCTCCAGTGGTCGAAAGACCATTAATAATGTATTTAACGGTTCTTGAGAATTCCACGGGTTGTGTCCTCGGTCAGCACGACGAGACTGGAAGAAAAGAGCATGTAATTTATTACTTGAGTAAAAAGTTCACAGATTGTGAGTCCAGATACTCAATGTTGGAAAAGACTTGTTGTGCACTTTCCTGGGCTGCCAAACGCCTAAGGCAATACATGCTAAACCATACAACCGTACTAATTTCAAAGACGGATCCGATTAGGTACGTGTTCGAAAAGCAAGCACTTTTGGGAAGGATTGCTAGATGGCAGATGGCTTTGATAGAATATGACATTCAATACATATCCCAGAAGGCTATTAAGGGGAGTGTTTTGTCAAAATATCTTGCATAGAAACCGATTGATGATTATCAACCGATGAATTTTGAATTTCCTGATGAGGATATCATGTTCTTAAAGATGAAAGACTACGACGAGCCGCTACCTGGCGAAGGTCCTGAGAAAAGCTCCCAGTGGCAAATGACCTTTGACGGTGTCGTTAACTCCTACGACAGCGGGATTGGAGCAACCATTACCACTCCCCATGGTTCACACATACCATTTACTGGCAAGTTAACTTTTCCCTGCACCAATAACGAAGTTGAATATGAAGCATGTATCATGGGTATTGAAGAAGCGATTGATTTGAGAATTAAAAAGCTTGATATCTATGGTGATTCAACTTTGGTGGTCAATCAGATCAAAGGAGAGTGGGAGACTCATCAGCCTAACCTGATTCCCTACATGAACTATGCCAGGAGGTTTCTACCCTTCTTTGATCGGGTAGAGTTTCATCATGTGCCCAGAGCGAAGAATCAGATGGCAGATGCCTTGGCTACGCTATCCTCAATGTACAAGGTGAATTTTTGGAATGATGCTTCGAGAATTGTCATTTCTCGCCTGGATAGGCCGACATTCGTGTTGGTAATAGAGGAAGCTTCAGATGGCAAGCCATGGTATTATGATATCCAGAATTTTCTCAAGAACCAAGAGTATCCGCCTGGGGCTTCAGCCCGGGACAAGAAGACCTTGAGGAGGTTGGTTGAGAATTTCTATCTGAACCAAGATGGTGTACTCTACCGGAGGAACTTTGACTTAGTGCTGCTAAGATGCATGGATTAAAAAGAAGCGGGTTTGCTTATGGAAGAGGTCCACGAAGGTGCCTTTGGTACACACGCCGGCGGGCATGCCATGTCTTGAAAACTGTTGAGGGTAGGTTATTATTAGTTGACTATGGAGTCTGATTGCTTCAAGTATGCGAAGAAATGCCATAAATGCCAGATTTATGCCGATAAGATTCATGTGCCGCCAAGTCCTTTGAATGTCATGGCGTCTCCTTGGCCCTTTTCCATGTGGGGCATTGATATGATTGGCAAGATTGAGCCAACCGCATCCAATGGACATCGATGCATCTTGGTAGCAATTGACTATTTTACCAAGTGGGTTGAAGCAACTTCCTATGCTAACATCACCAAACAAGTGGTAGCCCGGTTTATCAAGGAGGACATCATCTGTCATTACGGAATGCCCGAAAGAATCATTACTGATAATGGTTCAAATTTGAATAACAAGATGATGAAGGTACTGTGCCAGAGTTTCAAGATTGAACATCACAATTCTTCTCCCTATCGTCCGAAGATGAACAACGCTGTTGAAGAAGCCAATAAGAATATAAATAAGATTGTGCAGAAGATGGTTGTGACCTACAAAGATTGGCACGAGATGTTCCCCTTTGCATTACACGGATATCGTACTTCGGTATGTACTTCAACCGGGGCAACTCCTTTCTCTCTAGTATATGGAATGGAAGATGTCCTACCATTGGAAGTCGAGATTCCTTCTTTGAGAGTTCTGGTTGACATCAAACTTGATGAGGCAGAATGGGTGAGAAATAGATTGAATCAGCTCAGCCTGATGGATGAGAAAAGGCTGGCATTCATCGCATACGGTCGATTATATCAGAGCAAGATGAAGAAAGCTTTTGATAAGAATGTGCGTCCTTGGAGCTTTCAGGCAGGCGAGTTAGTGTTGAACAAGATTCTTCCTCCACAGACAGATCACAGGGGCAAATGAACCCCCAATTACGAAGGTCCATATGTCATAAGGAAAGTCTTCTCCAGAGGAGCCTTACTACTGTTAACCATGGATGGTGAAGATTTCACATCCCCTGTGAATGCAGACGCAGTTAAAAAATACTTTGCTTAAAAGAGACCCGCTGGAAAGAAAAAGAATATCCAGGCAAAAATGGGGCATCCCGGCGAACCATAAAAAGAATGAGTTCGGGCAAAAATTAGGGATAAAAATAAAAGATGTAAACCCGCAAAGTTGAAAACCTGAAAAGGCAACTTTGGAAAAAATGGGAATCCCGGTGAATCGAAAACCCGCAAGGGCGATTCAGGCAAAAGTTAGGGATTTGAAAAGAAAATGGCTACGGTCTGCGTGTTGATATTCAGAGCATAGTGGATTATGGGAGGACCCAAGGGACATCCATTCAAATCAGTATTTTCAGAGGACGAAGCATTGGAAAAGCATCGAAGTCACGCGAGTCATAGATGAATCGACACATGGGGGTTGTATATACCACATTGCCGACATTTTGTATATCTTTGTGCATTTCTGTAAATTTTTGCGCAGCTTTCTCTTTTCAGGAGTTGCATTTGTTGAAAAATCTTCCTATTTGCAGGTCACTTATTAATGAAGTACATAATATTCAGTAATTTGTCGCTTTTGTTTTAGCCTTTACTATTTTGTTTGCGAAAATGCCCAATGTTGTTGATAAAACTTTGCATACATAAACTTGTGGGCTTTGATGATAATCATTAAAACTTTGATTTGCTTGAACGATGTCACGGATGACAACCAAGATAGTTTCCATTGTGCAAGATATCTTTTTTGTTTGTTCATTTGCAGGGTGTTACTCTTGGGGAAATTTTTTTCAGAGGTGTATCCCAGGTAGCACCATATCCCCCTAAAAGGAAGACGGGTAATTGAGACTCATTCATCCCCAGGAGGTGAAGTTTATGCGTATAGTCTCAGCAGTCTAAAGGCACCCTATCCCCAGTAGATTGTCAGTATGCACTTATTCCCAGCAGATTAAATGGATGCGCTTATCCCCCAGCAAGTTGGGATTGAAGTTCTATTCACCCGGTAAATTTGGGATTATCCCCAGAAGTGGAGTGGATTTAGAGTTTTGTTTCCCCATAGAGTCCAAGTCTTTGGCTCTTGTTCCCTCAAAGTCTAGGTAAATGACTCATTCCCCAAGCAGAGGACGATGTTGATTCCTTCATTGAGTAATCCCCAACGGAGTTGCTGAAGTGATTTGTTTCTCATCCTCAGCAGAGAGAGTTTGGGACGGATTCCTAGTGAACCTTATTCGGTTTGGATTTAATCTCCAACAGGTTGAAGTCTACGAAAGAGTAGAGATTTTCCTCAGAAGTTTGCTTTACTACCCGGTAGAGTCGTGTCCCAGGAGGCCATCCAGGGCTTGTAGAAGCATGCTTCAGTCTCAAGTTTTGATGATGTCAACACTACTCAAGGTCATCTCTTGATTGCAAAAAGACAAGCCTTTCAAAGCTCTCAAGATCAAGTCAAGATATCTTTCAAGTCAAACTACATATGGAACTATGATTCTTCAAGAACTTGGATGCATTGCGGGTATATCAAATTCTACCCTTATAATTGATATACAAGTGTTCAAAAACATCAAGCATTTTAGCATAATACATGAGCATGTTTTTGAAACTTTAAAATTGGTATAACATTCATTTTTAAAAGCATTTTTCTGAAAAATAGCAGTGTTAACCGATTAACCATATAGGTTAACCGGTTAACCATTTCAAATTTTAAATAATCTGGGCTAACGTTCCAGTGTTAACCGATTAACCATATAGGTTAACCGATTAACACTTAACATACAGTGAAAAATGGCTTTGTTTCAAGTTCAAAAATGGTTTGAAAATTATACCATTTCATTTTTAAAAGGCTTACTCAAATATACCTTTTGTGAAAGGGTATTTTACTCATATAAATTATGAGTTTTTCAATTTTGAAAAACACACCACAAAAACTTCCAATCTCCAAACACTTTCTACATTCATTTTCAAATTGTCTTAGAATCAAATTCACCATTTTTAAAAATCTTTTCTAAGTGTTCATATGTGCATAAATTTCATATTCATCTTTGAACACTTGTGTTGAAAATTATAAGAGTGAATTTTGATCATTTGGAGAAGATCAACTTTGATATCATTATTCTCAAATCAAAAATCTTTACAAACATTTGTATTCTGACTTGTGATCCAGGATTGTTGGAGACAAGGGTGAGTGTTTACAAGAGGATTGTTGTTGTACACTTGTTAGTTTTATTGTTTGATAGTAGGCCTCACCGGTTGATGATGTGATAGGTTGTACTTTATTAAACAATAGTGAAAACTCTCTTTCTTGTTGAAAGGGGAGTGGAGTACTCTCGGATTGTGAGGGGAACCACTATAAATCCTGGTGTCCATTGTTCTTTTACTTTCTTCTGCTTTCATAACCAAGAACACCAATCAGTAATATTTCAAGAAACCATAAAAACCGGAAAAAATTTCTAAAGTCCTAATTCACCCCCCCCCCCCCCCCCTCTTAGGCATACTCTGTACTTACATTTGGCATCAGAGCAGGTTAAGGTAACCTGTTCCGAATGATTCAGTATGGCTTCCGCAAGTACCAACCCGGTTTTCAAAGATGGTGGAAGTAGTAACAAGCCACCACTCTTCTCTGGAGAATACTTCGATTTTTGGAAAATCCGTATGAAGGCACATCTTGAGGCTCAAGGAGATGGTATATGGGAAACCGTTGAAACTGGTCCACATGTTCCTACAAGTGTGGTAAATGGTGTTGGAACCCCAAAGATTAAATCCTCATATGATGAAGATGACAAGAAGAGAATCTTGAATGAGAAAAAAGCAATCAACATACTTCAAAGCGCTCTCAGTATGGATGAATTCTTTCGCATATCACAGTGTCAATCGGCAAAACAGATTTGGGATACCTTGGTAGAAACGCATGAAGGAACAGCAGAAGTAAAAAGATCAAGACTTAACACGTTAAGTCAAGAATATGAGATGTTCCGTATGCAGCCCGGTGAATCTATTGTCGCCTTGCAAAAAAGGTTCGTTCATCTAACAAATCATCTGATTGCTCTCGGGAAGACCTTCACCAATGATGATCTCAACTTAAAAATCCTAAGATCCTTGATAAGAGAATGGCAACCGAAGGTGACCGCCATTTCGGAAAAGAAAAGTCTTTCAACAATGACATCCGCTTCATTATTCGGGAAACTTCAAGAGCATGAACTGGAACTTGGAAGGCTTGAGAAACATGAAAGTCAAGACAAGAAGTCCAAAGGAATTGCCTTGAAGACTGACACAAGGGATGATAAAATTGACGAATCTTCCGAAGACGAAAATTTCATGCTTCTAGTAAAGAAGCTTGGTAAGTTTTTTAATAATAATAAAACTTCTTCTTTTTCTAAAAAGAATAGACATTTCAGGAAAAAGGAGGCACCCACATCAAACCAAGAAATTACATGTTACGAATGTGGGAAACAAGGTCACATAAAGCCAGATTTCCCGAAACTCGCAAATAAAGGAAAATTCAAGGGCAAGAAGGATTTCAAAACAAAGAAGGCTTATGTCGCATGGGACGACAACGAAGTGAGTTCATCATTGGAATCAGATAGCGATGAAAGCGCAAATATTGCCTTAATGGCCTCTCACCATTCCGATGACGAAAATGAGGTTAGTAGTAATTTTTATGTCTATGATAATGATGCACAAGAAGTTATAGATGAACTTCTAAAAGAGTGCAAGACTTTGTATAAAGACATCTCATCACAAAAGAAAAGAATTTTACTTTTAGAAAAACAAAATTCTGATCTCTTGAAAAATATTGAAGATGAAAAACAAAAAGTGATGGATGAAAAACAAAGTCTTGTATGTAAGAATTGTGAGTCTTTGTCTTTTCAAATTGTTCAACTTAGAAGAGTTTTAGAAAGATACGAAAAAGGTCAAATTGGCTTGGAAGAAATTCTTAAACATCAAAAGTATCCTAATGATAAAAGTGGATTGGGATATTCTAAATTTTCAAAACCAAGCACCAATAAGATCATTTTCGTAAGAGCAAGTGAACAAATTGTTAAAGAAGAGACAAGCACTTCTAAAATTCAGCATCAAAATCATAACAAGAAAAGAATTGATAAGAAAAAGAATTATATTCCTAGATATAGAAGTCATTTTCAACCTACATGTTTTTATTGTGGAATTAAAGGGCACACACCTAATGCCTGCTATGTACGTAATATTGGTGTTGCAAAGGGGCATTATGCGTGGGTTGAAAAGGGTACTAACTATCAAGGACCCAAAGCAATTTGGGTACCTAACACTACCTAATTTTATTTTGTAGGTATGCTTGAAGACAACCACAAATCAATGGTATCTTGATAGTGGTTGCTCGAAGCATATGACGGGAGATATAAACAAATTTTCAAGTCTATCATTAAAGGCCAAAGGATACGTCACTTACGGTGATGATAATAAAGGAAAAATTCTTGGAGTTGGAACCATTGGTGCACCTCCATGTACAATCATCGAAGACGTTCTTTATGTTGAAGGCCTTAAGCATAACCTGCTTAGCATCAGTCAATTGTGTGACAAAGGGTTCAAAATCAACTTCACAAAGGAGGAATGCTTGATCGAACACGAAGTCACTCATGAGATTCTGCTAAAAGGTAAAAGATATAATAATATTTTTATGATCTCTTTTGATGGTTCTTCCTTGAAGGTAAAATGTCTTATGGCAAACAACAACGAGGCATGGCTTTGGCATAAAAGATTTGCTCACATTCACATGGAGCATCTAAACAAATTAATCAAACATGATCTGGTTGTTGGGCTTCCAAAGATAAAATTCATCAAGGATAAATTATGCGATGCATGTCAAAAGGGAAAACAGACCAAGACAACTTTCAAATCCAAGCAAGTGGTTTCTACATCAAGACCACTTCAATTGTTGCACATGGATCTTTTTGGTCCATCAAGAACAAAAAGCTTCGGAGGTAGTATTTATGCTTTAGTTATTGTTGATGATTTTTCTCGATATACCTGGACAATGTTTTTAGTGCAGAAAAATGATGCGTTCAAAGCATTCAAAAAGTATGCAAAACAAATTCAAAACGAGAAGTCACTCACTATAGCCTCCATAAGAAGCGACCACGGTGGAGAATTTCAAAATTCAGACTTTGAAGAATTTTGCGAAGAACATGGAATTTCTCATAATTTTTCGGCACCAAGAACTCCTCAACAAAACGGCGTCGTAGAACGGAAGAATCGTTCACTAGTTGAACTTGCTAGAACAATGCTCAGCGACACAAATCTTCCAAAATATTTTTGGGCAGAAGCAGTAAGCACGGCGTGTTTTGTAAGCAACCGCGTGAATATTCGACCGCTACTCAAAAAGACTCCGTATGAGTTGTTCAAGGGAAGGAAACCAAATATATCATTCTTCCACATATTTGGCTGCAAATGCTTCGTTCTCAACAACAATAAGGACAATCTCGGTAAGTTTGATGAGAAGTCCGACGAAGGTATATTTCTTGGTTACTCTCTTTATAATAAAGCATTTAGAATTTTTAATAAAAGGACTCTTACCATTGAAGAGTCTATTCATGTTTCGTTTGATGAGACTAACCCCTCGAAAGAGGATAATATTGTTTTGGATGATGATGATGATGATTTTGTAGATACTCCACAAAATGAAGAAACTGTTTCAAAAGATCAAACAATATTACAAGAAGATGTTACTCAAGAAAATCAAGATCTTCCGAAAGAATGGAGAACACACAGAGATCACCCAATTGATAAAGTTATTGGTGATATTAGTCAAGGCGTTGCAACTCGACTTAATTTAAAGGATGCTTGTCTCAACATGGCGTTTGTATCTCAAATTGAACCATCAAAGATCGATGAAGCTTTAGGCGACGACCAATGGATTATAGCAATGCAAGAAGAACTTAATCAATTTGAAAGAAATCAAGTTTGGACCCTTGTACCAAGACCAGATAATAAGCATATCATAGGAACCAGATGGGTGTTCAAGAACAAACTTGACGAGAATGGGATTATAGTTCGTAACAAGGCAAGATTGGTCGCACAAGGCTACAACCAGGAGGACGGAATTGATTTTGATGAAACATTTGCTCCGGTAGCAAGGTTAGAAGCAATCAGATTACTACTTGCTTATGCTTGTTCTATGAATTTTCAGTTGTTCCAGATGGATGTCAAAAGCGCTTTCCTGAATGGGTACATTAATGAGGAAGTCTACGTCAAACAACCTCCGGGTTTTGAAGACTTCAAAAATCCCTCACATGTTTTCAAACTAAAGAAGGCTCTCTACGGTTTAAAACAAGCACCACGAGCATGGTATGATCGCCTTAGCAACTTCCTATGTGAGAAAGGATTTACAAAAGGAAAGGTTGACAAGACGCTGTTTATAAAGAAAATCAAGGGTAATACCTTGTTGGTATAAGTCTACGTCGACGACATCATATTCGGATCAACAAACAAAGAACTTTGCGAAGAATTCTCACTCATGATGCGAGAAGAATTCGAGATGTCCATGATGGGAAAGTTAAATTATTTTCTTGGACTACAAATCAAACAAACCAAGGATGGAATCTTTCTCAACCAATCCAAGTACTGTAAGGAATTAATAAAGAAATTCGATATGGATAGTTGCAAGATGATGTCTACTCCTATGAGATCCGGAACGTATGTTGATCAAGATGAATCTGGTACTCCAATTGATATTACTAAATATCGAGGTATGATTGGTTCATTACTATATTTGACGGCAAGCCGTCCTGACATTATGTTTAGTGTTTGTTTGTGTGCGCGCTTCCAAGCAAATCCGAAGGAATCGCATCTCACTGCTGTGAAGAGAATTATCAAGTATCTCAAAGGAACGACCAACATCGGATTATGGTATCCTAAAGGTAGTACTTGTTCTTTAGTTGGTTATTCTGACGCTGACTATGCAGGATGCAAAACCGATAGAAAAAGTACAAGTGGTACATGTCACATTCTCGGAAATGCTCTAGTATCATGGGCCTGCAAGAAGCAAGCTTGTGTAGCACTCCGCACCGCCGAAGCAGAATACATCGCCGCAGGAAGTTGCTGTGCACAGATTTTATGGCTGAAACAACAACTTCTGGATTATGGTGTTGACCTCGGATGCATTCCTCTACGATGTGATAATACTAGTGCCATAAATATCACGAAGAATCCGGTTATGCATTCCAGAACAAAGCATATCGATATCCGGCATCACTTCCTTCGAGATCACGTATTGAACAGAGATGTTGATGTTACTTTCGTCGACACACACAACCAACTCGCCGACATCTTTACCAAGCCTTTGGCGAAAGAACCGTTCTACAAAATTCGGAGAGAACTTGGGATTCTTGATGAAGGTGACATCTGACCTTTTCTCTAATATGTGTATGCATTTTTTTGTGATATGTTTTCATATGTTTTCATTCTATTTTTTAAGTATTTTTCAAAAATTTTAGTGTGTTAACCGATTAACCTATATGGTTAACCGATTAACACTGTTGAATTTTCAATTCTGATTAAACTTTTTAATGTGTTAACCGATTAACCTATATGGTTAACCGATTAACACTGTTAATTTTTCTAAAAATCATAAACGAAAATCATTTAAGTTTTTGAAAATATTATATATTTTAAATGTATTTTTATGTGGTCCATATTCTCTCAAATATCCAAATCCATATCCAAAATCCATATTCCCTCTTCAAACCCTAACTTTTCTCTCCCACTCTCTAAAGTTGGAAAAACTCCCCACAACTTCTCAAACCCTAACTTCCTCAGAACCCACAACCTCAGTTCTCTCAAACCTTCATCCATGGCTTCAGCATCAAATCGCGGCAAGGGAAAACTACCAGAACATCATTCTGCATCAGAATCAGATGACGACAGCATTCCAATGGAAACCACCAAAAAGAGGCGGATGGATTTCAAAGTTCGTGTTCGTCAACTTATGCCGGTAAAGTACGTAAATCTTCGAGCTTTTCCTGCAATATCTTTTGATTTTCCTACTCTGTTGGAATATCAGCGTATCGACAAGTTCGTCACCGACTCTGGTATCATTTATCCTGATCTTGTTAAAGCTTTTATGAATAAAATGTTTGTATATCTGGACATGGATGAGAACCACATGATCCGTTCCACCATTAGAGATCATGAGTTTGTTGAGAATTTATCCACCCTTGCTAGACACCTTAAGATTCCATCAAAAGGCTGCTTCCTGAGGAAAGGTGTAAACCATGTAGATGGACCCTGGGCAAACTATGATAAAATGGAGTATTACTATCAGGTTTGCTGGTTCCCAAAAGAAACCGTTATTGCAAACTCTCGCACCGCTCGTATGCTGTGCTATGCCAAGAATCTGACAGTATCTGATCGAATGCTTCACTACATTATCTGCTATGTCCTCATTCCAAAGGACTCAAATCACTCTCAGATCAACGACTTGGAAATGCAGCTGATCTTTGCTATTAAGAATCGCATCAGAGTCAATTGGATTTTGACTATTATGTATCATCTGCAGCAACAACTTCATTGCATTACCCGGCTGCCGTATGCTCGCTTGGTTTCTAGAATTCTGGAATTAACTGAACTTGACCTCAACAGAGAACCATCCTCCAAGATGAAACCTATAACTAATGAGATCAATGAGATTAATATTGTGAAGAATACTGGAATCATCAAGGCGGCTGACGGTACCTACAGGTATACTGATGACGGTCTTGTCCATCACGCATATCCAATGCCTGAAGGGGGGGGGGGGGTCTTACTAGTGAGTTTCTCTATACAACCATGATGAACCAGCATCGAGAATCCATGAATATGCATAGAGAGACCTCCCGAGCAATTTCCTCCCTCAGAAACCTCATTCTTAACCCTCCACATTCCAACACTCGAGTTGTGGACGACGAGATTGAAGAAGAGGTTGATAGTGATGAAGAAGAAGAGGAGGATGATATGGCGGATGAGGATGCTTAGAGAATATGTTCCTGTTGTTGTTTTATTGCTTTGCTTTCTTGTCTTAAGTTTTATGCTTCCATTTGAACTATATTTTATTGTAACAAGTACAATTTCTATTTGCTGCATTTTATATGTACTACTGTTTATGCTTTATGTTTACTTGGCTTCGCATGTGCTTATTACTATATATGCTGCTATATTGTGATTTCTTTGAAAGCTCTTCCTTTTTGCTGATGTCAAAGGGGGAGAAGAGCTTGGTTCTGTTAATATCTCTCTGTGTGCAGATTTTTTTCCCTCTGTTAAGATAGGGGGAGTTGCTAGACATAGGGGGAGAACCAGATCAAGAACCAAGAGATATCGCACAACATTTTTGATTGCCATCATCAAAAAGGGGGAGAATGTAGAAGCATGCTTCAGTCTCAAGTTTTGATGATGTCAACACTACTCAAGGTCATCTCTTGATTGCAAAAAGACAAGCCTTTCAAAGCTCTCAAGATCAAGTCAAGATATCTTTCAAGTCAAACTACATATGGAACTATGATTCTTCAAGAACTTGGATGCATTGCGGGTATATCAAATTCTACCCTTATAATTGATATACAAGTGTTCAAAAACATCAAGCATTTTAGCATAATACATGAGCATGTTTTTGAAACTTTAAAATTGGTATAACATTCATTTTTAAAAGCATTTTTCTGAAAAATAGCAGTGTTAACCGATTAACCATATAGGTTAACCGGTTAACCATTTCAAATTTTAAATAATCTGGGCTAACGTTCCAGTGTTAACCGATTAACCATATAGGTTAACCGATTAACACTTAACGTACAGTGAAAAATGGCTTTGTTTCAAGTTCAAAAATGGTTTGAAAATTATACCATTTCATTTTTAAAAGGCTTACTCAAATATACCTTTTGTGAAAGGGTATTTTACTCATATAAATTATGAGTTTTTCAATTTTGAAAAACACACCACAAAAACTTCCAATCTCCAAACACTTTCTACATTCATTTTCAAATTGTCTTAGAATCAAATTCACCATTTTTAATAATCTTTTCTAAGTGTTCATATGTGCATAAATTTCATATTCATCTTTGAACACTTGTGTTGAAAATTATAAGAGTGAATTTTGATCATTTGGAGAAGATCAACTTTGATATCATTATTCTCAAATCAAAAATCTTTACAAACATTTGTATTCTGACTTGTGATCCAGGATTGTTGGAGACAAGGGTGAGTGTTTACAAGAGGATTGTTGTTGTACACTTGTTAGTTTTATTGTTTGATAGTAGGCCTCACCGGTTGATGATGTGATAGGTTGTACTTTATTAAACAATAGTGAAAACTCTCTTTCTTGTTGAAAGGGGAGTGGAGTACTCTCGGATTGTGAGGGGAACCACTATAAATCCTGGTGTCCATTGTTCTTTTACTTTCTTCTGCTTTCATAACCAAGAACACCAATCAGTAATATTTCAAGAAACCATAAAAACCGGAAAAAATTTCTAAAGTCCTAATTCACCCCCCCCCCCCTCTTAGGCATACTCTGTACTTACAGGGCTGATTTCCCAGTAGAGTGGATTTGTTCTCCCCAACCGAGTTGGGTGAACCCCAGAAGAGTTGTATTCTGGTAAGCCATTCAGGGAACTTTCCTCAGTAGAGTTTGCATTGATCCCTGGAAGAGTGGATTTTTTTTCTCGTCACAACAGTAGTACCCACGAGAGTTCTCTTTCTTAGAGGCCATCCAGAGCTTGTTGTTCCCAGCATAAGTCCAATCGTAATTGGCATATCTTATCTTTCCCCGACAGGGTTGTTCTCTTCAGCATTTATTTTGCTGAGATGGTTCATTTTCATGTGCATTGTGCATAGCATCTTCCCAAATGCGCAGCATTTCCATTTCATATGGAGCATTACGCCATATTCAAACATATGCATTTGAAACATAAGCCAGGTGTGTTGCACCCCAAAATTTGCCCAACCTTTTTCTTTATTTGCATGTTGCATAACATTATCCTTTTCTGGGGATCAAGGGAAGTGTTCCATCGAAGAGAAGTTTATCGAGGGTACCAAACTCAAGCAAGAGTGCTTACTCAAGGTATCTAGTGTTTATACTCATCCAGAAGTGGTCAAAGTTCTCTAAGGGAGAAGATTGACAAGTGTTGCTCACCTCCTATCTTGGAGGTCAATTGAAGATCATCAGGGGTTCTCAAGGCCATGATTATGGACAAGAGATGTTAGAGAATATCATTGAGTGCTTTGAATTCATGGAGGAGCTTATCCAAGTGGTCATATCATTTGCAAGAGGGTGTGGTCAAAGTTTGTGCATCTAGGGTTTCATCTGCTTAATGCAAGGTCAGCTGTTGGCTTGAAGGAGTTGGAGACTTGGTTCCAAGTCATTGGAGTCATGGGAAGTTATGTTGAGACATCTAGTATGTCATTTCAAGTTAAAATCAAGGAGAATCAAGAGTTTGAGAAGTTACTAAATTAGGGTTTCAGAGGATCTCAGTACAAAATCCCCTTCTTAGGAGCTAACTTCAAGGATCATTTACCTCAAGATACAAGTTCAATCTCATTGTCTTATGAACATGATACTTGTAGGGAATTTTCTAAGATTTCCTTTGAGTACTAGAACCCATCCATTGGGTTTGTGGAACTCAAGTTATGATGCCATCAAGTTATGGGTCTCAGATGAACATATTTTTCAGTCAACAAAAATCAACTCACTTCCAAGGCACTTTTGACCAAGAATCATATTTCTTCTCAATTTTTGATGAACATGAAAGTTGTTCCTTATGATCTTATATTTCCAAAAAGTCCTATAAGTCCTTCACATCATTTGTATAACTCAAGTTATGGAGCTTACAAGGCAGGGGTATTTTGGGAAACTTTGATTATAGGTCATTTTGGTTATGGGTCATTTACATACACTTGTGCACTTCAAATGGAACCTCAACCAACATTAAAGTTGTCCCAAATGACTTCAATTCCATCATGAAACTCAATGTTGGTGTGAATTATGCTTGGATATGAACATTGGTGAAGAAATTCAAGTGAAATTTGGATTTTTAAAGGTGAATTCAATTGAACAAGTTAGAGGTCTTTTTCATGCCATCTTTTGATCCTATTTTGTTCACAATGTTCCAACAAGCAAAATGCACAAAGTTATTTTAGGTCATGCTAGCAAAAACACGTGAGAATGAAGTTTACTTTCCAAAGAAGTTTTGCATCCAAACTTGTGAATTGAACCAAATCAAAAGCCCATTCCAATTCTAATGCAAGATCAAGTTGTCAGCTGCAAGTCCATGCTAATTTCATGTGTTTACACAACCATATTCGCGTGTGCATGAATCACTTGCCAATTTTGGGCATTTTCAAATTCAGCTACAACAAGGCTTCATGGGCCTCCAATTACTTCACAAATCCAATGTTTTCAACGCTGATTGTTGCTATTTGCACCCTTTCATGTTATTTCAATTCTATTTGTTTTATTTTATTTTTATTTCTTTTCTGTTTTGCTTTTCCATTTTTAAAAATAGCTCCAAATGTGATAAAATTAGATATAAAATATTTTCTAACACCTTAGGGTGTTAATTAATTTTCTCAAATTTTTATTTTCATTTTCTTTTGTTTTTTCAATTTAATTGGAATTTCACAAGTGGATGTATTTTTAATGGTTTCTTTTGTTGTTCATGTTTGTTTTTGCTTGAGTTTTGAACCAATTTTAATCACCAATGAATGAGGATTTCTCCTAATTTTGATGATGAGTTGAGATTCCTCTGAGAATATTTTTGGTCAAGGTTTGACCCTTTTTGGTTGAATTTTATGTCCTTTTGTTTGACCCTCGACAACCCTCCTTCAAAATGGGGCACCCTAGTGGATCAATTCCTTTTGGTGATGTTTTAAATGGACTTTGGTTGTGTTGTTTTGGCCTCTGATTGCCGACATCTTTATGAGCTTTGTGTATTTTATTTGGATTTATTTGAATCATTTTCCTATTTTTTGTGTGCCTTGCAAGTCAAGCTACTCCTAAGGATGGTTCACACACAACCTTGACCTAGTTTTGATGGGAAATGACCCTTGTGGATCTCATATGCTTCAAACTCTTTTTGATTCACATTCCTAACATGTTGAAGTGGTTGGTTGCTAATTTTTAGGTCTTACACTTGTTTGGTTCATGGTGCAAGTTGCATTTGTTTAAGGCTTTCCATTTGATGTTGAATGTTGAAAGTGTTTAGAACCTAGGTTCTTTACCATGCCTCATCTTGCAATTTTCTTTGGATTGCTTTCTTCTTTGGATTTACTATCCTCTTCTCTTGTTCTCACTTCTGTCCTAGAACCTTGGGGACACATCCAAGATAATTTGGTGCCTCTTGGTTTCATTTTGAGTTTGACTTGGATGAGAGGCCATTTTGAGAACTTCTTTTGTTCTTTTCTTGCATGATCATGGTGATGCCTTTGGTTGAGTTTCATTTTATGTTGCTTACTGCTCAAGCCTTATCTCCCATCCTCGTCTTGATCATGTCTTCTTCTTCTTCTTGTTTGCTTTGCCTTGGTTAGTGATTGATGTACAAGCGGTTGTAGGAATTCTATTTCTCCCACTTCATCTCACTTTTGGCTTGAACTTGTTTAAGTTCTTTGGTTTGATCTTCTCATTTATTTTGCATTCTTTTGTTTGCTTGAAGAGGTTGAGATGTGCTTGTAGTGGCTGCTGCCCCACACTTTGTTCCTCCCTCTTCATCTTTGTTTTGCATTGCATGTTGGCATCTTCTTTCTTCTCTCACTTGTGCTTTCTTTTTCTTTCTTCTTTGCCATGTTCCCTTAGGACCTCTAATCTTTCTTGTTCAAGATTGATTATGATAGACATTAGGTTTGAAACTATGCATGATAACATTAGGGTAGCTTTCCCTTTTCATCCCAATCATAGGTGCACATGTCCTTTGGATGATATGCGACGTATTCGCTCCTAAGTCATAGTCTTTAGTGCAACATGAATTATAAACACAATTCAATTCACTTCTTTCTTAAAAAACATAAAAACAAACATCAAATCTTTTTATCCTTCGGGATTAATGGAACACTTTTTCATAAGCAGAGTTTTGTTAACTCTTGGTTCTACCGCAAACAGGTAACGCCTAATTCTCCAATGGTCGAGCTGCATACACCTAACTACTAGAGGTAAGTTTTAACCCTACTCGGGTAAAGCACTTGAACCAACCTGTGGTCGTGTCAGCCTGAACTACATTTGCTATGATTTCTTGTACCATACGAGAATACGTAGGCACAAGACGACGATGTCTTGGCGAGCAACCTTCCCAGCCCTTCACCCGTAGTTTTCCGAACTACGTTGACTCTGACTTTTCCATTGCACGAGGGAGTACGTAGGCATAGAGTGGCGATGCTCTACCGAGTCTCTTTTCTTTTCTTTTGTCCCTATGGCCTGTAGCTTAGATAGATAAACACCCTTTTAGATAGACAACAAGCGTGGATCCCATCAAGTACTACGGACGTGAGGGGTGCTCATACCTTCCCCTTGCGTAACCGACTCCTGAACCCGAGATTTGGTTGCGATGACCTGTCTTCTCCCTTTTTCGTAACTTTTCTCTGATCGTTTCCTTTCACTCTCTTTGGGATAAATAAAGAACGTTGGCGAATCTTCTGTCCTTGCTGGCCCCTCTTCACAGCAATGCGACAGTTGGCGACTCTGCTGGGGATCTTCCCCTCCCCTATGCGACTCAATCCTAGCGCTTGTTTTATTTTTCTTTAGGTGAGTATATATGTGTTGTACTTTACTTGCATTTGCATTTTAATTTCCAGCATTGTATATTATCATTGTTGTTGTACTGGTGGGAGGGAATGTTCCATTGGGAGATAAGCTAAAACCCAGTCTTGAGTACAACCATAACATTAAAAGCGGAAATTAGTGGTGAACCTGTATGTTTGGCATGCACTAGTTCCCACAAAATCTGCGCTCAGACGAGATTCTCTTTGATGGCTACCTTTCCAGTCCGTTTCAGACACTTGAGAGGTTGTTGGATCTGAGGGTTGTCGACTCTGGAGACCGATCATTTGGGAGTCAGCTAAGTGAGGCCGCTTCATTAGACTATGATGCCAAACTGGAAACGGTGAACGTATCATCATTTCTCAAAAGTCTGTGACACTGACGACCGCATAGGATGTTGAACCTTATAAGAGATTAGGTTCATACCTGTGAGAGGGATAGGGTTATGCAGGAAACTTTGGCCTTTAACCTACTCGGTTTTCTCGTCCGTGTGAACCTGTGATTTTGATATAGTGGGTCCTTATGACAGTGCTATGTTCTTGCTAAAGTGAAGCTATGGTTCTTCTCAGTCAACAACACAGCAACCTTGATCCCCTATTGCATTTGCATTTGCATTTTTCATTTGCATGTTAACATTGACATGTATTTATGTTACAGGTGCATATTTTCCCTTCGATTCTAGTGATCTTATTTCTTTGCTGACATGGTGTTTCCCTTGAAAATCGGAAAACAACTGCTGATCTTCCAAATTTGACTTTGGTGACTCACAGGATCGATCAGATTGATCCTAGGACATGTGCTAAAGTATTCTACGTTTAGAATTAAATTTAAAGTACTTGTAATAACGAATTGGTAAATGTGCTTGTAATGAAAAAGACTTCGAATGGGTATTTTAAAGTGCATAAACTTAAAGAAACGCTGTAAAAGAATTGTAAAAGGCTGATCGAAGAAGGTAAAATGTTTAAAGGAAAAGAGGAATCGGAGTAAAGGATGCAGGAAAGGTAAAGGCAAAAAGGTAACACTTGCACAAGTGGTTCGACAGAGGAAATGTAAATGTTGCTGAAATTGTAAAAGACTTTATTAAAAAGTTGGTGATTTTACATAACGTACATTCTCCGTGAAAATACTCTTTTCTCACACTCGGGTACTTTGAGTAAATTTGATTGGAGTTACTTTGTACAAATGGTAAAACACCCAGAAATCTGTCTAACAAATCCCTATTTATAATGCTAATAATTAACTGCTAATAACTTCCTAGTATCTCCTCGATCTAACAAGTGTCAATTGCATGTAACTTCCTGCTCTAGAGCTCGCCACGTGTCTTATGAACAGAACCGCTCCCTCCAAATTTTGAATTTCAAAACGACGTAGCAATCCTCCTGCAGAATTTCGGTCGAACTACCTCTGACACGGTCGAAATGCTCATAACTTTAGGTTTCTTAATTTTTCTAAGTCATTTCAACCGTTTAGCTTAGAAGATTCCTTAGAGGCTGTCTAAACCTCTTTGCTTCATTTTACTTAGACATTAATTATGTCTTAATGTTTTAGCAACCCAAGGCAGTGTCGAATTTGGGAGCTAACACATGGAGCCTAGCATGATGAAGACAATGGTGTATAAATTCCCTACTCCTGACATTGGATCTCTACTCAGTTTGGTCTATATGGCTGACAGGAAGGTGATGGAAGATTTCAAGCAATCCTATGGGAAGCTTTTGAGTTTTGTCTTCAAGCCCTTAGTCTATGAGTTGGGTGGTCTCCATACTCTGCTGCAGTTCTATGATTCCCAATTACGGTGTTTCACTTTTCCAAGTTATGTATTACTACCTACTCTAGAGGAGTTCTATGTACTACTTGGAGTTCCTATCCTGGACCGGATGCCATTCTATCACACTAATGCTGAGCCTGATCTGGTCAAGCTTACTGGTTCCCTTCATTTGGATGCTTCTGAGCTACAAGGGATGTTGGTTAAGAGAAATGGAATGCCTGAATTTCCACTATCTTTTCTGGTTGCAAGAGCTCGACACTTTGTGAAGGAGGGTTATTGGGTTGTGTTTAATGTCATCCTGGCACTGTGCGTTTATGGTATCATGTTGTTTCCTAACATTCCAGATTTTGTGGATTTGGATGCCTTCCACATTTTTGCTTCAGGGAATCCTGTACCTACGCTTCTGGGTGACGTCTATCATTCTGTGCATTACAAGAACGAGAATCAGAGAGGGGAGAATGTATCTTGTTGCGTACCTTTGTTGTACAGGTGGTTTGTGAGTCACCTTCCCAAATCTGGTCCTTTTGTTGATACTACTTGTACCTCAGAGTGGTCAGAAAGATTGATGGGATTGACTTCTGAGAATATCATTTGGTTTGATAGAGATCAGCTAGGTACGAAGATTATATACAGTTATGGTGGTTTTCCTAACGTCCCGTTGGTCGGAAGGAAATGATGTATTAACTATAACCCATCCCTTGTAGTTAGGCAGTTTGGGTATGCGCTGAGAGAGCCTCTGAGAGAAGAAGAAATACAGGAATCTCTGTATTTCACGGGCTTGCTGGAGAACGAGACCTTGACTAGAATTGAGAAAGCTTGGAACAAAATTCATCACAAAGGGAAAGCTTCTTTGGGGAAGAGTAATAGTAGAGCTTACGACCCTTATGTGACTTGGATTCAGGAGAGAGCTGAGAGAGTGTTGATGCCTTTTCCACCTTGTGAGCCTTTGTATCCTCTGATGATTGAGGAGCCTACTACAGTTGATATTCAGAGGTATAATCAGTTGTGGTCCGAAAAAGAGGAGTTGCGCAAGGAAAATGAAGAGTTGGAGAAAGAGATTGTTCAGCTCCGAGGTGAAAAGGTTGAAGCTACTCATTCCTGCAAGAGGCAAACTAAGTTGGTAAACAAGCTAGGTACAGATCTCACCAAAGAGATCCGCGCTCGTGAACGTTTGGGTTTATATTTGAAAGTTGTCAGTGATGTCAATACTTCCAAGAAGAAGGAGTTGGATAGAGCTTATTTAGAGATTTCCAAGTTTAATGATCAGTGGAATGCTACCCTCGCTAATAACAAGGAGCGGGAAGATGGACTCAAACAACAGATTGCCAAGCTGAAGGCTCAACTCCAAGTGAAGGATGATAAGATTGTAGTTGAAACCTCACTCCGACGTG
This sequence comes from Lathyrus sativus, assembly GCA_963859935.3. Taxonomy (NCBI): domain Eukaryota; kingdom Viridiplantae; phylum Streptophyta; class Magnoliopsida; order Fabales; family Fabaceae; genus Lathyrus; species Lathyrus sativus. The sequence continues at coordinate 343,781,363 of OZ012735.1, read as the reverse complement.
ACAGTGATTATAGACTGAACGAAGTGCTTGCAACGTTAGATGATTACAAGTCTAGAGCTAATGTGAAGAGGTGTAAGCTTGAGGAGACTTTTCGTGAGGGCGCCTGGGAGGATCACACTCAGGATTTGTAGACCGCGATTAGCCGGAGAGAGCTGCTCATCCGGGGGTTGCTTGTTAGGCCTGACCATCCAGAGATGAAGGACCTGTTAGAGGATTTCCAGTCTATTTGTCATACTTGATTGTATTTTCTTTTCAGTCTGTTGTTATGATATATTGACCATCACCAGACCTGTTGGCTGAGGTCATTCTGATTCCATTGTATTGTTGTATCTAACTCTTGGCTCTCATTTTACTTATGAGGAGTTTGCTTGTTGCTTATATGTTAGCTCTCCATTGTCGTGTTGTGCCCGTGGAACTAGAATCGAGGGGGAAATTTCCCTAATGCATATATACATGTTTGCATACTGCATCATTTTGCATTTTTGCATTGCAGGTGTGCCGGGACCATTAACCTTATCTTCGTGGTTTGTTAGTTTGTTTCAGGATTGACAACCGGACTACTCATCGTTATGCCACTCGGGGAAATCAGCATACGATCATGGAGCAGATGCAAGCTGAGATGCAAGAACTTCGAGACAAAATGGCCCAATTTATGGATTTGATGCATGGTGTGGCAAATGTTCAAGAGCAACTAAGGACTCTGTTTTGGTTTTATTTTACTAAAAATACTTCCAATAATCATAAAATTCCATAAAAATTACTTTCAAACATTTCAAAACTTTAATTAATTTTCTATAATTTTTAATTTCAATTTTATTTTATTTTGCAATTTAATTTTAATTTTGCAATTGGAAGTATTTTTAATATTGTTTTCACTTGATCATTCTTGTTTGATGGACCATTTGCAATCACCAATGAATAAGGTTTCTTCTCCACACTAATGATGGATTGAGGTACCTTTGAGGCTAATTTTGGTCTAGGTTTGATCAATTTTTGTTTGACTTTGTGTTGCTTTTGTTTGACCCTCGATAATAATTCCATAAGGTGGAGCACCCATGTTGATTAAATCATTTGGTGATGCCTTGATTGGAGTTTGGTTTGGATGTTTTGGCCTCTGGTTGCCAACATGTTTAGGTACTTTTTGCATTTTATTTGATATTTATTGAACAATTCTCCTATTTTTGGTGAACCTTGCAAGTCAAGTCACCTTAGTTGAAGTTCATATAACCTAGTTGACCTAGTTTCTTTGGGAGATAACCTTGATGGATCCCATATGCATCCTATGCTTCTTGATTCACATTCTTGACATGTTTAGGATGCTGATTTTAATTTTATAGGTCATACACTTGTGTGGTTTGTGTGGCAAGTTACCTTGAAGTTAGGGTTTCCACTTATGTTTAAGTGTTGAATGTGGTTTGAACTTTGGTTATTTCTCTTGCCTTAACTTGTAACTTGGTTATGCTTTATTTCTCCTCTTTTTTGTGAGCTCTCTTCTCATGTTCTCACTTCTATCCCTTGGGTTTTGGTACTCATTCAAAGTAATTTGGTTTGGTTGATCACACTTTGAGTTTGCTTTGAATGAGAAACTACTTTGAGAACATGTTTGTGCTTTCTTTTTGCATGATCAATTTGATGCATTTGCTCGAGATATTTCTCATGTTGCTTTCTCCCCAAGCCTATTCTCCCATCTTCATCTTGATCATGGCTTTTTCTTTAAGCTTTCGTGTTTACCTTTTGAGATTAGTGATTGATGCATGAATGGTTGTAGGAGTTGTAACTTCTCCCATTTCATCTCACATTCTCTTTGGCTTGTTTAAGTCATTTTGTTCTTCTCTTTTGTTTGTTTTGCATCTTTTGTATCTTGCATATCATACTTTCATTTCTTCTTGACTTGTTTAAGTCAACTTCATCTCTTTCTTTCATCTCATTTGTGATTGATTTTATCTTGTGTTTACTTGGTTTCTTTGTCATGATGCCTTAAGATTCCTAGTCCCATTTGTTTAAGGTGGGAGTGGGAAAGATATTAAGTGTTCAATCCAAGCATGATAAAATTAGGATATTTCTTCCCTCTTAATCTCAATCATAGGAGCACACTGCATGATAACATTAGGGTTGATTAGTTTCCCCTTAGAGTTTGTGTCTTCTCTTCTCATCTAAAAACTTCTCCAAGACATCTAATAAAGGTAACAAGTGTTGTGCGCTACGAGCCTTAAGTACTTGTGAAATGGTGGTTGGGGGGCTTCTTATCAACTATCTAGAGTGTTTAGCGTATGCCCTTTGGGCGATATGCGACGCATTCGCTCTCAAGTCATAGTCTTTAGTGCAACATGAATTACAAACTTAATTCAAATCAATTCTTCTTAAAAAACACAAACAAAACATCAAATATTGTTATCCTTCGAGATTAATTGAAAACAATTTTCATAAAGAGTGTTGTTAACTCTTGGTTCTACCACAAACAGGTAACGCCTAAGTCTCCAATGGTCGAGCAGCAATACACCTAATTGCTAGAACGAAGGTTTAACCCTACTCAGTTAAAACACTTAACCAACTTGTGGTCGTGTCAGCCCAAACTACGTTTGCTCTGATTTCTCATACCAGATGAGAATACGTAGGCACAAGACGGTGATGTCTTGGTGAGCAACCTTCCCCACCTTCACCCGTAGTTTTTCGAACTACGTTGACTCTGACTTTCCCATTGCACGGGGGAATACGTAGGCATATAGCGGTGATTGATCGCGACTTTCTAAGTCTAATACAACCTAACTGCAAGTGCACAGTCTATCGCGTAGTAATAATAGATATCGATCCCACAGGGACTCGTAATCAAACTAGTGTTCTCGGGAGTTACTATGTTTAGCTAGGTAGAATATGTTTAAGGGAATAAGATTGTCACTAAAAGGGAACTAAGAATACTATTTAGATTATAATTAATTGAATCGATACGTAGTAATTGTGTTCTTCAGGGATTTGATAAGTTACTGGTGTATGAAATAATTTTCAAAGTTTATTTAAGCAGAAAATGGAGATTTGAAGACTCTCGCCTCACGATGGTTATTGACGCTAATCATAATCCTATGGGCCAAACGTACACTTTCGTATCCCGTTCGGGGTTAAAATTATTTTTTGGAAATCTCTAAGTTCTAATTCATTTTAAAGTGCTTTCGCTGTTATTAAAACAAATGCCTAGTGTTTACTATCTGACCTTACCGCAGCTTTCGCTTGTTGGTTCGTATCTTAATTAATTTCCCACTTTCGTGGCAAAACTACTTTTAAATAAATTCTCGCTTTCGCGACGAAGTTTATTCAGTGAATCAATTTTAAACACTCAGACCATAGATTAATTTTATGAAAAGAAAGTTTTTCAACCAGTTGTTATCAAATCCCATTCGAATTATTACTACATATCGATTACCTAAGTTTAGCTAGACATGGATTTGGGAAAGATAAAATATAAATAAAAACAATAAATAATGATTTGCATTATAATAAAAACTGGAATCGATCAAAATGAAAACCTGTAAATATTCCAATTGGCCTTTGGGCAGATCCTCCACAGATGTTGGCAGGATTCTGATCTCTAATGCCAAATTGATCGTACAGTACAAGTAGGAATTATAGAAGAATGGAAAAGGCAATACAGGAAAGGTAAAGAGAAACAAATAAGAATAAAAATGGAAAATAATGCTCTGGAAAGTAAATTCGGCAGCACTTCGTGGGATGAATGCAGCACCCTTTCTGAAGTCCCCTGCTTCCCTTTTTATAGAAGTGGAATCCCAACGGTTATCTCTGAAGATGATGGACCTTGAGGCAGATAATTTAGGGAGTAGCGGTCCACTCTGTGGGAATTGGAACTGATCCTTTGACGTGAAATCTGAGTGGGGCGTTTTTGCCTGCATGACGGTCGTCACCCGTGTGACGGTCGTCATGAAGCTGTGACGGTCGTCACATCAGCAAAAACAGCTTGATGCGCTTTTCATTGTGTTTTCACTCCTTTTTCGTCCATATTTCATCTGAGATTGCTTATTTTCTTCATGTTGCCTTGTTTAGACGTGCTCGTTGAATACCTGCAAAACATCAGACAAATACACGGAAATAACCCGAAATCGGATCGAAAACGGTTAGATTTTAGTTGAATTATGCATGAAAATATCTATATGATTTCGTGTTATCAAACTCCCCTAAGCTTGAATCTTTGCTTGTCCTCAAGTAAAACACGGAAAAGTCGGCAAGCACGAGGCAGCTTCTTCGTTCGCAGAGTTTGGAAAAACCGGGATTCTTGGTAGGAACAAGACGAGTATCATGACGACACTGGACTACAAGTCTTCGGAGGTCTCCTTTTTATGCAAATCGGTCTCAGTCATGCTAATGTAGCTTGGTGTCAAGGTTCTCGCGGCAAGTTCACCCTGTTTGTTCTAGCGCAATCACATTAAGCCCGTTGTCCGTACACTTTCATGGCAAGTCGACCTGTTAGTGAATATGATCTCATTTCTGTTTTTGATCTTCTTCATTGATCATAAGTTTATGTCATTGATTTTTCAATGAGTTTTTCGTGCCGTTGGGCTAAATGCTCGGGTGAGGAGCACCTAACTTAGAAGGAAACGTATTTTATATTCTTGGGCTTTTTAGCTCTCTTTTCATGATTTTTCATCTTTTTGGAGATCATACACTTATTTGCATCGGTCGCTCGCTTAGAAGTGTTCTAGGATGGTGCTGACTGCTTAGTATAAACTACTGGGGGTTGAGTTTGCGTAGACACTTGAGACTTTGGTACGCGTAGGTAGTGAAACCGACTCGCATAAACTAGAGATCTGAGGTGTCAGGACAGTACTGGTTTTGTTAGAACTGTCGTTTCCTCGGGGTTTCAAAACTTGTTTTGAACTCAGGTGCATTCTCGTGATGCTTTTGCTTTTGAGGAACAAACGAAAATTTTTTGTTTACGTTGAATAATGTGGGGGTTGTTTGCGTAACGTGAAAAAAATATAGACGAGCTTTATTTTCTAGAAATAGAAAGTGTTAAAATAGAAATTACAAAAATTCAAAGTGCAGTGAAATGGAAATAAAGGAAATAAAGAGTACAATGGAATGGAAATAAAGGCTCCGCTCCCACACTATCTCGATCAGTGTCCTCACTGATTCTTGAAGCATGCGAGAGGGAGATACAACTGAAAATGAAAATACAAATAACTGAAATATAGTAAACAATGAAGGAAAAATGGTAATCTAGTCACGGCCTCTGTCACGTCCGTGCTGGCGTCCTCTAGCTCTGGCAAGGGCTACTCTGTCCTCATAGCTCATAGCTCTAGTGTGGTAGATGGTGTCTCGGAGTCCTTCGACCTGCAAGGTCAGATTCGCTAGGCTCTCAGTGATCGTAGCCTGGCCGGTGTGAAGTTGTTGCATTTGAGTCCAGTGCCAAGCTTCGAACTGGTCAGCTCGCTGATTCTGCTGCTGCAGCATCGTGAGTATCTGTGCCTGCTGGTCTAGGGAGCGGCGGAGGTCCTCTTCTGTGTAGTCTGGCACGGGATGATGACGACGGCGGCGGGAGGATGTACCTACGGGAGGAGGAGGCTGTGATGCCTCTGGCTGCTCGGACCTGTCCAACTCAGCCTGGATTTCATCGTTAGAACCGTGAGTGTGATCCTGAGTAGGAACAGCGGCAGCAGGAGGGGCAGTGAGGTCGAACAACCAGTTGGTACGGTCCTCTGGATGGATGCGAGTGCGGGACGGAAGGATGATGCTTCGGACGGTCTCGCCACGCACAACCGGATGGTATTTGCCGTCAGCTCTGGAGCGGATGAGATGGGAGGCTCTACAGTGGTCGGTGTCTAGGAACACCGAGGGGATAGAATGGAGGTGCTGGAGGCGGTCGCCAAGGTTCAGCCCAAGTGCAATAGCAGTGACAATCCCTCCAAAGTAGAATGGCTTCGAGCCACGGTTGCAGTTGGCCTGAATATGAGCCAGCAGAAATGGAGCAGCGTTGACAGGCTCATTGTTGAAGACGCAATGGAGAAAGAAGAGCTCTTTCGAGTTCACTTTATGGTTGCTGTCTCTGGCGAAAATAGTGTTGCTCAGCGCTCTGTGAAAGTACCGGATGGTTGGGTTATGGATATGAGTGGCGTGTAGGGAGTCCCAACCATCGGCATTGAGGCCGGTCAACTGATACCACAGCGCGAAAGCTTCGTGCTGGAACTGATCGGTGATGCGGCGATGAGCGTTGTCGCCGCGAGGTAGTTGTAGGATGTTGGCAATCTGATTTTGATTCACCTGATAGTTGACGCCAAACATCCGGAAGCATGCGACACCTGTGTGCTGGTTAAGTTTGCCGCTGCTTGTGACGTAAGTGAACGAACTCAAGAACTCAAGAGTGAGTTGTTCGTACGTTGGCTGTGGGTTGGTGCAGAGGTTCCAGATGCCTGCTCTTTGAAGCATCCAGGTTACGCCTTCAAGGAGTCCGAGCTCCGTAAGCGATGGAAGGTGCGGATAATGAGTCGGCTGGAGCGACCTCTGATGAAATGCGATGTAGTTTGCTCGTTGTCTTTCGCCTAAGTCTCCTTCACTGAAGGTAATGTTGCTGACATCTGGGGTTTCTGCATTCCTTGCCATTGTTGGAAGATGGAGAGGTTTCTGAGGTTTGGGGTTTTTCTGCAGAGAGGGAAAAACTGACAGAAGTGTGGTTTGGAGGTTGAATTTGGAGTTGAAATTTATAGTTCAATGTGGGGAAGACGAAAATTCGTAGTGGGGTAGGAGTTAGGATGATTGAAAGTGATAATGGGGGGAAGTGGAAGAGAACAGAACCCTGTTTTATCAGATATCAGTTTTTGACTGCGTGATGGTCGTCACGTAGGTGTGACGGTCGTCACCCGCGTGACGCTCGTCATGAGGCTGTGACGGTCGTCACAGCAGCAAAATCTGCAGAACGCAGAATTTTGCTCTGAGGGCGTACTCGTAGTGACTTTAAGGCTTAGTATTGATACGGTGATGTAATATAACAGCCAACAAACAACAAATAATGCGAAAACAGAATAATTGAATAAAAACTAGAATTGAAATAACATAAAATTGAAACAATTGTATGTAGTACATAAAGAAAACTAACAATGCGAAAAATCCAAACGATCAAATGAAACTAAATTAGACTAAACTAAACTGAAACTACTGCTAAGAGCTAATAACTAATCCTTTCGTGCCTTCAACTCATCGAATTTCTGTGAATAGTAGTCGAGTTGGTCGCAGACTAGATCCATGAAGCCTACCAGTTCGTTGTGCATGCTTGCGATGTCAGCTTTTACATTAGTCAGAGCTGTATCGACGTCGTCCAATCTGAGTAACACGGCATCCATTTTTTCAGTGGTCTCCTCAGGGATAAGCTCAGGATAAGTATTGTAGTGTGGAGGAGTCGTAGGGTCTACTTCAGTTTCAGATACATCGTCCTCATAGTACATATAGTCGTGTGCCTCAGAGATATGGTCACTGTCATACATATAGTTCTGGGGGGTTGACTGTGGTGAAGGAGGTCCCATAGGCTCATCCAATTCGTAGAGCCAGTTATCCTTGTTGTGGATGCTTGTCATCAGATGATCAGGCAGTGTGAATAGTTGTGCTGGTTTTTCGTTAATGAGGTACTCATACGGTCCAGGTCCCATAGTTCCTAAAATGCACCTGTTAAAGCAGAATTGTATGTTCATGGGTCGGATGGTACCAAAACGAGTGTTGGCATTTAAATGGAATCTAAGGCCAAGCTCGTGGGCAATCATTGTTACTAGGCCTCCTATAAGGATAGGTGTCTGAGGTTCCAGCGTGAGGCGTTTGAAAGATCTCATCATGAAAGGCACTGCATTTACTGTCCGTCCCTGAGAAGCACATAACATGATGAATAACTCCTCCTTAGATACTGCAGTAATATTTTCTTCTTTTCCAAACAAGGTGTGAGCTAGTATCTTATGGAAGTATCTGAAGGCTGGGTTGTGTATGTCATCATTGTGCATTCTGCCTGGTTCAGGGTGATAGTCGCCTGTGATTCTACCCCAGAATTGATCGAGTTGAAAATCAATATCGTCATCTTCTGCACTGATGAACACATGCGGTCCGCTAGGGAATCCTAGGAGGTTAGCTAGTGACATCCGGCTATAGGTTTGGTCCATTCCAAACAATCGGAAGGTAATCAGCTCTGTGTTGGATCCAAAGCCATAGTTGGGTGTGTATCTGAAAGAACTAAGGAATTCATAGGTAAGATCCTTGTAGGTAGCGAAACGTGTTTTCAGAGCAGTGTTCTCCCAACCCAGTTGATTGAACAGGTATTGAATGCTATCTGTGATCCCTAGTTTATCCATAATAGCCTTATCATAATACAACGTTAAGGCGAATTCTCTTTCGGTCAGTGCTGCAAATCTTGCCTTTTGAGCTAGTCCTCAGAAGTGAACCTTTGTGAAGTCGTATTCGGCCATACTCGCAGGTAATTCGGAGAAAACAGAAGGAATGTTTTGAAGACTTTTTAAAAATCCTGAAAAGTTTGAAATAGGAAATTGAAGTCAGGATTTTTAGAAACGAAAAGCGGTAGAAAAAAAAGACAAAAGAGGAAAAATAAAATAGAATATGAAAACAAACGAAAGTAGAAAGTAGTAGTAATTATAAGTTTAGAATTTTTTGTTGGATTTTCAAAGTGGACTTTTAAAGAAAAATGAAATGCAATAACGAGGGAAATTTGGGTTGCCTCCCAGTAAGCGCTGTTTTTAACGTCTAAAGCCTGACGATAGCTTGGTGAGAAGCTATTCGGGTGTCTGAGCTGGAAGCTCAAGCAATGTTATATTGCTGACTTGAGGACTGTTGTCGTTCTTATTGTAATGTTTTAGACGTTGCCCGTTTACGATAAATGGTGCATTTGTCTTATCGGTAATTTCAACAGCTCCACTCTGAAGTACTTTAGTCACTTCATAGGGTCCAGACCACCTAGATTTTAGTTTACCTGGGAAGAGTTTTAATCGTGAATTAAAGAGCAATACGATGTCTCCCACACTGAATTATTTCCTGATTGAACGTTTATCATGCCACTTTTTAGTTCGTTCTTTGTAGATACGGGCATTTTCGTAAGCGTCTAATCGAAGTTCTTCTAACTCGTGTAGGTTCAAGATTCGCTTTTCTCCTGCCTCGGTGTAGTTGAAGTTGAGTGTCTTAATGGCCCAAAAGGCCTTATGCTCTAACTCTACAGGGAGATGGAAGGATTTACCGTAAACTAATTTATAGGGGGTAGTACCTATTGGTGTCTTAAATGCGGTCCTATAAGCCCATAAAGCTTCTTGTAGCTTCGACGACCAATCTTTCCTTGAGGTAGAGACAGTCTTTTCCAAGATCTGTTTTATTTCTCTATTCGAGACCTCTACTTGTCCGCTAGTTTGCGGATGATAGGGTGTAGCTACTCGGTGCCGGACTCCATATCTAGAGAGAAGTTTATCGAATATTCGCGATATGAAGTGAGATCCTCCGTCACTAATGACGAGTCTGGGTACACCAAATCTAGGAAAGATTGTGTTTTTAAAGAGTTTGATTACTACTCGTGCATCGTTTGTTGGAGCAGCTATGGCTTCTATCCATTTAGACACGTAATCGACAGCGACGAGTATGTAGTTATTTCCAAAAGAAGGTGGGAATGGTCCCATGAAATCTATTCCCCAGACGTCGAAGATTTCTACCTCTAGGATTCCTTTCTGAGGCATTTCATCGCGTCGTGAGATGTTGCCAGTTCGTTGGCATCTATCGCACTTTTGCACAACGATGTGAACGTCTTTCCAGAGATTAGGCCAGAATAAGCCGGCTTGGAGAATCTTAGCGCACGTCTTGGATGTACTAGCATGACCACCGTATGGTGCTGAGTGGCATTGGGAAATGATATTTTCTATTTCTTCCTCTGGGACACAGCGACGATATATGTTGTCGGCCCCTCTCTTGAAGAGTAGGGGTTCGTCCCAATAATAGTGTTTCAGATCGTGGAAGAATTTCTTCTTTTGCTGATAAGTAAGATCCGATGGAAGCACGCCCGCAGCGAGGTAATTAACGATGTCAGCATACCAAGGTAATGTGACTTGGGCATAGACGGCTTCTACGGCTTTTTCGAATTCTGGATCTTCCGAGATTGAATTGGGTGTGTCACTTTCTAATTTGGCTATCAGACGTTCGTACGGGAAATCGTCATTTATCGGTACTGGTTCATGTCTGATGCCTTCTATTCGGGATAAGTGATCTGCAACAACATTCTCGGTTCCTTTCTTATCTTTGATTTCTAAGTCAAACTCTTGTAATAACAGGATCCATCTCAATAGTCTTGGTTTGGCATCCTTTTTGCTTATTAGGTACCTTATGGCAGCGTGGTCTGTGTATATGATGATTTTTGCTCCTACTAAGTAAGAACGGAATTTGTCAAGCGCAAATATAACTGCTAGAAGTTCCTTTTCTGTGGTAGCGTAGTTCATTTGGGCAGGATCTAAGGTTCTACTGGCATAGTAGATGGCATGGAGTTTCTTGTCCTTCCTTTGTCCTAGAACTGCGCCTACAGCGTAATCACTCGCGTCGCACATGATTTCGAACGGTAGTCGCCAATCAGGTGGTTGCATGATTGGTGCGGTGATAAGGGCTGATTTCAATGTTTCGAATGCTTTTAGACAGTCGTTGTCGAAGACGAACTCAGCATCTTTCATCAACAGGCCGGTCAGAGGTTTTGTGATTTTCGAGAAATCTTTTATAAATCTTCTGTAGAAACCGGCGTGTCCTAGAAAACTCCGTATTTCTCGTACAGATTTTGGAGGTTGGAGATCTTTTATAATCTCTATTTTAGCTTTGTCTACCTCGATTCCTCTATCTGATATGACGTGTCCTAGAACTATTCCTTGTCGGACCATAAAATGGCATTTTTCCCAATTTAGGACGAGGTTTACTTTTACGCAACGTTCTAATACCATTTCTAAGTTCTGTAGGCATCCTTCGAAACTTTGTCCACATACCGAGAAATCGTCCATAAATACTTCCATAATGTCGTCTATGAAATCTGCGAAGATTGCCATCATGCATCTTTGGAAGGTTGCTGGAGCGTTACAGAGTCCGAACGGCATTCGGCGGTAAGCAAAAGTACCATAAGGACAGGTGAATGTAGTGTTTTCTTGGTCATCAGGATGGATGGGAATTTGAAAGAATCCTGAGTAACCATCTAGATAGCAGAAATATGAATGTTTGGCTAATCTTTCCAACATTTGGTCTATGAAGGGTAACGGGAAGTGATCTTTGCGTGTAGCTTTGTTAAGCTTTCTATAGTCAATGCACATCCTGCTTCCAGTCACGACTCTTTTTGTTATTGATTCGCCTTTTTCGTTTTTAACTACTGTGACTCCTCCTTTCTTTGGTACGACGTGAACTGGGCTAACCCATTCACTATCGGAGATCGGATAGATGATTACTGCATCTAGCAATTTCTTTACTTCATCTCTGACTACAGTGCTCAGGATGGGGTTCAGTCTTCTCTGATGCTCTCGAGAGGTTTTAGAGTCTTCCTCTATTGTAATTCGATGCATACAGATTGAAGGGCTTATACCTTTTAAATCGCTTATGTTATAGCCTAACGCGGTGGGGTACTTCTTTAGGACTTCTAATAGCTTTTCGCTTTCTGGTTGTCCTAAGTCGGCGTTGACTATCACTGGTCTTTTTAGTTCATCGTCTAGAAATTCATATCTGAGGTTTTTGGGTAGTGTTTTGAGTTCTAAAGATGGGTTCTTCGGACCTGGCATATGGTTTGGTGTCAGTGCTAAGCTTTCACTTAGGCTGTCGTCTTTATACGGTTTACGCCAATTATCGTCTTCAGAAATATCGGGTATTTGAATCTTTATTATTTCTGAATACGTGGTCTCTTCATTTTCAAGTTCTCTTATGCATTCGTCGATTTCGTCTACTAAATAGCAGGTATCGTCTATTGCTGGTGCTTGTAAGAACTTGGTGAGAATGAACTCTATCTTTTCTTCTCCTACTTCGAATGTTAGCCTTCCTTTCTTCACGTCTATAATAGCTCCGGCTGTAGCTAGGAACGGTCTTCCTAGGATAATTGGGGTTACAGTATCTTCCTTGATGTCCATGATTATGAAGTCGGTTGGAATGTAAAATTGTCCTATGCGTACTAGAACGTTTTCCAGTATTCCGACTGGGTATTTTACTGATCTGTCAGCTAATTGTATGGACATTTTGGTTGGTCTGAGGTCTCCCATATTCAGCTTTTTGCATATAGATAAGGGCATAACACTGATACTGGCTCCTAAATCGCATAGAGCTTTGTCTATTACGAACTTTCCTATGACGCAGGGTATGGAGAAACTACCTGGGTCTTTTAATTTAGGAGGCATGTGGTTTTGAATAATGGCACTACACTCTGCAGTAAGTGTAACTGTTTCATTATCCTCGATCTTTCTCTTATTCGACAGGATTTCTTTGAGAAATTTAGCGTATGACGGCATTTGAGTTATCGCTTCTGTAAAAGGAATAGTAATACTCAGCTGTTTAAGGAGCTCTACAAATTTCTTAAACTGTCCTGAAGTTTTGGAGTTTATTAGTCTTTGCGGATAAGGAACAGGTGGTTTATATGGCGCTGGAGGTGCTTGAGTTTTTTCACTTGCGGTATCCTCCTTCTCGTTGTCTTCCTTCTTCTCTAACTCGAATTCCTTTTCTGCTTGTTCAGTTGGTTTTTGTTGCATGGCTGAGTTTTTGGTCCTCGGATCGATCGGTTCGTCCAATTCTTTTCCACTTCTTAGTATAACAGCATTTGCTTGGCCTTTTGGATTCTGTTCGGGTTGTCCAGGAAATGTGCCAGCAGGTGCGGCAGTAGAGGCTTGTTGTTGAGCCACTTGTGATATCTGAGTTTCTAACATTTTGTTGTAGGTGGCTAAAGCGTCTACTTTTCCTGTCAACTGTTTAATTTGCTCGCTAGTGTGTACGTTTTGATTCAGGAACTCTTTGTTTGTTTGAGCTTGAGTAGCTATGAACTTTTCCATCATCAATTCGAGGTTCGATTTCCTAGGTGCATTTTGAGCAGCTGGTTTCTGATATCCTGGCGGAGCAGTAGGCATTTGCAATGCATTTTCGCTTTTGTAAGAAAAGTTTGGATGATTTCGCCAACCTGGATTGTAGGTGTTTGCGTAGGGATTTCCTTGAGCATAATTTACCTGGTCTGATGGGATTCCGGCTAGCAATGGGCATTCGGGTGCATTATGAGTGGTGCTTCCGCATAACTCGCAATTTGGAGTTACTGCAGCGACAGTTGCAGTGGGGTTAACGGTCAGACTATCGATTTTCTGTGCTGGAGCATTTACTTTAGCATTGAACTTTTCAAGGCTGCTGATTTCGTACATCCCACCTTTCGCTGTGGTTTTCTCAGTTGGAGTGCGTTCGCCTCCCCATTGGCAATGGTTTTGTGACATGTTTTCTATTAATTGATAGGCTTCATCGTATGGCTTATCCATAAGTGCACCGCCCGCGGCAGCGTCTATTGTTAATCTAGTATTGTATAGAAGCCCATTATAGAAAGTATGGATTGTCACCCAGTCTTCTAGACCGTGGTGAGGATATGTTCTCATCATATCTTTGAATCGTTCCCATGCTTCGTAAAGAGATTCAGTATCTTTCTGTCGAAATCCGTTGATTTGAGCTCTAAGCATAGCAGTTTTGCTTGGCGGAAAATATCTCGCTAAGAAGACGTTTTTCAATTGCTCCCACGTCGTAACGGAGTTGGATGGTAACGATTGTAACCATGTCCACGCTCTGTCTCTAAGAGAGAATGGGAAAAGACGAAGTCTTATCGCGTCTGGAGTTACTCCATTTGCTTTCACTGTGTCTGCGTATTGTACAAACTTCGTTAGATGTTCGTTCGGATCCTCAGTTGCGTTTCCTGAGAATTGGTTTTGTTGTACAGCCGACAGCAATGATGGTTTCAACTCAAAATCATTTCGAGTAATAGCTGGGGCAGTAATGCTACTTCTAGGCTCCATCTGAGATGGTGTAGCGTATGCCTTCAGCGGTTTGTTTGGAGGTCCTTCAGCCATCTCTGGTTCTTCTTCTTCTGGTTTGGGAATGGGAGTGAGAGGTTCGGGAGTGTTATGTTTGAGTTGGTACTCAATGATTCTACTTCTTAAATGTAAGAAGCGTTCTAGTTCTGCGACTGAAGGTTTTACGATATCGTCTTGCGGGCGATTTCTTGGCATACAATCGATAGAACTAGTAAAGGAAAAATGAAAATTGTTAACCTAGTCTATACGGCGTAACGGAAGGTTACACTATTGACTAAACGGGTCCCCGGCAACGGCGCCAAAAACTTGATCGCGACTTTCTATGTCTAATACAACCTAACTGCAAGTGCACAGTCTATCGCGTAGTAATAATAGATATCGATCCCACAGGGACTCGTAATCAAACTAGTGTTCTCGGGAGTTACTATGTTTAGCTAGGTAGAATATGTTTAAGGGAATAAGATTGTCACTAAAAGGGAACTAAGAATACTATTTAGATTATAATTAATTGAATCGATACGTAGTAATTGTGTTCTTCAGGGATTTGATAAGTTACTGGTGTATGAAATAATTTTCAAAGTTTATTTAAGCAGAAAATGGAGATTTGAAGACTCTCGCCTCACGATGGTTATTGACGCTAATCATAATCCTAAGGGCCAAACGTACACTTTCGTATCCCGTTCGGGGTTAAAACTATTTTTTGGAAATCTCTAAGTTCTAATTCATTTTAAAGTGCTTTCGCTGTTATTAAAACAAATGCCTAGTGTTTACTATCTGACCTTACCGCAGCTTTCGCTTGTTGGTTCGTATCTTAATTAATTTCCCACTTTCGTGGCAAAACTACTTTTAAATAAATTCTCGCTTTCGCGACGAAGTTTATTCAGTGAATCAATTTTAAACACTCAGACCATAGATTACTTTTCTGAAAAGAAAGTTTTTCAACCAGTTGTTATCAAATCCCATTCGAATTATTACTACATATCGATTACCTAAGTTTAGCTAGACATGGATTTGGGAAAGATAAAATATAAATAAAAACAATAAATAATGATTTGCGTTATAATAAAAACTGGAATCGATCAAAATGAAAACCTGTAAATATTCCAATTGGCCTTTGGGCAGATCCTCCACAGATGTTGGCAGGATTCTGATCTCTAATGCCAAATTGATCGTACAGTACAAGTAGGAATTATAGAAGAATGTAAAAGGAAATACAGGAAAGGTAAAGAGAAACAAATAAGAATAAAACTGGAAAATAATGTTCTGGAAAGTAAATTCGGCAGCACTTCGTGGGATGAATGCAGCACCCTTTCTGAAGTCCCCTGCTTCCCTTTTTATAGAAGTGGAATCCCAACGGTTATCTCTGAAGATGATGGACCTTGAGGCAGATAATTTAGGGAGTAGTGGTCCACTCTGTGGGAATTGGAACTGATCCTTTGACGTGAAATCTGAGTGGGGCGTTTTTGCCTGCATGACGGTCGTCACAAGGTGTGACGGTCGTCATGAAGCTGTGACGGTCGTCACATCAGCAAAAACAGCTTGCTGCGCTTTTCATTGTGTTTTCACTCCTTTTTCGTCAATATTTCATCTGAGATTGCTTCTTTTCTTCATGTTGCCTTGTTTAGACGTGCTCGTTGAATACCTGCAAAACATCAGACAAATACACGGAAATAACCCGAAATCAGATCGAAAACGGTTAGATTTTAGTTGAATTATGCATGAAAATATCTATATGATTTCGTGTTATCAGCGATGCTCTATCGAGTCTCTTTTCTTTTCTTTTGCCCCTGTGGCCAGCCTTATAGATTAACACCCTTTTAAATAGACAACAAGCATGGATCCCATTGAGTACAACGAACGTGAGGGGTGCTCACACCTTCCCCTCGCGTAACCGACTCCCGAACCCAAGATTTGCTTGCAATGACCTGTCTTCTCCATTTTTCGTAGGTTTTCTCTGATCATTTCCTTTCCCTCTTTTTGGGATAAATAATGAACGGTGGCGAATCTTCTGTCCTTGCCGGCCCCTCTTCGCAGCGATGCGACAGTGAGTACTGCGACTCAGATCCTAAGGCTAGGAAAAGGTAACAGGAAATTAGTTGTTAGTGAGCTCGCCAAGACATCGCATCTTGTGCCTACGTATTCTCAACGAGAAATCAAAGTGTTCGTAGTTCCCTTCCAAGAAGGTGAGAAACTTTTTGATTGTGTTCAAGATTCCAGGGGGAAGTAAGTATTCATAGGGAAGTACTTACGTGGAGTGCAGAGACACCGATCCTAAGGCTAGGATAAAGGTAAAAAGGTGAATGTCCACGGCGGAACGCTAAGTATGAGTACGACGGCTCAGGGCCTAAGGCTAGGGTCAGGGTTTAAGATTAAAAGAGGAAATGACATGGCAGTCAATATGGGGTACCTTTCCTTCGGAATATACAGTTTAGTAACAGATAAATTAAAGTGAAAACTTCAAAATGATACATAATAGATAACAGTATGCAGATATATAAATCAAGCACTCAGAGTAAGGTGTCGCAGGTTAAGTTCAAATGAAATATCGAGATAGTTAATCTCAGGTTAATGAATTTGATTAATTTAATAAATAAATCTAAATTAAAATTTTGTAAAATAACAAGAATACTAAATACTTTAAATTTGTTTTTTATTATTATTTGTGAATTAAAGTGAAATTTAAATTAATAAAAATTAGAGGAGGTTTGAATAAATTAGTATTAAAAATTCTAAATTTAGAAATTCTAGATAATTGAAAATCTAAAAAACTAGATTTTTTTTAAATTATTTTTATTATAATTTAAAGTTAATGGAAATTGAATGAGGGTTTTAAACTAAGAAAAATCCTAAAAATCTAGATTATTAAAATTATGAAATTAATTAAAAATTAAATCCAAATTAATTAAATTATTTCTTTTTATTATTATTTGTATTTTTTTATTTTTCTTTTAAATTACCAAAAAAAAATTGAATTAACTTAAAACTAAATTATTTTTAAGAAAGAGAAAACCTCTAGTTCTATTTTAATTAAAATTAATTATTATTATTTTTGTTATATATATATATATATATATATATATATATATATATATATATATATATATATATATATATATATATATATATATATATATATATATATATATATATATATTTTTTTTTTAATTTTTTGTTTATATATTATTATTGTTTTTGGTTTTTTAATAATTAAATAAAATTTGGACCCATCCCACCAAACAAAAAAAACAAAAAGGAAAATGAAAAAAAAAACAAAAATAAAATAAAATAAAAAAAAATATATATATATATATATATATATATATATATATATATATATATATATATATATATATATATATATATATATATATATATATATATATATATATATATATATATATATATATATATATATATATATATATATATATATATATATATATATATATATATATATATATATATATATATATATATATATATATATATATATATATATATATATATATATATATATATAAAACAAAACCAAAAAGAATATGAACCGGAAGTCTTGCAAAAAGTCTTCCAGTAAACAAACTAAAAAAAATGTGAACCGGAAGTCTTACAAAAAGTTTTTCGATGAACAAACGAAAAAAAATGTGAACCAGAAGACTTGCAAAAAGACTTCCGATGAACAAACGAAAAAAAATATAATTTGCAAAAAGACTTCTGGTGAACAAACGAAAAAAAATATGAACCGGAAGACATAATTAAAGTCTTCCGGTAAACAAACGAAAAAAAAAATATAATTATTTGTACGAGGATATTTTGGTCTAAAAAATTTTAGTGTAAAGTTATGGATATAATTGCAGGGAATGGGGTAAAATTTCAATCTCCTTTCCTCTTCTCTGCAGCGCCCCACCCTTTCTTCTTCTTCCTCCATCCGTTTTCTTCTTCTTTCTCCTTTTCTCCCTCCGTTCTTCTTCTTTCTCCCTTTTCTCTCTCCGCGCTTTTCTCTTTTCTTTCTTCCCTTCTGTTTCGCGTTTTTCTTCTTCTTTTTCTTTCAAAAACAACATGAAGAACGCACACCAAATCAAAGCAGTCGTACATTATTATTAAGAAAAAACTTACGCGTGATGGTTTTTTTTTCAGGATTCCGTTTGAGTCTGGCGCGATTTCAGCAAGGAAAAGGGTTTTTGAAGATGGCTTCGCGATTCCGGCGACGTCGAAAGCACAAAGGTAAGTTTCAATTTCTTTTTTTCTTTGCCGTCTTGTTGCGATTTTCTGTCTGTGTGCTCTTAGGGTTTCGTCCCCGTATTGTGTTTTGTGAACCCGATCCCTTTATAGGTTCAAAGTTGAACATGATTTTATGTGAATTAACTATTGCAGATTTGTATTGCAAGTACTTTCCATTTTTAGTTGAAAAATGTTTGGTCTTGATTTGGAAAGAAATGGATGCGTCTGATTTTGTTCTGATATGTCTGTGATATGATTTCCATTTTCATTTCTGTTATTGCTGATGATGGTGATAACTATCTGTTGAAGCACAATTCAAACTTTCCAAACCTTCATTAATTGTGTTTTATTTATGTCTGAAATAGTTGTCGGTTCCTTCAAGTTTTAGAAATACTCTTTATTGTTTTTGATTCAAAGATTTTCATTAATTGAACAGGTTTACTAGGGAATTAAAACCCACGACAATCACGGTGTTTTATGTGGGCTTCTTGGAAATGTTAAAGATTTGGCAAATGAGATTTAAAGGAAAAAGTGTCTCTTGGATGCGTGTGGAGGACGGGACTTGGATAAAACCGGTAGCAGGGCTAGAGTTGAGCTACTTGCACTTGTATGTAACAATGGCACATAATAGCCAGTGGAGGTTGTACCAAGTGGATGGAAGATGTACGTACGAACTCGCACTTCATAAACTTGACATTCCAATTTGCATAAGAATAGCATGTGATAACTACTGCGTGTCTCACTCCAAAGCTATTTATCCTAGCTTATATGTTGACTTACTTGTTTAGAGAATAACTAACAAGCCCCCCCTGTGTAGTTTAAATCAACCAAAATCCAAAATACCAATCTAGCACAAGTGATCTTGGTGTAACCGATTACTGGCAATATGAATCAAGGCTCAATTCCTTTTTAATGAAAAGAAAACTTGTAACAAAATTGTAATTATAAATTTGTGTCTTCAATTTTATTTCGCAGCTTTGAACTTAGACTTTGGAGTTTAAAATAATGAACCACTTTTTTGTCTCTTGTGAAGAACATGATTTTTCGGTCATTCATGGAACTGCTGAAGTTTGAAATCTAAATTTGCAAACTTTGAAATTACCATAAGACATGGCCTAAAAACATTTTGAAAAACGACTTAAAATCAAATGGAAATCCATTGATCAATATTTGCACTTTGGTAGCCTCTTTGAATTTCACGGATTCAACTATAATCACAATCTAGGATCTTATATTTAAAGCAATAATGAACTCTTGAATTTTAGAATGTTAATTTGTAATTCTTGGAAGTTGAAACTTCATGAACCTTGAAACAACTTGAACTCTTGAATGTCTTCGAATTTTATCCCCTTGGATTTCTTTGAAGCTTAATCTCGCAGATTGTGAATCATTTTGAATTTTGAAGAATGGAAAGGCTATCTAAGTTTCTTGTACACTTGAATTTCAAATCGAAGTCAGAACATAATGGAATCTTGTAAACTTTGTATAAAACATGAATTGAACTTTAGGTCTTGGAATTCAATCTTGTGAATGTTCTTGGATCTTAAAATCATGACTTGATTTCGAATTTGGATTTTGAACCGCTATTTTAAAGATATAGAATTCTTTCCATTTGAATCATATCATGACTTGAATCTTGTAGTCAAAAGTGGATCAATTTGAATTTTCTAAGGGATATAATCATGAATTTTCATCTTAAGATCTCTTTGTTAAAGTCTAATTCAAAGATGCTTATCCAAACTTCACTTCTTTAGAATACACTGACCTTCAACGAAATATCCAATTCCTTAAAATTCCAATTACCATCCTCGAAACCCAAAAACAGAAAACCTTGATCTTCTTTAGGGAACCCTCTGAGAAATATTGAGGAGAAATGACCATGATGTCTTCATGACCTTCAAACCTTTTGCAGCAGTAACCTTATCTTCACAAATGAAAACAACAAAATGGTTAAAATGGTTAGATATGCATGAATGATTGACTTAAGATGATGTGCAAATGACTAATGAATCTAAGGGTTAAATTTGGGGTACGACACAAGAGTTTTAACAAAAACACTTTTTCATTCATAGATCTTTTCAAATTGCAAAGTGGCTCATACAAAATGATTCACTGGCCTTGGGAAAGACCAGGAATTTAAAGAAAACAAAGCTAACAAGCAAATGTACTACTCTAAAGGTAAAAGGATTGAGATTTCCACAGTTTCCCAATTGCACAAAGCTACTCCGCCTCGGATCATCAGGCTGTCAACGTCGCTTTCTTCGTCTTCAGCTATGACGACATTCACCTGCACTCCGCTGCTTGTGAATATTTCCTCCAGGGTCTTCTTCTTCATGACGTTTTCTTCTGGTGCATCTCCTAGAGTTGGTTTGTAACCCAACCCTTGCCTGTCTTTTTTTGCACGAGCGTTGACTTCTATGACCTCCCCCCATCTCAATGGGAGTCCTGTCTTCATTGCAGCCTTTATACTTTGAACGGAAGCAAAAGATGGACCACTTGGTTATTGCCGACTCATCAACCAACACAACGTGGGCAATTTCCAAGGCTTGGAAAGAAGTTTCAAGCGCATCTTCATCAGCTTCTATGTATCTAAAGGAGGACAAGTTGCTCACCATCAGATACTCTTCTCCATGAACTATGACCAATTGGTCATTAACGACAAACTTCATTTTTTGGTGTAGAGTGGATGTGAAAGCACCAGCTGTGTGTATCCATGGTCTTCCTAGTAAACAACTGTAAGCCGGATTGATATTCATTACTTGAAACTTGATTTCAAATATCTGAGGCCCTACCATGATTGGCAAGTCAACTTCTCCTATCACAAATCTTCATGAGCTGTCAAAAGCTTTTACGACTAGAGAGGTAGGCCTCATTTTGGCTCCTTGGTAGGCCAATTTGGCTAAAGTCCTCTTGGGCATTACGTTGAGCATAGACCCTGTATCAACAAGCACTCTGGCGAGTGTGTCCTCTTTACACTTGATGGATACATGCAAGGCACGATTGTGCTTGCGTTTCTCAGCCGTTAGATTATCATCATCAAAGCTTAATGTGTTGCATGCTGTGATATTTGCAACAACTGAGTCAAACTATCCCACGGTAATATCCTTTATTATGTGAGCTCGCGTCAGAATCTTCATCAAGGTCTGACGATACGCAGGGGAGCTTAGCAACAGTGACATGATAAAAAATTTAGATGGCGTTTGGTTGAGTTGATCCACCACTCGGTAATCACTTTGGCGGATTATTCTAAAAAATTCATCCTCGTCATCCTTGAGGACCTCTTTCCCTTTGCCGATGGGTTCTTTAAAAATCACATCTTTTGGAGCGAATTCTTTAGGAACGGTGATAATAGCCTTAGGAACAATGGTTGTTGATTGAGAAACTATAGGATTCACTCAAGGCTGATATACTCGACCACTCTAGGTCATTCTACTTACCCCAATGATGTTGGTGACGTCCCCTTGCTTCCTTCCAGCGTTCATGTCATACCAAGAGTAATTATATTTGGGAGTTATAGCTCTAGGATGAGGACCGGGTCCTTTCCTCGGATCGAACCTGGGTTGGTCCTTTCCAAACATAGGCACAGGATCGTTGCGAAATACCAGCATGACAACTTTGTGTCTAGTTGCGTCGTTGTTGTTATTTCTGAAAACCTCTTTTTGTTGGATTCTCCGAGCATATTGAACACTGGCTCAATTACTGCCACATCCTCCTTCTTCTTTTTGCTACTGATCTGCAGCATTCCCTGATTGAGTAGTGATCGGACATCCTCTTGCACAAGGTTACAACCTTGTGGATTCAGTCTACATCCCTCGCAGTTTTCATGAGAACTTTTGAGTACCCATGCTTGAGCAAGCCTTTTATGCAAATATGCCCATGGTACTTTGACTTCAGAGACAATTGTGATTGTCTTCATTTTAGACTCTTCCCCTTCTTCCGTTATGGCATTTACCCCACCATGATTCGGTAGAGGGTTATCCTTCACGTTTGGGTGGTTGTCCTCGAACGACAATATCTTCTTCTCTATTAATTCTCGGACAATGTGCTGAAGTGCGAAGCAACCTTCTAGATCATTCCCTGCGGTGTTCTCATGAAAAGGACAACACGCATTTGGATTGTAGTAATGGGGTAAAGGATTAGGCAGAACACCTAATTTCCTTGTCCTGACAATCCCTCTCTCTACCAGCATAGGAAACAATTTAGTATAACTCATAGGTATGGGTTGTATCCTTGGCTTCCCACTTCGATAGTTTGACCTAAGAGCCTGAGCTTGAGGTTGTTGTGTTTGTTGATTATTGTACGGTTGCCGACTATATTATTGATACTGATTGGGAGGTGCTTGCTGAGGACCTTGCTGAACTTGTTGATGTCGGAATACCGGTGTCACAGCCGCTACGTACGGCGGTTGCTGATACCGTTGTCACTGACTTCTTTGATTTTGTGCTCTTTTTTCATGTGTCACGATGCTCACTTCCCCTTCTTTCTTTTTATGAAAGTTGCTGGTAGGTTTCTTGGGTGCACCGGTGCTTGAGCTAACAGTTGAATTTGATACTTTGCCACTTTTCAACCCTATAACAACTTTTACTCCCACGACCAAAATTTCAGAGAAATTTGTTGTAATGCTGCTGATCAGTCTTTCATAAAACTCTGGCCTGACTGTATCTATGAACCGGTCGGCTAATTCATTTTCAGTCAGAGGGGGCTCAACTTGAGCAGCTATCCCGCGCCACCTTTGCGTATACTCCTTGAAGGATTCATTATTCTTTTGTGTCATGCTAAGAAGCTGACGACGGTCTGGGGCCAGATCCATGTTGTACTTATACTGTTGGATAAAGGCATCAGACAGCTCCTGAAAATAGTGTATCTTTGCTTGGTCTAAACCCAGATACCATTTGGTAGATGCTCCGTTGAGGCTATCTTGAAAACAGTGTATCAGTAGTTTGTCATTTTCGATGTGCGGAGCCATCCGTTTGCAATACATAATCAAATGAACTTCCAGACAAGTGGACCCCTCATACTTGTCAAATTCTGGCATCTTGAATTTCGGTGGAAACACCAAACCTGACACTAGACACATATCTTTAGCATCTGATCCAAAGACGTTGCTTCCTTCAATGGCCCTCATCCTTTGGCTCATGATGTCCATCTCTACTCTCAACTTCTCGTGTTTTTCATCTTCAATTTCGGAACCATCAGGTACATCAAATATAGGTTGATAGTTGTTGAAGACAGGTTGAGCATGTGTTGGACCTCCCACTTTAGTGAAAAGAGGACCTGTCATTAATGGGACAACTTGTGGTTGAAAATTGAATGGTTGAGGATTGTTGAGCGAAGGCAAAAAAATCCCTGGATATACCGAACGGAAACTCTGTTGTTGAAGCTAGAATAGTAGGAGGATTTACTGCTGATGTAGTGATTTTAGAGACCATAGTAGCCTGTGAATCCATCTTTGCTTTAATTCCTTGGAGAACTTCCATGATGCAGCTGACGTTATCTTTGATTCCTTCAATATCATTGTCAATCTGGTCGATTCTCTAGTCGTGATCGGCCATCTTCCTTTGGGCTCTGACTCGAGTGTTGTATCTATGGGAACTCAGTGTGACTTTTCTCCCTCCTCTCTGACAGAAAAGAACAACATATAAGCTGCACAACCCATGCAAGACTATGAAGATGATATGCAGATGCAAAATCCACCATTCAAGGAAAAAAAACAATCTTGTTTACAAAAAAAACTAGAAATAGACGTAACGACGTGCTTTAAAAGTAGATTTTCATTGATAAGTTGAGATCTATTACAATAGATGGCTCTTGCTAACAAGCAAGACCTTTCTTACAACAAAAGCAAATACAACATGAGATTACAATCTTAAAGCAAAGTAGAAATAGGAAGTTTTGATCGTTCTAACTAGAAGATCCTTCTCCTTCTTTAGGCTTGGGCTGGAGTTGATTCTGACGAATTATCTCCCACAATTCACCATTTTCGCATTCCGCTTTGACCAAAGCGTACCTTAGCTCCTCCCTAGGCATAAGAACCTCGGGCTCCATGGTGATCTGATAGGTATGAGTGTAGAACATTCTTAAAGCTATCTCCTTTGACCAAAGTAGATAGGCTCTTATGGTTAAACAACTCACATTTTCCTCTGGAGTCATGCCATGCATGTGAGGAGGATACCAAGCAAAACTAGCTTGGGTTTCAAATTCTTCATCGCTGCCTTTTTCACAAAAATAGGCTCTTAGTAGTTCTGGCTCTGGCTTTGTTCCTGTTGAATATCCATGCTGGCAGCGAGCAAGGACTGGGTTGTAGCTGATAACTCCTCTAGTATCAATGAGGGGTATGTTCGGGAAATCTCCGCAGCTTTGGATCATAGCAATACCACTGATCTTGGTATCATACCAATTGATGTCATAGTGCCTGAGGGTTATTAATATTTCAACCTATGCTTCTTTGTTGAGGAGGTTCCAAAGAACCTGGGTTCTAGGAAAGTGAGAAATAAACCACTTGCTGAGCAAAGCCGTACAACATGAGAATAGCCCATGATCGTATATCTTTCGGTGATGGATAGCGATATAGGAATCCGCCAGTAGTGTGTTCACAGGATTATTGATGATGAAGAGCTGGATGGCCTCTTCACTGATGAATTCGTCACAACATGGAAAAAGGTACAACCCATAGATTATGAAAGCCAAAATTGCCTCAAAAATCCCCAAGTTTCTGTTATCATAATGAAATTTGGCCATGTCCATGAATGGTCTTGCTTCCATTCTAGAGAAACCACTCCTAGTTACCAATTCAACGGGCAACTCTCTTGGCCTGATGTGTAGTTCCTTAACAAGGTAGTTCCTTTGAAGGTAAGAGGAATACTCAAGTAAGCAGAGTATTATTCTATTGTCAGAAGTAACTGGAAGTCTGGGAAGATGAAACAATGATATATTGGATCGTAGGACTCAACGAGTGCTCATAGCATGTCCTCGTTGACTCGAATGTTGAGTAGCGGTAGAAGATCTCCGTACCTGGCAATAAAAGCAGCGGGATTCCTGACAAGGCCTGCTAGAATCCTGAGGTTACCCATTCTTGGATTTGGAAACGGAAACATGCTTCATCATTCCATATCAATGTCTTGAAAATAAATTTTTTGAATTTCCTTGAATGGTTAGTAAAATACAAGAATGCAAATGCAAAATGCAAATGGATTTACAAAAACTTAGAAGATCAATCGTGCCAAACTCTCATTTCATTTATTATTGGAAAAAGTTACAACTTTTAAAATACAATAAAAGAAGCCTAAGCTACATCAAGAAACTAAGAACTTCAGCTGCGAGGCCTCTTCAACTTCTTCAGTATTGCATTCTCCATTACCAACTTATCCACTATTCCTTTCCAGGCTCCAAAGGTTGGAGGGATGTTTGAGTATTCATGAATGCTTTAAGTAGGCTTGATACTAGAGAACAATAAATTCTCCGTTGTTGCTCCCCCATCGATCACTCGTTGTTCGAGCCAACTTATCAATTCGTCTTTTTCTTGTACTTCTCTGATGAGCTTGATTGTTTCATATGAAAGTGCATGATACTTTCCTTCCCAAGTGTCCCTCTCAAGTTGAGCTCTTGCAAGCAAATCCTGGTATTCTTCCTTCTTTTCTAGGAGATACGGCATCTTCAAATCTCTTGCTCTAGACTAGACCCACTGAGTAAATGGTTCAAGAGCTACACAATTTATTTTCCCTAAGTCAGCTTTGGTCTTTTTCTGGATTTCGTCCCAAGCATCAACTGTATTGTTTCTCATATTTTTGCTGCTTTGATGTTGAGATAAAAGAAACCTGATAAGAGCACATTGGTAGGTTTCTCTTTCATCGGAAATCCAAAGTGATGTCTAGCCAAGGTTGGGTTATAGTTGATCCCTCCTCTTACTCCAATGAGTGGTATATTTGGGAAGCTTCCACATCGATCAAAATAAAATCCTTGGTCGTAGGCAGGATTGTACTAATGAATATCAGCTTGTGTTAAGGATATTATCCTTTGAGACGATCTTCATCCGTTGGGATTTTCTTTGAAAGCATCAGTCTTTGGCAAATGGTTGACGAACCATTTGTACAACAGAGGTGCACAACAAAGAATAATTCCTTTTCCTTGAAGTGTTCGATGATGAATAGAGTGATAAGCATCTCCTAACAAGGTAGGCACAGGGTTGCCACTTAAAAATATGGTAACAGAAGAGAAATTGACAAATTCCTCAACTTCTGGAAACAATACTAATCCATTGATCAATAGAGCTAGTATTGCTTCAAATGCATCCATGCTTCCTTCTCTGGCAAGATAGACAACTTTCTTGACTAAGAAATCTGAATGGAACCCTTTGACTCCTCCTTTAGTGGCACAATTAGCTTTAATTTCAGACACTTCAAGGTGAAGGGCATCTGCTATTTCTTTCGGCGAAGGTAAGTTTTCCAATCCTTTATATTGTTTCTGATCCTTCATAGGGACTCCCACATATTAGGCATACTCTTCCAAGGTCGGCATCAACAAATGTCGGCTTATGGTACCCTAAAGGTAGTATTTGCAATTTAGTTGGATACTCTGACGCGAATTATGTAGGCAATAAAACAGATAGAAAAAGCACAAGTGAAACATGTCACATCTTAGGAAATGCACTAGTCTCGTGGCCATGCAAGAAGCAAGCATGCATAGCACTTAGTACGGCCGAAGCAGAATACATAGCAGCAGGTAGTTATTGTGCACAGATAATTTGGCTAAAGCAACAACTTTGTGACTACGGACTCGACCTTGGAAGCATTCCTCTTCGTTGTGACAACACAAGTGCAATCAACATTACAAAGAATCCAGTCATGCATTCAAGAACCAAGCACATTGACATACTGCATCACTTTTTGCGAGATCATGTAGTTCAAGGAGATGTCGAGATAACCTTCGTGGATACTCATAATCAGCTTGCCAATATATTTACAAAGCCATTAGCAAACAGACATTTCTTTAGAATTCAGAGAGAACTTGAAATTTTGGATGAAACTGACGTTGAATCCTGAAAGAACTTCAACT
Organism: Lathyrus sativus; assembly: GCA_963859935.3. Lineage (NCBI taxonomy): Eukaryota > Viridiplantae > Streptophyta > Magnoliopsida > Fabales > Fabaceae > Lathyrus > Lathyrus sativus. The sequence goes on along the minus strand of OZ012735.1, from coordinate 343,754,064 downwards.
ATGGCATTTTCTTAATTTTCACTGCCTGCAATGATTGCACATTTGTGTCAATCGATTGCTCACTGTATGTCTTCTAAAAATACTTAATCTTTTAAGCATGCAATCGATTGCATCCTTGTGTCAATCGATTGCACCCTGTAGCTTTTGATTTATTTCTTTGTTGTTTGATAGTGCAATCGATTGCACCTACTGTGAAATCTGTTCTTTCATATCTTTAATAGGTCCATGGGTTTTTTTAATTCTTCCATCTACCCTACCTTTTATACTTTTAACCTACCTATGCTATCTTTACTCCTTAGCCCTATTTTCAAGAATTTTTAATTTATGTTTTTATGTTTCTTTAAGTTATTTATGTACTTTTTATTTCTGTATTTTTTAATCTATGTACTCCTTTCAATTTATGACCAGTTATTCTGTTATTTTTAATTTATTATCTATATCTCTTTCCTACATATATCTTCTTTTTTCATCAATCTTTCCCTTCTTTTTGATAATGTCAAAAGGGGAAGAAGGATGTTACTCTTTCTTTGCTTGTTTTTCTTTCCGTGGTCTTTAAGGTACAAATGCAAGGCTACTTCAAACCTCAATATCAAATCAGATCTTTTCAACACTTCACATATTGAAGGGAAAAACCTTGTCGGAAAGAACATCGCATCAAAAGAGAATGCTTTGTCATCATCAAAAAGGGGGAGAATGTGAAATCAAGATTCTCAAGAGATCAACTTATGTTTTGATGAGGACAAATCACTTGGCAAAGAAGGCAAAGATGTTCAACCATTTTCAAGACATCAGAATCAGCACAAAGACTTGACATGAAGAATGTTTTCATCAGAAGGTATAATAAAAATCTTCATCAAGTATTTAAGTCCTAGTTGCTCAAACAATGAAAAACTTATGCATTACTTTTCACGCTAACACAAAGCTTTTTGAAACAAATTTTTCTAAGTTTTTGTAAGTGCAATCGATTGCACTCTTAGAGAAATTGATTGCATGATCAAAATCTCACTTCATTTTTGCTTCTGTTTCTTTGTGAATCGATTGGTGCCTTGGTGTAATCGATTGCATACTTAAAAACCTTTGTGTTTTTCGCTTCTGTTTCAGTGTGCAATCGATTGGCGCCTTAGTGAAATTGATTGCTCTGTTGAAAAATTCAATTCCAAGTGCTTTTTGTAAAGGTGCAATCGATTGGCCTATATGTGCAATCGATTGCTCACTGAACGTTTTTGAAAAATTGTTCTGAAAAATTGCATCTCTTCAACCAATCTTCTGTGAATTGTTTCCAGTGAAACATGGAAATTTTTCATCAACTTTTCTGAGGATTTGCATATTATTTCAAGAGGTGTTTGTGTAACATAAATACCTAATCTTTCAATTTTCAAAAACAATCCTCTTTCAAAAAATTCTTTAACATATTTTCATCTTTCCACATCTAAATTTAAATCACTTTTCACAAAGAATTTTCTGCATATTTTCATATCCTTTGAAAGAAAATTATTGAGCAACAAGTCTTACATATTTGTTGAAATTCTAATTGAAAGATAAGATCAATCACAACATTGATAAACTTTGTATACACTATTACAAACTCATTGTAAATTCAGATTGAAACAATTTCCCCTTGCTGTTCAGGATTGTTTGAAAGCAAGTGTGTGCATTGAAGAGGATTGTTCTTCTTGCACTTAGTGTTTAGATCTTAAAGGTGTTTAAGAGCCATTGATCTACCTATAGGTTAGAAAGAAAGTTGTACACTGATCCTAACTTTGGAGTGTGAAGGGAACCAGGATACTTCTTTGTGTTATTTACTTTCTGCACTTTATGCTTTCATAGCCTCATCATATCTCAAGAAAGTAATAACATCAGGCGATAAAAACCAGAAAATTTCAAAGAACCTAATTCACCCCCCTCTTAGGTGCAACTCAGACTATCAACTGGCAACAGAGCAGGTTTAGGTAACCTGTTCCTAATCGATCCGGTATGGCTTCCACAAACAAAAAAGGTGTGTTTATAGACGGTGGTAGTAGCAACAAGCCTCCACTATTTTGTGGTGAATACTTTGATTTCTGGAAGATTCGCATGAAGGCTCACTTAGAAGCACAAGGAGATGGAATATGGGATGCTGTCCAAAATGTCCCCTTCGTTCCTTCAACGGTCATTAATGGTGTTGGATCAACAAAGCCTAAAGGCTTATGGGATGACAATGATAAGAAAATGGTTCTCTATGACAAAAAGGCAATTAATCTTCTGCAAAGTACACTAAGTAGGGAAAAATTCTTTTGCGTCTCAATATGTACATCAGCAAAGGAAATCTGGGATACTTTAGTGGAAGCTCATGAAGGAACCACTGAAGTTAAAAGATCGAGATTGAACACATTGATTCAGGAATACGAGTTATTCATAATGCAGCCAGGAGAATCAATTCTTGATTTGCAGAAAAGATTTGTGCACTTGACAAATCATCTCAGAGCACTCGGTAATACATTAACTAACGATGAATTAAATCTTAAAGTGCTTAGATCTTTGTCCAGAGAATGACAGCCCAAGGTGACAACAATTTATGAAAAGAAAAGTCTATCCATGATGACATCCACTACATTGTTTGGAAAACTTCAAGAATATGAGACGGAACTTGGGCGATTGGAAAAACATGAGAATCAAGAAAAGAAATCTAAAAGCATCGTATTAAAGGTTGATTCCAAAGAAGTAGAAAAGGCAGACGATCCGATTGAAGATGAAAACTTCATGCTTCTCGTAAAAAGGTTAGGAAAATATTTTGGTTCTAAAAATAATATTGGAAATTCTAATTATATGAAAAGGAAGAAGTTTTCAAAGAACAAAGAGAAGGAGGCGTCAACATCCACACAAGATGTCAAATGCTATGAATGTGGAAAACAAGGACACATGAAACCAAACTGTCCTAAACTCTCAAAGAACGATGCCTATAAAAGCAAAAAAGGGTTTCAAGAAAAATAAGGCTTACGTAGCATGGGAGGATAACAAGATAAGTTCCTCATTAGATTCAGATAGTGATCAAAGCGCAAATCTAGCACTAATGGCCTCACATCATTCTGATGATGAAGACGCCAAGGTTAGTAATAATTTTTCAATTTATGATAATGATGCTCAAGGGGCAATTGATGAACTTCTGGGTGAATGCAAAGTTCTGTACAAAACTATTTCATCAAAAAAAAACCAAATCTAAACTTTAGAAGAAAAGGTTGAGATAATGGAAAATAATTTCAAAGATGAAAAAAAGAAATTAATTGGTGATCAAAAACAAAATTTTGTATGCACGAAGTGTGAATCAATTTCGTTTCAAATTGTCCAATTAAAAAGAGTCCTTGAAAGGTATGAAAAAGGACAAATTGGATTAGAGGATGTTCTTAGTCAACAAAGGTTCTCAAATGATAAAAGTGGACTTGGTTACTCAAAATTTTCTAAACCAAGTTCCAACAAAACCATCTTCGTTAAGGCTAGTGAACAAACTCCTAAAGAGAAAGTGGTCAAGCCTAAAGTGGTTCATCAATACCCTAAGAAGAAAGTTTTAAGTAAGAAAAAGTCTTATCCTCCTAGATACAAAAGTAATTTTGAGCCCACCTGTTTTCATTGTGGTATCAAAGGGCATACACCTAATGCCTATTATGTAAGAAACTTTAGTGTTGCAAAGGGGCATTATGTGTGGGTCAAGAAAGGCACTAACTATGAAGGACCCAAGGCAATTTGGGTACCTAATAAAACTTAACATTTTTGTAGGTATGATTGAAGACCTCCTCATATCAGTGGTATCTCGATAGTGGGTGTTCAAGGCATATGACGGGTGACCTTACCAAATTTTCACATCTATCGCTTAAGGCCAAAGGATTTGTAACTTATGGTGATAACAAAAAAGGAAATATCCTTGGCGTAGGAAGCATTGGTGCACCACCTTTTACAACCATAGACGATATCCTTTATGTAGAAGGCCTAAAGCATAACCTACTTAGCATTAGCCAACTTTGTGACAAAGGGTTCAAAATCAACTTCACCAAAGATGAATGTTTGATAGAAAATGAAGTCACCCATGAGGTAATGTTAAGAGGTAATAGAATTAACAATATTTTCATGATTTCCCTTGATAACATGTCTTTGAAGGTTAAGTGTCTTATGGTGAACAACAATGACTCTTGGATATGGCACAAAAGATTTACTCACATTCATATGAAGCATGAACAAATTGATCAAACATGACTTAGTTGTTGGTCTCCCAAAGATCAAATTCATCAAAGATAGATTATGTGGCACTTGCCAAAAAGGGAAACAGACCAAATCAACTTTCATATCTAAGAACGTGGTGTCCACAACAAGGCCACTACAATTGCTACACATGGATCTCTTCGGACCATCAAGAACAAAAAGTTTTGGAGGTAATGTTTATGCATTAGTAATTGTTGATGACTTCTCTAGATATACATGGAATTTCTTCTTAGTGCAAAAAAGTGAAGCTTTCAAGGCATTCAAGAAGTATGCAAAACAAATTCAGAATGAGAAGTCACTCTCAATTGTCTCCATTAGAAGTGACCATGGTGGAGAATTCCAGAACGCTTTATTTGAAGAATTATGCGAAGAAAATGGAATCTCACACAACTTCTCCACACCAAGAACTCCACAACAAAATGGTGTCGTAGAAAGAAAGAATAGGTCGTTGGTAGAACTAGCAAGAACTATGCTTATCAATTCAAACCTACCTAAATACTTTTGGGAAGATGCGGTGAGCATGGCTTGTTTTGTAAGTAATCAAGTCAACGTTAGACCTATTCTCAAGAAAACCCCCTATGAACTCTTCAAAGGGAGAAAACCAAACATATCATTCTTTCACATCTTTGGGTGCAAATGCTTTGTCTTGAACAATGACAAAGATAACCTCGGTAAGTTTGACGAGAAATCCGATGAAGGTATTTTTCTCGGTTACTCTCTCTCTAGTAAGGCATTTAGAATTTTTAACAAAAGAGCTTTAACTATTGAAGAATCTATGCATGTATCTTTTGATGAATCTAACACCTCCAAGGAGGATGATATTATTGTTGATGATGATGATGTAATAGAAACCTCTCAAGATGATACCCTCAATGGTGTTGCAAGTGATAAAACAAAACAACAACAAGATGATTCACAACACAATGAAGAACATAACGATCTACCTAAAGAATGGAGGACTCATAGAGATCACCCGATTGATAGTCATTAGTGATATTAGTCAAGGTGTTGCAACAAGATTGAATCTCAAGGATGCTTGTCTGAATATGGCATTTGTTTTACAAATTGAACCAACCAAAATCGATGAAGCCTTAGACAATGATCAATGGATAATAGCTATGCAAGAAGAACTGAATCAATTTGAAAGAAATCAAGTTTGGAGTCTTGTCCCTAGGCCGAGCAACAAGCACATCATAGGAACAAGATGGGTCTTCAAAAACAAACTTGATGAAAATGGAATAATAGTTTGAAATAAAGAAAGATTAGTCGCACAAGGATACAACCAAGAAGAAGGAATTGATTTTGACGAAACATTCGCTCCAGTTGCAAGGTTAGAAGCAATTATACTTTTATTGGCTTATGCATGTTCTATGAATTTTCAGCTTTTCCAGATGGACGTCAAAAGTGAATTTTTGAACGGACTCATAAATGAAGAAGTTTATGTCAAGCAACCCCCTGGATTTGAAGATTACAAATATCCTTCTCATGTCTTCAAATTAAAGAAAGCTCTCTATGGATTGAAACAAGCACCAAGAGCATGGTACAATCGCCTCAGCAACTTCTTATGTGACAAAGGCTTTGAAAAAGGAAAGGTTGACAAGACTTTGTTCATCAAGAAAATTAAAGAAGAAACTCTCTTGGTACAAGTATATGGTGATGACATAATCTTCGGTTCAACCAACACAAAGTTATGTGAAGAATTCTCATCCATGATGCAAGGAGAATTTGAAATGTCTAGGATGGGAAAAATGAACTACTTTCTAGGACTTCAGATCAAGCAACTCAAAAATGGGATCTTTATCAATCAATCCAAATACTGAAAAGAATTATTGAAGAAGTTTGATATGGACAATTGCAAGACTTTGTCTACACCTATGGGATCCGGTACATATGTAAATCAAGATGAATCGGGTGTGTGGGTTGATATCACAAGGTATAAAGGTATGATTGGCTCCTTACTATACTTGACAGCAAGTCGCCCTAACATTATGTTCAGTGTTTTTCTATGTGCTCGCTTTCAAGCAAATCCAAAGGAATCTCACTTAATGGCGGTCAAGCGGATCATGAAGTATCTCAAAGGAACAACAAATGTCGGCTTATGGTACCCTAAAGGTAGTATTTGCAATTTAATTGGATACTCTGACACGGATTATGCAGGCTATAAAACAGATAGAAAAAGGACAAGTGGAACATGTCACATCTTAGTAAATGCACTAGTCTCGTGGGCATGCAAGAAGCAAGCATGCGTAGCACTTAGTATGGCCAAAGTAGAATACATAGTAGCAGGTAGTTGTTATGCACATATACTTTGGCTGAAGCAACAACATCGTGACTACGGACTCGACCTTGGAAGCATTCCTCTTCGTTGTGACAACACAAGTGCGATCAACATTATAAAGAATCCAGTCATGCATTCAAGAACCACGCACATCGACATACGACATCACTTTTTGCGAGATCATGTACTTCAAGGAGATGTCGAGATAACCTTCGTGGATACTCATAATCAGCTTGCTGATATATTTACAAAGCCATTAGCAAAGGAACCTTTCTTTAGAATTCGGAGAGAACTTGAAATTTTGGATGAAACTGACGTTGAATCCTGAAAGAACTTCAACTATGGCATTTTCTTAATTTTCACTGCCTGCAATGATTGCACATTTGTGTCAATCGATTGCTCACTGTATGTCTTCTAAAAATACTTAATCTTTTAAGCATGCAATCGATTGCATCCTTGTGTCAATCGATTGCACCCTGTAGCTTTTGATTTATTTCTTTGTTGTTTGATAGTGCAATCGATTGCACCTACTGTGAAATCTGTTCTTTCATATCTTTAATAGGTCCATGGGTTTTTTTAATTCTTCCATCTACCCTACCTTTTATACTTTTAACCTACCTATGCTATCTTTACTCCTTAGCCCTATTTTCAAGAATTTTTAATTTATGTTTTTATGTTTCTTTAAGTTATTTATGTACTTTTTATTTCTGTATTTTTTAATCTATGTACTCCTTTCAATTTATGACCAGTTATTCTGTTATTTTTAATTTATTATCTATATCTCTTTCCTACATATATCTTCTTTTTTCATCAATCTTTCCCTTCTTTTTGATAATGTCAAAAGGGGAAGAAGGATGTTACTCTTTCTTTGCTTGTTTTTCTTTCCGTGGTCTTTAAGGTACAAATGCAAGGCTACTTCAAACCTCAATATAAAATTAGATCTTTTCAACACTTCACATATTGAAGGGGAAAAACTTGTCGGAAAGAACATCGCATCAAAAGAGAATGCTTTGTCATCATCAAAAAGGGGGAGAATGTGAAATCAAGATTCTCAAGAGATCAACTTATGTTTTGATGAGGACAAATCACTTGGCAAAGAAGGCAAAGATGTTCAACCATTTTCAAGACATCAGAATCAGCACAAAGACTTGACATGAAGAATGTTTTCATCAGAAGGTATAATAAAAATCTTCATCAAGTATTTAAGTCCTAGTTGCTCAAACAATGAAAAACTTTTGCATTAATTTTCACGCTAACACAAAGCTTTTTGAAACAAAATTTTCTAAGTTTTTGTAAGTGCAATTGATTGCACTCTTAGAGCAATCGATTGCATGAACAAAATCTCACTTCATTTTTTGCTTCTGTTTTTTTTGTGCAATCGATTGGCGCCTTAGTGCAATCGATTGCATACTTAAAAATATTTGTATTTTTCACTTCTGTTTCAGTGTGGAATCGATTGCTCTGCTGAAAAATTCAATTTCAAGTGCTTTTTGTAAAGTTGCATTCGATTGGCCTATATGTGCAATCGATTGCTCACTGAACGTTTTTGAAAAATTATTCTGAAAAATTGCATCTGTTCAACCAATCTTCTGTGAATTGTTTCCATTGAAACATGGAAATTGTTCATCAACTTTTCTGAGGATTTGAATATTATTTCAAGAGGTGTTTGTGTAATATAAATACCTAATCTTTCAATTTTCAAAACCAGTCCTCTTTCAAAAAATTCTTTAACATATTTTCATCTTTCCACATCTAAATTCAAATCACTTTTCACAAAGAATTTTCTGCATATTTTCATATCCTTTGAAAGAAAATTCTTGAGCAACAAGTCTTAGATATTTGTGGAAATTCTCATTGAAAGAGAAGATCAATCACAACATTGATAAACTTTGTATATGACAACGCGAAATCATATCGTTTATTTGACTTGATTTACATGCATTTATTTGTGACTATTGTTAATTTATCTTGATTTATATTCTATCATACAGTTAATTTACTTTGTTTTGCAGATTGTGGAGAATTTGAATTAAATAAAGAAATGGAAGGAAAAGAGAGAAGTAAAACAAAAAAAAACAGAAAGTACAGAATTTGTGCGTGTGACGCTCGTCACAACTTCCTCACGATCGTCACACCCATGACGGTCGTTACAAGACCATGGCGACCGTCACTAGGCAAGTATCAGAATAAAACAGAAGTCTGCACGACCCTTAACTAAATTTCTTCCTGCTCTTTCTCCACTCACTGCCCACTAATGGAAGTTACTCCCACTCCCTCTATAACTCACCCATGATATCTGGAAGTTGAAAAAGGAAATATCTCCTATAAATAGGCCTTACATTCAAAGTTTTAGGGGGGAGGCTTCGACGTATCGAAGTGCTGCCAAAATTTATATTGAAGCCATTTTTCTTGTTTCTTTTATTTCCTTTCCTTTTTTTTTCCTTTAGTTCAGAGCATTGTATTTCTGCAAATTTTATTTCGCCAAAGTAGAATCCTGCCGACATTGTGGAGGACTACTCTTCAATTTCAGTACTACTTTCCAAGTTCTTATCAATTGAATTATTACTTTATTTTTCTGTCATAATGTATGTTGTATCATTTTGCTGTTTACATTTATTTCCATTTGCATTAATTACCATGTATAGCTAAACCGCATAAGTCGGTATGTAATAACTTAGTAGGACGATTTGATAGTAACCGGTGCCATCCTTTTTACAAACACTTTTCTGGCTGTTAGTTTTTAATCTAATCTTTCTAAATAAACCTTCGTCGCAAAAGCGAGAAATTATTTACAGTAGTTTCGCCATGAAAGTGGGAAACTCATTAAGGAACGAACTGGCACGCGAAAGCTGGGGTTCAAACCAGATAGTAAAAACTAGGCATTTATTTTAAACACAGCGAAAGCGCTTTAAAAGAAATCAGAATTTATTTGTTTTCAAAAGGTAGTTTTAACCCCGAATGGGACTGCGAGAGCGTACATTCCGCCTTAGAATTATGACCCGAGTCAACAACCATCGTGAGGCAAAGGTCTTTAAACGAGTATTTTTTTCCTGAAAAGTGTTTGCAAAGACTAAAAAGTACCGGCGACCTGTCGAATCCTCAATAACTAAGGAATTAGATGCCGATATCCCTTATCAATATATTTCTAAAACTAAAAATATTTATTTCCTTTGCATTTACTTTCATTCGCATTTAACCTTCCAAATTCCATTAGCCTTAGCTTTACGCCGCGACAATAGATAACAGTATATTGACATTGGTCTCTGTGGGTTCGACAAATCTTTTATATTACTTTGATATTTCCGTGCACTTGCGGACGCATCAAGTTTTTGGTGCCGTTGCCGGGGACCAACACTCAATATTGTGATTCCGTTATTGCATAGTATAGACTAAGGCACTCTTATCTAAATTACTATGTATAACCCATATTTCCCTTATAACTACCACCCCCAATATTTTGAGGAACCACAAGATCCGCTTAAATCCGACCTCGAAATATTATTAGAAGATTTCAATACAACACACTCTCACCCGGAGTCCCTCTACCATGACCACTCCCAATATTGTGAGGAGCCACAAGATTTCGACACATCCAAACTCGAACTATTACTAGAAGAATTCGATGCGATGCTTACTCACTCTAGGATAGAATCTATGATGGAACGCTTTGTGGAGACACAAACTCTCCAAAATGAAGATTTTAGAAAACAACATCTCCAAATTAATGAAAATCTCAAGCAGATGAGCAATATTGTCGATTCCCTCGCAACTCACAGCAAGGCTTTGGAGATTCAAACCTCCCTCCTTAGACAAACACCTCTAGAACCCTTCCCAGAGGGACATGTGAATGTTGTAACAACCATTAATGAAGAACAAATAGAAAATCCTAGGGAGAGTGATCATGAGGCTGAGGAGAGTTTTGGTGAGAAAAGCATAATTATTGAGAAAAGTCCACCGACACCATTCGAAAGGGAGGTTGTCGAAGAGGTAGAGAAGGAAGCACCTATTGCTGCTCCTCCTCCCTATACCCCACCTATTTCTTTCCCACAAAGGGGTGTGGAAGATAAGGTAGAATCCCAATCCAAAACATATGTGGAGGTATTGGAAAACATCCACACCAATGCACCTTTATCTAAGGCCCTTCATAACAAAAGAAAATTCGAGGATCATGAAACTAGGGTCATCATTACTGTTAAAAGGGTAAGATCCAGAACCACCACCACATGTTCAAAATAATGAACCACCCTGCAGAAGAAAGAAAAGAAAAGGTGAGGGATATGAGATACGACTTGATAAGTGGCCATGGAAACCGAAGACTATTCAAAGTTCGATCGAGAAACCATTCTTGAAAGAACCACCATGAGTACTTGCACTCCTTGGTCGTCGAGCTGTCAACGTTAAACAAAGCGATGTGTGGGAGGCAACCCACAAGGTCTTTATTTTAATTTGTTTGCTTAAATTTGCAGACAATAAAAAAATGTATCGCCTGTTACACTTTAGCTATATCAAGAACAGGATCAAAGAGGATTTAGCACGCAGTAGCAGTCATACAGGTTCTGTCTTCCCTTTTTCCACCTCTTACTAAAACATTGAGGACAATGTTTGGTTTAAGTGTGGGGGAGGTACCGCTTTCATTTTTTCGCTTTTTAATTTGATTTATTGTTTTTTTTATCTATTTTAACGTTATGTCAAAGTCTTTGCATGTGCTGTCGAGTCTTTATGCGTGGTTTTCGCTTGTTATTCAATTTCCCCAAAATTTCAAAATTTCAAAATTCTACCTTCCAACAATTTTTGCTCCGATTCATGACATGGTACTCTGAGAGTATATAGGTTGTTCATGCTATGTTAGAAAAACTTGGTAAAGTTTTGATAAAATCGATATCATCCTGACACCCTTGACCCCCTAAATATGCAAAATCAATTTGAGTACCCATTATGCCGAAACCTTAAAGCTCCAGTTTCTTTTAGTAATCCCTAAGTAGTTTATTTAAGCAGTCAGCACCATCCTAAACACACAAAGTAAGAAACCAATGCAAATAAGTGTATGATCTCTAGTTTAAAATAAGAAGAAAAAAATTATGAATAAAAAGACATGTTCCTTCTAAGTTAGGTGCTCCTCACCCGATCACTTAGCCCAACGGTACAAACTCTTTAAGTTCAATTGATGCTTAAGCATACTTGCATAAAAAAAATGAAATAACAATGAGATCATAGTCACTAACAGGTTTACTTGCCATGAATGTGTATGGGATAACAGGCTTAATGTGATTGCACTATAATGAAATAGGGTGAAAAGAGAGCATGAGATATAGGTTGAGCTATAATGGCATGATTCAGATTAGTTTGCATAAGTAGGGAGTTTTTGAAATTGTGTCGTTACAGTATCCTTGGTATTGATATTTAGTACCTATCGATCTAACATTAGCCTAGCAACCACGTATGATTAGAGTCTAATCGTGTCTTTGTTTCGAACTATGCTTATTTCTTTTTATCGTGTTGGTTGGTTGCTTGAGGACAAGCAATGGTTTAAGTGTGGGGGTGTTAGATAACGCGAAATCATATCTTTTATTTGGATTGATTTAAATACATTTATTTGTGACTATTGTTAATTTATCTTGATTTATATTCTATCATATGGTTAATTTACTTTGTTTTGAAGATTATGGAGAATTTGAATTAAAGAAAGAAAAGAAGAAGAAATGGAAGGAAAAGAGAGAAGTAAAACAGAAAAAACAGAAAGTAATGAATTTGTGCGTGTGACGCTCGTCACAGCTTCCTCACGATCGTCACATCCATGACGATCGTCACAAGACCATGGCGACCGTCACGAGGCAAGTATTAGAATAAAACAGAAGTCTGCACGACCCTCAACTAAATTTCTTCCTGCACTTTCTCCACTCACTGCCCACTACTGGAAGTTACTCCCACTCCCTCTATAACTCACCCATGATCTCTGGAAGTTGAAAAAAGAAATATCTCCTATAAATAGGCCTTAGATTCACAGTTTTAGGGGGGAGGCTTCGATGTATCGAAGTGCTGCCAAAATTTATATTGAAGCCATTTTTCTTGTTTCTTTTATTTCCTTTCCTTTTTTTCCTCTAGTTCAAAGCATTATATTTCTGCAAATGTTATTTCGCCAAAGTAAAATCCTGCCGACATTGTGGAGGACTACTCTTCAATTTCAGTACTACTTACCAGGTTCTTATTAATTGAATTATTACTTTATTTTTCTGTCATAATGTATGTTTTATCATTTTGTTGTTTACGTTTATTTCTGTTTGCATTAATTACCATGTCTAGCTAAACCGCATAAGTCGGTATGTAATAACTTAGTAGGACGATTCGATAATAACCGGTGCCATCCTTTTTACAAACACTTTTCTGGCTGTTAGTTTTTAATCTAATCTTTCTAAATAAACCTTCGTCCGGAAAGCGAGAAATTATTTACAGTAGTTTCGCCATGAAAGTGGGAAACTCATTAAGGAACGAACCGACACGCGAAAGCTGGGGTTCAAACTAGATAGTAAAAACTAGGCATTTATTTTAAACACAGTGAAAGCGCTTTAAAAGAAATCAGAATTTATTTGTTTTCAAAAAGTAGTTTTAACCCTGAATGGGACTGCGAGAGCATACATTCCGCCTTAGAATTATGACCCGAGTCAACAACCATCGTGAGGCAAAGGTCTTTAAACGAGTATTTTCTCATGAAAAGTGTTTGCAAAGACTAAAAAGCACCGACGACCTGTCGAATCCCCGATAACTAAGGCATTGCATGCCGATATCCCTTATCAATATATTTCTAAAACTAAAAATATTTATTTCCTTTGCATTTACTTTTATTCGCATTTAACCTTCCAAATTCCATTAGCCTTAGCTTTACGCCGCGACAATAGATAACAGTAGATTGACATTGGTCTCTGTGGGTTCGACAAATCTTTTATATTACTTCGATATTTCCGTGCACTTGCGGACGCATCAGTATACACTGTTAAAAAGTCATTGTAAATTCAGATTGAATCAATTTCCCCTTCCTGTTCAGGATTGTTGAAAGCAAGTGTGTGCATTGAAGATGGCTATTCTGCTCGCACTTAGTGTTTAGATCTTAAATGTGTTTAAGAGCCTTTGATCTACGTATAGGTTAGAAAGAAAGTTGTACACTGATCCTAACTATAGTGAAATCTCTTTCGTGTGAAAGGGGTCTGGAGTACCTTTGGAGTTTGAAGGGAACTAGGATACTTCTCTGTGTTATTTACTTTCTGCACTTTACTGCTTTTATAACCTCATCATCTCAAGAAAGTAATAACATCAAGCGATAAAAACCAGAAAATTTCAAAGAACCTAATTCATCCCCCCTCATAGGTCCAACTCGGATTATCAATCCTCTGACTACGTATCCTAACTAGGATAGAATCAGAGCAACTGTAGTTCACCTCACTGAGGATGAAGAACTCTTGATTATGATCAAGGTCCAAAGGGGGAACAAACATAACAATGCTTGTATAGAGTTTAACAAAACTCTCTGATCTAAGTTGTACACTCAAAGGATATTGAATTTTACAAAAGCAAAGGGGGAAGGTAAGCAATCATCACCATGATTCTTACATAGAGTTAACAAACTCTATTTTAATGTTCTAATTTAAGGATACTTCTAATAAGGGGTAGATCTTTTAGGATTAAGCAAATTCTAATGGATATGGGTTCTAACTCAATTGAGTTAGGGTTCAAAGTGACTTAATAAAGTCAGGGGAGTGTAATGAGCTAACTATGACTCAAGGGTCAATAGAGAGACTTTCCTTTGGAATAGGGAAAAGATGAGGCAACTGGATGAAAACTAACAAGTTCCATCACTTGGGGAATAACTTAACAAAGCTTAAAGCAAAAACTTAACAAAGTTAAAGAGATACTATCACACATTCAAACATGATGTAGATATGAAGCAACCAAGAAAGATGAAGATAAATACGTGACAACATGAACCAAGTAAGATATTACCATAATTTTAATGACAACTAACAAGCTCAAACATTGAGGAGCAACTTGACAAAGTTAAAAGCACATGAACAAAGATGTATAACAATGATCAAGATATAAACTTAACAGTTTAACAAAGACGAGGAAGTAAAGAGGTAACAACCCAAGTTTAGCAAACAACATGGCAATGTTCAAAGATTATGAAGGTAACAACCAACAATGACAGACATGACATATGTTTAACAACAACAAGCAAAACACATGCATAAAAGTTACAACTTGAATTAAATCATGGTATGTGAACCAAACAAAGGTGAATGTGATAATATTCAAACATATTAAAAGCATGTTGATGACAACCAAACATGGATAAATGAGAAGAGTGGCAAAAATTCAAACATGGGTTCAAACTTCACATGGGGGAAAGTGAACAAGTTTCAAGGAAACGTTCAAAGCAAGAATCAATCCTAAGGATGTTATAGTTCTAACAAGACATCATAACAAGTCAGGTAAGGACATGGGGTCATGGGAAAAAAGCAATGTTCATAGTAACAACCAATACATAACACAAACCCTAGTATGTTATGGTTCTAAAAAGACACATAAACAAACGGAATAAAGTATGGAAAATATGTTCAAGAGGTTACAACATCAAGAATCATGGTAAAGTTCATAAATGAAATTCAAGGTATACCATTTATGTTCAAGCTTTCACAAAGGCAAGAAACATACCCTAAATATGTTATGGTTCTAACAAGATACATAAACAAGTATGGAGAGGCATGACATACATATTCAAGAGGTTACATCACCTAGAGTCATGGTAAAGTTCACAGATGAAGTTTGAAAGGTCATGATTCATGTATACATTCACAAAAGCAAGTATGAACATGGTAAGGAAATGAATCAAACAAACTTGAGCATTTGAACATGTTAAAAAAAACATTTGTGAATCAAACAAGATCAAACTTACAATAAAAATCAAGTTTCAAGTTGAAAAAGTTTACAAATACCAAGGTGAAAACCCTAAAAACACATGCATTTCAAGTGAACCAAAGTCTTTCCAGGATAAAAATACTTGAATTCTTTATTCACTCAATGAAATTAGACATGATAAGGAGTAGTTTTCAAAAATAATGGGATCAATAGCACAAAAAATGAGCAAGTTATGATCATTCAAAGTTGGTGCACCAATGAGGGCAAAACTAGGGCAAGGCAAGGTCACAAATTTAAGGTCATTTGCATGAAGGATGGAACTCAGTCAATTCTTAACCAAATAGAGTGAAAAAAAGTGAAATTTGTGTGTTTTTGAACAAGAAATTCAATGGTACAATTTGTTTTTCCATACAACACACTCACTGAAAAATTCGATAACATCGTTGTTTAGGAAACTTTGGTTACAACCAAGAGTAAGAGCATATGGACAGTCCCAAAAAGTGAAGGGTTTGATGAAAAAAGTGTACAAACATCACACATACACCATTTATAGTGATTGGATCAATAGAATTTAGAAGATGCACACATAGTTTGGCAGATTAGAATCAACATGCATATTATGACTAGGTTAGGCCTAGTTGGTGACTAGCATTATGACCAGCAATTGGACAGTCAAGAAATGGCAATTTCAAGTGAAATCAGAGTTTCATACATGACATATATCATGCATATAACATTTTCAATCAATGTCTAACACATAACCGTGGTTACAACTCAAAATAGTATGTACAATGCAAAGCAAAAGTTCATGTTCAAGGATTTAGGCTTACCTCTTGAAGCAACTTTGTTAAATAAGAAAACCAGAGGTTCTTAATGCTCTTCTACAGCCTACAAATGATCTTTGAATGATGAATAGCAACTCCAATGATCCACAACTCCACTGTAAAACAGAATGGCTTGCAAAATGATGAGAAACCTCAAAAATCCAGGGTTTTACAAAGCAACATGACTCAAGTCTTGTTACAAAAGTGTGAACTTAATTTGGACAACTTCTATATATTGTTTATGAAGTGTTAAAGGCGTTGAAGGAGTTAGAAATCATTTGTGGTGAGTTGTGGTTTGAATAATGCAGAATGTTGACTTTTTTGGTTTTGGAGGTTGACTTTGAGAATGGAATGATTTCTGGTGCAAGTGATGGTTTAGATAGCTCTAGAGGATCATTTGTAAGTTGTGTAAAGTGTTGGTAAGAGTATAGAATGGCTGGAAATAATTTTGGCACAAGTTCTGTTCAAGACAGTTTTGAAGTTTTTGAGGCAAGCTTGCTTCAATTGCAAGAAGGTTTGTAACAGATGAGGGAGAGTGTTTAAGGCTTGATTCTTGGTTGTTCTGGTGTGTTTGTGATGTGGAAAGAATGTGCTATTCATAGGTAAAGCCAAGGGATCAAGAGTGAGGACAGATTGGAGCTCTTGCTCTTTAGGGGGAAAATGGAGCAAATGTTGTTCAAGATCTTGATGCAACTGGTCTTGAGTGTTCTTGATGCATTATGATTCATAAGATAGGTTGTATGCAAGCCATAGGAAGTGATTTAAGTGTTTCAATAGAGTAGGGGCCCTTCTGCTCCATATTTTCTTCAAAAAAGTTTCTCTTTCCTCTTGGATTTTCATTGAATATAATAATGTCACTTGACTAGATCTTGCCTATGCTCTTTAATTCTTGTGAAATTCTACTCATATACACTCTAGATATCAGATAAAGGGTTAAAAAATGGTTGAAAATAAGTTAGATGGTTGGCAAGTTGGTTTATGTGAAGTTTGAAATTGTGCACTTCAAGTGTTTGGACCCCATCTTCCCTCCTTCAAAATTCCTAGCTCACAAATGCTATGGAGGAGTTCTTGTACTTTTTGTAAAGCCCTCATCATGCTCTACAACTCTCATGTTTTGGGTTTTTTCAAATTCCAAGTATAACTAAGTCAAGTACCCTCTTGAAGTTGGCTGAAAACAATGACTTGAAAAGTGCCAAAACCAAGAAATTTCACTAAGTGTTTTTCCCTCTTGACTTGTTTTGGGTCATAACTACAAATCTATTCATTTTTTGAACATGGATCACTGTTGAACTTTTGTAGAAATCCTCAAGACCTTTCCAAAAAGCTTTGAACCACTCCAATTGGATTTGTGGTTAGGAAGTTATGGACTTGCCCTTTTCAAAACCCTAATTTCTCGACTTTTGGATTACTCTTCAATCCTTGATCCAATGGTCACTAAACTTCATGAATAGATGTGATATAACATTAGGAACATAGTTTCCTTAAATTTTGGGTCAAAACCTTGTTGTTCAATAAGTCGACTTTTCAGTCAGACGAACCGATCGATCGAAGAACTCTGAATCGACTGTTGGTGTTTTGGGTCCCCTGAGGTATTGAAATTTCTTGAGTGGACTTAAATAAGTAATATAAGCTTTATGGACAATGATTCCATCATTGGAGCACCAATTAAATCAAAAGTCAAACCACAGTTGACTTTTCCTAATAAGAAATCCTAATCGGGAGTCCTGAACTGCACTGCCCTTCTTCTTTGGGTGACAACCTTAAATGTGGTTCATGCTTAATCCAATATAGAATTCTTCGTGATGTGGGAAGTTGCTTCATGGAGGATCAATCCAAGACATTGACTGATCATACCATAGAAACCCCGATTCTGGGCTGTATGGAACCCTGAATCACCTATATCTTGACAAAGACAAACATGAGATATGTTAAGGTTAGATAAAAAAATGATGATGCTCCTAGAATGATGATGAATATCTAAGGGTCCAAATTTGGGGTATAACAATAACGTCGGCCTAAGGAGACTTAAAATTGTTAATGTGTTTTATGTTAGCTCCGGTCTCATCTGCTTCTAATGATTCATTAGTGTCAGCTTTCTGAGACGCTATGTATCTGATATGTATAAAGTCAGAGGGGGCTATGGTTGTCTCTAAATATTTTTTAAAATATTTTTTTATATTAAAATGCTCTTTTTAGGTCACACTGTTTAGAATCTATAATACATTTGCATTCATTTACATGATATAAATTCAATCAGAATTCTCTACAGGCATTCACCAATACGAATTCATTCAGGCATTCACCAATACGAATTCATTCAGAATTCTCTACACATATTTACCAATACGAATTCATTCAAAATTCTCTATGATCATAATAGCTCAATTTTTATGCTATAATACCAATCTGCAGTCATTCACACTATGCATTTAGTTCATCAGTTCACTAATACACTAATAACAAACAACTAACCAAACTACCCATAATAGAATGTAACTAGCAGTGTCACTTTCAATAAATTGGCATACAAATATTCATAATCATATGGCAAAAGATGCAATTCTTAAAACAAATATTAATTAATATTTGAACAAATTCAAAGTCATATTGCTATCAAATTTGATATTGTCGAGGTTACGTAAGTATGATATATCAATTCAACATTAGCATACAAATAAAAGACATAAAAAGTCATGCACGAAGTAAAAGGCATAAAAAGTCAAGAGGAAGAAACACACAGGTTCAAACTAATTCTCCCAATCTGCAGTATCAAGGTATTGCCAATTAATCCCTAGAAAAAATGTTCAATTATGATTCTCAAACAGAGTGTGAATTTGGCCCTAGTTGTAAATAATCTCAATGCTCTCGAAAGTACATAAGACTAATTCTAATATGATTTTTCCAGGCTAAAATTTTAAGGTACACCCCACGTATGTTTATTAGATTTGGTAGGTTTGACAAATTTTCAAAGTCATAGTTACCAAAAGGTAGAAAAATAATAGAGAAATGTGCCCATATATTTAAGAAATTCTAATGGTTATTTACTAAGGAAGAAACATACTCTCACTCATCATTATCCAAAACTATCACCGTTTGTTTCTTATTGTATTATTAATTATTTTGATTAATTGTTAAGTTTTAAACTTGTTCAATTGAAAATCATTTTTCTTTCCTTCTGGCTTGCAATCATTTCTACTTTCAATTTCATAGATAATTGTAAAGATTGATGGAAACTATAGAAGTGCTTTTTGTAACACCCCAAATATCATGGGAATATTTAATTTAATTTATTTAAATGAGAATATTAGCGTTTTGGTGATTTTCGGTGGTTTTGTGGAATATTGGAAATTAATGGAATTTGGGTTATTTATTTTAAATAATAATATATAATATGAATATAATAATATTATTATTAATTAAAATAAATATAAGTGAAATAAGGGCAAATTGGACAATTAAGAGGAGTTAGTGAGGATAATATGGGAAAAGCCCAATTGTGAGGCTCAAGTCTAAGAAATTGTGATGGAATTAGGATTCATTTGTTAGACCGTGAGAAGAATTGAGGCCAGAGCTCTGAGAAGGAAGATTGGAGGCAAAAGCTTCAGAGGATTCCCGGAAATATTTGAGAAGGTTTTGATCAACAATTAAGGTATGGGGAGTATAGCCTTCATAATTTTCAATGTGTAAATTCAACGTATTTAAGGTCGATTTAAGGGTTTAAGGGATTTTGGGGTTGATTGTGAGAAAAATGGATTTTGGCCTTCGTGGCCTAAATCTAGTAATGAGATGTTAACCATGGGAATTCATTGGAGTAAAACGGAAACTAGGCCTTCGTGGCCAAAACTCTGATTTGACATTGGTCTAACCCTGTAGGGAAATTTGATAGTGAGAACTCTAATAGTTGTGGTGTAGTGGTAAGTATTCCTGAGAGTTTGAGGGTAGATATGAGAAATAGTGATCTCTGTCCTTCGTGGACTAAATCTATTATTAGTGAGTCTAACCGTGGTTCATTGGGGAAAAAGGAAACCTTAGGCCTTCGTGGCCAAAACTATGATTTGAACCTGTCTGGCCCTGAGGGGATAAGAATATTAGACAGTGAGTAACTCTTCAATCCTTGATCCAATGGTCACCAAACTTCATGAATAGATGTGATATAACATTAGGAACATAATTGCCTTCAATTTTGGGTCAAAACCTTGTTGGTCAATAAGTTGACTTTTCAGTCAGACGAACCGATCGATCGAAGAACTCTGAATCGACTGTTGGTGTTTTGGGTCCCCTGAGGTATTGAAATTTCTTGAGTGGACTTAAATAAGTCATATAAGCTTTATGGACAATGATTCCATCATTGGATCACCAATTAAATCAAAAATCAAACCACAGTTGACTTTTCCTAATAAGAAATCCTAATCGGGAGTCCTGAACTGCACTGCCCTTCTTCTTTGGGTGACAACCTTAAATGTGGTTCATGCTTGATCCAATATAGAATTCCTGATGATGCAGGAAGTTGCTTCATGGAGAATCAATCCAAGACATTGACTGATCATACCATAGAAACCCCGATTCCAGGCTGTATGGAACCCTGAATCACCTGTATCTTGACAAAGACAAACTTGAGATATGTTAAGGTTAGATAAACAAATGATGATGCTCCTAGAATGATGATGAAGATCTAAGGGTCAAAATTTGGGGAATAACAATAACGTCGACCTAAGGAGACGCAAAATTGTTAATGTGTTTTATGTTAGCTCCGGTCTCATATGCTTCTAATGATTCATTAGTGTTAGCTTTCTGAGACGCTATGTACCTGATATGTATAAAGTCAGAGGGGGCTATGGTTGTCTCTAACTATTTTTTAAAATATTTTTTTTTATATTAAAATGCTCTTTTTAGGTCACACTATTTAGAATCTATAATACATTTGCATTCATTTACATGATATAAATTCAATCAGAATTCTCTACAGGCATTCACCAATACAAATTCATTCGGGCATTCACCAATACGAATTCATTCAGAATTCTCTACAGGCATTCACCAATACGAATTCATTTAAAATTCTCTATGATCATAATAGCTCAATTGTTATGCTATAATCCCAATCTGCAGTCATTCACACTATGCGTTTAGTTCACCAGTTCACTAATACACTAATAACAAACAACTAACCAAACTACCCATAATAGAATGTAACTAGCAGTGTCACTTTCAATAAATTGGCATACAAATATTCATAATCATATGGCAAAAGATGCAATTCTTAAAACAAATATTAATGAATATTTGAACAAATTCAAAGTCATATTGCTATCAAATTTGATATTGTCGAGGTTACGTAAGTATGATATATCAATTCAACATTAGCATACAAATAAAAGACATAAAAAGTCATGCACGAAGTAAAAGGCATAAAAAGTCAAGAGGAAGAAACACACAGGTTCAAACCAATTCTCCCAATCTGCAGTATCAAGGTATTGCCAATTAATCCCTAGAAAACAATGTTCAATTATGATTCTCAAACAGAGTGTGAATTTGGCCCTAGTTGTAAATAATCTCAATGCTCTCGAAAGTACATAAGGCTAATTCTAATATGATTTTTCCAGGCTAAAATTTTAAGGTACAACCCACGTATGTTTATTAGATTTGGTAGGTTTGACAAGTTTTCAAAGTCATAGTTACCAAAAGGTAGAAAAATAATAGAGAAATGTGCCCATATATTTAAGAAATTCTAATGGTTATTTACTAAGGAAGAAACATACTCTCACTCATCATTATCCAAAACTATCACCGTTTGTTTCTTATTGTATTATTAATTATTTTGATTAATTGTTAAGTTTTAAACTTGTTCAATTGAAAATCATTTTTCTTTCCTTCTGGCTTGCAATCATTTCTACTTTCAATTTCATAGATAATTGTAAAGATTGATGGAAACTATAGAAGTGCTTTTTGTAACACCCCAAATATTATGGGAATATTTAATTTAATTTATTTAAATGAGAATATTAGCGTTTTGGTGATTTTCGGTGGTTTTGTGGAATATTGGAAATTAATGGAATTTGGATTATTTATTTTAAATAATAATATACAATATGAATATATTAATATTATTATTAATTAAAATAAATATAAGTGAAATAAGGGCAAATTGGACAATTAAGAGGAGTTAGTGAGGATAATATGGGAAAAGCCCAATTGTGAGGCTCAAGTCTAAGAAATTGTGATGGAATTAGGATTCATTTGTTAGACCGTGAGAAGAATTGAGGCCAGAGCTCTGAGAAGGAAGATTGGAGGCAAAAGCTTCAGAGGATTCCCGTAAATATTTGAGAAGGTTTTGATCAACAATTAAGGTATGGGGAGTATTGCCTTCATAATTTTCAATGTGTAAATTTAACGTATTTAAGGTCGATTTAAGGGTTTAAGGGATTTTGGGGTTGATTGTGAGAAAAATGGATTTTGGCCTTCGTGGTCTAAATCTAGTATTGAGATGTTAACCATGGGAATTCATTGGAGTAAAAGGGAAACTAGGCCTTCCTAGCCAAAACTCTGATTTGACATTGGTCTAACCCTGTAGAGAAATTTGATAGTGAGAACTCTAATAGTTGTGGTGTAGTGGTAAGTATTCCTGAGAGTTTGAGGGTAGATATGAGAAATAGTGATCTTTGGCCTTCGTGGCCTAAATCTATTATTAGTGACTCTAGCCGTGGTTCATTGGGGAAATAGGAAACCTTACGCCTTCGTGGCCAAAACTATGATTTGAACCTGTCTGGCCCTGAGGGGATAAGAATATTAGACAGTGAGTAACTCTTCAATCCTTGATCCAATGGTCACCAAACTTCATGAATAGATGTGATATAACATTAGGAACATAATTGCCGTCAATTTTGGGTCAAAACCTTGTTGGTCAATAAGTTGACTTTTCAGTCAGACGAACCGATCGATCGAAGAACTCTGAATCGACTGTTGGTGTTTTGGGTCCCCTGAGGTATTAAAATTTCTTGAGTGGACTTAAATAAGTCATATAAGCTTTATGGAGAATGATTCCATAATTGGAGCACCAATTAAATCAAAAATCAAACCACAGTTGACTTTTCCTAATAAGAAATCCTAATCGGGAGTCCTGAACTGCACTACCCTTCTTCTTTGGGTGAACACCTTAAATGTGGTTCATGCTTGATCCAATATAGAATTCCTGATGATGTGTGAAGTTGCTTCATGGATAATCAATCCAAGACATTGACTGATCATACCATAGAAACCCCGATTCCGGGCTGTATGGAACCCTGAATCACCTGTATCTTGATAAAGACAAACTTGAGATATGTTAAGGTTAGATAAATAAATGATGATGCTCCTAGAATGATGATGAAGATCTAAGGGTCAAAATTTGGGGAATAACAATAACGTCGACCTAAGGAGACGCAAAATTGTTAATGTGTTTTATGTTAGCTCCGGTCTCAAATGCTTCTAATGATTCATTAGTGTTAGCTTTCTGAGACGCTATGTACCTGATATGTATAAAGTCAGAGGGGGCTATGGTTGTCTCTAACTATTTTTTAAAATATATTTTTTTATTATATTAAAATGCTCTTTTTAGGTCACACTGTTTAAAATCTATAATACATTTGCATTCATTTACATGATATAAATTTAATCAGAATTCTCTACAGGCATTCACCAATAAAAATTCATTCGGGCATTCACCAATACAAATTCATTCAGAATTTCTACAGGCATTCACCAATACGAATTCATTCAAAATTCTCTATGATCATAATAGCTCAATTGTTATGCTATAATCCCAATCTGCAGTCATTCACACTATGCGTTTAGTTCACCAGTTCACTAATACACTAATAACAAACAACTAACCAAACTACCCATAATAGAATGTAACTAGCAGTGTCACTTTCAATAAATTGGCATACAAATATTCATAATCATATGGCAAAAGATGCAATTCTTAAAACAAATATTAATGAATATTTGAACAAATACAAAGTCATATTGCTATCAAATTTGATATTGTCGAGGTTACGTAAGTATGATATATCAATTCAACATTAGCATACAAATAAAAGACATAAAAAGTCATGCACGAAGTAAAAGGCATAAAAAGTCAAGAGGAAGAAACACACAGGTTCAAACCAATTCTTCCAATCTGCAGTATCAAGGTATTGCCAATTAATCCCTAGAAAACAATGTTGAATTATGATTCTCAAACAGAGTGTGAATTTGGCCCTAGTTGTAAATAATCTCAATGGTCTCGAAAGTACATAAGATTAATTCTAATATGATTTTTCCAGGCTAAAATTTTAAGGTACAACCCACGTATGTTTATTAGATTTGGTAGGTTTGACAAATTTTCAAAGTCATAGTTACCAAAAGGTAGAAAAATAATAGAGAAATGTGCCCATATATTTAAGAAATTCTAATGGTTATTTACTAAGGAAGAAACATACTCTCACTCATAATTATCCAAAACTATCACCGTTTGTTTCTTATTGTATTATTAATTATTATGATTAATTGTTAAGTTTTAAACTTGTTCAATTGAAATTCATTTTTCTTTCCTTCTGGCTTGCAATCATTTCTACTTTCAATTTCATAGATAATTGTAAAGATTGATGGAAACTATAGAAGTACTTTTTGTAACACCCCAAATATTATGGGAATATTTGATTTAATTTATTTAAATGAGAATATTAGCGTTTTGGTGATTTTCGGTGGTTTTGTGGAATATTGGAAATTAATGGAATTTGGATTATTTATTTTAAATAATAATATACAATATGAATATATTAATATTATTATTAATTAAAATAAATATAAGTGAAATAAGGGCAAATTGGACAATTAAGAGGAGTTAGTGAGGATAATATGGGAAAAGCCCAATTGTGAGGCTCAAGTCTAAGAAATTATGATGGAATTAGGATTCATTTGTTAGACCGTGAGAAGAATTGAGGCCAGAGCTCTGAGAAGGAAGATTGGAGGCAAAAGCTTCAGAGGATTCCCGGAAATATTTGAGAAGGTTTTGATCAACAATTAAGGTATGGGGAGTATTGCCTTCATAATTTTCAATGTGTAAATTTAACGTATTTAAGGTCGATTTAAGGGTTTAAGGGATTTTGGGGTTGATTGTGAGAAAAATGGATTTTGGCCTTCGTGGCCTAAATCTAGTATTGAGATGTTAACCATGGGAATTCATTGGAGTAAAATGGAAACTAGGCCTTCGTGGCCAAAACTCTGATTTGACATTGGTCTAACCCTGTAGGGAAATTTGATAGTGAGAACTCTAATAGTTGTGGTGTAGTGGTAAGTATTCCTGAGAGTTTGAGGGTAGATATGAGAAATAATGATCTTTGGCCTTCGTGGCCTAAATCTATTATTAGTGAATATAACCGTGGTTCATTGGGGAAAAAGGAAACCTTAGGCCTTCGTGGCCAAAACTATGATTTGAACCTGTCTGGCCCTGAGGGGATAAGAATATTAGACAGTGAGTAACTCTTCAATCCTTGATCCAATGGTCACCAAACTTCATGAATAGATGTGATATAACATTAGGAACATAATTGCCTTCAATTTTGGGTCAAAACCTTGTTGGTCAATAAGTTGACTTTTCAGTCAGACGAACCGATCGATCGAAGAACTCTGAATCGACTGTTGGTGTTTTGGGTCCCCTGAGGTATTGAAATTTCTTGAGTGGACTTAAATAAGACATATAATCTTTATGAACAATGATTCCATCATTGGAGCACCAATTAAATCAAAAATCAAACCACAGTTGACTTTTCCTAATAAGAAATCCTAATCGGGAGTCCTGAACTGCACTGCCCTTCTTCTTTGGGTGAACACCTTAAATGTGGTTCATGCTTGATCCAATATAGAATTCCTGATGATGTGGGAAGTTGCTTCATGAATAATCAATCCAATACATTGACTGATCATACCATAGAAACCCCGATTCCGGGCTGTATGGAACCCTGAATCACCTGTATCTTGATAAAGACAAACTTGAGATATGTTAAGGTTAGATAAATAAATGATGATGCTCCTAGAATGATGATGAAGATCTAAGGGTCAAAATTTGGGGAATAAGAATAACGTCGACCTAAGGAGACGCAAAATTGTTAATGTGTTTTATGTTAGCTCCGGTCTCATATGCTTCTAATGATTCATTAGTGTTAGCTTTCTGAGAGGCTATGTACCTGATATGTATAAAGTCAGAGGGGGCTATGGTTGTCTCTAACTATTTTTTAAAATATATTTTTTTATATTAAAATGCTCTTTTTAGGTCACACTGTTTAGAATCTATAATACATTTGCATTCATTTACATGATATAAATTCAATCAGAATTCTCTACAGGCATTCACCAATAAAAATTCATTCGGGCATTCACCAATACGAATTCATTCAGAATTTCTACAGCCATTCACCAATACGAATTCATTCAAAATTCTCTATGATAATAATAGCTCAATTGTTATGCTATAATCCCAATCTGCAGTCATTCACACTATGCGTTTAGTTCACCAGTTCACTAATACACTAATAACAAACAACTAACCAAACTACCCATAATAGAATGTAACTAGCAGTGTCACTTTCAATAAATTGGCATACAAATATTCATAATCATATGGCAAAAGATGCAATTCTTAAAACAAATATTAATGAATATTTGAACAAATTCAAAGTCATATTGCTATCAAATTTGATATTGTCGAGGTTACGTAAGTATGATATATGAATTCAACATTAGCATACAAATAAAAGACATAAAAAGTCATGCACGAAGTAAAAGGCATAAAAAGTCAAGAGGAAGAAACACACAGGTTCAAACCAATTCTTCCAATCTGCAGTATCAAGGTATTGCCAATTAATCCCTAGAAAACAATGTTCAATTATGATTCTCAAACAGAGTGTGAATTTGGCCCTAGTTGTAAATAATCTCAATGCTCTCAAAAGTACATAAGACTAATTCTAATATGATTTTTCCAGGCTAAAATTTTAAGGTACAACCCACGTATGTTTATTAGATTTGGTAGGTTTGACAAATTTTCAAAGTCATAGTTACCAAAAGGTAGAAAAATAATAGAGAAATGCGCCCATATATTTAAGAAATTCTAATGGTTATTTACTAAGGAAGAAACATACTCTCACTCATCATTATCCAAAACTATCACCATTTGTTTCTTATTGTATTATTAATTATTATGATTAATTGTTAAGTTTTAAACTTGTTCAATTGAAAATCATTTTTCTTTCCTTCTGGCTTGCAATCATTTCTACTTTCAATTTCATAGATAATTGTAAAGATTGAGGGAAACTATAGAAGTGCTTTTTGTAACACCCCAAATATTATGGGAATATTTAATTTAATTTATTTAAATGAGAATATTAGCGTTTTGGTGATTTTCGGTGGTTTTGTGAAATATTGGAAATTAATGGAATTTGGATTATTTATTTTAAATAATAATATACAATATGAATATATTAATATTATTATTAATTAAAATAAATATAAGTGAAATAAGGGCAAATTGGACAATTAAGAGGAGTTAGTGAGGATAATATGGGAAAAGCCCAATTGTGAGGCTCAAGTCTAAGAAATTGTGATGGAATTAGGATTCATTTGTTAGACCGTGAGAAGAATTGAGGCCAGAGCTCTGAGAAGGAAGATTGGAGGCAAAAGCTTCAGAGGATTCCCGGAAATATTTGAGAAGGTTTTGATCAACAATTAAGGTATGGGGAGTATTGCCTTCATAATTTTCAATGTGTAAATTTAACGTATTTAAGGTCGATTTAAGGGTTTAAGGGATTTTGGGGTTGATTGTGAGAAAAATGGATTTTGGCCTTCGTGGTCTAAATCTAGTATTGAGATGTTAACCATGGGAATTCATTGGAGTAAAAGGGAAACTAGGCCTTCCTGGCCAAAACTCTGATTTGACATTGGTCTAACCCTGTAGAGAAATTTGATAGTGAGAACTCTAATAGTTGTGGTGTAGTGGTAAGTATTCCTGAGAGTTTGAGGGTAGATATGAGAAATAGTGATCTTTGGCCTTCGTGGCCTAAATCTATTATTAGTGACTCTAGCCGTGGTTCATTGGGGAAAAAGGAAACCTTACGCCTTCGTGGCCAAAACTATGATTTGAACCTGTCTGGCCCTGAGGGGATAAGAATATTAGACAGTGAGTAACTCTTCAATCCTTGATCCAATGGTCACCAAACTTCATGAATAGATGTGATATAACATTAGGAACATAATTGCCGTCAATTTTGGGTCAAAACCTTGTTGGTCAATAAGTTGACTTTTCAGTCAGACGAACCGATCGATCGAAGAACTCTGAATCGACTGTTGGTGTTTTGGGTCCCCTGAGGTATTGAAATTTCTTGAGTGGACTTAAATAAGTCATATAAGCTTTATGGAGAATGATTCCATAATTGGAGCACCAATTAAATCAAAAATCAAACCACAGTTGACTTTTCCTAATAAGAAATCCTAATCGGGAGTCCTGAACTGCACTACCCTTCTTCTTTGGGTGAACACCTTAAATGTGGTTCATGCTTGATCCAATATAGAATTCCTGATGATGTGGGAAGTTGCTTCATGGATAATCAATCCAAGACATTGACTGATCATACCATAGAAACTTCGATTCCGGGCTGTATGGAACCCTGAATCACCTGTATCTTGATAAAGACAAACTTGAGATATGTTAAGGTTAGATAAATAAATGATGATGCTCCTAGAATGATGATGAAGATCTAAGGGTCAAAATTTGGGGAATAACAATAACGTCGACCTAAGGAGACGCAAAATTGTTAATGTGTTTTATGTTAGCTCCGGTCTCATATGCTTCTAATGATTCATTAGTGTTAGCTTTCTGAGAGGCTATGTACCTGATATGTATAAAGTCAGAGGGGGCTATGGTTGTCTCTAACTATTTTTTAAAATATATTTTTTTATATTAAAATGCTCTTTTTAGGTCACACTGTTTAGAATCTATAATACATTTGCATTCATTTACATGATATAAATTCAATCAGAATTCTCTACAGGCATTCACCAATAAAAATTCATTCGGGCATTCACCAATACGAATTCATTCAGAATTTCTACAGGCATTCACCAATACGAATTCATTCAAAATTCTCTATGATCATAATAGCTCAATTGTTATGCTATAATCCCAATCTGCAGTCATTCACACTATGCGTTTAGTTCACCAGTTCACTAATACACTAATAACAAACAACTAACCAAACTACCCATAATAGAATGTAACTAGCAGTGTCACTTTCAATAAATTGGCATACAAATATTCATAATCATATGGCAAAAGATGCAATTCTTAAAACAAATATTAATGAATATTTGATCAAATTCAAAGTCATATTGCTATCAAATTTGATATTGTCGAGGTTACGTAAGTATGATATATGAATTCAACATTAGCATACAAATAAAAGACATAAAAAGTCATGCACGAAGTAAAAGGCATAAAAAGTCAAGAGGAAGAAACACACAGGTTCAAACCAATTCTTCCAATCTGCAGTATCAAGGTATTGCCAATTAATCCCTAGAAAACAATGTTCAATTATGATTCTCAAACAGAGTGTGAATTTGGCCCTAGTTGTAAATAATCTCAATGCTCTCAAAAGTACATAAGACTAATTCTAATATGATTTTTCCAGGCTAAAATTTTAAGGTACAACCCACGTATGTTTATTAGATTTGGTAGGTTTGACAAATTTTCAAAGTCATAGTTACCAAAAGGTAGAAAAATAATAGAGAAATGCGCCCATATATTTAAGAAATTCTAATGGTTATTTACTAAGGAAGAAACATACTCTCACTCATCATTATCCAAAACTATCACCGTTTGTTTCTTATTGTATTATTAATTATTATGATTAATTGTTAAGTTTTAAACTTGTTCAATTGAAAATCATTTTTCTTTCCTTCTGGCTTGCAATCATTTCTACTTTCAATTTCATAGATAATTGTAAAGATTGATGGAAACTATAGAAGTGCTTTTTGTAACACCCCAAATATTATGGGAATATTTAATTTAATTTATTTAAATGAGAATATTAGCGTTTTGGTGATTTTCGGTGGTTTTGTGGAATATTGGAAATTAATGGAATTTGGATTATTTATTTTAAATAATAATATACAATATGAATATATTAATATTATTATTAATTAAAATAAATATAAGTGAAATAAGGGCAAATTGGACAATTAAGAGGAGTTAGTGAGGATAATATGGGAAAAGCCCAATTGTGAGGCTCAAGTCTAAGAAATTGTGATGGAATTAGGATTCATTTGTTAGACCGTGAGAAGAATTGAGGCCAGAGCTCTGAGAAGGAAGATTGAAGGCAAAAGCTTCAGAGGATTCCCGGAAATATTTGAGAAGGTTTTGATCAACAATTAAGGTATGGGGAGTATTGCCTTCATAATTTTCAATGTGTAAATTTAACGTATTTAAGGTCGATTTAAGGGTTTAAGGGATTTTGGGGTTGATTGTGAGAAAAATGGATTTTGGCCTTCGTGGCCTAAATCTAGTATTGAGATGTTAACCATGGGAATTCATTGGAGTAAAATGGAAACTAGGCCTTCGTGGCCAAAACTCTGATTTGACATTGGTCTAACCCTGTAGGGAAATTTGATAGTGAGAACTCTAATAGTTGTGGTGTAGTGGTAAGTATTCCTGAGAGTTTGAGGGTAGATATGAGAAATAATGATCTTTGGCCTTCGTGGCCTAAATCTATTATTAGTGAATCTAACCGTGGTTCATTGGGGAAAAAGGAAACCTTAGGCCTTCGTGGCCAAAACTATGATTTGAACCTGTCTGGCCCTGAGGGGATAAGAATATTAGACAGTGAGTAACTCTTCAATCCTTGATCCAATGGTCACCAAACTTCATGAATAGATGTGATATAACATTAGGAACATAATTGCCTTCAATTTTGGGTCAAAACCTTGTTGGTCAATAAGTTGACTTTTCAGTCAGACGAACCGATCGATCGAAGAACTCTGAATCGACTGTTGGTGTTTTGGGTCCCCTGAGGTATTGAAATTTCTTGAGTGGACTTAAATAAGACATATAATCTTTATGAACAATGATTCCATCATTGGAGCACCAATTAAATAAAAAATCAAACCACAGTTGACTTTTCCTAATAAGAAATCCTAATCGGGAGTCCTGAACTGCACTGCCCTTCTTCTTTGGGTGAACACCTTAAATGTGGTTCATGCTTGATCCAATATAGAATTCCTGATGATGTGGGAAGTTGCTTCATGGATAATCAATCCAATACATTGACTGATCATACCATAGAAACCCCGATTCCGGGCTGTATGGAACCCTGAATCACCTGTATCTTGATAAAGACAAACTTGAGATATGTTAAGGTTAGATAAATAAATGATGATGCTCCTAGAATGATGATGAAGATCTAAGGGTCAAAATTTGGGGAATAACAATAACGTCGACCTAAGGAGACGCAAAATTGTTAATGTGTTTTATGTTAGCTTCGGTCTCATATGCTTCTAATGATTCATTAGTGTTAGCTTTCTGAGAGGCTATGTACCTGATATGTATAAAGTCAGAGGGGGCTATGGTTGTCTCTAACTATTTTTTAAAATATATTTTTTTATATTAAAATGTTCTTTTTAGGTCACACTGTTTAGAATCTATAATACATTTGCATTCATTTACATGATATAAATTCAATCAGAATTCTCTACAGGCATTCACCAATAAAAATTCATTCGGGCATTCACCAATACGAATTCATTCAGAATTTCTACAGCCATTCACCAATACGAATTCATTCAAAATTCTCTATGATAATAATAGCTCAATTGTTATGCTATAATCCCAATATGCAGTCATTCACACTATGCGTTTAGTTCACCAGTTCACTAATACACTAATAACAAACAACTAACCAAACTACCCATAATAGAATGTAACTAGCAGTGTCACTTTCAATAAATTGGCATACAAATATTCATAATCATATGGCAAAAGATGCAATTCTTAAAACAAATATTAATGAATATTTGAACAAATTCAAAGTCATATTGCTATCAAATTTGATATTGTCGAGGTTACGTAAGTATGATATATGAATTCAACATTAGCATACAAATAAAAGACATAAAAAGTCATGCACGAAGTAAAAGGCATAAAAAGTCAAGAGGAAGAAACACACAGGTTCAAACCAATTCTTCCAATCTGCAGTATCAAGGTATTGCCAATTAATCCCTAGAAAACAATGTTCAATTATGATTCTCAAACAGAGTGTGAATTTGGCCCTAGTTGTAAATAATCTCAATGCTCTCAAAAGTACATAAGACTAATTCTAATATGATTTTTCCAGGCTAAAATTTTAAGGTACAACCCACGTATGTTTATTAGATTTGGTAGGTTTGACAAATTTTCAAAGTCATAGTTACCAAAAGGTAGAAAAATAATAGAGAAATGCGCCCATATATGTAAGAAATTCTAATGGTTATTTACTAAGGAAGAAACATACTCTCACTCATCATTATCCAAAACTATCACCGTTTGTTTCTTATTGTATTATTAATTATTATGATTAATTGTTAAGTTTTAAACTTGTTCAATTGAAAATCATTTTTCTTTCCTTCTGGCTTGCAATCATTTCTGCTTTCAATTTCATAGATAATTGTAAAGATTGATGGAAACTATAGAAGTGCTTTTTGTAACACCCCAAATATTATGGGAATATTTAATTTAATTTATTTAAATGAGAATATTAGCGTTTTGGTGATTTTCGGTGGTTTTGTGGAATATTGGAAATTAATGGAATTTGGATTATTTATTTTAAATAATAATATACAATATGAATATATTAATATTATTATTAATTAAAATAAATATAAGTGAAATAAGGGCAAATTGGACAATTAAGAGGAGTTAGTGAGGATAATATGGGAAAAGCCCAATTGCGAGGCTCAAGTCTAAGAAATTGTGATGGAATTAGGATTAATTTGTTAGACCGTGAGAAGAATTGAGGCCAGAGCTCTGAGAAGGAAGATTGAAGGCAAAAGCTTCAGAGGATTCCCGGAAATATTTGAGAAGGTTTTGATCAACAATTAAGGTATGGGGAGTATTGCCTTCATAATTTTCAATGTGTAAATTTAACGTATTTAAGGTCGATTTAAGGGTTTAAGGGATTTTGGGGTTGATTGTGAGAAAAATGGATTTTGGCCTTCGTGGCCTAAATCTAGTATTGAGATGTTAACCATGGGAATTCATTGGAGTAAAATGGAAACTAGGCCTTCGTGGCCAAAACTCTGATTTGACATTGGTCTAACCCTGTAGGGAAATTTGATAGTGAGAACTCTAATAGTTGTGGTGTAGTGGTAAGTATTCCTGAGAGTTTGAGGGTAGATATGAGAAATAATGATCTTTGGCCTTCGTGGCCTAAATCTATTATTAGTGAATCTAACCGTGGTAAATTGGGGAAAAAGGAAACCTTAGGCCTTTGTGGCCAAAACTATGATTTGAACCTGTCTGGCCCTGAGGGGATAAGAATATTAGACAGTGAGTAACTCTTCAATCCTTGATCCAATGGTCACCAAACTTCATGAATAGATGTGATATAACATTAGGAACATAATTGCCTTCAATTTTGGGTCAAAACCTTGTTGGTCAATAAGTTGACTTTTCAGTCAGACGAACCGATCGATCGAAGAACTCTGAATCGACTGTTGGTGTTTTGGGTCCCCTGAGGTATTGAAATTTCTTGAGTGGACTTAAATAAGTCATATAAGCTTTATGGACAATGATTCCATCATTGGATCACCAATTAAATCAAAAATCAAACCACAATTGACTTTTCCTAATAAGAAATCCTAATCGGGAGTCCTGAACTGCACTGCCCTTCTTCTTTGGGTGACAACCTTAAATGTGGTTCATGCTTGATCCAATATAGAATTCCTGATGATGCAGGAAGTTGCTTCATGGAGAATCAATCCAAGACATTGACTGATCATACCATAGAAACCCCGATTCCGGGCTGTATGGAACCCTGAATCACCTGTATCTTGACAAAGACAAACTTGAGATATGTTAAGGTTAGATAAACAAATGATGATGCTCCTAGAATGATGATGAAGATCTAAGGGTCAAAATTTGGGGAATAACAATAACGTCGACCTAAGGAGACGCAAAATTGTTAATGTGTTTTATGTTAGCTCCGGTCTCATATGCTTCTAATGATTCATTAGTGTTAGCTTTCTGAGACGCTATGTAACTGATATGTATAAAGTCAGAGGGGGCTATGGTTGTCTCTAACTATTTTTTAAAATTATTTTTTTATATTAAAATGCTCTTTTTAGGTCACACTGTTTAGAATCTATAATACATTTGCATTCATTTACATGATATAAATTCAATCAGAATTCTCTACAGGCATTCACCAATACAAATTCATTGGGGCATTCACCAATACGAATTCATTCAGAATTCTCTACAGGCATTCACCAATACGAATTCATTTAAAATTCTCTATGATCATAATAGCTCAATTGTTATGCTATAATCCCAATCTGCAGTCATTCACACTATGCGTTTAGTTCACCAGTTCACTAATACACTAATAACAAACAACTAACCAAACTACCCATAATAGAATGTAACTAGCAGTGTCACTTTCAATAAATTGGCATACAAATATTCATAATCATATGGCAAAAGATGCAATTCTTAAAACAAATATTAATGAATATTTGAACAAATTCAAAGTCATATTGCTATCAAATTTGATATTGTCGAGGTTACGTAAGTATGATATATCAATTCAACATTAGCTTACAAATAAAAGACATAAAAAGTCATGCACGAAGTAAAAGGCATAAAAAGTCAAGAGGAAGAAACATACAGGTGTCGCTACTGCGAAAATCTGCGCCGGCTATGACAGAAGAGTCGCCACCGTGCGTTATTTATCCCAAAGGAGGGAAAGGAAACGCTCAGAGTAAACCTAACGCAAAACGGGAAAAGAATGGTCGTCGCAACCAAATTCCTGGATTCGGGAGTGGATTACGCAAGGGGAAGGTATTAGCACCCCTCACGTCCGTCGTACTCGACGGGATCCACGCTTGTTTTCTAGTATGGATTGTTATTCTATCTACCCTAAGGGTCTGGGTTAAAAAGAAAAGAAAATGACTCGGCAAAGTATCGCACTTTATGCCTACGTATTCCCGTCTGGAACGAGAAATCAGAGTCAACGTAGTTCGCCTACCTACGGGAAAGGAGGGGAAGGTTGCTCGCTAGGATACGACATCCTATGCCTACGTACTTTCATACAGCATGAAAGATCAGAGCAAACGTAGTTCGGGCTACGGAAGACACAAGCTTGTCTGACTGTTTTTCATTACCTTCAAAAAGGGTTTTTCTTGATTAAGAGTCCAAGCGGACAAAAATGACACTTTGATGTTTGTTTTGAATCTTTTACGGAAGAAGTGTTTTTTTAGTTTGTTTGCAATCTCTGACGCACTAGAGACTATGATTCAAGAGAGACTACATCGTGTGTCACCCAAAGGGTACCACACTAAGCAACCAGACTACTGGAAAGAAGCTCTCCAGCAACCCTTTCTCGAATAGCTTAAGGCTCTTAACGTACGACATCGATTAACCTTATTACTGTATTTTTGAGTTGTTTCGAGATAAGAAGAGAAAGAAGCTCTTAAAAACCTAGGGTTGAAAAGGGAATAAAAACTAACCTAATGTTGTCATGCATGGATAAGAATCCTAATGTCTGTCGTAATTCCCTCATGCACAGAGGAAATCAGAGATCCTAGGGGATAAACAGAAAATAAATCAAGCAAATACAGTAAAATGCATGCAATGCAGCAATACAAGCGAGGCAAGGGAGTCCTGCTCAACCTCAAACCTGGGAAAACAACAGGCAAAGTGAATCAACATTCACTTCAAACCTAAGGGGGCAAGCTGTACAAGCCAACAAACAATACAGAAAAAAACCACAACAGAGGAGGCAGCCCAAGAAGCAGCACCAAACTCCTACAGTTGACAGCACAAGCAGCAGCTCTGACAACAACAGCCTTCATCTTCATGAATAGCTCCCATCTTCAAGTTTTAACAAACTCTCAATCTTCAACAAGCACCAAGCTTCAACAATCAACCAGCTTAAACCAGCAAACTTCCCCCAGTAAACAGCTTCAACAAGCTCCTAACTTCATCTTCAACAAGCAGCAAAACCCTAGCTTCAACAAGCCACACTCCTAGGGAGAATCAATTACCAAGAT
The DNA here is from genome assembly GCA_963859935.3 of Lathyrus sativus. NCBI lineage: Eukaryota > Viridiplantae > Streptophyta > Magnoliopsida > Fabales > Fabaceae > Lathyrus > Lathyrus sativus. Next base: position 343,717,518 of record OZ012735.1, on the reverse strand, counting down.
CAAATTGAAATGTTAAGTAACTTAATGACAACCAAAGGAAACCACTAAGAACTTAACATTATAGTAGAATGGCATCCTCAAAGTTCTACTCTTAAAGCATGCCACTCATCCCTCCAAAGGAGATATGTGACTTCTTTAAGAGGACTTTATGTCATTGGATTGAATGGAGATGAACAATATACTCCATGTTTGAAGAAACAAGCAAAACTAGGTCTAATGCTCTCCCTAAAACCCTAGTTTCCCTAAGCTCCTAAAAAAGCTCCACAAGAGGAAAAGCCTTCAACTCCAAGCTCTAATCTTCAATCCCAAGCATCTTCAATGAATCCAGAAGCTCCACCAAAAAGGAAATCAAGCAAGTCCAGCTCCAAAGCAGCCAACCAACCCAAACAAACAAAGGCACTCAAGAGAGAACACCACAAGCACAAGCAACTTGCAAAATACAACTAAAATAGCAAACAAAGTTGTAAAATTCTAATTAAATTCCTAGGGGAACATACAAGAGTTGGTTACAACATACTAAAAGATCTAAGCAAAAATCAATACCAAATAAGAGAACAAAATTCAACAAGACAGATGATCATATATGAAAATAAAAGGAATCACATAAAAATAAGAAAAATCAGATTAAATTGAAAAAGGCATGAAAATGGGATTTATTAATTTCATAAAATCACAATTAAATCCAAGATCATGGAGATATTTTTAAAATATTTTTTGGATCAAAATTGGATTTAATATGGATTTTAGAAATCAAATGGAATAAAAGAAAATACAAAAAAGAATAAAAGAAATTAAAACACTAGAGTAAAACAAATGCATTGGATCAAGAGACTGGTAATCAGATCCAAGAGCCCTGAGGCTACCCACGTGAGGGTGCAGTCACCAGCTGACTGGATAAATGAAACGTTGCATTTCATTCAGTCAAAAGTCCACAAAATAGAACAAGTCCCAGCCACACGATGAGGCTACTAAGTCTTGATTCTAAGAAGATCCAATGGCAATGAACTCATCTCGTACCTTCAACTCAGGCCAAGGTCAAATATCTCAGACGGTGGTCCGGCGGTCCAGCCACCGTCTTCTCCGGTGAAGCATCACACACAGGAAACCAAAAACAATGATCCTTATATCAATCTCACTCAGAAAATCACCAGGATCATAAATATCATCTCCAAATCTCTTAACTCTCAATGGAAATTAAAACACGAAGCAATCTTCAGAATATGCCAAAATCTCAACCATCACCATTTGCAAAATTGAAACCACAGAAATGATCACCATCTTTCAATGATCATCATGATCTATCCAACTTGTTTTGAAACCTCAAGATCATGTATAACCGTCTCCAAACAGAAAATGATCATCAAACCTAATTGTCACTAATCAACTCCAAACCAATCCAGAAACGTTCCCTAATCATCCTAGGTCCTAACCACATGCACATTGCTAACTAATTCTCCCTAGAATAATGTAGAATTTTAAGGTTACATACCTGTAAAAATGGGATCAACATAGGTGCAAAACGATGGATTCAAGCTCCACAACTCTCCAGGCACGATCAATGAAGTAAGAGGAAGCTTTTCCAACCCTCAATTTGGCTTGAATGTGCCTTGAACTCGAAAACCGTTTTCAGTTAGAAACCTTGAAAGCTCAACTGCAAACTCTCTGTTCAGCACGAATTCAACACCAACCTTCATCTGATATCATTCTAATCCATATATAGAAGCTCTCCATGGGCTTTTTGATCCAACTTGAGGCCCAATTCAGAAGATCCAAAAATCTGTCATACACTTGAAACTCCAATGCAACAGTCACGATCTGCTTGTTACAGTTAACTCTAGAATGATCTATTCAACTCCAAATGGCCTTGTGAACATGCTTGGATAGCTCGCTTGGCCTGAATTGCCCTGATATTTGTTTTGGAATTGTAACTTGTAAATGAAGTAATCACTTTACAAAGCATGTCATGTAATCAGGCCTCATCTCAAAATTGTGCCAATGCCAATGTCTCTAAAATTCAATTTCTACTCATAATGAGTATTCACATGATGCATTTGGGACCTATAATCCAAAAATCACATTTCCCTCTTTTGAATCATTTGAAAAACCTTCTTTTTTAGGCCATTTTGAATCACTTCATGATATAAGCCAATTCAACCCACCTTGATGACTTATCTGACCTAAAACAACATTCTAAACACATTTCATGTTGAAAAAATTTCCATTGGAGGCATGGAAGATAGAGATTTTGGCACATGCTTGAAAATGACCCATAATTCAACTTTCCCAAAATACCCCTGGATTGCCAAGATCATAACTTGAGTTCCACAAATCTTCTTGAGGACTTCTGGTACTCAAATTAAAGCTAAGATCAAGACCTACAACTATTATGTTGGCAAAGAATCCATTTGAAAGCTCCTTGAGGGGAAAAGGTTGCTTGGAAGTCAAGTGACTTTCACAGATAAATTTCAATGTCCTCTGTTGACTTGTAATTTGCAAAGACCATAACTTGAGTTCTACAAATCTTCTTTAAGACTTCTAGTACTCAAACTAAAGGTATTGAGAAGCTCTACAAGTTCCATTTTGGCAAAAGATCCTTTTGAAACTTGTATTTGGACTTATGTGGCTTTGAAGTTAGGCACTAAACAGGGGATTTTACACTGAAACCCTAATTTAGCAACTTCCCACATTCTTGATCTTTCTTTGCTTAACCTTGGCACAACACCACACATGTATCAACATACCAACCCATGAACCCCATGATCTCAAAGTAGGCTTTGATGCTCTCCAATTACTCAATTGACCTAGGATTGACCTAGATGAAACCCTAGTTGACTGCACTTCAACTGTGGCTCTTGCACTTGAATCAATGACTTGAATTAACTCCAACATGGCCCTCTAGGCATTCCATGAGATCCATACACACCTCATATTCACATTCTATGCTTCTCATCTCACTGATGATTCTCAACATTCCTCATGATAGGAGCAAAACCCACGTGTAGGCACTCAAACTTCTCAAGACTTCAAATCCTTTCTTGATGGCCTGGATGACTTCTCATCTTGGATAACACACCTTGCTAGGCTGTTCTCTGGATAGCCACCCTGATCCCTTGTTGGATGCATGCTATGCTATGATATGCCAATGATTGAACTATGTGCATGTTGCAATTATGCAAATGAAATGCAATGAAACATAAATTAGGCAAGAAAAGGTTGAGCAAATTTTGGGGTGCAACAACTGCCCCTATTCAAACGGCTTGGACCCGACTGGGTGAAGAGCGAACGACCTTCAAACAATCGAGGTACGAGACAGTTGAATACCAAGAAACCTGGAAATTTGCCAACCGCAGAAATAAACTGCACAACTGCTTGGGGAACAACATCCCCTATCTGAATCTGGTTGTTACGGCAACAACTGATCCAACGTCTGATAATAATTCTGATCTCAACTTCAACCACCTATGTAATGCCACAGGTACTGAACAACTTTTGCAAAAACACCTCCGTCCACAACTGGACTAACCTTGTCAACACAAGAAGAGAAACAAATTCGTCAACACGAATAGAGATTCTGTCGTCACAGGAGTAACCTTGTCCACATCTGGACCCAAATTTAGTCAAATCACGAATACACAAATCTGTCCACGTCAGGACTTACATTTCGTCAACCCGAAGAAATAAAACTTGTCCACGTCAGGACTCCACATTCCGTCAACACAGAGAAATCCCGGCTACTCCGTTGGGGATGAGTTGTCCACATCTCGCCAACACGAGGAGGCCCTATCAATCATAGGCAGTAAATTTGTCGACTTCATTGGGAAATATTTCTGTCCAGTCACGGGAAAATCCATCCGCCTATCCACACGGGAACACCATCTGTCTAAACATAGGAAACTCCATCCGTCTATCCATACGGGAAAATCATCTGCCTAAACACAGGAAACTCCATCCGTCTATCCATACGAGAAAAATCATCCGCCTAAACACAAGAAACTTCATCCGTCTATCCATACGGGAAAATCATCTGCCTAACACAGGTTCTTTGCTCATCTCTGCAGTAGCTAACTCCGTCGGGCCCAAACCACAAACGACTTTGAGGAGGCTTCTACTGGGGAATATAATATTTCGTCAATACGAAGAAATCACGGCGACTTCATTGGGGATCGAATTCTTCCGCCCAATAGTAATTCAATTCAGTCACTCGTACTGGACAATAACTCCGCCTTATCCTTGCAGTAGCCAAACTCCATTGGTCCCAACCCACAAACCTTTCAGCGCTGACGTGACAACGATGTTGAGGAGGACTCTACTGGGGATATTTGGAAACCGAACTGCCGGACACCTGTTTCAATAACCGGCGACAGCTTCTGAAATTTTGATTCAGGAAACCCTTTGACGCTGACGGAATAGAAAACTGGAAAAACACTCCGCTGGCCGGATAAGAGAAACTTCAACAAGCAACTCTGTGGGGAAAAATCTGGTAACAACTCCAAAGTCTACTTATGAAGCTATTCCATGCGGACAAAACTTTCGGACAACAACTCCAAAGTCTAATCATGAAGCTGCTGTAATGCTAAAGAACTCCAAAGTCTAATTACGAAGTCGTTTGATGTTGACGACAACTCCAAGGTCTAATTATGAAGCAGCGTAAAGGGAGGCTACAACTTTAAAGTCAAATTACGAAGCCATTTAATGCCGACGAACTTCAAAGTCTAATTATGAAGCCGTTTACTGAAAACATCGCTGAACTTCAAAGTCTAATTATGAAGCTGCTCAATGCTGACGTAACAGCAGCTAGAGAAAACTCTGTTGGGGAATCGCTAACGACGACTCCAAAGTCTAATTATGAAGCCGTGTAACGCTGACGTAACAGCCACTCGAAGAAAACTATGCCGATCTCCAAAGTCAAATCATGAAGTCTGCAATGCTGACATAACAGCTACGCGAGGAAAATCCGCTAGGGAACTCCTAACAACAACTCCAAAGCCTAGTTATGAAGTTGTTTAACACTGACAATAACTCCAAGGTCGAATTATGAAGCCGTATAAACTGATAATAACCCCAAGGTCTAATTATGAAGCCATCCACTGCTTCTAATAACTACAAAGTCTAATTATGAGGCAGTGACACAAAATAATGATTTCAGCCGTCTAAACGCTGAAACCCCCCCCCCCCCCCCTTGAAAAATGCCAACAACAACTCCAAAGTCAAATCATGAAGCCTTATAACGCTGATGTAACGAACTTCAAAGTCTAATTATGAAGCCATATCATGATGGTAACATCTTCAAAGTCTAATTATGAAGCCATAACAACAAACCAGGGAGAACTCTGCCGGGGGAAATTCTGACGTCAACTGCCAGACGTTCAACTTGATGACGAGTAATGACTTCAGATGTCTAATCCCTGAAATCTTTTCTGAAAATGCTGACGTGACAGCAAACCGAGGGAACACTCCGCTGGGGAATTTTTTTGACAATAACTCCAAAGTCCAATTATGAAGCCGTGTAAAGAACACTCCGCTGAGGAAGAAGAGAAGTTAATCAAGCACCTCTTATAAGGGAACATATGGCGGGACGAACGTTATCATCACATATCTCATGCCACAAATCTGAATATCTGAAAACGATCCTGCACAAGAATTCCAATTACCTGCAGGGAAGAACACCTGAAAACAAAGGGGTAGCCAACCTGACTTATGTTTCAAAATGCATATGTTCGAAAATGGCGTAATGCTCCGTACGACACGGAAATGCTACGCGTTTGAGTAGATGCAAATGTGATGATATATGCAGATGCAAATGCAGGCTCAAGCTATCGGGGCCACTCTGATAGTGTTGTCCCAACAACATGAATGCTGAGGATAATGCCAACTCCGCCAGGGAGAACAAGTATCACAATGTATTCCGGCGAAATAAACGCCAGAAACACAACCAACTCTGCCGAGGAGCGATTAAACATCAATTTCCACTGGGAGGAAAGAACAAGCCACCCTGCTGGTGAACAAACTTAGCTGGGGAAAAAGCGACACTTCTAGGAAAAGCACACTGTCTGGGCACAGTTTACAAACTCGAAGCCTCGGACTTTGCTAAGGATCAACATCCTGTCAATGGCATGATGACCTGTGGGGGAGCAAGAAAAACCTCCTCCGGGTATAATCCTTCTGAACCAACAACTTGGTTAAACTCTTACAGGAACATCCCATGCTGGGGATTGATCTTGCACATATCCGACTCACTAGGGGAGCGCAACCTCTGCAGGGGATACTGATTTCGACTTGCTGGGGATATCTTGTGGACCACTTCCCTGAGGACACTCTTATGGGGAGAATAATCCCTCCTTTGGTAAGGGATAACGTCATTCCAACTCTCTGGGAATAAGCTGCGACTAGCTGGGGAATGACATCGACTGGAGTCAGGTCCTACGTCAAGAGATCTTGGCTGGGGAATACAATCCATGTCTATTTGCTCCAAAGGTAAGAACCCTACAAAACACAAACAAGATAAAACAGGCCTATACAGCGAAATCTATCCGGGTTAGCACCTGTGATGTTACTTCAGTCAATTCGAAGTTTTAGCAATTATTGGCAAGGGCCAGCAAGATTATGCAAGTGCAAGTTTATCAAAACATCGGCGTCTTTCACAAACAAAACAGTAAAGAACAAGCATCAAGTACTGAATAACATGTTTTATTGATAACGGGCCTCTGAATAGGCAAAGTTTTGTATACTGGATGTAACTCCTGGAAAGAGGAAGTTACGCACACACATACATACATATATGCACAAGGAGCATAAATAAAATACAAAACAATATTTGTATACATGTGGGCAACGTGGCGCAGACAAACACCATGAGCTGATCCTCCTATGACTCGCCCGACTCTGCGCTTTCCCGGTACTCGATCTTCGGAAGAGATTGTTTTCGGATAGGCGGCCTCCAGGTACTCCCAAACCACTAAGCAATGATGTATCAAACCCGGACCGCAATCATTTGCTTTTTCAATCCCTAACTTTTGCATGAACCGCCCTTTGCAGGTTTTCAATTCACCGGGATACCCTTTTTTGCCGAAATCTCCCTTTTCAGGTTTTCGACTTCACGGGTGTACATTTTTTCAATTTTATCCCTAACTTTTGCCCGAACCTTTTATTCATTTTTTATGGTTCGCCGGGATGCCCCATTTTTGCCTGGACTCTCTTTTTACTGTCCAGCGGGTCACTTTCAAGCAAAGCATTTTTTAACTGCGTCCGAATTCACAGGGGACGTAAAGTCTTCACCATCCATGGTGGATAGTAACAAGGCTTCTCCAGAGAAGACTTTTCTGACAACGTAGGGTCCTTCGTAATTAGGAGTCCACTTGCCCCTGTGATCTGTTTGTGGTGGGAGAATCTTTTTCAAAACAAGATCGCCCGTCTGAAAGCTTCGAGGGTGCACCTTCTTGTCGTAAGCTTTCTTCATCCGGCTCTGATATAACCGACCGTATGCTAAAGAAGTCAATCTCTTCTCATCCATTAAACTGAGCTGATTCAGTCTATCTTTAATCCATTCTGCCTCGTCGAGTTGGACATCACGTAAAACCCTCAGGGAAGGAATCTCGACCTCCAACGGTAACACTGCCTCCATCCCGTATACCAATGAAAAAGGGGTTGCCCCGGTTGATGTGCGTATCGTCGTACGATAACGGTGTAAAGCGAAAGGTAGCATCTCATGCCAGTCCTTATATGTCACAACCATCTTCTGAACAATCTTCTTTATGTTCTTATTGGCCGCTTCGACAGTGCCATTCATCTTGGGCCGGTAAGGAGAAGAGTTGTGATGCTTAATCTTAAAATTCTGACACAGCTCTTTCATCATTTTGTTATTCAAATTCAAACCGTTGTCGGTGATAATCCGCTCAGGGATTCCATATCTGCAGATAATATCTCGTTTGATAAATCTGGCGACCACTTGTTTGGTGACATTAGCATATGATGCTGCTTCCACCCATTTGGTGAAGTAATCGATTGCCACCAAAATGAACCGGTGTCCGTTGGATGCCATAGGCTCAATCTTGCCAATCATATCAATTCCCCACATCAAGAAAGGCCACAGTGATGACATCACATTCAGAGGACTTGGAGGCACATGGATTTTGTCCGCATAAATCTGGCATTTATGACACCTCTTTGCAAACTTGAAACAGTCTGTTTCCATAGTTAGCCAATAGTAACCTGCTCGCAGCAGTTTTCTCGTCATAGCATGCCCACCAGCATGTGTACCAAATGACCCTCATGTATCTCTTCCATGAGTAACTTCATCTCTTTCTCATCTACACAGCGTAGCAACACCAAGTCGTGGTTTCTTTTGTATAGGACACCGTCTGGATTCAAATAGAAATTGCCAGCCAATCTCCTGAGAGTATTCTGATCTCGACTGGATGCCCCAGTCGGATACTCCTTATTTTTCAGGAAATTCTGGATGTCAAAGTACCAGGGTTGACCATCGGGAGCCTCATCAATGGCAAATATGAATGCAGGCCTATCGAGCCGAGAGATAACAATCCGGGGAGCCTCGTTTCAGAAGTTAACTTTATACATTGAAGACAATGTCACCAGGGCGTCAGCCATTTGATTTTCTGCTTGTGGCACGTGATGCAATTCCACCTTGTCAAAGAAAGGCAACAATCTCCTTGCATAATTCATATATGGTATCAAATTGGGCTGACGTGTCTCCCATTCCCCTTTAATCTGATTCACCACTAGAGCTGAGTCTCCGTATACATCCAGATGTTTGATTCGCAAATCAATAGCTTCTTCCAGACCCATGATGCAAGCCTGATATTCAGCCTCATTATTGGTAACGGGAAAAGTCAATCGACCAGTAAAGGGGATGTGCGACCCCTGAGGAGTGGTGATAATTTCCCCTATTCCGCTACCATAGGAATTTACAGCTCCGTTAAATATCAACTGCCATTTGGAACCCAACTCTGGTCCTTCGTCCGGCAACGGTTCTTCACAATCCTTCATTTTCAGGTACATGATATCCTCGTCAGGAAAATCAAACCTCATCGATTGGTAGTCCTCAACAGGCTGCTCCGCAAGGTACTCTGACAGAACGCTACCTTTAATAGCCTTCTGCGAGACATATTGGATATCGTATTCGGTTAACACCATCTGCCATCGGGCAATTCTTCCGGAGAGTGCTTTCTTCTCAAACACGTATTTGATTGGATCCATCTTTGAAATTAGCAGGGTTGTATGATTCAGCATGTATTGCCTCAAACGTTTGGCGGCCCAGGCTAGCGCGCAACACGTTTTCTCGAGCATTGAGTATCTGGACTCACAGTAGGTAAACTTCTTACTCAAATAGTAAATCGCATGCTCTTTACGTCCGGTCTCGTCGTGTTGACCGAGATCACAACCCATACTTTCCTCAAGTACCGTCAAATACATAATCAAAGGTCTCCCGGCTACTGGGGGTATCAAAACAGGAGGTTCCTGCAAGTATTCTTTTATCTTGTCGAACGCCTTTTGAAAATTTTCATTCCAGGTCAACACCTAATCCTTTTTCAACAACTTGAATAACGGCTCGCATGTCGCAGTTAGGTGAGATATGAACCGGGCGATATAGTTCAACCTCCCTAAGAACCCACACACTTCTTTTTCTGTTTTAGGCGTCAGCATTTCTTGTATAGCTTTTATTTTTGCAGGATCAACCTCTATTCCCTTTTTGCTCACAATAAACCCCAGCAGTTTACCCGATCTCACCCCAAAGGTGCACTTGTTAGGGTTCAGTCTCAACCTGAACTTCCTAAGCCTCTTGAATAGTTTCAGCAGATTAACCAAATGTTCTTCCTCCGTCTGGGATTTGGCAATCATATCATCAACATAAACCTCGATCTCTTTGTGCATCATGTCATGAAAGAGAGTCGTCATAGCACGTTGATATGTTGCCCCAGCATTCTTCAGTCCGAAGGGCATCACTTTGTAGCAAAATGTTCCCCAGGGAGTAATGAAGGTAGTCTTCTCCATGTCTTCTAGCGCCATTTTGATCTGATTATAGCCTGAGAAGCCGTCCATGAAGGAGAATATGGAGAACTGAGCAGTATTATCAACCAGCACATCAATATGAGGAAGTGGAAAGTCGTCTTTCGGGCTCGCCCTATTCAAATCATGGTAGTCTACACACATTCGCACTTTACCGTCTTTCTTCGGCACAGGTACTATATTAGCGACCCATGAAGGATAAGTTGTAACGGCTAAGAAACCAGCATCCCACTGTTTTTGAACTTCCTCTTTGATTTTCACAGCCATGTCTGGTCTGGTTCTTCTGAGTTTCTGCTTAACCGGCGGACATTCCTCTCGCAGTGGCAGACGGTGCACAACCATGTCAGTATCTAACCCAGGCATATCCTCGTACGACCAAGCAAATATATCACCATACTCTCGCAGTATTTCAATCAGCCTTTGCTTGATGTCACTCTGCAGTGCAGCCCCTATACGGATATTTCTCACAACTTCTTCCGACCCCAAGTTGATAATCTCAATTTCCTCCTGATGAGGCAGAATGATTCTCTCTTGCTGTTTCAACAAACGAGTCAGCTCCTCTGGCAGGTCGCTATCCTCAACAATCTCCTCCTCGGCTTGGAATACTGGGTGCTCAAAGTTGAAACGAGTCATAGGCGGTTCGTATGAGATGTCATCTGAAATATTAGTCCTGTAAAGGAAATGGTTAAACGCTTCAACACGCAAACAAAGCAAATAACCATGTTGCCATTTATTGTTAAAGTAAAAACAAGAAAAACAGGGATCACAATATTTGAATATGAAAAACGTCTTTATTTCATGATTAAAACAGTGCAATACACATAATCAAGTAGCCCTAATGTAACATCACTATGCCCCGGGTAGGACATAGGATTATTCAACAATTGATAAAACAAATCATTACTGTTTAAAAGTCACTGGGACAGTTTCCCGGATGGACCAGTTGCAGAGACTTTGTCCTGGCACGCTTGGCTTGATCCACGCGTCCATATCGCAGTCGCTATCCCCGTCCTCAGCACCGGAAATAGCGTTGATAGTCTCAAAGTACACCCCGCTTGGCGTAATCGTGACCAGTCCCTTGAACCTGGGCGCTCCTGAAGATGACGTTGATGACGTCGGTCGATACCCTAGCCCAAACTTGTCATTCTTCACGGGAATCTCTAGAACCTTCCCCCAACCTTTAGTCTCACCAGTCTGCACTAAAGCCTGAGCCTCTTTGTAAGATGACACTGCCACCTCTGACATTTTGCTGGAACCCCGAGCTTTGTCTTTAATCCGCAACCCCTCGAAGGCCTGGCAAGGTGTCTCGTGTATTTCTCCGTCGACCTCCATATATCTGAATGATGACAGGTGACTGACCAAAATATCCTCCTCCCCGCAAACGGTAACAACACTATCACCCACCATATACTTCAACTTCTGATGCAATGTGGACGTTACGGCCCCTGCAGCATAGATCCATGGGCGCCCAAGAAGGCGGATATAAGCTGGATGGATATCCATGATGTAGAATTCGGTATCAAAAATCTCTGGCCCCACCTGAAGCGGTAATGTTATTGACCCGAACACTGATCTTTTCGTCCCGTCAAACGCCCTCACAACCAAATCGCTGGGCGTGCAAATGATTCCCCGTATTTCCAATTTCATCATGGATCTCTTTGGCAATACGTTCAACTACGACCCAGTATCCACCAATAATCGCGACATTACGGTGCCTCGGCATTCTACCGATATATGCAAAGCCATGTTGTGCTCTCGACCCTTGGGCGTTAGGTCAAAATCTGTGAAACCCAGGCTATGTCCAGCATTGACATGTGCCATTACCCCCTCTAACTGATTTACAGAAACTTCTTGGGGCACGAATGACGTATCCAATATTTTCAGCAAGGCGTTCCGGTGGGCCTCGGAGCATAACAACAACGACAAGATAGAAATTTTTGACGGCGTCTGCTGCAGATGTTCAACAATTTTGTAGTCGCTTTTACGAATCAGTCTCATGAACTCCTCTACGTCCTTGAGCGACGTATCCTTTTCTTTCGACTGAGAAGACCCGCTTTCACTTACTTTGGCTTTACCTTTGGCCAACCTCTCAGCTTCTATTTCAGGTGAGGTAAAGATCCTTCTGCTATGGGTCATGCCCCCCGTTCCAACGATATTATCAACAACACCAGTAGGCTGGCTATTCACCACAATCTTTTCACCGTTGCAATATGCTTCTAATCCATATGTCCACGGGACATCTTTCGTACTTTCAAAGGGAACCGGCCCTGCTTTGGTGATTGTAATAGTTGGCCGCTTGGCAGGCGCCGTTATCGTTATAGTCTTCCTCGGGATCGTCACCGTTGCAATATCATTATGCTTATCACATAATGCCTCCACAGGCTTCTCATCCGCAGTTCGATCAAATTGCAAGGTCCCTTCGTCGATCATGGCCTGAATGCCCTGCTTCAAATCAGTACAACCCTCAGGCTGGGTCTAACACCCTATCAATATTCATCACAACCTGGAAATACTCCCCCTTTAAGCAACCTGCTTTTCACTTCACTCAATGGTGTCTTCAACTCATTAACATCCAACACCAAGTTCAAATTTTCTTCTGTCAAGACGGCATTTGCCCCATGATTAGGCATAGGCTGTTGTACAATATTGGGCCCCACTTGGCCAAAGTTTATGGCTTTACTGTCCAACAAGTCTTGAACTTTATGCTTGAAAGCATGACAAGATTCTACATCATGTCCGGGCGCCCCAGAATGGAATTCGCAATGCTTATTAGCATCATACCCCCTAGGAAGTATCGGTCCTGTAGGTGGTTCCATTGTTCTTTTCTCGACCAAATTCAAACCCAGCAGTGTCTGAAGAAGCTCTGCATATGTCGACGAAGGCTTATCAAATACCCTCTTCGGCCTTACATTCTGAAACCTTCCCTGACCCTGATTCTACCTTTGCTGCTGTTGCGGTTGTTGTTGCTGTTGAATTGGAATAGTAACACTGGCTATCTGCTGAGGTTGAGTGTACTGATTTCTGCCTCTGCCCCGGCCTCTGCCACCAAATACAACGCTTGTATCACCCTGGCGTCTTCCACCGAACGCTTTTCTCGCACCCCCGGCTGAAGTAGATTCGCCTGCCTGAATCTTTCCAATTTTAATTCCATTTTCGATCCTTTCCCCCATAATGATCATATCGGAGAAACTGCCCATCGAAACATTGAGCAACTTGTCATAATACATTCCAGTAAACATCCCCACAAACATGTCATTCATATCCCTTTCAACCAAAGGAGGGTGCACCCGTGCTGCCATATCGCGCCACCGCTGTGCGTACTCTTTGAAACTTTCACCATTTTTCTGCGACAGACTCTGCAACTGAACTCTGTTTGGCGCCAAATCACTGTTGTATCTGTAATGCATAATGAAAGCATCAACCAACTACTTCCAGCTCCTAATCTGGGTGGGCTCCATCCCCACGTACCATTCCAATGATGGTCCCGATAAGCTGTCTTGAAAGAAATGCATGAGCATCCTTTCATCATTGGAATATGCAGACATCCTTCTATAATACGAACGTACATGGACCTTTGGGCAGGTATCCCCTTTGTATTTGTCGAATGTTGGAGCCTTGAACTTCAATGGCACCCTCAGCCCTGGTACCAACCCCATAGTAGTCATATCTAATCCAACGGAGTTCTGATCAACCACACCTTTCATCTGCTCTTCTAGCATTCTGATCTCTGAAGAGGGTCAATAGGGCCTTCAGGTCCTATGCCTCTTCCTGAAAAAGCGTCCTCCTATTGATCCACATTCCAGTCATTGCCATACCCATCATAACCCATGTTACGGCCAAATCCTTGTTGAATGAACACAGGACCCTGTCCTCGGTTGCCGAACCCTAGATTGACCCCAGTAGGTCCGAAACCATTGTTGAAAGGAAATGCTCCAGCACCGTTCACATTCACATTACCGAATCCACCATTACCGTAGCCATACCCCTGATTGTTGCCGTAACCATCATTACCGAAGCCTTGATTGTTGAACCCGAAGTTCCCGTCCTGATTGACATTGCCATACCCATTGTTTCCAAAGCCAACATTGTCAACGAATCCTTGATCGACATCCACAGTGTTTCCTTTGTTGTTAACAACATGCCCATCACCATTATTTCCAGTATTACCATTACCGGCGTCAGCACCTGCACCAGTACCAGTGTTTCCGTTGACAGTCACAACAAGGGGAGTAACAACTGCCGGTATCTCATCCTCCCGGCGAGGAGTTTCAACAGAAATGTGGTCAGTGTTGCCATTTCTGTTTGCCCACGCCAGCAGCGGCTGCACCAAGGTCTGAAGATTCTCCTGGCCCTTGGCCATGCTCTCCATAGCTTGCATGAACAAAGTCAACTTCTCGCGGATTTCCTACATCTCGACCTGAACTTGATCCATTATCTTCTTGCAGTTGTTTCGGGTTGAATAGCGGTGGACTCTTTGTTCGTCAATCCTGAAAAACCTGCGAGATGCAGGAAATAAGATACAAATTCAACAAGTAACTGGCAATGCAAAATGAATATGCAGATGCAATATATGTCTGTGTGTTAGGGAGATCAACCCCTAATTCTAGTGCCAAAGTGCCAGTGTAGTGACAGTGATAGTTATAAGAAGCTTGAAATCCACTCATGGAAAAACATCTCATATATTGCTGCGAAGAGCCCATCAAGTCAGACATACAATAACAAGAAGGCATGACCTCAACCAACAATCCTGGTGATGGCCAGCACAATGCAAATAAAGCATATACAACAGTACATAAGGCAATCAAGTGCGACCATATGCCTGATACTCCTCTAACAATCTCTTAGTCTTGGGATGGTCTGGCTGAGAAAGCAACCCTTCGACGAGCGAGTCTCTTTGCCTGATAACGCACTGGAGATCCCCAATGGATTCCTCCCAAGCAACTTCTCCAAAGCACTCCTCTAGCTTCCTCTTCTGGGATGCAGACTCTTTCTTACGCTTGATGACTTTGTTCAAGGCATTCTAAACGTCATATCTCCGCATAACCTCTTCTTCAAACTTCTTCTGGCTAGCTTTCAACTGATCTTCTAGCTCAGAGATCTGTAGCTTCAGTTTGTCTTCTCTTTCCTTATTGCCGGACAGCGTGGCATTTCAGGTTTTGTTGAATGCGGAGATCTCCCGGTAGGCTACATCAAGTGCTTTCTTCTTGGACTCCAGCATGTCGTGAGAGCTCTTGAAATCTATCCCCAAATGTTCACGCTTCTTTCGCTGTTCAGTCAGTTCTGTGCCTAGTTGATTCACCAACTCTGTTTGCTGCCTGAAGGAGTGTACATCTTCGTTCTTTCGCTCCTGAGTCGCACTAGCTCTTCTTCCAACTTCTCGTTGGCTTTCATCAGCTCTTCTTTCTCCTTCACAACCCGTTCATATCTCTCAATAGACACAATAGTCGGCTCCTCAATCACGGGGGGAGTAGGAGGTAATACTGCAGGGAACGACATCTGCACCTGCTTTGCCCTATCTTGAATCCAGACTTTGTACGGAGCATAGGCTTGACAATCATTCTTACCCAACAACGGCTTACCCCTTTTGTTGATCTTATTCCAAGCATGCTGAAGCTTGGACAATAGTTCTCCACTCAGATCACCTGTGAAGTACAGAGATTCCTGCACTTCCTCCTCCTTTGGCGGGCTTCTCAAAGCATAACCGAATTGCCTGATCAATAATGATGGATTGTAGTTAATGCACCCTTTCCTCCCAATCAGAGGAACATTAGGATATCCGGCACAACTGTAGATAATCTCAGATCCTAGTAAATCTTTATCAAACCAGACAACATCTTCTAAAGAAAGTCCCATCAGATGCTCAGACCAATCCACCGTAGCTGCAGACTCAGCAAAGATACCCTTCTTGGGCAGGTGACTATCAAACCACATATAAAACAAAGGCACACAACAAGAGACGTTCTTGCCCCTCCTATTCTAATTCTTATAATGCAGTGAGTGATAGAAATCTCCAATCAGAGTAGGCACAGAATTGCCTGAAGCAAATATATAGAACGCATCCAGATCAACAAAATCAGGCATGTTCGGGAACAGTACAATGCCACAGATACATAAAGCAATGATATCATTAAACACAACCCAACAGCCGCTCTTGGCGTACTCTTGTGCTTTCCCAACTAAGAACTTGAGAGAAAAACCAGACACTCCATTCCACGAGGTTAACAACAACTTTGAGGAGTCTAAATGCAAAGCAACAGCCAAATCCTCCAGCTTGGGCTCAACACCCATATGAATGAAGGGTACCTTGTTCTGGATTGTTAACTCCAAGATCTCAGCATATTCCTCCAGGGTCAGAGCCAGAATGAAGTCAGGGAAAGTAAAACACCTCAGCGGGGGATCATAGAACTGCATCAGCGTGTACAATCCGTTCCGCTCATACATGGATGGTTTACAAACCAACCTAAGCAGTCTCCCATAACTCTTCCTGAAGCTTCTCTTCACATCCTCATCAGCTAGAGATATCAAACTAAGCAGAGAAGAAACATCTGGAGTAGGCAACTTGTATGCCACAATCTTCTTCAAAGTATCCATAATAGCAGCAGACAGAAATCCGAGCAACTAGAATCAGAGGGTATGAAAATGCACCTGCAGCACAGACACACGTTAATGATATGCAAAATGAGTATGCAACAATGCAATATGCAAACAATGCAACAGGGATCAAGTGATATATTGCTAAAGAGATCCATCCACATCTGTCTCAACGGACCCGCAATACTGCTCAAACCTGGTCTCAACAGACCTATAACAATGCTCCAACCTGGCCTCAACAGATCTATAACAATGCTCCAACCTGGTCTCAACAGATCCATAACAATGCTCGAACCTGGTCTCAACAGACCTATAACACTGTCCTGATGAAGAAACCCCAAGTAACTACACATACTGATCCACTGTTAAGAAAACCGGGTAGTCTGGAGGTCAAGTTTCCTGCATGCCCCAATCCCTCTCACAGGTAGGTGTCCTATAAACTGACACAAGGTACGGCATCCTATGCGGTCGTCAGTGTCACAGACTTTCAAGACTGATGATATGATACCCAGAAGGTGTGGCATCATCATGTCCTGAAGAGGCCTCACTTAGCCAACTTCCAATTGATCGGTCCCCAGAGTCGACAATCCAACTAACCAACAACCCCCTCAACCCAAAGGGTTGAAAAATAAGTCAACCAGAAGAACCTCGTCCGAGCGTGGATTTTGTGGGACACTAGTACATGCAAAGCATGCATGCGCCCACTACTTTCCACAACTAATTCTAGGTGCACTCAAGCCCAGATCCGGCTTATCTCTCAATCTGAACCCCTACCCAGCATAACAACAATAATATAATGCTGAAAGTAAATACGGAAAAGTAAATCCATACAAAACCCACGACGGGAAAACAAGTGCTAGGATTGACTCGCGTAGGGAACCGTTGGAGTCCCCAGCAGAGTCGCCAACTGTCGCTACTGCGAAAATCGGCGTCGTCTATGACAGAAGAGTCGCCACCGTGCGTTATTTATCCCAAAGGAGGGAAAGGAAACACTCTGGGTAAACCTAACGCAAAACAGGAAAGGAATGGTCGTCGCAACCAAATTCCTGGATTCGGGAGTCGATTACGCAAGGGGAAGGTATTAGTACCCCTCACGTCCGCCGTACTCGACGGGATCCACGTTTTTTTTCTAGTACGGATTGTTATTCTATCTACCCTAAGGGTCTGGGTTAAAAAGAAAATAAAATGACTCGGCAAAGTATCGCACTTTATGCCTATGTATTCCCGTCTGGAACGAGAAATTAGAGTCAACGTAGTTCGCCTACCTACGGGAAAGGAGGGGAAGGTTGCTCGCTAGGATACGACATCCTATGCCTACATACTTTCATACAGCATGAAAGATCAGAGCAAACATAGTTCGAGCAACGTACTTTCTTGATTAAGAGTCCAAGCGGACAAAAATGACACTTTGATGTTTGTTTTGAATCTTTTACGGAAGAAGTGTTTTTTTAGTTTGTTTGCAATCTCTGACGCACTAGAGACTATGATTCGAGAGTGACTACGTCGTGTGTCACCCAAAGGGTACCACACTAAGCAGCCAGACTACTGGAAAGAAGCTCTCCAGCAACCCTTTCTCGAATAGCTTAAGGCTCGTAACGTACGACATCGATTAACCTTATTACTGTATTTTTGAGTTTTTTCGAGATAAGAAGAGAAAGAAGCTCTAAAAAACCTAGGGTTGAAAAGGGAATAAAAACTAACCTAATGTTGTCATGCATGGATAAGAATCCTAATGTCTGTCGTAATTCCCTCCGGCACAGAGGAAATCAGAGATCCTAGGGGATAAACAGAAAAGAAAGCAAGCAAGCAAATACAGTAAAATGCATGCAATGCAGCAATACAAGCGAGGCAAGGGAGTCCTACTCAACCTCGAACCTTGGAAAACAACAGGCAAAGTGAATCAACATTCACTTCAAACCTAAGGGGGCAAGCTGTACAAGCCAACAAACAATACAGAAAAAAACCACAACAGAGGAGGCAGCCCAAGAAGCAGCACCAAACTCCTACAGTTGACAGCACAAGCAGCAGCTCTGACAGCAGCAGCCTTCATCTTCATGAATAGCTCCCATCTTCAAGTTTCAACAAACTCTCAATCTTCAACAAGCACCAAGCTTCAACAATCAACCAGCTTAAACCAGCAAACTTCCCCCAGTAAACAGCTTCAACAAGCTCCTAACTTCATCTTCAACAAGCAGCAAAACCCTAGCTTCAACAAGCAACCAGCTTCAACAAGCCACACTCCTAGGGAGAATCAATTACCAAGATCAAATTGAAATGTTAAGTAACTTAATGACAACCAAAGGAAGCCACTAAGAACTTAACATTATAGTAGAATGGCATCCTCAAAGTTCTACTCTTAAAGCATGCCACTCATCCCTCCAAAGGAGAGATATGACTTCTTTAATAGGACTTTATGTCATTGGATTGAATGGAGATGAACAATATACTCCATGTTTGAATAAACAAGCAAAACTAGGTCTAATGCTCTCCCTAAAACCCTAGTTTCCCTAAGCTCCTAAAAAAGCTCCACAAGAGGAAAAGCCTTCAACTCCAAGCTCTAATCTTCAATCCCAAGCATCTTCAATGAATCCAGAAGCTCCACCAAAAAGGAAATCAAGCAAGTCCAGCTCCAAAGCAGCCAACCAACCCAAACAAACAAAGGCACTCAAGAGAGAACACCACAAGCACAAACAACTTGCAAAATACAACTAAAACAGCAAACAAAGTTGTAAAATTCTAATTAAATTCCTAGGGGAACATACAAGAGTTGGCTACAACATACTAAAAGATCTAAGCAAAAATCAATACCAAATAAGAGAACAAAATTCAATAAGACAGATGATCAGATATGAAGATAAAAGGAATCACATAAAAATAAGAAAAACCAGATTAAATTGAAAAAGGCCTGAAAATGGGATTTATTAATTTCAGAAAATCACAATTAAATCCAAGATCATGGAGATATTTTTAAAATATTTTTTGGATCAAAATTGGATTTAATATGGATTTTAGAAATCAAATGGAATAAAAGAAAATACAAAAAAGAATAAAAGAAATTAAAAAACTAGAATAAAACAGATGCATTGGATCAAGAGACTGGTAATCAGATCCAAGAGCCCTGAGGCTACCCACGTGAGGGTCCAGTCACCAGCTGACTGGATAAATGAAACGATGCGTTTCATTCAGTCAAAAGTCCACAAAATAGAACAAGTCCCAGCCACACGATGAGGCTACTAAGTCTTGATTCCAAGCAGATCCAATGGCAATGAACTCATCTCCTACCTTCAACTCAGACCAAGGTCAAATATCTCAGACGGTGGTCCGGTGGTCCAGCCACCGTCTTCTCCGGTGAAGCATCACACACAGGCAACCAAAAACAATGATCCTTATATCAATCTCACTCAGAAAATCACCAGGATCATGAATATCATCTCCAAATCTCTTAACTCTCAATGGAAATTAAAACACGAAGCAATCTTCAGAATATGCCAAAATCTCAACCATCACCATTTACAAAATTGAAACCACAGAAATGATCACCATCCTTCAATGATCATCATGATCTATCCAACTTGTTTTGAAACCTCAAGATCATGTATAACCGTCTCCAAATAGAAAATGATCATCAAACCTAATTGTCAATAATCAACTCCAAACCAATCCAGAAACGTTCCCTAATCATCCTAGGTCCTAACCACATGCACATTGCTAACTAATTCTCCCTAGAATGATTTAGAATTTTAAGGTTACATACTTGTAAAAATGGGATCAACAGAGGTGCAAAACGATGGATTCAAGCTCCACAACTCTCCAGGCACGATCAATGAAGTAAGAGGAAGCTTTTCCAACCCTCAATTTGGCTTGAATGTGCCTTGAACTCCAAAACCGTTTTCAGTTAGAAACCTTGAAAGCTCAACTGCAAACTCTCTGTTCAGCACAAATTCAACACCAACCTTCATCTGAGATCATTCTAATCCATATATAGAAGCTCTCCATGGGCTTTTTGATCCAACTTGAGGCCCAATTCAGAAGATCCAAAAATCTGTCATACACTTGAAACTCCAATGCAACAGTCACGATCTGCTTGTTACAGTTAACTCTAGAATGATCTATTCAACTCCAAATGACCTTGTGAACATGCTTGGATAGCTCGCTTGGTCTGAATTGCCCTGATTTTTGTTTTGGAATTGTAACTTGTAAATGAAGTAATCACTTTACAAAGCATGTCATGTAATCAGGCCTCATCTCAAAATTGTGCCAATGCCAATGTCTCTAAAATGAAATTTCTACTCAAAATGAGTATTCACATGATGCATTTGGGACCTATAATCCAAAAATCACATTTTCCCTCTTTTGAATCATTTGAAAAACCTTCTTTTTTAGGCCATTTTGAATCACTTCATGATATAAGCCAATTCAACCCACCATGATGACTTATCTGACCTAAAACAACATTCTAAACACATTTCATGTTGAACAAATTTCCATTGGAGGCATGGAAGATAGAGATTTTGGCACATGCTTGAAAATGACCCATAATTCAACTTTCCTAAAATACCCTTGGATTGCCAAGATCATAACTTGAGTTCCACAAATCTTATTGAGGACTTATGGTACTCAAATTAAAGCTAAGATCAAGACCTACAACTCTTATGTTGGCCAAGAATCCATTTGAAAGCTCCTTGAGGGGAAAAAGTTGCTTGGAAGTCAAGTGACTTTCATAGATAAATTTCAATGTCCTCTGGTGACTTGTAATTTGCAAAGACCATAACTTGAGTTCTACAAATCTTATTTAAGACTTCTAGTACTCAAATTAAAGGTATTGGGAATCTCTACAAGTTCCATGTTGGCCAAAGATCCCTTTGAAACTTGTATTTGGACTTATGTGGCTTTGAAGTTAGGCACTAAACAGGGGATTTTACACTGAAACCCTAATTTAGCAACTTCCCACATTCTTGATCTTTCTTTGCTTAACCTTGGCACAACACCACACATGTATCAACATACCAATCCATGAACCCCATCATCTCAAAGTAGGCTTTGATGCTCTCCAATTACTCAATTGACCTAGGATTGACCTATATGAAACCCTAGTTAACTGCACTTCAACTGTGGCTCTTGCACTTGAATCAATGACTTGAATTAACTCCAACATGGCCCTCTAGGCATTCCATGAGATCCATACACACCTAAAATTAACATTCTATGCTTCTCATCTCACTGATGATTCTCAACATTCCTCAAGATAGGAGCAAAACCCACATGTAGGCACTCAAACTTCTCAAGACTTCATATCCTTTCTTGATGGCCTGGATGACTTCTCATCTTGGATAACACACCTTTCTAGGCTCTTCTCTGGATAACCACCCTGATCCCTTGTTGGATGCATGCTATGCTATGATATGCCAATGATTGAACTATGTACATGATGTAATTATGCAAATGAAAAACAATGAAACATAAATCAGGCAAGAAAAGGTTGAGCAAATTTTGGGGTGCAACAACAAGTTCAAACCAATTCTCCCAATATGCAGTATCAAGGTATTGCCAATTAATCCCTAGAAAACAATGTTCAATTATGATTCTCAAACAGAGTGTGAATTTGGCCCTAGTTGTGAATAATCTCAATGCTCTTGAAAGTACATAACACTAATTCTAATATGATTTTTCCAGGCTAAAATTTTAAGGTACAACCCACGTATGTTTATTAGATTTGGTAGGTTTGACAAATTTTCAAAGTCATAGTTACCAAAAGGTAGAAAAATAATAGAGAAATGTGCCCATATATTTAAGAAATTCTAATGGTTATTTACTAAGGAAG
The DNA here is from genome assembly GCA_963859935.3 of Lathyrus sativus. Lineage (NCBI taxonomy): Eukaryota > Viridiplantae > Streptophyta > Magnoliopsida > Fabales > Fabaceae > Lathyrus > Lathyrus sativus. The sequence continues at coordinate 343,695,083 of OZ012735.1, read as the reverse complement.
AAACATGCTCTCACTCATCATTATCCAAAACTATCACCGTTTGTTTCTTATTGTATTATTAATTATTTTGATTAATTGTTAAGTTTTAAACTTGTTCAATTGAAAATCATTTTTCTTTCCTTCTGGCTTGCAATCATTTCTACTTTCAATTTCATAGATAATTGTAAAGATTAATGGAAACTATAAAAGTGCCTTTTGTAACACCCCAAATATTATGGGAATATTTAATTTAATTTATTTAAATTAGAATATTTGCGTTTTGGTGATTTTCTGTGGTTTTGTGGAATATTGGAAATTAATGGAATTTGGGTTATTTATTTTAAATAATAATATATAATATGAATATATTAATATTATTATTAATTAAAATAAATATAAGTGAAATAAGGGCAAATTGGACAATTAAGAGGAGTTAGTGAGGATAATATGGGAAAAGCCCAATTGTGAGGCTCAAGTCTAAGAAATTGTGATGGAATTAGGATTCATTTGTTAGACCGTGAGAAGAATTGAGGCTAGAGCTCTGAGAAGGAAGATTGGAGGCAAAAGCTTCAGAGGATTCCCGGAAATATTTGAGAAGGTTTTGATCAACAATTAAGGTATGGGGAGTATTGCCTTCATAATTTTCAATGTGTAAATTCAACGTATTTAAGGTCGATTTAAGGGTTTAAGGGATTTTGGGGTTGATTGTGAGAAAAATGGATTTTGGCCTTCGTGGCCTAAATATAGTATTGAGATGTTAACCATGGGAATTCATTGGAGTAAAAGGGAAACTAGGCCTTCGTGGCCAAAACTCTGATTTGACATTGGTCTAACCCTGAAGGGAAATTTGATAGTGAAAACTCTAATAGTTGTGGTGTAGTGGTAAGTATTCCTGAGAGTTTGAGGGTAGATATGAGAAATAGTGATCTTTGGCCTTCGTGGCCTAAATCTATTATTAGTGAATCTAACCGTGGTTCATTTGGGAAAAAGGAAACCTTAGGCCTTCGTGGCCAAAACTATGATTTGAACCTGTCTGGCCCTGAGGGGATAAGAATATTAGACAGTGAGTAACTCTTCAATCCTTGATCCAATGGTCACCAAACTTCATGAATAGATGTGATATAACATTAGGAACATAATTGCCTTCAATTTTGGGTCAAAACCTTGTTGGTCAATAAGTTGACTTTTCAGTCAGACGAACCGATCGATCGAAGAACTCTGAATCGACTGTTGGTGTTTTGGGTCCCCTGAGGTATTGAAATTTCTTGAGTGGACTTAAATAAGTCATATAAGCTTTATGGATAATGATTCCATCATTGGATCACCAATTAAATCAAAATTCAAACCACAATTGACTTTTCCTAATAAGAAATCCTAATCGGGAGTCCTAAACTGCACTGCCCTTCTTCTTTGGGTGACAACCTTAAATGTGGTTCATGCTTGATCCAATATATAATTCTTGATGATGTGGGAAGTTGCTTCATGGAGGATCAATCCAAGACATTGATTGATCATACCATAGAAACCCCGATTCCGGGCTGTATGGAACCCTGAATCACTTGTATCTTGACAAAGACAAACTTGAGATATGTGAAGGTTAGATAAACAAATGATGATGCTCCTAGAATGATGATGAAGATCTAAGGGTCAAAATTTGGGGAATAACAATAACATCGGCCTAAGGAGACGCAAAATTGTTAATGTGTTTTATGTTAGCTCCGGTCTCATCTGCTTCTAATGATTCATTAGTGTCAGCTTTCTGAGACGCTATGTATCTGATATGTATAAAGTCAGAGGGGGCTATGGTTGTCTCTAACTATTTTCTAAAATATTTTTTTATATTAAAATGCTCTTTTTAGGTCACACTGTTTAGAATCTATAATACATTTGCATTCATTTACATGATATAAACTCAATCCGAATTCTCTACAGGCATTCACCAATACGAATTCATTTGGGCATTCACCAATACGAATTCATTCAGAATTCTCTACAGGCATTCACCAATAAGAATTAATTCAAAATTCTCTATGATCATAATAGCTCAATTGTCATGCTATAACCCCAATCTGCAGTCATTCACACTATGCATTTAGTTCACCAGTTCATTAATACACTAATAACAAACAACTAACCAAACTACCCATAATAGAATGTAACTAACAGTGTCACTTTCAATAAATTGGCATACAAATATTCATAATCATATGGCAAAAGATGCAATTCTTAAAACAAATATTAATGAATATTTGAACAAATTCAAAGTCATATTGCTATCAAATTTGATATTGTCGAGGTTACGTAAGTATGATATATCAATTCAACATTAGCATACAAATAAAAGACATAAAAAGTCATGCACGAAGTAAAAGGCATAAAAAGTCAAGAGGAAGAAACACACAGGTTCAAACCAATTCTCCCAATCTGCAGTATCAAGGTATTGCCAATTAATCCCTAGAAAACAATGTTCAATTATGATTCTCAAACAGAGTGTGAATTTGGCCCTAGTTGTAAATAATCTCAATGCTCTCGAAAGTACATAAGACTAATTCTAATATGATTTTTCCAGGATAAAATTTTAAGGTACAACCCACGTATGTTTATTAGATTTGGTAGGTTTGACAAATTTTCAAAGTCATAGTTACCAAAAGGTCGAAAAATAATAGAGAAATGTGCCCATATATTTAAGAAATTCTAATGGTTATTTACTAAGGAAGAAACATACTCTCACTCATCATTATCCAAAACTATCACCGTTTGTTTCTTATTGTATTATTAATTATTTTGATTAATTGTTAAGTTTTAAACTTGTTCAATTGAAAATCATTTTTCTTTCCTTCTGGCTTGCAATCATTTCTACTTTCAATTTCATAGATAATTGTAAAGATTGATGGAAACTATAGAAGTGCTTTTTGTAATGTTGCACCCCAAAATTTGACCAACATTTATTTACCAAGTTTGTGGTTCATTGTATTCATCATCTGCATCTCATTGATATGTGGGCAATAGATCAAGAGGTATAATTACCTAGCAAGAGTTATATGAGGCTATGAAGAAAGCCAAGAAGTTTGTTCAAGTGTTCAAAGGTTGATACCTTTGTCAGAGAACTCAAGAGATCCTCAGAGAGATTGGTTGAAACCAAGGTTGTGGGTCTCATAACTTGAGAGTTGTGGGAGCTCCTCAGATGATTCTGAGACTATAAGGGTAGACTTGAAGCTTTGAGAAAGTTTATGTGATGTCTTGAAATCCATCATGAAGCCTATAGAGGTCATTGTACAAGAATTCAGAAGATTCAGCCATGAGTGGTGGAATTAGGGTTTGACTGGGTCAACCCTAGGTCAACTGATGATTTGGAGAGGGTTGAGACCTAATCCAAGCTCCATGTGAGCATGGAATGATGTATTGAGATGCTATAAGGATGATTCCTAGACCAACTCATCATGATTGAGGAGTTTGAGAAGTTTTAAGCTAGGGTTTCTAAGGATTGACAGTGTAAAATCCCCTAGTTTGATCCCTATCTTCAAGGCAGTTTAGCTCAAGATGTGATTGTCATCTCATCTTCACCACAACATGAATGTTGTAGAGCTTGTTCTTAGCTTTAATTTTAGTACTAGAAGTCCTTGATAGGATTTGTAGAGCTCAAGTTATGACTTTGACAAATTACAGGTCATCTGAGGTATGTGAATCTGGGTCCTTGAAAGTCACCCAACTTGCATCCAACTTTTGCCCTAGTAGGATGATTCCTATGAACTCTTGGTCAACATGAATGTTGTAGAGCATCTTCTTAGCTTTCTAGAGAGTACTATAAGTACTTGATAGGATTTTTAGAACTCAACTTATGGCTTTGACAAGTCAAGGGCATCTTGGTCATTTGGAGGTTATAGGTCATTTCAAGCATAAGGCCATATCTCCTACTTCCAAGCTTCAAATAGAAAAATCTTCAACATCAAACTTGCTTAGAATGATGTTTTAAGGCTAGTAGGGATGTCATGAGATGTTGAAAGGGCTTGTATCAAAAAGTGACGAACATGGCCTAAAATGGAGGCATAAGTTAATTAAGGTGAAATTGAAAATTGGAAATCACAAGTTGTACATCCAAACCATGTCATATATTAGGTCATTTTGACTCCAAATGACATTCTAAGAACAATGGCTCAGCCACAATTTTGATTTGAGGCCTAGATCTTAGGGCTGCTTTGGAAATGGCTTACTTGCATCTTAAGGTACCAAAGCAAAACTCAAGAAAACTCAATAAACAAGTTGGTTATGCATTGTAAATCATCATAAATCTCATATGGGGAGAATTTCAAGTCAGAATTGAAGGGTACAAGGACCATGGCATGAGATAGCACATAAGGAGAATTGAAATCAAAATGTCATGACATGAGAAGTTCAAATACTCATTGGATGATCCTAGATGGTTCTAGATGATTCTAAACCACTCTATATAACATGTATGACTTGCTCAGATGCAAGGTTGGTGAGAATTGGTGCAGAGAAGTGAGAGTGAGATCAAGAATCTTCCATTGCAAGTTGTCGCTACTGCGAAAATCGGCGCCAGCTGAACAGAAGAGTCGCCACCATGCGTTATTTATCCCAACGGAGGGAAAGGAAACGCTCGAAGTAAACCTCGCAAAAAACGGGAAAGGTATGGTCGCCGCAACCAAAACCTGGGTTCGGGAGTCGATTACGCAAGGGGAAGGTATTAGCACCCCTCACGTCCGTCGTACTCGACGGGATCCACGCTTGCTTGGTTTGTAAGGAAAAGGGTGTGCTTATCTATCTACGCTAGTGGACAGTCTGAAAAGAAAAGGAGAGGACAGGACTCGACAGAACATACGCTGTTCTGGGCCTACGTACTCCCTCGTGCAATGGGAAAGTCAGAGTCAACGTAGTTCGACTACCTACGTCTAGACGGGGGGCAAGTTGCTCGCCAGGACGTCGCGTCCTGTGCCTACGTACTTCCACACGGCATGGAAGATCAGAGCAAACGTAGTTCAGGCTACGCACGACACAAGCTGTTCAAGTGTTTTTTATGGGAAAATGCACCTTAACCAAGGGTTTTCACAGTCCAGGAGGACAAAAGGTTTTGATGTTTGTTCAAATCTTTTGACGGAAGAAATGAATTCACTTTTGTTTTATCCCTTATTAAGTGTTTTTCTGTTGTTTTGAGAAAGGAAAGAGACACCCTAAAACTATGGTTGAAAAGGGGAATCTTCCTAATGTTATCATGCCTGGTTAACCAACCTAATTTCTATCATAACTTCTCCACAGCAGAGAAGTTAGAGCTCCTAAGGGATCATGGCAACAGAACTAAACAGCAAACAGGAATCACTGCAAAGTAAAGAAATACTGGAAATATGCATGAATGCAACAACCAAGCAGAAGGAGGACCACCTCAACTTCTAAGCAAACAAGTAGGCTTATTTCTAAGATGCACCTATCTCAGAAATATCTATATGAACCCCCTAAGTCTAATGCAGCACAACACCACACAATTCAATCAACACAAAGAGAAGGCTAACCAGCCTGGCAAACTCCTATCCAAAAGCAAGAAACTAACCCTGAGCAGGACCCTAAACAACCCTAAAACAAAAACCCTAATCTACCCTAAGCAAAACCCTAAAGGGAGAAATCAATCCCATTCTTCAAGCTTCAAGACAAGCTTACCAAAGAAAGGGAGCTAAGTAGACAGACCCATAGGGCCTTCCTCAGGAAAGTACTAGGAGGCTTCTACTTAGGAATCATATCCCATGTGGCTCAACAACTGTGAACAGTTTACATTCCTCCTCAGGAGAAACTAAACTCACATGAAGGCTCCAACATCATTGGATACTTAAGAAAGCCTAGATGAACTACAGGAACTAAGTGAACAGACCCATAGTGCCTTCCTCTGGAAAATACTAGGGGGCTTCCACTTAGGAATCATATCCCATGTGGCTCAACAACTGTGAACGGTTTACATCCCTCCTCAGGAGAAACTAAACTCACATGAAGGCTCCAACATCATTGGATACTTAAGAAAGCCTAGATGAACTACAGGAACTAAGTGAACAGACCCATAGTGCCTTCCTCTGGAAAATACTAGGGGGCTTCCACTTAGGAATCATATCCCATGTGGATCAACAACTGTGAATGGTTTACATTCCTCCTCAGGAGAAACTAAACTCACATGAAGGCTCCAACATCATTGGATACTTAAGAAAGAGGTGAGACGAAAGAATGAAAGACTTCCATAGTGCCTTCCTCAGGAAAGTACCATGAATTTCCCTCAAACTTCAGGATCTCAAACCTCACAGAAAGAGAGCAAGCTCCTAGACTAGGTCTTCAATCCATGCATCCTTGCAAGCTCCATCAAGTCTTCATCCATCCTCCATCTTCAAGAAGAAACCACAGGCCCTCAAACCAAAAGAAACTATCTCTAAAGTTCAACCATAGTTGAACTTCAAAGTCAGAAGCCCTTAAGACTTCCCCTAATCTCAGGCTCAAACAAAAATAACAGAACACCCTATAAAAATCTACCAAAAATCTAGGGGGAACCTACATGCCTCTATAATCCCAAGATCAAATCTCAAAGCCTAAGCCAACTTCTAAGGCTGCTAAACAATCCCTAACATGTGAATGGTCAAGGGTTAACCAGCAAGTTATGAGGTCTCTACTCTCTAACCCTAAAAAAACATCAATCAATTTCTAAAAAATCCACGAAAATCCTATGGGGAGCATGCATCAGTCTAGTACAACATACTAAAAAAGAAAAGCAAGATTCAATACCAAGTGAGAGAAATAAAATCAGCAAGGCAGACACATCACAAATCAATATTCAAAACCAATTAAAATGCAAAAAATGCAATAAAAATGAAAATGCATGATCAAATTAATATTTTTGCACCATAAAATCCTAAATTGAACTATGAACCTATAGAAAAAAGAAGGGAATTAATTGGATAATCCTACTATTTTTCATGAATTATTTTCTAACCTAGATAAAACAAAGAAATTAAAAAAAGAAAATAAAACAAGGGGGGTGTGCTCAGCAAAACGCCCTAGTTGCTTCTCAGCATTGGGCCAAGAGGGGGGTGCCGATAGCCAATGCTCACTAAGCCCACGTAATTCATTCAGCACACACAGCCAGGGGAGGGGTCAATGAGTAGAAAGGGTGGTAGCCTTAGCAATACGGATTTGGGCCTAGCCCGTCTAAACCCTAACCTAACAGACAAAACCCTCATTCTCTCTAATTCCTCTATCACTATTCATCATTTGAAACCCTGCGCCGTTCTTGTCTCACGAACACTCTCTCTGAACTCTCTCATCCTCCTCTCAAACTTTCTCAAACAAATCCTCAACCAACAAAACAATCTCTGCACCACACTTAATCCACGCATCAAACACCTTCTAAACCCTAACAACTCTAAATCCCACTGAAACAACACCATCTGAAGCCATTCAATCAAGCAGAAAAATAGGTAACAAGTTCAAAGAAGGAGCACCTGGAGATGAAGCAAGAACGAGCGTAGATCTTGAAGCTCGCTGGAGAAATTGAAGACCTAAGAGCGTGAAGTTCTTGATGATGGATCTCGCTGGATCGTTGAAGAAGACTGAAGACTTCGCTCCGTTGGTTGAAGATTTCTTAAGAAGACGAAGAACAAGATGATGTTCTTGAAAGTGTGTGGATCTTGAAGCCGCTAATGAATCTGGAGATCTTAATCACGAACGAATATGGTCCTTGATGAAGTTATGGAAAGAAGATTGAAGAAGACGATGCTCTTGAGGATTCTGGGAATTTCGGACGAACAAACTCAAGCTGATGAAGATTCAACAAGCTGGATGAACACTGATGAGCGAAGACGAAAATCTGGTTGGATGAAGCTTATGACAAATTGATATTTTCCGGCGAGGAGCGAACGGAGGAGATCGGAGGAGATCGGAGGGGAAAACGATGAAGTTCTTGAGTCCCTGCAAATTTTGCAGATTCCGGCGAGATGAGCGGCGGCCGGAGGTCGTTAGGGTGGCCGGAGACTGCTAGTCAAGGCAGTTGCATGGCCGGCGGCGGACTCTCCGGCGAGGTGGAGGGGTGACAAGTGGTAGACGCGTGGCAGCGTTAGTGGCAGAGGGAAAAGCTGCATGTGCAACACGTGTGTGTGTGTGTGATGGGTGAGTGGGAAACGCGTGTGGAAGCTGAGTGTGAGGAAAATGTGATGTGGCCTCCTCTGTGTGAAACACGTGGTCTGCTTTATATGGACATGGATTTTTGGACAAAACGGACTCTTGCTGAAGTGGGCCTCCAACACTTCTGGGCCCAACGAAATTAATGGACAAAAACCTGATTAACCTAATTAATCCTAATCAGACTCAATTAACTAACTGAAGACTCAATTAACTCTAATTAAAGTCTAACTAAATGATTAAGATCTAATTAAACCTAAAAAAGAGAATTAACTATAAAAACTCTATTAATTCTAATTAATTTCTAAACTAATCAAAATATGAAAAAAACCCTAATAATTCCTATTTAAAAATCTATTAAAATTCTACTAATTCTATATTAAGACTATAAAACTAATATCTATTAATCTCTAATCTAATAAAACCTTATTAAATCCTATTTAATTTCTAATGAAACCTATATTAAGCTATAGAAAAAACTACATTACTTTCTATTTAACAAATCCTAATAAAAGAAATATTCTATTAAACTATTATCTAAAAAAAACTTAATATCTAAAAAAGAAGTTATTCTAAAATCTATTTAAAAACAATTTATAAATTCTAAAAAAAAGATTTAAAACTATTAAAAATATTAAAAGAAATTTATTTAAATTCTAGAAAATCTATAAAACCTATTTAAACTCTACAAGAGGCTATTAAATTCTAAAAAAACAAATAAAGGCAAATAACCAACATAAAAGAGAGCGCGAGACCAGATCGAAGCAAACAGTAAACTCGGACACCAAGAATCTCAAAAATCACTGCGTAAGCCGAAAACACCCAGGAAACGCGTGACTTCCCAAAATAACCTCCGATTACCCGAACCGGTCTGAGACGTCCTATAGGTGAAAACCAGGCTGTAATTCTGACATCATCTGCCTGTTAAAAAATGTAGTGCATGTGGTATGCAAATGCGAATGCAAAAATGAGCCGAAACGTAAATCAGGAGCGGGAACCGGTTGGTCAAATTTTAGGGTGCAACAGCTGCCCCTATTCAAACGGCTTGGACCCGACTGGATGAAGAGCGAACGGCCTTCAGATAATCGAGGTACGAGACGGTTGAATACCAATAAACCCGGAAATTTGCCAACCGCAAAAATAAATTGCGCACACCACTGCTTGGGGAGAATTAACCAGGGAACTGATTTTCGTTGCCACAGCGACAACTAAGCACCTATCCATCAACCTGCTTATGAAATAATCTGATATTGTCCATAGACCATCCCATTCCGAAGAAGAGGGTATACACTAACCAGTGAGAAATTGTTGATCTCTCTTATCAACCTTTCGCATCCGAAGAAACGAGCAAACGCTTAACCAAGCGGGACAGTGTTGATTTCACTTATCAACCTTTCGTATCCTGAAGAAACGAGTAAACGCTTAACACAGCGAGACAGTGCTGATTTCACTTATCAACCTTTCGTCCGTACCTGAACGAGCTTTCGCTAACCAGCGAGCAAAATTGTTGATTTCACTTATCAACCTTCCGTTTGTACTTGAACGAGCAAACACTAAACAGCGAGAAAATGTTGATTTCACTTACCAACCTTCCGTTTGTACTTGAACGAGCAGCCCTGCGGGGACACGAGAAACTTAACCAAGCAACTCTGAGAGGACAATTCTGACGACGGTCGTCAAATACCTATTCTGGCAATAGGTATCCTGAAAACACTCCGCTGGGGAAATTGAGAACTTAACCAAGCCACTTGACGAGAATAACTTTGTTGGAAAATACGAGGAACTTAACCAAGCAACTCGTTGAAGTAACACCCTGCTGGGAATATAACTCTGCTGGGGAACTACGGGTAACCACCCAAAAATCTGCATTACCATCTTCCAACGCTGACACCACAGCATCCTGAGAAAGACTCAGCTGGGGGGAAAAAGGTGCTTGACCAAGCAAACTCTGCTAGGGGAATATGACATGACGAACACGACTACTGCGTGTCTGGCCCCCCACGTAATCCCCATAACAAGATGAACACGATCACTGCGTGCCTTGCGCAACAACCCTCTTGATAGAAGGAAACACGATCACTGCGCGTCTTGTGCCACAAACAAAACATACATGATGAATACGATCACTGCGTACTCTACCACAAATCCCCACAACATAACGATGACCACGATCACTGCGTGCCCTGTGCCACAACCCTCTTGACAGGAGGAAACACGATCACTGTGCGTCCTGTGTCGCAAACCAAACATATGCACATCTCTGTGAACCACGATCTCACTTATCGACAGAGAAAATATACCTGAAGCTGGACGGGTAATCAATCCTGCTTACGTTTCCAAATGCACATGTTTGATAATGCCGTAATGCTTCCATACTGCATGGAAATGCTACGTATTCGTGTAAAATGCAAGTGCTTATGATGCATGCTTATGCAAAGAGTTACTTCAGCAAAATAAAGGCTGAAGACAAACTGGATCCGTTGGGGATGACCGGAATACTACCGATACGTTTCCAACAAAATAAATGCTGGAAAGATGAACTAACTCCGTTGAGCATCCTGCTGGGAAATTAGCTCACAAACTCATAACTTCTAACTCTGCTGAAGATGATCGTCCTGACGAGGAAGGATCGACCTGTTGGGGAAAGAGGAAAGCAATCCTGGAAACTGCTTTCAAAAGGTATCAACACTCTGATTACGCCCTGTGGGGATAATTCATCCTGCTATCACTGAGCTGGGGATTGACCGGTGTGCTCTAATTCGCACTACACAAGAAACTCTTTGGGGGAGTTAATTATATCCGTCTCGACCCTTGCTGGGGAGGACTCTGCTCTGCTTGATAAGCCAATTCTGAACTACTGAGGATACATTAATCTTTTCCTTTAACGCAATCTCCACTCTCCTGGGGAGACAACATTCAATTTTGCCTGGGGCGACTTCACTGGGGAAAGACACAACATTCATCCTCTGGAGAGGGTACTAGCCTGCCATGGACGCTGGCGGGGAACTTTGCGAGCTTTTGGATACCTGCAAAAGTCAACAAGCAAACACAAGACAATCTATGCAAAAAGAAACATCTTGGTAATCACCCATGACAACCATTCAGGTAATTTCCGGTTTTAACAATCATCGGCCGAGGCCCGCCTGTTTACACATATGTAAGTTTATCAAAAACATCGGCGTTTTTTTTTACAAACAAAACTGTAAAAGTTAAAACCAAAGTCACACACTACACTGAATAACACACTTTATTGATAACGGCCTAAAAATAGGCAAGATTTGTACATCAGATGCAACTCCTGAAAAGAGGTAGTCACACACAAACAAAATGCAGAACTGTACAAAGATACAGAATAAAATTTGTACACATGTCGACAACGTGTTACAGACGAACACCATGAGCTGATCCTCCTATGACTCGCCGGACTCTGACGCTTTCCTGATCTCTGTCTTCGGAAGAGATTGCTTTGGATAGTCGACCCCCCCAGGTTCTCCCAAACCACTAGATAATCTAACTTGGACCACAGTCATTTGCTTCTCAAATCCCTAACTTTTGCGTGAATCGCCCTTTGCGGGTTTTCAATTCACCGGGATACCCCTTTTTGCCGAAGCCGTCCAGTGTAGGTTTTCAACTTCGCGGGTGTACATTTTTTTCATTTTATCCCTAACTTTTGCCCGAACCGTTTATTCTGTTTTTGGTTCGCCAGGATGCCCCATTTTTGCCTGGACTCTCTTTTTACTGTCCAGCGGGTCAATTTTCAAGCAAAGTATTTTTTGACTGCGTCCGAGTTCACAGGGGACGAAAAGTCTTCACCATCCATGGTGGATAACAATAAGGCTCCTCCGAAGAAGAACTTTCTCACGACGTATGGACCTTCATAATTGGGAGTCCATTTGCCCCTGTGATCCGATTGTGGTGGGAGAATCTTCTTCAGCACAAGATCACCTGTCTGAAAGCTTCGGGGTCGAATCTTCTTGTCAAACGCTTTCTTCATCCGGCTCTGATACAGCCTACCATGTGCAATTGATGCCAGTCTCTTCTCGTCTATCAAGCTCAGCTGGTTCAATCTATTTCTCACCCATTCTGCCTCATCAAGCCGAACATCAAGCAAAAACCTCAAAGATGGTATCTCAACCTCCAATGGCAGGACTGCCTCCATGCCATACACCAATGAGAATGGAGTTGCCCCGGTTGATGTACGCACCGTCGTGCGATAACCGTGCAAAGCAAACGGCAACATCTCATGCCAATCCTTATACGTTACCACCATCTTCTGAACAATCTTCTTTATGTTCTTGTTGGCCGCTTCAACAACGCCATTCATCTTGGGTCTGTACGGAGATGAATTATGATGCTCGATCTTAAACTCCCGACAAAGATCCTTCATCATCTTATTGTTCAGGTTCGAACCATTATCAGTAATGATCCGTTCAGGAATACCGTATCTGCAAATTATATCCCTCTTGATAAATCTGGCCACCACCTGTTTCGTCACATTGGCGTAAGATGCTGCTTCCACCCACTTGGTGAAGTAATCGATCGCGACTAGGATGAAGCGATGCCCATTAGAAGCAGTAGGCTCAATCTTGCCAATCATATCAATTCCCCACATGGAGAAAGGCCACAGAGAAGCCATAACATTCAGTGGACTGGGTGGCACATGGATCTTATCAGCATAGATCTGGCACTTGTGACACCGCTTAGCGAACTTGAAACAGTCCATTTCCATCGTTAACCAATAATACCCCTCCCGTAACAACTTTCGGGTCATAGCATGCCCACCAGCATGTGTACCAAAAGTTCCTTCATGGACCTCTTCCATGAGTAAATTGGCTTCCTTCTCGTCTACACACCGGAGGAGTACCAAATCGTGGTTCCTTCTATACAGAACGCCGTCGGGATTCAGATAGAAGTTGCGTGCTAATCTCCTTAGAGTCTTCTGATCACGACTGGATGCCCCAGCCGGATATTCCTTGTTCTTCAGGAAATTCTGTATGTCGAAATACCAAGGTTTACCGTCAGATGCTTCATCAATTGCGAACACAAAGGCCGGCCTATCAAGGCGAGATATGACAATCCTAGGAGCCTCATTCCAGTAGTTGACCTTATACATCGAGGATAATGTTGCAAGGGCATCTGCCATTTGATTCTCTGCCTGAGGTACATGATGAAACTCCACTTTATCAAAGAAAGGTAACAACCTTCTCGCATAATTCATGTACGGTACCAGATTAGGTTGGCGTGTCTCCCACTCTCCCTTAATCTGATTCACAACCAATGCTGAATCCCCATATACGTCCAGATTCTTGATCCTCAGATCGATAGCCTCCTCTAACCCCATAATACAAGCTTCGTACTCGGCTTCGTTATTCGTCACTGGAAAAGCCAATCTGGCCGTAAACGGGATGTGCGACCCGTGGGGAGTTGTAATGATTGCCCCAATCCCACTACCGTACGAATTGACATCCCCATCAAAAATCAATTGCCACTGGGAACTCCGCTCAGGACCCTCATCAGGCAACGGCTCATCACAATCTTTAGCTTTCAAGTACATTATGTCCTCATCAAGAAACTCAAACTTCATAGGCTGATAATCCTCAATTGGCTGTTCGGCAAGATATTCAGACAGAACACTTCCCTTAATGGCCTTCTGGGAAACATACTGGATATCGTATTCTGTCAATACCATTTGCCATCTAGCAATCCTTCCAGAGAGCGCTTGCTTTTCAAACACATACTTGATCGGATCCATCTTCGATATCAGCATGGTTGTATGGTTCAGCATGTACTGTCTTAGACGTTTGGCAGCCCACGCCAATGCACAACACGTCTTTTCGAGCATAGAGTATCGAGATTCACAATCCGTGAACTTTTTACTCAAGTAGTAAATTGCATGCTCTTTCCTTCCTGTCTCGTCATGTTGACCGATAACACAACCCATGTTGTTCTCAAGAACCGTCAGATACATAATCAGTGGTCGTCCCGCTACTGGGGGTATCAACACCGGAGGTTCCTGCAAGTATTCTTTTATCTTTTCAAATGCCCTTTGGCAATTGTCGTTCCAGACCACCGCTTGATCTTTCTTTAACAGTTTGAACAATGGTTCACACGTGGTCGTTAGGTGAGAGATGAACCTGGCAATGTAGTTCAATCTTCCTAAGAATCCACGGACTTCTTTTTCTGTTCTCGGTGCTGGCATCTCTTGTATTGCTTTTATTTTTGCCGGATCGACCTCGATTCCTTTCTCACTCACAATGAACCCCAGTAGCTTCCCGGATCTTACTCCGAAGGTACACTTGTTAGGGTTCAGCCTCAGCCTGAACTTCCTCAGCCTTTTGAACAACTTCAGCAGATTAACCAGATGTTCTCCCTCTGTTTGAGACTTGGCAATCATGTCATCGACATACACCATAATCTCTTTGTGCATCATGTCGTGAAAGAGCATTGTCATAGCCCGCTGGTACGTTGCCCCAGCATTTTTCAAACCAAAGGGCATCACCTTATAACAGAAGGTTCCCCACGGGGTGATAAAGGTCGTTTTTTCCATATCCTCCGGAGCCATTTTGATCTGGTTGTACCCTGAAAATCCATCCATGAAAGAGAATACCGAAAACTGAGTTGTGTTGTCAACTAACACATCAATATGCGGCAGCGGGAAATCATCTTTCGGGCTCGCTTTGTTTAGATCCCTATAATCAACACACATTCGAACCTTGCCATCTTTCTTTGGCACAGGCACGATATTAGCGACCCAAGTGGGATAAGTGGTGACAGCCAGGAACCCAGCATCCCATTGCTTCTGCACTTCTTCCTTTATCTTTACAGCCATGTCAGGATGAGTCCTTCTGAGTTTCTGCTTCACAGGCGGGCAATCTTCCCTCAACGGCAGACGATGAACAACCATATCGGTATCCAAACCCGGCATGTCCTCGTAGGACCAAGCAAATATATCGTTGTATTCGCGCAACATCTCAATAAGCTCTTGCTTGATGTCAACCTGCAACGCGGCCCCTATACGGATATTCCTGACGCATTCTTCAGACCCTAAATTGACAATATCAATCTCTTCCTGGTGAGGCAGAATGACTCTCTCCTCTTGCTTCAACAACCGACTCAGCTCTTCTGATAAGTCACTATCCTCAACAATCTCCTCCTCAGCTTGGAAGATCGGATGCTCAAAGTCTAAACGAGTCATAGGAAGTCTTTGGTCGATGTCATCTGAAAATTCATGAATCCTGCGAGGGAAACGGTTAAGTGCTTCAAAATGATATACAAGCAAAATACATAACCACGCTGCCATTTTATTGAAAAATAAAAAACAGAAAGAAAAGGATCACAACATTTGAATGTAAAAAAAACGTCGTCATTTATTGATCATGCAAACATACAGGTAAACAGTTAGGCCCTAAGACGAGGTCAACGATGCCCCGGGCAAGGCATGTGATCATACAATGATTGAAAAAACAACGCATTACTGTTTGGTGACTTGGATGACGTCCTGGATGGACCAGTTGCATAGGCTTTGCCCCGGCGTGCTGGGTCGAATCCATGTGTCCATGTCGCAGTCGCTATCCACTTCCTCCGTATCAGACACGGCATTAATCCTTTCAAAGCTAACCCCTCCGGGCGTGAACACCATAGGTCCCTTGTACTTAGGCGCACCCTGTGAGGGAGATGGGCAGTACCCCAAGCCATACCTATCTTGCTTCACTGGTATGTCCAGAACCTGCCCCCACTTCTGAGTCTCTCCTGCTTGCACCAACGCCTTGGCTTCTTTATATGAGGAGACGGCCACCTCTTGCCCTTCACTCTTCACCGGAGCTTCTTCTTTAACCTTCACCCTTTCGAACGCCTGACACAGCGTTTCATGAATCTCTCCATCTACCTCCACGTATTTGAAGGAAGACAAATGACTGACTAATATATCTTCTTCGCCACACACCGTCACAATACTCCCCTCAACCATATACTTCAGCTTCTGATGGAGCGTAGAAGTTACTGCCCCAGCGGCATGAATCCAAGGTCTCCCGATCAAACAGCTATATGCAGGCTGGATGTCCATGATGTAAAACACTGTATCAAACACCTCCGGACCTACCTGGATGGGTAACGTTACTGACCCGAATACCGACTTCCTCGTTCCGTCAAAGGCCCTCACCACAAAATCACTAGGGGTGCACAACAACCCACGGGTATCCAATTTCAACAGGGCTTTCTTTGGTAACACATTCAACGAGGACCCAGTGTCTACCAGCACATGGGATAAAATAGTGCCCCGACATTCGATAGAGATGTGCAAGGCATTATTGTGATCACGCCCTCTAGGCGTTAGGTCAAAATCTGTGAATCCCAAACCATGCCCAGCATTAACATGTGCCATAACCCCCTCCAGTTGATTGACTGAAATCTCTTGCGGCACGAAGGATGTCTCCAGTACCTTCAACAGGGCATTTCTATGCGCCTCAGAACACAACAACAGCGATAATATGGAGATCTTTGACGGGGTCTGCTGCAGGTGATCTACGATCTTGTAGTCACTTTTGCGAATCAATCTCATGAATTCTTCCACATCTTTGTTTGTCGGTTCTTTCTCCTTACTCCCCGAAGGTTCCCCCTCAACAACTTTGTTCTTACCTCTGGCGATCCTCTCTGCCTCGACCTCAGGTGAAGTGAAAATTCTCCCGCTCCGGGTTATACCACCCGCTCCCACTATGTTATCTACGGATCCCACTGGCGGATCATTCAAGTCAATCTTTTCCCCATTGCAATACACTTCAGCACCGTAGCTCCACGGGACTGCCTTTGTGCTCTCATAAGGGATTGGTTTAGCCTTGGTAATAGTAATGGTCGGCCTTTTCGATGATGCCGAAATCGTCACTGATTTGAACGGAATGGTGATCGTAGCAACCTCCCTGTGCTCTTTTTCAGATTCTGTCTCAACAGATTTCTCTCGCCCTACAGACCTGTCAAACTGCAGGATTCCTTCATCAATCAAACCTTGAACTCCCCTTTTCAACTTCTCACAGCCCCCAAGTTGAACCAAACAGTCAGCACACTCTCCACTACATCCGGGATAGACACCTCCTTTCAATAAGCGCTGCTTTACGTAACTCAAAGGGGTTTTCAGCTTGCTCACTTCCGAAATCAAGTCCAACTCATCATCTGTCAGGATTGCATTGGCCCCAGCTGTCGCTTGCGCGAAAATAAGGTGCCGGCATGACAGAAGAGTCGCCACCTTTCGTTATTTATCCCTCAGAGCGGGAAAGGAAACGATCGGAAAAAACCTGACGAATAAGGGTAAGACAAGGTCATCGCAACCATTGTCTGGGTTCGGGAGTCGGTTACGCAAGGGGAAGGTATTAGCACCCCTCACGTACGTCGTACTCGACGGGATCCTCGCTTGTTTGTTTACTTGGACGGGTTGGTTATAATCTATCTACCTATCAAGGCTGGCTGCAAAAGAAAAGAAAAATGACTCGGCAAAGCGTCGCACTTATGCCTACGTATTCTCATCAGAGAATGAGAAATCAGAGTCAACGTAGTTCGGCTAACTACGGGTGAAGGAAAGGAAGGTTGCTCGCTAGGACGTCGCATCCTATGCCTATGTACTTCCACACAGCATGGAAGATCAGAGCAAACGTAGTTCGGCTAACTACGGGTTATCTCCTGAAAGAAGTGTTTTTTTATTGTGTTTGCGATCTCAATCGCACTAGAGACTATGACCTGAGAGTGAATGCGTCGCATGTCACCCAAAGGGTACCATACTAAACATCCCACCTTAGATGGCTTAAGGCTCGTAACGTACGAAATAAATCATTCATGATTACTGTGTTTTAAACTGCTTCGAGATGAGAAGAGAACAGGCTCAACTAGGAGGGAGACTATCAAGTCCTACTGTTATCATGCCATGGATTCATCCTATGGTTGAGGTTTGAACAGGGAACTCCTAGATGTTGTCATGCATAGGTTTCAACCTAAAAGTCTATCATCAAATCCTTATCAAAGGAAATGAGAGTCCTAAGGGATCATGTCAATGATACACCAAAACAGACAAAAGCATCAGCTTTAACAGTAAAATGCATGCAATGCAAGTGAGGGAGGAAATGTGTGTGGGGCTTCAGCCTCCACAAGCTCATCTCGACCTCAAGCCAGTCATGAAATAACAGTGATCATACTGAAAATAAACCACAGGCTATCAAGCCATATACAGATAAAAGAAATGAAGTGCCATCAGGCAAACAAAACATGCTTGAGAAAGAAAGAATCTACTCTCTAATCCTAACCCTGACACAGAATCTAATCAGATCTAAGCAAAGCTCTAAAGCAAAACCTAACCAAAAGAAATCAATCCCAGTCTCCAAGCTGCAGAACAAGCTTACCAAAGAAAGGGAGCTAAGTAAGCAGACTCATAGTGTCTTCCTCAGGAAAGCACTAGGAGGTGTATACTCAGGAGTTATACCCTATGTGGCTCAACCACTGTGATCAGTTTACATTCCTCCTCAGGAGAAACTAAACTCACAAGCAGGCTCCAACATCACTGGATATTTAGGAAATCCTATCTGAACTAGTGGAACTAAGTGAATAGACTCGTAGGACCTTCCTCAGGAAAGTACTAGGAGGCTTCCACTTAGGAGTTGTATCCCATGTGGCTCAACAACATGTGATCAGTTTATATTCCTCCTCAGGAGAAATTAAACTCACAAGTTGGCTCCAACATCATTGGATACTTTGAGAAATCCTAGATAAACTAATGGAACTAAGTGAATAGACCCATAGGACCTTCCTCAGGAAAGTACTAGGAGGCTTCCACTTAGGAATTGTATCCCATGTGGCTCAACAACAGGTGATCAGTTTACATTCCTCCTCAGGAGAAATTAAACTCACAAGTTGGCTCCAACATCATTGGATACTTGAGAAAGAGGTGAGAAGAAAGAATGAAAGTCAGTCATAGTGCCTTCCTCAGGAAAGTACTAGGAACTTCCTTCAAACTTCAGGATCTCAAACCTCACAGACAGGGAACAAGCTCCTACACCAGGCCTTCTATCCATGCCTCCTCCAATCCTCTAGTATGCTCCACTAAGCCCCACAATGAGATGCCAAGCTCCTCCAATCAAAGGAATACCCCAAAGCAAAGCAAACTAACAAAACCTGCCCTAAAGGCCACACCAACAATCATTCAATTCAAAAATCAACTAAAAATAGTATAGTATTATATTAATTCCTAATATAAATTCTAGGGGGTCCTACTTAACTACCCTTAAGTCCCATATATTCCCCATATGCTAAATTGTACTAAAAAACCCCAAAACAAAATGTTCAAGTTCATATATACAACCTAAAACCCTAATTAGACTATCCTAAGTTCAATTCAACTAAACTAATCAAATCTTAATCTAAAAATCTAGTAATAAATCCAGGGAATACTATGATTCATCATCTAACTATGCCAAAAAGAATGGCTCAAAAAGCCTAAGGGAACTATCCTAATTAAATTCTACAAGTTAGCATACCAACTAAAAGAATTTTAAAAAAAGCAATTAAAAGTAAAAATGCACAAAAAATAAAAAACTGAAATAAAATGGCTATTTTATATTTTTATATTTTTCTAGACTGAAAATGAAAAATGGGAAAAAAAGTCTCATTAAAAAATATGCATTTTTTATTTTGTTATGATTTTTTGAAGTTTAATAAAATCTAGGCCGCAAGATCAAAGTCAAGTCAAAGTTTCCATTCCAATCCAATGGTGCATGTTCATCTTCTCCAACCAAAACCCTAAAATTCAGAATTTTCTATTCCATGCATGCAACTTCCATGGACTCTATCTCATTCATTACTCCATGAAATCACATGAAATAAAAAACAAAATTGATCCTCTTCTCGCCCTCTACACAACCATGGTTTTAGTTTCTCTTAAATCTCTCTCTAGCCTTCAAACCGACAACAACAAGGCACGGGTACCACCATGAAACCTTACTTTTCAACTCTAACCAACCTTGAAAATAAAGATACCAATGTGTTCCTCTTGCTTCCATGAGTATACTAAACTATGATACATGTATTAAAACCTCATATCTCAAGCTTTCTTGATCAACCAAGAATTGATGTCATATTTTGAAACTCCATGGATGGACCTTAAACTCACCATAAAGCATCCCTAGATTGTCTCTATCACAAATAACTTAAGAACTAACCCTAACCATGGCTAGATGTGATGATTCGAATCAAAACGCATACCTACCAAATGAAAATGGTGATGATAGTTGCACTCCTTTCCAACCCTTGCCACTTGCTGTAACTAATCTTTGATGGATGATGATGATTCTGGTGGAAGGAATCTTGCCCAAACTTCTTGAAACTTGCTATTCAAACCTTCATGCAAGTGGGAGTGATGATGTGAAATGCACAAACCAGCCACGAATTCTGTTGGTTTTTTGCATGGATTCCACTCTATAATGATGGTGAATGATGATAGTGATGATAACTCTCACTATTAATGGAGTTTAGAATGATTTGGAATGAAAATGCAAAAAGGAAGGAAAGGATCAAAGTATAGCATGCATGTGTAATGAATCACCAACCAATGAATGAACCCACCTTAGGGTTTATATAGATGACAATGGAATGATCTAGAATGTGTGAGAAACTTCCAAGAGAGTTCTAGAACTTCTCATGCAATGAGAATTTCACTTTTTCTATTTTTAGTAAATATCATAAATCTCATGAGAAACCATGCAAAATATCCTTATATGAGATGGTAACAAGAGAACAAGGCTTTTCTAGCTATTTTAAGGCATTAGCAAACATTTCCTTTTGATACCTTAAAATGCAAGAATCAAATTTACAAAGGAAGTCCAATTTTTAAGCCTAAACTCAAAAATGTGGATGAACCATTGTTTTCAAAATGATGTTTCCAATCAAAATCATCTATCATATGCCCCATTTTGGATTTGTAGATCTCTCGAACCAAAATCCAATTTCAACTTATTTAACTTATAAGCCCTTTTTAGTTCATTTTGACCATTTTAAAATATCCACGCTCCATGCATTTCCAAACTCTCAAAACCTCTTATCTAGCCTTAAAATGCCATTTTGAACAACTTTCATGTTGGACATTTTTCCATTTGAAGCTTGGAAGTAGGAGTTTTAGGCATTGGCTAAAAATGACCTGTAATTCCAAATTACCAAAATACCCCTGTCTTGCACAAGCCATAAGTAGAGTTCCACAAGTCCTATCAAGGACTTCTACCACTCAAATTAAAGCTAAGAAGATGCCCTCCAATATTCATGTTGACCAAGAGATCATAGGAATTATCGTACTAGGGCAAAAGTTGTCTGCAAGTTGGGTGACCTTCAAGGACCCAGATTCACACACCTCAGCTGACCTGTAATTTGTCAAAACAATAACTTGAGCTCTGCAACTCCTATCAAGGACTTCCACCACTCAAATTAAATCTAAGAACAAGCTCTACAATATTCATGTTGTGGGGAAGATGAGATATCAATCACATCTAGAGCTAAAACTGCCTGGAAGATAGGGATCAAATTAGGGTTTTTCCACTGACAATCCTCAGAAACCCTAACTCAAAACTTCTCAAACTCCTCAATCATGATGAGTTGGTCTAGGAATCACCTTTAAAACATCTTTATGCATCATTCCATGATCTCATGGCCCTTGGATTAGGTCTCAACCTTCTCCAAATTTTCAGTTATCCTAGGGCTGACCCAGTCAAAACCCTAATTCTACCATTCATGGTTGAATCCTCTGAACTCTTGCATAATGACTTCTCTGGGCTTCATGATGGCTATCAAGACATCTCATAGGCTTTCTCAAAACATCAAGTTCATTCTCAAAGTCTCAGAATCATTTGAGGAGCACCCACAACTCTCAAGCTATGAAGCACACAACCCTGGTTACTGAACTGGATCTGCCATATCTAGTAGATGAAACCCAAATTGTAACTCTGATATTCTCTGTCTGTGCACAAATGTCACGCATCTGATATGCGAGTATGAATTTAAACCATGAGCCAGCTAGGAGAACCGGTTGGTCAAATTTTGGGGTGCAACAGCTGCCCCTATTCAAACGGCTTGAACCTGACTGGGTGAGAAGCGAACGGCTCTCAGCCAATCAAGGTGCGAGATGGTTGAATACCGGTAAACCCGAAAATTTGCCAACTGTACAAGCACACGATATTATGCGGGGAACAAACCTTTGAATACTGCAATGCTAGCTGCACGGCAACTAGCTGGAGAAATATCGATCTGACGTCGCCGTCAGTTATTCACGTTGACATCATCTTCAGGCAACCAAACACCCAACATTGCCGCTGGAAGATTAAACCTGATGTCGCCTTTGGACAATCAAAATACCCTGCATCGCCGCTGGAGAACTAAAGCTGACATACCCCGCATCGCCGCTGGAGAACTAAAGCTGACATACCCCGCATCGCCGCTGGAGAACTAAATCTGACATACCCCGCATCGCCGCTGGAGAACTAAAGGATCTGCATCACCTAACATCGCCGTCAGAAGACTGGATCAACTTGACATGCCCAACATCGCTGCTGGAAAACTGACTCTGACATCGCCGTCGGAAACAAACATCGCTCCGAGAGACACTCGACATCTCCGTCGTACAAACATCATCTCTGATGGGGATTTACAGAGTCTGACCTCGCCGTCAAACAAACATTCAACCTCGCCGTCGAACACATTCAACATCGCCGTCGAACAATACATGATCTGACCTTGCCGTCAAATCCAAGCGTTCAACCTCGCCGTCGAACAAACATCCAACCTCGCCGCTGGAGAAAATACAACACTGAACAACTCTGACCTGGGGTTCACCCCGGGTGATTGGAACAAAAAAAAGTACACTTGCATACTTGAAACCACTCCGCTGGGAATGAGAGACTTAACCGAGCACAATCTGATCTGGGGTTCACCCTCAGAACCATAACGAACATCAGAATATTGCTGCATACTGCCCGCCGTAGAACTTCGACATTAAAGATATATGAAACCCTGGCCCCTGGCCATTTCCAGCTTCAGCTAGAAAAAATCTTCAAGTATTTCGGAAGATAGATGAACCCTGGCCTCTGGCCACTCCAGATCCGCTGGAGAATCTTCAAGTATTTCTGAAGATAGATGAACCTTGGCCTCTGGCCACTCCAGATCCGCTGGAGAATCTTCAAGTATTTCTGAAGATAGATGAAACCCT
The DNA here is from genome assembly GCA_963859935.3 of Lathyrus sativus. Lineage (NCBI taxonomy): Eukaryota > Viridiplantae > Streptophyta > Magnoliopsida > Fabales > Fabaceae > Lathyrus > Lathyrus sativus. The sequence continues at coordinate 343,671,721 of OZ012735.1, read as the reverse complement.
GGCCCCTGGCCACTCCAGATCCGCTGGAGAATCTTCAAGTATTTCTGAAGATAGATGAAACCCTGGCCCCTGGCCACTCCAGATCCGCTGGAGAATCTTCAAGTATTTCTGAAGATAGATGAAACCCTGGCCCTTGGCCACTCCAGATCCGCTGGAGAATCTTCAAGTATTTCTGAAGATAGATGAAACCCTGGCCCCTGGCCGCTCCAGATCCGCTGGAGAATCTTCAAGTATTTCTGAAGATAGATGAAACCCTGTCCCCCTGGCCGCTCCAGATCCGCTGGAGAATCTTCAAGTATTTCTGAAGATAGATGAAACCCTGGCCCCTGGCCACTCCAGATCCGCTGGAGAATCTTCAAGTATTTCTGAAGATAGATGAAACCCTGGCCCCTGACCGCTCCAGATCCGCTGGAGAATCTTCAAGTATTTCTGAAGATAGATGAAACCCTGGCCCCTGGCCACTCCAGATCCGCTGGAGACTCTTCAAGTATTTCTGAAGATAGATGAAACCCTGGCCCCTGGCCACTCCAGATCCGCTGGAGAATCTTCAAGTTCTTCTGAAGAAAGATGAAACCCTGCCCGTCGGCTATTCCAGCTTCAGCTAGAAAAACATTCTTGGCCTTCAAGGATGTAAACTTTTCCCGTCGGCAACTCTGCAGGAGGTATCTTCGACTTCAGTCTAAAGAAATGGTCCTTGGCCTTCAAGGATACATGGATCTGCCTTCAGGCAACTCCACCTCTGCTATAGAGCATCCGTGACTTCAGTCAGGGATGTATTTCGGCCTTCAGTCCGAAAAATGAATCCTAGGTCATTCATGACCTTGGGGATAACCTTGCCCTTAGGCACCTTCGCTTCAGCTTGGGAAATCTATGAATTCAGTCAAAGAAATGGTATCCTGAGCCATTCATGACTCTACGGGGATTCAAACACTTTGCCTTCAGGCAAAACTCCGCTTCAGCTGGAGAAACATCTTCGACTTCAGTCGGAAGAAAAACTATTCGCTTGATCGCAATCAATCATCTCCTCAGGACAACTGACTTGGTCTTCGGACCAACACGGATCCTCTTGAATACAAAATTTGGAACCTTGTCTTCAGCCACACGTTGATTCATCAACAAGGACATCTGAGCTCACAGGAACCTTCTGATATCGCCCTCAGGCGTTTACGAAGTCAGTCCTCAGATTAGACATCACTGTTGGAGCAGACATATCACGCTGCTATTCTCTTGACATCCTGTCAAGTCGTTGCTAAATAAAAGCAAACATGCCGGGTCACCGGACATAATTACCAGGTTAACAACTCTGCTGAGGAGAGAGGAATGAGGGTTCACCCAAACAATCCTGACGACTCACTGGGGAAAAGGAAGAAGGGTTCACCCAAACAACCTTGTAGACTTTGCTGCAGAAAGACGAGAGAGTTCACCCAAACGACTTCAACAACTGCTGGAGAATAACGAAAGAGTTCACTCAGACGATTCCTACCAACTTTACTGAGGAGCAAGTACTTCTGTTCGAGAGCACGGTAACCACCTGGTTCATGCTTCATATGCAAATGCTGGAAAATGGACGTAATGCTCCGCGCGAAACGGAATGCTACGCTTTTGAGAAAATGTTATGCAATCACGCAAGGAAATGCCCCAGCAAAATAAATGCTGGAAAGAGGAATCATCCTCTCAGGGAGAGTAACCAATCTACTGAGGAAGAGCTACCCTTCAAGGGAACTGCATTTTCTGCCGATCTCATCTGGACCTACACTTGAGGATGATGGACTCCTCCGGAGAGCACGTCACATCAGGCTGATCAACACACTATCCTCTGATATACTCTGCACGGGGAAAGCGATAAACGCTCTGAACGACTCTCTGAGGAACGGCCCTTCTAGGGAACATAGCCTTCAGGCTACAAGACACTCATGTCATTAAGTCCTCAAACTCACGGGGATAAACAAACTTCTGTTTGCTTGGACAAACCTTCAGGATCCGCTCGGGGAAACATTTCATCTACCACTCATGGTTGTGCTCGGCTGGGGATATCAATCTACCTGCCTGCTGCTGGGGAAATGCCAGCCACCTGCTGGGGAGAAGATCCTTACTCCGTTGGGGATTCCAGAAATCATCCTGGGCAACTCTTGCTGGGGACGCTACTGGGGAGCTCAAGAAACATCCTAAGCAAACAATTCGGGAAACTGCGTTGGGGATCCCACAAATCATCTTGAGCAAATGGCTGTGGGGATTACACCGGGGTCTTTAAGAATCATCTTAGGAAAACGACCTCGCTGGGGAGAATAGGAATCATCCTGAGCAACCGGTCTTTTGGTGGAATACCTGTAAGACAAGAATGATAATGACCCAGATCATGCTGATGATGCATATGCTTCTGCGCCATGCCCCACACGGTGGGAATGCTATGTGTTTATGCTAAATGCTGTGCAGTCCTGCACAATGCTATGCAACGTTAAATGCAGTGTTAAATGCTATGCAGTCATGCACAATGATGCGATCCCGTCCGCAAAATAAATGCTGGGAGGAGGAAACCCTTTTGTCAAGGAGAAAGAACCACTCAGATAGAGGAATCATCCTGCTGAGGAGAACGTGGACACGCCAATATCAATCGGGCTCTGTCTGGGGAATTGATCTTCCGGTTGACTGCTGCAGGGAAAACAACTTCAGTTGATTACTGCAGGGGACGAAGCTCTACGAGAAACCAGACTTGCTGATATCAATCGCGAGAATAAACTGCGCGGCCGTCTCGGCTACTCTTCTGGGGATAACCGCTCTGTGGGGAAACAACTTCAGCTGCTCAACACTCCACTGGGGAAAATCAATCATGATCTGATCAACTTCCAAGGACTCAGCTCTCTTGGGCATCTGAAAACTCGGCTGAGGAAGGAGAAATCGTTCTGCTTTGCTGGAGAGAATGCGACTCTGGGGAAATACAGCATCGGCTGCCCCACGCTCTGCTAGGGAACATCCACTCAAGGTCCCAACTGCTTCCAAGGATTCTGCTTTTCTGTGAACTCAGCCGGGGAGAGAAATCATTCTACTTCACTGGAGAGTACGACTCTGGTGCGGAATTTCCATTTCGCTGGGGAAGAAAGAATCGTCTGACTTCGGGGGAGATTACACTCTGCAGAGGAATACAACATCAGCTGTCCCAATACTCTACTGGGGAAGAGGGAATCATCCAACTTCAGGAGAGAATACGGTTCTGGTGGGGGAATCTCAACTCCGCTGGAGACTTTACTGGGGAAACACGAGCTTCGGCACCCAAACATTTCCATGAACTCTGCACTTGCGACCCGGTGCTGGGGAAAGACATCATTCTTCGGTGCTTGGCTCAGCTGATGAGGTGACGTTCCCTCAGGATGCGTCTGCTTGGGGAAGAGAGTCCCCTCCGCCTGGGGTGATATATCAATGCTCATGGCTTCGCATTCAGACTCTGCGGAGGGGAGACTACTGAAATCTGCTGGAGAAGGAGGACTCGCCCTGCTGCGGGGATATCAATCCTGGTCTGCTGAGGGTAATCTTGACCCTAATCCGATAAGGGATAAACGCCATCTCTATTTGCTGCAGTCTCAAACTGTACAGGGGGAACAACCTCAAACCGTACATCTCTGCCGAGAAACAATCCTGATTCAACAACGTCGATACAGGGAATACAGGCTACCAATCATGGAGTCAAGTAACAGGTTATGCTGTAGGGTAGCAATCCAATGACCGCAAGGCTTCTTCAGAAGGTTCTGGTTTTGGCAGGGTAATGATACGATTCCCTGATACTCAATTCTTGCTAAGGTGAACAAACTCATTTGAACAACTTGCCTCAGCGCAATTCAACTTGCCCAAATCCGACTTTTGGGAATAATTCATTCTGAACCGAAAACAAATGGCAACAAGACAGTCTTCAGAGGGCTTGCCCCAGCATCTGCACAACGGGAGGATTCATCCTCAACTAATCAACTCTCAGCATGGTCGGCTTCAATACCTCTGAAGTAGTTTGCCCCTGAACGAGCGATGAGCGACTCAACATGCTCTGATCGAACACTGGAGGGATCTGCCCCCAAATCGCAAGAATTCTGGATAACTGCCCCTAATTGGGTCTCGAGAAGATTCACTTCCGATCAACCGCTTCTTGCATAAACTGCCCCATAATCAACTGATGCTTCGGGACTTGTCCTCAGACAAACTGATTCTAAACTCACAGGAAGTCAGTGCCCCAAATTCACAGGGCTTCGCAGCATGCCATTCTGATCCAGACCTCTGACGATTCAGTCTTGATTGACTATTCCCTGCTGAAGTTCCTTCGTATCAGCTACTAACCTGCAACTAAAATTGTTTATTCACGAATAGTAATTTTAATGCAGTGTTCATGCAAATCTCGAAAAAACGTTGTAGTGTCACTCATTTCCGTGTCATGCTAGTGAATGACGAATGAACCAAAGAGTTCAAACGTAGTGCTGATGCGATCAGTGAAAAATGCAATAAGGATATGATTAGCAAATCATGAAGGAGTCAGGTTACTCAACCTTATCGTAATGCGCTCTCAGAATAAACCCTGCCTCAATTAGGTCTTTTAAGGGTTGTATCGTGGTCGGGTTCACGGTTCGTGAAACAAAGGATGTTTGGCTCAAATTATGATTTGTACCCACCCCTTCTACGTGATGATCTCCGATCCTAAGGTTCAGTTAACTTGGGTCGAGCGCTCGCCTCTTCGAGAGGTACGTTGAACATTGGGAACAACTGGTTAAAGAATTCACAAGGTGTTTCGGAGTGACAGTTACTCCCTCTTCGTTTTCGGCGTCTGTGTCTACACGACTTCGTCCTTGTTCGAGGATTTTTCCTTTTTTAAAATCCTTTCTTTTTCATTCTTTTGTTTTGATTCCCTAATTTTTGCCTGGACTGACTCCTTTTGAGTTCTTTTCGATTTCTTCTTTTGAAGTCCAGCGGGATGCCCTGATTTTTTGCCTAAGTATTTGCTTTCTAGCTTTTCTTTTTTACTTAGCGGGCTTTCTTATTTCTTTTCTTTTTCTTGGAACAAGTCGTGTGACACTGGATGTCTGGATTTATCCAAGAGGCTTGTAACTGTCTCACTCTTGATTGGTGAGGTTTAACCATTGTGGTTGATGAGGTACGACCTCTGGCGAGGAATATGATGTGATTGGTCCTCGAAGGGCAACACTCCTCTATAAGACTTGAACGCTCGATCAAGCTAACTGACAACTACCCTGCCCCGGGTTAAGATGTGAGGGTTTAAAAATCCGAAAGAAACTCCTACTTCTTGGCTCGAAGTGGTTAACAAGGGATTCTCTTCCTTATCTCTCCGGTGTTTAGGGATTTGAAGCAATGCCTTGTACGTCATCGGCTAGGTTTTATCTGAAAGCAATACGATCATTGGTTATGAGTATTCATTTTCATCATCCTCCCTCCACTCATTGCTAATCATAGTGATAAAGTGGAGTAAATAAAATGCAAGTGTCAGTGCAATGCAGTAAATGAGTGACAACGACATAATTAGTTCAGAAAAAATGCATAGTCACTTTATTAACATCACCATTCGAAACATACAATGTTTAACAGCAAGTAGTAACTAACAGAAAAGAAACTACAAACGCAAAATGGTAAAAAAAAAAGTCCGAGGACTGCCAATGCTGAGGACGTCTGCCTGTCTGGATCACTGGCTTTTGGAAATAACCCTCTGAATCTGCAAGCTCAAACAGCTGAGAGGTTGTCACGTACAACCAAAACTCCGTCTGGAAAGGAAATACACCCTTGGTCGATCAATTGTTGCACTTTCGCCTGGAAAGCCTTGCAATCTTCATTTGAATGCCCCGGAGATCCACCATGGTAGCCACACTGAGCATGAGGATCGTACCCTGGAGGGTAAGGCTCTGGCACGGGCTTGAGAGCTTTCGGTTCCACCAAGGAATTCTGAATCAGCAGTGGAAGAATCTGGCTATAAGGCACAGGCACTGGATGGGAAGAAGCATTCCTTTGCTCTAAGTGGTTGCGAGGTCTCTTGTGATCCTGGTGCTGGTATTCCTTCCGCCCAAGAGTAAGAGGTCGTCGTTTCTGCATGGCAATGGTCCCTTGTTTAGGCGCTTGCGTCCTTGAACTTGATCCAGGTAGAAACTGCGAGCGAGGCGATTCAGTCACCAAAAGTCGCGGGACATATTCGAGATCTTTCTCAGCTTCAAGCAAAGGAGTGGGATCATTCACTTCTTCTGCAGGATATGGGATAAACTTTCCCGATGCTCTCATGCCGCCCGGCACAAGCCTAATTGTCCTTGAGTCAATAAGGTCTTGAATCTTATTCTTGAGAGCCTTGCATGTTTCAACATGGTGCCCCGGTGCTCCTGAGTGGAAATCACAACGTATGCTGAGATCAAGATCTGGTGACACGTCATCTGGCGGATCTGAGGTCCGAAGCTTGAGGACACGGTTCTGAACCAACAGTGGCAACAGCTGGGCATAACTCACAGGTAGTGGGTCCACAGCCCTATCAAGTAGCTTCTTATTTTGACTATAACCTCCAGGGTTATTCTGAGATGCTTGGCGCGGCTGCTGACGAGACAGGCCTCGAGCTTCATGCTGTGTAGAGGGCCCATGAGGTCCACTTGGCTTCAGCACGGGTGGCACTGACGGTAACGGAGGAAGCACTTTGGGCTCTGTAATACCCCAAATTTTACCCTTATATTTAGTCAGTCATTTCACATAGCATCTCATATGTACATTTGCTAACCACTAACAAGTTATGGAGGTGTTTTGTTTTGCAGATTTGGTTCCAGGGGTATTTTGGTCGTTTTACGCAAATTCTGCTAATTCCTTGAAGACGGGCTGTTATTAAGTTCTGAGGCGTTTATTTACGTGGGTTTGATATCAATTTGGTTTGGAAAGTCTGATCTGTGGAACGGGGTTTAACAAGAGATCATTCTTCATCTTTAGAGGGACAACAGTGAAAACTTCTACTGATTATTGGAGCTTATTCATGTCAAAGGTATTAAGATTGGATCGGATTAATTCAAGGATATTCGACTGATGAATCGTATGTTGAGATGTTTGTGAATTAAACCATGGAGAAGAAATGGAAGATGATTTTAATAAATATGTGAAGTTCATTCATAATATTTTATTTGTAAAGAGAATTTGGATAGAAAGTTAAATTTTATTCATAATATTTCATCACGATTTACAAAAGGGAAATAATTTGGATAAAAAATGTATTATTGAATTATTTCATAATGCTTTTTTTATTACAAGTTACAAAAGAGGTGTATATCCTAAAAAGTCCTAAGCCCTAAAATTTCTAAGTATCCTTCTTGATGTCCTTTGAGCTTCTCCGCAGAATCTCCAACTCACCTGCACATCAAAACAGAACAAACAGTATAGAAAAAATGTTAGGAGTTGTTTTTGACACTCTCAGAACAGTGTCATCATCGAGTGCCGGGAGTGGCACAACCGAAGCTGCGTCCTACCCCCCGTTACCGATCCGCGCCGTTGGCGTCAGATCAGGTGACACCTGTTCTTATCGGTACGGGACATCCGAGAGATAGAAGTAATAAAAGAAGCGGGACTGATTCGTTTTGCCGCGATTGGATTTCCAAACTGATACGAGAATAAGGCAACATAGGCAAGTTTGGACTCAGACCCGGATGCCGGCAGGTTTGAGTCGCTTTGGTTCCGAAATTTCCAACACCTGAAAAGCCACAAACATCATCAGCATAACAAGCTGCATAAACAAAACTAGGCGAAAGGGAGCCTGCGCCAGTACAAGTGTGAAGAGGCACAAAGAAACAAATGAAAGCCAAGTTCAAACAGAACAAGAAAAATGAAATGAAACCAAACTGCATTGAATGGCCTCAACAAAGTATCAGAAAAACGAAGTGCAAATCACAACAGCATCATACGCTGTATCAAAGTTCAGAGGCATCGATTAATGTCAAGCTTCATGCACAACAACATCAAACATGGTTTAGCAGCATGTTCAAAATCAGACCATCACGCAAACTGAACCAGTTCAGAATGCAAACAGCCAAATCACAGCATAAAATCATACCAGAAAAAGCAATCAACGATGGCAAGTCATTATGACAAACCAGCAACCAGATGCCATTCTGCTCACAACACGAGCAACAAACATAAGATCATAGCGTCTTCTCCGAAGGGCTCAGTCAAAGCATCATGGCCCTAAGAATCAAGAAACAGAAAGTTTAACCGTCGCAGTTGGGTACAAGCAGCAGACCTGAGGATTAAGAGTTGAAACAGGTTAGGTTATCACAAGACAAAACTCGGCAGCGTTTGACGCAACCGAAGCCGGAGTACCTACCCTGAAAGAAGAAGAAGAAAAGTAAGTGTATTCCAACTGATAACCAAACTGAATGAAAGCAGGTCTTCATCATCAAATAATCTAGTCCGCATCAGTATCCAAAATGAAGACCAGAGGTCAAAGAACATTGCATCAGATGGAACCAGATATCCAAATACATGACAGAGTTGCCTGTATCAGAAGCATCTGCAAGATCCAAAGCATGAATCCAAACAAACCACATCAGATAAACCAAAAAACGATATCCAGTTGAAATCCAAAAGATGAAGTTCAGTCAAGGCCAATCAAATATGGAAAGTTTCAAAACAGATCAAAACAAATCAGTTCAGATTATTAAACAAATCGAATAGGGTCATGTAAGATTCAATCACAGAGTTCTGAAAATAGAAAGCTCCGAATCAAATCAGAAGAATCATATCAGCTGGAAATCAGAAAGACCAATCAAATCCTAAAAGAGGAAACAGGATTCAATCATGTATCAGATGAATCCAATTCGTATCAGAAAGTATCCCATTGGAACTCAATCTGAAAAAAAACACAAAAAATTAAATCAAATCGAATCATCAAAATCAATCTCAGCCAAAAGTAGCACAAATCCAACACGGATTAAAGGCCCAAAAAGAGAGTCAGAGAGTATAAGAAGGGAACAATCTCACCATTAAAAACCCTAACGGGTAGCCGCGAGAGAGAGAGGAACCACCGTCGCAAACCCGAACGAGGAATCGCGTACCAACCCTAACGGAGATCGCAAGCGAACGCTAACGAAGGAGAGATCGCGAAAGCCCTGAACGGCGCGGCTGAGACTCAGAGGAAGCCCCATCATCGTCCTCGTAAGAAGAAGCAACAAAGATCAACGACCGCGAATCACCTAAAGAGAAGATCGCCTTCGCCGTTCAAACGGCGGGCAATCAACTATGTAGCCTCAGCTTTGCATCATCGGCTAAAGACAAATGTAAACCCTCACGCGTTAACTCACATGTTTTCTTATTTTTTATGTTTTGCAGAAGAAGGTGCGGATGATCGAGGAAGAAAGACGAGAGGAAGAACGAAGTGTAAACGGCGCTGCAAGGACATTAGGGTTCTGGGAACCCTAAATGTCTTCTAGTTAATCCAACCGGGTTGGGTCCGGGGTGATGACCGGCCCAACCCCTTTTTTTTTTATTTTTTATTTTTTGAAATTGTTTTTTATGTTTTAAATTGTTTTTAACATTTTACTAATTTAAAAACTGTTTTAAAAAATATAAAAAACCTTTTTGTGTAAATATTAAAATGAATAAAGTTTTAAAAAACCCTTTTATAAGAAAATAGAATAAAAAAGGCTTCTTTCCGTATAATAAATAAAAAAACTTTTTTCAATAAATAACAAAAATCTTTTTTAAAAAATATCTAAGTTAAAACCCTTTTTCAAGATTAAATTTAATATTTTATATATATAGATTCATTTAACATTCCTTTCAAGATAACAAAAGTCTTCAATACCACACTTTTTCTCCTGACTTGTCCAATTGCCGTTTAATCTTGCTTATTGACAGTGTCCATCATTTGCAGCTCTTCCTGCCTGTTTGGTTTATTTAAATCTCATTACTATATTGTAACTGCTTCTCATATGTAACCCCGCGAATCTAATAATCGCGCTTTAAATTTCTGCCTTCAAATTTCTGTTTGTATGGTTTTAACTTCTGTCTTTATTCCCTGTTTACAATTCAATTATCTCACACCTTCATCAATATTTCTGTCACATTGCACACACTGCCGAAGGAATTAGGTCTAGCTTTTGACCGCCGTGTCAATAGTCCTCACCTTCAACCCTTACACCTTTTCAACCCTAAATTTTCACAAATGCCTCGCCGCAGGCAAGATTACAAAACTACCCCTAGCATTAGGTCAAAGAGTCGCCGCACTCATTTTAGGGTTTCCCGCCGCAGAATCCCTAATTTAACCCTAATTACAACTTAACAATTTACAACGTAGAGATTTGGAGTTTCTACACTCCACGTAAGCGTGTCCTTAAGACATGTTTATTCCCCGTGAGACCTTGACCACAGTCAAGAAGTCTCTAACCTCCCTTTTGAGGGGAACTACGATTACTCTGATTCCACTCCCGTAAGGATACGTAGGCACAAGATGCGATGTCTTGCCGAGTAAACTTAGAACTAACCCCTTAGGTCTTTTTTCTCGTTTTAATCCCTTATGTACATATACCTTAAGCAAATAAATAAAGCAAATAGTAAACATTTGAACAAAAGGTTCCTGTAGAGTACTACAGAAGTTTAGGGTGCTAATACCTTCCCTAAATTTAACCAACCCCCGAACCCTAGATCTTTCCCCGCATTGTGTTTACGATGCAAAATAGGTTTTCCCTCTTTTGACCTTTTCCTTCGGATAAATCAAAGAGCGGTTGTGAACTGAATTGTGATTCAAACTAATTAATAGTTTGATATCCTATTTCCACCGCAACAGAAAATGGCGACTTCACTGGGGAGATTAACATTCTTAATTTTGAGGGTCATCCCTAATTTGTTTATATTTATTGCTACTTGTTTTGTTATTTTGCATGTATATATTTGTGCTCTGGTTTGGGACAGTTCCTTGTGCTGTGAGATAAGTCCTACGCCCGGACTAGTGACATTATTATAGGATGGGGATATATTCGATGAGGCTTATAGGGAGTGAATCCCGACCAAGCTGATTCGAGAATCACCGGTCAGTTGAGACCTTTTCGAAAATGGTTCGGTTGAACGAGTAATCGTGAAAACTTTTTCCATGGTCGATTGGAGTCTGTGATATTGAGAACCGTAGTACCTTAACACCACCTTGGCCTTATTTAGGACGTAGTGCGGGAACTATGTGGGAGTAGTCCTACAATGGTTGCTACGCGATACTACACTCAAAAGAGGTTCTCTTGAGAATATTATTAACCCCCGAGTCAATCGGAAGGTTGATAATATCCGAAAGATGGGCTGATGACTTTGGGCACTTTTTAGAACCTTGTTCTGCAGGTACGACTAACCTATAGTACACTCCTTTGGGATGGGTAGACCTTAACTCCGCTCACGTACCTTTAACCTAGGACTTTATGTGTTTTCATGCATTGCATTCATAAAACATCATATCGCATTAAGATTTCATGGAATTCAAACTCTATTTATGAACATTGCAGGGATACCATGGATCACCATAGAAGGCATACTTTGAAATTTACTTTTAAGGGTTTTAATTTGGAAGTCCTAGAGAAGCTAAGAGATTTGGTTAAAGATCAAGAAAAGTTCCAAAACAGATATGGAAGGCTATTGTCTTTGTTGAAGGTTCAAGTAAACGAAGGACTTCTTGCGACTTTGCTACAGTTTTATGATCCAGATTATTACTGCTTCACCTTTCCAGATTATCAGCTTTTACCTACCTTAGAAGAGTACTCTCAGTTGGTGGGATTATCTATCTTGGATAAGTCTCCATTCCCCTTCTTGGAGGAAGACCCTAAAGAACGAGATATTGCTAAAGCCATTTGTATGAAGATATCCGATGTCAAAAACAATATGATCACTAAAGGGGGGACCTCCGGTTTTCTCAGGGACTTCCTAATTAAGAAGGCCCAATTTTATGCCGATCATAAAGACATGTTTGCCTTTGAGACAATATTTGCCTTGCTTATTTATGGGTTGCTGCTTTTTCCTAGTTTTGAGGGGTTTGTGGACCTTAATGCAATCAAGACCTTCATGAGAAGAAATCCAGTTCCAACGCTATTGGGTAATACTTATCATTCAGTACATCTCCGAAACTTTCATGGTGGAGGAATGATTACATGTTGTGTGCCATTACTATACAAGTGGTTTATTTCTCACTTACCCAAGTCCGGTCCGTTCTGGAGACCTAATCAAGAATGTTGGTCGCAAAAAGTTATGGCTTTGACTCACTTTGATATTGATTGGTATAATCGCATGTATGATGGGATATCGATCATTGATAGTTGTGGAAAATTCAACAATGTGCCTTTGCTCAGTTTCAATGGAGGAATTAGCCACAATCCAGTCCTAGCTCGCCGACAGTTGGGATACCCCTTGAAGGAACCACCTAAAGGTATTCATGTGGAGAAAATCTTTTTCGAAGACGACAAAAAGCTTCAAGATCAGATTCTATCCTCTTGGAATCATCTGCATAAGAAGGACAAAGAAAGTTTGGGAAGACCTAATTGTGTGTCCATGGAACCATACCTTCAATGGGTCCGAGGAAGAGCTATTGAGTTGAGGATGCCTTACTCTCGCCAAGATCCTTTACCTCAAGGAGAAGAACCTGTCCAGTATTTCATGACTGAAGCTGAGACTTTGAAGATCACTTTGAAGAGATCACAACGCGAAACAGAATCATGGAAGAATAAATACCATGTGATGGTCAGCGAGTACGAAGAACTTCAAAAGCAGATTCAGTCGAAGAATGATGAGATACAATCCTACAAGAAGAGAAGGCTCTACGAATATTTATTTTCCTCCGGATCTCCGTCTGCTCACTGAAGTTGTGGAAGATGCTTCTCTAGGATTTTCTAGGCTTTTATTTAGCTATTTTGGTTGCAAGAATATTATTTGTAATTTGTCTTCAATGAATTAAAAGTTTCTTTGGTATTCCGCAATATTCGTAAATATTTGAATTCCATGAAATCTTCATTTGCATTTCACATTTTAGCATCATACTTTTGCATTGCATGTGTCTCCCGTTTTCTCATACGCGGTTTTCTCACCCTCCAGTTTTGTCACCCTGAGTTCTCTGCATCAATACGACCCTTCAAAAGGATGGAAGATCAAAACCAAGAGATCAACCGTGTCAGCCATGAACTCGAAGATCTTCGAGGAAGTGTAGGGCAGATTTTGGAGATGCTACGAGCTCTTAGTGTGAAGGTGGATGCTCAGTCTACTGTCGTTTCTGAGACTACTAATACCGTTATGGAACCTCAACCAGCTGTTACTGTCGAGAATGTACCTCCTCACGGTCTTCAATCCGGTTTGGTGCCTCCTAGTGCTCAACCAGTTCGACGAGCTACCCCTCCAAAGTGCAAAACTCCTAACTCCAACCATGGTAAAGGACCTGCACATTCGAGGAACCGCAAAATGGCTACTCCTCAACCTTGGCAACCTCAGCAGAGTTATGTTGAAGGTTATCCGCTCTCATATGTTCAACAACCCTATGTAGCTACTGTTGCACCTCCTTTTAATCAGCAGTTTCCTACATACCAGCCTGTGCAGTCAGTTCCGGTATATCAAGCACCGACTCATCAACAACCTTCTGGTTGTCCGCCCATGCAAGTTCCTGTCAGCAGTCAGCGAGTGCCCAATGCTCCTGTTCATCAACAATCACAGGATCAGGTTCCTTATCTCCTTAAGAGTCAGCATAAGCCTTGTCCTCCAATTCCGATGACTTTCACTGAGTTATACTCCCATTTGGTACAACAAGGTCTGATTACCACCCGTGCTTTGGGTCCTCCGCCTAATCCGTTACCTGCAGGTTACAACGCTGCCGCTCATTGTTTATTTCATGAGGGTGCGCCCGGCCATGATCTAGAAAATTGCTATGCTCTTAAGAAAGTTGTCAGAAATTTGCTAGAAACGAAGAAGTTGTCTTTTAGCAATGCTCAGCTGAAGATCGAGACTCCTCTCGGGGTCCCTCACTTGTCGAGTTCGAATTCTGCAAAGCATGCTACTCCTGTGGCAAATCAGCCGAATCCAGTAATTATTCAAAGACCTAGCTCGCTTTATTTCAGTAACCCTCAAGATGATATGACCGGGATCAACCAAGAATCTGGGAAAGTTATTTTGAAGCAACGACTGAAAACTGTTGAAGATGTGACCAGCATAACTGGGGCAAGCCATGACGACTCACAGTGATCATAAACCAGACGTCCTTTCCATTGAGGCTCCGCCAAAGGAAACTGTTACTCTTGAATGCAAGATTTCATAAACATTTAGAAGGATTTTTCCGACAGTTCATTTGTTTATTTATATGCATTTCCCTTTGATTAAGCAGATTTAGCATGTACGAACTTGTTTACCTTTGATTAATGCAACGCATATGTTCGTCTTGAATAAATCCATTCGTTTCACTCATTCAAAAAATGTTTTCATAAATCATAATGCCAACTTTACCCGATCTCTTGTTCTGATGGAGAATTGGGGGGAGGATGACGAACCCAAAACGTCAGATTTCTTGTCATATGCTTTCAATTAAAACCTGCTGATGATGTAAGGCATTGTTTCAAATCCCAAACACTGGAGATATAAGGATGTTAATCCCTCGTTAACCTCTTTGAGCCTTGAAGTAGGAGTTTTCTTTCTTTCTAAGAACCTTCATCCTAACCTGGGGCAGGGTAGGTTTCAGTTAAACCGATTGAGCGCTTAGATCCTCAAAAGGGAAGAGCAAACCTTCGAGAATTTATCCTTAGCATCTTAAGAAGTCCAATACAATGACTATCCCTCGGTTACCTAAGGAGTGGGGCAGTTACGAGCTTTTCAAAAGATTTACACGACTTGTGCATAAAAGAATATTCAAAAAATAAGAGCCCGCTAAGTCAAAACCTATGAAGGAGACTTAGGCAAAACTGGGGCATCCCGCTGGACTCCAGAGTCAAATCAATAGACGCTGTCCAGGCAAACGTTAGGGAATAAGAGCAATAAACCATTAGTTTTTTGAATCCTTATAAAGAACAAGGTTGTGTGATAGAAACGCCAAAAGAAATAGGTGAGTGACTGCCATGTCCAAAGCCTTGATAAGTTCTCGACCATAGCAAATCCGCTTGAGATATGAGCGTTCGTATCCGATTAACTGAATTAGGATTGGAGAACATCACGAAGAATGGGTGGGTACAAATATAACTTTGAGCCTTTATCTTTTGTTTCTCAAACCGTGAACCGAGCCACGATACAACCTTTAAAAGACCTAATTGAAGTAGGACTTCGGTTGAAAGCATACTCGACAAGATCACGTTTCCTGACTCCTACGAGCTATGCTCAGAAAAATTCATGTTGGCATTATAATTAAAACTTATATCCGGACTAGTGATTTCGGTCACAAGTTGTTGCGATATCTTTTTTTCAAAACAAAAATTCAAGACAAATATATGTGTACATTGACAAGCTCAGGATAGGCATTTCAGGCATGACAACTTTGCTTGATATCTTAGAGATTTACATATGAACATAACCCGTGGAACTTGAAGATCCTGCTGAACAGGGGCAGGCAGTTTCCCAATTCGCTTACCAACGCGAGTCTGACGTTCTTAAGAGCTATTTCCCAAAGATTTCGTCGTAACACGATTAATTTGTGCCAGTTACATCGAGACCTGACAAATCTCTCAAAGAGTTTGAGAACAATGGGGCAACCGGACTCGGTGTTCTCTATAAAATCCTCTTGAGATGACCCTACCTCGCAACGCAAGTATCCTGGGGCACCATGTTTTTAAAGGAAACAAATGGCGACTACTATAAGATCCTTCGAGATCAAAACTATGTGGTTTCACAACTTTTCTTCATGCACCCGATGGATTTTACTCACAGCGGCCTTCATACCCCAGTAAGCCTCAGTGTTGCAACAGGCTCCTGAACTATTGCCTCATCACAGTCCCCAGCGAGACTATAAGCTGACAACCTTTTCTTGGGTAACTCGAAAGTGTCCTTCAGGTTTTCCTCTCCCCATGAGAAGACGTGATACTGTGCACCCAAGCAATTCACTTTCTCCCCAGAGGATTCAGAATTTTGAAACCAGATTTGGTCCTACCATTCTCACCCATGATTGACGTATTGGTTGCAGAGAACGCAGGGTATTTCCGTCGAGATGTTTATTTCATCTCTCGTCCCGTCTCTAGTCTGTTTCATCAGCATACGCAAGAGCATAAGCATCACATGCCTATTCATTACATATTCATTGCATACTCATTTCATAGTATCCTGCATATTTACATACATAGACATCAACATACATTCATATTCACGTATTCGTCAACATATGCGTTGGCATTCACAGGTTCATTGCGTCTCTATCATTGGTCGTTACCGCCGAGTAACTGGGTTCGTCCTTTCTCTCCAAATAGATTGTCAGCCCTAAGCATAAAAAACATATGTGTTTCCAGTTTCCCCACAGAGCTCGATCATTGTGGATGACGGTTACTTCAGCTATCTTGCCTCACCAGGATAAGATGTTTACCCTTCGAGTTCATTTCCTCGATGGAGTCTTGATTACCAGTCTTCTTTCTAGCTCGATCCTAGACTGAATCCCAGTCATGTCGGTAGTCAAGCCCAACTGGACGTGCATTTATCTTGCACCATCTAAAGGTTTTCACCATACCATGACAGATACGCGACTATCTCGCTTGAGAGGTTTATCACTGTACCCGGACGTGCATTTATTTTGCACTATCTTTCAAGAAAATCAACTACAATCCTTTATAGATACACGCCAGTTCATCCGTATAACACTTTACAATCCTACATTGTTACAGCATCGGTATGCAACTGTTCTCGCCTGAGAGGCCTATCGATATAACAATCTTACATCTTACAGCATCGATATACAACATTTCTCACCTAAGAAGCCGATCCTATCTTCGTTATGACTCGCAGCAAATGGCCATCTCCATGGAGCAGTTGGGCTTCCATTTACCTGTCGTCTTGAAGTATAGAGGGTTTTGAACCAAATCGTATTCAGGAGAGCACGATCTTGAAATACGGGGAGGTTTGAGCGGAATCATATTCAGGAGAGCACGATTCTGAATTATGAAGAAGTTCATTTACCCTTTAGTAAAAGAAGAAACCAAATCGTATTCAGGAGAGCACGATCTTGAAATACGGGGAGGTTTGAGCGAATCATATTCAGGAGAGCACGATTCTGAAGTATGAGGAAGTTCAGTTCACCCTTTTCATCTTCAGGAGAGCACGATTCTGAAGTATGAAGAATTTCATTTACAAGAAAGAGCCGAATCATATTCAGGAGAGCACGATTCTGAAGTATGAGGAAGTTCAGTTAGCCCTTTTCATATTCAGGAGAGCACGATTCTGAAGTATGAAGAATTTCATTTACAAGAAAGAGCCGAATCATATTCAGGAGAGCATGATTCTGAAGTATGAGGAAGTTCAGTTAGCCCTTTTCATATTCAGGAGAGCACGATTCTGAAGTATGAAGAATTTCATTTACCCGAAAAAGCCGAATCATATTCAGGAGAGCACGATTCTGAAGTATGAGGGATAGTTTACAGAAGCTTGGATGTTATTCTTTGCTCAATGCTCCAGCATTCTGTAATCGATCTTGCAATCGTACGTGATCCAGTTTTATTTTTAGATTCCCCAGTGGAGGCCGTCTCATAGGTACCATCTCCATTTGGGAATCTCGTTCCTTTTCTAAAAAAAAAGATAATTGGTCGTGTTCGCACCAGTTGACCATCATTTTAGAATTCCCCGGTGTTGTGCTGTGTCCCAGCGCGTCGTTTCCCCCAGTGTGTTCTTCTTGTAGCGTCTGTCCCTGTGTCGTTGTATTCCAGCATACGCATCATATCATATTCATGGCATCATCTGCATTAAGCTGTTCCCGCCTTGTCCATAGCATTGCATATCGTCGCATGTAAGGGCAAAATTTTCGGTTATCTATATTTAAATTTCTCCACCACGATTCCTCGAGTCTCTGTCACTCAAATCGTCCGGTGTAGCTATTTAAATAGGGGCAACTGTAATACCCCAAATTTTACCCTTATATTTAGTCAGTCATTTCACATAGCATCTCATATGTACATTTGCTAACCACTAACAAGTTATGGAGGTGTTTTGTTTTGCAGATTTGGTTCCAGGGGTATTTTGGTCGTTTTACGCAAATTCTGCTAATTCCTTGAAGACGGGCTGTTATTAAGTTCTGAGGCGTTTATTTACGTGGGTTTGATATCAATTTGGTTTGGAAAGTCTGATCTGTGGAACGGGGTTTAACAAGAGATCATTCTTCATCTTTAGAGGGACAACAGTGAAAACTTCTACTGATTATTGGAGCTTATTCATGTCAAAGGTATTAAGATTGGATCGGATTAATTCAAGGATATTCGACTGATGAATCGTATGTTGAGATGTTTGTGAATTAAACCATGGAGAAGAAATGGAAGATGATTTTAATAAATATGTGAAGTTCATTCATAATATTTTATTTGTAAAGAGAATTTGGATAGAAAGTTGAATTTTATTCATAATATTTCATCACGATTTACAAAAGGGAAATAATTTGGATAAAAAATGTATTATTGAATTATTTCATAATGCTTTTTTTATTACAAGTTACAAAAGAGGTGTATATCGTAAAAAGTCCTAAGCCCTAAAATTTCTAAGTATCCTTCTTGATGTCCTTTGAGCTTCTCCGCAGAATCTCCAACTCACCTGCACATCAAAACAGAACAAACAGCATAGAAAAAATGTTAGGAGTTGTTTTTGACACTCTCAGAACAGTGTCATCATCGAGTGCCGGGAGTGGCACAACCGAAGCTGCGTCCTACCCCCCGTTACCGATCCGCGCCGTTGGCGTCAGATCAGGTGACACCTGTTCTTATCGGTACGGGACATCCGAGAGATAGAAGTAATAAAAGAAGCGGGACTGATTCGTTTTACCGCGATTGGATTTCCAAACTGATACGAGAATAAGGCAACATAGGCAAGTTTGGACTCAGACCCGGATGCCGGCAGGTCTGAGTCGCTTTGGTTCCGAAATTTCCAACACCTGAAAAGCCACAAACATCATCAGCATAACAAGTTGCCTAAACAAAACTAGGCGAAAGGGAGCCTGCGCCAGTACAAGTGTGAAGAGGCACAAAGAAACAAATGAAAGCCAAGTTCAAACAGAACAAGAAAAATGAAATGAAACCAAACTGCATTGAATGGCCTCAACAAAGTATCAGAAAAACGAAGTGCAAATCACAACAGCATCATACGCTGTATCAAAGTTCAGAGGCATCGATTAATGTCAAGCTTCATGCACAACAACATCAAACATGGTTTAGCAGCATGTTCAAAATCAGACCATCACGAAAACCGAACCAGTTCAGAATGCAAACAGCCAAATCACAGCATAAAATCATACCAGAAAAAGCAATCAACGATGGCAAGTTATTATGACAAACCAGCAACCAGATGCCATTCTGCTCACAACACGAGCAACAAACATAAGATCATAGCGTCTTCTCCGAAGGGCTCAGTCAAAGCATCATGGCCCTAAGAATCAAGAAACAAAAAGTTTAACCGTCGCAGTTGGGTACAAGCAGCAGACCTGAGGATTAAGAGTTGAAACAGGTTAGGTTATCACAAGACAAAACTCGGCAGCGTTTGACGCAACCGAAGCCGGAGTACCTACCCTGAAAGAAGAAGAAGAAAAGTAAGTGTATTCCAACTGATAACCAAACTGAATGAAAGCAGGTCCTCATCATCAAATAATCTAGTCTGCATCAGTATCCAAAATGAAGACCAGAGGTCAAAGAACATTGCATCAGATGGAACCAGATATCCAAATACATGACAGAGTTGCCTGTATCAGAAGCATCTGCAAGATCCAAAGCATGAATCCAAACAAACCACATCAGATAAACCAAAAAACGATATCCAGTTGAAATCCAAAAGATGAAGTTCAGTCAAGGCCAATCAAATATGGAAAGTTTCAAAACAGATCAAAACAAATCAGTTCAGATTATTAAACAAATCGAATAGGGTCATGTAATATTCAATCACAGAGTTCTGAAAATAGAAAGCTTCGAATCAAATCAGAAGAATCATATCAGCTGGAAATCAGAAAGACCAATCAAATCCTAAAAGAGGAAACAGGATTCAATCATGTATCAGATGAATCCAATTCGTATCAGAAAGTATCCCATTGGAACTCAATCTGAAAAAAAACCAAACAAAATCAAATCAAATCGAATCATCAAAATCAATCTCAGCCAAAAGTAGCACAAATCCAACACGGATTAAAGGCCCAAAAAGAGAGTCAGAGAGTATAAGAAGGGAACAATCTCACCATCAAAAACCCTAACGGGTAGCCGCGAGAGAGAGAGGAACCACCGTCGCAAACCCGAACGAGGAATCGCGTACCAACCCTAACGGAGATCGCAAGCGAACGCTAACGAAGGAGAGATCGCGAAAGCCCTGAACGGCGCGGCTGAGACTCAGAGGAAGCCCCATCATCGTCCTCGTAAGAAGAAGCAAGAAAGATCAACGACCGCGAATCACCGAAAGAGAAGATCGCCTTCGCCGTTCAAACGGCGGGCAATCAACTCCGTAGCCTCAGCTTTGCATCATCGGCTAAAGACAAATGTAAACCCTCACGCGTTAACTCACATGTTTTCTTATTTTTTTTGTTTTGCAGAAGAAGGTGCGGAGGATCGAGGAAGAAAGACGAGAGGAAGAACGAAGTGTAAACGGCGCTGCAAGGACATTAGGGTTCTGGGAACCCTAAATGTCTTCTAGTTAATCCAACCGGGTTGGGTCCGGGGTGATGACCGGCCCAACCCCTTTTTTTTTATTTTTTATTTTTTGAAATTGTTTTTTATGTTTTAAATTGTTTTTAACATTTTACTAATTTAAAAACTGTTTTAAAAAATATAAAAAACCTTTTTGTGTAAATATTAAAATGAATAAAGTTTTAAAAAACCCTTTTATAAGAAAATAGAATAAAAAAGGCTTCTTTCCGTATAATAAATAAAAAAACTTTTTTCAATAAATAACAAAAATCTTTTTTAAAAAATATCTAAGTTAAAACCCTTTTTCAAGATTAAATTTAATATTTTATATATATAGATTCATTTAACATTCCTTTCAAGATAACAAAAGTCTTCAATACCACACTTTTTCTCCTGACTTGTCCAATTGCCGTTTAATCTTGCTTATTGACAGTGTCCATCATTTGCAGCTCTTCCTGCCTGTTTGGTTTATTTAAATCTCATTACTATATTGTAACTGCTTCTCATATGTAACCCCGCGAATCTAATAATCGCGCTTTAAATTTCTGCCTTCAAATTTCTGTTTGTATGGTTTTAACTTCTGTCTTTATTCCCTGTTTACAATTCAATTATCTCACACCTTCATCAATATTTCTGTCACATTGCACACACTGCCGAAGGAATTAGGTCTAGCTTTTGACCGCCGTGTCAATAGTCCTCACCTTCAACCCTTACACCTTTTCAACCCTAAATTTTCACAAATGCCTCGCCGCAGGCAAGATTACAAAACTACCCCTAGCATTAGGTCAAAGAGTCGCCGCACTCATTTTAGGGTTTCCCGCCGCAGAATCCCTAATTTAACCCTAATTACAACTTAACAATTTACAACGTAGAGATTTGGAGTTTCTACACTCCACGTAAGCGTGTCCTTAAGACATGTTTATTCCCCGTGAGACCTTGACCACAGTCAAGAAGTCTCTAACCTCCCTTTTGAGGGGAACTACGATTACTCTAATTCCACTCCCGTAAGGATACGTAGGCACAAGATGCGATGTCTTGCCGAGTAAACTTAGAACTAACCCCTTAGGTCTTTTTTCTCGTTTTAATCCCTTATGTACATATACCTTAAGCAAATAAATAAAGCAAATAGTAAACATTTGAACAAAAGGTTCATGTAGAGTACTACAGAAGTTTAGGGTGCTAATACCTTCCCTAAATTTAACCAACCCCCGAACCCTAGATCTTTCCCCGCATTGTGTTTACGATGCAAAATAGGTTTTCCCTCTTTTGACCTTTTCCTTCGGATAAATCAAAGAGCGGTTGTGAACTGAATTGTGATTCAAACTAATTAATAGTTTGATATCCTATTTCCACCGCAACAGGCTCCACCTTGGGTGCTTGATCACTCTCCTTTGTTAGCATACTCCTCACCACTCCCATGAGAAAGCTCAACTGATTCTGTAGCTGCTGATTCTCTTCTCTGAGTACTTGCTGATCCAAGCGCACTGCCTGTATGTCATTCATGACCTGCCCCAGCTGGCTTTGGATTTTCCCCAGTTCAGCTTGTACCTGCTCCATCAATCTGAGCTGCTTGATTCTGAGTCAAACCTGCAAACACAAGGGTTAGAAGACAAGCCCCGACTTCTGTCATGCAAGATGAATTATGGGTGTCTGTACGTTCAGGAGATCACCCCTGATTCTGGTGTCACCGTGCCAACATAGTGTCAATGCAATGATAAGGCCGGATCCATTCATGGAAGAAAATATCTCATATTGCTCGGGACACCAGGATCAGGGTACGAAACGCGCCTGCAGCACAGACACATGCTAATGGAATGCAAACATGAATATGCGAGCTAATGCAAAATGCAGGCATGCAATAAGATATCCAGGTAGCTGCTATGGAGATTCGGTATCAACAGTCACTGATGAGAAGGAAACCCCGGTGTAAAACCACTGATCTGATCTGCTAAGAATAACCATCTGATAGGATCGAGATCAAAATTCTGTTCTGTCGAGAGTAAGATAATAAGGACCCGGGACGTATGATCAGAAAACGTCCGCTGATGAAGTCTTCAGACCCCAAATAAAAAATCTGCCCTATCCAGAACAAACACACAGCTGCTGATGAGATCTTCAGACCCCACTCAAAATCTGCCCTATCAAGAACAAATAACATCTGCCGATGAGGTCTTCAGACCTCACTCAAAATCTGCTCCGTCCAGCACGAACCACTGATGATAATACACTGATCAAAGCCTGCTCTTGCAAGAACAGACAAACACCCGATGATAAGATCCTCTGATCAAAAACTTGCTCTGTCAAGAACAGTCACATCTGATACTGAGAACCCTGATACCAACGTAACTGATTCACTGTCAAGAAAATCAGGTAGTCTGGAGGTCAAAGTTTCCTGCAATATCCCGACCCCACTCACAGGTATGGACCTAATCCACGGACAAAGGTACGACATCCTATGCGTTCATCAGCGTTACAGACTTTCATGAGTGACGATACGGTTCCCAGAAGGAGTGGCATCATCAAGTCATGAAGAGGCCTCACTTAGCTGGCTTCCAAATGATCGGTCCCCAGAGTCGACAATCCTCACGTCTGGACTCCCCTCAGATCCTCAGGACCGGAAAGGAGCACCTCTGCAAGAATCTCGTCTGAGCGCAGATTTTCGTAGGGAACTGTGCCTGCTCAGCAGACAGGTTCGTCTACTACTTCTCCGCAACTATATCTAGGTGTGTACTCAAGCCCAGGTCCGGCTTCTCACTCATAGTAACATCCCTCTCCCACAGCAGCACAGATAATCATATCGAACGGGAAATAAAATGCGGGAAGTAAAAATGCGGGAAGTAAAAATGCGGGAAGTAAAAATGCGATAAATAAACGCGACCCAACAAGCAAACACACAAACGATAGGATTGACTCTCATAGGGAACCGGAGAACCAGAGACTCTGGGTTCGATCCCCAGCAGAGTCGCCAGCTGCCGCTTGCGCGAAAATAAGGTGTCGGCATGACAGAAGAGTCTCCACCTTTCGTTATTTATCCCTCAGAGCGGGAAAGGAAACAATCGGAAAAAACGTGACGAATAAGGGTAAGACAAGGTCACCGCAACCATTGTCTGGGTTCGGGAGTCGGTTACGCAAGGGGAAGGTATTAGCACCCCTCACGTCCGTCGTTCTCGACGGGATCCTCACTTGTTTGTTTACTTGGACGGGTTGGTTATAATCTATCTACCTATCAAGGCTGGCTGCAAAAGAAAAGAAAAATGACTCGGCAAAGCGTCGCACTTATGCCTACGTATTCTCATCAGAGAATGAGAAATCAGAGTCAACGTAGTTCGGCTAACTACGGGTGAAGGAAAGGAAGGTTGCTCGCTAGGACGTCGCATCCTATGCCTATGTACTTCCACACAGCATGGAAGATCAGAGCAAACATAGTTCGGCTAACTACGGGTTATCTCCTGAAAGAAGTGTTTTTTTATTGTGTTTGCGATCTCAATCGCACTAGAGACTATGACCTGAGAGTGAATGCGTCGCATGTCACCCAAAGGGTACCATACTAAATATCCCACCTTAGATGGCTTAAGGCTCGTAACGTACGAAAGAAATCATTCATGATTACTGTGTTTTAAACTGCTTCGAGATGAGAAGAGAACAGGCTCAACTAGGAGGGAGACTATCAAGTCCTACTGTTATCATGCCATGGATTCATCCTATGGTTGAGGTTTGAACAGGGAACTCCTAGATGTTGTCATGCATAGGTTTCAACCTAAAAGTCTATCATCAAATCCTTATCAAAGGAAATGATAGTCCTAAGGGATCATGTCAATGATACACCAAAACAGACAAAAGCATCAGCTTTAACAGTAAAATGCATGCAATGCAAGTGAGGGAGGAAATGTGTGTGGGGCTTCAGCCTCCACAAGCTCATCTCGACCTCAAGCCAGTCATGAAATAACAGTGATCATACTGAAAATAAACCACAGGCTATCAAGCCATATACAGATAAAAGAAATGAAGTGCCATCAGGCAAACAAAACATGCTTGAGAAAGAAAGAATCTACTCTCTAATCCTAACCCTGACACAGAATCTAATCAGATCTGAGCAAAGCTCTAAAGCAAAACCTAACCAAAAGAAATCAATCCCAGTCTCCAAGCTGCAGAACAAGCTTACCAAAGAAAGGGAGCTAAGTAAGCAGACTCGTAGTGTCTTCCTCAGGAAAGCACTAGGAGGTGTATACTCAGGAGTTATACCCTATGTGGCTCAACCACTGTGATCAGTTTACATTCCTCCTCAGGAGAAACTAAACTCACAAGCAGGCTCCAACATCACTGGATATTTAGGAAATCCTATCTGAACTAGTGGAACTAAGTGAATAGACTCGTAGGACCTTCCTCAGGAAAGTACTAGGAGGCTTCCACTTAGGAGTTGTATCCCATGTGGCTCAACAACATGTGATCAGTTTATATTCCTCCTCAGGAGAAATTAAACTCACAAGTTGGCTCTAACATCATTGGATACTTTGAGAAATCCTAGATAAACTAATGGAACTAAGTGAATAGACCCATAGGACCTTCCTCAGGAAAGTACTAGGAGGCTTCCACTTAGGAATTGTATCCCATGTGGCTCAACAACAGGTGATCAGTTTACATTCCTCCTCAGAAGAAATTAAACTCACAAGTTGGCTCCAACATCATTGGATACTTGAGAAAGAGGTGAGAAGAAAGAATGAAAGTCAGTCATAGTGCCTTCCTCAGGAAAGTACTAGGAACTTCCTTCAAACTTCAGGATCTCAAACCTCACAGACAGGGAACAAGCTCCTAAACCAGGCCTTCTATCCATGCCTCCTCCAATCCTCTAGTATGCTCCACTAAGCCCCACAATGAGATGCCAAGCTCCTCCAATCAAAGGAATACCCCAAAGCAAAGCAAACTAACAAAACCTGCCCTAAAGGCCACACCAACAATCATTCAATTCAAAAATCAATTAAAAATAGTATAGTATTATATTAATTCCTAATATAAATTCTAGGGGATCCTACTTAACTACCCTTAAGTCCCATATATTCCCCATATGCTAAATTGTACTAAAAAACCCCAAAACAAAATGTTCAAGTTCATATATACAACCTAAAACCCTAATTAGACTATCCTAAGTTCAATTCAACTAAACTAATCAAATCTTAATCTAAAAATCTAGTAATAAATCCAGGGAATACTATGATTCATCATCTAATTATGCCAAAAAGAATGGCTCAAAAAGCCTAAGGGAACTATCCTAATTAAATTCTACAAGTTAGCATACCAACTAAAAGAATTTTAAAAAAAGCAATTAAAAGTAAAAATGCACAAAAAATATAAAACTGAAATAAAATGGCTATTTTATATTTTTATATTTTTCTAGACCGAAAATGAAAAATGGGAAAAAAAGTCTCATTAAAAAATATGCATTTTTTATTTTGTTATGATTTTTTGAAGTTTAATAAAACCTAGGCCGCAAGATCAAAGTCAAGTCAAAGTTTCCATTCCAATCCAATGGTGCATGTTCATCTTCTCCAACCAAAACCCTAAAATTCAGAATTTTCTATTCCATGCATGCAACTTCCATGGACTCTATCTCATTCATTACTCCATGAAATCACATGAAATAAAAAACAAAATTGATCCTCTTCTCGCCCTCTACACAACCATGGTTTTAGTTTCTCTTGAATCTCTCTCTAGCCTTCAAACCGACAACAACAAGGCACGGGTACCACCATGAAACCTTACTTTTCAACTCTAACCAACCTTTAAAATAAAGATACCAATGTGTTCCTCTTGCTTCCATGAGTATACTAAACTATGATACATGTATTAAAACCTCATATCTCAAGCTTTCTTGATCAACCAAGAATTGATGTCATATTTTGGAACTCCATGGATGGACCTTAAACTCACCATAAAGCATCCCTAGATTGTCTCTATCACAAATAACTTAAGAACTAACCCTAACCATGGCTAGATGTGATGATTCGAATCAAAACGCATACCTACCAAATGAAAATGGTGATGATAGTTGCACTCCTTTCCAACCCTTGCCACTTGCTGTAACTAATCTTTGATGGATGATGATGATTCTGGTGGAAGGAATCTTGCCCAAACTTCTTGAAACTTGCTATTCAAACCTTCATGCAAGTGGGAGTGATGATGTGAAGTGCACAAACCAGCCACGAATTCTGTTGGTTTTTTGCATGGATTCCACTCTATAATGATGGTGAATGATGATAGTGATGATAACTCTCACTATTAATGGAGTTTAGAATGATTTGGAATGAAAATGCAAAAAGGAAGGAAAGGATCAAAGTATATCATGCATGTGTAATGAATCACCAACCAATGAATGAACCCACCTTAGGGTTTATATAGATGACAATGGAATGATCTAGAATGTGTGAGAAACTTCCAAGAGAGTTCTAGAACTTCTCATGCAATGAGAATTTCACTTTTTCTATTTTTAGTAAATATCATAAATCTCATGAGAAACCATGCAAAATATCCTTATATGAGATGGTAATAAGAGAACAAGGCTTTTCTAGCTATTTTAAGGCATTAGCAAACATTTCCTTTTGATACCTTAAAATGCAAGAATCAAATTTACAAAGGAAGTCCAATTTTTAAGCCTAAACTCAAAAATGTGGATGAACCATTGTTTTCAAAATGATGTTTCCAATCAAAATCATCTATCATATGCCCCATTTTGGATTTGTAGATCTCGAACCAAAATCCAATTTCAACTTATTTAACTTATAAGCCCTTTTTAGTTCATTTTGACCATTTTAAAATATCCATGCTCCATGCATTTCCAAACTCTCAAGACCTCTTATCTAGCCTTAAAATGCCATTTTGAACAACTTTCATGTTGTACATTTTTCCATTTGAAGCTTGGAAGTAGGAGTTTTAGGCATTGGCTAAAAATGACCTATAATTCCAAATTACCAAAATACCCCTGTCTTGCACAAGCCATAAGTAGAGTTCCACAAGTCCTATCAAGGACTTCTACAACTCAAATTAAAGCTAAGAAGATGCCCTCCAACATTCATGTTGACCAAGAGATCATAGGAATCATCCTACTAGGGCAAAAGTTGTCTGCAAGTTGGGTGACCTTCAAGGACCCAGATTCACACACCTCAGCTGAGCAACTCCTATCAAGGACTTCCACCACTCAAATTAAAGCTAAGAACAAGCTCTACAACATTCATGTTGTGGGGAAGATGAGATATCAATCACATCTAGAGCTAAAACTGCCTGGAAGATAGGGATCAAATTAGGGTTTTTCCACTGACAATCCTCAGAAACCCTAACTCAAAACTTCTCAAACTCCTCAATCATGATGAGTTGGTCTAGGAATCACCTTTACAACATCTCTATGCATCATTCCATGATCTCATGGCCCTTGGATTAGGTCTCAACCTTCTCCAAATTTTCAGTTATCCTAGGGCTGACCCAGTCAAAACCCTAATTCTACCATTCATGGTTGAATCCTCTGAACTCTTGCATAATGACTTCTATGGGCTTCATGATGGCTATCAAGACATCTCATAGGCTTTCTCAAAACATCAAGTTCATTCTCAAAGTCTCAGAATCATCTGAGGAGCACCCACAACTCTCAAGCTATGAAGCACACAACCCTGGTTACTGAACTGGATCTGCCATATCTAGTAGATGAAACCCAAACTGTAACTCTGATATTCTCTGTCTGTGCACAAATGTCACGCATCTGATATGCGAGTATGAATTTAAACCATGAGCCAGCTAGGAGAACCGGTTGGTCAAATTTTGGGGTGCAACACCAGCCCCACCATGCTTGGGCATTGGCTGTTGCGTGATATTGGGACCTTC
Source organism: Lathyrus sativus (assembly GCA_963859935.3). Classification (NCBI taxonomy): domain Eukaryota; kingdom Viridiplantae; phylum Streptophyta; class Magnoliopsida; order Fabales; family Fabaceae; genus Lathyrus; species Lathyrus sativus. Next base: position 343,643,084 of record OZ012735.1, on the reverse strand, counting down.
CTTCCCGAAGTTAATAGTCGTACTATCAAGCAAATCCTGTACTTTATGCTTGAAAGCTAGGCAATTTTCAATATTGTGCCCTGGTGCACCCGAATGGAAGTCATAATGCTCATTAATATCATACCCGACTGGTGGCTGGCCGGTTGGTGGTGCTAAGGTCCTCTTCTCGACTAGCTGCAATTTCAACAAAGCTTGAAGAAGTTCTGCATATGATACCGGCGGTACCTCGAATACTCTCCTCGGTCGCGGGTTCTGAAATCTGCGCTGATTATTGTTTGGCTGCTGCTGAGCCTGCTGCTGTGGTTGTTGTCTCTACTGCTGAGAAGGCCCTGGAATGGTTACACTTGCAACCTGCGACTGCTGATGCCAGTTCTGACCTCTATTTCTCCGTCGAGCATTGTATACAGCGTTGGTATCACCCTGCCTTTTACCACCAAACGTCTTCTTATTACCTCCTGCGGAACTGGACTCACCCGCTTGAATTTTACCAATCTTCACCCCGTTTTCAATGCGCTCCCCCATTAAGATCAACTCAGAGAAGGTACTCATCGAAAAATTGAGCAACCGGTCATAGTACATTCCAGAAAAAGTTCCTATGAACATGTCCATCATTTCGCGCTCCACCATCGGAGGGTGCACCCTAGCAGCCAGATCTCGCCATCTCTGGGCGTATTCCTTAAAGCTCTCGCTAGACTTTTGAGACATGCTCTGCAGCTGGACTAGGTTAGGGGCAAGATCACTATTATATTGATAATGTCGAACAAAAGCCTCTGCCAGCTCTTTCCAACTCCTGATCTGAGTAGGTTCCAAGCTCATGTACCACTCCAGCGATGGCCCTGACCGGCTATCCTGGAAGAAGTGCATCAGCATCTTTTCATCCTCAGAATACACGGACATACGCCTATAAAACGCGCGCACATGCACCCTAGGGCATGTATCCCCTTTGTACTTATCAAATGACGGCGCTTTGAATTTCAGCGGGACCCTCAGCCCTGGGACCAGCCCCATATTTGACATATCCAGCCCAAGAGCATTCTGGCTGGCTAATCCGTTCACTTTCTCTTCTAGCAATCTCATCCGATGGTTGTCATCCCTAGCTCTTTCATAACCCTCATTCTAACCAGAGAACACATCCTCCTGACGATCCTCCCAGCGAGGTACTGCATCGTATCCAACATAGTCTGCATCACGGCCCGGACCCGTTTGGAAGTACCTGGGGTCGTACCTCAGATTGCCCATCTCTTGAGCGTTGTACGCACCAGTTCCATATCCAAGATTACCATAACCATAGTCACCAAACCCAGCCTTGGTGCCAGCAATGTTGCCATACCCCATGTTCACACCATTGAAGCCCTGGTTACCATTATTACCATTCATTCCAACATTCTCAGCGCCCCCATTGAAATCCTGGTTGACATTACCCACAAATACTCCAGCAGTATCTGCATTGGCATTCATATTACCGGCGTTCCCACCTCCGCCTGCAGGACCAGTTTCTCCAGCGTTCAAACCGGTTACGGGAATAGCATCAGCACTTTGACGATTCTCAATTCGGGGAGAAGCAGCAATATTTTCACCATGCGGTGTCCCGTGGTTTTCAGCCCGTGCGACCAACGGTTGAACCAGAGTCTGCAGCTGCTCTTGTCCTTTGGCGATGGTATCCATGGTTTGCATGAGCATGGCCATCCTGTCGCGCATTTCTTGCATTTCACTCTGCACGTTGTCCATGATCTTCTTGTGATTAGTTCTGGTAGAGTAACGGTGGACCCGCTTTTCTGCAATCCTGAAAATACCTGGCGATATGGATGAAGAATGATAAGGAACATGGATCACAAACCTGTAATGCAATGTGATTTATGCAAACAACAATGCAAAAATGCTAACGTGCATGTGTGCGTTAGGGATATTTCCCCTCCAATTCCAGTGTCGAGGTAGCAAGACAAGAGAAACCATAAAGACAATATTTAGAAAAACCCTCATATATTTATTGGAATAACAGTCTCGTCAAGGCGTTACACAACTATGTTCCATACAACTGATATGATAAAGGAGGATCCCAACCAACATGTCTGGCGGTGATCTCAACACATAGAATACAAGAAAGAAGTCAAGTGCGGGTACGATCGCGGAAATCCTCGAACATCTTCTTCGTCTCTGGGTGATCCAGTCGATAAATCAAGCCTTCTATCAACTGATCCCTTTTCTTGACCGTTCCTTGGATATCTCTGACAAAATCTTCCCAAGCCTTATCCTGGGCACCATCCTCAGGTTTGGGCCTCTTGGTGTCTGCTCTGCGCTGACAATCTTCCAGATTCTTCATGGCATCAATCAGTTTGCGTTCGGCCTCGTATCGACGGAATGCTTCTTCTTCAAGCTCTCCAGTCTTCACTTTAACCTGTTCTCCCAACTGAGCAACCTGTATCTTTAGCTCTTCTTCCCGTTCTTTGCGTTTTGGCCATAGTAAGGTCCCAATGCTCTCTGAACTTAGCTAACTTCGTGTAGGCCCTTTCCAGCTCTTGTTTCTTAGTAGCCAATACGCTGCTAACTGAGTCTACATCTAACTCCAGACGCTTCTTGGTTTCAGTCAACTCCAATAAAGCAGTCTTCAGATGTTTCAAAGTTTCAGCCTGTTGCTTGGAAGAATATCCTGTTTCAATCTTTTCATGACGAAGCTGGGCGTTCTCTTTCTCTAAAGCTTCTTTAGCCTTTTCTAACTCTTCTTTATTTGCCATCAGCTGCTTGTATACCTGTATGTCTATAGTGGTGGGCTCCTCCACCGGAGAAGGATACAATGGCTGAACTGCAGGATAAGGCATAAGGAATTTCGTAGCTCGTTCACGAATCCATTCCACATACGGACCAAGAACTCGAGTACCCCCTTTGCTAAATGAAGACTTTCCTCTCTTATGCAGGTTCTTCCATGCTTTCTCAAGCTTGATCAACATCTTTTCCTCTATTGCCCCAGTAAGATACAGAGATTCCTGTATCTCCTCGGGCTTCGGCGCTTCCTGAGGTGCATATCCAAACTGCCTGATTAATAAGGAAGGGTTGTAATTGACACACCCTCTCCTTCCTATCAAAGGAACATTAGGGAATCCTTCGCATCTGTATATGACCTCAACTCCTAACACCTCCTCATTAACCCACACCACATTCTCAGAAGTCAACCCCATCAAGCGCTCATGCCATCCTAAAGAATCAATAGAAGTGACGAAAGGCCCTGACTTTGGCATATGACTAGTAAACCACCTGCACAGTAGAGGTACCCAGCAAGAGACATTCTTTTCTCGCCGTTTTTCATTTTTATAGTGAGTGGAATGGTGAATATCTCCCAGCAAGGTAGGAACTGGGTTCTTTGCAGCCAGAATATAGAAAGCATTTGCATCAACAAAAGCAGGTTGGTTTGGAAACAATACAATGCCATAAACACACACAACAAGGATGGCATCAAAAACAACCTAGCAACCTTTCTTGGCATACTCCCGAGATTTCTCTACCAAAACAACCAACGGAAATCCCCACACATCTCCTCTCTTAATCATCTTCTCTGTCAGCTCAAACTCTCTTAAGTACAGAATAGCAGACAGCTCAGCCAGATTAGGCTTAGCGTCCGTGTGATAGAAAGGCATCTGCTCGCGAATCGGTATATCCAAGAGTGCCGAATACTCCTCCAGGGTAGGAGCCAAGACAAAGTCAGGAAATACGAAACACCTGAGCTCAGCATCATAAAACTGCAATAGGGTGTAAACACCGCTGATCTCATAAGCCGAGGGCTGGTAAACATAAGTTAGGATCCTCCCATATGTCTTCCTGAAATCTCCCATCACTTTCTTCCCAGCAATAGTAATTAACTCTGACAACAGACTGATATCTGGAGATGGGAATCTGTAGGGTAACACTCTCTTCATGGCTTCCATGTCTGCTAGGAAACAACCACCGGAACTGGGAGGGAAAATATGTACCTGCAATACACACACGTTAGTTGGATGCAAATGGTAATGCAATAATGCAATATGATAAATGATGCAATCAATGAACACAGAGGCCATGCTGTAGCCTGAAGAGGAACATCTCTGTGATGTCAAGAACAGAAAACCACCACAGTCACCAGAACCTCATGACACTGACTATCATCCGACACCCAAAATACCAATACCCTGGTAAGAAATCCATCTGAACCTCTGTCTCTGACGAGAAAACCATCTGATAATAGTATCAACCTCAGACAAGAAATCCATCTGATCCAAACGACACACCTGTTAACGAGCCAAGAAAACCATATGATAAATACTGAATCACGGTTTCTGAAGGCCAGTTTTCCTGCAATAACCCAATCCCTCTCACAGGTATGGACCTAATCCACGGACAAAGGTACGACATCCTATGCGGTCATCAGCGTCACAGACTTTCATGAGTGACGATACGATTCCCAGAAGGAGTGGCATCATCAAGTCATGAAGAGGCCTCACTTAGCCGACTTCCAATTGATCGGTCCCCAGAGTCGACAATCCTCACGTCTGGACTCCCCTCAGATCCTCAGGATCGGAAAGGAGCGCCTCGGAGAGAACCTCGTCTGAGCGCAGATTTCGTAGGGAACTGTGTCTGCTCAGCAAACAGGTTCGTCTACTACTCTCCACAACTATGTCTAGGTGCATACTCAAGCCCAGGTCCGACTTCTCACTCACAGTAACCTCCCTCTCCCACAACAATAATCATAATAATATAATGCTGAAAATAAATGCGGAAAGGTAAAGATACAGGAAAGTAAAGCATATATACAACACCCAACAGATAAACAGGCAGGCGCTAGGAGTGACTCGCACAGGGGACGGGAAACGGTCCCAGCATAAGGGATGGGAAAAGTCCCAAGATGCTATAAGATCTCCAGCAGAGTCGCCAGCTGTCGCTACTGCGAAAATCGGCGCCGGCTGAACAGAAGAGTCGCCACCGTGCGTTATTTATCCCAACGGAGGGAAAGGAAACGCTCGAAGTAAACCTCACAAAAAACGGGAAAGGTATGGTCGCGGCAACCAAAACCTGGGTTCGGGAGTCGGTTACGCAAGGGGAAGGTATTAGCACCCCTCACGTCCATCGTACTCGACGGGATCCACGCTTGCTTGGTTTCTAAGGAAAAGGGTGTGCTTATCTATCTACGCTAGTGGACAGTCTGAAAAGAAAAGGAGAGGACAGGACTCGACAGAACATACGCTGTTCTGGGCCTACGTACTCCCTCGTGCAATGGGAAAGTCAGAGTCAACGTAGTTCGACTACCTACGTTTAGACGGGGGGCAAGTTGCTCGCCAGGACGTCGCGTCCTGTGCCTACGTACTTCCACACGGCATGGAAGATCAGAGCAAACGTAGTTCGGGCTACGCACGACACAAGCTGTTCAAGTGTTTTTTATGGGAAAATGCACCTTAACCAAGGGTTTTCACAGTCCAGGAGGACAAAAGGTTTTGATGTTTGTTCAAATCTTTTGACGGAAGAAATGAATTCACTTTTGTTTTATCCCTTATTAAGTGTTTTTCTGTTGTTTTGAGAAAGGAAAGAGACACCCTAAAACTATGGTTGAAAAGGGGAATCTTCCTAATGTTATCATGCCTGGTTAACCAACCTAATGTCTATCATAACTTCTCCACAACAGATAAGTTAGAGCTCCTAAGGGATCATGGCAACAGAACTAAACATCAAACAGGAATCACTGCAAAGTAAAGAAATACTGGAAATATGCATGAATACAACAACCAAGCAGAAGGAGGACCACCTCAACTTCTAAGCAAACAAGCAGTCTTATTTCTAAGATGCACCTATCTCAGAAATATCTATATGAACCCCCTAAGTCTAATGCAACACAACACCACACAATTCAATCAACACAAAGAGAAGGCTAACCAGCCAGGCAAACTCCTATCCAAAAGCAAGAAACTAACCCTGAGCAGGACCCTAAACAACCCTAAAACAAAAACCCTAATCTACCCTAAGCAAAACCCTAAAGGGAGAAATCAATCCCATTCTTCAAGCTTCAAGACAAGCTTACCAAATAAAGGGAGCTAAGTAGACAGACCCATAGTGCCTTCCTCAGGAAAGTACTAGGAGGCTTCTACTTAGGAATCATATCCCATGTGGCTCAACAACTGTGAACGGTTTACATTCCTCCTCAGGAGAAACTAAACTCACATGAAGGCTCCAACATCATTGGATACTTAAGAAAGCCTAGATGAACTACAGGAACTAAGTGAACAGATCCATAGTGCCTTCCTCTGGAAAATACTAGGGGGCTTCCACTTAGGAATCATATCCCATGTGGCTCAACAACTGTGAACGGTTTACATTCCTCCTCAGGAGAAACTAAACTCACATGAAGGCTCCAACATCATTGGATACTTAAGAAAGCCTAGATGAACTACAGGAACTAAGTGAACAGACCCATAGTGCCTTCCTCTGGAAAATACTAGGGGGCTTCCACTTAGGAATCATATCCCATGTGGCTCAACAACTGTGAACGGTTTACATTCCTCCTCAGGAGAAACTAAACTCACATGAAGGCTCCAACATCATTGGATACTTAAGAAAGAGGTGAGACGAAAGAATGAAAGACTTCCATAGTGCCTTCCTCAGGAAAGTACCATGAATTTCCCTCAAACTTCAGGATCTCAAACCTCACAGAAAGAGAGCAAGCTCCTAGACTAGGTCTTCAATCCATGCATCCTTGCAAGCTCCATCAAGTCTTCATCCAACCTCCATCTTCAAGAAGAAACCACAGGCCCTCAAACCAAAAGAAACTATCTCTAAAGTTCAACCACAGTTGAACTTCAAAGTCAGAAGCCCTTAAGACTTCCCCTAATCTCAGGCTCAAACAAAAATAACAGAACACCCTATAAAAATCTACCAAAAATCTAGGGGGAACCTACATGCCTCTATAATCCCAAGATCAAATCTCAAAGCCTAAGCCAACTTCTAAGGCTGCTAAACAATCCCTAACATGTGAATGGTCAAGGGTTAACCAGCAAGTTATGAGGTCTCTACTCTCTAACCCTAAAACAACATCAATCAATTTCTAAAAAATCCACAAAAATCCTATGGGGAGCATGCATCAGTCTAGTACAACATACTAAAAAAGAAAAGCAAGATTCAATACCAAGTGAGAGAAATAAAATCAGCAAGGCAGACACATCACAAATCAATATTCAAAACCAATTAAAATGCAAAAAATGCAATAAAAATGAAAATGCATGATCAAATTAATATTTTTGCACCATAAAATCCTAAATTGAGCTATGAACCTATAGAAAAATAAGGGAATTAATTGGATAATCCTACTATTTTTCATGAATTATTTTCTAACCTGGATAAAACAAAGAAATTAAAAAAAGAAAATAAAACAAGGGGGGTGTGCTCAGCTAAACGCCCTAGTTGCTTCTCAGCATTGGGCCAAGAGGGGGTGCCGATAGCCAATGCTCACTAAGCCCACGTAATTCATTCAGCACACACAGCCAGGGGAGGGGTCAATGAGTAGAAAGGGTGGTAGCCTTAGCAATACGGATTTGGGCCTAGCCCGTCTAAACCCTAACCCAACAGACAAAACCCTCATTCTCTCTAATTCCTCTATCACTGTTCATTATTTGAAACCCTGCGCCGTTCTTGTCTCACGAACACTCTCTCTGAACTCTCTCATCCTCCTCTCAAACTTTCTCAAACAAATCCTCAACCAACAAAACAATCTTTGCACCACACTTAATCCACGCATCAAACACCTTCTAAACCCTAACAACTCTAAATCCCACTGAAACAACACCATCTGAAGCCATTCAATCAAGCAGAAAAACAAGCAACAAGTTCAAAGAAGGCGCACCTGGAGATGAAGCAAGAACGAGCGTAGATCTTGAAGCTCGCTGGAGAAATTGAAGACCTAAGAGCGTGAAGTTCTTGATGATGGATCTCGCTGGATCGTTGAAGAAGACTGAAGACTTCGCTCCGTTGGTTGAAGATTTCTTAAGAAGACGAAGAACAAGATGATGTTCTTGAAAGTGTGTGGATCTTGAAGCCGCTAATGAATCTGGAGATCTTAATCACGAACGGATATGGTCCTTGATGAAGTTCTGGAAAGAAGATTTAAGAAGACGATGCTCTTGAGGATTCTGGGAATTTCGGACGAACAAACTCAAGCTGATGAAGATTCAACAAGCTGGATGAACACTGATGAGCGAAGACGAAAATCTGGTTGGATGAAGCTTATGACAAATTGATATTGTCCGGCGAGGAGCGAACGGAGGAGATCGGAGGAGATTGGAGGGGAAAACGATGAAGTTCTTGAGTCCCTGTAAATTTTGCAGATTCCGGCGAGATGAGCGGCGGCCGGAGGTCGTTAGGGTGGCCGGAGACTGCTAGTCAAGGCAGTTGCATGGCCGGCGGCGGACTCTCCGGCGAGGTGGAGGGGGTGACAAGTGGTAGACGCGTGGCAACGTTAGTGGCAGAGGGAGAAGCTGCATGTGCAACACGTGTGTGTGTGATGGGTGAGAGGGAAACCCGTGTGGAAGCTGAGTGTGAGGAAAATGTGATGTGGCCTCCTCTGTGTGAAACACGTGGTCTACTTTATATGGACATGGATTTTTGGACAAAACGGACTCTTGCTGAAGTGGGCCTCCAACACTTCTGGGCCCAACGAAATTAATGGACAAAAACCTGATTAACCTAATTAATCCTAATCAGACTCAATTAACTAACTGAAGACTCAATTAACTCTAATTAAAGTCTAACTAAATGATTAAGATCTAATCAAACCTAAAAAAGAGAATTAACTATAAAAACTCTATTAATTCTAATTAATCTCTAAACTAATCAAAATATGGAAAAAACCCTAATAATTCCTATTTAAAAATCTATTAAAATTCTACTAATTCTATATTAAGACTATAAAACTAATATCTATTAATCTCTAATCTAATAAAACCTTATTAAATCCTATTTAATTTCTAATGAAACCTATATTAAGCTATAGAAAAAACTACATTACTTTCTATTTAACAAATCCTAATAAAAGAAATATTCTATTAAACTATTATCTAAAAAAAACTTAATATCTAAAAAAGAAGTTATTCTAAAATCTATTTAAAAACAATTTATAAATTCTAAAAAAAAGATTTAAAACTATTAAAAATATTAAAAGAAATTTATTTAAATTCTAGAAAATCTATAAAACCTATTTAAACTCTACAAGAGGCTATTAAATTCTAAAAAATAATAAATAAAGGCAAATAACCAACATAAAAGAGAGCGCAAGACCAGATCAAAGCAAACAGTAAACCCGGACACCAAGAATCTCAAAAATCACTGCGTAAGCCGAAAACACCCATGAAATGCGTGACTTCCCAAAATAACCTCCGATTACCCGAACCGGTCTGAGACGTCCTATAGGTGAAAACCAGGCTGTAATTCTGACATCATCTGCCTGTTAAAAAATGTAGTGCATGTGGTATGCAAATGCGAATGCAAAAATGAGCCGAAACGTAAATCAGGAGCGGGAACCGGTTGGTCAAATTTTAGGGTGCAACACAAGTCAAGTTTCATTTCTTCATTCTACTTCATTTCCATTCATTCTTTCCACACAAACACATTCTATACATCATAGTGAAGGTGTGCATATCAAATTGAGAGCAATTCCATTGATGAATCGTGCATGAGCTTTTGGATTTTCACCTCTGCAATTTAAAATCGGTTTCCAAGAATCAAGCAGTTTCAACCATTCTTTTTGCATACAGAAGCTAGAAGACTACTCAGTGAAGGAATTGGGAAAGATTGAAGGCCTGAATCGAAGGATTTCTCCATCTGTTCACTCGATTTTACCAGGTTTGTAACTTTCTCTCTACACTCTAATTTAAGTAGAATTAGGTAGAATTAATAGGTTAGAATGGTTAAGGATCATTAGGAGATCATTTCTGGAAAGTTTGAAGAGAATTGGTGATGGTTTTGTTGTTGACAAGATTTCTGTTTGGACCAAGAACTCCTTGAATCTTGAGTAATAATCTTAGTTCTTTAGTGGAGGTTGATCAGTGATAGGAGGTGAACATTTTAGTGTAAACAATTTCAAGAATCTTGAATTTTGATGTTCGAGCATAATTTGAGGTTTGATTCGTGTATGGAGTTTGAGTGAGATTCAATAGAATTTGAGGTCATGGTTAGATTCAGGATTGAATTTAGAGTGGATTAGGGCTTTGGATCATGATTTTTGATTGAGATTCGATGGATTTCGGATTGAGGTTTGAACTCTGCAACTATGGAGCTTTTCCCTCCATGGCCATGGCTGAAGGAAGAAGATGACCCTGCAACCATTGGATCATACGCTGACTTTGACTGGGACCAAGATCTGAGGGCTGAGATCCATTCTCGCGTGTGAAGAAGAGAGTCTGAAGGCATGAGGAAACACAGCGTTTCATTTAAGGGGATTTGGGCTGGATTGCTGACCACACCCCACACACGAGGCCCACTCAATTTTGCACTGATTTGCTCTTCTATTTGCACCGTGGATTTGTCTTTTTCTTTATGTTTTATTAATTGTTTTTCTGAATGGATAATGGGCCTAGCACACTTGCTTTCTGAACCCCCCATTCTGGGCCCATGCACGTATTGAACTGCATTGCATTACTAATTACACCCCAGTTTCATGTTTTCATTTTATTTTTCTTCCATTTTATTTCAATCTTTGAAAAATCATAACAAATGGAAAATTAATGATTTTTTAATGGGAATTTTTGCTCCCATTTCATATTCATGTCTAGCAAATTTTAAAATAAAAATATTTTCCTTTCATGCATTTTTGATATTTTTTTGTATATTTTCTACTTTTATTGCATTTTATTTCTTTTATGTTGATCCATGAATTTGTAGAATTTTGTCTAGGTAGTTACCTTAACATTTTTAGGCCATTCTTTTTAGGATAGTTAGATGTATGCTTTAGCTTCCCCCTGGATTTATTCCATAATTTTGTGATGAAATTTAGGATAGTTTTGATTAGATGACATTAGGTTGTGTAGAATTAGGTCAAACTTCAACATAGGTCCATAATAACATTAGAATTTTGGGTTTTTAGGAAAAATTAGACTATGGGACATATAGGGCATTAAGGGTAGGTATGTAGGATCCCTTAGAAATTATATTAGGTTTTAATATAGTAATATACTATTTTTAGATGATTTTTGTATTGGTTGATTGTTTGTGTTGCCTTTAGGGCATTTTTGCTTTAGTTGCTTTGCTTTGGAGTTTTCCCTTGGCTTGGTGGGCTTGGTATCTCTTTGTGGAGCATTGAGGAGCTTGCTAGAAGACTTGAAGATGGATTGAGGAGCTTGAGAGCTTGATCTTTTGTTTTTTTATTGTTTTAGGGTTAAGGATTAGGAAGAGTTTAGACTTAGATAACTTCTTTCTCAAACATGGATGGTATCTTTCACCTCCATTCCTCCCTATGATTCAAAGTCCTTCCATGGTATACACCTCTCTCCTTTGGAGGGATAAGTGATGTACCTAGGGAGTAGAACTTTTGAGGGAACCATTCCTTTGATGTTGAACCCTTATAGGTCACCTTTGGTGGTCAATAAGCAGTTCAATATCCCCAGCTTATCCAGTAAGTGATTTCCTCTGGTTTGTTTATCTTGAGAGATGCTGAGCTTGAATGTGAAGATGAAGACTTCAATGAAGAGAGTGTGAAGAGGATGAATCCTTGAGTATTGCCATTCCAGCTGAAGCTTGAAGAGCAACAAGAGCAAGTTGATACTTGAAGACCCCTGAAGATGAAATAAAGACTGAAGGATGAAGTTGACACTTCTAAGTGATTGAGGTTGATTCTGAAGAGCTGAAGCTTGAAGAACAAAGGAAGTTGATACTTACTTTGATACCTGGAGATCCTGAAGGATCCAAGTTGGTACTTATGATTGATAGTGAAGCCTGAAGGTGGAGCTGATCAAGAAGCTGAAGCTTAAAGGAGAAGATAAGTTGAAACTTATGTTGAAGGGTTGAAACCTAGAGAAGCAATTGATATTTGTCAAGAGCGATTGAAGTCTGAAGACTGAGTTGCTGTTGGAAGAGCTGAAGCTTGAAGTTGAGCTGCTTCCTCATCTTTTTCTTTTCTGTATTGATGTGTTTTGTTTGACTTGCTTGATGCATTAGAATAAGTCCATATCTAGAATAAGTAGAATCTAGGAGCATGATTGCACTAGAGGTTGAGTTGCTCCCTCTGCTTGTATTGTTACTGTGTGGCTTTGCTTGCGGGTATTCGGTAGAGCCCAGCTCCCTTGCCCATGTGGTTTGTTTGCCTGATGGCATTTTATTTCATTTCTTCTGTATGATTGCAGTTTACTGTTTTTGCTTGATAGCATGTTGTTTATATTTCAGTATGATTACTGTTATCCATTCTGGCTTGAGGTTGAGATGAGCTTGTGGAGGCTGAAGCCCCGCACATATTTCCTCCCTCACTTGCATTGCATGCATTTTACTGTTAAGCTGATGCTTTGTCTGTTTTGGTGTATCATTGACATGATCCCTTAGGACTCTCATTTCCTTTGATAAGGAATTGATGATAGAACTTTAGGTTGAAACCTATGCATGATAACTTCTAGGAGTTCCCTGTTCAAACCTCAACCATAGGATGAATCCATGGCATGACAACAGTAGGACTTGATAGTCTCCCTCCTAGTTGGGCCTGTTCTCTTCTCATCTCAAAACAGTTTAAGATACAGTAACCATGACTGATTTCTTTCGTACGTTACGAGCCTTAAGCTATCTGAGAAAGGATTGTGGGAGAGTTTCTTTTCCACAGTCTGGATGTTTAGTATGGTACCCTTTGGGTGACATGCGACGCATTCACTCTCAGGTCATAGTCTCTAGTGCGATTGAAATCGCAAACACAATAAAAAACACTTCTTTCGTAAAAAACAGGAAATAAACCGTAGTTTCCCGAACTACGTGAGCTCTGATCTCTCATGCCTGTTGAGAGTACGTAGGCACAAGATGGCGATGTCTTGGCGAGCTACCTTCCCCCATAACCCGTCGTAGGCTGAACTACGTTGACTCTGATTTCTCATTCTCTGATGAGAATACGTAGGCATAAAGCGCGATGCTTTGCCGAGTCATTTTTCTTTTCTGTTTAAGCCAGCCTTGATAGGTAGATAGATAAAACCAACCCGTCCAAGTAAACACAACAAGCGAGGATCCCGTCGAGTACGACGGACGTGAGGGGTGCTAATACCTTCCCCTTGCGTAACCGACTCCCGAATCCGGACAATGGTTGCGACGACCTTGTCTTACCCCTTTTTCGTTAGGTTTTTCCGATCGTTTCCTTTCCCGCTCTGAGGGATAAATAACGAAAGGTGGCGACTCTGCTGTTGTGCCGGCACCTTATTTTCGCGCAAGCGACATGTAACACCCCAAATATTATGGGAATATTTAATTTAATTTATTTAAATGACAATATTCGCGTTTTGGTGATTTTCGGTGGTTTTGTGGAATATTGAAAATTAATGGAATTTGGGTTATTTATTTTAAATAATAATATAGAATATGAATATATTAATATTATTATTAATTAAAATAAATATAAGTGAAATAAGGGAAAATTGGACAATTAAGAGGAGATAGTGAGGATAATATGGGAAAAGCTCAATTGTGAGGCCCAAGTCTAAGAAATTGTGATGGAATTAGGATTCATTTGTTAGACCGTGAGAAGAATTGAGGCCAGAGCTCTGAGAAGGAAGATTGGAGGCAAAAGCTTCAGAGGATTCCCGGAAATATTTGAGATGGTTTTGATCAACAATTAAGGTATGGGGAGTATTGCCTTCATAATTTTCAATGTGTAAATTCAACGTATTTAAGGTCGATTTAAGGGTCTAAGGGATTTTGGGGTTGATTGTGAGAAAAATGGATTTTGGCCTTCGTAGCCTAAATCTAGTATTGAGATGTTAACCATGGGAATTCATTGGAGTAAAAGGGAAACTACGCCTTCGTGGCCAAAACTCTGATTTGACATTGGTCTAACCCTGTAGGGAAATTGATAGTGAGAACTCTAATAGTTGTTGTGTAGTGGTAAGTATTCCTGAGAGTTTGAGGGTAGATATGAGAAATAGTGATCTTTGGCCTTCGTGGCCTAAATCTATTATTAGTGAATCTAACCGTGGTTCATTGGGGAAAAAGGAAACCTTAGGCCTTCGTGGCCAAAACTATGATTTGAACCTGTCTGGCCCTGAGGGGATAGGAATATTAGACAGTGAGTAACTCTTATGCCTTTGGGGCAATTGTAGGGAAATTTGTGATTTAGGGCGTAAATATGATACGGGATTGAACTTATATCCCATAATTTTAAGGGTTTTAGGCTTAATCTTAAAACAATGTTTAGATGGTTTAATTGTGTTAAAATTGTAAATTTACTTGAGATAATTATAGTGTTGAATGGGTTGTAATTTTATAGTGGAAAGATAATGAGCATGGCTATAACATAGTATAAATAAGATAATTGATTGTCTAATATTTTTATGAGATTAAATACGTGATTGTATGATGAATTATCATGAGTATAACTATGATTCCGATGATATTAATACATGATTGTATAATGATGATTCCTATGAGTAATGATGATGAGCTATGATGATATTTCCATGAGTTTTTGATGATTCCATAATGACATGATGTATGGTGATGATTATTATGATGAGCTATGATGACATGATGTATGATGATGATTATTGTGACGAGCTATGATGACATGATGTATGATGATGATTATTATGATGAGCCATAATGACATGATGTGTGATAATGATTATGATGATGAGCTATGACGTTTGATGATGATGAATATGATGAATGATGATGCATCTATGATGTTATTATGAGGATGATTTGTGACATGTGCATCATGCATTCATGTGTATCTGGACTTCGGTTCAGGACCTCGATTACTTTGGCTTCAATCCCATTGTGTGGATGTGGTATTTTGATGTGCTCCGGTTCTCTACTAGAATCGATCCTATTGATGGAGATCTATGGAGGATTGATGGCCATGTGTCTATCGCGCTATGATGATTGGTACCACATGCATTGAGTCTTGTTGCATTTGCATTTATGAGTCATTTGGAATAATTTATGATGTTGTGGCCTTCGAGGCCTATTGATGAATGTGAATGAGTTGAATATGATTATGACGCCATTTATATGTTGATTTTAATACATTGATTATTATGAACCGTTTTACTCACCCTGTCTGTTTGAATGTTACATCCACGTGGGTAACTTGCAGATGACCAGGTCTAGCCGTGGACACCGTCGAGGTTATTTATTTTGAAGTTTTGAGTTGTTAGCCTTTTTGGTTAACTTAGAGGGTCTTGCTCTGATATGTAACATCGGTTTGGGGTCTTTTGAGTTAAACTATGTTTTATTTGAGTTTATTTTGATTATCTTCCCGTATGAGGAAAACCTTGATTTATGCCTTTTGAGTTCCGCTGCTTTGTGCAATTTGATGTACTTTGGAGAAAACCCGTTGTTTACGGAGCCTTGACCTATTTTGAGGATATGGGAAATGTACGCCCTTTTGTGGTGGCTTTTATTGAATTTAATAATTTCCTTTGATATGTGAATAAATGTTCCTTTTAATTGTGGGGTAAAAAAAGGGTGTTACATTAATGGTATCAGAGCAGGTCGGTCCGTCTGGCCAAGTTGTCTAATGTTATTTATTCCCTTGTATGCGACATGTGTGTGAAAACACTGTTGGTATACGTTTATTTTCTAACCTTTGTCTGCAGAAGAGGGAATGAAACAAGTGGGAGAGAAGCATGTGCTTCTCCAGGATGCTTCAAGTGTGGAGTGGTGGCTCAGAGTGTTGATGAACGCTCTTATAGTTTGGTAAAGATGGTTTATGCCCCATCATGATTTTCGAGTGTCTATTGATAAATTGAGGAACTGATCACCCTTAATCTCTTGTTGATGGTAGATGGAGTTATGTTAGATGGGATAGACGTGTCTTGCAAGCTTAGATGGTGTGTACAGTGAATTGTTTTTAGTTAAGCTAAATGCTTACGAATTGTTTTGGCGAGTCAACGCAGGATGGTGCTGAGATGTTTATTTTGATGGAAACTTTGAGTGTTAATAAAAGTGGGAAAGTTGGTGGTTTTCCAATTAATTGTGATTGTCCGAAATTTTTTCCTGATGAGATAAGTGATTTACAGCCGGAACGTGAAGTGGAGCTTACAATTGACTTAGTTCCTGGAACTAGTTTGGTAGCAATGGCTCCATTTTGTATGTCCACACCAGAATCGAAGAAGTTGAAGAATCAACTCGAAGATCTGCTTGAGGAGAGGTTCTTTTGTCTGAGTGTGTCACCGTGGGGTGCACCAATTTTGTTAGTTAAGAAGAAAGAATGTTCTATGAGGATGGGCGTGGATTATAGACAAGTGAGCAAGGTGACTATCAAGAGTAAGTGTTCACTTTAAAGGGTTGATGATTTGATGGATCAGTTGGTTGTTGCCAGTGTGTTCAGTAAGATAGATTTGAGATCTGGGTATCATCAGATTCGTGTGAAGGCTGAAGATATTCAGGAGACTTCTTTTAAAACAAGGTATGGACTTTATGAGTATTTCGTGATGCCATTTGGTGTGACTAATGCACCATGTGTAGTTATAGAGTATATGAACATGATTTTCCGTACTTATTTGGGCAAGTTTGTGGTTGTGTTCATTGATGATATTTTAATATATTTGAAGAGTAAAAGAGGATCGTACTGAGCATCTAAAAATTGTGTTATCAGCATTGAAAGAGAAGCAGTTGTATGCAAAATTGTCAAAGTGGGAGTTTTGGTTGAAGGAATTGAGTTCCTTTGTCATGTGATCTCGAGTAGGGTTTTTGTGGTTGATTTGACGAAGGTTGAAGCTGCATCGCAATGGGAAGCTCCAAAACCTGTTTTTGAGATTAGAAGTTTTCTTGGGTTGGCAGATTATTATTGAAAATTCATTGAAGGATTTTTTTTCCAAGTTATCTTTGCCATTGACGCAGTGGACTAGGAAGGTTCAAGATTTTTTTTGGATGCAAAGTTTAAAGAAAGTTTCAAGAGCTTTTTAGGAGGCTGACAGCAGCTCATGTTTTGATTTTGCCGAATCCGGCAGAACCACTTGTTGTATAGTGTGATGCTTCGTTGATGGGATTGTTAGGTGCGTTGAGGCAACATCAGCAAGTTTAGCTTATGCTTTAAGGAAACTTAAAGTGGATAACAGGAATTATCTGACACATGATTTAGGTTTGGGTGTTTTTGTGGTTGTGTCGAAGCTTTGGAAGCTTCAATTGTTTGGTTCGAGATTTGAGATCTTTAGTGATCATAAGAGCTTAAAGTATTTGGTTGATTAGAAACAGTTGAATATGAGGCAGAGGAGATGATTGGGACTTCTGAAAGATTATGGTTTTTGTTTGAATTACCATTCGGATAAAGCAAACATGGTAGCTGATGCATCGATTTGGAAATCTTTGCATAGACCGATGATGATGGTAAAAGAGTTAGAACTGATTGAGAAATTTCGTGATATGAGTTTGCTTTGTGAAGAGACTTCTTATGTAGTTAAGCTTTGTATATTGAGGAAGTTGTGAAGTTGTATAAGATACCGTAGAGTATTGTGTCTGATAGAGATCTGAGATCTTCATCGAGGTTTTGGGAGAGTTTGTAGATGCTTTGGGTACCATGTTGAGATTGAGTTCTGCTTATCATCCGCAGACAGATGGACAGACAGAGAGAACTATCCAGTCTTTAGAGGATTTACTGAGAGCTTGTGTGTTGGATCAAGGTGGATCGTGGGATAGTCATTTGACGTTGGTTGAGTTTACCTACAATAACAGTTATCATTCTAGTATCATAATGGCACCGTATGAGGCTTTGTATGGTAGGAGGTGTATGACTCCTTTGTGTTGGTATGAGTCAGCCGAGAGTGATGTACTCGGACCTGAGATAGGGCAAGAGATGACTGAAAAGATCAAGATGATCCAAGAAATATGAAAGCGCCGCAGAGTCGTCAGAAAAGTTAACATGATAAGAGGAGAAAAGCACTTGAGTTTCAAGAGGGAGATCACGTGTTGTTGAGAGTTACGCCGGTAATTGGTGTTGGCCGAGATTTGAAGTTTCGAAAGCTCACACCTTGTTTTATTGGTCTGTATCAGAGTGGCGCAATGAAAGCGTGGGAGAAGTAGCATGTTAGGTTGTTTTACCGTTGTCGCTTGTGAAATTGCATGATGTGTTTCATGTGTCTAAGTTGAGGAAGTACATTCCAGATCTGTCACATATGATTCAAACGGATGATGTACGGGTGGGAGATAATTTAATTATTAAAGCGTTGCCAGTTCAGATTGGTGAACGAGGAGTGAAGCAACTGCGAGGTAAACATATTGCCTTGGTAAAGGTATTGTGGGGAGGACCAGCTGGAGAAAGTTGGATTTGGGAGCATGGAGATCAGTTGAGGGAGTCGTACCTGACTCTATTTCCTTGAGGTAATTTTCGAGGGCAAAAATTCTTTTAAGTGGGGGAGAGTTGTAACACCCCAAATATTATGGGAATATTTAATTTAATTTATTTAAATGAGAATATTCGCGTTTTGGTGATTTTCGGTGGTTTTGTGGAATATTGGAAATTAATATAATTTGGATTATTTATTTTGAATAATAATATATAATATGAATATATTAATATTATTATTAATTAAAATAAGTATAAGTAAAATAAGGGCAAATTGGACAATTAAGAGGAGTTAGTGAGGATAATATGGGAAAAGCCGAATTGTGAGGCCCAAGTCTAGGTTTAACAAAAAGGAAATTGTGATGGAATTAAGATTCATTTGTTAGACCGTGAGAAGAATTGAGGCCAGAGCTCTGAGAAGGAAGATTGGAGGTAAAAGCTTCAGAGGATTCCCGGAAATATTTGAGAAGGCTTTGATCGACAATTAAGGTATGGGGAGTAATGCCTTCTTGATTTTCAATGTGTAAATTCAACGTATTTAAGGTCGATTTAAGGGTTTAAGGGATTTTGGGGTTGATTGTGAGAAAAACAGATTTTGGCCTTCGTGGCCTAAATCTAGTATTGAGATGTTAACCATGGGAATTCATTGGAGTAAAAGGGAAACTAGGCCTTCGTGGCCAAAACTCTGATTTGACATTGGTCTAACCCTGTAGAGAAATTTGATAGTGAGAACTCTGATGGTTGTGGTGTAGTGGTAAGTATTCCTGAGAGTTTGAGGGTAGATATGAGAAATAGTGATCTTTGGCTTTCGTGGCCTAAATCTATTATTAGTGAATCTAATCGTGGTTCATTGGGGAAAAAGGAAACCTTAGGCCTTCGTGGCCAAAACTATGATTTGAACTTGTCTGACCCTGAAGGGATAGAAATACTAGACAGTGAGTAACTTTGATGCCTTTGGGGAAATTGTAAGGAAATTGGTTATTTAGGGCGTAAATATGATACGGGATTGAACTTATATCCCTTAATTTTAAGGGTTTTAGGCATAATCTTAAAACAATGATTAGATGGTATAATTGTGTTAATATTGTAAATTTACTAGAGATAATTATAGTGTTGAATGAGTTGTAATTATATGAGTTTTGGTTTTTATGGATTCAAAATCGGAGGTCCACAAGGCCTCCAACGGTGAAAAATGCAGAAAATTGCATGATGTCCGTCACGACTGTCCATGTTTTCGGTCGAAATTGTTTTGGACGTAACTTTTGATCCTTAAGTCCGTTTTAACCCATGTTTGAAGTGTTGGAAAGCTAATGAACATGACTATAACATAATATAAACAAGATAATTGATTGTCTAATATTTTTATGAGATTAAATACGTGGTTGTATGATGAATTACCATGAGTATAACTGTGATTCCGATGAGATTAATACATGATTATATAATGATGATTCCTATGAGTACTGATGATGAGCTATGATGATATTTCCATAAATTATTGATGATTCTATGATGACATGATGTATGGTGATGATTATTATGATGAGCTCTGATGATATGATGTATGATGATGATTATTATGATGAGCTATGACGACATGATGTATGATGATGATTATGATGATTATAATTATGATAAGCTATGATGACCTGATGTATAAAGATGATTATGATGATGAGCTATGACATTTGATGATGATGAATATGATGAATGATGATGCACCTATGATGTTATTATGAGGATGATTTGTGACGTGTGCATCATGCATTCATGTGCATCCGGACTTCGGTTCAGGACCTCGATTACTTTGGCTTCAATCCCATTGTGTGGATGTGAAGTATTTTGATGTGCTCCGGTTCTCTACTAGAATCGATCCTATTGATGGAGATCTATAGAGGGTTGATGGCCATGTGTCCATCGCGCTGTGATGATTGGTACCACATGCATTGAGTCTTGTTGCATTTGCATTTATAAGTCATTTGGAATAATTTATGATGTTGTGTCCTTCGAGGCCTATTGATGAATGTGAATGAGTTGAATATGATTATGACGCCATTTATATGTTGATTTTCATACATTAATTATTATGAACCGTTTTACTCACCCTGTCTGTTTGAATGTTACCTCCACGTGGGTAACGTGCAGATGACCAGTGTCGCTACTGCGAAAATCGGCGCCGGCTATGACAGAAGAGTCGCCACCATGCGTTATTTATCCCAAAAGAGGGAAAGGAAATGCTTAGAGTAAACCTAACACAAAACGGGAAAGGAATGGTCATCGCAACCAAATCCTGGATTCGGGAGTCGATTACGCAAGGAGAAGGTATTAGGACCCCTCACGTCCGCCGTACTCGATGGGATCCATGCTTGTTTTCTGTCTAAGGGATTGTTACTCTATCTACACTAAAGGTCAAGGGACAAAAGGAAAGAAAAGAGAAAAGAGACTCGATAGAGCTTCGCCGCTCTATGCCTACGTATTCCCTCGTGCAATGGGAAAGTCAGAGTCTACGTAGTTCGGCTAACTACGGATGAAGGTGGGAAGGTTGCTCGCTAGGATACGGCATCCTATGCCTACGTACTTTCATACAGCATGAAAGATCAGAGCAAACATAGTTCGGGCTACGGAAAACACAAGCTTGTCTGACTGTTTTTTATTACCTTATGAAAGGGTTTTTCTTGATTAAGAGTCCAAGCGGACAAAAATGACACTTTGATGTTTGTTTTGAATCTTTTACAAAAGAAATGTTTTTTAGTTTGTTTGCAATCTCTGACGCACTAGAGACTATGGTTTGAGAGTGACCACGTCGCGTGTCACCCAAAGGGTGCCACACTAAGCAGCCGGACTACTGGAAAGAAGCTCTCCAGCAACCCTTTCTCAAATAGCTTAAGGCTCGTGACGTACGACATCGATTAACCTTATTACTGTATTTTTGAGTTGTTTTAAGATGAGAAGAGAAAGAAGCTCTAAAAAGCCTAGGGTTGAAAAGGGAATAAAAACTAACCTAATGTTGTCATGCATGGATAAGAATCCTAATGTCTATCATAATTCCCTCTTGCACAGAGGAAATCAAAGATCCTAGGGGATAAACAGAAAAGAAAGCAAGCAAATACAGTAAAATGCATGCAATGCAGCAATACAAGCGAGGCAAGGGAGTCCTGCTCAACCTCGAACCTGGGAAAACAACAGGCAAAGTGAATTAACATTCACTTCAAACCTAAGGGGGAAAGCTGCACAAGCCAACAAACAATACAGAAAACAAAAACCATAGCAGAGGAGGCAGCCCAAACAGCAGCATCAAACTCCCACAGTAAACAGCACAAGCAGTAGCTCTGACAGCAACAAACTTCATCTTCATGAATGCTCCTACAAACAAACTTCAACAAGATTCACTAAACCATCAATCTTCAACAAACACCAAGCTTCAACAAGCTTCAAACTTCAACAAGCAACCAGCTTACCAGCAAACTTCAACCACTAAACAGCTTCAACAAGCTCCTAACTTCATCTTCAACAAGCAGCAAAACCCTAGCTTCAACAAGCAATCAACTTCAACAAGCACAAACTTCATTCTCAACAAGCTTCAACAAGCAACCTCCAAAGGAGAATTAATTAACAAGATCAGGTTGAAATGTTAAGTGACTTAATGACAACCAAAGGAAGCCACTAAGAACTTAACATTATAAGAGAATGGCATCCTCAAAGTTCTACCCTTAAGGCATGCCACTCATCCCTCCAAAGGAGAGATGTGACTTCTTTAAGAGGACCTTATGTCATTGGATTGAATGGAGATGACCAATATACTCCATGTTTGAAGAAACACACAAAACTAATCTAATGCTCTTCCTAAAGCCCTAGTTTCCCTAAGCTCCTGACAAGCACCCACAAGAGGAG
The DNA here is from genome assembly GCA_963859935.3 of Lathyrus sativus. NCBI lineage: Eukaryota > Viridiplantae > Streptophyta > Magnoliopsida > Fabales > Fabaceae > Lathyrus > Lathyrus sativus. The sequence goes on along the minus strand of OZ012735.1, from coordinate 343,620,724 downwards.
AAATCTTCACATCCAAGCTTCTTCAAGCACTCCAAAGCATCTTCAAGTTGTCTTCATGTTCATCCAAAAGCAAAGGCACCACCACTTAAGTCTAATGGGAACTATTGGGTTAAACTAGTCAAGTTAGTTCGTTAGAAACACCTAGAAGTTAGTCTTAAAACTAATTCTAATTAAAATACCAAAAATGATTTTAAAATCCAATAAAAAATTCTAAGGGTTCCTAAACCTCTTAAGAATATCTCCATACAAAAACCAGGGGGTTAACCATTCATTAAGACCTAAAACTATACCCTAAACCTAAGGGTACTATCTTAAAACCCTAAACTTACAACACCTAATGTTAATGTTCAAAACAACCTATATTTATCTCACAAAATTATGAGAAAAATAATAAGGGTACATGCATTTCTAAGCTACATAACCCAAAAAGAATCACCTAAAAAAACCTCACCAATCACCCATACTAAAATCAACAAAATAGCACACCAACCAAATTGAATTTAAAACCAATTAAAATGCAAAAATGCAATTAAAATAATAAAATGCATGAATTAATGAAATTCTAATCCTATTAAATTCTAGACTCTTTAAGGAGTCAGGGGAAAAAAATCTAACCTAAAAAAGTTAATTTTCCTAATTATGGTGAATTTATTTCTAACCTATATGCAAACATAAAAAATTAAAAGAAAATAAAGAAAATAAAGAAATCAGCGTGACAATTAGCAATATTCTCTAGTTGTTATCCAGACCTGGGCCTAAAGGGGGTGCGCGTAGAAATCCTGACTAAGCCCAAACCACACTAAAAACAAATCAGGAAAATAAAATGAAAATTGGAAAATGTTTGTGGCAAATAGCAAGACTTCTACGTTCATAATCAAGTTGGGCCTAAATGCAGGGTGTGAGTAGCAATTATTCAACCAAGCCCACAACCAAATATTTAATGAAACGCAGTGTTTTGGTATCATTTCCATTCTCTTCAGAATTTGTGAAGCAATCGTGGCCATTGGATGGGATCCTCAGTCAAAAGTCAAGCAAGATCCTAAGGCTAAAACTTCATCTTCCCCAAAATTTGAAACTGGGAGGGAAAGCCATGGGACAGTGGCCTGAGTTTGCGCCACCGTCGTCTCCAGTTGTAGGCACACAAAACACCATCAAACAGCAAAATTTAACATCCTATCCTACTTGAAATTTCATCCCGAGTCCAGTTATGCCCTTAAAAATCGTTGATTCTTGCTCCATCTCAAAATACGATCCAAGTTTCAGAAACCACCCCCATTCTTGATTGTCACGAAACCTAAAATTAATGATCCTAACATGAACTACACGCTTCAGAGATGAGTTCTACCTATCTAAACATGATTGCTACGCCAAGAATCCAAAGATCTTCCTCTCAACAGAAATTGCATTGCACTTAGTTTTGTCTCTAAACACTCCAATTTTGTACAGAAATCCATCTGAGCATCATCACTAATCTATACCCCTATCAAATCCTACTCAATTCTCCATAATTAAAGCCAAAAGTTGAAAAATGCAAACGTGATTTTGAGGAATGAACAGAAGGTGTTATTGCTCGATTCAAGCTCCAATCTCTTCCAGATTCACTCAAGAGCACACTCTAAAGCTACTCCAATGATCAATTTGCTTTGAATCCCCTTCAATCTCTAAACCCGATTCTTGATGTAGCTCTTGCAATTCAACTTGCTCCTTCTGGTTTCTCTCCACTTCTTGCCCAAAAAACCATCTGAACCAATTGCACATGCTATATAGAGTTGGTTAGAACTCTCTAGAACTTTCTGGAATTGATCAAATGAGAAATTGAAAATCTCATGCTCCTTGAAAATATCTTATGTTCAGCTTGTGTTTGCCTCAGTTACTGCTCTCCATTTCACTTGAATTTCTCATCTCAGGACATTTTGAAATGAATGGCTATGAGAGCTTCCTTGTTTTTGATCTTATGGTGTGCAATTCAAGTGTTGCTTCATCATGAAGTTACCAAATGGAAGTGAGTGAAATTGACCTCAAATGCAAAAATTAATATTGCCATCACTCTTAAAATTCTTTTTATGATCAATTTGACATATCACATGAGCTTGTTTGGCCACATATCATTAAATTCCATTTTTTGGCCTTTTAATGTGTATTATTTCCCCCTTTCAAAGCCATTTCAAGTGATATTGTGTTACAAGCCAAACCAAACCCTCATGACCACTTGTTTGCACTCAAAACATCACTTTAAACAAGTTCTATGTTGGACAATTTTCCATTTGAAGCTTGCAAGTTGGAGATATGGACCCATAATCCAAAGTGACCTATAATCTCACTTTCCCAAAATGCCCCTGGCTTACAAAGATCATAACTTGAGTTCTACAAATCCTATAAAGGACTTATAGTACTCTATGGAAAGATAAGAGGATAAGGAACAACATTCATGTTGACCAAAAGGCGATTTGAAAACTCCTTGTAGGGCAAAAGTTGCTTGGAAGTCAGGTGACTTTCACAGATAAATATCATAGTCATCTGATGACCTGTAACTTGCAAGGACCATAACATGAGTTCTATAAATCCCCTTGAGGACTTCTAGTACTCAAATTAAAGGTATTGAGATGCTCTACAAGTTTCATGTTGGCCAAAGATCCATTTGAAACATGTATCTTGACTTATGTGGCTTTGAAGTTAGGCACTAAACAGGGTGATTTGCACTGAAACCCTAATTTAGCAACTTCCCACATTCTTGATTCTTCTTTGCTTGATCTTGGCACAAAACCACACATGTATCAACATACCAATCCATGAACCCCATGGCCTCAAAGTAGGCTTTGATGCTCTCCAATTTGCACAATTGACCTAGGGTTGACCCAGATGAAACCCTAGTTGACTGCACCTCAACTGTGGCTCTTGTACTTGAATCAATGACTTGTCTCAGCTTCAATAGGGCCCTCTAGGCATTCCATGTGACCCATACACACCTCAAATTCACATTCCATGTTTCACATCCCACTGATGATTCTCAATATTCCTCAAGATAGGAGCAAAACCCACATGTAGGCACCCAAACTTCTCAAGACTTCAAATCACTTCTTAATGGCTTGGATGATCTCTCAAAATTGGATAAGACCTCTTGCTAGGCTTCTTCTGATAAGAATCACGCTTGCTCCCCTGTTGGATGAGTGATATGCTATGATGTGCAAATGATTAGAACTATGTGAATGATGTAACTATGCAAATGAAATGCAATGAAACATAAATCAGGCAAGAAAAAGTTGAGCAAATTTTGGGGTGCAACGACCAGGTTTAGCCGTGGACGCCGTCGAGGTTATTTTTTTGAAGTTTTGAGTTGTTAGCCTTTTTGGTTAACTTAGAGGGTCTTGCTCTGATATGTAACATCGGGTTGGGGTCTTTTGAGTTAAACTATGTTTTATTTGAGTTTATTTTGGTTATCTTTCCGTATGAGGAAAACCTTGTTTTATGCCTTTTGAGTTCCGCTGCTTTGTGCAATTTGATGTACTTTGGAGAAAATCCGTTGTTTACGGAGCCTTGACCTATTTTGAGGATTTGGGAAATGTACGCCCTTTTGTGGTGGCTTTTATTAAATTTAATAATTTAGTAGTATATGTGAATAAATGTGCCTTTTAATTGTGTGGTAAAAAAAGGGTGTTACACTTTTACTATAATTTAGTTTCAAAATATTTTTGTTAAGTCATAAAGTAATATTCTTTTTTTTTTAAGACAACACATTATAGAAGACAAAAAAGTGGTAATAATGGTTGGCTCCAATGTTCAATTCACCAAATAAAGATGAGGAGGACTTCAAGGCTAGATACACCAAAAAATGAAAGAAAATGAAAGGCAAGTTGTAGCGGGAGGGGGTGAGGAGCATCATAATAACATGGACGAAAGGTCGTCGAGATTATCATACAAAGCCATGTTTAATGGGAACAATGATAATGTAGATGTGGAAAATGAGGATGTTGATGAATATGAAGACATGGTGATGACAATTCTAGATCTGGATAACATTAAGGTTGAAGAACATGTGGAAGGGAAGTGTGCTTGCCCGAAATTCATCTTCTCTAAACATGAGGAGAGAAGAATACACTGGCCATGAAGGAGGGGTGTTATAGTGAACTTGCTTGGTATGAGAGTTGGTTATAAAGCTTTGGAAACAAGACTAAAATAGATGTGTGTCAAAAAGAGAGTGATTTACATCATTGATCTGAACAATGACTACTTCCTAGTAATTTTTTCTCATGATGATGATCATAATGCTCTGCTTGCTATTGGGCCTTGGTTCATATACGACCATCATCTAAAAGTGAAGGAATGGAGTCTGGACTTTTATCCAGAAAATGACACCATAGAGAATGTTGCATTTTGGGTGAGGATTGTTGGCCTTCCTATTTAGTATTATGACACGAAGATCCTTTCATTTATAGAGAATAGGATTGGAAAAATAGTTAAAGTTGATAAGAACACGCTATCGCAGGAACGAAGGAAGTATGCAAGACTGTGTGTTGAAGTGAACCTTACTAAACCATTACTAGAGATGTTCAAAATTAAAGAGAGGAGGTACAATATAGAGTAGGAAGGGTCGCATTTGATTTTCACAACTTGTGGTAGGTTTGGCCATTACAAGGAAGGATGTGCGGAGAGGCAACTATAAGAGTGGAAATGAGAAATGCTGAAAGAAGGAATCAATAAGGACAAGATGTTGCCATGAATCAGAATATGAATGTGATGGAATGACCTTGGTCAGTGGTTCGAAAAAGTAGGAGAACAAGGAAATCATTTGGAAGCATGCGGAGCAGCAATAAGCTTTCAGTGATCGGAGAAATAAGTAGAGGCAAATAAAGTAAGGGGCCGGTGAAAATTAATGTTGGAAGAGACAAAATTGGATCTCGTTTTAATGCATTGAATGATAATAATATTGAGGGAGATAAGGAAATTATGGAATTAAAAGAGCAAATCATTAGTAATAATAACAACATGATTGGTGGAAGACAAGTAAATCAAGGGCATGCGAAGCAATTGGAGGATATTGGGCATGTGACATCAGGGTTTGCCAAAGATGGAAAAAAATATTAATAACAATATTGGTTTTTTCAGGGACACTTAGATTGTAGTGGGGGACAAAAATATACAAAATCAAGTGTCTACCAATAAGAGTAAAGCCCGTGGAAATACTAGAAAAATGAGGGAAGAGAACATAGTGGCGGGTCTAAAAAAAGGACGTTTTTAAAATTCAGGAAATAAAAAAAAGGAATTGGACATCTGGCAGATATCATGGAAGATAAAAATGTAGATGACTGGATTTCTAACATGGCAGGTGTCAAGATATCTGAAACTTCTTTTGAGATTGTGACTAGGATAAATAATGATGAGGATAAAATGGGGAAATAAGGAAATATGAAGATGACGAATAACGTGCATGGGAATGAGGAGACAAGAGAACTAAACACACCTAGACCTTAAGATGGAATGCAACTGAATGGGGATGTCCGCAGCATCCCACAAATGACATCAGACATATGGCATCAAGATAATATCCAGGACGAATCAATTATGGCGAGTGTATGTGGCACACACATGTAGAATCTAAATGGAAAGCTTCATAACCTCATTTCATTTTTATGATGATTATACAACAAAATATTTTTATTTGGAATTGTAAAGGAGCAGCCAGCAAAGGTTTCTTTAGATATTGCAAGCAATATGTTAGCACTAACAAGCCTAACATAATTGTTATTGTGAAAACAAGATGTGACTCATCAAAGCTTCAAAAATCTCTTTCTAAAATGGGCTTTGATATATTTTGCGCAAATGATAACCAAGGTTATGCTGGTGGCATGCAATTGCTTGGATGGAGGAAGATATGAGGTTTATCATGGTGAGCAAAAAGTTCCAGTTCATTCATTGTATGGTGCAACCAAGGCATGGTTCAACTTGGTTTTTCACTTCCATATATGTCAGCCCTAGGGTTGATAATATAAGAGGTTTGTGGAATGATCTATATGAAATAAGTGTTAGCATGAGTGAGCCTTGCCTTGTGGCAGGAGATTTGAGTGACATTGTTTTTGCCCATGAGAAGTTTAGAGAAAACATTGGTAAATATGGATTAATTGATTTGGGAGCTGTGGGATCAAGGTTTACATGGAAATGACCTATTTATAATGGAGGACAATGTATATATGAGAGACTTTAAAGAGGCCTTTGTAATGAGAGATGAAGACTTAATTTTCCCAATGGTTTTGTTAAAGTCCTGACTATACAAGACTTTTCAGACCATCACTCTATTCTTATATGTCCTCAAGGAAATGCAAGGAAAATAGTTAAGTCGTGCTTCCGATTCGAGAGTGCTTCCTATCATCACATGTAGGGCTGGCAATGAACCAAACCAACTCGAAGATAGTTCGGAATTCGACTCGACAATTAAATCGTTGAACTAGGTTCATGAACCAAATGAGTTGAGTATGAGCGAAAAATTAAGTTCGTTAACTAAATGAGCTGAACTTGAACTATACATAGTTCGACTCGTTAGGTTCATGAGTCAACTCGGTTACATATGAAAAGAATTATATTGTCTTTAAGATTAGGTTTAAATATTTACTTCAAAACTTAGACAAATTTAATCTTCAATTTAGTAGTTTTTGAATTAGACTCTCAAATGTATCTCTTGAAAGTTGTGTAGGTTTTGAATTAGTAGATTTCAAAGATAAAGTTAAATTTCAATATGATAACTTTTATTTTATTTTAATATTTTATTTAAAAAATATATATTTATTTAAAATGTCAAATATACTAAAAAATATATATATTTAAAAAAATAGTTTTTAAGTTCGTGAACCATGTGAGATGAACCTAATGAGATGAACCTAACGAGTCGAACCGAACTGTTCGTGAACTTATAATGAGTCGAGTTTGAGCTTAAAAAAAAGTTCGTGTCGAACTCGAACTCGAACTCGAATTCGAACAATTCTTAACGAGTCGAGCCGAGCTGAGGTGAGTTCGACTCGACTCGACTCATTTCCAGCCCTAATCACATGGTTAAAGCTAGCTAGAAGAAAGACATAACTCTAGCAGAAAATCTTGATAATTTATTGATAGAGAAAAGAAGTGGAAGCTAACTACCTTCACCTAAGCCACGAGAAGGAATAAGGAGATCATGAGAGACTTGAAGGCATACAAAAGTGTATTCAAGGGAGAAGGAATGTTGGTGGTATGCTAAAATAGAACAAAACCTTCAGTAGGAAATGCATGAGCTGCTTAAAAAAGAAGAGTTGAAGTGGTTCCAAAGATCAAGGTCCAAACACTACTATGGAAAACCTATACAACAATGGTTGGAAAAGATATATTATCACGTAGGACTAACCATTGTTACGTAGCGTGTGGTTGTATATACGTTACTTACAATCACAACCATATGACCATTGTAGAAAGCCTGAAAGCGTGGAGCATATTGCCACGCTTACTTTAACTAATCATTGTAAAATATTAGAGGTCCAAGGTTCGATTCTCAGCAGCGCCTTTTTTGTATATGAAGATAGCGGGATTATTCCTGTGTGAATCACACACTCAATGATATATCAGAGTCTCCATCGAACTTTATTTAATCCTAAGGGACAGGGAAAATATCGATAAAACCCAAGGGAATAGAAATGGGAAAGGGGGTCGTTATGTGAAAGGAAGGTACTGGCACCTTACGCATCCATCGTATCTGACGAGAACCATTTCGCTTGCTTCTAGGCTTGGATGGGTTATTCATCTAAAGGCTTCTAAATAAAAGAAAGAAGGGAAAAGAAAAAGAAAGAGAAAGAAAGAACGTGTCACGGAGGATTGGGACCCTCGTGCCTACGTACCCTCATAGTACAATGAGGAAATCAGAGCTCTGTAGTTCATGGAACCAGGAAAAGAATAGAGGATCTGGGCAGATCAGAGAGGAAGAAGAAACGGAAGAATATGAAGGAAGGTGGCTCGCCAAGATTTCACAATCTTGTGGCTACGTGCCCTCATAGTACAATGAGAAAGTCAGAGCCTACATAGTTCGGGGAACCAACATTAAAAGAAAAGGAAAAGGAGACGGTATCAAAGCTAAGAACGAAAAGAGAAAGCAAGACCCTACTGGGGGATGCAAGAAAAGTGGTGTCAAAACCAAGAAAGAAGACAAAACAAAACTCTGCTGAGGAACATAGAAGATAACCGATAGCTCCAATGGGATCACTGAAGAATAGAGATGACTCTACTGAGGAGAAAATAAGAGAATGGCGACATGGCCGAGAAAAAAGGGACAAGAATTGAAGTAAAAGGTAAAATCCATAAATGACTCGGTACGTAACTGGCAGGTGGTGAATAACCGAAGAAAGATAAGGGTAAAATTCTGGGGGAGAGAAAAACGGGTTGGTGTCAACAGACGGACTGCGACGGAACAAAAGAAAAAGAGCACTGAACAAAAGGGAGGTGTTTGACTCAGAGGGGAATTCGGTATATTAACTGATAAACAGTGGTTAACCGAGAAAAAGAAAGGAGTTGGCTTTAACCGGTAGACACTAATCAACCAAAAGACGAGTGTGGAACCAAATAAAGGTTGTGACCCAAAGGACGGGTGTGGAACCAAGTGAAGGTTGTGACCCAAAGAACAGTACACTGACTAAACAAATAGCACTTGACCGAAGGAAAGGGTATTTGAACAAAAAAAAGGTTACTAACACGAAGGTGCGAGTATTTGAACCAAAAAAGGTTGCTAACTAGCGGGGGTTCGTTGTTTAACAAGCGAACTGTGATCAACCGAAAAGAAAGAGTGATTAACCAAGAGAAGGTGATTAACTCAAAAGACACCCAGTATTTTAATAGACAAACTATGGTTAATTGAGAAAAAGGGTGATTGGTTCAAACAGGCGGACTGTGATTGACCAAAAGACGAGTGATTAACCAAGAGAAGGTGATTAACCCAAAGAAAAGCTGGTTTTAACGGACAGACCGTGATCAACCAAATATCGGGTGATTAGTCAGAAGAAGGCGATTAACCCAAAGAAAGTTCAGTATTAACAGATAGGCTATGATTAACCAGGGAAAAGCTGGCTGGAATTTTACTGACAAGAAGTGATTAACCAAGCAAGAAGGAGAGAGAACCAAGAGAAGATTGTGAACTCCGATGGGGACTAGGTTTAAACAGGAAGACTGTGTTTAACCGAAGAAAGGATCGACCTTGCAGAGGAAGAATATAATTGGTTTTAACCGAAGAAACGGTTGATAAACCAAGCAAATGGATTGAGTAACAATCTCAGGGGAAACTAGGGATGGATTGGCCACAAGAGAAAAGAGTGTTGAATCAAACAGAGGAAACTACTTCTAAAGAGGAGGTAAGGATGCAAGTGATCAAAGATCGACTCGACTGGAGAAAACAGAAACCACAATAAGGAGATATAGGTGACTATTCCAGGCACAAGGTCATTCGTCCCCTATGCAAAATAGTTTGAATGACTGTAGGAATTCTCCACTCTCATTCCTTCTCTAACACCAAAGTGTAGCGCGAGAAATGAAACAGACAGCACAACGACGCAAAACTTGTACGGTGCTCCAACGCGTTGCAAACCTTCAACTCCACAGGGGAAAAGAGAAAGAGGACAAAGCTCTAGAATATCTAAAGGATAAGAAATGGGAAGGATTGACTAATCGAAACGATGTTTCAATTAATCAATACAAAGGGGATGATGCTAACAATTGTCTAAAGGGATGAAAAATCATTAAAGAAAATGATGAATTATTATTATAAAAGATTAAGTTCATTCCAAAGAGGAACAAACTTAATGCAAACCTGAATGGAAGTGCTAAACAGTACCAAATATAATTTAGTATGCACCACAAATCATATATCATGTGATCAAAGAATGTGCAAGAGTGATCATGATTATACAAGTGTCACAAAAATGAAAATAATCGAGAATCGACAAATTACACATTGAAAGTTTGATACATGCGTCCAACAGAAACTAAGCAGCTCATAAAACATCCCTAAATATCAAGCATATCTAGTCATGGACGTTACATGAGAAAAGAATAGCAAACAAGCTTGAAAACAGAAAAAAAAATGACATATTGCTACAGTGGTAATCGATTACCACATGTAGGTAATCGATTACCTGCTCAAAATTTGAAAATCCACGTAAAAATTGAGTAGGGTAATCGATTACCACATACAGGCAACTGATTACCACTGTAACAGTGGCAAAAACAGCTTATCAAAAAGCACTTTCAGCAACCAAAACACTTATACAATCATGCACGTGCTATGATTAACATTTATACACAAAAAATCAAGTTCAAAATCAATTAGACATCAATTAAACATCAATTGAAAGCATTAAACATGGATATCAAAGATCAAACAATCACATGATTAATCAACATCGAAAAACTATTGAACTACATCGTAGACGCGCGAAAGTGATAAAAACAGTAAATCAAGCAAAAGATAACCAACCTACAATGCTGAGATTTGACTTGGATGTTGTTGTTATTAATATGTGATGAGAAAGATCAAAGAAAACCAGAGAAATCATAATTTTTAACCGAACCATAGCGAAACCGAGCAAATTGCGACGAAATCTCCAAATACAAAATTACACTGAATAAGCTTGAAGTAATCACTTGAGATGAATCAAAAGCCAATAAAACTCTAGAAAATCAAGTAGGATTTCAAGATGATAATGGCTAAGCTAAAGAGAAAGAACTTCCAATGAAGAAGTTGCTACTCTTTAATGGATGATTTGAGCTTTAGTGAGGTTTTGGGAAGAAGATGAAGATGAATGTGAGAAAAAGTTGCAGAAAATTCAGAGAAAATGTGAGAGAATTGAGAGTGGAGAATGTAGGAACTGAGAAAATGATTGAGGGTCTTTTTGAAATGGTGGTGACTTGCTTATTTAGAGTTTCGCTTCAGAGTTTCTAGGTTCGGAGTGAGCTTTGGATGTAGCCTTGGAACTAGCCTTGAAGTTAGTTAGCCTCAACTTACTGAGTTGGAGGTTAACTCAGTTAGTTAGGTAGTTGACTCGGTAACCATCCCAATAAAAACTTTGAATCTAAGGGCTCATATGCTTGGAAATGAAGCAACATGGTGGTCTTAATCCAAATTGATGTATTGGAGAAAATTCCTTGAAGTGTTTATAAATATCTTAGAGTGTCTAGAGATGTCTAGAGTGTTCCACACAATGCTAGAACTAAGTAGACCCCGAAAATGTAGAGTGAAAGTGGCTATCACAAAAAATGTTGCAAAAAATGGATTTTTATACAGGGTAATCAATTACCCTACTTTGCCTAGCAAAGTGGTAATTGATTACCACAGGCAAAACATGCATATTTTGCTTGAAAAATGATGTTGTGGTTTTGGCTTCAATTTTCGACCTTTTGCTTTGATGAATATGCATAGACACCCTTGTTTTGTGCTTGTAATGATGATGTGATGTCTTTGTGAGGATGTGATTAATTAGGGTTGAAAACCTGAATATCCCTATAACAAAAACCACAGAGAAAAAGTGTGAATGCATATGCATGCGATGCAAATGCACGTGTTTATGCAAAAGGAAAAAAGGGAGGTCAAATTTCGGGTTACGATAGCTGCTCCTATTTAATCTTCTTGGATCTGAATGTTAGAATTGCTCCCGCTTTTCGATTATTCAAGATAGAAGAAAATTAAATAAAAAAGTAGCTCGGAAAATTTGGCTGACGACGACGAAATATGGTAAGGTGAAAAGTGTAGAGATATGATCAAGAAAAAGGTTTGGCTGAGATTCGCTAGAGACATAAGTCAGTCAAAGGGGAGTATGCTATGATGCATATGCTATGATGCTTGAATACATGATGCTTGGTATCATGTTATGCAACGGCAAGGGTTGAAATGTTATGTTGCAGGTAGGCAAAGATTGTAGCAAAATGAACTCGATATCTTTTGTTTGGGAAAAGAAATCTGCGGATGACGACGAGCTGCTGGAGAAATAACCTAGAGAATTCAGACTTCCATGCTATTACCAACACTGTTGTTGGAAAGGAAAGAACCTTCCAACCATAGCTAACTCTGGCTGAGGAATGAAGAAACCATGGTTGATCTTCAAACAACCGACTATTCTCGAGGAAGAATAAGGTCAAGATGGTCAAAACAAACTGAAATACTGCCACTGCTGGGGAATGACAACCTCGATTTGTTGGGGATGTTGTGAGGAACTCTACTCTTACTGGAAAAAGCAACAAGTCTCATCTTGGTGAAATATGAATCTACTAGGGAGAGAAAAGGAAAACAACCCTTCCAAAGGACCATACCCGTTAGTGAAATTATGGTTCTGCTGGGGAAAGGAGAGGTAAAAAACCCTTCCAAAGAACCAAATTGGTACTTGCTAGGGAAAAGGAAAGTAGTCAGCATCCCTAACCAACAATGATATTGTTCACCGGAGATCAAGCTTGCAAAGGAAAACTACCAATCTTCCTTTGATGATTTCTGGTAAAGCAATGCATAATGTTTTCTTAGTTGATTTTAACTTTTTATGTTTCTCAACGCTTTATAGCATTATGTGATCACAAATAATTGTTCAATTTGCATACAAAATACTGGAAAGAAACAAATGAGAAATCAACAGATAAAAAGTCAAAGGGTGAATTTTATTGAATATGAAAATAGTTTGTACATAAGATGTGTACAAGGATGTAAAAATCCTTGATGAGAAAATTTACAATAAAACTGAAAAACAAAGTAAGTGGCAATGAGAAATTTGACTTTGCATTAATTACAACATTGACTACCATCCCCTGTAAGTTCTGGTTCCAACACTGTGCGTCCGTTGATGATGATTTGACTGATCATTTGACGTCTGAGGTCTAGCTATGATGAAGATAGGCTCAAGTGTTCACAGTCAAATTCCTTTATCCCTAATTTTTGCCTGGACACTTTTTTATTTTTTTTGTCCACCGGGATGCCCATTTTTGCCTAAGTCGCCCTTTCAGGTTTTCAACTTAGTGGGCTATTATTATTTTTTTATTTTTGTCCCTAACTTTTGCATGGAGATTTCTTTTTTTTGGTCCCTCGGGACGCCCATTTTTGCCTAGATTGTCCTTACGAATGTCAATCTAACAGGCTTTTTATACAATTTTTTTCCAGGCATAATATTTTTTTCCTGCGTCAGAGTTCATAGGATATGGCAACTCCTCCCCATGCATGGTGGTGACGATCAGAGCTCTGCCTGAAAAGGCTTTCTTAACAACAAAAGTTCCTTCATGATTGGGAGTCCACTTGTCGCGTGGATCCGAGTGAATAGGAGAATACCTCTTCAGCACGAGTCCGCATGTGTGGAATGCTCGAGGGAGAATTTTTTTGACAAAAGCTTGCTTGAGACGTCTTTGATACAATTGACCGTGGCAAACGGCTTTAAGGCGCTTTTCTTTGATGAGATTCAATTGGTTGTACCTAGATTGGACCCATTCAGCTTCATCAAGATCTACTTCCATGATGACTCTAAGCGAAGGAGCTTCGACTTCAATAGGTAGAACAACCTTCATACCATACACAAGCGAATATGGAGTTTCCCCAATAGAAGTACGAACTGAAGTTTTGTAGCCATGTAGTGCAAAGGGAAGCATTTCATGCCAATCCTTATAAGTCTTGACCATCTTCTGGACAATCCTCTTGATGTTTTTATTTGCTGCTTTTATGGCACCGTTCATCTTGGATCGATATGGTGAAGAGTTGTGGTGCTCGATCCTAAATTCTTGACACAACTCCTTCATCATCTTGCTGTTTAGATTGTTTGCATTGTCAGTGATAATTATGCTAGGAATACCATAACGACATATTATCTCTTTCTTGATAAATCTGGAAACCACTTGGCGTGTAATGTTTATGTAGAAAGCAGCTTCAACCCACTTGGTGAAGTAGTCGATAGCACCTAGAATGAAGCGATGACTATTGGAAGCCTTCGGCTCGATCGTTCCAATCATATAAATACCCCACATAGAGAAGGGCCAAGGAGAAGTCAGAACATTCAATGGAGTTGGTGGCACATGGATCTTGTCACCATAGATTTGGCACTTGTGACATCTTTTGGTAAAGCTGTAACAATATACCTCCATTATTGTCCATGGCAGGACCTTTGGCATGTACACCCTCACAGCCTTCATGTATGGACCTTATGATTGTGTCTGCTTCGTGTCTATCCACGCATCTGAGCAACACAAAATCATAATTCCTCTTGTACAGTACATCACCACTCAAGAAAAACTTGGCGTAAAGCCGTCTAAGATCTTTCTTATCAGTGATAGTTATACCCTCGGGATATTCTTGGTTTTCCAGATATCTTTTGATGTCATAGAACCAAGGCTTGTCATCAAACTCGTCCTCAATTTCTAAATAGTGTGTTGGATCGTTCAAATGATCAATGCGGATAAAAGGAGCTTCGTTCTTCCACTTGAATTTGAACATGGATGCCAGGGTGGTAAGAGCATCAACTAGTTAATTTTCTTCCCTCAGAATATGATGAAAAGAGATCTCATCAAAGTAGGACATCAATTTCGTGATGTGCTTTTGGTACGAAACTAGCTTAGAATCCCGAGTCACAAAGTTTCCTCTAACTTGGCCAATCACCAAAGTAGAATCTCCGTAGATCTCAAGAAAATTGATCCTTCTGTCGATTGCTGCTTTAATTCTGTAGATACATGCTTCACACTCAGCCATATTATTGGTGCATTCAAAGCATAATCTGGCAGTGAAGAGAACATGAAAACCTGTTGGAGAGATGAGGATAGCACCAATTCCACGACCTTTAGCATTGGCAACACCATCAAATACGAGCGTCCATCGTGCCCCTGGTTCGGGTACTATATCAGGGTCTAGAGTCTCATAATCTCTGATGAATAGAACATCCTCATCAGGAAAGTCAAACCTCATTGTTGATAACCTTCCACAGGTTGATGAGCAAGGTAGTCAGGAAAGACGCTCCGTTTTATTGCTTTCTGGGTAACATGTTGGATGTCGTACATAGTTAATAGTATTTGCCACCGAGCAATTCGTCCAGAGATAGCAGGCTTCTCAAAAAATATACTTTATCAGATCCATTTTGGATATCAATAAAGTAGTATGAAAAATAATGTATTGTTATAGGCGTCGAGTAGCCTAAGTCAGAGCACAACAAGTTTTCTCCAATAGTGAGTATCTGGTCTCACAATCATTGAACTTCTTGCTCAGATAGTAAATTGCATGTTCTTTTCTGCCAGTGTCGTCTTGCTCAGATAGTAAATTGCATGTTCTTTTCTCCCAGTGTCGTCATGTTGACCTAATACACATCCCATTTATTCATTGAGAACAGTGAGATACATGATTAAAGGCCTACCGGGAATTAGAGGTACTAAGATCGGTGGTTCTTGCAAATATTTTTTTATTTTATCAAAAGCTTCTTGACAATCATTATTCCATTCAACCGATTGATTTTTTCTGAGCAATTTGAATGTTGGTTCGCAGGTAGCCGTCATACGAGAAATGAATCTGGATATGTAATTAAGTCGGCCCAAAAAGCTAGAGACTTATTTTTCTATTTTGGGAGGCGGCATGTTCTGAAATGTCCGAACCTTGTCATGATCAACTTCAATGCCCTTCTGACTCACAATAAAGCCCTATAATTTACCAGATTGAACTCCAAAGGTGCACTTTGCAGGATTCAACCGCAGTATGAACTTTCGGAGTCTATCAAACAGTTTCTTCAGATGGTTTAGATGGTCATCTTCAGTTTTGGATTTGGCAATCATATTGTCCACATAAACCTCAATCTATTTATGGATCATATCATGAAAGAGGGTTATTATGGCGTGTTGGTATATTGCCCTTGCATTTTTCAAACCAAATGGCATGACTTTGTAGCAGTATGTACCCCAAGGTATGATGAAAGTAATCTTTTCCATATCAGCTGGAGACATCTTGATCTGATTATATCCTGAGAATCTGTCAACAAAAAGACAGAGAATTGCACAATGTTGTCTACCAAGACATCAATATGAGGTAGAGGAAAATCATCTTTTGGGCTTGCCTTATTGAGATCTCGATAGTCCATACACATTTTGACTTTCCCATCTTTCTTTGGAACTGGGACGGTGTTAGCAATCCATTCAGGATATTGGAAGTGGCTAGGAACCCAGTGTCAAATTGTTTCTTTACCTCTTCTCTGATTTTAAGTGCCATGTCGGGTCTGGTCCTTCTGAGCTTCTGCTTGACAGGAGGGAAATCAGGCTTGAGCGGGAAGTGATGTTCAACGATGTTGGTATCCAACCCATGTATATCTTGATAAGATCAGGCGAAAATATCAACATACTCTTTTAATAACTTGACTAACTCAGAGTGTACATGCTAAGCGAGGGATGCCCTAATCTTGAATTCTCTTATGACATCATCGGTACCAAGACCGATAACTTCCATCAGCTCTTTGTGTGGATGAATCACTTTCTTCTTATGCTCAAGGAGCCTTTCTAGTTCAGCCGGTAATTCGTAATCTTCCTCACCATCTTCTTCGGCTTGGTTAATTGGAATCTTAGAATTACGATGGTTGTTTGCCACGTTGTTATCAATGCAATTATTTGTTCTGCATGTTTATGAATTATGTTTAGAATGAAGCTATTTTGAAAGGTGAAAAAAACAAAAGAAACTTTGCCATTTTATTTATTTTATGAAAAAGTAAAATAAAGAAAGAAATAAGAATATGATTTGAATCCAAAAAAACTTTTATTTATTGATCACATAATGTTTCAAAAGCGCGAGGCCCTTACAAGCTATCCACTCGTCTCAGGCGAGGACGAGGGAACAGGAAAACAAAATGCATTACATGTTTGTGGGAAAAACCACGGGAATCACAATTGATGTTTAATTGTTGAGCTTTAAACTCGACGGACATTTGCGCACAAAGCTTGCACTTTAGTTGCTAGGATCAGCATCATCAATAGCTAATACAATATCACCCTCCACGAATCTAGCGCTTGTGAACTTGATATAGTTGCATTTCTGATTACTGTGCAAACTAGCTTGTTGATTAGGATGATAACCCAGTCTAAAGCTTTCATGCTTCTCAACCACATTCAGGATTTTCCCCCAGCCAGGCAAGGCACCTTTCTCGATGGTCTCTTTAGCACTTTTGATAGATAACATGGCCATTTTCGGTAATCTACTAGAATTGATAGAAGCGGAGCTGATATATTCGAACTCAAGACATTGCAATGGCACCTCAGTTATGCCTTCATCAGTCTCGACATATCGGAAGGATCATAACTCATTTAATAGCAAATCTCCTTCACCATAAACGATGACCATTTGATCGTCAAACATGAATTTTAGTTTCTGATGTAAAGTTGACGTAACTTCCCCTGAGGCATAAATCTAGGGTTGACCCAATAAAAAACTATATACAGGATTCATATCCATCACTTAGAAAGTAATGGTGAACAAATGCAGCCCGACTTTGATGGGTAAGTCCGCTTCACCAATGACTTGCCTTCGAGAACCATGGAAAGCTATGACAATTAAAGCGCTTGGCCTCATCTCGCTCCCTTCTACGAATAGTTGACTCAACATGCCCTTTGGTATCACATTGAGAGAAGAACCAGTATCCACAAGAACACGAGATAGAAAAGAATCCATACAATTCACTGAGGTGTGCAAGGCTTTGTTATGGGCAGTACCTTCAGGAGGCAATTCTGACTCGTTGAAACCCAATTATCAACTAGCAGTTATGTTGGCGACGACATCATCAAACTGTTTTACGAGAATGTCATGCATTACATGAGCAGTGTTCAAAACTTTCAACAAAGTTGATATGTGCATTCTCATTTTTCCTCTGTGGTTTTTGTTGCAGGGATATTCAAGTTTTCAAGCCCGATTAATCACATCATCATTACAAACACAAAACAAGGGTTTCCATGCCTATACATCAAAGCAAAAGGTCAAAAATCGAAGCCGAAACCACATCATCATTTTTCAAGTAAAATATGCAAGTTTTGCCTGTGGTAATCGATTACCACTTTGCTAGGAAAAGTAGGGTAATCGAGTACCCTGTGTAAAAATGCAGTTTTGCTACAATTTCTATGACAACCACTTTCACTCTACATTTTGGGGGTCTACTTGGTTCTAGCATTGTGTGGAACATTCTAGATATCTCTAGACACTTCAAGACCTTTCTAAACACTTCAGGACATTTGCTTCAATACATCAATTTGGATTATGACCACCATGTTGCTTCATTCCCAAGCATATGAGCCCTTATATTCAAGTTTGCATTGGGATGGTTATCGAATCAACTACCTAGCTAACTGAGTTAACTTCAAACTCAGTGAGTTAAGGCTAACTAACTCCAAGGATAGATCCAAGGCTATATCTAAAGCTCACTCCAAACCTAGAAACTCCGAAGCAAAACTCCATATAAGAAAATCACCACCATTTCACAAAGACCCTCAATCATTCTCTCAATTTCTACATTCTTCACTCTCAATTCTCTCACATTTTCTCTGAATTTTTTGTAAATTTTTCTCACATTCATCTTCATCCCAAAACCTCACTAAAGATCAAGTCCTCCATTAAAGAGTAGCAACTTCTTCATCGAAAGTGCTTTCTCTTGAGCTTACCCATCATCATTTTGAAATTCTACTTGACTTAAGGCTATCTACATAACCAGCGCACAGATCAGCTTTGTTGAAAGTTTTGAACAATGCTCATGTGATGCATGACATTCCAGTAGAACAATTTGACGACGTTGTCGCAAACATAACTGCTAGTTGGTACTTGGGTTTCAACGAGTCAGAGTTGCCTCCTGAAGGTACTGCCCATAATAGAGCATTTCACATCTCAGTGACATGTATGCATTCTTTGCTATCTCATGTTCTTGTGGATACCAGTTCTTATCTCAATGTGATGCCTAAGGGTACATTGAGTCAACTATTGGTAGAGGGGAGCAAGATGATGCGAAGCGCTTTGATTGTTAGAGCCTTTGATGGTTCTCGAAGGCAAGTCATTGGCGAAGTGGATTTACCAATTAAAGTCGGGCCGCATTTGTCTACCATTACTTTCTAAGTGATGGATATCAATCTTGCATACAGTTGTTTATTGTGTAGACCCTGGATCCATGCTGCAGGGGCAGTTACGTCCATGTTACATCAAAAGCTAAAATTCATGTTTGAAGATCAGATGGTCATCGTTTGTAGTGAAGAAGATTTGTTGGTAAGCGAGTTATCATCCTTCTAATATGTCGAGACTGATGAAGGCATAGCTGAAGTGCCGCTGCAATGTCTCGATTTTGAAGATGTCAGCTGCGCTTCTGTCAATTCTGGTAGACTACCAAAAATGGCCATGTCATCTGTCAAGAGTGCTAAAGAGACCATTGAGAAAGGTGTCTTACCTGGCTGGAGGTAAATCCTGGATGTGGTTGAAAAGCATGATCGCTTTGGACTGGGATATCATCCGGATCAACAAGCTAGTTCAGGCATTCATCAGAAGAGCGATTTTATCAAGTTCACAAGCGCTGGATTCCAGGAGAGGGATATTGTGCTAGCCATTGACGATGCAAGTCCTAGCAACCGAAGCACAAGATTTGTACGCAAATGCCCGCCGGGTTTCAAGCTCAACAATTGGACATCTACCGTGATTCTTGTGGTTTTTCCTACAAACATGCATTTTGTAAGGGCCTCACGCTTTTGAAACATTATGTGATCAATAAATAAAAGTTTTTTTGCATTCAAATCATGCTCCTATTTCTTTCTTTATTTTGTTTTTCACAAATAAATAATTGGCAAAGTTTCTTCTATTTTTCACCTTTCAAATAGCTTCATTCTAAACATAATTCATAAACATGCAGAACAAATAATTGCATTGATAATAACTTGGCAAACATCCATTGTAATCCTGGGATTCCAATTAACGATGCCAAAGAAGATGGTGAGGAACTAGCAAGGTTCCTTGAGCACGAACATAAAGAGATTCAGCCGCACAAAGAGCCAGTGGAAGTTATCAATCTTGGTACTGATGAAGTCAAAAGAAAAGTCAAGATTGAGGCATCCCTCGCTAAGCATGTACACTCCGGGTTGGTCAAGCTGTTGCAAGAGTATGTTGATGTTTCCGCCTGGTCTTATCAAGATATTCCTGGGTTGGATACCAACATCGTTGAACATCACTTGCCACTCAAGCCTGATTGTCCTCCTGTCAAGCAGAAACTCAGAAGGACTAGACCCGACATGGCACTTAAAATCAGAGAAGAGGTAAAGAAGCAGTTTGACGTTGGGTTCCTAGCCATTTCTGAATATCCTGAATGGATTGCCAACATCGTCCCGGTTTCGAAGAAAGATGGAAAGGTTCGAATATGTGTAGACTATCGAGATCTCAACAAGGCGAGGCCGAAAGATGATTTTCCTCTGCCTCATATTGATGTTTTGGTAGACAACACAATGCAATTCTCTGTCTTTTCTTTCATGGATGGTTTCTCAGGATATAATCAGATCAAGATGTCCCCATCTGATATGGAGAAGACTACCTTTATCATGCCTTTGGGTATATATTGCTACAAAGTCATGCCATTTGGTTTGAAAAGCGCAGGGGCAACATACCAACGTGCCATGACAACCCTCTTTCACAATATGATCCATAAAGATATTGAGATTTACGTGGACGATATGATTGCCAAATCCAAAACTAAAGATGATGATCTCGACCATCTGAAGAAGTTGTTTGACAGACTACGCAAGTTCAGACCACGGTTAAATCCGGAAAAGTGCACCTTTGGAGTTTGATCTGGCAAACTGTTGGGTTTTATCATAAGTCAGAAGGGTGTCGAAGTTGATCTTGACAAGGTTCGGGCAATTCAGAACACGCCGCCTCCCTAAACAGAAAAAGAAGTCTGTGACTTTCTGGGTCGGCTTAATTACATTTCCAGATTCATTTCTTATCTGACGGCTACCTGCGAACCAATATTCAAATTACTAAGAAAAAATCAATCGGTTAAATGGAACAATGATTGTCAAGAAGCTTTTGACAAGATAAAAAAATATTTGTAAGAACCACTGATCTTAGTACCTCCGGTTCATGTTAGGCCTTTAATCATGTATCTCACTGTTCTCGATGAATCAATGGGATGTGTCTTAGGTCAGCATGACGACAATGGCAGAAAAGAACATGAAATTTACTATTTGAGCAAGAAATTCAATGACTGTGAGACTAGATACTCAATATTGGAAAAAACTTATTGTGCTCTGACTTGGGCTGCTCGATGCCTGAGACAAATGATTTTCCATACTACTTTATTGATATCCAAGATGGATCCGATAAAGAACATTTTCGAAAAGCCTTCAATCTCTGGATGAATTGCTCGGTGGAAAATGCTATTGACCGAGTATGATATCCAACATGTTACCCAGAAAGCAATAAAAGGGAGCGTCTTGTCTGACTACCTAGCTCATCAACATATGGAAGGTTATCAACAGATGAAGTTTGACTTTCCCGATGAGGATGTTCTATTCATCAGAGATTATGAGACTCCAGACCCTGATATAATACAAGAACCAAGGGCGCGATGGACGCTCGTGTTTGACGGTGCTGCCAATGCTAAAGGTCGTGGAATTGGTACTATCCTCATCTTTCTGACATGTTTTCATCTTCCCTTCACTTCCATATTATGCTTTGAATGTACCAACAATATGGTTGAGTATGAAGCATGCATCTACGGTATCGAAGCTGTAATTGACATGAGAATCAAAATTCTTGAGGTATACGGAGATTCTGCCCTGGTGATCAGCCAAGTCAGAGGGAACTTTGTAACCCGGGATTCAAGTCTGGTTCCGTACCAGTAGCACATTGCAAAATTGACTTCCTACTTTGATAAAATCTCTTTTTATCATATTCCTTGGGAAGAAAATCAATTAGCTGATGCTCTTGCCACCTTGGCATCTATGTTCAAAGTCAAGTGGAAGAACGAAGCTCCTTCTATCCGCATCGATCATTTGAATGAACCAGCATATTATTTAGCAATCGAGGACGAGTCCAATGACAAGCCTTGGTTCTATGACATCAAAAGATATCTGGAAAAATAGGAATATCCCGAGGGTATTTTTATCACTAATAAGAAAGCTCTCAGACAACTTTGCGCCATGTTTTTTCTAAATGGTGGTGTACTGTACAAGAGGAATTATGATTTTGTGTTGCTCAGATGCGTGGATAGACACAAAGCAAACACAATCATAAGGTCCATACATGAAGGTTGTGAGGGTCTACATGCCAAAAGTCCTGCTATGGCTAAAAAGATCCTTCGAGCTGGGTATTATTGGACAACAATGGAGGTAGATTGTTACAACTTTGCCAAAAGATATCACAAGTGCCAAATCTATGGTGACAAGATCCATGTGCCATCAACTCCATTGAATGTTTTTGCTTCTCCTTGGCCCTTCTCTATGTGGGGTATTGACATGATTGGAATGATAGAGCCGAAGGCTTCCAACGGTCACCGCTTCATTCTAGTTTCTATCGATTATTTCACCAAGTGGGTTGAAGTTGCTTCTTATGCAAATGTTACATGCCGAGTGGTTGCCAGATTTATCAAGAAAGAGATAATTTGTCGCTATGGTATTCCTAGCAACATTATCGGCAGTCTGAACAACAAGATGATGCAAGAGTTGTGTCAAGAATTTAAGATTGAGCACCACAAATCTTCACCCTATCGGCCTAAGATGAATGGCATCGTCGAAGAAGCAAACAAAAACATCAAGAGGATTATCCAGAAGATGGTCAAGACTTACAAGGAGTGGCATGAAATGCTTCTATTTGCACTACATGGCTACAGAACTTCAGTTCGTACTTCCATTGGGGAAACTCCATATTCACTTGTATATGGTATGAAGGTTGTTCTTCCCATCGAAGTTGAAAACCCTTCTCTCAAGGTCATCATGGAAGCAGAACTTAACGAGGCTGAATGGGTTCAATCCAGATATAACCAGCTGAATCTCATCGAAAAGTTCCTGACAACCGTTTTCCATGGTCAACTGTATCAGAGGCGCCTCAAGCGAGCCTTTGACAAGAAAGTTCTTCCTCGAGCATTCCAAGCAGGCGAACTCGTGCTCGAGAGGTACTCTCATGTTCATTCGGATCCACGCGGCAAGTGGACTCCTAATTACGAAGGACCTTTTATTGTCTAAAAAGCCTTCTCAGGTGGAGCCTTGATCCTCACCACCATGGATAGGGAGGAGTTGCCACATCCCGTGAACTCTGACTCAATCAAAAAATATTATGCCTAAAAAAATGATGAAAGCCCGCTAGATTGGCATCCGCAAGGGAAATTTAAGAAAAAATGGGCGTCTTGATGGATCTGAAAAAAGAAATGTCCATACAAAAGTCAGGGACAAAGAAAAAATAATAAAAAAACCCGCTAAGTTGAAAACTTGAAAGGGCGACTTAGGAAAGAATGGGTATCCCGGTGGACGAAAAAAATATATATAATGTCTAGGCAAAAATTAGGGATAAAGGCATTTGACTATGAACACCTAAGCCTATCTTCGTCATGGCTAGACCTCAGATGGGAAATGATCAGTCAAGTCATCATCAACAGATGCACAATGTTGGAACTCGGGTTTACAGAGGATGGTAGCCAATGTTGTAATCAATGCCAAGTCAAATTTCCCATTGCCATTTACCTTTTTGCAACTTTATTGTAAATTTCCTCATCAAGGATTTTTTACATACTCGTACACATCTTATGTACAAAAGCTTTTTGCATTCAATAACATTTTCATCCTTCGATTTCTCATTTGTCTCTTTTTCAGTGTTTTTTTTGCAAATTGAACAATTATTTATGATCACAAAACTATAAAGCGTTGAGAATAACAAAAATATAAAATCAACCAAGAAAACATTATGCATTGCATGCTTTACCAGAAATCTTCAAGGGAAGACGTGTAGTGCTCCTTTTTGATCTTGACCTCCGGTGAACATTATCATAATTAGTTAGGAATGTGGGATGCATTCCTTTTCCCCAGCAGGTATCGATTTGATTCCATGGAATGGTTAGTTTACCACTCCTCTCCCCAACAGAGCCAAAATTTCTCCATCAGACATCAGGTTGGTTCTTTGAAAAGATTCGTCTTCCATATCCTCAGAAGAGCCATATTCCTCAAGCAGAGACTTGTTTGATCTTCCCCAGTAGAAGCAAAATTTCTTGCAACACAACAACAGATCAAGGTTGTCAATCCCCAGCAGTGATGGCACTTTATTTTGATCATCTCGACTTTATTCCCCCCGGGAAGAGTTGGTTAGATGAAGATCAGCCATGATTTCTTCAATCTCCAGCCAGGGTCAGCTATAGTTTGGAACTATGAGATTTCTAAGCTCTTTCCACAACAGTATCGTCGAGTTCCCCAGCGGAGGATGTCGAGTTCGTTTTGCTACAATCTTCGTCCGCCAAAGAAATCGTATCTCGACCTTTGCCGCTGCATAGCATGATATCAAGCATCATGTTGAACATCATAGCATACTCCCCTTTGACTGATATATCTCCCCCAGTGGATCTCAGCCAAACCCTGCTTTTGAGAAAATCTTTATCTTCCTCCCATCAGTCTCTGTCAGCCAAATCTTTTGAGCTACTCTTTTATTTTATCTCCTTCCACCTCGAATAATCGAATAGCGGGCGCGATTCGAATATTCAAGTCCAAGAAGATTAAATAGGGGCAGCTCTCGTAACCCGAAATTTGACCTCCTTTTTCCCTTTTGCATAAGCATGTGCATTTGCATTGCTGAAATACACATTCGCACTTTTTCTCTCTCGACCAATCACCATTCTTGGTTTCCCCAGAGATTTATAATCACTCTTTTCCTTGGTTGATCAATTGTCCCTCAGTTTAAACCTAATTCCCTTCTTCCTTAGCTAAGTCAATATTTCTTCCCTAGTTTACACAGTATTCCTGTTCTAACCTATTCCCCACTAGAGTTTGCAACCTTCTCTTGGTTATTTCTCCTTCTTGTTTGGATCATCACTGTTTAATAGTCAAGCACTAAATCCTTTTTTCTCCAGTTAATCACAGTCTGTCTGTTAATACTGATTTCTTCTCCCGGCTAATCACCCTACCTTTGGTTGATTATGGTCCGTCCGTCAAAACCAGCTTTTCTTTGGGTTAATCGCCTTCTCCCGGCTAATCACCCTATCTTTGGTTGATCACGGTCCGCCCATTAAAACCAGCTTTTCTTTGGGTTAGTCGCCTTTTCCTGGCTAATTACCCTATCTTTGGTTGATCACGGTCCACTCGTTCAAACCAGCCTTTTCTTTAGGATAATCACCTTCCATTGGTTAATCACCCGCCTTTTGGTCAATCATAGTCCGCCTGTTTGAACCAATAACCCTTTTCCCCAGTTAACCACAGCCCGTCTGTTAAGATACTGAGTTTCTTTTGAGTTAATCACCTTCTTTTGGTTAATCACTCATTTTTTTCGGTTAATGATAACCCGTCTGTTAAATAACAAACCCCCTGCAGTTACCAACCTTTCTTTGGTTCAAATACTTCCAGCTTTAGGTTAGTAACCTTTTACTCGGTTCGAATACCCCTTCCCTTAGGTCAAGTGCTGCTTATTCAGTCAATGTACAGTTCGTTGGGTTACAACCTTCGCTTGGTTCTACACCCGTTCTTTGGGTCACAACCTTTGCTTATTTCCACACCCTTTCTTTTGGTTGATCACCATTAATCGGTTAAAACCATCTCCTTTATCCTTTCGGTTAACCACTGCTTATCAGTTAATATACCGATTTCCCCTCTGAGTCAAACACCTCTCTTTGGTTCAGTACTCTCTTTCTCCTGGTTCGTCACCGTCCGTCTGTTGACATCAACCTTTTTGCTCTCCCAATTAAGTTTACTATTATCTTTCTTCGATTAATCACTACCTTCTAGTTAATACACTGAGTCCCCCGTGGATCTTACCTTTATTTCGACTCTTATCCTTTACTCCCTTTTTCCCCGGCTCTGTCGCCATTATTTTGTTTTATCCCCTGTAGAGATCTCTCTTTTCTCCTACATGTCCCCGCAGAGTTCTTGCCTTGCTTCTCTCTGTTCCTCAGCAGAGTTGTTTTCTTGGTTTTGACACTATTCCTTTTGCAGTCCCCAGTTGGGTCTTGCTTCCTCTTTTGGTTTTTGGCTTTGATGTCGTCTCTTTCTTTTTCTTTCCCAGCAGTAGTTCCCCGAACTACATAGGCTCTGATTTCCTCATTACACTATGAGGGTACGTAGGCACAAGATTGCGAAATCTTGGCGAGCCACCTTCCTCCGTCTTCTCCCATTCTTCAGTCTCTCTAGTCCGTCCAGATCCTCTTCTTTCTTTTCCTTGGTTCCTTGAACTACGGAGCACTGACTTCCTCATTGCACTATGAGGGTACGTAGGCACGAGGGCCCCAATCCTCTGCGAGCAATTTCTTTTATTTCTTTTCTTTCCCTCCTTTTTTAGCTAGAAGTCTTTAGATAGATAACCCGTCCAAGCCTAGAAGTAAGCGAAATGGTTCCCGTCGGGTACGACAGATGCTTAAGGTGCTAGTACCTTCCTTTTGCATAACCGACCCCCTTTCCCATTTCTCTTCCCTTGGGTTTTATCGTTATTTTCCCTATCCTTTGGAACTAAATAAAGTTTGGTGGCGACTCTATTGTATCTTTGAGTGTGCGATTCACTCAGGTATAATCCCGCTAACGCCAATATTCAACATACCCAATATCACACTTTGTGGTGTCAACTCACAAACCAAACTCAAGCCTCTAAACTTCTCAATCAATTCCAACTCTCTAACCATCATAGAATACATATGGAAAGACTTTCGACTCAAAGCACCAACCACGACATTAACTTTACCGGGATGATAATTCAAGCCAAAGTCAGAATCCTTCAAGAATTCCAACCATCTTATCTGCCTCATGCTCCACTCTTTCTAATCAAACAGATACTTCAAGCTCTTATGATCACTATATACCTCAAATCTGAAACCATAAAGATAATGCCTCCAAATCTTCAATACAAAAACCATTGCAGCCAACTTTAAATCATGAGCAGGATAATTTCTCTCATGAACCCCCAACTCTCGTGAATCATAAGCCACAACCTTACCATCTTGCATAAGCACACCACCTGTTGAAAAGTATTTTTGTGGGTGTTTTATCATATCCACAAAGATTGTATGCAAGATATGTCGATGCTGGTCATTCAATAGTTTAACGTTCTAAGTAAGAGTTTTCAAAAGATCGTTTGTTTTGTAACATAAGTTTGTTGCAAAGAGTAAATTAGGGCAAAGATGTTTTGTTTCAAAGAAAAGCATGTCAAAATTATATTTCGTTAATCCTTTTTAAACGTATCTGATTAATCAAGCATGTGAACTTAGTTTCAATCAATACAATCGCGTATCCTCGCGAATCCGTTCATTTCTAAAGCAGGTCCGTGAATATTATTGTTTTAACCGCTAGATGATTTCTCTAAATAGAAAGCGAGACAATAAGCATAAAGATCGATACAAAGCAAATATTAACTTCCAAATCCATGTCTAGAGTTTGCTGGTTAATAGATGAAGAAATTAGATCAAGACTTGGAAAATCTATGTCTAGAGTGATTCAAACCATAAATACATCATTAAAAGCAAATATCTTCATCATCTATTGATCATAACCTTATTCACATACAAAAGATCAAAAGAAATACATAAAAGCAAGATTAACTACCTCTAATCTTGACACAAAAGTGTTTAGCTACCCATCACCATGGTATCTTGATCAACAAGTAAGAAAAGAAACTTTGCTAGCATCAAAGTCGAAGAATTGAGGATTGATGCTCCAAATATTTAAGTCTCACTTTTCCTTGAGTTTCTAAGGTTTTTGACCTAGAAAATCCTTTCTCTCTCTCTCTCTCCAATACTGAAAAGTGTGAGAAAGTACAAGTTATTGAAAATATCTTGCAAGTGAGATATTTATAGATAAGGCCACTTAGTGCAGTAAGTGGTACCGTGCTAAGCACCTTCAGAGGCGTGCTAAGCGCGATCATAAGAACATAGCTTATTTCCCAGGAAGCATGCTAAGCGCGATAGGAGCCTGCTTAGTGCGTTTTGAGCCTTTAGCTATTGGATTTTCCATGAGCGAGTTGGTTTCGTGCTGAAAATTTTGCTTAGCGCGCTATACCGACACGAAAACTTCAAAACTTGCTTTTTAACCCTTCTTTCCATCACCAATTGTTCCTATCATCAAAAATATGCAAGAAGAACTGTCAAGGAACATCAAAAGGCTCAATATTCACAATATTTATACTAAAATTGGACATTAACATAAATACACTTAAAACTACTAGATATTAGACTAAGCTATCAAGAAAACCAATTGAAAGGGCCATAATATCAAGTCAAAGTATGCATAATTTGGCCCTTAAAACCATTTAAACCCATTAAAGAAGCATCACAATGCACCACAAACGGTTCATTTGGTTCAGGTAGAATCCAAACTGGAGTTGTAGTCAACCTTTTCTTCAACTCAATAAAACTCTTCTCACAATGAACATCCCATACAAAGGCTTTACCTTTGCAATTCAACTGAGTCAACTGAAGTGATAACTTAGAAAAGCCTTCAGCAAACCTGCGATAATAACCAACTAAGCCCAAAAAGCTTCTAATCTCTGTAACCGACTTCAGAGCCCCCGATTGTAGAACTGCATCTACTATGGATGGACCCACAACAACATCATCACCTGAAATAACATGACTAAGACAGCTCGCCTCTTTCAACCAGAATTCACACATCAAAAATTTAGCATAAAGCTTTTCTTCCTTCAACACTTGCAATACAATAGCAAACACTCAGCATGTTCCTCTTCCCAATTAGAATAAATCAGAATGTCATCAATGAAAACCAACACAAACTAGGTCCTGTAAGTCATCCACTGAATATCTTTATCCTTTACTCGAATCTGATGATAATCCGACCTCAAGTCAATTTTACTAAACACACGTGCACCCACCAACGGATCCATCAAGTCATCTATTCTTGGAAGCAGATACTTGTTCTTAATTGTTAATTTATTCAACTACTTGTAATCCACACACAATCTGATACTGCCATCTTTCTTGTTTACCAACAACACCAGAGCTCCCCAAGGCGATACACTTGGTCTTAAATATTTCTTTTCCAACAACTCTTCTAATTGCTTTTTCAACTCTGCTAACTCCGATGCTGACATTTTGTATGGTGCCATAGAAACAGGTCTGGTACCACGAACAAGATCAATAGCAAACTCTACCTCTCTCTCTGGCAAAACATCTAAAATATCATCTAGAAATTCATGTACCACTTGCAACTCATCAATCACAACTTGGATTTCCATATATAAGGATGCAGACAACGCAAGCACTTGAACTTCCTCTTCCAAAAGCTCTCCCAACTCTCTAGTAGACAATAAACCAACTTCTTCCTCATCATCAGGAGCAAGAAATAGCACCGACTTGTTATAATAACTGAAATGAACATGATTGAACTCTAACTAATTCATTCCAAGAATAACATTAACTTGTTACAATGAAATGCAAATCGTGTTCATCCTTAAGAACATGTCAGGATACTCAACACACCGTTAGCCTATCTCCAGTCAAAACATCGTCTTCCCCTTCACCAGGAAGCGAACAACGAGAACACCTGACCAACACAACATTCTCAAAACAGTTGAGGTAGCTAACGTTGCACTCTCGCATGCAGCAACATGATATCCAATCTCTCTACAATTGGAATATCCATGAGAAGCAAACACTTCTCCCCTACTTGTTTCATTCCCAACCTACAAATGGAAAACAAAATAAGCATCGACAGTGTTTTTACACACGTGTTACATACTAGGGAACAACCACATTTAATCAACCTGGTTGGACAAACGAACCTACTATGATACCATTAATGTAACATCCCAAATATACTCCACGTAATTTAAATATAAATTAGAGTAATTTCATCAAAATATATTTAGGATGTCACATAAATCATCTCACTCAGCTGCTCATATATATAATATGTAACACATGCAAGTATTTGAAAATTATTTAAAATCACCAAAACAACTCAACATGTCTTAATTTCAAAACTTTATTGAAATAGCGGAAGCATCAACATAAATAATTATTCAAAGCATAATATTTTTCAAAATAACATAGACAACAATTATTCTAGAGATATCCAAAATCTCCATCAAACTTAACATAACACAACGTTCACTGACCCCGGTGTTACACATCAGAGCAGACGTCGATACTAAAGGGAAAATAGAAGGCTACATCTTCTACTTACTTCAACTCCTCTACTGTGAGTTATCTGCACGATGTCCATGTAAAGGCAACATTCAAACATATGGGGTAAAATATCTTAAATAGATAAAGGAAAGCATGATAGTAATGCAAGCATTAGAGTATTCATGCACAAACACCCATTCCACAAGACACAACCATACAACAACAATTACAACCAATACGTCAACAATTCTAACACAACAACCAACACAACTAAAATGCAATACATTAAGACTCACAACTCGACTCAATGCATGTGGTACGACCGATCCCTATTTCAGAACCCGACCCCTATTTTAGGATCACAATTCCCGTCAGAATTTCCATAATATCGCTCGCACTCCACATAGGTCCACGACTTCCGTGATCACTCACACCCCACAAGCGAACATGAATCACTATGGTTGCTCACACCCTACATGGGAACACGATCACCTCAACAATAATAACAACAACGATACAATTCCATAAATAGAATTCGGATAAGACGCTCACACCTCACATGGGAACATGGCTTATCTCATAACTCATGCAACCATGAAATGCATGACAACAACAACAACAACAATAATAACCATCTAAACAATGCAACATTCCGCTATAGGCTAGCAGCAACAACATGTCATAGTCCAATAACAACGACATACAACATGGAAAGCATCCACAAGGCATTCAAAATCATATCACATTACAACAAAATGATAATAATGCACTCAACATCAACAAACAGCAAAATCATTCAACTTATGCTACTGAAACGGTTTTTAGATTAAAGTTCGTCATGTCAACTTTCTGACACTTTGAATGGCACTCGATTGGACTCCCGGGATAAAAGTTATGAATTTTATAAGGTTTTTCAAAAAAATGCCAGTGGTGTAATTGATTACCACAATTTACGTAATCGATTATGCCTTCGAAAAAGCAAAAAATGTAGTTTCTAGGTGGCGTAATTGATTACCACAAACATTGTGTAGCGGGGAAATTTATAAGTGTAAGTTATTGATTAAGTTAACTCAAAATGCAATAGTCTCCGCGACACTTTTATTTTATCCAAAAGGAAAGAAAAAAGAGCGAACAAAACCTAAAGAGTTCTAAAACAGGAACAAATAGAGAATGGGTAAGGGGTTGGTTACACGATGGAAAGGTGTTAGCACCCAAAACGTCTATAGTACTCTATAGGAACCCTTTGAAATATCTATGCTTTTTTGGTTTGAAAAGGTTTGTTTGAAATGAGATTAGGGAGATGAGAAGAGAAATATTTTTTAATATTTTTGTGTTTGGAGAGACTTATTGCCTCATGCCTACGTACCCACAAAGTGCAATATAGGATCAAAACCTCGTAGTTCATGGTACAAATAACAAAAAAAATGGTTTGTTATGGTTGATTTTAAATGTAAAGACAATTAAGTCATCATTTTATGGAGAAAACTACGACTAGTCATTGTTGCACCCTAAAATTTGCCCAACATATTTCATCTGGTTTATGTTTTAGTTGCATTGTCATTTGCATAGTAGATCATGTACATAGTCTAATCATTTGCATAGCATAGCATTACAAGTCATCCAACAAGGTATCAAGTGCCATTCTTATCTAAAGAAGCACATCAAAGGGGTTTTTATTCAAGCTCAAGACTAGCCAAGTCATTCAAGAAATGAGTGGAAGCTTTGAGAAAGTTGAAGGTCAACTGAGTGATTGAAGGGCATCAAGGCCAGCTTGGAGGTTGTGGAATTCATGAATTGATAGGTGGATATATGTGTGGTGTTGTGCCAAGGAGAAATCAAAAGGAATCAAGAAGAAGAGGAGTTACCAAATTAGGGTTTCAGTGTAAAATCCCCTAATTTAGGTCTAACTTCCAAGCCAGATAAGTCAAAATGCAAGTTTCAAATGGATTCTTGGTCAAAATGAAACTTGTAGATCATCTCAATAGATTTAATTTGAGTACTATAAGTCTTCAAGGAGATTTATAGAACTCAAGTTATGGTTCTTGCAAGTTATAGGTCATCAGAGGACACTGAAATTTATCTGTAAAAGTCACTTGACTTCCAAGCAACTTTTGCCCATCAAGGAGTTTTCAAATGGATTCTTGTCCAACGTAATAGTTGTAGATCTTGATCTTAGATTTAATTTGAGTACTATAAGTCCTCAAGAAGATTTGTAGAACTCAAGTTATGGTCTTGGCAACCTAGGGGTATTTTGGGAAAGTTGAATTACAGGTCATTTTTCAACATAGGTCAAAATCTCTATCTTCCACTCCTCAAATGGAAAAATGTTCAACATGAGATGTGTTCAAAATGATGTTTTTAGGCTAGATAAGAGGTCATGAGAGCTTGGAATGGCTTTCTTCACAAAATCACAAAAATGGCCTAAAATAAGGGTAAATTTTAAATGAATCAAGGATGAAAATTGGGATTTTTGATCTACAAATCCAAACCAAGCCATATGACATACCAATTTGATTGTAAAATACATTTTGAGAACATTGACATTGCCACATTTTTGATTTGAGGGATATTTTTATGACTTGCTTTGTAAATTGGTTACTTGCATCATAAGGCACAAGTGCAAAACCACTCTTCAAGATAAATGCAAGGCCCCATTCAATCCATACACATTCAAAATCTCATTAGAGGACAAATTGGATCAGAATTGAGTAGAAACACAAGCTGCAAGGGGACTGTCATGAGTGCAAGCATGAAAGGAGATTTTCATGACATGAGAAATTGATCTTCTCATAGGATGGATCCAGAAGTTTCTAGAGCTTTCAAATATGTTCTATATATAGTTCTGAACTGGTTCAATGCATAGGTTGGTGTGAATTAAGGGAGAAAAGAGAGATTGAGTTTTGAAATTTCCATTGGCAACTCAAAATCGGTTACAGCATTTCACTCCATTTCAATCCATTCTTTTGATCTCAGAAGCTTGCTCTAGCATTGGTGGATGATTACAGATGGATAATTGAGCAAGATTGGTGAAGGATCGTGTGTTTGCACTTGGAATTCTCAACCTACAACTCAGAATCGGATTCTAAGATTCAAGCTATTTCAATTCATTTTCTTGCATACAGAAGCTTGGTTATATGCTAGTGAAGGAATCTGGAACTTGTTGAAGCTTGATTTGAAGCATTGCTACCTCTGTTCATCAGATTTTTGTAGGTATGTAACTCTCATCTTGCAGCATAGTTTAAGTAGAATCAATAGGTTTTAGAGGCGTAGATGTGTTATAGACATGGCTAGGGTCATTTTTGGTGAAGAAATTTGATGTTTAGAGACAAATGGTTAGGTGACACATTTTCTTGGGGTGAACTGTTCTTGCTGTTCTTGATGATCTAAACCTAGGTAGATAGTGGAATCAACTCAGTGTTAGGTGGTGATGAGATTAGACACTTCAATTTGAAGAATTGTGATGATGGAATCTTGAGCATTCTCTGAAATTTTGATCGTGTTTTGAGGATGATGATGATTCAATAAGAATGGTTGGTATGGTTGAATTCAGTGTGAAGAATCGAGTGAATTAGGGCTTTTAAGTGTAGGTTTTGGTGAGGATTAATGGAGATGATAGTTGGAGAAGTTGAGTTTTTCGTTCTGTTCATCCATGGCTTGTTCTTCCCTCCATAATTCAAAGGAAGAAGATGACTTAAGAACCATTAGATCTCAGAGGAGACTTTGACCAAGACCACATCCAACGGCCAGGCTTCAACTTCATTTTGTGAAGGATCTGAGGCATTAGTGAAACGCTCCGTTTCACTTAATGCATTTGGTTGGGCTTAGGATGAAACATGATATCCACACCCCTTTCCCAGGCCCAATTGAGAAATACATGTGAATTCATTGCTATTCTCACCGAGTTTTTTCTATTTTTTTTCTATGTTTTTTCATTTAATTTCTGATTAATAACTGGGCCTAATGCGCGCTGACTATTAACACCCCCCTCTGGGCCCAGTTGATGATTTGAACTAGTCTTAATTGCTATCTGACACGCATACTTTTCATTTTCTTTTATTTTTATTTTAATTCTTCATTTCATTTAGGTTGTTTAGAAAAATCATAACTAATTGAAAAATTAGTATTTTTAGATGGGAATTTTTTCCCCATTCTCATTAAAACATCAATAAAATTATAAAAGAATAAAAAGGTTAATTCATGCATTTTTCTTTTTTATGGAATTTTTACAAGTTTAATTGTCTTTATGTTCATTTTAATTGACATGTTAACTTTATGAATTTGGTATGATCATTTCACTTTGTATTTTGATGTGATTCTTTTTGCTATGGTTAGAGTATAGAATTAGGTTCCCCCTGGATTTTTATCACATTTTTGTGACTTAAATTTAATTGTTTTTGAGAGGTGTGAAGCAAGTGTGCTAGAATTAGGGTTTCAACTAACATAGGTGCATTTTAACACATAGTTTTGGGGTTTTAAAATTGATTAAGGTCTTGGGGTTTATATGGGGTATAGGGTACATAGTTAAGCTCCCTTAGAAATTTAATTAGGATTTTATAGTGAGTTTTACTATTTTATTAGATTTTTGCAAATTGGGTGATATTGGTGTGTTTCCCCTTTGGGATATTGTTTTGTTTGCTTGGGTTTTGGGTATTTCTTTGGGGTGTGGGGCTTGGGCTTGGCTTGTGGAGCATGAGGAAGCATGGAAGAAGATTGAAGACAAGTATCAATGCTGGGATCTTGGGGATTCTTGTGCTTGAAGGGGTTTGCTGAAGACATAGGAAACAGGAGAAATAGGAAAGAGCTGTAGACTTAGAATGATTTCTTTCATAAACATGGAAAGCATCTTGTGCTTCCATTCCTCCCAATGACTAAAAGTCCTTATAAGATATTCACATCCCTCCTTTGGAGGGATAAGTGGCTTATCTTAGAAGTAGAACTTTGAGGGAACCTTTCTCTTATAATGTTAAACACTTATAGGCTTCCTTTGGTTGTCAATGAGCTGTTTAGCATTTCAACTTATTCTGTTGAGTGATTCTCTTCTGGAGTGCTTGCATTGAAGAAATAAGCTTATTGAAGACAAGAGGTTCATTGCATTGAAGATTGATAAAGGAGAAGCTTGTACCTGTCAGAGCTGCTCAACTATTGAAACTAGGGTTTTACTGATGTTTGAAGTTGTCTGCTGGTTGAAGCTGTTGACTGTTGGGGTTCATTGCTTGTTAAAGCTTGGTGTTTTCTTGGAGATGGAGGGCTTCCCTTGAAGCTTATAAGTCATTGAAGATTGAAGTGGAGTCTTGCTTGAAGTTGTTACTGTCAACTGTTTACTGTCAATCAACTGTAGCTGTCAGAGCTGGTGCTGTTTGAATTCCTTACTGTAGGAGCTGGTGTTGCTGTCAGAGCTGGTGGTGGATTTTATTTCCTTTTCTGTATTGTTTGTTGGCTTGTTCATCTTGCCCCCTTAGGTTTGAAGTGAAGCTGCTTCACTTTGCCTATTGTTTTCCCAGGTTCGAGGTTGAGTGGGACTCCCTTGCCTCGCTTGCACTTCTGCATCTCATGCATTTTACTGTTTTATTGTATATATACTGTTTCTTTTCCATTTATCCCCTAGGATTTCTGTTTCTCTCTGTGCAAGAGAGAAATATGACAGACATTAGGATTCTCATCCATGCATGACAACATTAGGTTAGTTTTGATCCCCATTTTTCAACCCTAAGATTTTAGAGTGTCGTTCTCTTCTCATCTCAAAACAATCAAAAATACAATAAGAGGTCAAACATCAATAAAAGATAGTTCTTGCGTAAAAGACTGGAAACTAATCAAAACGTCATTTTTATCCGCTTGGACGGTTAATCAGGAGAAAACCCTTTTTTAGAAGGATAAAAACAATCAAGACAAATTGGTGTCATACGTAGCCCGAACTACGTTTGCTCTGATCTTTCATGCCATATGAAAGTACGTAGGCACGAGATGCGATATCTCGGCGAGCAACCTTCCCCTCCTTTCCCGTAGGTAGGTGAACTACGTTGACTCTGATTTCTCGTTCCAGACGGGAATACGTAGGCATAAAGTGCGATACTTTGCCGAGTTATTTTCTTTTCTTTTTAACCCTCGACCTTTAGAGTAGATAGAATAACAATCCGTACTATAAAACAAGCGTGGATCCCGTCGAGTACGACGGACGTGAGGGGTGCTAATACCTTCCCCTTGCGTAATCGACTCCCGAATCCAGGAATTTGGTTGCGACGACCATTCCTTTCCCGTCTTTACGTTAGGTTTACTTCGAGCGTTTCCTTTCCCTCCATTGGGATAAATAACGCACGGTGGCGACTCTTCTGTTCAGCCGGCGCCGATTTTCGCAGTAGCGACAATCACCCACAAGTATAAGACAACATTTGCATCACCTAAAGATGGAGGATTTTGCTTGGATTAAAAAAAAACAAGTCTATCACTCAACATCTAAGTGGAAAATGTGAATATCTTAAATACTATGGGAAATAGGAGGATTACATCTCAAAGGTGCACAAAAGCACACAAAGTTTGGATGATTTTTTGTATTTTTTAAGTCATTTGAAATTAGTTAAAGTATGATTAACATTGATTGACATTTATTAAAGAAACACGATGAGTGCTTGAGGGATCGATGGGTTGTATATTGGGTCAACACGATGAGTCTGGACGGAAGGAATACACCATCTATTATCTTAGCAAGAAGTTCACATACTGTGAAAGTTATTACTCACTTTTGGAAAAGACTGATTCTGCGTTAGCCTGGGTTGCCAGACGTCTGAGGCAATACATGATATGTCACACCACTTTGTTAATTTCCAAGATGGATCCAATAAAGTATATTTTTGAGAAGCCAGCTCAGATAGGAAGACTCGCTCGTTGGCATATTCTCTTGTCAGAGTATGATATCTAATATGTCACTCAAAAGTCCATCAAAGGTAGCATCTTGTCTGATTACCTGGCTGATCAACCAGTAGAAGACTATAAGCCTCTCAAGTTTGACTTCCCAGATGAAGACATTATGCTAATCAAGAAAGACTGTGAAGAGCCAGGCCCAGATGAAGGTTCTGAACCCGGTTCCTGATGGAAGATGATGTTTGATGGTGCTTCCAACCAAAAAGGGCATGGTATAGGTGCCATCTTGATGAACCCAACTTGTGGGTATACTCCTTCCACAACCATATTATGCTTCGAATATACTAACAACATAACTAAGTATGAAGCTTGCATTTTGGGACTAGAAGCAGCAATTGATCTCCGCATTAAAATTCTATAAGTTAGCGGTGACTCATGTAACACCCTTTTCTACCCCATAAATATTATGGCAAAATAACACAGATATCAGAGTAATTATTAAATTTCAACAAAAAGCCACCCAAAAGGGCGTACATTTCCCAAATCAACAAAATAGGTCAAGGCTTCGTAAGCAACGGGTTTTCTCAAAATACATCAAATTGCACAAAGCAGTGGAACTCAAAAGGCATAAATCAAGATTTTCCTCATACAGGAAGATAATCAAAATAAACTCAAATAAAACATAGTTTAACTCAAAAGACCCCAACCCGATGTTACATATCAGAGCAAGACCCTCTAAGCTAACCAAAAGGTTAACAACTCAAAGACTTCAAAAATCTCCTCGACGGCGTCCACGGCTAAACCTGGTCATCTACACGTTACCCACGTAGAGGTAACATTCAAACAGGCAGGGTGAGTAAAACTATTCATAATAATCAATGTATAAAAATCAACATATAAAACGACGTCATATTCATATTCAACACATTAATATCCTTCAATAGTCCTCAAAGGCCACAACATCATAAATTATTCCAAATGACTCATAAATGCAAATGCAACAAGACTCAATGCATGTGGTACCAATCATCACAGCGTGATGGACACTGGGCCATCAACCCTCCATATATCCCCATCAATAGGATCGATTCTACTTGAGAACCGGAGCACATCAAAACACTTCACATCCGCACAATGGGATTGAAGCCAAAGTAATCGAGGTCCTGAATCAAAGTCCAGATGCACATGAATGCATGATGCACACGTCAACAATCATCCTCATAATAACAGCAGGGTGCATCATCATTCATCATATTCATCAACATCACAATCATCACCATATCTTATGTCATCATATAATTCATCAAAGTCATGGTAATATCATCATAGTTTTCCAATCAATACATCATAAAAATCATCATGTAATCATGTACATATCACATAAAACTCACAGTCATACTCATGTTAATTCGTCAAAGAAATCACAGAATCAAACATCAAGGCATCGTGATAGACCTAAAATATACCGATTATTTGACTCGATTTGCACGTGTTATTTAGAATTTTATTTCCATTTTCTTGTACTATGCCTCTGTTTTATTTCTTTTTCAGGTTTTTGTATTTTCAAAGCTACTCGAGAAGAAATGAAGAAAAACGAGCTAAAAGACCAACATTCTATGGAATTGTACACATGGCTTCCACCATGGCGGGCGCCATAGGGGATGCCACACATTGGATAGAAGACCAACTGCTGACAACTGCCACGTCTCCCACTCCTTTCCAACTTAGTTCATGTGGCGGGCGCCACAGGGAGGTGGTGGTCGCCACCTTTGCTTTCTCGTTTCCCTCCCAAAAGGAGTTGGGGGGCATTCATGTCCTTACCTGTACTTTCCTACCACTATAAATAGAGGCGTTATGTCTCATTTCTAATCATCCAAGCCTAGTTACAGAACTCAAGCCATAGATTTCACCTATTGTAAAGTGATAAACTTCTCACATCGAGGGGTTATCACACTATCTAATCGAGTTTGTAATCGGGTTTGGAGCACTTGGGTATAAGTTAATCCTACC
Organism: Lathyrus sativus; assembly: GCA_963859935.3. Taxonomy (NCBI): domain Eukaryota; kingdom Viridiplantae; phylum Streptophyta; class Magnoliopsida; order Fabales; family Fabaceae; genus Lathyrus; species Lathyrus sativus. Next base: position 343,581,605 of record OZ012735.1, on the reverse strand, counting down.
GCCGTTTTATTTCTGTCATTTACTTCCAGTTGTACCAAGATTTAAAGCCTCCCGTTAAGGAGAAGGTTGTTGTTTATTTATCGCCCTTTTTATTTATCCGCTTTTATTTCTCGCACTGTTTATTTATCGCACCCTTTACCGCACTTTATCTATTTTACCCGCACTTTATTTACTTGCATTTATTTACCATGTCTATTTACGTTACCATGTCCGGCTAAATCTTAAAGGCTAGGATGCAAGGATTATAGTTATAGTAGTATTCCATACGACTGTTGATGGAATTACTTAGGGGTTATTTTGACTTTTAACACTTATTTTCTGCACTTAAAATCTGTTGGGTAAGATCGAAAGCCGTCCAACCTTTAGATGAATTATGTTAGTTTTAACTGTTCAAAGGAAGCGAAAGCGCTTGGTTCAGTTAATTAGAAATTTTTAATGTTTAAGAAAACCAATTTTAAAACTGTTTTCGGACGCGTTTATGGATTTAAAGTCCGTTTCGCAAGAACCTCTTTTTGTTAGAAATTTTAGGTTAAAATACTTTTCGACTAATTTAAGAAACTATATTTCTTAAAAATAGGTTTAATCAACTCTAACGCAATGCGCGCCTTTTTATAAGTGACAATAAGAGGGATCGATTAGGGGATAAACTCGGTTATGAATACGCGAAAGCGACAGTTCTTGTTAAATTAGTTCATTTCATGAGTAGAAAACATTACCCTATGAGGCATTCTATTTATACACATTTGGAATACTACTTAGCTATGTGAATTGCATCTGAGCTTGTTGTTTTATTATTGAATTTATTTACGCATTTTACTTTTACTTCGCACAACAAACCCCTTTATTGACTTGCCTTAGATAAACACCGTAACACTAGCGAACGATAGATTGACGTTTGGTCTTTGTGGTATCGATAATCTTTTATATTACTCTGACGCTATTCGTGCACTTGCGAAATAAGCATCAAGTTTTTGGCGCCATTTCCAGAGACCAATTATGTCAAAATTTCATACCCTATTGTTACACCATCTAGACTAAGGTTTTACCCACCGGTCAATGCGAAGAACTCGCAGCACTGGTACTCTCATAGATTCTTTAAAGGAACCTGAATGTTAAACTCGCACACGTATCTTATTTCGTAGAATTGAGAAAGCTATGGACGAAGACCGTAACCAAAGACCCCTTAAGGATTTCGCCCAACCATCTAATGAGGAACCTAGTTCTATTATTGTGAACCCCAATATTCTTGCTCACAATTTCGAGCTAAAACCTTCCCTATTACAATTAATGCAACAGAACCACTTCGCGGGACTCGCTACCGAGAACCCGAACCAACATTTAAAAACCTTTATTCAGTTAGCTAACACTTTTAAAACCAATGGTGCTACCCCTGAGGCAATTCGGTTAAGAATATTTCCCTTTTCCCTCAGAGACAAAGCCTTTACCTAGTTAGATTCCCTTCCAGCCAATTCTATAACAACTTGAGAAGGCCTTAGAAGAGTTTTCCTCGCTAGATATTTTCCCCTGAGAAAAACTGCCGTTCTTAGAAACCAAATAACCAGATTTACCCAAAACCAAGGTGAATCACTCTTCGAGGCTTGGAAAAGATATAAAGACCTGTTGAGAATATGTCCACACCATGGCCTAGAATCATTGCTAATCATTCATACCTTATATAATGGACTTCACTATAACACAAAGATGACCATCGACGCCGCCGTAGATGACGCTCTGATGAATAAACCTTACCCTGAAGCTTGCGCTCTCATCGAGGATATGGCTCAAAACCATTGTCAATGGGGGATAGAGCGAGCAATGGTAGAAAAGAAGGAAGCTCAAGGAGGAATACATGAGATAAGTTTTATGGACATGATGCAAGCCAAAATGGACGCTTTAGCCCTTAAAGTCAAACATATGTACGCAAATCCAGTAGCTGCAGCAGCAGTCTCAACTGAGTGTGAATTATGTGGAGCCAAAGGACACCAATCGGCGGAATGTAATCTGCTGAACGAAACTCATTCAGGAGAGGTCAACTATACCCATGGAAATCCATTTTCAAACACTCATAGCCCTAGATGGAAGAATCACCCAAACGTTTCCTACAAAAATAATAACCCTATCCAAAACCCTGCACCTCCGAGACCATCCGGTTTTCAAGCTCAAAGACAAAACCTGCCTATGCAAGTTGTGCAACCTAAGCCAAACCTTGAGAAAATCATGGAAAACTTCATTACGGCTCAGACCCAGCAAAACAAAGAATTCCTAAACCAGAACATTCATGTAAATGAATTGATTACCTAGTTAGGAACCAAAGTAGACCAAATAGTCACCCACAATAAGATGCTTGAAACCCAAATCTCTCTAATAGCTTTGAAACAAACTCCAGAGACCACACCCGGAGGATAATTCCCTAGACAACCTCAACAAAACCCCCGAGGGCAAGCCAATGCAATCACCCTACAAAGTGGGACCGCTTACGGTGAACTAGTTAACCCGACATTGAGCAAACCCAAGACTCCTAAGGAAAGCATGGTACCCATGAACGAAGTAGAGGAATCAGTAGGATCTGAAAAACAGAAAAACCAAGATAAGGACAAAACCAACGAACCACCTCCACCATATAAACCTGCCATACCCTATCCGCAAAGACTAAAACAAACCAAGATCAATAACCAATATCAAAAATTCATTAAAGTCATTGAGAAACTTCATGTGGAGATCCCTTTCACAAAAGCCATCACCCAAATAACGTCATATGCAAAGTTCCTCAAAGACATCCTTACCAATAAACGTAGACTAGACGATCCAAAACCTTTAGAATGCAATTCCATTTCCGAAAATAAACTTTCCAAGAAGGAGAAAGATCCTTGAAATTTCTCCATACCTTGTATTTTGGGAAGTCATGTCATCAATGAAGCTTTTCTAGACTTAGGAGCTAGTGTAAGCCTCATGCCTCTGGCAGTTTTTGAAAGGTTAAAACTAGGAGAATTACAGCCTACGAAGATGTCACTCCAGTTACCCGACAAATCCGTCAAATATCCGGTTGGCATATTGGAAGAAGTCCCCGTTAGGATCGGTTAATTATTCAACCCGACCGATTTCATTGTCATGGACATTAAAGAAGATGATGCATTCCAATCCTTCTAGGTAGGGCATTCTTATCAACTGCTGGAGCCATAATAGATGTTAAGAGAGGGAAGTTGACCTTTGAGGTAGGTGACGAAAAAATAGAATTCATTCTATCAAAGTTTCTTATGGCACCAGTATTATGAGATGCATGTTATGCCATAGACATCATCGATGAATGCGTTAGAGAGCTAGAATTAGAAGAAACCATCAAACTGCCTTCAACCTTTACAAAGGAAGATGATGGATTTATAGAACCCTACGTTGATGATAACCTGTACGACTGTTTATCCCTAACCCCAGATCCTATACCATGCCCTAAGAAATGAGCTTTAGAACTTAAGGAACTACCTAGGAATCTGAGATACGAGTTCTTGGACGAAGAAGTAAACCGTCCAATTATTGTTAGTGCTGCCTTGAACCAAGGAGAAATAGACCAACTCTTATTTGTCTTACGCAAATATCCTTCTGCCTTAGGATATAACATCTCTGATTTGAAATTTATAAGTCCATCCGTGTGCATGCACCAGATCTCACTTGAGAAAGACTCCAAACCTTCTAGAGAACATCAGAGAAGGATAAACCCTATAATGAGTGACCTGTGAAATAGCAAGTGTACTATTTTTACCGATGTAGTAATAAGGGGAAATTCCCCGAATGTCGATCTCAAGGACTGCTTGACGATATAGAATTCTGGTTTTATGTTAGTTAAACAAAAGCCTTGGGGTTTCAAAGGTTTTAATTTGTAAAAATAAAATACAAAAGGAAAAAAGAGTAAAATAAAGGTTTTGAACAAAAGGAGAAGCAATGTTAGGGTATGGTGTATGAACTTCCTTGTAATAACACTAATCCTAAGTCGTGAAATCACCGCTCAATTCCATCATTACCGGTTTTAAAGATTAGTTTACTCTAATTCCTTAGCAGAAAACCCTTTGGTATTTTCCCTATACCCCAATTCCTTGGCGGTATAGGAACAACACCAAGCAATTTGTTTGATCTAAAACATTACGATTACTATAGGGTATCCCCATTCCTAGGAAATATCTACTATAGTATTATCGTATAAAAGCATTAACAATCGTTTTTCTAAACCTAAAGTTAATCGTAAATTGAATCCTATTTGTCAAATAAGAAAAGCCTTAAGAACATCATACGATAACAATGATGATTAGAAAGCAGTGAAATCACTAATTCAAAGGAAACAAGGTCATTACATAGTCAATTCAGGGACACCCCCAGCATTGGAGGGTTTAGCTATTCATAATAATTAAAAGCAATACATAATAAAAGATAAACATTACAAGATAATCAGATTGCCTTGATCTTCAATTGCTTACGCGCATGAAAACCTTCAGTTCTCCAATCCTCTGGATCTCTCTAATTCTGATCGTATCTTTTTCTCTTCTCCAAAAGTCCCCTCTCTATATTCACGATGTGCCTCATATAGCAGAATTCCAATTACAATGCGAGATGTCTAAACTTCCCTCCGAGATTGCACACCAAAACTTAATAAACTAATACTGCAGGGTCAAACGAAAATATGGAAAAATTTGCTCCGAATCTGACTTCAACTCCAACACAAAAGTCGTAGCTCTCTCTCTTAGCTTTTCGGTGATTATTAGAATGCCTCAAACGGATTCCTAGAACTCCAGTTATGATTGTTTCCGTGCAGACTGCTAAATATTTTACTTTCAGTAGCCCTGACACGGGCACCTGTGTCAGGCTGCTGGGTCTACATCAAAACTCTTTCGAAATCTTGCAATTTTCCCCGGTTTTCGCTCTGCTTCTCCTTTATTGTTTACCTGAACCTATAAACAATGAAGTCACCAAACCAACGCGTAAAATGCAATAAAAACACATAAAATGCGACAAGATAAAACAAATGATTAATAGAAATAAATGGTAAAATAACGTGTAAAAACCACCGATCAAACTCCCCCAAACTTAAATCGTTGCTTGACCTCAAGCAAAAAGCTTGGATAAAAATTTTCAAATCAAACAACACATCTAGTGAAGGGCTTAGGATGCAAGGCGTGCCAATACTCATACGTGAGTCTTAGTTCTGGTCGGATCAAACCAGCTCTCTCAGTACTCATCCATTAATGAAGGCATTACTTAAACACACACCGCAGTAAAACCACGAACCTAAATCCCCCTTTCGGACACCTCTCCGACTATGCTTTGGGCTTAAGTCTTTTCTTCGATTTTCTACCCCTTTCATTCAGATAATCAGATTAAGGCATGTACAATTTTTCTCGAGACTTTTTCCGTGGCACCTTTATTCTTTTTCTCGTTCACAGGCGTTTATAAGTCCACTTTGGGATGACTATAGAGATTCAACCGCCGTTAGGCTAAATAACCGGGTGAGGGTTACCCAACTTAGAAGGACAGGTTGTCTTTACCGTCATTATTCAACTCTTTTTTTTTGGTGCCACAAGTCATTCTCAAAATCAACATATACAATTCTTTCAATCATGTCGGACTATCACAATGAACTAATTGGGGAATACTTCTCAAATCTAAGTACTATGGTACAAATCTACACGTTGGACTCGTTTCCTTACTCCGGGGAACCTAGGGTGTTCAAATTATACCTCAATTTCCAAACTTTCCCAAGTTCCTTAGTTCAAACACCTCTTATCTTGAACTCTAAATACTTTCTTGACTACCTTACACACATACCAATCACAAGAAAAGTTTTACGGTCCTCGTAGGGGCGAATTCGACGTGATTTTTACCGAACTTAAAATAAAAAGGCATTTAAATTGAAAATTCAAAACGGTAAAACCTCCCCCAAACTTGAAATAAACATTGTCTCAATGTTTAAGAACAAGAGGAGAGGAGATGTACTCACAGAAATCCTCACAGAGGGGTCGATAAGTAATGCAACACCTTTTTGCTGTTTACACGTTTTCCCTTGCAAACTCTCGTTTATTCCTGCAAAAATAAAATAAGAACAAAAAGAAAAGCATCAATTATTAAAATTTGTGGGTTGCCTCCCACGCAACACTTTGTTTAACGTCGCATGGCTCGACGACTCACTTTCTGTTAAGGTGGGCATATATGAAACAAAGAACACATCAACTTTTTTCTTTCTTTCGTTTGGAAGCAATCCCATGAATTTGAGGTATTGATGATGTTGCTTCCAAATCGATTTCAGATGTGCTTTAGTGAACAAGGCATACATGAAATCCAATACTTTGTCAATTTCTTGTCTTTCATCTGCCTTGTTAAAAAAATTTTTAGGGATACTAATTTCTTGAAGACTTTCTTGTTGGATGCCTACATCTACGCAATTTGTTATATCTGTATTTTCATCCAGCACTAGATCCTCTTCAAGTTGGCTTCTTTATTCATCCTTGTATTCCTTGTTCACCACTGATTCTTCTATTTCTAATGTATCTTCTTTGTCTGACGTAATGAATTCCTCTTCTTCGTTCACACATTCTTCTCTCAACCTGAACTCTCTCCAAATAAACTTATCTGGATAACAGTTAGCTTTCTTACATTCATTCATAAGGATTCTTACCTCCCTCCTATATGCGTTAAAGATTTCAGTCGCATCTTCCAAACTGATTCCCGAATCAGGCGACCAACATGCAGGAGATACAGGTGGCAATGCATAAAAAACATTCATAACTACAAAATTGAGACACTTTATCAGTAGCACGGTATGAAAGAATTCAAGAAGTAACAATAATCTGCAATTTTTTAAAAAAAAATTTTTATAATAAAATAAAATAAAAATACAAAAAAAAACAAAATTTTAGTTGTGGAGCAACAAAATTTTAACTAAAATAAAACTCTAAAAACCTATGATCTTAGGCAGTCCCCGACAACGGCGCCAAAAACTTGACCGGTGAAATAGCAAGTGCACTATTTTTATCGATGTAGTAATAAGGGGAAATTCCCCGAATGTCGATCTCAAGGACTGCTTGACGATATAGAATTCTGGTTTTATGTTAGTTAAATAAAAGCCTTGGAGTTTCAAAGGTTTTAATTTGTAAAACTAAAATACAAAAGGCAAAAAGAGTAAAATAAAGGTTTTGAACAGAAGGAGAAGCAATGCTAGGGTAGGGTGTATGAACTTCCTTGTAATAACACTAATCCTATGTCGTGAAATCACTGCTCAATTCCATCATTATCGGTTTTAAAGATTAGTTGACTCTAATTCCTTATCAGAAAACCCTTTGGTATTTTCCCTATTGTCGCTACTACAAAAAACGAGGCCGGCAAAACAGAAGAGTCGCCACCTTTCGTTATTTATCCCTCAGAGCAGGAAAGGAAACGATCGGGAAAAACCTGACGAAAAGGGTATTAGACAAGGTCATCGCAACCATTGTCTGGGTTCGGGAGTCGGTTACGCAAGGGAAAGGTATTAGCACCTCTCACGTCCATCGTACTCGATGGGATCCATGCTTGTTGGTTTGTCTATGGGTGAAAAACAATCTATCTACGGCTGCTAAAGCTAAACGGAAAGAAACTGACTCGATAGAGCATCGCGCTCTATGCCTACGTATTCCCTCGTGCAATAGGAAAGTCAGAGTCAATGTAGTTCAGGAAACTACGGGGGAATGTTGCTCGCCGAGATATCGCATCTCGTGCCTACATACTTTCACACGGCGTGAAAGATCAGAGCTTACGTAGTTTGGGCTAACTACGGCTAGACGGGGTGTTCTCGATCACACAGGGGTGAGAGAAAGGATTGACGATACTAGCGTACGCATTCTAGCAGTTAGGTGTATGATGCTCGCTCGACAGAGACTTAGGCATTACCTGTTTGCGGTAGAACGGACGCAGTATGTCGGGGTTTAAAGGTATGGGAACCTACGGGTACTAGAACTATGGTCTGGTCTCGATTGCGCTCGGGCAACAGATAGGAACATCAGTTGTCAGCGGGAAAGTCTCGATCGCACGGCAGCGAGAGAACAGAGAAGTTAGTTGTTAGTGTGCTCGCTAGGATACCGCATCCTATGCCTACATATTCTCGTCTGGTACGAGAAATCAGAGCAACTGTAGTTCAGCTAACTACAGCAAACAGGGAGAGGGAAAGTTTGCTCGCTAGGATATCGCATCCTATGCCTACGTACTCTCATCTGGTACGAGAGATCAGAGCAAACGTAGTTCGGCGGGAAAACGAGTCTCGATTGCACAGGGGCAAGAGAAGGGGTCTCAATCGCCTGAACTGCGAGAGAAAAGGGTTTTGATCGCGCGGGGGCGAGAACAAAGAGGAAGCAGGCTCAACGCCTAAACGGGAAGCAACTCGGGACACACACGCGAGAACCTAAGACGTAGGAGCGAGTGCGTCGTATGTCACCCAAAGGGTACCATACTAAACACCCTAGGCGATTGAGAGGAAACCCCTCAACTGTCATTTCCTACGTATTTAACGATACAGCTCACAACACTCGACGATTGCACGAAGACTTGAATAAGAAAGACGATGTTGAACGAAGCGGCTCCGTTGGCTCTCGACATGCGCGCAAGCTCCATTCCAATCTTCTCCTCTCTGGATCCTTGATGATGACGCTCGAATCAGGAACAATGTAACGCTTAGACTGTCATGGTTCGACTTATACGATAAATCAAACTCTCAGAGGTAGCGTGTTGATGTCCGTGTCAAAGACAAGATAGAGAAATGATATCGAAAATCATTCTCCAATTGAATCATGTCACACGGCCAGCCAAGAATAAAATCAGAGTAAAATCGGATAGCAGAAAAGAAATGAGGAGAGAAATCCAATCACAAATGGAAATAATATTCTACTCCTAAAATACGGCAATTAATTTCTACTAGAAAATATTCTAAAGAAATATAAGGGAATGCGTAATAGAAAATAACATAAAATCTATCTAACTCTAATAATATCCTATAAGAAAATAGAATGAAATTTCTATACTATGCAATATTCTATAATATCCTAAAATTAATAGAATATAAATTCTATATTAAAATCTATATATCCTATAATTCTATAATTCCTAAAAAGAAAAAAAGAATATAAAATCTACAATTATTACAATCAATCATCCAATACAAAAGGAATAAAAAAATGTAAGGGAAGGGGGGTACATCCTGAAAACTGGGGTGAATGCAGAAAAAACAGGGCCCAGCCCACAATACAAAAATTCAGAAAAATAACAAAAACCAAGGGGGGTGCACTTAATGAAACGGAGGTATAGTGCAGCAACTCGTTGGGCCCAGCCCAATACAACAAAACCAGCAAAGGGGGGTGCGCTATGGGAACTGGAGGGTGTATGTTCAGAAAATGAGGCGAATTGGGCTTAGGTTTGGGGCCCAAACGGAACAGCAGGATGGGGGGTGTATTACGGAAACAGTGGGTATGATCCGGATTTGGAACAATTGGGCCCAAGAGTCCAGCCCACCGACCCTTCCTCTCCCTCCTTCTCTCAATCTCCTCACTCAGAAAACCCTAATCTCTTCTTCCCAACCTCCGCCGCCATCAACCACTTCCTTCTCAGCTCAGCTCCCTCAACCCCCATTGTCTCAACCTCCTCTTCTTCCCCCTGCTTCGCTAACCTTCTTCTTTCGTGCTAAACAACAAAAAAAACCTGTTACACATCCACAAATCAAAGGAGGTTGAAGCTTGATTGGATTGGAACTGGAAGAGATTTGGAGGGGGAAAATCTGGAGTGGAAATGTTGAAGATGTACACGAGGAGGTTTGGAAGCTCATTTGGTTAGAGATTGAAGAATGTTGAAGATGTTCTTCAAGAAACGATGAACACAGACAAGTTCTCGCACGGATGATTTCTGGAAACTTCTGGGGACTTAGGTGAAGAACAGAGGACGCTATTGAATGGTGATGAACGGATGAAGATCCATAATGGTGATCTCCGTCGAGTTCTTGAAGAATTTATGGAGAGAGAAAATGGAGGAACGTATGAAGGTTGGACAAATCTGGAAAAACGTGAACAAGCTTACGATGGACTTGATGAACAGGCCGGAGATCAATCTTGAGGATCTGATGATGAGATGAACATGACGCGATCTTAAAGATGGATGGAAGATCTGGTGAAGGCTGATGAAGTTTCGTTGTTGATTTGGTGGTGATCTGGGAAATGGTTGAATATCTATCAGTTTTCTGGAAAAACTCACAAGATCAATGATGGTTCTTTGGAGTTTTCTGGGGAAAAGATGAGGATTTGGAGTTTGATTGAAGAACTGATGATGAATGTTCATGGAAGGCCTGGCGAACACGAAGAACACGGTGGAAAATAGAAGACTGATGAACATCGGAGAAGATGATGAATGGTATGGATCGGTTTCTGGAGATTTCTCCGGCGACAGTTACAAGCTTCCGACGGGTAGTTACGGTTGCATTTGATTTTACCGGCGAACACCTCCGGCGGTTTGCATGCCGGCCGGTGGAAGGGGTGAAGGGGGAGAGCACGTGGCACTATGCATGCAGAGGGAGAGTGGATACGTGCCACGTGTGGGAGTGATGTGTCAGGGGAGTGTGGGGTCTGGTGAATGAGGTGTCCAAGAGAGAGAAGGAACGGGTGGAGGTTTTAATAGTGTGACATGTGGCACGGACTAATGGGCCTCCAAAACGTGGACATCTGGCCCACCAAAATTCTAATTGTAATTAACATTTGATTAATGGATTAATGATTAACAGACTCACTTAAAATGCTTATGACCTTATTAGAACTTAAACGAAAAATAACTAGGTAATTAAAACTGCTAATTAATCCGACTGAAAAGATGCAATGTATGTAGTATGCAGATGCGAAAATGAAATGAATCGAAACATAAGCTAAAGGTGATAATTGGTTGGTCAAATTTTGGGGTGCAACAGCTGCCCCTATTCAAGCGGCTTGGACCTGAAGGGTTGAGAAGCGAACGGCTTTCAAACATTTAAAGGTAGAAGACGGTTGAATACTAAAGAAACCTAGAAATTTGCCAACCTGCAGAAATAAACTGCACAAACTGCTTGGGGAAAAATATCTAGAAACCGGATCCAGTTGTCACGGCAACAAACTGATCAAACATCTGGTAGAGAACACTTGATTCCACCATCCCTCACCTGCGTGACGCCACAGGCATTGAATCAACAAACTGGATTGACACAATCAATCCTCTCAAAATATATCATAATAAGCGGCACCGTCCTATGACCCTATCTGAATATCATCCTCGACCTTCCGTTTCGGAAGAAGCGGGAAAAAAAAGCACTAACTCAAAAGCGAGAGCTGTTGAACCATGACATTGACCGTTGAACCATCACGTCAACCTTTCGTTTACAAGGAAACGAGCATACGCTAAATAAAAGCGAGAGCTGTCGAACCATCACGTCGACCGTTGAACCATTACGTCAACCTTTCATTTACAAGGAGACGAGCATATGCTAAATAAAAGCGAGCGTCGTCGAACCATCACGTCGACCGTTGAACCATCACGTCAACCTTTCGTTTACAAGGAAACAAGCATACACTAAATAAAAGCGAGAGTCGTCGAACCATCACGTCGACCTTTGAACCATCCGTCAATCCTTCGTTTACAAGGAAACGAGCATACGCTAAATAAAAGCGAGAGCTGTCGAACCATCACATCGACCTTCCATTTTTGACGAAGCGGGAAAAGCACTACTCAAAGCGCGAGCTATCGAACCATCACGTCGACCGTTGAACCATCACGTCAACCTTCCATTTCCGAAGAAGCGAGCAAAGCACTAAATAAAAGTGCGAACTCTCGAACCATCACGTCAACCTTCCATTTCCGAAGAAGCGGGAGAAGCACTAAATAAAAGTGCGAACTGTCGAACCATCACGTCTACCATTGAACCATCACCTCAACCTTCCATTTTCGAAGAAGCGGGCAACACACTAACTCAAAGCGCGAACTGTCGAACCATCACGTCGACCGTTGAACCATCACGTCAACCTTCCATTTTCGAAGAAGCGGGAAAAGCATTACTCAAAGCACGAACTGTCGAACCATCACGTCGACCGAATCACGGACTCAAAGTGCGAACTGTCGAATCATCACGTCGACCGTTGAACCATCAAGTCAACCTTTCGTTCACAAGGAAACGAGCATACGCTAAATAAAAGCGAGAGTTGTCGAACCATCACGTCGACCGTTGAACCATCACGTCAACCTTTCGTTCACAAGGAAACGAGCATACGCTAAATAAAAGCGAGAGCTGTCGAACCATCACGTCGACTGTTGAACCATCACGTCAACCTTTCGTTTACAAGGAAACGAGCATACGCTAAATAAAAGCGAGAGCTGTCGAACCATCACATCAACCGTTGAACCATCACGTCAACCTTTCATTCACAAGGAAACAAGCATACGCTAAATAAAAGCGAGAGCTGTCGAACCATCACGTCGATTGTTGAACCATCACGTCAACCTTTCGTTTACAAGGAAACGAGCATACGCTAAATAAAAGCGAGAGCTGTCGAACCATCACGTCGACCGTTGAACCATCACGTCAACCTTTCGTTTACAAGGAAACAAGCATACACTAAACAAAAGCGAGAGTTGTTGAACCATCATGTCGACCGTTGAACCATCACGTCAACCTTTCGTTTATAAGGAAATGAGCATACGCTAAATAAAAGCGAGAGCTGTCGAACCATCACGCCGACCGTTGAACCATCACGTCAACCTTTCGTTTACAAGGAAACGAGCATACGCTAAATAAAAGCGAGAGCTGTCGAACCATCACGTCGACCGTTGAACCATCACGTCAACCTTTCATTTACAAGGAAACGAGCATACGCTAAATAAAAGCGAGAGCCGTCGAACCATCACGTCGATTGTTGAACCATCACGCCAACCTTTCGTTTACAAGGAAACGAGCATACGCTAAATAAAAGCGAGAGCTATCGAACCATCACGTCGACCGTTGAACCATCACGTCAACTGTTCGTTTACAAGGAAACGAGCATATGCTATCGAACCATCACGTCGACCATTGAACCATCACGTCAAACTTTCTTTTACAAGGAAACAAGCATATGCTAAATAAAAGCGAGAGCTATCGAACCATCACGTCGACCGTTGAACCATCACGTCAATCTTTCGTTCACAAGGAAACGAGCATACGCTAAATAAAAGCGCGAGTTGTCGAACCATCACGTCGACTGTTGAACCATCACGTCAACCTTCCATTTTCGAAGAAGCGGGCAAAGCACAAAATAAAAGTGCGAATCGGACATCCGAAGACTTGAACAAACAACTCTGCAGGGAAATTCTGACGACAGCCGTCAAAGACCTATTTCGACAACAGGTAACAACTTCAAGATTTTCAAAACTGATGTACAGCAGTCTGAAGAATACTTTGCTGGGGAAGACGAGAAACTTAACCAAGCAACTCTGATGGGGAAAAACTATACTAGGGGAAGTCACGAGTAACAACTCCGAAAGTTTAAACCACGAAATCTTTTAATGCTGACGCATCAGCAATCTGAGAAGAACTCCGCTAGGGGAAAGAGCAACTTAGCCAAGCAACTCTGCTAAGGGAGCCTATGACAAGGCGAACAGTATCATCGCGTATCTTGCGCCACAAATCTGAATATTCGGAGACCATCCTGAACAAGAATTCCAATCTCATGCAGGGAAAAACACGTCGTCCATTGGAACTGACGAGCAAAAAGCCTGCTCGGAGGTACACGTCTTCAATAGGAATTGACGGAAAGGAAAGTCTGTCGTCATCAGATGATTGATGGATAAATCATAACCATCGTATGATCTGAAAATCAAATAACCCAAAGAGCTTTCTGAACAAAGCTGCTGGATAAATGCCCCTGAACTGATTATAGAGTGCTTCACGTTGCCACGGAAGGCTGATAGAAAAACTGGCTTATGCTTCGTATGCATATGCGTATGTTTGCATTTTTCTATGGCGTAATGCTCCATATAAGATAGAATGCTACGCATTTGATGATGAAATGCAGATATGATGCAAATATGATGATATATGCAAGATGCAAATGCAGGCTCGGGCTGCTGGGGAAAAGCTGTACACAGAAGGACCATTCTAGCAAAATAAATGCTGGAAAGGTGAAGCCTACTCCGCTGGTGGAGAAACTGGATACATAACTGTTTCAGCAAAATAAATGCTGAAGACAAAGTCAACTCCGCTGGGGATAACCGGGTATCACAGAATTATTCCAGCAAAATAAATGCTGGAAAGGTGAACCGACTCCGCTGGGGATAACCAAATGTGTTAAGCATGACCGGACTTCCCTAGGTATAGCTTAAGCGTGCCAATGAAAATTGGACTTTTGCTGGGGAAAATAGACGGAGTCTTCCTGCGTACCAATTAAGTTTGGATTTTGAGATTGATGCGCCAACACAGATTGGGCTTCACGGTGATTGCCAATATAGATTGGGGTTTAGGCTATCCGTGACGGGTCAGGTACGACTGACGTTGGAAAACATCCTGTCTGAATTCACAATTTCTGGTTGAAGGATCAAGGGACGATAACACGACTTCCCGACATTCGCCTCACACTTGAAGATTGGCTGAACCTGCTTGAGTAGCGGAGAGGAACAATTCCTTCGCTTCTGATATGACCCAGTTGGTGGGATCTCTGTGGGGATAATCCTCAAAAGGAAATCTAAAAATATGTACCCTGATGGTCTGACATGAACTGCCCCAGCACTCTGAACCTCAGAGAGATGCTTCGGATCAAATGCCCATCGGGCAAGAAACAACTTCCGCACTTTTCTTAGAGTGGCCTGCCCCTGTCTGCAACGACTTTGCCCCTGATTTGCTGATCTGCAGGGAGATACACTGGTTGTTCTCGAGAGATTCATCAGATCTCGACCTGACTGCTTCAGAATAACCGACTTCAGATGGCTGACCTCACTATGGATCACTTGATATAGTTTTCCCCGGTTCACGGAGTATTCGGGTGTTCCGCATTCTATCCTGATCAGACTTTCCACTATAGGAAACTTCCCTGCTGTCCAGCGCTTACTCGCAACAAATTGTTCTACATAAAAGATATATTAATGCAATGCATATGACAGTTTTGACATCCAATATGTTCACTGGAAAAGAAAAAACAGTTTATGGCATATAATGCACAAATCATCTATCGGAATATCAACATCAGTACCAACATGGTAAGAAGAACCCTTTTAGGAGTCAGTTTCGACGCGATCTTTACCGAAGTATGCCTTTGAAACAAACCCTGCTTCAATTAGGACTTTTTCCGGTTGTATCGTGGTCGGGTTCACGGTTTTGAAGGAAAGGATAAAGGCTCGAAATTTATTTTAAGCCACTCGTTCACCGATGTTCTCCAATCCTAAGTTTAGCTAATTCGCCCTTAACGCTCACTTCTCAGTGGTTGGAAATTAGGAGTGATAGCTCGAGAAACCATGGGTTTTAGGAGTGATAGCCACTCACTTTTCGTCCTTGCCACTTGGGGTCACACGACTCGTACTTCATTTGAGGATTTTTCTTTTGTAATCCTTTCATTTTTCTTTTTCTTTCCCTAACTTTTGCCTGGACTGGCTCTTTTGAGCTTCTTTTGATTATTAAGTCCAGCGGGATGCCCTCAGTTTTGCCTAAGTCATTTTTTTTCAAGTTTTGACTTAGCGGGCTTTTAATTCTTTTTGCTTCTTCTTTTTTTCCGAACAAGTCGTGTGACACTGATTGTCTGACTCTTTGGGGAATAATGTGACTGTCTCACTCCTTCTGCTTAACCGCTGTGGTTTTTTAGGCACGACCTCTAAAGGTGTGATTGATCCTCGAACGGACACTCCTTTCTGCAATTTGGACACTCGGTCAAATTAGCTAACACCTACCCTTCCTCGGGTTAAGATTGAGGGTTTTTTTCGTGTTCCGAAAGAAACTCCTACTACTAGGCTCAAAGGGGTTGACAAGGGATTATCTTCCTTATATCTACGGTGTTTAGGGATTTGAAACAATGCATGTACATCATCAGCAGGTTTTATTTTCAAAAGCATAAAATCGGAAGCTTGCGCGTCTTCAAACTTCGTCATCCTCCCCGGATTCCCCTTAACCAAGCGTTGGATATCTGTAAAAAAATTGAGTGAACACGACTAGATTAAATTAAAACATGCATACTCATTTCATTATCAATATCAATTTAAAACAATACAAGTTTTACGAATGCAATTTGCGCTTTAACAGAAAAGAAACTACAAATGCAAAGAAATTATGTGATAAAACACAGATTGTCGGCTTCTGGGAACCGAGCTTTTCGAACTTGATTTGCTGCTGAGCCAGCCATCTTCAGAATTACTCGTCGAAGTCATCTTGATACTCCTATGAACATCTGCTTTCAGTGAACTCTCCTATAACATGAGCTGATACACCCACTTGGCTGGACGAAGGAAGGTCGACACTCTGAGGCGTGACAGATATCCTGTTGGAATTCAGCAAGGCCTGAATTTGGCTTCGAAGCACCTTACAATCATCTGTTGAATTCCCCTGTGCCCCAACATGGTACTCACAGCAAGCATTGGCATCAAAACCTGGAGGATAAGGCGGGATCATTGGATCGGTCTCCTTCGGCACTATCAGCCCACTTTTGACCAAATCCGGCAACCACTGATTGTATGACACCAGCAGCTGGGTAAACTGCCTTTCAGGTTTCCTTGGTCTTCTTCGGGCGTGCTGACGCTGCTGACGACGATACGACTGTTGACTCTGGCGGGTAACAGATATCTGACATACAGACCCAACAGGCTGCTGGCTCTGAGCACTCGAAGTGTCTGGATACTGAATCTGAGGTACGGGAGATTCTGACACAACATCACTTCCTTTCTCCCATTCTTCTTGAGAACTGACAATTGATTCATCTTCATACACTGAAGTATAAGGAATGTCTTGAATCTTTCCGCTATTGATTCCGCTCTCAACATGTTCTCATACTCTTATCAAGTCTGCAAAGCTTGCATTTCCACAACTGCACAATATGTCATAGTAATGGCCCTTCAGAGTACCCACGAAGAGTTCAACCATTTCTCTCTCCACAAGCGGTGGTTGAACACGAGCAGCCAATTCTCTCCATCTCTGCACATACCCTCTAAAGGATTCGTTCTCCGACTGAGATAATTCTTGCAAATTCACGCGACTAGGAGTCATATCCAGGTTGTAGTCGTGCTGCTTCACGAAGGCCTTGGCTAAATCAGACCATGATTTGATGCTAGCACTCTCTAACTGCATGTACCAATCCAAAGATGCTCCGATCAGACTATCTTGGAAACACTGAATCATAAGCTTATCATTGGCGACATGTGAAGTCATTCTTCTGCAGAACATAACCATATGTAGCTTCGGACAACTATCCCCTTTGTATTTCTCACAATTGGGCATCTTGAACTTTGGAGGCAGCGCAAGGCCTGGCACCAAACACATGCTCGCAACATTCAGGTTGAGAGTATTCTTATTTATCAAGGCAGCCATCTGATCTTCCAACAGCTGAAGTCTTCTCATATACTCAACAGTTCGTGGGTTCTGAACATTAACCTGCGAAACGACTCTGGGATGCGGGACTATCCACGAAGAATCTGGCGTGGAGAAAGTGAAACCAGTATACTCGGTATCATCGAGAGAAGGTGGTCCTCTGACAGGGGTTTGCACAGGCTACGCGACATTGTTCACCGGAGTTCTCTGAATGTTGTCCTCTCCTCTAGTCATGGCTGTTATGGCTTCCATGAACTGACTCAACTGGTTCTTCAACAATTCAAACTCTGCCCTGGTAACAAACTGATTCTGCTCTTCGGAGTTCATGATCCTTCCAGAAACTAACTCAAGTCCAAAGCGAATGCCAGGAAGTTAATTGCGAGTTGGACAAAAGACTAGTAAGCTCTCTGTTCCGACCGAGTACGGTCATGTAAGCATGAGATGCACATGAAATGCAATGCAAAATGCAACAAACACGGGATCACAGCCCCTACAAAGCTCTGAATACTGTTGCATTTCTGACGGGATAAGTTTTCTCTGACGAGAGAAAACCAAAATATCGGGTAGGCTGGAAGTCAAGTTCCCTGCAAAAACCCTCCCACTCACGGGTATGGACCTAAACTGACACAGGTTTGGCATCCTATACGTTCATCCACGTCACAGACTTTCAAGAACGATGATACAATACCCAGAAGGTGTGGCATCATCATCTCTTGAAGCGGCCTCACTCGGCTGAATCACAAGTGATCGGTTCCCAGAGTCGACAATCCTCCAAACCAACAACCCCTCAAGCCCAAAGGGCTGGAAAAGAAGTCAACCGGGAGAACCTCGCCTGAGCGTGGATTTCATGAGACACTAGTGCGTGCAAAGCAAGCACGCGCCCACTAATTTCCACAACTAATGCTAAGTACACTCAAGCCTGGGTCTGGCTTATCACTCATCAAAGCTCCCTTCCCACAACAGCACAATAGCAACAGATAATAATACATTGCGAGAAATGTAAATATAGCAGTAATATACAACATACAACGCACAAAAATAAACACCCGAAGACAAGCAAACAAGCGCTAGGATTGACTCTCGTCAGGACGTTGGATCCCTCAGATTGACTCGCATAGGGGATGTTGGATCCCCAGGAAACTATCATATGTCCCCAGCAGAGTCGCCAGCTATCGCTACTGCGAAAAACGAGGCCGGAAAAACAGAAGAGTCGCCACCTTTCGTTATTTATCCCTCAGAGGGGGAAAGGAAATGATCGGGAAAAACCTGACGAAAAGGGTATTAGACAAGGTCATCGCAACCATTGTCTGGGTTTGGGAGTCGATTACGCAAGGGAAAGGTATTAGCACCCCTCACGTCCGTCGTACTCGATGGGATCCACGCTTGTTGGTTTGTCTACGGGTGAAAAACAATCTATCTACGGCTGTTAAAGCTAAACGGAAAGAAACTGACTCGATAGAGCATCGCGCTCTATGCCTACGTATTCCCTCGTGCAATGGGAAAGTCAGAGTCAACGTAGTTCGGGAAACTACGGGGGAATGTTGCTCGCCGAGATATCGCATCTCGTGCCTATGTACTTTCACACGGCGTGAAAGATCAGAGCTTACGTAGTTCGGGCTAACTACGGCTAGACGGGGTGTTCTCGATCACACAGGGGTGAGAGAAAGGATTGACGATACTAGCGTACGCATTCTAGCAGTTAGGTGTATGTTGTTCGTTTGACGGAGACTTAGGCGTTACCTGTTTACGGTAGAACGGACGTAGTATGTCGGGGTTTGAAGGTATGGGAACCTACGGGTACTAGAACTATGGTCTGGTCTCGATTGCACTCGGGCAAGAGACAGGAACATCAGTCGTCAGCTGGAAAGTCTCGATCGCATGGCAGCGAGAGAACAGAGAAGTTAGTTGTTAGTGTGCTCACTAGGATACCGCATCCTATGCCTACATATTCTCGTATGGTAAGAGAAATCAGAGCAGCTGTAGTTCAGCTAACTACACCAAACGGGGAAAGGGAAAGGTTGCTCGCTAGGATATCGCATCCTATGCCTACGTACTCTCGTCTGGTACGAGAGATCAGAGCAAACATAGTTCGGCGGGAAAACGAGTCTCGATTGCACAGGGGCAAGAGAAGGGGTCTCAATTGCCTGAACTGCGAGAGACAAGGGTTTCGATCGCGCGGGGGCAAGAACAAAGAGGAAGCAGGCTCAACGCCTAAACGGGAAGGAACTCGGGACACACACGCGAGAACCTAAGACGTAGGAGCGAGTGCGTCGTATGTCACCCAAAGGGTACCATACTAAACACCCTAGGCGATTGAGAGGAAACCCCTCAACCGTCATTTCCTACGTATTTAACGATACAACTCACAACACTCGACGGTTGCACGAAGACTTGAATAAGAAAGACGATGTTGAACGAAGCGGCTCCGTTGGCTCTCGACATGCGCACAAGCTCCATTCCAATCTTCTCTTCTCTGGATCCTTGATGATGACGCTCGAATCAGGAACAATGTAACGCTTAGACCGTCATGGTTCGACTTATACGATAAATCAAACTCTCAAAGGTAGCGTGTTGATGTCCGTGTCAAAGACAAGATAGAGAAATGATATCGAAAATCATTCTCCAATTGAATCATGTCACACGGCCAACCAAGAATAAAATCAGAGTAAAATCGGATAGCAGAAAAGAAATGAGGAGAGAAATCCAATCACAAATGGAAATAATATTCTACTCCTAAAATACGGCAATTAATTTCTACTAGAAAATATTCTAAAGAAATATAAGGGAATGCGTAATAGAAAATAGCATATAAAATCTATCTAACTCTAATAATATCCTATAAGAAAATAGAATGAAATTTCTATACTATGCAATATTCTATAATATCCTAAAAACAATAAAATATAAATTCTATATTAAAATCTATATATCCTATAATTCTATAATTCTTAAAAAGAAAAGAGAATATAAATTCTACAATTATTACAATCAATCATCCAATACAAAAGGAATAAAAAAAATGTAAGGGAAGGGGGGTACATCCTGAAAACTGGGGTGAATGCAGAAAAAACAGGGCCATGCCCACAATACAAAAATTCAGAAAAATAACAAAAACCAAAGGGGGGGGGGGGGTGCACGTAATGAAACGGAGGTATAGTGCATTAACTCGTTGGGCCCAACCCAATTCAACAAAACCAGCGAAGGGGGTGCGCTATGGGAATTGGAGGGTGTATGTTCAGAAAATGAGGCGAATTGGGCTTAGGTTTGGGGCCCAAACGGAACAGCAGGATGGGGGGTGTATTACGGAAACAGTGGGTATGATCCAGACTTGGAACAATTGGGCCCAAGAGTCCAGCCCACCGACCCTTCCTCTCCCTCCTTCTCTCAATCTCCTCACTCAGAAAACCCTAATCTCTTCTTCCCAACCTCTGCCGCCATCAACCACTTCCTTCTCAGCTCAGCTCCCTCAACCCCCATTGTCTCAACCTCCTCTTCTTCCCCCTGCTTCGCTAACCTTCTTCTTTCGTGCTAAACAAAAAAAAACCTGTTACACATCCACAAATCAAAGGAGGTTGAAGCTTGATTGGATTGGAACTGGAAGAGATTTGGAGGGGGGAAATCTGGAGTGGAAATGTTGAAGATGTACACGAGGAGGTTTGGAAGCTTATTTGGTTAGCGATTGAAGAATGTTGAAGATGTTCTTCAAGAAACGATGAACACAGACAAGTTCTCGCACAGATGATTTTTGGAAATTTCTGGGGTTTTAGGTGAAGAACAGAGGACGTTCTTGAATGGTGATGAACGGATGAAGATCCAGAATGGTGATCTTCGTCGAGTTCTTGAAGAATTTCTAGAGAGAAAAAACGGAGGAATGTATGAAGGTTGGACAAATCTGGAAAAACGTGAATAGTCTTACGATGGACTTGATGAACAGGCCGGAGATCAATCTTGAAGATCTGATGATGAGATGAACATGACGCGATCTTGAAGATGGATGGAAGATCTGGTGAAGGCTGATGAAGTTTCGTTGTTGATTTGGTGGTGATCTGGGAAACGGTTGAATATCTATCAGTTTTCTGGAAAAACTCACAAGATCAATGATGGTTCTTTGGAGTTTTCTGGGGAAAAGATGAGGATCTGAAGTTTGATTGAAGAACTGATGATGAATGTTCATGGAAGGCCTGGCGAACACAATGAACACGGTGGAAAACGGAAGACTGATGAACATCGGAGAAGATGATGAATGGTATGGATCGGTTTCTGGAGAATTCTTCGGCGACAGTTACAAGCTTCCGGAGGGTAGTTACGGTTGCGTTTGATTTTACCGGCGACCACCTCCGGCGGTTTGCGTGCCGGCCGGTGGAAGGGGTGAAAGGGGAGAGCACGTGGCACTATGCATGCAAAGGGAGAGTGGATACGTGTCACGTGTGGGAGTGATGTGTTAGGGGAGTGTGGGGTCTGGTGAATGAGGTGTCCAAGAGAGTGAAGGAACGATGGAGGTTTTAATAGTGTGACATGTGGCACAGACTAATGGGCCTCCAAAACGTGGACATCTGGCCCACCAAAATTTTGATTGTAATTAACATTTGATTAATGGATTAATGATTAACAGACTCACTTAAAATGCTAATGACCTGATTAGAACTTAAACGAAAAATAACTAGGTAATTAAAACTGCTAATTAATAGTCCTAATTAACAAAATGATTGACATCTAATTAAAAGAAAAGTATTAATATCCTAATTAAACATCTAATTAATATTCTAAAAGGAAATTAATCTAGAAAAATGATTTAAACTCTATTAAACTCTAATTAAACTGATGTAATTAATTCCTAAACTAATGATGATTGATACCCTAATTAAAAATCTCAATTAATTTGTTAAACGAAAATCAATATTAATTGATCAAAAACCGCTAATTAACTAATTAAAATGTTAAAATCCTAATTAACACCCAATTAACATTCTAAAAAAAGATTGATTAATATCTATTAAATTCTAGAAAAAAAAACTATTTAAAAGGAAAATTAATCCTATTAATTTCTAAAAGAAATTAAATCTATAAAATGCTAAAACAAAATTAATATCTAAAGAAAGATTTAAAATCTATTAAATTCAAACCCTATTATATATAAACAAATTTGATTACTCTAGAAAATCAACCAATTAAAATTCTAGAAATTATCTATTTAAATCTAGAAATTATTAAAACCTATTTAAAATTCTAGAAAAAGAATTAAAATTCATTTTAAAATTCTAGAAATTAAGGGAAAAATCTAAAAAACCACAATAAAGTCAATCAAATCGATTAGAAAAAAGATGCGCGAATACAGCGAAATAAACGGTAAAAACCGGACACCGAAATGTCCTAAAAAATAACAGCGAGAGCTGAAAACACCGAGACGGGCACAAATCCTCAAAACAAATCATCGTATTCGAACTGGCCTGAAATGCCTGAAACGCCTGGAGAGGGCTGTAATCCCTGATAAAATCAATCCGACTGAAAAGATGCAATGTATGCGGTATGCAGATGCGAAAATGAAATGAATCGAAACATAAGCCAAAGGAGATAATTGGTTGGTCAAATTTTGGGGTGCAACACCTATACCCCAATTCCTTGGCGGTATAGGAACAACACCAAGTAATTTGTTTGACCTAAAACATTACGGTTACTATAGGGTATCCCCATTCCTAGGCAATATCTACTATAATATTATCGTATAAAAGCGTTAACAATCATTTTTCCAAACCTAAAGTTAACCGTAAATTGAATCCTATTTGTCAGATAAGAAAAGCCTTAAGAACATTATACGATAACAACGATGATTAGAAAGCAGTGAAATCACTAATTCAAAGGAAACAAGGTCATTACACATTCAATTCAGGGACACCCCCTAGCATTGGAGGGTTTAGCTATTCATAACAATTAAAAGCAATGCAGAATAAAAGATAAACATTACAAAATAATCGGATTGCCTTGATCTTCAATTGCTTCCGCGCATGAAAACCTTCAGTTCTCCAATCCTCTGGATCTCTCTAATTCTGATCATATCTTTTTCTCTTCTCCAAAAGTCCCCTCTCTCAATTCACGATGTGCCTCATATAGCAGAATTCCAATTACAATGTGAGATGTCTAAACTGCCCTCTGAGATTGCACACCAAAACTTAATAAAACTAATGCTGCAGGTTCAAACGAAAATCTGGAAAAATTTGCTCCGAATCTGACTTCAACTCCAACACGAAAGTCGTAGCTCTCTCTCTCTTAGCTTTTCGGAGATTATTAGAACGCCTCAAACGGATTCCCAGAACTCCAGTTATGATCGTTTCCGTGCAGACTGCTAAAGATTTTACTTTCAGTAGCCCTGACATGGGCAGTGTCACACGACACGGGCACCCGTGTCAGGCTGCTAGTTCTACATCAAAACTCTTCCGAAATCTTACCATTTTCCCCAGTTTTCGCTCTGCTTCTCCTTTACTGTTTACCTGAACCTAGAAACAATGAAAACACCAAACCAACGCGTAAAATGCAATAAAAACACATAAAATGCGACAAGATAAAACAAATGATTAACAGAAACAAATGGTAAAATAACGTGTAAAAACCACCGATCAATGAGTGATGTTGTAAACAAAGAAGTTCTCAAGTTACTAGAAGGATGTATAATTTATCAAATATCAGATAGTAAGTGGGTAAGCCGTGTGCATTTAGTACCTAAAAAGGGAGGCATCACGGTCGTGTAGAACGAGAAAGGAGAACATGTAGCAAAACAGATAGAAGGAGGATGACGTATGTGTATAGATTATAGGAAGTTAAACAAATCCACTAGAAAAGACCATTTCCCCTTACCATTTATAGACCACATGCTGGAACGTTTGGCCAGACACTCCTATTTTTGCTATCTGGATGGATATTCAAGATTTTTCCAAATCCCTATACACCCAGGGGATCAAGAGAAAACTACCTTTACATGCCCTTATGAAACTTTTGCCTACAGAATAATTCCTTTCGGTCTCTGTAATGCACCAACAACCTTCCAGCGTTGCATGATGGCAATCTTCGCCGATTACCTTGATGGAATTATGGAAGTATTCATCGATTATTTCTCGGTATGCGGATTTGATTTTAACAACTGTCTCGTTAACCTTGAGAAAATCCTAAAAAGATGTGTTGATGTCAACCTGGTGTTGAACTGGGAGAAACATCACCTTATGGTCACTGAAGGTATAGTTTTAGGACATATAGTCTCCGAAAGAGGTATCGAAGCAGATAGAGCCACAATAGAAGTGATTGAAAACCTTAAACCCCCTAACACAGTCAGAGAAGTCCGAAGTTTTCTTGGACACGCTGGTTTCTATCGATGTTTTATTAAAGACTTCTCTAAAATAACTAAACCTTTAACCAGCCTCCTAATGAAAGATGTCGAGTTTAAATTTGACGAAAAATTCCTTGAAGCGCTCAACTTTCTAAAACAAGCGTTGATCTCGGCACCCATTATCCAACCTCCAGACTGGGACCAACCTTTCGAAATCATATTTGACGCTAGCGACCACGCTGTAGGAGTTGTTCTAGGGCAAAGAAAAGATAAGAGATTACATGTAATATACTATGCTAGTAGAACCCTGGACGCTGCTCAGCTTAACTACGCTACCACAGAGAAAGAACTTCTTGTCGTAGTCTTCGCTATGGACAAGTTTCAATCCTATCTGGTAGGAGCCAAGATTATAGTTTATATAGATCATGCTGCCATCCGTTACTTATTAAGCAAGAAGGATGCCAAACCTAGGTTACTTCGGTGGATCCTTCTATTACAAGAGTTTGATCTAGATATTAGAGACAAGAAAGGCACGAAAAATGTAATTGCCGACCACCTTTATAGGCTTGAGTATCTAAAACCAGACCCACTCCCTACTAACGATGATTTTACCTATGACAGGTTAATCGCTAGGATAGAAGCCATGGAAGAAAACAACCTAGACCCTTCTAAGAACCCTGAGAGATCCCTAGCAGTAAGCAGGGTACCTTGGTGCGCGGATTTTGTAAATTACCTAGCCGCCGATATCACACCCCCTGATCTTAACTACCAGCAGAGAAAGAAGTTCTTTAACGATGTAAGACACTTCTATTGAGATGAATCATTCCTTTTTAAAAGAGGCACGAACGTTATTTTCCGCTGTTGCGTCCCAGAAGAAGAAGTAAGAAAGATAATAGAACACTTCCACTCTGCACCTTATGGAGGACACTCTAGCACATCCAAAACTCATGCTAAGATCCTTAGAGCAGGCTTGTTTTGGCCAACAATGTGGCGTGATATACACACCTATATAGTTAAATGTGATCGGTGCCAGTGCACTGGAAACATCTCAAGACGTGACGAAATGCCCTTGAGAAATATTCAAGAGGTGGAACTCTTTGATGTTTGAGGCGTAGACTTTATGGGACCGTTTCCGTTTTCCCTAGGAAATAAATACATCTTAGTTGCAGTTGATTATGTGTCTAAATGGATTGAAGCCATAGCTTCTCCCACCAACGACACACGTGTAGTCATTAAGCTATTTAAGAATTACATATTCCCTAGATTCGGAACTGCCCGTCTTTTTATCAGCAACGATGGATCGTGTTTCATATCAAGAATCTTCGAAAAACTTTTAAAAAAATATGGAGTTAAGCATAGGATAGCGACACCTTATCACCCACAGACTAGTGGCCAAGTAGAAGTATCTAACAGAGAAATTAAACAAATCTTAGAAAAAACGGATTCTATATCAAGAAAAGGTTGGTCTCAAAATCTGCAAGATGCGCTATGGGCCTACAGAACCGCCTTCAAAACCCATATTGGAACAACTCCTTACCAACTAGTCTATGGAAAATCCTATCATTTACCCTTTGAATTAGAAAACAGGGCCTATTGGGCCATAAAAACCCTTAACTTTGACTATTTGACTGTTGGACAAAATCGCTTCCTTGATATACATAAACTAGAAGAACTCCGCCAATTCGCCTATGAGAACGCCATTATATATAAAGAAAGAACTAAGGCCTGACGTGACAAGAAGATCGTAAAGAAAGATTTCCATATAGGAGACCCTGTTCTCTTGTTCAACTCTAGATTAAGACTCTTTCCTGGCAAGCTTCGTCCAAGGTGGACAGGTCCCTTTACAGTTACTAAAGTTCTACAATCAGGAGCAGTCGAGATCCAGAACTAGTCATGTAGCCCATTCATTATAAACGGGCAGAGATTAAAATTCTACGAAGGAGGGGACGTTCCTAATGATTACTCCAACCACTCCTTGATTGATCCACCACTGCCTACTTCAACCGTATAGGTTCTACTCGTCAAGCTAACAACGTTAAACAAGCGCTGTCTGGGAGGCAACCCACGGTTTTCTTTGTTTTTCTTTACTTTCTATTTTATTTTATTTTATTTTATCTTATGATTACGTGTCAACTAACAGTTTATGATGCTTGTGCTTTTAGGTCTTGTTCTCTATGTTTTATTTGCAGGATGCAGCCTATTGACGACATGCACGTCACCTTTAGGGACGACAACCAAAGGCAGGCGTACTATGTTCTTCAGCAGCATCCTATGGCACCGACCCGGTATCCGGATCAGGCCTGCACGGAAGCTTTAGGGGTCGAACCCAGCATACGGTTTCTCTGTTATCAGCTTCGTTGGGACAAATATGCTGACCAGTTGCACCAGACCTACAGGCACCATACATTGGAGTTTCTCAGTTTGTTCCGCCACAAGCCATACGTCGATCAGGACGGGCTGGCCTCATTCATACTTTTTGGAAAAGAGTACGCCTTCACCAATAAGGGATTCGGCGACCTACTTGGATTTCAGACCACACCTAATGCTATACCTCGCCTGGCGATGGGCTATTTTATGAGTAGAGACATCGACCAGTTCTGGAGAGATATTACAAGCGGAGGAAGCCTGGATCCATTCACTCAGCTATCTCCGTTCATCCACAACCCAACTATGAGGTACTTTCAGATGACCCTGGCTCACACCTTTCTTGGAAAGGAGGACTCCGACATGCATGTTAGTGAGGAAGAGATATTCTTCCTATTCTGCACAAACTGGTTACACCCAGTGGCATGTGGGAACTTCTTGCTGCATAATCTCGAGGGTACAGCTAGATCCTCTGAAGAGGTTATTCATGTGGGAGGCACCGTCACGCATATAGCCACTGCATTAGAACTCACCAGTCAGTTGCTGCATCTAACTCCGTATTATGAATACACCCTGTTGGACCTTGATTTCTGTTTGGACAGAGGACTGATGAGGAGAGCATCTTTTCAGCCTAATTATTTTAGACTTCTGATTGATTACCAGACTGTCCACTATTTTAGACTACCTGACCCAGTTGTGACAAGTGTACATGATCCTTCAAATTAGAGTTACGCATTAGAAGGCTATGGAGAGATGATCGATGAGCCACGCACACCGCCCTCAATAGAATACCATCCCTCACCACCATCTCCAAGGACAACCGTGTTCTCTAATAATCATACACTACGAAAGACCGACTTGCACACCCAAATAGCAGAGCTGCGCATAGAGATAGTTTGACTCCAGCAGACAGTGGCCGATCTCACCTTATAGGTTCAGATATCAGACATGACTCACACAACGGAAGCAAACACTCTGTATCAGGAGATCTCAGACTTGCACAGAGAGCGCCACTCACTCCGTCATCCCGACCAGATAGATGACTAGCCAACTCTGTGATGACACTATTTCATTACTTTTTATCATTTGCCTTATTTCCATCTTCATTTACAGACTTATCTCATTTACTTATATATTTTTTTCTTTCATGACATTATATATGCCGTTTCTATTTATACATATTTGTGACGATTGTTATTTCCCTATCTATGTTATTTTATTTTATTTTCACTTAATTATATTTCCTAATTTTTTTATCGAAATAAGGAAAAAGAAAATAAATATATAGTGTGCCAAGACAGGTAATTTCTACTGCAAGCACACCCCAAAAATCAAGAAGAAGCACCAAGGCCCAAACAAAGCACAAAAATTTGGCCCAACCACCTTCAGCAAGGATGGCGCCCGCCATATAGTCCATGGCGCCTGCCACGGGGTCTGAACTATATGCGGGGAAAAAGTTGCAAAACCACCATTTTCACATCCAAAACCTCCAAAACTCCATTTTTGGCTACACGAAAATCTCCCCCAAAGCACCAAAAGTTCCTAATTTCATCATCCACTCACCAACCCATTAACCATTCCAAGTTCCATTTTCACCTTCCCTTACCAAAATCCATCAAAAACCCATTTCTGCAAAACTCAAAAAAATACCCATTTCACTCATCTTCCATCTCAAGAGCACATCCATGGAACACGAAGGGTACATTTTGCATCAAGGGAAGCCCAGAGAAAGACAACGGAAAATTCTCGACAAACTGCAAAGCTGGGACATCTCTTCGACAGGGTACGTGGATGACAACTGTCTGTATTCTTTGGGTATTTACCATAGCGTTTATCACATGTTAGACACGTTAGGAATGCACGAAATATTTTCTAGACATGATCCTACTTTTGAAAGGTTGGCCAGGGAATTCTTGAGTTCCCTGATTTATGTTGTTAGACCCGACACTTTTAGTACCGTCGGCAAGGTACAGTTCCGAATGTTTAATGTGGAATACACATTTAGTACTGATGAACTCACAGAGAGGCTAGGACTGCCCTTTGGTGAAGGTGCTATTTGTGAAGCACCTTTGGATTCCGATTGGTCAGTGGAGGCATTTTCCTTCTGGCACAAGTTGTCATAATTTTACTATTACATCTTTCGAAGGAATACTTGCCTCCAGGATCCATAACCCAGCCATTCGCGTATTTCCCTACATGTTAGCATGTACTATCTTTGGCCGGGAGAATCCAAATAAAGTGAACACAAAAGAGTTACTATTTTTGTAGGGGTGCCTCACAAATAGGAGATTTAATGTGGTTCCGTTCATGATTGCCCATATGAATGCCTCAATCAAAGGCACGTGGACCATTGCCTTCGGAGGACTTATTACGTCTATTGCAAAGGCTCTGAACCTAGATGTTGAGATAGCCACTTTAGCACCTCTTCCTCCTCGCACAATTAATTTGAAATTCTTAAAAGATATGAAACTGTGCAAGGTTAGGAAGGAAATGGGCTTCAAGCTTATGATACATGGGAAGGCTATCCCATCTATCGTTTTTCCCTGCATTAGACGCACAGATATGACTATCACGAGGAACTGGACCTATGATTTAGATGCTCCACCAATTACAGGTCCAGTGCCTTCGAATATTCCTGTTGGTGAAGGCGATGATACCGATGACGAGTATGACCGGCGAGAGCAGTCTCCCGATCATCCTATGCCGCCTCACCATGTACCACAAACACACGCTGCACCATCTTCCTCTTACCACTCTGTAGGTACCGCTCCCGATTTTATATATCTGAGCAGATGTGGTGAGACCAATTAGCAAGAGAGGAGAGACGCGATAACTTTCTCACCACCATCCAGCAACAATTAACTAAAAATATGAGATTCATGCAAGAGTCTCAGCAACAGATGAGCCAATCCATGCAAAGCATAATACAACCTCAAGCTGCTTTGACCACCAGATTCGACGCGTTCGATGCTTCACAGACCGATCGTCGTCGTAGTAGATCTCGCCGCCCTAGGTACTCGCCGCACGCTGGCGACAACACCAGCCACATGCCTTAGGCCCTTCAGGTACCTCGTCCCTTTCTTATTTTGAAACATTGGGGACAATGTTCTATTTAAGTGTGGGAGGATACTTTCATTTATTTTCTCGCTTTTTCTTGCATTTTCATTTCTTTTATCGCTTTCTAGTTTATTTCCCTCCTTATTTTCTTTTCGTTTTTTAGAACACACATGTACTTAACGAGTCATTTAGCAGTATACCCTTATTCCCTCATTACTTAGCCCCACCAAAAAAATTTATTGACAAAAGTGTACTATCCTGAAAATTTTCTAGGCTTTGAGGCAAGTTCGAGTTAGGATGTAGATGATTTGGAAAAATCCTTTTTGAAACATCGGTATCATTACAACACCTTAGTGTTGCACCCCAAAATTTGCCCATCCTTTTTCTTTATCTAGCTTATGTTTCATTTACATTCATAGCATCAGAATTTTTCATAGCATTGGTTCTCGAGGTAGGGGATCAAGGTTTTCCTGTGGCTCGGAATTCATTTTTAGCACTTGAGACCGCAAGCATCAGAGGAGACGACATTTATTTTGCCCAGCGGTCGAGCGACCGATTTTATTTTGCAGGCTATGCTTAGATCAGGAGAAAACATTCAGTCTATATCCAGCATTATCACAGTCACAGTATTCAAGAGCAAGTGTCAAAAGCTTAGCAGAGGTCAAAACGGAGAGAAACAATCAAACGGGCAGGTTTCCCTCCAAAAGGTGCCAAATTCAAAATTTTGAAGGTGTTAATCGGTTAACACATACAGTTAACCGGTTAACCATTGGAGAATCAGCCTAGAATTGAAGTTTTAATAGTGTTAACCAGTTAACGTATAATATTAACCGGTTAACCATAGCAGATTTTGCCCTGTACGAGATTTTGCAAGCCATTTGCACTTGGGGTCCAATTTTGGTCAACTTGAAACTCATTTTTACCAAGAGAAGGATCTAGAATGTTCTTGAAAGTTGGTTATTTCAATTTTCCCTCCAAATTCCAATGCCTAGCTCCAAACCAACATTCCAATCCAAAGTCCAAACCCCACCTTTGCGATCCAAACCTAGATGGTAATTAAGTGATCTACTCCAAACCAAAAGGAGCCAATTCTCATTCTCACATCATTTTTCATAATTGATCAAAATTTCCTCTCAAATTCTCTCAACTTCTCCATTTCCAAAACCCACACTCAAAGCTCTTTTTCATTAGGATTCATTGATTTTTCATTAAAATCAATGGATTCTTGAGCATAAACATCCATTTACCATCATCATTGGATCATTTTTCATAATCAATTTTCGTGCAAATTGAGATCTGATTTTGGAGCTTGAGTTGGAAGTGCTTATATGGAGTAATTTGGCTTAAAAGTGTTTGATCTTCATTCGTACAACAATAATTGGCTTGGATCTTGAAGTTTTACGAACTTCTAGTATTAGATCTATTCAATTCAAAGCAAATCAATACTAACCGGAGCAAATCTCTGCTCCGAAGGTTGGATCCGAATCTGTTTTTGGCTTATTTGCTTTAATCATGTTGATATTCATTTTTGATTGAATTTGTGTTGATCTAATCCATGTGATCTGTGAATCGACTGTGATAATTTGTTTCCATGCTGTTGGATATTTGTTTTTTGTTGTTAATTTCGTGCTTAATTGATAAGTTGATCTGTTGGAACCTTGGATAAGCTGTTTTGTGCTAGAAGTGATTTTCTGCTGCTGTTTTTGGCTTCTGGTACAGTGTTAACTGGTTAATGTATATGGTTAACCGGTTAACCAATTCAAATATTCACATTTTTCAAAGTTTTCAGGGTTTTAACTGGTTAACGCCTGGTGTTAACCGATTAAAACTTATGAATTTCCATATTTTAACTTGTTTTACACAGGTTAATCGATTAACAATATGTGTTAACCGATTAACACTGTGACAGAATGCCATATTTGCTGTTTTGTTTGCTTGTTCGCGTATCGTATCGATTCGAATCATCATAGATCAGTTTGATGCATTAGGATTGAATTGTCTTGGCTATTTCTCACTGCTTGTGGTTGATTAATCATGATGTTGTTGATATGTATGATCATTTTTCAATTGTTTGCATGCTCGTGTATGTGGTTCGAATCGAGTTTTCGTTTGCATGTTCGTTTGCTTTCTCGCTTTTTTTCCACACGTTTGCATCATTCTTGCATCGCTGTTGAGGTCGAGACGCGCTTGTGGAAGCTGCTGCCCCGCACATTTTTCCTCCCTCCCACCATTCTAATTGTGCATTTTTATGTTTTCATTTCTCTACTTGTGATTGATTCTTCCTTTGTTCCTCTTGTGCTTTCTTGCCATGATCCCCATAGGATTCCTAGTCCCTCCGTTTAGGATGGGAGTAGGAGAGACATTAGGCATTCAATCCAAGTATGCTAACATTAGGGTAGATGTTTCCCCTTTTCAATCCAAACTTTAGGATCACTTTGCATGACAACGTTAGGGCCGAGTTTCCCTTAGACCTTCCGTGCGTCTTCTCTTCTCATCTTTATACAACCGTAACACACTTAATAAAGATAATGGATATTGTGCCATGAGCCTTATACTTGGGAAATGGTGATTGAGGGGCCTCTCCTCAATTACCTAGAGTGTTTAGTATACGTCCTTAGGACGATATGTGACGCCTTCGATCCTAGGTTCTAAACTTTAGTACAACATATATTATAAACACTCAAATTCAAAACACTTCTTCTCTAAAAAACACAAAACAAATTCAAACCTTTTTTCCTTCGGGATGAATCAAACTTCTTTTTTAGAAAAGAGTGTTGTTAAACTTCGGTTCTACCGCAAATAGGCTTTGTCCCTAACTGTTGGAACGGATGTTTAACCCTACTCGGATAAAACACTTAATCAACCTGTTGTTTCGTGTCCGCCTGAACTATGTTCGCTCTGATCTTTCATACCAGATGAAAGTACGTAGGCACAAGACACGATGTCTTGGCGAGCAACCTTTCCCCCTTCTCTCCCGTAGTTAGCCGAACTACGTTGACTCTGAATTTCCCATTGCACAAGGGAATACGTAGGCACAGAGCGGCGACGCTCTGCCGAGTCTCTCCTTTCTTTTTCTTTTGTCCCTTTACCTTTAGCGTAGATATTTTTAACACACCCTTTTAGATAGACAAGAAAGTGTGGATCCCGTCGAGTACGACGGACGTGAGGGGTGCTAATACCTTCCCGTTGCGTAACCGAATCGCGTATCCAGGACTTGGTTGCGATGACCTCGTCTTTTCCCTTTTATTCAGGTTTTTTCGATCGTTTCCTTTCCCTCTCTTTGGGATAAATAACGAAAGGTGGCGACTCTTCTATTTTCTGCCGGGTGTTTTTCGCAGTTGCGACAATTGGCGACTCTGCTCGGGACATATTGTTGTTGGGGACGGTTCACATCCCCGATGCTGGGACCATTTCCCATCCCCTATGCGAGTCAATCCTAGCGCTTGTCTGTTTATCTTTTTGGGTTTTGTACATATGTGTTGTACTTTATTTGCTTCCGCACTTTATTTTCCCGCATTTTATTTTCAGCATTATATATAATTATTATTGTGTTGTTGTGGGGAGGGAAGTTCTGATGAGTGAAAAGCCAGACCCAGGCTTGAGAGAAAAGATAGCATTAGAGTGGAGATTAGTGGAGGACCTGTTTGCTTAGCAAACACCAGTTCCCATGAAATTCACACTCAGACGAGATCCTCTTTGATGGTTTATTTTTTGGTCCTTAGGATTGGAATTGATTTTGGATCTGAGGATTGTCGACTCTGGGCACTGATCATTTGTGACTCAGCTAAGTGAGGCCTCTTCAGGGAATGATGGTGCCAAACCAGAAATGGTGAACATATCATCATTTTGTGAAAGTCTGTGACGCTGAGGAACGCATAGGATGTCGTACCTTTATGAGTGGATTAGGTCCATACCTATGAGTGGGACTGGGGTTATGCAGGAAACCTTTACCTTCAAATTGCCCGGTTTTCTCTACAGTTTGAATCGGAATTATTGGTATCATTTGGTTCTTGTCAAGGAAGAACTTTGGTTATTCTCAGTCAACAACACCACTATCTTGATCCCTTGTTGGTTGCTTTAGCATTCTGCATTTTGCATTGTATTGCATTTGCATTTCATGTTTGCATATTCATCCTCAGTCGGAACAGGGAGCTCACCCATCGTTTGTCTTCATCGCTAGTTGGTTTCCCGACATTCGCATTGGATTTGAATCAGCTTCAAGATCATGAACTCAGAGGAGCAGAACTTGGTCGTTACCAGGGCAGAGTTTGAACTATTGAAGGATCAGTTGAGTCGATTCATGGAAGCTGTGACAGCCATGACTAGGGAAGAGGCCAATGATCATAGGAATCCGGTAATCAATATTGCTCAAGCTTAGCCTGTGCAGATCCCTGTCAGAGATAAATATGCATCTTCTCTCCATGACACGGACTATAAGAATTTCACTTTCTCTGTGCCAGATCCTCAGAGGGTTGTTCCAAAGGTTAATGCTGGGAATCCACAGACTGCTGAATTTATGAGAAAATGTCAACTGTTGGAGGAAAAGCTCGATACCCTGATGAGGAAGAATACTCTCAATGTGAATGCTTCGAGCATGTGCTTAGTGCCAGGTCTTGTATGTCCACAATTTTGAGAAGTATAAGGGGGATAGTTGTCCGAAGCTACATTTGGTGATGTTCTGCAGAAAAATGACTTTGTATGTCCACAATCATAAGCTGATGATTCACTGCTTTCAGGATAGTTTGAGTGGAGCATCGTTGAGTTGGTATATGCAGTTGGAAAGTGGTTGTATCCAATCATGGTTAGATCTAGACAATGCCTTCATGAAGCAATACAACTACAATGTTAACATGGCTCCTGGCCGCGCGCAGTTGCAAGAATTGTCTTAGGCGGATAATGAATCCTTCCGAGGGTATGTGCAGAGATGGAGAGATATAGCTGCTCGTGTCTAACCCCCACTTCAGGACAGAGAGTTGGTTGATATATTCTTGGGTACTTTGAAAGGCTATTACTTTGACAAGATGATCAGTGGCAAAGCGTCGAACTTTGTTGACTTGGTGATAATAGGGGAACATGTTGAGAGTAGACTCAAGAACAGAAAGATTCGGGACATCCCCTTTATCTCAGTTGATGAAAACGAATCAGTTGTCAGTTCGCAAGAAGAATAAGAGAAAGGAAGTGATGCTATCCCAGAACATGATGCACCTCAGGTTTAGTTTTCAGACGCTTCGAGTGTTCAAAGTCAACGGTCATATCGTCATCAGCCGCGTCAGCACGCCAGACGAAGGACGAGTGTCGCTACTGCGAAAATCAGCGCCGGCTGAACAGAAGAGTCACCACCATGTGTTATTTATCCCACGGGAAGGAAAGGAAACGCTCAGAGTAAACCTCGCACAACACGGGAAAGGGATGGTCGTCGCAACCAAAACCTGGATTCGGGAGTCGGTTACGCAAGGGGAAGGTATTAGCACCCCTCACGTCCGTCGTACTCGACGGGATCCACGCTCGTTTTCGGGTATGGATTGTTATTCTGTCTACCCTACAGGTCAAGGGTTAAAAGAAAAGAAAATGACTCGGCAAAGTATCGCACTTTAAGCCTACGTATTCCCGTCTGGAACGAGAAATCAGAGTCAACGTAGTTCGCCTACCTACGGGAAAGGAGGGGAAGGTTGCTCGCTAGGATATCGCATCCTATGCCTACGTACTTTCATACAGCATGAAAGATCAGAGCAAACGTAGTTCGGGCCACGCGCGACACAAGTCTGTCCTGGTTGATTTTACTCCTTCTGAAAAAAGGTTTTTCTGATTAGCAGTCCAAGCGGACAAAAATGACGTCTTGATGAGTTCACATTCTTTTACGGAATCAGTGTCTTTTATTGAGTTTGAAATTTTATTGTATTTTTCTGTTTGTTTTTGAGAAAGAAGAGACAGAACTCTAACCTACGGTTGCGAAGGGAATCAAACTAACCTACTGTTATCATGCGTGGGTTAAGACCTAGTGTCTATCATGCTCCTCTCTTGCGCAGAGAGAAACAGAGATCCTAAGGGAAAAGACGGAAACAGAAACAATAGCAGATATATATACAGTAAAGCAATAAAATGCATGGACGCAGCAATACAAGCGAGGCAAGGGAGTCCCGCTCAACCTCGAACCTAGAAAACAATAGGCAAAAGTGAACAGGATTCACTTTCAACCCAACAGGTTAAACAGCAAACAATACAGTCAGGGAAAACCAAACAATACATCAGAAATAAACAGCTAAAAAAATAAACAGCCACAACAGCTCTGCATCAACATCTGGCTTCAAATCATCACCATCATCTACAAGCTTCAACAAGCATCAATCTTTTAATCTCCACAGCCTTCAAGCAAGGTCTTGATCATCAGTCTTTAGTCTTCAATGGCTTTTCTTCAAGTCCCGAACTCCAGGAGGGATCAATCACAAGAGTGAATTGGGTGTTAAGCAATTAGTTGACCACCAAGGGTGGCAAACCAACTGCTGTCAACACATAAGATACTTTCTCTCAAGAGTTCTATCCCTTATACAGTAGCACCAAGCCTTCCAAAGGAAGGGGGTGAGTGTCTTAGGGAGACTCTGTATCACAGAGAGGAATGGAGGCAGTCAAAACCTTCCATGTTTTAGAATCAAGCTTTCTAATCTAGAGCTCTGCCTAGCTCCTAAACCCTGATCTCCTCAACAGCTGCTAGCAGGAATCTCCTCATCAACTCTGGAAGTTGGTCTTCAGTTCCTTGATCTCCAATGGCTTCACCATCACAAGTCTTCAGCTCTCCCAATCCCTAAGCAAACCCAATACCCCACACAGACAAATGAAATAACCCTAGAGAGGGCACACCACACAGTCAAACAAATGTAGACAGTATATTAATAGCAGTAGGGGAATCCTAGTGATTTCTAAGGGATCTAATAACTACCCATAGTCCCTATAGTCCCATAGCTAAGATATTCAATCTCTAAGTCCTAAGGGAAATGATTCAATTCTCCTAAGTCATCACTTAAACCCTAATTTTATTCATGTTGTTCCCACCTAAACTAATCACCTAAAATTAAGTCCTAAAAATGTGAACTAAAATGCATATACAAGCTAACAATGTCTATTAATCAACCTAAAAAGAATGGACAAAGAATATTAAAGCATTTGATCAAACTAAAATTAACAAAATCATGTATCAAACTAAACTTAACAAAATGCTATTTACAAGAAAAATGCATAAAAAATATTAAAACAAAATAAAATGCCATTTTTATTTTTTCTTATTTTTCTAGACAGAATTATGAATATGTAGAAAAAACAAGAAGTGAAAAATAGTCATTTTTGAATTTTATATGAATTTTAAAAGGTGGAAAAAAAAACAAAAGAAATTAAAATCACAAAATATGAAATAAAGGGGGAGGGGTGAGAATAGCATTTGCGCCCTAGTTGTTTTTATTAAGTGGGCCAGATCAGGGGGTGCGAATAGGAACTGAGTTTAGGCCCATACATTCAGAAAATCAAAAGAAAAGTGAAACGAAAATAATATGGGCGCGGTGTAAAAAGTAAATTTTTTACGTGCAAAATTGGATTGGGCCCACGGTGGGGGTGTTAGCAGCGAGATCCTGCTGAGCCCAGAATTATTC
This sequence comes from Lathyrus sativus, assembly GCA_963859935.3. Lineage (NCBI taxonomy): Eukaryota > Viridiplantae > Streptophyta > Magnoliopsida > Fabales > Fabaceae > Lathyrus > Lathyrus sativus. The sequence continues at coordinate 343,543,687 of OZ012735.1, read as the reverse complement.
ATTTAGCTAAACGCCGCGTTTAGCTTCAAGGATTTCCCTCCGTTTTTGAAATTGAATGGGGACCGCTGGATGTGGTGAAAGAGTCAAATATCAAACACGATCGGACGGTTGAAGGCCATCGTCCCAAAATAACTTAGGGTTTGCAGGTTTAACAGAGTTCATGCACAAATATTCAACCCAGTCGTTCTCCATGGTTACTTGATGAAAACGAAAAAATCAAAACCCTAAAATGATCTACAAATCACAAGGAACACAACCATACTCATAGCTTTCTCTGAAACGCCTTGTATCGTCCAAACAGGATGCGCAAACATTAGGGTTCCACCATTTTTCTCTGTGATCGATCACGATGAAGCTCAATTCCAATGGTATAGACTTGTTCTTTATGCTTCCCTCGTCATTCTATGCTATCATATGACCATTAAAACCTAACACACAGCTTGTTCTTGCTCTTTAAAGTTTCATGTCAAGAATGCAAAACTTCATGGAATTGGCTTCAAACTTGCCAGGATTCATCCTCTAACTACCTAGGTCTCTAATACACTAACAATCCTATGCCATGATCACTATGCTATCCAATTCGAAAGAAAACGTACCTGGTGCAAATTCTTGAAAACAGATGCAAACTTCTTGAATCAACAACCACCAATGCTCTGATCTTGATCAACACTCTTGGTCCTTGCTACTATATGCAATCACCTTCGACCCCATGCTCTGAATATGATATTTGAACTCCTCTTGCACTTTTGATGGTGAAGATCACAGCACACGAAAATGAACACAACTCATCCAGATCTTGATGAATTTTGGTTCTAGGATGATTGTAGAGTAGATTAGGATCAAGAACTTTGTGAATTGATGGGATTTTGTGAGATATTGAGAACAATTTGCAAAATTGGAAAGATGGAAGAAAACTATGTATCCTTGCCAAATGAATCACCAATCACATTTTGGAGCCACTCTTGTGTTTATATAGATGATGATTAACTGATTGAGAAGCTTCTAGAATGATCTTGGAGGATTCTAGAAAGTTGTAGAAATTTCATGAACTTCCTCATGCCATGATACTTTGAATATCTCTTATCTCATGCTTGCACCTTTGTAAACTTGTGTTAAAATATCCTTTCATGAGATATTGGGAGTGTATGTGAGCTTTCATGCCTTTGTTCGTGCTTTATGTTGAACTTCTCATGTGTATCTTATTATGCAAGTAACAAAATAACAAAGCAAGTCCAAAAATTAACCCTTAACTCAAAAAAGTGGCTGAACAAATGTCTCTAAAATGATGTTGGGAATCAATTTGATATATTGGATGACCCATATTGGATTTGTAGATCTCTCAAACCATTTTTTTATTTCAACTTTTTCAACTTATATGCCTTTTTTAGGTCATTTTTCACCAACTTTGGTCAAGCCTCATTCCATGCATTTCCAAACTTTCATGACTTCTTTTCTAGACTTAAAATGGCATTTTGAGCAACTTTGGTGTTGTGAAGTTTTTCATTTGAAGCTTCCTTGTATGCGTTTTAGGCATAGGCTAAGAATGACCTGTAATCCTCAGATGACCAAAATACCCTTTGCTTGCCAAGACCATAAGTAAAGTTCCACAAATCATATGAAGGCATACTATACCATTATAGAAAGCTAAGACAATGAGGAACAATTCTTATGTTGACCAGAAATTCATTTGAAATCTCATTGAGGGGTACAAATTGCTTGGAAGTCAAGTCACTTTCACAGATAAAATTTTAGATACCTCAGATGACCTGTAACTTGCAAGGACCATAACTTGAGTTCTATAAATCTCCTTGATGTCTTCCACCACTCAAATTAAAGGTCTTGAGATCCTCTACAAGTTTCATGTTGACCAAGGATCCATTTGAAGCTTGCATTTTGACTTATCTTGCTTGGAAATTTGACCTAAATTAGGGGATTTTACACAGAAACCCTAATTTAGAAACTCCTCTTCTCCTTGATTTCTCTTGATTTCTTCTTAGCACAACACCATATCCTTATTCTTCATGTCAAATGAGGAACCCCACATCTTTCCAATAGCCCTTAATGTCTTTCAATCAGTCAATTGACCTAGAGTTGACCCAGGGTTGACCCAGATGAAACCCTAGTTGACTGTCTTCAACTGCAGCTCTTGTGGTCATATCAATGACTTGTCTCCTTCTCCAAATGACTTTCTAAGCCTCCCATGATGCCCAGATACTATCCATGCTCATCCCACAGCTCACAACTTCTTTGTTGATCCTCAGATACCCTCAGATAGGAGATGGATGCACTTGCTTGATCCCTTGACTTTCCAGCTTTCCAATTCTTTCTGATGACTTGAATGAGATTGAATTAGGATAATAACCTCTTGATAGGCTCCTAGGGGTAAGAATAGTGCTTGGTCCCTGTTGGATGATTTACTATGCTATGCTATGCAGATGATTATACTATGTACATGACTCTATATGCAAATGCTAATGATATTGAAACATAAACCAAGTGAAGAAAGGTTGGGCAAATTTTAGGGTGCAACAACGAGGAAGCCAGAGAGATGGTTTACTCAGTTGCCGATACCGTACAGTCAGTTGTTGCCAGATTTGATCAAGGGTGGTTTGGTTGTGCCAAAAGAAATTAATCCTGCGATTCTACCATATCCGCCAGGTTTTGATATCAACGCCCACTGTGAGTACCATGCTGGGGCACAGGGGCATTCAATTGAAGACTATAAGGTGCTTAGAAGCCAGGTTCAGACTCTGCTGGATTCCAACAGGTTTTCAATCACATCTTAGGGTATTCAAATCAATGATCTTCCTTCATCCAGCCAGGTGGGTGTATCAGTTCATGTCATGGAAGAATTCACCGAGAGCAGTTGTTCAGAAGAGTATCAAACTGAAGACTCAGTTGAGGGTTGTATTCCCGTGTAGCTTTTATTCATTACTGTATGCTGACCACCGCCATGCTTGTTGGTCGAGGTCACTCTGTTTGTATTCAGTTACTCCTGTATGGTGCATATGTGTGATGGTTATCCCTGATTGGGTCTTGGGTTCATTTTTTGCCTTCATGCTATTCTGAAATTTCCCTGTTGCATACTTGTATGCATCTTGCATATTATTTTTTGTATAACAGGTACCTCGGAGCTATTAATCTGACTTCATGTACTCCACAAGTTTGTTGCAGGATATTCGATCAGGAAGTTTACAGAAATCCCCACAAGGTTATGGAACAGGTACGAGCGGAGCTGAGTGAGATTCAAGGCCAGATGGGGCAGTTCATGAGGGACATGCAGATGCTCAGAGAGGAGAACCATCAGCTGAAGACCCAGGTGGGTTTGATCATGGAAGTGGTAAGGAATGTGCTCAGAAAAGAAGGTGATCATGTGCCCGAAGCTGCAACAAAGATGCTTGCCCCACTAGTGTCTGTGGAACCTATACCCAGGGATGATAGGCCTCTGAGACCCTCTGCACGGCCTGAGCTCAAGACTTTTCCCGTCAGCCGCTACCTCCTGTTCTTCAAGGAAATCCCAGGATTAGGAAATATGGGCAAAAGAAGAGACCATGCAACAGAACCTTCGATAAGATCCCTATGGATTATACTCAGTTAGTGCAACTCTTTGCTCCAATTTCAGTTGGTTGAACCTCGGACTTGGCTCCGTTGACTGGCATACCACCACCAGGATATAATGTAGATTCCCGTTGCGACTTCCACTCTGGATCACCAGCGCATGACATCGCAAACTGTAAGCTTTTAAGCATAAGAGTTCAAGGACTTGATTGATTCGAAGCAATTGAATTCTTGTCGGGCGACATGAAGGCATCAGGCAAATCATCCCTTATCATGCAAAAGAGATGGATGTTCCCATTCCCTCACCTGAAGTTGAGAAAGATCAGAGTATATCCACAATCATTGGTATCAGAATCCCCTTGCCCGCAACAAGTGCCTGTTCCTGGGCCAAATTGAGAATGACAGCGCCTGAGCCTAGGATTGTCATGACAATACCAGCAGTTTCATGCTCCTCAACAGCAAGACTATCAGCGCCAGATTCAGCATAGGCCTCACAACAATTTGAAAAGAAGGAATGCTCCTCTGCATCCCGTGCCTATGACATACAGTCAGATGCTGCCGCACCTAATTCAGAACTCTTTGGTGGAGCCTAAAGCTCTCAAACTGTTGCCAGAACCTTACTCCTCCCGGGTATAATCCAGTGCTCGACGTGGATATCATGGGGGATCCATGGGGAATTGGACCGAGGATTGCGAGGCTTTTCAGGCCAAGGCACAACAGTTGATGGATAGAAGGTGCATATCCTTTCCTGAGAGGAAAGTTGGTCATACACCGCTCGTGTGATTGAGTCTGAAGACTTCCAAGGGTCACATCCCCGCAGCAAATCAATGTGAAATCCGAGTTCCTGAAGGTTGCAATTTTCATTTTGTTATGTTATTTCTTTGCATTTGTAGTTTCTTTCCTGTTTATATGCAATTTTCGTTTGTAAAACTTGTGTTTTCAATTGATATTGATAAATGAAATAAATATGCATGTTTTTAAATAAATCCATTTGTCTTCACTCTATTGCTTTCATTTATTCCAACGCTTGCTTAAGTGGAATCTGGGAGGATGACGAAATTGAAAGAAGCGTAAGCTTCCGAATGTATGCTTTTGAATAAAACCTGCTGATGATGTACAGGCATTGTTTCAATCCATAAACACCGGAGATATAAGGAACATAATCCCTTGTTAACCCCTTTGAGCTTAGTAGTAGGAGTTTCTTTCTGAAAATGGAAAAACCCTCAATCTTAACCCGGGGCAAGGTAGGTGTTAGCTAATTTGACCGAGCGTCCAAATTGCAAAAGGAGTGTCTGTTCGAGGATCAACCACACCCGTATAGGTCGTACCTAAAAAACCACAATGGTTAAACCTTGCTGATAAGGAGTGAAACAGTCACGATCCCTTTAACAAGTCAGACAAGCCGGTGTCATACGATTTGTTCAAACAAACAAAAAAAGAGGAAAAAAAACCAAAAGAGAAGCCCGCTAAGTCGAACCTTGCAAGCAAGCGACTTAGGCAAAAATTAGGGCACCCCGCTAGACTGCAAAATTGAGAAAAACTCAAAAGAGTTAGTCCGGGCAAAAGTTAGGGGAAAACGAAAAAATAAAAGTGAAAAGGATTACGAAAGAAAAATCCTCAAGTACAAGTCGTGTGACTCCAGGTCCCCAAAGACGAAAGAGCTAGTGACTGTCACTTCAAAAAAAAAGTGTGATTTCCTGAACTATCACTCCTATCTTACAACCTTTGAGAGGTGAGCGCTTGTGTCAAACTAGCTGAACGTAGGATTGGAGAACATCACGGAGAATGGATGGGTTAAAATGAACTTTGAGCCTATATCCTTTCTTTCAAACCGTGAACCTGACCACGTTACAACCTTCAAAAGTCCTAATTGAAGCAGGTTTGTTTCGAGAGCATACTTCGGTAAAGATCGCATCGAAACTGACTCCTAGAAAGGATCTTCTTACAACGTTGTATTAATGTTGACATGTTGATAATTGATTTGTTCATTATATGTCATAAACTTTTTCCAATGAACCGAACTGGATTTTCAAAACTGTCATATGTATTGCATTTGATATGTCTTTTATGCAGAACAGTTTGTTTTACTTACAAGTAAGCGCTTGACAGCGGGAAAGTTTCTACGGTGGAAAGTTTGAGCAGGTAAGAATGCGGAATGCCCGAATACTCCGGTGAACCGAGGCAAGCTATATCGAATGATCATGATCAGGGGAGTCAGCCTCCAGAAGGCAGGCAATCTGGGTCAATCAGTTCGAGATTCTGTAAATCCCTCGTAGCCAAAAATACTTCTCCACGAACCAGCCAATCAGGGGCAAAGTCATTGCGAGACTAGGGCAGGTCACTCCAAGAGCACCAAAGTTATTCTTACCTGGAGACCGTTAATGCGAAGCACCTCTTCGAGGTCCGAGATGCTGAGGCGGATCAGGGTGTAGAGATTGCAGATTTCCTTTCAAGGAACATCCCCATAAAGATCCCACAGGCTGGGACAAGATCAAAGATAGAAGGTATTGTTCCTTTCTGTATCATCAGAGCTGCTTAAAGCTTATCAGGCAAGTTCAATCAATGTTCAAGTTCGAGACGAATATCGGGAATTCATGTTAATCAACCACCGTCAGGTTTCACCTGTCTTCCCCAGCAAAAGTCCAATCATACTTGGCACATCCGGTTATCTCCAGCGGAGTTGGCATTGTCTTTGGCATTTATTTTACTGAAGAAAATCTGTGGTACCCAGCTTTCTCCGGTAGCCCGAGCCTCCATTTGCATTTTGCATATAATCATCATATTTGCATTTCATCCTCAAATGCGTAGCATTTCCATTTCGTATGGAGCATTACGCCATAGAAACATTCGAGCATATGCATGCGAGTCATAAGCCAGTTTTCTATCAGCCTTCTGTGGCAACGTGAATCATCTCTACAATGAATACATGGGAATTTATTCAACAGTTGTGTTCAGATAGCTCATCAGTTTACTTGGGTTCTAGATCGTACGTCAGATTTTCTCTGTTCATCGGCTCGTTGAGGATGACTTCTCCAAGCAAATTTTCTTTGTCCATCAGTCCTCTGATGACGACATCTCAACAGATTCTTGTTATCAATCTCTATTGATGATAAGTTTCCCCAGCAAGTTTTCTCTCCGTCTATTCTTGGACGATGCGAGAATTGGATATGTCTCTCCAGCATGTTTTCTCTACGTCTATTCTTAGACGATGTGAGTATTGAAGTCTTTCCGTCTTTCTTTAGACGATGTGAGTATTGGAGTCTTTCCGTCTTTCTTTAGACGACGTGAGTATTGGATGTCTACCCTCAGATGATGTGAGTATGGTGGTTTTCTTTCCGTCTTTCTTTAGACGATGTGAGTATTGGTGTCTTCCCGTCTATCATTAGACGAGGTGAGTACTGGTTTTCTTGCTGTCTATCCTTAGACAATGTGAAAGGATCAAGTGTGTGTTGATCTGGCCTGTGGTTCAGTGCCTGTAGCGTTACACAGGCGACTAGCGGTGAAGTCAGGTGTTCTTTATCAAAAGATCAGTCAGTGTTGCCATGCAACTGTATTTAGTTTTCAGAGACATCGTTCCCAATCAATTTTGCAGTTTATTTCTGCAGGTTGGCAAATTTATGGGTTTCTTTGGTATTCAACCGTCTTCTACCTTGATTGTCTGAAAGTCGTTCGCTTTTCACCCAGTCAGGTCCAAGTCGTTTGAATAGGGGCAGCTGTTGCACCCCAAAATTTGCCCAACCTTTTTCTTTACCTAGCTTATGTTTCATTTTACATTCATAGCATTAGCATTTTGCATAGCATTGGTTCTCGAGGCAGGGGATCAAGTTTTTCCTGTGGCTCGTAATTCATTTTTAGCACGAGAGACCGCAAGCATCAGAGGAGACAACATTTATTTTTCCCAGCGGTGGAGCGGCCGATTTTATTTTGTAGGTTATGCTCAGATCAGGAGATAACATTCAGTCTATATCCAACATTATCATAGTCACAGTATTCGAGAGCAAGTGTCAAAAGCTTAGCAGAGCTCAAAACGGCGAGAAACAGGCAAACAGGCAGGTTTCTCTCCAAAAGGCGCCAAATTCAAATTATTGAAGGTGTTAATCGGTTAACACATATGGTTAACTGGTTAACCATTAGAGAATCAGCCCAGAATTGAAGTTTTAACAGTTTTAACCGGTTAACGTATATGGTTAACCGGATAACCATAGCAGATTTTGCCCTCTACGTGATTTTGCAAGCCATTTGCACTTGGGGTCCAATTTTGATCACCTTGAAACTCATTTTTACCAAGAGAAGGATCTAGAATGTTCTTGAAAGTTGGTTATTTCAATTTTCCCTCCAAATTCCCATGCCTAGCTCCAAACCAACTTTCCAATCCAAAGTCCAATCCCCACCTTTGGGATCCAAACCTAGATGGTATTTAAGTGATCTACTCCAAACCAAAAGGAGCCAATTCTCATTCGCACATCATTTTTCATATTTGATCAAAATTTTCTCTCAACTTCTCCATTTCCAAAACCCACACTCAAAGCTCTTTTTCATTAGGATTCATTGATTTTTCATTGAAATCAATAGATTCTTGAGCATAAACCTCCATTTACCATCATCATTGGATCATTTTTCATAATCAAATTTTGTGCAAATTGAGATCTGATTTAGGAGCTTGAGTTGGAAGTGCGTATTTGGAGTAATTTGGCTTAAAAGTGTTTGATCTTCATTCATACAAGAACAATTGGCTTGGATCTTGAAGTTTTCCGGACTTCTAGTATTAGATCTATTCAATTCAAAGAAAATCAACACTAAGCGGAGCAAATCTCCGCTCCGAAGGTTGGATATGAATCTGCTTTTGGCTTATTTGCTTTGATCATGTCGATATTCATTTTTGATTGAATTTGTGTTGATTTAATCCATGTGATCTGTGAATCGATTATGATAATCTGTTTCCATGTTGTTGGATATTTGTTTTCTGTTGTTAATTGCGTGCTTAATTGATAAGTTGATCTGTTGGAACCTTGGATAAGCTGTTTTGTGCTAGAAGTGATTTTCTGCTGCTGTTTTTGGATTATGGTACAATGTTAACCGGTTAACGTATATGGTTAACCGGTTAACCAATTCAAATATTCACATTTTTCAAAATTTTCAGGGTGTTAACAGTTAATGCCCGGTGTTAACCGCTTAACACTTATGAATTTCCAGATTTTCACTTGTTTTACACAGGTTAACCGATTAACAGTATGTGTTAACCGATTAACACTGTGCCCGAATGCCATATTTGTTGTTTTGTTTGCTTGTTTGCATACCGTATCGATTCGAATCATCATAGATCAGTGTGATGCATTAGGATTAAATTGTTTTGGCTGTTTGTCACTGTTTGTGGTTGATTAATCATGATGTTGTTGATATGTATGATCATTTTTCAATTGTTTGCATGCTCGTGTATATGGTTTGAATCGAGTTTTCATTTGCATGTTCGTTTGCTTTCTCGCTTTTTTTCCACAAGTTTGCATCATTCTTGCATCGTGTTGCACCCCAAAATTTGCCCAACCTTTTCTTACCTGGTTTATGTTTCATTGCATTAACATTTGCATAATTATATCATTTGCATATCATGTTATCATTCATATAGCAGAGGATTAAGTGTTATTCTTCTCAAGAGGAGCCTAGCCAGAGGTCTCATTCAAGATTGAGAAGTTGGCAAAGTCATCAGAAGGTGGTTTGAGTGCCTAAGGGTTTAGGTGTTTGAGTGTGAATCTTCTCCTAACTTGAGGATCAATTGAAGACCATCAGAGGGTTGTGAGGTGTTGAATTTGAGAAGAGGATGTGTATGAAGCTCATAGAATGCCTAGAGGGCCATGGGAGAGTTTAATCAAGTCATTGTGTCAAATGCAGGAGCCACAGTTGAGGTGCAAGCAATTAGGGTTTCATCTGGGTTAATCCTAAATCAATTGAGCAATTGAAGAGTATCAAAGCCTACTTGTAGGTCATGGAGTTCATGTAATGATGTGATAAGACATTTGTGGTGTTGTGCCAAGATCAAATCAAGAAGAATCAAGAGTGTGGGAAGTTGCTAAGTTAGGGTTTCAGTGTAAAATCCCCGGTTTAGTGCCTAACTTCAAGACCACATAAGTCAAGATACAATTTTCAAATGGATATTTGGCCACCATGAAACTTGTAGAGCATCTCAATACCTTTAATTTTAGTACTAGAAGTCCTCCATTGGATTTATAGAACTCAAGTTATGACCCAGACAAGTTACAAGTCCTCAGATGCTTCTGAAATTTGTCTATGAAAATCATCTAACTTCAAAGCTATTTTTGACCTAGAAGGAGGTTTCACATAAACTTTTAGCCAACATGAAAGTTGTTCCTCATGATCTTATATTTCTAAGTTGTACTAGAAGTCTTCCATATGATTTCTAGAACTCAAGTTATGAGGTTTACAAGTCAGGGGTATTTTGGGAAAGTGAGATTATAGGTCATTTTCAATCATAGGCCAAAATCTCCAACTTGCACTTGTCAAATGCAATTTTGTTCAACATGAAAGTTGTTAAAAATAGGGTTTTTAGGCTAGCCAAGAGGTCATGATGGATTGATTGAGCTCATAGCAAGACTTAGTTTGAAATGGTTTGAATAAGGGAGATTTTCAAAGGTTTCAAAGTTGAAAAATTCAAAATTATTGGTTATGTGACCAAAACAAGTCAAATGAGTACTTGATTTGATCAGAAATCATGTTTTGGAAACATTGGTTCTTTTAGATTTTTCAATTGACCTTTAATTCATGAGTTTTTCACTTGTTTCTTCATACATAAGCAACCTCATGGCAATTCATTCACCAAGGCAATGTGGAGGTTCTTTTTGGCCTGAATACACTCCAAAGGTGGTATGCAAGTGGTTCAAAGCTTCTAATGCAAGCTGTTTAAGCAAATTCGTGCACTTGCCATGTGAAAATTTTGGAGAAGTTGGATTTTTTGGATCTTCCAATTTGGGCCTGGGCTTGGACTCTAGAAGGTCCCAAACGATTCTATAAATGTTCAGAAGAAGAATTGAGCAGGTGTTGGTGATTATTTGAGGCTGAGCAGAGAGATTGATATTGGAATTTTGGAGCTCCAACTCAAAATCGTATTTGAGATTCAGAGAGGTTTTAGATCAAATTGAAGTTGCAAGAGGTTTATATCATCATCAGTGAAGGATTCTAGAAGTTCTTGGAGCAAAGATCGAGTCAGGATCATCTCCATTTGAAGCTTGAAACAAGGTTAGCATAATTCAAAATTCCTCTTGATCTAGGGAGATGTAGTCCATATTATACATGTGGTTAGGTTCCTTGTGACTTGTAGAACGATTTAGGATCCATTTGTTAGCATTTGGTGATGATCAAGAAGGTGTCACGATTTCTGTTTGGATTCAGTTATGGTTGATCTGGAGGAATCAATGCAATTGTAATAGCTTAAGATGATCAATGTAACTTGAGGAAGACATCTATACCTTTAGTTTAGGCTTTGGTGACATTCAATAATTTGACATAATTTAGATCAGGTATCGGTTTTGAAAGTGCATAAGGATTTAGGAAATTCTAAGCTCATAATCGTGATCAGCATCAAATTTGGAGTGAGATTGGTATGAGATTTGGAGTTTTTGATAACCTGCAACTACCTGCTCGCCGGAGAAGACGACCGGAGGTCTTCTCCGGCCACCACACTGAGTTCCCTCTGTTTTGACATTTGAATGGAGAAGATGATGATTGAGTCGTTGGATCTGCGTGGAAACAAGACTTTGTAATCCAATCCAGTGGCTGTGACTTATTTGTTTTGCTGACTTTGACTAGAGTGAAACGCAGTCGTTTCACTAATGCGCTGGCACAATCCTGAGCGCTAGATCCCTTGACCTGTCCACACATCTAACTGTCCACATTATTTTCTGAGTTTTATTTCTTTTTTTATTTCATTTTGATTATTTTAAATGCTTTATTGATTCAAAAAATCATAATAAATTCACTCTTGATCCAAAAATTATTTCAAAAATATCTCCATGATCTTGAGAGAATTTGTGATTTTCTGAAATCAATAAAATGCATTTTCATGCATTTTTCAATTTAATTTGATTTTTCCTATTTTTGTTAATTCTTTTAATTTTGCATATTTGACCATCTGTTTTGTAGAATTTTGTTCTTCCAATTGGTGATGAGTTTGGCTTTGATTTTTTAGTATGTTTTAGGGTAGATATTCATGTTCCCTTAAGATTTTTATTAGATTTTTAGAACAACTTTAGGTTCTGTTTTAGGTGTTGAGATTAGAGCCTTCCCAAACTTGTGGATTACCTTGATACCTTTCACCTTAGAAATTATTTAGGTGACTTAGAAGTTGAATTAGGCTTTAATATTTTAACCCTAGGTTGTTCAAACATGTATGTTCCCCTAGGAATTTTATTCGAATTTTAAAACTTTGTTTTCTATTTTAGTTGAATTTTGAAAGTTTCTTGTGCTTGTGGTGTTCCATCTTGTGTGCCCTTGCTTGTTTGGTCTTGTTGGTGACTTTGGAGCTGGTTTTTCTTGGATTCCTTTTTGGGAGGTCTTTTGGACTTGATATAGATGCTATGGCTTGAAGATTGGAGCTTGGAATTGAAGTTTCCTTTTCCTTTAGGGATTGTTTTAGGAGCTTAGGAAATTAGGGTTTTAGGAAGAGCCATTAGAGCTAGTTTGGATTCTTTCATCAAACATAGAATTCATTGTGTGCTTATATTCTATCCAATGATGTAAACTCCTCCTAGGGAAACTCCATCTCTCCTTTGGAGGGATGTGTGGTAGGCCCATAGTTGAGTAGAACTTTGAGGATATCTTTCCATTTCAATGTTGGTACTTGATGATTTCCTTTGGTTTTCATTAAGTTTTCAACATTTCAACCTTGATCTTAGTGATTATTCCTATGCTTGGAGTGTGTTTGCTAAAGCTTGAAGATGAAGTTGGATGAAACTTGAAGATAGAAGCTAGCTTGAGGATGAAGTTATTGCTGTCAAATTTGCTGTCAAGAGGATCTGCTGTTTAGAGTTGCTGTCTGCTGAAGACTGTTGTTGTTGCTTGGGTTGTATCCTCTGTTTCTTTTCTTTTGTTGAATTGTCTGTTTGCTTGTGTTGATTACCTCTAGGTTTAAGGTGGAGCTTGTCTCCTCTTGCCTGTTGTTCTCTCCCTTGCCTCTCTTATACTGTTGCATAGCATACATTTTACTGTTTAGTGTTTACTGCTTGTTTTCTTTTGCAGTTTTCCCCTAGGATCTCTGATTTCCTCTGTGCAAGAGGGAATTATGACAGACATTAGGTTTTGACCCATGCATGATAATTGTAGGTAGATTCCCTTTCAACCATATTTTTAGGGTGTCTTTCTTTTCTCATCTCAAAACAATTCAAAAACACAGTAATAAGGTTAATTGAAGTCGTGCGTTACGAGCCTTAAGGTATCTGGGAAAAGGTTGGTGGAGGGTCTCTCTCCAGTAATCTGGATGTTAGTGTGGTACCCTTTGGGTCACATACGAAGCGTTCACTCCTGGGTCATAGTCTCTAATGCGACTGAGATTGCAAACATCCTAAAAAACAGTTCTTTCGTAAAAAACTCAAACAAACATTCAAACTCTGTTTTTGTCCTCTTGGACCTTTAATTAGGAAAACCCTTTTTAGAAGGAGATAAAAAACTGTCACACAAGCTTGTGTCTTCCGCAGCCCGAACTACGTTTTCTCTGATCTTTCATGCCGTATGAAAGTACGTAGGCACGAGATGCGATATCTCGGCGAGCAACCTTCCCCCATTTAACCCGTAGTTAGGCGAACTACGTTGACTCTGATTTCTCGTCCCAGACGGGAATACGTAGGCATAAAGTGCGATACTTTGTCGAGTCATTTTCTTTTCTTTTTAACCCAGACCTTTAGAGTAGATAGATAAACACACCCTTAGATAGAAAACAAGCGTGGATCCCGTCGAGTACGACGGACGTGAGGGGTGCTAATACCTTCCCCTTGCATAACCGACTCCCGAATCCAGGATTTGGTTGCGATGACCATTCCTTTCCCTCTTTGCGTTAGGTTTACTCTGAGCGTTTCCTTTCCCTCTTGTAGGATAAATAACGCACGGTGGCGACTCTTCTGTCATAGTTGCCGCCGATTTTCGCAGTAGCGACACATCGCTATTGAGGTCGAGACGCGCTTGTGGCGGCTGCTTCCCCACACATTTTTCCTCCCTCCCACCATTCTAATTGTGCATTTTTATGTTTGCATTTCTCTACTTGTGATTGATTCTTCCTTTGTTCCTCTTGTGCTTTCTTGCCATGATTCCCATAGGATTCCCAGTCCCCCTGTCTAGGATGGGAGTAGGAGATACATTAGGCGTTCAATTCAAGTATGCTAACATTAGGGTAGATGTTTCCCCTTTTCAATCCAAACTTTAGGATCACTTTGCATGATAACGTTAAGGCCGAGTTTCCCTTAGACCTTTTGTGCGTCTTCTCTTCTCATCTTCATACAACTGTAAACCACTTAATAAAGATGATGGATATTGTGCCATGAGCCTTATACTTGGGAAATGGTGATAGAGGAGCCTCTCCTTAATTACCTAGAGTGTTTAGTATACGTCCTTAGAACGATATGTGACGCCTTCGATCCTAGGCTCTAGACTTTAGTACAACATATATTATAAACACTCAAATTCAAAACACTTATTCTCTAAAAAATACAAAACAAATTCAAACCTTTTTTCCTTCGGGATGAATCAAACTTCTTTTTCAGAAAAGAGTGTTGTTAAACTTCGGTTCTACCGCAAACAGGCTATGTCCCTAACTGCTGGAACGGATGTTTAACCTTACTCAGATAAAACACTTAATCAACTTGTGGTTTCGTGTCCGCCCGAACTACGTTTGCTCTGATCTTTCATGCCAGATGAAAGTAAGTAGGCACAAGACGCGATGTATTGGCGAGCAACCTTTCCCCCTTCTCTCCCGTAGTTAGCCGAACTAAGTTGACTCTGACTTTCCCATTGCACGAGGGAATACGTAGGCACAGAGCCGCGACGCTCTTCCGAGTCTCTCCTTTCTTTTTCTTTTGTCCGTTGACCTTTAGCGTAGATAGTTTCAACACATCCTTTTAGATAGACAACAAAGCGTGGATCCCGTCGAGTACGACGGACGTGAGGGTTGCTAATACCTTCCTCTTGCGTAACCGACTCCCGAATCCAAGACTTGGTTGCGATGACCTCGTCTTTTCCCTTTTCGTCAGGTTTTTCCGATCGTTTCCTTTCCCTCTCTTTGGGATAAATAACGAAAGGTGGCGACTCTTCTATTTTCTGCCGGGTGTTTTTCGCAGTTGCAACACTTAGGCGTCGCAAAATGCAGAAATCAACCCCGATACCCTTTGTACCTTGGCCCTAATAATAATATCATAGTAAGTTCTTAGTAGTTTATCCTAGCAGTCAGCTCCGGCCGAAGCATGATCTAAGTGAAGGACCGATGAATATAAGTGAATGATCTGTATGTTAAAATAAAAATAATTGCAACTCGGGTATAGGTAAACCTCACAAGGTCATTTAACCCAAAAAGTTGTAAAAATTTCGAAAAAGAAAAAAAAATGATGATAAAACAAAATAAAAATATCTTCCCATTGTCAGCTGGTTCAGAGGTATCTGGGACTGAACGCGGTAGGGCGGATCAGGATCCGATCCCCCACAGCTATAATCGGGACAATAAAAGGGGTTACACCAATTTGTGTGCCAGAGCCCCATGCATAATATCAGAATCACTAACCGGTCACTTCACTATGATTACGTATCGATAACGAGCTTAATGTGATTACACCAGAATGAAAAGGACCCAAAAAGAGATTTAAAAGTAGGCCTGGGTACAATAAGGTGGTATGGATTGGATTATGTAAGAACAGAGCCTATGTCCGTATTCGCGGAGAAGTGTCATTTCGATACCCATGGTTCACTTAGTTTTCACATATCGCTTCATCCCAGCTTGAACTCATAAGCCCTTTTTGCCCGGATCATCTATGGATTTAACCCTTTTCTGTCATGATGTTTTGCTTGAGGACAAGCAAAGGCTTTAGTGTGGGAGAATTTGATAGACATAAAATATACTGATTATTTGACTCGATTTGCACGTGTTATTTAGGATTTTATTTCCGTTTTCTTATATTATGCCTCTATTTTATTTCCTTTTCAGGTTTTTGTATTTTCAAAGCTACTCAAGAAGAAATGAAGAAAAATGAGCTAAAAGACCAACATTCTATGGAATTGTACACATGGCTTCCACCATGGTGGGCGCCATAAGGGATGCCACACATTGGATGAAAGACCAACTGCTAACAACTGCCACGTCTCCCACTCTTTTCCACCTTAGTTCATGTGGCGGGCGCCACAGAGAGGTGGCGGGCGCCACCTTTTCTTTCTCGTTTCCCTCCCAAAAGGAGTTGGGGGGCATTTCTGTCCTTACCTGTACTTTCCTACCATTATAAATAGAGGAGTTCTGTCTCATTTCTAATCATCCAAGCTTCGTTACAGAACTCAAGCCATAAATTTCACCTATTGTAAAGTTATAAACTTCTCACATCGAGGGGTTATCACACTGTCTAATCGAGTCTGTAATTGGGTTTGGAGCACTTGGGTAGAAGTTAATCCTGCCGCCATTATATTTTTGTCATTTACTTCCAGTTGTACCAAGATTTAAAGCCTCCTGTTTGGAGCAGGTTTCTGTTTATTTATCGCCCTTTTATTTATCTGCTTTTATTTCTCGCATTATTTATTTATCACACTGTTTATTTATCACACCCTTTACCGCACTTTATTTACTTGCATTTATTTACCATGTCTATTTACCTTACCATGTCCGGCTAAATCTTAAAGGCTGGGATGCAAGGATTATAGTTATAATAGTATTCCATACGGCTGTCGATAGAATTACTTAGGGGTTATTTTGACTTTTAAGACTTATTTTCTGCACTTAAAATCTATTGGGTAAGATCGAAAGCCGTCCAACCTTTAGATAAATTTGGTTAGTTTTAACTGTTCAAAGAAAGCAAAAGCGCTTGGTTCAGTTAATTAGGAATTTTTAATGTTTAAGAAAACCGATATTAAAACTGTTTTTGGACGCGTTTATGGATTTAAAGTCCGGTTCGCAAGAACCTCTTTTTGTTAGAAATTCTAGGTTAAAATACTTTTTGACTAAGTTAAGAAACTATATTTCTTAAAAATCGGTTTAATCAACTCTAACGCAATGCGCGCCTTATTATAAGTGACAATAAGAGGGATCGATTAGGGGATAAACTCGGTTTTGAATACGCGAAAGCGACAGTTCCTGTTAAATTTGTTCTTTTCATGAGTAGAAAACATTACCCTATAAGCATTTTATTTATACACATTTGGAATACTACGTAACTATGTGAGTTGCATCTGAGCCTGTTGTTTTATTATTGAATTTATTTCTGCACTTTACTTTTATTTCACACAACAAACCCCTTTATTGACTTCCCTTAGATAAACACTGTAACACTAGCGAACGATAGATTGACGTTTGGTCTCTCTAGGATCGATAATCTTTTATATTACTCTGACGTTATTCGTGCACTTGCGAAACAAGCATCATATCGCTGCACACGATTAACATTCACGAAACTCTGCTACATTTGCTGGCATGTTCGCTAGGCGAGTCTGGGGTGAGTTTCTTCGCTAGGCAAGTATGGGAACAACATGGTTCGCTAGGCGAATAGTGCGATAACAGCAAATTCTGCTATGCACCAGAATCTAAATCCACCCAAATTTACATACGATTCACTTCTACAATGCCTCCAAAACATCCCTAAATCATCCCTAATGTCTTACAGCGATAAAGGCACAAAACCTACGGTTTATTAGGCCAATCCCGGATCATATTCACGCCCTAAATCACAAATTTCCCTACAATTATCCCAAGGCATTAGAGTTACTCATTATCTAATATTCCTATCCCTTCAAGGTTAGACAAATAACTTTTCCTTTTTCCCCAATGAATTCCACGGTTAGATTCACAATAACAGATTTAGGCCACGAAGCCCAAAGATCCCTATTTATCATATCCACCCTCAAAATCCCTTAAATCTTAAATCGACCTTAAATACATTGAAAGTTACACATGGAAAATCATGAAGGTAATTGTTGCACCCTAAAATTTGACCAACCGGTTCCCATATCTGGTTTATGTTTCAACGCATTTTGCATTCGCATTCGCATACTGCATACATGGAATTTTCCTCAATCAGATTGATTTTTATCGGGACTACAGCCCCTGGCGTTTCAGGCAGTACAGGCCGGTCAGAATAAAGTCTGTTGAGAATTGGTGTTCGTTCCCTGTGTTTTCAGGCCATATCGGTGCCCGGGTTCCGCTACGGTTGCGCAATTGGGTTTTATTCGATTTAATCGGCTTCCTGGCATTTTTAGGATTTTTCTGTCATTTTTCTGGATTTTTTACTGCATTTAAATGGATTTTTCTGGATTTAATAGTTTTTTTTATAATTTTCAGAGTTTAAATAAATTTCCTTTTCTTTTTTAGAGATTTATTAGGTTTTATTTTTTAGATGTTATATTCTTTTAATAGAAGTAGTTTTTAAACTTTTAAAATGTTGATAGAATAGTTTTTTAAAAAAAAAAATAAGTAGATAGTATTGTTTTTTCAGATTTTTTTAATAGGATTAAATGTTTTTAGATTTTATTTGATTTTTTCAGATTTAAAATAGCTTTTAGATATTAAATGTTTTTTTATTTTCTGTTTTTCAGATTAATTAGGAGTTTATATTTTAATTTTCGTTTTAACAAGTTAATTAGGATTAATAATAGGTTTTAATTAGGTTTATTAGATTTTAATTTTTAATTTTCGTTTTAGGTTAATTGGGTTAATTTTCAGTATTAATTTTTGTTTTAGAGTTAATCAGTTTTTAGGTCCACTAATCAGAGTTTAATGCAGTTAATCAGCCTCTAATCAGCATTAGTCATAATGGGCCAATTATCCAATTATCCATTTCAGTCAAGCCCAAGTCAAAGTCCATTTGCGAGTGCCACTTGGCAGTATAAATGCAGTGCCACGCGTACGCCCCAGGGATTGGCCACCTCACTCTCTCTTTCCCTCAGAATCAGCCACGTTTCACCCTCTCTCTCTCTCAGACCTGCCACCTCACTCCCCCACGCGTCCCGTTCTCCTCACTCCCTCCCCCACGTGTCTTCCTTTCCTCCTCCCTCTCTGCCACCCGTCCCCTCGCCGGAATCCCTTGTCGTCGGCCATGCAGCCACCGTCTCCCTCCACCGTAACAGTCACCAGAGACCGTTAATCCGCCGGAAACTGCATTTTCCCCAGATTTTTCTTCTCCTCTCAACGCCTCACCGATCAATCTTCGCCGGAATCTGCATCAAGATCACCAGATCTTCGTCAAATTTCCAGAAACGCCAGGAACACCTTCGCATCTTCATCAAACCCTGTGCATCTTCATTGCCGCCTTGATCTTCCACCACCATCGTTCACTAACAACCATACTCATCCGTGTTCTTCTGGTGAGGATATCAACGAAGCAGATCCAGTGAAGTACATTCCTCTTCATCCAGATCTGTCACCGATCTCATCATTTCTCACATCGTGTGCGTCGAAGTGCTACGAATTACGGCGATCCGTCCAAAGCTTCATCAATATTGCAAGGATTTGTCATCAAGATCATCGTCGTCCTTCAAGCTCCTTCATCAATCTCCAGATTCTTCCAAGTCTCCAAGAACTTCCGTCTTCCTCAGAGTCTCCAGGTTTTTTCTTCTTTCACAAACTCGTAAGCATGCATGTGGATTTATTTATCTGGATTTAGCATAGCTTCGAGCGCTAGGTTGAACAATGGAAACTATGATAGATCTTGGTGTTTAGGCTTGAATCTCAGTTGGTGAGACGAGTGTTAGGGTTTGTGTTTTGAGCAGAGTTTTGAAGGTTGTTTGGGGATGGTGTTGAAGGTCGTTATTGATTTAGTTTCAGAAAGAGAGGGATTCAGAGAGAGAGGAAGAGCGCCGCTAGGGTTTGCTTAGTGAAGATGAACAGTGACCATAAAATGAAAGGGAAGAGAAGTTTTGTTTAGGGTTTGTGGCTGAGGCTGAGTGTATGTTGGATCTGGGCTTTAGGCCCAGTTGCTCGTGTACTGATCACACCCTCCGTTTCCATTAACACCCCCTCCCCTGGCTTGGAATTTCGTTTGGGCCTTAGGCCACTTACTACCCACACCCCCAGTTTGGGGCCCAGAATGGATACGAAGGGAATTGGTTGATATTCGCCCCCCTTGGTTTTTTTTTTGTTGTTTGTGTGGTTTTCTGAACGAATATGGGCCCCGCGCATGGCTGTTTGCACCCCGTTTTCTGGGCCCAAGGTCTTCCTGAAGTGTATAGTTGCTTTTACCACCCCCTTTTAATTGCATTTTGTTTTAATTTTCTTCATTTGTATATAGTTCACAAAATAATTCATAATAAATAAAAAAATCATCATTTTGACATGGGATTTTTTCCTCCATTTTAATAATTGTCTCAAGAAATTTGTGAGAAAATAAAAATATTATTTTAGGCTTTTTTCCATTTATGGTGAATTTTCACACTTAATTGCATTTTATTTTCATTTTGGTTGTACATATTATTTGGTGAATTTTGTTTAACAATTTCCATTCATATTTTGATTCCATTATTTTTGTACTAGCTAGATTAGAACATTAAGTTCCCCCTGGATTTATTTCACATTTTTGTGATTAAATCTTGATTAGTTTTGATTAGAAAACATTAGGGTGATAGTTTTAGGGTTCAAACTCAACATAGGTGCATTATAACATTTTATTTTGGGGTATTTAGCATGAATTAGGTTATGGGACATATAGGGTATGCGGGGTAGATGTAGAAATCCCCTTAGAATTAATCTTAGAATTTTAAATACTATTTTACTATTTTCAGTATATTTTGCAAATGGGGTGTTTGTTTGGTGTTCCCACTTGGGGTTTTATTTGTCTGCTTGGGTTTTCGGGATTTTCTATGGGGTATGGGGCTTGGCCTGAGCTTGTGGAGTGTGAAGACATCAAAAGAGAAGGTTGAAGATAATAATCAAAGTTGGAAGCAAGAAGATCATTGGAGCTTGGAGATTGAAGGTGTTGATTGAAGACTTAGGAGATAGGAGACATAGGGAGAGCTCTAGAATAGACTGTTCTCTTCTGTCAAACATAGAGAGCTTCTTGTGGCTCTATTCCATCCTATGACACAAGGCCCCCAAAAAGGGTTCCATCTCTCCTTAGGAGGGATGTAGAGCCTGCTTTGATTGGGTAGAATCTTGAGGATAACTTTCACTAGATGTCTTAAGATCTTGATGATTTCCCTTGGTTATCATTAAGCATCTCAACATCCCAACTTCCTATATTACTTGATTTTCTCTTGTGAATGTCTGCATTGAAGTTAAGAGCCTATTGAGGATGAAGTTCATTGATGATTTTAGAAGAGGAAGCTTGTACCTGTCAAAGCTGGATATCTATTGAAGGCTAGGGTTTTGCTGGTTGGAACTTAGTGCTTGTTGAAGCTGGAGATTATTGGAAGATAAGAGTTTAGCTGGAGCTTGGATATCATTGGAAGGAGAAGATAGGATCTTGCCCCAAGTTGTCATTGTTAACCTTTTGTTGTGTATCAATTGTAGCTGCCAGAGCTGGTGCTGTTTGGATTGCTTGCTGTAGTAACTGGTGGGGCTGGCTGAGCTGGTGTTTTTTCTTTTGCTGTATTGTTTGTTAATCTTCCCCTTAGGCTTAAAGTGAAGCTATTCACTTTGCCTATTGTTTCTTGCTGCATCTCATGCATTTTACTGTTTACTGTATATCTGTTTCTTTTTCTGTTTATCCCCTAGGATCTCTGTTTCTCTCTGTGCAAGAGAGAAATATGACAGACATTAGGCTTTCATCCATGCATGACAACATTAGGGTAGTTTTGATTCCCATTTTAACCCTAGGTTTTTAGAATTCTTTCTCTTCTCATCTCAAAACAATTCAAAAACACAGTAATAAGGTTAATAGACGTCGTACGTTACGAGCCTTAAGCTATTTGAGAAAAGGTTGCTGGAGGGTCACTCTTCAGTAATCTGATCACTTAGTGTGTTACCCTTATGGTGACATACGACGTAGTCACTCTCAAATCATAGTCTCTAGTGCGTCAGAGATTGCAAACACACTAAAAAACATTTCTTTCGTAAAAGATTCAAAACAAACATCAGAGTGTCACTTTTGTCCGCTTGGACTCTTCATCAGGAGAAAACCTTTTTCAGAAGGATAAAAAAAAACAGTCAGACAAGCTTGTGTCTTCCGTAGCACGAACTATGTTTGCTCTGATCTTTCATGCTGTATGAAAGTATGTAGGCATAGGATGCGATATCCTAGCGAGCAACCTTCCCCTCCTTTCCCGTAGGTAGGCGAACTACGTTGACTCTGATTTCTCGTTCCAGACGGGAATACGTAGGCATAAAGTGCGATACGTAGAATAACAATCCGTACTAGAAAACAAGCGTGGATCCCGTCGAGTACGACGGACGTGAGGGGTGCTAATACCTTGCCCTTGCGTAACCGACTCCCGAACCCAGGATTTGGTTGCGATGACCATTCCTTTCCTGTCTTTATGGTAGGTTTACTTCGAGCGTTTCCTTTCCCTCTGTTGGGATAAATAACGCACGGTGGCGACTCTTCTGTTCAGCCGGCGCCGATTTTCGCAGTAGCGACAGCTGGCGACTCTGCTGGGGACTCCAACGGTTCCCTACGCGAGTCAATCCTAGCGCTTGTTTTCCCGTCAGGGATGTTGTATAGGTTTACTATTCTGTCTTTACTTTCCGCAATGTTATTACCAGCCTTATATTATCATTGCTGTTGTGGGTATGGGGTAATCTGTTGAGAGATAAGCCAAACCCAGGCTTGAGTACACATATAGATTTAGAGAGAGAGTAGTGGTTAGCCTGCTTGCTTAGATCGCACCAACTAGCCGCGAAATCTCACTCGGACGAGATTCGCTTTGATGCTTCTTGCCTGGCCCTTAGGGCTCGACAAGTTGTCTGACCCGAGGATTGTCGACTCTGGGAACCTATCAATTGGAAGTTGGCTGAGGAGGGCCTCTTCAAGACGTGATGATGCCACACCTTCTGGGTATCGTATCATCAGTCTTGAATGTTTGTGACGCCGACGACCGCATAGGATGTCGTACCTCGTCTGCGAGTTAAGTACACACCTGTGAGGGGTAGGTGGGTCTGTTTGCAGGAAACATTGGACCTCAGAATACCTGGTTTATCTCTGTCAATGAGGTGGGGTTACAAGGTTTATTTGAATGGTTGGCTTAGTTTGAGATAAGGGTTGGATGGTTCTCAGGCTTTAGTACAGAGCAGCCCAGTTTATCAGCATTGCACTTGGTCCGTTGTTTGCATATGCATGTGCATTTTCATGATTGCATTTCATTAACATGTATTTATGTTGCAGGTGATCATTCCTCTCTGATTCTAGGATATCTTCTAGCCAGGCATGGAGTCCCTGAAGAAGACGGTTGCTTACAGGTTGCATTCACCAGACATCAGTTCATTACTGGGTTTAGTTGCTTTGGCAGATGAGAGTGTGAGGGCCGGGTTCAGAGTATCCTATGGGAGACTGCTTAGCTTGTTGTACATACCTTCAGCTTTCGAGACTACTGGGGTGTATACTTTGATGCAGTTTTATGAGCCGCAGCTGAGATGTTTCTTATTTCCAGACTACATTTTGGCACCCACTTTGGAGGAGTATTATGTTATGTTGGGTATTCCCGTGCTAGACCAGATGCCATTTGTACACGTTGATATTGAGCCTGAGTTAGCTACACTCACAGAGATTGTCAGTTTGGACGCTTCTGAGTTTCCAGGAGGCTTGGTCAAGCTGAATGGAGCTTATGGTTTTCACTTGTCTGTCCTAGTTGAAAAGGCTACACAGTGCGCGAAGAATGGGTGTTGGGTTGCCTTTAGTGCTATTCTGGTTGTCTGCATCTACGGGATTGTCTTGTTTCCTAATGTGCCATACTTTGTTGACTCGGATGCCTTCTTGATTCTCGCCTCGAAGAATCCAGTTCCTACTCTCTTGGGCGATGTTTATCATTCTATTCACTACAAGAATGAGAAACGTCGTGGCAAGAATGTTTCCTGCTGTCTTCCTCTCTTGTACAGGTGGTTCCAGAGGCACCTTCCGAAGACTGGGCCGTTTGTTGATACCGTTGATACTCTGGATTGGACTTCCCGGTTGATGGGGCTATCTGCTGAGAATATCATTTGGTTTGATTGGGGTATGCTTGGTACTGACATTATATATAGTTGCAGTGGCTTTCCGAATGTTCCCCTGATTGGACGGAAAGGCTGTATCAACTATAATCCTTCACTGTTGGTACGACAGTTCGGTTACGCTTTGAAGGCCTCCCCTATTGAGAAGGAGATACAGGAATCTCTGTATCTCACGGGCTCATTAGACGAGGTTATTTTTACCAGATTAAGGCATGCATGGGCTAGCATCCATAGGAGGGGGAAAGATTTGCTCGGTAAGAGCAACGGCATAGCTTATGATCCTTATTTGGTGTGGGTCCGTGAGAGAGCTAGTACTTCTTTAATGCCTTATCCTGCTGTGGAACCCCTGTATCTTCCATTGATTGAGGTACCTCCTGCAGAAGAGAGTGAGAAATATAACAAGCTATTGGATGAAAATGAGGAATTGAAGAAAGCTAACGAGGAGTTAGAGAAGGAGATCTTCCAGTTACGACGAGAGAAGAAGGAGGCCACCTTCACTGTGAAGGAACAGACCGAATTGATTAACAGGTTGGGATCAGAGCTGACAGAATCCACCAACAAGAAAGAAAAAGTGGGGATAACCTTGAACGGTGTTAGCAAGGTGCTTACTTCCAAGAAGGAACTTCTAAGCAAAGCTTATGCTCGTATCAGCAAGTGGGAAGCTTTGTGGAATGCCACGCTTACCAAGCGGAAAGAGCGCGAAGACGAACTGAAAATGCAGATTGCCACGCTGGAAGCACATGTTAAAGCCCAGGAAGCAAAGATTGCTGAAGTGACATCCTTTAGGAGTACTGCTGATCTCAGAGTAAGTGGAAGTGACGAGAAGTCGAGAGGTTATGAGGAGAAGGCCGGTTCCAAGAGGTACAGACCTGACGAGAGTTTGAGCAAAGGAGCTTACCAGGACGACGCCGCGAAGCTGAGATCCACTACCGAGCGGCATGCTTTACTGATTCAGGAGTTGATCTCCCGACTAGGGCACTCGGAGACGATGAGGATATTGGAGGACGTCCGAGCACGCCATTTGGCCTGATGTATCTTTTCCTTACCTTTGTTATTTGTACTTGTATTTGGGCCATCGCCAGACTTGTTGGCCGAGGTCTCTACGGTTGTATTCAGTTGAATTCTTGTACTCAGCCTCTTGGCATTTGTTATATATGAGGATTTTCTGGTTCATTGCTTGCTGGATAGGGACTCCATTGCCGTAATGGCTTTCTCTCCGAAACTAGAATCAGGGGAATATAACCTGTAACATATTTACATAATTGCATTTGCATTCATATTGCATAAACCAGTATTCGTGAAACTGTATCTCATTTCCTGCATTCCAGGTTTTTCCAGGATTGAAAGTCAACGTCCTCACTGATACTCTACTCGTACCAACTGCAAAAGAGTTATGGACCAGATGCAGAGTGAGATGCAGGAGATGCGTGAGAAGCTGGCGCTGTTCATGCAGACGATGGAGACAATTGTGAAGGGACAGGAAAACTTGCAAACTTTGGTGCAACCATTGCTGGCGAGAAATGTCGGGAATGGAAACGAAGATCACAATTCTGTACGTGTTGACACCATTCATGGGGATGGTACTCCTACACCGGTAGCTCCACCTGTGGTGAATATACCTGCTGTGAATATGAACAATGGCGTTGGCGCCGGGAATGGTAATACAGGAATTGGTAATGAGACTGTCATTAACAACGTTGGATTCGGAGACGCCAATCTGGGCGGTGATAATAATGGAGGTAATGGTTTTGGTAACAACGGATTTGGCTATAACGACCAGGGGTTTGACTATGGTAACCAGGATGGGAAGTTTGGTTTCAACGCTCAGGGTTTCGGACATGATGGATTTGGTAATGCTAATCAGGCCTATGGTGGATTCGGTAACGGAAATGGTGCTGGAATGATGTCTTTTGGACCTGCCGGGGTCGCTCAAGGGTATGGTAACAGAGGACGGGGGCCTGTGATGAATCAGACTAGACTTGATCGTAACAATGGGTATGATGGGTACGGAAATGAGAATGTTAATTGGATGGAAGACCAACAAGAAGATGCCTTCTCTGGTAGGGGTATGGATGGACCTGTGGATCCTATTCAGAGGATCAAGATGCTTGAGGAACAAATGAAGGGTGTAGTGAATCAGAGTGCTCCTGGTTTAGATATGACCACAATGGGACTGGTGCCTGGCCTAAGGGTACCGCTGAAGTTTAAAGCTCCCACATTTGACAAATATAAGGGAGACACTTGTCCGAAGGTGCATGTTCTCTCCTATTATAGACGGATGTCCGCTTACTCGAATGATGAAAGAATGCTGATGCATTTCTTTCAAGACAGCTTATCTGGACCGTCACTTGAGTGGTATATGGGGTTGGAGCCCACTCAGATCAAAACATGGAAGCAACTGGCTGAGGCGTTTGTGACTCATTACAAGTATAACAGTGATCTGGCACCGAACAGGGTTCAACTGTAAGGCTTGTCACAGAAAACTGGGGAGAGTTTCAAAGAATATGCGCAAAGGTGGTGCGACATGGCGGCAAGAGTGCATCCTCCTCTAGTGGAGAAGGAAATGAATGATATGTTCATTGGAACATTCACGGGGATATTCTACGAAGAGTTGTTTCCTATTGCGTTAGGCAGTTTCTCTAATCTGATCTTGATGGGTGAAATGATTGAGAATAGTATTAAGGTGGGAAGATTCCAAGCTAAGGAGTCTACTTCGTCGGGAGGTAATAGAAAAGCATTTGGTGTTCGTCGTCAAGGTGATTCCAGTGTAGTGTTTGGTGGCCGGGGCAGAGGCAGAGGAAGACACCAGTATAATCAGCCGCAGCAGATAGCAAGTGTCACAATTCCGATTCCTCAACAGAGACAACAACAACAACCACCGCAACAACAGCAGCCACAGCAGCAGCAGGGGCAGAATGCTGGCCAAAGAAGATTTCTGAATGCGAAGCCGAAAAGAGTGTTTG
Source organism: Lathyrus sativus (assembly GCA_963859935.3). Lineage (NCBI taxonomy): Eukaryota > Viridiplantae > Streptophyta > Magnoliopsida > Fabales > Fabaceae > Lathyrus > Lathyrus sativus. Next base: position 343,516,852 of record OZ012735.1, on the reverse strand, counting down.
AAGCGCCTCCTTCCACGTACGCAGAACTCTTTCAGACACTGTTGGGGCTGAGTTTAGTTGAAAAGAGGACATTGGCACCGCCCACGAGACCAACCCTTCCTTATGGGTATGATGTTAACAAACACTGTGACTTCCACTCCGGGGCACCTGGGCATGACATAGAGGCCTGCCATGCGTTTAAACATAAGGTTCAAGATCTACTAGATAGCAAGGCCATAAATTTTGGGCAAGCAGGTCCGAATATAGTACAGCAGCCAATGCCCAACCATGGGGAAAATGCTATTTTGACTGAGGAGGGTTTGAACCTGATTATGGATGTTGATGAACTGAAAACACCGTTGTGTGAAGTAAAGAACAGGTTATTGAAAGGAGGTGTGTATCCGGGCTGCGATGAGTTTTGTCTAGAATGTTGGACTCAAGCTGGGGGTTGTGCTGAATTGAAGAAGGGTATTCAGACCTTGATAGATGAAGGCACGTTGCAATTTGATAGAACGGCAGTTGAGAAACCTGCAGAAGTATTAGCTGATGAGCAAAGTGATGTAGCTACAGTGACAATTCCCCGAAAAACGATAACTATAACGGCGCCAGCCAGGCGGCCGACAATCACTATTACAAAGGCAGGGCCAATCCCTTATGAGAGCACCAAGGCAGTACCATGGACTTATGGGCTGGAAGCATATTGTGATGGGGAGAAAATTAATATCAGTAAATGACCAGCTGGGGTTGTGGACAATGTCGTCGGGACTGGAGGAATGACGAGGAGCGGGAGAATTTTTATGTCGCCTGAGGTAGAGGCTGAACGATTGGCAAAAGGTAAAGGTAAAGTGAATGAGGATGTTCCGGTGCAGAGGAATGAAAAAGAAACGTCACTGAAAGATGTAGAAGAATTTATGCGTCTTATCCGTAAGAGTGACTATAAAACTGTTGAGCACCTTCAACAAACGCCGTCGAAGATATCCATATTGTCGCTGTTATTGTGTTCCGAAGCCCATAGGAATGCGTTATTGAAAATTTTGGACACGTCGTTTGTACCCCAAGATGTTTCTGTGAATCAATTGGAGGGGGTGATGGCGCACGTGAATGGAGGCCATAGTTTGGGATTTACGGATTTTGATTTGACCCCGAGGGGAAGAGAGCATAATATGGCGTTGCACGTCTCAGTTGAATGTAGGGGCACAGTCATGTCCCATGTGCTGGTAGATACCGGGTCTTCCTTGAATGTGCTCCCAAAGAAAGCAATGATGAAATTGGATATTAGGGGGATCATTTGTACGCCTAGTGACTTGGTGGTCAGGGCATTTGATGGTACGCGAAGGTCAGTCTTTGGATCTATAACTTTGCCTCTGCAAGTGGGGCCGGAGGTTTTTGAAATGGAATTCTACATTATGGACATCCAGCCAGCATATAGCTGTCTTCTTGGACGACCATGGATCCATGGTGCTGGGGCAGTCACATCTACCTTACACCAAAAGCTGAAGTACATGGTGGGGGACAGTGTGGTCACAGTTTGTGGAGAGGAGGATATACTGGTCAGCCATTTGTCGTCATTCAAGTACGTGGAAGTCGACGGCGAGATTCATGAAACCCCCTCTCAAGCCTTTGAGGGGTTGCGCATCAAGGACAAAGTTCCAGGGCCGAGTAAAGCATCAGAGGTGGCAGTATCATCATACAAAGAGGCTCAGGCTCTAGTGAAGACTGGTGAGACCAAGGGTTGGGGCAAGGTTCTGGATATTCCCGTGAAAATGGACAGATTTGGGCTGGGATATCAACCTTCATCATCAACGCCTACTGCAGGGGCACCCCGTTTCAAAGGACCAATAACGATTACGGCTAGTGGGGTATATCACGAGACCATCAACGCTGTTTCAGATTCTGAAGAAGGAGACAGCGACTGCGACATGGACGCCTGGATTCAGCCGAGCGTGCCAGGACAAGGGCTTTCCAATTGGTCTATTCAGAAGACTGTTCCTGTGACAACTAAACAGTAATGCTTTGTCTTCTTAATTGTTGAACAATCCGGTGCCCTACCCGGGGCATCGTGATTTTTCTTAGGGCCATTCTGTTATGTACATTGCAATGTTTGATCGTTAAATAAAAGGCGTTTTTTATGTACAAAAATTGTGATCTCTGTTTTTCCTGTTTTTATTTTTTACAATAAAATGGCAACGTGGTTATTCGCTTTGTATGTGTTTTGAAGCATTTAACCATTTCCTTGCAGAGTTACTATTTCAGATGACATCTATGAACCGCCTATGACTCATTTCGACTTTGAGCACCCGGTATTTCAGTCTGAAGAAGAGATTGTTGAAGATGGCGACGTTCCAGAAGAGTTGTCTTGGTTGGTAAAACAAGAAGAAAGAATCATTCTGCCTCACGAGGAAGTCATTGAGATCGTCAATCTGGGGTCGGAAGGGGTTGAAAGGAACATCCGTATAGGGGCCGCGCTGCAGAGCGACGTCAAGCGAAGATTGGTTGAAATGCTCAAAGAGTACAGTGATATTTTTGCTTGGTCGTATGAGGACATGCCTGGGCTGGATACGGATATGGTTGTGCACCGTCTGTCGCTAAAAGAAGAATGCCCGCCGGTTAAGCAGAAGCTCCGAAGAACTAGACCGGACATGGCTGTGAAGATTAAGGAGGAGGTTCAAAAGCAGTGGGATGCTGGTTTCCTAGCTGTTACAAAATATCCCTCATGGGTAGCTAATATTGTGCCAGTGCCAAAGAAAGACGGTAAAGTGAGAATGTGCGTAGATTACCGTGATTTGAACAAAGCGATCCCGAAAGATGATTTTCCACTTCCTCACATCGATGTGATGGTTGATAACACCGCTCAATTCTCCGTATTCTCCTTCATGGATGGCTTCTCGGGCTACAATCAGATTAAAATGGTGCCAGAAGACATGGAGAAGACTACCTTCATTACGCCCTGGGGAACATTTTGTTACAAAGTGATGCCCTTCGGATTGAAGAATGCTGGGGCAACGTATCAGCGTGCAATGACGACTCTCTTTCATGACATGATGCATAAAGAGATCGAGGTTTATGTTGATGATATGATTGCCAAATCCCAGACGGAGGAAGAACATTTGGTGAATCTGCTGAAGTTATTCAAGAGGCTTAGGAAGTTCAAGTTGAGACTGAACCCTAATAAATGCACCTTCGGGGTGAGATCGGGTAAACTGTTGGGGTTTATCGTGAGCGAAAAAGGAATAGAGGTTGATCCTACGAAAATAAAAGCAATACAAGAAATGCCGACGCCTAAAACAAAAAAAGAAGTGCGCGGGTTTTTAGGGAGGTTGAACTACATCGCTCGGTTCATATCTCACCTAACAGCTACGTGTGAGCCGTTATTCAAGCTGTTGAAAAAAGACCAGGCTGTAACATGGAATGAAAATTTTCAAAAGGCGTTCGATAAAATAAAACAGTATTTGCAGGAGCCTCCTATTTTGATACCTACAGTGGCAGGGAGATCCTTGATTATGTATTTGACGGTTCTTGAGGGGAGTATGGGTTGTGTTCTCGGTCAACATGACGAGACAGGGCGTAAAGAGGATGTGATATACTACCTGAGTAAGAAGTTTACTGACTGTGAATCTCGATACTCAATGCTCAAAAAAACTTGTTGTGCGCTAGCCTGGGCCGCCAAGCGTTTGAGGCAGTACATGCTGAATCATACAACCATGCTCATTTCGAAGATGGATCCTATCAAATATGTATTTGAAAAGCAGGCACTATCTGGGAGAATTGCCCGGTGGCAGATGGTTTTGACTGAATATGACATCCAGTATGTTTCACAGAAGGTTATAAAAGGGAGCATGTTATCAGAGTATCTGGCTGAGCAACCTATTGAGGACTACCAATCGATGAGGTTTGATTTTCCTGACGAGGATATCATGTACCTGAAGATGGAAGATTGGGAAGAACCGTTGCCGGATGAAGGACCAAAGGCAGATTCCAAGTGGCAGTTGATCTTTGAAGGAGCTGTAAACTCCTATGGTAGCGGAATATGGGCAATCATCACTACTCCACATGGGTCGCACATCCCATTTACTGCTCGATTGACCTTTTCGGTTACCAATAATGAAGCTGAATACGAAGCTTGCATCATGGGGCTTGAGGAAGCTATTGATTTGCGAATCAAAAATCTGGATGTATACGGAGACTCAACTCTGGTGGTGAATCAAATAAAAGGAGAATGGGAGACACGTCAGCCCAATTTGATACCGTACATGAATTATGCAAGGAGATTGTTGCCTTTCTTTGACAAGGTTGAATTGCATCATGTGCCGCGAGCAGAAAATCAGATGGCTGACGCCCTGGCCACATTGTCTTCCATGTATGAAGTTAACTTCTGGAATGAGGCTCCCAGAATTGTTATCTCTCGGCTTGACAGACCGGCCTTCGTATTTGCCATTGACGAAGCATCTGATGATAAACCCTGGTATTTTGACATCCAGAATTTCCTGAAGAACCAGGAGTATCTGGCTGGGGGATCCAGTCGCGATCAGAAGACTCTCAGGAGATTGGCTGGTAATTTCTATCTGAATCCGGACGGTGTCCTATACAAAAGAAATCACGACTTGGTGTTACTATGCTGTGTAGACGAGAAAGAGGCGAAGTTGCTCATGGAGGAAATACATGAGGGTACGTTTGGTACACATGCTGGTGGGCATGCTATGACCAGGAAGCTGTTGCGGGCAGGTTATTACTGGCTAACTATGGAAACTGACTGTTTCAAGTTTGCGAAGAGGTTTCATAAGTGTCAGATCTACGCGGATAAGATCCATGTGCCTCCGAGTCCTCTGAACGTGATGTCATCACCGTGGCCATTCTCGATGTGGGGAATTGACATGATTGGAAAGATTGAGCCGACGACATCTAACGGACACCGGTTCATTTTGGTAGCAATCGATTATTTTACCAAATGGGTGGAAGCGGCATCATATGCTAACGTGACCAAGCAGGTGGTGGCCAAGTTTATCAAACGAGATATCATTTGCAGATATGGAATCCCTGAGCGGACCATTATCGATAACGGTTAGAACTTAAATAACAAGATGATGAAGGAGCTGTGTCAGAATTTCAAGATTGAACATCACAACTCTTCTCCTTACCGACCCAAGATGAATGGTGTTGTTGAAGCGGCCAATAAGAACATAAAGAAGATTGTTCAGAAGATGGTGGTGACCTATAAGGACTGGCATGAGATGCTACCTTTCGCTTTGCACGGTTATCGTACGATGGTATGCACATCAACCGGGGCAACCCCGTTCTCGTTGGTATACGGAATGGAAGCGGTGTTACCACTGGAAGTTGAGATTCCTTCCCTGAGGGTATTACGAGATGTCCAACTTGACGAGGCAGAATGGGTGAAAGACAGGTTGAACCAGCTGAGTTTAATGGATGAGAAGAGGCTAGCTTCTCTAGCATACGGTCGGTTGTACCAGAGCCGGATGAAGAAAGCGTATGATAAAAAGATATATCCTCGGAGCTTTCAGACGGGCGACCTTGTGCTGAAGAGGATTCTCCCGCCACAGGCTGATCACAGGGGCAAATGGACACCCAACTACGAAGGGCCGTACGTTGTCAGAAAAGTCTTTTCGGGAGGAGCTTTGTTGTTGTCCACCATGGACGGTGAAGACTTTACGTCGCCTGTGAATTCGGACGCAGTTAAAAAATACTTTGCTTGAAATTGACCCGCTGGACAAAAAAAGAGAGTCCAGGCAAAAATAGGGCATCCTGGCGAACCAAAAACAGAATAAAAGGTTCGGGCAAAAATTAGGGCTAAAATTCAAAAGATGTACGCCCGCGGAGTCGAAAACCTACACTGGGCGGCTTCGGCAAAAAAGGGTATCCCGGTGAACTGAAAACCCGCAAAGGGCGGTTCACGCAAAAGTTAGGGATTTGGAAAAAGCAAATGACTGCGGTCTGAATTTGATGCGGCGTTGCTTGGTGGTTGGGAGAATACTTTGGGGATTCGATTATCAGATACAATCTCTTCCGAAGGATGAATACCGGGAAAGCGCCAGAGTCAGGCGAGTCATAGGAGGATCAGCTCATGATGATTGTCTGCATCGCGTTGCCGACATATGCGTAAATTTGATTTTTCATTGTATTTATGCTTCCTGTGCATACTTGTATAGTTGTTGTGCGTAACTTCCTCTTTTAAGGAGTTACATCCAGTGTACAAAACTTTGCCCATTCAGGGGCCCAATCAATAAAACATGTTATTCAGTATTTGATACTTGTTCTTTACTGTATTGTATGTGAAAAACGCCAATGTTTTAATAAAACTAGCAAGTGCATAACGTTGCTGGCCCTTGCCAATAATTGCTAAAACTTTAAATTGACTGAAAATGATGTCACTAACGCTAACTTGAATAGATTTGGTTGTATAGACTTGTCTTGTCTCGTTTGTGGTGTTGCAGGGTTCTTGCCCATATGAAGTGGACGATCAGAGGATTGTAGTCCTAACCAGAAGCTCGTGACGAAAAGACTTGATCCATATGCGAGATGAATCCCCATGCAGGTCGCATTTCATTTCCCGAAGCTGAGATGACAATGTTCTTTACTGAAGGAAGGTCAATTTCCCCCAGCTAGTCGCAGCCTATCTCAAGGGATGTTCTCCAAAAGGTCAAGATTAATGCTCGCCGTCGGATGTCTATCCTCAGTCCCGAGTATGTAAACTGTAGCCAGATGGTTTACTTTTCCCAGCAGGGTCGCTTACCCTCAGCAGAATTTGATAACTCCAAAGTGCATAAGCTGTATTCAGACAGTGGTGGTTCTCCAAAAGGATTCCTTATCCTCTGCGGAGTCGTTTAGTTTTCAGAGAGTTGTAAACTGTGTTCAGACAGTTATTATCTCCAGTAGGGTTGTTCATTTTCCCAGCGGAGTCACTCCTTGTTTCCAGGGGAGTTGGTTAAGATTCCCCAAGAGAGTCGTTTTTCCCCAGCGGAGTGTTCTCTCCCCAGCTAGTGTTTTCTTTCCTCCCAGTGGAAATGGAAGGTTTAAAGCTCTCCCCGGCAGAGTTCGTTGTATGTCCTGGCATTTATTTTGCCGGAATACTTGGTGGCACCCGTTCCTTCCCCAGCAGGGTGGTATTTGTCGTCAGCATCCGTGATGAAGCGAGCTTATCAGAGCTTTTCCCCAGCAGCCTGAACCTGCATTTGCATTTGCATGCATTATCATGTTCGCATCCATCTAGAAAATGCGTAGCATTTCCATGCTGTATGGAGCATTGCGCTATTGTCAAACATACACATTTTGGAACATGAGCCAGGTTCGTTAACCTTTTGCTTTCAGGTGTGTTCCTCGACAGGAGTATGGAGTTCTAAAGCTCAGATGTCTTTTCAGACAATCAAAAGTCTTGACGTGAGACATATGATGATGTGATTCAGTTTATTATCATCCCCATAGAGTTGCTGAGTGAGGTTTTCTCGTGTCCGATCAGCGGACTGTTTTGTCAAGTTTGTTGCTGCAGTAGCATTTCAGGGTTCCATGAATCAAAATTTCAGAAGTGGTCGCTTGTTGTCAGAACGGGTGTCGGTCATTGGTTTTCAGAATATCCCCAGCTATGTTGATAGAATTTATTCGTGTGGACGAATTACTCTCTCCGTGATGACAGAATATGGAGTCCTGATGAGGACGAGTTTTCTCTATGATGACGGAATATGGAGTCCTGACGAGGACGGGTTTTCTCTGTGATGACGGAATATGGAGTCCTGATGAGGACAATCTATGCCTATGATGATAGGATTCATTCGTGTTGACGAATTATCTCTCTGTGTTGACGGAATGTGCGTCCTGATGAGGACAATTTATGCCTATGTTGATAGGATTTATTCGTGTTGACGAATTATTTCTCCGTGTTGACGGAATATGGAGTCCTGATGAGGACAATTTATGCCTATGTTGATAGGATTTATTCGTGTTGACAAATTACTCTCTCTGTGTTAACGGAATGTGCGTCCTGATGAGGACAATTTATGCCTATGTTGATAGAATTTATTCGTGTTGACAAATTACTCTCTCTGTGTTGACGGAATGTGCGTCCTGATGAGGACAATTTATGCCTATGTTGATAGGATTTATTCGTGTTGACAAATTACTCTCTCTGTGTTGACGAAATGTGCGTCCTGATGAGGACGATTTATGCTTATGTGGATAGGATTTCTTCGTGTTGACGAAATGTGAGTTCAGAGATGTACAAGAATGGTATTCCTATGATGATAGGATTTATTCATGTTAATGAATCTATTTTCCTCGTGTTGACGAGAGGTGAGTCCTGACGTGGACAAGTTATTTCTATGTTAATAGGAGTTCTTGTGTTGATAAGACGTAAATAAGAACTTTATTACCCATGCTGATAGGATCTCCTTGTGTTGACGAGATGCGGATAGCCCATCCCCAGTGGAGTCGGCAAGTTTTATTTCTCCATGATGATGGAATATGGAGTCCTGCTGAGGACAAGTTTGAAAAGTACTGACGAGGGCAAGTTGTATTCCTATGATGATAGGATTTCCTCGTGATGACGAATTTATGGCTTTTCGTGTTGACAAAATTTAAGGGCAATTGTGAATAAGTTTTCCCAATGATGATGGGATCTTTACTTGTGTGGATGAATTTGTTTCTCTTCTTGTGTTGACAAGTTTAGTCCTGTTGTGGATAGAGGTGTTTTGCAAAGATAGTTCAGTACCCGTGGTGTTCATGGGTGGGGAAGTCAAAATCAAAGTTATTCTCCGACGAACAATCAGGGCCACTCGACGAATGTCGTTCCCCCAAGCAGTGGCGCAGTTTATTTCTGCGGTTGGCAAATTTCAGGGTTCTTTGGTATTCAACCGTCTCGTACCTCGAATGTTTGAAGGTCGTTCGCTATTCACCCAGTCAGGTCCAAGCCGCTTGAATAGGGGCAGCTGTTGCACCCTAAAATTTGACCAACCGGTTCCTATATCTGGTTTATGTTTCAACGCATTTTGCATTCGCATTCGCATACTGCATACATGGCATTTTCCTCAATCAGATTGATTTTTATCGGGATTGCAGCCCCTGGCGTTTCAGGCAGTACAGGCCGGTCAGAATAAAGTCTGTTGAGAATTGGTGTTCGTTCCCTGTGTTTTCAGGCCATATCGGTGCCCGGGTTCCGCTACGGTTGCGCAATTGCGTTTTATTCGATTTAATCGGCTTCCTGGCATTTTTAGGATTTTTCTGTCATTTTTCTGGATTTTTTAATGCATTTAAATGGATTTTTCTAGATTTAATAGTTTTTTTTTTATAATTTTCAGAGTTTAAATAAATTTTCTTTTCTTTTTTAGAGATTTATTAGGTTTTATTTTTTAGATGTTATATTCTTTTAATAGAAGTAGTTTTTAAATTTTTAAAATGTTGATAGAATAGTTTAAAAAAAATAAATAAGTAGATAGTATTGTTTTTAGATTTTATTTGATTTTTTCAGATTTAAAATAGCTTTTAGATATTAAATGTTTTTTTATTTTCTGTTTTTCAGATTAATTAGGAGTTTATATTTTAATTTTCGTTTTAACAAGTTAATTAGGATTAATAATAGGTTTTAATTAGGTTTATTAGATTTTAATATTTAATTTTTGTTTTTGGTTAATTGGGTTAATTTTCAGTATTAATTTTTGTTTTAGAGTTAATCAGTTTTTAGGTCCACTAATCAGAGTTTAATGCAGTTAATCAGCCTCTAATCAACATTAGTCATAATGGGCCAATTATCCAATTATCCATTTCAGTCAAGCCCAAGTCAAAGTCCATTTGCGAGTGCCACTTGGCAGTATAAATGCAGTGCCACGCGTACGCCCCAGGGATTGGCCACCTCACTCTCTCTTTCCCTCAGAATCAGCCACGTTTCACCCTCTCTCTCCTCTCTCAGACCTGCCACCTCACTCCCCCACGCGTCCCGTTCTCCTCACTCCCTCCCCCACGTGTCTTCCTTTCCTCCTCCCTCTCTGCCACCCGTCCCCTCGCCGGAATCCCTTGCCGCCGGCCATGCAGCCACTGTCTCCCTCCGCCGTAACAGTCACCGGAGACCGTTAATCCGCCGGAAACTGCATTTTCCCCAGATTTTTCTTCTCCTCTCAACGCCTCACCGATCAATCTTCGCCGGAATCTGCATCAAGATCACCAGATCTTCGTCAAATTTCCAGAAACGCCAGGAACACCTTCGCATCTTCATCAAACCCTGTGCATCTTCATCGCCGCCTTGATCTTCCACCATCATTGTTCACTAACAACCATACTCATCCGTGTTCTTCTGGTGAGGATATCAACGAAGCAGATCCAATGAAGTACATTCCTCTTCATCCAGATCTGTCACCGATCTCATCATTTCTCACCGCGTGTCCGTCGAAGTGCTACGAATTACAGCGATCCTTCCAAAGCTTCATCAATATTGCAAGGATCTGTCATCAAGATCATCGTCGTCCTTCAAGCTCCTTCATCAATCTCCAGATTCTTCCAAGTCTCTAAGAACTTCCGTCTTCCTCAGACTCTCCAGGTTTTTTCTTCTTTCTCGAACTCGTAAGCATGCATGTGGATTTATTTATCTGGATTTAGCGTAGCTTCGAGCGCTAGGTTGAACAATGGAAACTATGATAGATCTTGGTGCTTAGGCTTGAATCTCAGTTGGTGAGGCGAGTGTTAGGGTTTGTGTTTTGAGTAGAGTTTTGAAGGTTGTTTGGGGATGGTGTTGAAGGTCGTTATTGATTTAGTTTCAGAAAGAGAGGGATTCAGAGAGAGAGGAAGAGCGCCGCTAGGGTTTGCTTAGTGAAGATGAACAGTGACCATAGAATGAAAGGGAAGAGAAGTTTTGTTTAGGGTTTGTGGCTGAGGCTGAGTGTATGTTGGATCTGGGCTTTAGGCCCAGTTGCTCGTGTACTGATCACACCCTCCGTTTCCATTAACACCCCTTCCCCTGGCTTGGAATTTCGTTTGGGCCTTAGGCCACTTACTACCCACACCCCCAGTTTGGGGCCCAGAATGGATACGAAGGGAATTGGTTGATATTCGCCCCCCTTGGGTTTTTTTTGTTGTTTGTGTGGTTTTCTGAACGAATATGGGCCCAGCGCATGGCTGTTTGCACCCCCTTTTCTGGGCCCAAGGTCTTCCTGAAGTGTATAGTTGCTTTTACCACCCCCTTTTAATTGCATTTTGTTTTAATTTTCTTCATTTGTATATAGTTCACAAAATAATTCATAATAAATCAAAAAATCATCATTTTGACATGGGATTTTTCCTCCATTTTAATAATTGTCTCAAGAAATTTGTGAGAAAATAAAAATATTATTTTAGGATTTTTTCCATTTATGGTGAATTTTCACACTTAATTGCATTTTATTTTCATTTTGGTTGTACATATTATTTGGTGAATTTTGTTTAACCATTTCCATTCATATTTTGATTCCATTCTTTTTGTACTAACTAGATTAGGACATTAAGTTCCCCCTGGATTTATGTCACATTTTTGTGATTAAATCTTGATTAGTTTTGATTAGAAAACATTAGGGTGACAGTTTTAGGGTTCAAACTCAACATAGGTGCATTATAACATTTTATTTTGGGGTTTTTAGCATGAATTAGGTTATGGACATATAGGGTATGTGGGGTAGATGTAGAAATCCCCTTAGAATTAATCTTATAATTTTAAATACTATTTTACTATTTTCAGTATATTTTGCAAATGGGGTGTTTGTTTGGTGTTCCCACTTGGGGTTTTATTTGTCTGCTTGGGTTTTCGGGATTTTCTATGGGGTATGGGGCTTGGCCTGAGCTTGTGGAGTGTGAAGACATCAAAAGAGAAGGTTGAAGATAATAATCAAAGTTGGAAGCAAGAAGATCATTGGAGCTTGGAGATTGAAGGTGTTGATTGAAGACTTAGGAGATAGGAGACATAGGGAGAGCTCTAGAATAGACTGTTCTCTTCTGTCAAACATATAGAGCTTCTTGTACCTCTATTCCATCCTATGACACAAGGTCCCCAAAAAGGGTTCCATCTCTCCTTAGGAGGGATGTAGAGCCTGCTTTGATTGGGTAGAATCTTGAGGATAACTTTCACTAGATGTGTTAAGATCTTGATAATTTCCCTTGGTTATCATTAAGCATCTCAACATCCCAACTTCCTCTATTACTTGATTTTCTCTTGTGAGTGTCTGCATTGAAGTTAAGAGCCTATTGAGGATGAAGTTCATTGATTATTTTAGAAGAGGAAGCTTGTACCTGTCAAAGCTGGATATCTGTTGAAGGCTAGGGTTTTGCTGGTTGGAACTCAGTGCTTGTTGAAGCTGGAGATTATTGGAAGATAAGAGTTTAGCTGGAGCTTGGATATCATTGGAAGGAGAAGATAGGATCTTGCCCCAAGTTGTCATTGTTAACCTTTTGCTGTGTATCAATTGTAGCTGCCAGAGTTGGTGCTGTTTGGATTGCTTGCTGTAGTAACTGGTGGGGCTGGCTGAGCTGGTGTTTTTTCTTTTGATGTATTGTTTGTTAATCTTCCCCTTAGGCTTAAAGTGAAGTTGTTCACTTTGCCTATTGTTTCTTGCTGCATCTCATGCATTTTACTGTTTACTGTATATCTGTTTCTTTTTCTGTTTATCCCCTAGGATCTCTGTTTCTCTCTGTGCAAGAGAGAAATATGACAGACATTAGGCTTTCATCCATGCATGACAACATTAGGGTAGTTTTGATTCCCATTTTAACCGTAGGTTTTTAGAGTTCTTTCTCTTCTCATCTCAAAACAATTCAAAAACACAGTAATAAGGTTAATCGAAGTCGTACGTTACGAGCCTTAAGCTATTTGAGAAAAGGTTGCTGGAGGGTCACTCTTCAGTAATCTGATCACTTAGTGTGTTACCCTTAGGGTGACATACGACGTAGTCACTCTCAAATCATAGTCTCTAGTGCGTCAGAGATTGCAAACACACTAAAAAACATTTCTTTCGTAAAAGATTCAAAACAAACATCAGTGTCACTTTTGTCCGCTTGGACTCTTCATCAGGAGAAAACCTTTTTCAGAAGGATAAAAAAAACAGTCAGACAAGCTTGTGTCTTTCGTAGCCCGAACTACGTTTGCTCTGATCTTTCATGCTGTATGAAAGTACGTAGGCATAGGATGCGATATCCTAGCGAGCAACCTTCCCCTCCTTTCCCGTAGGTAGGCGAACTACGTTGACTCTGATTTCTCGTTCCAGACAGGAATACGTAGGCATAAAGTGTGATACTTTGCCGAGTCATTTTCTTTCTTTTTAACCTCAGACTTGTAGAGTAGATAGAATAATAATCCGTACTAGAAAACAAGCGTGGATCCCGTCGAGTACGACGGACGTGAGGGGTGCTAATACCTTCCCCTTGCGTAACTGACTCCCGAACCCAGGATTTGGTTGCGATGACCATTCCTTTCCCGTCTTTGCGGTAGGTTTACTTCGAGCGTTTCCTTTCCCTCCGTTGGGATAAATAACGCACGGTGGCGACTCTTCTGTTCAGCCGGCGCCGATTTTCGCAGTAGCGACAGTAATATTCCCCATACCTTAATTTTTTATCAAAGCCTTCTCAAAATCTTTCAGGGAATCTCTCGAAGCTTCTTCCTCCAATCCTCTCCTCAGAGCTCTGGCCTTAATACTTTTCACGGTCTAACAAATGAATCCTAATCCCTTTCCAATTTCCTTTTTGTTAAACCTAGTCTTGGGCCTCACAATTGGACTTTCCCCATAATACCCTCACTAACTCCTCTGAATTGTCCTAATTGCCCTTATTCATCTTATATTTATTTTAATTCATAATAATATTAATAAATTCATATTACATACTATTATTCAAAATAAATAACCCCAAAAATGCACAATTCTCAATAATCCACAAAACCACCGAAAATCACCGAAAAATGAAGATTCTCAATTAAATAAATAAATTAAAATATTCCAATTGAATTTGGGGTGTTACCACTCAGCTTTAGTTGTCTACCAAGTCAAAGGTGAACGGGAGACCAGAGATGAGAAACGAATCCCGTACAGAGCTTATATTGTAGAGATGATTGAGTATTTCAACGAGATCACCTTCAAGCATGTGCCAAGATCCGAGAATCACATCGTCGCTGCTTTAGCTATGAGGCTGTTATGTGGCAGGTCCATTTTGTTAATGAAACAACGCTCATTCGAATTGAGAGGAAGACCGAGCCTGCTTACTTCCAGATGGTAGAAGAGGAGTTTGATGGGAAACCATGGCTTCATGATATTAAACAGTACCTGCAAAATTAGGAATATCAGTTGATGCCACTTCGCTCGACAAGAAAACTTTAAGAAGGCTGGTATCCAAGTTCTTTCTTAGTAATGATGTGCTCTACAAATTAAATCACGATATGGTCTTGCTTAGAAGTGTCAATAGACGAGAAGTTCACTTGTTAATGCAAGACATCCAAGAAGAAACATTTGGCACCCATGCCAACGGATATGCCATGTCCAAAAAATATTCTAAGAGCTGGATACTATTGGTTAATTATGGAAACCGATTGCATCCAATATGCCAGGAAATGTCATAAATGCCAAATTTACGCGGATAAGGTGCACGTGCCACCAACGTTGTTGAATGTTTTGTCATCATCGTGCCCTTTCTCTCTGTGGGGCATTGACATGATTGGGGTAATTGAGCCGAAGGCTTCGAATGGATAGTGTTTCATCCTCGTTGCTATCGACTATTTCACAAAGTGGGTTAAAGCTTCATCCTACGCTAACGTGACCAAGCAAATGGCTGTCCGATTCATCAGGAAAGAGATTATCTGCCAATATGGAATTCCTAGTCGTATCATCACAGATGATAAGACCAATCTGAAAAAAAAGACTATGAAAGAGTTGTGTGATAGCTTCAAGATCGAGCATCACAACTCTTCTCCTTATCTCGCAAAGATGAATGGAGCTGTTGAAGCCGCAAACAAGAACATTAGGAAGATCATGCAAAAAATTGTTGTGACCTACAAAGATTGGAATGAGATGTTACCGTTTTCCTTACACCGATACAGAACATTTGTTCGCACTTCAACAAGGGCAACCCCCTTTTCCTTGGTATATGGAATGGACGCAGTCCTTCCCATTGAAGTAGAGCTACCTTCTTTGAGAGTCCTGGTGGAAGCTAAATTGGAAGAAGCTAAATGGGTCATGGAAAGGTTCGATCAGTTGAACCTTATCGATGAGAAATGAATCACTGCCATGTGTCACGGCCAGCTATAGAGCCTTTGACAAGAAGGTCCGTATTCGAGAATTTCAAGAAGGAGAACTTGTACTCAGAAAGATATTGCCAACTCATAAAGACACACGTGGAAAGTGGGTTCCCAACTATGATGGCCCATTTGTTATGAAGACAGCTTTCTCTGAAGGCTCTCTCATACTCACAACAATGGATGGAGAACAACTCGCTCACCCTGTGAACTCTAATGCAGTTAGAAAATATTATGCTTAAAAATCTGATAAGTCGAAAACCTGAAAGGACGACTTATGCAAGAATGGGTATCCCAGTGGATCATAACCTATGAAGGAGATCCAGGAAAAAATTAGGGATGAAAAAAAAAAAGAGCTCGCTAAGTCAAAAACCGGCAAGGCCATCTTAGGCAAAAACGAGCGTCCTGGTGAGTCAAAAACCCGAAAGGGCGATTCAGGCAAAAGTTAGGGGTAAAAGCATTTCACTGCATCAGAGGTTGTTACCACTACGAAGATTACTAAGGAAATCCACTTCTACCACTCTTGTGAGAGGCAAAGATCAGGGTAACTCTCGGTTATTAGGGAGGGATAGTCATTGGATTTGATGTACCTTTCCCCTTTTTGCCATTTTCAATTTGTAAATACTGCATGGAGTTTTGCCGTTCGCAAGCTACAATTCATAAATAAAATCAGTTTCGACAATTCAAATATTAGTAATCTCATGCATTCTTTACTTTTCTTTATTATGAAAAATATCACTTATTTGTCAATAATGATTTTTGAACGCAAATTTTTAATCAAAAATGATTTTAAAAGAAAACTAAAACAGAACAAGTAGTTACTTTGGTTTATGAAGGATTTTAGTGGAAATTAATTTGCTTCCAAGAAAGTCTAAGAGAGGCTGAAATCTTGATATGGATACCTTAGTAGCTGGTACTCCTCGCCTGATGGAAGTTTTGAAGACCCGTCCTCAGAGTAGAGACTTTGACTCTCCAAAGAGGTTTGTACTGTATTGTTAGTCGGCTTGCCTGAGCCTACGTTGTTCCCCAATGAAATGAACGGGTTTAACCTTTGTGTAATGTCAAGGACACCCTTGTTCCCCAGATTCAGTGTGACACGTTGCTTGGCTGTTTGCTTTTGTTTCTAAGTCTAGTTATAACTGGCAATCTTTCGTGCCTATTGTGGCTGTTGTCCACCCTTGTCTCATGCAGAGTCGTCGTGCCCTCCTTTTTGAGATCTCTGGTTGTCACTAAGCTTTTGGATCAGTTGTTACCACCATATGTTATCCTGTTGGCTATTACCAATTTCCCATGAAGTCTAGTTGTTACTAGCTACCTACTGTGTTGCTTGTCTGGTCGTTACCAAATTCCTCTGAAGTCTAGTTGTAACTAGCAATATCCATTAGATAATCCAATTATCATTGACGTTTGTTGTCTAGTAGTTACCAGTATTACCTTGTGAGGATAGTTATTACTATTTCCTCAAATCACTTTTTCTATTTAGTGGTTACCAGCCTTTTCCCATGAAGTTTAGCCGTCGCTAACTCCCTTAAAGTCCAGTAATGTTTTGACTGGCATTTTTTAAATCCAATTGTTATTGGCACTGCCGATTTGGTTGTCACCTAATCCGCTTTAAAAATCCAGTAATGTTTTGACTGACATTGTTTAAAATCTAATTGTTATTGGTAGTGCCGATTTGGTTGTCACCATATCCGCTTGAAAGTCCAGTAATGTTTTGACTGGCATTGCTTCAAATACAACTGTTATTGGTATTGCCAATTTGGTTGTTACCATATCTGCTTGAAAGTCCAGTAATGTTTTGACTGGCATTGTTTAAAATCCAATTGTTAGTAGTATTGCCAATTTGGTTGTTAACATATCTGCTTGAAAGTCTAGTAGTTAATGGCTTTGCTTAAGTCCAATTGTTATTGGCATCTCTGTTTTGGTCATCACCAATCCCCAGAAAGTCCAGTAATGTTTTGACTGACAGTGTTTAAAATCTAATTGTTATTGGTATTGCTGATTTGGTCGTTACCATATCAGTTTGAAAGTCCAGTAATGTTTTGACTAGCATTGCTTAAAATCCAATTGTTATTGGTATCATCAATCTAGTTGTCACCAGTTCGTTAAGTCTAGTCGTCACTAGCATCATTTAAAGTCCAATGGTTATTAGTAATGTTCACCTAATCCTGATCTTAGGATGGTTGGTTGTTACCAGCATCCCTAGTGAATCTCAGGATGGTTGGTTGTCACCAACATCCCCGGTCGGTCCGTTTGGTTTGTTAGTTTCTCCGGTCATTTCCTGAAGATCCCGTTTGAACTCTTCATTTTAAGGAAATTCTCCATTTTGGTTTAGTCCCCTGTGGAGTCTAGTTCGTACTGTTGTTGCCTCTTGTTAGAAGTCATCTTTTTATTTTTAGCCTTTTCCCCAGTGGAAGTCATGTTTCTTTCTAGATTTCCCCGGTGGAGTTTTGTTTTCTTCAGTTTTCCCCAATGGAAGTTATTTCCTGCCACTGTTGGGAAATTCTTTTTCTAGAGCATCATACTGGTCATGTTTGAACCATGTGTCTGATCACTCTAGATTCCTCCCTGTGTCTGTCTTTCCTAATTAGTGGTTACTCATTACGTCAGTTTTATCTCTGTTTGTTATGGTCGTCTGCACTCGTACATTTCTCATCATAAAGCATCATTATAGAGTTCAAAGCATGTCAGCACTTGCATGTTTTTTGTCGTCCTTGGTATATCATTGCCTTTAAGAGCAAAATTTTCGGTTTGCTATATTTAAATACATATCACCATGATTTTATGGAGATTGTCATCTCTCATACCATCTGGTAAATCTATTTACATAGGGGAAACTGTCATACCCCAAATTTTGACCCTTATATCCCTTTACCATTTTAGAGCACCAATCATTGTTTCCTAACCTTAACTTTGTTTCAAGCTTGTTGTTGTTGGAGTTCATCTGAATTAGGGTTTTGCACCGGCAGAATTAAGAGGACTATTGCTTGATCAGTCAATGTTTTGGAATTATCATCATCAAATCAAGTTCCCATACATTCAAGGAGCTTATATTCAATAAAAATCAAGTGCTAATTGATCTCACTACAAGTCAATTGAAGCCCAATTTCATTTGGCACCAAATTAGGGTTTTGTTAAGAAAAGTCAAATGTACCTTTGAATTTTGATTCAAGCATGATCCCAAGCCTTGGGAAATGATTCAATATGTTCATGTACATGTTTGGATCCTAACTATGATTTTTGAGAAGTCCCAAGAGGCAAATTCATAGAAGATCACACAGTTGAATTCATCTAATTCAAAGTTCATCTGATAAAGTCAACTCTTTGACTTTTAGGTTTTTTTTGTTAAAATTGGAGCATCCAAGCCAAATTTCATCAAGATATGTTCAATTCATGAGTTTGATCAGGAAGAAATCAAGATTTGAGAGGTTTCTTGCAAAAGAATGAAACTTGGATAAACTTGAATTTTTTTAACTGTGGAAAAAACCTAGTTTTTGTGCCAACTTTGAGAGGCCATAACTTCCAATCCGCACATCCATTTTGTTAGTTCCAAAGATCAATTTGTATATCTCTTCATGTACTACAAAAGTGTCCTATTGACCTATGAGAAAAATATGCTTAGATTTTGAGTTATGAAACTTCAAAGTTTGGAAGAATTTCAAAACACTTAGAATTTTTCAAGGCAAGCTTTATTCCTTCATTTTTTAGTCAACTTCAAGGCTAGTTTTCACCATGATCCCTTTTGATTCAATAAATTCTTAAAACATAAAAGTTATATAGAATGTTTAGGGCTTTTCAAAAAGTACAAGAACTCCTTCATATAATTTGTGAGCTAGGAGTTTTGAAGAGAAGAACTTGAGGTCCAAAGACTTGAAATTCAAGGTTCTAACTTGGCATGACATGATGCATGATCAATATTTTGCTGCAAACCTTGGTGTTTTAAGTTTTTTAGTGGAAATATACTCTTTGATCAAAGTGTTACATGAAATTTCAAGTGATTACACAAAGTTTAAGGGCATGAACCAAGAAGGTTTTCCATTTATGGCATAAAGTGTACACTTCCACTTTGGTAAAGTATGGTTTTTCCTTGAAATATGCCTTGAGCCATTCCCCTACCATCCTTCTGCACTCCAAAGTGCATACTATTCTCAGAAGCATGCTCTCTACCTAGCAACTCTTATACTTGATCCCTTAAACCTAGAGAAATCATTATCATAAGCAAGTTGGTTTTCAAGTGGATAAGTTTGCAAAAACTTGGATTCTGACTATACCACAAACTCTCCACTTCTCTTATAAATAGGACATCAATCCTTAGTGAAAAACATGAGAAAATACCCTAAAAAACCTCTTAAAACCCCTTGCATACTCAGAGCCACTTGTTCTTGCAAGAAACCATCCAAATTTGCAAGAACGCCTCAAACACTCATTTTGCTCATGCATTTCGAAAACCAACTTAACAAAACACCTCTAGACATTCAATAGAGTTCATTCAAACCATTGAAGCAGCTCTGTAACACTCTAAACACCTCCTACCATTTTCAAACCTCCATTTGAGCAAAATGATCGTGTTTTGTTCCTCATACTTATTCCAGGTCATTTAACCATTCCAACAAGTTTCAAAATGCTAAAGGAAGCTCTACGGATCATTTTCTTGTAGCTGCAAGCTTTGAGGAAGAAACCTTGGATTTTCTCCAAGAGGTAAGGTTTCTGACTTTTGAATCTTCATATTCATGCGTTGTTTTAATGCCATTTAATTAGTAAGATGTAGTATGTAATGTTACTTATTGTTTTGAATCATTACTGGCTTGATTTCATTTGAATATCTCATGTTGTAACATGCTGATTATTTTTTATGTTACACTGTTGTTGAGTGATTTGTGAATTGCTCAATTATTTTTAGGACAAAATATTGTCATATTTGTGTTCCTTGTGAAAAATACTTTGATTTTGGTTTTTACACCATTTGATTTGGTTGAGAGATGAAGAAGTTATGGAAGGTTGAAATTTTGGCCATGTTTGAGCTAGGGCACAAAGAGAAAGAGAGGGAACTGTCATACCCTAATTTTTGACCCGAAGATTTTGTTTTTATCATCTGCATAGCATATCATGCACTTCATCTTACATAGTATCTGAAATGTCGGTCAAAATAAATTTGTTGGATTTACAGACAGACCGGTCTAAATTCATTTCAAAATCTGAACAAACGATGTACTTTTCCAATATGTTTATTTTGCTCTGATTATTTTGGTGTGTTCATTTTATTTTTTCGAGCATTTTTCTGCCTGACTTTTTATTTTGTTTTTTAAACATTTTTATTTAAATAATCATTTAATTTATTTAGATTTAATTAAATATTTAATGTAAACTTTTATTTTTATTAATTAATTTCATTTTTAATTTGTTTATTAATATTTTATATTTAAAAAACATAAAAACATAATTTTTAATTCTTGTTATTCTTGTCTTTCATAAAAAACACAAAAACATGATTTTTAATTCCTTTTATTCTTGTTTTGACATAAAAAACACAAACATGATTTTTAATTCCTTTTATTCTTTTCTTATTATAAAAAAACAAAAAAACATTGTATTAATTGTTATTATGATTCTTATCTATTTTCTAGTGCTATATATATTCATTAAAAAAACAAGCAATCACACAAAAAAGAAAAAACACTCATACCTCATCTTCCTCACATTCAAACCGCAAAGTTTTTCACAAACCATGACGTGACATCGAGAGAAAGAGAAAGATAGGGCGGCGACGCAAGGGAAAAGGTTTGAGGGACGTAAAATTGAAAACTCACCCTTTATTTTGAAAAGCTGAAGTTGTTTTGTATCTATGTCAATTTCATGTTTGTCTTAGTAGTACCACTTATAGTGTCACGTGGTATTTTTTTTTACATATATTGGTTGAGGTAGCTTCTTTAGTTTTATAATTTAAGTACATGAGTTGTTTTTGTTTGTCTATAATTTATGTTAGGTGTCACCATATATCATATATTTATGTATATATTACATATATAACATTTTAATACTATATATTATATACTGTCATGTATCAAATATTAATGAAGAGTTAATTTTTATTTTATTTTATTTTGTTTTTATCACCATTATCTCTTAATTATAATTAGTAGATTCTCTTTCATTATTTTTTCTAGTCAATACTATATGCCTTTTTCTTTTAAAAAAGAAAAATAGAAAGAAGCAAATTTAATTGAGTTTTGGATATCGCTTATCATTATTCTTAGTCACTTCTATTAATTAATTTTATTTTTTATTATTTATATAATGTTAGAAAAGACCAAAAAAATTTCCTTATTTTTAGTTTATTAGTTAATTTTGTAATATTAAAAAGACTAAAAAATATATATTTTAGTAATTTTATTTTAGCATAGAAAGATGTAAAAAAAATTGTTTTAGTTACTTTTATAAGGATGAAAATACCAAAAATATTTTAATTATTTATTTTAGTATTTTTATTTCTAGATTTTCATTAGTTTATTTGAATTATATTAAAATGTAAATAAATTTGTGTCATAATTATTATTTGATATAAATATTTATATTTAAATTAATTAATAATTATGTGCTACCCGATTCAAAAGGAGGATCCCTTGTTGTC
Organism: Lathyrus sativus; assembly: GCA_963859935.3. Classification (NCBI taxonomy): domain Eukaryota; kingdom Viridiplantae; phylum Streptophyta; class Magnoliopsida; order Fabales; family Fabaceae; genus Lathyrus; species Lathyrus sativus. Next base: position 343,495,007 of record OZ012735.1, on the reverse strand, counting down.
GACACTCTTGTCATTTACATTTTTATTTGCATTTTGTATCTTCTTGTAATCCTAGAACATGTTATCCCTTAGGAAGTCTCTCTTAGGATTACCAATTCAACTATAGATAACTTACAATTAGTTCTCTTTTTCTCATGAGAGAATTAGGCATAAGTCATCTTTATAGTTGAGATATATATCTCCTACCCCATAACATAGTCGAGAAAAATGTAGATTATTTTCCACTTGAGAGAGGTATGTAGCATACTCGTCGATTCTATATCCGAGTTAGAACCATTTCTTTTATTGTGAAGCAAAGATCTATCTTCAACATGTTTGTGGTTATTTAAGTCGAGTATTCTCCTTAAGATGACGACTTGTATCTTCTCCTAGAATCAATCAACAAACTCCTCTGTTGTACCCCAAAATTTGACCAACCCTTTTCTTGTACTTGGATTATGCTTCATTTCATTTTAGCATTTGCATTTGCATAGCATTGTTCTTAATAGGGGATCAACAGAGGTGTGCCACTCAAGAGAAGAGTCTCATTTGATCTCAAGCTCATACAGGAGTGTTTACGATCATCATGAAGTTGCCAAAACTCCTTGAAAGGAAGGATTAATGTGTGTTGTTTGTCTCTTATCTTGGGGGTCAACAGAGGATCAACAGGGGTTTATAAGATCTTTGTTTTGGATAGAATATGTTTGAGAAGCTCATGGAGTACCTTGGAGGTCATTGTGGAGTTTGTCTAGGCTTTTATTTCATCTGCAAGAGGTCACAGTCAAAGGATGTGAATATAGGGTTTCATATGGTTAACTCAAGGTCAATTGTGGACTTGAGAGAGTTTGAGACTTGTTTCTAAGTCATTAAGGCCATGGGGAGTTATCTTGATACATTTAGGATGTCATGTCAAGTTCAAATCAAGAAGAATCAAGAGTTCAAGGAGTTACTAAATTAGGGTTTCAGAGGATCTTAGTGTAAAATCCCCTCCTTTAGTGCCCAACTTCAAGGACAATTTACCATATGATACAAGTTCAATCTCATTTTTATGTAAACATGAGACTTATAGGGCATCTTCTAAGCTTTCATTTGAGTACTAGAACTCATCCATTGAGTTTTTAGAGCTCAAGTTATGATGCCAACAAGTTAGAGGTCTCAAACGAACTTATTTTTGGTCAACTAAACGTCAACTCATTTCCAAGGCATATTTGACCTAGAATCATGTTTCTCCTCAACTTTAGGTGAACATAAAAGTTGTTCCTAATGATCTTAGCTTTCCAAAAAGTCCTAGAAGTTCTTGATATCATTTGTAGAACTCAAGTTATGGTCTTGGCAAGGTAAGGGTATTTTGGGAAAGTTTCATTATAGATCATTTGTTTTATAGGTCATTTCCATGGACTTATGTACCTCAAATGCACTTCCAACAAACATGAAATTTGTTCATAAAGGTCTCATTTACACCTTTGAACTTAAGAATAATTTGAATTATGGATTTGTATGGTCATGTGGAGGAATTTTCAAGTGAATTTTGGATTTTTAAGCATCGCATGAGATTGGTACATTAGAGATCATAATCTTCACTTTTTTTGAGTTGCTTTGTATCAAAATATCATTATGAGCAAGATTGCACAATTGAATGGGTACCAAATGCGTGGAAACATGACCATTTTCAAGTTTCTTCATGAGAAAGTTTTGACTTCAATCTCACAATGAGGACCAAATCAAAAGCCCAAACCAATTCCATTGTAAAATTCACCCCACATGCTGTAGATTGGTGCACTTTTCATGTGAGGAGTAAGGTAAAACCCGTGTGCATAGGTGGCTTTATTTTTTGGGCATAATTTTTAAAGATCACAATTGAAGCTTCATGGGTCTGCATTACACGTTCAAATCCATAATATATAAACCAAGAGCTTCCCCTAGAAGTTCAGAATGCGCATTTGGAACTGGACAAAGCAGAATCAAATTCAAAATTCTCAAGCTTTTTTCAAATTCAAATTTCAATTTTCTCTGCAATTTAACTTCAATTGAGGCCTGATTCTTCTTCCTTGGAGCATTTGGAGTGAAACTGAAGCAGGAGAGTGAAGCTTGCACGCATCTGAAGAGCCAACAGAGCTGCTCCGTTCAGTAAGTTTTCCTCACTGAATTCTCTCATTCTAGACCATGATTTAGGCTCATACTGGTTGCATCTGAAGCCCTACGTTGAGTAGGTCATGTTTGTTCTATTGTTATTCATGTTTGATGAAGTTTTTAGTTGTGCATCTCATTTTTCAAACTTTCGATTCTCTTATTTCATGAGTCTTTTTTGAAAATCTAAGGGTGGATTCATGATCCTTGCAAGCTCAACTTTCCATTGGTATAAGATTTGACCATTTTTATGGAGAATCTTGGAACTAGCTCCGGCGAGTTGGCCGGAGAAGACGACGGGGCCCTAGCTCCGGCGTCTGGTTCAAATTCAGATCAGATCTGATGTGGCTAGCTTGGACTTTTTGACCTGCATGCGTGTTTGGTTTTGATTCGCTTGACCTGTCCCATGTGGCACTTTGACTCCACGTCCGTTTAATGAAACAGAGCGTTTTGGTGAGTGAACTGAGTCTGAGTGGATTGGACTTGAATTAATATCCGCCCCCTAGTTTGAGCCCAATGCATATTTGCATGATCTCCTTTGTTTCTGCTTTTACTTTTTCACCCCCCTCTATTTCCAATTGTTTTTTATTTTATTTTTATTTTCTGTTTTCATTTTTAATTATTGGCTAAAAATTCCAAAAAAAATATTTTCTATCATTTTAAAACCTTATTTAATTTTCCATAATTTTTAAATCTGATTTTATTTTATTTTGCAATCTAATTTGAATTTTGCAATTGGAGAGGTTTTTAATATTATTTTCTTTTGATCATCCATGCTTGAGCTACCTTTGGATATCACCAATGAATGAGGTTTCCACTCCATTTAAAGGATGGATTGAGGTACCTTTGAGGCTGATTTTGGTCTTGGTTTGATCACTTTTTGTTTGACTTTGAGTTGTTTTTGTTTGACCCTCGATTATAATTCAATAAGGTGGAGCACCCTAGTTGATCAAATCATTTGGTGATGCCTTGAATTGAATTTGGTTTTGATACTTTAGCCTCTGTTTACCAACATACTTGGTTGATTTGTGTATTTCATTTGAGATTTATTTAACATTTATTCTATTTTTGGTGAACCTTGCAAGTCAAGTCACCCTAGATGAAGTTCATACAAACTAGTTGACCTAGTTTCTTTGGGAAATGACTTTGATTGATCCCATATGCACCCTATGACTCTTGATTCTCATTCATGACATGTTTAAGGGGCTGGATTTGCATTTATAGGTCACACACTTGTGTAGTTTGTGTTACAAGTCACTTTGAATTAGAGCATTCCACTTGGTTGTAAGTGTTGAATTTGGTTTGGACTTTGGTTCTCTCTCTTGCCTTGACTTGTAACTTGCTTGTGCCTTGGTTTCCATTTGGTTTTAGCATCTTCGTCTTGTGTTTATGCTTCTATCCTTTGGCTTTTGATACTCATTCAAATCAATTTGGTAACCTTTGTTCATACTTTGAGTTTGCTTTGAATGAGGGATCACTTTGAGCACTTGCTTGCTCCTTTCTTTTGCATAATCAATATGTTGTTCTTGGTTGAGATATCTTTCATGTTGCTTGCTGCCTAAGCATTTTCTACCATCTCCATTTTGATCACAGCTTATCCCTTTGGCTTTGTTGTTTTTGTTTTGGTTTTAGTGATTAATGCATGAATGGTTGTAGGATTTGTGACTTCTTCCATTTCATCTCACTTTTTCTTTGACTTGTTTAAGTCTTTTTGCTTCTTCTTTTGTTTGCATTGTATCTTGCATACCATGTTTGCATTTCTTCTTGACTGGTTTAAGTCAACTTCATCTCTTTCTTGCATCTTATTTTTGATTGATTTATCTTGTGTTTTCTTGGTCTTTTGCCATGATACCTTAGGATTCCTAGGCCCTCCGTTTAAGATGGGAGTAGGAGAGACATTAAGTGTTCAATCCAAGCATGATAACATTAGGATAGTATTTTCCCCTCTTAATCTCAATCTCAGGAGCACATTCCATGATAACCTTAGGGTTGTTTAGTTTCCCCTTAGAGTTTGTGTCTTCTCTTCTCATCTCGAAACTTCTTCAAGACATCTAATAAAGGATAATAAGTGTTGTACGCTACGAGCCTTAAGTACTTGGGGAATGATAGTTGGGGGCTTCCTCTCAACTGTCTAGAGTGTTTAGCGTATGCCCTTTGGGTGATATGCGACGCATTCGCTCTCAAGTCATAGTCTTTAGTGCAACATGAATTACAAATCTAATTCAATTCACTTCTTCATAAAAAACACAAAACAAAACATCAAAAAAATTTTTATCCTTCAGGATTAATTGAAAATCATTTTCAGAAAGAGTGTGTTAACTCTTGGTTCTACCGCAAACAGGTAACACCTAAGTCTCCAATGGTCGAGCAGCAATACACCTAACTGCTAGAACGAAGGTTTAACCCTACTCAGTTAAAACACTTGAACCTATATGTGGTCGTGTCAGCCCGAACTACATTTGCTATGATTTCTCGTACCAGAAGAGGATACGTAGGCACAAGACAGCGATGTCTTGGCGAGCAACCTTCCCCACCTTCACCCGTAGTTTTCTAAACTACGTTGACTCTGACTTTCCCATTGCACGAGGGAGTACGTAGGCATAGAGCGAAGATGCTCTATAGAGTCTCTTTTCTTTTTATTTCGTCCCTTTTAGATAGACAACAAGTGTGGATCCCGTTGAGTACAACGGACGTGAAGGGTGCTCATACCTTCCCCTTGCGTAACCGACTCCCGAACCCAAGATTTGGTTGCGATGACCTGTCTTTTCCCTTTTCCGAAGGTTTTCTATGATTGTTTCCTTTCCCACTTTTGGGATAAATAACAAACGGTGGCGACTCTTCTGTCCTTGCCGACCCCTCTTTGCAGCGATGCGGAAACTGGCGACTTTGCTGGGGACTTTTCCCATCCCTTATGTGAGTCAATCCTAACACTTGTGTGCTTTATTTTTGGGTGTGTATATATGTGCATTTGTGTTGTATTTGTATTTTATTGCATTTGCATTTTACTTTCAACATTTTTTATATCATTATTGTTGTGCTGTTGGGTGGGAATGTTCCATTGTGTGATAAGCCAAAACCCAGGCTTGAGTATAACCCTAGAATTAGAAGTGGAAAGTAGTAATGAATTTGTATGTTTGGCATGCACTAGTTCTCATGAAATTCGCGCTCAGACGAGATTCTCTTTGATGACTACCTTTCCAGTCTGTTTTAGACAGTTGAGAGGATGCTGGATCTGAGGATTATCGACTCTAGGGACTGATCATTTGGAAGTCAACTAAGTGAGGTCGCTTCATTAGACTATGATGCCAAACCAGAAATTATGAACATATCATCATTTCTCGAAAGTCTGTGACGCTGATGAACGCATAAGATGCTAGACCTTGTTAGAGATAGGTTCATACATGTGAGTGGGGAGGTGTTGCACCCCAAAATTTGACCAACATTTATTTATTCATTGAGTGTTTGAAAATGGATACCTTCATCAGAAAGTTCAAGAGATCCTCAGAGGAGTGGGTTGAAACCAAGGTTGTGTGCTTCATAGCTTGAGAGTTGTGGGTGCCCCTCAGATGATTCTGAGACTTTGAGAATGAACTTGATGTTTTTAGAAAGCCTATGAGATGTATTGACAGCCATCATGAAGCCCAGAGAAGTCATTGTGCAAGAGTTCAGAGTATTCAACCATGAATGGTAGAATTAGGGTTTTGACGGGGTCAACCCTAGGATAACTGAAGATTTGGAGAAGGTTGAGACCTAATCCAAGGGCCATGAGATCATGGAATGATGCATGGAGATGTTATAGAGATGATTCCTAGACCAACTCATCATGATTGAGGAGTTTGGGAAGTTTTGAGTTAGGATTTCTGAGGATTGTCAGTGGAAAAACCCTAATTTGACCCCTATCTTCCAGGCAGTTTTAGCTCTAGATGTGATTGATATCTCATCTTCCCCACAACATGAATGTTGTAGAGCTTGTTCTTAGCTTTAATTTGAGTGGTGGAAGTCCTTGATAGGAGTTACAGAGCTCAAGTTATGGTTTTGGCAAATTACAGGTCAGCTGAGGTGTGTGAATCTGGGTCCTTGGAAGTCACCCAACTTGCAGACAACTTTTCCCCTAGTAGCATGATTCCTATGATTTCTTGGTCAACATGAATGTTGAAGAGCATTTTCTTAGCTTTAATTTGAGTGGTAGAAGTACTTGATAGGATTTGTAGAACTCAACTTATGGTTTGAACAAGACAGGGGTATTTTGGTCATTTGTCAGTTATAGGTCATTTTTAAGCAAAGGCCATATCTCCTATTTCCAAGCCTCAAATGGAAAAACGCAAAACATGAAAGTTGTTCAAAATGTGATTTTAAGTCTAGAAAGAAGGTCATGAATTGTTGGAAAAGCTCATAGCATGGATTTGCATGATTGGTCAAAAATGAACTAGAAATGGCTTATAAGTTTAAAAAGTTGAAATTGGAAATTGGTTTGGAGGATCTAGAAATCCAAAATAGGTCATCCAATATATCATTTTGATTGGAAACATCATTTTGAGAACATTGGTTTAGATAGAATTTTTATTTGAGGCTTTAAAATGGGTGATGCTTTGTTAATTTGAAACTTACATTATAAGTCATCTTTGGAAATCTCAACACAAGGCAAGGAAAAGCATTGTATTTGTTCATATCTCTCCAATATCTCCTATGATGACATTTTAAGGCCATTTTGCAAGGCTTAATGCATGGTGCATGAGATATTCAAGTTACCATCACATGAGATTTTCAATACTTTCTAGATCTTTCTAGATGAATCCAAGAGCTTCCATTGATCATTATTTAAAGAGTGAATCAGGGAGGGTAAATGGTTGGTGATCATTGTTGATGAGAGGTGAGATTAGAGTGTGAAAAGCAAGATTCTTCCATTGGCAATGTGATCTCAAACCTTCATTCTCTTCAATCTCCATTCACTTCTCCACCACAAACCTATTCTTCTGATTATTGTGATTGAATACATGCTGAGATAGAAGGAGATCCATGGCAGTTTGAAGCTATTGTGAGGAAGTTGCAAGAATTGCATTTTGCTGTCCAACTCGAGTTTCAAGCCTTGTGCATCATTCTTGCTGCATACAGAATCCATATTGGCCTCTAAGGATCAAACAAGGAAGGTTTCAAGCACTGAATTGCAAGGAAACCATAGCCTCCATTAAAGTGTAACAGGTTGGTGATCTTGCTCGAATCTCATAGTTTATGTGCATTCTGTCATAGTTATAGGTGTAGAACTGTTAAGATAGGGTAGAAGACCATATTCTGAGAAATAGGGAGCAATTCGAGGAGTTCTATAGCAGGGCCTTGAATCTTTAATTGGAAAGAACAAGCTGGATCAAGAATGTTAGCTAGCATCTTATAGTTCATTATGATGAGGGTAACATAAAGAACATAATCAGGCCATTAGATTTGAGTTTTATCAATGTTGATATCAGAAGAAAATGTTGGAACCCTAGTTTTCTCGCATGCTGTTTGAATGATACAAGACGACTCAAGAGAAACTATGAACATGGTTGGATTCCTGGTGTTGAGTAGAGTGATTTCAGTCTTTGGATCGTGGCAAACCATGGAGAATCGAGAGAGCAAGAAGGACTGGAAGTTTCCTGCGTGAGAACTCGTGTTGCTGCGAAACCCTAATCCATTTGGGACGATGATGGAAGGCCGTTGGATGGGGCGGGAATGTTTGACTGAGGACTCCATCGTGTGGTCACGATTAAAAGAAGAAAACAGAGGGAAAATTTAAAAAGACTGAAACGCCGTTGTTTCGTTTAATGAAGAAAACTGGGCTCAGCAGACTTTCACTATCCCCACCCCCCATATTCTGGCCCATTGAATTTCCAACTGCGCGCATGTACTATTTTCACCCCCTCCCTCATCTTCATTATTTTATATTTTGTTTTGTTTTATATTTTTAGTAAACTTTGATAATTCATAAAAAATTGATAAATAATGTTTCTTTGTTCATTCTTTTTGCTATGTTTAGATAATAATGTGTAGAAAATTATAAAAATAAAAATAGGATTTTATTTTTAATGTAGAAATTTTGGTGATATTTTCTTTTAAATAGTGCATTTATTTTCTTTTAGTTGATATCTCATTTTCTATAAATTGTTTTAGGACTTTCCCTTAGGGTTTTTGAGCCATTCTTTTTGGCATAGTTAGGTATTGAACCCTAGTTTCATGTAGGATTTATCTCTTGATTTGTAGATTAAAATTTGATGTAGTTTGATTGTTAGACATTTAGGTTCTCTAATTAGGGTTTTAGGTTGTATAGGTAGACTTGAACAAATTTGTTTTGGGGTTTATAGGCCAAATTAGTGTATGGGGAACACATGGGTTAAGGGTAAGTATGTATAGAATCCCCTAGAATTTTGCTAGAATATTGTATGGTGTTTTAGTATTTTTCATTGATTTTTGAATGTATGGATAGTATGTGTGTTGCTTAAAGGCATAAGTTGTATTGTTGTGTTTTCTTTCCTTCTCTTGTGAGTGTGTGAGCTTTGAGGATTGAGTTGAAGACCTTTTGGATCATCATGGAAGCTTTGAAGACCTTGCAGAGGAGCTTAGCTTTTGTTTTGTTTTGTTTATAGGATCATAGCATAGGTAGAGCCTTAGATAGATTAATTTTCATTCAATAAACAAGGAGTGTCTTGTTCACCTCCTTTCTTCTCTATGACACAGAGTCCCTTAAGGGTATTCACCTCTCTCCTTTGGAGGGATTAGTGACCTTGCCCCATAAGGTAGAACTTTGAGAGAGCCTTTCCTTTGATGTTAAGTCCTCAATGGCATCCTTTGGAAGTCAGTGAGTACTGTAACATCCCCCACTCATCTTGTTGACTGAATCTTGTTTGCTGGAGCATTGGAGCCATTGAAGATAGAAGCTGAGGCCTTGAAGAGGATGATTCCTTGGAGATTATTGAAGTCTGAAGACTCTGTGAAGATCAAATTGATGCCTGAAGATCCCTGAAGATAGTGGAGCCTGAAGGTAGAGCTGATCAAAGGAGCTGAAGCTCAAAGGGAGAAGATGAGTTGATACTCATGTTGTAGGGTTGATACCTGGAAAGCAAGTGATCTCTGAAGTCTGAGGACTGGGTTGCTGCTGGAGGAGCTGAGGTTTTCTTCTGTTTTCTTTGATGTATTGTGTGTTTTGTCTGATTTGCCTGTTGCATTAGACTAAGCCCATTCAGAATAAGTTCAGTCTAAGAGCATGAATGCATCTGATTGTATTGTTATTGCTTGGCTTTGCTTGCGGGTATTCGGTAGAGCCCAGCTCCCTTGCCCATGTGTTTATTTTGCTTGATAGCATGATTTCATTTTCTGTCTGTATGATTACAGTTTACTGTTTTGCTTGATAGCATGTTGCTTATTTCAGTATGATTACTGTTATTTCATGACTGGCTTGAGGTCGAGACGAGCTTGTGGAGGCTGAAGCCCCACACACATTTCCTCCCTCACTTGCATTGCATGCATTTTACTGTTAAAGCTGATGCTTTCGTCTGTTTTCGTGTATCATTGACATGATCCCTTAGGACTCTCATTTCCTCTAATGAGGATTTGATGATAGACTTTTAGGTTGAAACCTATGCATGACAACTTCTAGGAGTTCCCTGTTCAAACCTCAACCATAGGATGAATCCATGGCATGATAACAGTAGGACTTGATAGTCTCCCTCCTAGTTGGGCCTGTTCTCTTCTCATCTCGAAGCAGTTTAAGATACAGTAATCATGAATGATTTCTTTCGTACGTTACGAGCCTTAGGCTATCTGAGAAAGGATTGTGGGAGAGTTTCTTTTCCACAGTCTGGATGTTTAGTATGGTACCCTTTGGGTGACATGCGACGCATTCACTCTCAGGTCATAGTCTCTAGTGCAGTTGAAATCGCAAACACAATAAAAAACACTTCTTTTAGGAGATAACCCGTAGTTTCCCGAACTACGTTTGCTCTGATCTTTCATACCAGATGAAAGTACGTAGGCATAGGATGCGATATCCTAGCGAGCAACCTTCCCCACCTTCACCCGTAGTAGGCCGAACTACGTTGACTCTGATTTCTCGTTCCAGACGGGAATACGTAGGCATAAAGCGCGATGCTTTGCCGAGTCATTTTTCTTTTCTTTTTCAGCCAGCCTTGATAGGTAGATAGATTACAACCGACCCGTCCAAGTAAACAAACAAGCGAGGATCCCGTCGAGTACGACGGACGTGAGGGGTGCTAATACCTTCCCCTTGCGTAACCGACTCCCGAACCTAGACAATGGTTGCGACGACCTTGTCTTACCCTTATTCGTCAGGTTTTTCCGATCGTTTCCTTTCCCGCTCTGAGGGATAAATAACGAAAGGTGGCGACTCTTCTGTTATGCCGGCACCTTATTTTCGCGCAAGCGACAGCTGGCGACTCTGCTGGGGACCCCAACGGTTCCCTGTGCGAGTCAATCCTATCGTTTGTGTGTTTGCTTGTTGGGTTGCGTTTATTTATCGCATTTTTACTTCTCGCACTTTATTTTCCCGCATTTTATATTCAGTAAAATATGATTATTTGTGCTGTTGTGGGATGGGAGTTCTGATTGAGTGAAAAGCCAGACCCAGGCTTGAGTGCACCATAGACTTAGAGTGGAAATTAGTGGGCGCGTGCTTGCTTTGCAGGCACTAGTGTCTCATGAAATCCACGCTCAGACGAGGTTCATCCGGTTGGCTTCACTTTCAACCCTTTGGGTTGAGACGGTTGCTGGTTTGGTGGATTGTCGACTCTGGGGACCGATCATTTGTGATTCAGCTAAGTGAGGCCTCTTCAGGACTTGATGATGCCACTCCTTCTGGGAATCGTATCATCAGTTTTGAAAGTCTGTGACACTGATGAACACATAGGATGCCGTACCTTGAGTCCGTCTAGGTCCATACCTGTGAGTGGGACTGGGTTTATTGCAGGAAACTTAGACCTTCAGACTACCTGGTTTTCTTGACAGTAAATCAGTTATGTTGGGTTCTCAGTTGCAGACATGCTCTTAATAGAGCAAGAAGTTTCTGATCAGAGGATTTTATCATCGGGTGTATGTCTGTTCTTGATAGAGCAGGCTTTGATCAGTATGTTATCATCAGTGGTTTGTTCTGGATGGAGCAGATTTTGAGGGGGGTCTGAAGATCTCATCAGCGGCTGTGTGTTTGTTCTTGATAGGGCAGATTTTTGATTTGGGGTCTGAAGACTTCATCAACAGATGTTCCTTGATCTTGCACCCGGGGTCCTTATTATCAGTCACTCACTCTTGTCAGAACAGAATTTTGATCTCGGTCCTATTGGATGGTTATTCTCAGCAGATCAGATTAGTGGTCTTACACCGGGGTTTCCCTCTCATCAGTGACTGTTGATACTGAATCTCCGCAGCAGCCACCTGGATATATTATTGCATACCTGCATTTTGCATTAGTTTACACATTCATCTGCATTCCATTAACGTGTGTCTGTGTTACAGGTACCGTTTCCCCGATCCCGGATTTCTCGTCTTCTGCTGCTATCATGGCTTCTCTCAAAAAGACTGTTGCATACAAGTTCCCGACCCCCGATGTGTCGAAGCTGACTGGTTTGATAGCCCTGGCAGGGGATTCTGTGAAGGATAGGTTCAGGAAGTCTTATGGCAGGTTGCTTAGCCTGGTTTACAAACCTTCTACGTCCGAGTTGAATGGGTTACATGCTCTTCTGCAGTTTTATGACCCTCCCTTGAGGTGTTTCACTTTTCATGACTTCGTTCTCGCGCCGACATTGGAAGAGTATGCTGATATGCTGGGTGCGCCTATCAAAAGGCAAGTGCCTTTTGTCCACATGGATGCTGAACCTGATCTGGTTGGTTTGGCGTCCTCACTCCATTTGAGCGCTTCTGAGTTAGTAGTGACGAGTTGGAACAAGGTCCCAGGGTTCTCTCTGCAGTTTCTGATAGCTAAGGCTCAACAGTGTGCTAAGGACAAATGTTGGGACGCCTTCAGCGCCATCCTTGCCTTATGCATATATGGCATTATCCTATTTCCCAGCATGCCTGATTTCGTAGATTTTGATGCATTCCATATCTTTGCCTCAGGGAATCCAGTCCCTACTCTGATCGGAGACGTTTACCACTCAGTGCATTACAAAAATGAGAACCGGAGAGGGAAGAATGTTTCATGCTGCGTACCGTTGTTGTACAAGTGGTTTGATAGTCATTTGCCTAAGAAGGGTTCTTCTGTCTTGTCTGCAGCCACAACTGAGTGGCCTGAGCGTCTGATAAGTTTGTCGGCAGAAGACATTGATTGGTTCGTTGACAGAGACAGGTTAGGCACCGAGGTGATCTTCAGTTGTAGTGGGTTTCCTAACGTACCTTTGATAGGTAGGAAGGGTTGCATCAACTACAATCCATCATTGCTAGTTCGTCAGTTTGCATATGCTTTGAGGGCTCCACCAAAGGAAGAAGAGGTACGGGAATCTCTGTACCTCACGGGTATTCTAGAGGGGGATTTGTTGTCCAAGCTTCAGTATGCGTGGAACAACATCAGCACGAGAGGAAAGCCTTTGTTGGGGAAGAGCAACAGCCAGGCCTACCCTCCTTATTCAGATTGGATCAGAGCCAGAGCCAGCGCTATAGGGATTCCATTCCCTCATGTCAGACCAGAGAGTCCTCCATCAGTTGAAGAACCTACCACTGTGTCCATTCATCAGCACAACCAGGTATTAGCCGAGCGTGATGAACTGAAGAGGGCAAATGAAGAATTAGAGAAGGAGTTAGCTCAGCTTCGAAGTGAGAGGAACGAAGCCGTGCATGCTCTCAAAAAGCAAGCTGAGTCGGTGAACCAGCTGAGTGCAGACTTGGCAAAGCAGATTGCTGATCGGGAACGCTTAGGTCAAGACTTCAGAGCTGCTAATGATGTGCTAGCTACGAAGAAGCTGCATTTGGAGGAAGCATATCGGAGAATATCTAAGTTCGACCAGCATTGGAAGACTTCCATGGCCACCAGGAAGGAGCGAGAAGACAAGCTGATGCTGCAGATTTCTAAGCTAGAGACCGAAGTGAAGGACAGTGAGCGGAGGTTTGATGAAGAGACCGCCCGCAGGTACTCCGCTGAAGCCCGTCTCAACAAAGCCATTGCTAGCCTGAAGGAGCATACGCTAATGTTTGAGTCTAAGAAGCGGAAGCTGGAGGATTGCTTTGGCGAAGACGCTTGGGAGAGTTCAGTTCAGGGGCTTCAGCATACTATCAGGCAGAGGGAACTACTCGTCGAGGGGTTGCTCACTTCGCCAGATCATTCAGAGACAAAGGAGTTATTAGCAGAGTATCGCGCCCGTGGCCGTACTTGACTAGTTATATCCCTGTTGTTTTTGATCTTTGATGTATGCTGACCATCACCAGACTTGTTGGCTGAGGTCATGCTGTTGATTTGTACTCGCTGATACTGTGTACTGCCTTGACAGGCCTTTCCATTTATATATGAGATTGATGTTTCCATGATCGGGCTTGGATTTCTTCTTCCTCTTATTATTATCAGCACTGGCACTAAGGCACTAGGATCGGGGAAAACCTCCCACGCACACAGACACACGCATGCATGTGCATGAAGCATATTTGCATGGTGTATGTCTTATTGCTTTTCCTAACCTTTATTGTTAACAGGTTTTTCAGGTTCCGAGCTGCTTTCGATCTCCAGGATTGATCAAAGACTCATCCACCGCTATTCAACTCGCGCTAATTAGACGAGAATCATGGACCAGGTACAGTCATATGTTCAAGAGCTTCGTGAACGGATGGATCGTTTTATGGAGCTGATGCAAGTAGTTGCGAATGGGCAAGACCAGCTTCGTACTCTGGTTCAACCTCTGATCTCCAGGGTTGACAGTAATGGCATACTTCATGGAGGGGCCGTGCCTACTCCTCCTCCAGGGGATACTCCACAGAACGTTGTTCCTGCTGCCGGGGGCAACGACAGTGCTAACGGCAATCTGATGACTAATATCGGGCTCAATGCGGCTGGCGTCGGCAATGGTAGTTTGGGAGCCAATGTTAACATAGGGCCGGTCAACGGCAATGCTGGTGCAGGAAATCTGTCGGTGCCTCAACCGTGGCTGGAGGACCATCAGGATGACATATTTTCTCAGAGAGGTGTAGAAGCAGAGTTGAATGCTGAAGCTCGACTCAGGTTCAAGGCGCTGGAAGACAAGATGAGAAGCATAGAAAATCAGAACGTATTGGGCGTTGACATGTCCAACCTCGGGTTGATTGCTGACTTTAAAGTACCTCACAAGTTCAAGGTGCCTACCTTCGAGAAGTATAAGGGTACTACCTGCCCCCGTGTTCACCTCCGATCTTATTATAGAAAGATGTCCGCTTGTTCTGACGATGAGAAGCTGCTGATGCACTTCTTTCAGGACAGTCTTTCTGGTCCATCGCTCGAATGGTATATGGGTTTGGAGCCCGCTACTGTGCGTACCTGGAAAGATCTTGCGGAAGCGTTTGTTCTCCACTATCAATACAATAGCGACTTGGCTCCCAACCGAGTCCAGCTTCAGAATCTCTCACAGCGGAACAATGAAAGCTTCAAAGAGTACGCCCAGCGGTGGCGTGAATTGGCTGCTCGGGTTCAACCACCGATGGTTGAGCGTGAGTTGGTGCAAATGTTCGTGGCTACCCTTCCTGGAATCTATTATGAAAAGCTGGTCAGTGGCATGTCTGGAACATTCTCGGCTCTTATCACTTTGGGCGAGCATGTTGAGAACGGTATAAAGATTGGAAAAATCCAGGGCGAATCATCCTCAGCTGGAGGAGGTGGCAAGAAACCCTATACTGGCAAGCGTCGAGAGGGAGACGCCAGTGCTGTCACTAATGCTAGGAGAAAGGGCAAGGGCCCCCAGTCTCAGATTGCTAGCATAAATATCCCAGCTGCTCCACCGCAGCAGCAGCAGCAGCAGCAGCCTCACCAGCAGAATCAGCAGGGGTATAGGAAATATCAGAATCGGGCTCCTATGACAAATCGTCAGTTTGAAACTCCACCTATGTCGTATGCACAGCTTCTGCAAACGTTGCTTCAGCTTCAATTAATTCAAAAGAGGACGTTGGCTCCCTTAACAGGGGCACCACCACCGGGGTATGATGCCAATGCTACTTGTGAGTTCCATACTGGGGCACCTGGCCATACGATTGAGAATTGTAAAGCTTTTAAGCATAAAGTCCAGGACTTGGTGGACGCCAAGGTTATCAACTTTTCTGACAACGTGCCCAACGTTACCAAGAACCCAATGCCTCATCATAAGGGCGGCGGAGTAAATGCTGTTATCACTGAGGAGAGTGCGGACTTGCTGACTGATGTCAAAGATTTGAAGACGCCGCTGAGTTTTGTCAAGGCTAAGTTGCTGAAGAGGGGCTTCTTTCCTGGATGTGGAGAGTTATGTATGGCTTGTGCTACGCTTCCTGATGGGTGTGAGCAGCTGATCGAGGGTATCCAAAGTCTGATGTCTGAGGGTATTTTACAGTTCAGCCGGAGCGTTGAGAGTGCATCAGGGGAAGTCGTGCTGAAGCAGGCAGATGAAGTTGCTACCATTACTATTCCTCGTCACCCTATTACTATTTCTGCGCCTCGTCCGCCTACTATCACCATCACCAGGGCCGGACCAATCCCATTCGAGAGTACTAATGCTGTTCCATGGCATTATGGCGCCGAAGTTTACTGCAATGGTCAGAAGATAGAGCTTGAGCCATTCGGATCGACTGCGCAAAATCTTACCGAAGTCAGTGGTATCACTAGAAGCGGTAGAGTGTTTGCGCCAGCAGAGGTTGCAGCAGAGAAAGTGGTCCGAGCTGACGCCGTGGATAAGGGTAAAGGTAAAGCTGGTGAAGAGGTCCCTGCAGGGGCAGAGAAGGACTTGCTGGTTAAAGATGCTGAAGAGTTCATGCGACTAATCAAGAAGAGTGACTACAAAATTGTAGATCATCTTCATCAGACTCCGTCAAAGATCTCGATTCTTAACTTGTTGCTGTGCTCTGAGGCGCACCGCAACGCGTTACTGAAGGTATTGAATGCCGCATACGTGCCGCAGGAGATATCAGTAAATCAACTCGAGGAGGTAGTGGCCCATGTTAATGCTGGTAATGGGCTGGGATTTACAGATCTGGAGCTGACTCCTAAGGGAAGAGATCACAATAGCGCCTTGCACGTCTCAATAGAGTGCAGAGGAACAATTATGTCACATGTCCTGGTGGATACGGGTTCCTCGCTTAACGTGCTTCCGAAAAAGGCACTAATGAAGTTGGATACCCGTGGATTGCTGTGCACGCCCAGTGATCTGGTCGTGAAAGCCTTTGATGGGACCAAGCGCCACGTCTTTGGAGAGTTGACCCTGCCGATTCAAGTTGGTCCAGAGACGTTCAATACGGTTTTCTATATCATGGATATCATGCCCGCCTACAGTTGCCTCTTAGGCCGGCCATGGATCCATTCTGCTGGTGCCGTGACGTCCACGCTGCATCAGAAGCTTAAATATGCTGTTGGGGGCAGCATAGTAACCGTCTGTGGAGAAGAGGACATCATGGTGAGCCACCTGTCGTCCTTTAAATACGTTGAAATGGATGGCGAGATCCATGAGACTCTTTGCCAAGCATTTGAAACCGTCAAGGTAAAGGAGGTAGCTCCCGTCGTCGCAGAGAAGCAAGAGTTGAACCTCTCCTCGTTTAAGGAAGCTCGGGCCGTTGTCGAAGCCGGTTCCACCCCAGGCTGGGGGCATGTCTTGGATATACCAATCAAACAGGATAAGTTTGGATTGGGATATTCTCCTGAAGCTGAAGCTTCATCTTCTTCTGGCAGTTCGTCTCGTGGGAAAGGGCCGATCTTATTCACCAAGGGGGAGTAATTTTCGAGAGCATCAACGCTGCGTCGGAGGACAGCGGAGACAGTGATTGTGATCTTGACGCCTGGATTCAACCGAGCAAGCCGGGCGAGCGCCTCCACAATTGGACCATCAAGGAGATTATCAAGCTGACAAGTGAAGAGTAATGATTTGCTTTTTACAATCTTTGTACAACCCTATGTCCTGCCCGGGGCATAGTGGTTTTACTGTCAGGGCCTTGTTGAATTATGTGTATGCATTTTGTTAATAAATAAAAGGCGTTTTCTTCGTAATCAAATATTGTGTTCTCTGTTATTCCTATTTTATGTTTATTTCGAAAAACAGCAAAATGGCAACGAGGTTCGTGCTAACCTGCATATTCTTGCTTTAAACTTAACCCTTGTTATTGCAGGATCCACGTAACAGATGACATCGACTCTGGACCCTCTACGGCTCACTACGACTTTGATTGCCCGATCTATCAAGCCGAGGATGAGATTGATGAAGATGAAGACCTCCCGGAAGAGTTGGCCCGCTTGTTGAGACAAGAGGAGAAGGTTATTCTGCCTCACGAGGAGGATATTGAGATCATAAATCTGGGTTCTGAGGAGCTCGTCAGGAATGTCAGAGTAGGGGCTGCGTTGCAGAATGATGTCAAGCATAAACTGGTCGAGATGCTTCGAGAGTATAGTGACGTCTTTGCTTGGTCATATGAAGATATGCCCGGGCTCGACACTGATATCATGGTTCATCGCTTGCCGTTGCGAGAAGATTGCCCCCCAGTCAAGCAGAAGCTTAGGAGGACGAGACCAGACATGGCTGTAAAAATCAAAGAAGAGGTCCAGAAGCAGTTGGACGCAGGATTTCTAGCCGTTACCACTTACCCTCCGTGGGTCGCCAACATAGTGCCTGTACCGAAGAAGGACGGTAAGGTACGCATGTGCGTCGATTACCGGGACCTGAATAGGGCGAGCCCTAAGGATGATTTCCCGTTGCCTCATATCGATGTGTTGGTCGACAACACAGCCCAGTTTTCCGTGTTTTCGTTCATGGATGGCTTCTCCGGTTACAATCAGATTAAGATGGCACCGGAAGACATGGAGAAAACAACATTCATCACCCCCTGGGGAACATTTTGCTATAAGGTAATGCCCTTCGGTCTGAAGAACGCAGGGGCCACTTACCAACGAGCAATGGTCACTTTGTTTCATGATATGATTCATCATGAGATCGAGGTCTATGTTGATGACATGATTGCAAAGTCCCAAACGGAGGAAGAGCATCTGGTCAATTTGTTGAAGCTGTTTGAAAGGCTTAGGAAGTTCAGGCTGAGGCTGAATCCTAACAAGTGCACTTTCGGAGTGCGGTCCGGAAAGTTATTGGGGTTTATCGTTAGCGAACGAGGTATTGAAGTTGATCCTGCAAAAATAAAAGCTATCCAAGAAATGCCAGCGCCGAGAACAGAGAAAGAAGTTCGTGGTTTCTTGGGCCGAATAAACTACATTGCAAGGTTTATCTCTCAGCTCACGGCCACTTGTGAACCGATGTTCAAGCTGTTGAAGAAAGATCAGGCAGTTACTTGGAATGAGGATTGCCATAAGGCATTCGACAAAATAAAGCAGTATCTTCAAGAACCTCCAATCTTGATACCCCCAGTGGCTGGACGGCCATTGATCATGTACCTGACGGTTCTGGAGAATAGCATGGGGTGTGTTCTTGGTCAGCACGACGAGACGGGCAGGAAAGAGCATGCCATTTATTACTTGAGTAAAAAGTTCACTGAGTGTGAATCTCGATACTCGATGCTGGAGAAGACGTGTTGTGCATTAGCTTGGGCTGCCAAACGTCTATGACAGTATATGCTCAATCACACCACCATGCTAATTTCGAAGATGGATCCGATCAAGTACGTCTTCGAGAAGCAGGCTCTTTCGGGCTGGATTGCCAGGTGGCAAATGGTGTTAACAGAATATGATATTCAGTACGTTTATCAGAAAGCCATTAAGGGAAGCGTATTGTCTGATTATCTTGCCGAACAGCCAATCGAAGACTACCAGCCAATGAAGTTTGAATTCCCGGACGAGGACATTATGTTTCTCAAAGCAAAGGATTGCGATGAGCCATTGCCCGATGAGGGGCCAGATAGGAAGTCTCAGTGGAAGTTGATATTCGACGGAGCGGTTAATTCCTATGGAAGTGGTATCGGGGCTATCATCACGACTCCTCACGGATCCCACATCCCGTTTACTGCGAGACTGACGTTTCCAGTTACCAACAATGAAGCCGAGTATGAAGCATGTATTATGGGTCTAGAAGAGGCAATTGATTTGAGAATCAAGAATCTAGACATATATGGTGACTCAGCGCTTGTAATCAATCAGATTAAAGGGGAGTGGGAAACTCGTCAAGCGAATTTAGTGCCGTACATGAATTACGCCAGGAGGCTGCTTCCATTCTTCGATCGGGTGGAACTTCATCATGTACCCCGGGCTGAAAATCAGATGGCTGACGCCTTAGCCACGCTGGCTTCAATGTATAAAGTCAATTATTGGAATGAGGCTCCAAGAATTGTGCTTTCGCGTCTTGATAGACCGGCATTTGTCTTTGCAATCGAGGATGCCAATGACGGTAAGCCATGGTTCCACGACATCCAGACCTTCCTCATGGCTAAGGAATATCCTGCGGGTGCGTCAACCCAGGATAAGAAGACTTTAAGGAGGCTATCTGGAAACTTTTATCTCAATCCTGATGGAGTGCTGTATAAGAGAAACCACGATCTCGTGCTGCTCAGATGTGTAGATGAGAAAGAAGCGAGTATCCTCATGGAAGAAGTCCATGAGGGCACATTTGGCACGCACGCCGGCGGGCATGCCATGACGAGAAAGATCCTGAGAGCGGGGTATTACTGGCTGACTATGGAGTCGGATTGCTTCAGATTCGCGAAGAAATGTCATAAATGCCAGGTTTATGCTGATAAAGTTCATGTGCCGCCGTGCCCATTGAATGTCATGTCCTCCCCTTGGCCGTTCTCCATGTGGGGCATCGACATGATAGGCAAGATCGAGCCCACTGCATCCAATGGTCACCGTTTCATTCTGGTAGCTATCGACTACTTCACCAAATGGGTGGAGGCAGCCTCGTACGCTAATGTGACCAGGCAGGTGGTAGCTAAATTCATAAAGAGGGACATCATCTGTCGCTATGGAATTCCCGAGCGGATCATTACTGACAATGGTTCGAACTTGAATAACAAGATGATGAAGGAGTTGTGCCAGAGCTTCAAGATTGAACACCACAACTCATCTCCTTACCGGCCGAAGATGAATGGCGCTGTTGAAGCGGCCAACAAGAACATCAAGAAGATTGTTCAGAAGATGGTTGTGACGTATAAAGATTGGCACGAGATGTTGCCATTTGCCTTGCACGGTTATCGTACTACGGTGCGTACGTCGACCGGGGCAACTCCTTTCTCCTTGGTGTACGGTATGGAAGTTGTCCTACCGTTAGAAGTGGAGATTCCCTCTTTGCGAGTTTTGGTTGACGTAAAGCTCTACGAGGCAGAATGGATTACGAATCGCTTGAACCAACTCAGCCTGGTGGACGAGAAGAGGTTAGCATCGATTGCATTTGGTCGTCTGTACCAAAGCCGAATGAAGAAAGCTTATGATAAGAAGGTGCGTCCTAGAAGCTTTCAGACGGGTGATCTCGTCCTGAAGAAAATTCTTCCGCCACACTCCGATCACCGGGGCAAGTGGACTCCGAATTACGAAGGGCCGTATGTCGTCAGCAAGGTCTTCTCAGGAGGAGCTTTGTTGTTATCCACGATGGATGGTGAAGATTTTGCATCCCCGGTGAACGCGGACGCAGTTAAAAAATACTTTGCTTGAAAGAGACCCGCTGGACAAAAAAGAAAGAGTCCAGGCAAAAAAGGGGCATCCCGGCGAACCAAAAACAGAATAAAAGGTTCGGGCAAAAATTAGGGATATATTGGAAAAATGTACACCCGCGAAGTCGAAAACCTACACTGGGCGGCTTCGGCAGAAAAGGGTATCCCGGTGAACTGAAAACCCGTAAAGGGCGGTTCACGCAAAAGTTAGGGATTTGAATAAGCAAATGACTGCGTTCCGCATGTGGACTTTCATTGTTTAGTGGTTTGGAAGACCTGAGGGCCGTTTATCTGAATCAATCTCTTCCGAAGCTGAAGCATCGGAGAAGTATCGAAGTCGAGTGGGTCTTAGAGGGATCAACTCATGGTGTTCGTCTACGCCTCGTTGCCGACATTTGTATATACCGATGTATATTTATGTTTTCTTTTTGTGCGGCTTCCTCATTCCAGGAGCTTGCCTCTGTTGTAAAACGTTTTTGCCCATTCAGGGGTTCACCATCAATAAAATGCACATTATTCAGCAATTCTACTCGTCTGTTTAGCATTTATCTGTTTTGTTTGCGAATGAAAATGCCGATGCTTTTTAATAAAATGCGCATACATAAACTCACGGGCCTAGGCCCATCGATTGTTGAGACAATTAATTAACTGAATATTGTCACGAGATAATAACCTGGATAGGCCCCTTTGAGGAGGGTATCTTGTCTGGTTGTTTGTTTGTGTAGTTGCAGGTGTAAGATGTGCCGTGCACATCCCCGAAGCAGGGCGAGCCCTCCTTCTCCAGCAAAGTTCAGTAGTCTCTCCTCCGTAGAATCTAAATGCAGAGCAGTGAGCGTTGATCTGTCTCCCCATGCAGAGATGATTCTCTTCCCCAAGCAGACGCTCTTTCCCCAGCACCGGGTCACAAGTGCAGATTTCATAGAAGTGTTCGGATGCCGAAGCTCGTGTTTCCCCAGTAAAGTCTCCAGCGGAATTGAGGTTCCCCCACCAGAGTCATGCTCTCTCCTGAAGACGGACGGTTCCCTCTTCCCCAGTAGAGTGTTGGAATGGCTGATGATGTATTCCCCGACAGAGTTGTACTCTCCCCCCGAAGTCAGATGATTCTTTCTTCCCTAGCGAAATTGAAATTCCGCACCAGAGTCGTACTCTCCAGTGAAATGGAATGATTTCTCTCCCCGACTGAGTCCGCAGAAAAGCAGAATCCTTGGAAGCAGTTGGGACCATGAGTGGTTTTCCTAGCAGATGTTGAACAGCTGATGTTGTATCTCCCCAGAGTCGTACTCTCCAATGAAGCAGAATGACTTCTCCTTCCTCAGCCGAGTTTGCAGATGCCCAAGAGAGCCGAGTCCTTGGAAGTTGATCAGATCATGATTGGTTTTTCCCCAGTGGAGTGTGGAGCAGCTGAAGTTGTTTCCCCACAGAGTTATCCCCCCCAGAAGAGTAGCCGAGACAGCCGCGCAGTTCATTCTCGCGATTGATATCAGCAGGTCTAAGTTCTCGTAGAGCTTCGTTCCCCTGCAGAAATCGGCTGAATTTGTCTGCCCTGCAGCAGTCAACCGGAAGATCAATTCCCCAGGCGGAGTCCAATTGATGTTGGCATGTCCACGTTCTCCTCAGCAGGATGATTCCTCTACCTGAGCAGTTCTGGTCTCCTCGACAAGAGGATTTCCTCCCCCCAGCATTTATTTTGCTGACGGGATCGCATCATTGTGCATGACTGCATAGCATTTAACACTGCATAGCATTTAACGTTGCATAGCATTGTGCATAATTGCATGGCATTTAGCATAAACGCATATCATTCCCACCGTGTGGGGCATAGCGCAGAAGCATATGCATCATAAGCATGATCTAGGTCATTATTTACAGGTGTTCGGCCGAAGGATCGGTTGCTCAGGATGATTCCTGATATTCTCTCCAACAAGGTCGCTTTCTTAAGATGATTCTTAAGACCCCGGTGTAATCCCCACAGTCGCTCGCTCAAGATGATTTTTGAGAACCCCGACGAAGTCTTCAGTTCAAGATGATTCTCGAATTCCTCAGCAGAGTCGTTTGCTTAAGATGATTCTTAAGACCTCATCGCAAGTTCCCCGAGTGGTTTGCTTAGGATGATTCTTGGGCTTCCCAGTAGCATCCCCAACAAGAGTTGCCCAGAATAATTCTTGGAATTCCCCAGCAGAGTGACGGGCATTTCCCCAGCAGCAGGCAGGTAGATTGATATCCCCCAGCCGAGCACAGTCATGATTGGCAGATGGAATGTTTCCCCAGGCGGATCCTGAAGGATTGCCCAGCAAGCCGAAGTTTGTTTATCCTCGCGAGTTTGAGGACTTAATGACATGAGTGTCTTGTAACCCGAAGGCTATGTTCCCTAGAAGGGTCGTTCCCCCAGGAAGCCGTTCAGAGCATTTATCGCTTCCCCCGTGCAGAAGTACTTGCTCCCCAATAAAGTTGGTAGGAATCGTCTGAGTGAGCTCTTTCGTTATTCTCCAACAGTTGTTGAAGTCGGTGGGGTGAACTCTCCCGTCTTTCTGCAGCAAAGTCTACAAAGGTTGTTTGGGTGACCCCTTCTTCCTTTTCCGTAGTGAGTCGTCAGGATTGTTTGGGTGAACCCTCATTCCTCTCTCCTCAACAGAGCTGTTAACTTGATGATTATGTCCGGTGACCTGGCGTGTTTGCTTTTATTTAGCAACGACCTGACCAGATGTCAAGAGAATAGCAGCGTATAAGTTTGAATCCAAGCTCAGGTTTCGTACCTTTGGATATGTTTGCTTCCAAGCTCAGGTTTAGTACCTTTGGATGCGTCTGATTCCAAGCTCAGGTTTAGTACCTTTGGATGCGTCTGATTCCAAGCTCAGGTTTCGTACCTTTGGATATGTTTGCTTCCAAGCTCAGGTTTAGTACCTTTGGATGTGTTTGCTTCCAAGCTTAGGTTTAGTACCTTTGGATGCGTCTGATTCCAAGCTCAGGTTTAGTACCTTTGGATGTGTTTGATTCCAAGCTCAGGTTTCGTACCTTTGGATATGTTTGCTTCCAAGCTCAGGTTTAGTACCTTTGGATGCGTCTGATTCCAAGCTCAGGTTTAGTACCTTTGGATGTGTTTGCTTCCAAGCTCAGGTTTAGTACCTTTGGATGCGTTTGCTTCCAAGCTCAGGTTTAGTACCTTTGGATGTGTTTGATTCCAAGCTCAGGTTTAGTACCTTTGGATGCGTCTGATTCCAAGCTCAGGTTTAGTACCTTTGGATGTGTTTGCTTCCAAGCTCAGGTTTAGTACCTTTGGATGTGTTTGCTCCCAGGCTCAGGTTTTGTACCTTTGAGATGCATACTTCGGATTCCCGGACCGGGTTTGTGGTCGACGGCGAGGCTGAATGTTTGTTTGATGGCGAGGTCAGACTCTGTGAATCCCCAGTAGAGATGATGTTTGAACGTCGGTGATGTCGAGTGTCTCTAAGAGGATGTTTGTTTCCGACGACGACGTCAGATTCAGTTTTCCAGCGGCGATGTTGGGCATGTCAAGGTGATTCAGTCTTCTAACGGCGATGTTAGGTGATGCAGATCCTTCTAGTTTCTCCAGCAGCGATGCGGGGTACTTTGTTCAGAGATGTATTTTCTCCAGCGGCGATGTTGGGTGTGGTGGTTGTCTGAAGGCAATATCAGAAGAATTTAATGTGGATAACTGACGGTGACGTCATATCGATATTTCTCCAGCTAGTTGCCGTGCGACTAGTGTTGCAGTATTCAAAGATTTGTTCCCCGCAGAGTACCGTGTGCTCGCGCAGTTGGCAAATTTTCGGGTTTACCGATATTCAATCGTCTCGCACCTCGATTGGTTGAGAGTTGTTCGCTTCTCACCCAGTCAGGTCCAAGCCGTTTGAATAGGGGCAGCTGTTGCACCCCAAAATTTGACCAACATTTATTTATTCATTGAGTGTTTGAAAATGGATACCTTCATCAGAAAGTTCAAGAGATCCTCAGAGGAGTGGGTTGAAACCAAGGTTGTGTGCTTCATAGCTTGAGAGTTGTGGGTGCCCCTCAGATGATTCTGAGACTTTGAGAATGAACTTGATGTTTTGAGAAAGCCTATGAGATGTCTTGACAGCCATCATGAAGCCCAGAGAAGTCATTGTGCAAGAGTTCAGAGTATTCAACCATGAATGGTAGAATTAGGGTTTTGACGGGGTCAACCCTAGGATAACTGAAGATTTGGAGAAGGTTGAGACCTAATCCAAGGGCCATGAGATCATGTAATGATGCATGGAGATGTTATAGAGATGATTCCTAGACCAACTCATCATGATTGAGGAGTTTGGGAAGTTTTGAGTTAGGATTTCTGAGGATTGTCAGTGGAAAAACCCTAATTTGACCCCTATCTTCCAGGCAGTTTTAGCTCTAGATGTGATTGATATCTCATCTTCCCCACAACATGAATGTTGTAGAGCTTGTTCTTAGCTTTAATTTGAGTGGTGGAAGTCCTTGATAGGAGTTACAGAGCTCAAGTTATGGTTTTGGCAAATTACAGGTCAGCTGAGGTGTGTGAATCTGGGTCCTTGGAAGTCACCCAACTTGCAGACAACTTTTGCCCTAGTAGGATGATTCCTATGATTTCTTGGTCAACATGAATGTTGAAGAGAATTTTCTTAGATTTAATTTGAGTGGTATAAGTCCTTGATAGGATTTGTAGAACTCAACTTATGGTTTGAACAAGACAGGGGTATTTTGGTCATTTGTCAGTTATAGGTCATTTTTAAGCAAAGGCCATATCTCCTATTTCCAAGCCTCAAATGGAAAAACTCAAAACATGAAAGTTGTTCAAAATGTGATTTTAAGTCTAGAAAGAAGGTCATGAATTGTTGTAAAAGCTCATAGCATGGATTTGCATGATTGGTCAAAAATGAACTAGAAATGGCTTATAAGTTTAAAAAGTTGAAATTGGAAATTGGTTTGGAGGATCTAGAAATCCAAAATAGGTCATCCAATATATCATTTTGATTGGAAACATCATTTTGAGAACATTGGTTTAGATAGAATTTTTATTTGAGGCTTTAAAATGGGTGATGCTTTGTTAATTTGAAACTTGCATTATAAGTCATCTTTGGAAATCTCAACACAAGGCAAGGAAAAGCATTGTATTTGTTCATATCTCTCCAATATCTCCTATGATGACATTTTAAGGCCATTTTGCAAGGCTTAATGCATGGTGCATGAGATATTCAAGTTACCATCACATGAGATTTTCAATACTTTCTAGATCTTTCTAGATGAATCCAAGAGCTTCCATTGATCATTATTTAAAGAGTGAATCAGGGAGGGTAAATGGTTGGTGATCATTGTTGATGAGAGGTGAGATTAGAGTGTGAAAAGCAAGATTCTTCCATTGGCAATGTGATCTCAAACCTTCATTCTCTTCAATCTCCATTCACTTCTCCACCACAAACCTATTCTTCTGATTATTGTGATTGAATACATGCTGAGATAGAAGGAGATCCATGGCAGTTTGAAGCTATTGTGAGGAAGTTGCAAGAATTGCATTTTGCTGTCCAACTCGAGTTTCAAGCCTTGTGCATCATTCTTGCTGCATACAGAATCCATATTGGCCTCTAAGGATCAAACAAGGAAGGTTTCAAGCACTGAATTGCAAGGAAACCATAGCCTCCATTAAAGTGTAACAGGTTGGTGATCTTGCTCGAATCTCATAGTTTATGTGCATTCTGTCATAGTTATAGGTGTAGAACTGTTAAGATAGGGTAGAAGACCATATTCTGAGAAATAGGGAGCAATTCGAGGAGTTCTATAGCAGGGCCTTGAATCTTTAATTGGAAAGAACAAGCTGGATCAAGAATGTTAGCTAGCATGTTATAGTTCATTATGATGAGGGTAACATAAAGAACATAATCAGGCCATTAGATTTGAGTTTTATCAATGTTGATATCAGAAGAAAATGCTGGAACCCTAGTTTTCTCGCATGCTGTTTGAATGATACAAGACGACTCAAGAGAAACTATGAACATGGTTGGATTCCTGGTGTTGAGTAGAGTGATTTCAGTCTTTGGATCGTGGCAAACCATGGAGAATCGAGAGAGCAAGAAGGACTGGAAGTTTCCTGCGTGAGAACTCGTGTTGCTGCGAAACCCTAATCCATTTGGGACGATGATGGAAGGCCGTTGGATGGGGCGGGAATGTTTGACTGAGGACTCCATCGTGTGGTCACAATTAAAAGAAGAAAACGGAGGGAAAATTTAAAAAGACTGAAACGCCGTCGTTTCGTTTAATGAAGAAAACTGGGCTCAGCAGACTTTCACTATCCCCACCCCCCATATTCTGGCCCATTGAATTTCCAATTGCGCGCATGTACTATTTTCACCCCTCCCTCATCTTCATTATTTTATATTTTGTTTTGTTTTATATTTTTAGTAAACTTTGATAATTCATAAAAAATTGATAAATAATGTTTCTTTGTTCATTCTTTTTGCTATGTTTAGATAGTAATGTGTAGAAAATTATAAAAATAAAAATAGGATTTTATTTTTAATGTAGAAATTTTGGTGATATTTTCTTTTAAATAGTGCATTTATTTTATTTTAGTTGATATCTCATTTTCTATAAATTGTTTTAGGACTTTCCCTTAGGGTTTTTGAGCCATTCTTTTTGGCATAGTTAGGTATTGAACCCTAGTTTCATGTAGGATTTATCTCTTGATTTGTAGATTAAAATTTGATGTAGTTTGATTGTTAGACATTTAGGTGCTCTAATTAGGGTTTTAGGTTGTATAGGTAGACTTGAACAAATTTGTTTTGGGGTTTATAGGCCAAATTAGTGTATGGGGAACACATGGGTTAAGGGTAAGTATGTATAGAATCCCCTAGAATTTTGCTAGAATATTGTATGGTATTTTAGTATTTTTCATTGATTTTTGAATGTATGGATAGTATGTGTGTTGCTTAAAGGCATAAGTTGTATTGTTGTGTTTTCTTTCCTTCTCTTGTGAGTGTGTGAGCTTTGAGGATTGAGTTGAAGACCTTTTGGATCATCATGGAAGCTTTGAAGACCTTGCAGAGGAGCTTAGCTTTTGTTTTGTTTTGTTTATAGGATCATAGCATAGGTAGAGCCTTAGATAGATTAATTTTCATTCAATAAACAAGGAGTGTCTTGTTCACCTCCTTTCATCTCTATGACACAGAGTCCCTTAAGGGTATTCACCTCTCTCCTTTGGAGGGATTAGTGACCTTGCCCCATAAGGTAGAACTTTGAGAGAGCCTTTCCTTTGATGTTAAGTCCTCAATGGCATCCTTTGGAAGTCAGTGAGTACTGTAACATCCCCCACTCATCCTGTTGACTGAATCTTGTTTGCTGGAGCATTGGAGCCATTGAAGATAGAAGTTGAGGCCTTGAAGAGGATGATTCCTTGGAGATTATTGAAGTCTGAAGACTTTGTGAAGATCAAATTGATGCCTGAAG
Organism: Lathyrus sativus; assembly: GCA_963859935.3. Lineage (NCBI taxonomy): Eukaryota > Viridiplantae > Streptophyta > Magnoliopsida > Fabales > Fabaceae > Lathyrus > Lathyrus sativus. Next base: position 343,466,702 of record OZ012735.1, on the reverse strand, counting down.
ATCCCTGAAGATAGTGGAGCCTGAAGGTAGAGCTGATCAAAGGAGGTGAAGCTCAAAGGGAGAAGATGAGTTGATACTCATGTTGTAGGGTTAATACCTGGAAAGCAAGTGATCTCTGAAGTCTGAGGACTGGGTTGCTGCTGGAGGAGCTGAGGTTTTCTTCTGTTTTCTTTGATGTATTGTGTGTTTTGTCTGATTTGCCTGTTGCATTAGACTAAGCCCATTCAGAATAAGTTCAGTCTAAGAGCATGAATGCATCTGATTGTATTGTTATTGCTTGGCTTTGCTTTCGGGTATTCGGTAGAGCCCAGCTCCCTTGCCCATGTGTTTATTTTGCTTGATAGCATGATTTCATTTTCTGTCTGTATGATTACAGTTTACTGTTTTGCTTGATAGCATGTTGCTTATTTCAGTATGATTACTGTTATTTCATGACTGGCTTGAGGTCGAGACGAGCTTGTGGAGGCTGAAGCCCCACACACATTTCCTCCCTCACTTGCATTGCATGCATTTTACTGTTAAAGCTGATGCTTTCGTCTGTTTTGGTGTATCATTGACATGATCCCTTAGGACTCTCATTTCCTCTAATGAGGATTTGATGATAGACCTTTAGGTTGAAACCTATGCATGACAACTTCTAGGAGTTCCCTGTTCAAACCTCAACCATAGGATGAATCCATGGCATGATAACAGTAGGACTTGATAGTCTCCCTCCTAGTTGGGCCTGTTCTCTTCTCATCTCGAAGCAGTTTAAGATACAGTAATCATGAATGATTTCTTTCGTACGTTACGAGCCTTAGGCTATCTGAGAAAGGATTGTGGGAGAGTTTCTTTTCCACAGTCTGGATGTTTAGTATGGTACCCTTTGGGTGACATGCGACGCATTCACTCTCAGGTCATAGTCTCTAGTGCGGTTGAAATCGCAAACACAATAAAAAACACTTCTTTTAGGAGATAACCCGTAGTTTCCCGAACTACGTTTGCTCTGATCTTTCATACCAGATGAAAGTACGTAGGCATAGGATGCGATATCCTAGCGAGCAACCTTCCCCACCTTCACCCGTAGTAGGCCGAACTACGTTGACTCTGATTTCTCGTTCCAGACGGGAATACGTAGGCATAAAGCGCGATGCTTTGCCGAGTCATTTTTCTTTTCTTTTTCACCCAGCCTTGATAGGTAGATAGATTACAACCGACCCGTCCAAGTAAACAAACAAGCGAGGATCCCGTCGAGTACGATAGACGTGAGGGGTGCTAATACCTTCCCCTTGCGTAACCGACTCCCGAACCTAGACAATGGTTGCGACGACCTTGTCTTACCCTTATTCGTCAGGTTTTTCCGATCGTTTCCTTTCCCGCTCTGAGGGATAAATAACGAAAGGTGGCGACTCTTCTGTTATGCCGGCACCTTATTTTCGCGCAAGCGACAGGAGGGCTATGCAGGAAACCTTGACCTTCAACCTACCTGGTTTTCTCTTCAGTGTGAACTTTTGATCCTTGATATTGTGGGTTCCTTATGTCAGTGTTCTAGTCAGAGCAAAGCGCTGGTTCATCTCAGTCAACGACATAACAATCTTGATCCCCTGCTGCATTTGCATTTTCATTTGCATATTAACATTGACATGTATTTATGTTTCAGGTGCATATTCTCCTCTTGATTCTAGTAAACCAATTCCCTGTTGACATGGAGATTTGTTTGAAGAAGACAGTTGTGTATAAGTTTCCAACGCCAGATATAGGGTCTCTGCTCAGTTTGATTTCTGCTGGTGATCACAGTGTGATGGAAGATTTCAAGAAAGAGTATGGGAAGCTTCTGGGTTGTGTCTGCAAAGCTTCAGTGTTTGAGTTAGGAGGTCTTCACACCTTGCTTTAGTTCTATGAACCTCAGCTGAGATGTTTCACTTTCCCTGGTTATGTATTGATGCCTACTTTGGAAGAGTTTTCCATGTTGTTGAGAATTCCTATTCTGGATCAGATGCCTTTTTATCATTCTGAAGTTGAGCCGAATTTGAGTAAGCTTGCTAATGATCTTCATCTAGATGCTTCTGAGTTAGAAGGAAAGTTGGTTCAAAGGAATGGAATGTATGGTTTCTCATTGCCTTTCTTGGTTGGTAGAGCTCAGCATTTTGCGAAAGAAGGATGTTAGATTGTCTTTAATGCTATCTTGGCTATGTGCATATAAGGCATAATTTTGTTCCCAAACATTCCAGATTTTGTGGATTTAGATGCTTTCCATATCTTTGTCTCAAAGAATCCTGTGCCTACGCTCTTGGGAGATGTGTATCACTCTGTGCATTACAAGAATGAGAATAAGAGGGGGAAGAATATCTCTTGTTGTGTACCTCTTTTGTATAGATGGTTTATGAGTCATCTTGCTAAGTCTGGTCCATTTGTAGACATTTCATACACTGTTGGTTGGTCAGAGAGGCTTATGGGGTTAACTTTTAAGGACATTGTATGGTTTAACCGAGACTTCTTGGGTACAGAGATAATCTTTAGCTGCGGTGGTTTCCCTAATGTCCCTTTGATTGGAAGAAAGGGTGGTATTAACTACAATCCAGCTCTTGCAGTGAGGCAATTTGGTTATGCTCTAAGGGAACCTCCAAAGGCTGAAGAAATATAGGAATCTCTTTATTTCACCGGCTTGATTGACAGTGAGACCTTGATCATATTAGAGAAGGCTTGGAGTAAAATTCACCGTAAGGGAAAATTTTCTTTGGTAAAGAGCAATAGCAGAGCTTATGAGCCTTATGTGGTTTGGATTCAGGAAAGAGTTGAGAGATTGTCGTTACCATTTCCAGCTCGAGAACCTTTGTATCCCCGAATGATTGAAGAACCAACAACAGTTGATATTTAGAGGTACAATCAACTGTGGGCCGAAAAGGAGGAATTATGCAAGGTAAACGAGGAGTTGGAAAAGGAAATTATGCAGCTCAGAAGTGAAAAGAATCAAGCTACCTACTCATCTAAGAAGCAGACAGAGTTGGTGAACAAGATGGGTAGAGAACTAACGGAGGAGATTCGCGCCCGAGAACGAGTGGGCCAAGACTCGAAGAGTGCTAGTGATATCCTTAAAGATAAGAAGAAGGAGCTAGAAAGAGAACATCTAGAGATATCTAAATTCAATGCTCAATGGAACGCTATTCTGACTAACAACAAAGAACGAGAAGATGGACTGCGGCAACAAATTGCCAGGTTGAAAGCTCAACTCCAGGTGAAAGAAGAGAAAAATATAGTTGAATCCTCATGCCGATGCGAAAGTGACCGCAAGTTAAATGAAGCTCTTGCAACGCTGGAAGAGTATAAATTACGAGCGAATCTGAAGAGGCCTAAGCTGGAAGAAGCATTTGGTGAATGCGCTTGGGAGGATTACGCTCAGGGCTTGCAGGATACTATTAGCAGGAGGGATTTTCTCATCCAAGGGTTGATTGCTAGGCCAGATCAACCTAATATGAAGGAGTTATTGGAGGATTTCCAGGCTTGCTGTCGTACTTGATGTATTTATTTCCTTGTATTTGTTGTTATGTTGTATCTCGACCATCACCAAGATTGTTGGATGGGGTCGTGTTGATTCTGTTGTATGTCCTCGGAGACGTGCTATATTGACTCTGGTTCCTCATTTTATTTATGAGAAGATTATGTGACTCCATCTGTTGGCTCTCTGTTGTCTTGCTGTTCCAGCAGAGCTAGAATCAAGAGGAAATTTTCCTTAAAGCATATTTACATGTCTTTGCATCTGCATCGTCATCGTATGTTTGCATTTTGACATACATGTTCTTGTATTTCCAAAGATCTTAGCTTTGAAACTCGCCTTTGGGCATTAAATATTTTTCTGGTGATTCGTTTGTGTAAAACATGAATCAGAGCAGACAGGTTCCTCGAAAATACTCGAACATGACATTTGCATAGCAGGTGTTCGAGGCTGGGTTTGTTATCCTGATCCAGTTTTTCTTCAGGTTTCAGACATCAACTTGTAGAGAAGATAGAAGTTGACTATGGAACAGATTCAAGCGGAGTTGAGGGAAATCCGAAGCCAAGTGGGATAATTCATGGTCGACATGCAAGCTTTGTTTCAGGATCAGAGAGTGCTTAAGGAAGAAGTTCATCAGCTGAAGACTCAGATGGGCCTGATCACAGAAGTCATAAGAAATATGCTAAGAAAGGAAAGAGATCATGTGCCCGAAGTTGCAACAGAAATGGTTATTCCACCCTTACCCGTGGAATCTCTCCCAAAGTGTGATGTGTCTCAAAGATCTTCTACACAACCTGAGTTTCCAAAATTCCCCCATCAGTCGCTACCTCCTGTTTCTCGAGGCAATTCTAAGAGTAGGAGGTATGCCCAAAGGCCGAAGCAGCCCGACATTATCTTCGACCAGATCCCTATGACATATACTCAGTTGTTGCAACTCTTGCTTCAACTTCGATTTGGTTGAGCTTCAGATTCTGTCTCCATTGGTTGACAAGTTACCACCAGGTTATGATTAAAGTGCCCATTGTGATTTCCATTCTAGGGCACCGGGGCATAATGTCGAGAACTGCAAAGCTTTTAAGCACAAAGTTCAATACTTAATTGATTCAAAAGCATTCGAGTCTGCGTCGAGCGGTGGTCTTATTCCATTCACTGTGAAATAGGTGGATGTTCTCATTCTTTCCCCTGAAGTTGTATCAGATCAACAGTGTGTCTTGCAATCTGTAATTTCATAATCTCCATGCCCATAATTGTTTCCTGTTCCTAGGCCAAGCCTGAGGATGAAAGTATCGGAACAAAGGGAGTCCCTAATACCTCAGACCCAGTCTCACATTTGTCAATAATCTTTTGGGTCTTTGTATCAGACATCATTTCCCCTCCAGAGTCAATGGCCGTACCGTCATCAGCCGCATCAGCACGCTTAACAAAGACCAAAGAAGCCAGAAAGGCATTTCACTCGGTTTCCAATGTCGTACAGTAAGATGTTGCCAGATCTGATCAAAGGTGGATTAATAGTGCCGAAGAAAATTAATCCAGAGACTCCACGATACCCACCAGGTTTTAATGTCAATGCCCGCTGTGAGTGCCATACTGGGGCACAGGGGCATTCAACTGAAGACTGTAAGGTGCTTAAAAGCAAGATTCAGACTCTGCTCGACTCCAATATGTTCTCAATCACACCTCAGGGTATCCAAGTCAGCAATCTTCCTTCGCCCAGCCATGTGGGTTCATCAGTTCATGTCATGGAGGGATTCTTCAAGAGTAGATGTTCAGAAGAGTATCAGACTGACTTCGACGAGCAATTCTGAAGGTGGTTGATTCAGCGACAAGTCAAGATTTCAAGGCCTGGTTCCCCGAAGCTGGCAATCTATTTATCATGTCATTTCTTTGCATTTGTAGTTTCTTTTATGTTTAAGTGCAAATTTCATTTGTAAAACTTGTTTGTTTTTTATTGATAATGAGAATGAAATGAATATGCAGGTCTTTGATTAAATCCATTTGTGTTCACTAATTGCTTTTTATTGATGTCAAGCATTTGTTTAAGCGGAATCCGAGGGAGGATGACGAAATTAAAAGAAGCGCAAGCTTCCGATTGTATGCTTTTGAATAAAACTTGCTGATGATGTACATGCATTGTTTCAAATTCCTAAACACCGGAGGTATAAGGATGATAATCCCTTGTCAACCCATTTGAGCCTAGTAGTAGGAGTTCTTTCTGAAAACGAAAAACCCTCAATCTTAACTTGGGGTAGGGTAGGTGTCAGTTAATTTGACCAAGCGTCCAAATCGCAAAAGGAGTGTTCCCGTTCGAGGATCAATCACACCTGTTCAGGTCGTACCTAAAAGAATTACAGTGGTTATCCTTCATCTACCAAGGAGTGAAACAGTCGCGATACCTTCAACAAGTCAGACAAGCCGGTGTCACATGATTTATTCCGATAAAAAAGGGAAAAAGAGAAAAGAATAAAAAGAAAAGAATCAAAAGAAGAAGCCCGCTGAGTCAGTAACTTGAGAACAAGTGGCTTAGACAAAAATTAGGGCATCCCGCTGGACTTCAAAATCGAAAATTTAAAAGAATCAGTCCAGGAAAAAGTTAGGGAGAAAACAAATAAAATAACGAAAAGCAGAAAAGCGAAAAGGACTACAAAAGAAAAATCCTCGAGGAAAAAATAAGTCGTGAGACTCCAGGCACCAAAGACGAAAAGCGAGTGACTGTCACTCCAAAAAACTTGTGGTTTCCTGAATCATCACTCTTGTCATTCAACCTTTGAAAAGTGAGCGCTTGTGTCGAATTAGCTGAACGTAGGATTGGAGAACATCAAGGAGAATGGGTGGGTTAAAACAAATTTTGAGCCTTATATCCTTTCTTTCAAACCGTGAACCTGACCACGTTACAACCTTCAAAAGACCTAATTGAAGCAAGTTTGTTTTGAAAGCATACTTCGGTAAAGATCGCGTCGAAACTGACTCCTAAAAGGATTCCTCTTACCATGTTGGTATTAATGTTGACATTCTGATAAGTGATTCATTCACTATATGTCACAAATTTTTCCCAATGAACAGACTTGGATTTCAAAACTGTAATATGCATTGCATTAATATTATCTTTTGTGCAAAACAATTTGTTTTACTTGCGAGTAAGCATTTGACATCAGGAAAGTTTCCACAGTGGAAAGTTCGACCATGATAAGATGCAGAACGCCCGAATACTCCGTTAAACCGGGGCAAGTCATATCAAAAGATCACATAGTAGGAGTTAGCCATCCAAGAGTTGGTTAATCTGAGGGCAATCAGGTTTAGATTCGATAAATCTCTCGAAGTCAGAGGAACTGCTCCATAAGTCAGTCAATCAGGGGAAAAATCATTGCAAGGTTGGGGTAGGCCACCCTAAGAGCCTAAGAGCTATTCTTATCCAGAAGGAAATTAACTTGAAGCGCCTCTTCAAATTTCAGAATGCTGAGTTAGTTCATATCAAACCAGCAGGTGTTGCACCCCAAAATTTGACCAACCTTTTCTTAACTTGGTTTATGTTTCATTTCATTTTCTTCTAGCACTTGCATTTCATAGCATTGTTCATTTAGCAGGGGATCAAGAGTTTGTGCATAGCAAAAGGAGGTTACCAAAAGTTTTGAACCTAAGCAAGGGGTTTACTCAAGCATGAATGGTCATTAAGTCATCAAGAAGTGGTCAGAGATCTTTGAAAGAGTTGATGTATGTATGTGGAATATCTCCCAACTTGGAGGCCAGTTGAAGATCATCAGAGGTTTGTGAATTCATGATTATGGATATGGGATGTTGATGAAGCTCATTGAAGGCTTTGAGAGCCATGTTGGAGTTTATTCAAGTTGTTGTGTCATTTGTAAGAAGCCACAGTCAAGAGTGGTGCACCTATGGTTTTCATCTGGTCAACCCTCAGTCAATTGTGAAATCGAAGGAGATTAAGACTCAATTCCAAGTATTTTTGATCATGTAATATTATGTTGAGATGTCTAATATATCATTTCAAGATCAAATCAAGAAGAATCAAGAGTGTGAAAAGTTACTAAATTAGGGTTCTCAGTGTACAATCCCTTGTTTAATGTCCAACTTCAAGACCACATATCTCAAGATACAAGTTTCATCTCATCTTGACCCTAACATGGAACTTGTAGAGCATGTTTCTATATTTATTTTGAGTACTAGAAGTCTTACATCTGATTTCTAGAACTCAAGTTATGATGCTGACAAGTTACAGGTCATCAGATGAATGTGATTTTGGTCAACAAAAGTCAACCAACTTCCAAGCCACTTTTGACCTAGAAGGATGTTTCTCCTCACTCTGACTCAAACATGAAAGTTGTTCCTCATGATCTTAGCTTTCCAAAGAGTACTAGAAGTCATTCATCTGATATGTAGAACTCAAGTTATGAAGCTTGCAAGGCAAGGGTATTTTGGGAAAGTAGGATTACAGGTCATTTTCATTATAGGTCCATTTCCCTATCTTGCACACCTCAAATGAAACTTTTCTCAACATGAAACTTGCTCCAAATGATATCAATTTCATCATCAAACATTAAGTTGTCATTGATTTGGCTTGGATTGAAGAATTGGTGCAAGAATTTTCATGAGAAAAGCCTTAAAAGGGGAAAATGCAATTAATTGATTTTTAATCATTTCAAGGCAACCTTATGCATATTTTGAGTGCCAAAGTCATTCTAAACACAATGCCAGTTTTGGATTTGAGATTTGAGTTCATTTTCATGACCATTTTCATGCTTGCTTCACCATGAAGTAACAAATGCAAATTATACCACAAGATCAAATTAAGGGACAATTATTGGCCATTTGATCAAATCACATTAGCAGCAAGCTAAATGAATGAATTTCCAAGCCTAGAAACTTTATTTTCGTGTGCATTTTGGAGGCTCCATGTGCAAAAAATTTGATATCCAATTGGACCTAAACCAACATTGATTGGGCTTTTTTATTCATCAAAATTCTTCGTATATAACTTCAGAATTCTTCACAAACCCTCAAAAGCGAAATTGGTGAAGAATTTCTCAAGAACACAGTTGCTAAAGCTCAAGGAAAGTTGAAATACAAATTTCCAGATTCAACCAATTTCAAGCTAAATCAAGCACTTATAAGGCTTAAATGAAGATCAAGGATCGTTTCTGGGCGTTTTCCTTCAAGCTTCATCAAGAATTGAAGGCTCAGTGGAAGCACTCCACTAGGTAATCTATATCTCAACAATTCTCTCAATTCTTGATGAATTAGCACGCCATTTTTGTAGGTTTGTGACTTATGAGCTGTGTAGATCATTTCTGGATAGTACTTGTTCTTGTTTATGAACTTTTGTGATTTGAGCTCCAAACTTCATGGCTTCGATTTGGCTTATTTATAAACTGAAAATGAAAATGGATTATGGATTCGAGATCTACGTAACTTGTAGATGATTTTAGACTGCTTGTTTGCATGTTTTGGTGAAGTTGATGTTCAACTGCGTTTTGTTCACGCCGGAGAAGATGACCGGAGCCGCCATGCTCCGACCACCTGGTTTCTCCCTCTCTTTTCATGTTTAAATCATTTCCAGATCCACGTGTGTGTGTTTGATCCGTTTGATTTGTTGACTGCTTGATCCTAAGGCCATTAACATGATGTACCGTGCACGCGCATTGACCAACCTTACTTGATCCTCCAAAGTGCAGTGTTTCACTTAAAACTCTTGTGGACCTGGGCCTTTTTTGCTTTTATCCCCCCCTTGCCTGAGGCCCATGGTTTTACACGTTATTTCATTGCTGTTTGCACCTTGCTTTTTCCATTTTTCTTTTATTTTCCTATTATTTTATTTTCATGACTGTTTGGAATTAATTCATTCAAAAATAGTTCTCCAATTAATAAAATTCATTAAAGGTATTTGCTAGACATTTTAGGATGTCCTTTTATTTTTAGAATTTTTATTTTATTTTTTTGGATTATTTTTCATTAAAAAAAGGAATTATTAATTGGAGATATTTTGTTTGGAATAATTCTTGACATGCCTTTGTTCTTGATTTGTTTCTCCTTTTTCCTTTTGATCCAATGACTGAAAATCAATCCTCATATCCATGATGAGTTGATTGATTTTTGAGGACCATTTTGCCCCTGTTTGGTTGACTTTTGGTTTGACTTTGACCTTGCTTTTGTTGACCCTCGATAACCCTCTCTCAAATTGGTGCATCCATGTGAATGAATTTCTTTGATGATGATTTAAAATGACTTTGGTTATGATTTCTTGACCTCTGTTTGCCAACATGTTTGTAAGCTTGGGATATTTTATTTGGCCCTTTTTGAATCATTTTCCTAATTTTGAGGTGACTTGCAAGTCAAGTTACCACAAAGGGAGGTTCATACATACACATTGACCTAGTTTGCCTTGGATATGACTTTGATGGATCCTTTTAGCCTTCAATTCCTTTTGATTCATGTTGCCAACATGTTAAGGTTTTTGGTTGCTCAATTTTAGGTCATGATATTATGTTTTGATTGTTCAAACTTGTGTTTCTTTTTGAGTTCCCATTTAGGGTTTCCATATGTGATTTGCTTGCTCTCTTTTGTGTAAATGCTTGCATCTTCTTTTGGTTTGATTGCCTTTTATTTTGAACTCTTTTCTCTCATCCCCTCTTCTATCCCATGACCTTGGAGTCTCATTTAAGGTGGCTTAGTCCCTCCTTAGGAGGTACTTGAAGCATACCTAAAGTGATGAATCCATGAGGACTTCTTTGTGCTTTCTTTTGCACTTTGTTTGTGATGCTTATGGTTGAGTGCATATTATGAGTTCCTTGCTGTCCTCATATAGCCTCCCATCCTCACTTTTGTTTTGAGTTTAATTTCCTTTCATTTGATTTGGCTTTTGGCACTTGTGGTTGATGTTGTTTGACTTAGGTCATTTCATCCCACTTTTGGTGCATTTTTGTGTGGTTTCTTCTTTTTGTTTGATTTCACTTTGTGCATTTCTTTCTCTCTTCTTCTTTTGCATTCTCATATACATCCTTGAGGTTTAGATGAGCTTGTGGAGGCTACTGCCCCACACATATTTCCTTCCTCACTTTCATCCTATGTGTGCATCCTATGTTTGCACGTTTGCATTTTCATGTTCTTTCTTCTCCTTCTTCTTTTGTCTTTCTTCCCTTAGGATCTCTAATCTCTCTTCTTCAAGAGAGGTTATGATAGACATTAAGATCAAACCATGCATGATAATATTAGGTAGTCCCCTTTTGTATCCCAACTTTAAGTCCACTTTGCATGACAACTTTTAGGATTGAGTTAGTCCCCCTTTAGTGTGTCCTTTCTCTCCTCATCTTCAAACACTCATAAAACATATAATAAAGAGTGGCTTCCTCTCAATTGTGTAGAGTGTTTAGTATACACCCTTAGGGTGATATGTGTAGCACCCTAAAATTTGCCTTTCGTTTTAACCGTAACTGGCTTTTGTTTCTTTGCATTTTGCATTTTTTGCATTGCATAACATTTTTTCTCAAGGCATGGGATCAAGGTATTCCTGTGACTCAAGTTCATTTCAGCGCAAAAAGACTGAACAACAAACAGCGAGCATCAGAGGCTCGTGCATTTATTTTGCCCAGCGGTCAGGTGACCAATTTTATTTTGCAGGTTAATTTCATATCAGGATCAGCACTCAGGCTCATAACAAGCATTTTCACAGAGATAACATTCAAAAATGAGGTTCAGTAGCTAAACAGAGCTCCAGACAGTTGAAACAGGGCAAATGGACAGATTTCCCTCTAAAAGGCGCTAGAATTCAAAATTTGAAGGTGTTAATCGGTTAACCTATATGGTTAATCGATTAACCAAAGGAGAATTAGCCCAAATTTGAAATTTTAACAGTGTTAACCGGTTAACGCATATGGTTAACCGGTTAACCATAACAGATTTTGCCCTGTACGTGATTTTGCAAGCCAAATGCACTTGGGGTCCAATTTTAATCACCTTGGAATTCAAATTTTCACTTGGGAAGGATCTAGAACATCTTTAAATTTTAGATTTTCCTCCAAAATCCCATTCCACATTCCAAACCTTGATTTCCAATCCAATTTCCAAACCTTGCTTTGGGATCCAAACATAGATGGTATTTAAGTGATTTACTCCAAACCAAACCATCCAATTCTCATTTCTCACATTCATTTTTCAGAATTTACTCAATTCTCTCTCAAAATCTCTCAAAATTCTCCATTCCCAAAACCACACTAAAAGCTCTTTTTCATTAGAATTCTTGATTCTTCATTGGAATCAATGGATTCTTAAGCATAAACCTCCATTTACCATCATCATTGGATCAATTTTCATCTTCAATTTTCTTGCAAGCTTGGATCTGAATCTGGAGTTGGATCTAGAAGTGATTATTTGAAGCTTTTGACTCAAATATGGTGGATCTTCATTCATACAACAACAATTATTTTGGATCTTAAAGTTTTTCGGATTTCTAGCATTTGATATGCTCAAATTCAATTGATCAACACTTACCGAAGCAAATCTCCGCTTCGAAGGTTGGAATTCTGGATCTGATTTAACTTTTGAGCTTATCATGTTAATCTTCATATTCGATTGAATTTTGGTTGACTTCGATTCGTTCGATTTGTGATATTTCTATGTAATTGTGCATCCATGTTGTTGGATCTCTGTTTTCTGTTGTTAATATCGTGCTTAATTGATAAGTTGATCTGTTGGAACCTTGGATAAGATGTTTTGGTGCTAGAAGTGATTTTCTGCTGCTGTTTTTAGCTTCTAGTGCAGTGTTAATCAGTTAACCTATATGGTTAACCGGTTAACCATTTCAAACTTTCAAAATTTTTTCAAACGTTAACAGTGTTAATTGGTTAACACATATGGTTAACCAATTAACCTGTTCAAAACTTCAGATTTTCTGAACTTTTTAAGGTGTTAACTGATTAACCCCAAGGGTTAACCGATTAACACTGTGCCAGAATGTCATATTTACTATTTGTTGCACCCTAAAATTTGCTCAACCTATTTCACCTGGTTTATGTTTCAATTGCATTATCATTTGCATAGTCACATCATGTACATGGTCCAATCATTTGCATATCATAACAGAGAAAGTCATCTAACAGGGGATCAAGTGCCATCCTTATCTAAAGAAGCACATCAAGGGGCCTTATTCAAGCTGAAGAACATCCAAGCCATCAAGGAAGGGGTTGAAGCTTTGAGGAGATTTGAGTGTCAAGAAGTGGATTTTTCTCCTAACTTAAGGTGTATTGAAGATCATCAACATGGAATTATGGATTTGAGGTGTGTATGGATCCCAGGGGAGGCCTATAGAGCCATATTGAAGCTTAGACAAGTCATGGTATCAAGGTCAAGAACCACAGTTGAGGTGTGTACAAGTAGGGTTTCATCTAGGTAACCCTAGGACAAGGAGAGCAAGGAAATGGCATCAAGACCTAGCTCTCAGTCATAGAAGTCATGGATTGAGATGTTGAAGCATGTGTATGGATGATTCAAGATCAAATTCAAGAGAATCAAGAGTGGTTGGAAGGGTTTGAGACAAGGTTCCTAGGGTAAAATCCCCTGTATAGCACTGGACTTCCAAGCCACACAAGTCCAAATACAAGTTTCAAATGGATTCTTGGCCAACATGAAACTTGTAGAGCTTCTCAATAGCTTTAATTTTAGTACTAGAAGTCTTCAAGGAGGTTTGTAGAACTCAAGTTATGGTTCTTGCAAGTTATGGGTCATCAGGGGACACTGAAATTTATCTATGAAAGTCACTTGACTTCCAAGCAAGTTTTTCCCATCAAGGAATTTTCAAATGGATTCTTGGCCAACATAAGAATTGTAAGGCTTGACCTTAGCTTTAATCTAAGTACTATAAGTCCTCAAGAAGATTTGTGGAACTCAAGTTATGCTCTTGGCAATCCAGGGGTATTTTGGGAAAGTTGAATTATAGGTCATTTTTCAACATAGGGCCAAATCTCTATCTTCCACTCCTCAAATGAAAAAATGTCCAACATGAGATGTGCTTAAAATGATGTTTTTAGGTCAGATAAGAAGTCATGCGTGATTTAAATGGCTTTCTTCACAAAATGATCCAAAATGGCCTAAAAAAAGAATGATTTTTCAAATGAACCAAAGAGGGAAATTATGATTTTTGAGCCATAGGTCCAAACCAATCCATATGACCTACCAAATTGATCAGGAAATGCATTTCAAACACAATGACATTTCCACATTTTTGAGTTGAGGGTTAATTCCATGACTTGCTTTGTAAAGTCATTACTTACATTATAAGTCACAATGCCAAAACAACAATCAGGGCAATTCAGGCCAAGCTAGCTATCTAAACACACTCCATAACCAATTTGCAGTTGAATAGAACATTCTAGAGTAAGCTGGAAGCTCAGAATCGTGACTGTAGCATTGGGATTTCATGGCCAAATCAGAATTTTGGATCAGCAGAATTGGGCCTGAATTAGATTGAATAAGCCCACAAACACTTCATATTTAAGCTCTAGAGTGAATTCAGATTCAGTTTGGTGCAAAATTCGTGGAGGAGAGGAAGATTGAAGTTGAGTTTCAAGAGCTTCAACTCAGAATCGGTTTTGGAATTCAAGGCACATTCAAGCCAAATTGAGGGTTGGAAAAGCTTTACCTTGCTTCATTGATCGTGTTTGAAGAGTTGCACAGCTTGAATCCATCATTTTCTACCTCTGTTGATCCCATTTTCACAGGTATGTAATTCTTGAATTCCCTCATAATCTAGGGAGAATTAGCCTAGAATGTGCATGTGGTTAGGACCTAGGATGATTAGGGAACGTTTCTGGATTGGTTTGGAGTTGATTCGTGACAATTAAGATGGATGATCAATTTCTATTAGAGCTTGGTTCTTGTGATTCTTGGAGGATTAATGGTGTTTAGGTGATGGTAATTGATCAGTATAACATGTAGTTCATGTTAGTACCTTCAATTTTAAGAATGGTGACCATCGAGACTTGGTGATTTCTCTGCAACTTTGATCGGGTTTAGCTTTTGAGGGTGAATCAATGATTTTGGATGGTGGATTTGACTTCAGGGTGAAATTTGGAGCGGATTAGGGTTTTTATTTGACTTGATTGGTGAGGTTTAGGGTTTGCTTCGCCGGACAAGACGGTGGTTGGACCACCGGACCACCGTCTGAGACTGGACCTTCACCTGAGCTCGTTTGGAGAAGATGAAGTCTTCACCGTTGGATCATCTTGAAGAAGAGACTTGTTATGCTGATCGTGTGGCCAAGATTCAAACTGAGATTGCCTCCATTAGTTCAAAACGCTGCGTTTCATTTATCCAGTCAGCTGGTGACTGGACTCACACGTGGACACGCTCATGACTCTCAGATGCGCTTACCAGTCTCTCCATCTGATGGCTCCCATTTAATTCAGCATTTTATTTTCTTTTAATTTGATTTTCTTTTATTTTTAATCCATTTGATTTCTAAAATTCATAATAAATCCAATATTAATCCAAAAAATATTTTAAAAATACCTCCATGATCTTGGATTTATTTGTGATTTTATGAAATTAATAAATCCAATTTTTATCCATTTTTCAATTTAATTTGGATTTTTTCATTTTATTATTTTCTTTAAATTTGGTATATTTGCTACATGTTCTTGCTGATTTTCTTGTGACTAATTGGTGAATGATTTTAAGTTGATTCTTATTTGATTTATTAGATTAGGGAAGCATGTACCCTTAGAAATTTTATCACAATTTTGTGAATAAAATTTAGGTTAGTTTGAGAGGTGAATAGGAGAGGTGTTAGAATTAGGGTTTTAAAGCAGATAGTTGTAGTATTGTGCATAGTTTGAGGATTAAATAGTTGATCTAGGGTTTGGGATTCCTATGGGGTATTGGGTATAGGGTTAGGTTCCCTTAGAAATTTACCTAGGATTTTCTGATAAGCTTTAGCATTTTATCTGATTTTTGTAACTTGTGTGATGATTTTGGGTTTCTCCTTTGGGCATTGGATTTGGTTATGCTTGTGTGGGGCTATTTTGGAGTGCTCTTGGCTTGGGGCTTTGCTTGGATGACTTGAAGGTCAAATGAAGTTGTTTTGGAATGGCTTGAAGAAGCTTGGAGTTGAAGACTTCTCTTTTGATAGAGGGCTTGTTAGAGGCTTAGGGATTAGGGTTCATAGGAAGAGCATTAGAGTAGTCTTGTTTCTTCTTTCAAACATAGAGAGCTTCTTGTGCCTCTATTCCATCCCATGATACAAGGTCCCCCAAAGAAGTTCCATCTCTCCTTAGGAGGGATGTAGAGCATACTTTGGTTGGGTAGAACCTTGAGGATACCTTTCATTTGCTATGTTAAGATCTTAGTGATTTCCTTGGGTTGTCACTGAGCCTCTTAACATTTCAACTTCATCTATTATTAATTGAATCTCTTCTGGAGTGATTGCATGGAAGATGAAGTTCAGTGAAGATTGGTGAAGATGAAGCTTGTGCCTGTCAGAACTGGTTATCTGTTGAAGCTAGGGTTTTGCTGCTTTTTGTTGAAGTTGTTTACTGGTTGAGGATCATGCTTGCTAAAGATGGGGCTTATTGAAGACAGGAGCTTATCTAAAGCTTGGGGATCATTGAAGAGTGAAGATGGGATCTTGCTTGAAGTTGTTATTGTCAACTTTGTTGCTGTTAATCAACTGTCGCTGTCAGAGCTGTTGCTGTTTGAGTTGCTTACTGTAGGAGCTGGTGTTACTGTCAGAGATGGTGTTGGATTTTATTCCTTTTCTGTATTGTTTGTTGGCTTGTTCAGCTTGCCCCTTGGGTTTGAAGTGAAGCTGTTTCACTTTGCCTATTGTTTTCCCATGTTTGAGGTTGAGTGGGACTCCCTTGCCTTGCTTGTACTGCTGCATCTCATGCATGTTTACTGCTTACTGTATATATCTGTTTCTTTTGCTGTTTATCCCCTAGGATCTCTGATTTCCTCTGTGCAGGAGGGAATTATGACAGACATTAGGTTGTAACCCATGCATGACAACTTTAGGGTAGTTTTGATTCCCCTTTCAAACCCTAGGTTTTTAGAGCTTCTTTCTCTTCTATCTCAAACAATTCAAAACACAGTAATAAGGATAATCGATGTCGTACGCTACGAGCCTTAAGCTATTTGAGAGAGGATTGCTGGAGGGTCACTTTTCAGTAATCTGACTGCTTAGTGTGTTACCCTTAGGGTGACATACGACGTAGTCATCCTCAAATCATAGTCTCTTGTGCGTCAGAGATTGTGCACATACTAAAAAACACTTCTTGCGTAAAAGACTGAAAACAAACATCAAAGTGTCATTTTTGTCCGCTTGGACTCTTAATCAGAAGAAACCTCTTTTCAGAAAGATAAAAAACAGTCAGACAAATTTGTGTCTTCCGTAGCCCGAACTACGTTTGCTCTGATCTTTCATGCTGTATGAAAGTACGTAGGCATAGGATGCCGTATCCTAGCGAGCAACCTTCCCCTCCTTTCCCGTAGGTAGGCGAACTACGTTGACTCTGATTTCTCGTTCCAGATGGGAATACGTAGGCATAAAGTGCGATACTTTGCCGAGTCATTGTATTTTCTTTTAACCCAGACCCTTAGTGTAGATAGAATAACAATCCGTACTAGAAAACAAGCGTGGATCTCGTCGAGTACGGAGAACGTGAGGGGTGCTAATACCTTCCCCTTGCGTAATCGACTCCCGAATCTAGGATTTGGTTGCGACGACCATTCCTTTCCCGTTTTGTGTTAGGTGTACTCTGAGCGTTTCCTTTCCCTATGTTGGGATAAATAACGCACGGTGGCGACTCTTCTGTCGTAGCCATCGCCGATTTTCGCAGTAGCGACAACTGGCGACTCTGCTGGGGAAGCTTTCGTTCCCTACGTGAGTCAATCCTAGCGCTTGTTTTCCCGTCGTGGGTGTTGTATAGATTTACTTTTCTGTCTTTACTTTCTGCATTTTATTATCAGCTTTATATCGTTATTGCTGTTGTGGGAAGGGGGTGATCTGTTGAGAGAAAAGTCGGACCTGGGCTTGAGGTTACACTTAGACTTAAAAGCAGAGAGTAGTGGTTAGCCTGCTTGCTTAGCTCGCACCAACTAGCCGCGAAATCTGCGCTCGGACAAGATTCTCTTTGATGCTTCTTGCCTGGCCCTTAGGGCTCGACAAGTTGTCTGACCCGAGGATTGTCGACTCTGGGGACCGATCAATTGGAAGTTGGCTGAGGAGGGCCTCTTCAGGACATGATGATGCCACACCTTCTGGGTATCGTATCATCAGTCTTGAAAGTCTGTGACGCCAACGACCGCATAGGATGTCGTACCTTGTGTCAGTTGATAGGACACCTACCTGTGAGGGGGATTGGGGCATGCAGGAAACTCGACCTCCAGATCACCCGGTTTTCTTGATTTTGGATCAGTATGTGTGGTTACCTGAGTTTCTTCATCAGAGCTTTGGTATGGGTCTGTTGAGACCAGGTTGGAGCATCGTTTTGGGTCTGTCGAGACCAGGTTTGAGCAGTATTGTGAGCCTATGAAGACAAATATTATGGATGGATCTCCTCAGCAATATGTCACTTGATCCCTGCTGCATTGTTTTTGCATATTGCTTTGTTGCATACTGTTGCACCCCAAAATTTGCCCAACATTTCTTTACCTAGCTTGTGTTTCATTTCATTCACATTAGCATTATCATTTGCATTTCATTGACATGTATGCAGGAGATCAAGAGGTATGGTTACCAATCAAGAGCTAAACAAGACTATGAAGCTAGCTAAGAAGGTTATTCAAGTTTTCAAGGGTTGATATCCTTGTCAGAGAAGTTAAAGGATTCTCAGAGTGAGTGGTTGAAACCAAGGTTGTGTGCCTCCTAACTTGAGAGTTGTGGGAGCTCCTCAGATGATTCTGAAGCCAAGGATGTGGACTGGAAGCCTTGATAGAGCTTATGAGATGTATTGAAAGCCATCATGAAGCCTAGACAGGTCATTGTGCAAGAATAAGAAGCCTCAGCCATGAGTGGTGCAATTAGGGTTTGAATGGGTCAACCCTAAGTCAACTGATGATTTGAACAAGGTTAAGACCTATTACAAAGGCCATGTGATCACATATTGATGCATTGAGATGTTATAAGGATGATTCCAAGGTCAACTCATCATGATTGAAGAGTTTGAGAAGTTTCAGGCTAGGGTTTCCAAGACTTGACAGTGTAAAATCCCCTAGTTTGACCCCTATCTTCAAGGAAATTTAGCTCAAGATTTGATTGTCATCTCATCTTTCCCCCAACATGAATGTTGTAGATCATGTTCTTAGCTTTAATTTGAGTACTAGAAGTCCTTGATAGGATTTGTAGAACTCAAGTTATGACTTTGACAAGTTACAGGTCATTTGAGGTATGTGAATCTGGGGGCTTGAAAGTTACCCAACTTGCATCAAGCTTTTACCCAAGAAGGATGATTCCTATGAACTTTTGGTAAACATGAATGTTGTTACTTATCCTCTTAGCTTTCTAGAGAGTACTATAAGTCCTTGATAGGATTTGTAGAACTCAAGTTATGGCTTTGATAAGTCAAGGGCATTTTGGTCATTTGGAGATTACAGGTCATTTCAAGCACAAGGCCATAACTCATATTTCCAAGCTTCAAATGGAAAAATGTTCAACATCAAACTTGTTCAAAATGATGTTTTAAGGCTATTAAGGAAGTCATGAGATGATGGAAATACTTGTAGCTCAAAGTTGCAAAAATGACCTAAAATAAGGGTATATGTTAAATGAACCAAAGTTGGAAATTGATATTTTCAATCTACACATCCAAACCATGGCATGTAATATATCATTTTGACTCTATAAAACATTCTAAGAACATTGGTTTAGCCACAATTTTGATTTGAGGTCTAATTTGTGGACTTGCTTTGAAAAGTAGTTGCTTGCATATTAAGTAACATTTGCAAAACATATGAGAGATCAATACACAAGCTGCCAAGGCCTTGTAACACCTCTAATATCTCACTTGGGGATATTTTAGGATCATAACAAGCTGCTGCAACAAGGGAAACAGAACTGGGGTGAGTATGGCATGAGATGAGATTTTGGATGATATGAGAAGTTCAACATCTCCTTGGATGATTCCAGAAGGTTCTAGAGAGGTCCAACATGTCTTATATATTGATTAGAAGGGGTTCAAGTGAAGGGCTGGTGAGAATTGATTGAGAGAAGAGAGTGTGCAACTTCACTTTGTTCATTGCAAATTGAAATCGGTTTCTGCATTCTGCACCATCTTCTTCCTTTCTTTTGATTTCAACAACTTCTATGGAGGATACTGAATGATTCCAGATCAATTCCATAGCCAAAGCCTTGAAGGACCGTGTTCTTGCAATTGAATTTCAGCACCTGCAAGTCATTATCGAATTTGGAGTTCTAGGCGTTTTCCATCAATTCTCTTGCATACAGAAGCAAGAACTTGGTACACTGAATGATTTTGGAAGGTTTGAGAGCTTGAAGTGAAGATTTGGTGCATCTGTTACTCAAGAATTCACAGGTTGGTAACATTCATCCCTCACCTTAATTTAAGAAGAATTACCTCATTTTGTTAGGTTAGATTGATAGTATGTGGTTAGGAGATCGTTTCTGGAAACTTAGAGAAGATTTCATGATGATCAATGAGGTGACACAATTTCTGTTTGGATCAAGAACATAATGGATATTGAGAGATAATAGGAGTATTATAGCAAGAATTCATCAGTGTAATGTGGTGAACATTTTAGACTAAACAATTTGAAGAATGGTGATAATTGAGGTCTGAGCATATTTCTAATTCTTGATCGTGTTTTAGGTTAGAGGTTGATTCAATAAATTCTGCGGCTAGGGTTAGAATCAGTGTGAAAAATGGAGTGGATTAGGGTTTCCAACTTTGATTTTTGGTGAAGATTTGATGGGATACGAATTTGGGGAAGATGAAGTTCTTGGATGTTCATCCATGGAGGTTCTTCCCTCCAGATTTTCGAATTTGGGGAAGATGACCCCAGGACCATCAGATTATAGATGGACCTTTGACTGAGGAAGCAATCCAACAGCCACGCACGTCTCTCAGGTTGTGAAGGAGTTCTGATTATGAAACGCAGCGTTTCATTAATCAGTGGTTTTGGGCTTAGTGAAATAATTGTTATCCACACCCCCAGCAAGCCCAATCCATTGTATGAACTGCGTATCATTGCTATCTGCACCGTGTGCTTGTCTATTTTTGTTTGATTTTCATTATTTTTCCATTTTATTCATGGTTCTTGGAAAAATCATATAAAATTGAAAATTAATCCAATTAATCCCATTCTTTTTGCATCTTACTCATGATTGAGTATAGTATTGTTTAGAGAAAAAATATTTTCATTTCATGCATTTTCGGATTTTATGGGAATTTTACATTTTAATTGATATTAAAATGATTATGTTTGATACATAATTTTGTGGAATTTTGTGTGATTAATTGGTGATGATTCTTGAGCTAATTTTTTTTGTGTGATTAGTTTAGACATGTATGCTCCCATATTATTTTTCTCACATTTTTGTGATGAAAATAGGTTTGCTTTCTAGATTGATATTTAGGTGCTTCCTTTTAGGGTTTAGATTTAGTACCTTGTGGTGTAGAATTTATTTCTAGGTCTTATTTGATGATTTGATCTATGGAATTAATATGGTAGAGTCATGATTGACCTAGGTTCCCATAGTTATTTTTGTAGGATTTTACAATTGGTTTTAGTATTTTAGTTAGGATTAACTTTAGTACTAGGTTTTAGGTGATCCTAACTTACTAATTCAAATAGATTAACTTCTTTAATCCCCTTAGACTAGGGTTTTGCTTTGTTTGCCTTTGGTTGAGATTGAAGACAAGTTGAAGACAAGGTGAGGATGCTTGAAGTTGCTTGAAGTTGCTTGGAGCTTTGGAATTGCTTGTACCTGAAGGTGTCTGAGGAAGATTTAGGAAGTAGGAGACATAGGGAGAGCCTTATAATTAGAATGATTTCTTTCACAAATATGGAAAGCATCTTGTGCTTCCATTCCTCCCAATGACTAAAAGTCCTTCTCAGATATTCACATCCCTCCTTTGGAAGGATGAGTGGCTTTATCTGGGAAGTAGAACTTTGAGGGAACCAGTCTCTCATAATGATGAATCCTTACAGGCTTCCTTTGGTTGTCAATAAGCTGTTTATCATTTCCGCTCATTCTGTTAAATCAATTGTCTTCTGGTTTGAGTATCTTGAAAGATGTTAGACTTGAGTTTGAAGATGAAGACTTCATTGAAGAGGGTGGAAGAGGATGATTCCTTGAGCATTGCCATTGTAGCTGAAGCTTGAAGAGCAAGAAGAACAAGTTGATACTTGAAGACCCAATGGAGATTGAATGAAGAGCTGAGGCTTGAAAAAGAATTGAATAGTGAAGTTGATACTTCCATGTGGTTGGAGACTACTCTGAGAAGCTGAAGCTTGTAGGAGAAGAAGACCAAGTTGACACTGGTAGAGCAAAGAGAGCTGAAGCTTGAATACAAGTTGATACTTATGAAAAGGATTCAATTGAGATTGAGTGGAGAGCTGAAGCTTGAGGAATAAAGGATGAGTTGATACTTACATTAATGCATTGAGAGCCTAAAGGAATCAAGTTGACACTTATAGTTAGAAGGAGCCTGAAGGTGGAATTGACTGAAGAGCTGAGGCTTGAAGAAAAGAGAATAAGTGGATACTTATGTTTGATGGGTTGAAACCTAGTGGAGAAAGTTGATACTTGTCATGGAGGATGATAGCCTTGAAGGGTGGTTGAAGTCTGAAGACTGGACTGTTGTTAGAAGAGCTGAAGCTTGAATTGGAAAAGAGAGAGTTGTTGATCTGCTTTCTTGTCTGTTTCCTTTCCTATATTGATGTGCCTTGTTTGATTTGCTTGATGCATTAGAATAAGTTCATATCTAGACTGACTTTAAACTAGGAGCATGATTGCACTAGAGGTTGAGTTGCTCCCTCTGCTTGTATTGTTACTGTATGGCTTTGCTTGCGGATATTTGGTAGAGCCCTGTTCCCTTGCCCATGTGGTTTGTGTTTGCTTGATAGCATGTTATTTTTACTGTATGATTGCAGTTTATTGTATTTTGCTTGATGGCATTTTACTTCTTCTGTATGATTACAGTTATTCATATTTGGCTTGAGGTTGAGATGAGCTTGTGGAGGCTGCTTCCCCACACACATTTCCTCCCTCACTTGCATTGCATGCATTTTACAGTCGTTTACTGTTTACTGTTTAGGCTGATGCTTTATCTGTTTCCGTATCTCATTGACATGATCCCATAGGACTCTCACTTCCTTTGACAAGGAAGTGATGATTAGAACTTTAGGTTGAAACCTATGCATGATAACTTCTAGGAGTTCCCTATTTCAAACCTCAACCATAGGATGAATCCTTAGCATGACAACTGTTAGGACTTGATAGTCTCCCTTTAGTTGAGCCTGTTCTCTTCTCATCTCAAAACAGCTTAAGATACAGTAATCATGAATGATTTCTTTCGTACGTTACGAGCCTTAAGCTATCTGAGAAAGGATTGTTGGAGAGCTTCTTTTCAATAATCTGGATGTTTAGTATGGTACCCTTTGGGTGACATGCGACGCATTCACTCTCAGGTCATAGTCTTTAGTGCGATTGAAATTGCAAACATAATAAAAAACACTTCTTTCGTAAAAGACAGAAAACAAACTTCAAACCTTTTTGCCCCGTGGACCCATAATTCAAAGGAAGCTTTTCTGAAGAAAAGAGTGTCGTTAACTCCTAGTTCTACCGCAAACAGGCTTTATCCCTAACTGCTGGAACTATTCGTTAACC
Source organism: Lathyrus sativus (assembly GCA_963859935.3). Taxonomy (NCBI): domain Eukaryota; kingdom Viridiplantae; phylum Streptophyta; class Magnoliopsida; order Fabales; family Fabaceae; genus Lathyrus; species Lathyrus sativus. The sequence goes on along the minus strand of OZ012735.1, from coordinate 343,443,384 downwards.
CTACTCGATAAAACAAATGAATCTGAATACCCGTAATACGTATTATCCCGACCTACGTAAGCTCTAATCTCTCATACCTGTTGAGAGTACGTAGGCACAATAATAATGTATTGGCGAGCGACCTTCCCCGTAACCCGTAGTAGGGCGAACTACGTTGACTCTGATTTCTCATTTTCTGATGAGAATACGTAGGCATAAAGTACGACGCTTTGCCGAGTCATTTTCTTTTCTTTTTAAGCCAGCCTTGATAGGTAGATAGATAAACCAACTCGTCCAGTAAACACAACAAGCGTGGATCCCATCGAGTACGATGGACGTGAGGGGTGCTAATACCTTCCCCTTGCGTAACCGACTCCCGAACCCAGACAATGGTTGCGATGACCTTGTCTTATTCCTTTTCGTCAGGTTTTTCCGATCGTTTCCTTTCCTGCTCCGAGGGATAAATAACGAAAGGTGGCGACTCTTCTGTTTTGCCGGCACCTTATTTTCGCGGAAGCGACAGCTGGCGACTCTGCTGGGGACCGAACCCAGAATCTCTGGTTCTCCGGTTCCCCATGCGAGTCAATCCTAGCGCTTGTATAATTACTTGTTGGGTTGTGTTTATTTATCGCATTTCATTTCCCGCACTTTATTTTTCAGTATGATATGATTATCTATGCTGTTGTGGGAGGGGCATTCTGATGAGTGAGAAGCCAGACCCAGGCTTGAGTGAACATAGCATTAGTTATGGAAATTAGTGGGCGCGTGCTTGCTTGGCAGGTACTAGTTTCTCATGAAATCCACGCTCAGACGAGGTTCTCCCGGTTGACTTCTTTTTCAACCCTTTGGGTTGAGAGGGTCGTTGGTTTGGAGGATTGTCGACTCTGGGGACCGATCATTTGGGATTCAGCCGAGTGAGGCCGCTTCATGAGCTGGTGATGCCACACCTTCTGGGTATCATATCACCCCTCTTGAATGTCTGTGACGCTGATGACCGCATAGGATGCCGAACTTGAGTCAGTTTAGGGCCATACCTGTGAGCAGGGTTGGGTTTGTTGCAGGAAACCTTAACCTTCAGACTTCCTGGTTTTCTTGATAGTGAATTAGTTTTGTTGGTATCAGAGGTTCTCATCATCAGATATATGATTGTTCTTGATAGAGCAGAGTTATGGTCCTGTATCAGAGGGCCTTATTATCAGATATGTTTGTTCTTGACAGAGCAAGTTTTTGGTTGGGATCAGAGGATCTCACCAGCAGATGTATGTTTGTTCTTGACAGAGCAGAGTTTTGGTCCTGTATCAGAGGTCCTTATTATCAGATGGGTGTTCTTGACAGAGTAGATTTGTGGTTCGATACCAGGGTTTTCCTCCTATCCGAGATAGTGGTTGTTCTTGACAGAGCAACATCATGGTTTTGCTGATACATAATCTCCACAGCACAGTTGCCTTGATCTCCTGCTGCATGATTGCATTTTACATTGCTTTGCATACCCATTTACATTTCATTAACGTGTGTCTGTGTTGCAGGTACCGTTTTCCCCGATCCAGGATTTCTTGCCTCCTACTGTATTGTTATGGGTTCTCTGAGGAAGACCGTGGCTTACAAGCTCCCTGCCCCTGATGTGGTTCAGCTGATTGGTTTGATTGCTTTAGCAGATGATTCTGTGAGAGATGAGTTTCGAAAATCTTACGGCAAATTGCTCAATTTGGTTCGTAAACCTTCTGCGTTCGAGTTGAATGGGTTGCACGCTCTGCTGCAGTTCTAAGATCCTCCGTTGAGATGCTTTACTTTCCAGGATTTTGTTCTCGCACCCACGCTAGAGGAATATGCTGATTTTTTAGGTGTGCCTATCAAGAGGCAGATGCCTTTTGTTCATATGGATGCTGAGCCTAATCTGGCTATTCTAGCTCCGTCACTTCATCTGGATGCCTCCGAGTTGGTATTGTCTAGTTGGAATAAGGTTCCCGGTTTCTCCTTGCAGTTCTTAGTGGGAAAGGCTCAGCAGTGCGCTAAAGACGGATGTTGGGTCGTGTTCAATGCCATTCTCGCTCTGTGCATATATGGCATCATTCTGTTCCACAATATGCCCGACTTTGTGGACTTCGACGCCTTCCGCATCTTTGCTTCCGGGAATCCAGTCCCTACCTTGATAGGAGATGTCTACCATTTCGTCCACTACAAAAACGAGAACAGAAGGGGTAAGAATGTCTCGTGCTGTGTGCCCCTACTCTATAAATGGCTTAATAGTCATCTGCCCAAGAGGGGTCCCTTTGTTTTGTCTGCAGCCACAACTAAGTGGTCCGAGCGTATGATGAGTCTATCAGCGGAGGATATTGACTGGTTTGACAGAGATAGGTTGGGTACCGAGATTATCTTCAGCTGCAGCGGGTTTCCGAACGTGCCTTTGATAGGTAGGAAGGGCTGTATAAACTATAATCCATCTTTGCTGGTCCGACAGTTTGCTTACGCTTTAAGAGCTCCGCCGAAGGATGAAGAGGTGCAGGAATCTCTGTACCTCACTGGTCTTCTAGAGGGGGATATGTTATCCAAGCTTCAGCATGCTTGGAATGGTATCAGTAAGCGGGGAAAACCATTGCTGGGGAGAAGTAATAGTCAGGCCTACACTCCGTACGTGACATGGATCAGAGCCAGAGCAGATGCTATAGGGATGCCGTTTCCTCCTGCCAAGCTAGAAAGCCCTCTAGTGATTGAAGAGCCTACCACCGTGCCCATTCAGCAGCATAATCAGGTGTTAGCTAAGTGAGATGAATTGAAGAGGGCAAATGAAGAATTGGAGAAAGAATTGGTTCAACTCAGGAGCGAGAGAAACGAAGTTGTTCATTCCTTCAAGAGGCAGACCGAGCTAGTGAACCAGCTAGGAACAGATTTGACTAAGCAGATAGCTGAGCGTGAGCGCATGGGTCGAGACTTCAAAGCTGTCAACGATGTACTGGCCACGAAGAAGCAGCACTTGGACGAAGCGTATCGGAGGATATCCAAGTTCAACCAGCACTGGAAGGCCTCCCTAGCCAACAGGAAAGAGCGGGAGGATAAGCTGATGCAACAGATCTCCAAGCTGAAAGCCCAGGTGAAGGCTAGTGAGAAGAGGTTTGATGAAGAAACCGCTCGCCGATATGCCGCTGAAGGCCATCTCAACAAAGCTCTTGTTAACCTGAAGGAGCGCAAACTGATGTTTGAATCTAAGAAGCGGAAGCTAGAAGATTGTTTCGGCGAAGGAGCATGGGAAGATTCGGTCGAAGGTCTTCAGTACACCATTATGCAGAGGGAGCTACTCGTGGAAGGGTTGCTCACTCGGCCTGATCATCCAGAAACGAAGGGGTTGTTAGAAGAGTTTCGCGCCCGTGGTCATGCTTTACTATTTGTATTCCTTTTGTTTGATCATTGTTGTATGCTGACCATCACCAGGCTTGTTGGCTGGGGTCATGCTGTCGATTCATCTTGTACTCGCCGACATTGTGTATCGCCTTGATGGGCTTTCTTCATATATATGAGACGTTATTTCCATGACTGGACTCGAACTTCTTATTATTAGCACTGGCACTCAGGCACTAGGATCGAGGGAGATCTCCCTAACACACAGACACACGTTTGCATTTGCATGAAGCATTTGCATAACGAGCTCTTTGTCATTTTTCCTAACCCTTTTGTGTTTACAGGTTGTTTCAGGTTGTTCCAGGATTGATCAGAGACCTATCCACCGCTATCCGACCAGAGCAAATCGAACCAGAATCATGGAGCAAGTGCAAACTGAAGTTCAGGAACTCCGCGAAAGAATGGACCACTTCATGGAGCTCATGCAAGCGGTCGCCAATGGCCAGGATCAGCTCAGAACCTTGGTTCAGCCTCTGATTTCAAGGGTTGATAGCAATGGCGTACTCCATGGTGGGACCGTGCCTACCCCTCCACCAGTTGAAACTCCTCAGAATGGCGTCCCCGTGACCGGAGGGAATGGCAGTGCCAACGGCAATGTGATAGCTAACATGGGACTCAACGGTAATACGACGGGCGTCGGTAATGGGAATTTTGAAGCTAACGTCAATGTTGGGCTGGGCAACGGCAATGCAGGTGTTGGGAATCTGCTCGGGCCTCAGCCGTGGTTAGAAGATCGTCAAGACGATGTGTTCTCTCAGAGAGGTGCCGAAGGGGAGCTGACTGCTGAAGCACGTCTAAGGTTCAAGGCCCTCGAGGATAAGATGAGAAATATCGAGAATCAGAACACCCTGGGTGTTGATATGTCCAAGTTGGGACTGATTGCTGATTTCAAGGTGCCTCCCAAGTTCAAGGTACCTGACTTTGAAAAGTACAAGGGCACCACTTGCCCTCGCGTCCACCTGAGATCATATTACCGAAAAATGTCAGCTCATTCTGAGGACGAGAAGTTGTTGATGCACTTCTTTCAGGACAGCCTGTCCGGGCCCTCCCTCGAATGGTACATGAGTCTGGAGCCTACCAGTGTGCGCACGTGGAAGGACCTTGCTGAAGCATTCGTGCACCACTACCAATATAATAGCGACTTGGCCCCGAACCGAGTCCAACTGCAGAATCTGTCGCAAAGGAACAATGAAGGGTTCAAGGAATACGCCCAGCGGTGGCGTGAATTGGAAGCCAGGGTTCAGCCGCCGATGGTTGAACGTGAGCTTGTGCAGATGTTCGTAGCCACCCTCCCAGGGGTTTACTATGAGAAATTGGTCACCGGTATGTCTGGAACATTCTTAGATCTCATTATCACAGGTGAGCACATTGAAAATGGGATCAAACTCGGGAAAATTCAAGGTGATTCATCCTCAGCCGGAGGAGGAGGAAAGAAACCTTATGGTGGCAAAAGACGGGAAGGAGAAACGAGCGCCGTGACCAACGCTCGAAGGAAGGGTAAAGGCCCTCACCAACAGGTGGCCAGCATAACTATCCCGGCAGTTCAACAGCCACAGCAGCAGCAGCAACCGAATCAACAAGGGTACAAAAAGTATCAGAATAGGGCACCTCTGTCGAGCCGTCACCTCGAGACACCGCCCATGTCGTACGCGCAACTATTGCAGACTTTACTCTAGCTACAGTTGATCCAAAAGAGAACCTTGGCTCCCTTGACAGGGGCACCTCCGCCAGGTTATGATGCGAATGCGACATGTGAGTTTCACTCAGGGGCACCAGGCCACACAATAGAGAATTGCAAAGCCTTCAAGCATAAGGTGCAGGACATGGTGGATGCTAAGATCATCAACTTCTCCGATAATGTGCCAAATGTCACGAAGAACCCTATGCCGAATCATAGGGGAGGTGGAGTAAACGCCATTATTGAGGATGAGAGCTTAGATTTATTGACTGACGTCAGAGATCTGAAGACACCACTTAGCTTCGTTAAAGTTAAGCTGATGAAAAGAGGTTTCTTTCCAGGTTGCGGAGAGCTGTGTATGGGTTGTGCGACAAGTCCTGATGGATGTGAACAGCTGAGAGAAGGAATTCAAAGTCTGATGACTGAAGGGATTTTACAGTTTAGCCAGAGGGCCGAATGTGGACCGGGAGAGGTAATGCTGAAGCAAGATGATGAGGTTGCCACCATCACCATCCCTCGCCAGACGATAACTATTTCTGCACCCAGGCCACCCACGATTACCATCACCAAAGCTGGGCCGATACCCTTCGAAAGCACTAATGCTGTCCCATGGCATTATGGGGCTAAAGTCTACTGCAACGGACAGAAGTTGGAACTAGAACCGTTTGGGTCGTCTATGGAGAACCTTGTGGGAATCAGCGGAATTACTCGCAGCGGAAGAGTGTTTGCACCGCCTGAGGTCGTGGCGGGTAAAGCGGACAGAGCTTATGCAACTGATAAAGGTAAGAGTAAAGTCGTCGAAGAGATCCCACGTGGGGTAGAAAAAGACTTACTTGTTAAAGACGCCGAGGAATTTATGAGGTTGATTAAAAAGATTGACTACAAGATCGTGGATCATCTACATCAGACACCCTCGAAGATTTCCATCCTGAATTTGTTGTTGTGTTTTGAGGCACACCGCAACGCGCTGCTGAAGGTGTTGAACGCCGCGTATGTACCGCAGGAAATATCGGTAAACCAGCTGGAAGAGGCCGTAGCCCACGTGAATGCTGGAAATGGGCTAGGTTTCACTGACCTAGAGCTGACGCCGAAGGGGAGGAACCACAATAGCGCCCTGCACATCTCGATAGAGTGTAGGGGAACGATTATGTCGCATGTGCTGGTGGACACGGGGTCATTACTCAATGTTCTTCCGAAGAAGGCATTAATGAAGTTAGATACTCGTGGAGTGATTTGCACACCCAGTGATTTGGTTGTGAAAGTGTTCGATGGAACCAAACGCCATGTTTTCGGGGAGGTGACGTTACCGATCCAAGTTGGTCCGGAAACATTCGACACGGTCTTTTACATTATGGACATCATGCCTGCCTACAGGTGTCTCTTGGGCCGGCCATGGATCCATTCGGCGGGTGTCGTGACCTCCACGTTGCACCAGAAGCTCAAGTACACCGTAGGAGGTAGCATTATGACTGTATATTGAGATGGATGGGGAGATCCACGAAACCCTATGCCAAGCGTTCGAAGCTGTTAAAGTCAAGGACGTAGCACCTGTAGTCACTGAAAAGCTAGAGATGACTCTCTCTTCGTTCAAGGAAGCCCGGGCCGCTGTTCAAGCCGGATCCACCCCAAGCTGGGGGCGAATTTTGGAGATACCTAACAAGCAAGACAAGTTTGGGTTAGGATATTCTCCTGGAGCTGAAGCCTCCTCTTCTAGCAGTGCGTCGCGAGGTAAAGGGCCGATCCAGTTTACCAGTGGCGGGGTGATATTTGAAAGCGTCAACGCATTGTCTGAAGACAGTGGAGATAGCGATTGTGACTTAGACTCTTGGATCCAGCCAAGCAAGCCAGGCGGGAGCCTCAACAATTGGTCCGTCAAGGATATCATCCAGATGACAAGCGAAGAGTAATGATTTACTTTTTCCAATCATTGTACAACCCTATGTCCTACCCGGGGCATAATGGTTTTATTGTCAGGGCTTTGTTTGATTATGTACATGCATTTTATCAATAAATCAAAAGGCGTTTTTATTCATATTCAAATATTGTGATCTCTGTTATTCCTGTTTTATATTTGCTTTGAAAAACAATAAAATGGCAATGGGGTTTGTGCTAACCTGCATATCCTTGTTTTAAGCTTAACCCTTGTTATTGCAGGATCCACATAACAGATGACATCGACTCTTGACCTTCTACGACTCACTTCAACTTCGATTGCCCGATCTATCAAGCCGAAGAAGAGATTGAGGAAGACGAAGACCTTCCCGAAGAGTTGGCCCGCTTGTTGAAACAAGAGGAGAAAGTTATTCTGCCTCATGAAGAGGAGATCGAGATTGTGAATCTGGGTTATGAAGAACTAGTCAGGAACGTCAGGATAGGGGCTGTGTTGCAAAGTGATGTCAAGCAGAGATTGGTCGAGATGCTAAGAGAGTATAGTGACGTCTTTGCTTGGTCATACAAAGATATGCCCAGAATTGATACTGACATCGTGGTCCACCACTTGCCGTTGCGAGGAGATTGCCCTCCCGTCAAGCAGAAGCTTAAGAGGACGCGACCAGATATGGCCGTTAAAATCAAAGAAGAAGTGCAGAAGCAGCTTGATGCTGGCTTCTTAGCGGTCACCACTTACCCTCCGTGGGTCGCCAACATAGTGCCTGTACCAAAGAAGGACGGTAAGGTACGAATGTGCGTCGATTATCGGGATTTGAATAGGGCGAGCCCTAAAGATGATTTCCCGCTGCCTCATATTGATGTGTTTGTCGACAATACAGCTCAGTTCTCCGTATTTTCGTTCATAGATGGCTTCTCCGGCTACAATCAGATCAAGATGGCGCCGGAGGACATGGAGAAAACTACGTTTATCACGCCCTGGGGAATGTTTTGCTATAAGGTAATGCCTTTCGGTCTGAAGAACGCAGGGGCCACTTACCAACGAGCAATGGTCACTTTGTTTCATGATATGATTCATCATGAGATTGAAGTCTATGTTGATGACATGATTGCAAAGTCCCAAACAGAGGAGGAACATCTGGTCAATTTGCTGAAGCTTTTTGAGAGGCTTAGGAAGTTCAGGTTGAGGCTGAATCCTAACAAGTGTACTTTTGGGGTACGGTCCGGAAAACTACTGGGGTTTATCGTGAGCGAAAGAGGCATTGAGGTTGATCCTGCGAAGATTAAAGCAATACAAGAAATGCCAGCGCCAAGAACAGAAAAAGAAGTTCGTGGTTTCCTGGGAAGAATAAACTACATTGCAAGGTTTATTTCTCAACTCACGGCCACGTGTGAACCGATGTTCAAGCTTTTAAAGAAAGATCAGGCGATTATCTGGAATGAGGATTGCCAGAAGGCATTCGACAAGATAAAACAGTATCTGCAGGAACCTCCAATCTTGACACCCCCAGTAGCCGGACGGCCCTTAATCCTGTATTTGACAATTCTTGAGAATAATATGGGGTGTGTTCTCGGTCAGCACGACGAGACGGGCAAAAAGGAGCATGCCATTTATTACTTGAGTAAAAAGTTCACAGACTGTGAATCTCGTTACTCGATGCTGGAGAAGACGTGTTGTGAACTAGCCTAGGCTGCCAAACATTTACGACAATACATGCTCAACCACACCACCATGCTAATTTCGAAGATGGATCCGATCAAGTACGTCTTCGAGAAACAAGCGCTTTCGGGCAGGATTGCCAGATGGCAAATGGTGTTGACGGAATATGACATTCAGTATGTTTCCCAGAAGGCCATCAAGGGAAGCGCATTGTCTGAATACCTTGCCGAGCAGCCTATAGAAGATTATCAGCCGGTGAAATTTGAATTCCCTGATGAGGATATCATGTTTCTCAAGGTGAAAGATTGTGATGAACCGTTGCCCGACGAGGGGCCAGATAGGAAATCCCAGTGGAAATTGATATTTGACGGGGTGGTTAATTCCTACGGAAGTGGTATCGGGGCGATCATCACGACTTCCCACGGATCCCATATCCCGTTCACTGCGAGACTGACGTTTCCAGTCACCAATAACGAAGCGGAGTACGAAGCATGCATCATGGGTCTAGAAGAAGCAATTGATTTGAGAATCAAGAACCTAGACGTATATGGTGACTCGGCGCTTGTGATTAACCAGATTAAAGGGGAGTGGGAGACTCGTCAATTAAATTTGGTGTCGTACATGAACTATGCCAGAAGGCTGCTTCCGTTCTTTGATCGAGTGGAACTCCATCATGTGCCCAGGGCTGAAAACCAGATGGCTGATGCCTTAGCCACGTTGGCTTCAATGTATAAAGTCAATTTTTTGAATGAAGCTCCAAGGATTGTCCTTTCTCGTCTTGATAGACCTGCATTCATCTTTGCGATCGAGGAAGCCTCCGAAGGCAAGCCATGGTTCCACGATATCCAGACCTTCCTTATGACTAAGGAGTATCCTGCGGGAGCGTCAACCCAGGATAAGAAGACTCTGAGGAGGCTGTCTGGAAATTTTTATCTCAATCCTGATGGAGTTTTGTATAAAAGAAACCACGATCTCGTGCTACTCAGATGTGTAGATGAGAAAGAGGCGAGTATGCTCATGGAAGAAGTCCATGAAGGCACATTTGGTACGCACGCCGGCGGGCATGCCATGACGAGAAAGATCCTGAGAGCAGGATATTACTGGCTGACGATGGAATCGGATTGCTTTAAATTCGCGAAGAGGTGTCATAAGTGCCAGATCTATGCTGATAAAGTTCATGTGCCGCTGTGCCCGTTGAATGTCATGTCCTCCCCGTGGCCGTTCTCCATGAGGGGCATCGACATGATAGGCAAGATCGAGCCCACTGCATCTAACGGTCATCGCTTCATTCTAGTAGCTATCGACTACTTCACCAAGTGGGTGGAGGCAGCCTCATACGCTAATGTGACCAAGCAGGTGGTGGCTAAATTCATAAAGAGGGACATCATCTGTCGTTATGGAATTCCCGAGCGGATCATTACTGATAATGGTTCGAATCTGAATAACAAGATGATGAAGGAGCTGTGCCAGAGTTTCAAGATTGAACACCAAAACTCATCTCCTTACCGGCCGAAGATGAATGACGCCGTTGAAGCGGCCAACAAGAACATTAAGAAGATTGTACAGAAGATGGTTGTGACCTACAAAGATTGGCACGAGATGTTGCCCTTCGCACTGCACAGTTATCGTACGAGGATACGTACATCAACCGGGGCAACTCCTTTCTCCTTAGTGTACGGTATGGAAGTTGTCCTACCATTAGAAGTGGAGATCCCTTCTTTGTGAGTTTTGGTTGACGTGAAACTCGATGAGGCGGAATGGATTAAGAACCGACTAAACCAACTCAGCCTGATGGACGAGAAGAGGTTAGCATCGATTGCGCATGGTCGTCTATACCAAAGCCGAATGAAGAAAGCTTATGATAAGAAGGTGCGTCCTAGAAGCTTTCAGACGGGTGATCTCGTCCTGAAGAAGATTCTTCCTCCACACTCCAATCACCGGGGCAAGTGGACTCCCAATTACGAAGGTCCGTACATCGTCAGCAAGGTCTTCTCGGGAGGAGCTTTGTTGTTATCCACGATGGATGGTGAAGATTTTCCATCCCCGGTGAACGTGGACGCAGTTAAAAAATACTTTGCTTAAAGAACGACCCGCTGGAAAGAAAAAGAATATCCAGGCAAAAATGGGGCATCCTGGCGAACCATAAAAAAGGAAAAAGGTTCGGGCAAGAATTAGGGATATAAATTGAAAAAATGTACACCCGCAAAGTCGAAAACCCGGATGGGCGACTTTGGCAAAAAAGGGTATCCCGGTGAATCGAAAACCTGGAAGGGCGATTCAGGCAAAAGTTAGGGATTTGAAAAAGCAAATGACTGCGTTCCGCGTGTGGACTCTCATTGTTTAGTGGTTTGGAAGACCTGAGGGCCGTTTATATGAATCAATCTCTTCTGAAGCTGAAGCGTCGGAGAAGTATCGAAGTCGAGTGGGTCATAGAGGGATCAACTCATGGTGTTCGTCTACACCTCGTTGCCGACATTTGTATATACTGATGTATATTTATGTTTATATTTGCGCAACTTCCTCATTCCAGGAGCTTGCATCTGTTGTAAAACATTTTTACCCATTCAGGGGTTCTTTATCAATAAAATGTATACTATTCAACAATTCTGTTTTTTTGTTTAGCATTTATCTATTTTGTTTGCGGAAAAGAACGCCGATGTTTTGACAAAATGCGCATACATAAACTTACCGGCCTAGGCCACTGGTTGTTGAAACAATGAATTACTCGAACATTGTCACAAGATGATAACCTTGATAGGTCCCTTTGAGGAGGGCATCTTGTCTATTTGTTTGTGTTGTTGCAGGTGTAGCATATACCAGACAGTGCGCCGTGCGCATCCCCAAGCAGGATGATTCCTTCTTCTCCAACAAAGTTCAGCGACCTCTCCCCGCAGATTCCGAACGTGAGATCATAAACATTGATATGTCTCCCCAGGCAGAGACGATCCTCTCCCCAGTCAAATACATCCTGAAGGAATTTCATCTCCTCAGCTGAGTCAAGCGTCGAAGCGTGTGCTCATCCCCCAGCACCGGGTCACAAGTGCAGGTCTCGTGGGAGACTATTCACTGAAGTGTGCAGCAATTGATAGTTCCAGACTGAAGTCTCCGGCAGAATTGAGATTCCCCACAAAGTCGTACTCTCCCCAGTAAGCAGGATGATTTCTTCTTCCCCAGCCGAGTTTGCAGTTCCCCGAGAAAGCCGAGTCCTTGGAAAGCAGTTCAGGCCATGATTGGTTTTCCCCAGTAGAATGTTGAATAGCTGACGCTGTGTTTCCCCACCGGAGTCGTTACCTCCAGGAAGGTTTGGTTGCGAATGCCATGCAGTTTATTCCGCGATTGACATCGCTTTCCTCAGTAGGTCCAGGTTCTCGTAGAGCTTCGTTCCCCTGCAGCAGTCAACTGAAGTTTGCTTCCCCATGCGGAGTCCGATTGAGATTGGCGTGACCTTTTATCTGTGGTAGGATGATTCCCCTCCACCAGAGTGGTCCTTTCCCCTTGACAGGAGAATTCTCCCTTCCGCATTTATTTTGCTGATGGGGTCGTAGCATTCCGCATGATTGCATAGCATTTACCCTAAAAACGCATAGCATTTCCACCGCGTGGAGCATTGCGCCATCGTCAAAGCATATGCATATGAAACACGAGCTAGGTCGTTACTATGCTTGTTTTGCAGGTGTTCCTCCGCAGAGTCGCTTGCTCAAGATGATTCTTGAATTCTCCAGCGAAAGTCGTTTGCCCAAGATGATTCTTGAATTCTCCAGCGAAGTTGTGTGTTTGAGATGATTCTTAAAATCCCCGGTGAAGTCGCCAGAGTTGGTTGCTCAAGTTGATGCTTGGAGTCCCCGACAGAGTGTTTGCTTAGGATGATTCTTGAAATCTCCAGCAGAGTTATTGGTTCAGGATGATTCTTGAAATCCCCACGGAGCTATTTGGCCAAGATGATTCTTGAAGTCCTCAGCAGAGAGATGATTTACCCGGAACGATTTATAGATCCCCGAAGCAGAGTTACTTGATAGTTCTCCAGAATCCCCGGTGGAGATGCGTCATCCCCAGCAGGTTTCCGAACAGCGAAGTTGAAATTTCCCTTGAAGACTTGATGATTGAAGTCCAACCGTATTGACGAAGCAGTTCTCTTAGCGGATGCGAAGCGCCTGATGGCAGAAGTTTGGGTATCCCCAATCGGTTCATGATTGACTAAGAATTCCATTCCTGACTTACTGATGAAGTCCGACTGATGCCCAAAAATTTCTTTGAATGCCCGATGGCATGATTAACTTGATTGTTGACCTGATGAGTCCCGAGGAATCTTGATGCCTGAAGGCATGATCGTGTGACCAATTCCCCAGCTAGTTGTCGTGCAGTTAATATTTCAATTTTCGAAGATTTGTTCCCATCAGAGTACCGTGTACTTGTGCAGTTGGCAAATTTCCGGGTTTGTTGGTATTCAACCGTCTTTTACCTTGATTGTTTGAGAGCCGTTCGCTTCTCACCCAGTCAGGTCCAAGCCATTTGAATAGGGGCAGCTGTTGCACCCCAAAATTTGCCCAACATTTCTTTACCTAGCTTGTGTTTCATTTCATTCACATTAGCATTATCATTTGCATTTCATTGACATGTATGCAGGAGATCAAGAGGTATGGTTACCAATTAAGAGATAAACAAGAATATGAAGCTAGCTAAGAAGGTTATTCAAGTGTTCAAGGGTTGATATCCTTGTCAGAGAAGTTAAAGGATTCTCAGAGTGAGTGGTTGAAACCAAGGTTGTGTGCCTCCTAACTTGAGAGTTGTGGGAGCTCCTCAGATGATTCTGAAGCCAAGGATGTGGACTGGAAGCCTTGAGAGAGCTTATGAGATGTCTTGAAAGCCATCATGAAGCCTAGACAGGTCATTGTGCAAGAATTAGAAGCCTCAGCCATGAGTGGTGCAATTAGGGTTTGACTGGGTCAACCCTAAGTCAACTGATGATTTGAACAAGGTTGAGACCTAGTTCAAAGGCCATGTGATCATGGATTGATGCATTGAGATGTTATAAGGATGATTCCAAGGTCAACTCATCATGATTGAAGAGTTTGAGAAGTTTCAGGCTAGGGTTTCCAAGACTTGACAGTGTAAAATCCCCTAGTTTGACCCCTATCTTTAAGGAAATTTAGCTTAAGATGTGATTGTCGTCTCATCTTGCCCCCAACATGAATGTTGTAGAGCATGTTCTTAGCTTTAATTTGAGTACTAGAAGTCCTTGATAGGATTTGTAGAACTCAAGTTATGACTTTGACAAGTTATAGGTCATCTGAGGTATGTGAATCTGGGGGCTAGAAAGTTACCCAACTTGCATCAAGCTTTTGCCCAAGAAGGATGATTCCTATGAAATTTTGTTCAACATGAATGTTGTTCCTTATCCTCTTAGATTTCTAGAGAGTACTAGAAGTCCTTGATAGGATTTGTAGAACTCAAGTTATGGCTTTGACAAGTCAAGGGCATTTTGGTCATTTGGAGATTACAGGTCATTTCAAGCATAAGGCCATAACTCCTATTTACAGGCTTCAAATGGAAAAATGTTCAACATAAAACTTGTTCAAAATGATGTTTTAAGGCTAGTAAATAGGTCATGAGATGATGGAAATGCTTGTAGCTCAAAGTTGCAAAAATGACCTAAAATAAGGGTATAAGTTAAATGAACCAAAGTTGGAAATTGATATTTTCAATCTACACATCCAAACCATGGCATGTAATATATCATTTTGACTCTAGAAAACATTCTAAGAACATTGGTTTAGCCACAATTTTGATTTGAGGTCTAATTTGTGGACTTGCTTTGAAAAGTAGTTGCTTGCATATTAAGTAACATTTGCAAAACATATGAGAGATCAATACACAAGCTGCCAAGGCCTTGTAACACCTCTAATATCTCACTTGGGGAGATTTTAGGATCATAACAAGCTGCTGCAACAAGGGAAACAGAATTGGGGTGAGTATGGCATGAGATGAGATTTTGGATGATATGAGAAGTTCAACATCTCCTTGGATGATTCCAGAAGGTTCTAGAGAGGTCCAACATGTCTTATATATTGATTAGAAGGGGTTCAAGTGAAGGGTTGGTGAGAATTGATTGAGAGAAGAGAGTGTGCAACTTCACTTTGTTCATTGCAAATTGAAATCGGTTTCTGCATTCCGCACCATCTTCTTCCTTTCTTTTGATTTCAACAACTTCTATGGAGGATACTGAATGATTCCAGATCAATTCCATAGCCAAAGCCTTGAAGGATCGTGTTCTTGCAATTAAATTTCAGCACCTGCAAGTCATTATCGAATTTGGAGTTCTAGGCGTTTTCCATCAATTCTCTTGCATACAGAAGCAAGAACTTGGTACATTGAATGATTTTGGAAGGTTTGAGAGCTTGAAGTGAAGATTTGGTGCATCTGTTACTCAAGAATTCACAGGTTGGTAACATTCATCCCTCACCTTAATTTAAGAAGAATTACCTCATTTTGTTAGGTTAGATTGATAGTATGTGGTTAGGAGATCGTTTCTGGAAACTTAGAGAAGATTTCATGATGATCAATGAGGTGACACAATTTCTGTTTGGATCAAGAACATGATGGATATTGAGAGATAATAGGAGTATTATAGCAAGAATTCATCAGTGTAATGTGGTGAACATTTTAGACCAAACAATTTGAAGAATGGTGATAATTGAGGTCTGAGCATATTTCTAATTCTTGATCGTGTTTTAGGTTAGAGGTTGATTCAATAAATTCTAGGGCTAGGATTAGAATCAGTGTGAAAAATGGAGTGGATTAGGGTTTCCAACTTTGATTTTTGGTGAAGATTTGATGGGATACGAATTTGGGGAAGATAAAGTTCTTGGATGTTCATCCATGGAGGTTCTTCCCTCCAGATTTTCGAATTTGGGGAAGATGACCCCAGGACCATCAGATTATAGATGGACCTTTGACTGAGGAAGCAATCCAACGACCACGCACGTCTCTCAGGTTGTGAAGGAGTTCTGATTATGAAACGCAGCGTTTCATTAATCAGTGGTTTTGGGCTTAGTGAAATAATTGTTATCCACACCCCCCAGCGAGCCCAATCCATTGTATGAACTGGGTATCATTGCTATCTGCACCGTGTGCTTGTCTATTTTTGTTTGATTTTCATTATTTTTCCATTTTATTCATGGTTCTTGGAAAAATCATATAAAATTGAAAATTAATCCAATTAATCCCATTCTTTTTGCATCTTACTCATGATTGAGTCTAGTATTGTTTAGAGAAAAAATATTTTCATTTCATGCATTTTCGGATTTTATGGGAATTTTACATTTTAATTGATATTAAAATGATTATGTTTGATACATAATTTTGTGGAATTTTGTGTGATTAATTGGTGATGATTATTGAGCTAATTTTTTGTGTGTGATTAGGTTAGACATGTATGCTCCCATAGTATTTTTCTCACATTTTTGTGATGAAAATAGGTGTGCTTTCTAGATTGATATTTAGGTGCTTCCTTTTAGGGTTTAGATTTAGTACCTTGTGGTGTAGAATTTATTTCTAGGTCTTATTTGATGATTTGATCTATGGAATTAATATGGTAGAGTCATGATTGACCTAGGTTCCCATAGTTATTTTTGTAGGATTTTACAATTGGTTTTAGTATTTTAGTTAGGATTAACTTTAGTACTAGGTTTTAGGTGATCCTAACTTACTAATTCAAATAGATTAACTTCTTTAATCCCCTTAGACTAGGGTTTTGCTTTGTTTGCCTTTGGTTGAGATTGAAGAGAAGTTGAAGACAAGGTGAGGATGCTTGAAGTTGCTTGAAGTTGCTTGGAGCTTTGGAATTGCTTGTACCTGAAGGTGTCTGAGGAAGATTTAGGAAGTAGGAGACATAGGGAGAGCCTTATAATTAGAATGATTTCTTTCACAAATATGGATAGCATCTTGTGCTTCCATTCCTCCCAATGACTAAAAGTCCTTCTCAGATATTCACATCCCTCCTTTGGAAGGATGAGTGGCTTTATCTGGGAAGTAGAACTTTGAGGGAACCAATCTCTCATAATGATGAACCCTTACATGCTTCCTTTGGTTGTCAATAAGTTGTTTATCATTTCCACTCATTCTGTTAAATCAATTGTCTTCTGGTTTGAGTATCTTGAAAGATGTTAGACTTGAGTTTGAAGATGAGGACTTCATTGAAGAGGGTGGAAGAGGATGATTCCTTGAGCATTGCCATTGTAGCTGAAGCTTGAAGAGCAAGAAGAACAAGTTGATACTTGAAGACCCAATGGAGATTGAATGAAGAGCTGAGGCTTGAAAAAGAATTGAATAGTGAAGTTGATACTTCCATGTGGTTGGAGACTACTCTGAGAAGCTGAAGCTTGTAGGAGAAGAAGACCAAGTTGACACTGGTAGAGCAAAGAGAGCTGAAGCTTGAAGACAAGTTGATACTTATGAAGAGGATTCAATTGAGATTGAGTGGAGAGCTGAAGCTTGAGGAATAAAGGATGAGTTGATACTTACATTAATGCATTGAGAGCCTGAAGGAATCAAGTTGACACTTATAGTTAGAAGGAGCCTGAAGGTGGAATTGACTGAAGAGCTGAGGCTTGAAGAAAATAGAATAAGTGGATACTTATGTTTGATGGGTTGAAACCTGGAGGAGCAAGTTGATACTTGTCATGGAGGATGATAGCCTTGAAGGGTGGTTGAAGTCTGAAGACTGGACTGTTGTCAGAAGAGCTGAAGCTTGAATTGGAAAAGAGAGAGTTGTTGATCTGCTTTCTTGTCTGTTTCCTTTCCTGTATTGATGTGCCTTGTTTGATTTGCTTGATGCATTAGAATAAGTTCATATCTAGATTGACTTTAAACTAGGAGCATGATTGCACTAGAGGTTGAGTTGCTCCCTCTGCTTGTATTGTTACTGTATGGCTTTGCTTGCGGGTATTCGGTAGAGCCCTGCTCCCTTGCTCATGTGGTTTGTGTTTGCTTGATAGCATGTTATTTTTACTGTATGATTGCAGTTTATTGTATTTTGCTTGATGGCATTTTACATCTTCTGTATGATTACAGTTATTCATATCTGGCTTGAGGTTGAGATGAGCTTGTGGAGGCTGCTTCCCCACACACATTTCCTCCCTCACTTGCATTGCATGCATTTTACAGTCGTTTACTGTTTACTGTTTAGGCTGATGCTTTATCTGTTTCCGTATCTCATTGACATGATCCCATAGGACTCTCACTTCCTTTGACAAGGAAGTGATGATTAGAAATTTAGGTTGAAACCTATGCATGATAACTTCTAGGAGTTCCCTGTTTCAAACCTCAACCATAGGATGAATCCTTGGCATGACAACTGTTAGGACTTGATAGTCTCCCTTTAGTTGAGCCTGTTCTCTTCTCATCTCAAAACAGCTTAAGATACAGTAATCATGAATGATTTCTTTCGTACGTTACGAGCCTTAAGCTATCTGAGAAAGGATTGTTGGAGAGCTTCTTTTCAACAATCTGGATGTTTAGTATGGTACCCTTTGGGTGACATGCGACGCATTCACTCTCAGGTCATAGTCTTTAGTGCGATTGAAATTGCAAACACAATAAAAAACACTTCTTTCATAAAAGATAGAAAACAAACTTCAAACCTTTTTGCCCCGTGGGCCAATAACTCAAAGGAAGCTTTTCTGAAGAAAAGAGTGTCGTTAACTCCTAGTTCTACCGCAAACAGGCTTTGTCCCTAACTGCTGGAACTATTTGTTAACCCTACTTGATAAAACAGATGAATCTGAATTCCTGTAATCCGTATTATCCAGAACTACATAAGCTTTGATCTCTCATACCTGTTGAGCATACGTAGGCACAATACTAATGTATTGGCGAGCCACCTTCCCCGTAACCCGTAGTAGGGCGAACTACGTTAACTCTGATTTCTCATTCTCTGATGAGAATACGTAGGCATAAAGTGCGACGCTTTGCCGAGTCATTTTCTTTTCTTTTTAAGCCAACCTTGATAGGTAGATAGATAAACCAAATCGTCCAGTAAACACAACAAGCGTGGATCCCATCGAGTACGATGGACGTGAGGGGTGCTAATACCTTCCCCTTGCATAACCAACTCCTGAACCCAGACAATGGTTGCGATGACCTTGTCTTATACCTTTTTCGTCAGGTTTTTCCGATCGTTTCCTTTCCCGCTCCGAGGGATAAATAACGAAAGGTGGCGACTCTTCTGTTTTGCCGGCACCTTATTTTCGCGGAAGTGACACATACTCATCTTGCATATCATTAACGTGTATTTATGTTGCAGGTGTGATCATTCCCCTCTGATTCTAGGGTATTTTCTGGCCAGACATGGAGTCCACGAAGAGGACGGTTTCTTATCGGTTGCATTCACCAGATATTAGTTCTTTGCTGGGATTAGTTGCTCTAGCCGATGAGAGAGTGAGGGCTAAGTTCAGAGTATCTTATGGGAGATTGCTTAGTTTGTTGTACAGACCTTCAACATTTGAGACGACTGGGGTGTATACTTTGATGCAGTCTTATGAGCCGCGACTGAGATGTTTCTTATTTCCCGACTATATTCTGGCACCCACTTTGGAGGAGTATTATGCTATGTTGGGAGTTCCTGTGTTAGACCAGATGCCCTTTATACATGTTGATGCTGAGCCTGAGTTGGCTACACTTGTTGAGATTGTCAGTTTATACGCTTCTGAGTTCTCTGGAGGTCTGGTCAAGCTAAACGGAGCTTATGGTTTTCACTTGTCTGTCCTGGTAGAGAAGGCTACACAGTGCGCGAAGAGTGGATGTTGGGTTGCTTTCAGTGCCATTCTAGCCGTCTGCATCTACGGGATTGTCTTGTTTCCTAATGTGCCAGATTTTGTCGACTCAGATGCCTTCTTGATTCTTGCCTCGAAGAATCTAGTTCCTACTCTCGTGGGCGATGTTTATCATTCTATTTACTATAAGAATGAGAAACGTCGTGGCAAGAATGTTCCCTTCTGCCTTCCTCTCTTGTACAGGTGGTTCCAGGGGCATCTTCCGAAGACAGGACCTTTTGTTAATGTTGTTGATACTTTGGATTGGTCTTCCTGGTTGATGGGGTTGTCTGCTGAGAACATCATTTGGTTTGATCGGAGTATGCTTGGCAATGATATTATATATAGTTGCAGTGGCTTTCCGAATGTCCCCTTGATTGGACGGAAAGGCTGTATTAACTATAACCCTTCACTGCTGGTAAGACAGTTCGGTTATGCTTTGAGGGACGCTCCTATTGAGAAGGAGATACAGGAATCTCTGTATCTCACAGGCTTATTAGACGCGGCTGTTCTGATCAGGTTGAGACATGCATGGGCTAACGTCCATAGGAGAGGGAAAGCTTTGCTTGGTAAGAGCAACAACAAAGCTTATGATCCTTATTTGGCTTGGATCCACGAGAGAGCTAGTATTTCCTTAATGCCTTATCCTGCGGTGGAACCTCTGTATCTTCCAATGATTGAGGCACCTACTTTGATAGAGCTTGAAAAGTACAACAAATTGTTGGCTGAAAATGAAGAATTGAAGAAAGCCAATGATGAGTTAGAGAAAGAGATCTTCCAGTTGCGTCATGAGAAGAATGAAGCTACCTTCACTGTGAGGGAACAAACTGAATTGATTAATAGGTTGGGTTCAGAGTTGACGGAAGAGACCAACAAGAAAGAAAAAGTGGGAATAGCCTTGCACGGTGTCAGCAAGGTGCTTACTTCCAAGAAGGAACTTTTAAGCAAAGCTTATTCCCGCCTCAGCAAGTGGGAAGCATTATGGAATGCCACGCTTACCAAGCGAAAGGAGCGTGAAGATGAACTGAAGCTGCAGATTGCCACGCTAGAGGCGCAGATTAGAGCCCAGGATGCAATGATTGCTGAAGAGACATCACTTAGGAGCGCTGTTGAGCTTAGAGTAAGTGACCTTGACGAGAAGCTGAGAGGTTTTGAAGTGAAGGCCGGCTCCAAGAGATGAAGACTCGACGAGTGTTTTGGCGAAGGAACCTGCAAGGACGACGCCAAAAAGCTGAGATCCACGGCTGAGCGACATGCATTACTGATACAGGAGCTGATCTCCCGACTAGGGCATTCGGAGACGTTGAGGATATTGGAGGATGTCAGAACACGCCATTTGGCCTGAGTTATCTTTGCCTTGCTTTTGTTGTCTGTACTTGAATTTTGACCATCGCCAGGCTTGTTGGCCGAGGTCTCTTCAGTTGTATTCAGTTGTACTCTTGTACTCAGCCTCTTGGCATTTGTTTATATATGAGGGTTTTCTGATTCCTTGCTTGCTTGATGGGGACTCCATTGTCGTGATGGCCTTCTCTCCGAAACTAGAATCGGGGGGGGGGGGGGGGGGAATATAACCTGTAGCATATTTACATAATTGCATCCGCATTCATATTGCATGACCGGTATTCTTGAATTTGTATCTCATTCCCTGCATCTCCCAGGTTTTTCAGGATTGACAAACAAAGAGTCCACCGCTACTCAACCCAAAAAAACTACAAGAGAGTCATGGATCAAGTCCAAGTGGAGATGCAGGAAATCTGTGAGAAGTTGAATCTGTTCATGCAAGCAATGGAGAACATTGCTAAGGGCCAGGAGAGCCTCCAGACTTTGGTACAGCCGCTGCTGACGCGGACTAATGGGAATGGCAACATTGACCACAATTCTGCGCACGTTGAGACTATTCCGGAGGATGGGCCCCCTACGCCTGTGGTTCCACCTGTAATGACCCCACCTGTTATGGTTGTAAACGATGGCGCTGGCGCTGGCAATGGCAACACAGGGAATGGAAATGAGACTGTTGTTAACAATGTTGGGTTTGGGGACGCCAACCAAGGCGGTGGCAACAACAATGGCGGTAATGGTTTTGGCAACAATGGTTTCGGCTACAATGATCAGGGATTTGATTACGTCAATCAGGACGGGAAATTCGGCTTCAACACTCAGGGTTTCGGTTACGACGGTTTTGGTAACGCTAACCAGGGGTATGGTGGATTTGGTAATATGAATGGTGCTGGGGTGATTCCTGTCAACACTGGGTTTGGACCTGTTAGGGTCAACCAGGGTTTTGGTAACGGGGGACGAGGTCCCATGATCAATCAGCAAGGGTTTGGTCGCAACACTGGCTATGACGGATATGGAAATGAAAATGTGAATTGGGGTGAAGACCGCCAGGAGGACGCCTTTTCTGGAAGAGGTGTGGGATTTGAAGGACCTGTTGATCCTGTGCAGAGGATCAGAATGCTTGAAGAACAGATGAAGGGGGTAGTGAATCAGAACTCCACCGGTTTGGATATGACTACAATGGGCTTGGTACCAGGGCTGAGGGTGCCGTTGAAATTCAAGGCTCCCACTTTTGACAAGTACAAAGGGGACACCTGCCCTAAAGTCCATGTCCGCTCTTACTACAGAAGGATGTCCGCGTACTCAGATGATGAAAGGATGCTCATGCATTTCTTTCAGGATAGCTTATAAGGACCTTCACTTGAATGGTATATGGGGCTGGAGCCCACGCAGATCAAAACCTGGAAGCAATTGGCTGATGCTTTCGTGACACATTACAAATACAACAGCGATCTGGCGCCAAACCGAGTCCAATTGCAGGGTTTGTCACAGAAGAATGGTGAAAGTTTTAAAGAGTATGCGCAAAGGTGGCGCGATATGGCAGCGAGGGTGCACCCTCCTTTAATTGAAAGGGAGATGAATGACATGTTCATTGGGACATTTACGGGGGTGTTCTACGAAAAATTATTTAGTGTGTCATTGAGCAATTTCTCAGATTTGATTCTTATGGGGGAGATGATTGAGAACGGGATTAAAGTTGGAAGGTTCCAAGCAGGTGAGTCTATTTCAACAGGAGGTGCCAGAAAAGCATTTGGTGGTAGACGACAGGGTGATACTAGTGCCGTGTTTGGTGGCAGGGGCAGAGGAAGAAATCAGTATGTTCAGCCGCAACAGATAGCTAGTGTCACTATCCCTTTTCCTCAACAAGGGCAACCTCAACAACAACAACAACAACCACAGCAACAGCAATGACAAAATCCTGGTCAGAGAAGGGTACAGAATGCGAGATCGAAAAGAGTGTTCGATGCACCTCCTTCCACGTATGCAGAACTCCTCCAAACCCTGCTAGGGTTGAACTTGGTTGAAAAGAGGACTTTAGCACCACCTACAGGGGCGGTACTCCCTTATGGGTATGATGCCAACAAGCATTGCGAATTCCATTCCGGGGCACCCGGGCATGATGTAGAAGCTTGTCAGGCATTTAAACACAAGGTTCAGGATTTATTGGATAGCAAAGCTATCAACTTTGGACAGGTGGGTCCAAATATCGTACAACAGCCTATGCCCAATCATGGGGAAATGCCATCTTGACAGAAGAGAATTTGAATCTAGTGATGGATGTCAATGAGCTGAAGACACCGTTGGGTGAGATTAAAAGCAGGTTGCTAAAAGGGGGTGTATTCCCGGGTTGTGATGAATTTTGCTTGGATTGTTGGACCCACCCAGAGGGTTGTAATGAGTTGAGGCAGGGCATTCAGGCTATGATGGATGAAGGTACCTTGCAATTTGATAGAACCGCGGTTGAAAAGCCTGTAGAGGCGTTGTGTGATGAGTTGAACGATGTTGCGACGGTGACGATTCCGAGGAAAACAATAACGATAACGGCACCTGTCAGGCGGCCGATGATCACAATTACCAAGGCAGGACCAGTCCCTTTTGAGAGTACTAAAGCAGTGCCGTGGACTTACGGGTTGGAGGTATATTGCGACGGTGAGAAAATTGAAGTCAATGGACAACCATCTGGGGTTGTAGATAATGTTGTCGAAACAGGGGGTATGACCAGAAGCGAAAGAATCTTCACGTCACCCGAGGTAGAGGCAGAAAGGTTAGCCAAGGGTAAAGCCAAGGTAACTTAGGGTGACCCGTCTCAGTCGAATGAAAAGGAAACATCAATTAAGGATGTGGAAGAGTTTATGAGGCTCATTCGTAAAAGTGATTACAAAATCGTTGAGCACCTCCAGCAAACGCCGTCAAAAATTTCCATCCTATCATTGCTGTTATGTTCTGAGGCCCATCGGAACGCTTTGCTGAAGATTCTAGATACGTCGTTCGTTCCTCGAGAGGTTTCTGTTAATCAGTTAGAAGGGGTGATGGCGCATGTCAATGCGGGGCACAGTCTGGGCTTCACAGACTTTGATTTGACTCCGAGAGGGCGATAGCATAATATGGCATTGCATGTGTCAGTAGAATGTCGGGGCACGGTCATGTCCCATGTTTTAGTAGACACTGGATCTTCCCTGAATGTGCTACCGAAGAAAGCCATGATGAAGTTGGATGTCAGGGGGATTATTTGCACGCCCAGTGACTTAGTGGTGAGAGCATTCGATGGAACGAGGAGGTCAGTTTTCGGATCAATAACATTAGCATTGCAGGTGGGGCCTGAAATATTTGAAACGGAATTCTATATAATGGACATCCAGCCAGTGTATAGTTGCCTTCTTGGGCGCCCATGGATCCATGCTGTCGGGGCAGTCACATCCACGTTACACCAAAAGCTGAAGTATATGGTTGGGGATAATGTCGTCACGATTTGTGAAGAGGAAGATATTCTGGTTAGCCATTTATCTTCGTTCAAATATGTGGAGGTCGACGGCGAAATACACGAAACACCCTGTCAAGCCTTCGAGGGGTTGCGAATTAAAGACAAAGTTCCAGTGCCTAGTAAAATATCAGATGTGGCAGTGTCATCCTACAAAGAGGCTCAAGCTCTAGTGCAGGCAGGCAAAACTAAAGGCTGGGGTCAGGTGTTGGAGATTCCCGTGAAGAATGACAAGTTCGGGCTAGGGTATCATCCTTCGTCGTCAACAGCCTCTTCAGGAGCGCCCAGGTTCAAGGGACCAGTCACGATTACGCCAAGCGGGGTGAGCTTCGAGACTATCAACGCTATTTCCGATGCTGAAGACGGCGATAGCGACTGTGATATGGACGCGTGGACCAAGCCAAGCGTGCCAGGACAAAGTCTCTGCAATTGGTCTATCCGGGAAACTGTTCCTGTGACAACTAAATAGTAATGATTTGTTTTCTTAATTGTTGAATAATCCTGTGTCCTACTTGGGGCATAGTGATTTTGCTTAGGGCCATTTGGTTATGTACATTACATTGTTTAATCATGAAATAAAGGCGTTTTGCATATACAAATGTTGTGATCCCTGTTTTTCTGTTTTTGACTTTTACAATAAAATGACAACGTGGTTATTCGCTTTGTATGCGTTTTGAAGCATTTAACCATTTCCTTTGCAGGATTACTATTTCAGATGACATCTATGAACCGCCTATGACTCACTACGACTTTGAGCACCCGGTATTTCAGGCTGAGGAAGAGATTGTGGAAGATGGTGACGTCCCAGAAGAGTTGACCTGGTTATTGAAACAAGAAGAAAGAATCATTCTGCCTCATGAGGAAGTCATTGAGATTATCAATTTGGGGTCGGAAGAGGTCATGAGAAACATCCGTATAGGGGCTGCGCTGCAGAGCGACATCAAGCAAAGGTTGGTTGAGATGCTCAAAGAGTACAGTGATATATTTGCTTGGTCGTACGAGGATATGCCTGGGTTGGATACGAATATGGTTGTTCACCGTCGGCCACTGCGAGAGGAATGTCCGCCTATTAAGTAGAAACTCCGAAGAAGTAGACCGGACATGGCTGTGAAGATCAAGGAGGAAGTTCAAAAACAGTGGGATGCTGGTTTCCTAGCTGTTACCAAATATCCCTCATGGGTCGCTAATATTGTGCCAGTGCCAAAGAAAGACGGTAAAGTGCGAATGTGTGTAGACTACCGTGATTTGAACAAAGCGAGCCCGAAAGATGACTTTCCACTTCCTCACATCGATGTGCTGGTTGATAACACTGCTCAGTTCTCTGTATTCTCCTTCATGGACGGCTTCTCGGGTTACAATCAGATCAAAATGGCTCCAGAAGACATGGAGAAGACTACCTTCATTACTCCATAGGGAACATTTTGCTACAAAGTGATGCCCTTCGGAATAAAGAACGCTGGGGCAACATATCAACGTGCTATGACGACTCTCTTTCATGACATGATGCATAAAGAGATCGTAGTTTATGTTGATGATATGATTGCCAAATCCCAGACGGAGGACGAGCATTTGGTTAATCTGCTGAAACTGTTCAAGAGGCTTAGGAAGTTCAGGTTGAGACTGAACCCTAACAAGTGCACCTTCGGGGTGAGATCGAGTAAACTACTAGGGTTTATTGTGAGCGAAAAGGAATAGAGGTTGATCCTGCGAAAATAAAAGCAATACAAGAAATGCCGACGCCTAAAACAGAAAAAGAAGTGCGTGGGTTTTTAGGGAGGTTGAACTATATCGCCCGGTTCATATCTCACTTAACTGCGACGTGTGAGCCGTTATTCAAGTTGTTGAAAAAGGACCAGGTTGTGACCTGGAATGAAAATTGTCAGAAGGCGTTCGACAAGATAAAAGAATACTTGCAGGAACCTCCTGTTTTGATACCCCCAGTGGCCGGGAGACCTCTGATTATGTATTTGACGGTTCTTGAGGAAAGTATGGGTTGTGTTCTCGGTCAACACGACGAGACCGGGCATAAAGAGCATGCGATCTACTATTTGAGTAAAAAGTTTACCGACTGTGAGTCCAGATACTCAATGCTCGAGAAGACG
The DNA here is from genome assembly GCA_963859935.3 of Lathyrus sativus. Classification (NCBI taxonomy): domain Eukaryota; kingdom Viridiplantae; phylum Streptophyta; class Magnoliopsida; order Fabales; family Fabaceae; genus Lathyrus; species Lathyrus sativus. The sequence goes on along the minus strand of OZ012735.1, from coordinate 343,417,061 downwards.
TGTTACGCGCTAGCCTGGGCCGCCAAACGTTTGAGGCAATACATGCTGAATCATACAACCATGCTAATTTCAAAGATGGATCCAATCAAATACGTATTTGAGAAGCAAGCACTCTCCGGAAGAATTGCCCGATGGCAGATGGTGTTAACCGAATATGATATTCAGTATGTCTCGCAAAAGGCTATTAAAGGTAGCGTTCTGTCGGAATACCTTGCGGGGCAGCCTGTTGAGGACTACCAATCAATGAGGTTTGATTTTCCTGACGAGGATATCATGTACCTGAAGATGAAAGATTGTGAAGAACCGTTGTCGGATGAAGGACCAGAGTTGGGTTCCAAGTGGCAGTTAATATTTGACGGAGCTGTAAATTCCTACGGTAGCGGAATAGGGGCAATTATCACTACTCCTCAGGGGTTGCACATCCCCTTTACTGCCCGATTGACTTTTCTCGTTACCAATAATGAGGCTGAATATGAGGCTTGCATCATGGGTCTGGAAGAAGCTATTGATTTGCAAATGAAACATCTGGATGTATACAGAGACTCAGCTCTAGTGGTGAATCAGATTAAAGGAGAATGGGAGACACGTCAGCCCAATTTGATACCATATATGAATTATGCAAGGAGATTGTTGCCTTTCTTTGACAAGGTGGAATTGCATCATGTGCCGCGAGCAGAAAATCAAATGGCTGACGCCCTGGCGACATTGTCTTCAATGTATAAAGTTAACTTCTGGAACGAGGCTCCCCGGATTGTAATCTCTCGGCTTGATAGGCCTGCATTCATATTTGCCATTGATGAGGCCCCCGATGGTCAACCCTGGTACTTTGACATCCAGAATTTCCTGAAGAACAAGGAGTATCCGGTTGGGGCATCCAGTCGAGATCAGAAGACTCTCAGGAGATTGGCTGGCAATTTCTATTTGAATCCTGACGGTGTCCTATACAAAAGAAACCACGACTTGGTGTTGCTACGATGTGTAGACGAGAAAGAGGCGAAGTTGCTCATGGAAGAGATACATGAGGGTACATTTGGTACATATGCTGGTGGGCATGCTATGACGAGAAAACTGCTGCGGGCAGGTTATTACTGGCTAACTATGGAAACAGACTGTTTCAAGTTTGCAAAGAGGTGTCATAAATGCCAAATTTATGCGGACAAGGTCCATGTACCCCCAAGTCCTCTGAATGTGATGTCTTCGCCGTGGCCGTTCTCGATGTGGGGAATTGATATGATCGGGAAGATTGAGCCTACGGCATCCAACGAACACCGGTTCATCTTGGTGGCAATTGATTACTTCACCAAATGGGTGGAAGCAGCATCATATGCCAATGTCACCAAACAAGTGGTCGCCAGATTTATCAAACGAGATATTATCTGCAGATATGGAATCCCTGAGCGGATTATCACCGACAACGGTTCGAATCTGAATAACAAGATGATGAAAGAGCTGTGCCAGAATTTTAAGATTGAACATCACAACTCTTCTCCTTACCGACCCAAGATGAATGGCGCTGTTGAAGCGGCCAATAAGAACATAAAGAAGATTTTCCAGAAGATGGTTGTGACGTATAAGGACTGGCACGAGATGCTACCTTTCGCTTTGCACGGTTATCGTACGACGGTACGCACATCAACCGGGGCGACCCCTTTTTCATTGGTATACGGAATGGAGGCAGTGTTACCGTTGGAGGTTGAGATTCCTTCCTTGAGGGTTTTACGAGACGTCCAACTTGACGAGGCAGAATGGGTTAAAGATAGACTGAATCAGCTCAGCTTAATGGATGAGAAGAGGCTAGCTTCTCTCGCATACGGTAGGTTGTATCAGAGCCGGATGAAGAAAGCATACGATAAGAAGATATGTCCACGAAGCTTTCAGACGGGCGACCTTGTGCTGAAGAGGATTCTCCCACCACAAACAGATCACAGGGGCAAGTGGACCCCTAATTAAGAAGGTCCCTACGTTGCCAGAAAAGTCTTCTCTGGAGGAGCCTTGCTACCATCTACCATGGATGGTGAAGACTTTACGTCTCCTGTGAATTAGGACGCAGTTAAAAAATACTTTACTTGAAAGTGACCCGCTGGACAGTAAAAAGAGAGTCCAAGCAAAAATGGGGCATCCTGGCGAACCGTAAAAATGAATTAAAAGGTTCAGGCAAAAGTTAGGGATAAAATTGAGAAGATGTACACCCGCGAAGTCGAAAACCCGAAAAGGGCGACTTCGGCAAAAAAGGGTATCCCGGTGAATTGAAAACCCGCAAAGGGCGATTCACGCAAAAGTTAGGGATTGAAAAAGCAAATGGCTGCGGTCCAGATTTGATACTACATTACTTAGTGGTTTGGGAGTACCTGAGGGTTCGTCTATCCAACACAATCTCTTCCGAAAATTGAATACCGGGAAAGCGCCAGAGTCAGGCAAGTCATAGGAGGATCAGCTCATGATGTTTGTCTGCACCACGTTGCCGACATGTATACAAATATTGTTTTGTACTTTTTATTTTATGATTTTTGTGCGTACATGTATGTGTGTGTGCGTAACTTCCTCTTTTCAGGAGTTACATCTGATGTACAAGGCTTCGCCTATTTACAGGCTAAATCAATAAAACATGTTATTCAGTATTTGATGTTTGTGCTTTACTGTTTTGTATGTGGAAAACGCCGATGTTTCGATGAACTCGCATGTGCATAACTTTGTTGTCCCTTGCCAATGATTGATAAAACTTCGAATTGACTGAGGATATGTCGTGGACATTAACCCGAATAGATTTGGTTGTGTAGATTTGTTTTGTCTCGTTTGTGTTTTGCAGGGTTCTCGCCCTTGAAGCGGACAATCAGAAAATGGTGGCCCCAGCCAGCGGCTCCGGATGAAGGACTTGACTTTATTTGATGTTATTTCCCAGCAGGTCGCACCTCACCCCCCAGAGGTTGAGATGACGTTATCCCTTACCAAAGGAAGGATTATTTTCCCCCAGAGGAGTATCCTCATGGAAGTTGTCCCAACGATACCCCCCAGCAAGTCGAAATCAGTATCCTCTGTAGAGGTTATACTCCCCAGAGAGTTGAGTATGTGCACGCTCAATCCCCAACTGGGAGGATTTCCGCGGCACATGACCAAGTCATAGTAGGTTCAGAAGGATTATCCCGAACGAGGATGGTTTTCTTTCTCCCCGCAGGTCGTCATGCTTTTGTCAGGATGATTATCCCCAACGGGGTGGTAGTTCCGAGTTTGTAAACTGTACCCAGACAGTTGTCCCCCAGAAGGGTTGCTTCTCCCCCAGCTGGGTTAATCTTCCCAGCAGGTGTTATTCTTTCCTCCCAGTGGAAATCGATGTGTAATCTCTCCCCGACAAAGTTGGTTGTATTTCCGGCATTTATTTTGCCAGAATACTTCGCGATACCCGTTCGTCCCCAACAGGGTGGTATCTGTCCTCGATAGCCGTGTTGAAGCAAGCTTGTCAGAGCCTTCCCTAGAAGCCTGAACCTGCATTCGCATTTGCATACATTATCACGTTTGCATCTACCCAAAAACGCGTAGCATTTCCATGCTGTATGGAGCATTACGCCATTGCCAATCATACGCATTTTGAAACATAAATCAGGTTAGTTAACCTTTTGCTTTCAGGTGTGTTTCTCAGCAGGAGTATGAAGTTACGGCTCAGATCTATTTCCAGATATTCGAAGTCTCGCTGGGAGACATGTGATGATACAGTCCTTGTTGTTATTCCCCACAAAGTTACTGGCTGAAGTTTCTCTGATCCGACCAGTGGAGTGTTTTCTTCAGGGTTGCTGTCGCGACAGCATTTCAGGGTTTCATGAATCAAGATTTCAGAAGTGGTCACTTGTTGTCAAAACGGGTGTCGGGCAGTTATTTTCAGAATATCCCCAGTGAAGTTAGCTACTGCTAAGAATAGGTAAAGAAGCTATATCCAAGTTAATCTTCCCGTATGGAGAAGGCGGATGAACTTTCCTGTAAGAATCAGGCAGATGTGTTTTCCCGTATGAAGCAGGCGGATGAACTTTCCAGTATGAACCAGGCAGATGTGTTTTCCCGTATGAAGCAGGCGGATGGACTTTCCTGTATGAATCAGGTAGATGTGTTTTCCCGTATGAAGCAGGCGGATGAACTTTCCTATAAGAATCAGGTAGATGTATTTTCCCGTATGAAGCAGGCGGATGAACTTTCCTGTATGAACCAGGCAGATGTGTTTTCCCGTATGAAGCAGGCGGATGAACTTTCCTATAAGAATCAGGTAGATGTGTTTTCCCATATAAAGCAGGCGGATGAACTTTCCTGTATGAACCAGGCAGATGTGTTTTCCCGTATGAAGCAGGCGGATGAACTTTCCTGTGATCAGGCAGATGGATTTTCCCGTATGAAGCAGGCGAATGAATTTTCCTGTATGAACCAGGCAGATGTGTTTTCCCGTAGGAAGCAGACGGAGGAACTTTCCGGTATCCAGATAGATGATTCTCCCATGATCGACAGAGTATGTGAGTTGTGTTCCGATATTTAACAAAAGTATTTTCCCTAAGGAAGTCGCCACGATTTCCTCGTGTTACTGTCCCCAGTAGAGCCCTCCTCAAAGTCGTTTGTGGGTTGGGACCAACGGAGTTGGCTGCTGCAGAGGTAGGCAGAGAAACGGTATTCAGATAATTTTCCTGTATGAAGCAGGCGAATGGACTTTCTTGTAATCAGGCAGATGACTTTTCCCGTATGAAGCAGGCGGATGGACTTTCTTGTGTTCAAGCAGATGGAGTTTCCTGTAATCAGGCAGATGACTTTTCCCGTATGAAGTAGGCGGATGGAGTGTCCTGCAATCAGGCAGATAACTTTTCCTGTATGAAGTAGACGGATGGAGTTCCCTGTGATTAGACAGAAATGTTCCCCCGACGAAGTCGTCGGGATTTTTCTGCGTTGACAGAATATAGTGTCCTAACGTGGACAAATTTCTATCCCCGCGACGATAGAATCTTTTTTTCGGGCTGATGAAAATAATCCCCAACACGGTCGCTAATTTGTTTTCTATGTATTAACAGACGGCGAAGTTTTAACATGGACATAAAGCAGGGTGTTTTGACAAGAGGGAGTTCAAGGCCTGGGGCGTTACACAGGCAGTTGACGTTGAAATCAGATTTCGATATCAGATGATTGATCAGTTTGTTGCCGTAACAACCAGATTCAGTTGGTGGATGTTGTTTTCCAAGAAGTTTGTGCGGTTTATTTCTGCGGTTGGCAAATTTCCAGGTTCTTGGTATTCAACCGTCTCGTACCTCGATTGTTTGAAGGTCGTTCGCTCTTCACTCAGTCGGGTCCAAGCCGTTTGAATAGGGGCAGCTGTTGCACCCTAAAATTTGCTCAACCTATTTCACCTGGTTTATGTTTCAATTGCATTATCATTTGCATAGTCACATCATGTACATGGTCCAATCATTTGCATATCATAACAGAGAAAGTCATCTAACAGGGGATCAAGTGCCATCCTTATCTAAAGAAGCACATCAAGGGGCCTTATTCAAGCTGAAGAACATCCAAGCCATCAAGGAAGGGGTTGAAGCTTTGAGGAGATTTGAGTGTCAACAAGTGGATTTCTCTCCTAACTTGAGGTGTATTGAAGATCATCAACATGGAATTATGGATTTGAGGTGTGTATGGATCCCAGGGGAGGCCTAGAGAGCCATATTGAAGCTTAGACAAGTCATGGTATCAAGGTCAAGAACCACAGTTGAGGTGTGTACAATTAGGGTTTCATCTGGGTAACCCTAGGACAAGGAGAGCAAGGAAAGGGCATCAAGACCTAGATCTCAGTCATAGAAGTCATGGATTGAGATGTTGAAGCATGTGTATGGACGAGTCAAGATCAAATTCAAGAGAATCAAGAGTGGTTGGAGGGGTTTGAGACAGGGTTCCTAGGGTAAAATCCCCTGTATAGCACTGGACTTTCAAATGGATTCTTGGCCAACATGAAACTTGTAGATCTTTTCAATAGCTTTAATTTGAGTACTATAAGTATTCAAGGAGGTTTGTATAACTCAAGTTATGGTTCTTGCAAGTTATGGGTCATCAGGGGACACTGAAATTTATCTGTGAAAGTCACTTGACTTCCAAGAAACTTTTGCCCATCAAGGAGTTTTAAAATGGATTCTTGGACAACATAAGAATTGTAGGGCTTTACCTTAGCTTTAATTTGAGTACTATAAGTCCTCAAGAAGATTTGTGGAACTCAAGTTATGATCTTGGCAATCCAGGGGTATTTTGGGAAAGTTGAATTATAGGTCATTTTTCAACATAGGGCCAAATCTCTATCTTCCACTCCTCAAATGAAAAAATGTCCAACATGAGATGTGCTTAAAATGATGTTTTTAGGTTAGATAAGAAGTCATGGGTGATTGAAATGGCTTTCTTCAAAAAATGATCCAAAATGGCCTAAAAAAAGAATGATTTTTCAAATGAACCAAAGAGGGAAATTATGACTTTTGAGCCATAGGTCCAAACCAATCCATATGACCTACCAAATTGATCAGGAAATGCATTTCAAACACAATGACATTTCCACATTTTTGAGTTGAGGGTTAATTCCATGACTTGCTTTGTAAAGTCATTACTTACATTATAAGTCACAATGCCAAAACAACAATCAGGGCAATTCAGGCCAAGCTAGCTATCTAAACACACTCCATAACCAATTTGCAGTTGAATAGAACATTCTAGAGTAAGCTGGAAGCTCAGAATCGTGACTGTAGCATTGGGATTTCATGGCCAAATCAGAATTTTGGATCAGCAGAATTGGGCCTGAATTAGATTGAATAAGCCCACAAACACTTCATATTTAAGCTCTAGAGTGAATTCAGATTCAGTTTGGTGCAGAATTTGTGGAGGAGAGGAAGATTGAAGTTGAGTTTCAAGAGCTTCAACTCAGAATCGGTTTTGGAATTCAAGGCACATTCGAGCCAAATTGAGGGTTGGAAAAGCTTTACCTTGCTTCATTAATCGTGTTTGAAGAGTTGCACAGCTTGAATCCATCATTTTCTACCTCTGTTGATCCCATTTTCACAGGTATGTAATTCTTGAATTCCCTCATAATCTAGGGAGAATTAGCCTAGAATGTGCATGTGGTTAGGACCTAGGATGATTAGGGAACGTTTCTGGATTGGTTTGGAGTTGATTCATGACAATTAAGATGGATGATCAATTTCTGTTAGAGCTTGGTTCTTGTGATTCTTGGAGGATTAATGGTGTTTAGGTGATGGTAATTGATCAGTGTAACATGTAGTTCATGTTAGTACCTTCAATTTTAAGAATGGTGACCATCGAGACTTGGTGATTTCTCTGCAACTTGGATCGGGTTTAGCTTTTGAGTGTGAATCAATGATTTTGGATGGTGGATTTGAGTTCAGGGTGAAATTTGAAGCGGATTAGGGTTTTTATTTGACTTGATTGGTGAGGTTTAGGGTTTGCTTCGCCGGAGAAGACGGTGGTTGTACCACCGGACCACCGTCTGAGACTGGACCTTCACCTGAGCTCGTTTGGAGAAGATGAAGTCTTCACCGTTGGATCATCTTGAAGAAGAGACTTGTTATGCTGATCGTGTGGCCAAGATTCAAACTGAGATTGCCTCCATTTGTTCAAAATGCTGCGTTTCATTTATCCAGTCAGCTGGTGACTGGACTCACACGTGGACACGCTCATGACTCTCAGATGCGCTTACCAGTCTCTCCATCTGATGGCTCCCATTTAATTCATCATTTTATTTTCTTTTAATTTGATTTTCTTTTATTTTTAATCCATTTGATTTCTAAAATTCATAATAAATCCAATATTAATCCAAAAAATATTTTAAAAATACCTCTATGATCTTGGATTTATTTGTGATTTTATGAAATTAATAAATCCCATTTTTATCCAATTTTCAATTTAATTTGGATTTTTTCATTTTATTATTTTCTTTAAATTTGGTATATTTGCTACATGTTCTTGCTGATTTTCTTGTGACTAATTGGTGAATGATTTTAAGTTGATTCTTATTGGATTGATTAGATTTGGGAAGCATGTACCCTTAGAAATTTTATCACAATTTTGAGAATAAAATTTAGGTTAGTTTGAGAGGTGAATAGGAGAGGTGTTAGAATTAGGGTTTCAAAGCAGATAGTTGTAGTATTGTGCATAGTTTGAGGATTAAATTGTTGATCTAGGGTTTGGGATTCCTATGGGGTATTGGGTATAGGGTTAGGTTCCCTTAGAAATTTACCTAGGATTTTCTGATAAGCTTTAGCATTTTATCTGATTTTTGTAACTTGTGTGATGATTTTAGGTTTCTCCTTTGGGCATTGGATTTGGTTATGCTTGTGTGGGGCTATTTTGGAGTGCTCTTGGCTTGGGGATTTGCTTGGATGACTTGAAGGTCAAATGAAGTTGTTTTGGAATGGCTTGAAGAAGCTTGGAGTTGAAGACTTCTCTTTTGATAGAGGGCTTGTCAGAGGCTTAGGGATTAGGGTTCATAGGAAGAGCATTAGAGTAGTCTTGTTTCTTCTTTCAAACATAGAGAGATTCTTGTGCCTCTATTCCATCCCATGATACAAGGTCCCCTAAAGAAGTTCCATCTCTCCTTAGGAGGGATGTAAAGCATACTTTGGTTGGGTAGAACCTTCAGGATACCTTTCATTTGCTATGTTAAGATCTTAGTGATTTCCTTGGGTTGTCACTGAGCCTCTTAACATTTCAACTTCATCTATTATTAATTGAATCTCTTCTGGAGTGATTGCATGGAAGATGAAGTTCAGTGAAGATTGGTGAAGATGAAGCTTGTGCCTGTCAGAACTGGTTATCTGTTGAAGCTAGGGTTTTGCTGCTTTTTGTTGAAGTTGTTTACTGGTTGAGGATCATGCTTGATAAAGATGGGGCTTATTGAAGACATGAGCTTATCTAAATCTTGGGGATCATTGAAGAGTGAAGATGGGATCTTGCTTGAAGTTGTTATTGTCAACTTTGTTGTTGTTAATCAACTGTCGCTGTCAGAGCTGTTGCTGTTTGAGTTGCTTACTGTAGGAGCTGGTGTTGCTGTCAGAGCTGGTGTTGGATTTTATTCCTTTTCTGTATTGTTTGTTGGCTTGTTCAGTTTGCCCCTTGGGTTTGAAGTGAAGCTGTTTCACTTTGCCTATTGTTTTCCCAGGTTCGAGGTTGAGTGGGACTCCCTTGCCTTGCTTGTACTGCTGCATCTCATGCATGTTTACTGCTTACTGTATATATCTGTTTCTTTTGCTGTTTATCCCCTAGGATCTCTGATTTCCTCTGTGCAGGAGGGAATTATGATAGACATTAGGTTGTAACCCATGCATGACAACTTTAGGGTAGTTTTGATTCCCCTTTCAAACCCTAGGTTTTTAGAGCTTCTTTCTCTTCTATCTCAAACAATTCAAAACACAGTAATAAGGATAATCGATGTCGTACGCTACGAGCCTTAAGCTATTTGAGAGAGGATTGTTGGAGGGTCACTCTTCAGTAATCTGACTGCTTAGTGTGTTACCCTTAGGGTGACATACGACGTAGTCATCCTCAAATCATAGTCTCTAGTGCGTCATAGATTGTGCACATACTAAAAAACACTTCTTGCGTAAAAGACTGAAAACAAACACCAAAGTGTCATTTTTGTCCGCTTGGACACTTAATCAGAAGAAACCTCTTTTCAGAAAGATAAAAAACAGTCAGACAAATTTGTGTCTTCCGTAGCCCGAACTACGTTTGCTCTGATCTTTCATGCTGTATGAAAGTACGTAGGCATAGGATGCCGTATCCTAGCGAGCAACCTTCCCCTCCTTTCCCGTAGGTAGGCGAACTACGTTGACTCTGATTTCTCGTTCCAGACGGGAATACGTAGGCATAAAGTGCGACACTTTGCCGAGTCATTGTATTTTCTTTTAACCCAGACCCTTAGTGTAGATAGAATAACAATCCGTACTAGAAAACAAGCGTGGATCCCATCGAGTACGGCGGACGTGAAGGGTGTTAATACCTTCCCCTTGCGTAATCGAATCCCGAATCTAGGATTTGGTTGCGACGACCATTCCTTTCCCGTTTTGTGTTAGGTTTACTCTGAGCGTTTCCTTTCCCTCTGTTGGGATAAATAACGCACGGTGGCGACTCTTCTGTCATAGCCGGCGCCGATTTTCGCAGTAGCGACACTATTTTGCTTGCTTGTTTGCATACCGTTTTGATTCGAATCAACATAGATCAGTGTGATGCATTAGAATTGAAATGTTTTGGGTATTTGTCACTGTTTGTGGTTGCTTAATCATGATTTTGTTGACATGTATGTTCATTTTCCACTTGGTTGCATGTTTGTGTATGTGGGTCGAAGTGAGCATTTGTTTGCATGTTTATTTGCTTTTATCTCTTATTTTTCTCCACATGTTTGCATCATTCTTGCATTGTTGTTGAGGTTGAGACGCGCCTGTGGTGGCTGCTGCCCCACACATTTTTCCTCCCTCCCACCATTATAAGTGTTGCATTTTCATATTTGCATTTTTCTACTTGTGATTGATCCTTCCTTTGTTCTTCTTGTACTTTTTGCCATGATCCCCATAGGATTCCTAGTCCCTCCATTTAGGATGGGCGTAGGAGAGACATTAGGTGTTCAATCCAAGTATGCTAACATTAAGGTAGATGTTCCCCCTTTTCATCCGAATTTTAGGACAATTTTGCATGACAACGTTAGGGCCGAGTTTCCCTTAGACCTTTCGTGCATCTCTCTTCTCATCTCAAAACAATTCTAATTCATCTAATAAATGCGATGAACATTGCGCGCTACGAGCCTTAAGCTACATGGGGAATGATGAGTGAGGGGTCTCCTCTCGCTTATCTAGAGTGTTTAGTATACGTCCCGTTTGGGGGCGATATACGATGCATTCGCCTCCATGTCATAGTCTTTAGTGCAATGTGAATCACAAACCGAATTAATTCACTTCACTAAAAAAATACAAAACGAAATTCAAACCTTTTTCCTTCGGGATTAATCGAAACCTTTTTATCAGAAAAGAATGTTGTTAAGCTTCAGTTCTACCGCAAACAGGCTTTGCCCCTAACTGTTGGAATGAATGTTTAACTCTACTCGATTAAAACACTTAATCAACCTATGGTTTCGTGTAGCCTGAACTACGTTTGCTCTGATCTTTCATACCAGATGAAAGTACGTAGGCACAAGACGCAATGTCTTGGCGAGAAACCTTCCCCCTTCTCTCCCGTAGTTAGCCGAACTACGTTGACTCTGACTTTCCCATTGCACGAGGGAATACGTAGGCACAGGGCGGCGATGCTCTGCCGAGTCTCTTTTCTTTTCTTTTTGTCCCGCAAGCTTGTAGCATAGATAGTTTAAACACACCCTTAGATAGACAACAAGCATGGATCCCATCGAGTACGACGGACTTGAGGGGTGCTAATACCTTCCTCTTGCGTAACCGATTCCCGAATCCAGGACTTGGTTGCGATGACCTCGTCTTTTCCTTTTTTGTCAGGTTTTTCCGATCGTTTCCTTTCCCTCTCTGTGGGATAAATAACGAAAGGTGGCGACTCTTCTGTTTTCCGCTGGGTGTTATTCGCAGTTGTGACAGCTGGCGACTCTGCTGGGGACTGCGATGGTTCCCTATGCGAGTCACTTCAGCGCTTGTCTGGTTGCGTCTTTGGGTATTTACGTTTGTACAATTATTGCTTTATGTACATTATCTGTTGTATATTATTGCATTTTGCATTCTTGTTGCTGCTGTGCTATGGGTTGGGTTGTTCCATTGAGAGATAAGTCGGACCTGGGCTTGAGTATACACATAGGATTAGAGTGGAGATTAGCGGGAGCTTGTGTGGCGTTTAGTTGCACAATAGCTCGCGTGAAATTCACATTCATACGAGGTTTTCCTTTGGAAATATTATATCCTGGGCGTCTGGTGCAGTTGAGGGAATATTGACTTAGAGAGACTGTCGACACTGGAGACCGTTCATTTGGGGAGTCAACTAAGTGAGGCCGCTTCGTTAGACTATGGGGCCAAACCAGAAATGGTGAACGTATCAATGTTTCTCGAAAGTATGTGACACTGACCACCGGTATAGGATGCCGTACCTTTCAAGACTAGAACCCACATGTGAGAGGGATGGGTTTTTGCAGGAAACCTGGACTTCAACCGACCCTGGTTTTCTCATCAGTGCAAAATTTTGATCCTGAGTGTTCTATCGAGTGTATTATCTCAGTGTTCTGATTAGAGCGGAGCTCTGGTTGAATTCAGTCAACGGCACAGTAGCAAGTTTTGAGCATTGGATACCTTGATCCCATGTGTGCATTTGCATAATCATTCTGCATTTAACATTGCATGTTTATGTGTTTTACAGGTTCTCGTCTTTCCCTTGATTCCGGTACTGGTCTTCTTCAGAGATGGAAGTTAGCAGGAAGAGGATTGTTGTGTACAAGTTTCCGGCACCCGAGTTGGGACCTTTATTTGGTCTAATTTCCTTGGCTGATCCTGGTGTTCTTGCAGCTTTCAGAGAACAGTATGGTGGAATTCTGAAGTTTGTCCGTAAGCTTACGAGTTATGAGCACGGAGCTATTCATACCCTGTTGCAGTTTTGTGATCCTCCACTGAGATGCTTCACATTTCTAGACTATGTGTTGGTTCCGACTTTGGAGGAATTTGCTTACATCTTAGGTGTTCCGATTCTGAACACAGTGCCTTTCCTCAACTCTGAAGAGGAACCTAATCTCGAGAAGTTGTCTGCCGCTCTTTATTTGAGCGCCTCTAACTTGGCCGATCATGTTATTAGCAGAAACGGAGTCTCCAGATTTACTTTACCCTTCCTGGTCGACAAAGCCCGAGAGTATGATGAAAATGGTTGTTGGGTGGTTTTTAGTGTTATCTTGGCTCTGTGTGTCTATGGCATTGTGTTGTTTCCCAATGTACCGGACTTTGTGGATTTTGATGCTTTTCATATCTTCGCTTCCAAGAACCCCATACCTACTCTTCTAGGAGACTTGTATCATTCAGTGCATTACAAGAATGAGAAAAGAAGAGGAAAAATGGTTTCTTGTTGCGCACCGTTGTTGCATAAGTGGTTTGTTGATCATCTTCCTCGTTCTGGAGCTTTTGTGGCTTCCACGAACTTATCTGAATGGTCTAAGTGGCTTATGGGTTTAACGTAGAAGAATATTGTCTGGTTCAATCGAGACTTGTTGGGTCAGGAGCTTATCTTTAGTTATGGTAGCTTTCCTAATGTGCCCTTGATAGGGAGGAAAGGCGACATAAACTATAATCCTTCTCTGGCTGTGAGACAATTCGGGTATGCTTTGAAAGGACCTCCGAAAGAAGAGGAAGTTCAGGAATCTCTGTACTTCACTAGTGTAGCTGATCCTTGTATCTCGGCCCGATTCGTGGACGCGTGGGGTAAAATTCACAAGAAGGGAAAGCTTTCTTTAGGCAAAGGATATTGTAGAGCCTATGATCCATATTCGGATTGGATTCAGAAGAGAGTTGATGAGGTATTATTGCCATTTTCTGTTGAAGCACCATTGTATCCTTTAGTCATCGAGCCACCTACAACCATTGATATCTTGAGATATACCAAGCTTTGGGCAAAGAAGGAAGACATGCGCAAAGAGAATGAAGAGTTGAAGCAAGAAATCAGTCAGCTGAAGCATGATAAGGGTGAAGTTGTGTATTTGGCCAAGACAAATGCAGAACTGTTGACTAAGTTGAAGGAAGAACTTGTCGATCAGGTACAAGCACGGAAGCAAGTCGGTCTTGATCTGAAAAGCACTTGTGATGTTCTGAGGAGTAAGAAGGAGGATTTAGATAGATCCTATCTGAAGATATCCAAATTCAATGAGCAGTGGAATGCTACCGTGACTGCCAACAAAAGTAGAGAGGATCAGCTTCGAATTCAGGTTTATAAGCTGAAGGCGCAATTTAAGGCTAAGGAGAGGGAGTTAATTTTGGAAACATTCCGCAGAAGTACGATTGAGAAAAAATACCAAGAGACTTTGTCAGCACTTGACGAGTTCAAGATTTGGGCAGAGGTGAAGAAACCCAGGCTTGAGGATGCCTTCGGCGAAGATTCTTGGGAAGATCATTGTCATTATCTCTGGGATGTGATACACAAGAGGGATGTCCTTATCCGAGAATTGATGGAGAGGCCATACCATCCCGATACGAAGGAGATGCTTGAGGAGTCTCGGAAGTGGCGTAGAGATTATGGCTACTAGGAGTTTTATCTTTTGTAGTTTCATTTGTTGTTATATCTTGATCATCACCAGAGATGTTGGATGAGATCAATACCTCTTTGTATGCGGATATTTTCTCATTTGGTTGTATTGTTTCATCTTTACTTGATATATGAGAAGATTTATTGTGGTGTTCTTATCCATCTCTGTTGTTCTTGTTTGTGAAACCGGAATCAAGGGGGAAGATCTCCCTGTGCATACATAGACATGTTTGCATTTTGCATCTTGCATTCTCATTTGCATTGCAGGTTGTTCTTGGTGGCCTTATGTTCTTATCTCTGCTTGGTTTTCTTCAGTTCAGGATTGAGGAGTTCAGTTTCCATAGGTATTCTACTCGAGGGAATCAGCAGAAGGTGATGGATCAGGTTCAGGCAGAATTGCAGGAGGTCAGGGCTTGTATGGCCCAATTCATGGAACTGATGCAGACTGTTGCTAGTGGGCAGGAACAGTTGAGAACGTTGGTTCAGCCATTGATAGCACGGGTTGATGAAGACGGTGTTTTGCACGGAGAAGCCGATGTTGTTCGTCCTCCGGTTAGTGGATCTATTCCTCAAGGTATTCCTACTGTTGTTGTACCTCCGGGCGGAGGAGCTGCGGGTGAGAATGGTAATATTGTTGGTAATGGCAGTGTGTGCGTTGTGCACGAAGTTGCTGGTCCTCATTGGGAGGATAATCAGGATGATATATTCTATGTGAAAGATCTGGAGGGTGGGTTGCCGACTGAAGCTAACCGAAGGTTCAAACTGATTGAGGAGAAAATGAAATCATTGGAGAATCAGAACTCTTAGGGCCTGGATATGTCTGATATTGGTTTGGTTCTGGGGTCAGGATTCCCCCCAAATTTAAGGTGCCCGATTTTGATAAGTACAAAGGGACGACTTGTCCCAGAATACACATCCGGGCGTACTTTAGAAAAATGTATGCTTACTCCAGTGATGAAAAGCTGCTGATGCATTTCTTCCAGGATAGTATGGTAGGGGCTTCATTGGAATGGTATATGGGGCTTGAGAGAACCCATATCCATAGCTGGAGAGAATTGGCCGAAGCTTTTGTGTGTCACTATCAGTATAATAGTGATCGGGCACCAAACAGGGTACAATTTGTAAGTGCTCTTGATTGGCTGCATTTTGTGGCAAAACTTTAGTGTGTGCTTGTATGTCATACTAAATGTTAGGACATACTTAATGATGTGTGTGCAGGGTAAGTTAATTATAAGTTAACTTAGTTAAGCTGAATGTCATACAGAATGTTATAACATTGAACGTATGACATCCAGCGGGCAAGGTTGTTTTTCTGGTATCTATAAACTAGGAAACAAAATAAATGTAACACCCATTTTAATTATTTAGTCATTTTAGTGTTATTTTTAATTATTGTATTTTCGTGTGCCCTTAGGTGGGGGTGTGATGGAGTATGTTGGTGGGTATCCTTGATTTATAAGGATTATTTGATAAATGTGGAGTTGATATAATAATATAAGGACTTAATAGTAAATAGAAATATTGGTTGTATTATTATTATTATTATTATTATTATTTTTAGTATTGGTGGTAATATTAGTATTATTATTATTTCTAGTAATAATATTATTAATATTGGGATTAAAAATATAGAATGGGAGTTGAGGAGATAATAGGGAGTTAGAAAGAGAGGCAAGGAAAAAGGCACGATAGAACCGTGAGAAGAGAATTGGGAGAAAGGAGAAGAGCGAAGAACAGAGAGGAAGAGGGAAGGTCAGAGTTGTCCAACCTTGGAGGAATTCTTCACCAATTGGAACAACTATCGAGGTAAGGGGGGAGAACCTGATTGGGATGGTATATACATGAATTGGGTAGAGGGGATTCCTTAACCCCGTAGGGATTGGTCGATGTATGAAGTTGTATATTGGCATGCTTGTAATTGTTGTTGATATTGATAAATTGATGCTTGATGTTGGTGAATTGTTGTTGATATTGTTGAATTTAAGGGTATAGTCTGAGGTTACGGTTTTAGGGAAGTTCTGGGTGACTTCAGAGGTATTGGGGGTATACTTGAAGGTTGGTTCTGTAGTGGAAATTAGGGAGCAATCAATGAGGGTAGTAGGTAACATTTGTACTGTAAATGGGATAGAAGTTGGAGGTAGCACGTTAGGCTTGGAATTGGCTCAGATGGCATTGTAGAATAATGGGGATTTTGGGGTATCACACAATTCACTGGGTTTTGCCTGGCGAATGGTGGCGAGGGTTCGCCTGGCGAATGTTAGCGAGCAGGGGCGAGTAATTCCAAATAAACTCCCAGACCTAAATGGTATAAAGTTTTCCTGGCGAGTGTGGCCAGCGAAGGTTCGCCCGGCGAATGATCCCTTTGCCTGGAGAATGCACGATAGTGGAGAGGGGCTTCGCGAGCAGGTTCACCTAGCGAGCCATAGCGAGCATTCGCTGCGGGGCTCCGCCTGGCGAATGAACCAGCGAATGTGACAGCAGAATGTGGTTTTTGGTACTGTTTTGCCTTGTGCATTAGCCTTGTAGGATCCCTTTGATCATGATAAGTGTAGGGATGGTGATTGAATGATGAAGGGTGTGTATTTGGTGATAGGAAGTGAATTCCTTAATACTTTATGTAAGTGTCTATGTGATTGGTGTATGACACATATCTGTATATGTGATATATGGTGGTGTGATCTGAGAATCGTATGCACAATGTATGTTTGTGTTAATTTGTATGCATTTGGTGTTATGCATATCATGGTGTAGTGGTGGGATGAGTCATTGCTCAGGGGAGTGTATGTGATTCATTCGTATTCCTTTTAGTGGGGAATGGTGAGGACAGATCATGACCAAGGGCGGGTGTATGTGATCTATCCGGGTTCCATATAATGAACCAATGAGTCGGTACCGCATGCATGGTGTTGCGTTGCATAATTTGCATTACGGTGTATTGTGTGGATGGTGGACTATATGTCGTGTTTGTTGAATGTTGGGTGATAAACTATGTGATTGGTGTATTTACTACCTCTATTTCATGTATGTATTACCGATATATTTTAATCATGTTTTCTCACCCCTTTGTTGTTGTTGTGGCTTGTGCTTCCTCGGAAGTACAGATAATCCAGGTACTTAGCTAGCTTGGATTGTGGTGTGCAAGTCGAGTCTTAGGATGCTCTAATACGTAGCACGGGACTTGGGCGTTTAGTTGTTTTATGTTGAACTTGTTTTATTTTTCTGTGACGTATCATGACTTTGATGTATTTTATTGATGAACATTTTCCGCTGTTTTGTTGTGAAAACCTTCAAATGAAGAGTATGTTGAATTTTGTGATGTGATATCCCACTTGGGCGGTGGAAACTCTGATGTTTATTTATAATGTTTATATTTTATTTGTTTTGGGAAGTGGGGTGTTACAATTGGTATCAGAGCAGGTCGTTCCGTCCGGCCAGGGTAGTTGAGTTGAGTCTGTCCTTAAGATAGAGTGTGTGTATCGTTTAACCTGGTGTTGTTATTGTTGAGCAGTATGGCAAGAAGGAATGATGTTGCTTTGGCTGCTGCTATGCAAGCGATGACGCAGGCAGTTGCTAACCAGAACCAAGCTGCGGGTGCGCAATTTGGAGATTTGGCGCAGTTTCGAAGCAACAAGCCGCCGACGTTCGAAGGAGGAATTTTGGACCCTGAAGCTGCACAGAAGTGGCTGAAGGCAATTGAAAAGATTTTCAGGACTATGAATTGCAGTGATGAGCAAAAGGTGAGGTTTGGTACTCACATGCTGGAAGGTGAAGCTGAGGCTTGGTGGGACAATAGTCGCCAGAGATGGATGACTGCATGAACTGCAATCACTTGGGATGTAGTTCGTAAGGGTTTTCTGGAGAAGTACTTTCCGGAAGATATTCGGAGTGCTAAGGAGATCGAGTTCTTGGAACTGAAGCAGGGTAATTTGACCGTAGCAGAATATGCTGCGAAATTTGAAGAGCTGGTGCAGTATTGTCCCCATTACAACACTGAAGATGCGATGACCTTTAAGTGTTTAAAATTTGAGAATGGACTGCGTCCGGAAGTTAAGCTGGGAATTGCTTGTCAGAAGATCAGGAACTATCCTGAGCTGGTAAGCAGGAGCAAAATCTATGACAATGATAACAGAGCCAGGATTGCGCATTATAAGGTTGCGAATGACCGTAAAGGTAAGCAGAGGTTCAGTGGTACTCCTTACAGTGTTTCTGTTGATAAAGGAAAACATAAGGCTGCTACTGATAAGAAGCCCAGAGAAGGGAGCGTGTTTGCTGATGTGAAATGTTTCCGGTGCGACGGCATAGGGCATCGTGCTAAGGATTGTCCTAAGGAGGAAGTAAAGAAGTGTTTCAAGTGTGGTAAGCCAGGCCATATGATCACTGATTGCAGAGCCACTATGCCGACCTGTTATAACCGTGGTGAGAAAGGTCATATTAGTATGCATTGTTAGAAGCCGAAGAAGTCTCAGGCATCTCCGGCTGGTGGTAAGGTGTTTGCTTTGGTAGGGACTCAAGCTGTCAGTGAGGAACATGCTATCAAAGGTACTTGTATTATCAATAATATTCCTTTGACTGCTATTATTGATACGAGTGAAACCCACTCGTTCATTTCTGTTGATTGTGTGAAAAGAATAGGATTGGTGTCGTCTACTCTTGAGGGACGAATGACTATTGAGGCACCCTCTATTGGTTCAGTGACTACTTCTTTAGTGTGTTTGAAGTGTCCACTGACCATTTTCGGTAGAGAATTTGGAGTGGATCTGATTTGTCTACCACTTGGTAATTTGGATGTTATTCTAGGTATGAACTGGTTGGAGTTCAACCGAGTTTATATCGATTGTTTTCGGAAAGTATTGTCGTTCCTTACTCCGGAAGAGGAAGCGTTGGCGAGTTCTTTATCTAATAAAGAATTGAGGACCTTGTTGGAATACGAAGCGAAAGTGTTCGCTTTATTTGCGGCATGGTCAGGTGAAAGCAAAGCGTCGATGGAAGAATTGGCAGTGGTGAATGAATTTCCTGAAGTTTTCCCTGATGATATTATGGAATTACCTCCAACGAGAGAAGTTGAATTTAGTATTGATCTTATTCCTGGTACGAGACCCATTTCTATGGCGCCGTACAGGATATCGGCAGTGGAGTTGGCCGAGTTGAAATCTCAGATTGGAGAATTGTTGGATAGGAAGTTTATCAGGCCGAGTGTATCACCGTGGGGAGCTCCAGTGTTATTGGTAAAGAAGAAGGATGGTAGTATGCGGTTGTGCATCGATTACCGTCAGTTGAATAAGGTAACCATTAAGAATAAGTATCCTCTTCCGAGGATTGATGATTTGATGGATCAGCTGGTGGGAGCTTGTGTGTTCAATAAGATCGACTTGAGGTCGGGTTATCATCAAATCAAAGTAAAAGAAGGTGATATTCAGAAGACGGCTTTTAGGACCCGATATGGACATTATGAATATGCAGTAATGCCTTTTGGAGTGACTAATGCGCCGAGAGTATTTATGGAGTACATGAACCGAATTTTCCATTCTTATTTGGATCAGTTCATTGTTGTATTTATTGACGATATACTGATTTATTCTAAGTCTGATGAAGAGCATGCATGACATTTGAGAATTGCCTTGTAGGTGCTGAAGGATAATAAGATGTTTGCTAAACTTTCGAAGTGTGACTTTTGGATGAAGACGGTGAGTTTCTTGGGGCATGTAATATCTGCTGATGGTATAGCGGTGGACCCATCAAAAGTGAGTGCAGTATTGCAGTGGGAACCTCCGAAGACAGCAACGGAAATTAGAAGCTTTTGGGTTTGGTAGGTTATTACCGAAGGTTTATTGAAGGGTTCTCTAATTTGGTGTTGCCATTGACTCAGTTGACGAGAAAGAACCAAGTGTTTGTATGGGATGCTGCTTGTGAAGAAAGCTTTGAAGAGCTGAAAAAGAAATTGACTACGGCACCGGTGTTAGTGTTGCCGACTCCGAGTGAACCTTTTGTGGTGTACTATGATGCGTCTAAGATGGGATTAGGCAGAGTTCTTATGCAGAATGGTAAGGTGGTAGCGTATGCTTCGAGGTAATTGAGAGTGCATGAGAGAAATTATCCTACTCACGATCTTGAGTTGGTTGCGGTTGTTTTTGTGTTAAAGATCTGGAGGCACCATTTGTATGGTTCAAGGTTTGAGGTGTTTAGTGATCATAAGAGTCTGAGATATCTGTTTGATCAGAAAGAGCTGAATATGAGACAGCGAAGATGGTTGGAATTCCTGAAGGATTATGACTTCAGTTTAAGTTATCATCCAGGTAAGGCCAATGTAGTGGCGGATGCATTGAGTAGAAAAGCGATTCATATGTCGGCTTTGATGGTGAAAGAGATGGAACTAATTGAGCAGTTCAGAGATTTGAGTATGGTCTGTGAAACTACGTCGAATAGTGTGATGTTGGGTATGTTTTAGGTGAATAATGATTTCTTGGATATGATTAGAGAGAACCAGCGGCTAGATGTGAAGTTAGTGGATTTGATGCCTGGAGTCGGGAGTGACTCCGATGGTGATTTTAAATTGGATGGTACAGGTGTGTTGAGATTTAGAGGCAGGCTTTGTGTGCCGGATAATGATGAGCTAAAAAAGTCAATTTTAAGTTAAGGACATCGTAGTAGTCTGAGTATCCATCCGGGAGCTACGAAAATGTATCATGATTTAAAGAAGTTATTTTGGTGGTCTGGTATGAAAAGAGATATTTCTCAATTTGTTTATGCTTGTTTGACGTGTCAGAAATCAAAGGTGGAGCACCAGAGACCGTCTGGATTTATGCAACCGTTGGAAGTTCCAGTTTGGAAATGGGATTGTATAACTATGGATTTTGTTACGGGTTTGCCGAATACGGCGAGAGGATTTGATGTTATATGGGTGATTGTGGATAGACTTACAAAATCTGCACATTTTGTGCCAATTAATATTAGTTTCCCGTTGACGAAGCTGGAGGAGATTTATATTCGGATTTCTCAAGAAAAGATTAATATTAGTTTCCCGTTGTCAAGTGTCTTCCTCCTCTTGTCATGATAACTCTTCTGACGGCTCTGAGAAATCCTCATCTTCTCTTGAATCATCTTAATCTTTTCGGTAGTCTGCTGGACTATCTCGGGTCCAACCACAGAACTCTCTCCAGATTCATACCAACACAAGGGCGTCCTACACCGTCTACCATACAATGCCGCAAACGGTGCCATACCAATACTCGAATGAAAACTGTTGCTGTAAGTAAATTCAATCAAAGGTAAACAGCTATCTTGAGCTCCTCCCTTCTCCAACACACAAGCTCTCAAAAGATCCTCAAGTGACTGAATCATTCTCTCAGTCTGCCATCGGTCTGCGGATGATAAGTTGAACTCAAACGCAACTTCGTACCCAAAGCACTTTGCAAACTTTCCCAAAATCTCGAAGTAAACCTCGGATCTCTTTCTGACACAATGCTAGACAGAATACCATGCAAACTGACAATCCTCTCAATGTATAGCTTTGCCAACCTCTCCAACGGGTAATCCATTCGCATAGGAATAAAGTGAGCAGATTTGGTTAGTCTATCCACAATAACACAAATAGCTTCAAAGTTACTCGGCGTCCTCGGTAAACCAGATACAAAATCCATAGAAATGTTATCCCATTTCCACTCAGGAATAAACAACGGTTTCATCAAACCTGACAGTTTCTGATGCTCAATCTTCGACTTCTGACAAGTCAAACAAGAATACACAAACTCGGCAATATCCTTCTTCATGCGAGGCCACCAAAATACTTTCCTCAAATCTTGATACATCTTAGTAGCACCCGGATGAATACTCAATCCACTGCGATGCCCTTCCTCAAGAATACTCTTCTTAAGCTCAACAACATCAGGAACACAAACTCTATCATGACACCTCATGATACCATTCTCATCAATCTGAAATTCACCACCTTGACCTTGATTGATCAGAGTCATCTGATCAACTAAACTCAAATCAGATTTCTGTCCTTCTCGAATCTCGTCCAGAATACCACTAGTAAGCTTTAACATACCCAGCTTAACTCCGTAAGAAGTCTTCTCACACACCAAACTCAAATCATGAAATTGCTCAATCAATTCCAACTCTTTCACCATCATCATCGACATATGCAACGATTTCCTACTCAATGCATCAGCTACCACATTTGCTTTACCCGGATGGTAATTCAAACCAAAATCATAATCTTTCAGAAGTTCCAACCATCTCCTCTTCCTTGCGTTTAATTCCTTCTAATCAAAGAGATACTTCAAACTCTTATGATCACTAAACACCTCAAATCTCGAACCAAACGAATAATGCCTCCAAAGTTTTAGCACAAATACAACGGCGGCCAACTCTATGTCATGCGTCGGATAATTCTTCTCATTCAATTTGAGTTGCCTCAAAGCATAAGCTACAACTTGTTTATCTTGCATCAACACACCTCCTAATCCCATCAAAGAAGCATCACAATACACAACAAACGGTTATGTCGGATTCGGCAAAATCAACACAGGAGCTGTCGTCAATCTTCTCTTAAACTCTTGAAAACTTCCTTCACACTTTGCATCCCAAACAAAAGCTTGACCTTTCCTAGTCAATTGTGTCAGTGGCAATGATAACTTGGCAAATCCTTCAATGAATTTTCGATAATATCCTGCCAACCGAAGAAAACTTCTAATCTCAAAAACTGATTTCGGAGTCTCCCATTGCGATACCGCTTCAACCTTCGACAGATCAACTGCAATACCTCTGTTCGAAATCACATGACCAAGGAAACTCACTTCCTTCAACCAAAATTCACACTTAGAAAGTTTAGCGTATAACTGCTTCTCTTTCAATACAGATAACACAATCCTCATATGCTCGGCATGTTCTTCTTCACTCTTCGAATAAATCAAAATATCATCAATGAACACGACCATAAACTTGTCCAAATAAGGATGGAAAATCCTATTCATGTACTCCATAAATACACCTAGTGCATTAGTCACACCAAATGGTATCACATAATACTCATAGTGTCCATACCTCGTTCTAAAAGCAGTCTTCTGAATATCCTCAGCCTTCACGCGAATCTGATGATACCCAGATCTCAAATCTATCTTACTAAAGACACTCGCCCCAACCAACTGATCCATCAAATCATCAATCCTCGGAAGTGGATACTTATTCTTGATAGTCACCTTGTTCAATTGTCTATAATCCACACATAGTCTCATGGAACCTTCTTTCTTCTTAACCAACAACACTGGTGCACCCCACGGTGACACACTCGGACGAATAAACCTTTTCTCAAGTAGATCTTCAAGTTGACTCTTCAACTCTTTCAATTCCAATGCGGACATACGATATGGAGCCATCGATATCGGACTAGTTCCAGGAATTAAGTCGATCACAAACTCCATTTCTCGTTCCGGCAGTAAATCTATTATCTCCTCAGGAAAAACTTCCGGAAAGTCACAGACAATTGGTAAAGCATCAATTGTTCCACTTTCACCAATGAACACCGTTGC
Source organism: Lathyrus sativus (assembly GCA_963859935.3). Taxonomy (NCBI): domain Eukaryota; kingdom Viridiplantae; phylum Streptophyta; class Magnoliopsida; order Fabales; family Fabaceae; genus Lathyrus; species Lathyrus sativus. The sequence goes on along the minus strand of OZ012735.1, from coordinate 343,393,302 downwards.
CATTAACAAAAATACCTTATCACCATCTAGCAGTGATTCCTTCACTTGCTTAGCAGTCATAAACAAATCTTCTTCATCCTCAGGTTCAGGAAAAATAACCGTTTTGTCAAAATAGTTAATATAGACACGATTGAATTCCAACCAATTCATCCCAAGAATAACATCAAGTTGATCTAAGTGAATTCCAACCATTAATGAAGCACGTACCTCGGATCAATCGATCTTCACTAGCAGTCTCCGATCCTGATAAAGCAAACACTTTATCATTCCCTTGAGTCTTCTTTGGCTTGTCACACTTGGTACTAATGTACCCTTGCTCACCACATTTGTAGCAAGTCACGTTTGCACCGCTTCTGCACTCAAGAGCTTTATGGCCTGGCTTCCCACACTTGAAACACTTCATCCCAACATTCTTGCATTCAGGAGCACGATGTCCCACTTCACCGCAATTATAACATCTTACCGAGGTGGAAGCTCCTCCCCCACTCGGCTTCTTGCCGTAACCAGCTTTCTGTTTCCCCTTCTCTGCAGAAGTCACATACGGCTTTCCTATAAATTGACTTTTTCCTTTCTTGTCACTTAAACTCTTGTAGTGGCTAGACTGAGCCCTACTGTCTTCATCATAAATTCTACTCTTGTTCACCAACTCAGAAAATCGCCTAATTTCCTGATAACCAACAACTTGCTTAATTTCCGGCCTCAGACCATTCACAAACTTAATACACTTGGATCTCTCTGCATTAACAGTGTTATAATGAGGACAAAACTTAATCAATTCCTCAAATCTTGCGGCATACTCGGCCACAGTTGAGTTACCCTGCTTCAGCTCAAGGAATTCGATCTCCTTCTTACCACGCACATCTTCTGGAAAATACTTCTCCAGAAATGCCTCTCTAAAAACATCCCAAGTAACCATAATCGAATCCTCTTCAAACCTTTGGCGAGTATTACCCCACCAGTCCTCAGCTTCCTCTTCGAGCATATGAGTGTTAAACTGCACCCTCTGCACATCCGAATAGTTCATGACTCGAAAGATCTTCTCAATCGCTTTCAGCCATACTTGTGCTTTGTCAGGTTCATGGATTCCCTTGAAAATTGGTGGATTGTTCCTTTGGAACCTTCCCAAAGCACAAAACTCATTATCAGTGTTATTTCCAACATTCACGTTGGCTTGAGGATTCTGCTCAATCGCTCCAGCCAACCTCGTTAACTCCTCAGCAATCGCTTCATCATTCTTGCCTGCAACCATTGTTCTTGATTCCCACAACAAATCCTCGTTAGAATAACCATATGGATAGTGCTACACACATATACCAAATGCATAAGGGAAGGAACACGTTAACAACTTGGTCAACAGACCGACCTGCTCTGATACCACTTAATGTAACACCCCCTTCTATACCCCCAAATAAACAAATAAATCACATAATAAAATTTCATCAGAGTAAATATAAAATATGGTATAAAAGAGATATGCCACACCATCACGAAATAACATACAACACTTGCTCAATAAAAGACATGTAACAGTGGGGTAGCTCAACAGAGGAACTTAGTCCTTACACCCACATCTCAATATTTAGAATTAAAGCGGAAAATCTAAACATAGAATCACTTAAAACATGTAATCGTATAAGTACATATCATTCAATTTGTTTCATCACATCATTCACGTTTACATAAACATTTACCATCAGATACATATACAAAATGTATCCCAAAAGAATACCATACAATCCTAACTACCCGGTGCTACATATTAGAGCATAACCAACCAAAAGAATGAAGCTATACTTCACAAAAGACTTCCATCAAAGCTAATCTACAATGCCTCATAGAGCATTATAAAACAGCAGAAGGGTGAGAAACATTATCATAATAACCAATGCATATAATTATATATATGTACACAAACATAGAATACACATAATCTGCATTTCTCACCATAATTCATTCATAACTCATCATACATTTCACAACATGTATAAACACACATGGATAAGCACAAAACATGTTTCATCATGCACATATCCATAGTTCTCAACTCAACAATCCACACACAAGCATATTTCATAAAACAATGATATCCATGCTATGTGACCCAACACAACTTAATGCAACTCATGCCATGTGGTACCAACACTTGTTATCATTTTTCGGTTTTTACACTTAAACCGGGTCCACTCTTCTAGACCAATAACAACAAAAGCCCGTCCTCTAAGCTTTCAAACCCACTCTTCTAGGCTTGGTACAAGTCACTAGTCTCCACGAAACTAGCAAGCATTGCCTCTTGACTAAATGATGCATATGAAATCAATAACCAAATGCACTTAAGACCGTTCTCGCATCTTAATCTCATGCATTCTCAATAATTCATCACATAAGAATTATAACATGATTGCACACACAACATATCTCACATAATCAAAGTATTCATACTTTAAGTCATCATCACCATATTATCAAGCAATGCACACATATTCAATATGTTCTCATGCATTATTCACATACAATTACAAGCAATGCACACATATTCACAATATGTTCTCATGCATTTATTAATAACATCGTGCCAACGGCAACGAACTCGATCACAATCATCATGCATTTTTAATCAATTTAAACAATGCATATATTGTCAAAAGACTATATTTCATAATCAATTCCACAATCTAGGATTCACGCCATACGGCTACCCACAACATATCACACCATAGTACACAACTATTCATTCTGATAAGGATCGAACACAATCAAATCAAACAATCAACATTGGACGGAATCACAAAGAAAATGAAATGTTGTCACGCTCACTGGCTTACTCGCCTAGCGAGTCCCTAGCGAATACTCGCTATCTATTCGCCTAGCGAACAAGCTCGCGAATGCAAACAGAAGCTACTGACTTCGCTCGCTACCTACTCGCTGCAGCGAGGCCTTACTGAATCCTTCTCTACCTCACTCGCTACCAGTGAACCAGATCAAATGCATTATGTCCAAGTCTAAGACCACTCGCTAACTTGCTCGCCTAGCGAGTTGCTAGCGAACACTCGCGACTTGTTCGCCTAGCGAAGGTGCTAGCGAACGTTTGCAAACTCAGAAATCCTCACTATTATCAATCCTCAACTATTCACAAAATCAACTGATTCTCACCAAACTAGTTCCTATAGTCTTAGTCTAACATTCCTCGACTAAACCACACACTTCATTTTCGATTCCAACCATTAAAACCTTGATTCTACCGATTAAACGCATTTATGCCCTAGAATGGAAAATGGAGAAAACATCCAAACAATCCAAACCAATCATACATAATCCTAAACATTAATAGAATAACAACATTTCACACCCTTACCTTGACTAAATCGGAAGCTAGGAGTTGTTCTTGATGATTCCAAGCTTTTCCTTCTTCTCCTTCTCTTTTCTCCTCTTCCTCTTTCTTTCTCTTCTTTTCTCTTATGTTTCTATCTTTTCCTTTTCTTTTCCACCTTCGTTATATTCCTTCCATTCTATTTCCTTTCATACATTCTCCTCTCAAATATCTACCAATAATTTCAATAATTAAAATTATCCAAATAAATCAATTATTTAATATGAATAATTAATTATTGAAAAATTGGGTTGTTACACCTAACATTTATTTTGCTGGGTTGGTTCTTTTGCATTTGCATTTTGCATTAACATCCTCCCAAACGCGTAGCATTTCCATTTTTTATGGAGCATTACGCCATTTTCAAACATAGGCATCTGAAGCATAAGCCAGGTTTGGTATTTTGGGACCGAATATTCTCTCGACAGAGATTGTTTGAATCAAGGGGCTTTCGTGTTATCTGCGTCAGGATAGATTTTTGGGTTGGTTATCTTATCAGATTCTTCCCAGCTGAGTCGTTTGGTTAAATGTCTTCGATTTTCTCAGGCGAGTCGCTTGCGAGTGTTGTCTTTCCTGGTCAAGCTGGTGGTTCTTTCCCCAACAGAGTTGTTCCAACTTTTGGTTGGTCATCGTTTTTTTATGTCAACTTTTGGTTGATGACCCAGTGGCGTTTGGATGTTATTCCAACTTTTGGTGGTTATTCTTTATTTCTCTCAACAGAGTCGAGGATTCCAACTCTTGGTTGGCACCCCTCAGCATAGTTCAGATGATTGTGTTTGGTGTTCCGACTCTTGGTTGGCCTAGAAGGTGATCCCAATTGTTGGTTGGTAATCTTTGGTTTCCCTGCACAGAGTCTCTATTCCAACTTTTGGTTGGCAATCTTTGTTATTCTAACTCTTGGTTAGTAGCTGTTATCCTAGCTCTTGGTTAGTAGCCTTTTATTTCAACTCTTGGTTGATAATTTGGGATGATCATCCCAACTTTTGGTTGACAGTCTTCTGTGGGTGAGTCAGCTTCGTTTAGCGTCCCCCAGCTATCCTAACTCTTGGTTAGTAGCTTTTGGGTCCCGATTTATGGTCGATGAGGATCTTTCCCCAGCAATTCTAACTCTTGGTTAGCAGCTTGTGTTCCGACCTTTGATCGATGGTGTTTCATGGTGATTCTAACTATTGGTTAGTACCTTTGTTTCCCAACTTTTGGTTGGATGTTATCCCTTGTTGGGTGTCCAAACTTTTGGTTGGTAGTCCTCCCTTATTCCTCAGCGGAGCTGTTATCTCAACTTTTGGTTGACGAGGAGATCTGGCGTATTGCAACTTTTGGTTGGTGGTTATGGTTTCCCCGGTATGGTCGGTCGAGGACGTCGATTCGTTTTCTAACTTTTGGTTGGTAGTCTTTGATTCCCCAGTAAGGTCGCCATATCCGGTGTGGTCGATTTGTTGACGCTATTCCGACTCATGGTTGGTAACCTTTGTTCTCTGATTGTGGATTCCGACTCTTGGTTGGTAGGGGTTGTTTTGTCCTCAGAGAGTAACCCTCATCCCATCTTTTGGATGGTGCTGCTAGATTGTTATCTTGTGATAGATGTTGATCCCATGCGGGGTCTTCTGGTTAGTCTACTCTTTTCCCAGGGGAGGGAAGTCGTCAGGATGTTTTCTCGCACGATGCGGTTTGCTTGATTGGTTTTCTCTTTTGTTCCCCAGCAGGGTTTGTTCCAACTCTTGGTTGGTATTCTGAGTTCGCTATCCCAACTTTTGGTTGGTATTTTGTGGGAGAGCTTGTTCCAACTCTTGGTTGGTATCTGTTGTCAGTTTCATCCAAACTCTTGGTTGGTATCTTTGGTTGTTTCCCAACTCTTGGTTGTTATCGGTTGGTCTTTCTCCCAACTCTTGGTTGGTATCTTCCGGGCGTTTTCCCGACTTTTGGTTGGTATTTTTTGGATGAAGTTCAGATTATATTGGATTGTTATCCCCAACGCGTCATTTTTCAACTCTTGGTTGGTCGTCACTGTTTTGCATTCCCGTAGGGTGCAAATTTCCGGGTTCTTTTGTATTCAATCACCTTATATCTTGAATGTTTGAAAGCGGATGCTTTTCCTCCCTTTAGGTCCATGTTGTTTGAATAGGGGCAGCTGTAGCACCACAAAATTTGCCTTTCGTTTTAACCGTAACTAGCTTTTATTTCTTTGCATTTTGCATTTTTTGCATTGCATAGCATTTGTTCTCGAGGCCTGGGATCGAGGTATTCCTGTGACTCAAGTTCATTTCAGCGCAAAAAGACTGAACATCAAACAACGAGCATCAGAGGCTCGAGCATTTATTTTGCCCAGCGGTCAGGCGACCTAACATGCACTAACTTTTGAGAATTATGCATTTCCTTCAAAATTCCTGAAACAACTTTGTTAACTTTTGGAATATTAATTCTTTTGTGACTCAAAGAAAGTAATCTACCTTATAATTACAAGAATGGCAGAATTTGATACATGCATAGAAAATAAACGAGACTGATATGAAATAAATGAGAAATAAGAAATGGAATTAAGTAGAAGGGGCACCACACTCTTTCTAATCCAAGAGAGAATGATAAGCCTATGGATGAGGATCACCACAATAAAAGGATTTCTTGATAAGATCAATTTTGGTCCAATCCAGAACCTAAAAGCAAATACTCTCACTTGCACAATGTGTAAACTCGACAAAATTCATTGATTCAAAAAGAAGATACATGCCTCTTTTATATAGGAATAACTTAAGATGATGAAATAAGTAAACATTAACTCTTAAGAAAACAAAAATATTTCAGCCACTAATTATCATGATAGTGGGTTGAGTTATTACAAAGAAAGTGCAAAATAAAGAAGAGATAGTGGGGTTCTTGAAAGGGCATAATAATGGCAATTCTTTATTTACCATTTCTCTTGCAAGTTTCGTCCATTATAGTGTGGTTATTGGTATTTCCTTTATTTTTATTTATTTATGCATTATTGGGCCTTTTATCACATGCTTGGATGATAAGAATAAACTTGGGCTCTTTTTCTTCAATCTGGCCCATGCATTCTATTGACTTGATCATGAAGTGAACTAAAGCATCATTGACTCTTCTTGCACGTGCCCTTGTCATAGGACCTCCTAAGCTTTGCATTGTATCATTTATGTCTTGGATTACGTCCTCATCATTCTCTCTTTCTTGAAAAGAATTCAACCTTGAATTTAGACCATCATCACCTACATCAAAAGGAGATAAATCAGCCACATTAAAAGTAGTACTTACCCCATACTCACCTGGAAGTTCTATTTTGTAGGCATTGTCATTGATCCTTGAAAGTACTTGAAATGGTCCATCTCCCCTAGGTTAAAGTTTGGACTTCCTTTGTGATGGGAATCTCTCTTTTCTCATATGTATCCAAACCCAATCCCCAGGTTCAAAAATAACTTTCTTTCTCCTTTGTTTGCACTTTTTGCATAACTTTTATTTTTCTTTTCAATTTGCAATTTTACTTGTTCATGCAATTTTCTCACAAATTCAACCTTAGATTTCCCATCTTTATGCTTCAAAATAGATGTGTTAGGCAATGGTAACAAATCAAGAGGTGTTAAAGGATTAAAACCATACACAATCTTGAAAGGTGAATGTTGGGTAGTGCTATGGACAACCCTATTGTAAGCAAACTCTACATGAGGTAACCATTCCTCCCACATTTTTAAATTCTTTTTAAGAACATCCCTAAGAAGAGTAGAAAGAGTTCTATTTAATACTTCAGTTTGTCCATCTGTTTGGGGATGACAAGTAGTGGAAAATAGTAACTTTGTACCCACCTTTCCTCACAAAGTCCTCCAAAAATGGCTTAAGAACTTGGAGTCACGATCAGAGACAATGCTCCTTGGTAAGCCATGTAGGCGCACCACTTCCTTAAAGAACAAATCAGCAACATGACACGCATCATCCACCTTTTTACATGGAATAAAATGTGCCATTTTTGGAAACCTGTCCACAACTACAAAAATAGAATCTTTGCCATTCTTTGTTCTAGGCAGTCCTAAAACAAAGTCCATGGAAATGTCAATCCAAGGAAATTCAGGTACAGGCAAAGGAGTATACAAACCATAAGGCATAACTTTTGATTTATCCTTTTTACACACAATGCATCTTTAATAAAGCTTTTGAACATCAATTTTCATGTGAGCCCAATAAAAATGTTCTTTTAAGAATTCTAGAGTTTTAGAAACCCCAAAATGACCCATTAGTCCTCCCTCATGCGCCTCTTTTACAAGTAATTCTCTAATGGAACCTTTAGGCACACATAGTTTTTTTTCTTTAAATAAATAGCCATTGTGCCTAAAATACCCATTGAAGGCAGTATGCTCACAAGCTAAAAATTTTGAAGAAAATTCAAGGTCACTTTCATACAAATCTTGAATATGCTCAAGACCAAAAACTTTTGTTTCAAGAGTAGAAAGCAAGACATGTCTTCTTGACAGTGCATCTGCCACAACATTAGATTTACCTTTCTTATGCTTGATTAAATAAGGAAATTGTTCAAGAAACTCAACCCACTTGGCATGTCTCTTATTCAACTTACCTTGTCCTTTCAAATGTTTCAAGGATTCGTGATCACTATGAATGACAAACTCTTTGGGCGGTAAGTAATGTTGCCAAGTTTGTAGAGCTCTCACCAAGGAATATAATTCCTTATCATATGTAGAATAATTAAGGGCAGCCCCTTTTAGCTTTTCACTAAAATAAGCAAGTGGATGACCTTCCTGCAACAAAACAACTCCAATTCCCACATTAGATGCATCACATTCAATTTCAAAAGATTTAGAAAAATTAGGCAATGTCAGGATTGGTTCTTGGGTGAGCTTTTCCTTTATGGCAGCAAAGGCTTGCTCTTGTTTTTCACCCCATTTAAAACCAACATCCTTTTTAACAATTTCATTGAGGGGTGCTGCCAAGGTACTAAAGTCCTTCACAAACCTCCTATAAAAACTAGCCAAACCATGAAAGCTTCTTACCTCACTTACATTTTTGGGAGGAGGCCACTCTCGAATGGCTTTCACCTTTTCCTCATCAACATGGACTCCTTTAGAGCTCACAATGAAACCTAAGAAAATCACATGATCGGTGCAAAAGACACATTTTTCTAGGTTGGCATACAAATTTTCATATCTTAGCACTTGCAAAACAGCCCTTAAATGAATGCAATTATCATCTAAGTTCTTGCTATAAATCAAAATATCATCAAAATACACAACAACAAACTTACCCAAGAACTCCCTTAACACATGGTTCATTAGTCTCATGGACGTACTAGGTGCATTAGTTAATCCAAAAGGCATAACCATCCACTCATACAAACCAAATTTTGTTTTAAAAGCAGTTTCCCATTCATCCCCTTCCCTTATTCTAATTTGGTGATATCCACTTTTAAAATCAATTTTAGAAAATAAGCATGCACCAAACAATTCATCAAGAAAATCATCTAGTCTAGGAATAGGATGCCTATATTTAATGGTAATATTGTTAATGGCCCTACAATCAGTGCACATCCTCCAACTACCATCCTTTTTAGGGACTAGAATAATAGGGACATCACATGGAATTAAACTTTCTCTTACCCATCCTTTACTTATCAATTCAACCACTTGCTTTTGTATCTCTTAAGTTTGTTGTGGATTGCTTCTATATGCCGGCCTATTAGGCAAAGATGCTCCTGGATTAAGATCAATATGATGCTCAATTCCTCTTATAGGTGGTAAACCACTTGGCACCTCTTTCAAAAATAATTCTTTAAATTCCTGCAAAAGAGACTCAACACAATTTGGCAATTTTTTTTCATTAGAAATAGTGGTTAGTAAAGGCACCTCCTTGCAAAAGAGCAAGTACAAGGGCTGGTGTGACACAATTGCTTTCTTCACATCTCTTTTTTTTGCAATTAAACTTTTTTTCTTTTCTCTTTTATCATTCTTTTTCTTTTCATTCTTTTCTTTTTCTTTTTCTTTTTCTTTTCTTTCTTGATCATATTTTTCTCTCATTTTCTTTTGATCTTCTCTCACCTCACTAGGATTTAACAGTATAAGATTGATCTTTTGATCATGATACATAAAAGAGTACTTATTGGAGTACCCATCATGATTGGCTTTTCTATCAAATTGCCAAGGCCTACCTAATAACAAATGGCTAGCTTCCATTGGTACTGCATCACACAACACTACATCCTCATATTTTCCAATTTTAAAACAAATCTCAACTTATTTATTAACAAGCATTTCTACACTTTCATTAAGCCATTGGAGTTTGTAAGGCTTAGGGTGAGGTTTCGTTTCCAATTTTAGTTTAGAAACCAAACGCGTGCTTGCAACATTTATACAACTTCCTCCATCAATTATTAAAGAACAAACCTTTCCTTGCACAAAGCATCTTGTATGAAAAAGGTTTTCTCTTCGACTTGTATCCTCCTCCTTTATTTGGCTTCCCAACATTCTTCTCACCATGAGTAAATCTCCACTAGGTATTTCTTCTTCAAACTCCTCATCATAATCACCATCCTCCTCTTCAACAATTTCTTCGTTTTCTTCCATAAGCATGGTTCTCTTTGTTGGACATTGAAATGCAATATGTCCTTGGCCTTGACACTTGAAACACTTAACACTTTTGTTAGTTGAAACACTTGAAGAAGATGTAATAGTTTTACCTTTGTTTTCAACTGTGGCTTCCTTAGATGATGAAGCACCCCCCCTTCTTTGTTTTGTCCTTCCAACTTTGAGAATTGAAAGTGGTGAATTTTTTCCTTTCTTGGCTCTTTCTTTTGAGTTGTTGTTCCACTTTGATAGCTTGGAGTACTAATTCATCCATTTCAACATAGTGATGAAGTTCCACTATGTCACTAATGTCATGATTTAGACCATGGAGAAACCTAGCCATAGTTGCTTCATCGTCCTCCTCTACATTAGCTCTAATTTTGAGAACTTCCATCTCCTTGAAATATTCTTCAACACTTTTAGAACCTTGAGTGAGTCTTTGCAATTTGTTGTGCAATTCCCTATGATAATAGGAAGGAACAAACCTTCTCCTCATGATTCTTTTCATCTCTTCCCAAGTATCAATTGGTCGTTCTGCATACCTCCTTCTATCTTTGATCAATTGATCCCACCAAACTAAGGCATACTCCTTGAACTCAATAGAAGCAACCTGCACTTTTTCAAGATTAGAATAATTGTGACAATTAAAAATTTGTTCAAGTTTAGTCTCCCATTCTAGATATGCCTCCGGGTCACTCTTCCCAACAAAAGATGGAACTTTAATTTTTATGCCCCTCAAATTATCTCTCCCCTATCTCCTTTTAAGTCTTCTTTCCTCCTCATCACCACTACCATCATTAGAATTTTAGGGCCTCCTTTCCAACTCATCAATTCTTTGTTGAAGTTGTTCAACTTGTTCTCTTAACAATCTTTCAAAATTGTCACGCATGGCTGCGATCTGAACAATTAAAGTTGCTGTTCTAGGTGAAGGTGGACTAGACATAATTGTGAAATATTTTTGAAATTAGGAACAAGTGTTTTAAAATGGACCTCACCACTCTACTCAGGTGTTTACACTCAATCACTCGTGTTTCACTCAATTTTTTTTTGGCTTTTTTTTAATAATAAAAACACTCTGCCTTTTACCACTAAATTTGCTCTTTTAATTCTTTAGAGAAACCAAAATGAATCAACACAAAGAAATCAATTTCAGATAATAATCAACACGCAAAAAGCTTTAAAAAAATAGCAAAAAAAAAAAAGACTCTAAAACAAAGGAAACCAGGAGAATTTTAAGAGTGTGGCAAGAAAAAAAATAGAATTTTTTTTTGTTTGAATCACAATCTTTAACAATCAGATCCCTTTTTTTTTCAATTTTTCTATACCCTTTTTTTTCGAATTTTTTTATAATGATAAATGGATAATAATGAAGAACAAGAATATAGACAATTTACCATATTTCGGTCCTTTTTTTTTTGGAATATGCTCTGATTACCACTTGATATGCACTAACTTTTGAGAATTAGGCATTTCCTTCAAAATTCCTGAAACAACTTTGTTAACTTTTGAAATATTAATTCTTTTGTGACTCAAAGAAAGTAATCTGCCTTATAATTACAAGAATGGTAGAATTTGATACATGCATATAAAATAAACCAGACTGATATGAAATAAATGAGAAATAAGAAATGGAATTAAGTAGAAGGGGCACCACATTCTTTCTAATCCAAGAGAGAATGATAAGCCTATGGATGAGGATCACCACAAGAAAAGGATTTCTTGATAAGATCAATTTTGGTCCAATCCAGAACCTAAGAGCAAATACTCTCACTTACACAATGTGTAAACTTGACAAAATTCATTGATCCAAAAAGAAGATACATGCCTCCTTTATATAGGAATGGCTTAAGATGATGAAATAAGTAAACATTAACTCCTAAGAAAACAAAAGGATTTCAGCCACTAATTATCATGATAGTGGGTTGAGTTATTACAAAGAAAGTGCAAAATAAAGAAGAGATAGTGGGGTTCTTGAAAGGGCATAATAATGGCAATTCTTTATTTACCATTTCTCTTGCAATTTTCATCCATTATAGTGTGGTTATTGGTATTTCCTTTATTTTTATTTATTTATGTATTATTGGGCCTTTTATCACATGCTTGGATGATAAGAATAAACTTGGGCTCTTTTTCTTCAATCTGGCCCATGCATTCTATTGACTTGATCATGAAGTGAACTAAAGCATCATTGACTCTTCTTGCACGTGCCCTTGTCATAGGACCTCCTAAGTTTTGCATTGTATCATTTATGTCTTGGATTACGTCCTCATCAGAATGTTTGATGACTCTTGTATGCTTTGGTTAACATATTTTAGGTTCTAATCTTCATGTTTAAAGGTTCACTGTATGCTTACTTTGTCTCATTTGCTTCACATGATCATTTGTTTCTCTTTTGAATAACTTGAGAGATGTTTGCCTAACTTTTTGTGCATGAACTTGAATTTGTCTCTTCTTGAGTTGGGTTGTTGATTTGGATTTGAATATGATATGTGTCTTTTGAACTTGTTTTTAACCTTGATGATATGATACTTGATCATTTGTGTCCTTTTTGGAATGTCTCCTTTCTTTTGAGAATGCTTTTGATGTTTGCTTGCTTCTTGATGCATGTGCTTGGATTCAATCCTTATTATTTCTCTTGTGTGTTCATGAGTGGATGTTTAGTCTGATATTCATGTTGATGTTTATGACCTCACTTGGTTTCATGCCCTAATCTCATGTGTACTCCTTTAAGTTATATCTTGCATGCTTGTTTTGGTATGGCAATTGATTGTGTTTGAATGTAGTGCATGACTTGACTCTTTGTACACTTTCTTTGACCATTGACATGAGTTGAACATGATATGATATTACTACTGCCCTACCTTGATTCTTATTTCATTTGACTTTATTTCACTTTTATTTATGATTGATAATGCTTCTTGTAAGATTTTAAGTCATTTGTATGTGTGTGGGCACTTTGTTTTGTCATTGGGTTTTGATTTCAAATCTATGAATATTGTTTGACATGTGAATACATCCTTGTGTCTTTGACATTATGTTAGTGTTTACCTTGTTTGATTAAGATTAATGTTTTCTTGATGCCTTTTGCCTTTGAACTTCCATGTTTGTTCATAATGTTGCATCTTCTTCTTTCTTCTCCATCTTTCTTCTCCTTTTAAGACTTGTTTAAGGTTCAATATTGTTTTCTTTTATGATTGATTAGTATGGTGTATACTTGTGCTTGTTCACATGATCCTTTAGGATTGTCAGTCCCACTTAATTTCTGATTAAGGTGGAAGTATGAGAGACATTAAGCTTTCAATCCTTTGCATGATAACAATTAGGATGTCCCTCTTTGACCTCTACTTTAGGTCCATAATTTTTATGATAACATTTGGTTGACTTCCCTTTTATCCCAATCTTAGGACCATTTTGTATGATAACATTAGGGTTTTAGTTTCCTTTAGTGTTTTCTTTTCACCCTTTGAGTCTTCTCTTCTCATCTCAAAAAAAAATTTCAAAACACTTCATCGAGACAATGAATGTTGTGCATCATGAGCCTTAAGAATATGGGGAATGATGAGTGAGGGGTCTCTCCTTACTTGTCTAGAGTGTTTAGTGTACGAGGGAATACGTAGGCATAGGGTGACGATGTCCTATCGAGTTTCCTTTTTTATTTTCCCCCTGTTCTCTTTCCGTTTAGCATTAGCTTTTAGATAACTCACCCTTTAATTTAAAAAGAAGTGTGGATCCCGTTGAGTACTACGGACGTGAGGGGGTACTAATACCATCCCCTTGCGTAACCGATTCCCAAACTCAAGATTTGGTTGCGATGACCTTGTCTTCTCCTTTCTTTTAGGTTTTCTTCGGTTGTTTCCTTTCCCTCCTTTGGGATAAATAATGTTCGGTGGCGACTCTTCTGTTTGTTTTCGCCGGTGTTTTTTCGTAGTAGCGACAACTAGCGACTCTGCTGGGGAGTACTTGTTCCCTATGCGAGTCAATCCTAGCGCTTGTCTGTTTTATTTCTTTGGGTGTTTATTTTTGTGCATATGGATGTTGTATGTGTTATATACTTACTGTTGTATACTATTGCATTTGCATTTTACTATTGCATATTATTGTTATCCTATTATGTTGTTGTTGGGTGGGTTGTTCCATGAGAGGTAGGCCCACTACTCAAGCTTGAGTACACACTTAGGATTAGAGTGGAGAGTATTGGGGACTTGGGTGGCATCTAGCGATGTAAAGTTCGTACAAAATTCACATCCAGACGAGGTTTTCTTTGGACATGATCTATCTTCTATGTTTGGTGCAATGATAGGTTGTTGACTTAGAGAGCTTATGACTTTGGAGACCGTCCATTGGAAAGTCAGTTGAGACTTCCTTGATTGATGATGATGCCAAACCAGAAATGGTGAACGTATCATCGTTTCTCGACCTAGGAGTCTGTGATACTGATAACCTGTTAGGATTGTTATGCCATCCAATACTAGAACACACATGTGAGAGGGGATGGGTCTTTGCAGGAAACCTTAACTTTCAACCAACCCAGTTTTCTGGTTTTCTCGTTGGTGCAGACTTTTGATGTTGGGAGCTCTAGTCTTCTATCACCTCAGTGTTATGGTTTTCTGGGTTTCTTATTAGAGGGGAGTTCTGGTTCTACTCAGTCAATAGCACAACAACTTATCTTGGGCATTAGATACCTTGATCCCTTTTAGGCATCTGCATAATCATTATGCATCTTAACGTTGCATGTTTATGTACTTTCAGGTTCCCTTTAATTCTGGTTATCTAGTTTTCTATAGATATGGGGGTTGACAGAAAGAAGATCATCGTATACAACTTCCCGTCACCAGAGTTGGGACCTATTCTTGATCTGATTGCTATGGCCAATCCCGGTATTCTTGAAGTGTTTAGAAGAGATTATGGGAGGATTCTGAGTTTCGTCCTTAACATCACCGACTATGAGTATAGAGTTATTCATACCCTATTGCAGTTCTATGACCCTCCTCTGCGTTGTTTCACCTTTCTAAACTTAGGAGTCCCTGTCCAAGATGGAACACCTTTCTTTTACTCTAAGGAGAGCCCATATTTTGACAAGTTTGCTACTGCTCTTTATTTGAGCAAGTCTGTATTAGTGGATAACATTGTCAGCAAAGGTGGAATCTCTATATATACATTAGCCTTCTTAGTGGAGAAAGCTTAGAAATATACCAATGAGGGTTGTTGAGTTGTCTTTAGTGCCATATTAGCACTGTGCATTTATGGTATTGTGATGTTTCCCAATGTGCCAGACTTTGTAGATATGAGTGTTGTTCGTCTCTTTGTATCAAAGAATCTTGTGCCAACTCTCTTTGGAGATCTATATCAATTCACGCATTACAAGAACGAGAAGAGAAGAGGAAAGATAGTTTCTTGTTGTGCGCTGCTTTTCCACAAGTGGTTTATATATCATCTTCCTCGCTCTAGAGCCATCGTATATTCCAGGAATTCCTCTGAATGGTCAAAAAGGATGATGGGTTTAACTGCCAAAGATATTGTCTATTTTAATAGAGATCTTCTTGGTAAAAAGATCAATTTCAGTTGTAGTAGCTTTCCTAATGTATCTTTGATGAGGAGGACAGGGGGAATTAACTAAAACCCTTCTCTCGCTGTCAGACAATTTGGATATGCTTTGAGGGGACCACCTAAGGACGAAGATGTTCAATAGACTTTATACTTCACTGGTATAACTGACCCTGATATTCTGAACAGAATTGTTGATTCATGGGGAAAAGTTCATAAGAAGGGGAAGCTTTCCTTTGGTAAAGGTGACTGTAGAGCTTACAATCCTTACACGGAATGGATCCAGAAGAAGGTTAAGGAAGTACTGTTGCATTCTCTACTGAGGAACCTTTGTATCCCTTGGTAATTGAGCAGCCTACGATGATTGATATCCTGAGGTACAACAAGCTTTGGGCAGAGAAGGAAGAGCTCCACAAAGAGAATGAAGAATTGAAAAAGGAAATCATTCAACTAAAGCATGATAAGAATGAAGTTGTCCACTTGGCTAAAGTGAAGACAGAAACATTAACCAAGAAGGAGAGGGAGTTGTCTAAGGAGATCAGGATAAGAGAGTGAGTTGGCCAAGATTAGAAGAGTAATAGTATCCTCTTGAAGCATATAAATAAGGGTTTAGACAGAGCTTATCTAGAGATATCCAAATACCATGATCAATGGAATGCTACCTTAACAGCCAACAAGGACAGGGAAGACGAGCTTCACAATCAGATTGATAATTTGAAGGTGCAACTCAGGGTCAAAGAGAGAGAAGTTGTGGTAGAATCATCCCGCAAATAACCAAGTGAGCAAAAACTGCAAGAAATGTTATCAGCTTTTGAAGAGCTTAAGATTCGGGCAGAGTCGAAGAATCCTAGGCTTGAAGATGTCTTTAGAGATGATGCTTAGGAAGAATATAGTCAGTGTTTGAGGGATGTCATATGCAGAAGAGACGTCCTTATCCAGGAATTGATTACAAAATCGGAGCATCCAGACACGAAGAAGCTGCTTAAGGAAGCCCATACATGGTGCAGGGAGCATCATGGTTGGGGAGGATTATCTTCAGTTGATGAGGTGTCTCAGTAGTTTTTCCTTTCTTGTATCTGATCATCACCAAACTTGTTAGATGAGATCACAGGCTCTTGTATTCAGTTATCTTTCTTATTTGTGGATTTTATGTGCTGACTTATTATCCTTATTTTATTTATGAGCAGAGCTTTTGATTTTCTGTCTATCTCTATCGTTCATTTATTTGTGAAACTGGAATCAAGGGGGAGATCTCCCTGAGGTATATAAACATATTTGCATTTTTCATTAGCTTACTCATTTGCATGGCAAGTGTTCTCAGTGGCTTTATTCTTACCCTCCGTGGATCACCAACATCGTGCCTGTACCTAAGAAAGACGGTAAGGTACGGATGTGTGTAGATTACAGAGATTTGAATAAGGCGAGCCCAAAGGATGACTTCCCGCTCCCTCACATTGACATATTGGTTGACAATACTGCTCAATATTCCGTATTTTCCTTCATGGATAGTTTTTCCAGTTATAATCAGATCAAGATGGCACCGGAAAATATGGAGAAAACGACGTTCATTACCCCGTGGGGGACGTTCTGTTACAAGGTAGTGTCTTTTGGGTTGAAAAACGTTGGGGCAACCTACCAGCGGGCTATGGTCACTTTGTTTCATGATATGATTCATCATGAGATTGAAGTCTATGTTGATGACGTGATAGTAAAGTCGCAAACGGAGGAAGAGCATTTGGTCAACTTGTTGAAGCTGTTTGAGAGGCTCAGGAAGTTCAGGTTGAGGTTGAATCCAAATAAGTGCACTTTTGGAGTTCAGTCCGGAACGTTATTGGGGTTCATTGTCAGTGAAAAAGGAATCGAGGTCAATCCTGCAAAAATAAAAGCTATACAAGATATGCCGGCGCCGAAAACAGAAAAAGAAGTCTGTGGTTTCTTGGGGAGATTGAACTACATTGCTCGGTTCATATCTCATCTCACAGCCACGTGTGAACCAATGTTTAAATTACTAAAGAAAGATCAGGCGGTCGTCTGGAATGAAAATTTTCAAAAAGCATTTGATAAGATAAAAGAATACTTGTAGGAGCCTCCGATATTGATACCCCCAGTAGCTGGAAGGCCTTTAATTATGTACTTAACGGTTCTTGAGAACAGTATGGGTTGTGTTCTCAGTCAACACGACGAGACTGGAAGAAAAGAGCATGTGATCTATTATCTGAGTAAAAAGTTCACAGACTGTGAGTCCCGTTACTCAATGCTCGAGAAAACGTGTTGCGCACTCGCTTGGGCTGCCAAACGTTTGAGACAATATATGCTTAATCATACAACCATGCTGATTTTGAAGATGGATTCGATCAAGTATGTCTTCAAAAAGCAAGCGCTCTCAGGAAGAATTGCCAGGTGGAAGATGGTACTGACAGAGTACGATATACAATATGTTTCCTAAAAAGCCATCAAAGGAAGTGTTCTGTCAGAGTACCTTGCTGAACAACTAATCGAAGACTATCAACAAATAAAGTTTGAATTTCCTGACGAAGACATCATGTTCCTCAAGATGAAGGACTATGAAGAGCCATTACCTGACGAAGGCCCAGAGAAAGGTTCTCAATGGCAGATGATATTCGACGGAGTTGTTAACTCCTATGGTAGTGGAATTGGGGCAATCATTACAACTCCTCATGGTACTCATATTCCCTTCACTGCCAGGTTGACGTTCCCTTACACTAATAATGAAGCCGAGTACGAAGCGTGCATCATGGGTCTAGAAGAGGCTATTGATTTGAGAATCAAGAATTTGGATGTATATGGAGATTCAGCGCTAGTGCTTAATCAGATCATGGGAGATTGGGAAACTCGTCAGCCAAATCTAATTCCTTACAAAGATTATGCGAGGAGTTTCTTACCCTTCTTTGACAGGGTAGAGTTTCACCATGTGCCGCGAGCAGAGAATCATATGGCAGACGCTTTGGCAACGCTATCTTTGATGTATAAATTGAATTTTTGGAATGATGCTCCAAGAATAGTCATGTCTCGCCTTAATAGGCCCGCTATTTGTATTCGCCCTTGAGGAAGCTGCGGATGGCAAGCCATGGTTTTACGATATACAGAACTACCTCAAGAAGCAGGAGTATCCGCCAGGGGCTTCGGCTCAGGATAAGAAGACTCTGAGGAGGTTGTCTGGTAACTTTTATCTGAACCCAGATGGTGTGCTTTACAGAAGAAACCATGATTTGGTGTTATTGAGATGTGTGGATGAAAAGGAAGCAACGTTGCTTATGGAAGAAGTCCACGAGGGTACTTTCGGTACACATGCCGGTGGGCATGCCATGTCTCAGAAACTATTACGAGCAGGGTATTATTGGCTAACCATGGAGTCAGATTGTTTCAAATTTGCGAAGAAATGCCATAAATGCCAGATTTATGCAGATAAAATTCATGTACCGCCGTGCCTATTGAATGTTATGGCGTCCCCGTGGCCTTTCTCCATGTGGGGCATTGACATGATTGGCAAGATTGAGCCAACCGCATCCAATGGTCATCATTTCATCTTGGTTTCCATTGATTACTTCACCAAATGGGTTGAAGCAGCCTCGTATGCCAATGTCACGAAGCAAGTCGTAGCCCGATGCATAAAAAAGGACATCATCTGCAAATATGGAGTACCCGAGCGAATCATTACTAACAATGGTTCGAATTTAAATAACAAGACGATGAAGGAATTGTGCCAGAATTTCAAAATCGAGCATCATAACTCATCTCCCTATCGTCCAAAGATGAATGGCGTTGTTGAAGCGTCCAACACGAATATCAAGAAGATAGTGCAAAAGATGGTTGTCACTTACAAGGATTTGCATGAGATGTTGCCCTTTGCTTTACGCGGTTATCGTACGACAGTACGCACATCAATCGGAGCAACTCCTTTCTCGCTGGTATATGGTATGGAAGATGTCCTACCATTGGAGGTCGAGATTCCTTCTTTAAGAGTTTTGGTTGACGTCAAGCTTGATGAGGCATAATGGATAAAGAACATATTGAATCAGCTTAGCCTGATGGATGAGAAGAGGCTAGCGTCGATCACATACGGTCGGTTGTATCAGAGCCGGATGAAGAGAACTTTCGACAAGAAGGTACGCCCTCGAAGCTTCTAGACGGGCGATCTTGTGTTGAAAAAGATTCTCCCACCACAATCAAATCACAGGGGCAAATGGACTCCCAACTATGAAGGTCCATATGTCATTCGAAAGGTCTTCTCCTAAGGAGCCTTGTTGTTATCCATCATGGATGGCGAGGATTTTACATCCCTTGTGAACGCAGACGCAGTTAAAAAATAATTTGCTTAAAGAGACTCGCTGGAAAGAAAAAAGAATATCCAGGCAAAAATGGGGCATCCCGGCGAACCATAAAAAAGGAATTGGGTTCGGGCAAAAATTAGGGATAAAAATGAAAAGATGTAAACCTGCAAATTCGAAAACCTGAAAAGGAGACTTTGACAAAAATGGGTATCCCGGTGAATCGAAAACCCGAAAGGGCGGTTCAGGAAAAAGTTAGGGATTGAAAAGCAAATGATTGCGGTTTGTGTTGGAACTTCATTGCTTAGTGGATTGGGAGAACCCGATGGCCATTTAACCGAATCAATCTCTTTTGAAGATGAAGCGTCGGGAAAGCATCAAGGTCAGGCGAGTCATAGAGGGATCAGCTCATGGTGTTTGTCTGTGCCACATTGTCGACATTTGTGTACACTTTTGTATATTTCTGTGCATATCTGTATTATTTTTGTGCAGCTTCCTCTTTTCAGGGGTTGCATCTGTTGTAAAGCTTTGCCTATTTACAGACCATTTATCAATAAACATATACTATTCAGTATCTTGTTTTCTTTGTTTTAACTTTTACTGTTTTGTTTGTGAAAACCGCCCAATGTTTTGATAAACTTGCAGGCCTTGGCCAATAATTGTTAAAACTTTGAATTAATTGAACAACGTCACGAACGATGACTGAGATAGTGTCGTTCGCGTAGGACATCTTTTCTGTTTGTTCAGTTTTGCAGGGTCGTTACCCTTGGGGCAAGGAGGTGCGGATGAAATTCGTCTTGTCTCCAGCCGGAGTCTGTTTCCCCAGCAAACAGAGTTTGCATCTCTATCCCCAGTAGAGTTTGTATGCAGTTTAAGTGAGCAGGAAGCCAGCAAGGGCCCGTTTCCTCGGCATAAGTCCAATTGTTATTGGCGTGAGTAGGTTGTTTCCCCAGCAGGGTGGTTTCTGTATCTCTAGCATTTATTTTGCTGATTCAGTTCAGTTGCATCTGCATGCGTGCATAGCATCTACCCAAACGCGTAGCATTTCCATTTCGTATGGAGCATTACGCCATTTTCAAACACATGCATGTGAAACGTAAGCCAGGTTGTTATCTCTTTGTTTCAAGTGTATCTCCAGAGGTTTGATCTTTTTTCCCTTGGTATCCAGACCATGGAAATTTCTGGTAGCCCGCGCGGTATCCAGACCCCGGCTTATATCATTCCCCAGCAGTGTCTTCGGATTTCAGCGGGTCATGTTGTTTTAAACTCATTTGGTATCCAGACCTTGATGAGTATTTATGATGAATTCTTTTTCTGTCGAGTATCCAGACTCCGGTTCATTCCTAATTGATGGGATTTTCTTTTTCGGTTGAGTATCCAGACTCCGGTAAATATGGTTGTGGTATCCAGACCACGGAAATCGATATTATTGTGCTTTTTTCCGTCGAGTATCCAGACTCCGGTGAATACAGTGTGGTGTTCAGACTTTGCTGGGTATATTTGTGATATTTTCCCTTCGTCCGTTGAGTATCCAGACTCTGGTCAATGTCGTTGAGTGTTCAGACTCCGACAATTTTCCAATGTGTGACGTACTTCTTAGCCCTGTATGGTATCTAGACCATGGCAGTTCATGATGTGATCCATTTTGTTCGTTGAGTATCCAGACTCAGGAAATTTGAAACGGTTTTCTTAAAAACTCCAGCGATATCAAGACCCTAATGAGTGTTTCTTCGTTCGTTGAGTATCCAGACTCCGGTCAATGTTCTTTGAACATCCAGGATCCGACTTATTTCGTTGAGCGTTCAGGCTCCGGCTTCTCTGTTGAGTATCCAGACTCCGATGAATTTTCAATTCGTGACATATTGCTTTTTCCATCGAGTATCCAGACTCTGGTAAAGTCAGCTGGGTATTCAGACCGTGATAAGTTTTGTGGTTGCACTCCTTCCCCGTTGAATATCCAGATTTCGGTGAATTTCCAATTGGTGGTATATTGTTTTGTCCATGGAGTATCCAGACTCCGGTCAGTTTCGTTGAGTATCCAGACTCTGGTAAGTTTAATATGGTGATGATCTCCTTTGTTCGTTAAACATTCAGGCTCCGATTTATTATGTTGAGCATCCAGGCTTCGGTTATTACGTTGAGCGTCCAGGCTCCGGTTTATTTTCATTGAGCATTCAAGCTCCGATTTATTACGTTGAGCATCCAGGCTCCGGTAATTATGTTGAGCATCCAGGCTCCGGTCCCTACGTTGAGTGTTCAGACTCCAAAAAATTTCACTGACTCATTTTGTTCGTTGAATATCCAGATTCCGACAATTTGAAATATTTCCCTTTAACTTGTATCGTATCCAGACTATGGCACAGTTTCGATGGACGAATTCATCTATATTTTTCCCCAAGCAGAGTTACTTGGTTAAGTTTCTCCTTTCTCCCTGCCAGAGTTGCTCGGTTAAGCTTCTTTTTTCCCCAACAGAGTATGTTTGTGATCAGAGCAAATTTCCGGGTTCTTTGGTATTCAACCGTCTTTTACCTTGATTGTTTAAAAGTCGTTCGCTTTTCACCCATTCAGGTCCAAGTCGTTTGAATAGGGGCAGCTGTTGCACCCCAAAATTTGACCAACCTTTTCTTAACTTGGTTTATGTTTCATTTCATTTTCTTCTAGCATTTGCATTGCATAACATTGTTCATTTAGCAGGGGATCAAGAGTTTGTGCATAGCAAGAGGAGGTTACCAAAAGTTTTGAACCTAAGCAAGGGGTTTACTCAAGCATGAATGGTCATTAAGTCATCGAGGAGTGGTCAGAGATCTTTGAAAAAGTTGATGGGTGTATGTGGAATATCTCCCAACTTGGAGGCCAGTTGAAGATCATCAGAGGTTTATGAATTCATGATTATGGATATGGTATGTTGAGGAAGCTCATTGAAGGCTTTGAGAGCCATGTTGGAGTTTATTCAAGTTGTTGTGTCATGTGTAAGAAGGCACAGTCAAGAGTGGTGCACCTAGGGTTTTCATCTGGTCAACCCTCAGTCAATTGTGAAATTGAAGGAGATTAGGACTCAATTCCAAGTCTTTGTGATCATGGAATGTTGTGTTGAGATGTATAATATACCATTTCAAGATCAAATCAAGAAGAATCAAGACTGTGAGAAGTTACTAAATTAGGGTTCTCAGTGTAAAATCCCATATTTAGTGTCCAACTTCAAGACCACATATCTCAAGATACAAGTTTCATCTCATCTTGACCCTAACATGAAACTTGTACAGCATGTTTAGAGCTTTCTTTTGAGTACTAGAAATTTTTCATCTGATTTCTAGAACTCAAGTTATGATGCTGACAAGTTACAGGTCATTAGATGAATGTGATTTTGGTCAACAAAAGCCAATCAACTTCCAAGCCACTTTTGACCTAGAAGGATGTTTCTCCTCACTCTGACTCAAACATTAAAGTTGTTCCTCATGATCTTAACTTTCCAAAGAGTACTAGAAGTTCTTCATATGATTTGTAGAACTCAAGTTATGAAGCTTGCAAGGCAGGGGTATTTTGGGAAAGTAGGATTACAGTTCATTTTCACTATAGGTCCATTTCTCTATCTTGCACATTTCAAATGAAACTTTTCTCAACATGAAACTTGCTCCAAATGAGATTAATTTCATCATCAAACATCAAGTTGTCATTGATTTGGCTTGGATTGAAGAATTGGTGCAAGACTTTTCATGAGAAAAGCCTTAAAAGGGGAAAAATGCAATTAATTGATTTTTAATCATTTCAAGGCAACCTTATGCATATTTTGAGTGCCAAAGTCATTCTAAACACAATGCCAATTTTGGATTTGAGATTTGAGTCCATTTTCATGCTTGCTTCACCATGAAGTAACAAATGCAAATTATACCACAAGATCAAATTAAGGAACAATTCTTGGCCATTTGATCAATTCACATTACTAGCAAGCTAAATGAATGCATTTCCAAGCCTAGCAACTCTATTTTCGTGTGCATTTTGGAGGCTCCATGTGCAAAAAATTTGATTTCCAATTGGACCTAAACCAACCTTGATTGGGCTTTTTTATTCATCAAAATCCATCGTATATAACTTCAGAATGCTTCACAAACCCTCAGAAGCGAAATTGGTGAAGAATTGCTCAAGAACACAGTTGCTAAAGCTCAAGGAAAGTTGAAATACGAATTTCCAGATTCAACCAATTTCAAGCCAAATCAAGCACATCTAAGGCTTCAGTGAAGATCAAGGATCGTTTCAGGGCATTTTCCTTCAAGCTTCATCAAGAATTAAAGGCTCAGTGGAAACACTCCACTAGGTAATCTATCTCTTAACAATTCTCTCAATTCGTGATGAATTAACACACCACTTTTGTAGGTTTGTGACTTATGAGTTGTGTAGATCATTTCTGGATAGTACTTGTTCTTGTTTATGAACTTTTGTGCTTTGAGCTCCAAACTTCATGGCTTCGATTTTGATTATTTATAAACTGAAAATGAAAATGGTTATGGATTCGAGATCTACGTAACTTGTAGATGATTTTAGACTGCTTGTTTGCATGTTTTGGTGAAGTTGATGATCACTTGTGTTTTGTTCACGCCGGAGAAGATGATCGGAGTCGCCGTGCTCCGGCCACCTGGTTTCTCCCTCTCTTTTCATGTTTAAATCATTGCCAGATCCACGTGTGTGTGTTTGATCCGTTTGATTTGTTGACTGCTTGATCCTATGGCCATTAACATGATGTACCGTGCACGCGCATTGACCAGCCTTACCTGATCCTCCAAAGCGCAGCGTTTCACTTAAAACGCTTGTGGACCTGGGCCTATTTTGCTTTTAACCCCCCCCCCCCCCCTCTCCCCCTTGCCTGAGGCCCATGGTTTTACACGATATTTCATTGCTGTTTGCACCTTGCTTTTTCCATTTTTCTTTTATTTTCCTATTATTTTATTTTCATGACTGTTTGGAATCAATTCATTCAAAAATAGTTCTCCAATTAATAAAATTCATTAAAAGTATTTTCTAGACATTTTAGGATGTCCTTTTATTTTTAGAATTTTTATTTTATTTTTTTGGATTATTTTTCATTAAAAAAAGGAATTATTAATTGGAGATGTTTTGTTTGGATTAATTCTTGACATGCCTTTGTTCTTGATTTGTTTCTCCTTTTTCCTTTTGATCCAAAGACTAAAAATCAATCCTCATATCCACGATGAGTTGGTTGATTTTTGAGGACCATTTCCCCCTGTTTGGTTGACTTTTGGTTTGACTTTGACCTTGCTTTTGTTGACCCTCGATAACCCTCTCTCAAATTGGTGCATCCATGTGAATCAATTTCTTTGATGATGATTTGAGATGACTTTGGTTATGATTTCTTGACCTATGTTTTCCAACATGTTTGTGAGCTTGGGATATTTTATTTGGCCCTTTTTGAATCATTTTCCTAATTTTGAGGTGACTTGCAAGTCAAGTTACCACAAAGGGAGGTTCATACATACACATTGACCTAGTTTGCCTTGGATATGACTTTGATGGATCCTTTGAGCCTTCAATTCCTTTTTATTCATGTTTCTAAAATGTTAAGGTTGCTGGTTACTCAATTTTAGGTCATGATATTGTGTTTTGATTGTTCAAACTTATGTTTCTTTTTGAGTTCCCATTTAGGGTTTCCATATGTGATTTGCTTGCTCTCTTTTGTGTAAATGCTTGCATCTTCTTTTGGTTTGATTTCCTTTACTTTTGAACTCTTTTCTACCATCCCCTCTTCTGTCCCATGGCCTTGGAGTCTCATTTAAGGTGGCTTAGTCCCTCCTTAGGAGGTACTTGAAGCATACCTAAAGTGATGAATCCATGAGGACTTCTTTGTGCTTTCTTTTGCACTTTGTTTGTGATACTTATGGTTGAGTGCATATTATGAGTTCCTCGTTGTCCTCATATAGACTCCCATCCTCACTTTTGTTTTGAGTTTACTTTCCTTTAATTTGATTTGGCTTTTGGCACTTGTGGTTGATGTTGTTTGACTTAGGTCATTTCATCCCACTTTTGGTGCATTTTTGTGTGGTTTCTTCTTTTTGTTTGATTTCACTTTGTACATTTCTTTCTCTCTTCTTCTTTTGCATTATCATATGCATGCTTGAGGTTGAGATGAGCTTATGGAGGCTACTGCCCCACACATATTTCCTCCCTCACTTTCATCCTATGTGTGCATCCTATGTTTGCATGTTTGCATTTTCATGTTATTTCTTCTCCTTCTTATTTTGTCTTTCTTCCCTTAGGATCTCTAACCTCTCTTCTTCAAGAGAGGTTATGATAGACATTAGGATCAAACCATGCATGATAACATTAGGTAGTTCCCTTTTGTATCCCAACTTTAAGTCCACTTTGCATGACAACTTTTAGGATTGAGTTAGTCCCCCTTTAGTGTGTCCTTTCTATTCTCATCTTCAAACACTCATAAAACACATAATAAAGAATAACAAATGTTGTACACTATGAGCCTTAAGCTACTTGGAGAATGGTGATTGAGTGGCTTCCTCTCAATTGCCTAGAGTGTTTAGTGTACACCCTTAGGGTGATATGCGACGCATTCGCTCCTAAGTCATAGTCTCTAGTGCGACATGAGTTACAAATCAAATTCAAAACACTTCTTCTCTAAAAAACATAAAACACTTAAAATATTTTTCATCCTTCGGGATATTAATCAAGGAAAATCTTTTCAAATAAAAGAGTGTTGTTAACTTTTAGTTCTATCGCAAACGGTAATGTCTAAGTCTCCAATAGTCGAGCCGCATACACCAACTGCTAGAACTACTTGTTAACCCTACTCGAGCCTAAAAAACTTTTGAACCAACCTGTGGTCTTTTTAGCCCGAACTATGTTTGCTCTGATCTTTCATACCAGATGAGAGTACGCAGGCACAAGACGCGATGTCTTGGCGAGCAACCTTCCCCCCTTTCACCCGTAGTTAGCCGAACTACATTGACTCTGACTTTCCCATTGCACGAGGGAATACGTAGGCGTAGAGCGGCGATGCTCTACCGAGTCTCCTTTCTTTTTCTTTTGTCTTTTGACCTTTAGCGTAGATAGTTTAAACACACCCTTAGATAGACAACAAAATGTTGATCCCGTCGAGTACAACGGACGTGAGGGGTGCTAATACCTTCCCCTTGCATAATCGACTCCCGAATCCAGGACTTGGTTGCGATGACCTCGGCTTTTCCCTTTTTCGTAGGTTTTTCCGATCGTTTCCTTTCCCTCTCTTTGGGATGAATAACGAAAGGTGGCGACTCTTCTGTTTTTTGTCGGGTGTTTTTCGCAGCTGCGACAGCAGAGTACGGAGATTTCAAGTCTCCCCGTGAGGAAGTTTTACAGAGATCCCACAGGCTGGGGCAAGATTCTAAACAAAGGAATTGTTCCTCTCCATATCTTCAGAGCTTATCAGAGTTGGTCAACCAGGGAAGAATCCTTTCATGGTACAGATTTTGGGGCAAGCCATCTCGAGGTCATTTTATGGCATGCTTTTCTTTTCAAGATGAACTGTCCCAAAGATCAGACAGGGGCAAAGTTTTTTTTAAGGGCTCATTTTGGAATAGCTTATTTCAAGAACACAAAGTCTCCAGCAAGCTGGCATATTTGGTCATTGCCCCCAACAGAGAAGTGAGGCTGGCATCACCCCCTAGTAGAGTGGGTTATCATCTTTGGTCTTCTCTCCCCAGCAGCCTGAGATAGCACTTATCCCTTAGCAGGTCGAGATTGAAGTTCTCTTCACCCGGAAAATTTGGGATTATCCCCAGTAGTGGAGCGGATTCAGAGTTCTGATTCCCCACAGAGTCCAAGTCTTTGACTCCTTTCCCCTCAGAGTTTAGGTCGTTGACTCATTCCCCAAGCAGAGGTTGATATTGTTGAGTTTTATTCTCGTTCTCCCCAGGTAGAGGTCGATGTTGATTCCCTCATTGAGTAATCCTCGACGGAGTTGTTGGAATAGTTTGTTTCTCATCCTCAGCAGAGAGAGTTTGGGACGGATTCCCAGTAGATCTTATTCGTTTACCCCTAGCGGTTTGGATTTAATCTCCAATAGGTTGAAATCTACGGCAAAGTAGAGGCATTCCTCAGCAGTTTGCTTTACTCACCGGTAGAGTCTTGTTCTAGGAGGCCATCCAGGGCTGATTTCCCCAATAGAGTTGAGATGATCTCAGTAGATGGCTTCCTTTTCCCAGCCGAGTCTTTTGTTCCCCAAAAGAGTTGTATTCTGATAGACCATTCAGGGAACTTTCCTCAACAGAGTTTGAATTGATACCCAGCGGAACAAATTTTTGTTCTCGTCAGAACAGTATTACCCAGGAAAGTTCTTTTCCAGGTAGCCATCCAGGGCTTGTTTTCCCAACATGAGTCCAATTATACTTGTCACGTCCTATCCTCCCCCGGTGGAGTTGCTTTGGTCTCTTCAGTGTTTGTTTTGCTGGAGTGGTTCCTTTGCATTTGCATTGTTCATAGCATCCTCCCAAACGCATAGCATTTCCATTCCGTATGGAGCATTACGCCATATTCAAACATGTGCATATGAAACATAAGTCGGGTTGTTGCCTCGTGTTTGCAGATGTATCTCCAGCAAATATTCATATTTCTCTCGTGCCTGTGTGGTATCCAGACCCCAGCAAATCTTTGACAGATGTGTTCATCTTATCTCCCCAACAAAGTTTACTTACTCAAGTTCAACAGATTTCTTCTTTTAGATTATGAATCAAGGGATTCTTATCTCAACTTCGTGTTAGGCCGGCCTTCGGGTTCGATGCCTGCTTGGATTAACATATGTTCTCAAATTCGTGTTGAGCTGGCCTTCAGGTTCAATGCCTGCTTGGATTAGCAGATATCCTCAACTTCATGTTGAGTCGCCCTTCGGGTTCGATGCTCGCTTTTATTTAGCGAATGCCTGCTTGGATTAGCAGATGTTCTCAACTTCGTGTTGAACCGACCTTTGGGTTCGATGCCTGCTTGGATTAGAAGATGTCATCAGCTTCGTGTTGAGTCGGCCTTCAAGTTTGATGCTCGCTTTTATTTAGCGAATGCCTGCTTGGATTAGCAGATGTCCTCAGCTTCGTGTTGAGTCGGCCTTCGGGTTCGATGCTCGCTTTTATTTAGCGAATGCCTGCTTGGATTAGCAGATGTCTTCAGCTTCGTGTTGAGTCGGCCTTCGGGTTCGATGCTCGCTTTTATTTAGCGAATGCCTGCTTGGATTAGCAGATGTCCCCAGCTTCGTTTAAGCCGGCTTTCAGGTTCGATGCTCGCTTTTATTTAGCGAATGCCTGCTTGGATTAGCAGATGTTCTCAACTTCATGTTGAGCCGGCCTTCGGGTTTGATGCCTGCTTGGATTAGCAGATGTACTCAGCTTCGTGTTGAGCCGGCCTTCAGGTTCGATGCTCGCTTTTATTTAGCGAATGCCTGCATGGATTAGCATATTTTCTCAACTTCGTGTTGAGCCGGCCTTCAGGTTCGATGCCTGCTTGGTTTAGCAGATGTCTTCAGCTTCGTGTTGAGCCGGCCTTCGGGTTCGATGCTCTCTTTTATTTAGCGAATGCCTACTTGGATTAGCATATGTTCTCAACTTCGTGTTGAGTCGGCCTTCGGGTTCGATGCTTGCTTGGATTAGCAGATGTCCTCAAATTCATGTTAAGTCGGCCTTCGGGTTCGATGCTCGCTTTTATTTAGCGAATGCCTGCTTGGATTAGCAGATGTTCTCAACTTCGTGTTGAGCCAGCCTTCGGGTTCGATGCCTGCTTGGATAAGCAGATGTCCTCAGCTTCATGTTGCGTCGGCCTTCAGGTTTGATGCTCGCTTTTATTTATCGAATGCATGCTTGGATTAGTAGATGTTCTCAACTTCGTGTTGAGCCGGCCTTCGGGTTCGGTGCCTGCTTGGATTAGCAGATGTTCTCAACTTTGTGTTGAGCCGGCCTTCGGGTTCGATGCCTAGTTTGTTTAATAGATGCCTGATGGTGAAATTGGATGATCTTTCTGACTTAGTGTCATTGCCTGCGTATTAGCAGATTTTCTTCCAACTGCGTTTCGATGTTTCCTAATCGGTAATCAGTTAGCTTATTGTCGTTGCAACTATCAGATACAGTTACTTCCGGAGATTTTGTCCCAATAACAAATTTGCAGTTCTTTTTTGCGGTTGGCAAACTTCCAGTTTCTTTGGTATTCAACCGTCTTTTACCTTTGATTGTGTGAAAGTCGTGTGCTTTTCACCCATTCAGGTCCAAGTCGTTTGAATAGGGGCAGCTGTTGTACCCCAAAATTTGACCAACCCTTTTCTTGTACTTGGCTTATGCTTCATTTCATTTTAGAATTTGCATTTGCATAACATTGTTCTTAAAAGGGGATCAAGAGAGGTGTGCCACTCAAGAGAAGAGTCTCATTTGGTCTCAAGCTCAGACAGGAATGTTTACCATCATCATGAAGTTGCCAAAACTTCTTGAAAGGAAGGATTGATGTGTGTTGTTTGTCTCTTATCTTAGGGGTCAACAGAGGATCACCAGGGGTTCATAAGATCTTTGTTTTGGATAGAACATGTTTGAGAAGCTCATGGAGTACCTTGGAGGTCATTGTGGGGTTTGTCTAGGCTTTTATTTCATCTGCAAGAGGTCATAGTCAAAGGATGTGAATCTAGGGTTTCATCTGGTTAACTCAAGGTCAACTATGGACTTGAGAGAGTTTGAGACTTAGTTCTAAGTCATTAAGGCCATGGGAAGTTATCTTGAGACATTTAGGATGTCATGTCAAGTTCAAATCAAGAAGAATCAAAAGTTAAAGGAGTTACTAAATTAGGGTTTCAGAGGATCTCAGTGTAAAATCCCCTCCTTTAGTGCCTAACTTCAAGGACAATTTACCATATGATACAAGTTCAATCTCATTTTTATGTAAACATGAGACTTGTAGGGCATGTTCTAAGATTTATTTTGAGTACTATAACTCATCCATTGAGTTTGTAGAGCTCAAGTTATAATGCCAACAAGTTAGAGGTCTCAGATGAACTTATTTTTGGTCAACTAAAAGTCAACTCACTTCCAAGGCATGTTTGACCTAGAATCAAGTTTCTCCTCAACTTTAGGTGAACATGAAAGTTGTTCCTCATGATCTTAGCTTTCCAAAAAGTCCTAGAAATCCTTAATATCATTTGTAGAACTCAAGTTATGGTCTTGGCAAGGAAATGGTATTTTGGGAATGTTTCATTATAGGTCATTTGTTTTATAGGTCATTTCCATGGACTTATGTACCTCAAATGCACTTCCAACCAACATGAAATTTGTTCATAAAGGTATCATTTACATCTTTGAACTTAAGAATCATTTGAATTATGGATTTGTGTGGTCATGTGGAGGAATTTTCAAGTGAATTTTGGATTTTTAAGCATGGCATGAGATTGGTACATTAGAGATCATAATCTTCACTTTTTTTGAGTTGCTTTGTATCAAAATATCATTATGAGCAAGATTGCACAATTGAATGGATACTAAATGCGTGGAAACATGACCATTTTCAAGTTTCTTCATGATAATGTTTTGACTTCAATCTCACAATGAGGAACAAATCAAAAGCCCAAACCAATTCCATTGTAAAATTCATCCCACATGCTGCAGATTGGTGCACTTTTCATGTGAGGAGTAAGGTAAAACCCGTGTGTATAGGTGGCTTTCTTTTTTGGGCATAATTTTCAAAGATCACAATTGAAGCTTCATGGGCCTGCATTACACGTTCAAATCCATAATATATAAACCAAGAGCTTGCCCTGGAAGCTCAGAATGTGCATTTGGAACTGGACAGAGCAAAATCAGATTCAAATTTCTCAAGCTTTTTCCAAATTCAAATTTCAATTTTCTCTGCAATTTAACTTCAATTGAGGCCTGATTCTTCTTCCTTGGAGCATTTGGAGTGAAACTAAAGCAAGAGAGTGAAGCTTGCACACATCTGAAGAGCCAACGGAGTTGCTCTGTTCAGTAAGTTTCCTTCAATGAATTCTCTCATTCTAGACCATGATTTAGGCTCATACCAGTTGCTTCTGAAGCCCTACGTTGAGTAGGCCATGTTTGTTCCATTGTTGTTCATGTTTGATGAAGTTTTCAGTTGTGTATCTCATTTTCAAGCTTTCGATTCTCTTATTTCATGAGTCTTTTTGAAAATCTAAGGGTGGATTCATGATCCTTGCAAGCTCAGCTTTCCATTGGTATGAGATTTGACCATTTTTATGGAGAATTTTGGAACCAGCTCCGGCGAGTTGGCCAGAGAAGACGACCAGAGCCCTAACTCTAGCGTCTGGTTCAAATTTAGATCAGATCTGATGTGGCTAGCTTGGACTTTTTGACCTGCATGCGTGTTTGGTTTTGATTCGCTTGACCTGTCCCATGTGGCACTTTGACTCCACGTTCGTTTAATGAAACAGAGCCCAATGCATGAGTCTGGGTGGATTGGGATTGAATTGTTATTCGCCCCCCCCCCCCCCCCCCCCCCCCCCGCCCTTCAGTTTGAGCCCAATGCATGTTTGCCTGATCTCCTTTGTGTTTCTGCTTTTACTTTTGCACCCCCTTCCATTTCCAATTGTTTTTTATTTTATTTTTATTTTCTGTTTCCATTTTTAATTATTAAAAATAGCTCCAATTTGCTAAAAATTCCACAAAAAATATTTTCTATCATTTTAAAACCTTATTTAATTTTTAATTCTGATTTTATTTTATTTTGATATTTAATTTGAATTTTGAAATTGGATAAGTTTTTAATATTGTTTTCTTTTGATCATCCATGCTTGAGCTACCTTTGGATATCACCAATGAATGAGGTTTCCTCTATATTTAAAGGATGGATTGAGGTACCTTTGAGGCTGATTTTGGTCTTGGTTTGATCACTTTTTGTTTGACTTTGAGTTGTTTTTGTTTGACCCTCGATTATAATTCAATAAGGTGGAGCACCCTAGTTGATCAAATCATTTGGTGATGCCTTGAATTGAATTTCTTTTTGATATTTTAGCCTCTGTTTGCCAACATACTTGGTTATTTTTGTATTTTATTTGAGATTTATTGAACATTTCTTCTATTTTTGGTGAACCTTGCAAGTCAAGTCACCCTAGATGAAGTTCATACAAACTAGTTGACTTAGTTTCTTTGGGAAATGACTTTGATTGATCCCATATGCACCCTATGACTCTTGATTCGCATCCTTGACATGTTTAAGGGGCTGGCTTTGCATTTATAGGTCACAAACTTGTGTAGTTTGTGTTACAAGTCACTTTGAATTAGGGCATTCCACTTGGTGGTAAGTGTTGAATTTGGTTTGGACTTTGGTTCTCTCTCTTGCCTTGACTTGTAACTTGCTTGTGCCTTGGTTCTCTCTTTGGCTTTTGATACTCATTCAAAGCAATTTGGTATCCTTTGTTCATACTTTGAGTTTGCTTTGAATGAGGGATCACTTTGAGCATTTGCTTGCTCCTTTCTATTGCATGATCAATATGTTGTTCTTGGTTGAGATATCTTTCATGTTGCTTGCTGCCCAATCCTTTTCTCCCATCTCCATTTTGATCATGGCTTCTCCCTTTGACTTTGTTGTTTTTGTTTTGGTTTTAGTGATCGATGCATGAATGGTTGTAGGAGTTGTGACTTCTACCATTTCATCTCACTTTTTCTTTGACTTGTTTAAGTCTTTTTGCTTCTTCTTTTGTTTGCATTGCATCTTGCATACCATGTTTGCATTTCTTCTTGACTGGTTTAAGTCAACTTCCTCTCTTTCTTGCATCTTATTTGTGATTGATTTATCTTGTGTTTTCTTGGTCTTTTGCCATGATCTCTTAGGATTCCTAGTCCCTCCGTTTAGGATGGAAGTAGGAGAGACATTAAGCGTTCAATCCAAGCATGATAACATTAGGATAGTATTTTCCCCTCTTAATCTCAATCTTAGGAGCATATTGCATGATAACATTAGGGTTGTTTAGTTTCCCCTTAGAGTTTGTGAATTCTCTTCTCATCTCAAAACTTCTTTAAGACATCTAATAAAGGATAATAAGTGTTGTATGCTACGGGCCTTAAGTACTTGGGGAATGATAGTTGGGGGGCTTCCTCTCAACTGTCTAGAGTGTTTAGCGTATGCCCTTTGGGCGATATGCGACACATTTGCTCTCAATTCATAGTCTTTAGTGCAACATGAATTATAAATCTAATTCAATTCACTTCTTCATATAAAACACAAAACAAAACATCAAATCCTTCTTTTTCCTTCGGGATTAATTGAAAATCATTTTCAGAAAGAGTGTGTTAACTCTTGGTTCTACCGCAAACAGGTAACGCCCTAGTCTCCAATGGTCGAGCAGAAATACACCTAATTGCTAGAACGAAGGTTTAACCCTACTCAGTTAAAACACTTGAACCTATATGTGGTCGTGTAGCCCAAACTACGTTTTCTCTGATTTCTCATACCAGACAAGCATACGTAGGCACAAGATGGCGATGTCTTGGTGAGCAACCTTCCCCACCTTCACCCGTATTTTTCTGAACTACGTTGACTCTGACTTTCCCATTGCACGAGGGAGTATGTAGGCATAGAGCGGCATTGTTGTATCGAGTCTCTTTTCTTTTTCTTTTGTCCCTGTGGCCTGCCTTATATATTAACACCCTTTTAGATAGATAACAAGCATAGATCCCTGCGAGTACAACAGACGTGAGGGTGCTCATACCTTCCCCTTGCGTAACCCGACTCCCGAACGCAAGATTTGGTTGTGATGACTTGTCTTTTCCCTTTTCCGTAGGTTTCCTCTGATCGTTTCCTTTCCCTCTTTTGGGATAAATAACGAACGGTGGCGACTCTTCTGTCCTTGTCGGCCCCTCTTCACAGCGATGCGACAATAACAAATAACACAAATAAAACAGGAGGTTCACGTAGAGTACTACAGCTACTTAGGATGCTAACACCTTCCCTAGGTATAACCAACCCACGAACCTTAGATTCTCTTTGCTTTTCTTTGCACTGCATACTCATGGATTTATTCGTTCTTTTTCCCTTCCCTTGGATAAATAAAAGATCGGTGGTGAAAAAATGATTTGTGATTCAAGTTAATCAATAGCCTGTTATCCAATTCTCACCGCGACAGAAATGACGACTTCACTGGGGACTTCTTTTGAGGGTTCCCCTTAACTTGTTAATTTGTGTTTATTGTTGTATATTTATATATCTGCCTGTCTATATATATTGTTTCTGCTTTGGGTTATTACTTTCGTGTGGTGAGAAAAGTCCTACACCTGGACTTGAGTGTACTTATGATAGAAATTGTACTATTGAACGAGCAATCGTGAAAACACTTAATATTTTCGACCTAGAAGCCTGTGATACCGGGAACCTTTAGTTACCCTTAACTCAACTTGGCCTTTCTTAGGGGGTTACCCTTTTCCAATATGTTTATGTCGTGCTGATTATTTTGGTGTGTTCATTTTATTTTTTCGAGCACTTTTCTGCCTGACTTTTTATTTTATTTTTTAACCATTTTTATTTAAATAATCATTTAATTTATTTAGATTTAATTAGATATTTAATGTAAACTTTTATTTTTATTAATTTATTTTATTTTTACTTTGTTTATTAATATTTTCTTTTTAAAAAACATAAAAACATAATTTTTAATTCTTTTTATTCTTGTCTTATCATAAAAAACACAAAAACATGATTTTTAATTCTTTTTATTCTTGTTTTGTCATAAAAAACACAAAAACATGATTTTTAATTTCTTTTATTCTTGTCTTATTATTGTTTCACCCCAAAATTTGCCCTTTTGTTTAACCTTAACTGGCTTTTGTTTCTTTGCATTTTTGAATTTTTGCATATCATAGCATATGTTCTTGAGGCATGGGATCAAGGTTTTTCTGTGGCTCAGGGCTCTTTTAGTGCAAGAGATTGAACAGCGAGTATCAGTTCCCGCATTTATTTTTCCCGGTGATCGAGCGGTCGATTTTATTTTGTTTTGCAGGGTTATTTTCAGCTCAAGAGGCAACACCCAAGCCATCTCAAGCATTATCACGGTTATAATATTCAAGAACAAGTTTCAGAGGTTGAACAGGGCTTAACGGTTGAAAACAGACAAATGAGCACTTTTCCCTCAAAAAGGCGCCAAAATTCAAATTTTGAAGGTGTTAACCGATTAACCAAAGCAAAATCAAGTCAAAATGAATTTTTGAAGGTGTTAATCGATTAACCCATATGGTTAACCGATTAACCAGTGCAAATTTCAGTTATGCACGTGAATTTTCAAGTGAAGTCACTTTGGGGTCCATTTTGATCATATGTGAAATTGATTTTACACCTTAGGAAGGATCTATAACCACTTTGAATTTTGGTTATTTTCATTTTCCCTCCAAATTCCCATTCCTAATCCCAAACCAATTTTTACAAACCACATTCCAAACCTCATTTGGATCCAAACCTAAGGGGTATTTAAATGATTTGCTCCAAACCTCAAATAGACAATCCTCATAATTTCCATTTCATTTCAGAATTCATTCTCATTCTCTCAATTTTTTCTCTCAACTTTTCACTCCCAAAACCTCTACCAAAGCTCTTCTCACCTTGAATTCTTTGATTCTCCATTGGAATCGTTGATTTCTAAGAGCTAAACCTTCATCCTTCATCATCATCATCATCATCTCCATTTTTCCATTTAATTTTCGTGCAAGTTTGGATCTAAATTTTGAAGTTGGTTTAGAGGAGCTTATTTGGATAATTCTTGCTGAATTTTGGTGGATATTGATTCTTACTATAAGAAACCACTTGAATCTTGATGTTTTCCGGACTTCTTGCTCGGATCTGTGCAATTGAGGTTGAATCAACAATTACCGAAGCAATTCTCCGCTTCGTAGGTTGGAATTCTAGATCCGTTGCTATTTCGAGCTTATTTTGCATATTCGATGTGGATCTTCATTTTTGATTGACTTTTGGTTGATTTGATCCATGTGATTTGTGATCTTATTGTTTAAATGTGTTTACATATTGATTAGATCACTGATTTCTGGTTTAATTTCGTGCTTAATTGATTGTATGATCATTGGAATGATTGCACATTGGATAAGTTGCTGAAAAGTGCTTCTGAACTGTTGTTTTCTGCTGTTGACACAGTGTTAACCGGTTAACCAATTGGTTAATCGATTAAACAATGAAAATATTCAAATTTTCCAACATTTTTAAGTAGTTAATCGATTAACTCCTAGTGTTAATCGACTAACATTGTGTCAGCAGGCCTGTTTTGCTGTTTTTCATGCTTGTTTGGTATAGTTTCACTTCGAATCTTCACGGATCAGTGTGATGCATTAGGAGTGAGAGGTTTTGGGATATATGTCACTGTTATTGATTGTTTAATCATGATTGCTTTGACGTGCATTTCGATTTCCACTTGAATGCATGCTTATGGATGTGGTTCAAAGTGATGATCATTTGCATTGTTGTTTTTGTTTACATGCTTGAGGTTGAGATGTGCTTGTGGAGGCTACTGCCTCACACTTTGTTCCTCCATCTCTTCTCCATATTTTTTTTACATGTTCTTATTTTCTTGAAGAGGTTGAGATGTGCTTGTGGTGGTTGTTACCCCACACCTTTTTCCTCCGTCTTCATCTTTGTGTTGCATTGCATGTTGGCATTCTTTTTCCTTAACTTATGCTTGCTTTCCTCTACTTCTTTTTGTCTTCCTTTGCCATGTTCCCTTAGGACCTCTAATCCTTCTTGTTTAAGATGGATTATGATAGACATTAGAATTGAAACCATGCATGATAACATTAGGGTAGCTTTCCCTTTTCAATCCTAACTTTAGGGTCACTTTGCATGCTAACATTTGGTTGAGTCTTAGTCTCCCTTTAGAGTGTCTTTCTCTTCTCATCTTCAAACACCTCAAATCATCTAATAAAGACTAATTTGTGTTGTACGCTATGAGCCTGAAGTACTTGGGGAATGGTGATTAGGGGGTCTCCTCTCAATTATCTAGAGTGTTTAGCGTATGTTCTTTGGACGATATGTGATGCATTCGCTCCTCTCAATTATCTAGAGTGTTTAGCGTATGTCTTTAGTGCAACATGAGTTTCAAACCATAACTCAATTCACTTCTTGTCTAAAAAACACACAAAAAACTTCAAACCTTTTTTATCCTACGGGATTAATGGAAAACCTTTTTCATAAGGAGAGTTTTGTTAACTCTTCGTTCTACCGCAAACAGGTAACGCCTAAGTCTCCAATGGTCGAGCTGCATACACCTAACTACTAGAACTAAGTTTTAACCCTACTCGGGTAAAACATTTTGAACCAACCGGTGTTCTTGTTAGCTCGAACTACGTTTGCTCTGATTTCTCATACTAGACGGGAATACGTAGGCACAAGACGACGATGTCTTGGCGAGCAACCTTCCCCACTTTCACCCGTAGTAAGCCGAACTGCATTGACTTTGACTTTCCCATTGCACGAGGGAATACGTAGACATAGAGCGGCGATGCTCTATCGAGTCTATTTTCTTTTCTTTTGTCCCTGTGGCGTGTAGCTTGATAGATTAACACCCTTTAGATAGACAACAAGCGTGGATCCCGTCGAGTACGATGGACGTGAGGGGTGCTAATACCTTCCCCTCGCGTAACCGA
The DNA here is from genome assembly GCA_963859935.3 of Lathyrus sativus. Lineage (NCBI taxonomy): Eukaryota > Viridiplantae > Streptophyta > Magnoliopsida > Fabales > Fabaceae > Lathyrus > Lathyrus sativus. Next base: position 343,354,895 of record OZ012735.1, on the reverse strand, counting down.
CTCCCGAACCCGAGATATGGTTGTGATGACCTGTCTTTTCCCTTTTTCGTTAGGTTTTCTCTTATCATTTCCTTTCTCTCTTTTGAGATAAATAACGAACGGTGGTGACTCTTTTGTCATTGCCATCCCCTCTTCGTAGCGATGCGACAATTATAAAAAAACAAAACAACATTGTTTTAATTGTTATTATCATTCTTGTATATTTTCTAGTCCAATATATATGCATTAGAAAAAATAAGTAATCACACAAAAAAGAAAAAACATTCATACTTCATCTTACTCACATTCAAACCGCAAAGTTTTTCACGAATCACGACGTGGCATCGAGAGAAAGAGATAGAGAAGGCGGTGGCGTGAGAGAAATGGCCATTTGAGGAAGGTAAAATTGAAAACACACAATTTATTTTGAAAAGCTGATGCTATTTTGTATCTATGTCAATTTCATGTTTGTCTTGGTAGTACCACTTATAGTGTCACGTGGTATTTGTTTTACATATATTGGTTGAGGTAACTTCTTTAGTTTTATAATTTAAGTACATGAGTTGTTTTTGGTTGTCTATAGTTTATGTTAGGTGTCACCATGTATCATATATTTATGTATATATTACATATATCACATTTTAATACTATATATCATATACTGTCACGTATCAAATATTAATCAATAGTTAATTTTGATTTTATTTTATTTTGTTTTGATCACCATTACCTCTTAATTATAATTAGTAGATTTTCTTTCATTATTTTTTCTAGTCAATACTATATGGCTTTTTCTTTTAAAAAAGAAAAATAGAAAGACGCAAATTTAATTGATGTTTGGATATCGGTTATCATTATTCTTAGTCACTTCTATTAATCTAGTTTATTTGTTATCATTTATATAATGTTAGAAAAGACCAAAAAGATTTCCTTATTTTTAGTTTATTAGTTAATTTTGTAATATTAAAAATACTAAAAAAAGATATATTTTAATTACTTTATTTTAGCATAGAAAGATGTAAAACAAATTTGTTTTAATTACTTTTATAAGGATGAAAATACCAAAATATTTTAATTATTTATTTTAGTATTTTTATTTCTAGTTTTTTATTAGTTAATTTGAATTATATTAAAATGTAAATAAATTTGTGTGATAATTATTATTTGATATAAATATTTATATTTAAATTAATTAATAATTTCGTGATACCCGATTCACAAGGAGGATCCCTTGTTTTTGACACTCTTATCATTTACATTTTTATTTACATTTTGTATCTTCTTGTATATACTTCTTGTAATCCTAGAACTTTCTATTCCTTAGAAAGTCTCCCTTAGGATTACCATTTCAACTATTGATAACTTACAGTTAATTCCCTTTTTCTCATGATAGAATTAGACATAAGTCATCTTTGTAGTCGAGATATAATTCTCCTACCCCATAACATGAGAAAGATATAGATTCTTTTTCACTTGAGAGAGGTATGTGGCATACACATCAATTCTGTATCCGAGTTAGAGCCCTTATTTTAATGTGAAGCAAATATCCATCTTCCACATGTTTATGGTGATTTAAGTCGAGTATTCTCCTTAAGATAACGACTTGTCTCTTATCCTAGAATCAATCAACAAACTTTTCCCCCTGGAACCTTGGCCACAGTCAAGAGTTCCTCATCCCTTTAGGAGGACTACGAATGCTCTGATTCCATTCCCTTCAGGATACGTAGGCACGAGATGCGATGTCTTTTCGAGCATACTTAGAAATAAACCCCTAGGTCTTTCCCTTAGAGAATAACAAATAACACAAATAAAACAAGAGGTTCCAGTAGATTATTACAGATACATAGGAAGCTAACACCTTTCCTAGGTATAACCAACCCCCGAACCTTAGATTCTCTTTGCTTTGCTTTGCACTGCATACTCATGGGTTTATTCGTTATTTTTCTCTTCCTTTGGATAAATTAAAGATCGGTGGTGAAAAAATGATTTGTGATTCAAGTTAATCAATAGCTTGTTATCAAATTCTCACCGCGACAGGAACGAAGAAGATGAAGTGAGTGGACTACCCAATCAACATAACATGGCGCTGACTGGGTGCTAATTTGGCAATTTGGTTGTGTTTTTAAATAAAAACAATTAGAAGCATAGTATAACTGGATGTAACAACCACCCTAGTGGTAGATCCTTGCCTTGCCGTGTCCTTGCTTACCTTGTGTGTCTGGGTTCGATCCTGCTGATCAACCCTTTTGCTAGTTTTCTCATTTTTGAAGCATGTTTTACATATATTATCTTGCTTTCATTATTGTTTCACATTGGGAGTATGGTTTAGATGGCTAATGCTTTGAGTCAATAGCTTGAGGGTGTGGTTTCAAATCCCATTGAGTGCATCTCCTATATTGTTAATGCTTTGTTTTTATGTTTTACTTCACAAATAGAATTAATCATAACTTCTTTGATTTTTATCATTTTGATCCCACTCTTTTTGCTAAATGCTCATAAAAATGACTATTTTTTGTCTACCTCAATAAAAATCCAAAAAGAATTATTTATTTGTTACTTGTGTATGTTCAAAGTTTGTGAGCTTTTTAGGTTTTCTTAGGTTTCTTTTTTATCTTTTGATTGGTTCCTTTGATTACCCTTGCTTGTATGCACCCAAACCTTGCTTGTATGAAATTTACTTGATGTATGATCTTGTATTCCCTTGTGGTTACATGATTTTTTATTGCCTTAAGTTCATGATCATGTGTGAATGCATGTTTAAATGTCATTTAAACCTTGGTTGTTACCTTGCCCTTAACATGAGATTCTCTCTTGAAATCAAATGTCTTGAATGAAAATATGTTTCATCTTCTCATATATTGCCCTAAATGTTCCTAAACATTTGTTGTTTTTACTTTGAAACATGTTTTGTATGAATCCCCTTTGAGATGTTTCTCATCTTCCATGATTGAATTTCTTTTACATGTTTGGTTGTTACCTACTTGTTTAACATGATTCACCATAATTCACATGTTGTTATCACACATGTCACACCCTTGTTCAAGTTGTCTTGGTTGTTACCTCTACTTGTATACATGCTTAACAATTGTTATGATTTATGTATGTTAATCTTGAACTTTAAACTTTGTTATAAGTAATGCTTTGACTTATGCATGATTCTCTATTTTGTATCCATGATTAAATACTGTTATGATTTATGCATGTTAATCTTGAACTTTGAACTTTGTGATAAGTAATTTTTTGACTTATACATGATTCTCTTTATATGTATCCATGCTTAAATATTGTTATGATTTACGCATGTCAATCCTGAACTTTGAACATTGTGATAAGTAATGTTTTGACTTATACACGATCCACTTGACTTGTATAGATTCCTTAAATATTTTTATGATTTATGCATGTTAATATTAAGTTATGAAATTTTCCATGATAAGAAATATTTTGACTTATGCATGATTGAAATTTCCATCTATGATGTTTGGTGTTGTAAGAACCTGACTTCATATAATAACATCTATGTTTACCTTTGGTTATAAGCATTTGGTTTGATTCTAAACTTTTATGGATGAATACTTGGTTGTAACCTTGTTATTATCTTTGCTTCATGCTGTCGCATGCTCGCCCTTATCTTCCTTGGTTGTTACCATGACTTTTATATCTTCACATGTTTGAATGAATGTATATGTATGCTTAAGTTTTGTTAATATCCCCCAAGTGGTGTAGCTTGTTAGCTCTCATCCAAAAGAGTTGCCTTGTGTCCCTAAGTCCAAAGGAAAGTCTCTCTATTGACTCAATGTCATAGATAGCTCATTTTGTTCCCACCTTCCCTTGACCTTATTAGAGTTATTAGGACCTTGAATTTAACCTTAAGTAAGAACCTCATCCTTTTGACTTTGTCAAGTCAAGATCTTTAGCACACCTTGTTAGGAATCCTACAACTTAGAGCTTAGGACTAGAGTTTGTTAAATCTATGTGTGAACCATTGTTATGGGTACTCACATTTCCCTCTTTGACTTTTGTTAAAGTCAAATCCCCAGTTAGGTCTTTCAACTTAGACTTAGAGAGTTTGTTAACTCTATATAAGTATCATTGTTATGGATTCTTATTCCCCTTGAACCTTGACCATAGTCAATAGTTCTCTCCCTAGTTAGGAGAACTACGGTTGCTCTGATTCCATTCTTGTTAGGATACATAGGTACGAGTTGTGACATCTTGGCGAGCATACTTAGTGTACAAACCCATATGTCTTTACCTTTAGAAATCCTTACCTTAACACATAATTCTTAACAAATAAACATTAGCACAAAACAACTATCAAACAAGAGGCTCATGTAGAGTACTACAGATACTTAGGATGCTAATACCTTCCCTTAGTATAACCAACCCACGAACCCCTAGATCTCTTAGCTTCGTTGTTATGTAGCACACTTAGGGTTTTCTTCGATCTTTACCCTTTCCTTTGGATAAATCAAAGCTCGATGGTGAATATTTAAAAATTTATGATTCATGTTAATTAATAGCTTGATATCTGATTCTCACCGCAACATAAATGGTGACTTCACTAGGGATGCTACTTTAGAGGGTTAAAGCCCACTTTGTTTGCAGTTTTGTTTTGTTTATGTTTATTTGCTTTATACATGTATATTTGTAAATATTTGTATATTATACTTGTTATATTGCATATGTGCTTTGGGTTGCTACCTTGAGAGGTGAGACAAGTCCTAGCCCGGACTTGAGTGTATACCTATGATAGGACTGTTGTATGATCAATAGTTGACGATTGGGAGTAGTCCTAATATGATTGACAATGATGTAACCATGCTCATTTGAGACCCCTTTAGGATTACTGATGGCGTATAAGTAGTCGTACGTTCATTACTTTTTCCGACCTGGGAGTCTGTAAAACTGAGGACCTTTTAGTCATCCACTACCCCACTTGGCCTTTTTTGGACGTAGTGAGATGGCTCTGAGGGAGCAGTCTCGAATGGTTGATACGTGATACTACACTCAGACGAGTTTATCTTGAGAATATTTTTTACTCACATGAGTAGTCATGTTGGTTGATAATATTCGAAAGATTTATCGATGACTCTGGGAACTTTGTAGAACCCATTGTACAGATACAAACAACCCATAGTACATGTCTCTTGGGAAAGGTATACCTTGGCTCCATGCTTATGACCTAAACCTAGGACCCTTGTTTGTGTGCATATGCATTATATATGTGACTATATGAATACTTGTGTATGTGTTGCTTGTGCATCATCTCATCATTTCATCAAAGCTTGTTGGAAAGGTCTTGAGGAGTCCTACAAAAGTGCAACAGTGATCTATGTTCAAAAAATGAATGGATTTGGAGTTATGATAAAATGCAATGCAAGAGGGAAAAATACTTAGTGAAATTTTGTGATTTTGGCACTCTTCAAGTCATGTTTTCAGCCAACTTCAAGAGGTTCTTTGACCTAGTTCCACTTGGAATTTGAAACAACCCAAAACATGAAAGTTGTAGATCATGATGAGAGCTTTCCAAAAAGTAAAAGAACACCTCCATACCATTTGTGAGCTAGGAGTTTCGAAGGAGGGAAGTTGGGGTCCAAACACTTGAAGTGCACATTTTCAAACTTGACATAAATCAACTTGATGACCATCTAATTGATTTTCAGCCCTCGATTGGCCTTTGATCTGATGTCTAGAGTGTGTGATGAGTGGAAATGCAGAAGGATTGAAGAGCATGGCAAGTTATAGCCAAGTGGCATTATTATATTCAAAGAAAATCAAGAGGAAAGAGAAACTTTATTAAAGGAAATCTGGAGCAGCAGGGCCCCTAGCCTCTAGACACACTTCAATCACTTCCTATGGCCTGTAAACAACTTGTCTCATGAATCAAAATGCATCAAGAACCCTCAAGACCAGTTACGTCAAAGATTTCTTGGAAGATTTCCATTTTCTCCCTCCAAAAGCCAAAGCCATCCACATTTTTCCAAATCTGCCAAGAGTCTCGCCTCCTCTATAAATAGAGGCCTCCTCTAGATGACATAAACACAAGAGTATCTCATAAAACCAGAACAAGCTCATCAAAAAACCCTGCTTTCCACTTTTCTTATAGTTGAAGCAAGTTCACCAAAATGCCTCAAAATTTTTCTTGAACAGTTTGCCTTCTAAAACCATTTCCATACACTAAAACTCATTTAAAACCATATGCATAATTCAAAAATGATTTGTGGAAGGTGTTAAAGCTCTTAAACCAGTCAAGAAATCCATATTCTCAAAAGTCAACTCTCAACCAAGGAAACTTTGACCTTTCATACAAAACTGAGTAACACTTTGCTCAGGCCTGTTTTACCCCTCTCAACCCTCCAAACACCTTTGGTTTGAGATGTATCAACTGTCCAAAACATCCAAGAACTTCTACACCACTTGTTTGTAGATTGTTCACAAAGTTCCTTCATTTACTTCAAGTGCAAGAAAATTATGTTTTCATCAAGGCATTGGTTGGATATCAGCTGGAACAAATTCAAGGTATTCCCTACTACATAAGCTTGCTTGAAGGTCTAAAAGATATTAGTAGTCACTATCTCATTCATGAACTGTCATGAACATGCCTAGCTTGCTTTAGTTGCAATGTGTTTTGAAAGTAAAAGCAGCTCATGTATGAATTTGTTTTGCCTTACTCATCATTATGTTTAGACATCATGTTAGACATTACACAAGGTTGTGTTGTTATGTGTTAACCTGTGAAACCTTCTCAAAGGTTACCTTATGCCATGTATGAACATAAGAAGTTTGGTTTGCAGCTGTCTTTGGATGGTGTGGATTTGAATGCTAAGGTTGTTCCATTTTTCAAATATTGATTGTATAGTCTATTAGTTCATGTTAGGGTGTTTGAGTTAATGTTAGTTAAGGTTGCTTGTGAGGGTCTTATTAGATTATGCTTGGCACTTTCCCTCAAGTGTGCTTGATATTTCTTGCTTGAATTCAGCCTAGACCAACTCCTGTTGTGACTTAGAATCATGTGCATATATTCATGTTTTATGTGTGTGCTTACTGTTCTGAAACTGTCTTAGATGTGCCTACCATGATCATTGTCTTGTATGTGCAAACCAGTTATGCTTATGCTTGTATCATGCCATGTCTTACTGTTAGTGAATGTTTGTCATAAACCATTGTTGGAGCATATACCATCTGGATCAGGTTCTGGTTCAGTCATTTTGTGTTGTATACAAATGTGATAAGTTTGTAATGTTTGAGCCTACTGCAGCAACTTTGAATGCCATGACAATACCATAACTTTAAATCTTTGACTGACCGTTTAGGTTAGAAGTTCATCGATGCTAATTCATGTTGTGTTTGAGTGTGTCATGCTTGAAACTAGGTTTGATTTGGACCTGCAACTTTTTGTTTGTTCTTTCAACTAAAAAATGCATTTTAACCAACTCACACACCACTTTCAATTCTAGCACAAATTTGAACCATCCTTCTGTTCAAACTTTGTATATATCATGATTATAATGTGTACACATCTTCAAACTGGTACAAGCTTGCTTGCATTGAACTCAAATTTCCAAAATGCATCTCAAAGCTTCATCTTGCATCTACCATCGGGTTTCAATTTACACACACATTTTGAGAAAACCAATAATGCCATCTCCTTCCTTGTTAAAAATCACGCAGGATTGTTGCACCCCAAAATTTGCCCAACCTTTTATTTACTGGGTTTATGTTTCATTGCATTCATATAGCATTAGAATTTGCATTTTGTATATCATTGTCCATATACAGGGGATTGAGAGAGGTGTGCTTAGCAAGAGGAGATCACCCAAAGGTTCTAAGCCTAACCAAGAGTTATTATTCAAGCTATCTAGTGCTTATCATCACCAGAGGAAAGTCAAATCTTTGTGAAAGAGCAGATGAATGAATATGGTTCACCTCCTATCTTGGAGGCCATGTGAAGGGAATCAGATGATATTGAGTCCATGGTTATGGATGGGGAGCATTGTATAATATCATGGGATGTATTTAGGGTCATTGAGGAGCTTGTGTAAGTCATTATATCAAGTGTAAGGAGCCACAGTCAAAGGTGGTGCAGCTAGGGTTTGCATCTGTTTAACCCTGAGTCAACTGTGCAATTAAAGGAGATTAAGACTCAATTCCAAGTCTTTGTGATCATGGAATTTTGTGTTGATACATTTCATATATCATTTCAAGATCAATTCATCAAGATTCAAGAGTGTGAGAAGTTGCTGAGCTAGGGTTTCTACGCTTGTCAGTGTAAAATCCCCTATTTAGTGCCCAACTTCAAGACCACATATCTCAAGATACAAGTCTCATCTCATCTTGACCCTAACATGAACCTTGTAAGGCATGTTCTTATCTTTCTTTTGAGTATTAGAAGTCATTCATCTGATTTCTAGAACTCAAGTTATGAAGCTGGCAAGTTACAGGTCATCAGATGAGTGTGATTTTGGTCAACAAAAGTCTACCAACTTCCAAGCCACTTTTGACCTAGAAGGATGTTTCTCCTCACTCTGACTCAAACATGAAAGTTGTTCCTCATGATCTTAGCTTTCCAAAAAGTACTAGAAGTCCTTCATCTATTTTGTAGAACTCAAGTTATGAAGCTTGCGAGGAAGGGGTATTTTGGGAAAGTAGGATTACAGGTCATTTTCATTACAGGTAATTTTGGGAAAGTAGGATTACAGGTCATGGATATGTCTCATATGTGAAGAATGGTGAAGAAAATTCCATGAAAAGATGCTTGAAAGCCATAATTTGAATCAAGATCATTTTAAACCATATAATGGCATGTTTATGCATTTTTTGATTTCCTTGAATATGCTAAACATGATGCCAAAATCAGAAATCAAGTTTGAGGTCCAAAACCATGTTAAATTCAAAGTTGCTTCACCGTGAAGGTACACATTCAAGATCTACCATTAAGATCAAAACAAGGGATTAATCTGGTCCATTAAATTCCTTACATCACAAGCAACATGTATGAGCCAATTTCAGGAGGTTTTGAGCTCTGTTTTCGTGTGAACCATGGAGCTTCAAAGTGCAAAACTTGGATTTTCAATTGGATCAATGTGGGCTTGGATTGGGCTTTATTATCATCCAGATCCAACGTATATATTCTCAGCATCATTCACAAGCTCTCAGAATGGATTTTTGATCAAGAATTAAAGAGAAAGCAGTTACAAAAAGTGGAGAAGAAGTGAAAATCGAATTTGGTAATATAAGCAGTTTTAAGCGAAATCAAGGTCTCAAACACTTCCATTGAAGATCAAGGAACGATTCTGGATTGTTTTCATCAAGCTTCATCAAGAATTGAAGGTCCAACTGAGCTATTCTATTAGGTAACTAATTCTTCCAAATTACACTCTATTCATGTAGCAATTGACTGCCATTTTTGCATATTCTTGCTCCCCTAAGTTCCTAGAACGTTTATGTATAGATTTGGTGATTGTTAGTGACGATTCTTGAGACGACCTTGATTTTTGTTGCTTTCGGTTAGGGCTATTTAGGAGGTATTATTGGAAAAGAACCATAGGATGATGATCTTCACAACATGACGAGTAGAATGGTATAGAAATTTGTGAGTTTTGGTGAGGTCACGAGTTTGCTACAGTTGCAATCTACCGGAGAAGATGACCGGAGCCACCGTGCTCCGACATCTGTAAATTTCCCTCCTCCCCTATGTTTAAACTCTAGAGGCGTGCGTGTCCTTTTCATAGCCATTGGATCGGTGGACTTGTATTCACGGATGGCTGTGATTAAGTCTGAGGCTTTGTTGACCAAACCTTAATGAAACGCTGCGTTGTGTTAAGTGAGTTCTAATGTGGACTTGGGCCAAACCTGCTAACTACACCTCCCCTCACATGAAGCCCATAGAATCAACGTGCAATTCTTTCTATTCATACCACATCTTTGTCCATTTTCATTTCTTTTCTTTTATTTTTTCCATGTTTAATTCAGTTTCATTTTAAGTCATAAAAAATACTTCTGTGGATCCAAAAATCATGAGAAAAATATTTTTAGGTAGTTTAACATGTAAATTGATTTTACCAATTTTTAGATTAATTTTTAATTCATTTTCCAATCTAATCTTGAATTTTCTTTTGAGGTATTTCTTATGAATTGAAAATTACACAACTTTTGTTTCGAATTTTATTTCTTGATAAAACCTTCATATAAATGCTTGGAATTTTTTGTGCATATTCTTGATACATCAATTGATTTTGTGATATTTTCTCCCTGATTTTTACCACCATTTGAGTAGGTTTTTGGTTGAACCTTTAGGACCTTCCCTCTTGCCTAGTTAATAGGACTTCCCTTAGGATTTTCCTTCTGTTGGCATAGCTAGTTAGGACTTAGGCTCCCCTCCTTTGACCCCTGGTTCCTAACACCAGAGATGTCTCATGGAATTTTATTTAGATTTTTTAGGGTTATTTTACTATTTTTATTGTACTTTACACTTTAAGTCACCCTTGTGTGGTTTCAACCCTAGCACTTGACTAGTTTGCATTTTGTTTGAACTTTGTGCATTGTTTGAGCATCTAATCCTTGAATATTCATATTTTATACACATTAAGGCATTTGTATGTTTAATTTTGGGCCTTGATCATGTTCATAACTTGTTTAGTTTAGGCATCCTTTTAGGACTTCCATTTAGGTCTGTTTTATGTACACATGTTGCATGATCTTCATCTCTTATTTGATACTTTTGCAATTCTTTGCTCATTCTTTTTCAATTACATTGTACACATCTTCTTCTCCTCCTTCCTATATGTACTATGACCTAAGGATCCCACTTGTGAGAGCCTAGTTCCTCCTTTGGAAGAATTAAAGGCATTCCATAAGTGGTAAAACCTTTGAGGACTACTTATGTGTTTTTACACATTGAACGTGATGAGTTTCGTTGAGTGTCATAGTGAGTTCCTTTGGTTCTCACTTTGCTTCCCATCATCTTGTTGATCCTTTCTTCTTCATGTTGTATGATTTGGTGCATTAGGATAGAAGTCCATGTGTAGGCATTCTTTCTCTTAAGTACATGTTTGCATTAAAGGTTGAGGTGTCCTCCCTTTGCTTGTGTGTTTTTTACTTTTGCTTGTTTGCATCTAAAGGTTGAGGTTTTCCTCCCTTTGCTTGTAATGTTGCATTGCATGTGCATTCATTCACATTCCCATTTCAATTCAAGTATTGTATGTTGTTGCTTTACTTTCCATTACCATGTTCCCATAGGAGTTCTCACTTCCTTATTTAAGGATAGTGATGATAGACCTTAGGCTTCCATCCATGTATGCAAACAAATAGGATAGAATTCCCTTATAAACTCAACTTTAGGACCATGATGCATGATAACTTTAGGGTTTTGATCTAGTCCTCTTTAGAGTCCTTTCTCTCTTCTCATCTCAAAACAATCTTAAAACACCTAATAAAGGCTAATAAGTATTGTATGTTAAGAGCCTTAAGCTACTTAGGAAATGGTTGTTGAGGGGTTTCCTTTCAATAACCATAATGTTTAGTGTAGCACCCTTTGGGTGATATGCGACGCATTCACTCCTAGGTCATAGTCTCTAGTGCAATATGAATTACAAACATTCATTCAAAACACTTCTCTAATAAAAAACACCAGAATAAATGATCAAACTCATTTTGTCCCTTTGGGGATCCTTTAATCAGGAAAACATTTTTATAAACAAGAGTGTTGTTAACTCTTAGTTCTACCGCAAACGGTAACGCCTAAGTCTCCAATGGTCGAGCTGCATACACCAAACTGCTAGAACTGTTTGTTAACCCTACTCAGATAAAACACATAAACAAACTTGTGTTCTTTTTGTCCCGAACTACGTTTGCTCTGATCTCTCATACCTGTTGAGAGTACGTAGGCACGAGACGGCGATGTCTCGGTGAGAAACCTTTCCCCCCCTTTCATCCGTAGTTAGTCGAACTACGTTGACTCTAACTTTCCCATTGCACGAGGGAATACGTAGGCACAGAACAACGATGTTTTGTCGAGTCACTTTTCTTTTCTTTTGTCCCTGAGTCGTAGCTTAGATAGTAAACACCCTTTTAGATAAACAACTAAGCGTGGATCCCGTCGAGTACGACGGACGTGAGGGGTGCTCATACCTTCCCCTTGTGTAACCGACTCTCGAACCGAGATTTGGTTGCGATGACCAATCTTTATCCCGTTTCGTAGGTTTTCTCTTATCGTTTCCTTTCCCTCGTGTTGGGATAAATAACGAACGGTGGCGACTCTTCTGTCATTGCCGGCACCTTTTTTCGCAGTAGCGACAGCTGGCGACTCTGCTAGAGAATCCAATGGTTCCCTATGCGAGTCAATCCTAACACTTGTTTGTTTATTTTTGGGGTGTATGTGTATACTTGTTGTACTTTATTTTTACTTTCCCACATTTATTTTTCAGCATTATATATCACTACTGTTGTGTTGTAGGGAGGGAAGTTCTGACGAGTGATAAGCCAGACCCAGGCTTGAGTGCAAACATAGCATTAGTAGTGGAGATTAATGGGGGGAGTACTTGCTTTGCAATGTACCAGTTCCCCGTGAAATTCGCGCTCAGACAAGATTCTCTTTGATAATTTCCTTTCCAGCCCTTTGGGCTTGAGAGGATTTTGTATCTGAGAATTGTCGACTCTGAGGACCGATCATTTGTGATTCAGCTAAGTGAGGCCTCTTCGGGAGATGATAATGTCAAACCAGAAATGGTGAACGTATCATCATTTCTTGAAAGTTGGTGACACTGATGAACGCATAAGATGCCGAACCTTATCAGTGGATAGGTTCATACCTGTGAGAGGGATTGGGTTATGCAGGAAACCTTGACCTTCAGATCACTCGGTTTTCTCTACAGTATGAATCCGAGTTATTGGTATCGGTTGGTTCCTATTATCAGAGTTGTGCTATTGTTTTTGTCAAAGCGAAACGTCGGTTCTTCCCAAGCTGCAGCACAACAATCTTGATCCCCTGTTTGCATCTTTGCATCTTTGCATTTGCATTTTCATCTGCATCTCATTAACATGTATCTATGTTGCAGGTGCATATTCCCCCCCCCCCTCAGTTCTAGTGATCTTGCTCTCTAAGGTTGATCTGCATCTCATCTCATCTCATCTGGAACCCCTGAAGAAAACAGTTGCCTACAAGCTGCCTACTCCAGACATTAGTTCTCTGCTCATTTTGATTTCCGTGGTATGATAGAGAGGTACTGGAAGATTTCAGAAAATCTTACGGGAAATTGCTCAGTTTTGTCTGCAAGCCTTCAGTGTACGAGATGAATGGTTTGTATGCCCTATTGCAATTCTATGACCCGCAGCTGAGATGTTTCACATTTCCTGATTATGTCCTTGCACCTACCTTGGAAGAGTATTCTGCATTGTTACATGTGCCTATTCTGAATCAGATGTCGTTCTTCCATACGGACGCTAAGCCTAATCTGGCTTAGCTTTCTGCAGCATTACATTTGGATGCCTCAGAGATAGAAGGAAAATTGACTAAATAGAATGGTGTGCCTGGTTTCTCCTTGCAATTCCTTGTTGAGAAGGCTCAACAGTGCGCCAAAGATGGATGTTGGATCGTATTCAATGCCATTCTAGCTCTCTGTGTCTATGGCATCATTATGTTTCCCAATATGCCGGAGTTCGTAGATTTTGACGCATTTCATATCTTCGCCTCAAGGAATCAAATACCCACACTGCTCGGTGACGTTTATCACTCGGTTCACTACAAGAATGAGAACCGAAGAGGGAAAAATGTGTCATGTTGTATTCCATTATTGTACACGTGGTTTGCCAGCCATATGCCCGAGACAGGTCCTTTTGTTACTTCTGTAGGTACATTGGAGTGGTCGGAACGTCTGATAGGTTTGTCAGCCGATAACATCACTTGGTTTGATAGGAATATTCTTGGTATGGAAATCATCTATAGCTGCAGTGGTTTTCCTAACGTTCCTCTAATAGGAAGGAAGGGGTGCCTTAACTACAATCTGTCACTGTTGGTTAGGCAGTTTGGTTATGCATCAAGGGATCCTCCCAAAGAAGAAGAAGTACGGGAATCTCTGTACCTCACCGGGTTGTTGGGAGATGATAAGTTATACAAACTTGAGCACGCTTGGAACAATATTCATAGGAGAGGAAAAGCATTGTTGGGAAAGAGTAACAGTCGAGCTTATGATCCCTAGTTGAGCTGGATTCAGGATAGAGCGAAGAGGTTGCTGATGTTGTTTCCTTCAGTGGCGCCATTATATCCCTTCACGATTGAGGAGCCAACCACTGTCGACATTCATAAGTACAACTAGCTATGGGCAGAGAAAGAGGAGCTACAGAAAGCTAATGAGGAGTTGGAGAAAGAGATTGCTCAGCTCTGAAGTGAGAAGATCGAAGCAACTTATTCATTGAAGAAACAGACTGAGTTGGTGAACAAGTTGGGCACAGACTTAACTAAGCAGGTTAAATCCCGGGAACGATTGGGTCTAGATCTGAAAGTTGTTAGTAGTGTGCTTGCTTCCAAAAAGCAGGACTTGGACAAAGCTTATTTAGAGATCTCCAAGTTCAACGCCCAGTGGAACGCCACCTTGTCCAACAATAAAGAGCGCGAGGATAAGTTGAAGTTGCAGATCAACAAATTGAAGACTCAGTTGAGAGCCAAAGATGAGAAGATTTCAGTAGAGGCATTACTCAGGCGTGACAGCGAGTACAGGTTGAATGAAGCTATTACAAACTTGAAGGATTGCAGGTTGAGGGCTGACTCCAAGAGATGCCAGCTTGAAGATTACTTTGGGGAAGGAGCCTGGGAAGACTACACTGAGGGCCTACAGCATACCATTAGCCAGCAAGAGCTGCTTATTCAGGGGCTACTCACCAGACCAGATCACCCCGAGACACACAAGTTGCTAGAGGACTTCCGGTCTCGTTATCCAGCTTGATTACTTTGTTTTCTCTTTGTAGTCTTGCTTATGCCTATTGCATGGTGTCGCTACTGCGAAAATCGACGCCGACTATGACAGAAGAGTCGCCACCATGCGTTATTTATCCCAAAAGAGGGAAAGGAAACGCTCAGAGTAAACCTAATGCAAAGAGGGAAAGGAATGGTCATTGCAACCAAATCCTGGATTCGGGAGTCGGTTACGCAAGGGGAAGGTATTAGCACCCCTCACGTCCGTCGTACTCGATGGGATCCACGCTTGTTTTCTATCTAAGGGTGTGTTATTCTATCTACTCTACAGGTCTGGGTTAAAAAGAAAAGAAAATGACTCGGCAAAGTATCGCACTTTATGCCTACGTAATCCCGTCTAAAACGAGAAATCAGAGTCAACGTAGTTCGCCTAACTACGGGTTAAGGGGGGAAGGTTGCTCGCTAGGATATCGCATCCTATGCCTACGTACTTTTGTACAGCATGAAAGATCAGAGCAAACGTAGTTCGGGCTACGGAAGACACAAGCTTGTCTGACAGTTTTTTATCTCCTTCGGAAAGGGTTTTCCTAATTAAGGGTCCAAGCGGACAAAAATGACATTTGAAATTTGTTTTCAGTTTTTTTACGAAAGAACTGTTTTTTATTCTGTTTGCAACTTGTACTACACTAAAGACTTGTGATCTGAGAGTGACTACGTAGCATGTCACCCTAAGGGTACCACACTAAGCAAACAAATTACTGAAGAGTGACCCTCTAGCAACCTTTTTTCAAATAGCTTAAGGCTCGTAACGTACAGCACGCGTTATCCTTATTACTGTGTTTTTGAATTGTTTTGAGATGAGAAGAGAAAGATGCTCTAAAAAGCCTATGGTTGAAAGGGAAACTAACTTAATGTTATCATGCATGGTTCAAAACCTAATGTCTTTCATAATTTCCTCTTGCACAGAGGAAATCAGAGATCCTAGGGGATAAACAGCAAAAGGCAGCAAGCAATTACAGTAAACAGTAAAATGCAATGCAGCAATATAAGAGAGGCAAGGGAGAAAAGAATAGGCAAGAGGAGACAAGCTCCACCTCAAACCTATAGGTAATCAACACAAGCAAACAGACAATACAGAGAAAAACAAAAGACACAGAGGAGGCAGCCTAAGCAGCAGCAACAAACTCCTACAGCAAACAGCAACAGCAGCTCTAAACATCAAAGTTGAAAAGACAGCAAAGTTGACAGCAAAGGCTTCATCTCCAAGCAAGCTTCCATCTTCAAGCTTCATCAATCTTCAAGCTCCAACAAGCACACTCCAAGAGAAGGATTAATCATCAAGATCAAATTATAATGTTAAGAAACTTAATGACAACCAAAGGAAATCACTAAGAACTCAACATTGCAAATGAAAGGTATCCTCATAGTTCTACTCACTTGGGCATACCACTCATCCCTCATAAGTAGAGATGGAGCTTCCCAAGAAGGACTTTATGTCATTGGATATAATAGAGGCAAACAATGCACTCCATGTTTGAAGAAAGAATCAAAACTAGGTCTAAAGCACTTCCTAAAACCCTAATTCTTAAACTCCTAAAAAAAACTCCCACAAGAGGCCAAGCCTCCAACTCCAAGCTCCAATCATCAGTCCCAAGCATCTTCAATGAATCCAGAAGCTCCAACAAAAAGAACTCAAACTTAAACCCACTCCAAAGCAGCCAACCAAACCAAACAATCCAAAGCACTCAAGAGAGGAAACCACAAATACAATCCACTTGCAAAATACAAATAAAATAGAAAATGAAGTTGCAAAATTATACTAAAATTCCTAGGGGAACATACATGTTTGAACAAACTAATGTAAAAATATTGAAGCCTAAATCAACTTCTAAGTTATCTAAACAATTCCTACATTGAGATAGGTCAAAGGAATCCACAAGTTTGGGAGGGTCCTAATCTCAATACCTAAAACAGAACCTAATGTTATTCTAAAAATCCAAGAAAAATGCTAGAGGAACATGAATATCTATCCTAAAACATACTAAAAAATCAAAGCCAAACTCATCACCAATTGGAAGAACTAAATTCTACAAAACAGATGGTCAATTATGCAAAATTAAAAGAATTAAACAAAATAAGAAAAATCAAATTAAATTGAAAAATGCATGAAATTGTATTTTGTTAATTCTAGAAAATCACAAATTCCATAAGGATCATGAGGATATTTTTAAAATAATTTTCTGATCAAAATTGGAATTAATATGATTTTTGGAATCAACAAACAATTAAAATAAAACAAAATGAAATAAAAATGAATTAAAGTTGCGAAATAATGAGAGCCACAGGATCTGGAGACTGGTCAGGCAATCCAACGCGCTAGAGCTTGCCAACGCAATAAGTGAAACAACCGTGTTTTGCCATCAGAAATTCAAAACCAACTTTAAGTCATGTGTGCTGGATCTTGGCTGTAGTCAAAGGTCAAGTGATGATCCAAGGGTCCACAACTCATCTTCTCCAAATCTCAGGTCATCAGAGTGGAGATTCAGGCTGGTGGTTGGTGGTGGCCGGAGAAGACTCCGTTCGTCTTCTCCGGTGAGCATACGTTTGCAGGTGATCAAACATCACTTATCCTTACATCAATCTCTCTAGAATTTCAACAGGAATTCAAATATCCTATCCATATTATTCAACTCTCCATGGATTTTCAAAATTGAAGCAATGTTCAGAACACACATCCAATTTGATCAGCACAATTTGCAAAACTAATGATATAGAAATGTTCCTCATGTTTCATACATCAAATTAATCTATCCAAATCATGTCATGGCCTTAAGATCAGATCTACTCGAATCAAAACAGAAATGGCACCTCATGATCAAACATCACCAATTGCTTCCAAATCAAGCCTGAAACGATCTATACCTTGTCTAGATCCTAACCACAAGTTCAATTCTAACTACATCATGCGAGTTCATGTGGAAATTTGAAGTTTACTAACCTGATGTAGATCCACTAACAGAGATGCTTAGAGCTTAATTCAACCTCCAAAACCTTCCAGAATCTTTCAAGGATGCAAGAGGATGATGTTTCAACCTTCAATTTGGCTTGAATTGGTCTGAATCTCAAAACACGATTTCAATTTGCAACTGAGAAATTTCACTTGCTCTTTCTGGTTTCAGCACGAAATGAAGCTCAACCTTGATCTGAACTTGCTCTAATGAATATATAGAAGAGTTTCATGGGCTTTTGGATCCAAATTGAAGCCCAAAACAGTGGTTTGCATTTTCTGGTTTTTTCATCCAAATTCACTATAACAGTCGTGCATTGCAAGCTTTGCGTTGGTTCTAGAAGGTTCTCACACCTTGCACATGTCATTTAGAACGAGTTTGGATGGAGAAATTGGCCTGAATTGCCTTGTGCATTGATTTTGCATATGTAACTTACAAGTGAAGCAACTACATGGTATCTCTCAATATCTGAATTGCACTCAAAATTATGGTATTTCCAAAGTGTTTGAAATGTGATTTCCATTCAGAAAATGTATTCATTTTCTTGGTTTGAGGCATCTAGCACAAAAATGCATTTTTCCCTCCTTTACACATTTGAATTTTCCCCCTTTTCAAACCATCTCAAGTGACTTTTTGATATGAGCCAAACCAAACTCTCATGACCACTTGGTTGCACCCAAAACATCATTTTAAGCAAGTTCCATGTTGAACAAATTTCCATTTGAAGCTTGCAAGTTGGAGATTTTGGCCTATGCTTGAAAATGACTTATAATCTTACTTTCCCAAAATACCCCTGACTTGTAAACCTCATAACTTGAGTTCTACAAATCATATGTAGGACTTCTAGTAAAATTTAGAAAGCTAAGATCATGAGGAACAACTTTCATGTTGGCCAAAATTTCAAGTGAAACCTCCTTCTAGGTCAAAAATAGCTTTGAAGTCAGATGATTTTCACAGACAAATTTCAGAATCATCTGAGGACTTGTAACTTGTCTGGGCCATAACTTGAGTTCTATAAATCCAATGGAGGACTTATAGTACTCAAATTAAATTTATTGAGATGCTCTACAAGTTTCAAGTTGGCCAAAGATCCATTTGAAACTTGTATCTTGACTTATGTGGCCTTGAAGTTAGGCACTAAACAGGGTAATTTGCACTGAAACCCTAATTTAGCAACTTCCCACATTCTTGACTCTTCTTGATTTGATCTTGGCACAACACCACAAATGTCTTATCACACCATTTCATGAACTCCATGACCTCAAAGTAGGCTTGAATGCTTTTCAATTGCACAATTGACCTAGGGTTGATCCAGATGAAACCCTAATTGTCTGCACTTCAACTGTGGCTCTCGCATTTGACACAATGACTTGATTTAGCTCCAACATGGCCCTCTAGGCACTCCATGAGCTCTATACACATCTCATATTCCCACCTCATACTTCACATCCCATTGATGGTCCTCAGCTGATCAAGACCTCCCACCACCTCGTGATGACTTTGATGACTTCTCAAGCTTGGATAAGATTTATTGCTAGGCTTTTCTTGATAATAATCACACTTGATCCCCTGTTGGATGAATGATATGCCATGATATACAAATGATAGAACTATGCAAATGATAATGCAATGAAACATAAACCAGGTAAAAGCTGTTGAGCAAATTTTGGGGTGCAACAACTGCCCCTATTCAAACGGCTTGGACTCGACTGGGTATAGAGAGAATGGCCTTCAAACAATCGAGGTAAAAGACGATTGAATACCAAGAAACCCGAAAATTTTCCAACTGCAGACACGAACTGCAAAAACTGCTTGGTGAACAACATCCATTGTGCTGAACCCAGTTGTTACGGCAACAACTGATCGATCTTCTAATAAAACTTTTGATTTCAACATTAACTCCCTGTGTGACGCCACAGGCATCGAATTAACTTTACGAGAAACAATTTTGTCCACAACGGGACTAAACTTCGTCAACACGAGGAAGGACTCCATCAACATGGGTACAATTCCGTCTATAATTGGAATAACGATCTCTGTCAGTCACAGGTAACAACTCCACTAGGGATAATCCATCGATTACGGATAATAACTCCGTCCACACGGGTAGCAATCACTGTCAACACAGGTGCAAATCACTGTCAATCACAGGTAACAATCTCTGTCAACACAGGCGCGATCTCTGTCCATTATAGGTAACAATCCTTTCTGACACTTTTACTGGGGAAATAACTCTGCCAACAACACAGGGAAACTTTGGCGACTTCCACTGAGGAAATAGTTTTATCAACAAACAAGAAATAACTCTGCCAATAATACAGGAACATCACTCCGTCACCACTACGGGAAAATAACTTTGTCCGATACAGGAAAATAACTCCGTCACCACTACGGGAAAACAACTCCGTCACCAATACGGGGAATAACTCTGCCAAATACAGGAAAATAACTCCGTCATCATTACGGGAAATAACTCTGTCCAAATACAGGAAAATAACTCCGTCATCACTACGGGAAATAACTCTGTCCAAATACAGGAAAATAACTTTGTCCGATACATGAAAATAACTCTGTCACCACTACGGGAAAATAACTCTGTCCGATACAGGAAAACAACTCCATCACCACTATGGGGAATAACTCTGCCAAATACAGGAAAATAACTCCGTCATCATTACGGGAAATAACTCTGTCCAAATACAGGAAAATAACTTCGTCATCACTACGGGAAATAACTTTGTCCAAATACAGGAAAATAACTTCGTCACCACTACGGGAAAACAACTCCGTCACCACTACGGGGAATAACTCTGCCAAATACAGGAAAATAACTCCGTCATCATTACGGGAAATAACTCTGTCCAAATACAAGAAAATAACTCCATCATCACTACGAGAAATAACTCTGTCCAAATACAGGAAAATAACTCTGTCCGATACAGGAAAATAACTCCGCCATCACTACGGGAAATACTCCGAATACAGCTTCTCTGCCTATCTTTGCAGTAGCTAACTCCATCAATCAAATGGGTAACAAAATACTTGTCCAATCTTCAAACTTTTAGCGCGGACATGGCAGCAAATCTGAGAAGGACTCTATTGGGGATTTTCTGAACCCAAACTGCCAGACACCTACTTCGACATAGGCGGAAACTTCCAAAAAATGATTCACGGAATCTTTTGATATTGTCATAGCAACAATTTTGAAGAAATACTCCGCTGGAGGGGTAAGAGAAACTTAACCAAGCAGCTCTCTGGGGAAGAAGACAAACATTATCATTACACGTCTCACGCCAAGACCTTGCTTATCTGGTAATTAATCTGAGCAAGAGCTCCCTCCACCTGCGGGGAAAACAACACTTGAAAACAAAAGGTTAACCAACCTGGCTTATGTTTCAAAATGCGTATGTTTGACAATGGCGTAATGCTCCATTCGACATGGAAATGCTACGCGTTCGGGTAGATGCAAATATGATGATATATGCAAATGCTAATGTAAGCTCAAGCTGCTAAGAGACACTCTGATATGAAATGTCTAAGAACAAAACCAACTCTGCTGGGGATGAACGGGTATCACAAAGTATTCCGGCAAAATAAATGCCGGAAACAACAACCAACTCTGCTGGGGAGAGATCAGACATTTGGGAAGAAAACACAAGCCCTGCTGGGGAAAGATGCGACCCTTCTGGGGGAAGAACTACACTTTCGGGACACAGTCTACAAACTCAGAGCTACAAACTCTGCTGAGGACAAATCATCCTGACGAAAGAATGATGACCTGCGGGGAAGGGAATAACCATCCTTTGGGGAGGCGTCCTCTGCCAGGGATATTGATTTTGACCTGCTGGGGATATCCTATGGGCAACTTCCATGAGGATACTCTTCAGGTGACCTTCCTGGTGATACTCTCTCGGGGAGGACAATTCCACATCTGGTAGGAATAAGCGTCGTCTCCACTCTCTGGGGATAAGATACGACTTGCTAAGGAACGACATCAACTGAAGTCAGGCCCTACGTCAAGAGACTTTGGCTGGGGAATACGATTCCTGACCGTTTTCCTCAAAGGTAAGGACCCTGCAAAACACAAACGAGACAAAACAAGTCTACACAACAAAATCTATCTGAGTTAATATCCGTGACATTCATTCAGTCATTTCGAAGTTTTAGCAATTATTGGCAAGGGCCAGCAAGTTTATGCAAGTGCAAGTTCATCAAAACATCGGCGTTTTTCACAAATAAAACAGTAAAGAACAAGCATCAAGTACTGAATAACATGCTTTATTGAATGGGCCTGTAAATAGGCAAAACTTTGTACACTGGATGTAACTCTTGAAAAGAGGAATTTACACACAAGCAAAATACAATATATGCACAAGAAGCACAAAGAAAGATACAAAACAAATTTGATATACATGTCGGAAACGTGGTACAGACGAACACCATGAGCTGATTCTCCTATGACTCGCCCGACTGTGGCGCTTTCCCGATACTCGATCTTCGGAAGAGATTGTTTTAGATGAGCGACCCTCAGGTATTCCCAAACCACCAAGCAATGCAGTATCAAACTCGGACCGCAATCATTTGCTTTTCTCAATCCCTAACTTTTGCGTGAATCGCCCTTTACGGGTTTTCAATTCACCGGGATACCCTTTTTTGCCGCAGTCGCCCTTTTCAGGTTTTCGACTTTGCGGGTATACATCTTTTTAATTTTATCCCTAACTTTTGCCCGAACCTTTTATTCCTTTTTTACGGTTCGTCGGGATGCCCCATTTTTGCCTGGACTCTCTTTTTTCTGTCCAGCGGGTCTATTTTAAGCAAAATATTTTTAACTGCGTCCGAATTCACAGGAGACTTAAAGTCCTCACCATCCATGGTGGATAACAACAAGGCTCCTCCAAAGAAAATCTTTCTAACGACATATGGACCCTCGTAGTTGGGAGTCCATTTGCCCCTGTGATCCGATTATGGTGGGAGAATCTTTTTCAACACAAGATCGCCCGTCTGAAAGCTTCAAGGACACACCTTCTTATCATAAGCTTTCTTCATCCGGCTCTGATACAGCCGACCATATGCTAGAAAAGCCAGTCTATTCTCATCCATTAAACTGAGCTGGTTCAGTCTATTTTTTACCCATTCTGCCTCATCAAGTTGGACATCGCGTAAAACCGTCAAAGAAGGAATCTCAACCTCCAATGGTAACACTGCCTCCATGCCATACACCAATGAGAAAGGGGTTGCCCCGGTTGATGTGCACACCGTCGTACGATAACCGTGCAAAGCAAAAGGCAACATCTCATGCCAGTCCTTGTAAGTCACAACCATCTTCTGAACAATCTTCTTTATGTTCTTATTGGCCGCTTCGACAGCGCCATTCATCTTGGGCCGATAAGGAGAAGAGTTGTGATGCTCGATCTTGAAATTCTGACACAGCTCTTTCATCATCTTGTTATTCAAGTTTGAACCGTTTTCGGTGATAATCCGCTCTGGGATTCCATATCTGCAGATAATATCTCTTTTGATAAATCTGGCTACCACTTGTTTGGTGACATTAGCATATGACGCTGCTTCCACCCATTTGGTGAAGTAATCAATAGCTACCAAAATGAACCGATGTCCGTTTGATACCGTGGGCTCAATCTTGCCAATCATATCAATTCTCCACATCGAGAAAGGCCACGGTGATGACATAACATTCAAAGGGCTCGGAGGCACATGAATTTTGTCCGCATAAATTTGACATTTATGACACCGCTTCGTGAACTTGAAACAATATGTTTACATCGTTAGCCAAAAGTAACCTGCCCGCAACAGTTCTCTCATTATTGCATGTCCGCCAGCATGCGTACCAAATGTACCTTCATGGATCTCTTCCATGAGCAACTTAGCCTCTTTCTCGTCCACACATCACAACAACACCAAGTCGTGGTTTCTCTTGTACAAGACGCCATCCGGATTCAAATAAAAATTGTCAGCCAATCTCCTAAGAGTCTTCTGATCTCGACTGGACGCCCCAGCCGGATACTCTTGGTTCTTCAGGAAATTCTTGATATCGAAATACCACGGTTTGCCATCGGATGTTTCCTCAATGGCGAATATGAAGGCGGGCCTATCAAGGCGAGAGATAACAATCCTGGGAGCCTCATTCCAGAAGTTAACTTTATACATTGAAGACAACTTTGCAAGAGCGTTGGCCATCTGATTTTCTGCTCGTGGCACGTGATGCAATTCTACTTTGTCAAAGAAAGGCAACAATCTCCTTGCATAATTCATATAGGGTATCAGATTGGGCTGTCGCGTCTCCCATTCTCCTTTAATCTGGTTGACCACTAGAGCAGAGTCCCCGTATACATCAAGATATTTGATTCTCAAATCAATAGCCTCCTCAAGACCCATGATGCACGCCTCATATTCAGCCTCATTATTGGTAACTAGAAAGGTCAATCTGGCAGTAAAGGGAATGTGCGTCCCTTGAGGAGTAGTGATAATTGCCCCTATTCCACTACCGTAGGAGTTAACAGCGCCATCAAATATCAACTGCCATTTGGAACCCAACTCGGAACCTTCATCCGGCAACAGCTCATCACAATCTTTCATTTTCAAGTACATGATATCCTCGTCAGGAAAATAAAACCTCATTGGTTGATAATCTTCAATTGGCTGCTCCGCTAGGTACTCTGACAAAACACTACCTTTGATAGCCTTTTGAGAAACATATTGAATATCATATTCTGTCAGCACCATCTTCCATCGAGCAATCCTCCCGGAGAGTGCTTGCTTTTCAAATACGTATTTGATCGGATCCATCTTTGAAATTAGCATGGTTGTATGGTTTAACATGTACTGTCTTAAACGTTTGGTAGCCCAGGCTAGCGCACAACATGTTTTTTCGAGCATTGAGTAATGGGATTCACAAGCTGTGAACTTTTTACTCAAGTAGTAAATCGCATGCTCTTTACGTCCAGTCTCGTCATGTTGACCGAGAACACAACCCATACTTTCCTCAAGAACCGTCAAATACATAATCAATGGTCTCCCGGCTACTGGGGGTATCAATATTGGAGGTTCCTGCAAATATTCTTTTATTTTTTCAAACGCCCTTTGAAAATCTTCATTCCAGGTCACAGCCTGATTCTTTTTCAACAATTTGAATAATGGCTCGCAAGTAGCGGTTAGGTGAGATATGAACCGAGCAATGTAGTTCAACCTCCCTAAAAACCCACGCACTTCTTTTTCTGTTTTAGGCGTTGGCATTTCTTGTATTTCTTTTATCTTAGCAGGATCAACATCAATTCCTTTTTCGCTCACAATAAACCCCAATAATTTACCGGATCTCACCCCGAAGGTGCACTTGTTAGGATTCAGCCTTAACCTGAATTTCCTAAGCCTCTTAAACAATTTCAGCAGATTAACCAAATGCTCTTCCTCCGTCTGGGATTTGGCAATCATATCATCAACATAAACCTCGATCTCTTTATGCATCATGTCATGAAAGAGCGTCGTCATAACATGTTGATATGTTGCCCCAACGTTCTTCAAACCAAAGGGCATCACTTTGTAGCAAAATGTTCCCCATGGGGTAATGAAGGTTGTTTTCTCCATGTCTTCTGGCGCCATTTTTATCTGATTATAACCCGAGAAGCCATCCATGAAGGAGAACACGGAGAATTGAGCAGTGTTATCGACCAGCACATCGATATGAGGAAGCGGAAAGTCGTCCTTTGGGCTCGCCCTATTCAAATCACGATAGTCTACGCACATCCGCACCTTACCGTCTTTCTTTGGTACCGGTACTATATTGGCGACCCATGATGGATAAGTTGTAACAGCACGGAAACCAGCATCCCACTGTTTCTGAACTTCCTCCTTAATCTTCACAGACATATCTGGTCTGGTTCTTCTGAGTTTTTGCTTAACAGGCGGACATTCTTCTCACAATGGTAGACGATGAACAACCATGTCAATATCCAATCCTGGCATATTCTTATACGACCAAGCAAAGATATCACTGTACTCTTGCAACATCTCAATCAGCCTTTGCTTGATGTCGCTTTGCAGTACAACCCCTATCCGTATGTTCCTTACAACTCCCTCGGACCCCACGTTGATAATCTCAATCTCTTCCTCATGAGGCAGAATGATTCTTTCTTCCTGTTTCAACAGTCGAGTCAGCTCTTCTGGCAAGTCGCTATCCTCAACAATCTCTTCCTCAGCTTGAAATACCAGGTGCTCAAAATCAAAGTGAGTCATAGGAAGTTCGTGTTCGGTGTCATCTGAAATATGAATCCTGCAAAGGAAATGGTTAAATGCTTCAAATGAGTGCAAACAAAACTCATAACCACGTTGCCATTTATTGTTAAAATAAAAACAGGAAAAACAGGGAACACAAAATTTGTATGAGAAAAACGCCTTTATTCAATGATTAAACAGTGCATACACATAAGCAGGTGGCCCTAAAACAAAATCACTATGCCCCGGGTAGGACACAGGATTATACAATAATCAAGAAAACAAATCATTATTGTTTTGTAGTCACTGGGACAATTTCCCGGATGGACCAGTTGCAGAGACTTTGTCCTGGCACGCTAGGCTTGATCCACGCGTCCATATCACAATCATTATCTCCGTCTTCAGAGTCGGAAATAGCATTAACCGTCTCAAAGCAGACTCCCTTTGGAGTAATTACCACCGGTCCCTTGAACTTGGGCGCGCCTGATGCAGAAGATGACAATGTAGGGCGATACCCTAGTCCAAACTTGTCCATCTTGACAGGAATTTCCAGCACTTGACCCCAACCCTTGGTCTCACCAGTCTGAACCAACGCTTGAGCGTCTTTGTACGAAGCCACAGCAACCTCTGGCACTTTGCTGGGAACACTGGACTTGTCTTTGATTTGCAACCCTTCGAAGGCTTGGCAGGGCCTTTCGTGGATTTCTCCATCCACTTCAACGTACTTGAATGATGAGAGATGACTGACCCAAGATGTCCTCTTCCCCACAAATAGTAACGATGCCACCGCCGGCTTCAAACTTAAGCTTCTGATGCAGCGTGGACGTCACAGCCCCTGCAGAGTGTATCCATGGACGCCCCAGTAAACAGCTATAAACTGGATGAATATCCATGATATAAAATTCAGTGTCGAATATTTTCGGCCTGACCTATAACAGCAACATTATCGATCCAAACACCGACCTTCTCGTTCCATCAAACACCCTCACAACCAAGTCACTTGGCGTGCAAATAATTCCCCAGATATCTAACTTCATCATAGCCTTCTTAGGCAATACATTCAGAGATGATCCGGTATCCACAAGAACGTCCGACATTACGGTGCCCCGTCATTCCACCGATATGTGCAAAGCCATATTATGCTCTCGGCCTCTGGGTGTTAGATCAAAATCAATGAAACCCAAACTATGTCCAGCATTGACATGCGCCAGTACCCCCTCTAGCTGGTTGACAGAAACCTCCTGAGGTACAAATGACGTGTCCAATATCTTCAACAAAGCGTTTCGATGAGCCTCAGAATAAAGTAACAAAGATAGGATTGAAATTTTTGAGGGTGTCTGTTGTAAGTGCTCAACGATCTTATAATCGCTTTTGCGAATTAGCCTCATGAACTCTTCTACGTCCTTGAGCGACGTGTCTTTCTCTTTCAACTGGGATGGTCCACTTTCATTCACCTTGGCCTTGCCTTTAGCACTCCTCTCTTCTTCAACTTCAGGTGCGGTGAAGATTCTTCCACTACGGGTCATGCCTCCCGTTCCAACAACATTGTCAACTGCCCCTGCTAGCTGGCTATTCACCTCAATCTTTTCTCCGTTACAGTACACTTCTAACCCATACGTCCATGGAACAACTTTTGTACTCTCAAAAGGAACAGGTCCTGCTTTTGTTATGGTGATAGTCGGCCGCTTGGCAGGCGCCGATATCGTAATAGTCTTCCTTGGGATCGTAACAGTTGCAATCTCATCCTGCTTTTCAAACAATGCCTCAACAGGCTTCTCAACAGCAGTCCGATCAAATTGCAAAATCCCTTCATCCATCATGGCTTGGATACCTCTTTTCAAATCAGAGCAAA
This sequence comes from Lathyrus sativus, assembly GCA_963859935.3. Taxonomy (NCBI): domain Eukaryota; kingdom Viridiplantae; phylum Streptophyta; class Magnoliopsida; order Fabales; family Fabaceae; genus Lathyrus; species Lathyrus sativus. Next base: position 343,326,919 of record OZ012735.1, on the reverse strand, counting down.
CCTCTGGTTGGGTCCAGGAATCCAGACAATATTCATCACATCCAGGGAATACTCCCCCTTTCAACAATCTACTTTTAACATAACTCAACGGTGTCTTCAATTCATTCACATCCATAACCAAGTTCAAATTCTCTTCCGTTATAATAGCATTCGCTCCATGATTCGGCATGGGTTGTTGTACAATATTAGGACCATCCTGACCAAAGTTAATGGCCTTACTATCAAGAAAATCTTGAACCTTATGTTTGAAAGCATGGCAACCTTCAATATCATGTCCGGGCGCCCCGGAATGAAAATCACAATGTTTACCAGCGTCAAAACCAAATGGAGGAGTGCCCGTCAACGGGGCCATCATTCTCTTTTCAACCAAATTCAAACCCAACAACGTTTGAAGAAGTTCAGCATAAGTTGAAGGAGGTGCTTCAAATACTCTTTTTGGCCTACCCTCTTGAATTCTACGCTGAGCAGGGTGCATTCTCTGTTGTTGCGGCTGTTGTTGCCGTTGTTGTTGTTGTTGTTGTTGTTGTTGTTTTTGCTGAGGTATCGGGATAGTAACACTAGCAACTTGTTGTGGCTGATACTGATTCCTACCTCTTCCACGACCTCGACCACCATATACCGCACTGGCGTCACCTTGTCTCTTTCCACCAAAGGCTTTCCTTGCACCTCCAGCTGAGGTGGATTCACCTGCCTGAATCTTCCCAATCTTAATTCCGTTTTCAATCCGTTCTCCCATGAGAATCATGTCAGAGAAACTACCCATCGAGACATTGAGCAATTTGTCGTAATACATTCCAGAGAATGTTCCAATAAACATATCAATCAGCTCTCTTTCAACCAAAGGGGGGTGCACCCTAGCCACAATATCACACCAGCGCTGCGCGTACTCCTTGAAGCTCTCACCATTCTTCTGAGACAAACTCTGCAGCTGAACCCTGTTTGGCGCCAAGTCACTATTATATTGGTAATGTTTAACAAAAGCATCAGCCAATTCTTTCCAGCTTCTAATTTGGGTGGGCTCCAGTCCCATGTACCATTCCAGCGATGGTCCTAATAAACCTTCTTGAAAGAAATGCATAAGCATCTTCTCGTCGTTAGAGTATGCAGACATTCTTCTATAATAAGAATGTACATGAACCCTAGGACATGTATCCCCCTTATACTTGTCAAATGTTGGAGCTTTGAATTTCAAAGGCACCCTCAGCCCAGGCACTAGTCCCATGGTGGTCATATCTAACCGAGCAAAGTTCTGATTGGCTATCCCCTTGATCTGCTCTTCTAGCATTTTGAACCTCTTATCATTATCATTAGGCCTTTCAAATCCCACGCCTTGTCCGGAGAAAGCGTCTTCCTGGAGATCCTTGCCCCAGTTCATATTCTCATTGCCATATCCCTCGTAACCAGTGTTACAGCCATATCCTTGTTGATTGAAAATAGGATCCCGTCCTCTGTTACCGAATCCTTGGTTGACCCCACCTAGTTTATACCGAATCCTTGGTTGACCCCACCTAGTCTATAGCCGTTGTTGTTCATGTTACCAAAACCACCATCACCGTATCCATACCCTTGGTTGTTGTCACCATAGCCATCGTAGCCAAAGCCTTGATTGTTGAAACCAAAATTACCATCACGATTACCAATGCCAAACCCTTGGTCATTGTTTCCAAAACCATTGTTGTCACCGAACCCTTGATTAGCATCTCCAGCATTGCCAGTATCGTTAACAACATTCCCATCACCATTTCCATCATTTCTAGTACCAGTGTTACCATTAACAGCACCAGCACCAGTATTTCCATTGCCATTGCCGTCACCGGCACCAACTCCACCACTTGTGGGAACGACCACTGTAGGTATCTCATCCTCCCTGCGAGGAGTTCCAACAGAGTGATAATCAGTATTTCCATTCGCCCGCACCAGTAGCGGTTGCACCAGAGCCTGGAGATTCTCCTGGCCCTTGACCACAATTTCCATTGCTTGCATGAAAAGTGCAAACTTCTCACAAATTTCCTGCATCTCGACTTGAACTTGATCCATGATTCTCTTGCAGTTGTTCCTGGTAGAATAACGATGCGTTCTCTGGTTGTCAATCCTGAAACCTGTGAGATGCAGGAAATAAGATACAGATTCAAAAAATACCAGTCATGCAATATGAGTATGCAGATGCAAATGTATAAGTATGCTACAGGTTATATTCCCCCCCCCCCCCCGATTCTAGTTTCAGAGAGAAGGCCATCACGACAATGGAGTCCCAATCAAGCAAGCAAGGAATCGGAAAATCCTCATACATAAACAAATGCCAAGAAGCAACGTACAAAGATATAACTGAATACACCTGAAAAGACCTCGACCAACAGGTCTGGCGATGGTCAAAATACAAGTACAGATAACAAAAGCAAAGCAAAGATAAATCAGGCCAAATGACGCACTCTGACATCTTCCAATATCCTCAATGTCTCCGAATGACCTAGTCTGGAGATTAGCTCCTGTATCAGTAATGCATGTCGCTCAACAGTGGATCTCAGCTTTTTGGCGTCGTCCTTGCAGGTTCCTTCGCCAAAACACTCGTCGAGTCTACATCTCTTGGAGCCGGCCTTTGATTCACAACCTCTCAACTCCTTGCCAAGGTCACTTACTCTAAGCTCAACAGCGCTCCTAAGTGATGTCTCTTCAGCAATCTTCGCATCCTGGGCTCTAATCTGCACCTCTAGCGTGGCAATCTGCAGCTTCAGCTCATCTTCACGCTCCTTCCGCTTGGTAAGCGTGGTATTCCACAATGTTTCCCACTTGCCGAGTCGGGAATAAGCTTTGTTTAAAAGTTCCTTCTTGGAAGTCAGCACCTTGCTAACATCGTTCAAGGCTACTCCCACTTTTTCCCTCTTGTTGGTCTCTTCAGTCAAATCTGAACCCAACCTATTAATCAACTCAGTATGTTCCTTCACAGTGAAGGTAGCTTCATTCTTCTCATGACGCAACTAGAAGATCTCTTTCTCTAACTCATCATTAGCTTTCTTCAATTCTTCGTTCTCAGCCAACAATTTTTACATTTCTCAATCTCTACCGAAGTAGGTACCTCAATCACTGGAAGATACAAAGGTTCCACAGCAGGATATAACATCAAGGAAATACTAGCTCTCTCGTGGATCCAAGCCAAATAAGGATCATAAGCTTTGCTCTTGCTCTTACCTAGCAAAGCTTTCCCTCTCCTATGGATGTTAGCCCATGCATGTCTCAACCTGATCAAAATAGCCTCGTTTAATAAGCCCGTGAGATACAGAGATTCCTGTATCTCAACCTCAATAGGAGCATCTCTCAAGGCATACCCAAACTGTCTCACCAGCAGAGAAGGGTTATAGTTGATACAGCCTTTCCGTCCAATCAAAGGGACATTCGGAAAGCCACTGCAACTATATATAATATCAGTGCCAAGCATACTCCGATCAAACCAAATGATGTTCTCAGCAGACAGCCTCATCAACCGGGAAGACCAATCCAAAGTATCAACAACATCAATAAAAGGCCCTGTCTTCGGAAGATGCCCCTGGAACCACCTGTACAAGAGAGGAAGACAGCAAGAAACATTCTTGCCACAATGTTTCTCATTATTATAGTGAATAGAATGATAAACATCGCCCAAGAGAGTAGGAACTGGATTCTTCGAGGCAAGAATCAAGAAGGCATCTGAGTCAACAAAATCGGGCACATTGGGAAATAAGACAATCCCATAGATGCAGACAGCTAGAATAGCACTGAAGGCAACCCAACCTCCACTCTTCACGCACTGTGTAGCCTTCTCAACCAGGACATACAAGTGAAAACCATAGGCTCCGTTCAGCTTGACCAAACCTCCAGGGAACTCATAAGCGTCTAAACTGACAATCTCAGCAAGTGTAGCCAACTCAAGCTCAGCATCAACATGTATAAAGGGCATCTGGTCTAACACAGGAACTCCCAACATAGCAGAATACTCCTCCAAAGTGGGTGCCAGAATATAGTCGGGGAACAGGAAGCATCTCAGCTGAGGCTCATAAAACTGCATCAAAGTATACACCCCAGTCGTCTCAAATGCTGAAGGTCTGTACAACAAACTAAGCAGTCTCCCATAAGCTACTCTGAACTCAGCCCTCACTCTCTCATCTGCTAGAGCAACTAATCCCAGCAAGGAACTGATATCTGGCGAATGCAACTAGTAAGCAACTATCCTCTTCATGGACTCCATGTCTGGCCAGAAGATACACTAGAATCAGAGAGGAATGATCACACCTGCAACATAAATACACGTTAATGAAATGCAAACATGAAAATGCACATGCATATGCAAACAAGAGATCAAGTGCAATGCTGATGAACTGTGCTGCTCTGTACTGAAGCCTGAGAACCATCCTATGCGGTCCTATGCGGGTTCAACGTCACAGACTTTCAAGAGTGATGATACGATACCCAAAAGGTGTGGCATCATCATCCCTTGAAGCGGCCTCACTTAGTTGAATCCCAATTGATAGGTCCCCAGAGTCGACAATTCTCGGGTCAGACAACTTGTCGAGCCCTAAGGGGCAGGCAAGAAGCATCAAAGAGAATCTCGTCCGAGCGCAGATTTCGCGGCTAGCTGGTGCGAGCTAAGCAAGCAGGCTAACCACTACTCTCTACTTCTAAGTCTATGTGGAAACTCAAGTCCAGGTCTGGCTTATCTCTTAGTCTAACTCACTTCCCAGCACAACAACAATAATAAAGTACTGAAAGTAAAGGCAGAAAGGTAAATACACAAAACCCCAGATGGGAAAACAAGCGCTAGGATTGACTCGCATAGGGAACCGTTGGAGTCCCCAACAGAGTCGCCAGCTGTCGTTACTGCGAAAATCGGCGCCGGCTATGACAGAAGAGTCACCACCGTGCATTATTTATCCCAAAAGAGGGAAAGGAAATGCTCAGAGTAAACCTAACACAAAGAGGGAAAGGAATGGTCATCGCAACCAAATCCTGGATTCGGGAGTCGGTTACGCAAGGGAAAGGTATTAGCACCCCTCACGTCCGTCGTACTCGACGGGATCCACGCTTGTTTTCTATCTAAGGGTGTGTTATTCTATCTACTCTACAGGTATGGGTTAAAAAGAAAAGAAAATGACTCGGAAAAGTATCGCACTTTATGCCTACGTAATCCCGTCTGAAACGGGAAATCAGAGTCAACGTAGTTCGCCTAACTACGGGTTAAGGGGGGAAGGTTGCTCGCTAGGATATCGCATCCTATGCCTACGTACTTTCGTACAGCATGAAAGATCAGAGCAAACGTAGTTCGGGCTACGGAAGACACAAGCTTGTCTGACAGTTTTTTATCTCCTTCAGAAAGGGTTTTCCTGATTAAGGGTCCAAGCGGACAAAAATGACATTTGAAATTTGTTTTCAGTTTTTTTACGAAAGAACTGTTTTTTGTCCGTTTGCAACTTGTACTGCACTAAAGACTTGTGATCTGAGAGTGACTACGTCGCATGTCACCCTAAGGGTACCACACTAAGCAACCAAATTACTGAAGAGTGACCCTCCAGCAACCTTTTTTCAAATAGCTTAAGGCTCGTAACGTACAGCACGCGTTATCCTTATTACTGTGTTTTTGAATTGTTTTGAGATGAGAAGAGAAAGACGCTCTAAAAAGCCTATGGTTGAAAGGGAAACTAACTTAATGTTATCATGCATGGGTCAAAACCTAATGTCTGTCATAATTTCCTCTTGCACAGAGGAAATCAGAGATCCTAGGGGATAAACAGCAAAAGATAGCAAGCAATTACAGTAAATAGTAAAATGCAAAGCAACAATATAAGAGAGGCAAGGGAGAAAACAATAGGCAAGAGGAGACAAGCTCCACCTTAAACCTAGAGGTAATCAACACAAGCAAACAGACAATACAGAGAAAAACAAAAGACACAGAGGAGGCAGCCTAAGTAGCAGCAACAAACTCCTACAGCAAACAACAACAGCAGCTCTAAACAGCAAACTTGAAAAGACAGCAAAGTTGACAGCAAAGGCTTCATCTCCAAGCAAGCTTCCATCTTCAAGCTTCATCAATCTTCAAGCTCCAACAAGCACACTCCAAGAGAAGGATTAATCATCAAGATCAAATTATAATGTTAAGAAACTTAATGACAACCAAAGGAAATCACTAAGAACTCAACATTGCAAATAAAAGGTATCCTCATAGTTCTACTCACTTGGGCATACCACTCATCCCTCCTAAGGAGAGATGGAGCTTCCCAAGAAGGACTTTATGTCATTGGATATAATAGAGGAAAACAATGCACTCCATGTTTGAAGAAAGAATCAAAACTAGGTCTAAAGCACTTCCTAAAACCCTAATTCTTAAACTCCTAAAAAAACTCCCACAAGAGGCCAAGCCTTCAACTCCAAGCTCCAATATTCAATCCCAAGCATCTTCAATGAATCCAGAAGCTCCAACAAAAAGAACTCAAACTTAAACCCACTCCAAAGCAGCCAACCAAACCAAACAATCCAAAGCACTCAAGAGAGGAAACCACAAATACAATCCACTTGCAAAATACAAATAAAATAGAAAATGAAGTTTCAAAATTATACTAAAATTCCTAGGGGAACATACATGTTTGAACAAACTAATGTAAAAATATTGAAGCCTAAATCAACTTCTAAGTTATCTAAACAATTCCTACATTGATATAGGTCAAAGGAATCCACAAGTTTGGGAGGGTCCTAATCTCAATACCTAAAACAGAACCTAATTTTGTTCTAAAAATCCAAGAGAAATGCTAGGGGAACATGAATATCTATCCTAAAACATACTAAAAAATCAAAGCCAAACTCATCACCAATTGGAAGAACTAAATTCTACAAAACAGATGGTCAATTATGCAAAATTAAAAGAATTAAACAAAATAAGAAAAATCAAATTAAATTGAAAAATGCATGAAATTGTATTTTGTTAATCCCAGAAAATCACAAATTCCATAAGGATCATGAGGATATTTTTAAAATAATTTTCTGATCAAAATTGGAATTAATATGATTTTTGGAATCAACAAACAATTAAAATAAAACAAAATGAAATAAAAATGAATTAAAGCTGCGAAATAATGAGAGCCACAGGATCTGGAGACTGGTCAGGCAATCCAACGCGCTAGAGCTTGCCAGCGCATTAAGTGAAACGACCGTGTTTTTCCATTAGAAATTTAAAACCAACTTTAAGTCATGTGCGTTGGATCTTGGCTGTAGTCAAAGGTCAAGTGATGATCCAAGGGTCCACAACTCATCTTCTCCAAATCTCAGGTCATCAGAGTGGAGATTCAGGATGGTGGTTGGTGGTGGCCGGAGAAGACTTCGTTCGTCTTCTCCGGTGAGCATACGTTTGCATGTGATCAAACATCACTTATCCTTACATCAATCTCTCCAGAATTTCAACAGGAATTCAATTATCCTATCCATATTATTCAACTCTCCATGGATTTTCAAAATTGAAGCAATGTTCAGAACACACATCCAATTTGATCAGCACAATTTGCAAAACTAATGATATAGAAATGTTCCTCATGTTTCATACATCAAATTAATCTATCCAAATCATGTCATGGCCTTAAGATCAGATCTAATCGAATCAAAACAGAAATGGCACCTCATGATCAAACATCACCAATTGCTTCCAAATCAAGCCTAAAACGATCTATACCTTGTCTAGATCCTAACCACAAGTTCAATTCTAACTACATCATGCTAGTTCATGTGGAACTTTGAAGTTTACTAACCTGATGTAGATCCACTAACAGAGATGCTTAGAGCTTGATTCAACCTCCAAAACCTTCCAGAATCTTTCAAGGATGCAAGAGGATGATGTTTCAACCTTCAATTTGGCTTGAATTGGTCTAAATCTCAAAACACGATTTCAATTTGCAGCTGAGAAATTTCACTTGCTGTTTCTGGTTTCAGCACGAAATGAAGCTCAACCTTGATCTGAACTTGCTCTAATGAATATATAGAAGAGTTTCATGGGTTTTTGGATCCAAATTGAAGCCCAAAACAGTGGTTTGCATTTTCTGGTTTTTTCATCCAAATTCACTATAACAGTCGTGCATTGCAAGCTTTGCATTGGTTCTATAAGGTTCTCACACCTTTCACATGTCATTTAGAATGAGTTTGGATGGAGAAATTGGCCTGAATTGCCTTGTGCGTTGATTTTGAATATGTAACTTACAAGTGAAGCAACTACATGGTATCTCTCAAAATCTGACTTGCACTCAAAATTCTGGTATTGCCAAAGTGTTTGAAATGTGATTTCCAATCAGAAAATGTACTCATTTGCTTGGTTTGAGGCATCTAGCACAAAAATGCATTTTCCCCTCCTTTACACATTTGAATTTTCCCCCTTTTCAAACCATCTCAAGTGACTTTTTGATATGAGCCAAAACAAACTCTCATGACCACTTGGTTGCACCCAAAACATCATTTTAAGCAAGTTCCATGTTGAACAAATTTCCATTTGAAGCTTGCAAGTTGGAGATTTTGGCCTATGCTTGAAAATGACCTATAATCTTACTTTCCCAAAATACCCCTGACTTGTAAACCTCATAACTTGAGTTCTACAAATCAGATGGAGGACTTCTAGTACAATTTAGAAAGCTAAGATCATGAGGATAACTTTCATGTTGGCCAAAAGTTCGGGTGAAACTTCCTTATAGATCAAAAATAGCTTTGAAGTCAGATGATTTTCACAGACAAATTTCAGAATCATCTGAGGACTTGTAACTTGTCTGGGCCATAACTTGAGTTCTATAAATCCAATGGAGGACTTCTAGTACTCAAATTAAAGGTATTGAGATTCTCTACAAGTTTCATGTTGGCAAAAGATCCATTTGAAACTTGTATCTTGACTTATGTGGCCTTGAAGTTAGGCACTAAACAGGGTAATTTGCACTGAAACCCTAATTTAGCAACTTCCCACATTCTTGATTCTTCTTGATTTAATCTTGGAACAACACCATAAATGTCTTATGACATCATTTCATGAACTCCATGACCTCAAAGTAGGCTTGAATGCTTTTCAATTGCACAATTGACCTAGGGTTGATCCAGATGAAACCCTAATTGTCTGCACTTCAACTGTGGCTCTTGCATTTGACACAATGACTTGATTTAGCTCCAACATGGCCCTCTAGGCACTCCATGAGCTCTATACACATCTCATATTCCCACCTCATACTTCACATCCCATTGATGGTCCTCAGCTGACCAAGACCTCCCACCACCTCCTGATGACTTGAATGACTTCTCAAGCTTGGATAAGATTTCTTGCTAGGCTTCTCTTGATAATAATCACACTTGATCCCCTGTTGGATGAATGATATGCCATGATATGCAAATTATAGAACTATGTAAATGATAATGCAATGAAACATAAACCAGGTAAAAGCTGTTGAGCAAATTTTGGGGTGCAACACATGGACCATCACCAGACCTGTTGGTTGAGGTCCTTTCTGATTGTACTCAGCCGATATGCTTGTACACTGCCTGTGTGGCTTTCCATTTATATATGAGGAGTTTCTACTATTGCTTGCCTGTGGGGTTTTCCATTGTCGTGCTTTCTCCCGGAACTATAATTGAGGGGGAAATCTCACTGTTGCATAGATACATGCCTACATTTTGCATTTTTGCATTACAGGTGCATCGAAACTTGCAATCTTATTTCCTGTGGACTATTAGCTTTGTTGCAGGATAAACAACCAGACCATTCATCAGGGAATCAACGCAAAGCCATGGAATAAGTTCAAGCAGAGTTGCGGGAAGTCCAGGGCCAGATGAGGCGGTTCATGGTGGACATGCAGGCGTTGCACCTGGATCAGGAGATGCTCAGAGAGGAAAACCAGCAATTGAAGAATCAGGTAGGCTTGATCATGGAAGTGATAAGGAAGGTGCTCAGAAAAGAGGGTGATCAGATGCCTGAAGCTGCAGCAAAATTGCTTGTTCCTCTTTTGTCTGTGGAACCTACACCAAGGCATGAAAGGCCTAAGAGATATTCTGCGCAACTGAGAGCTCAAGACTTTTCCCATCAGCAGCTACCTCCTGTTTCCCGAGACAATCTTAAGACTAGAAGGTATGGTCAAAGGAAGAAGCAGCTCGAGAGGATCTTCGACCGGATTCCCATGACTTATGTGCAGTTGTTACAACTCTTGCTTCAACTTCAGTTGATTAAACTTCGGACTACGTCTCCACTTACTGGTGAGCCACCACTGGGTTATGATGCAAGCGCGCACTGTGATTTCCACTCTGGGGCATTGGGGCATAACATTGAGGAATGCAAAGCTTTTAAGCACCAGGTCCAGGATTTAATTGACTCGAAGACGATCAAATTCACGCCGGGCGGCGTAAGCATACCAGGGGGTGTTGTTCCACAAGAGGCGGAGACTCCTGTTCTTTCCCCTAAAGCTGCATCAGGTCAGAAGTATATGTTGCAATCTATAATTTCTGAATCCCCCGGCCCACAGCTGTTGCCTGTTCCTGGGCCTAGTCTGAGAATGAAAGCGCCTGAATATAAGGAATGCCTTAGTCAGTACAATGGTGATCTGGCACCCAATAGGTTACACTTGTAGAGCTTGTCACAGAAAAATACCGAGAGCTTCAAGGAGTACGCCCAGAAGTGGCGATATTTAGCGGCGAGAGTGCAACCTCCCATGGCGGAGAGAGAAATGACTGACATGTTCATGGCTACGCTACCCGGATTGTATTATGAGAAGCTGATAGGTTGCGTGTCTACAAATTTTTCAGGTCTGGTAGCAGCAGGAGAAAGAGTCAAAAGCGGTATCAAACTAGGGAAGATCCAAGGTACTTTTGATTCTTCTAAAGTTGCAAAGAAGCCTCGGGTCGGGAGGGAAAAAGAAACCAATGTTGTATCTGCTACAATAGTTGTTCAACAGTCAGCTCGATACCAACAACCTCATGCTCCTCGGCAACAAAATAATCAGCGCCAGAATCAGGATAGGCCTCACAACAATTTGGAAAGGAGGAATGCTCCTCTTCACCTAGTTCCTATACCGTACAATGAGCTTCTGCCATGATTGATCCAGAACTCATTGGTGGAGCCGAAGACTCTCAAGCCGGTGCTAGAGTCGTACCCTCCCGGATATGATCCCAGTGTTCAGTGTGGATATCATGGAGGATCCATAGGATACTCAGCTGAAGATTGCCAAGCCTTTCAAGCCAGGGTGCAACAGTTGATCGACAAGAGGTACATTTCCTTTCCGAAAGGAATATTGAGGATGCATGTCGACCTTTCATCTGATGGAGTTTGAAGATGGCTGGCGCAACAGCAGGTCAAAGATTTGAAAGCCCGGTTCCCTGAAGCTGGCAATCTTTGTTTTTATCATGTCATTTTCTTTGCATCTGTAGTCTCTTTTCTATTTAAATGCAAATTTTCGCTTGTAAAACTTGTTGTTTTCAATTGATATCAATAATGAAATGAATATGCAGGTTTTGATTAAATCCATTTGTGTTCACTTATGTTTTTAATTGATGTCTAACGCTTGTTTAAGCGGAATCCGGGGAGGATGATGAAATTGAAAGACAAAAACTTCTGATTGTATGCTTTTGAATGAAACCTGCTGATGATGTACAGACATTGTTTCAAATGCCTAAACACCGGAGGTATAAGGAAGATAATCCTTTGTCAACCCCTTTGAGCCTAGTAGTAGGAGTTTCTTTCTGAAAAATGAAAAAACCCTCAATCTTAACCCGGGGCAGCGTAGGTGTCAGTTAATTTGATCGTGCATTCAAATTGCAAAAAGGAGTGTTCCCGTTTGAGGATCGATCACACCTGTATAGGTCGTGCCTAAAAAACCCACAATGGGTATCTGTCACAACTGCGAAAAACACCTGGCAGAAAACAGAAGAGTCGCCACCTTTCATTATTTATCCCACAGAGAGGGAAAGGAAACGATCGAAAAAAAACCTGACAAAAAGGGAAAAGACGAGGTCATCGCAACCAAGTCCTGGATTCTGGAGTTAGTTACGCAAGGGGAAGGTATTAGCACCCCTCACGTCCGTCGTACTCGACGGGATCCACGCATTGTTGTCTATCTAAAAGGGTGATCATCTATCTAGCTGAAGGTTAAGGGACAAAAGAAAAAGAAAGTAGACTCGGTAGAGCATCGTCGCTCTGTGCCTACGTATTCCCTCGTGCAATGGGAAAGTCAGAGTCGACGTAGTTCGGCCAACTACGGGTGAAAAGGGGGGAAGGTTGCTCGCCAAAATATCGCGTCTTATGCCTACGTACTTTCATCTAGTATGAAATATCAGAGCAAACGTAGTTCGGGCTAAAAAGACCACAAGTTGGTTCAAATGTTTTTAGGCCTGAGTAGGGTTAACAAGTAGTTCTAGCAGTTAGTGTATGCAGCTCGACCATTGGAGACTTAGGCGTTACCATTTGCGATAGAACTAAAAGTTAACAACACTCTTTTATCTGAAAAGATTTTCCTGATTAAGAACCCCAAAGGGTGAAAAAGATTTGAGTGTTTATAATGTATGTTGTACTAAAGTCTAAAACCTAGGATCGAATGCATCGCATATCGTCCTAAGGACATATACTAAACACTCTAGGCAATTGAGAGGTAACCGCTCAATCACCATTTCCCAAGTACAAGTCTCATGGCACAACATCCATTATCTTTATTAAGTATGTTAAGATTGTATGAAGATAAGAAGAGAAGAAAGGACTTCTAAAGGGAGACTAACTCAATCCTAAAAGTTATCATGCAAAGTGGACTTAGAGTTGGGATACAAAAGGGAACTACCTAATGTTATCATGCATGGTTAAGCACCTAATGTTTATCATAACCTCTCTTGGAGAAGAGAGATTAGAGGTCCTAAGGGAAGGAGAGACAAAAGAAGAAAAAGAAGAAAGAGCATAAAAATGCAAGAATGCAAACATAGAATGCCCAAGTAAGATGAAATTGAGGGAGGAAATATGTGTGGGGCAGTAGCCTCCACAAGCTCATCTCAACCTCAAGCATGCACATGAGAATGCAAGAAAAGAAGAGAGAAAGAAATGCACAAAGTGAAATCAAACAACAAGAAGAAACCACACAAAAATGCATCAAAAGTGGGATGAAATGACCTAAGTCAAACAACATCAACCACAAGTGCCAAAATCCAAATCAAATGAAAGGAAAAGAATCTCAAAACAAAATTAAGGATGGGAGGCTATATGAGGACAACAAGGAACTCATAATATGCACTCAACCATAAGCATCACAAACAAAGTGCAAGAGAAGCACAAAGGAATCCTCAAGGATTCATCATTTTAGGTATGCTTCAAGTACCTCCTAAGGAGGGACTAATCCACCTTAAATGATACTCCAAGGTCATGGGACAGAATGGGAGACGAGAGAAGAGAGCTCAAAAGCAAAAGCAATCACATCATAAGAGAAAACAAGCTTATACACAAGAGAATGCAAGCATGTCACATATGTAAACCCTAAATGGAAACATCAAATGAACAAGAAAAACACAATATCATGACCTAAAATTAAGCAACCAGCAACCTTAACATGTTAGCAACATGAATCAAAAGGAATTGAAGGCTCAAAGGATCCATCAAAGTCATATCCAAGGCAAACTAGGTTAATGTGTATGTATGAACCTCCCTTTGGGGTAACTTGACTTGCAAGTTACCTCAAAATTAGGAAAATGATTTAAAAATAACCAAATAAAATGCACAGACTCCATAAACATGTTGGCAAATAGAAGCCAAGAAATCACAATCAAAATCAATTCACAACACCACTAAAGAAATTGATTCACAAGGGTGTCCCATTGTGAATGAGGATTGTCGAGGGTCAAATGAAATGCAATCAAAGTCAAACCAAAAGTCAACCAACATGGGAAAAATGCTCCTCAAAAATCCATCAACTCATCATGGATATGAGGATTAATTTTCAGTCATTGGATCAAAAGGAAAAGGGAGAAACAAATCAAAACCAAACAATGTCAAAAAATAACCCAAACAATACACCTCCTATTAATAATTCTTTTTTTAAAGGAAAAATAATCCAAAAAAAATAAAATAAAAATTCTAAAAAATAAAAGACATTCCAAATTATCCAAAAAATTTTTTGATGAATTTTATTAATTGGAGAAGTATTTTGAATGAATTAATTCCAAACAGTCACAAAATAAAAATAAAAAGAAAAGAAAAGAAAATAAAACAAATCCATGGTGAAGATAGCAACAAAATAACGTGTAAACAGCTGGGCCTGGCTTGAGGGGTGTGCCAAAAGCAATTGAGGGCCCAGTCCACTAAATCAGTCAACCAATCCAAGGAACAATTCCAGCCATACGATCCACATACCATCCATCAATCCAAGGGTTAAAACAATGCCACGCGCGTCTCAGCATCTAAACACAAAATTAAAATGAATCCCAGCCACTCAATCTCAAGTCCAGTCAAATAATCAAACGGTTGAGGCGCAAGCTGCTCAAACGCAGCGTTTCATTTATTTCCAGTCAACAAACCAAATTAAATCATGGCCTCACGGTCATTTTTAATTCAATGGATCTAAGGGTTTAGAGCATGAACGCAGGCTTCATCAAATAAACATGAAATGAGATTGAATCACATCTGTTGGATTGTATATGAGTCAAATATTCCAGCAAGATCCAAGGGATTACAGTGTGCCACGCATCAGTTAGCATTCAAATAAGAAAAGAGAGGGAGGAAAACCAGACGGTGGCCGGATTCCCTCCAATCATCTTCTCTGGCCACGATGAACAGTGGTGTTCCAAAAAATGTTCATGAAACTCACAGATTTTAATATCAATAGACTCATCATGCTTAGCACAACACAAATCGATGATTTATTTTCACTTTCAGTTCATGAACAAGCCAAATCGAAGGCAAACGGTTTGGAGCTCAAATTACAAAAGTTCATAAACAAGAACAAGTACCATCCAGAAATGATCTACACAACTCACAGGTTACAAACATACAAAAATGGCATGCTAATTCATCATGGATTGAGAGAATTGTTGAGAGATAGATTACCTAGTGGAGAGCTTCCACTGAGCCTTCAAACTTTGATGAAACTTGATGAATTTGATCCAGAAACAATACTTGATCCTTCCTAGAGCTGTTTGAGTGCTTAATTTTCCTTGAATCTTGATGAATTTCCAAATTCGAATTTCACTTTTCTCTCACTTTTTCCAACTGTTTTCTCTCTCAATTTTCATCCAAAATCTGTTCGGATGACTTGTTCATGATCCTGAAGTTATATATAATGGATATGGAAGGAAATGAGGCCCAACCAAAGTGGTTTTAGGTCCAATTTAAATCCAATTGTTTGCACATGAACCCTCCAAAATGCACACAAAAATAGAGTTGTTATGACTTGGTTTTTCATTCATTTAGCTTGCTGGTAATGTGAATTGATCAAATGGCCAAGAATTGTCCCTTAATTTGATCTTGTGGTATGGTTTGCATTTGTTACTTCATGGTGAAGCAAGCATGAAAATGGCCATGAAAATGAACTCAAATCTCAAATCCAAAATTGGCATTGTGTTTAGAATGACTTTGGCACTCAAAAAATGCACACACTTGATAAAAAAATGATTCCTAATGAATTTAATTGGATTTTCTCCTTTTAAGGCTTTTTCCATGAAGTTTCTTCCATCAATCCTTCAATCCAAGCTTCAACCATGACATGAGATTGTTTGGTAATGAAATTAACCCAATTTGGAGCAAGTTTGATGTTGGAAAGATTTTCATTTGAAACGTGCAAAGTAGTGAAATGGACCTATAATGAAAATGACCTGTAATCTTACTTTCCTAAAATACCCTTGTCTTGCAAGCTTCATAACTTGAGTTCTACAAATCATATGAAGGATTTCTAGTACTCTTTAGAAAGCTGAGATCATGAGGAATAACTTTCATGTTTGGGTCAATGTGAGGAGAAACATCCTTCTAGGTCAAAAGTGGCTTGGAAGTTGGTTGACTTTTGTTGACCAAAATCACATTCATCTGAGGACCTGTAACTTGTCAGCATCATAACATGAGTTCTAGAAATCAGATGAAAGACTTCTAGTACTCAAATGAAAGCTAGAAACATGCTCTACAAGTTTCATGTTAGGGTTAAGATGAGATAAGACTTGTATCTTGAGATATGTGGTCTTGAAGTTGGACACTAAACACGGGATTTTACACTGAGAACCCTAATTTAGTAACTTCTCACACTCTTGATTCTTCTTGATTTGATCTTGAAATGATATATTAGACATCTCAACATAACATTCCATGATCACAAAGACTTGGAATTGAGTCTTAATCTCCTTCAATTTCACAGTTGACTGAGGGTTGACCAGATGAAAACCCTAATTGCAACACCCTTGACTGTGGCTTCTTCCACATGATACAACAACTTGAGAAACTCCAATATGGCTCTCAAAGCCTTCAATTAGCTTCCTTAACATCCCATATCCATAATCATGAATTCATAATCCTCTGATGATCTTCAACTGGCCTCCAAGTTAGGAGCTGACCCCCATACACCCATCAATTCTTTCAAGGAGCCTTGACCACCCCTTGATGACCTTGATGACCACTCATGCTTGAGTAAAGCCCTTGCTTAGGCTCAACACTCTTAGTGACCTTCTCTTACTATGCACAACCTCTTGATCCACAATGTTATGCAATGCAAATGTTAGAAGAAAATGAAATGAAACATAAGTCAGGTTAAGAAAAGGTTTGTCAAATTTTGGGGTGCAATAGTATCCATCGCCGACCAAGGAGTGAAACAGTCACAATCCCTTTAACAAGTCAGACAAGCCAGTGTCACCCGATTTGTTCAAAAAAAAAGGGGAATCCAAAGAAGAAGCCCGTTAAGTTGAATCTTGAAAACAAGCGATTTAGGCAAAAATTAGGGTATCCCGCTGGACTCTGAAATCAAAAGAAGCTCAAAAGAGGCAGCCCAGGAAAAAGTTAGGGAAAAAACGGAAAAAGCGAAAAGCAAAAAGGATTACGAAAGAAATATCCTCGAACAAACAAGTCGTGTGACTCCAGGCAACAAAGACGAAAAGCGAGTGATCGTCACTCTGAAAACTTGTGGTTTCCTGAACCATCACTCCTGTCATTTAACCTTTGAAAGGTGAGCGCTTAGGTCGAATTAACTAAGCATATGATTGGAGAACATCACGGAGAATGGGTGGGTTAAAATGAATTTTGAGCCTTTATCCTTTCTTTTTAATCATGAACCTGATCACGTTACAACCTTCAAAAGTCCTAATTGAAGCAAGATTATTTCGAAAGCATACTTTGGTAAAGATCGCGTCGAAACTGACTCCTAAAAGGATTCTGCTCAGCTTGCAGGTTTTAATGTTGACATTCTGATGAGTGATTCATTCACTATATGTCACAATTTGTTTTTCCAGTGAATAAAATTGGATTTCAAAAACTGTCATATGCATTGCATTTAATATATCTTTTGTGCAAAACAATTTTCTTTACTTGCGAGTAAGCGCTTGACAGCAGGAAAGTTTCCACAATGGAAAGTTTGATCAGGATAGAATGCAGAACACCCACTCCGTTGAACCAAGGCAAGCTTTATCAAACGATCATATCATGGGAGTCAGCCATTCAAAAGTCAGTTAATCTGAGGCAATCAAGTCAAGATTCGGTAAATCTCTCGCAGCCAGAGATACTGCTTCACCAGCCAGCCAGTCAAGGGCAGAATCATTGCGAGGTTGGGAAAGATTACCTCAAGAGCACATAGGTTATTCTTGGCCAAGGGGCAATTAATATGAGCACCTCTTCGAGGTTCAAAATGCTGAGGCAATTCATACCAAACCGGCGGGGTACAAAAAGTTCAGGTTTCCTTTCGAGGAAGATGTTGCAGAGATCCCACAGGCTGGGGCAAAATTGGGTATGAATCCGTCCATGTTGCAAATTCAGGGACAAGCCATCTCGAGGGCATTTCATGGCAAGCTTTCCTTTTCGTCCTAGAGATTAGGCTGGGGCAAATTGAACTACCCTGGGGCAGTTACTCAAGCAAGGTTATTCTCCCCAACTAGAGTCCATCATCAGCAGTTGGAGTTTGTATCTCTATCCCAAGTAGAGTTGTGGACAGGTAGTGTGTATGCTTATGCTCAGCAGGTTGTCTGTGTGCACTCATTCCTCGGTGGTGCAAGATTGGCTTATTCAGCAGAGTAAGCAACCCCCATAGAATTGGAGCATATGATTTTGTATCCATTCAGAGGACAAGTTGCCATTGATGAGTTCATTCCTTATCTCCCCAAGCAGAGGGTGACGTTGATTCCCTCATTGCATTATCCCCATTGGAGTCGGAGGAGAAACATCTTTTTCCCAGCTGAGTACTCCCGGTATTTAAGTTAGGTCTTCGCAGGTGGCGTCGTTTCTCCAGCAGAAGTGCCTGTTCCCCAAAATATTATATTTTGGCAGGCTATTCAGGGCTGATGTTCCTAGTGGAGAGTGGTTAATCTCGGAAGGTGGATCGTTATTCCCCGCAGAGTCGTTGATTCCCCAGCAGGTGGACGGGTTCCCGTGTGTGGTTCTTTTTCCCCGGTAAGGTCGCCTATTCTCCAAAGGGTTTGTATTCTGGAAGGCCATTCATGGCATTTTCCTCAGCTGGATTGGACATAATCCCCAGCGGAGTAGAATTACCGTCTGGCAGATTGTTCTTTCTCCACAGCAGTTCGTTTGCTATTCAGAAGATTTCGTTCAGGAAGCTACTCGAGGTTGTCTTCCCCAGCTTAAGTCCAGTTTACTGGCATGTGCTAACTATCCCCAGCAAGGTCGTTTTCTTTTCTCAACAGGGTGGTCTCCATATCTCCAGCATTTATTTTGGTGATTCAGTTCCGTTGCATCTGCATGCGTGCATAGCATCCTCAGAAATGCGTAGTATTTCCATTTCGTATGGAGCATTACGCCATATCCAAACATGTGCATATGAAACATAAGCCAGGTGGTTATGTTTTTGTTTCAGGTAATCTCTGGAAGGTTGACGTGTTCGACAAAAGATTCGGGATAGTGTTGTACCTGTTCTCCTATGCTTCCTAGTGAAGCCCCATCAGGGTTACTGGTTCAGGTTCTCTCTTTCCCCATCGGAGTTTCCTCATGGTTGTTATCTTCAGATGATCTTAACTTCGTGTGGATATGGCCTTTGTGGTTTTCCGGCGGTGATGTCGGGTGTTTTGATTTTTCTGACGGCGAGGTCAGATGTTTACAGGTTTCCTGGATGTTGGCGGTGATGCCAGCATTTATCAGTTTCAGTGGATGCCTGGCGGCGATGTCAGACGTTTATCGACTTTACGGATGCCTGGCGGTGATGTCAGATGGTTATCAATTCTGTGAATGCTTGACGGCGATGTTAGGTGACTATCAATTTCTTACCTATCCGGCTTTTAGGTTCGTTACTCGCTTTTATTTATCGAAGTTCTAGCGGCGATGTCAGATGTTTGTCAACACGGAGAGTGTTCTGGCAGCGATATCAGATAGTTTATCCTCTACAGAGTTCTGGCAACGATGTCAGATGGTGGTATTCCTTGCAGATTCCTGGCGGCGATGTCGGATTCTCTTACCAACAGTATGTTTGTCTGGCGGCGATGCCAGAGGTTTATCGATCTTATGGTTGTCTGGCGGCGATGTCAGATATGTATCAGATTTATTCTATCCGGCAGCGATGCCCGATGTTCATCATTGTGCTTATCTGGCAGCGATGTCAGAGGTCTGTTTGCATTGTGTTTATCTGGCGGCGATGTCGGATGTTCGTCAGCATTGGGTTTATCCGGCAGCGATGTTGGATGTTTATCAACAATGTGTTTGTCTGACGGTGATGTCGGACGTTTATCAGTTGTTTTCTAACTGTGTGGAGTTCTGACGGCAATGTCAGATGCGTTATCCCCTGCAGTTTGGTCTGACAGCGATGTCAGATGGTTATCATATTTGAGTTGGTCTGATGGCGATGTCAGATGGTTATCAGATTTGAGTTGGTCTGACGGTGATGTCATATGTTTATTGACTTTGTGTTGTCTGGGGGCGATGTCGGATGTCATCAGCACCGCAGATTCCTGATGGCGATGTCGGGCGTGCGTGGATTTCTGGCGGCGATGTCAGAGGTTTTATTGATTGGATATTGATTTTTGGCGGCGATGCTAGATGTTTCTTAATTGCATGGATGTATGATGGTGAGGTCAGGGTGTTTCGTTCCTTGCGGGTTTCTGGCGGCGATGTCAGATATGGGTAGATTTATGACGGCGATGTCAGATGTGTGTGGACTTTCTAACGGTGATGTCAGATGTTCACCGATGTTGTGGTTACTTGGCGGCGATGTCAGGAACTATATCTACTCTATAGCAGCTTGGCGGCGATGCCAAGTGATGTTTACCAACTGGTTGCATCTTCTGGCGGCGATGTCAGATCTTAATCAACCTTCTGGTTACTTGGCGGCAATGTCGGGTATTTTCTCAATATTGGGTTTGTTTGGCGGCTATGTCAAATGTTTTTCAACCTACAGTTTTCTGACGGAGAGGTCAGATGTTTATCTACTGTGTGGTTATTTGGCGGCGATGTCAGACGTTTAGCTACTGTGTGGTTATCTGGCGGCGGTGTCAGATGTTTATCGATTATGTGGTTACCAGGAGGCGATGTCAGGTATTTTCTCTACTTTGTCGAAGATTGGCGGCGATGCCAAATGATGTTAGTTACCTTTTGGTTGTCTGGAGGCGATGTCGGATGTTATCTACTTTGTGGTTATCTGGCAGTGATGTCGGATGTTCATTAGACCGGGTGGTGGTCTGACGGCGATGTCAGACATTCATCATGTTTGCGGAGCCTGGCGGCGATGTCAGAATGTGTTATCCCCTACAAAAGTTTGGCGGCGATGCCAAGTGATGTGTATCAATCTTGTGGTTATCTGACGATGATGTTAGATGTTTATCAACTTTGTGTTGGTCTGGCGGCAAGGTTAGAAAATTGTA
The DNA here is from genome assembly GCA_963859935.3 of Lathyrus sativus. Taxonomy (NCBI): domain Eukaryota; kingdom Viridiplantae; phylum Streptophyta; class Magnoliopsida; order Fabales; family Fabaceae; genus Lathyrus; species Lathyrus sativus. The sequence continues at coordinate 343,305,934 of OZ012735.1, read as the reverse complement.
TCCCCCGTAGTTGCCTGGCGGTGATGTCAGAGGCCTTATTGACCGGATAGTGATAACTAGCGATGATGCTAGAGGTTTACCTACTTAAGGTTGACGCCTGACGGCGAGGTCAGGTGCTTGACGGCAAGGTCAGTGATATCTTCTTTCAGAAGTGATGTTTTATTTGACGGCGAGGCCAAGTGTTTCCTCCTAAATTGATGCGGAGGCCTGACGGCGAAGTCAGAGGGTATTATCAGATGTATGATAGTAGGTGTTTTCCTGACTCAGTGTAGATACCTGACGGCGATGTCATGTGATCTTCCTGACTTAGTGTCATTGTCTGGCGGCGATGTCAGGTGTTTCTTCCTGAAATAAACTGTCGTTCGCTTCTTACCCAGTCAGGTCCAAGCCGTTTGAATAGGGGCAGTTGTTGCACCCCAAAATTTGCCCAACCTTTTCTTTACTGGGTTTATGTTTCATTACATTCATATAGCATTAGCATTTGCATTTTGCATATCATTGTTCATATACAGGGGATTGAGAGAGGTGTGCTTAGCAAGAGGATATCACCCAAAGGTTCTAAGCCTAACCAAGAGTTCTTATTTAAGCTATCTAGTGCTTATCATCACCAGAGGAAAGTCAAAGCTTTCAGAAAGAGCAGATGAATGAATATGGTTCACCTCCTATCTTGGAGGCCATGTGAAGGGCATCAGATAATATTGAGTCCATGGTTATGGATGGGGAGCATTGTATAAGCTCATTGGATGTCTTGAGGGTCATTGAGGAGCTTGTGCAAGTCATTATATCAAGTGTAAGGAGCCACAGTCAAAGGTGGTGCAGCTAGGGTTTGCATATGTTCAACCCTGAGTCAACTTTGCAATTAGAGATTAAGACTCAATTCCAAGTCTTTGTGATCCTGTAATGTTGTGTTGATACATGTCATATATAATTTCAAGATCAATTCATCAAGATTCAAGAGTGTGAGAAGTTGCTGAGCTAGGGTTTCTAAGCTTGGCAGTGTAAAATCCCTTGTTTAGTGCCCAACTTCAAAACCACATATCTCAAGATACAAGTCTCGTCTCATATTGACCCTAACATGAAACTTGTAGAGCATGTTCTTAGCTTTCTTTTGAGTATTAGAAGCCATTCATATTATTTCTAGAACTCAAGTTATGAAGCTGGCAAGTTACAGGTCATCAGATGAGTGTGATTTTGGTCAACAAAAGTCAACCAACTTCCAGGACATATTTGACCTAGAAGGATGTTTCTCTTCACTTTGACCCGAACATGAAAGTTTTTCCTTATGATCTTAGATTTCCAAAACGTACTAGAAGTCTTTCATATGATTTGTGGAGCTCAAGATATGAAGCTTTCAAGACAGGGGTATTTTGGGAAACTTTGGTTATAGGTCATTTTGGTTATAGGTCAATTTCACAAATTTGCACACCTCAAATGAAACTTTGCCCAACATCAAAGTTGCTCCAAATGAGGTCATTTACACCAACAAACCATCACTTGTCATGGATATGTCTCATATGTGAAGAATGGTGAAGAGAATTCCATGAAAAGATGCTTGAAAGCCATCATTTGAATCAAGATCATTTTAAACCATATAATGGCATGTTTATGCATTTTTTGATTGCCTTGAATATGCTAAACATGATGCCAAAATCAAAAATCAAGTTTGAGGTCCAAAACCATGTTAAATTCAAAGTTGTTTCACCATGAAGGTACACATTCAAGATCTACCATTAAGATCAAGACAAGAGATTAATCTGGTCCATTAAATTCCTTACATCACAAGCAACATGTATGAGCCAATTTCAAGAGGTTTTGAGCTCTGTTTTCATGTGAACCATGGAGCTTCAAAGTGCAAAACTTGGATTTTCAATTGGATCAATGTAGGCTTGGATTGGGCTTTATCATCATCCAGATCCAATGTATATATTCTCAGCATCATTCACAAGCTCTCAGAATGGATTTTTGATCAAGAATTAAAGGGAAAGAAGTTACAAAAAGTGGAGAAGAAGTGAAAATCGAATTTGGTAATTGAAGCAGTTTTAAGCAAAATCAAGGTCTCAAACACTTCCATTGAAGATCAAGGAACGATTTTGGATTGTTTTCATCAAGCTTCATCAAGAATTGAAGGTCCAACAGAGCTATTCCATTAGGTAACTAATTCTTCCAAATTACACTCTGTTCATGTAGCAATTGACTGCCATTTTTGCATATTCTTGCTCCCCTAAGTTCCTAGAACATTTCTGCATAGATTTGGTGAATTTTAGTGACGATTCTTGAGACAACCTTGATTCTTGTTGCTTTCGGTTAGGGCTATTTAAGAGGTATTATAGGAAAAGAACCATAGGATGATGATCTACACAACATGACGAGTAGAATGGTATAGAAATTTGTGAGTTTTGGTGAGGTCACGAGTTTGCTACAGTTGCATTCTACCGGAGAAGATGACCGGAGCCACTGTGCTCCGGCATTTGTAAATTTTCCTCCTCCCCTATGTTTAAACTCCAGAGGTGTGCATGTCCTTTTCATAGCCATTGGATCGGTTGACTTGTATTCAAAACAGATGGTTGTGATTAAGTCTGAAGCTTTGTTGACCAAACCTTAATGAAATGTTGCGTTGTGTTAAGTGAATTTTAATGTGGACTTGGGTCAAACCTGCTAACTACACCTCCCCTCACATGAATCCCATAGAATCAACGTGCAATTCTTGTTATTCATACCACATCTTTGTCCATTTTCATTTCTTTTCTATTATTTTATTCCATGTTTAATTCAGTTTCATTTTAAGTCATAAAAAATACTTCTGTGGATCCAAAAATCATGAGAAAAATATTTTTAGGTAGTTTAACATGTAAATTGATTTTACCAATTTTTAGATTAATTTTTAATTCATTTTCCAATCTAATCTTGAATTTTCTTTTGAGGTATTTCTTATGAATTGAAAATTACACAACTTTTGTTTAGAATTTTATTTATTGATAAAACCTTCATATAAATGCTTGGAATTTTTTGTGCATATTCTTGATACATTAATTGATTTTGTGATATTTTCTCCCTGATTTTTACCACCATTTGAGTAGGTTTTTGGTTGAACCTTTAGGACCTTCCCTCTTGCCTAGTTCATAGGACTTCCCTTACGATTTTCCTTTTGTTGGCATAGCTAGGTTAGGACTTAGGCTCCCCTCCTTTGACCCCTGGTCCTAACACCAGAGGGGTCTCATGGAATTTTATTTAGATTTTTTAGGGTTATTTTACTATTTTTATTGTATTTTACACTTTAAGTCACCCTTGTGTGGTTTCAACCCTAGCACTTGACTAGTTTGCATTTTGTTTGAACTTTGTGCATTGTTTGAGCATCTAATCCTTGAATATTCATATTGTATACACATTAAGGCATTTGTATGTTTAATTTTGGGCCTTGATCATGTTCATAACTTGTTTAGTTTAGGCATACTTTTAGGACTTCCATTTAGGTCTCTTTTATGTACACATGTTGCATGATCTTCATCTCTTATGTGATACTTTTGCAATTCTTTGCTCATTCTTTTTCAATTACATTGTACACATCTTTTTCTCCTCATTCCTCTCTGTCCTATGACCTAAGGATCCCACTTGTGAGAGCCTAGTTCCTCCTTTGGAAGAATTAAAGGCATTCCATAAGTGGTAGAACCTTTGAGGACTACTTATGTGTTTTAACACATTGAACGTGATGAGTTTGGTTGAGTGTCATAGTGAGTTCCTTAGGTTCTCACTTTGCTTCCCATTATCTTGTTGATCCTTTCTTCTTCATGTTGTATGATTTGGTGCATTAGGATAGAAGTGCATGTGTAGGCATTCTTTCTCTTAAGTCCATGTTTGCATTAAAGGTTGAGGTGTCCTCCCTTTGCTTGTGTGTTTTTTCCTTTTGCTTGTTTGCATCTAAAGGTTGAGGTTTTCCTCCCTTTTCTTGTAATGTTGCATTGCATGTGCATTCATTCACATTCCCATTTCAATTCAAGTATTGTATATTGTTGCTTTACTTTCCATCACCATGTTCCCCTAGGAGTTCTCACTTCCTTGTTTAAGGATAGTGATGATAGACCTTAGGCTTCCATCCATGTATGCAAACAAATAGGATAGAATTCCCTTCTAAACTCAACTTTAGGACCATGATGCATGATAACTTTAGGGTTTTGATCTAGTCCCCTTTAGAGTCATTTCTCTCTTTTCATCTCAAAACAATCTTAAAACACCTAATAAAGGCTAATAAGTATTGTACGTTACGAGCCTTAAGATGCTTAGGAAATGGTTGTTGAGGGGTTTCCTTTCAATAACCAGAATGTTTAGTGTAGCACCCTTTGGGTGATATGTGACGCATTCACTCCTAAGTCATAGTCTCTAGTGCAATATGAATTACAAACATTCATTCAAAACACTTCTCTAATAAAAAACACCAGAACAAATGATCAAACTCATTTTGTCCCTTTGGGGCTCCTTTAATCAGGAAAACATTTTCTTAAACAGGAGTGTTGTTAACTTTTAGTTCTACCGCAAACGGTAACGCCTAAGTCTCCAATGGTCGAGCTGTATACACCAAACTGCTAGAACTGTTTGTTAACCCTACTCAGATAAAACACATGAACAAAGTTGTGTTCTTTTTGTCCAGAACTACATTTGCTCTGATCTCTCACACTTGTGAGAGTACGTAGGCACGAGAGGGCGATGTCTCGGCGAGCAACCTTTCCCCCCCTTTCATCCGTAGTTAGTTGAACTACGTTGACTCTGACTTTCCCATTGCACGAGGGAATACGTAGGCACAAAATGACAATGTTCTTTCGAGTCACTTTTCTTTTCTTTTGTCCCCGAGCCGTAGCTTAGATAGTAAACACCCTTTTAGATAGACAACTAAGCGTGGATCCCGTCGAGTACGACGGACATGAGGGGTGCTCATACCTTCCCCTTGCGTAACCGACTCCCGAACCCGAGATTTGGTTGCGATGACCAATCTTATCCCGTTTCGCAGGTTTTCTCTGATTGTTTCCTTTCCCTCGTGTTGGGATAAATAACAAACGGTGGCGACTCTTTTGTCATTGTCGGTACCTTTTTTCGCAGTAGCGACAACGATAGACTTTTATTTTGTTAAAATTGATGAGGTTTTGACTCAGTTTAAGGCTTCACGTTTTTGGCCATGTTCACTTGTTTTGGTTTGCCAAAGTTGTGCCCAGATTCACACTTTGAGGCTTATCTATTTCTGGGGTGGGTTGATACATTGGATGTATCACCACCCCAGTGGTCGTGACCTATGCGCTCACGTATCTTACCTTGCCTCTTGACCTGAGTTCGATCCGTGTGGAGATCAACTCTTTTGCCATTTTGTATTTTATTTCATGTTTTAGCATATATCTCTCTCTCACCATGAATCTTCACACACACACATTTGGTTGGATTGGTGAAGTTTTATACTTGTGATCCAAAGGTGGTGGATTCAACACCTACCAAGTGCAATCTGTCTTTTTTTTATCACTTGTTTATTTATGTTTTCTTCACAATTTTTGAAAACTTCATAACTTCACCATTTTTCAACATTTTTTATCCATTATTTTTACGAAATGTTCTTAATCATGTCTACTTTCACATAGTGAGAAAAGAATTCAAGAATATTCATCCTAGAAATACTTTATATCACTTGAAAGTCTTGCACTTTTAGGGTTTTTACCTAGCATCTTTTTGGTTCATTCTCAACTTCTTCTTGATTTAATCTTGTGAGTTTGTTTTGTACTTGATTTACACATGTTTGTTAACTTGCTTAAGTATTTGAGTTTTGTTTAAACTCAAGTTCTTTCCATATTCAAACCTTTACTTTTGGATTCATCTAGTTGATTGACATTGTTGCATGTTGTTGAATCATGTTATCTCTTGATGTTGTAACCTCATGAGTGTATTCTCCATGACTTCTTTACTTACTTAATTATCTTGTTAGAACTATAATATGTTAGGAATTTCTTGTACTTGATTGTAATCAATGTATGATTCCATGAACTTGTATGCTCTCCCCTGAAATTTTAAACTTCCTTACTTGATCTGTTGTAACACTTCTTGTATGCTTACTTGTACTTGATTGTTATCAATGCATGATTATTGGTCTTATGTGGTTACATTTGACATTATTTGATCCTTATATATGCTTGCTTCAAGTTGTGACTTGTTTGCATTTAAACTTGTTTGAATTACATGTTCTGTTTGTCTTGATGGTTGTTACCATGTACCCCTTTTATCTTTGTTAGGATGCTTTAAGTCTATTATACCTTCTATGTTGGTCTTGTAAGAACCTTTACCATGTTCCCCCTTCTAGATATTGTAATATCTTTGTGTGTGTGTGTGGTTATAACCATCTAACTTGATTATAATCTTTGCTTGATGTTGTCACATACTTGTATCTCTTCCTTGGTTGCTACCATACTCTTTTATATATTTATCGTGTTTGAATGAATGCTTATATTTGTGCTTTAACTTTGTTAAGATATTCCCCAAGTGATGGAACTCGTTAGTTCTCATCCAGTTGCTTCATCATTCCCTATTCCAAAGGAAAGTCTCTCTATTGACCCTTAGGTCATAGATAGTTCATCACTCTCCCTCCGACTTTGTTAAGTCACTTTGAACCCTAACTTAGTTAAGTTAGAACCTATTACCCATTAGACTTTTTATTTAAGTCTAGAAGACCTACCCCTTGTTAGGAGTACTCCTCAACTAGAACCTTAAGATAGAGTTTGTTAACTCTATGTAACAATCATTGTCATGATTACTTACTCCCCTCTTGACTTTTGTTAAAGTCAATTCCTTTGAGTGTATAACTTAGAATAGAGAGTTTTGTTAAACTCTACACAAGTATTGTTATGTTTGTTCCCCTTTGAACCTTGACCATAATGAATAGTTCTTCATCCCTAGTGAGGTGAACTACGGTTGCTCTGATTCTATCCTAGTCAAGATACGTAGGCAGAGGATGCGATATCTTTACAAGCAAACATAGAAATTATCTTTAGGTCTTTATCTCACAAACCTCACCTTATACCCAATCCCAAACCATAGCAAACATTTAGCAAGTATTAGCATTACAAACATACAAAAGGTTCCTGTAGAGTACTACAGATGTTTAGGATGTGAAATACCTACCCTAGGCATAACCAACCCCCAATCCCCGATCTCTTAGCATTGTTGTTACATCGCGCAAAAGGTCTTTCTTTCTTTAACCTTTGCTTTAGATAAACCAAAGTCCGGTTGTGAATTTAATGAATTAAGATTCAAGTTAATCCAATAGCTTGACATCCAAATCTCACTACAACACCTGCATTACAACAATGGGAATTGATTATTCATTCATTTTAGAGTGTATCTTAGATATAGAAAGGAATTTAAAACCAGACCACCCCTTTTATGCACGTAAGCATCACGTCCAGTGTCTTCCACCACAAGAAAGGCATGCTCTAACTAACATAATCCTAAATCCTATCTTTTGCTTTGCTTCTTGCAAAGCCACAACATTAATCATAGTTAGAGAGCAGGAAGGTAACTTTGAAGTATCATATTCGGTTGAACCCACGCGGCATAAGCTAGAGAAGCCTTTTCAAGAGGAGGCACCGCATTTATGTTAAATACCAACAAGAAGCACAACAACTAGGAGGAACAGGAATCACCGTTTGATTGAACCAGAGTTTAAGTAAAACCTGCAGATCAAAGAGTTGCTAGATCAGAAAACAAAACCGCAGCATCAGTCATTTAGTATAAACTCAGTACTTTTGCTGCTCAAGAGATCCAAGTATGCAATAATTTGACAAGCGAAGGGTGTGTCGTTACCAGTTTACCTATTGTCGACCTCCGGAACCATCGCGCACGCACTTTCCAGCAACAACTGCAATCCCACACTCGAATACTTCGACAACTTGATAGCACCATCAGCCACAAATGTCCAAGAAGCCCTTTGCTCATGCTACATCTCCAAGATTCACCCTGTCTAAAATATGTAACATAGTTAGCAATGTGTTTCCTCCCCGACAAAATCAGACATGTTAAAGGAATTATTCAAAGGGTTTATGGCGATAAATCAATAGCTCATGTCACACAAGATCAAAAACAAGTACGTAATTAAAACTCATATCAAACGCATTCAAGACAGATCATGTTTCTTTCCAAAAACATAATACCTAACATGTTCCGACATGTTAATGCGAGAATGGAAATGTGTTTATTGGATTTTGAATACCGGTTTTGACATGTTGGAAACAACTTCTTTTTCTTTCCCAAATGGCATTCCAGAACAAAGGGACAAAAGATAATGTATTTCCCAAAAAAAGCATCCTGATCCCTTTCGCTTTGCTTATAAAAGGAGAAGGGTTTAAGAAGAAGAGGGAGAACAAAAAGAAGAAAATCACATAGGATCCATCGCAAAAAATCAGAACCAAAAATCACACATGAAAGACAATGAAGAACATCCTAATATAAAACTCACGCAGAACTATATACAAAGTAATCATGTAACGACACTAGAACGTTGGTGAGGAGAGAACTTATCTCTGTGCTCGTCTTTGTCTTTGCATCACATATTCCCCAAAGATTCACGAGCCGGGGGCTAGAACAAACAAAAACTAAGAAGCTTGTGGGTTAGCAAAGAAGAAGAAGAGCAACGCATTCCGGTATTGATTCAACCTGATTACCTAACCAGAAGCCGCCGGTTTTTTTGATAAACCTACACCCTCAAGCTTGCAACTTTGATCAGAGCAAATCATGGTGTCACGGATTTGGGATCCAATTTTGGGAACGAAGGAAGAACTTGAGAGAGCATGATGGGGATGAGTTTTCGGTGCGGCAAGTTTAGGGTTTCAGACCCAATTGTGAGAACGGGGGAGGGATTTGAGAAAGTATTTTGGGCATTGGGTGAGAGAGACTGGTATTGAGGATTCGTTTGGGCCCAGCACTAGGTCCACTTCATTTCTGCAGCTAAACATACCCCCCTCCCTTGACCTTTTTTTTTCTCTGACTTAAACTAATTTAATTTTTTTTAGAATCTCATAAAACTTAAACTAACTTAATCTAAGTCAACTTTTAACAATTTCTTTTAATTTAATCATTATAAAAATATAAGACAATTGTTAATAATTTTGTTTTAAAATTTCAAACTAATCACTTCAAGTCTTTTTTTTTTCAATTGGTGATCTTTGTCTTGAAATGCCAATTGGTTTATTTTGTTGTTTAATCTGACTAATGGGCTTGATTTTGATTTAAACTCAATTAGTGGTAACCTTTTACTCTGAATCATGATAATTTTAATTTAAAATTCAATAGTATTTATTGTGATGTTGGTTTGGCATTTTAATTAACCTTATTGTTTTGAATATGTAATTTCAAGTGAATCACGATTCTTAGAATAACGAACCTTTAATTTCAAACGTGATTCGTCCGTGATCTAATTTATTGATTATAATTTCAATTACACTGCTAAATCATGATGTGTATCCTATTCTGTTTCTTTTCCTTGATATTATTTTGTATGCACATCCAATGGAAGAACCCGTGTATGACTTCCTTAAGTCGTACATGTTGCATCTCATTTGCAACATTATTTCCCTACTTGATTTTTGAGTTTTCAAGTCGATCCGTTTAGGATTTAGTCCTTACACCTTAAGATATGACCGATTTCTCTTGAGTCATTCAACTTAGACGAACCTTATATACAATTCAATCATCTATTCTCCCCACAAGAGAATTAGACGTGATTCATCTTAACAGTCGAGATATAATTCTCCTACCCCATGATAATATCGAGAGATGTAGAATCTTTTCCGCTTGAGGGAGGTATGTGGCATACTCGTCAATAAATCCATGTTCTGAGCCCTTTTCTCAATGTTACGCAAAGACCATCTCCTACAAGTTGTGGTGGTTTAAGTCGAGTGTTCTCCCTTAAGATGACGAATTGTCTTTTCTCCTAGAATCAATCAACAAACCCTTTCCCCCCTGGAACTTTTACCAACAGTTAATGGTTCCTCAATCCCTTTTAGGGGAACTACGAATACTTTGATTCCACTCCCGTCAGGATACGTAGGCACAAGATGCAATTTCTTGGCAAGTATACTTAGAAATAAACCCCTAGGCCTTTTACCCTTAGAAAACAACAATAGATCAATAAAACAAGAGGTTCCTGTAGAGTACTACAGATTCTTAGGATGCTAGTACCTTCCCTAAATTTAACCAACCCTCGAACCTTAGATTCTCTAACTTTGCATTTGCATTGCATCTTGTGGGTAATTCGATCTTTTTCCCTTCCTTTGGACAAATTAATAACTGGTGGTGAACAATGAATTAAGATTCAAGTTAATTAATAGCTTGATATTCGATTCTCATCGTGACAGTACTGATAGACGCCTAACCATGATTGGGTAACGGGTTCGATTGCACATTAAGATTGGTGTCTTGGAAAGTCAAAATACCACTTTTAACCAACCTTTGTACTTCCATCTTTAATGGATAAAAATTCTCAGTATCATGCCTAGCTCCTCCCTGATGGAAAGCACAATGAGCCTCAGCTTTATACCACCACAGTGAATCTTTTAGAATAGAAGGTGGTGCATGAGTTTGAACAAGGTTCTTTTGAATCAAACCAGGAAGCAATTCTGAGTAGGTCATCGGAATTGGATGGAAGTTCTTCTAAAAACGGCTCTGTTGATTATTCTGTTGGTGAGAGCATTGTTGTTGAAATGTTGGAGCTGTTTGAGCAGCTGGAGTTGAGTTAAATATTGGAGTAACAGAAGCAACATATTGTTGATGATTGTTTCTATTGTAAGGTCTGTTATATATCTCTCGAGAAATAACACTGGTTTCCCCTTCTTTCTTCTTGGAAAATTCTCCACCATATTTCTTGGAACTTCCAACAGAATTACCATGTTTTGACAAACGTCCTTCACAGACACCCTCTTTCAATCTCATCCCTATATTCACCATCTCAGTGAAGTCACTCGGGGCACTAGCAATCATACGCTCATAATAAAAGGAACTCATAGTTTTCAGGAAGATTTTGGTCATCTCTTTTTCTTCCAACGGAGGATTAATCTGAGCAGCAATCTCGTGCCACCTCTGTGGGTATTATTTAAATGTATCTTTATCCTTCTGAGCTATTTCTCGAAGCTGGTCACGATCGGGAGCCATATCTACAATATACTTATACTGCTTTACAAAAGCCTCACCCAAATCTTTGAGAGTGTGAATTCAAGCACTGTCGAGTCCTATGTACCATTTCAAGGTTGCACCAGACAAACTGTCTTGAAAGTAGTGAATGAGAAGTTGAGGATTATCAGTATGAGTCGACATCTTGCGAGCGTACATAATCAAATGGCTCAATAGACAAGAGTTAACCTTATACTTTTCAAAGTCAGGGACCTTAAACTTATGTGGGATCTTCACATTAGGAACTAGGCATAACTCATTGGCATTTTTCCCAAACAGGTCTTTACCCCTCAAAGCTTTGATTTCATTATGCATTTCAGAAAATTGATCTTGAATCTCTTCCATTTTCTCATAAGCATTAACACTCTCGCTCATAGCAGTGTGGAAAATTTGTTCTTCACCAAAAGGAACAGTATGAACCACATGCGATGGTACGGACATCACAGGCTGGATGGTGGGAACAGATGGAACTTCGCGAGGTGGTGGTGGTTGATAACCTTTAGGAATAAAGTTTTGAGGCATGCCCCAAAGGAAACTAGTAAGCATGGAGTATTAGGGAACATTATTGGGCTCCACAAAGATGGGCGTAGAAACAATCTCAAAAATGATTGTCCTTTGCATAGAAGTTGAAGGCGGAGAAGGAGGGGGTGGCTGATTCTGAGTAGCCACCAATGTTTCCATCATAGCAGTGAGTCTTTCCAAGTTGTCCTTGAGAGTTTTTACTTCCTCACAAAGCTCACGATTCTCTTCTTACAATTGATCCATCTTTTTCCTTAGATTAGCTCGAGTATTATATTGGTGTGACAAATAATGCAAGAGATGATGCTTGATGTGCAATATGAAAATGCAAAGCTTTAAAGGTACAAATTAAATTGCAAACATTATATTGAAATAACACATTTGAAGTACTGAAAATCTCATTTTTTTAATATTGGAAAAGGATTACAACTTTTGTAGTACAATTTCAAGAGTTCTAATCGAAACAAAAGAAAATAGGAAGCTAGAACTAGAAATCCTTAGAAATCCCATGAAAAGAAGATCCTCCTTGACGCTTCTAATTAAGCTCTTTGATCTGGTTCTCCATCTAAGTCTTCTCAACTATGAGCTTGTCGACAACCAAGTTCCAAACAAATGAGGTAGAGGGAGATTTTGAACTCTGAATGCTAGAGGAAAATAAATCCTCTTGCACTTTTCTCTTCTTGTTAGTCATTTCTTCTTCATTCCTTTTCTTCAACTACGTTTGAAGTTCTCCATTCTCCATGTCAAAAATATGGTACTTGTTCCTCCAAGCATCCCTCTTTTTTTGCATCTCATTCAAAGCAATCTGAAGTTTCTCTGCATCATTCATGAAAATAAGAACATGTTTTCTAGCAGCTAGAGGTAAAGGCTCTTGACATGAATAAGACATCTTTAATGTGATAGATCTAGCCTGTACCCATTGGAGATAAGGCTCCAAAGAAACAAAATTTAGATTTCCTAAAGTTTCCCTTCCTTTTTTATGGATGTGATGCCAAGCTTGCATAATCTTCTCTTTGAATGCTTTGTTGTTTTCACCCTCTTTGAAGAAGAAACCCTCCAAATGAATATTGCTTGGTTTGTATTTCATAGGATACCCCAATTGACGACAGGAAAAAACCGAGTTATAGATAATGCCTCCCTTTGTACCGAGAAGAGGTACATTAGGAAAATTGCCACAACTATCAATGATCCTCACGTTATCATAATCACGATTGTACCAAACAATGTCTGGATGAGTAAGCGACATGATTTTTTGTGACCATAATAGACCATCCTTGAGGTCCCAAAAAGCAATAAACCGAGGCAAGTGAGAAATAAACCACTTGTATAGAAATGAACAGAGTGATATGCATCAGCGAGTAGAGTGGGAACTGAGTTTCCAATCAAGAAAATATTAATAGCATTAATTTTGACAAAGTTGTCAACATTAGGAAAGAGGAACAATCCATAAATAAGCAAGGAGAAGATAGCTTCAAATGCATCCACACTTATCATGCTAGCGAAGTAAGGGGCCCTATCCATCAGAAACTTAGCAGGTAACCCCATAATACATCCCTTGGTAACCATGTTAGCTTTAATCTAATATACCTTCAAATGAGTAGCTTTATCAATATCTTGATACTTATGAGTCTCTTCCAAACCAGAAAATGGGATTCGATCAAAAATAGGCAATCCAAGTAGACTAGAATACTCCTCACGTATGGGCATGAGTTGATAATCGTGGAACATAAAATAGTGGTACACCAGATCATAGAATTGAATCAAAGTAGCTAGAATCCCATTTACCATATCGATCTTCAAAAGAGGCAGAAGACTTCCATATCTATCTTTGAAAGCCCCAGAATCAGCAACCAAAGACCCCAGCTCTCGTAGACCTTTTAACTTAGGACTCTTGAAAGTGTACGTTTGAGTTTTCCTTCTTCCGAAATCCATGGTGATAAATTATTATAATGTTTGTAATAAACATCTTTAAGATCCTTGAAGACTTGGTCAAAATGATGTTTATGAATGCATGGATGCAACATCCACAAGCAAAATCATACAAAACACACGAGTTTAAAGGTTTCAGATCACAATCATGGAGCCAAGGGACAAGAACCAACCCCCAATGGTGTGTGGCATACCCTAAATTTGTTCACCCTGTGTATAAACTTCATCTGTGCATCCACCCAGTAACATTATTCGGAAAATAAAAAATATGTTGCTCCTGCTTAAGATGTTTCTAGGTTGAATCTCAGACAAAGCTGTCAAGTTAGGTGTATGTGTAGTATGAGCTAAGGTATAATGGTTTTGACCTGACTTGTTGATCAAGCCAGATTTTTTTTCCTGATTAAAACCAGGGTGTGCTCCATTGAAGTGGTGTGGGTATGGGCTTTTAATTAAGGTTTGTTGTCAGGCTGTGTCAAGATTCAATGCTTCATGGTTGAGGAATCACCAAAGATCAATTTATTTTCAATTAGAGTCTTGGGCAGTGCAGTTCACATATCAAGTCATTATCTTCTGGTTTCAATGCATAATCAAGAAGTGTCATGTTGAATACTTTGGTTCATCAAAGTTCAAAAGGGGCTATTTGTTCAAGGTCCATTCATTTTGGGATTAATTCAAGATTAACATAGAGGATTCAAAGTCATAATCAAAGATCAAGATTTCAAGATTCTCATGGATTAATTTGTCTCAAGCATTATTCAATAATTGAAATGGAGGTGCAATATGTCATCAAGTCAAAGTCCATTTCCATCACATAAGATTTACAACAAAATTCTACAAAATGTGATTGCAAGTCTAGTACCATTTTTTTCTTACAAGCCCAAAATATTTTTGAAAGCCCATTTGGGTTCCAAAAATACACAAATAAAGTCCTTCTTGCAAATTCATTTGCAATTCATAAAAAACAATAAAAGCCCAATATGTAGAGGCCCGTCTACAAATCCATTTGACAAATTCTATCCACAAAAAAGCCCATGTTAAGAGTCAATTTGCACTAAGAGTTTAAAGACCATCGCAAAAAAATCCACATAAAAAATATTGACACAAAAAGGTCCATTACAATCCAAATTGAAAAAATCAAGCCTAATCTTTTCCATGTATACACAATGAACAAAATAGCATGTGGGCCAAGCCATGACAAAGTATTTGCAGCATCTTGTACCACAACGAACTCCCAACTCCAGCTGCAATTCTCACGCACCAAGCCCTCATACCACAATATGTATCACCGTTATCCACTCACACACACCGTATCTTGTGTAAGCCGCAATTACCAATAAAATCTCAGCCATGATAGTACGCATCAGTTTCACCTTGTCCTACACCATTTCCAAATCCTTTAGCCGCAACACATCCCACAATCTATTGACCCCACAACACCCTAAAAATACGCACGAAAAAGGAATTTGCAAAAACACCATTCCAACAAAACCACAAAACGCACGAGCCCATAAGCAAAAAAAAAATCAAATGAACCTTTTGAATGGATGCAACAACAATTTCTCCTCATTCATTCCCAAAATACCCTCTTATTCCCCTATAAAACCAACATTATTTTTCAAAAAGAGGGGGGAAAAAACTTATGCTGTGAAAATCACAGTTGATAACTTTTTTTCTTCACTAACCTTTCAAATCTTCCTCTTCTTAAACCGAGAGTTGCTCAACAAAAATTGACAATAATCATAACCAAAACCTCCACTCAACCCACAAATCTTCAATATTTATTGAACACAACTCACACAAACCTCACAAACATTCACCAATTTTCAAATTCCCTTAAAATGTTCAACAACCCAACAACAACAAACCTTGTTTATAAACCCAGAAAATCATAATAAAAACAGAACAAAAAGAGATGAATTGAGAATAAGATTCAACCACTAAGCAAGCCGAACCTGAATCAAAATCGGAAACGAAGATATCGAACCAGAGAGGGAGACGGATTCGAAAACAGATCGAGCCATTAAAGAAGGAAAGGTTGGAATGAGGAATGATGTGTTTCTCCTTTTGACTTTTCCACCCCCTTGTTCATTTTTTTCAATTTAGGGATCAAAGTTTGTTTTGTAGAGAACACGTGTTGTTGCTATTTTATCTTTTGAAAAAAGACTGATGGTGTTGGTATCGATAATAACATTGCCTTGAATCCAACATAATTTCATTGTGGATGTTTTGTTTTTATATTTGGCCAATAACGTTTGGTCTTGATAAGCCCACGTTGGTTTTTCTTGAACTCGCTATTACACCCCGATGTTTCATTGTCCACCCTTCCTTCTACCAAGTTTTTTTTGTAATGGATGATGGGCTTGCAGCCCAAATGATTCCACATGCTATTCACACCTTCAATTTTCTTTTCAGCACCCCAACCTGTTTTTGTTTTTTTATATATATTTTGATTTATTATTTCATGTTTCTAAAATTTTTGATTAAAAAATAATAGTTCTTAAGATTTTCTTATTTTCTCTACTACATAATATTATTATTATTATTATTATTATTATTATTATTATTATTATTATTATTATTATTATTATTATTATTATTATTATTATTATTATTATTATTATTATTATTATTATTATTATTATTATTATTATTATTATTATATTTCAATTTCTCTTTTAGATTTGATTTCCATTTCCTTTTCATTTTCAATTCATTTCGATTATTGATCCATGAAGTCTTTTTATTCACAAATGTTGGTTAATTGAGGTTGTTTAACCTTCATTATTTCAAATCTGTAGTGAATGATCATTGGGATCATTTTTTATATTTTGGGATCGTGATAGGTTGCCCTCAATTAATCAACGCAAGTTTGTGATCAAGTCGAGATCCCCCTTTCTTTTGGTCTGTGCGACACGATTAAATTGGAAAAGGATCCTCAATATCATTTCTCTATCTTGTTTTTAGCACGGATATCAACTTGTGCAACCTCCTATAATTTGATTTTCATCATAAGTCGAGCTACAACGGTTTAGCTCTACATTTCGTCCCGGTTCAATTTACAAATCAAACTGACGACTAACTTTTACTTTCCGTCAACATATTCTTGTTTTACTTTTCAGTCAATATACATTTGTTTTATTTTCAATCAACATTATATCGATTATATTACTTGTTCATATACTTGTTAATATTTATCTCGACTATATTAATATGGATATTATCTTGATTATATTGTTATATATGTTGCCATATTATTCATAATTGTTCATATTCATATTCATCTTGCTCATCTCTTATTCACATTCTTTCGAAAACACTTAACAATTATCGAAACAATAAATACTAAATTGGTGGACTGTTGGTTACTTGTTCGAGCAACGAATTATTGGACCTTTGTCAGAAACCTTAGCTTGGATTTTTGTCCGAATTTTTTTCAAGGCTTAGTTTAGGACACTTTGCACACACACGGCTTTCTCTTGGGCTACCTTACAACGAGACCTTTTATTTCGTGCAATCTTGTGTAACTCACATGTATCCCTCTCCCATTTCGATGTACGCATTCGTATTTCTTTGATCATGGTTTATCTTCTAGGAGCACACTTGGGGACTAGCATAGATTAAACCGTTTTCAAACTAATTCTCGATTCGTCATCGAGCCATTTTCAAACACCCCTCGTAAGTTGTGTACTCGTCCGTATTCAATATCAACCTATCGCACACACTCTCATATTTCATCGTGGTTTCGATATGGGGGGCACCCTCAAGGACTAGTATCGTTTCTCACAACCTAACCCTTGATTCATCGTCAAGTCGGTTCCATTTTCAATTAAACCCTCGACTCATCATAGAGCCAGTTTCAAACCAACCCTCTTTTCAACATGTTTTGTACGCAAATAGAAGTCAGACCCTTGATCCAACGTCAAACGGTATTTTAAACCAAGTTGTAAGTCAAGTGCCTTTTGCCTTGCAGTTCACCTTTTTTTGCAATCTATTTGATTATATCTTTTTCAAACGCTTTTCTTAAACAAATAACGAAAGAAGAAGATTCTTGGAGTCTAGCATTCCTTGAATCTTCGAATGAATGGCTCTTGAGGCACACGCTTTGGGTTATCGTTCATTCAATCTTTCGTCTTAAAACATCTAATCTCTATTCAAACATATTTCGTAATCAAATTTATGAAAGAAGGATATTCTTGGAGTCTAGCACTCCTTGAATCTCCAAATGAATAGCTCTTGAGGCACGCCCCTTGAGTTGTTATTCATTCATCCTTTCGATTTCAAAGCATCTAAGTTTTCTTGTCAACCCTATTCAATCAACTCCCGAAAGAATTGAGTTCTTGGAATCTCGCATTCCTTGATTTCTTGAGTGACGGCTCTCGAGGCACGCCCTTGGGTTGTTTTTCAGTCAATCTTTTGTTTCAAAACCAAACTTCAAATAAATTAAACTTATCCCTTTTCGTGGTCGTCTCCACGAACTACAGACGCTCTGATTCTTCATTCTTGTCTGAATGCAAGATACGTAGACACATGATTGTGATGATCCTGGCGAGCTATCTTCTATCCATCTCCCATTCCCCCTATTCTTTCCCGTAGTCGAACTACGACGCTCTGATTTCTCATTCTCGTGCTGTTGCACCCCAAAATTTGACCAACTTCTCTTTACCTAGCTTGTGTTTCATTTCATTCACATTAGCATTATCATTTGCATTTCATTGACATGTATGCAGGAAATCAAGAGGTATGATTACCAACCAAGAGCTATACAAGAGTTTGAAGCTAGCCAAGAAGAATATTCAAGTGGTCAAGGGTTGATATCCTTGTCAGAGAAGTCAAAAGATCCTCAGAGAGAGTGGTTGAAGCCAAGTGTGTAAGTCTCCTAACTTGAGAGTTGTGGGAAGACCTCAGATGATTCTGAAGCTATGAATGTGGGCTTGAGGTCTTGAGAGAGCTCATGAGAAGTGTTTAAGATCACTTTGAGGCCTATCATTGTGCAAGATTAAGAAGCCTCAACCATGAGTGGTGTAATTAGGGTTTGACTGGGTCAACCCTAAGTCAACTAAGGATTTGAACAAGGTTGAGACCTAATTCAAGGGCCATATGATCATGGATTGACACATTGAGATGCTATAATGATTATTCCAAGGTCAACTCATCATGATTGAAGAGTTTGAGAAGTTTCAAGCTAGGGTTTCTAAGGCTTGATAGTGTAAAATCCCCTAGTTTGACCCCTATCTTCAAGGCAGTTTAGCTCAAGATGTGATTGTCATCTCATCTTGCCCCCAACATGAATGTTGTAGAGCTTGTTCTTAACTTTAATTTGAGTACTATAAGTCCTTGATAGGATTTGTAGAGCTCAAGTTATGACTTTGACAAGTTACAGGTCATCTGAGCTATGTGAATCTGGGGCCTTGAAAGTTACCCAACTTGCATCAAACTTTTGCTCAAGAAGGATGATTCCTATGAAATTTTGTTCAACATGAATGTTGTTCCTTATCTTCTTAGATTTCTATAGAGTACTAGAAGTCCTAGATAGGATTTGTAGAACTCAAGTTATGGCTTTGACAAGTCAAGGGCATTCTGGTCATTTGGAGATTACAGGTCATTTCAACCATAAAGCCATAACTCCTATTTCCAAGCTTTAAATGAAAAAATATTCAACATCAAACTTGTTCAAAATGATGTTTTAAGGCTATTAAGGAGGTCATGAGGTGATGGAAATGCTTGTAGCTCAAAGTTGCAAAAATGACCTAAAATAAGGGCATAAGTTAAATAAACCAAAGTTGGAAATTGATATTTTCAACCTAAACATCCAAACCATGGCATGTAATATATCATTTTGACTCTAGAAAACATTTTAAGAACATTGGTTTAGCCACATTTTTGATTTGAGGTCTAAATTGTGGACTTGCTTTGAAAAGCACTTGCTTGCATATTAAGTAACATATGCATAACTTAGAATCAAGGCATAACCAAGGGCTTTTGCAAGCTAAACTCTTCCAAAATGTCACTAGGGGAGAAATTGAAAGAGAATAGGATGGTTTTCAAGCTGCAAACAGAATTGGGCATAGCATGAGATGTGTTTGAAAATCTCATGACATGAGAAGTGGAAACTCTCATTAGAAGGATCTAGAGGGTTCTAGATCATCCAAACTTCATCTATATATTGAGTAGAGATGATCCATTGAAGAGGTTGGTGATCATTGAAGGAGAGAGCATAGTTTAAGATTGAAATTTCATAGCTTGCAAGTGCAATCGGTTTCACCAAATTCTCCATTTTCCTTCCATTTTCTTGATTGATACTTCTTCCATGGATGTCAAGGAGTGATTCCAGATCATTTTCAAGAAGAATTCGTGGCTGAATCGTGTATGAGCAAGTGATTTTCAGCACCTGCAACTCACCATCGGGTTTCAAGATTCAAGCACTTTCAACTGGTTCTTTTGCATACAGAAGCAAGGAGGAGGTTCATTGATCGTGTCTGCAAGATTGTAGAGCTTGAATTGGAGGTTTAGTGCATCTGTTCATCCAAGATTTTCAGGTTGGTAACTTTCTTCCTATAGCATGATTTAGGTAGAATTAAGGTGAATTAAGGTGTTAGATTTATTGTAGAATGGTGTAGGATGGATTTCAGATAGTTAATTTGATAATTAGAGACAAAATAGGGGAATTACCATTTTCGGTTGAGATTTGGATATGGTGAATCTTGAGGTTTCAGAGGAAACTAAGTGTATGGTTGAATTCGTGGCAAGATTTGGGATGAGTTTCATGTTTTTAACATTTGCAATAGAGGCTCCTAGAGAGAACTAGGGTTGAAGGTGTTGACCGGAGCTCCACCGGTGGTGGCCGGAGCTGGGCGCGAAGCTCAGATGTTTGAAAGGTTGAAGATGATGTTTGCACCATTGGATGAGGGTTTGACTTGGACTGGGAGCATGATCCAAGGGCCACGTTTTAATCTCATTTTGTGAAGGATCAGAATAAATGAAACGCTGTGTTTCATTTAGTGGTTGGTTTTGGGCTTAGTGAACTAGGCGCTATCCACACCCCCCTGAGGGCCCAACCCAAAGTTTGTACTGATTCTGTTTACTATTTGCACCGTGCGCTTGTTTATTTTAATTGAATTTTCTTTTAATTTTCATTTTGTTCATGGTTCTTGAAAAATTCATAATAAATTGAAAATTTATCCAATTAAACCCATTCTTTTTGCATTTTACTCATGATTGAGCCTAGTATTTTTTAGAGAAAAAATATTTTCATTTCATGTAATTTCTAATTTAATGGGAATTTTTCATTTTAATTGATATTAAAATGATTATGTTTGATGCATAATTTTGTGGAATTTTGTATGATCTCTTGGTGATGATTTTGAGCCTAATTTTTTGTGTGTTATTAGGTTAGACATGTATGATCCCATAGTATTTTTATCACATTTTTGTGATGAAAATCGGTGTGCTTTCTAGATTGATATTTAGGTGCTTCCTTTTAGGGTTTAGGTTTGATGCCTTGTAATGTAGAATTTGTTTCTAGGTCTAATTTGATGATTTGATCTTTGAAATTAATGTGGTAGAGTCATGATTGACCTAGGTTCCCATAGATATTTTTGTAGGATTTTACAATTGATTTTAGTATTTTAGTTAGGACTAACTTTAGTACTAGGTTTTAGGTGATCCTAACTTACTAATTCAACTAGTTAATTTCCTTAGTCCCTTTAGATTAGGGTTTGTGCTTGGTTTGCCTTTGGTTGAGATTGAAGACAAGTTGAAGACAATGTGAGGATGCTTGAAGTTGCTTGAAGTTGCTTGGAGCTTAGATTTGTTGGTGCCTGAAGGTGTCTGATGAGTTTTAGGAGATAGGAGACATAGGGAGAGCCTTATAGTTAGAATGATTTCTTTCACAAACATGGAAAGCATCTTGTGCTTCCATTCCTCCCAATGACTAAGAGTCCTTCTCAGATATTCACATCCCTCCTTTGGAAGGATGAGTGGCTTTATCTGGGAAGTAGAACTTTGAGGGAACCAGTCTCTCATAATGATGAACCCTTACAGGCTTCCTTTGGTTGTTAGTAAGTTGTTTATCATTTCCTCTCATCCTATTAAATCAATTGTCTTCTGGTTTGGGTATCTTGAGAGATGTTGGACTTGAGTTTGAAGATGAGGACTTCATTGAAGAGTGTGGAATAGGATGATTCCTTGAGCATTGCCATTGCAACTGAAGCCTGAAAAGCAAGAAGAGCAAGTTGATACTTGAAGATCCAGGGGAGATTGAATGAAGAGTTGAGGCTTAAAGATTAAAGGATGAAGTTGACACTTCTAAGTGATTGAAGACTACCCTGAGAAGCTGAAGCTTGTAGGAGATGAAGACCAAGTTGACACTGGTAGAGCAAGGAGAGCTGAAGCTTGGAGACTAAGTTGATACTTATGAAGAGGATTCAATTGAGATTGAGTATAGAGCTGAGGCTTGAGGAATAAAGGATAAGTTGATACTTACACTGATGCATTGAGAGCCTGAAGGAATCAAGTTGATACTTGTAGTTAGGAGTGAAGCCTGAAGGTGGAATTGACTGAGGAGTTGAAGCTTGGAGAAGCAAGTTGATACTTGGCATGAAGGATGGTTGAAGTCTGAAGACTGAATTGCTGTTAGAAGAGCTGAAGCTTGGAATTGAGAGAAGGAGGGGTTGATCTGCTTTCTTGTCTGTTTTTCTGTGCTGATGTGCCTTGTTTGACTTGCTTGATGCATTAGAATAAGTTCATATCTAGACTGACTTTAATCTAGGAGCATGATTGCACTAGAGGTTGAGTTGCTCTCTCTGCTTGTATTGTTATTGTATGGCTTTGCTTGCGGGTATTCGGTAGAGCCCAGCTCCCTTGCCCATGTGGTTTATTTTGCTTGATAGCATTCCATTTTTATCTGTATGATTACAGTCTCTTATATTTTGCTTGACAAGATTCCATTTTCTTCTGTGTGATTACAGTCTCCTGTATTTTGCTTGATAGCATGTTGTTATTTTTGCTGTATGATTACTATGATTCATATTTGGCTTGAGGTTGAGATGAGCTTGTGGAGGCTGCTGCCCCACACACATTTCCTCCCTCACCTGCATTGCATGCATTTTACAGTCGTTTACTGTTCACTGCTTGAGCTGATGCTTATCTGTTTTTGTTTATCATTGACATGATCCCTTAGGACTCTCATTTCCTTTGATAAGGAAGTGATGATAGAACTTTAGGTTGAAACCTATGCATGATAACTTCTAGGAGTTCCCTGTTTCAAACCTCAACTATAGGATGAATCCTTGGCATGACAACAGTAGGACTTGATAGTCTCCCTTAGTTGAGCTTGTTCTCTTCTCATCTCAAAACAGCTTAAGATACAGTAATCATGAATGATTTCTTTCATATGTTACGAGCCTTAAGCTATCTGAGAAAGGATTATGGGAGAGTTTCTTTTCCACAGTCTGGATGTTTAGTATGGCACCCTTTGGATGACATGCGACGCATTCACTCTCAAGTCATAGTCTTTAGTGCGATTGAAATTGCAAACACAATAAAAAACAGTTCTTTCGTAAAAGACAGAAAACAAACTTCAAACCTTTTTGCCCTGTGGGCCCATAATTCAAAGGAAGCTTTTCTGAAGAAAAGAGTGTCGTTAAACTTCAGCGCCAACGCAAACAGGCTTTGTCCCTAACTGCTGGAACTGCTGTTTAACCCTACTCGATAAAACAGATGAATCTGAATTCCCGTAATACGTAGTACCCCGAACTACGTAAGCTCTGATCTCTCATATCTGTTGAGAGTACGTAGGCACAATACTGATGTATTGGCGAGCCACCTTCCCCGTAACCCGTCGTAGGTCGAACTATGTTGACTCTGATTTCTCATTCTCTGATGAGAATACGTAGGCATAAAGCGTGACGCTTTGCCGAGTCATTTTCTTTTCCTTTTAAGCCAGCCTTGATAGGTAGATAGATAAACCAACTCATCCAGTAAACAAAACAAGCATGGATCCCGTCGAGTACGACAGACGTGGGGGGTGCTAATACCTTCCCCTTGCGTAACCGACTCCCGAACCCAGACAACGGTTGCGACGACCTTGTCTTATACCTTTTTCGTAAGGTTTTTCCGATCGTTTCCTTTCCCGCTCGGAGGGATAAATAACAAAAGGTGGCGACTCTTCTGTTTTGTCGGCACCTTATTTTCGCGGAAGCGACAGCTGGCGACTCTGCTGAGGACTTGATAGTTTCCTGGGATCCAACGTCCCGTAGGCGAGTCAGTTTGGGGATCCGACGTCCTCAGCGAGAGTCAATCCTAGCGCTTGTATGATTACTTGTTAGGTTGTGTTTATTTACCGCACTTTATTTTCCGCACTTTATTTTCAGTATGATATGATTATCTATGCTGTTGTGGGAGGGGCATTCTGATGAGTGAGAAGCCAGACCCAGGCTTGAGTGAACATAGCATTAGTTGTGGAAATTAGTGGGCGCGTGCTTGCCTGGCAGGCACTAGTGTCTCATGAAATCCACGCTCAGACGAGGTTCTCCCGGTTGACTTCTTTTTCAACCCTTTGGGTTGAGGGGGTTGTTGGTTTGGAGGATTGTCGACTCTGGGGACCGATCATTTGTGATTCAGCCGAGTGAGGCTGCTTCATAAGCTGGTGATGCCAAACCTTCTGGGTATTGTATCACCCCTCTTGAATGTCTGTGACGCTGATGAACGCATAGGATGCCGAACTTGAGTCAATTTAGGTCCATACCTGTGAGCAGGGTTGGGTTTATTGCAGGAAACTTTGACCTTCAGACTACCTGGTTTTCTTGATAGTAAATCAGTTTTGTTGGTACCGGAGGTTCTCATCATCAGATATATGATTGTTCTTGACAGAGCAGAGCTTTGGTCCTGTATCAGAGGACCTTATATTCAGAGATGTGCATTTGTTCTTGATAGAGCAGGTTTTGATCAGAGGGTCTTATTATCAGATGTTTGTTCTTGACAGGGCAGAGTTTTGGTCCTATATCAGAGGACCTTACATTCAGAGATATATATGTGTGTTCTTGACAGAGCAGATTTATGATTGGGGTCTGAGGATCTCATCAGCAGATGTATGGTTGTTCTTGATAGAGCAGATTTTTGGTCCTGTATCAGAGGTCCTTATTATCAGATGTTTGTTCTTGACAGAGCAGATTTATGGTCCTATGTGTGTGCGTTCTTGACAGAGCAGATTTGTGGTCCGATACCAGGGTTTTCTTCTTATCAGTGATAGTGGTTGTTCTTGACAGAGCAGCGTCATGGTTTTGTTGATACAGAATCTCCACAGCACAGTTGCCTTGATCTCCTGCTGCATGATTGCATTTTTACATTTCTTTGCATACTCATTGGCATTCCATTAACGTGTGTTTGTGTTGCAGGTACCGTTTTCCCCGATCCAGGATTTCTTGCCTTCTATTGTATTGTTATGGGTTCTCTGAGGAAGACCGTGGCTTACAAGCTCCCTGCCCCTGATGTGGTTTAGCTGACTGGTTTGATTGCTTTAGCAGATGATTCTGTGAGAGATGAGTTCAGAAAATCTTACGGCAAATTGCTCAGTTTGGTTCGTAAACCTTTTGCGTTCGAGTTGAATGGGTTGCACGCTCTGCTGCAGTTCTACGATCCTCCGTTGAGATGCTTTACTTTCCAGGATTTTGTTCTTGCACCCACGCTAAAGGAATACGCTGATTTGTTAGGTGTGCCTATCAAGAGGCAGATGCCCTTTGTTCATATGGATGCTGAGCCTGATCTGGCTAGTCTAGCTCCTTCACTTCATCCGGATGCCTCCGAGTTGGTATTGTCTAGTTGGAACAAGGTTCCCGGTTTCTCCTTGTAGTTCTTAGTGGGTAAGCAGTGCACCAAAGATGGATGTTGGGTCGTGTTCAACGCCATCCTCGCTCTGTGCATATATGGCATCATTCTGTTCCCCAATATGCCCGATTTTGTAGACTTCGACGCCTTTCGCATCTTTGCTTCAGGGAATCCAGTCCCTACCTTGATAGGAGATGTCTACCGTTCCATCCACTACAAAAACGAGAACAGGAGGGGTAAGAATGTCTCGTGTTGTGTGCCCTTGCTTTATAAATGGCTTGATAGTCATCTACCCAAGAGGGGTCCCTTTGTTTCGTCTGCAGCCACAGCTGAGTGGTCCGAGCGTTTGATGAGTCTATCTGCAGAGGACATTGACTGGTTTGACAGAGATAGGTTGGGTACCGAGATTATCTTCAACTGCAGCGGGTTTCCGAACGTGCCTTTGATAGGCAGGAAGGGCTGTATAAACTATAATCCGTCTTTGCTGGTCCGACAGTTTGCTTATGCTTCGAGAGCTCCGCCGAAGGATGAAGAGGTGCAGGAATCTCTGTACCTCACTGGTCTTCTAGAAGGGGATCTGTTATCTAAGCTTCAGCGCGCTTGGAATGGCATCAGTAAGAGGGGAAAACCATTGCTGGGGAGAAGCAATAGCCAAGCCTACCCTCCGTATGTGACTTGGATCAGAGCCAGAGCAGATGCTATAGGGATGCCGTTTCTTCCTGCCAAGCCAGAAAGCCCTCCAATGATTGAAGAGCCTACTACCGTGCCCATTCAGCAACATAATCAGGTGTCAGCTAAGAGAGATGAATTGAAGAGGGCAAATGAAGAATTGGAGAAAGAATTGGCTCAGCTCAGAAGCGAGAGAAACGAGGCCGTTCATTCCTTCAAGAGGCAAACAGAGCTGGTGAGCCAGTTGGGGACAAATTTGACTAAGCAGATAGTCGAGCGTGAACACATGGGTCGAGACTTCAAAGCTGTCAACGATGTACTGGCCACGAAGAAGCAGCACTTGGACGAAGCATATCGGAGGATATCCAAGTTCAACCAGCATTGGAAGGCCACCCTAGCCAACGGCAAAGAACGGGAGGATAAGATGAAGCAACAGATCTCTAAGTTGAAAGCCTAGGTGAAGGCTAGTGAGAAGAGGTTTGATGAAGAAATCGCTCGCAGATACGCCGCTGAAGGCCAGCTCAACAGGGCTCTTGCTAACCTGAAGGAGCGCAAACTGACGTTTGAGTCCAAGAAGCGGAAGCTAGAAGATTGTTTCGGCGAAGGAGCATGGGAAGATTCGGTCGAAGGTCTTCAGTATACCATTATGCAGAAGGAGCTACTCGTCGAAGGGTTGCTCACTCGGCCTGATCATCCAGAAACGAAGGGGTTGTTAGAAGAGTTTCGCGCTCGTGGCCGTGCTTGACTATTTGTATTCCTTTTGTTTGATCATCATTGTATGCTGACCATCACTAGGCTTGTTGGTCGAGGTCATGCTATTGATTCTGCTTGTACTCACTGATGTCGTGTACTGCCTTGATGGGCTTTCTTTATATATGAGATGTTATTTCCATGACTGGACTCGGGCTTCTTATTATCAGCACTGGCACTCAGGCACTAGGATCGGGGGGAATCTCCCCAACGCACAGACACACGTTTGCATTTGCATGAAGCATTTGCATAACGAGCACTTTGTCGTTTTTTCCTAACCCTTTTGTGTTTTCAGGTTGTTTCAGGTTGTGCCAGGACTGATCAGAGACCTATCCACCGCTATCCGACCAGAGCAAATCAAACCAGAATCATGGAGCAAGTGCAAACTGATGTTCAGGAACTCCGCGAAAGAATGGACCGCTTCATGGAGCTCATGCAAGCGGTCGCCAATGGCCAGGATCAGCTCAGAACCTTGGTTCAGCCTCTGATTTCAAGGGTCGATAGCAATGGGGTACTCCATGGTGGGACTGTGCCTACCCCTCCACCAGTTGAAACTCCGCAGAATGGTGTCCCCGTGACCGGGGGGAACGGCAGTGCCAACGGCAACATGATAGCTAACATGGGACTCAACGGTAATACGACGAGCGTCGGTAATGGGAGTCTGGAAGCTAATGTCAATGTTGGGCTGGGCAACGGCAATGCAGGCGTTGGGAATCTGTTTGGGCCTCAGCCATGGTTAGAAGACCGTCAAGACGATGTGTTCTCTCAGAGAGGTGCTGAAGGGGAGCTGACTGCTGAAGCACGGCTTAGGTTCAAGGCACTCGAGGATAAGATGAGAAACATCGAGAACCAGAACACCCTGGGTGTTGATATGTCCAAGTTGGGACTGATTGCTGATTTCAAGGTGCCTCCTAAGTTCAAGGTACCTGACTTTGAAAAGTATAAGGGCACCACTTGCCCTCGCGTTCACCTGAGATCATATTACAGAAAAATGTCCGCTCATTCTGAGGACGAGAAGCTGCTGATGCACTTCTTTTAAGACAGTTTGTCCGGGCCCTCCCTCAAATGGTATATGAGTCTGGAGCCTACCAGTGTGCGCACGTGGAAGGACCTAGCTGAAGCATTTGTGCACCACTACCAATACAACAGTGACTTGGCTCCAAACCGAGTCCAATTGCAGAATCTGTCGCAAAGGAACAACGAAGGGTTTAAGGAATACGCCCAGCGGTGGCGTGAGTTGGCAGCCAGGGTTCAGTCGCCGATGGTTGAACGTGAGCTTGTGCAGATGTTTGTAGCCACCCTCCCAGGGGTTTACTATGAGAAATTGGTCAGCAGTATGTCCGGAACCTTCTCAGATCTCATTATCACGGGTGAGCACATCGAAAATGGGATCAAACTCGGGAAAATTCAAGGTGAGTCATCCTCAGCTGGAGGAGGCGGAAAGAAACCTTATGGTGGCAAAAGACAAGAAGGAGAAACGAGCGCTGTGTCCAACGCTCGAAGGAAGGGTAAAGGCCCTCACCAGCAGGTGGCCAGCATAACTATCCCGGCAGTTCAACAGCCACAGTAGCAGCAGCAACCGAATCAACAAGGGTACAGAAAGTACCAGAATCGGGCACCTCTGTCGAGCCGTCACCTCGAGACACCGCCCATGTCATACACGCAACTATTGTAGACTTTGCTTCAGCTACAGTTGATCCAGAAGAGAACCTTGGCTCCCTTGACAGGGGCACCTCCGCCAGGTTATGACGCTAATGCAACTTGTGAGTTTCACTCAGGGGCACTAGGCCATACCATAGAGAACTGCAAAGCCTTCAAGCACAAGGTGCAGGACATGGTGGACGCTAAGATCATCAACTTCTCAGATAATGTGCCAAATGTCACGAAGAACCCTATGCCGAATCATAGGGGAGGTGGGGTAAACGCTATTATTGAAGACGAGAGTTTGGATTTGTTGACTGACGTCAGAGATCTGAAGACACCGCTTAGCTTCGTTAAAGCTAAGTTGATGAAAAGAGGTTTCTTTCCAGGTTACGGAGAGCTGTGTATGGGTTGTGCGACTAGTCCTGATGGATGTGAACAGCTGATAGAGGGAATTCAGAGTCTGATGACTGAAGGGATTTTACAGTTCATCCGGAGGGCCGAAAGCGGATCGGGAGAGGTAGTGCTGAAGCAAGATGATGAGGTCGCCACCATCACCATCCCTCGCCAGACGATAACTATTTCGGCACCCAGACCGCCTACGATTACTATCACCAAAGCTGGGCCGATACCCTTCGAAAGCACTAATGTTGTCCCATGGCATTATGGGGCTGAAGTCTACTGCAACGGACAGAAGTTGGAGCTAGAACCGTTTGGGTCGTCTATGGAGAACCTTGCGGGAATAAGTGGTATCACTCGCAGCGGAAGAGTGTTTGCACCACCTGAGGTCGTGGCGGATAAAGCGGACAGAGCTGACGCATCTGACAAAGGTAAAAGTAAAGTCGTTGAAGAGATCCCGCGTGGGGCAGAAAAAGACTTGCTTGTTAAAGACGCCGAGGAATTCATGAGGTTAATTAAAAAGAGTGACTACAAGATCGTGGATCATCTCCATTAGACACCCTCAAAGATTTCCATTCTGAACTTGTTGCTGTGTTCTGAAGCACACCGCAACGCGCTGCTGAAGGTGTTGAACGCCGCATATGTACCGCAGGAAATATCAGTAAACTAGCTGGAAGAGGTTGTAGCCCACGTGAATGCTGGAAATGGGCTAGGGTTCACTGACCTAGAGCTGACGCCGAAAGGGAGGAATCACAATAGCGCCCTGCACATCTCGATAGAGTGTAGGGGAACGATTATGTCGCACGTGTTGGTGGACACGGGGTCGTCACTCAATGTGCTTCCGAAGAAGGCGTTAATGAAGTTAGACACTCGCGGAGTGATTTGCACACCCAGTGATCTGGTGGTGAAGGCGTTCGATGGAACCAAACGTCATGTTTTCGGGGAGGGGACCCTGCCAATCCAAGTCAGGCCGGAAACGTTCGACGCAATCTTTTACATTATGGACATCATGCCCGCCTACAGTTGTCTCTTGGGCCGGCCTTGGATCCATTCCGCAGGTGTCGTAACCTCCACGTTGCACCAGAAACTCAAGTATGCTGTCGGAGGTAGCATCGTGACCGTGTGTGGCGAGGAAGACATAATGGTGAGCCATTTGTCGTCCTTCAAGTATGTTGAGATGGATGGGGAAATCCACGAAACCCTATGCCAAGCGTTCAAAGCTGTCAAAGTCAAGGACGTAGCTCCTGTAGTCGCTGAAAAGCCAGAGATGACTCTCTCTTCCTTCAAGGAAGCCCGGGCCGTTGTTCAAGCCGGATCTACCCCAGGCTGGGGGCGAATTTTGGAGATACCTAACAAGCAAGACAAGTTTGGGTTGGGATATTCTCCTGGAGTTGAAGCCTCCTCTTCTAGCAGTGCGTCGCGAGGTAAAGGGCCGATCCAGTTTACCCGTGGCGGGGTGATATTTGAGAGCGTCAACGCGGTGTCTGACGACAGTGGAGATAGCGACTGTGACCTCGACTCTTGGATCCAGCCAAGCAAGCCAGGCGAGGGCCTTACCAACTGGTCCGTCAAGGATATCATCCAGATGACAAGCAAAGAGTAATGATTTACTTTTTCCAATCATTGTACAACCCTATGTCCTACCCGGGGAATAATGGTTTTATTGTCAGGGCCTTGTTGGATTATGTACATGCATTTTATCAATAAATCAAAAGGCGTTTTTCTTCGTATTCAAATATTGTGATCTCTGTTATTCCTGTTTTATATTTGTTTTGAAAAACAATAAAATGGCAATGGGGTTTGTGCTAACTTGCATATCCTTGTTTTAAGCTTAACCCTTGTTATTGCAGGATCCACATAACAGATGACATTGACTCTGGACCTTCTACGACTCACTTCGACTTCGATTGCCTGATATATCAAGCCGAAGAAGAGATTGATGAAGACGAAGACCTTCCTGAAGAGTTGGCCCGCTTGTTGAAACAAGAAGAGAAAGTTATTCTGCCTCATGAGGAGGAGATCGAGATTGTGAGTCTGGGTTCTGAAGAGCTCGTTAGAAACGTCAGGATAGGGGCTGCATTGCAGAGTGATGTCAAGCAGAGATTGATCGAGATGCTAAGAGAGTATAGTGACGTCTTTGCTTGGTCATACGAAGATATGCCCGGGCTTGATACTGACATCGTGGTCCATCACTTGCCGCTGCGAGAAGATTGTCCTCCCGTTAAGCAGAAGCTTAGGAGGACGAGACCAGATATGGATGTTAAGATCAAAGAAGAGGTGCAGAAGCAGCTTGATGCTGGCTTCTTAGCGGTCACTACTTACCCTCCGTGGGTCGCCAACATAGTGCTTGTACCGAAGAAGGACGGTAAGGTGTGAATGTACGTCGATTATTGGGATTTGAATAGGGTGAGCCCTAAAGATGATTTCCTGCTCCCTCATATCGATGTGTTGGTCGATAATACAGCTCAGTTCTCCGTGTTTTTGTTCATGGATGGCTTCTCCGGTTACAACGAGATCAAGATGGCACCGGAGGACATGGAGAAAACTACGTTTATCACTCCTTGGAGAACATTTTGCTATAAGGTAATGCCTTTCGGTCTGAAGAACGCAGGGGCCACTTACCAACGAGCAATGGTTACTTTGTTTCATGACATGATTCATCATGAGATTGAAGTCTATGTTGATGACATGATTGCGAAGTCCCAAACGGAGGAGGGACATCTGGTCAATTTGTTGAAGCTTTTTGAGAGGCTTAGGAAGTTCAGGTTGAGGATGAATCCTAACAAGTGTACTTTCGGAGTACGGTCCGGAAAGTTACTGGGGTTTATCGTGAGTGAAAGAGGCATCGAAGATGATCCTGCGAAGATTAAAGCGATACAAGAAATGCCAGTGCCAAAAACAGAAAAAGAAGTTCGTGGTTTCCTGGGAAGAATAAACTACATTGCAAGGTTTATTTCTCAGCTCACAGCCACGTGCGAACCGATGTTCAAACTATTAAAGAAAGATCAGTCAATTATCTGGAACGAGGATTTCCAAAAGGCATTCGACAAGATAAAACAGTATCTACAGGAACCTCCAATCTTGATACCCCCAGTGGCTGGATGGCCTCTAATCATGTACTTGACAGTTCTTGAGAATAGTATGGGGTGTGTTCTCGGTCAGCACGACGAGACGGGCAGAAAAGAGCATGCCATTTACTACTTGAGTAAAAAGTTCACGGACTGTGAATCTCGTTACTCGATGCTGGAGAAGACGTGTTGTGCACTAGCCTGGGCTGCCAAACGTTTACGACAGTACATGCTCAATCACACCACCATGCTAATTTCGAAGATGGATCCGATCAAGTACGTCTTCGAGAAGCAAGCACTTTCGGGCAGGATTGCCAGATGGCAAATGGTGTTGACGGAATATGACATTCAGTACGTTTCCCAGAAGGCCATCTAGGGAAGCGTATTGTCTGATTACCTTGCCGAACAGCCGATCGAAGATTACCAGCCGATGAAATTTGAATTCCCTGATGAGAATATCATGTTTCTCAAAGCGAAGGATTGCGATGAACTGTTGCCCGACGAGGGGCCAGATAGGAAATCCCAGTGGAAATTGATATTTGATGGGGCGGTTAACTCTTATGGAAGTGGTATCGGGGCGATCATCACGACTCCCCACGGATCCCACATCCCGTTCACTGCGAGACTGACGTTTCCAGTCACCAATAACGAAGCGGAGTACGAAGCATGCATTATGGGTCTAGAAGAAGCAATTGATTTGAGAATCAAGAACCTAGACGTATATGGTGACTCGGCGCTTGTGATCAACCAGATTAAAGGGGAGTGGGAAACTCGCCAATCGAATTCGGTGCCGTACATGAACTATGCCAGAAGGCTACTTCCGTTCTTTGACAGAGTGGAGCTCCATCATGTGCCCAGGGCTGAAAACCAGATGGCTGATGCCTTAGCCACGTTGGCTTCGATGTATAAAGTCAATTTTTGGAATGAAGCTCCAAGAATTGTCCTTTCTCGTCTTGACAGACCTGCATTCGTCTTTGCAATCGAGGAAGCCTCCGATGGCAAGCCATGGTTCCATGACATCCAGACTTTTCTTATGACTAAGGAGTATCCTGCAGGAGCGTCAACCCAAGATAAGAAGACTCTGAGGAGGCTGTCTAGAAATTTTTATCTCAATCCTGATGGAGTTTTGTATAAAAGAAACCACGATCTCGTGCTACTCAGATGTGTAGATGAGAAAGAGGCGAGTATGCTCATGGAAGAAGTCCATGAAGGCACATTTGGTACGCACGTCGGCGGGCATGCTATGACGAGAAAGATCCTGAGAGCAGGATATTACTAGCTGACGATGGAATCAGATTGCTTTAAATTCGCGAAGAGATGTCATAAGTGCCAAATTTATGCTGATAAAGTTCATGTGCCGTCGTGCCCGTTAAATGTCATGTCCTCCCCGTGGCCGTTCTCCATGTGGGGCATCGACATGATAGGCAAGATCGAGCCCACTGCATCTAACGGTCATCGCTTCATTCTAGTAGTTATCGACTACTTCACCAAGTGGGTGGAGGCAGCCTCATATGCTAATGTGACCAAGCAGGTGGTGGCTAAATTCATAAAGAGGGACATCATCTGCCGTTACGGAGTTCCCGAGCGGATCATTACCGATAATGGTTCAAATCTGAATAACAAGATGATGAAGGAGCTGTGCCAGAGTTTCAAGATTAAACACCACAACTCATCTCCTTACCGGCCGAAGATGAATGACGCCGTTGAAGCGGCCAATAAGAACATTAAGAAGATTGTTCAAAAGATGGTTGTGACCTACAAAGATTGGCACGAGATGTTGCTATTTGCACTGCACGGTTATCGTACGACGGTACGTACATCAACCGGGGCAACTCCTTTCTCCTTAGTGTACGGTATGGAAGTTGTCCTACCGTTAGAAGTGGAGATCCCTTCTTTGCGAGTTTTGGTTGACGTGAAACTCGACGAGGCAGAATGGATTAAGAACCGACTAAACCAACTCAGCCTGATGGACGAGAAGAGGTTGGCATCGATTGCGCATGGTCGTCTGTACCAAAGCTGAATGAAGAAAGCTTATGATAAGAAGGTGCGTCCTAGAAGCTTTCAGACGGGTGATCTCGTCCTGAAGAAGATTCTTCCTCCACACTCCGATCACCGGGGAAAGTGGACTCCTAATTACGAAGGTCTGTACGTCGTCAGCAAGGTCTTTTCGGGAGGAGCTTTGTTGTTATCCACGATAGATGGTGAAGATATTGCATCCCCGGTGAACGCGGACACAGTTAAAAAAATACTTTGCTTAAAAATGACCCGCTGGAAAGAAAAAGAATATCCAGGCAAAAATGGGGCATCCCGGCGAACCATAAAAAAGGAAAAAGGTTCGGGAAAAAATTAGGGATATAAATCGAAAAATGTACACCCGCAAAGTCGAAAACCCGGAAGGGCGACTTTGGCAAAAAAGGGTATCCCGGTGAATCGAAAACCCGGAAGGGCGATTCAGGAAAAAGTTAGGGATTTGAAAAAGCAAATGATTGCGTTCCGCGTGTGGACCGTATTTGTTTAGTGGTTTGGAAGACCTGAGGGCCGTTTATCTGAATCAATCTCTTCTGAAGCTGAAGCGTCAGAGAAGTATCGAAGTCGAGTGGGTCCTAGAGGGATCAACTCATGGTGTTCGTCTACGCCTTGTTGCCGACATTTGTATATACCGATGTATATTTATGTTTTTACTTTTTTGCGCAGCTTCCTCATCCCAGGAGCTTGCACCTGTTGTAAAACATTTTTTCCCATTCAGGGGTTCGTTATCAATAAAATGCATACTATTCAGCAATTCTGTTTGTCTGTTTAGCATTTATCTGTTTTGTTTGCGAAAAAGAACGCCGATGTTTTTGATAAAATCCGCATACATAAACTTACTGGCCTAGGCCACTGATTGTTGAAACAATGAATTACTTAAACATTGTCACAAGATGATAACCTTGATAGGTCCCTTTGAGAAGGGTATCTTGTCTGTTTGTTTGTGTTGTTACAGGTGTAGCATGTGCCAGGTAGTACGCCGTATGCGTCCCCAAGCAGGATGATTCCTCCTTCTCCATCAAAGTTCAGTAGTCTCTCCCTGCAGAGTCTGAACGTGAGATCGTGAGCACTGATATGTCTCCCCAGGCAGAGAAGATTCTCTCCCCAGTCAAGTACATCCTGAAGGAATGTTGTCTCCCCAGGCAGAGAAGATTCTCTCCCCCAATCAGATGTATCCTGAAGGAACGGCATCTCCTCAGCTGAGTTAGGCGC
Organism: Lathyrus sativus; assembly: GCA_963859935.3. NCBI lineage: Eukaryota > Viridiplantae > Streptophyta > Magnoliopsida > Fabales > Fabaceae > Lathyrus > Lathyrus sativus. The sequence continues at coordinate 343,270,709 of OZ012735.1, read as the reverse complement.
CGAAGCGTGTGTTCATCCCCCATCACCGGGTCATAAGTGCAGGTCTCGTAGGAGACTATTCACTGAAGTGTGCAGCAATTGATAGTTCCAGACTGAAGTCCCCAGCGGGATTGAGATTCCCCACAGAGTCGTACTCTCCCCCGAAGCAGGATGATTCCTTCTTCCCCAGCCGAGTTTGTAGATCCCCAAGAGAGCCGAGTCCTTGGAAGCAGTTCGGGCCATGATTGGTTTTCCCCAGTAGAATGTTGAATAGCTGATGCCGTATTTCCCCGCCGGAGTCGTAATCTCCAGGAAGGTTAGCCATGAAGGCCGTGCAGTTTATCTCTGCGATTGATATCGCTTTCCTCAGCAGGTCTGGGTTCTCGTAGAGCTTCGTTCCCCTGCAGCAGCCGACCGAAGTTTACTTCCCCATGCGGAGTCCGATTGAGATTGGCGTGACTTCTTCTCCTTGATAGGAAGATTCTCTCGTCGGCATTTAGTTTGCTGACGGGATCGCAGCATTTTGCATGATTGCATAGCATTTATCATAAACGCGTAGCATTTCCACCGCGTGGAGCATTGCGGCATATGCATACTAAACATGAGCTAGGTCGTTACCGTTCTTGTTTTGCAGGTGTTCCCCCGCAGAGTCGTTTGCTCAAGATGATTCTTGGATTCCCCAGCAAGGTCGTTGGCTTAAGATGATTCTTAAAAGCCCCTGTGAAGTCGCCAGAAAAGGTTGCTCAAGTTGATGCTTAGAGTCCCCGGCAGAGAAAGCCGCTCAGGATGATTCCTGAAAGCCCCGGCAGAGTGTTTGATCAGGATGATTCCTGAAATTTCCAGCGAAGTTATCGGTTCAGGATGATTCTTGAAGTCCCCACGGAGTTGTTTGTCCAAGATGATTCTTGATGTCCTCAGCAGAGATGATTCGCCCAGAATGATTTCTGGATCCCCGAAGCAGAGTTACTTGATAGTTCTCCAGAATCCCCAGGGGAGATGCGACATCCCCAGTAGGTTTTCGAAAAACAAAATTGAAACTTCCCCTGAAGACTTGATGATTGAAGTCCAACCATATTGACGAAGCAGTTCTCTCAGCTGAAGCAGAGTGCTTGATGGTAGAAGTTGGATATCCCCAACTGGCTCATGATTGACCGAGAATTCTATTCCCGACTTGCTGATGAAGTCCGGCTGATGCCCGAAAGTTTTCTTTGAATGCCCGACGACATGATTAACGTGATTGTTGACCTGATGAGTCCCAAGGAATGTTGATGCCTGACGGCATGATCAACCATGTATCGCCGGTTACCGGGTGACCAATTCCCCAGCTAGTTGTCGTGCAGCTACTATTTCAGTTTCGAAGATTTGTTCCCATCAGAGTACCGTGAACTTGTGCAGTTGGCAAATTCTCGGGTTTGTCGGTATTCAACCGTCTCACACCTTGATTGGTTGAGAGCCGTTTGCTTCTCACCCAGTCAGGTTCAAGCCGTTTGAATAGGGGCAGCTGTTGCACCCCAAAATTTGACCAACTTCTCTTTACCTAGCTTGTGTTTCATTTCATTCACATTAGCATTATCATTTGCATTTCATTGACATGTATGCAGGAGATCAAGAGGTATGATTACCAACCAAGAGCTATACAAGAGTTTGAAGCTATCCAAGAAGATTATTCAAGTGGTCAAGGGTTGATATCCTTGTCAGAGAAGTCAAAAGATCCTCAGAGAGAGTGGTTGAAGCCAAGTGTGTAGGTCTCCTAACTTGAGAGTTGTGGGAAGACCTCAGATGATTCTGAAGCTATGAATGTGGACTTGAGGTCTTTATGAGAAGTTTTGAAGATCTCTTTGAGGCCTAGACAGGTCATTGTGCAAGATTAAGAAGCCTCAACCATGAGTGGTGTAATTAGGGTTTGACTGGGTCAACCCTAAGTCAACTAAGGATTTGAACAAGGTTGAGACCTAATTCAAGGGCCATGTGATCATGGATTGACACATTGAGATGCTATAAGGATGATTCCAAGTTCAACTCATCATGATTGAAGAGTTTGAGAAGTTTCAAGCTAGGGTTTCTAAGGCTTGACAGTGTAAAATCCCCTAGTTTGACCCCTATCTTCAAGGCAGTTTAGCTCAAGATGTGATTGTCATATCATCTTGCCCCCAACATGAATGTTGTAGAGCTTGTTCTTAGCTTTAATTTGAGTACTAGAAGTCCTTGATAGGATTTGTAGAGCTCAAGTTATGACTTTGACAAGTTACAGGTCATCTGAGGTATGTGAATCTGGGGCCTTGAAAGTTACCCAACTTGCATCAAACTTTTGCTCAAGAAGGATGATTCCTATGAACTTTTGGTAAACATGAATGTTTTTCCTTATCTTCTTAGCTTTCTAGAGAGTACTAGAAGTCCTTGATAGGATTTCTAGAACTCAAGTTATGGCTTTGACAAGTCAAGGGCATTTTGGTCATTTGGAGATTACAGGTCATTTCAACCATAAAGCCATAACTCCTATTTCCAAGCTTTAAATGGAAAAATATTCAATATCAAACTTGTTCAAAATGATGTTTTAATGCTAGTAAGGAGGTCATGAGGTGATGGAAATGCTTGTAGCTCAAAGTTGCAAAAATGACCTAAAATAAGGGCATAAGTTAAATAAACCAAAGTTGGAAATTGATATTTTCAACCTAAACATCCAAACCATGGCATGTAATATATCATTTTGACTCTAGAAAACATTTTTAGAACATTGGTTTAGCCACATTTTTTATTTGAGGTCTAAATTGTGGACTTGTTTTTAAAAGCACTTGCTTGCATATTAAGTAACATGTGCATAACTTAGAATCAAGGCATAACCAAGGGCTTTTGCAAGCTAAACTCTTCCAAAATGTCACTAGGGGAGAAATTGAAAGAGAATAGGATGGTTTTCAAGCTGCAAACAGAATTGGGCATAGCATGAGATGTGTTTGAAAATCTCATGACATGAGAAGTGGAAACTCTCATTAGAAGGATCTAGATCATCCAAACTTCATCTATATATTGAGTAGAGAGGATCCATTGAAGAGGTTGGTGATCATTGAAGGAGAGAGCATAGTTTAAGATTGAAATTTCATAGCTTGCAAGTGCAATCGGTTTCACCAAATTCTCCATTTTCCTTCCATTTTCTTGATTGATACTTCTTCCATGGATGTCAAGGAGTGATTCCAGATCATTTTCAAGAAGAATTTGTGGCTGAATCGTGTATGAGCAAGTGATTTTCAGCACCTGCAACTCACCATCGGGTTTCAAGATTCAAGCACTTTCAACTGGTTCTTTTGCATACAGAAGCAAGGAGAAGGTTCATTGATCGTGTCTGCAAGATTGTAGAGCTTGAATTGGAGGTTTAGTGCATCTGTTCATCCAAGATTTTCAGGTTGGTAACTTTCTTCCTATAGCATGATTTAGGTAGAATTAAGGTGAATTAAGGTGTTAGATTTATTGTAGAATGGTGTAGGATGGATTTCAGATAGTTAATTTGATAATTAGAGACAAAATAGGGGAATTACCATTTTCGGTTGAGATTTGGATATGGTGAATCTTGAGGTTTCAGAGGAAACTAAGTGTATGGTTGAATTCGTGGCAAGATTTGGGATGAGTTTCATGTTTTGACCATTTGCAATAGAGGCTCCTAGAGAGAACTAGGGTTGAAGGTGATGACCGGAGCTCCACCGGTGGTGGCTGGAGCTGGGCGCGAAGCTCAGATGTTTGAAAGGTTGAAGATGATGTTTGCACCATTGGATAAGGGTTTGACTTGGACTGGGAGCATGATCCAAGGGCCACGTTTTAATCTCATTTTGTGAAGGATCAGAATAAATGAAATGCTGCGTTTCATTTAGTGGTTGGTTTTGGGCTTAGTGAACTAGGCACTATCCACACCCCCCTGAGGGCCCAACCCAAAGTTTGTACTGATTCTGTTTACTATTTGCACCGTGCGCTTTTTTATTTTAATTGAATTTTCTTTTAGTTTTCATTTTGTTCATGGTTCTTGAAAAATTCATAATAAATTGAAACTTTATCCAATTAAACCCATTCTTTTTGCATTTTACTCATGATTGAGTCTAGTATTTTTTAGAGAAAAAATATTTTCATTTCATGTAATTTATGATTTAATGGGAATTTTACATTTTAATTAATATTAAAATGATTATGTTTGATGCATAATTTTGTGGAATTTTGTATGATCTCTTGGTGATGATTTTGAGCCTAATTTTTTGTGTGTGATTAGGTTACACATGTATGATCACATAGTATTTTTCTCACATTTTTGTGATGAAAATAGGTGTGCTTTCTAGATTGATATTTAGGTGCTTCCTTTTAGGGTTTAGGTTTGATGCCTTGTAATGTAGAATTTGTTTCTAGGTCTAATTTTATGATTTGATCTTTGAAATTAATGTGGTAGAGTCATGATTGACCTAGGTTCCCATAGATATTTTTGTAGGATTTTATAATTGATTTTAGTATTTTAGTTAGGACTAACTTTAGTACTAGGTTTTAGGTGATCCTAACTTACTAATTCAACTAGTTAATTTCCTTAGTCCCTTTAGATTAGGGTTTGTGCTTGGTTTGCCTTTGGTTGAGATTGAAGACAAGTTGAAGACAAGGTGAGGATGCTTGAAGTTGCTTGAAGTTGCTTGGAGCTTAGATTTGTTGGTGCCTGAAGGTGTCTGATGAGTTTTAGGAGATAGGAGACATAGGGAGAGCCTTATAGTTAGAATGATTTCTTTCACAAACATGGAAAGCATCTTGTGCTTCCGTTCCTCCCAATGACTAAGAGTCCTTCTCATATATTCACATCCCTCCTTTGGAAGGATGAGCGGCTTTATCTGGGAAGTAGAACTTTGAGGGAACCAGTCTCTCATAATGATGAACCCTTACAGGCTTCCTTTGGTTGTCAGTAAGCTGTTTATCATTTCCTCTCATCCTATTAAATCAATTGTCTTCTGGTTTGAGTATCTTGAGAGATGTTGGACTTGAGTTTGAAGATGAGGACTTCATTGAAGAGTGTGGAAGAGGATGATTCCTTGAGCATTGCCATTGTAGCTGAAGCCTGAAAAGCAAGAAGAGCAAGTTGATACTTGAAGATCCAGAGGAGATTGAATGAAGAGTTGAGGCTTAAAGATTGAAGGATGAAGTTGACACTTCTAAGTGATTGAAGACTACCCTGAGAAGCTGAAGCTTGTAGGAGATGAAGACCAAGTTGACACTGGTAGAGCAAGGAGAGCTGAAGCTTGAAGACTAAGTTGATACTTATAAAGAGGATTCAATTCAGATTGAGTATAGAGCTGAGGCTTGAGAAATAAAGGATAAGTTGATACTTACACTGATGCATTGAGAGCCTGAAGGAATCAAGTTGATACTTGTAGTTAGGAGTGAAGCCTGAAGGTGGAATTGACTGAGGAGTTGAAGCTTGGATGAATGAGCCATACGCGAGAGCGGCACCCCTACCGGAATCTCTTAGAGCATACATCCTACTCGCAATATAGTAGGGCCAGTTAATCTGGATTCTATTCTGCAAAAGATACATTAAATGAACTTCTGTTGGCTCCACACGATAAAATACTCCTTTCTTGGGCCGTAGAATGCGCGCCACTATCTGTTGCACCCTAAAATTTGACCAACCGGGTCCCGCTCCTGATTTACGTTTCGGCTAATTTTCGCATTCGCATCCGCATATCGCATACAGTGCATTTTTTTCAGTTGTTTTGATTTTATCGGGATCACAGCCCTCTCCTCGCATTTCAGGTGTTTTTTAATCAGTTCAAATAGATAGAATGTATTTCTTTGAAATGGATAATAGGTTTTAATAGAAAATTAATAGATTTTCTCTTTTATAGAAATTAATAGTTTTTTTAAAAAACCTTTTAGAATATTAATTGAATAGTTTTTTAAATATATTTTCTTTTATAGAATATAATAGTTTTTAGATATATTTTTAATATAGGTTTTAATAGTTTTAATAGATATTAGTTTAGAGTTTTGATTATTTTTAATAGTTTAATAGAATATTTCTTTTATTAGGATTTGTTAAGTAGAAATTAATATAGCTTAATATAGGCTTCATTAGAAATTAAATAGAAATTAATATAGTTTGTTAGTATAGAAATTAATAAGGTTTTCATTAAATAGGATTAATAGATCTATTAGAGTTTTTCTACTTTTATTAGTTTAGAAATTAATTGGAATTAATAGAGTTTTTTTTAGGTTAATTCTCTTTTTTAGATTAAATTAGGATTAGTTAGATTTATTGGACTTTAATAATTTGTTTAGGTGTTAATTAGGATTTAATTAGATTTAGTTAGATTTTAATTAGAGTTTATTAGGTCTAATTAGGTTTACATACCGTTTTAATTTTCCGTTAGTTCATTAATTGTAGTTGTAATTTCTGTTTAGTCTTAATTGAGTATCATTAGTTAATTAGTTAAATCTCTAATCAGTTTTTAATGGAGTTTAATATGTCATTAACCATGCCATTCAGTGGAGATTCAGTCCAATAATTCATTTTCGTGGGCCAGAGCTTTTTTTGGAGGCCCATTCTTTCAGTCTGTTTTTGTCCAGCCACGTGTCCTATAAAAGAGCTCCCACGCGTTCAGCTTTTTCGGCTTCCACCTCACACTCCACTAACTGCATGCACGCCAGCTCATCTTCCCATTCACTCTCTCTCTGTTGCCACGCGTCCCCGCACTCACTCTCTTTCGCCACGTGCGGTGCATGCAGTAACTCCCCAACGCCACTTGTCTTCACCATCTTCTCACCGGGAAAGTTCCTGCCGGCCATGCAAGCCCGGTGACAACCAACTCCGGCAACCACACCAACATACTCCGGCAGCCGCAACAACCCGTCGGAGACGGTTTTTTTTTACCCAGAATTCACCAATTTCCTCCTTTCTTCTCCGATCGATACCAAGAACACTCATCACGAACAATCTCCAGATCGACTCATCAAGATCTCCAGGATCTTCATCATTTCATTCAAGATCCATCAACGTTTACGAATCATCAACCTACAACAGATCTTCGTCCACACTTCAAGAACCTCATCAACGCTTTTCCAGATTTATTCATCAGCATCGTCTGTTTATCAATATTCAACAACATTCCTCATGAGATCGTCAGATCCGCTCACCGTGTTCATCCGGATTTTCCAGAAATTCACTTGATCTTCAACAATCCCCAGAAGATCTTTAAAGAGCCTCAAGGTCTTCCTCTTTCTTGTAGCGATCTTCAACGATCTTCAAGGATCTTCACGGTTTTCAGCGATCCTCAAGAACCTTCATCGAGATCTCTGCATAACGTCTTGAGATCACCAGGTTTTCTTCATTGAAGCCCTAAGACCTTCACGAGCCATTCGTACTCCGTATCCAGGTACGTCTTCACTTGATTCTGGTTGCATTCTTCTTTCTGTTTGCTGGGAATGTTTGGATTTGTCTTGATTCAGGATAGAATCTAGGTTGAGTTCAAGGCATGGAATCGAAGTTTGGTGAGATTTAGATTAGGGTTGGTTGCAGATTTTCGTGAGAGATTGGGTGAGGTTTGAGAGGATTTCAGAGAGGAATTTGGGAGAACAGCGACGCTAGGGTTTGGGTTAGTGAACAGTGAGGGGAAATTTTGGGGAGAAGGTTGGTTTTGTTAGAATGATAGTTGGGTTAGGGTTTGGATTAGGTTAGGCCCAATACGAATTGCTATCACTACCCCCTCTTTACTCGCCATACCCCCCCTGGGCTGTGAGAAATGCTATAAAAAAAACGGTGACTGGGCCTTTGCAACAAGTGCTACGCGCACCCCCATTTGGGCCCAGTCTGAGAAACAACTAGATATTTTTGCTATTCAGCACGCGCCCCTTTTTATTTTCTTTTAATTTCCTTTATTTTCTTCATTTTGTATAACGTTAGAGAATAATGCATAAAAAATAGTAGGATTATCCAATTAATTCCCTTCTTTTTTCTATAGATTCATAGTTCAATTTAGGATTTTATGGTGCAAAAATATTAATTTGATCATGCATTTTCATTTTTATAACATTTTTTGCAATTTAATTGGTATTGAGTAATTGATTTGTGATGTGTCTGCCTTGTTGATTTTAGTTCTCTTACTTGGTACTGAATTTTGCTTTTCTTTTTTAGTATGTTGTACTAGACTAATGCATGCTACCTATATATTTTTCATAGATTTTTTAGAAATTGATTGATGTTGTTTTAGGGTTAGAGAGTAGAGACTTCATAACTTGCTGGTTAACCCTCGACCACTCACATGTTAGGGATTGTTTAGTAGCCTTAGAAGTTGACTTAGGCTTTGAGATTTGATCTTGGGATCATAGAGGCATGTAGGTTTCCCCTAGATTTTTGGTGGTTTTTTAGAAGTTGTTTTGCCATTTTTTTCTTGAGCTTGAGAATAGGAGAAGCCTTGAGGGCTTCTGACTTTGAAGTTCAACTGTGGTTGAACTTTAGAGATAGTTTCTTTTGGTTTGAGGGCCTGTGGTTTCTTCTTGAAGATGGAGGCTGGATGAAGACTTGATGGAGCTTGCAAGGATGCATGGATTGAAGACCTAGTCTAGAAGCTTGCTCCCTCTCTGTGAGGTTTGAGATCCTGAAGTTTGAGGGAAATTCATGGTACTTTCCTGAGGAAGGCACTATGGATGTCTTTCATTCTTTCTTCTCACCTCTTTCTTAAGTATCCAATGATGTTGGAGCCTTCATGTGAGTTTAGTTTCTCCTGAGGAGGAATGTAAACCATTCACAGTTGTTGAGCCACATGGGATATGATTCCTAAGTGGAAGCCCCTTAGTATTTTCCAGAGGAAGGCACTATGGGTCTGTTCACTTAGTTCCCTTAGTTCAGGTAGGATTTCTTAAGTATCCAATGATGTTGGAGCCTTCATGTGAGTTTAGTTTCTCCTGAGGAGGAATGTAAACCATTCACAGTTGTTGAGCCACATGGGATATGATTCCTAAGTGGAAGCCCCCTAGTATTTTCCAGAGGAAGGCACTATGGGTCTGTTCACTTAGTTCCCTTAGTTCAGGTAGGATTTCTTAAGTATCCAATGATGTTGGAGCCTTCATATGAGTTTAGTTTCTCCTGAGGAGGAATGTAAACCATTCACAGTTGTTGAGCCACATGGGATATGATTCCTAAGTGGAAGCCCCCTAGTATTTTCCAGAGGAAGGCACTATGGGTCTGTTCACTTAGTTCCCTTAGTTCAGGTAGGATTTCTTAAGTATCCAATGATGTTGGAGCCTTCATGTGAGTTTAGTTTCTCCTGAGGAGGAATGTAAACCGTTCACAGTTGTTGAGCCACATGGGATATGATTCCTAAGTAGAAGTCTCCTAGTCCTTTCCTGAGGAAGGCACTATGGGTCTGTCTACTTAGCTCCCTTTCTTTGGCAAGCTTGTCTTGAAGCTTGAAGAATGGGATTGATTTCTCCCTCTAGGGTTTTTCTTAGGGTAGATTAGGGTTTTGTTTTAGGGTTGTTTAGGGTCTTGCTCAAGGGTAGTTTCTTGCTTTTGGATAGGAGTTTGCCAGGCTGGTTAGCCTTCTCTTTGTGTTGATTGACTTGTGTGGTGCTGTGCTGCATTAGACTTAGGGGTTCATATAGATATTTCTGAGATAGGTGCATCTTAGAAGTAAGCCTGCTTGTGTGCATGAGAAGTTGAGGTGGTCCTCCTTCTGCTTGATTGTTGTTGAGTGGCTTTGCTTGTTGGTATTTGGTGGAGCTGAGCTCCCTTACCTCTGTGGTTTGTGGCCTTTGTGCCTTGCTTGTTTGGTTGTTGCATTCATGCATATTTCTAGTATTTCTTTACTTTGCAGTGATTCCTGTTTGCTGTTTAGTTCTGTTGCCATGATACCTTAGGAGCTCTAACTTCTCTGCTGTGGAGGAGTTATGATAGACATTAGGTTGGTTAACCAGGCATGATAACATTAGGTAGATTCCCCTTTTCAACCATAGTTTCAGGGTGTCTCTTTCCTTTCTCAAAACAACAAAAAAACACTTAATAAGGGATAAAACAAAAGTGAATTCAATTTCTTCCGTCAAAAGATTTGAACAAACATCAAAACCTTTTGTCCTCCTGGACTGTGAAAACCCTTGGTTAAGGTGCATTTTCCCATAAAAAAACACTTGAACAGCTTGTGTCGTGCGTAGCCCGAACTACGTTTGCTCTGATCTTCCATGCCGTGTGGAAGTACGTAGGCACAGGACGCGATGTCCTGGCGAGCAACCTTCCCCCCCCCCCTCGTCTAGACGTAGGTAGTCGAACTACGTTGACTCTGACTTTCCCATTGCACGAGGGAGTACGTAGGCCCAGAACAACGTATGTTCTGTCGAGTCCTGTCCTTTTCTTTTCTTTTCAGACTGACCACTAGCGTAGATAGATAAACACACCCTTTTCCTTATAAACACCAAGCGTGGATCCCGTCGAGTACGACGGACGTGAGGGGTGCTAATACCTTCCCCTTGCGTAACCGACTCCCGAACCCAGGTTTTGGTTGCGACGACCATACCTTTCCCATTTTTTGAGAGGTTTACTTCGAGCGTTTCCTTTCCCTCCGTTGGGATAAATAACGCACGGTGGCGACTCTTCTGTCAGTCGGCGCCGATTTTCGCAGTAGCGACAACTGGCGACTCTACTGGGGACTATTTAGCATCTAGGGACCGTTTCCCATCCCCTACGCGAGTCAGTCCTAGCGCTTGGGTGTTTATCTATTGGGTGTTGTACATATGTGTTTTACTTTTCCGCACCTTTACATTCCCGCATTTACTTTCAGCACTATATTATTGTGATTATTGCTGTGGGAGAGGGAGGTTACTATGAGCGAGAAGTCGGGCCTGGGCTTGAGTATGCACCTAGACATAGTTGTGGAGAGTAGTAAACGAACCTGTTTGCTGAGCAGACACAGTTCCCTACGAAATCTGCGCTCAGACGAGGTTTTCTCCGAGGTGCTCCTTTCCGATCCTGAGGATCTGAGGGGAGTCCAGACGTGAGGATTGTCGACTCTGGGGACCGATCAATTGGAAGTCGGCTAAGTGAGGCCTCTTCATGACTTGATGATGCCACTCCTTCTGGGAATCGTATCGTCACTCATGAAAGTCTGTGACGCTGATGACCGCATAGGATGTCGTACCTTTGTCCGTGGATTAGGTCCATACCTGTGAGGGGGATTGGGTTATTGCAGGAAAACTGGCATTCAGAAACCTTGATCAGATGGTTTTCTTGGCTCGTTAATAGGTGTGTTGTTTGGATCAGATGGATTTCTTGTCTGAGGTCGATACTATTATCAGATGGTTTTCTCGTCAGAGACAGAGGTTCAGATGGATTTCTTACCAGGGTATTGGTATTTTGGGTGTCGGATGTTAGTCAGTGTCATGAGGTTCTGGTGACTGTGGTGGTTTTCTGTTCTCGACATCACAGAGATGTTCCTCTTCAGGCTACAACATGGCCTCTGTGTTCACTGATTGCATCATTTATCATATTGCATTATTGCATTACCATTTGCATCCAACTAACGTGTGTGTATTGCAGGTACATATTTTCCCTCCCAGTTCTGGTGTTTGTTTCCTAGCAGACATGGAAGCCATGAAGAGAGTGTTACCCTATAGATTCCCGTCTCCAGATATCAGTCTGTTGTCAGAGTTAATTACTATTGCTGGGAAGAAGGTGATGGGAGATTTCAGGAAGACATATGGGAGGATCCTGACTTCTGTTTACCAGCCCTCGGCTTATGAGATCAACGGTATTTACACCCTGTTGCAGTTTTATGATGCTGAGCTCAGGTGTTTCGTATTTCCTGATTTTGTCTTGGCTCCTACCCTGGAGGAGTATTCTGCACTCTTGGATATACCGATTCGCGAGCAGATGCCTTTCTATCACACGGACGCTAAGCCTAATCTGGCTAAGCTTTCTGCTATTCTGTACTTAGGAGAGTTTGAGCTGACAGGGAAGATGATCAGAAAAGGAGATGTATGGGGAGTTCCATTGGGTGTTTTGGTAGAGAAGGCTCGGGAGTATGCTAAGAAGGGTGGTTGGGTTGTTTTTGATGCCATCCTTGCTGTGTGTGTTTATGGCATTGTATTGTTTCCAAACCAACCTGATTTTGTTGATGCGGATGCTTTCTACATTCTGGCTGCAAAGAACCCAGTTCCTACCTTGCTGGGAGATATCCACCATTCTACTCACTACAAAAATGAAAAACGGCGAGGAAAGAATGTCTCTTGCTGTGTACCTCTACTGTGCAGGTGGTTTACTAGTCATATGCCGAAGTCATGGCCTTTCGTCACTTCTATTGATTCTTTAGGATGGCCTAAGCGCTTGATGGGGTTGACTTCTGAGAATGTGGTGTGGGTTAACGAGGAGGTGTTAGGAGTTGAGGTCATATACAGATGCGGAGGATTCCCTAATGTTCCTTTGATAGGAAGGAGAGGGTGTGTCAATTACAACCCTTCCTTATTAATCAGGCAGTTTGGATATGCACCTCAGGAAGCGCCGAAGCCCGAGGAGATACAGGAATCTCTGTATCTTACTGGAGCAATAGAGGAAGAGATGTTAAACAAGCTTGAGAAAGCATGGAAGAACCTGCATAAGAGAGGAAAGTCTTCATTTAGCAAAGGGGGTACTCGAGTTCTAGGTCCGTATGTGGAATGGATTCGTGAACGAGCTACGAAATTCCTTATGCCTTATCCTGCAGTTCAACCATTGTATCCTTCTCCAGTGGAGGAGCCCACCACTATAGACATACAGGTATACAAGCATCTGATGGCAGAGAAAGAAGAGTTAGCAAAGGCTAAAGAAGCTTTAGAGAAGGAGAACGCCCAACTTCGTCATGAAAAGATTGAAACAGGATATTCTTCCAAGCAACAGGCTGAAACTTTGAAACATCTGAAGACTACTTTATTAGAGTTGACTGAAACCAAGAAGCGTCTGGAGTTAGATGTAGACTTAGTTAGCAGTGTATTGGCTACTAAGAAACAAGAGTTGGAAAGGGCCTACACGAAGTTAGCTAAGTTCAGAGAGCATTGGGACCTTACTATGGCCAAACGCAAAGAGCGGGAAGAAGAGCTAAAGATACAGGTTGCTCAGTTGGCAGAACAGGTTAAAGTGAAGACTGAAGAGCTTGAAGAAGAAGCATGCCGTCGATACGAGGCCGAACACAAACTGATTGATGCCATGAAGAATCTGGAAGATTGTCAACGCAGAGCAGACACCAAGAGGCCCAAACTTGAGGATAGTGCCCAGGATAAGGCTTGGGAAGATTTTGTCAGAGATATCCAAGGAACGGTCAAGAAAAGGGATCAGTTGATAGAAGGCTTGATTTATCGACCGGATCACCCAGAGACGAAGAAGCTGTTCGAGAATTTCTGCGATCGTACCCGCACTTGACTTCTTTCTTGTATTCTATGTGTTGAGATCACCGCCAGACATGTTGGTTGGGATCCTCCTTTATCATATCAGTTGTATGGAACATAGTTGTGTAACGCCTTGACGAGACTGTTATTCCAATATATGAGGGTTTTTCTAAATATTGTCTTTATGGTTTCTCTTGTCTTGCTATCTTGACACTGGAATTGGAGGGAAAATATCCCCAACGCACACATGCACGTTAGCGTTTTTGCATTGTTGTTTGCATAAATCACATTGCATTACAGGTTTGTGATCCATGTTCCTTATCATTCTTCATCCATATCTCCAGGTATTTTCAGGATTGCAGAACAACGGGTCCACCGTTACTCTACCAGAACTAATCACAAGAAGATCATGGACAACGTACAGAGTGAAATGCAAGAAATGCGTGACAGGATGGCCATGCTCATGCAAACCATGGAGACCATCGCCAAAGGACAAGAGCAGCTGCAGACTCTGGTTCAACCGTTGGTCGCACGGGCTGAAAACAACGGGACACCGCATGGTGAAAATATTGTTGCTTCTCCCCGAATTGAGAATCGTCAAAGTGCTGATGCTATTCGCGTAACTGGTTTGAATGCTGGAGAAACTGGTCCTACAGGAGGAGGTGGGAACGCCGGTAATGTGAATGCCAATGCAGATACTGCTGGGGTATTTGTGGGTAATGTCAACCAGGGTTTCAATGGGGGCGCTGAGAACGTCGGAATGAATGGTAATAATGGTAACCAGGGCTTCAATGGCGTGAAAATGGGGTATGGCAACATTGCTGGCACCAAGGCTGGGTTTGGTGACTATGGTTATGGTAATCTTGGATATGGAACTGGTGCGTACAACGCTCAAGAGATGGGCAATCTGAGGTACGACCCCAGGTACTTCCAAACGGGTCCGGGCCGTGATGCAGATTATGTTGGATACGATGCAGTACCTCGCTGGGAGGATCGTCAGGAGGATGTGTTCTCTGGTCAGAATGAGGGTTATGAAAGAGCTAGGGATGACAACCATCAGATGAGATTGCTAGAAGAGAAAGTGAATGGATTAGCCAGCCAGAATTCTCTTGGGCTGGATATGTCAAATATGGGGCTGGTCCCAGGGCTGAGGGTCCCGCTGAAATTCAAAGCGCCGTCATTTGATAAGTACAAAGGGGATACATGCCCTAGGGTGCATGTGCGCGCGTTTTACAGGCGTATGTCCGCGTATTCTGAGGATGAAAAGATGCTGATGCACTTCTTCCAAGATAGCCTGTCAGGGCCATCGCTGGAGTGGTACATGAGCTTGGAACCTACTCAGATCAGGAGTTGGAAAGAGCTGGCAGAGGCTTTTGTTCGACATTATCAATATAATAGTGATCTCGCCCCTAACCGAGTCCAGCTGCAGAGCATGTCTCAAAAGTCAAGCGAGAGCTTTAAGGAATACGCCCAGAGATGGCGAGATCTGGCTGCTAGGGTACACCCTCCGATGGTGGAGCGCGAAATGATGGACATGTTCATAGGAACTTTTTCTGGAATGTACTATGACCGGTTGCTCAATTTTTCGATGAGTACTTTCTCTGAGTTGATCTTGATGGGGGAGCGCATTGAAAACGGAGTGAAGATGGGTAAAATTCAAGCGGGTGAGTCCAGTTCCGCAGGAGGTAATAAGAAGACGTTTGGTGGCAAAAGGCAGGGTGATACCAACGCTGTATACAATGCTCGACGGAGAAATAGAGGTCAGAACTGGCATCAGCAGTCGCAGGTTGCAAGTGTAACCATTCCAGGGCCTTCTCAGCAGCAGAGACAACAACCACAGCAGCAGGCTCAGCAGCAGCCAAATAATAATCACCGCAGATTTCAGAACCCGCGACCGAGGAGAGTATTCGAGGTACCGCCGATATCATATGCAGAACTTCTTCAAGCTTTGTTGAAATTGCAGCTAGTCGAGAAGAGGACCTTAGCACCACCAACTGGCCAGCCACCAGTCGGGTATGATATTAATGAACATTGTGACTTCCATTCGGGTGCACCAGGGTACAATATTGAAAATTGCCTAGCTTTCAAGCATAAAGTACAGGATTTGCTTGATAGTACGGCTATTAACTTCGGGAAGGAAGGTCCCAATATCACGCAACAGCCAATGCCCAAGCATGGCGGGGCTGGGGCCAATGCAATCCTGACAGATGATGAGTTGGACTTGGTTTCGGAAGTGAGCAAGCTGAAAACCCCTTTGAGTTACGTAAAGCAGCGCTTATTGAAAGGAGGTGTCTATCCCGGATGCAGTGAAGAGTGTGCTGACTGTTTGGTTCAACCTGGGGGCTGTGAGAAGTTGAAAAGGGGAGTTCAAGGTTTGATTGATGAAGGAATCCTGCAGTTTGACAGGTCTGTGGGGCGAGAGAAGTCTGTTGAGACAGAATCTGAAAAAGAGCGCAGTGAGATTGCTACGATCACCATTCCGTTCAAATCAGTGACGATTTCGGCATCATCGAAAAGGCCGACCATTACTATTACCAAGGCTAAACCAATCCCTTATGAGAGCACAAAGGCAGTCCCGTGGAGCTACGGTGCTGAAGTGTATTGCAATGGGGAAAAGATTGACTTGAATGATCCGCCAACGGGATCCGTAGATAACATAGTGGGAGCGGGTGGTATAACCCGGAGCGGGAGAATTTTCACTTCACCTGAGGTCGAGGCAGAGAGGCTCGCCAGGGGTAAGAACAAAGTTGTTGAGGGGGAATCTTCGGGGAGTAAGGAGAAAGGACCGACAAGCAAAGATGTGGAAGAATTCATGAGATTGATTCGCAAAAGTGACTACAAGATCGTAGATCACCTGCAACAGGCCCCGTCAAAGATCTCCATATTGTCGTTATTGTTGTGTTCTGAGGCGCATAGAAATGCCCTGTTGAAGGTACTTGAGACATCCTTCGTGCCGCAAGAGATTTCAGTCAATCAGCTGGAGGGAGTTATGACACATGTTAATGCTGGGCATGGTTTGGGATTCACGGATTTTGACCTAACGCCTAGAGGGCGTGATCACAATAATGCCTTGCACATCTCTATCGAATGCCGGGGCACTATTTTATCCCATGTGCTGGTAGACACTGGGTCCTCGTTGAATGTGTTACCAAAGAAAGCCCTGTTGAAATTGGATACCCGTGGGTTGTTGTGCACACCTAGTGATCTGGTGGTGAGGGCCTTTGACGGAACAAGGAGGTCGGTATTCGGGTCCGTAACGTTACCCATCCAGGTAGGTCCGGAGGTGTTTGATACAGTGTTTTACATCATGGACATCCAGCCTGCATATAGTTGTTTGATCGGGAGACCTTGGATTCATGCCGCTGGGGCAGTAACTTCTACGCTCCATCAGAAGCTGAAGTATATGGTTGAGGGGAGTATTGTGACGGTGTGTGGCGAAGAGGATATCCTAGTCAGTCATTTGTCTTCCTTCAAATACGTGGAGGTAGATGGAGAGATTCATGAAACGCTGTGTCAGGCGTTCGAAGGGGTGAAGGTTAAAGAAGAAGCTTCGGTGAAGAGTGAAGGGCAAGAGGTGTCTGTCTCCTCATATAAAGAGGCCAAGGCGTTGGTGCAAGCAGGAGAGACTCAGAAGTGGGGGCAAGTTCTGGACATACCAGTGAAGCAAGATAGGTATGGCTTAGGGTACCGCCCATCTCCCTCACAGGGTGCGCCTAAGTACAAGGGACCTGTGGTGTTCACGCCCGGAGGGGTTAGCTTTGAAAGGATTAATGCCGTGTCTGACACGGAGGAAGTGGATAGCGACTGCGACATGGACGCATGGATTCGACCCAGCACGCCGGGGCAAAGCCTATGCAACTGGTCCATCCAGGACTTCGTCCAAGTCACCAAACAGTAATGCGTTGTTTTTTCAATCATTGTATGATCACATGCCGTGCCCGGGGCATCGTTGACCTCGTCTTAGGGCCTAACTGTTTACCTGTATGTTTGTATGATCAATAAATGACGACGTTTTTTACATTCAAATGTTGTGATCCTTTTCTTTCTGTTTTTTATTTTTCAATAAAATGGCAGCGTGGTTATGTATTTTGCTTGTATATCATTTTGAAGCACTTAACCGTTTCCCTCGCAGGATTCATGAATTTTCAGATGACATCGACCAAAGACTTCCTATGACTCGTTTAGACTTCGAGCATCCGATCTTCCAAGCTGAGGAGGAGATTGTTGAGGATAGTGACTTATCAGAAGAGCTGAGTCGGTTGTTGAAGCAAGAGGAGAGAGTCATTCTACCTCACCAGGAAGAGATTGATATTGTCAATTTAGGGTCTGAAGAATGCGTCAGGAATATCCGTATAGAGGCCGCGTTGCAGGTCGACATCAAGCAAGAGCTTATTGAGATGCTGCGGGAATACAGTGATATATTTGCTTGGTCCTACGAGGACATGCCGGGTTTGGATACTGATATGGTTGTTCATCGTCTGCCGTTGAGGGAAGATTGCCCGCCTGTGAAGCAGAAACTCAGAAGGACTCGTCCTGACATGGCTGTAAAGATAAAGGAAGAAGTGCAGAAGCAATGGGATGCTGGATTCCTGGCCGTCACCACTTATCCCACTTGGGTCGCTAATATCGTGCATGTGCCAAAGAAAGATGGCAAGGTTCGAATGTGTGTTGATTATAAGGATCTAAACAAAGCGAGCCCGAAAGATGATTTCCCGCTGCCGCATATTGATGTGTTAGTTGACAACACAGCTCAGTTTTCGGTATTCTCTTTCATGGATGGATTTTCAGGGTACAACCAGATCAAAATGGCTCCGGAAGATATGGAAAAAACGACCTTTATCACCCCGTGGGGAACCTTCTGTTATAAGGTGATGCCCTTTGGTTTGAAAAATGCTGGGGCAACGTACCAACGGGCTATGACAACGCTCTTTCACGACATGATGCACAAAGAGATTGAGGTGTATGTCGATGACATGATTGCCAAGTCTCAAACAGAGGGAGAACATCTGGTTAATCTGCTGAAGTTGTTCAAAAGGCTGAGGAAGTTCAGGCTGAGGCTGAACCCTAACAAGTGTACCTTCGGAGTGAGATCCGGGAAGCTACTGGGGTTCATTGTGAGCAAGAAAGGAATCGAGGTCGATCCGGCAAAAATAAAAGCAATACAAGAGATGCCAGCACCGAGAACAGAAAAAGAAGTCCGTGGATTCTTAGGGAGATTTAACTACATTGCTAGGTTCAACTCTCACCTAACGACCACGTGTGAACCCTTGTTCAAACTGTTAAAGAAAGATCAAGCGGTGGTCTGGAACGACAATTGCCAAAGGGCATTTGAAAAGATAAAAGAATACTTGCAGGAACCTCCGGTGTTGATACCCCCAGTAGCGGGACGACCACTGATTATGTATCTGACGGTTCTTGAGAACATCATGGGTTGTGTTCTCGGTCAACATGACGAGACAGGAAGGAAAGAGCATGCAATTTACTACTTGAGTAAAAAGTTCACGGATTGTGAATCTCGATACTCTATGCTCGAAAAGACGTGTTGTGCATTGGCGTGGGCTGCCAAACGTCTAAGACAGTACATGCTGAACCATACAACCATGCTGATATCGAAGATGGATCCGATCAAGTATGTGTTTGAAAAGCAAGCGCTCTCTGGAAGGATTGCTAGATGGCAAATGGTATTGACAGAATACGATATCCAGTATGTTTCCCAGAAGGCCATTAAGGGAAGTGTTCTGTCCGAATATCTTGCCGAACAGCCGATTGAGGATTATCAGCCTATGAAGTTTGAGTTCCCTGATGAGGACATAATGTACTTGAAAGCTAAAGATTGTGATGAGCCGTTGCTTGGTGAAGGTTCTGAGAGGAGTTCCCAGTGGCGATTGATTTTTGACGGGGCTGTCAATTCGTACGGTAGCGGGATCGGGGCAATCATTACAACTCCCCACGGGTCGCACATCCCGTTTACGGCCAGATTGACTTTTCCAGTGACGAATAACGAAGCCGAGTACGAAGCTTGTATTATGGGGTTGGAGGACGCTGTCGATCTGAGGATCAAGAATCTGGACGTATATGGGGATTCAGCATTGGTTGTGAATTAGATTAAGGGAGAGTGGGAGACACGCCAACCTAATCTGGTACCGTACATGAATTATGCGAGAAGGTTGTTACCTTTCTTTGATAAGGTGGAATTTCATCATATACCTCGGGCGGAGAATCAAATGGCCGACGCCCTTGCAACATTATCCTCGATGTATAAGGTCAACTACTGGAATGAGGCTCCCAGGATTGTCATATCTCGCCTTGATAGGCCGACCTTTGTGTTTGCAATTGATGAAGCATCTGACGGTAAACCTTGGTATTTCGACATACAGAATTTCCTGAAGAACAAGGAATATCCGGCTGGGGCATCCAGTCGTGATCAGAAGACTCTAACGAGATTAGCAGGCAACTTCTATCTGAATCCCGATGGCGTTCTGTATAGAAGGAACCACGATTTGGTACTCCTCCGGTGTGTAGACGAGAAGGAAGCCAATTTACTCATGGAAGAGGTCCATGAAGGAACTTTTGGTACACATGCTGGTGGGCATGCTATGACCCGAAAGTTGTTGCGGGCGGGGTATTATTGGTTAACAATGGAAATGGACTGTTTCAAGTTCGCCAAGCGGTGTCACAAGTGCCAGATCTATGCTGATAAGATCCATATGCCACCCAGTCCACTGAACGTTATGGCTTCTCCGTGGCCTTTCTCCATGTGGGGAATTGATATGATTGGCAAGGTTGAGCCTACTGCTTCTAATGGGCATCGCTTCATCCTAGTCGCGATCGATTACTTCACCAAGTGGGTGGAAGCAGCATCTTACGCCAATGTGACGAAACAGGTGGTGGCCAGATTTATCAAGAGGGATATAATTTGCAGATACGGTATTCCTGAACGGATCATTACTGATAATGGTTCGAACCTGAACAATAGGATGATGAAGGATCTTTGTCGGGAGTTTAAGATCGAGCATCACAATTCATCTCTGTACAAACCCAAGATGAATGGCGCTGTTGAGGCGGCCAACAAGAACATAAAGAAGATTATTCAGAAGATGGTGGTAACGTATAAGGATTGGCATGAGATGTTGCCGTTTGCTTTGCACGGTTATCGCACGACGGTGCGTACATCAACCGGGGCAACTCCATTCTCATTGGTGTATGGCATGGAGGCAGTCCTGCCATTGGAGGTTGAGATACCATCTTTGAGGGTTTTGCTTGATGTTCAGCTTGATGAGGCAGAATGGGTGAGAAATAGATTGAATCAACTGAGCTTGATAGACGAGAAGAGACTGGCATTAATTGCACATGGTAGGCTGTATCAGAGCCGGATGAAGAAAGCGTTTGACAAGAAGATTCGGCCTCGAAGCTTTCAGACGGGTGATCTTGTGCTGAAGAAGATTCTCCCACCACAATCGGATCACAGGGGCAAATGGACTCCCAATTATGAAGGTCCATACGTCGTGAGAAAGGTCTTCTCCGGAGGAGCCTTATTGTTATCCACGATGGATGGTGAAGACTTTGCATCCCCGGTGAACTCGGACGCAGTCAAAAAATACTTTGCTTGAAAATTGACCCGCTGGACAGTAAAAAGAGAGTCCAGGCAAAAATGGGGCATCCTGGCGAACCAAAAACAGAATAAAACGGTTCGGGCAAAAGTTAGGGATAAAATGAAAAAATGTACACCCGCGAAGTTGAAAACCTACACTGGGCGGCTTCGGCAAAAAGGGGTATCCCGGTGAATTGAAAACCCGCAAAGGGCGATTCACGCAAAAATTAGGGATTTGAGAAGCAAATGACTGTGGTCCAAGTTAGATTATCTAGTGGTTTGGGAGCATCCGGGGGTCGACTATCCAAAGCAATCTCTTCCGAAGACAGAGATCAGGAAAGCGTCAGAGTCCGGCGAGTCATAGGAGGATCAACTCATGGTGTTCGTATGTAACACGTTGCCGACATGTGTACAAATTTTATTCTGTATCTTTGTACATTCCTGCATTTTGTTTATGTGTGACTACCTCTTTTCAGGAGTTGCATCTGATGTACAAATTTGCCTATTTTCAGGCCGTTATCAATAAAGTGTGTTATTCAGTGTAGTGTGTGACTTTGGTTTTACCTTTTACAGTTTTGTTTGTAGAAAACGCCGATGTTTTTGATAAACTTACATATGTGTAAACAGGCGGGCCTCAGCCGATGATTGTTAAAACCGGAAATTACCTGAATGGTTGTCATGGGTGATTACCAAGATGTTTCTTTTTTGCATAGATTGTCTTGTGTTTGCTTGTTGACTTTTGCAGGTATTCAAAAGCTCGCAAAGTTCCACGCCAGAGTCCATGGCAGGCTAGTACCCTCTCCAGAGGATGAATGTTGTGTCTTTCCCCAGGGAAGTCGCCCCAGGCAAAATTGAATGTTGTCTCCCCAAGAGAGTAGAGATTGCGTCAAAGGAAAAGATCAATGTATATTCAGTAGTTCATAATTGGCTTATCAAGCAGAGCAGAGTCCTCCCCAGCAAGGGTCGAGACGGATATGATTAACTTCCCCAAAGAGTTTCTTGTGTAGTGCGAATCAGAGCACACCAGTCAATCCCCAGCTCAGTGATAGCAGGATGAATTATCCCCACAGGGTGTAATCAGAGTGTTGATACCTTTTGAAAGCAGTTTCCAGGATTGCTTTTCTCTTTCCCCAACAGGTTGATCCTTCCTCGTCAGGGTGATCATTTTCAGCAGAGTTTGAAGTTTTGAGTTTGTGAGCTACTTTCCCAGCAGGATGGTTATCCCCAACGGAGTTAGTTCATCTTTCCAGCATTTATTTTGTTGGAAACGTATCGGTAGTATTCCGGTTATCCCCAGCGGATCCAGTTTGTCTTCAGCATTTATTTTGCTGAAGTAACTCTTTGCATAAGCATGCATCATAAGCACTTGCATTTTACACAAATACGTAGCCTTTCCATGCAGTATGGAAGCATTACGACATTATCAAACATGTGCATTTGGAAACATAAGCAGGATTGATTACCCGTCCAGCTTCAGGTATATTTTCTCTGTCGATAAGTGAGATCGTGGTTCACAGAGATGTGCATATGTTTGGTTTGCGACATAAGACGCGCAGTGATCGTGTTTCCTCCTGTCAAGAGAGTTGTGGCGCAGGGTACGCAGTGATCGTATTCATCCTGTATGTTTTGTTTGCAACGCCAAGACGCGTAGTGATCGTGTTTCCTCCTGTCAAGAGAGTTGTGGCGCAGGGTACGCAGTGATCGTATTCATCTTGTATGTTTTGTTTGCAATGCTAAGACGCGTAGTGATCGTGTTTTCTCCTGTCAAGAGGGTGGTTGCGCCAGGCACGCAGTGATCGTGTTCATCTTGTTATGGGGATTATGTGGGGGGCCAGACACACAGTGATCGTGTTCGTCATGTCATATTCCCCTAGCAGAGTTTGTTTGGTCAAGCACCTTTTTCCCCCCAGTTGAGTCTTTCTCAGGACGTTGTGGTGTCAGCGTTGGAAGATGGTAATGCAGATTTTTGGGTGGTTACCCGTAGTTTCCCCAGCAGAGTTATATTCCCCAGCAGGGTGTTACTTCAACGAGTTGCTTGGTTAAGTTCCTCGTATTTTCCAACAAAGTTATCCCCGTCAAGTGGCTTGGTTAAGTTCTCAATTTCCCCAGCAGAGTGTTTTCAGGATACCTATTGCCAGAATAGGTATTTGACGGCCGTCGTCAGAATTGTCCTCTCAGAATTGCTTGGTTAAGTTTCTCGTGTCCCCGCAGGGCTGCTCGTTCAGGTACGAACGGAAGGTTGATAAGTGAAATCAGCATTGTCTCGCTTGGTTAAGCGTTTGCTTGTTCAGGTATGGACGAAAGGTTGATAAGTGAGATCAACATTGCCTCGCTGGTTAGTGAATGCTCGTTCAGGTACGAACGGAAGTTTGATAAGTGAAATCAGCATTGTCCCGCTTGGTTAAGCGTTTGCTCATTTCTTCGGATGTGAAAGGTTGATAAGTGAGATCAACATTGCCTCGCTGGTTAGTGAATGCTCGTTCAGGTACGAACGGAAGGTTGATAAGTGAAATCAGCATTGTCCCGCTTGGTTAAGCGTTTGCTCATTTCTTCGGATGCGAAAGGTTGATAAGAGAGATCAATAATTTCTCACTGGTTAGTGTATGCTCACTTCTTCAGAATGGGATGGTCTATGGAGAATATCAGATTGTTTCATAAGCAGGTTGATGGATAGGTGTTTAGTTGTCGCTGTGGCAGCGGAAATCAGTTCCCTGGTTAATTCTCCCCAAGCAGTGGTGTGCGCAATTTATTTTTGCGGTTGGCAAATTTCAGGGTTTATTGGTATTCAACCGTCTCGTACCTCGATTATCTGAAGGCCGTTCGCTCTTCATCCAGTCGGGTTCAAGCCGTTTGAATAGGGGCAGCTGTTGCACCCTAAAATTTGACCAACCGGGTCCCGCTCCTGATTTACGTTTCGGCTAATTTTCGCATTCGCATCCGCATATCGCATACAGTGCATTTTTTTCAGTTGTTTTGATTTTATCGGGATCACAGCCCTCTCCTCGCATTTCAGGTGTTTTTTAATCAGTTCAAATAGATAGAATGTATTTCTTTGAAATGGATAATAGGTTTTAATAGAAAATTAATAGATTTTCTCTTTTATAGAAATTAATAGTTTTCTTAAAAAACCTTTTAGAATATTAATTGAATAGTTTTTTTAATAGATTTTCTTTTATAGAATATAATAGTTTTTAGATATATTTTTAATATAGGTTTTAATAGTTTTAATAGATATTAGTTTAGAGTTTTGATTATTTTTAATAGTTTAATAGAATATTTCTTTTATTAGGATTTGTTAAGTAGAAATTAATATAGCTTAATATAGGCTTCATTAGAAATTAAATAGAAATTAATATAGTTTGTTAGTATAGAAATTAATAAGGTTTTCATTAAATAGGATTAATAGATCTATTAGAGTTTTTCTACTTTTATTAGTTTAGAAATTAATTGGAATTAATCGAGTTTTTTTTAGGTTAATTCTCTTTTTTAGATTAAATTAGGATTAGTTAGATTAATTGGACTTTAATCATTTGTTTAGGTGTTAATTAGGATTTAATTAGATTTAGTTAGATTTTAATTAGAGTTTATTAGGTCTAATTAGGTTTACATACCGTTTTAATTTTCCGTTAGTTCATTAATTGTAGTTGTAATTTCTGTTTAGTCTTAATTGAGTATTATTAGTTAATTAGTTAAATCTCTAATCAGTTTTTAATGGAGTTTAATATGTCATTAACCATGCCATTCAGTGGAGATTCAGTCCAATAATTCATTTTCGTGGGCCAGAGCTTTTTTTGGAGGCCCATTCTTTCAGTCTGTTTTTGTCCAGCCACGTGTCCTATAAAAGAGCTCCCACGCGTTCAGCTTTTTCGGCTTCCACCTCACACTCCACTAACTACATGCACGCCAGCTCATCTTCCCATTCACTCTCTCTCTGTTGCCACGCGTCCCCGCACTCACTCTCCTTCGCCACGTGCGGTGCATGCAGTAACTCCCCAACGCCACTTGTCTTCACCATCTTCTCACCGGGAAAGTTCCCGCCGGCCATGCAAGCCCGGTGACAACCAACTCCGGCCACCACACCAACGTACTCCGGCAGCCGCAACAACCCGCCGGAGACGGTTTTTTTTACCCAGAATTCACCAATTTCCTCCTTTCTTCTCCGATCGATACCAAGAACACTCATCACGAACAATCTCCAGATCGACTCATCAAGATCTCCAGGATCTTCATCGTTTCATTCAAGATCCATCAACGTTTACGAATCATCAACCTACAACAGATCTTCGTCTACACTTCAAGAACCTCATCAACGCTTTTCTAGATTTATTCATCAGCATCGTCTGTTCATCAATATTCAACAACATTCCTCATGAGTTCGTCAGATCCGCTCATCGTGTTCATCCGGATTTTCCAGAAATTGACTTGATCTTCAACAATCCCCAGAAGATCTTTAAAGAGCCTCAAGGTCTTCCTCTTTCTCGTAGCGATCTTCAACGATCTTCAAGGATCTTCACGGTTTTCAGCGATCCTCAAGAACCTTCATCGAGATCTCTGCGTAACGTCTTGAGATCACCAGGTTTTCTTCATTGAAGCCCCAAGACCTTCACGAGCCATTCGTACTCCGTATCCAGGTACGTCTTCACTTGATTCTGGTTGCATTCTTCTTTCTGTTTGCTGGGAATGTTTGGATTTGTCTTGATTCAGGATAGAATCTAGGTTGAGTTTAAGGCATGGAATCGAAGTTTGGTGAGATTTAGATTAGGGTTGGTTGCAGATTTTCGTGAGAGATTGGGTGAGGTTTGAGAGGATTTCAGAGAGGAATTTGGGAGAACAGCGACGCTAGGGTTTGGGTTAGTGAACAGTGAGGGGAAATTTTGGGGAGAAGGTTGGTTTTGTTAGAATGATAGTTGGGTTAGGGTTTGGATTAGGTTAGGCCCAATACGAATTGCTATCACTACCCCCTCTTTACTCGCCATACCCCCCCCCCCTGGGCTGTGAGAAATGCTAAAAAAAAAAACGATGACTGGGCCTTTGCAACAAGTGCTACGCGCACCCCCATTTGGGCCCAGTCTGAGAAACAACTAGATATTTTTGCTATTCAGCACGCGCCCCTTTTTATTTTCTTTTAATTTCCTTTATTTTCTTCATTTTGTATCACGTTAGAGAATAATACATAAAAAATAGTAGGATTATCCAATTAATTCCCTTCTTTTTTATATATATTCATAGTTCAATTTAGGATTTTATGATGCAAAAATATTAATTTGATCATGCATTTTCATTTTTATAACATTTTTTGCATTTTAATTGGTATTGAGTAATTGATTTGTGATGTGTCTGCCTTGTTGATTTTAGTTCTCTTACTTGGTACTGAATTTTGCTTTTCTTTTTTAGTATGTTGTACTAGACTAATGCATGCTCCCCATAGATTTTTAATAGATTTTTTAGAAATTGATTGATGTTGTTTTAGGGTTAGAGAGTAGAGACTTCATAACTTGCTGGTTAACCCTCGACCACTCACATGTTAGGGATTGTTTAGTAGCCTTAGAAGTTGACTTAGGCTTTGAGATTTGATCTTGGGATCATAGAGGCATGTAGGTTTTCCCTAGATTTTTGGTGGTTTTTGAGAAGTTGTTTTGCTATTTTTGCTTGAGCTTGAGAATAGGAGAAGCCTTGAGGGCTTCTGACTTTGAAGTTCAACTGTGGTTGAACTTTAGAGATAGTTTCTTTTGGTTTGAGGGCCTGTGGTTTCTTCTTGAAGATGGAGGCTGGATGAAGACTTGATGGAGCTTGCAAGGATGCATGGATTGAAGACCTAGTCTAGAAGCTTGCTCCCTCTCTGTGAGGTTTGAGATCCTGAAGTTTGAGGGAAATTCATGGTACTTTCCTGAGGAAGGCACTATGGATGTCTTTCATTCTTTCTTCTCACCTCTTTCTTAAGTATCCAATGATGTTGGAGCCTTCATGTGAGTTTAGTTTCTCCTGAGGAGGAATGTAAACCATTCACAGTTGTTGAGACACATGGGATATGATTCCTAAGTGGAAGCCCCCTAGTATTTTCCAGAGGAAGGCACTATGGGTCTGTTCACTTAGTTCCCTTAGTTCAGGTAGGATTTCTTAAGTATCCAATGATGTTGGAGCCTTCATGTGAGTTTAGTTTCTCCTGAGGAGGAATGTAAACCATTCACAGTTGTTGAGCCACATGGGATATGATTCCTAAGTGGAAGCCCCCTAGTATTTTCCAGAGGAAGGCACTATGGGTCTGTTCACTTAGTTCCCTTAGTTCAGGTAGGATTTCTTAAGTATCCAATGATGTTGGAGCCTTCATGTGAGTTTAGTTTCTCCTGAGGAGGAATGTAAACCATTCACAGTTGTTGAGCCACATGGGATATAATTCCTAAGTAGAAGTCTCCTAGTCCTTTCCTGAGGAAGGCACTATGGGTCTGTCTACTTAGCTCCCTTTCTTTGGTAAGCTTGTCTTGAAGCTTGAAGAATGGGATTGATTTCTCCCTCTAGGGTTTTGCTTAGGGTAGATTAGGGTTTTGTTTTAGGGTTGTTTAGGGTCTTGCTCAGGGGTAGTTTCTTGCTTTTGGATAGGAGTTTGCCAGGCT
The DNA here is from genome assembly GCA_963859935.3 of Lathyrus sativus. NCBI lineage: Eukaryota > Viridiplantae > Streptophyta > Magnoliopsida > Fabales > Fabaceae > Lathyrus > Lathyrus sativus. Next base: position 343,243,172 of record OZ012735.1, on the reverse strand, counting down.
GGTTAGCCTTCTCTTTGTGTTGATTGACTTGTGTGGTGTTGTGCTGCATTAGACTTAGGGGTTCATATAGATATTTCTGAGATAGGTGCATCTTAGAAGTAAGCCTGCTTGTGTGCATGAGAAGTTGAGGTGGTCCTCCTTCTGCTTGATTGTTGTTGAGTGGCTTTGCTTATTGGTATTTGGTGGAGCTGAGCTCCCTTACCTCTGTGGTTTGTGGCCTTTGTGCCTTGCTTGTTTGGTTGTTGCATTCATGCATATTTCCAGTATTTCTTTACTTTGCAGTGATTCCTGTTTGCTGTTTAGTTCTGTTGCCATGATCCCTTAGGAGCTCTAACTTCTCTGCTGTGGAGGAGTTATGATAGACATTAGGTTGGTTAACCATGCATGATAACATTAGGTAGATTCCCCTTTTCAACCATAGTTTTAGGGTGTCTCTTTCCTTTCTCAAAACAATAGAAAAACACTTAATAAGGGATAAAACAAAAGTGAATTCAATTTCTTCCGTCAAAAGATTTGAACAAACATCAAAACCTTTTGTCCTCCTGGACTGTGAAAACCCTTGGTTAAGGTGCATTTTCCCATAAAAAACACTTGAACAGCTTGTGTCGTGCGTAGCCCGAACTACGTTTGCTCTGATCTTCCATGCCGTGTGGAAGTACGTAGGCACAGGACGCGATGTCCTGGTGAGCAACCTTCCCCCCCGTCTAGACGTAGGTAGTCGAACTACGTTGACTCTGACTTTCCCATTGCACGAGGGAGTACGTAGGCCCAGAACATCGTATGTTCTGTCGAGTCCTGTCCTTTTCTTTTCTTTTCAGACTAACCACTAGCGTAGATAGATAAACACACCCTTTTCCTTATAAACACCAAGCGTGGATCCCGTCGAGTACGACGGACGTGAGGGGTGCTAATACCTTCCCCTTGCGTAACCGACTCCTGAACCCAGGTTTTGGTTGCGACGACCATACCTTTCCCGTTTTTTGCGAGGTTTACTTCGAGCGTTTCCTTTCCCTCCGTTGGGATAAATAACGCACGGTGGGGACTCTTCTGTCAGCCGGCGCCGATTTTCGCAGTAGGGACACTATCCATTATAGAATACGATCTCCTGTTTTCAACTTGTCGGTAGTGACTGTTCTTGGAAAAGCAGTTTTAAAATCATAGCCAGCCATTGTTTGTATCAGTTACTTCATAAAGAGGTTTGTTCTCATCAAGCTCCAAATTGAAATACTTTCTCCAAGAATAGGTGAAAGACTAACCTATGTGGAACCGATCTTAGAGTGAAAATGAGAGCCCCAGAATTTTTTGTGAATGCAAGTGTAGAAGATACGTACAAGATCTTCACTATATTTCACATTGCATTCCAAGAAATTGTTGATGCCTTGAAAGTCCAGAAGAGAGATGATATGAGCAAGGTGCATATGTTCAGCCGAGAGCCGATAGTATGCATGTTGTTTGACGACAGCCCGTTTACTGAAATTCATGTTGAAAATCTCGGTGAATGATGGTGGAACCAACGACACAGCTGTAACCGGAATTGAGCTAGATGATGATGCTCTTTAAGTTCTCTTACCGATGATTCTTCTAGAGGCCATGGATGATGATTTGAGGAAGATGATAGGAGAGGTAGGTTGATGGTAATATACAAGAGTTCTTAGAGGATTTGGAATGAGTGGAGAGAATGAGATTTGCCCCTTTTTATAGATGCTAATTAGGGTTTTGGGAAGAGAAGAGGATTAGGTTCATAGGCATGAGGTAGATGCAAGTAACAATGTATCTAGAGTAATGCACAATTAATAATAAAGCAAAATTTGAATTTAAAAGAAGTTTGAACGTTTTTTAGACCAAATTTCAGAATTTTCGCGTGATGCGTCGACCGCTTCTCTGTATGCGTCGATGCATACTGTGTGAAAATTGAGAAATTCAAATATTTACTTGTGTGCGTCGACCATACCCTGTTGCGGTCGACTCATGCAGGCAAAATTTGTATATTTTCATGTTTATGCACATTGTTGTACCCCAAAGTTTGCTCAACCTTTTCTTGCATGTGTCGCTTGCGCGAAAATAAGGTGCCGGCACAACAGAAGAGTCGCCACCTTTCGTTATTTATCCCTCAGAGCGGGAAAGGAAACGATCGGAAAAACCTGACGAAAAAGGGTAAGACAAGGTCATCGCAACCATTGTCTGGATTCGGGAGTCGGTTACGCAAGGGGAAGGTATTAGCACCCCTCACGTCCGTCGTACTCGACGGGATCCTCGCTTGTTGTGTTTACTTGGACGGGTTGGTTTTATTCTATCTACCTATCAAGGCTGGCTTAAACAGAAAAGAAAAATGACTCGGCAAAGCGTCGCACTTTATGCCTACGTATTCTCATCAGAGAACGAGAAATCAGAGTCAACGTAGTTCGGCCTATGACGGGTTATGGGGGAAGGTAGCTCGCCAAGACATCGCCATCTTGTGCCTACGTACTCTCAACAGGCATGAGAGATCAGAGCTCACGTAGTTCGGGAAACTACGGTTTATTTCCTGTCTTTTACGAAAGAAGTGTTTTTTATTGTGTTTGCGATTTCAATCGCACTAGAGACTATGACCTGAGAGTGAATGCGTTGCATGTCACCCAAAGGGTACCATACTAAACATCCAGACTGTGGAAAAGAAACTCTCCCACAATCCTTTCTCAGATAGCTTAAGGCTCGTAACGTACGAAAGAAATCATTCATAATTACTGTATCTTAAACTGTTTTGAGATGAGAAGAGAACAGGCCCAACTAGGAGGGAGACTATCAAGTCCTACTGTTGTCATGCCATGGATTCATCCTATGGTTGAGGTTTGAATAGGGAACTCCTAGAAGTTGTCATGCATAGGTTTCAACCTAAAATTCTATCATCAATTCCTTATCAAAGGAAATGAGAGTCCTAAGGGATCATGTCAATGATACACCAAAACAGACAAAGCATCAGCTTAACAGTAAAATGCATGCAATGCAAGTGAGGGAGGAAATGTGTGTGGGGCTTCAGCCTCCACAAGCTCATCTCAACCTCAAGCCAGAATGGATAACAGTAATCATACTGAAAGATAAAACATCATGCTATCAAGCAATAACAGTAAACTGCAATCATACAGATAAAATGAAATGAAATACCATCAGGCAAACAAACCACATGGGCAAGGGAGCTAGGCTCTACCGAATACCCGCAAGCAAAGCCACACAATAACAATACAAGAAGAGGGAGAAACTCAACCTCTAGTGCAATCATGCTCCTAGATTCTACCTATTCTAGATATGAACTTATTCTAATGCATCAAGCAAGTCAAACAAAACACATCAATACAGAAAAGAAAGCAGAAAAGAAAGCAGATCAACTCCTCTCTCAACTCCAAGCTTCAGCTCTTCCAACAGCAACTCAGTCTTCAGACTCCCATCACTCTTGACAAATATCAATTTGCCTTTCCAGGTTTCAACCCTTCAACATAAGTTTCAACTTATCTTCTCTTTCAAGCTTCAGCTTCCTTGATCAGCTCCACCTTCAGGCTTCACTATCAATCATAAGTATCAACTTGACTCCTTCAGGATCTCCAGGTATCAAAGTAAGTATCAACTTCCTTTGTTCTTCAAGCTTTAGCCCTTCAGAATCAATCTCAATCACTTAGAAGTGTCAACTTCATCCTTCAGTCTTTACTTCATCTTCGGGGGTCTTCAAGTATCAACTTGCTCTTGTTGCTCTTCAAGCTTCAGCTGGAATGGCAATGCTCAAGGATTCATCCTCTTCAATGAAGTCTTCATCTTCAAACTCAAGCTCAACATCTCTCAAGACAATCAAACCAGAGGAAATCACTTACTGGATAAGCTGGGGGATATTGAACTGCTTATTGACCACCAAAGGTGACCTATAAGGGTTCAACATCAAAGGAATGGTTCCCTCAAAAGTTCTACTTCCTAGGTACCTCACTTATCCCTCCAAAGGAGAGAGGTGTATACCATGGAAGGACTTTGAATCATAGGGAGGAATGGAGGTGACAAATACCATCCATGTTTAAGAAAGAAGTTATCTAAGTCTAAACTCTTCCTAATCCCTAACCCTAAAACAATAACAAAACAAAAAGACCAAGCTCTCAAGCTCCTCAATCCATCTTCAAGTCTTCTACTATGCTCCTCAATGCTCCTTAGAACAATACCAAGCTCTCCAAGCCCACAAAGCAAAGCAAACAAAAATACAAACCCACAAGGGCAACACAAACAATCATCAACTACAAAAATCATATGAAAATAGTATACTATTATATTAAATCCTAATATAATTTCTAAGGGATCCTACATACCTACCCTTAATGCCCTATATGCCCCAATGTATAACTTGACCTAGAAACCCAAAATTCTAGTGTTATTATGGACCTATGTTGAGGATTAACCTAAATTTATACAACCTAATGTCATCTAATCAAAACTATCCTAAAATTCATCACAAAATTATGGAATAAATCCAGGGGGAAGATAAAGCATATATCTAACTATCCTAAAAAGAATGGCCTAAAAATGCTAAGGGAGCTGCCTAAACAAAATTCTACAAATTCATGTATCAACATAAAAGAATATAAAAGCAATAAAAGTAGAAAATATACAAAAAATATTAAAAATGCATGAAAGGAAAATATTTTTATTTGACAATTTTCTAGACATGAATATGAAATGGGAGCAAAAATTCCCATTTAAAAATCATTAATTTTCAAATTGATATGATTTTTCCAAGATTGAAATAGAATGGAAGAAAATAAAATGAAATAGGAAGGGATGGGGTGCAGCTAGCAAACAGATCCAGTTCAAATTTCATATGGGCCCAGAATGGGGGGTTCAAATAGTATACGTGCTGGGCCCAATTCATCATCAGAAATTAATTAATAAATCATGAAGAAAATGGAAAATAAGCGGTGCAAATAGAAGCCAAATGCAGTGTAAAATTGAGTGGGCCTCGTGTGTGGGGTGTGGTCAGCAATCCAGCCCAAATCCCCTTAAATGAAACGATGCGTTTCCTCATGCCTTCAGACTCTCTTCTTCATGCGCGAGAATAGATCTCAGCCCTCAGATCTTGGTCCCAGTCAAAGTCAGCGTACGATCCAATGGTTGCAGGGTCATCTTCTTCCTTCAGCCATGGCCATGGAGGGAAAAGCTCCATAGTTGCAGAGTTCAAACCTCAATTCAAAATCCATCGAATCTCAATCAAAAATCATGATCCAAAGCCCTAATCCACTCTAAATTCAATCCTGAATCTAACCATGACCTCAAATTCTATTGGATCTCACTCAAACTCCAAACACGAATCAAACCTCCAATTATGCTCGAACATCAAAACTCAAGATTCTTGAAATTGTTTACACTAAAATGTTCACCTCCTATCACTGATCAACCTCCACCAAAGAACTAAGATTATTACTCAAGATTCAAGGAGTTCTTGGTCCAAACAAAAATCTTGTCAACAACAAAACCATCACCAATTCTCTTCAAACTTTCCAGAAATGATCTCCTAATGATCCTTAACCATTCTAACCTATTAATTCTATCTAATTCTACTTAAATTAGAGTGTAGAGAGAAAGTTACAAACCTGGTAAAATCGAGTGAACAGATGGAGAAATCCTTCAATTCAGGCCTTCAATCTTTCCCAATTCCTTCACTGAGTAGTCTTCTAGCTTCTGTATGCAAAAAGAATGGTTGAAACTGCTTGATTCTTGGAAACCGATCTTGAATTGCAGAGGCGAAAATCCAAAAGCTCATGCACGATTCATCAATGGAATTGCCCTCAATTTGATCTGCACACCTTCAATATGATGTATAGAATGTGCTTGTATGGAAAGAATGAATGGAAATGAAGAAGAATGAAGAAATGGAACTTGACTTGCAATGGAAGATTCTTGATCTCACTCTCTCTTCTCTGCACCAATTCTCACCAACCTTGCATCTGAGCAAGTTACATATGATATATAGAGTGGTTTAGAATCATCTAGAACCCTCTAGGACAATCCAATGAGTATTTGAACTTCTCATGTCATGACATTTTGATTTCAATTCTCCTTATGTGCTATCTCATGCCAAGCTTCTTGTACCCTTCAATTGTGACTTGAAATTCTCCCCATATAAGATTTATGATGAGTTACAATGCATAACCAACTTGTTCATTGAGTTTTGTTGAGTTTTGCTTTGGTACCTTAATATGCAAGTAAGCCATTTCCAAAGCAGCCCTATGATCTAAGCCCCAAATCAAAATTGTGGCTGAACCATTGTTCTTAGAATGTCATTTGGAGTCAAAATGACCTATTATATGACATGGTTTGGATGTACAACTTGTGATTTCCAATTTTCAATTTCACCTTAATTAACTTATGCCTCCATTTTAGGCCATTTTTATCACTTTTTGATACAAGCCTTTTCAACATCTCATGACCTCCCTACTAGCCTTAAAACATCATTCTAAGCAAGTTTGATGTTGAAGATTTTTCCATTTGAAGTTGGAAGTAGGAGATATGGCCTTATGCTTGAAATGACCTATAACCTCCAAATGACCAAAATGCCCTTGACTTGTCAAAGCCATAAGTTGAGTTCTACAAATCCTATCAAGGACTTCTAGTACTCTCTAGAAAGCTAAGAAGATGCTATAAAACATTCATGTTGACCAAGAGTTCATAGGAATCGTCCTACTAGGGAAAAAGTTAGCTACAAGTTGGGTGACTTTCAAGGACCCAGATTCACATACCTCAGATGACCTGTAATTTGTCAAAGTCATAACTTGAGCTCTACAAATCCTATCAAGGACTTCTAGTACTCAAATTAAATCTAAGAACAAGCTATACAACATTCATGTTGTGGGGAAGATGAGATGACAATCACATCTTGAGCTAAACTGCCTTGAAGATAGGGATCAAACTAGGGGATTTTACACTATCAATCCTTAGAAACCCTAGCTTAAAACTTCTCAAACTCCTCAATCATGATGAGTTGGTCTAGGAATAATCCTTGTAAAATCTCAATACACCATTCCATGCTCACATGGCTCTTGGATTAGGTCTCAACCCTCTCCAAATCTTCAGTTGACCTAGGGTTGACCCAAACAAACCCTAATTCCACCACTCATGGCTGAATCTTCTGAATTCTTGTACACTGACCTCTCTAGGCTTCATGATGGCTTTCAAGACATCTCATAAGCTTTCTCAAACCTTCAAGTTCACCCTCATAGTCTCAGAATCATCTGAGGAGCTCCCGCAACTCTCAAGTTATGAGACACACAACCTTGGTTTCAACCAATTCCTCTGAGGATCTCTTGAGTTCTCTGACAAAGGTATCAACCTTTGAACATTTGAATAACCTTCTTGGCTAGCTTCAAAGTCTCATACAACTCTTGATGGGTAAATAAATGTTGGTCAAATTTTGGGGTGCAACAGCCTGATTTATGTTTCATTGCATTTCATTTGCATAGTTACATCATGTACATAGGTCAATCATTGGCATATCATAGCATAGCATGCCTCCAATAAGGTATCAAGGGTTTCTATCAAGATAAGAGCCTAGAAAGAGGTCTTATCCAAGTGTGAAAGTCATCCAAGACACCAAGAAGGGCTTTGAAGTCTTGAGAAGTTTGAGTGCCTACATGTGGGTTTTGCTCCTATCCTGAGGAATATTAAGAATCATCAGTGGGATGAGAAGCATGGGATGTGAATGTGAGGTGGGTATGGATCTCATGGGATGTATAGAGGGCCTTATTGAAGCTGAGGCAAGTCATTGATTCAAGTATGAGAGCCACAGTTGAGGTGCAATCAACTAGGGTTTCATCTGGGTCAACCCTAATTCAATTGAGTAGTTGGAGAGCATCAAGGCCTACCTTGAGGTCATGGGATGCATGAATTGGTATGTTGATACATGTGTGGTGTTGTGCCAAGGTTAAGCAAAGAAAGATCAAGAATGTGGAAAGTTGCTAAATTAGGGTTTCGGTGTAAAATCCCCTATTTATTGCCCAACTTCAAAGCCACATAAGTCAAAATACAAGTTTCAAATGGATCTTTGGCCAACATGAAACTTGTATAGCTTCTCAATACCTTTAATTTGAGTACTAGAAGTATTCAAGAAGATTTGTAGAACTCAAGTTATGGTCTTTGCAAATTACAGGTCATCAGAGGACACTGAAATCTATCTGTGAAAGTCACTTGACTTCTAAGCAACTTTTTCCCTTCAAGGAGTTTTCAAATGGATTCTTGGCCAACATAAGAGTTGTAGATCTTGATCTTAGATTTCCATAGAGTACTATAAGTCCTCAAGAGTATTTTTATAACTCAAGTTATGATCTTGGCAATCCAGGGGTATTTTGGGTATTGGTGATTATAGGTCATTTGTGATCATGGGTCCAAATCTCCAACTTAGGTGCCTCAAATGGAAAATTGTTCAACTAGAAAGTTGCTCAAAATAGGGTTTTAACCTTGACCATGCATCAAGGAGGGTTTGAATTGGTTCATAGGAGAAGTTGGTTTGAAATGGTTTTGAAATGAAGAAATTAAAGTCATTTAAAAGGCCAAAATTGTGAAATTCTTGATTTATGACCAAAACAAGTCCATGTGATATACCAAATTGATCAGGAAATGCATTTCAAATACATTGGCAATATTACATTTTTGAGGTGAGGCTTGATTCCATGGCTTGCCTTTTAAAATGATTTCTTCAAATGCAAGTCACTAATCCAAATCAATAACCAATGCAATTCAGGCTGTGCTTTTGATCCAAACACATTCCAAAGTCAATTTGCAACTGAATGGAACCTTCTGGAATAAGGAATAAGCTAGGATTCACAACTGTCACCTTGAACTTCAATGGCAAAAATCAGAATTTTGGATACAATGATTTGGGCCTCAAAATGGATCAAAAAGCCCATGGAATCCTCCTATATATTGATTGGAGTGAGTTCAGACTCATTTTTGGGGATCAGTTCGTGCCAGAAGCTGTTAGAGAAGGTTGAGTTTCAAGAGCTCCAACTCAGAATCGGTTTTGGATTCGCAAGCACAATCAAGCCAAATTGAAGATTGGGAAAGCTTCATCTTGCATCATTGAACATTTCTAGAAAGATTTGAAGGTGGAATCGTGCTCCAAGTGCTTCTGTTAGTGAGTTTTCATCAGGTTAGTAACTTCTAAATTCTACATTGATCTAGGGAGAATTGAGTAGAATCTTGCATGTGGTTAGGACCTAGGATAAGTAAGGATCGTTTCTGGATTGGTTTGGGAGCAATTAGAGACCAAGTTAGGGTGATGCCATTTTCTGTTAAAGCTTATATCTCCTTGTTCTTGAAGCTTTAATGGTGTTTGAATAGTTAGAATTGAAGCCTGAAGAATGTAGTTCATGCTAGGATCTTTAATTTTAAGAATTGCCACTATCAAGATTTGGTGATCTTTCTGCAACTTCTATCGGGTTTGAGAATTGGTTGAGAATCAATGGAAATGGAAGTCATATTCGTGATCAGGAGAGAATTTCGGGCGAGATAGGTTATTTAGTTGTTGAGTTTGATGCTTTTTTGAGATTGCCACGCCGGAGAAGACGGTGGCGCAAAGCTCAAGCCACCGTTTGAGTCCCCCCCCCCCCCCCCCCCCATTTTCAAACTCAGTTGGAGAAGATGAATCTCTCACCTTTGGTTTGTGTTTTGACTTTGACTGAAGATAGAAACCCACGGCCTGGATTTTATTTCAATTGCTGAAGAGTTGAATTGAGAGTGAAACGCACCGTTTCACTTAATGGCAATTGGATGGGCCTTAGTCTTTGCTTGCTATGCACACCCCTGGTTTGGGCCCATTGTGAGAATGCACTGTGAAATCTTGCTATTTACCACACGCATTTGTTAATTTCCATTTCTATTTTCTCTGATTTTCTTATGTGGTTTGGGCTTATGAGATATTTGCTACGCACACCCCCTCTTGGGCCCAGGTTTGGATTTCAACTAGTTTTAATTGCTATCTGACACGCCACTTTATTCATTTTCTTTATTTTTCTTTTAATTTCATATTTTTCATATAGTTTAGAAATAAATCCATAATAAATAGAAAAATTAGGCTTTTTAGGTGAGACTTTTTTCCCTTGATTCCTTAGAATGTGGAGAATTTAATAGGATTAAAATTTCTTTAATTCATGCATTTTATATTTTATTTGCATTTTTTGCATTTTTATTGGTTTTATTTTCAATTTGTTTGACATGTGTTCTTGCTGATTTTATTATGGATGATTGGTGATGAATTTTGAAATGATTATTTTTGGGCTAGATAGCTTAGAGATGCACGTACCCATACTAATTTTCTCATATTTTTTTAGAGAATTTTAGGCTAGTTTAAGCATTAAACTTTAGGTGTTGTAGAATTAGGGTTTTAGGATGATACCCTTAGGTTTAGGGCATAGTTTTAGGTCCAAATGAATGGTTAACCCCCTGGTTTTTGTATGAGATATTCATAAGAGGTTTAGGAACCCTTAGTAATTTTTGTAGGATTTTACAATCATGTTTGGTATTTTAGGTAGAATTAGTTTTAAGACTAACTTCTAGGTGTATCTGATGAACTAATTTGGATAGTTTAACTCAGTGGTTCCCCTTAGGCTAGGGTGGTTTTGCTTTTGAGATTGGGTGATCATGAAGACCAATGGAAGATGCTTTGGAGAGCTTGAAGTTGAAGATTTCTCATCTGGTGGAGTGCTTGTTAAGAGCTTAGGGAAACTAGGGTTTCAGGAAGAGCATTAGACTAGTTTTGTTTCTTTCTTCAAACATGGAGTATATTGTTCATCTCCATTCAATTTAATGACATAAAGTCCTGTTAAAGAAGTCACATCTCTCCTTAGGAGGGATGAAGGGCATGCTTTAATAGTAGAACTTTGAGGATGCCTGTCTCTCATAATGTTGAGTTCTTAGTGACTTCCCTTGGTTGTCATTGAGCCCCTTAACATTTCAACTTGATCTTGTTGAATGATTCTCCCTTGGAGGTGCTTGTTGAAGCTTAGTAAAGGAAAAGATGAGGTAGCTTGTTGAAGCTAGGGTTTTGTTTTCTTGTTGAAGCTAGGAGCTTGTTGAGGTCAGGAGCTGGTTGAAGCTGGTTATTGGTTGGGGTTTGGGCTTGTTTAAGCTGGTAGCTTGTTGAAGTTTGGTGTCTATTGAAGATTGGAAGTTTGTTGAAGCTTGAAGATGGGAGTTATTCATGAAGATGAAGGTTGTTGCTGTCAACTTTTTGCTGGTTAATCATCTGTTGCTGTCAGAGCTGCTGTCTGCTGTAGGAGTTTGGTGTTGCTGTTTGGGCTGCCTCCTCTGCTGTGGCTTTTGTTTTCTGTATTGTCTGTTGGCTTGTGTAGCTTGCCCCCTAGGTTTGAGGTGAATGTTGATTCACTTTGCCTGTTGTTTTCCCAGGTTCGAGGTTGAGTGGGACTCTCTTGCCTCGCTTGTATTGCTGCATTGCATGCATTTTACTGTATTTGCTTGCTTTCTTTTCTGTTTATCCCCTAGGATCTCTGATTTCCTCTGTGCAGGAGGGAATTATGACATACATTAGAATTCTTATCCATGCATGACAACATTAGGTTAGTTTTATTCCCTTTCAACCCTAGGCTTTTTAGTGCTTCTTTCTCTTTTCTCATCCCAAAACAATTCAAAAACACAGAAATACGGATAACACGTGTTGTACGCTACGAGCCTTAAGCTATTTGAGAAAGGGTTGCTGGAGGGTCACTCTTCAGTAATCTGACTGCTTAGTATGGTACCCTTAGGGTGACATGCGACGTAGTCACTCTCAGGTCACAAGTCTTTAGTACAGTACAAGTTGTAAACAGACTAAAAAACACTTCTTTCGTAAAAGATTCAAAACAAATATCAAAGTGTCATTTTTGTCCGCTTGGACTCTTAATCAAGAAAAACCCTTTCACAAGGTAATAAAAAACAGTCAAACAAGCTTGTGTCTTCCGTAGCCCGAACTACGTTTGCTCTGATCTTTCATACTGTATGAAAGTACGTAGGCATAGGATGCCGTATCCTAGCGAGCAACCTTCCCCTCCTTTCCGTAGGTAGGCGAACTACGTTGACTCTGATTTCTCGTTCCAGACGGGAATACGTAGGCATAAAGTGTGATGCTTTGCCGAGTCATTTTCTTTTCTTTTTAACCCAGGTCTGTAGAGTAGATAGAATAACATACCCTTAGATAGAAAACAAGTGTGGATCCCGTCGAGTACGACGGACGTGAGGGGTGCTAATACCTTCCCCTTGCGTAACCGACTCTCGAATCCAGGATTTGGTTGCGATGACCATTCCTTTCCCCTCTTTGCGTTAGGTTTACTCTGAGCATTTCCTTTCCCTCTTGTGGGATAAATATTGCACGGTGGCGACTCTTCTGTCATAGCCGGCGCTGATTTTCGCAGTAGCGACAGCTGGCGACTCTGCTGGGGACTTCAATGGTTCCCTATGCGAGTCGATCCTAGCACTTGTTTTCCCGTCTGGGGTTTTGTATGTATTTACCTTTCTGCCTGTGCTTTCAGTATTATATTATTGTTGTTGTGCTGGGAAGAGGGTTAGAATGAGAGATAAGTCGGACCTGGGCTTGAGTTTGCACATAGACTTATAAGTAGAGAGTAGTGGTTAGCCTACTTGCTTAGCTCGCACCAGCTAGCCGCGAAATCTGCGCTCGGACGAGATTCTCTTTGATGCTTCTTGCCTGGACCTTAGGGCTCGACAAGTTGTCTGACCCGAGGATTGTCGACTCTGGGGACCTATCATTTCGGATTCAACTAAGTGAGGCCGCTTCAAGGGATGATGATGCCACACCTTCTGGGTATCGTATCATCGCTCTTGAAAGTCTGTGACGTTGAACCCGCATAGGATGTCGTACCTTGTCTGCGAGTTAAGTACATACTTGTGAGGGGTAGGTAGGTCTGTTTGCAGGAAACCTTTGACCTTAGAGTACCTGGTTTATCTCTATCAGTGAGATGTGGTTACATGGTTCATTTGAGTGGTTGGTTTGGTTTGAGATGAAGATTTGATGGTTCTCAGGCTTCAATACAAAGCAGCATAGTTCATCAGCATTGCACTTGATCTCCTGCTGGCATATGCATGTGCATTTTCATGTTTGCATTTCATTAACGTGTATTTATGTTGCAGGTGTGATTATTCCCCTCTGATTCTAGTGTATCTTCTAGCCAGACATGGAGTCCATGAAGAGGACAGTTGCTTACCGGTTGCATTCGCCAGATATCAGTGCCTTGCTGGGATTAGTTGCTCTAGCAGATGAGAGAGTGAGGGCTGAGTTCAGAGTATATTATGGGAGATTGCTTAGTTTGTTGTACAGGCCTTCAGCATTTGAGACGACTGGGGTGTATACTTTGATGCAGTTTTATGAGCCTCAGCTGAGATGCTTCCTGTTCCCCAACTATATTCTGGCACCCACTTTGGAGGAGTATTCTGCTATGTTGGGAGTTCCTGTGTTAGACCAGATGCCCTTTATACATGTTGATGCTGAGCCTGAGTTGGCTACACTTGCTGAGATTGTCAGTTTAGACGCTTCTGAGTTTCCTGGAGGATTGGTCAAGCTGAACGGAGCCTATGGTTTTCACCTGTCTGTCCTGGTTGAGAAGGCTACACAGTGCATGAAGAGTGGATGTTGGGTTGCCTTCAGTGCCATTCTAGCTGTCTACATCTATGGGACTGTCTTGTTTCCTAATGTGCCAGATTTTGTTGACTCAGATGCCTTCTTGATTCTTGCCTCGAAGAATCCAGTTCCTACTCTCTTGGGCGATGTTTATCATTCTATTCACTACAAGAATGAGAAACGTCGTGGCAAGAATGTTTCCTACTGTCTTCCTCTTTTGTACAGGTGGTTCCAGGGACATCTTTCGAAGACAGGGCCTTTTGTTGATGTTGTTGATACTTTGGATTGGTCTTCCCGGTTGATGGGGCTGCATGCCGAGAACATCATTTGGTTTGATCGAAACATGCTTGGCACTGATATTATATATAGTTGCAGTGGCTTTCCGAATGTCCCTTTGATTGGACGGAAAGGCTGTATCAACTATAACCCTTCTCTGCTGGTGAGACAGTTTGGTTATGCCTTGAGAGATGCTCCTATTGAGGTTGAGATACAGGAATCTCTGTATCTCACGGGCTCATTAGACAAGGTTGTTTTGATCAGGTTGAGACATGCGTGGGCTAACATCCATAGGAGAGGGAAGGCTTTGCTTGGTAAGAGCAATAGCAAAGCTTATGATCCCTATTTGGCTTGGATCCACGAGAGAGCTAGGATTTCCCTGATGCCATATCCTGCTGTGGAACCTCTGTATCTTCTAGTGATTGAGGCACCTACTTCGGTAGAGATTGAGAAGTATAACAAATTGTTGGATGAAAATGAAGAATTGAAGAAAGCCAATGATGAGTTAGAGAAAGTGATCTTCCAGTTGCGTCATGAGAAGAATGAAGCTACCTTCACTGTCAAGGAACAGATTGAGTTGATTAACAGGTTGGGTTCAGATTTGACTGAAGAGACCGGCAAGAGGGAAAAGGTGGGAGCAGCCTTGAACGGTGTTAGCAAGGTGCTTGCTTCCAAGAAGGAACTCTTAAACAAATCTTATTCCCGACTCGGCAAGTGGGAAACATTATAGAATACCATGCTTACCAAGCGGAAGGAGCGTGAAGATGAGCTGAAGCTGCAGATTGCCACGCTAGAGGCGCAGATTAGAGCCCATGATGCAAAGATTGCTGAAGAGACATCCCTTAGGAGCGCTGTTGAGCTTAGAGTAAGTGACCTTGGCGAGAAGCTGAGAGGTTGTGAATTGAAGGCCGGCTCCAAGAGGTGCAGACTCGACGAGTGTTTTGGCAAAGGAACCTGCAAGGACGACGCCAAAAAGCTGAGATCCACTGCTGAGCGACATGCATTACTGATACAAGAGCTAATCTCCAGATTAGGTCATTCGGAGACATCGAGGATATTGGAAGATGTCAGAGCGCGCCATTTGGCCTGAGTTATCTTTGCCTTGCTTTTGTCATTTGTACTTGTATTTTGACCATCGCCAGGCTTGTTGGCCGAGGTCTCTTCAGTTGTATTCAGTTGTACTTTTGTACTCTGCCTCTTGGCATTTGTTTATGTATGAGGGTTTTCTGATTCCTTGCTTGCTTGATGGGGACTCCATTGTCGTGATGGCCTTCTCTCTGAAACTAGAATCGGGGGGGGGGGGGGAATATAACCTGTAGCATATTTATACGTTTGCATCTGCATCCTCATATTGCATGACCGGTATTTTTGAATCTGTATCTTATTTCCTGCATCTCACAGGTTTTTCAGGATTGACGACCAGAGAGTCCACCGCTATTCAACCAGAAACAACTGCAAGAAGATAATGGATCAAGTCTTGGTTGAGATGCAGGAAATCCGCGAGAAGCTGACTCTGTTCATGCAAGCCATGGAGAGCATGGCCAAGGGCCAGGAGAATCTTCAGACCTTGATGCAGCCGCTGCTGACGTGGGGGAACGAAAATGGCAACACTGACCATATTTCTGTTAAAACTCCTCGCCGGAAGGATGAGATACCGGCAGTTGTTACTCCACCTGTTGTGACTGTCAACGGAAACACGGGTACTGGTGCAGGTGCTGGCGCTGGTAATGGTAATACTGGAAATGGTGGTGATGGGCATGTTGTTAACAACAAAGGCAACACTGTGGATGTTGATCAAGGATTCGTTGACAATGTCGGTTTTAGAAACAATGGGTATGGCAATGTCAATCAGGACGGGAACTTCGGGTTCAACAATCAAGGCTTCGGTAATGACGGTTACGGCAACAATCAGGGGTATGGCTACGGTAATGGTGGATTCGGTAATGTGAACAGCGCTGGAGCATTTCCTTTCAACAATGGTTTTGGACCTGCTAGGGTCAATCTAGGGTTTGGCAACCGAGGTCAGGGTCCTGTGTTCAATTAGCAAGGATTTGGCCGTAACATGGGTTACGATGGGTGTCGCTTTCGCGAAAATAAGGTGCCGGCAAAACAAAAGAGTCTCCACCTTTCGTTATTTATCCCTCGGAGCGGGAAAGGAAACGATCGGAAAAACCTGACGAAAAGGGTATAAGACAAGGTCGTCGCAACCGTTGTCTAGGTTCGGGAGTCGGTTACGCAAGGGGAAGGTATTAGCACCCCTCACGTCCATCGTACTCGATGGGATCCATGCTTGTTGTGTTTACTGGACGAGTTGGTTTATCTATATACCTATCAAGGCTGGCTTAAACAGAAAAGAAAATGACTCGGCAAAGCGTCGCACTTTATGCCTACGTATTCTCATCAGAGAATGAGAAATCAGAGTCAACGTAGTTCGCCCTACTACGGGTTACGGGGAAGGTGGCTCGCCAATGCATCAGTATTGTGCCTACGTACTCTCAACAGGTATGAGAGATTAAAGCTTACGTAGTTCGGGATAATACGGATTACGAGAATTCAGATTCATCTGTTTTATCGAGTAGGGTTAAACAGCAGTTCCAGCAGTTAGGGACAAAGCCTGTTTGCGGTGGCGCTGAAGTTTAACGATACTCTTTTCTTTAGAAAAGCTCCCTTTGAATTATGGGCCCACGGGGCAAAAAGGTTTGAAGTTTGTTTTCTGTCTTTTACGAAAGAACTGTTTTTTTTACTGTGTTTGCAATTTCAATCGCACTAAAGACTATGACCTGAGAGTGAATGTGTTGTATGTCACCCAAAGGGTGCCATACTAAACATCCAGACAGTTGAAAAGAAGCTCTCCAACAATCCTTTCTCAGATAGCTTAAGGCTCGTAACGTACGAAAGAAATCATTCATGATTACTGTATCTTAAGCTGTTTTGAGATGAGAAGAGAACAGGCTCAACTAAAGGGAGACTATCAAGTCCTAATGTTGTCATGCCAAGGATTCATCCTATGGTTGAAGTTTGAAACAGGGAACTCCTAGAAGTTATCATGCATAGGTTTCAACCTAAAGTTCTATCATCACTTCCTTATCAAAGGAAATGAGAGTCCTAAGGGATCATGTCAATGATAAACAGAAACAGATAAAGCATCAGCTTAACCAGCAAACAGTAATACAGTAAACAACTGTAAAATGCATGCAATGCAAGTGAGGGAGGAAATGTGTGTGGGGCAACAGCCTCCACAAGCTCATCTCAACCTCAAGCCAGATATGAATATCAGTAATCATACAGAAGAAATAACATGCTATCAAGCAACATAGACTTCAATCATACAGAAGAAATAAAATAAAAATCCTATCAAGCAAACACAAACCAAATGGGCAAGGGAGTTGGGCTCTACCGAATACCCGCAAGCAAAGCCATACAGTAAAAATACAAACAGAGGGAGCAACTCAACCTCTAGTGCAATCATGCTCCTAGATCAAATCATTCTAGATATGAACTTATTCTAATGCATCAAGCAAGTCAAACAAGGCACATCATCACAGAAAAGAAAACAGACAAGAAAGTAAGCAGGTAAACCACTCCTACAACTTCAAGCTTCAGCTCTTCTAACAGCAACCCAGTCTTCAGACTTCAGTCACCCTTCAAGGCTACCATCTTCCATGACAAGTATCAACTTGCTTCTCCAGGTTTCAACCCATCAACATAAGCTTCAACTTATCTTCCCTTCTCCAAGCTTCAGCTCTTCAGTCAATTCCACCTTCAGGCTTCACTCTTAACTACCAGTATCAACTTGATCCCTTCAGGCTCTCCAAGCATCAATGTAAGTGTCAACTTACTTTAGTCCTCAAGCCTCAGCTCTACACTCAATCTCAATTGAATCCTCTTCATAAGTATCAACTTAGTCCTCAAGCTTCAGCTCTCTTTGCTTTACCAGTATCAACATAGTCTTCTTCTCCTACAAGCTTCAGCTTCTCAGAGTAGTCTTCAATCACATGGAAGTGTCAACTTCATCCTTCAATCCTTTAAGCCTCAGCTCTTCACTCAATCTTCATTGGGTATTCAAGTATCAACTTGCTCTTCTTGCTCTTCAAGCTTCAGCTACAATGGCAATGCTCAAGGAATCATCCCCTCCCACACTCTTCAATGAAGTCCTCATCTTCAAACTCAAGTCCAACATCTTTCAGGATACTCAAACCAGAAGACAATTGATTTAACAGGATAAGGGGGAATGATAAACAGCTTATTGACAACCAAAGGAAGCCTGTAAGGGTTCATCATTATGAGAGACTGGTTCCCTCAAAGTTCTACTTCCCAGATAAAGCCACTCATCCCTCCAAAGGAGGGATGTGAATATCTTAGAAGGACTTTTAGTCATTGGGAGGAATGGAAGCACAAGATGCTTTCCATATTTGTGAAAGGAATCATTCTAGTTCTAAGGCTCTCCCTAGGTCTCCTACTTCCTAAATCTTCATCAGACACCTTCAGGCACAAGCAAATCCAAGCTCCAAGTCACTTCAATAAACTTCAAGCATCCTCACCTTTCCTTCAACTTGTCTTCAATCTCAACCCAAGGCAAACCAAGCAAAAACCCTAATCTAAGGGGACTAAGGAAGTTAAACTAGTTGAATTAGTGCCTTAGAATCATCTAAAACTAGCACCTAAACTAAAATCAAACAAAAATAGGAAACTATCCTATAAATTTCTACAAAAATTCCTAAGGGATCCTAATTCAATTAAGAACACCTCATACAAAAAACCAGGGACTAAATCATCTATTAAGTCCTAAATCCTAAGGTATCAACCTTAAACCCTAAAAAGGAAGCACCTAAGTATCAATCTAGAAAGCACACCTATTTTCACCACAAAAATGTGAGAAAAATGCTATGGGAGCATACATGTCTAAACTAATCACACACAAAAAATTAGGATCAAAGTCATCACCACATGATCACACAAAATTCATCAAAATTAAGCATCAAACTTAACCATTTTAATATCAATTAAAATGTAAAATTCCCATAAAATCAGAAAATGCATGAAATGAAAATATTTTTTCTCTAAACAATTCTAGACTCCATCATGAGTATAATGCAAAAAGAATGGGATTAATTGGATTAATTTTCAATTTTATATGATTTTTTCAAGAACCATGTATAAAATAAAAAACAAAGAAAATCAATGGAAATTAGTAGGCGTGTGTGGCAAATAGCAAGAAAAACCAATTCAAATTCAGACTGGGCTGAAAAAGGGGGTGTCAGTATCAAATGCAATCCAAGCCCAACGCTTCAGTCTTCAATTCACAAAATCAGAAATGTCACACAACCAGGTTCGAACTCGCTCACCCATGGTCTATGCAGCGAAGCTTCTCAGGTCAATAATCAAAACGATGCGTTTAAGGCTAGGGACACGTGGCTCAACGTGAGCCCTGGGATCCACATACCAAGTCAAATTCTCCATGCGAACAAACGGTGAGGATTGTATCTTCCTCGTTTCAAACCTGCAACTCGCGCGCGCCAACCCAAATCGCTGGTGGCTTTTCCGGCCACCCCTGTGCAACCCTAGATCCTTCTATACTCAACCATTGGTCACGAGGTCTTAATGAAAATTGATTAGAATTTTCTCAGGAATCTAACCATGCCATTAGTTTACACTGAAAATGCGTGATTCTCCAAAACCATATCTCACCGAAAATGGAAGGAACCCTAACTTGTCTCTATCCATGAAATTAACTAACCAGAATTCATCTACATGTTAAGGGGAACCTAACCACATGCTTCTAATGGATTAAAAGTGCATAATTAAAGAGATATCTCAAGAACTTAGAACCAACCTTGAAGCTCGGATTGTGGTGGTTATATGCTTCAATTCTCCCTCAAACTGTGCAGAATCCTTCAAGGAGTAATGGTGAACAATTCTTGATGCTTAGTTCTTGCTGCAACCTCTTGATTCTCCAAAATGCATTTCCAATTTTTCAAGCTTTTCTTCACTTCACATCAATGGATTCTCAACAGAATTCTGCTCCAGAACCTTCCAAATTCGTTCTAATTCTTACTTATAGTGTGTTCAGATGGATATCAAGCCCAAACTAGGCCCAATCCTTGATTTTGGATGTTCACCTTTCCTTCCAAATTTCAACATGGAAATGTGCCTTCAAGCCTTAATCATTCCTTTAACTCACTCCAATTCATTCACTTAATCATTAAGGAGTGTGATGCAATGGTTTTCTTCCTTTGGTTTTAACATAGGGAATGTACATGATATGTTTCTTAAATGTGAAGTAACCATCCAAATGACCATGCTATGGACCTCAAATTCAAAATGTGGCAATGCCAATCTTTATAAAACATTAATTCCATTCAAATTGATCACAAATTTGACTTGGAAACATGTTGATCCCATTTCTTTTGAATTTTCTCATTTTAATTCATTAAAATGGCGTTCATGTGAAGTTTCTTCAACCAATGCTTGATATAATCCATATCAATGGACACTTGATGTTTAGACAAGCTAAAAACATCATTTTGAACAACTTTTATGTTAACCATTTTTCCATTTGAAGCTTGGAAATAGGAGTTATGGCCTTATGCTTGACATGACCTGTAATCTCCAAATGACCAAAATGCCCTTGACTTGTCAAAGCCATAAGTTGAGTTATACACATCCTATCATGGACTTCTAGTACTATATAGAAAGCTAAGAGGATAAGGAACAACATTCATGTTTACCAAAAGTTCATAGGAATCATCCTTCTTGGGCAAATGTTTGATGCAAGTTGGGCAACTTTCAAGCTCCAAATTCACATACCTCAGATGACCTGTAACTTGTCAAAGTCATAACTTGAGTTCTACAAATCCTATCAAGGACTTATAGCACTCAAATTAAAGATACGATCAAGCTCTACAACATTCATGTTGGGGGCAAGATGATATGACAATCACATCTTGAGATAAACTTCCTTAAAGATAAGGGTCAAACTAGGGGATTTTACACTGTCAAGCCATAGAAACCCTAGCCTGAAACTTCTCAAACTCTTCAGTCATGATGAGTTAACTTTGGAATCATCCTTATAGCATCTCAATGTCTCAATCCATGATCACATGGATCTTGGGTTAGGTCTCAACCTTGTTCAAATCATCAGTTGACCTAGGGTTGACCCAGTCAAACCCTAGCTGCACCACTCATGGCTGAGGCTTCTTATTCTTGCACAATGACCTGTCTAGGCATCAAAGTGATCTTCAAAACTTCTCATGAGCTCTCTCAAGACCTCAAGTCCTTCTTCATGGCTTCAGAATCATCTGAGGTCTTCCCACAACTCTCAAGTTAGGAGGCACACAACCTTGGTTTCAACCACTCTCTCTGGGGATCTTTTAACTTCTCTGACAAGGATATCAACCCCTGAACACTTGAATAAGCCTCTTAGCTAGCTTCAAACTCTTGTGTAGCCCTTGATTGGTAATCATACCTCTTGATCTCCTGCACACATGTCAATGAAATGCAAATGATAATGCTAATGTGAATGAAATGAAACATAAGCTAGGTAAAGAAATGTTGGGCAAATTTTGGGGTGCAACAGCTGCCCCTATTCAAGCGGCTTGGACCTGACTGGGTGAGAAGCGAACGACTCTCTAACAATCAAGGTAAAAGACGGTTGAATACTAACAAACCCGGAAATTTGCCAACTGCACAAGTACACGGTACTCTGATGGGAACAAATCTTCGGAAACTGAAATATTAGCTGCACGACAACTAGCTAGGGAATTGGTCACACGGTAACCGGTGATACATGGCCGATCATGCCGTCAGGCATCAAGATTCCTCGGGACTCATCAGGTCAACAATCAAGTTAATCATGCCGTCGGGCATTCAAAGAAATTTCTCGGGCATCTGCCGGACCTCATCAGTAAGTCGGGAATGGAATTCTCAGTCAATCATGAACCGATTGGGGATATCCAAACTTCTGCCATCAGACACTCCGCATCAGCTGAGAGAACTGCTTCGTCAATACGGTTGGACTTCAATCATCAAGTCTTCAAGGGAAGTTTCAGCTTCGCTATTTAGAAACCTGCTGGGGACGACGCATCTCCGCTGGGGATTCTGGAGAACTATCAAGTAACTCTGCCTCGGGGATCCAGAAATCATTCTGGGTGAGTCAACTCTGCTGAGGACATCAAGAATCATCTTGAACAAATAACTCCGTGGGGACTTCAAGAATCATCCTGAACCAATAACTCTGCTGGAGATTTCAGGAATCATCCTGAGCAAACGCTCCGTCGGGGCTCTAGGCAACAACTTGAGCAACCCCCTCTGGCAATTTTACTGGGGATTTTAAGAATCATCTTAAGCAAACGACTTCGCTGGGGAGAATTCAAGAATCATCTTGGGCAAACGACTCTGCGGAGGAACACCTGCAAAACAAGAACGGTAACGACCTAGCTCATGTTTAGTATGCATATGCTTTGATAACGGCATAATGCTCCACACGGTGGGAATGCTACGCGTTTAGGATAAATGCTATGCAATCATGCAAAATGCTGCGATCCCGTAGGCAAAATAAATGCCGAAGGGAGAGTCCTCCTGTCAAGGAGAAAGAAACACTCTGGTGGAGGGGAGGAATTATCCTGCCGAGGAGAAAGAAGTCACGCCAATCTCAATTGGACTCCGCATGGGGACGCAAACTTCAGTTGACTGCTGCAGGGGAACGAAGCTCTACGAGAACCTGGACCTGCTGAGGAAAGCGATGTCAATCGCGGAAATAAACTGCGCGGCCTTCGCGACTACTTCCCTGGAGGCAACGACTCCAGCGGGGAGATATAGCATCATCTATTCAACACTCTACTGGGGCAAACCACTCATGGCCCAAACGGCCTCCAAGGACTCGGCTCCCTTGGGGAACTGCAAACTCGGCTGGGGAAGGAAGGAATCATCCTGCCTACCGGGGAGAGTACGACTCTGTGGCGAATTTCAATTCCGCTGGAGACATCAGTCTTGAACTTCTGATTGCTACACACTCCAGTGTATGACTCAGCTGGGGAGATTACATTCCTTCAGGATGTATCTGATTGGGGAGAGAATCTTCTCTGCCTGGGGAAACAAATCAATGCTTACGATCTCACGTTCAAACTCTGCAGGGAGAGGCTGCTGAACTTTGCTGGAGAAGGAGGAATCATCCTACTTGGGGATGCGCACGGTGCACTGTCTGGTATATGCTACACCTGCAACAACACAAACAAATAGACAAGATACCCTTCTCAAAGGGACCTATCAAGGTTATCATCTTGTGACAATGTTCGAGTAATTCATTGTTTCAACAATCAGTGGCCTAGGCCAGTAAGTTTATGTATGCGCATTTTAACAAAAACATTGGCGTTCTTTTTCGCAAACAAAACAGATAGATGCTAAACAGACAGATAGAATTGCTGAATAGTATACATTTTATTGATAACGAACCCCTGAATGGGTAAAAATGTTTTACAACAGATGCAAGCTCCTGGAATGAGGAAGCCGCACAAAAATAAAACATAAATATACATCAGTATATACACATGTCGGCAACGAGGCGTAGACGAACACCATGAGTTGATCCCTCTATGACCCACTCGACTTCGATACTTCTCCGAGGCTCCAGCTTCAGAAGAGATTGATTCAGATAAACGGCCCTCAGGTCCTCCAAACCACTAAACAATGAAAGTCCACACGCGGAACGCAGTCATTTGCTTTTTCAAATCCCTAACTTTTGCCTGAATCGCCCTTCCGGGTTTTCGATTCACCGGGATACCCTTTTTTGCCAAAGTCGCCCATCCGGGTTTTCGACTTTACGGGTGTGTATTTTTTTCCGATTTATATCCCTAATTTTTGCCCGAACCTTTTTCCTTTTTTATGGTTCGCCGGGATGCCCCATTTTTGCCTGGATATTCTTTTTCTTTCCAGCGGGTCATTCTTTAAGCAAAGTATTTTTTTAACTGCGTCCGCGTTCACCGGGGATGCAAAATCTTCACCATCCATCATGGATAACAACAAAGCTCCTCCCGAGAAGACCTTGCTGACGACGACGGACCTTCGTAATTGGGAGTCCACTTGCCCCGGTGATCGGAGTGTGGAGGAAGAATCTTCTTCAGGACGAGATCACCCGTCTGAAAGCTTCTAGGACACACCTTCTTATCACAAGCTTTCTTCATTCAGCTTTGGTACAGACGACCATGTGCAATCGATGCTAATCTCTTCTCGTCCATCAGGCTGAGTTGGTTTAGTCGGTTCTTAATCCATTCTGCCTCGTCGAGTTTCACGTCAACCAAAACACGTAAAGAAGGGATCTCCACTTCTAACGGTAGGACAACCTCCATACCGTACACCAAGGAGAAAGGAGTTGCCCCGGTTGATGTACATACCGTGGTACGATAACCGTGCAATGCGAATGGCAACATCTCGTGCCAATCTTTGTAGGTCACAACCATCTTCTGTACAATCTTCTTGATATTCTTATTGGCCGCTTCAACGGCGCCATTCATCTTCGGCCGGTAAGGAGATGAGTTGTGGTGTTCAATCTTGAAACTCTGGCACAGCTCCTTCATCATCTTGTTATTCAAATTCGAACCATTATCGGTAATGATCCGCTCGGGAATTCCGTAACGACAGATGATGTCCCTCTTTATGAATTTAGCCACCACCTGCTTGGTCACATTAGCATATAAGGCTGCCTCCACCCACTTGGTGAAGTAGTCGATAGCTACTAGAATGAAGCAATGACCGTTAGATGCGGTGGGCTCGATCTTGCCTATCATGTCGATGCCCCACATGGAGAACGACCACGGGGAGGACATGACATTCAACGGGCACGGCGGCACATGAACTTTATCAGCATAAATCTGACATTTATGACATCTCTTCGCGAATTTAAAGCAATCCGATTCCATCGTCAACCATTAGTATCCTGCTCTCAGGATCTTTCTCGTCATAGCATGCCCGCCGACGTGCGTACCAAATGTGCCTTCATGGACTTCTTCCATGAGCAAACTCGCTTCTTTCTCATCTACACATCTGAGTAGCACGAGATCGTGGTTTCTTTTAAACAAAACTCCATCAGGATTGAGATAGAAATTTCCAGCCAGCCTCCTCAGAGTCTTCTTATCCTTAGTTGACGCTCCCGCAGGATACTCCTTAGTCATAAGGAAGGTCTGGATGTCATGGAACCATGGCTTGCCGTCGGAGGCTTCCTTGATTGCAAAAACGAACGCAGGTCTATCAAGACGAGAAAGGACAATCCTTGGAGCTTCATTCCAAAAATTGACTTTATACATCGAAGCCAACGTGGCTAAGGCATCAGTCATCTGATTTTCAGCCCTGGGCACATGATGGAGCTCCACTCGATCAAAGAACGGAAGTAGCCTTCTGGCATAGTTCATGTACGACACCAAATTCGATTGACGAGTCTCCCACTCCCCTTTAATCTGGTTAATCACAAGCGCCGAGTCACCATATACGTCTAGGTTCTTGATTCTCAAATCTATTGCTTCTTCCAGACCCATGATGCATGCTTCATACTCCGCTTTGTTATTGGTGATCGGAAACGTTAGTCTCGCAGTAAACGGGATGTGGGATCCATGGGGAGTCGTGATGATCGCCCCAATGTCACTTCCGTAAGAATTAACCGCCCCGTCAAATGTCAATTTCCACTGGGATTTCCTATCTGGACCCTCGTCGGGCAACGGTTCATCGTAATCTTTCGCTTTGAGAAACATGATATCTGCATCAGGGAATTCAAATTTCATCGGCTGATAATCCTCGATCGGCTGTTCGGCAAGGTATTCAGACAATACGCTTCCCTTGATGGCCTTCTGGGAAACGTACTGAATGTCATATTCCGTCAACACCATTTGCCATCTGGAAATCCTACCCGAAAGCGCTTGCTTCTCGAAGACGTACTTGATCGGATCCATCTTCAAAATTAACACGGTGGTGTGATTGAGGATGT
Organism: Lathyrus sativus; assembly: GCA_963859935.3. Lineage (NCBI taxonomy): Eukaryota > Viridiplantae > Streptophyta > Magnoliopsida > Fabales > Fabaceae > Lathyrus > Lathyrus sativus. The sequence continues at coordinate 343,217,298 of OZ012735.1, read as the reverse complement.
ACTGTCGTAAACGTTTGGCAGCCCAGGCTAGTGCACAACACGTCTTCTCCAGCATCGAGTAACGAGATTCACAATCTGTGAACTTTTTACTCAAGTAGTAAATGGCATGCTCCTTTCTGCCCGTCTCGTCGTGCTGACCGAGAACACACCCCATACTATTCTCAAGAACTGTCAAGTACATGATTAGAGGCCGTCCAGCCACTGGGGGTATCAAGATCGGAGGTTCCTGCAGATACTGTTTTATCTTGTCGAATGCCTTCTGGCAATCCTCATTCCAGATAATCGCCTGATCTTTCTTTAAAAGCTTGAACATCGGTTCACACGTGGCCGTGAGCTGAGAAATAAACCTTGCAATGTAGTTTATTCTGCCCAGGAAACCACGAACTTCTTTTTCTGTTTTTGGCACTGGCATTTCTTGTATCGCTTTTATCTTCGCAGGATCAACCTCGATGCCTCTTTCGCTCACGATAAACCCCAGTAACTTTTCGGACCGTACTCCGAAAGTACACTTGTTAGGATTCAGCCTCAACCTGAACTTCCTAAGCCTTTCAAAAAGCTTCAGCAAATTGACCAGATGTCCTTCCTCCGTTTGGGACTTCGCAATCATGTCATCAACATAGACTTCAATCTCATGATGAATCATATCATGAAACAAAGTAACTATTGCTCGTTGGTAAGTGGTCCTTGTATTCTTCAGACCGAAAGGCATTACCTTGTAGCAAAATGTTCCCCAAGGAGTAATAAACGTAGTTTTCTCCATGTCCTCCGGCGCCATCTTGATCTGATTGTAACCGGAGAAGCCATCCATGAATGAAAATACAGAGAACTGAGCTGTATTGTCGACCAACACATCAATATGAGGCAGCGGGAAATCATCTTTAGGGCTCGCCCTATTCAAATCCCGATAATCGACGCACATTCGCACCTTACCGTCCTTCTTCGGTACAGGCACTATGTTGGCGACCCACAGAGGGTAAGTAGTGACCGCTAAAAAGCCAGCATAAAGTTGCTTTTGCACCTCTTCTTTGATCTTAACGACCATATCTGGTCGCGTCCTCCTAAGCTTCTGCTTAACGGGAGGACAACCTTCTCGCAGCGGCAAGTGGTGGACCACGATGTCAGTATCAAGTCCGGGCATATCTTCGTATGACCAAGCAAAGACGTCACTATACTCTCCTAGCATCTCGACCAATCTCTGCTTGACATCACTCTGCAATGCAGCCCCTATCCTGACGTTCCTGACTAGTTCTTCAGAACCCAGATTCACAATTTCGATCTCTTCCTCGTGAGGCAGAATAACTTTCTCTTCTTGTTTCAACAAGCGGGCCAACTCTTCGGGAATGTCTTCGTCTTCATCAATCTCTTCTTCGGCTTGATAGATCGGGAAATCAAAGTCGAAGTGAGTCGTAGAAGGTCCAGAGTCGATGTCATTTGTTATGTGGATCCTGCAATAACAAGGGTTAAGCTTAAAACAAGGATATGCAGGTTAGCACAAACCTCATTGCCATTTTATTGTTTTTCAAAACAAATATAAAACGGGAATAACAGATATCACAATATTTGAATACGAAGAAAAACGCCTTTTGATTTATTGATAAAATGCATGTACATAATCAAACAAGGCCCTGACAATAAAACCACTATGCCCCGGGTAGGACATAGGGTTGTACAATGATTGGAAAAAGTAAATCATTACTCTTCGCTTGTCATCTGGATGATATCCTTGACGGACCAATTATTGAGGTTCTCGCCTGGCTTGCTTGGCTGGATCCAAGAGTCTAAGTCACAGTCGCTATCTCCGCTGTCTTCAGACACCGTGTTGACGCTTTCAAATATCACCCCGCCACTGGTAAACTGGATCGGCCCTTTACCTAGCGACGCGCTGCTAGAAGAGGAGGCTTCAGCTCTAGGAGAATATCCCAACCCAAACTTGTCTTGCTTGTTAGGTATCTCCAAAATTCGTCCCCAGCCTGGGGTAGACCCGGCTTGAACAACGGCCCGGGCTTCCTTGAAGGAGGAGAGAGTCATCTCTGGCTTTTCAGTGACTACAGTAGCTACGTCCTTGACTTTAACAGCTTCGAACGCTTGGCATAGGGTTTCGTGGATTTCCCCGTCCATCTCAACATACTTGAAGGACGACAAATGGCTCACCATTATGTCTTCCTCGCCACATACAGTCACAATGCTTCCTCCGACAGCGTACTTGAGTTTCTGGTGCAACGTGGAGGTCACGGCACCTGCGGAATGGATCCATGGCCGGCCCAAGAGACAGCTGTAGGCAGGCATGATGTCCATAATGTAAAAGATCGCGTCGAATGTTTCTGGCCCGACTTGGATTGACAACGTCACCTCCCCGAAAACATGGCATTTGGTTCCATCGAACGCTTTCACAACCAGATCACTGGGTGTGCAAATCACTTCGCGAGTATCTAACTTCATTAATGCCTTCTTCGGAAGAACATTGAGCGACGACCCTGTGTCTACCAACACGTGAGACATAATCGTTCCTCTACACTCTATCGAGATGTGCAGGGCGCTATTGTGTTTCCTTCCCTTCGGCGTCAGCTCTAGGTCAGTGAATCCTAACCCATTTCCAGCATTCACGTGGGCTACGACCCCTTCCAACTGGTTGACCGATATTTCCTGCGGTACGTACGCGGCATTTAACACCTTCAGCAGCGCGTTGCGGTGTGCCTCAGAACACAGCAACAAATTCAGGATGGAAATCTTTGAGGGTGTCTGATGGAGATGATCCACGATCTTGTAGTCACTCTTTTTAATCAACCTCATAAATTCCTCGGCGTCTTTAACGAGTAAGTCTTTTTCTGCCCCACGCAGGATCTCTTCAACGACTTTACTTTTCCCTTTATCGGTTGCATCAACTCTGTCCGCTTTGTCCGCCACGACCTCAGGTGGCGCAAACACTCTCCCGCTGCGAGTAATTCCGCTGATTCCCGCAAGGTTCTCCACAGACGACCCAAATGGTTCTAGTTCCAACTTCTGTCTGTTGCAGTAGACCTCAGCCCCATAATGCCATGGGACAACATTAGTGCTTTCGAAGGGTATCGGCCCAGCTTTGGTGATGGTAATCGTGGGCGGTCTGGGTGCAGAAATAGTTATCGTCTGGCGAGGGATGGTGATGGTGGCAACCTCATCATCTTGCTTCAGCATTACCTCTCCCGATCCACATTTGGCCCTCCGGCTAAACTGTAAAATCCCTTCAGTCATTAGACTTTGAATTCCTTCTATCAACTGTTCACATCCATCAGGACTTGTCGCACAGCCCATACACAGCTCCCCGCAACCTGGAAAGAAACCTCTTTTTAACAACTTAGCTTTAATGAAGCTAAATCGTGTCTTCAGATCTCTGACGTCAGTCAACACATCCAAGTTCTCGTCTTCAATAATGGCGTTTACTCCATCTCCCCTATGGTTCGGCATAGAGTTCTTCATGACATTTGGCACATTATCTGAGAAGTTGATGATCTTAGCGTCCACCATGTCCTGCACCTTGTGCTTGAAGGCTTTGCAATTCTCTATTGCGTGGCCTGGTGCCCCTGAGTGAAACTCACAAGTTGCATTCGCATCATAACCTGGCGGAGGTGCCCCTGTCATGGGAGCCAAGGTTCTCTTCTGGATCAGCTGTAGCTGAAGCAAAGTCTGCAATAGTTGAGCGTACGACATGGGCAGTGTCTCGAGGTGACGACTCGACAGAGGTGCCCGATTCTGATACTTTCTGTACCCTTGTTGATTCTGTTGTTGCTGCTGCTGCTGTTGCTGCTGCTATGGCTGTTGAACTGCCAGGATAGTTATGTTGGCCACCTGTTGGTGAGGGCCTTTACCCTTCCTTCGAGCGTTGGTCACGGCGCTCGTTTCTCCTTCCCTCCTTTTGCCACCATAAGGTTTCTTTCCGCCTCCTCCAGCTAAGGATGAATCGCCTTGAATTTTCCCCAGTTTGATCCCATTTTCGATGTGCTCACCCGTGATGATGAGATCTGAGAAGGTTCCAGACATACCGCTGACCAATTTCTCATAATAAACCCCTGGGAGGGTGGCTACAAACATCTGCACAAGCTCACGTTTAACCATCGGCGGCTGAACCCTGGCTGCCAATTCACGCCACCGCTGGGCGTATTCCTTGAACCCTTCGTTGTTCCTTTGCGACAGATTCTGCAGTTGGACTCGGTTCGGGGCCAAGTTGCTATTGTATTGGTAGTGGTGCACAAATGCTTCAGCAAGGTCCTTCCATGTGCGCACACTGGTAGGTTCCAGACTCATGTACCATTCGAGGGATGGTCCGGACAGACTGTCCTGAAAGAAGTGCATCAGCAACTTCTCATCCTCGGAATGAGCTGACATTTTTCGGTAGTATGATCTCAGATGGACGCGAGGGCAAGTGGTGCCCTTGTACTTTTCAAACTCAGGTACCTTGGACTTGGGAGGCACCTTGAAATCAGCAATCAGTCCCAACTTGGACATATCAACACCCAGGGTGTTCTGGTTCTCGATATTTCTCATCTTGTCCTCGAGTGCCTTGAACCTTAGATGTGCTTCAGCAGTCAGTTCCCCTTCAGCACCTCTCTGAGAGAACACATCGTCTTGACGGTCTTCTAACCATGGCTGAGGCCCGAACAGATTCCCAACACTTGCATTGCTATTGCCCAGCCTAACATTGATATTAGGTTCGAAATTCCCATTACCGACGCTCGTCGTATTGCCGTTGAGTCCCATGTTAGCTATCACATTGCCGTTGGCACTGCCGTTCCCCCCGGTCACGGGGACGCCATTCTGAGGAGTTTCAACTGGTGGAGGGGTAGGCACAGTCCCACCATGGAGTACGCCATTGCTATCGACCCTTGAAATCAGAGGCTGAACCAAGGTCCTGAGCTGATCCTGGCCATTGGCGACCGCTTGCATGAGCTCCATGAAGCGGTCCATTCTTTCGCGGAGTTCTTGAACATCAGTTTGCACTTGCTCCATGATTCTGGTTTGATTAGCTCTGGTCGGATAGCGGTGGATAGCTGTTGCACCCCAAAATTTGCTCAACCTTATTCACTTGGTTTATGTTTCAATATCATTAGCATTTGCATATAGAGTCATGTACATAGTCTACTCATCTGCATAACATAAGCATAACAAGTCATCGAACAGGGGACCAAGCATTATTCTCATCTCTAGGAGCCTATCAAGAGGTTACTATTCAAATTCAATCTCATTCAAGTCATCAGAGAAGAAATGGAAGCCTAAGAAGTCATTGGATCAAGCAGTTCATCTATCTCCTGGCTGAGGGTATCTGGGGATCATCAAGGAAAGTATGAGCTGTGAATTGAAGGCATGAGGAGTATCTAGACATCATGGGAGACTTGGAAAGTCATTTGGAGAAGGAGACAAGTCATTGGTGTGATCACAAGTATTGCAGTTGAAGACAGTCAACTAGGGTTTCATCTGGGTCAACCCTGGGTCAACCCTAGGTCAAAGGATTGTGGGAGAGGCATTAAGGGCTATTGAGGAGATGTGGAGTTCATCATTTGACATGGAGAATAAGGATATGTTGTTGTGCTAAGAATAATTCAAGAGAAATCAAGGAGAAGAGGAGTTTCTAAATTAGGGTTTCTATGTAAAATCCCCTAGTTTAGGTCAAACTTCCAAGCAAGATAAGTCAAAATGCAAGCTTCAAATGGATCCTTGGCCAACATGAAACTTGTAGAGGATCTCAAGACCTTCAATTTGAGTGGTGGAAGACATCAAGGAGATTTATAGAACTCAAGTTATGGTCCTTGCAAGTTACAGGTCATCTGAGGTATCTGAAATTTTGTCTGTGAAAGTGACTTGACTTCCAAGCAATTTTTACCCCTCAAGGAGATTTCAAATGAATTTATGGTCAACATAAGAGTTGTTCCTCATTGTCTTAGCTTTCTAGAATGGTATAGTATGCCTTTATAGGATGTGTGGAACTCTACTTATGGTCTTGTCAAGCAAAGGGTATTTTGGTCATTTGTGAATTACAGGTCATTTTAACCTATGCCCAAAACTCATATAAGGAAGCTTCAAATGGAAAACTTTACAACACAAAACTTGTTCCAAATGACATTTTGAGTCTAGAAAAGTGACCATGAGAGATTGGAAAGATTCATAGCACAAGGTTTCAAAATTGTTGGATTTAATGATTAAAAATGGCCTTAAAAATGAGATTTTTCATATCTTGGCCAAATGAAGCAAAATTATAGGTCATTTTGAATGGAAAGATCATTTTAAATACATTGGCTAAAGTAGAATTTTGAGCTTAGTTCATGTTTTAAGAGTTATCCATGGTTGCTTGCAATAAAAGAAACATAAACCAAATTCAAGGGAAAGAATGCAAGGGAAACTTCTCCAAGTTTCTAGGAGGTTCTAACCTCATCTATATATTGGTGTGAGGTGGTTCATGCCATGGTTGGTGATTCCATTTGTTCAAAAACCTCAAGTTTTACACACTTTCTCATTTTTGCATAAGCTTCACAAACTCTCCATAATCTCCATCAATTCTCACTGTTCTTGATTTGATCATCATCTAGATCATTCATAGGTCAGAATTGTATCAAAGAATTGGTTGAATTGGTCAAAGATTGTACCATTCATCTTCTTCATCCAACTTGCAAGAAGGTTTCAAGCCCAAGATTCAGGAGGTTTACACACGAATCATTGCATACAGAACTCTTAATTCAAGACACTGAGCAAGTCCCAATCACTGCAAGCATCAAATTCAGAGAGTTGCATAGCTATTTCTCCATTTTTCAACAGGTTGGTATCTCTGCTCGATTTGCATAGTTTAGGTAGCATGATAAGGTTTTGATAGTGTAGAATGGTTAAGATAGGATAGAGGACTGAGTATGATGAGTTTGGAGAAGTTTCAAGGAGTTTGATCATGGTGCATAAATTCTGTTAAGGTCCATAGCACGTGGGATATAGCATGACAATTCATTGTATGTGGTTTGAAATGATCAGGATGAGGTGTAGATTAGTTTAGGATGAGTTTTGGCAAGAATTGAAACATTTGATAGCAGGTGATAATGGTGGATGTCATCTGTTGCACCTATCGGGTTTGGAGATTGGACGAGTTTTAGGAGAATCTAACACCATGGTTGTGTAGAGGGTGAGGAGGAGAGTAATTTTTGTCTTTGGATCGTGTTAATTCATGGAGAGATTAGGGAGAAAGAAGGACTGGAAGTTCTATGCATGGAAGGGGGATTTTCAGAAACCCTAGGGCTCGTTGGGGACGATGACCCTCAGCCCTCAGATCTTTCCCAGATGTTGACTTAATCCTCTCATCGTGTGGCTGCTGTTGGATTTCAAAACGGAGGGAGAATTCAAAATGTGAAACGCTGCGTTTCACTAATGGTACCGTTCTGGGCTTTGGATCCAAATGACTATCCACACCCCCGTTTTGTTAAGCCCAACCAAATGAACGTGAATCACTTGCTAAATGCACCGAAACCTTTTCATTTTTCTGGCATTTTTTCCATTAATTTCCTGAAGCACGTTGGGCCTAGTGATATTATTATTCGCGCCCCCTCATCTCAGCCCACCATGGATTTCAACTGGGCGTCCCTGCTACTTTCACCCCCTCCCCTTATTTCTTTATATTTCTTTTTAATTTCTTTTCATTTTTTCATGCATTTTATAAAAATCACATAAAATTGAAAAATCATTATTTTTTGATGATTCTTTTTGCATAATTTTCTTTGAAGAGTCTAGAAAATTATAAAAAATAAAAATTGCATTTTATTTTTTATTTGATATTTTTCCCATATTTTCCAAATAAATAGCCTTTTAAATAGTTTCATTTCATATATAAATTTGTTAATTTTTGTTCTAATCAATGCTTTAATATTTTTTGTCCATTCTTCTTAGGTTGTTTAGTTTAGATATTCAACTTATGGATGCAATTTAATTCATATTTTTAGAAGTTAGTTTTAGGTGATTAGTTCAGGTGTAAACAACATGAACAAATTAGGGTTTTAAGTGATAACTTAGGTGAATTAATTCCTTTCCCTTAGGACTTAGGGATTAAATAGTTTAGCTATGGGACTATAGGGGCTATGGGTAGTTATTAGATCCCCTTAGAAAAGTCAGGATTCCCCTACTGCTATTAATATACTGTCTATATTTGTCTGATTGGTGTGGTGTGCCCTCTGGGGGTTACTGTTTGTCTGTGTGGGTATTGGGATTGTCTGGGGATTGGGAAAGCTGAAGACTGAAGATGATGAAGCCATTGGAGATCCAGAGACTGAAGACCAACTTCCAGAGTTGGAGAGGAGATTTTTGCCATCAGCTGTTAGGGAGATTAGGGTTTAGGAACTAGGCAGAGCTCTAGGTTAGAAAGTTTGACTCTCAAACATGGAAGGTTTTGACTGCCTCCATTCCTCTCTGTGATACAGAGTCTCTCTGAGACACTCACCCCCTTCCTTTGGAAGGCTTGGTGCTATTGTCTGAGGGATAGAACTCTTGAGAGAAAATGTCTTATGTGTTAGTAGCAGTTGGTTTACCACCACTGGTAGTCAACCAATTGCTTAACACCCAATCCACTCTGGTGATTGATCCCTCAGCTTGGAGGATAGGACCTGAAGAAAAGCCATTGTATGCTGAAGATTGTCAGCCAGAGCCCTTGCTTGAAGATTGTGAAGATGGAGGCTGCTGCTGACTGAAGCTTGTAGCTGATTGGAGATGACTTGAAGATGGATATTGATGCAGAGCTGCTGTGGCTGTTTATTTTGCTGTATTTCATTTCTGATGTATTGATTGGTTTTCCTGACTGTATTGTTTGCTGTTTACCCTGTTGGGTTGAAGGTGAAGCCTGTTCACTTTTGCCCATTGTTTTCCAGGTTCGAGGTCGAGTGGGACTCCCTTGCCTCGCTTGTACTGTTGCATTCATGCATTTTACTGTTTTACTGTATATATCTGATATTGTTTCTGTTCCCGTCTATTCCCTTAGGATCTCTGTTTCTCTCTGCGCAGGAGAGGAGCATGATAGACATTAGGTCTTAACCCATGCATGATAACACTAGGTTAGTTTGATTCCCTTTTCAACCGTAGGTTAGAGTTCTGTCTCTTCTTCCTCAAAACAAACAGAAAAATACAATAAGATTTCAAACATAATAAAAAATACTTCTTCCGTAAAAGAATGTGAACTCATCAAGACATCATTTTTGTCCGCCGGGACTGCTAATCAAGAAAACCTTTTTCAGAAGGAATAAAATCAACCAAGATAGACTTGTGTCGTACGTGGCCCGAACTACGTTTGCTCTGATCTTTCATGCTGTATGAAAGTACGTAGGCATAGGATGCGATATCCTAGCGAGCAACCTTCCCCTCCTTTCCCGTAGGTAGGCGAACTACGTTGACTCTGATTTCTCGTTCCAGGCGGGAATACGTAGGCATAAAGTGCGATACTTTGCCGAGTCATTTTTATTTTCATTTTATTTTCTTTTAACCCCTAACCTGTAGAATAGATAGAATAACAATCCATATCCGAAAACAAGCGTGGATCCCGTCGAGTACGACGGACGTGAGGGGTGCTAATACCTTCCCCTTGCGTAACCGACTCCCGAATCCAGGTTTTGGTTGCGACGACCATACCTTTCCCGTGTTGTGCGAGGTTTACTCTGAGCGTTTCCTTTCCCTACCGTGGGATAAATAACGCACGGTGGCGACTCTTCTGTTCAGCCGGCGCCGATTTTCGCGGTAGCGACAGCTGGCGACTCTGCTGGGGATCCAACGTCCCCTGGCTGCTAAGGACTGCGATAGTTCTTATGCATTTGGGATCCAACGTCCCTTAAGAGAGTCAATCCTAACGCTTGTTTTTCCGTCGAGGATTTTGTATGGATTTATATTTCTGACCTTTATTTTCAGCTTTCTATATATTGATTATTATTGCTGTATTGGGGTGTGACGGGTGTTCTGGTATTGAGTGAGAAGCCGGACCTGGGCTTGAGTGCACCTAGAATTAGAGTAGAGATTAGTTGGCGCCCGCTTGCTTTGCTTGCTTTGGTGTCCCGCGAAATCTACACTCAGACGAGGTTCCTCTAGTTGGCCTCCTGCCCCTTCCTTTGGTTGGCGTGGGTTGCTGGTTAGTGGAATTGTCGACTCTGGGGACCGATCATTTGGAAGTTGGCTAAGTGAGGCCTCTTCAGGATTTGATGATGCCACTCCTTCTGGGAATCGTATCATCAACCCTGAAAGTCTGTGACGCCAACGACCGCATAGGATGCCATACCTTTGTCAGTTACTAGGACATCCACCTGTGATAGGGTTTGGGGATATGCAGGTAACTAGACCTTCAGATACCGGTTATTTCTTGATCAGAGATCCTGGGTATTTATGAGTTATGAGGTCTGTAAGAGACCATTTTGGAGATGTGTTACGAGATCTGTCAGAGACCAGTTGGATAGTTCTGAGGTCTGTCGGAGACCATTTTGGAGATGTGTTATGAGGTCTGTCAAAGACCAGTTGAGGAGTTCTGAGGTCTGTCAGAGACCTATTGGAGGTATGATTTGAGGTCTATCAGAGACCATCCAGGGTTATGCTGTGGGTCTGTCAGAGACCATTTTTTGGATCTCTGTGTTAGGTCTATCTGAGACCAGGGTTTGAGGACTTCTAGAGAATCTATCTGAGACTTCTTGATATGGTTCAGGCTATTCAGCTACGGCAGTTGGTCCCCGTTGCATGTTACTCGCATTGCATTTGCATACTCATCATCATTGCATCCCACTAACGTGTGTCTGTGCTGCAGGTGCATTTGCATTTCCCGAGTTCTAGTGTCCGGATTTCTGAGTGTTTGATCATGGCCAGCTTAAGAAGGACAGTCGCTTACAAACTGCCTACTCCTGAGGTCGTCCCCCTGCTTGGGTTGATCTCTCTGGCTGATGAGGATGTTCGTAGGAGCTTCAGAATGAGCTATGGAAGACTATTGAGATTGGTGCGCAAACCCACGGAGATAGAGCTAGACGGGATGTACGCTTTGATGCAATTCTATGATCCCGCGTTGAGATGTTTTACGTTTGCTGATTTCATTATGGGGCCTACCATTGAGGAGTATGTGGAGTTTACTGAGTTACCCGTGCAGAACCAGGTTCCATTCATTCATTCTGGCATTAAGCCCAAGCCGGAAGACTTGGCCAAGGCTTTGCATGTGGATGCTTCTGAACTGTTGACTACTGTTTCCCGCGGAGTTCCCGGCTTCTCACTCCAATTCTTGATCGGCAAAGCTCAGGAGTACGCTAAGAGCGGATGTTGGATTGCCTTCAATGCTGTGCTGGCTCTGTGCATTTACGGCATAATATTGTTTCCCAATGTACCAGATTTTGTGGACTTCGATGCCTTCTACTTGTTTGCCGCTGGTAATCCTGTACCGACCTTGCTCGGAGATTTCTACCACTCACTGCATTATAAGAATGAGAAGGGAAGAGGAAAGAATGTTCATTTCTGTGTACCATTGCTGGATATGTGGTTTAAAAGCCACCTTCCCATGAAGGGATCTTTTGTGAAGAGTGCAACCATAGCTAGCTAGTCAGAACGCCTGATGAGGTTATCTTCCGAAGACGTTGAATGGTTTGATAGAGATCTGCTGGGATCTGAGCTTATCTTCAGTTGTTCTGGGTACCCTAATGTTCCGTTGATGGGAAGGAAAGGGTGTATCAACTACAACCCTTCTCTGTTCGTCCGTCAGTTCGGATATGCGCTGAAGATCCCACCAAAGGAGGAAGAAGTACAGGAATCTCTGTACTTCACTGGAGATGTGAAGGGGGAGTTATTGGCTAAGTTGCAGCATGCCTGGACGCGCATTAACCGAAGAGGGAAGCCGTTGTTAGGAAAGAATGATTGTCAGGCCTATGCACCTTATAGAGTTTGGATTCAGGAGAGAGCCAGTCAGTTGAGGATGCCATTTCCAGATGCACCAATTCTTGTTCCTATTCCGGTAGCGGAGCCAACTACTGTTTCTAGGGAAGCCTATGAGCAGGTTGTGAGAGAAAAAGAAGCCTTGTTGAAGATCAACGAAGGGTTAGAGCAGGAGCTAGCCCAAATACGCAGCGAGAAAAACAAGGCCGTGTATGCTTTCCAACAGTAGATTGAGCTAATGAACAGATTAGGCGCTGAGTTGACTGAGGAGAGGAAGAAGCGCGAACGTCTGGGGAAAGAGTTCAGAAGTTCCCATGACATGCTTGAATCCAAGAAGAAAGCGCTTGACATTGCTCACCGAGAGATCTCCTCTTGCAATAAGACTTGGAATGCCACGCTCACCAACAATAAGAAGAGGGAGGATAAGTTAAAGCAGCAAATCTCCGACCTCGAAGAGCAGTTGAAGTCCAGCATCAAGAAGTGTGAAGAAGAGGTGATGACCCGGTACAGTCTCCAGAACGCACTAAACAAGGCCATCAAGGGCAGAGATGAAGCTGTGTCTCAGAAGCGTAAACTAGAAGATCGCTTCGGAGATGGGGCATGGGAAGAAACTGCCGAAGACGTACGTCGTGTTCTTAAGAAAAGGAACCAACTTGTTGAAGGGCTGCTTGATCGACCAAGTCATCCGGAGACCAAGAAGTTGCTAGAGGAGTATCAGACTTATGGGAGGATTTGATCACTTCATGTAGTAACTTGTATGCTTTATTTGCATAGTGCTGACCATCACCAGGATTGTTGGTTGAGGTCATGCCTTCTTGTTGTACTCTCAGTGATATTGTATTCTTGGTTTATTGGTTTCTCAGCAATATATGAGGCTTTCCGTGATTCAGCCCCGATCTTTATATTGTTAGCACTGTCACTGCACCGGCACCTTCACACTAGAATCGGGGAATGAATTTCCCTAATGAACAGACACACACATTGCATTGCATTCATATTCATATTGCATTACAGGTAATCTTTGAATGGTGTCTTATTTCCTGCTCTGTACCAGGTACTTTTCAGGATTGCAGATCAGCACCCGCACCGCTATTCTACCCGCACCAACTGTCGAAGAATCATGGATCAAATGCAGAACGAGATGCAAGATGTGCGCGAGAAGCTCGCTCTCTTCATGCAGACCATGGAAGCTATTGCAAAAGGTCAGGAAAATTTGCAAGCCATGGTCCAACCTCTGTTGGCCCGCAATGCTGGTCACGGTAATGAGGATCATCAGTCCGTACGGGTCGATACTGTTCATGGAGATGGCACTCCCACGCCAGTGGCTCCACCTGTAGTCAATATACCTGCTGCTAATATCAACAACGCTACCGCTGCTGTGAGCGGTAACGTCGGAGTTGGGAATGAGACTGCTGTCCATAACGTTGGGCTTGGTGATGTCAACTTGGGTGATAATATGGGAGGCAATGGCTTTGTCAATGCTGGGTTCGGATTCAACGATCAGGGATTCGATAATGCGGGGAAATATGGTTTCAATGCTCAAGGCTTTGGGCAAGATGGTTATGGTGTGGCCAATCAGGGCTACGGAGGTTTTGGAAATGGAAACGGCGCTGGGTTTATGGCTTTTGGGCCTGCTGGAGGTGTTCAGGGATACGGCAACAGAGGCCGAGGTCCGGGGATGAATCAGATCAGGGCTGGACGTAATAATGGATATGACGGGTATGGAGCTGGGAATGGTATGTGGCAAGAAGATCAGCAGGAGGACGCTTTCTCCGGCGGAGGTTTCGAAGGGCCGATGGATGACTCCCAGAAGATCAGAATGCTAGAAGAGCAGATGAGGGGGGTCCTGAACCAAAGTGTTGTGGGCTTGGACATGGCAACAATGGGTCTGGTACCTGGTTTGAGGGTGCCAATCAAATTCAAAGCTCCTGCGTTTGATAAGTATAAAGGGGACACATGTCCGAAAGTGCACGTACGAGCTTATTACAGAAAGATGTCGGCATACTCAACTGATGAAAGAATGCTAATGCATTTCTTTCAAGATAGTCTGTCGGGTCCTTCCCTAGAGTGGTATATGGGATTGGAGCCAACCGATATCAAGACATGGAAGCAATTGGCAGAGGCATTTGTAGCCCACAACAAGTATAACAGCGACTTGGCGCCCAATCGGGTCCAATTGGCGGGGCTGTCGCAGAAGAAGGGAGAGAGCTTTAAAGAGTACGCGCAAAGGTGGCACGATATGGCTGCCAGGGTCCGTCCTCCTGTAGAAGATAAGGAAATTAATGACATGTTTGTCGGCACATTCACAGGCTTGTTTCATGACATGCTGTTTCACACATCTCTGGCCAGTTTTTCGGACCTAATTCTGATGGGAGAAAAGATTGAGCGTAACATTAAGCAAGGAAAATTCCAGGCTGAGGAATCAACTGCATCTGGTAGTAATAGGAAGGCTTTTGGTGGGCGCCGTCAGGGCGAGGCAAGCGCAGTGTTTGGAGGCCGAGGCCGAGGCCGAGGCAGGGGACGAAACCAATATCATCAGCCGCAGCAGGTGGCGAGTGTTACTATCCCGTATCAGCAACAACCACCTCAACAACAACAACCGTCTCAGCAGCAGCCAATGCAGCAGCAGCAGCAGCCACAGCAGGGTGCGCAGCAGGCTCTGCGAAGATTCCAGGGTAGTAAACCAAGAAGAGTGTTTGAGAAGCCTCCCTCGACGTATGCTGATTTGTTGCAGACACTGTTGGGTTTGAATCTGGTAGAGAAGAGAACTCTGGCACCGATAACGGGAACTCCTCCGTATGGCTATGATGCAAGCAGGCACTGTGAGTTTCATTCTGGGGCTCCGGGCCACGATATAGAAGGTTGCCATGCTTTTAAGCATGTTGTGCAGGATCTTTTGGACAATAAGACTATCAATTTCGGAACGGCAGGTCCGAATATAGTGCAGAAACCCATGCCTAATCATGGGGCAAACGCCATTCTGATTGAGGAAGGGTTGAATCTGATTATGAATGTCGACGATTTGAAGACACCTCTGAGCGAGATAAAGAGCAAATTGTTGCAAGGGGGTGTTTTTCTAGGGTGTGACGAGTATTGCTTAGAATGCTGGACCCTAGCTGGGGGGTGTGGTGATTTGAAGAAAGGCATTCAGGCTTTAATTGATGGGGGCACATTGCAGTTTGACCGAGCAGCAACTGAAGAGCCGGCAGGGGCAGTGGCAGATGATCAGAGTGATGTGGCCACTGTAACGATTCCTCGAAAGACAATCACTATTGCAGCACCAGCTCAGCGACCACCGATCACCATAATTAAGGCCGGACCAATCTCGTACGAAAACACGAAAGCAGTCCCATGGTCATATGGGTTGGAGGTGTATTGTGACGGGATAAAGATTGATGTTAATAAGCAGCCAGCCGAGACTGTGGATAATGTTGTTGGTTCAGGAGGTATGACAAGGAGTGGTAGGATCTTCATATCACCTGAAGTGGAGGCCGAAAGATTAGCAAAAGGAAAAGGGAAAGTGGTTGAGAATGTTCCGGTGCAAGCCAGCGAAAAAGAAGCGACATCGAAAGATGTAGAAGAATTCATGCGCTTGATTCGGAAAAGTGATTATAAAATTGTGGAGCATCTGCAGCAGACGCCGTCCAAAATATCCATCTTGTCATTGCTCTTATGTTCGGAAGCTCACAGAAATGCTTTGCTGAAAGTCCTGGATACTTCTTTTGTACCTCAAGACGTCTCCGTGAATCAGCTGGAAGGAGTGTTGGCACATGTGAATGCAGGCCACAGCTTGGGCTTTACCGACTTCGATTTGACTCCGAAAGGGAGAGATCATAATATGGCGTTGCACGTATCTGTCGAATGTAGAGGATCAGTAATGTCGCATGTATTGGTCGACACCGGATCATCTTTGAATGTGCTGCCCAAGAAGGCGATGATGAAACTGGATGTTAGAGGAATCTTGTGCACGCCCAGCGACTTGGTAGTCAGAGCGTTTGATGGCACGCGGAGAACAGTCTTTGGATCGATCACATTGCCTCTACAGGTGGGGCCGGAGGTGTTTGCAACTGAGTTTTATATCATGGATATACAGCCTGCGTACAGCTGCTTGCTTGGAAGACCCTGGATTCATGGGGCGGGGGCAGTCACGTCTACCCTACATCAAAAGTTGAAATATATGGTCGGAGACAACGTAGTCACCGTATGCGGAGAAGAAGACATCCTGGTCAGCCATCTGTCGTCATTTAAATATGTGGAGGTCGACAGAGAGATCCACGAAACACCCTGCCAGGCATTTGAAGGGTTGCGCATCAAGGACAAAGGTCCCGGGCCGAGCAAAGTGCCAGAGATAGCCGTCTCATCGTATAAAGAAGCTCAAGCTCTAGTGGAAGCAGGAGAAGCAAAGGGCTGGGGCAAAGTGCTGGACATTCCTGTGAAGATGGACTGGTTCGGGCTGGGATACCAACCGTCGTCATCAACACCTGCTGTGGGAGCACCCCGTTTCAGAGGGCCAGTCACCATCTCTGCCAGTGGAGTGCGTCATGAAACCATCAATGCTACTTCGGAGTCTGACGAAGGAGACAGCGACTGTGATATGGATGCCTGGATTCAGCCAAGCACGCCAGGACAAGGACTGTGCAACTGGTCTATTCAGGAGCTTGTTCCTGTGACTCTTAAACAGTAATGCTTTTCTTTATTAATTGTTGAATAATCTGATGTCTTGCCCGAGGCATCAGGATTTGCTTAGGGCTGTGTTGTTATGAACATTGCATGTTGATCATTAAATAAATGGCGTTTTTTCATGTGCAAATACTGTAATCTCTGTCTTTCTTGTTTTATATTTTTCAATAAAATGGCAACGTGGTTATTCGCTTTATACGCATTTTGAAGCACTTAACCATTCCTTTTGCAGGATAACATTTTCAAATGACGTCCTTGAACCACCTATAACTCGTCCTGACTTTGAACACCCGGTATTTCAGGCCGAAGAAGAGGTTGTCGAAGATAGCGACGTTCCTGAAGAACTGTCTTGGTTGGTGAAGCAAGAGGAAAGAGCCATCCTGCCTCACAACGAGGTCATCAAAATTATCAACTTGGGGTCGGAAGGGGTTGAGAAGAATATCCGCATCGGGGCCGCACTGCAGGGTGATATCAAGCGAAAACTGGTTGAAATGCTCCGAGAATATAGTGATGTATTCGCTTGGTCATATGAAGATATGCCGGGGCTCGATACAGATATGGTTGTGCATCGCCTGCCACTGAAAGAAGATTGCCCGCCAGTCAAACAAAAGCTTCGCAGAACTCGACCAGACATGGCAGTGAAGATCAAAGAGGAAGTTCAAAAACAGTGGGACGCTGGTTTCCTGGCTGTGACAAAGTATCCCTCATGGGTTGCTAACATCGTACCAGTGCCAAAGAAAGATGGCAAGGTTCGAATGTGCGTGGATTATAGAGATTTGAATAGAGCAAGCCCAAAAGACGATTTTCCACTTCCTCACATTGACGTGTTAGTTGATAATACTGCTCAATACTCCGTATTCTCCTTCATGGATGGCTTTTCAGGCTATAATCAGATTAAAATGGCGCCAGAGGATATGGAGAAAACCACTTTCATAACGCCTTGGGGAACATTTTGCTATAAAGTGATGCCCTTTGGTTTGAAAAATGCTGGGGCAACATATCAGCGTGCGATGACGACTCTTTTCCATGATATGATGCATAAAGAGATCGAAGTTTATGTTGACGATATGATTGCCAAATCCCAGACGGAGGAAGAGCATCTGGTGAATCTGCTGAAGTTATTTAAAAGGCTTAGGAAGTTCAGGCTGAGGGTGAACCCTAACAAATGCACCTTCGGGGTGAGGTCGGGTAAACTGCTGGGGTTTATCGTAAGCGAAAGAGGAATAGAGGTCGATCCTGCTAAAATAAAAGCGATTCAAGAAATGCCGACGCCTAAAACCGAAAAAGAGGTGCGCGGGTTTTTAGGGAGGTTGAACTACATCGCTCGGTTCATATCTCACCTAACTGCTACGTGTGAACCATTATTCAAGCTGTTGAAGAAAGATCAAGCTGTAACATGGAACGAAAATTGTCAGAAGGCGTTCGATAAAATAAAGCAGTATTTGCAGGAGCCTCCTATTTTGATACCCCCAGTGGCAGGGAGACCCTTGATCATGTATTTGACGGTTCTTGAGGGAAGTATGGGTTGTGTTCTCGGTCAACACGACGAGACAGGAAGAAAAGAGCATGCGATCTACTACTTGAGTAAGAAATTTACAGATTGTGAATCCCGATACTCAATGCTTGAGAAAACTTGTTGCGCGCTAGCCTGGGCCGCCAAGCGTTTGAGGCAATACATGCTGAATCATACAACCATGCTCATCTCAAAGATGGATCCTATCAAATATGTATTCGAAAAGCAGGCGTTGTCAGGGAGAATTGCCCGTTGGCAGATGGTCTTGACTGAATATGACATTCAATACGTCTCGCAAAAGGCTATAAAGGGGAGTGTGTTGTCTGAGTATTTGGCTGAGCAACCTATTGAAGATTACCAATCGATGAGGTTTGATTTTCCTGACGAGGATATCATGTACCTAAAGATGAAAGATTGTGAAGAGCCGTTGCCAGACGAAGGACCAGAGTTGGGTTCCAAATGGAAGATGATATTTGACGGAGCTGTAAATGCTTATGGTAGCGGAATAGGGGCAATCATCACTACTCCACACGGGTCGCACATCCCATTTACTGCCCGATTGACCTTTGCCGTTACCAATAATGAGGCCGAATACGAAGCTTGTATAATGGGGCTTGAAGAAGCCATTGATTTGCGAATCAAGAATTTAGACGTATACGGAGACTCAACTCTGGTGGTGAATCAGATCAAAGGGGAATGGGAGACACGTCAGCCCAACTTGATACATTACATGAACTATGCAAGGAGATTGTTGCCTTTCTTCGACAAGGTTGAATTACATCACGTACCGCGGGCAGAGAATCAAATGGATGACGCCCTGGCCACTTTGTCTTCCATGTACAAAGTCAACTTCTGGAACGAGGCTCCCCGAATCGTTATCTCTCGGCTTGACAGACCAGCTTATGTATTTGCTATTGATGAAGCGTCTGATGATAAACCATGGTATTTCGATATCTTTAATTTCCTGAAGAATAAAGAGTATCCGGCTGGGGCATCCAGTCAAGATCAGAAGACTCTCAGGAGATTAGCGGGTAATTTCTATTTGAATCCGGATGGCGTCTTATACAGAAGAAACCACGACTTGGTACTATTGCGTTGCGTAGATGAAAAAGAGGCAAAGCTGCTCATGGAGGAAATACACGAGGGTACCTTTGGTACGCATGCTGGCGGGCATGCTATGACGAGAAAGCTGCTGCGGGCAGGTTATTTTTGGCTGACTATGGAGACTGATTGTTTCAAGTTCGCAAGGAAGTGCCACAAGTGCCAAATTTATGCTGATAAGATTCATGTGCCTCCGAGTCCCCTGAATGTAATGTCATCTCCGTGGCCATTCTCGATGTGGGGAATCGATATGATTGGAAAGATCGAGCCGACGGCTTCTAATGGACACCGGTTCATTCTCGTAGCAATTGATTACTTCACCAAGTGGGTGGAAGCGGCGTCCTACGCCAATGTAACGAAGCAAGTGGTGGCTAGATTCATCAAGAGAGATATCATTTGCCGATACGGGATCCCCGAGCGGATAATCACGGACAACGGTTCGAACCTGAACAACAAAATGATGAAGGAGCTCTGTCAGAATTTCAAGATCGAACAACATAACTCCTCCCCATACCGACCCAAGATGAATGGCGCTGTAGAAGCGGCCAATAAGAATATCAAGAAGATTGTGCAGAAAATGGTGGTGACCTATAAGGATTGGCACGAGATGCTACCTTTCGCTTTGTACGGTTATCGTACGACGGTACGCACATCAACCGGGGCAACCCCGTTCTCGTTAGTATACGAAATGGAGGCGGTATTACCATTGGAAGTAGAGATCCCTTCTCTGAGGGTATTGCGAGACGTTCAGCTGGACGAGGCAGAATGGGTAAAAGACAGGATGAATCAACTGAGTTTGATGGATGAGAAGAGGCTAGCTTCTCTAGCATATGGTCGTTTGTACCAGAACCGAATGAAGAAAGCATATGATAAGAAGATACATCCGCGAAGCTTTCAGACGGGCGACCTTGTGCTGAAAAGGATTCTCCCGCCACAAGCAGATCACAGGGGCAAGTGGACCCCCAACTACGAAGGGCCATACGTTGTCAGGAAAGTCTTTTCAGGAGGAGCGTTGTTGTTGTCCACTATGGACGGTGAAGACTTTACGTCACCTGTGAATTCAGACGCAGTTAAAAAATACTTTGCTTAAAATAGACCCGCTGGACAGAAAAAAAGAGAGTCCAGGCAAAAATGGGGCATCCTGGCGAACCAAAAATAGAATAAAAGGTTCGGGCAAAAGTTAGGGATAAAATTGAGAAAATGTACACCCGCGAAGTTGAAAACCTACACTGGGCGGCTTCGGCAAAAAGGGGTATCCCGATGAATTGAAAACCCGTAAAGGGCGGTTCACGCAAAAGTTAGGGATTTAAAAAGCAAATGACTGCGGTCCGAATTGGATATTACAGTGAGTATCAGTGCGGGAGAATACCTGCGGGGTCGATTATCAGGTACAACCTCTTCGGAAGAGTGAATACCGGGAAAGCATTAGAGTCGGATGAGTCATAGGAGGATCAGTTCGTGGTGTTCATCTGCATCCCGTTGCCGACATGTGTACAAAATTTAATTTGTCAAAATATTTATGCTTACTGTGCATACTTGTATATTTGCTTTGCGTAGCTTCCTCATTTCAGGAGTTACATCCCGTGTACAAAACTCCGCCCATTCAGGGGCCCAATCAATAAAATATGTTATTCAGTACTTGATGTTGGCTCTTTACTGTTTTGTGCATGACAAAGCGCCTAAGTTTACTGAAACTAGCATGTGTATAACATCACTGGCCCTTGCCAACAATTGCTAAAGCTTTGAATTAACTGAAAATAATGTCACTAACCTGAATTGATTCGGTTGTATAGATTTGTCTTGCCTTGTTTGTGTCGTTGCAGGGTTCATAGCCGTACGAGGAAGAGGACCAAGAGACTGCAGTGATAAAAGACTCGACCCTCACGCAGGTCATGCATGTTCTTCTTGAAGAAGGATCGAATTCCCCAGCTAGTTGTAGCCTATCCAGAAGGCCTGCTCCAATAAAGCCAGTTATCCTCAGCAGAATTGGCGATTCCAAAATTGTAGGCTATATTCGGACAGTGCATCTCAAGTAGAATGGTTTAGCCACAGAAGATTAATATTTGTGAGCTGTATTCAGGCAGTTTACCTTTCCCCGCAGGGTCATTTATTCTCCCTCAGTGGGGTCAGTTGATTTCCCCCAAGAGAATCATCCCATCCCCAGCGGAATTCTCTTTGCAAGTGTTTTCATTCCTCCCAGTGGAACTCGAAGATTAAGACTCTCCCCGGAAGAGTTGGTGTGGGTCCTGGCATTTATTTTGTCAGAATACCGTGTGATATTCGTTCACTTTCCAGCAGAAATCCAATCGTACTGTGCACATCTGCTATTCCCCAGCAGAGTTATATTCCCCAGCAGGATGCTACTTCAACAAGGTGTTTGGTTCAAGTTCCGTTTCCCAGCTGAGTCGACTTCATCTTTCCAGCGTTTATTTTGCTGGAATGATTCTGTAGCATCCGGCTATCCTCAGCGGAGTCGGCATCATCTGCAGCATTTATTTTGTTGAAGCAGTTCCTGTATCTCAGCAGCTCGAGACTGCATTTGCATTGGCATATAGTGTCCTATTCGCATTCACCAAATAAAGGCGTAGCATTCCCCCGTCGAAGGGAGCATTGCATCATTGTCAAACGCACGCATTTTTGAAACATAAACTAGGTTGGCCAACCGTTTGTTTCAAGTATTGTTTCTCGTGCAGGTAGAAAGAGCCCTTGCTCAAGTGAATCAAAAAGCAGCTTTGGCGCTACTCCCCACAGAGTCAGCAGGATAAGTTTCCCCTTATCCCCAAGCAGAACTATTGGTCATCAAAGGGTTCATGAATCAGAATTTCAGAGGCTACCGCCGGGTATCAGAACAGGCATCCGGAAGTTTGGTTTCCAAATGTCCCCAGTAGAGTCAACTTCAAAGTTGCTGTCACGTCAGTGATAAGAAGTTTGCGGACCAATGGAAGGATGAGTCCTAACGTGGACAATTTTATTGACGGGATTTCTTTGTGCTAGAGAAGATTGTTGGAATGTGGAGTCCTAATGTGGACATTTCCTCAGGTCGACGATGTGTGTTAGTCCTAACGTGGACAGGTTCGAGTTCTCGGTGTTGATTGAGTGTGGAGTCCTGACGTGGACAAAGTTCGTTACTCTTCGTGTTGGTGTCCTAACGTGGACAATTTATTTCCAACGAATAGCTTTATTTGTAATGGTGAAAGGGGTGTCCTAATGTAGACAAGTTTGTAGTTCTTCGTGTCGTCAAAACGCGAGAATCCTGACGGGGACAATTTTATCCTTCTTCGTGTTATTGGCAAAATGTGTGTCCTGACGTGGACGGGGTTTATTTCCCCAGCAAGTCGAAGACGCGCGAGTCCTGACGTGGACAGGTTCTATTATTTCATCAGATGAAGATGTGAGTCCTTACGTGGACGAATCAAAATATGTTTCCGTACGTGGAAAGATTGTATTCCTTACGTGGACAAATCGAAAGATGGAGATTCCTTACGTGGAAAGATATATTCCTTACGTGGAAAGTGTAGTCCTGACGTGGACAAATCCAGACAAAAGTTTATTCCTAACGTGGAAGAATGTTATTCCTAACGTGGAAAGTTCAGTCCTAACGTGGGCAGATTCAGATCAAGTTGGTTTCCTTACGTGGAAAAGAAGCGATGTATTCCTTACGTAGAAAGGTGAGTCCTGACGTGGACAGTATTATTCCTAACGGGGAACGGTTATTCCTTACGTGGAAAGGTGATTCCTAACGTGGACGGTGGTATTCCTAACGTGGAATAGTTCATTCCTAACGTGGACAATTTATCTCTGACGAGAAGGCAGACGAGCCATCCCCAGCAAAGTTGTTGAAGTTTTTCCGAGTTGACAGCAGATAGAGTCCTGACGTGGACAAGCAAAGGACGAAGTTTCCGATGATTCAATCTTTTTCAGGATGATGAGAAGAATCCCCAGCACGGTCGCACGAGATCAGTGGGTTGTCGTAACAGTCAGATTCAGCCGATGAATGTCATTCCCCAAGCAGTGGCGTAGTTTATTTCTGCGGTTGGCAAATTTCTGGGTTCCTAGTATTCAACCGTCTCGTACCGCGAATGTCTGAAGGCTCCGGGCTCTTCACCCAATCGGGTCCAAGTCGCTTGAATAGGGGCAGCTGTTGCACCCCAAAATTTGCTCAACCTTATTCACTTGGTTTATGTTTCAATATCATTAGCATTTGCATATAGAGTCATGTACATAGTCTACTCATCTGCATAGCATAAGCATAACAAGTCATCCAACAGGGGACCAAGCATTATTCTCATCTCTAGGAGCCTATCAAGAGGTTACTATTCAAATTCAATCTCATTCAAGTCATCAGAGAAGAAATGGAAGCCTAAGAAGTCATTGGATCAAGCAGTTCATCTATCTCCTGGCTGAGGGTATCTGGGGATCATCAAGGAAAGTATGAGCTGTGAATTGAAGGCATGGGGAGTATCTAGACATCATGGGAGACTTGGAAAGTCATTTGGAGAAGGAGACAAGTCATTGGTGTGACCACAAGTATTGCAGTTGAAGACAGTCAACTAGGGTTTCATCTGGGTCAACCCTGGGTCAACCCTAGGTCAAAGGATTGTGGGAGAGGCATTAAGGGCTATTGAGGAGATGTGGAGTTCATCATTTGACATGGAGAATAAGGATATGTTGTTGTGCTAAGAAGAATTCAAGAGAAATCAAGGAGAAGAGGAGTTTCTAAATTAGGGTTTCTATGTAAAATCCCCTAGTTTAGGTCAAACTTCCAAGCAAGATAAGTCAAAATGCAAGCTTCAAATGGATCCTTGGCCAACATGAAACTTGTAGAGGATCTCAAGACCTTCAATTTGAGTGGTGGAAGACATCAAGGAGATTTATAGAACTCAAGTTATGGTCCTTGCAAGTTACAGGTCATCTGAGGTATCTGAAATTTTGTCTGTGAAAGTGACTTGACTTCCAAGCAATTTTTACCCCTCAAGGAGATTTCAAATGAATTTATAGTCAACATAAGAGTTGTTCCTCATTGTCTTATATTTCTAGAATGGTATAGTATGCCTTTATAGGATGTGTGGAACTCTACTTATGGTCTTGGCAAGCAAAGGGTATTTTGGTCATTTGTGAATTACAGGTCATTTTAACCTATGCCCAAAACTCATATAAGGAAGCTTCAAATGGAAAACTTTACAACACCAAACTTGTTCCAAATGACATTTTGAGTCTAGAAAAGTAACCATGAGAGATTGGAAAGATTCATAGCACAAGGTTTCAAAATTGTTGGATTTAATGATTAAAAATGGCCTTAAAAATGAGATTTTTCATATCTTGGCCAAATGAAGCAAAATTATAGGTCATTTTGAATGGAAAGATCATTTTAAAGACATTGTCTAAAGTAGAATTTTGAGCTTAGTTCATGTTTTAAGAGTTATCCATGGTTGCTTGCAATAAAAGAAACATAAACCAAATTCAAGGGAAAGAATGCAAGGAAAACTTCTCCAAGTTTCTAGGAGGTTCTAACCTCATGTATATATTGGTGTGAGGTGGTTCATGCCATGGTTGGTGATTCCATTTGTTCAAAAACCTCAAGTTTTACACACTTTCTCATTTTTGCATAAGCTTCACAAACTCTCCATAATCTCCATCAATTCTCACTGTTCTTGATTTGATCATCATCTAGATCATTCATAGGTCAGAATTGTATCAAAGAATTGGTTGAATTGGTCAAAGATTGTACCATTCATCTTCTTCATCCAACTTGCAAGAAGGTTTCAAGCCCAAGATTCAGGAGGTTTACACACGAATCATTGCATACAGAACTCTTAATTCAAGACACTGAGCAAGTCCCAATCACTGCAAGCATCAAATTCAGAGAGTTGCATAGCTATTTCTCCATTTTTCAACAGGTTGGTATCTCTGCTCGATTTGCATAGTTTAGGTAGCATGATAAGGTTTTGATAGTGTAGAATGGTTAAGATAGGATAGAGGACTGAGTATGATGAGTTTGGAGAAGTTTCAAGGAGTTTGATCATGGTGCATAAATTCTGTTAAGGTCCATAGCACGTGGGATATAGCATGACAATTCATTGTATGTGGTTTGAAATGACCACGATGAGGTGTAGATTAGTTTAGGATGAGTTTTGGCAAGAATTGAAACATTTGATAGCAGGTGATAATGGTGGATGTCATCTGTTGCACCTATCGGGTTTGGAGATTGGACGAGTTTTAGGAGAATCTAACACCATGGCTGTGTAGAGGGTGAGGAGGAGAGTAATTTTTGTCTTTGGATCGTGTTAATTCATGGAGAGATTAGGGAGAAAGAAGGACTGGAAGTTCTGTGCATGGAAGGGGGATTTTCAGAAACCCTAGGGCTCGTTGGGGACGATGACCCTCAGCCCTCAGATCTTTCCCAGATGTTGACTTAATCCTCTCATCGTGTGGCTGCTGTTGGATTTCAAAACGGAGGGAGAATTCAAAATGTGAAACGCTGCGTTTCACTAATGGTACCGTTCTGGGCTTTGGATCCAAATGACTATCCACACCCCCGTTTTGTTAAGCCCAACCAAATGAACGTGAATCACTTGCTAAATGCACCGAAACCTTTTCATTTTTCTGGCATTTTTTCCATTAATTTCCTGAAGCGCGTTGCGCCTAGTGATATTATTATTCGCGCCCCCTCATCTCAGCCCACCATGGATTTCAACTGGGCGTCCCTGCTACTTTCACCCCCTCCCCTTATTTCTTTATATTTCTTTTTAATTTCTTTTCATTTTTTCATGCATTTTATAAAAATCACATAAAATTGAAAAATCATTATTTTTTGATGATTCTTTTTGCATAATTTTCTTTGAAGAGTCTAGAAAATTATAAAAAATAAAAATTGCATTTTATTTTTTATTTGATATTTTTCCCATATTTTCCAAATAAATAGCCTTTTAAATAGTTTCATTTCATATATAAATTTGTTAATTTTTGTTCTAATCAATGCTTTAATATTTTTTGTCCATTCTTCTTAGGTTGTTTAGTTTAGATATTCAACTTATGGATGCAATTTAATTCATATTTTTAGAAGTTAGTTTTAGGTGATTAGTTCAGGTGTAAACAACATGAACAAATTAGGGTTTTAAGTGATAACTTAGGTGAATTAATTCCTTTCCCTTAGGACTTAGGGATTAAATAGTTTAGCTATGGGACTATAGGGGCTATGGGTAGTTATTAGATCCCCTTAGAAAAGTCAGGATTCCCCTACTGCTATTAATATACTGTCTATATTTGTCTGATTGGTGTGGTGTGCCCTCTGGGGGTTACTGTTTGTCTGTGTGGGTATTGGGATTGTCTGGGGATTGGGAAAGCTGAAGACTGAAGATGATGAAGCCATTGGAGATCCAGAGACTGAAGACCAACTTCCAGAGTTGGAGAGGAGATTTTTGCCATCAGCTGTTAGGGAGATTAGGGTTTAGGAACTAGGCAGAGCTCTAGGTTAGAAAGTTTGACTCTCAAACATGGAAGGTTTTGACTGCCTCCATTCCTCTCTGTGATACAGAGTCTCTCTGAGACACTCACCCCCTTCCTTTGGAAGGCTTGGTGCTATTGTCTGAGGGATAGAACTCTTGAGAGAAAATGTCTTATGTGTTAATAGCAGTTGGTTTACCACCACTGGTAGTCAACCAATTGCTTAACACCCAATCCACTCTGGTGATTGATCCCTCAGCTTGGAGGATAGGACCTGAAGAAAAGCCATTGTATGCTGAAGATTGTCAGCCAGAGCCCTTGCTTGAAGATTGTGAAGATGGAGGCTGCTGCTGACTGAAGCTTGTAGCTGATTGGAGATGACTTGAAGATGGATATTGATGCAGAGCTGCTGTGGCTGTTTATTTTGCTGTATTTCATTTCTGATGTATTGATTGGTTTTCCTGACTGTATTGTTTACTGTTTACCCTGTTGGGTTGAAGGTGAAGCCTGTTCACTTTTGCCCATTGTTTTCCAGGTTCGAGGTCGAGTGGGACTCCCTTGCCTCGCTTGTACTGTTGCATTCATGCATTTTACTGTTTTACTGTATATATCTGATATTGTTTCTGTTCCCGTCTATTCCCTTAGGATCTCTGTTTCTCTCTGCGCAGGAGAGGAGCATGATAGACATTAGGTCTTAACCCATGCATGATAACACTAGGTTAGTTTGATTCCCTTTTCAACCGTAGGTTAGAGTTCTGTCTCTTCTTCCTCAAAACAAACAGAAAAATACAATAAGATTTCAAACATAATAAAAAACACTTCTTCCGTAAAAGAATGTGAACTCATCAAGATGTCATTTTTGTCCGTCGGGACTGCTAATCAAGAAAACCTTTTTCAGAAGGAATAAAATCAACCAAGACAGACTTGTGTCGTACGTGGCCCGAACTACGTTTGCTCTGATCTTTCATGCTGTATGAAAGTACGTAGGCATAGGATGCGATATCCTAGCGAGCAACCTTCCCCTCCTTTCCCGTAGGTAGGCGAACTACGTTGACTCTGATTTCTCGTTCCAGGCGGGAATACGTAGGCATAAAGTGCGATACTTTGCCGAGTCATTTTTATTTTTATTTTATTTTATTTTAACCCCTAACCTGTAGAATAGATAGAATAACAATCCATATCCGAAAACAAGCGTGGATCCCGTCGAGTACGATGGACGTGAGGGGTGCTAATACCTTCCCCTTGCGTAACCGACTCCCGAATCCAGGTTTTGGTTGCGACGACCATACCTTTCCCGTGTTGTGCGAGGTTTACTCTGAGCGTTTCCTTTCCCTCCCGTGGGATAAATAACGCACGGTGGCGACTCTTCTGTTCAGCCGGCGCCGATTTTCGCGGTAGCGACAATAGGTCTCTGATCAATCCTGGAACAACCTGAAACAACCTGTAAACACAAAAGGGTTAGGAAAAACGACAAAGTGCTCGTTATGCGAATGCTTCATGCAAATGCAAACATGTGTCTGTGCGTTAGGGAGATTTCCCCCGACCTTAGTGCCTGCTTGTCAGTGCTGATAATACGAAGTCCGAGTCCAGTCATGGAAATAAAATCTCATATATATGAAGAAAGCCCATCAAGGCATTACACAACATTGGTGAGTACAAGATGAATCAACAACATGACCCTAGCCAACAAGCCTGGTGATGGTCAGCATACAACAATGATCAAACAAAAGGAATACAAATAGTCAAGCACAGCCACGGGCACGAAACTCTTCTAACAATCCCTTCGTTTCTGGATGATCAGGTCGAGTGAGTAACCCTTCGAAGAGTAACTCCCTCTGCATAATGGTGTATTGAAGACCTTCGATCGAATCTTCCCATGCTCCTTCGCTGAAACAATCTTCTAGCTTCCGCTTCTTGGATTCAAACGTCAGTTTGCGCTCCTTCAGGTTAGCAAGAGCCCTGTTGAGCTGGCCTTCAGCGGCATATCTGCGAGCGGTTTCTTCATCAAACCTCTTCTCACTAGCCTTCACCTGGGCTTTCAGCTTGGAGATCTGTTGCATCAGCTTATCCTCACGTTCCTTCCTGTTGGCTAGGGAGGCCTTCCAGTGCTGGTTAAACTTGGATATCCTCCGATACGCTTCGTCCAAGTGCTGCTTCTTAGTGGCCAGTACATCGTTGACAACTTCGAAGTCTCGACCCATGCGCTCGCGCTCAGCTATCTGCTTAGTTAAATTTGTCCCCAGCTGGTTCACCAACTCTGTCTGCCTCTTGAAGGAATGAACGGCTTCGTTTCTCTCGCTCCTGAGTTGAAACAATTCTTTCTCCAATTCTTCATTTGCCTTCTTCAATTCATCTCGCTCAGCTAACACCCGATCATGCTGCTGAATAGGCACAGTGGTAGGCTCTCCAATCATTGGAGGGCTTTCTGGCTTGGCAGGAAGAAACGACATCCCTATAGCATCTGCTCTGGCTCTGATCCAAGTCACATATGGAGCGTAGGCTTGGCTATTACATTTCCCCAGCAATGGTTTCCCCCTCTTACTAATACCATTCCAAGCGCGCTGAAGCTTAGATAACATATCCCCCTCTAGAAGACCAGTGAGGTACAGAGATTCCTGCACCTCTTCATCCTTCGGCGGAGCTCTCAAAGCATACGCGAACTGTCGGACCAGCAAAGACGGATTATAGTTTATGCAGCCCTTCCTGCCTATCAGAGGCACGTTCGGAAACCCGCTGCAGCTAAAGATAATCTCGGTACCCAACCTATCTCTGTCAAACCAGTCAATATCCTCCACTGATAGATTCATCAAACGCTCGGACCACTCAACTGTGGCTGCAGACGAAACAAAGGGACCCCTCTTGGGCAGATGACTATCAAGCCATTTATAAAGCAGGGGCACATAGCACGAGACATTCTTACCCCTCCTATTCTCGTTTTTGTAGTGGATGGAATAATATACATCTCCTATCAAGGTAGGGACTGGATTCCCTGATGCAAAGATGCGGAAGGCGTCGAAGTCCACAAAGTCGGGCATATTGGGGAACAAAATGATGCCATATATGCACAGAGCGAGAATGGCATTGAACACGACCCAACATCCGTCTTTGGCGCACTGCTGAGCCTTTCCCACTAAGAACTGCAAGGAGAAACCGGGAACCTTGTTCCAACTAGACAACACCAACTCAGAGGCATCCAGATGAAATGAAGGAGCTAGACTAGCCAGATCAGGCTCAACATCCATATGAACAAAGGGCATCTGCCTCTTGATAGGCACACCTAACAAATCAGCATATTCCTCTAGCGTGGGTGCGAGAACAAAGTCCTGGAAAGTAAAGCATCTCAACGGAGGATCGTAGAGCTGCAGCAGAGCGTGCAACCCATTCAACTCGAACGCAGAAGGTTTACGAACCAAACTGAGCAATTTGCCGTAAGATTTTCTGAACTCATCTCTCACAGAATCATCTGCTAAAGCAATCAAACCAGTCAGCTGAACCACATCAGGGACAGGGAGCTTGTAAGCCAGGGTCTTCCTCAGTGAACCCATAACAATACAGTAGAAGGCCAGAAATCCTGAATCGGGGGAAACGGTACCTGCAACACAAACACACGTTAATGAAATGCAAATGAGTATGCAAAGCAATGTAAAATGCAATCATGCAGCAGGAGATCAAGGCAACTGTGCTGTGGAGATTCTGTATCAACAAAACCATGATGCTGCTCTGTCAAGAACAACCACTATGTCTGATAATAAGAAAACCCTGGTATCAGACCATAAATCTGCTCTGTCAAGAACACACACACATAGGACCATAAATCTTCTCCATCAAGAACAAACATCTGATACAGGACCTCTGATACAGGACGAAAATTCTGCTCTGTCAAGAACAAACATCTGATAATACGGACCTCTGATACAGGACCAAAATTCTGCTCTGTCAAGAACAACCATCTGATAATAAGGACCTCTGATACAGGACCATAAATCTGCTCTGTCAAGAACACACATATGATAATAAGGACCTCTGATACAGGACCATAAATCTTCTTTGTCAAGAACAACCATACATCTGCTGATGAGACCCTCTGATCCCAATCATAAACCTGCTCTATCAAGAACAAATACACATCTCTGAATATAAGGTCCTCCGATACAGGACCAAAAACTCTGCTCTGCTCTATCAAGAACAAATACACATCTGCTGGTGAGATCCTCTGATCCCATAAATCTGTTCTGTCAAGAACAAACACATCTGATGATGAGAACCTCCGGTACCAACAAAACTGATTCACTATCAAGAAAACCCGATAGTCTGAAGGTTAAAGTTTCCTGCAACAAACCCAACCATGCTCACAGGTATGGACCTAAACTAACACAAGTTCGGCATCCTATGCGGTCATCAGCGTCACAGACATTCAAGAGGGGTGATACGATACCCAGAAGGTGTGGCATCACCAGCTCATGAAGCGGCCTCACTCGGATGAATCCCAAATGATCGGTCCCCCGAGTCGACAATCCTCCAAACCAACAACCCCCTCAACCCAAAGGGTTGAAAAAGAAGTCAACCGGGAGAACCTCGTCTGAGCATGGATTTCATGAGACACTAGTGCCTGCCAAGCAAGCACGCGCCCACTAATTTCCACAACTAATGCTATGTTCACTCAAGCCTGGGTCTGGTTTCTCACTCATCAGAATGCCCCTCCCACAACAGCACAGATAATCATATCATACTGAAAATAAAGTGCGGGAAATAAAATGCGATAAATAAATACAACCCAACAAGTAATCATACAAGCGCTAGGATTGACTCGCATAGGGAACCGGAGAACCAGAGATTCTGGGTTCGATCCCCAGCAGAGTCGCCAGCTGTCGCTTTCGCGAAAATAAGGTGCCGGCAAAACAGAAGAGTCGCCACCTTTCGTTATTTATCCCACGGAGCGGGAAAGGAAACGATCGGAAAAACCTGACGAAAAGGGTATAAGACAAGGTCATCGCAACCGCTGTCTGGGTTCGGGAGTCGGTTACGCAAGGGGAAGGTATTAGCACCCCTCACGTCCATCGTACTCGATGGGATCCATGCTTGTTGTGTTTACTGGACGAGTTGGTTTATCTATCTAACTATCAAGGCTGGCTTAAACAGAAAAGAAAATGACTCGGCAAAGCGTCGCACTTTATGCCTACGTATTCTCATCAGAGAATGAGAAATCAGAGTCAACGTAGTTCGCCCTACTACGGGTTACGGGGAAGGTGGCTCGCCAATACATCAGTATTGTGCCTACGTACTCTCAACAGGTATGAGAGGTCAGAGCTTACGTAGTTCGGGATAATACGGATTACGGGAATTCAGATTCATCTGTTTTATCGAGTAGGGTTAAACAGCAGTTCCAGCAGTTAGGGACAAAGCCTGTTTGCGGTGGCGCTGAAGTTTAACGACACTCTTTTCTTCAGAAAAGCTCCCTTTGAATTATGGGCCCACGGGGCAAAAAGGTTTGAAGTTTGTTTTCTGTCTTTTACGAAAGAACTGTTTTTTTACTGTGTTTGCAATTTCAATTGCACTAAAGACTATGACCTGAGAGTGAATGCGTCGCATGTCACCCAAAGGGTGCCATACTAAACATCCAGACTGTTGAAAAGAAGCTCTCCAACAATCCTTTCTCAGATAGCTTAAGGCTCATAACGTACGAAAGAAATCATTCATGATTACTGTATCTTAAGTTGTTTTGAGATGAGAAGAGAACAGGCTCAACTAAAGGGAGACTATCAAGTCCTAATGTTGTCATGCCAAGGATTCATCCTATGGTTGAAGTTTGAAACAGGGAACTCCTAGAAGTTATCATGCATAGGTTTCAACCTAAAGTTCTATCATCACTTCCTTATCAAAGGAAATGAGAGTCCTAAGGGATCATGTCAATGATAAACAGAAACAGATAAAGCATCAGCTTAACCAGTAAAAAGTAATACACTAAACAACTGTAAAATGCATGCAATGCAAGTGAGGGAGGAAATGTGTGTGGGGCAACAGCCTCCACAAGCTCATCTCAACCTCAAGCCAGATATGAATAACAGTAATCATACAGAAGAAATAACATGCTATCAAGCAACATAGACTGCAATCATACAGAAGAAATAAAATAAAAATCCTATCAAGCAAACACAAACCACATGGGCAAGGGAGCTGGGCTCTACCGAATACCCGCAAGCAAAGCCATACAGTAAAAATACAAACAGAGGGAGCAACTTAACCTCTAGTGCAATCATGCTCCTAGATCAAATCATTCTAGATATGAACTTATTCTAATGCATCAAGCAAGTTAAACAAGGCACATCATCACAGAAAAGAAAACAGACAAGAAAGAAAGCAGGTCAACCACTCCTACAACTTCAAGCTTCAGCTCTTCTAACAGCAACCCAGTCTTCAGACTTCAGTCACCCTTCAAGGCTACCATCTTCCATGACAAGTATAACCTTTCTTCTCCAGGTTTCAACCCATCAACATAAGCTTCAACTTATCTTCCCTTCTCCAAGCTTCATCTCTTCAGTCAATTCCACCTTCAGGCTTCACTCTTAACTACCAGTATCAACTTGATTCCTTCAGGCTCTCCAAGCATCAATGTAAGTGTCAACTTACTTTAGTCCTCAAGCCTCAGCTCTACACTCAATCTCAATTGAATCCTCTTCATAAGTATCAACTTAGTCCTCAAGCTTCAGCTCTCTTTGCTTTACCAGTATCAACTTGGTCTTCTTCTCCTACAAGCTTCAGCTTCTCAGAGTAGTCTTCAATCACATGGAAGTGTGAACTTCATCCTTCAATCCTTTAAGCCTCAGCTCTTCACTCAATCTTCATTGGGTATTCAAGTATCAACTTGCTCTTCTTGCTCTTCAAGCTTCAGCTACAATGGCATTGCTCAAGGAATCATCCCCTCCCACACTCTTCAATGAAGTCCTCATCTTCAAACTCAAGTCCAACATCTTTCAGGATACTCAAACCAGAAGACAATTGATTTAACAGGATAAGGGGGAATGATAAGCTTCATCATTATGAGAGACTGGTTCCCTCAAAGTTCTACTTCCCAGATAAAGCCACTCATCCCTCCAAAGGAGGGATGTGAATATCTTAGAAGGACTTTTAGTCATTGGGAGGAATGGAAGCACAAGATGCTTTCCATATTTGTGAAAGGAATCATTCTAGTTCTAAGGCTCTCCCTAGGTCTCCTACCTCCTAAATCTTCATCAGACACCTTCAGGCACAAGCAAATCCAAGCTCCAAGCCACTTCAAGCAACTTCAAGCATCCTCACCTTGTCTTCAACTTGTATTCAATCTCAACCCAAGGCAAACCAAGCAAAAACCCTAATCTAAGGGGACTAAGGAAGTTAAACTAGTTGAATTAGTGCCTTAGAATTATCTAAAACTAGCACCTAAACTAAAATCAAACAAAAATAGGAAACTATCCAATAAATTTCTACAAAAATTCCTAAGGGATCCTAATTCAATTAAGAACACCTCATACAAAAAACTAGGGACTAAATCATCTATTAAGTCCTAAAATTAAGTCCTAAATCCTAAGGTATCAACCTTAAACCCTAAAAAGGAAGCACCTAAGTATCAATCTAGAAAGCACACCTATTTTCACCACAAAAATGTGAGAAAAATGCTATGGGAGCATACATGTCTAAACTAATCACACACAAAAAATTAGGATCAAAGTCATCACCACATGATCACACAAAATTCATCAAAATTAAGCATCAAACTTAACCATTTTAATATCAATTAAAATGTAAAATTCGCATAAAATCAGAAAATGCATGAAATGAAAATATTTTTTCTCTAAACAATTATAGACTCCATCATGAGTATAATGCAAAAAGAATGGGTTTAATTGGATTAATTTTCAATTTTATATGATTTTTTCAAGAACCATGTATAAAATAAAAAACAAAGAAAATCAATGGAAATTAGTAGGCGTGTGTGGCAAATAGCAAGAAAAATCAATTCAAATTCAGACTGGGCTGAAAAAGGGGGTGTCAGTATCAAATGCAATCCAAGCCCAACGCATCAGTCTTCAATTCACAAAATCAGAAATGTCACACAACCAGGTTCGAACTCGCTCACCCATGGTCTATGCAGCGAAGCTTCTCAGGTCAATAATCAAAACGATGCGTTTAAGGCTAGGGACGCGTGGCTCAACGTGAGCCCTGGGATCCACAGACCAAGTCAAATTCTCCATGCGAACGAACGGTGAGGATTGTATCTTCCTTGTTTCAAACCTGCAACTCGCGCGCACCAACCCAAATCGCCGGTGGCTTTTTCGGCCACCCCTGTGCAACCCTAGATCCTTCTATACTCAACCATTGGTCACGAGGTCTTAATGAAAATTGATCAGAATTTTCTCAGGAATCTAACCATGCCATTAGTTTACACTGAAAACGTGTGATTCGCCAAAACCATATCTCAACCGAAAATGGAAGGAACCCTAACTTGTCTATATCCATGAAATTAACTAACCAGAATTCATCTACATGTTAAGGGGAACCTAACCACATGCTTCTAATGGATTAAAAGTGCATAATTAAATAGATATCTCAAGAACTTAGAACCAACCTTGAAGCTCGGATTGTGGTGGTTATGTGCTTCAATTCTCCCTCAAACTGTGCAGAATCCTTCAAGGAGTAATGGTGAACAATTCTTGATGCTTAGTTCTTGCTGCAACCTCTTGATTCTCCAAAACGCATTTCCAATTTTTCAAGCTTTTCTTCACTTCACATCAATGGACTCTCAACAGAATTCTGCTCCAGAACCTTCCAAATTCGTTCTAATTCTTACTTATAGTGTGTTCAGATGGATATCAAGCCCAAACTAGGCCCAATCCTTGATTTTGGATGTTCACCTTTCCTTCCAAATTTCAACATGGAAATGTGCCTTCAAGCCTTACTCATGCCTTTAACTCACTCCAAGTCATTCACTTAATCATTAAGGAGTGTGATGCAATGGTTTTCTTCCTTTGGTTTTAACATAGGGAGTGTACATGATATGTTTCTTAAATGTGAAGTAACCATCCAAATGACCATGCTATGGACCTCAAATTCAAAATGTGGCAATGCAAATCTTTCTAAAAAATTAATTCCATTCAAATTGATCACAAATTTGACTTGGAAACATGTTGATCCCATTTCTTTTGAATTTTCTCATTTTAATTCATTAAAATGGCTTTCATGTGAAGTTTCTTCAACCAATGCTTGATATAATCCATATCAATGGACACTTGATGTTTAGACAAGCTAAAAACATCATTTTGAACAACTTTGATGTTGACCATTTTTCCATTTGAAGCTTGGAAATAGGAGTTATGGCCTTATGCTTGACATGACCTGTAATCTCCAAATGACCAAAATGCCCTTGACTTGTCAAAGCCATAAGTTGAGTTCTACACATCCTATCATGGACTTATAGTACTATCTAGAAAGCTAAGAGTATAAGGAACAACATTCATGTTGACCAAAAGTTCATAGGAATCATCCTTCTTGGGAAAAAGTTTGATGCAAGTTGGGCAACTTTCAAGCTCCAAATTCACATACCTCAGATGACCTGTAACTTGTCAAAGTCATAACTTGAGTTCTACAAATCCTATCAAGGACTTATAGCACTCAAATTAAAGATAATATCAAGCTCTACAACATTCATGTTGGGGGCAAGATGAGATGACAATCACATCTTGAGCTAAACTTCCTTGAAGATAAGGGTCAAACTAGGGGATTTTACACCGTCAAGCCATAGAAACCCTAGCCTGAAACTTCTCAAACTCTTCAGTCATGATGAGTTAACTTTGGAATCATCCTTATAGCATCTCAATGTCTCAATCCAT
Source organism: Lathyrus sativus (assembly GCA_963859935.3). NCBI lineage: Eukaryota > Viridiplantae > Streptophyta > Magnoliopsida > Fabales > Fabaceae > Lathyrus > Lathyrus sativus. Next base: position 343,180,824 of record OZ012735.1, on the reverse strand, counting down.
GATCACATGGATCTTGGGTTAGGTCTCAACCTTGTTCAAATCATCAGTTGACCTAGGGTTGACCCAGTCAAACCCTAGCTGCACCACTCATGGCTGAGGCTTCTTATTCTTGCACAATGACCTGTCTAGGCATCAAAGTGATCTTCAAAACTTCTCATGAGCTCTCTCAAGACCTCAAGTCCTTCTTCATGGCTTCAGAATCATCTGAGGTCTTCCCACAACTCTCAAGTTAGGAGGCACACAACCTTGGTTTCAACCACTCTCTCTGGGGATCTTTTAACTTCTCTGACAAGGATATCAACCCCTGAACACTTGAATAAGCCTCTTATCTAGCTTCAAACTCTTGTGTAGCCCTTGATTGGTAATCATACCTCTTGATCTCCTGCACACATGTCAATGAAATGCAAATGATAATGCTAATGTGAATGAAATGAAACATAAGCTAGGTAAAGAAATGTTGGGAAAATTTTGGGGTGCAACAATGGGTATGGCAATGACTGGAATGTGGATCAATAGGATGACGCTTTTTCAGGAAGAGGTATGGGACCTGAAGGCCCTATTGACCCTGTTCAGAGGATCAGAATGCTAGAAGAGCAGATGAAAGGGGTGGTTGATCAGAACTCCGCCGGGTTAGATATGACTACTATGGGGTTGGTATCAGGGCTGAGGGTGCCATTAAAATTCAAGGCTCCAACATTCGACAAATACAAAGGGGATACCTGCCCAAAGGTCCATGTACGTTCTTATTATAGAAGGATGTCTGCGTATTCCAATGATGAGAGGATGCTCATGCATTTCTTTCAAGACAACTTATCGGGACCATCATTGGAATAGTACATGGGACTGGAGCCCACCCAGATTAGGAGCTGGAAGCAGTTGGATGATGCTTTTGTTATGCATTACAAATATAATAGTGATTTGGCGTCAAACAGAGTTCAGTTGCAGAATCTGTCGCAGAAAAGCGGTGAAAGTTTCAAAGAGTACGCGCAGCGGTGGCGCGATATGTGTTGCACCCCAAAATTTTCCCAACCTTTTCTAACCTAGGTTTATGTTTCAATTGCATAGTCATTTGCATTGTCATCATGTACATAGTGCATTCATCTGCATTGCATAGCATAGGCAAGCTAATATTAATCAGGGGATCAAGTACCATTCTTGTCTCAAGAGGCATATTCAAGGGGTTTCATTCATATTCAAGACTACTCAGGTCATCATAGAAGAATTTGAGCTTTAAAGAGTTGACAGATCAATCATGGGGTTCTCTCCTATCTTAAGGTTGTTTGGGGATCATCAGAGGGTGTATGAGCTATGAGCCAAGAGCATGGAGTGTGTATGGATGTTATGGAAAGTCTATATGATCATTTTGAAGAAGAGCCAAGTCATTGGAATGATTACAAGAGCCTTAGTTGAAGTCAGTCAACTAGGGTTTTATCTGGGTCAACACTAGGTCAACCCTAGGTCAAGGACTTGATTTGAAAGGCATTAAGGCTCATTTGAAGAATGTGGGATTCATTATTTGCTACATGGATATGGATGTGGTGTTGTGCCCAAGAAAAATCAAAAGAAGTCAAGGAGAAGTGAAGTTACCAAATTAGGGTTTCAGTGTAAAATCCCCTAATTCAGGTCAAACTTCCAAGCAGTGTAACTCAAGATGCAAGCTTCATATGAATTTCTGGTCCACATTAAACTTGTAGAGTATATTCATAGCTTTAATTTGAGTTGTGGAAGTCATCAAGATGATTTACAGAGCTCAAGTTATGGTCCTTGCAAGTTGCAGGTCATCTGAGAACACTGAAATTTGTCTATGAAAGTTGTCTGTCTTTCAAGCAACTTTTGACCTTCAAGGAGTTTTCAAATGAATTCTTGGAAAAAAAAAGAGTTGTTCCTCATGATCTCCCCTTTCCAAAAAGGTATGGTATTCCTTCATCTGATATGTGAAGCTCAAGTTATAGCTTGTGCAAGTCAGGGGTATTTTGGGAAAATGGAATTATAGGTCATTCTTAGCCTATGCCTAAAACTCATACAAGGAAGCTTCAAATGAAAAACTTCACAACATTAAAGTTGCTCAAAATGGCATTTTAAGTCTATAAAAGAGGTCATGGAAGTTTGTAAATGCATGGAACAAGAATTGACAAAAGGTGGTGAAAATGACTTAAAAATGGACATAAGTTGAAAAAGTTCAAGTTGGAAATTGGTTTGGGCAATCTATAAATCCAAAATGGGTGATGTAATATATCAAATTGAGTCTAAGGAACATTTTAAAGACTTTGGTTCAGCCACAATTTTGGTTTGGGGGTTTAAAAATGGACTTGCTTTGTAATTCCATTACTTGCATAATAAAGTGCATGTGAGAAACTCAACATAAGGCAAAGGAATCCCTTGTTTTTCACTCATATCACTCCAATTTGTCATTTAAAGAGATTTTAAAAGGTGGTTAAGGGGCTGTTAGTGAATTGAAGTAAGATATCATGAGACATCAAAATACCATATCATGAGAAATTCTTGAAGTTTCTAGAATCATCCTAGATTGATCTAAAAGACTCTAGATCTTTCCATGCTCTCCTATATATTGGATTGAGATCATTAAGAGTAAAGGTTGGTGATAACTGATGTTGAATCCATTTTCTCCATTTGCAAATCATATTGAATCTTCATTTTTCTCTTCACCATTTTTCCATTTTCCCCACATTTTTCTACACTTGAAAACTCAAATTTTCAATTCCATTTTTCTCCCACTTTTGGTTCATTCCACCATTGCAAATACATTCCTTATCATTCTTACAATTGATTCAACACTTTTTTGGCCATAATTGATGCATGAACCAAGCTACACAACTCCATTAAAGTGAGCTCCAAGTGGAAAATTGATTTTTTGTTTTCCATCAATTCACTCCTTTCTTTCCATCCAAACACCTTCCTCATCAATTATAGGACGTGTCCACATCATTTTCTCAAAGAATTGGTGATCGAGTGAAGCTCCATAAGCCATTTTTCGGAGGTATAAAGAATTCGACATAACTCATGATTTATGAGTCTTTCTTGCATTATTGTTGTTGCATTACATTGCTCTCATCTCCTACATGGATTCGAGTACAAAAAAGATGGGTTTTATGACAATTTTTGGTTCTTGAGTTTTTCTTGAGGTGCCACGTTTTGGGAGTTAGAGAGAGTTTCAAGAAAATCTAAGACCATATTTGGATTCCTTGATTTTTTTCCTTCAAGTTTGACCAAAATTTTGTGCGAAACGGATGATTATTGATGGAGTTATGGTGCTTCAAAGTAGCAAAAAACTCATGTTCATGGAGCTGCGGGTTACTATTCACAAAGTTGAAAAATTTTGATTTGGAGAAGAAGGTGTTAACACCGTCGGATGCATTTCCAAGTCAAGGTTTCTTCCATTCATCCAACGCCTCTCACCGCGCCATGCAATCGGCCACATAAGCCTCATGCCACTTTTATTTATTCATGCTATTTTCTTTTATTTTCCTATTGCCATGTTTCTTTTATTTTTTCTGTTTTATATGCTGATTTCAAATAATCATAAAAAATAGGAAAATTAATCTTTTTGATCCCCATTTTTTTGTGCTGAATCTTTAAGATGTCTGAAATTTTACAGAATTGGAACCATATCTTTTCCATTTTTCTTCATTTTATTATATTTTTTTACATTTTAGTTGTCAAAAAATTAGCAATGCTGGTGCTATCATTTTGTGAATTTTGTTTGACCTATCAAAACATTGTTTAAACGTCAAAGCTTTTGCAGGGGTATTCTACACATGATGAGGTATTGTGATGTATTTTTATGGGAATTTTATTGTACCATTTTAATTGGTTTTGGATGCTTTCTTTAACATGCTCCACTTTAATCTTTCCTTTGGTATACATGAGATATCTTGCCTTGTTTTCATCTTGTTTGACCATTTCATTGTGGATATTTTTATGGTATCTCTCACCCCTGGTTTGTGGATTGATGTAGGTAATGGGAGATTTTTATTTGATTTTTTTTAACACCTTTTGCTATTTTTCTTATGTTTTGTATTCGAACTTGTAATTTGGACTTCCGAACGGACTTTATTTTTTGTTAAGGCTCCAACGGCCGATTTGTGTTTGCGTGGTGAACGCCGTGGTTTATATTTCTTATTGTAGATAGGTTAGAGGTATTGGAAGACCCTTAGGTGGCTGTTATTTGTATGTGTAGCTTGCCCGATTATCGACTTGTTTGCATGATAGCACGTTGCGATTCCAAATAGTGGATTACGCGTTTCACTCGGAGTTTTCACTCGATTCTTTGCATATGATCACTTGATATTTTCTTATTCCATCCATGAATGGGCTTGAGGTTGAGATGAACCTTCCTCCCTCCTTTGCATCGCATTTATCATTGCTATATTCATGTTCATTTATATGCGGTTATTACTTGTATTTCCGTTTCTTCCTTTCGTTTTCCTTTCCCGTAGGACTTCCATTCTTCCTTGTTCAAGGGAGGATGTGATAGACATTAGGAGCTAACCCATGTATGATAACATTAGGGTAGATTTTTTATCCCTTTTTCAACCCTAGGATTTTAGAGTGTCATCTCTTCTTTCTTCAAAACAACAGAAAAACATTAATAAGGGTTATAACAACAATCAATTCACTTCTTTCGTCAAAAGATTTGAACAAACACAAACCTTTTTCCAATAAGAAAACCCTTGTTTAAGGTGAGATTTTTCATAAAAGACACTTGAACAGCTTGTGTCGTGCGTAGCCCGAACTACATTTGCTCTGATCTTCCATGCTGTGTGGAAGTGCGTAGGCATAGGATGCGATATCCTAGCGAGCAACCTTCACCCATCTTCACCCGTAGTTAGGCGAACTACGTTGACTCTGATTTCTCGTTCCAGACGGGAATACGTAGGCATAAAGTGCGATGCTTTACCGAGTCATGTTTTCTTTTCTTTTCAGACCTCATCCTTTAGTTTAGATAGAAGTGTAATTCGTACAAACCAAACAAGCGTGGATCCCATCGAGTACGATGGACGTGAGGGGTGCTAATACCTTCCCCTTGCGTAACCGACTCCCGAATCCAGGTTTTGGTTGCGATGACCATACCTTTTGCCGTCTTTGCGTTAGGTTTACTTCGAGCGTTTCCTTTCCCTCCTTTGGGATAAATAACGCACGGTGGCGACTCTTCTGTATTGCCGACGCCGATTTTCGCAGTAGCGACAACTGGCGACTCTGCTGGGGAATGCAATGGTTCCCTATGCGAGTCTCGCCTTAGGTTTTTTCCTAGCTGTTTGGGGTCATCCCCAGCAGCTGGCGACTCTGCTGGGGACCCAACGGTTCCCTACGCGAGTCAATCCTAGCGCTTGTTTTCCCGTTGTGGGCTTTGTATGGATTTACATTTCTGTATTTACATTTCAGCATTTTATTATCATTATTATTGTTGTATTGTGGGTTTGATGGGGGTTCTATGATTGAGAGATAAGTCGGACCTGGGCTTGAGTGCACCTATAATTAGAGTAGAGATTAGTGGGGGTGTGCAAGCTTTGCATGTACTAGCTTCCCGCGAAATCTACGCTCGGACGAGGTCCTTCTGGTTAACTTCCTGTTTCACCCTTTGGGTGCAGTGGGCTGTTGGTTAGTTGGATTGTCGACTCCGGGGACCGATCATTTGGAAGTTGACTAAGTGAGGCCTCTTCAGGATTTGATGATGCCACTCCTTCTGGGAATCGTATCACAACCCTGAAAGTCTGTGACGCCAACGACCACATAGGATGCCATACCTTGTGCCAGTTATAGGGACATCTACCTGTGAGAGGGACTTGGGGTATGCAGGTAACTTGACCTTCAGACTACCGGTTCATTTCTTATGAGATACAGGATTGTGGATATTTTATGGACTGTTATCAGGTCTGTCAGAGACTAGGTGTGGGTTATGTTATTGGGTCTATCCGAGACCAGGCTGGAGTTCTTTGTGAGGTCTGTCTGAGACCAGGGTTTGATGAGTATTGGAGGGTCTGTCTGAGACCTGTTCTTGGTGTGACTTGGGCTTCTTATTCAGGGCACTTGATCCCCTGTTGCAGCTGTTTGCATTGCATTGTTTGCATACCCATTTATCATTGCATTTCATTAACGTGTGTCTGTGCTGCAGGTGTATTACATACTTCCCTGTTCTAGTGCTCCGGACTTCTGATTGTTGATATGGGTAGTGTGCGGAAGACAGTTGCGTATAAGCTGCCCACTCCGGATGTGAATTCTATATTGAGTTTGATTGCCCTTGCGGATGATGAGGTTAGGGCTAGCTTCAAGAAGAGTTATACTTTTGCCTTTGAAGGCCTGTTCAATATATGAGTTATTTTCTCTTTTGTGATTGAATTTCAACTTCTTGCAACTTTTGTCACCGCACTGTCACGGCGCTACCCTGTATCAAATGTATTAGCACTAGAATGGGGGGAGTAATATTCCCCAATGCACAGGCACATATTGCATTTTGCATACATACTCATATTTGCATTACAGGTTTGTGATCCGTGTATCTTTTCTCCTGCATCCATTACAGGTACTTTCAGGATTGCAGATCAACGAATCCATCGTTATTCCACAAGGACTAATCAGAAGAAGATTATGGACAACGTGCAGAGTGAAATGCAAGAGATGCGTGACAGGATGGCCCTGCTCATGCAAACCATGGAGACCATCGCCAAGGGACAAGAGCAGCTGCAGAATCTGGTTCAACCGATAGTCGCACGGGCTGAAAACAACGGGACACCGCATGGTGAAAATATTGCTGCTTCTCCCCGAGTTGAGAATCGTCAAAGTGCTGATGTTATTCCCGTAAACGGTTTGAATGCTGGAGAAACTGGTCCTGTAGGTGGAGGTGGGAACACCGGTAATATGAATGCCAATGCAGATACTGCTGGGGTATTTGTGGGTAATGTCAATCAGGGTTTCAATGGTGGCTTTGAGAATGTCAGAATGAATGGTATTAATGGTAACCAGGGCTTCAATGGTGTGAACATGGGGTATGGTAGCACTGCTGGCGCCAATGCTGGGTTCGGTGGCTATGGTTACGGTAATCTTGGATATGGAACTGGTGCATACAACGCTCAAGAGACGGGCAATCTGAGGTATGACCCCAGGTACTTCCAAACGGGTCCGGGCCGTGATGCAGATTATGTTGGATATGATGCAGTACCTCGCTGGGAGGATCGTCAGGAGGATGTGTTCTCTGGTCAGAACGAGGGTTATGAAAGAGCCAGGGATGACAACCATCAGATGAGATTGCTAGAAGAGAAAGTGAACGGGTTAGCCAGCCAGAATGCTCTTGGGCTGGATATGTCCAATATGGGATTGGTACCAGGGCTGAGGGTACCTCTGAAATTCAAAGCGCCATCTTTTGATAAATATAAAGGGGACACGTGCCCGAGGGTACATGTTCGTTCATTTTACAGGAAGATGTCCGCGTATTCAGACGACGAAAAGATGCTCATGCATTTCTTCCAAGACAGCTTGTCAGGGCCGTCGCTGGAATGGTATATGAGCCTAGAGCCAACACAGATAAAAAGCTGGAAAGAGCTAGCGGAAGCTTTCGTGAAGCATTACCAATACAACAGCGATCTCGCCCCTAACCGGGTTCAGCTGCAAAGCCTCTCTCAGAAGCCCAGTGAAAGCTTCAAAGAATACGCCCAGAGATGGCGTGATTTGGCTGCCAGAGCACAACCTCCTATGGTGGAGCGTGAAATGATGGACTTGTTCGTAGGGACATTCTCAGGAATGTACTATGACCGGCTGCTCAACTTCTCAATGAGTACCTTCTCCGAGTTGATCCTGATGGGGGAGCGTATAGAAAACGGGATAAAAATCGGTAAGATTCAAGCGGGAGAGTCTGCTTCAGCTGGAAGCAATAAGAAAGCTTTCGGGGGTAGAAAACAGGAAGATGCCAATTCGGTATGTAGCTCTCGGGGAAGAAATAGGGGATGGAGGCAATACCAACCGCAACAAGTTGCAAGTGTGACAATCCCCGCGCAACATCAGCAACAGACGCAGCAGCAGGGGCAACAACATCCGGCTCAGCAAAGAATTCAGAACGGGAAGCCGAAAAGGGTATTTGATCCGCCGCCAGTATCGTACGCTGAGCTTCTTCAGAATTTGTTACGGTTACAGTTGGTCGAGAAAAGAACGATGGCTCCTCCGACAGGGATACCCCCACCCAGTTATAACGCTAATGAGCATTGTGAATTCCACTCTGGGGCACCCGGCCATAATATCGAAAATTGCCACGCTTTCAAGCATAAAGTGCAAGATTTGCTTGATAGCACTGCTATTAATTTTGGTACGGAAGAGCCCAATATTACACAACAACCAATGCCAAACCATGAATAGGCTGGAGTATGGTGGGCAAATAGGATTTCTATAGTTTGGGTGGGCCGTTAAAAGTAGATCAGAACAGTGGCAGGCTGCCTCTAATAACTGATTGTGAAGATAGCTGGTTCAGCAGCAGGACAGATGCGAAAGCCCGGTTCTCGGAAGCTGGCATTTTTCTTTGTTTTATCTTGTCATTTCTTTACGTTTGTAGTTTCTTTCCTGTTTAAATTGCAATCTTGTTTGTAAAACTTGTTGTTTCCATTCAATTGATGATAATGAAATAAATATGCATGTTTTGATTAAATCCATTCGTGTTCACTAATTGTTTTTACAAATGTCCAACGCCTGGTTAAGAGGAATCCGAGGAGGATGACGAAAATGAACGACATGCAAAATCCCGATTGTATGCTTTTTAAAACAAAACCTGCTGATGATGTACAGGCATTATTTCAAATCCCTAAACACTGGAGTTATAAGGAAGATAATCCCTTGTCAACCCCTTTGAGCCTAGTAGTAGGAGTTCTTTCTGAAAACGAAAAACCCTCAATCTTAACCCGGGGCAGGGTAGGTGTTAGCTAATTTGACCGAACGCCCAAATTACAAAAAGGAGTGCCCGTTCGAGGATCAATCACACCTCTAGAGGTCGTGCCTAAAAACCACAATGGTCAAATCAAGAGTGAGACAGTCACATCATTCTCCAATGAGTCAGACAACCAGTGTCACACGACTTGTTCGAAAAAAGAAAGCAAAGAGAATCAAAAGCCCGCTAAGTCAAAACTTCAAGACAAATGACTTAGGCAAAAATGAGGGCATCCCGCTGGAAAAAAAACCAAAAGAACTCAAAAGAGTCAGTCCAGGCAAAAGTTAGGGATATGAAAAGAAAAAAGATGAAAGGATGGAAAAATCCTCAAATGAAATACGAGTCGTGTGTCCTCAAGTGTCAAAGACGAAAGGTGAGTGGCTGTCACTCCCAACAATCATAATTTCTCGAACTATCACTCCTATCTTTCAGCCTCCGAGAGGTGAGTGCTAAGGTCGAATTAGCTGAACATAGGATCGGAGAACATCAAGGAGAATGGGTGGGTTAAAATAAACTTTGAGCCTTTATCCTTTCCTTCAAAACCGTGAACCTAACCACGTTATAACCTTCAAAAGTCCTAATTGAAGCAGGTTGTTTCGAAAGCATACATCGGTAAAGGTCGCGTCGATTCTGACTCCTGAAAGGGTTCCTCTTACCATGTTGGTACTGATGTTGATAAATGTTTTGTGCATTATATGCTATAAACTGTTTTTCCCTTCTCCCAGTGAACAAATTGGATGTCAAAACTATCATATGTGGTGCATTAATACGTCTTTTACACAGAACAACTTGTTTTACTTGCGAGTAAGCGCTTGACAGCAGAAAAGTTTCCTACAGTGGAAAGTATGGTCAGGATAGAATGCAGAGCGCCCGAATGCTCCGCAAGCCGGGGCAAGCCATTAAGTGCTCCCCAGTCAGGTCAGCCATTCAAAGTCAGTTACTCTGGGGCAATCAGGTCGAGATTCGGTAAATCTCTCGTAGTTGGAGGTACTGCTCTGGATCAGCTAATCAGGGGCAAAGTCATTGCAATCAGGGGCAGGCCATCTTAAGAGCGTAGAAGTTATTCTTTACTCGAGGGGCATTTGGTGTGAAGTATTTCTCCGAAGTTTAGAATGCTGGGGCAGTTCATATCAGACCAACGGGGTACGAATGTTCAGATTCCCTTTTGAGGACTATCCCCACAGAGGTCCCACAGACCGGGGCATATCAAAAGCGAAGGAATTGTTCTTCTCCGTATCATCAGAGCTACTCATAGCTATTCGAGCAGATTCAGTCAATCTTAAAGTGTGAGACGAATGTCGGGAAGTCATGTTACTGTCTTCCGATTCTTCAACCAGAAAAATGTATTGGCAATCACTGTAAGGCCCGTCCGTGTTGGCGCGTCAGTTTCAAATCCAATCTTCATTAGTACGCAGGAAGACTCTGTCTGTTTTCCCCAGAGAAGTCCAATCATACTTGGCACATCTGCTATTCCCCAGCGGAGTTATATTCCCCAGCAGGGTGTTACTTCAACGAGGTGTTTGGTTAAGTTCCCAAATTCCCCAGCGGAGTTGATGCTACTCTTCCAGCATTTATTTTGCTGGAATAATTCTGTGATATCCGGTTTATCCCCAGCGGAGTTGGCTTCGTCTTCAGCATTTATTTTGCCGAAATAGTTTTCTGTACCCGACTTTCTCCAGCAGCCCGAGCCTGTATTAGCATATTGCATGCATCATCATATTTGCATCATACTTGCATTTCAGTTTCAAAATACGTAGCATTTCCATGCTATATGGAACATTACGTCATTATCGAACATACGTATTCAGAAACATAAACCAGGTTGGTTACCTCGTTGGTTTCAGATGTTTGTTTTCCCCTGCAGATAATTGAGATTATGATTCAGGAAGATGTTCGGATAGTCGGATTTGTGGCGCAAGGCGAGCAGTGATCGTGTTCGTCCTATCATGTGGACCCCTAGCAGAGTTGCTTGGTTGAGTTTCTCTTTGCCCCAGCTGAGTCCTTCTCAGGTCGCTGTTATGTCGGCATTACAAGATTTCATAGTTCAGATTTTTTGGAGTTATCGTCGTGATTTCCCCAGTAGAGTTTTCTTCCCCATCAGAGTTGCTTGGTTAAGCTTCTCTTCTTCCCCAGCGAAGTTTTCTTCAGACTGTTGTCACGTCAGTATTGAAAATCTTGAAATTACTACCTGCCGTCGAAGTAGGTGTTTGACGGCTGTCGTCAGAATTACCCCAGTAGAGTTTTTCTTCGGATTGTTGTTACAAGAATCTTGTGGATTAAACCTTCGGAGTTATTACCCTGGTTGAAGGAGTTATACCCTGGTTGAAGGAGTTATTACCCTGGTTGAAGGAGTTAATACCCTGGTTGAAGGAGTTATTACCCTGGTTGAAGGAGTTATACCCTGGTTGAAGGAGTTATACCCTGGTTGAAGGAGTTACTACCCTGGTTGAAGGAGTTATACCCTGGTTGAAGGAGTTATTACCCTGGTTGAAGGAGTTATACCCCGGTTGAAGGAGTTATACCCTGGTTGAAGGAGTTATACCCTGGTTGAAGGAGTTATACCCTGGTTGAAGGAGTTATTACCCTGGTTGAGGGAGCTGTTACCCTGGTTGAGGGAGTTGTCACCCTGGGTGATGGAGGTACACCCTGGTTTGAGGAGTTATTATGCCTTGTTTGAGGCAGTTTGTTATCCTGGTCGATGGAGTTGTTACCTTTTGTCAAAGGAATTATTATCGGTGTTGGCAGAATTATTACCCATGCTAACGAAGTGGCTCCCTGCAGAATTATTTGTTCAAATATCTGTGTCGTCGGAGATGTATCCCACAAAGTAACTCGTTCAAGTCACCGGATGCCTGATTCGCGCTTTACGTAGCATTTTGTTTGTTTCTCTACAAACGAAGGTCAAGACTTTTGTGTTTTCCACGTGGTCCTTTGGCTCGATGCATGATTATTGTAGCAAAATTTGGAATTAATTGTGGATTCAAGGCCTGTGGCGTCACGCAGGTGGTTGAGGACGAAATCAAGTCAGTTCTTATCAGATAATTGATCAGTTGTTGTCGTGACAACCGGATTCGGTTTTCTGAATGATATTTTTCCCAAGCAGTAGTCGTACGCAATTTATTTTGCGGTTGGCAAATTTCCGGGTTCTTTCGTATTCAACCGTCTCGTACCTCGAATGTCTGAAGGCTGCGCGCTCTTCATCCAGTCGGTCCAAGCCGCTTGAATAGGGGCAGCTGTTGCACCCCAAAATTTTCCCAACCTTTTCTAACCTAGGTTTATGTTTCAATTGCATAGTCATTTGCATTGTCATCATGTACATAGTGCATTCATCTGCATTGCATAGCATAGGCAAGCTAATATTAATCAGGGGATCAAGTACCATTCTTGTCTCAAGAGGCATATTCAAGGGGTTTCATTCATATTCAAGACTACTCAGGTCATCATAGAAGAATTTGAGTTTTAAAGAGTTGACAGATCAATCATGGGGTTCTCTCCTATCTTAAGGTTGTTTGGGGATCATCAGAGGGTGTATGAGCTATGAGCCAAGAGCATGGAGTATGTATGGATGTTATGGAAAGTCTAGATGATCATTTTGAAGAAGAGCCAAGTCATTGGAATGATTACAAGAGCCTCAGTTGAAGTCAGTCAACTAGGGTTTTATCTAGGTCAACACTAGGTCAACCCTAGGTCAAGGACTTGATTTGAAAGGCATTAAGGCTCATTTGAAGAATGTGGGATTCATTATTTGCTACATGGATATGGATGTGGTGCTGTGCCCAAGAAAAATCAAAAGAAGTCAAGGAGAAGTGAAGTTACCAAATTAGGGTTTCAGTGTAAAATCCCCTGATTCAGGTCAAACTTCCAAGCAGTGTAACTCAAGATGCAAGCTTCATATGAATTTCTGGTCCACATGAAACGTGTAGAGTATCTTCATAGCTTTAATTTGAGTGGTAGAAGTCATTAAGATGATTTACAGAGCTCAAGTTATGGTCCTTGCAAGTTGCAGGTCATTTGAGAACACTGAAATTTGTTTGTGAAAGTTGTCTGTCTTTCAAGCAACTTTTGACCTTCAAGGAGTTTTCAAATGAATTCTTGGCAAAAATAATAGTTGTTCCTCATGATCTCCCCTTTCCAAAAAGGTATGGTATGCCTTCATCTGATATGTGAAGCTCAAGTTATAGCTTGTGCAAGTCAGGGGTATTTTGGGAAAATGGAATTATAGGTCATTCTTAGCCTATGCCTAAAACTCATACAAGGAAGCTTCAAATGAAAAACTTCACAACATTAAAGTTGCTCAAAATGGCATTTTAAGTCTATAGAAGAGGTCATGGAAGTTTGGAAATGCATGGAACAAGAATTGACAAAAGGTGGTGAAAATGACTTAAAAATGGACATAAGTTGAAAAAGTTCAAGTTGGAAATTGGTTTGGGCAATCTATAAATCCAAAATGGGTGATGTAATATATCAAATTGAGTCTAAGTAACATTTTAAAGACTTTGGTTCAGCCACAATTTTGGTTTGGGGGTTTAAAAATGGACTTGCTTTGTAATTCCATTACTTGTATAATAAAGTGCATGTGAGAAACTCAACATAAGGCAAAGGAATCCCTTGTTTTTCACTCATATCACTCAATTTGTCATGAAAAGAGATTTTAAAAGGTGGTTAAGGGGCTGTTAGTGGATTGAAGTAAGATATCATGAGACATCAAAATACCATATCATGAGAAATTCTTGAAGTTTCTAGAATCATCCTAGATTGATCTAGAAGACTCTAGATCTTTCCATGCTCTCCTATATATTGGATTGAGATCATTAAGAGTAAAGGTTGGTGATAATTGATGTTGAATCCATTTTCTCCATTTGCAAATCATATTGAATCTTCATTTTTCTCTTCACCATTTTTCCATTTTTCCCACATTTTTCTACACTTGAAAACTCAAATTTTCAATTCCATTTTTCTCCCACTTTTGGTTCATTCCACCATTGCAAATACATTCCTTATCATTCTTACAATTGATTCAACACTTTTTTGGCCATAATTGATGCATGAACCAAGCTACACAACTCCATTAAAGTGAGCTCCAAGTGGAAAATTGATTTTTTGTTTTCCATCAATTCACTCCTTTCTTTCCATCCAAACACCTTCCTCATCAATTATAGGACGTGTCCACATCATTTTCTCAAAGAATTGGTGATCGAGTGAAGCTCCATAAGCCATTTTTCGGAGGTATAAAGAATTCGACATAACTCATGATTTATGAGTCTTTCTTGCATTATTGTTGTTGCATTACATTGCTCTCATCTCATACATGGATTCTAGTACAAAAAAGATGGGTTTTATGACAATTTTTGGTTCTTGAGTTTTTCTTGAGGTGCCACGTTTTGGGAGTTAGAGAGAGTTTCAAGAAAATCTAAGACCATATTTGGATTCCTTGATTTTTTTTCCTTCAAGTTTGACCAAAATTTTGTGCGAAACGGATGATTATTGATGGAGTTATGGTGCTTCAAAGTAGCAAAAAACTCATGTTCATGGAGCTGCGGGTTACTATTCACAAAGTTGAAAAATTTGATTTGGAGAAGAAGGTGTTAACACCGTCGGATGCATTTCCAAGTCAAGGTTTCTTCCATTCATCCAACGCCTCTCACTGCGCCACGCAATCGGCCACATAAGCCTCATGCCACTTTTATTTATTCATGCTATTTTCTTTTATTTTCCTATTGCCATGTTTCTTTTATTTTTTCTGTTTTATATGCTGAATTCAAATAATCATAAAAAATAGGAAAATTAATCTTTTTGATCCCCATTTTTTTGTGCTGAATCTTCAAGATGTCTGGAATTTTACAGAATTGGAACAATATTTTTTCCATTTTTCTTCATTTTATTAGATGTTTTTACATTTTAGTTGTCAAAAAATTAGCAATGCTGGTGCTATCATTTTGTGAATTTTGTTTGACCTATCAAAACATTGTTTAAACGTCAAAGCTTTTGCAGGGGTATTCTACACATGATGAGGTATTGTGATGTATTTTTGTGGGAATTTTATTGTACCATTTTAATTGGTTTTGGATGCTTTCTTTAACATGCTCCACTTTAATCTTTCCTTTGGTATACATGAGATATCTTGCCTTGTTTTCATCTTGTTTGACCATTTCATTGTGGATATTTTTATGGTATCTCTCACCCCTGGTTTGTGGATTGATGTAGGTAATGGGAGATTTTTATTTGATTTTTTTTAACACCTTTTGCTATTTTTCTTATGTTTTGTATTCGAACTTGTAATTTGGACTTCCGAACGGACTTTATTTTTGTTAAGGCTCCAACGGCCGATTTGTGTTTGCGTGGTGAACGCCGTGGTTTATATTTCTTATTGTAGATAGGTTAGAGGTATTGGAAGACCCTTAGGTGGCTGTTATTTGTATGTGTAGCTTGCCCGATTATCGACTTGTTTGCATGATAGCACGTTGCGATTCCAAATAGTGGATTACGCGTTTCACTCGGAGTTTTCACTCGATTCTTTGCATATGATCACTTGATATTTTCTTATTCCATCCATGAATGGGCTTGAGGTTGAGATGAACCTTCCTCCCTCCTTTGAATCGCATTTATCATTGCTATATTCATGTTCATTTATATGTGGTTATTACTTGTATTTCCGTTTCTTCCTTTCGTTTTCCTTTCCCGTAGGACTTCCATTCTTCCTTGTTCAAGGGAGGATGTGATAGACATTAGGAGCTAACCCATGTATGATAACATTAGGGTAGATTTTTTATCCCTTTTTCAACCCTAGGATTTTAGAGTGTCATCTCTTCTTTCTTCAAAACAACAGAAAAACATTAATAAGGGTTATAACAACAATCAATTCACTTCTTTCGTCAAAAGATTTGAACAAACACAAACCTTTTTCCAATAAGAAAACCCTTGTTTAAGGTGAGATTTTTCATAAAAGACACTTGAACAGCTTGTGTCGTGCGTAGCCCGAACTACGTTTGCTCTGATCTTCCATGCTGTGTGGAAGTGCGTAGGCATAGGATGCGATATCCTAGCGAGCAACCTTCACCCATCTTCACCCGTAGTTAGGCGAACTACGTTGACTCTGATTTCTCGTTCCAGACGGGAATACGTAGGCATAAAGTGCGATGCTTTACCGAGTCATGTTTTCTTTTCTTTTCAGACCTCATCCTTTAGTTTAGATAGAAGTGTAATCTGTACAAACCAAACAAGCGTGGATCCCATCGAGTACGATGGACGTGAGGGGTGCTAATACCTTCCCCTTGCGTAACCGACTCCCGAATCCAGGTTTTGGTTGCGATGACCATACCTTTTGCCGTCTTTGCGTTAGGTTTACTTCGAGCGTTTCCTTTCCCTCCTTTGGGATAAATAACGCACGGTGGCGACTCTTCTGTATTGCCGGCGCCGATTTTCGCAGTAGCGACAATATGGCAGCTCGGTTGCACCCTCCTTTGGTTGAAAGGGAGATGAATGACATGTTTGTGGGGACATTTACAGGAATGTACTATGACAAGTTACTCAATGTTTCGATGGGTAGCTTCTCCGATATGATCCTTATGGGAGAAAGGATCGAGAATGGAATTAAAATTGGGAAGATTCAGGCAGGTGAATCTACTCCAGCTGGGGGTGTGAGAAAGGCGTTCGGCGGAAGACGACAAGGTGATACAAGCGCTGTATTTGGTGGCAGAGGCCGGGGCAGAGGTAGAAATCAGTATAGTCAACCTCAACAAATAGCCAGTGTTACTATTCCAATTCCTCAACAACAACAGCAGCAGCAACCGTTGTAGCAGCAGCAAAGGCAGAATCAGGGTCAGAGAAGGTTTCAAAATGCAAAGCCGAAGAGGGTATTTGATAAGCCTCCGTCGACATATGCAGAGCTTCTTCAGACATTGCTGGGGTTGAATTTGGTTGAGAAAAGAACTTTGGAACTGCCTGCAGGACCGGTACTTCCTTATGGGTACGACGCTAATAAGCACTGCGAATTCCATTCCGGGGCGCCCGGACACGATGTAGAATCTTGTCATGCTTTCAAGCATAAAGTTCAAGACTTGTTGGACAGTAAAGCCATCAACTTCGGCCAGGTGGGGCCCAACATTGTACAACAGCCTATGCCTAATCATGGGGCAAATGCTATCTTGACAGAAGAGAATTTGAACTCGGTGATGGATGTTAACGAACTGAAGACACCATTGAGTGAGGTGAAAAACAGGTTGCTCAGAGGGGGAGTATTCCCTGGTTGTGACGAATATTGTTTAGAGTGTTGGACCCAGCCTGAGGGTTGTACTGATTTGAAGCAGGGCATTCAGGCCATGATCGACAAAGGGACCTTGCAATTCGATCGAACTGCGGTTGAGAAGCCTGTGGAGGCATTATGTGATAAGCAGAATGATATTGCAACGGTGACGATCCCGAGGAAGACTATAACGATAACGGCGCCCGCCAAGCGGCCAACTATTACAATTACCAAAGCAGGGCATGTTCCCTTTCAGAGTACGAAAGGTATCCTGTGGACCTACGGATTAGAAGCATATTGCAACGGGGAAAAGATTGTGGTGAATAACCAGCCAGCCGGGGCTGTTGATAATGTCGTTGGAACGGGGGGCATGACCCGTAGCGAAAAGATCTTTACCTCACCTGAAATAGAAGCAGAGAGGTTGGCCAAAGGTAAAGCCAAAGTAAGTGAAAGCGGGCCTTCTCAGTCGAAAGAAAAGGATACGTCGCTCAAGGACGTAGAGGAGTTCATGAGACTGATTCGCAAAAGCGACTACAAAATTGTTGAACATCTACAGCAGACGACGTCAGAAATTTCTATCTTGTCGTTGTTATTATGTTCCGAGGCCCACTGGAACGCCTTGCTAAAGATTCTAGATACGTCATTTGTGCCTCAAGAAGTTTCTGTAAATCAGTTAGAGGGGGTAATGGCACATGTCAATGCTGGACATAGCCTGGGTTTCACAGATTTTGACCTAACACCCAGGGGTCGAGAGCACAACATGGCCTTGCATATATCGGTGGAATGCCGGGGCACCATACTGTCGCGTGTACTGGTGGATACTAGATCGTCGTTGAACGTACTACCAAAGAAAGCCATGATGAAATTGGACATACGGGGAATTATTTGCACGCCCAGTAATTTGGTTATGAGGGTGTTTGACGGGACGAAAAGATCATTGTTTGGGTCAATAGCATTACCGCTTCAGGTGGGGCCAGAAATTTTTGATACCGAATTCTACATCATGGATATCCACCCAGCTTATAGCTGCCTTCTTGGGCGACCATAGATCCACGCTGCAGGGGCCGTGACGTCCACGCTGCACCAGAAGTTGAAGTACATGGTGGGTGATAGTGTTGTTACCGTTTGCGGGGAGGAGGATATTTTGGTCAGTCACCTGTCATCGTTCAGATATGTCGAGGTCGACGGAGAAATACACGAGACACCTTGTCAAGCCTTCGAAGGGTTGCGAATTAAAGACAAAGCTCAGGGTTCCAGTAAAATATCAGATGTGGCAGTGTCATCTTACAAAGAGGCTCAGGCTTTAGTGCAAACTGGTGAAACTAAAGGCTGGGGGCAGGTACTGGAGATTCCCGTGAAGAATGATAAGTTTGGGCTAGGGTATCGACCGACGTCGTCAGCGTCATCTTCAGGAGCGCCCAGGTTCAAGGGACCGGTCATGATTACGCCAAGCGGGGTGTGCTTTGAGACTATCAATGCTACTTCCGATGCCGAAGACGGAGATAGCGACTGCGATATGGACGCGTGGATCAAGCCAAGTGTGCCAGGACAAAGTCTCTGCAACTGGTCCATCCGGGAAACTGTCCCAGTGACTTTTAAACAGTAATGATTTGTTTTCTCAATTGTTGTATAATCCTATGTCCTACCTGGGACATAGTTATTTTACCTTAGGGCTACTTGATTATGTGTATTGCACTATTTAATCATGAAATAAAGGCGTTTTCATATTCGAATGTTGTGATCCCTGTCTTTCTTGTTTTTCTTTAACAATAAATGGCAACGTGTTTATTTGCTTTGTTTGCGTGTTAAAGCGTTTAACCATTTCCCTTGCAGGACTAATATTTCAGATGACATCTCCTACGAACCTCCTATGACACGTCTCGACTTCGAGCACCCGATATTCCAAGCAGAGGAAGAGATTGTTGAGGATATCGACCTGCCAGAGGAGCTGACTCGTTTGTTGAAATAGGAAGAGAGAATCATTCTGCCTCACCAGGAGGAAATTGAGATTATCAACTTGGGGTCAGAAGAAGTTGTGAGAAATATCCGTATAGGGGCTGCGCTGCAGAGCGACGTCAAGCAAAGGCTGATTGAGATAGTGCGAGAGTACAGTGATATATTTGCTTGGTCGTACGAGGATATGCCTGGGTTAGATACAGACATGGTTGTGCATCGTCTTCCGTTGCGAGAGGAATGTCCGCCTGTTAAGCAGAAACTCAGAAGAACCAGACCAGACATAGCTGTGAAAATCAAGGAGGAAGTGCAAAAACAGTGGGATGCTGGTTTCCTAGCTGTTACAACTTATCCGTCGTGGGTCGCTAATATAGTACCAGTGCTGAAGAAAGACGGTAAAGTGCGAATGTCTGTAGACTACCGTGATCTGAATAGGGCGAGCCCGAAAGAAGACTTTCCCCTTCCTCACATTGATGTGCTGGTTGATAACACTGCTCAGTTCTCCGTATTCTCCTTCATGGATGGCTTCTCAGGCTATAATCAGATCAAAATGGCGCCGGAAGACATGGAGAAGACCACCTTCATTACTCCCTGGGGAACATTTTGCTACAAAGTGGTGCCCTTCGGACTGAAGAACGCTGGGGCAACTTATCAACGTGCTATGACGACTCTCTTTCATGACATGATGCACAAAGAGATCGAGGTTTATGTTGATGATATGATTGCCAAATCCCAGACAGAGGAGGAGCATTTGGTTAATCTGCTAAAACTGTTCAAAAGACTGAGGAAGTTCAGGTTGAGACTGAACCCTAATAAGTGCACCTTCGGGGTGAGATCGGGTAAACTGTTGGGGTTTATTGTGAGCGAAAAAGGAATAAAGGTTGATCCTGCAAAGATAAAAGCTATACAAGAAATGCCGACGCCTAAAATAGAAAAAGAAGTGCGTGGGTTTTTAGGGAGGTTGAACTACATCGCTCGGTTCATATCTCACCTAACTGCGACATGTGAGTCGTTATTTAAGTTGTTGAAAAAGGATCAGGTGTTGACCTGGAATGAAAATTGTCAAAAGGCGTTCGACAAGATAAAAGAGTACTTGCAGGAACCTCCTGTTTTGATACCCCCAGTGGCCGGGAGACCTCTGATTATGTATTTGACGGTTCTTGAGGAAAGTATGGGTTGTGTTCTCGGTCAACATGACGAGACCGGGCGTAAAGAGCATGCAATTTACTATTTGAGTAAGAAGTTTACCGACTGTGAGTCCAGATACTCAATGCTCGAGAAGACGTGTTGCGCGCTAGCCTGGGCCGCCAAACGTTTAAGGCAATACATGTTGAGTCATACAACCTTGCTTATTTCAAAGATGGATCCGATCAAATATGTGTTTGAGAAGCAAGTACTCTCCGGAAGAATTGCCCGATGGCAGATGGTGTTAACCGAATACGATATCTAATATGTCTCGCAAAAGGCTATTAAAGGTAGTGTTCTATCAGAGTACCTTGCGGAGCAGCCTGTTGAGGACTACCAATCGATGAGGTTTAATTTTCCTGACGAGGATATCATGACCTGAAAATGAAGGATTGTGAAGAACCGTTGCCGGACGAAGGGCCAGAGTTGGGTTCCAAATGGCAGTTGATATTTGACGGAGCTGTGAATTCCTATGGTAGCGGAATAGGTGCAATTATCACCACTCCTCAGGGGTCGCACATCCCCTTTACTGCCCGATTGACTTTTCCTGTTACCAATAATGAGGCTTAATATGAGGCTTGCATCATGGGTCTGGAAGAAGCCATTGATTTGCGAATCAAGCACCTGGATGTATACGGAGACTCAGCTCTAGTGGTGAATCAGATTAAAGGAGAATGGGAGACACGTCAGCCCAATTTGATACCATATAGGAATTATGCAAGGAGATTGTTGCCTTTCTTTGACAAGGTGGAATTGCATCACGTGCCACGAGCATAAAATCAAATGGCTGACGCCCTGGCGACATTGTCTTCAATGTATAAAGTTAACTTCTAGAACGAGGCTCCCCGGATTGTTATCTCTCGGCTCGATAGGCCTGCATTCATATTTGCCATTGACGAGGCTCCCGATGGTAAACCCTGGTACTTTGACATCCAGAACTTCCTGAAGAACAAGGAGTATTCGGCTGGGGCATCCAGTCAAGATCAGGAGACTCTCAGGAGATTGGCTGGCAATTTCTATCTGAATCCTGACGGTGTCCTGTATAAAAGAAACCACGACTTGGTGCTGCTACGCTGTGTAGATGAGAAAGAGGCGAAGTTTCTCATGGAAGAGATACATGAAGGTACATTTGGTACACATGCTGACGGGCATGCTATGACGAGAAAACTGCTGCGGACAGGTTACTATTGGCTGACTATGGAAACAGACTATTTCAAGTTTGCAAAGAGGTGTCATAAATGCCAGATTTATGCGGAAAAAATCCATGTGCCTCCAAGTCCTCTGAATGTGATGTCATCACTGTGGCCTTTCTCGATGTGGGGGATTGATATGATTGGCAAGATTGAGCCCACAACATCAAACGGACACCGGTTCATTTTGGTGGCAATCGATTACTTTACCAAATGGGTGGAAGCAGCATCATATGCCAACGTGACCAAACAAGTGGTAGCCAGATTTATCAAACGGGATATTATCTGCAGATATGGAATACCTGAGCGGATTATCACCGACAACGGTTCAAATTTGAATAATAAAATGATGAAAGAGCTGTGTCAGAATTTTAAGATTGAGCATCACAACTCTTCTCCTTACCGGCCCAAGATGAATGGCGCTGTCGAAGCAGCCAATACGAACATAAAGAAGATTGTTCAGAAAATGGTTGTGACGTATAAGGACTGGCACGAGATGCTACCTTTCGCTTTGCACGGTTATCGTATGACGGTACGCACATCAACCGGGCAACCCCTTTCTCATTGGTATACGGGATGGAGGCGGTGTTACTGTTGGAGGTCGAGATTCCTTCCCCGAGGGTTTTACGTGATGTCCAACTTGACGAGGCAGAATGGGTTAAGGATATACTGAATCAGCTCAGCTTAATGGATGAGAAGAGACTGGCTTCTTTAGCCTACGGTCGGCTATATCAGAGCCGGATGAAGAAAGCTTACAACAAGAAGGTATGCCCTCGAAGCTTTCAGACGGGCGATCTTGTTTTGAAAAATATTCTCCCACCACAAACAGATCACAGGGGCAAGTGGACTCCTAATTATGAAGGTCCCTACATTGTCAGAAAAGTCTTCTCTGGAGGAGCCTTGTTACTATCCACCATGGATGGTGAAGACTTTGCGTCTCCTGTGAATTCGGACGCAGTTAAAAAATACTTTGCTTGAAAGTGACCCGCTGGACAGTAAAAAAGAGAGTCCAGGAAAAAATGGGGCATCCCGGCGAACCATAAAAAATGAATAAAAGGTTCAGGCAAAGTTAGGGATAAAATTGAAAAAATGTACACCCACGAAGTCGAAAACCTGAAAAAGGTGACTTCGGCAAAAAAGGGTATCCCGGTGAATTGAAATCCCGCAAAGGGCGGTTCACGCAAAAGTTAGGGATTGAAAAAGCGAATGACTGCGGTCCGGATTTGATACGACATTGCTTAGTGGTTTGGGAGTACCTGGGGGCCGTCTATTCAAAAAACAATCTCTTCCGAAGATCGAGTACCAGGAAAGCGCAGAGTCAGGCGAGTCATAGGAAGATCAGCTCATGGTGTTTGTCTGTACCACGTTGCCGACATGTATACAAATATTGTTTTGTATTTTATTTATGCTTCTTGTGCATATATGTATGTATGTTTGTGCGTAACTTCCTCTTTTCAGGAGTTTCATCCAGTGTACAAAACTTTGCCTATTCAGAGGCCCATTATCAATAAAACATGTTATTCAGTACTTGATGCTTGTTCTTTACTATTTTGTTTGTGAAAGACGCCGGTGTTTTTGATAAACTTGCACTTACATAATCTTGCTGGCCCTTGCCAATAATTACTAAAACTTCGAATTGACTGAAGTAATGCCACAGATGATAACCCGGATAGATTCTGTTGTATAGGCCTGTTTTGTCTCGTTTGTGTTTTGCAGGGTTCTTACCTTTGGAGCAAATGGTCAGGAATTGTATTCCCCAGCCAAGGTCGCTTGACATAAGACCTGACTCTAGTTGATGTCATTCCTCAGCTAGTCGCAGCTTATCCCCCGAGATGTGAAATGACAGCTATCCCTTCCCAAAAGAGGGAGTTATTTTCCCCAGGAGAGTGTCCTCATGGAAAGCCGTCCATAGGATTAATCCCAGCAAGTCAAAATCAGTGTCCCCTGCAGGGGTTGCGCTCCTCAGCGGATCAAAGATGTGCACGTTCAATCTCCAGCATGGGGGATTCCCGCATTAGCTAACCGAGTTGTTGGTTCGAAAGGTTTATATCCGCGAAGGATGGTTTTATTGCTCCCCACAAGTCGTCATGCCATTGACAAGACGTTGATCCTCGGCAGAGTGGTAACATTGAATGTGTAAACTGTGCCCAGACTGTGTACTTTTCCTAGAAGTGTCGCTTCTTTCCCAGCTAAGTTTGTTCACCAGCAGGGTGGTTTGTTCTTTCCTCCCAGTGGAAATTGGTGTTTAATCCCTCTTCGGCAGAGTTGGTTGCATTTCTGGCGTTTATTTTTCCAGGATATTTTGTGATACTTGTTCCCCCAGCGGAGTTGGTTGCACCCTTCCAGCATTTATTTTGTTGGAATATGTCTGTGATACCCGGTTATCCCCAGTGGATTTGGTTTTGTCTTCAGCATTTATTTTGCTGAGGCGTCTCTTGGCATCTTTGCATTTTGCATATATCATCCTATTTGCATCTACCCCACACGCGTAGTATTTCCGTGCCGTACAGAGCCTTACGCCATTTTCAAACATACGCATTTTGAAACATAAATCAGGTTGGTTAACCTTTGTGCTTTCAGGTGTATTTTCTCAACAGGAGTATGGAGTTCTAGCTCAGATCTATTACCAGGTATTCGAGGTCTCGCTGTGAGATGTGTGATGATACGGTTCGTCTTACTATTTTCCCCCACAGAGTTAATTGGTTAAGTTCTCTTTGTCCCCGAGCAGAGTTATTTGTTTAAATTTCTCTTGTTTTCACCGCCAGAGTTGCTTGTTGAAGTTTCTCTTATCCGGCCAGCGGATTATTTTCTTCAAATTTGTTGTTACGTCAACGTCAAAGGGTTTCATGAATCAAATTTCAGAAACTGCCGCCGGTTATCGGAACAGGCGTCCGGCAGTTTGGTTTCCAAATATCCCCAGTAGAGTCCTCCTCAAAGTCACTGTCACGTCAGTGCTAAAAGGTTTATAGGTTGGGACCAATGGAGTTAGCTACTGCAGATAAAAAAAAAAGAGAAACGGTATTCGGAGTATCCCCCCGTATGGGTAAACGAATGTATTTTCCTACTGGTTGACAGAAGGATTTCCCCGGAAGTCGTCAAAATTTTATTGCCTATGTTGATAGGAGTTCCTCGTGTTGATGAGATATGAGTCCTGACATGGACAATTTATTCCTATATTGACGGGATTTCTTCGTGCTAGTGAAGTGGGTGTCCTAACGTGGACAAATTTATTTCCTCGGGTTGACGAGATGTGCTAGTCCTAACGTGGACAGATTCGATTTCTCCGTATTGATGGAATGTGAAGTCCTGACGTGGACAAAATTGATTACTCTTCGTGGACCATTTATCCCCAGCAGATAGATTTCTTCGTAATGGTGAGATGCGCGAGTCCTGACATGGACAAATTTATCATTCTTCGTGTTGGCGAGGCGTAAGTCCTGACGTGGACAAGTTTTATTTCCTCAGCGGGTCGAAGATGTGCGAGTCCTGATGTGGACGAATTTATATTTCTTCGGGTCGATGAGATGTGAGTCCTGACGTGGACAAATCAAGACGAGATGTGATTCCTAACGTGGAAAGTTTATTCCTAATGTGGAAAGTTTATTCCTAACGTGGACAGTTTATTCCTAACGTGGAAAGTTTATTCCTAACGTGGAAAGTTTATTCCTAACGTGGACAGTTTATTCCTAACGTGGAAAGTTTATTCCTAACGTGGAAAGTTTATTCCTAACGTGGATAGTTTATTCCTAACGTGGAAAGTTTATTCCTAACATGGACAATGTGAGTCCTAACGTGGACAATGTATTCCTAACGTGGACGATTGATTCCTAACGTGGACAGTGTATTCCTAACGTGGACGATTTATTCCTAACGTGGACAGTTTATTCCTGACGTGGAAAACTTATTCCTATGTTGATAGGATCCCCTCGTGCTGACGAAATGCAGGCGATTCATCCCCAGCGAAGTCATCAGGATTTTTCCGTGTTGACGGAATATGGAGTCCTGACGTGGACAAGTTAAGTTGAGATTTCTTCGTGTTGACGAAACAGGCGTCCTAACATGGACCAAGTTCTATTCCTGTGTTGTTGAGATTTCTTCGGGTCAACGAAATGTGAGTCCTGACGTGGACAGATTTGTACTTATTCGTGATTTGACGAAATTTGGGTCCAGATGTGGGCAAGGTTACTCCTGTGATGACAGAATCTCTATTCGTGTTGACGAATTTGTTTCTCTTTTTGTGTTGACAAGGTTAGTCCAGTTGTGGACGGAGATGTTTTTGCAAAAAAATTTCAGCACCTGTGGCGTTACATAGGTGGTTGAAGTTGAAATCATAATTATTATCAGACGTCGGATCAGTTGCTGCCATAACAACCAGATTCAGTTGGTGGATGTCGTTCCCCCAAGCAGTGCGGTTTATTTCTGCGGTTGGCAAATTTCCGAGTTTCTTGGTATTCAACTGTCTCGTACCTCGATTGTTTGAAGGTCGTTCGCTCTTCACCCAGTCGGGTCCAAGCCGTTTGAATAGGGGCAGTTGTTGTACCCCAAAATTTGCTCAACCTTTTCTTGCCTGATTTATGTTTCATTGCATTTCATTTGCATAGTTACATCATGTACATAGGTCAATCATTGGCATATCATAGCATAGCATGCCTCCAATAAGGGATCAAGGGTGTCTATCAAGAGAAGATCCTAGAAAGAGGTCTTACCCAAGTGTGAAAGTCATCCAAGCCACCAAGAAGGGGTTTGAAGTCTTGAGAAGTTTGAGTGCCTACATGTGGGTTTTGCTCCTATCTTGAGGAATATTAAGAATCATCAGTGGGATGAGAAGCATGGGATGTGAATGTGAGGTGGGTATGGATCTCATCGGATGTCTAGAGGGCCTTATTGAAGCTGAGGCAAGTCATTGATTCAAGTATGAGAGCCACAGTTGAGGTGCAGTCAACTAGGGTTTCATCTGGGTCAACCCTAATTCAATTGAGTAGTTGGAGAGCATCAAGGCCTACCTTGAGGTCATGGGATGCATGAATTGGTATGTTGATACATGTGTGGTGTTGTGCCAAGGTTAAGCAAAGAAAGATCAAGAAGGTGGGAAGTTGCTAAATTAGGGTTTCAGTGTAAAATCCCATGTTTAGTGCCCAACTTCAAAGCCACATAACTCAAAATACAAGTTTCAAAAGGATCTTTGGCCAACATGAAACTTGTAGAGCTTCTCAATACCTTTAATTTGAGTACTATAAGTCTTCAAGAAGATTTGTAGAACTCAAGTTATGGTCTTTGCAAATTACAGGTCATCAGAGGACACTGAAATTTATCTGTGAAAGTCACTTGACTTCTAAGCAACTTTGGCCCTTCAAGGAGTTTTCAAATGGATTCTTGGCCAACATAAGAGTTGTAGATCTTGATCTTAGCTTTCCATAGAGTACTAGAAGTCTCAAGAGGATTTGTAGAACTCAAGTTATGATCTTGGCAATCCAGGGGTATTTTGGGTATTGGTGATTATAGGTCATTTGTGATCATGGGTCCAAATCTCCAACTTAGGTGCCTCAAATGGAAAATTGTTCAACTAGAAAGTTGCTCAGAATAGGGTTTTAACCTTGACCATGCATCAAGGAGGGTTTGAATTGGTTCAAAGGAGAAGTTGGTTTGAAATGGTTTTGAAATGAAGAAATTAAAGTCCTTTAAAAGGCCAAAATTGTGAAATTCTTGATTTATGACCAAAACAAGTCCATGTGATATACCAAATTGATCAGGAAATGCATTTCAAATACATTGGCAATATTACATTTTTGAGGTGAGGCTTGATTCCATGGCTTTCCTTTTAAAATGATTTCTTCAAATGCAAGTCACTAATCCAAATCAACAACCAATGCAATTCAGGCTGTGCTTTTTATCCAAACACATTCCAAAGTCAATTTGCAACTGAATGGAACCTTCTGGAATAAGGAATAAGCCAGGATTCGCAACTGTCACCTTGAGCTTCAATGGCAAAAATCAGAATTTTGGATACAATGATTTGGGCCTCAAAATGGATCAAAAAGCCCATGGAATCCTCCTATATATTGATTGGAGTGAGTTCAGACTCATTTTTGGGGATCAATTCGTGCCAGAAGCTGTTAGAGAAGGTTGAGTTTCAAGAGCTCCAACTCAGAATCGGTTTTGGATTCGCAAGCACAATCAAGCCAAATTGAAGATTGGGAAAGCTTCATCTTGCATCATTGAACATTTCTGGAAAGATTTGAAGGTGGAATCGTGCTCAAAGTGCTTCTATTAGTGAGTTTTCATCAGGTTAGTAACTTCCAAATTCTACATTGATCTAGGGAGAATTGAGTAGAATCATGCATGTGGTTAGGACCTAGGACACGTAAGGATCGTTTCTGGATTGGTTTGGGAGCAATTAGAGACCAAGTTAGGGTGATGCCATTTTCTGTTGAAGCTTATATCTCCTTGTTCTTGAAGCTTTAATGGTGTTTAAATAGTTAGAATTGAAGCCTGAAGAATGTAGTTCATGCTAGGATCTTTAATTTTAAGAATTGCCACGATCAAGATTTGGTGATCTTTCTGCAACTTCTATCGGGTTTGAGAATTGGTTGAGAATCAATGGAAATGGAAGTCATATTCGTGATCAGAAGAGAATTTCGGGCGAGATAGGTTATTTAGTTGTTGAGTTTGATGCTTTTTTGAGATTGCCACGCCGGAGAAGACGGTGGCGCAAAGCTCAGGCCACCGTCTGAGTTCCCCCCCCCCCCCCCCCATTTTCAAACTCAGTTGGAGAAGATGAATCTCTCACCTTTGATTTGTGTTTTGACTTTGACTGAAGATAGAAACCCACAGCCAGGATTTTATTTCAATTGCTGAAGAGTTGAATTGAGAGTGAAACGCACCGTTTCACTTAATGGCAATTGGATGGGCCTTAGTCTTTGCTTGCTATGCACACCCCTGGTTTGGGCCCATTGTGAGAATGCACTGTGAAATCTTGCTATTTACCACACGCATTTGTTAATTTCCATTTCTATTTTCTCTGATTTTCTTATGTGGTTTGGGCTTATGAGATATTTTCTACACACACCCCCTCTTGGGCCCAGGTTTGGATTTCAACTGGTTTTAATTGCTATCTGACACGCCACTTTATTCATTTTCTTTATTTTTCTTTTAATTTCATATTTTTCATATAGTTTAGAAATAAATCCATAATAAATAGAAAAATTAGGCTTTTTAGGTGAGACTTTTTTCCCTTGATTCCTTAGAATGTGGAGAATTTAATAGGATTAAAATTTCTTTAATTCATGCATTTTATATTTTTTTTGCATTTTTATTGGTTTTATTTTCAATTTGTTTGACATGTGTTCTTGCTGATTTTATTATGGATGATTGGTGATGAATTTTGAGTTGATTATTTTTGGGCTAGATAGCTTAGAGATGCATGTACCCATAGTAATTTTCTCATATTTTTGTGATAGAATTTTAGGCTAGTTTGAGCATTAAACTTTAGGTGTTGTAGAATTAGGGTTTTAGGATGATACCCTTAGGTTTAGGGCATAGTTTTAGGTCCAAATGAATGGTTAACCCCCTGGTTTTTGTATGAGAGATTCATAAGAGGTTTAGGAACCCTTAGTAATTTTTGTAGGATTTTACAATCATGTTTGGTATTTTAGGTAGAATTAGTATTAAGACTAACTTCTAGGTGTATCTGATGCACTAATTTGGATAGTTTAACTCAGTGGTTCCCCTTAGGCTAGGGTGGTTTTGCTTTTGAGCTTGGGTGATCATGAAGACCAATGGAAGATGCTTTGGAGAGCTTGAAGTTAAAGATTTCTCATCTGGTGGAGTGCTTGTCAGGAGCTTAGGGAAACTAGGGTTTCAGGAAGAGCATTAGAATAGTTTTGTTTCTTTCTTCAAACATGGAGTATATTGTTCATCTCCATTCAATCCAATGACATAAAGTCATGTTAAAGAAGTAACATCTCTCCTTAGGAGGGATGAAGGGCATGCTTTAAGATTAGAACTTTGAGGATGCATGTCTCTCATAATGTTGAGTTCTCAGTGACTTCCCTTGGTTGTCATTGAGCCCCTTAACATTTCAACTTGATCTTGTTGAGTGATTCTCCCTTGGAGGTGCTTGTTGAAGCTTGGTAAAGGAAAAAATGAGGTAGCTTGTTGAAGCTAGGGTTTTGTTTTCTTGTTGAAGCTAGGAGCTTGTTGAGGTCAGGAGCTGGTTGAAGCTGGTTACTGGCTGGGGTTTAAGCTTGTTTAAGCTTGTAGCTTATTGAAGTTTGGTGTCTATTGAAGATTGGAAGTTTGTTGAAGCTTGAAGATGGGAGTTATTCATGAAGATGAAGGTTGTTGCTGTCAACTTTTTGCTGGTTAATCATCTGTTGCTGTCAGAGCTGCTGTCTGCTGTAGGAGTTTGGTGTTGCTGTTTGGGTTGCCTCCTCTGCTTTGGCTTTTGTTTTCTGTATTGTCTGTTGGCTTGTGTAGCTTGCCCCCTAGGTTTGAGGTGAATGTTGATTCACTTTGCCTGTTTTTTTCCCAGGTTTGAGGTTGAGTGGGACTCAATTGCCTCGCTTGTATTGCTGCATTGCATGCATTTTACTGTATTTGCTTGATTTCTTTTCTGTTTATCCCCTAGGATCTCTGATTTCCTCTGTGCAGGAGGGAATTATGACAGACATTAGAATTCTTATCCATACATGACAACATTAGGTTAGTTTTATTCCCTCTCAACCCTAGGCTTTTTAGAGCTTCTTTCTCTTTTCTCATCCCAAAACAATTCAAAAACACAGAAAAACGGATAACGTGTGTTGTACGCTACGAGCCTTAAGCTATTTGAGAAAGGGTTGCTGGAGGGTTACTCTTCAGTAATCTGACTGCTTAGTATGGTACCCTTAGGGTGACATGCGACGTAGTCACTCTCAGGTCACAAGTCTTTAGTACAGTACAAGTTGCAAACAGACTAAAAAACACTTCTTTCGTAAAAGATTCAAAACAAATATCAAAGTGTCATTTTTGTCCGCTTGGACTCTTAATCAAGAAAAACCCTTTCACAAGGTAATAAAAAACAGTCAGACAAGCTTGTGTCTTCCGTAGCCCGAACTACGTTTGCTCTGATCTTTCATACTGTATGAAAGTACGTAGGCATAGGATGCCGTATCCTAGAGAGCAACCTTCCCCTCCTTTCCGTAGGTAGGCGAACTACGTTGACTCTGATTTCTCGTTCCAGACGGGAATACGTAGGCATAAAGTGCGATGCTTTGCCGAGTCATTTTCTTTTCTTTTTAACCCAGACCTGTAGAGTAGATAGAATAACATACCCTTAGATAGAAAACAAGCGTGGATCTCGTCGAGTACGACGGACGTGAGGGGTGCTAATACCTTCCCCTTGCGTAACCGACTCCTGAATCCAGGATTTGGTTGCGATGACCATTCCTTTCCCCTCTTTGCGTTAGGTTTACTCTGAGCGTTTCCTGTCCCTCTTGTGGGATAAATAACACACGGTGGCGACTCTTCTGTCATAGCCGGCACCGATTTTCGCAGTAGCGACACACATATGAGCAACAAATGAGACATAAATACATAGCCACATCAACTATCAAGCAATCAAACAGACATGATGCATATAATAGGTCATATTGACAATTTAACACATAATATGATGCAACTTGCGGACATGAGAAATTAGAGAGAGGTAGAGTGAGAGTTAAGGAACAACATCACCTTCATGCCAAAGGTAGCTCGATGAAATATACAGGTGTACTTATAAAAACTTCAATTTGCTAGATGTACCACAATATAATAAAAAATAAATAAAAGATGTGCAAGCAATATTATGAAACATGATCCGAAATATCGAGGATACCAAGTTCTCGTCGGATATGAAAGAAAGGTTTAGTGGCTAGTGGTTTTGTGAAAATATCCGCTAGTTGGTTTGTAGTGTCAACGTGTTCGAAAACAACATTGCCTTTCTCCACATGATCCCTAAGAAAATGGTGTCGAAATTCAATATGCTTGGTGCGTGAATGCAACACAAGATTTTTGGTAAGATTAATGGCACTTGTGTTGTCACAAAAAATAGGAATACGTTCAAGTTTAAGGTTAAAATCCAACAATTGTTGGTTAAGCCACAAGACTTGAGCGCAACAACTGTCGGCGACAACGTATTCCGCTTCAATGGTTGACAAGGCAACAAAAACTTGTTTCTTGATATGCCAACTGACCAAAGAATTTGAAAATAGGTGACAGGTACCACTAGTACTTTTCCTATCCGATTTGCACCCGGCAAAATTAGAATCGGAGAAGCCTACCAACGAACAATCATTTCCTTTGGAATACCATAGCCCAGACTTCGGAGTACCTGATAGGTAGTGAAGTATACGCTTAACAACTTTTAAATGGGATTCCTTAGGAGCCGATTGATATCGAGCACACATGCACACACTAAACATAATGTCGGGTCTAGAGGCGGTAAGATAAAGAAGTGATCCAATCATACCTCGATATCTCTTTACCTCTTCGTCCTTACCACTTTCATCTCTGTTTAAGTTTGCACATGTCGGCATAGATGTGTCAATGGCCTTGGAGTTTGCCATGTCAAATCTCTTGAGAAGTTCTAAACAATACTTCGTTTGACTTACGAACGTTCCTTCCTCATGCTGTTTAATTTGTAATCTGAGAAAGTATGTGAGTTCTCCCATCATACTCATCTCGAACTCCCCCTGCATCAGGTTAGAAAACTCTCTCACGAGATTCATGTTAGTTGACCCAAATATAATATCATCAACATAAATTTGCACCAAGATTAAGTGTTTTCCTTGACGCTTAATGAAGAGGGTTGTGTCAACCTTGCCTCTTGAATACCCTTGATCAAGTAAAAATTTGCTTAGTCGCTCATACCAAGCCCTAGGAGCTTTTTTGAGTCCATATAAGGCTCTTTTTAACTTGTAAACATGATCGGGATATTCATGAGACTCAAAACCCAGAGGTTGTGCAACATAAACTTCTTCATTCATATAACCGTTAAGGAATGCACTTTTCACATCCATTTGAAATAGCTTAAAGTTTTTTGCACAAGCGAAGGCAAGTAAAAGGTGTATAGCCTCGAGTCGGGCAACCGGCGCATAAGTCTCCTTATAGTCAATGCCTTCCTCTTGGTTATACCCTTGTGTGACCAAACATGCCTTGTTTCGGGTTATTACCCCGTTTTCGTCCAACTTGTTCCTAAACACCCATCGGGTGCCGATTACTCGATGACCTCGCGAAGGAGGGACAAGGTCCCAAACCTGATTTCTTTTGAACTGATTAAGTTCCTCTTGCATGGATAAAAACTAGTGTTCATCGAGTAAGGCGTCTTTAGGGATTTTTAGGTTCCATTTGTGAAACGAAAGCGAAGTGATAACAGAAATTACTTATCTTAGATCGAGTTGTAACTCCTTTTGAGATATCATCAAGGATGTTGTTGATTGGATGGTCTTTGGAAGACTTCCAAGCTGGAGGGAGATCATCTTTTGCAGACGAATGAACTTCCTCGGTTTCCTCATGGCGGTCATCTTTCTCCTCCTCAATTTTGGCTTAGTCGGGCTGATCAATTCCCGGCTCGGCACCTTTGAGTATGTCTTCCGTAGATGTACCTGCACCATGAACAAAACTACCTTTTCCGACGTCTCTCGGATAAGATTCATCAAAAGTTACATGTACAGATTCTTCGACGGTAAGTAATCTCTTATTGTAAATTCTATAAGCTTTACTTGATTGAGAGTATCCGAGGAAGATACCTTCGTCAGCCTTGGAATCAAACTTGCCTAAGTTTTCCTTTCCATTATTCAACACAAAAAATTTGCAACCGAAAAAATGTAGGTGAGATACATTTGGCTTGCGCCCTTTCAAAAGTTCATACGGTATTTTGTTTAAGATGGGGCAGATGAGCACCCTATTTATAACATAACATGCTGTACTTATGGCGCCGACTCAAAAATATTTAGGTAATCCACTTTTATTGATCATTGTTCTCCCCAACTCTTCTAAAATACAATTTTTGCGCTCCACAACCCCATTTTGTTAAGGAGTACGTGGAGCAGAGAAGTTATGATCAATTCCATGATTACCGCAATATTCTTCAAACAAATGGTTTTCAAACTCACCTCCATGGCCACTTCTAATTGACACAATGTTTGTGTTTAATTTATTTTGGGAAAGCTTAGCAAATCTTTCAAAGGCGGCGAATGTATCGCTCTTGCTAGCCAAAAAGATAGTCCAACAGAATCTAGAGAAGTCATCCACTATTATGAAACCGTAATCGTTTCCACCTAGGTTTTTAATTCTAGATGGCCCAAATAAGTCCATATGGAGAAGCTTGAGAGGTCTCGTAGTTGAAACAATATTTTTGGATTTAAAAGAGATCCTCGTTTGCTTTCCCATTTGACAAGCATCACAAAGGTGGTCCTTGGTAAACTTTATTTTTGGGAGACCTAGGACTAGATCTTTGGATACTATCTTATTAAGCAAGTCAAAATTAACATGTGCTAAACGTCTATGCCATAACCATGAGTCTTCACTCATTGTCATGAAACATTTGTCACTTGTTAACGATACTTCATTCAAGTCTAGCATATAGACATTGTTTACTCTTAGCCCATTAAACATACTCTTCTTTTCATCATTATGCACAATTTTGCAACATTATTTGAAAATGATACATTGTATCCTTTATCGCATAATTTGCTAGTGCTAATTAGATTATGTTTAAGACCCTAGACAAGCAATACTTCAGATATAGTAGTGGAAGAAGGGTCACCTACACTACCTTTACCAAGTATTGCACCGCAATTATTATCTCCATAGGTTACATACCCCTTCTGCTTTGCTAGAAGTCGATGAAGAGAGATATGTCTCCTGTCATGTGTCTTGAGCAGCCACTATCGAGAACCCATCGTGTTCTCAAGACGTTGTACCTATGAAAAAGCAATTAACAAGAGGAGGTACCCAATGGCTTATTGGGTCCTAAGTCGTGAGTAACAAAATGGTCGCATTTAGGCAACCATTGATAAATGCCTTTAGGAACTAGAAATCTCCTAAAATGACACTTAGCAATGGAATGGCCTTTCTTGCAAAAATATAGA
The DNA here is from genome assembly GCA_963859935.3 of Lathyrus sativus. Classification (NCBI taxonomy): domain Eukaryota; kingdom Viridiplantae; phylum Streptophyta; class Magnoliopsida; order Fabales; family Fabaceae; genus Lathyrus; species Lathyrus sativus. The sequence goes on along the minus strand of OZ012735.1, from coordinate 343,146,219 downwards.
CAAGAAAAATTAACTTTTGAATTTCCTTTGCTATCTTGATCCCTTATAACATATTAGTATTTTTGATATGGATTCACCATACTTTTTCTAAAATCAGTTTTATCGATAACAAAAGTAATTTTGGGCTCAAGAGCCTTGTTAAGTTTGGCATTTAGGGTTCTAACTTTATTTTTCCAAATGTAACAAGTGTCACACCCAAAGTTAATTATTCTACTTCTAAGATCCTCACAACCTACTTTAGTACTTTCCACTATGGAAGCTTTAAGTGCCTCAAGTTTTCTTTCGGACTCATGGATCTTTTGTTCTAAGTGAACAAAAATTTATTTATTGAGGCAATCCTTTTAAAGGCTTCTTTAGCTCCACAATGCAAAGTATTAAATGCAGCTTGTAATTCAAAATTATACATGTTAGAGGAATTATCATATTTAGCATGTCGTACCTGTTTTTTCTTGTTCTTTTGGTGAGCGGAAAGACACAAATTTACGGATTCATCTTCATCACTTGAGCTTTCATCCTCGGAGGAATAACTATCGTTTTCCCAAGCTATATATGCTCTCCTCGGCTTTGATTGCTTCTTATGTGATTTATTTGATTCTTTTTCTTTGCCCTTTTTGTTTAAGGGACATTCCGGTTTATAATGTCTGGTCTTTCCACAGGTGGAACATGATCCTCTTGTTTTGTTCCCCTTGGTGTCATCATTTCTAGAGTACCTAGATTGCTTTCGGAAGTTGACAAGGTTCTTCTCGGAGTGTTGGATGTCATTCTTTCTCACGTAGCGGTTGTAACACTTTACGAACAGCCCCATGTCCCCACTCTTGTCATCTTCTTCTTCGTCACTCGACGTGTAATCACTATGCTCCTTAGATTTATACTTTGAGGAGGAAGTCTTGAGAGCAATAGATTTCTTTTCAACTATCTTTGTTTTGTCCTTCTTTTCTTTCTTTTCATGTTGATCTAGGCTTAGGAGCACTTGTTCGTGATCTTGCAGCTTTCCAAACAATGTTGTTAGATCCAAAATTGTGAGGTCATTTGCTTCCTTGATGGCGGTTACCTTCGACTGCCATTCCCTGTTAAGACATCTCAAAATTTTTTTAGTAGCAACATCATTGGCCACTGGCCTACCTAGTGAATGCAATCTATTGATGAGATAAGTGAATCTCTTTTGCATGTCCGCAATGGTTTCCCCTTGCTCCATGTTAAAGAGATTGAACTCTTGTGTTAGTGTGTTGATTATATCTAGCTTAACATCATTAGTCCCCTCATGGGTGACTTGCAATGAGTCCCACATAGATTTTTCCATAAGACAATAAGAAACCCGATAATATTCATCAACTCCTAATGAGGAGATCAAAATATTCTTGGCTTTCCAATCATAGTTATATTTCTTTTCATCATCATCAGTCCATTGTGCTTCGGGCTTAGGCACAATCTCATTATTCACATTGGTCATAGTTATTTCCATTGGACCATTGAGAATAACATTCCACACTTTTCTATCTATGTAATTTATGTGCACCCGCATACAGTCCTTCTAATAACTGTAGTTTTCTCCATTAAAAACAGGAGCTCTATTATAAGCCCCTTTAGGTTCATTAGCCATTTTGTATCAAAGTTATACTTGAAGCACGGAGTGAGTCGGTGCTCCTGATACCACTTGTTAGACAATGGCACAAATCTAGAAGAGGGGGGGGGGGGGGTTTGAATAGATCCCAGTTAAAAAATTAGTCGGCGCTACCAATTAAAATTTGGTTTTAAAAATATTTGATATGCGGAAGCGGCCGTGGAAAAATACCGTCTATAACAAACCGTTATTAATAGACCGAATATGCGTCTAGCCTTATGGAAATGATAATGAGCAAATATAATCACCACACTAGTCACACTATTAATTGATTAATATCACTAATTAGTAAGACTAGTTCCAATGCTACACAATGCCAACCAAAATATGTAAACAATACAAGTGCATTTTGGTGTAGGCAATTTATCAAACACTTGGCGTGCGAGGCACTCCAAGTGAGTTTTGCCTTGAGTAAGTGAATCTAGCTTCCTTGTACAATACACTATTGTACTAGATTTAAAAACAGTGTTAATCACTTACTCAAACCAATGCTAACTTAATAAAATTGCTTATACTAAAATTACTCAATTATCAAGCAAAAATGAAAGTGCTGAAAAATAAAGTAGACAAAGATTTGTTGAGGCAGTTCCCCTACCGTCCTCGCTTCGGGGTACGTCTGCCCTCAATTCTAAAACTAGAATTGAGCTTGATATAATATAGATATCACCTGTTGAGTTGAAACGTTTATACAAGGATAGACAAGCAAAATATACAAACAAAATCTCTGGTTGTTTATGATGCTTTCTCTCCTTGTTCCTTGATTCAAGTTGAATTAAGTCCTTCGATTGTTGTGAATAGACATCTGATTATAGCCCCTTTGTTGAATAAACTTGCGTTCTTCAAACCCCAGATTGGCTGATCTCAAACACACACAAATCGAACCCGGATATCTCCTACGTAATTCACCGATTGCCGATACTAGGTTGACCGAACCCACCATTCCTCAATCACCTTCGCTCATCTAAATGTTGTAGAGACGATTCGTACCAAAAACCCCCCAAATTCGACGAATCTTGGAGGACAAAACCTGCAAGGTTTTATTCAAGAAAAACCTGCCCCAAACTCAACCCGAACCAGATTCCCTAATCAATGGCTTCGGACGTTATCACCTTGAACAAACCACAATGCACATCAAGAATTATTGTGTGTAACTGTTGTGTTATGAAATGTTGAAGAAGAAGATGATGAGAACTAGGGCACCTATTTCACTTTTCTTGTTCTTGTACAATTGACTTAATGTTTCAAATGTTATTGAAGAAATGAACCAAACTTCTATTTATAGTAACCCAAAAACCAACTGACATAATAACTTTTCAAACTAAGTGAAAATCTTCAACGTAGGCAGAAAAAGCAGCGAGCGGTCGACCATAGCAGGACTGTGCATCGATGCATAACCTACATTTTTAGCCAGACTCAAAATCTCAACAGAATGCGTTGACCATAGGTCAGCGTGCGCTGACCCGTGGGAATTCATGCTTTTCCATGCGCCGACCATGCGTTGACCTCTGGTCGACTCAAAACCTGTAAATTTGCAAAAAAATGCTCTTTTTGTGAATTCTATGCTTCTAGATATAACCAATGGTCTACCAAATACATTAGACTTCATATGGTAAGTTTGCTAGACATGATATGCACACAAGAGAGATATGAGAAGTGTGATATGCATTTTGGCTTGTGGTGGTAGAGCCAAAAACCTGATTCTTCCAGGATTACGTTTTGACATCATCGAAACACAAGTACTTACGGTATATGAGGATTTGACCTCACAGTTAGCACAAGAGAAATCAAGAAATGCACACAAGGTTTGACATATTGGATGCATCATGCAAAAAATGACTAGGTTGGGCCTGGTTTGTGACCAGAATTGGACAGTTCAAAAACTACATGTTTTACTGCAAGAAATGGTTCATAAATGATATATAACATACATAAAAGCATGTTCAAACAATGTACAACACCAAATCATAGCTAAAAGTCATGATAGCATGTGAAATGCAAGTTGGAAAACTTACATTTTGAGTTTTAGGCTTACCTCTAGAAGCAAACTTGAGCAATAAGAAAACCAGAGACTTTAAGTGATTATCCAAGGTCTACAAATGCTCCAAGGATGATGAGAAGATGCTCCAAATAAACTCCAAGCTAGTTGGTGGGCAGAATGCCTTGTAAGTGAAGAAAAACCTCAAAAATCCAAAGATTTTCAAAGCCAACTCCCTCAATTCTTGTTATAGAAGTGTGGATTGATTATGGATATCTTAGATATGTTGAATATGAATTTTTAGAGGTCTCAAAGCTCAAGTAAGTGCAAGGGATCAGTAGCCGCTCTTCAAAATGCAGAGAAGTCAATAAATGAGCTTTTGAGGGTTGACTTTTGGATTGGATGAGTTTCTGGACAAGGTGAAGGTTTTGACAGCTCTAACACTTCAATTATAATGTGTTTGAAGCCTTGTTTGAGTTTGAGAATGTTTGGAAAAGGTTTTGGAAAGGAAAATGCAAAATAGATTGTGTAGTGGTTTAAAACTTGGTTCAAACTTTGCAAGAACTTGAGATTGAGCGGGAGGAAGAGTTTCAGCTGGTTTCAAAAAATGTTTTTAAAAAAACAAAGTAAATATTAGAAATGAAGCTTAATACTTGATTAGAGTTGATTTGGGAAGCTTTGGAATCAAGTTGTCCATGCTGAGTTGGTTTTACAACAATGAGTTTTTGCCAACTTGTGAGCTTTGGTTCTCTCTAACCATGAAGAGTTATGGAACCCACTTGTACTTTTTAGAAAGCCCCTATTAGGTACTACAACATTTACGTTTCATGTAGGAACCCATTCCACTTAAAACCTGGTCAAACATTCTTGTGAAGATGCTGAAAACTTGGCTTACAAGTCAAGAAATCTTTGAAATTTCTGTGTATTTTCCCCCCTCTTGCCTTGTTTTTGCTCATAACTCAAAATCCATGCATTTTCTGCTCATGAGTGCCTATATCAATTTTGAATAAATCATTGAGACCTTTCCGACAAGCTTTGAACCACTCCATTTGGATGTGTGGTTAAGGCGTTATGGTCTTACCCTTTTCAAAACCCTAATTTCCCGACTTTTCGATTACTTCTCAATTATTGATCAATTGGTCACCAAACTTCATAGTTAGATATTAAATGATTTTGGGAACATGATTGACTTCAATTTTGGGTTAAAACCCAGTTGGTCAATGGGTTGAATTTTCAGTCAGACAAACCGAACGACCGAAAAACCTCTGAATCGACTATTGGTGTCTTGGGTTCTCTAAGGCCTTGAAACTTCTTGGATAGACTTCCTTGGGTCATATGAGTCTCATGGACCATGATTCAAGCTTTGGCACACCCTTTAGATCAAAATTCAAACTACAGTTGACTTTCTCAATCAAAAACCCTAATTAGGGTTCTTGTACTGCACTGTTCTTCTTTCTTGGGTGACAACCTCAATTTGGATTCATTCTTGATCCAATGTGATATCCTTGGTGACATGAAGAATTGAAACATGGAGGATCAATCCAAAACTTTAACTGATCTATCCCTTGAAACCCTGATTTTTGACTGTGTGAAACCCTAATTCATTTGTATCTTGATAAAGATCAAACTTGAAATAGGTTATGGTTAGATAATAAATGTTGATGCTCCTAGAATGATAATGTGATCTAGGGATCAAAATTTGGGGTGTAATAGTTGCCCCTATTTAAATATCTTCACCAGATGGCAATGAGAGATGAAAATCTCCATAGAATCATGGTGAAAGATATTTAAATATAGTAAACCGAAAATTTTGCCCTTAGATACAATGGTATGCAAAAGGACAAATGCTAAAATGCAATTAATTCTAAAATGATGCTTCATGATGCTTGAATGTAAGACAATACTGACACACGAGCAATAGGAAAAGCAAAACAATGAGTAACCATTCACTAGGGAGGGATCCCAAAACAACCAGCAGTTCAGACATGACTGAAGGTGATACTTTACGAGAATCCTCCACACAGGGGACACAAACTCTGCCGGGGAAGATGAATTTTCACTGGGAAAAGGCCAATATCCACTAGGGAAAAACAACCTCATTTGGGGAGAATGAGATCTTTAAAGGGGAAATACAAATCCAGTGGGCAGATGCATCAGAGGATAAGAAACCACACAAGGGAACCAGAGTCAACAGACTCAGACTCTGACTGGGGAAGCAAAAGACCATAGACATTATTCTATCGGGGACAAACCAAAGGGATTCCCTTAATGAAGAGTTCAAACGGGATCTTCGGGATTCTGCTGAGGAATACAGACATGTCGGGGACGTTGGTAACAACCGAACATCTGAGGCTCCATTGGGGATACTGGTAACAACCAGACATCCTGAGTTCAGAGATAGGTGAGCATTTCCAAATTCTAATGATGCTAGAAACGAATAGAATTTTAAAAAGTTGATCGGTAACAACCAAGTATCATACCAAAAACAATTGGATTTCAAACAATACCAGTAACTACTAGACTTCAATAGGGAGACAGATAATAATCAATGTCAAGGTACCAATAACAATTGGATTTCAAATGATGCCAGTAACTACTGGGCTTTACTGGGGAGAACGGGTAACGACCATGTTTCATAACAATAACAAATTGGCTTTCAAGCAATGGCAATAACTACTGGACTTATACTGAGGTAACAACCGAACCACATACCAATAACAATTGGATTTCAAGAAATACCAGTAACTACTAGACTTACTAGGAAATATTGGTGACAACCAAATCAAAGTACCAATAATAATTGGATTTCAAACAATGCCAGTAACTACTGGACTTTTTGGAAAATATTGGTGACAACCAAATCAAAGTACCAATAACAACTGGATTTCAAATGATGCCAGTAACTACTGGACTTTAACGGGGAATTCGGTAACAACCGAACCACATACCAATAACAATAGGATTTCAAACAATGTCAGTAACCACTCATCTTCAAAGGGGAAGATTGGTGACAACCAAATCAAAGTACTAATAACAATTGGATTTTAAAAACATAGTAACCACAATGTCTCAGCAGAGTCCATTAACCAACAGAACTTCAGTTGGGCATAAATCCTAGGTAACCACTGGATCTCAAAGTTAAGTTTTAGCAACAACTAACACCAATAAGCAGCATCAGATACTGCTAGTTACAACTAGCTTCTCAGGAATATAAGCATTTATCACAATAATACTTAATCCAGACAACTTGACAAAGTTGGGGGGGGGGGGGTAACTTGACAAAGTGAGCCCATGACAACAGGTTTGGAGCAAAAGGATTGGTAACAACCAAATGATCTCAAAGGCTATAGCCAGAAAAGAAGCATGCAAACAGATGCGTATGCTAATGGTATGACGCCAATGTAAATGCAGACCGACTCACGGGAGAGAAAGAAAATAAAGGAAAGATGACAATCTAACTTCACTGAAGGGAAGATTATTCACACCGAGTCCCAACGTCACTATCCAGGATAAAATCTTTCACTAGGAAAAGTAGAGTAACTTTCCATAAGGGATTTGGTCATTGTTTTTGCAAACTTGTGGGGGAGAAGTCACAACGTCTGTAGCATGGCGGTTTATGAGTGCAACCTTATCTAAAGATGGTGTTACGCTTTCTATTGCTATGCTCTCACAAGAGGAGTCTAATACCATCATGTCATACCTTTAACGTTACGACCTTATTTGTTAGATTAGTTTTTCAAAACAGTTTTGTTTTTTCCAAAAACACTTTGCTTTCAAAATTCATTATTAACGAATAAGTAAAATTTGCATAACAAGAAAAACACAGATCATAACAATGATTGGTCTGAAATTTGATTTCATTAATAGGCGAGAACCTTATAATTGGAAAAATGGCAAAACAAAGCAAGATGGGTTACAAAATCCAACAATGATTCGGCCCTACTAACTAGTAGTCCATATGATACGCTGCTTCTGACGAGAATGGCAGATAGTGATCCTCTTGATTATCTTTTGTGAGCTTTCCCCTAACTTTTTCCTGAATTGCCTTTTCGAGTTTTCGACTCAGCGAGTCCTTTTTTAGGCATAGTATTTCCTTACTGCATCCAAGTTGACAGGGTACTTAAGTTATTCGCCGTCCATTATCTCGAGAATTAGAGAGCCTCCAGAGAAAATAGTTTTCACAAAAAATGGGCCATCGTAGTTAGGCATCCATTTTCCACGCATATCCTTCTGAATTGGCAGGATCTTTCTGAGCACGAGTTCTCCTTCCTTGTATTCTTTGAGGTGGACGCTTTTATCAAAAGTTGTCTTCATCCTTTACTAATATATCTGACTGTGACACATCGTGGTCATCCTTTTCATCGATGAGATTTAGAGAATCGAATCTTTCCCTTATCCACTCGGCTTCTTCGAGCTCTGCTTCCATCAACACCCTTAACAAAGGTATCTTAACTTCAATGGGTAATACCGCGTCCATCCCATAGACAAGGGAAAAAGGGGTTGCCCTTGTTGAAGTGGGCACCGATGTTCTGTACCCGTGCAGGGCAAATGGTAACATTTTGTGCCAGTCTTTGTAGCTTATAACTAACTTTTGAACTATCTTCTTGATATTTTTGTTTCCAGCTTCAACAACGTCGTTCATCTTTGGTCTGTAAGGTGAGGAGTTGTGATGTTTGATCTTGAAACTATCACAATGCTCTTTCATCGTTTTGTTGCTCAGATTTGACCCATTGTTAATGATAATTTGACCAGGGATGTTGTATCGACAGATGATCTCTTTCTTGATAAAAAGGGCAACCACTTGTTTGGTTACATTTGCGTAGGATGCAACTTCTACCCATTTGGTGAAGTAGTCGATAGCAACAAGGATGAAATGGTGATCGTTGGACGCTTTGGGCTCAATTTCCCCAATCATATTTATGCCCCACATTGCGAATGGCCAAGGCGATGTCAATTCATTAAGAGGATCTGGAGGAACATGCACCTTGTCAGCGTAGATCTGGCATTTGTGGCATCTCCGAGCAAAAAGGATGCAATCTGTTTCTATGGTCAACCAGTAATAACTAGCCCTCAAGATTTTCTTTGCCATGGCATAGCCACTCGCATGAGTGCCAAAGGTACCTTTGTGTACATATGTCATCAACAGGTCTACCTCTTTCTCGTCAACACATTAGAGCAGGACGATGTCATGATTTCTTTTATACAGAACATCGTTACTAATGAAGAACTTAGACAATCTTCATATAGTCCTCTTGTCAATTTTAGAGGCATCAACCGGATACTCTTGATTATGAAGAAAGTTCTTGATGTCATGGAACCAAGGTTTTCCATCGGATTCATCCTCTTCCATCATGACGTATGTTGATGCGGTCTTTCTTTCAATGCAGATTAAAGGAGCCTCGTTGAAAAACTGGACCTTCCACATTGATGCTAGCAGGGCCAAGGCATATGCAATGTGATTCTCAGCCCTTGGGACATATTTGAAAGTGATCTTGTCAAAGTACTTGACCATTTCCAAAATGTAGTCTTCCTAGGGAATCAGCTTCTCATCTCGAGTTTCCCATTCACCTTTGAGTTGGTAAATTACTAAAGCGGAGTCGTCGATCACCTCTAAGATCTTGATGCGAAGATCGATGGCAACTTCGAGTCCTAGGATACAGGATTCATATTCAACTATATTATTTGTACATGAGAAGCACAGTCTGGCGGTAACAACGGTATATCCTCCAGTTGGATTTTCCATAACATCCCCAACACCATGTCCTTTTTTGTTGGACGCCCCGTCAAACATCATCTTCCAACGGGATCTGGATTCAGGACTTTCCTCAGGACCAGGTTCTGGTTTCATTCATTAAACATACATCACATCCTCATCAGGGAACTCAAATTTGAGTGGTTGGTAATCATCTACAGGATGCTCAGCAAGGTGGTCTGACAAGACGCTTCCTTTAATGGATTTTTGGGCGATGTACTGAATATCATACTCTGATAAGAGCATATGCCATCTGGCAAGTCTTCCAGTTTAAACAGGCTTTTCGAAGATATACTTTATTGGGTCCATCTTTGATATCAACAATGTAGTGTGCCAGATCATGTATTATCGGAGACGTTTGGCCGCCCAAGCCAAAGCACAACAAGCTTTTTCTAGGGGAGAGTAACGACTCTCGCAATCGGTGAACTTTTTGCTTAGATAGTATATTGTGTGTTCCTTCTTTTCTGATTCATCCGTTTATCCCAAAACACAGCCCATTGAATCTTTCAACACCGTCATATACATGAAGAGCAGTTTTCCAGGTACTAGAGGGATCAAAATCGGAGGTTCTTGAAGATAGATTTTAATCTTTTCAAATGCCAATTGGCAGTCATCATTCCATGTTATTTCTTGATTCTTCTGTAACAACTTGAAGATTGGTACGCATATAGGAGTCAAATTTGAGATGAATCAGGAGATGTAGTTCAAACGTCCGAGGAAACCTCTAATTTGTTTCTCTGTTTGGGGAGCTGGCATCTCTTGAATAGCCCTGACTTTGTCGGGATCTGCCTCGATTTCTCGTTGACTAATGATGAACCCAAGTAATTTTCCGGATCGAACTCCAAATGTGCATTTAGCTGGATTCAGCCTCAGTTGATATTTACGGAGTCTTTCAAACAATTTTAGTAGATGATCCACGTGATCCTTTTCGTCCCGAGACTTCGCGATCATATCATCTACGTACACCTTGATCTCTTGATACATTATATCATGGGAGAGTTCAACCATGGCTCGCTGATACGTGGCTTCTGCATTCTTCAACCCGAAATGCATGACCTTATAATAATAATTGCCCTATGGTGTTATGAACATTGTTTTCTCCATACCATCTGGGTCCATCCTGATTTGGTTATAACCCAAGAATTCGTCCATAAAGGAAAATACTATAAAGTAGGTTGTGTTATCAACCAATGTATCGATGTGAGGTAGTGGAAAGTCATCTTTTGGATTGGCTTTATTAAGATCCCGATAATCCACACACATCCTGACCTTTCTGTCTTTCTTCGGCACTGGCGCGATGTTGGCTACCCACTCAGGGTACTTTGAAATTACTAGAAATCCTGCATCGATTTGTTTCTTTACTTCATCTCTGATCTTTAGAGCCATGTCTGGTCTCGATCGTCGGAGTTTTTGCATAACAGGAGGACATTCTGGTTTCAGAGGGAGCTTATGGACCACGATATCAATATCTAACCCTGGCATATCCTGGTATGACCAAGCGAAAACATCGTTATACTCTTTGAGGAGTAGTATCAACCTGTCCTTGACCTCTGTTTCTAGTGATGCCCCAATTTTTACTTCTTTCTTCATCTCTTCAGAACCCAAGTTGACAACTTTGATCTACTTTTTGTATGGATGAAGGTAGTCTTCTTCATGCTCAGCCATTCTGGTTAATTCTTCAAAAACCTCGAATTCTTCGTCAAACTCTTCTTCAGCTTGGAAAACAAATGAACCACTACCCGAAGGGATCGAATGATCAATTGATTTTGCAAGTGATGGAGGATTTCTGCATGGTTTTAAAGGGTTTAACATGATCATACACACGCACAACAATCATGTAGATGATGAGTTCAATTTTATGTTTTTCCAAAAAAAGATTGTCATTTTTTCCTTTTTACAAAAAGTGAAAATGATGAAAAAATAAATGAACAAAAAGGATAAGAGTTTTAACAAAAACACGTATTCATTCATTAATCTTTTTAATCGCAAAGTGGCCCATATAAAATAATTCGCTGGCCTTGGGCAAAGACCAGGAATTTCAAAGAAAACAAAAACTAACAAGTAATGCATTACTCTAAAGGTAGCACGACTAGAATTTCCACTACCTCCCAATTGTCTAAGGTCACTCCATCTCAAATCACCAGGTTGTTGAGGCTGCTTCTCTCATCATCCTTAATGATGGCTTTGACTTGTACCCCACCGCTTACAAGCATCTCCTCTAGGGTTTTATGTTTCTGGTTGTTATCTTTGGACACTTCTTCCAGAGTTAGTTTGTAACCCAACCCTTGCTTGTCATTTTTGGCGCGAGCGTTCACTTCTATAACTTCTCCCCATCCCTGTGGGAGTCCTTCCTTTATTGCAACTTTTATGCTTTGTGCGGAGGCAAAAGATAGACCACAAACTATAGCGGAGTTATCAATTAACACAACGTGAGCGATTTCTGGGGCTTGGAATGTTGTTTCTAGCGCGTCCTTGTCGGCTTCGATGTATCAGAATAACGACAGGTTTCTCACCATCAAATCTTCCTCCCCTTGCACTATGACCAGCTGATCATCAGTGACAAATTTTAGCTTTTGATGCAGAGTGGAGGTTACAGCTCTTACCGCACGGATCCAAGGTCTGCTCAATAAACAGTTGTAGGCTGGATTAATATCCATGACTTAGAATGGTACTTCAAAACTTTATGGACCCACCATTATTGACAAATCCACCTCTCCGATTACGGACCATCTGGATCCATCGAATGCCTTTACGACCAAAGATTTTCCTTTCATAATTGCTCCTTTATGACTTAATTTTGCTAGAGTCCTTTTTGGAATTACATTCAAGGAAGAGCCGATGTCGACCAGGACTCTAGCTAAAGTATCTTCTTCATATTTGATAGAGATATGCAATGCACGATTGTGTTTGAGGCCTTCTGGTGTAAGATCATCATTGCTGAAGCTTAACATGTTGCATGCCGTGATGTTGGCGACAATCGAGTTGAACTGTCCCACCGTAATGTCTTTGGTGACGTGGGCCTGAGTCAATATTTTCAGCAGAGTTTCCCTATGCGGGGGTGAACTAAGCAGTAGTGACATTACATAAATCTTTGATGGCATCTGGTTCAGTTGATCCACCACTCTATAATCACTTTTGCAGATGATTGTCAGGAACTCTTCGTCATCTCCTTTTAACATCTCTTTTCCTTTTGTATTATCAGTGACTACCGCTTCTTTCGGAACAACCTCTTTAACAGTAAGGATGACCTTAAGAGATACTTTGGGAGTTTCAACGGTAACCTTTGGCACATAAATCCTCCCACTGCGAGTCATCCGACTTCCTCCGGCAATGTTAGTCACGTCGGCTTGTTTCCTTCCAGCTTTCACGTCTCACCAGGAATTGTCGTATTTCCATGGTACAACTTTGGAATTTTGCTCTCTCCGAGGATCAAATCTAGGTTGAGCCTTTCCAAATATGGGCACTGGATCATCATGAAATATTGGTCCGACGGCGCTGGATTGAGCCATCTTGTTATTGCCGATATTGAACACCGCTCTTTTCTTAGGCTCTTCTGGTAGATTGAACACCGGTTCAATAACCACAACATCCTCTTTTTTCTTCTTACTACTAACTTTTAGCATCCCTTCGTTGATTAATGACTGAATGTCTTTTCGCACAAGGTCACAACCTTGCGGGTTCTTGTTGCACTCTTCACCATCCTCATGAGTACTCTTGAGCAACCATACTTGAGCCAATCTCTTGTATAATTTCACCAGCGGTGTTTTAACTTCAGCCACTTCAGTGACTGTTCTCATCTCAGAGCCTTCTCCTTCTTCTGTTATAGCATTTACTCCATCGTGTTTTGGCAGAGGATTATCCTTCACATTGGGATGATTATTTTCAAATGATAGTATTTTCTTTTCAATCAATTCCCTGACGATATGCTGAAGCGTAATACAATTCTCTAAATCATGCCCAGGGGTGTTCTCATGGAACGGGCAATGTGCGTCGGGATTTTATTATGGAGGCAAAGGATTGGATGGGGCACCCAATTTTCTTGTTTGAATAAGTCCTCTAGCTACCATCATAGGATATAGTTCAATATAACTCATTGGTATTGGTTGTATCTTGGGCCTTCTGTTTTGATAGGTCGGCCTGGGAGCTTGAGCCCTGGGCTGTTGTATCTGCTAATTATTGTAAAGTCGGTAATTGTACTGCTAATAGGCATTAGGTGCCCCTGGTTGAAGATTTTGTTGATTTTGTGTCTGGAAGACTAGCGTAACCGCCGCTATGTATTATGGTTGATGATACTGCTGTTGTTGAGCTTGAACTTGGGGATGGATCCTTCGGTTATGTGCCTTTTTCTCGTACATTACCGCATTGGTTTCTCCCTCTTTCTCTTTTTGGAAACTGCCGGATGGTTTCTTGGATGAATAATTGCTGGAACTGCCGGCAGGACCAGACATTTTTCTGTTCTTCAATCCGGCTTCCACTTTGACACCCACCGCCACAATATCGGCAAAGTTAGCCGATACACTGCTTATCATTATTTCATAATACTCTGGTTTGACGGTGTCAACAAACCAAACTGCCAATTCCTTATCTGTAAATGGTGGCTCAACTTGTGCAGCCGTCTCGCGCCATCTTTGCGCATATTCCTTGAAGGATTCTGATGACCTATGAGTCATGCTCAATAGCTGATGCCTGTCTGGAGCAAGGTCCACATTATATTTGTATTGTTGGATGAAGGCCTTATATAGATCTTGAAAACTTCGGGTCCTTGACTGGTCTAGTCCCAAATACCATTTTGCAGAAGCTCCTTTCAGACTTTCTTGGAAACAGTGTATCATTAACTTGTCGTTGTCAAAATGTGTAGCCATACGCCTGTAATACATCACCAAATGGAGTTTTAGGCAAGTTGGCCCATCATATTTTTCAAAGGATGGCATTACGAACTTTGGGGGGGGGGGGGGGAACACCAATCCTGAGACCAAGCACATGTCTTTGGCGTCAGTACCAAAGATGATTTTCCCTTCTAAAGCCTTCATTTTTCTTACCATGATTTCCATCTCGACCATCAGCTTGTCGTGTTTTTCATCCCCTGCTTCAGATTCATCTGGTATCTCATAAACTTGTTGTTGTTGAGTATTGAAGACTGGTCAGATGTTCGTCTGAGCGCCTGCTTGAGTGAACAGAGGGCTATGGAATTCATGCATAAGTCTTGTTGTTTGTGCCGTTGTACCTTGGACATGAAATGGAGATACAAAATCTTTGGAGATGCCAAACAAGAACTCTGTTGTGGAAGTAACTACCAGCGTAGGGACTGCTGTAGTTGCGTTAACCTCAGATACCATTGTTGCTTGCATATCCTTTTTTACCCTGATCACTTGCATAGCTTCTAGAATCAGGATGACATCGCCCTGAAGTCCCTCCAATTCATTTTCAATCTGATCGATTCTCTCTTCCTGATATGCCATTATCTCCTGATTATTGGCTCGGTGTTGTAGCGGTGGGGACTCAGTGTGATTTTTTCTGGGGGAAAAGAACAACGAATGAGTTGCGGAACCCATGCAACACCATGCAGATGATATGTTATGCAAATGCAATACTACTCATTCAAGGAAAAGCAATAATCTTGTTTGTAAACAAAATTAGTAAATCAACACATGTAACAACGTGATTGACAACATAAAAGGAAAGTAGAATTTCATTGATAAAACAAAGTCTGTTACAACAGATGGTTCTCGTTAACGAACGAGACCTTTCTTACAACATAATTTTCAAAAAGTAACAATTACATTCATAAGCTCTTAAGATTACGATCTTAGAAAAAACAGGAACTTTAGAGGCCTTGATCATTCTGACAAGATGATCCTTCCTCTTCTTAAGGTCTAGCGTGGTGTCGACTCTTACGAATCAACTCCCATAGCTCGACATTTTCTCGTTCTGCTTTAACTAAAGCAAACTTCAATTCATCTCTATGCATGAGTATTTCTGGTTCTAGAGAGATTTCATTAGTATGATTGTAGAACATTTTCAAAGCCATCTCTATTGACTAAAGGAGATAAGCTTTTGTGGCTAGACATCTCACATTTTCTTCTACAGTCATTCCTTTCAAATATGGATGCTTACAGGCTAAATGGGCTTGAGCTTTAAAGTTTTATTCACCGCCCTTTTCACAGAAACAAGTCGTTAGTAAATCTTAATTTGGTTTTGGTCCTATTTGGTACCCTAGCTGACGGCGAGCTAGGACCGAGTTGTAGCTTATGGTTCCCATTGTGCCTATGAGTGGTATGTTGAGAAAGTCTCTACAACTATGTAGCATGGTTATTCCTCCATTCTTGATGTCGTACCAGTTGATGTCGTAATGGGAAAGTGATGTTAACATCCTGATCCAAGCATCTTTGTCGTCGAGATTCCAAAGAACATAAGTCTTGGGCAAGTGCGAAATAAACCACTTGCTGAGAAGTATTGTGCAGCACGAGAACAGTCCCAAATCATACATTTTCTGACAGTGGATAACATAGTAGGTGTCAGCCAACAGTGTGGGAACATGGTTTCTGATTATGAAAAGTCTGATGGCTTCTTCGCTGATGAACTCATCGCAGCTTGGGAAAAGGTACAGTCTATAGATCAGAAAAGCCAAGATTGCTTCAAAGATCCCTAAGTCCCTATTATCATAATGGAATTCAGCTCTTTCCATGAACGACCTTGCTTCCATTCCAGAGAATCCTTATTTATTCACCAATCGGGCAGGTAGCTTTGTGGGTTCAAGATGCAGGGCTATGGAAAGCTCCTTTCTTCTTGGTTTTCCGTAGGGACGAGTAAAGGTCAAGGGAATCTTCAAGTAAGAAGAATACTCTTCCAAGGTTGGGAGTAGTTAGAAATCTGGGAAAGTGAAACAATGGTACACCGGGTCGTAGAACTCGACGAGTGCCAACAACATGTCTTCATTAGCTCTTGTATCCAACAGAGATAGCAGATCTCCATATTTGGCGATGAATGTGATGGGATTCCTGACGAGGCCCCTCAATATACTAAGGTTGTCCAACCTTAGGCTCAAGAATGAAAATCTATTTCTGTGATCCATAACAATGCCTGCAAAAATAAGATTTTGAATTCCTTGAATGGTCAGTAAAAAATGCAAGAATGCAATACAAATGCAACTGGTTTTACGAAACTCAGAAGATTAATCAAGTCAAACCCTCATTTCATTAATTTTTGGGAAAATTTACAAATTTAAAATACAAGACAAGAAGCCTAAGTTTACATCAGAAAAATAGGTCTTATAGTCTAAGTTTCTGACAAGAACTTTAGTCGCGGGATCTCTTCAACTTCTTCAACATTGTATTTTCCATTACCAACTTGTCTACTATACTCTTCCAAGCTCCGGATGTAGGCGGGATGCTTGAATACTCGTGAGTGCTTTAAGTAGGCTTAACACTAGAGAAAAATAAATTCTCTTTTGTCACATCACCTTCGATCACATGTCGTTCGAGCCAACTGATCAGTTCGTCTTTGTCTTGCAATTCTCTTCTTAGTTCCGTTGTTTCGGAAAATAGGGTATAATACTTCCCTTCCCAAGTATCTCTCTTAAGCTTTGGTCTTTCAAGAACTTCTTGGTACTCTTCCATTTTCTCAATAGGTATGGCAGAAGACGATGACGCGATAACGATCTGTGAATTCTTCTCTAGGAGATATGGCATCTTCAGATCTCAGGCTCGAGATTGTACCCATAAAGTGAATGGTTCTAAGGCCACACAATTCTTCTTTCCCATATCGGCTTTAGTATTTCTCTGAATATTCTCCTAAGCATCGATTGTGCTGTTTCTCACATTCTCCTTCGCTTCGGTGTTGAGATAGAAGAATCTAGATAACAGCAGATTTGTGGGCATGTCCTTCATTGGAAATCCAAACTGACGTCGGGCTAAAGCAGGGTTGTAACTGATTCACCCCTTTACTCCAATGAGTGGTATATTTGGGAAATTACCACACCGGTCAAAGTAGACTCCTCTTTCATAGGCAGGATCGTACCAATGAATGTTAGCTTGCACCAGCGACATTACCCTTAGGGACCATCTCCATCCATTGGGATTTTCTTTGAAAGAGTCAGTTCTTGAAAAATGGTTGACGAACCACTTGTATAATAGAGGTGCACAACAAAGGATGGTTCCTTTTCCTTGAAGTGTCCGATGATGAATTGAATGGTAAGTGTCCTCTAACAAGGTAGGCACTGGGTTGCCACTTAGGAATATGGTGATAGCGGATGAATTGAAAAATTCTTCGACTTTTGGAAACAACACCAATTCATAGATTAATAGAGCAAGAACTGCTTCGAACGCGTCCATACTACCCTCTTTGGCAAGATAAGCAACTTTCTTAACTAAGAAATTAGAATGGAAACCCTTGACTCTGCTTTTGGTGGCACGGTTATCCTTAATCTCTGATACTTCGAGATGAAGAGCATCTACTATTTCCTTCGCCAAGGGTAAGATTTCTAAACCACTGTAAGGTTTCTGGTCCTTTATAGGAACTCCCACATAGTAAGCATATTCCTCCAAGGTTGGCATCAACTGATAGTTGGGGAAGGTAAAGCAGTGATACAATGGGTCATAGAATTTAACACAAGTGTTGAGAACTCCTTTTTCCATCCCAGTCTTGACTATACTCATTATTTTCCCATATCTTTTCCCAAAGTCTTCTGATATCATAGTCTCTAGTTTTCTTAACTTGGATTTCACACAAAGAAATCGACTGAGTTTTTCAAAACCAGTTGCAACATGATATGCTATTATGACATGATGAGATGATGCACACATAACACATAGACAAGTATTCACAAATACAATGCACATGCACACACAGGGTTTCCCTAAGTTCAACGTCAAAGCATGGGGTCACAAGGTCTACCCATCCCCAAGGACTTGTACTATAGGTTAATTGTACTTGCCAAACGGGTTCTATCAAAGTTCCCAGAGTCATAGTAAATCCTTCGGATATTATCGGCCACCATGACTACTCATGTGGGTCAAAAATATTCTTGGGATAAACTCGTCTGAGTGTACTGCCGCATGACAACTATTTCGGGACTACTCCCTCATAGTTTCCGCACTACATACTAAAAAGGCTTAGTGGGGTAATCGTGTTACTAAAGGTCCCCAGTTTGGCGGGCTCTCAAGCTGAAAAAATTAATGAAGTGCATGACTACTCATACATCATCAATCATTTCAAGGAGGTCTCCACTGAGCATGATTACATCATATGTCAAACTTGTTAGGACTACTCCCAACAATTAACAATTGATCATATCACATCCTATCATGTGTGTCACTTCAGTTGCTGGAGAAAAAGGCTATCATTATGAGAGATTTGTCTCCCCAACTGTCATTCCTGCCGACTATGATGCAAATGCCCATTGTGAGTTTCATAAGGGCGTTTCAGGTCATACAATCGAGAACTGCAGGGCTTTCAAGCACAAAGTTCAAGACATGATCGACGTGAATGCTATCAACTTCAATAGAAAGACTTCAAACGTCATCAACAATCCACTGTCGCCATCAAGCTAGTGTCAGCATCAGATCAAGTTAAATCAATTCAAGTCGAGTTCATTTTCCCGAAGAAGGCAGTCATGTTGCCATTTCATTATTTGCTTTCTTGTATTTTGTCTTTGCGTGTTTGAGTACTGTACGCTTTGAACATTGCAATTCATATTTGGTTTTCATTAATGTATTGTTTATGCATGCTTTGAATTAGTTATATCGTATTCACTCATCAAAGACACATATTTTGTTTACTACACTCTTTGTCAACTATTGTTTAGCATGATTGGAGGGAGGATGATGACAATAAAATACCCATAATTGCAACTGTATGCTTTCAAAAGGAATCTCGCCAATGATGTACAAGCATTGTTTCAATTCCCCAAACACTAGAAAGACAAGGAATTAATCCCTAGTTAACCACTTCGAGCCTAGCAGTAGCAATTTCCTTCGGATATTCAAACCTTTACACTCAACCTGGGGAAGGGTAGTTGTTTAGTTAATCCAAAGAGCAAAATCCAAGGACATGACGGTTATTCTTTAAAGACCCGTGGTTTGGCCGTCACAATCCTCTAAAAAAAATCAAAAATCAAAATCTTGCTAAGTCAAGCACCTCAAAAGGGGACTTAGGCAAAAATCAAGGCAATCCCGATGGATCTGACAAGCAAAATTAATCCATGCAAAAGTTAGGGATCAGGGAAACAAAATCAAAAGAGGCACTCCAAACCCTCAACAAAAACAAAATAAGATCCAAAGGGTCACTGAAATTCCTCAACAAAAAAATAATAAGGTGACTACAATTTTGAGTAAACCTCGAATCATCAAGCTTGCACCATCAAGATAAGCATGTGCAAAATTAATTGAACGTAAGACTGGAGATCATTGCGAAGAAGGGGTGGGTACAAATCATACTTTGAGCCTAATATCCTTTGTCTTCAAACCGTGTACCATACCACGTTACAACCCTAGAAAGACCTAATTGAGGAGAGGTTTATTATGAAAGCATACTTTTGCAAGGTTGTGTGAACTGACTCCTCATATATTTTCTAATCATCAGCATTGGTGTCATATCCTTCACACTAAAAAATCAGCACAACGTCTGAACTAACGGTCCATTCGTCTCGCACTATCACGACACTTTAATAAACGATTCTTTTTCAAAACTTGCATAAGTATTGCATTAAGATTACCATTTGTGAATGTACAATTTTAACTGCAAATCTGTGTTAGACATCCAAGACACTCCAACAAAGGGCAATCAAAGAGGAACTTGAACTTTCAGTGGCTGACATGAAGCAAGGCTACCTCAAAACCCATAGGTGTTGCAGTGAGAATCAGATATCAAGCTATTGATTAACTTGAATCTTAATTCATTAAATTCACAACCGGACTTTGATTTATCCAAAGGAAAGGTTAAATAAAAAAAAGACCTTTTGCGTGATGTAACAACAACGCTAAGAGATCCGGGGATCGGGGGTTGGTTATGCCTAGGGTAGGTATTTCACATCCTAAACATTTGTAGTACTTTACATGAACCTTTTTTTTTGTGTGTGTGTGTGTGTGTATGATAAACTTGCTAATGGTTATGCTATGACTTGAGATTAGGGTTTGGATTTTGAGGTAAAGACCTAAGGTTGATGTTTATAAGCTTTCTCGCAAAGATATCACATCTTCTGTCTACGTATCCTAACTAGGATAGAATCAGAGCAATCGTAGTTCACCTTACTAGGGATAGATGAACACTTGATTATGATCAAGGTTCTAAGGGGAACAAACATAACAATGCCTGTATAGAGTTTAACAAAACTCTCTATTCTAAGTTGTATACTCAAGATGTTGACTTTGACAAAAGCCAAGAGGGGAGTAAGTGATCATAACAATGATCCTTACATAGAGTTGACAAACTCTATCCAAGGGTTCTAATTGAAGAACACTCCTAGTAAAGGTGGGTCTTTTACACTTAAGCAAAGTGTAATGGCTAATAGGTTCTAACTTGACTAAGTTAGGGTTCAAAATGACTTAACAAAGTCAGAGGGAGGGTAATGAGCTATCTATGACCCAAGGGTCAATAGAGAGACTTTCCTTTGGACACAAGGACACAGACAACTTGATGTGAACTAGAAAGTTTCATCACTGGGGGATAACTTAACAAAGTTAAAGAAGTAAGGCAAGAACATGTAACAACAAGTAACAATAATCAAGATCAACATTTAACATCTTAACAAAGATCAAAAAGAAAAGAGGTAATAACCATCAATGCAAGCAAAGAACGTGTGTAATAACAACAAGTTCATTCAAACAAGATTAACGCAAACAAGTGACAACTTGAAGCAAGCATGTTATAAGGATCAAATGATATCAAATGTAACAACATAAAACCAACTAAACATGTATTGATGACAATCAAACAAGCAAGAATACAAGAAATGTTACAACAGTTCAAGTATGAATTCATGATTTCATGGGAGAAGTAAACAAGTTTCATGGTAACAACCAAGTCAACAATCAAACCTTATCATGATATGGTTCTAACAAAACACATAAACAAGTAGAATGAAACATGACAAGCATATTCAAGAGATTACAATATCAAGAATCAAGTCAAAGTTCACAAATGAGATTCAAAGTATACCATGCATATTCAAGCATTCACAAAGGCAAGAACAAACCCTAAACATGTTATGGTTCTAACAATATACATAAACAAGTAAAACAAGACATGGCATGCACATTCAATAGGTCACAACATCAAGAATCATGGCAAAGTTCACAGATGAAGTTCGACAGGCCATTTTCGTATATATGCATTCACAAAAGCAAGTATGAACATGGTAAGGCAATGAATCAAACATATTTGAGCAAACATTTTAATAAACACATATGAATCATACAAGATCAATCTCACAAGAAAAATCAAGTTACAAGTTGAAAAAGTTCAAGAACATCAAGGTAAAAACCATAAAAAGCATATGTTATTCAAGTGGATCAAAGTATTTCTAGGATAACAATCCTTGAATTATTTCTTCACTCAATGAAAATAGACATGTTAAGGGGTATTTTTCAAAAAGAATGGCATCAATAGCACAAAAAATTAGCAAGTTATGATCATTGAAAGTTGGTGCATCAATGAGGGCAAAACTAGGGCAAGGCTAGGTCACAACCTAAGGGTCATTTGCATGAAGGATTGGAACTCAGTCAATTCTTAACCAAATGAGGTGAAACAAAAGTGAAAATTGTGTATTTTTGAACAAGGAATTAAATGGTAAAATTTGGCTTTCTATACCATACACCCACAAGAAAACCCGATAGCATATGTGTTTGGGCAAGTTTGGTGACAATCAAAAGCATGAACATGTGAACAACATTGTGTAGTGGTGTGCTTTGTGAAACAAGTGCACAAACATCACATATAAATCATATATAGAGGTTAGCACAAGAGAAATCAAGAAATGCACACAAGGTTTGATAGATTGGATGCATCATGCAAAAAATGACTAGGTTGGGCCTAGTTTGTGACCTGGTTTGTGAACAGAATTGGACATTATAAAAACTACATTTTTTTCTGTAAGAAATGGTTCATACATGACACATAACATACATAAAACATGTTCAAACAATGTACAACACCAAATCATAGCTAAAAGTCATGATAGCATGTGAAATGCAAGTTGGAAAACTTACATTTTGAGTTTTATGCTTACCTCTTGAAGCAAACTTGAGAAATAATAAAACTAGAGACTTTGAGTGCTCCTCCAAGGTCTACAAAGGCTTCAAGGATGATAATAATATGCTCCAAATAAACTCCAAGCAAGTTGGTGGGCAGAATGCCTTGTAAGTGAAGAAAAACCTCAAAAATCCAAAGATTTTCAAAGCCAACTCCCTCAATTCTTGTTACAGAAGTGTGGATTGATTATGGGCAGCTTACATATGTTGAATATGAAGTGTTAGAGGTCTCAAAGCTCAAGGAAATGCAAGGGATCAGTAGCTGCCCTTCAAAATGCAGAAAAGTTAATAAATGAGCTTTTCAGGGTTGACTTTTGGATTGGATGCGTTTCTGGCCAAGGTGAGGGTTTGGAAATCTCTAAAAATTTATTTGTGATGTGTTTGAATCCTTGTTTGAGTTTTAGAATGTTTGGAAAAGGTTTTGGAAAGGAAAATGCAAAACAGATTTTGTGGTGGTTTGAAACTTGGTTCAAACTTTGCAAGAACTTGAGATTGAATGGGAGGAAGAGTTTCAGCTGGTTCCAAGCGTGTAACTGGTGTATTTGTGATGTGAGAATGAGGTTCAATTTATAGGTATAGGTTTTGAACAAGAGGTATGGGCAGAATGTTGCAAATTGCCAAGTTTAGCCTTGTAACTTTGAAAATCTTGGAGTTTTTCAATGTAATCTCCATTTCTGACCTTGAGCCACCCTAACAAGGGCTTTTCCATACCCTATGGGTCATTTTCATCATGCTTGAGGGGATAGGAGTTGACTGGTTGCAGCCAAGTTGGTGGTTTGATGATGGTAGCCACCATTTTTCTCTTTCCACACTATTCACTTTTACAACTTGCATTAAACAATGATTTTTTTCATTTCTCATGCCAATTTCGTGGGAGTTGATGCTAAACATGTTAAAAAACAATGTAAACATCATAAATGAAGCTTAATCCTTGATTAGAGTTGATTTGGGAAGCTTTGGAATCAAGTTGTCCATGCTGAGTTGGTTTACAACAATGAGTTTTTGCCAACTTGTGAGCTTTGGTTCTCTCTAACCATGAAGAGTTATGGAACCCACTTGTACTTTTTGGAAAGCCCCCATTAGGTAATACAACATTTATGTTTTAGGTAGGAACCCATTCCACATGAAACTGGGTCAAAAACCCTTGTGAAGATGTTGAAAACTTAACTTACAAGTCAAGAAATCTTTGAAATTTCTAAGTGTATTTTCCCCCTTTTGCCATGTTTTTGCTCATAACTCAAAATCCATGAATTTTCTGCTCATGAGTGCCTATTTCACTTTTGAAGAACTCGTTGATACCTTTCCAACAATCTTTGAACAACTCCATTTAGATGTGTGGTTAAGGAGTTATGGTCTGGCCCTTTTCAAAACTCTAATTTCCCGACTTTTCGATTACTTCTCAATTCTTGATCAATTGGTCACCAAACTTCATGGTTATATATTAAATGATGTTGGGAACATAATTATCTTCAATTTTGGGTTAAAACCCTATTGGTCAATGGGTTGACTTTTTAGTCAGACGAACCGAAAGAACCGAAAAACCTCTGAATCGATTGTTGGTGTCCTGGGTTCTCTGAGGCCTTGAAACTTCTTGGATAGACTTACTTGGTTCATATGAGCCTCATGGACCATGGTTAAAGCTTTTGAACACCCTTTAGATTAAAATTTAAACTTCAATTGACTTTCTCAATCAGAAACCCTAATTAGGGTTCTTGTACTGCACTGTTCTTCTTTCTTGGGTGACAACCTCAAATTGGATTCATTCTTGATCCAATATGATATCCTTGGTGACATGAAGACTTGACACATGGAGTATTAATCCAAAACTTTCACTTATTTATCCCTTGAAACCCTGACTTTTGACTGTGTGAAACCTTAATTCATCTGTATCTTGACAAAGATCAAACTTGAAATAGGTTATGGTTAGATAATCAACGTTGATGCTCCTAGAATGATGATGTGATTTAGGGGAAAAAATATGGGATATAATAATAGGCTGGGGCAAATCCTTTAAATACTCGATCAGGGGAAAGCCATCTCAAAGCATCAAAGTTCAAGCTTCCAAGAATCATATCTGATCAATCAGGGGCCGACCATTATCATGTTTAGACTAAGGCAAGACCAGGTCATCCTGACTATCAAGCAAAATTGTGATCCTCTCTAAAGCAATTTCACAACAAATCATCAAGTGATCAAACTTGGAGCATCAATAGCACTTAAGTTTGTTGTAGCCATGACGTCTTCAACAAAACTGCGTGTCGAGGAAATCAATCCCTCCCACCACCCAAAGTCCAATCTGCATTGGCAACTACCAAAACGTCTACCACGCTGGCACTCCCACCCTTATTTCCAAATCACCTGTCTACAACCATATGCATTATGCGCATCACATTCGTTATCATAAGCATCATTTGCATCATATGCACACCCAAACCATATCATACTTCCCCAGCACTTGCATCCCTGCGCGTCAGCATGCGCATTTGCATTTCTATTCATTATGGAACATTATTTTATCATTAAGCATTCCTATATGCAAGTCAAGGTCCATGATCAATTTCAATATTTTCAAGTCGATCTTCAGCCCAGTCAGGGGCAGTTTATTCAAGACCGTGGGCGTTCCCCACGAAGTTGTTTCAACCTCATGGTTGATCAAATTTCAAAAGCAAGATTTGGCCCAGTCAGGGGCATTTTATTCAAGACTGTGGGTGTTCCCCACAAAGTTGTTTCAACCTCATGGATGATCAGATTTCAAAAGCAAGATTTGGCCCAGTTAAGGGCATTTTATTCAAGACTGTGGGCATTCCCTCACGAAGTTTTTTCAACCTTGTGGTTGATGAGAGTTCAAAGCAACATTCAGCCCAGCCAGAGGCATCTTCTTCAAATCTGTGGGCGTTCCCCCACAAAGTTGTTCAACCTTTTATTGACCAAGACAAGTTATTAAAAACAAACTCATCCCAGTCAGGGGGAATTTTTTTTCAAGTTCATGGGAATTCCTCATAAAGTTATTTCAACCTCTTGTGTGTCAAGGTTATGATCTCCAAGCAATTCAGTGGGCGTTCCTCATTGACTTGTGTTCTCATCCCTTTTTGTGGTTGGAATTAGCGTCCCTAGCTTAACTAGTGGCATTTCTCTGAGTCAGTGGGTGTTCCCCGTTGATTTGTTTCAATCCAACTTTTATCTTGGGCGTTCCCCAATGAGTTGTCTCCTCTAAACCTTTTGTTGACGAGGACGGTGTTCCTCAGCGACTTCTTTGCTTCAACCTTTTGTTGATGTCCTCAAATAAGCCTCACTCATCATATCTCCAGCAAACTTGACCTTTTGTCATTTGCTTTACTATTATCCTTTTGGTGATAGACAAACCTTGTCAATTCAACATAGCCTGCATCCTTTTGGTGTTGGTGGCCTTCAAATTTGGGAAGTTTCTATCAGCCTTTTGGTGGTAGCAACTTGTGTGTGTGTTTCGCTCTATCATCCTTTTGGTGATAGGTTTGTCATCCTGTTGGTGCCAGATTGTGCAAGTGTTCCCCTACATCTTTTTGGTGTCAGGGTTGTGTGTGAGTCCCTCCATCATCCTTTTGGTGATGGGTCTGTCATCCTTTTGGTGCCAGATTGTGCGAGTCTTCCCTACATCCTTTTGGTGTCAGGGTTGTGTGTGTGTGTGTGTGTGTCGCTCTGTCATCCTTTTGGTGATGGGTCTGTCATCCTTTTGGTGCCAGATTGTGCGAGTGTTCCCTTATATCCTTTTGGTGTCAGGGTTGTGCGTGCGAGTTCGCTCTATCATCCTTTTGGTAATGGGTCTGTCATTCTTTTGGTGCCAGATTGTGTGAGTGTTCTCCATTATCCTTTTGGTAATGGACCCCTACATTCTTTTGGTGTCAGGGCTGCATGTGTGAGTTTTCTCTATCATCCTTTTGGTAATGGGTATGTCATCCTTTTGGTGCTAGATTGTGCGAGTGTTCCCCATTATCCTTTTGGTGTCAGGGTTGCGTGTGTGAGTTTGCTCTATCATCCTTTTGGTGATGGGTCTGTCATCCTTTTGGTGCCATATTGTGTGAGTGTTCTCCATTATTATTTTGGTAATGGACCCCTGCATCCTTTTGGTGTCAGGGTTGTGTGTGTGTGTTTTCTCTATCATTCTTTTGGTGATGGGTTTATCATCCTTTTGGTGTCAGATTGTGCAAGTGTTCTCCATTATCCTTTTGGTAATGGACCCCTACATCTTTTTGGTGTCAGAACTGTGTGGGTGAGTTTGCTCTGTCATCCTTTTGGTGATGGGATTGTCATCCTTTTGGTGCATGATTGTGCGAGAGTTCTCCAATATCCTTTTGGTAATGGACCCCTACATCCTTTTGGTGTCAGGGATGTGTGAATGAGTTAACTATTGTCCTTTTGGTGATGGGTTTGTCATCCTTTTGGTGTCAGATTGTGTGAATATTGTTCTATCATCCTTTTAGTAGTAGAAACATGTGTGTGAGTTTGCTCTATCATCCTTTTGGTGATAACGACCTTTACAAGATATTCAGTGTCCACTCAAACGTTGACATTGATCTGTTATTTCACTTCCCAAGCACTTCCTTTCTTTTCGGACAAATTCGGAGTCTTCTTCATATCTAATTAACTTTTACCTTGTAAGAATGAACGTTGTATCAGTTCATCTTACTAGGTTTAAGCCAATTAGATAATGGCATCTGTCATACCCTAAATTTGTCCTACCTGTGTATAGACTTCATCTGTGCGTCCACCCACTAACATTATTTGGAAAATAAAAAATATGTTGCTCCTACTTAAGATGTTGCTAGGTTGAATCTCAGACAAAGCTGTCATGTTAGGTGTATGTGTAGTATGAGCTGAGGTATAATGGTTTTAACCTGACTTTTTGATCAGGCCAGATTTTGTTTCCTGATTAAAACCAGGGTGTGCTCCATTCAAGTGGTGTGGGTATGGGCTTTTAATTAAGGTTTGTTGTCAGGCTGTGTCAAGATTCAATGCTTCATGGTTGAGGAATCACCAAAGATAAGTTCATTTTCAATTAGAGTCTTGGGCAGTGCAGTTCACATATCAAGTCATTATCTTCTGGTTTCAAGGCATAATCAAGAAGTGTCATATTGAATGCTTTGGTTCATCAAAGTTCAAAAGGGGCTATTTGTTCAAGGTCCATTCATTTGGGGATTAATTCAAGATTAACATAGAGGATTCAAAGTCATAATCAAAGATCAAGATTTCAAGATTCTCATGGATTAATTTGTCTCAAGCATTATTCAATAATTGAAATGGAGGTGCAAAATGTCATCAAGTCAAAGTCCATTTCCATCACATAAGATTTACAACAAAATTCTACAAAATGTGATTGCAAGTCTAGTACCATTTTTTTGTTACAAGCCCAAAATATTTTTGAAAGCTCATTTGAGTTCCAAAAATACACAAGTAAAGTCCTTCTTACAAATTCATTTGCAATTCATAAAAAACAATAAAAGCCCAATATGTAGGGGCCCATCTACAAATTCATTTTCACAAATTCAATCCATAAAAAATCCCATGTTAAGAGTCCATTTGCACTAAGAGTTTAAATACCAACGCACAAAAATCCACACAAAAAATCTTGACACAAAAAGGTCCATTACAATCAAAATTGAAAAGATCAACCCTATTTTTTTCCATGTATACACAATGAACAAAATAGCATGTGTGTCAAGCCATAACAAAGTATTTGCAGCATCTTGTACCACAATGAACTCCTAACTCCAGCTGCAGTTCTCACGCACCAAGCCCTCATACCACAATATGTATCACCATTATCCACTCTCACACACCGTATCTTACGTAAGCCGCAATTACCAACAAAATCCCAGCCATGATAGTAGGCATCAGTTTCACCTTGTCCTGCACCATTTCCAAATCCTTTAACCGCAACATATCCCACAATCTATTCACCCCATAACACCCTAAAAATACGCACGAAAAAGGAATTTACAAAAACACCATTCCGACAAAACCACAAAACGCGGATATGCACGAGCCCACAAGCAAAAACAAAAATCAAATGAACCTTTTGAATGGATGAAAAAACAATTTCTCCTTATTCATTCCCAAAACGCCCTCTTATTCCCCTATAAAACCAACATTATTTTTCAGAAAGAGGGGGCCAAAAACTTACACTGTGAAAATAACAGTTGATAACTCTTTTTCTTCACTAACCTTTCAAATCTTCCTCTTCTTAAACCGAGAATTGCTCAACAAAAAACAATAATCATAATTAAAACCTCCACTCGACCCACAAATCTTCAATCTTTATTGAACACAACTCACACAAAACTCACAAACATTCACCCCTTTCAAATTCCCTTAAATTGTTCAACAACCCAACAACAACAAACCCTGTTTATAAACCTAGAAAATCATAATAAAAACAGAACAGAAAGAGATGAATTGAGAATGAGATTCAACCACTAAGCAAGCCGAACCTGAATCAAAATCAGAAACGAAGATATCAAACCAAAGAGGGAGACAGATTTGAAAACAGATCGAGCCATTAAAGAAGGAAAGGTTGGAATGAGGAATGATGTGTTTCTCCTTTTGACTTTTCCACGCCCTTGTTTTTTTTCAATTTAGGGATCTGAGTTTGTTTTTTAGAGAAAGCGTGTTGCTATTTTATCTTTTGAAGAAAGACTGATTGTGTTGTTATCGGTAATAACATTGCCTCGAATCCAACAAAATTTCATTATGGATGTTTTGTTTTTATTTTGGGCCAATAACGTTAGGTCTTGATAAGCCAACGTTGGTTTTTCTTGAACTCGCTATTGCACCCCGATGTTTCATTGTCCACCCTTCCTTCTACCATGTTTTTTTGTAATGGATGGTGGGCTTGCAGCCCAAATGATTCCATGTGTTATTCACACCTTCAATTTTCTTATCAGCACCCCAACCTGTTTTTTTTGTTTTTTTATATATATTTTGATTTATTATTTCATGTTTCTAAAAGTTTTGATTAAAAAATAATAGTTTTTAAGATTTTCTTGTTTTTTCTACTACATATTATTTTTTTTATTCTATTTCAATTTCTCTTTTAGATTTGATTTCCGTTTTCTTTTCATTTTCGATTCATTTCGATTATTGATCCAAGAAGTCTTTATATTCACAAATGTTGGTTGATTGAGGTTGTTTAACCTGCATTATTTCAAATCTGTAGTGAATGATCATTGAGATAATTTTCTATACTTTGGGATCGTGATAGGTTGCCCTTAATTAGTCAACGCAAGTTTGTGATCAAGACGAGATCCCCCTTTCTTTTGGTCCGTACGACACGATTAAATTGGAGAATGATCCTCAATATCATTTCTCTATCTTGTTTTTAGCATGGATATCAACTTGTGTGACCTCCTATAGTTCGATTTTCATCATAAGTCGAGCTACGACGGTTTAGCGTACATTTCATCCTGATTTAATTCACAAATCAAACTAACGACTAACTTTTACTTTCCGTCAACATATTCTTGTTTTACTTTTCAGTCAATATACATTTGTTTTATTTTCAATAAACATTATCTCGATTATATTATCTTGTTCATATACTTGTTAACATTTATCTCGGATATATTATTGTGGATATTATCTTGATTATATTGTTATATATCTTGCCATATTATTCATAATTATTCATATTCATATTCATCTTGCTCATCTCTTATTCACATTCTTTCAAAAACACCTAACAATTATCGAAACATTAAAATACTATATTGGTGGATTGTTGGTTACTTGTCTGAGCAACGGATTATTGGACCTTTGTCAGAAACCTTAGCTTGGAGTTTTCTCTGAATTTTTTTCAAGGCTTAGTTTAGGACACTTCACACACACACGACTTTCTCTTGGGCTACCTTACAACGGGACCTTTTATTTCGTGCAATCCCGTGTAACTCACATGTATCCCTCTCCCATTTCGATGTACGCATTAATATTTCTTTGATCATGGTTTATCTTCTAGGAGCACCCTTGGGGACTAGCGTAGATTAAACCATTTTCAAACTAATTCTCGATTTGTCATCGATTCATTTTCAAACACCCCTCGTAAGTCGAGTGCTCGTCCGCATTCGCTATCAACCTATCGCACACAATCTCACATTTCATCGTGGTTTCGATATTAGGGGCACCCTCAGGGACTAGTATCGTTTCTCACAACCTAACCCTTGATTCATCGTCAAGCCGATTCC
This sequence comes from Lathyrus sativus, assembly GCA_963859935.3. NCBI lineage: Eukaryota > Viridiplantae > Streptophyta > Magnoliopsida > Fabales > Fabaceae > Lathyrus > Lathyrus sativus. The sequence goes on along the minus strand of OZ012735.1, from coordinate 343,115,417 downwards.
ATTTTCAATCAAACCTTCGACTCGTCGCCGAGCCATTTTCAAACCAACCCTCTTTTCAACATGTTTTGCACACAAATAGAAGTCAAACCCTTGATCTAACTTTAAACGGTATTTTAAACCAAGTTGTAAGTCGAGTGCCTTTTGCCTTGCAGTTCACCTCTTTTTGCAATCTATTCAATTACATCTTTTTCAAATGCTTTTCTTAAACAAATAATGAAAGAAGAAGATTCTTGGAGTCTAACATTCCTCGAATCTTCGAATGAATGGATCTTGAGGCACACGCTTTGGGTTGTCATTCATTCAACCTTTCATCTTAAAACATCTAATCTCTATTCAAACATATTTCGTAATCAAATTTACGAGAGAAGGATATTCTTAGAGTCTAGCATTCCTTGAATCTCTGAATTAATAGCTCTTGAGGCACGCCCCTTGAGTTGTTATTCATTCACCCTTTCAATTTCAAAACACCCAACTTTTTCTTTTCAACACTATTCAATCAACTCCCGAAAGAACTGAGTTCTTGGAATCTCGTATTCCTTGATTTCTTGAGTGACGACTCTCGAGGCACGCCCTTGGGTTGTTTGTCAGTCAATCTTTTGTTTCAAAACCAAACTTCAAACAAATTAAACTTATCACTTTTCGTGGTCGTCTCCATGAACTACGGACGCTCTGATTCTTCATTCTCGTCTGAATGTAAGATATGTAGGCACAGGATTGCGATGATCCTGGCGAGCTACCGTCTATCCATCTCTCGTTACCCCTATTCTTTCGCGTAGTCGAACTACGACGCTTTGATTTCTCATTCTCGTTTGAACGAGCAAACGTAGGCACAAGGGCCCCAATCGTTGGCGAGCACCCTATCCTATAACCAACCATTTTCCCCTGGCATCATTATCCTTTTATTATACTGTTTAACATTTATCATTGAGAAGAAAACAAGCAAGCTTAGATAACCCCCATCGCTAATCACCCTAAGAGGTTCCCGTTGAGTACAACGGACTTGAGGGGTGTTAATACCTTTCCCTCGGTTACCCCCACGTGTAACCGACTCCCGAACCCAGAACATCGGTTACGACAACCCTGTTCCTGTCCTTTCGTTTTAAAAGGTTTTCTAGATATTTTCCTTTCCCGTTTATTCGGGACAAATAAAGTTCGGTGATGACTCTGTCAAACCGCATTTCCGCGCCTTTCGCGTGAGGGTTGTATGTTTGAATGAATTTTTCGAGGTGCGACAGTGTGTACAAAAACTTTTTGTACCTGTAGAATGGGTTCTAAAAAGTTCCCAGAGTCCTCAATCATTTTTCAAATATTACTAGCATGCCAATTACTCGGGAATCAGTAATATTTGTCGCTACTGCGAAAGTCAGCGCCGATTATGACAGAAGAGTCGCCACCGTGCGTTATTTATCCCACAAGAGGGAAAGGAAACACTCAGAGTAAACCTAACGCAAAAAGGGAAAGGAATGGTCATCGCAACCAAATCCTGGATTCGGGAGTCGGTTACGCAAGGGGAAGGTATTAGCATCCCTCACGTCCGTCGTACTCGACGGGATCCACGCTTGTTTTCTATCTAAGGGTGTGTTTATTCTATCTACTCTACATGTCTGGGTTAAAAGAAAATAAAATGACTCGGCAAAGTACCGCACTTTATGCCTACGTATTCCCGTCTGGAATGACAAATCATAGTCAACATAGTTCGCCTAACTACGGGTTAAGGGGGGAAGGTTGCTCGCCGAGATATCGCATCTCGTGCCTACGTACTTTCATACGGCATGAAAGATCAGAGCAAACGTAGTTCGGGCTACGGAAGACACAAGTTTGTCTGACAGTTTTTTATCTCCTTCTGAAAAGGGTTTTCCTGATTAAAGGTCCAAGAGGACAAAAACAAAGTTTGAATGTTTGTTTGAGTTTTTTACGAAAGAAATGTTTTTTAGGATGTTTGCAATCTCAATCGCACTAGAGACTATGACCCAGGAGTGAACGTTTCGTATGTCACCCAAAGGGTACCACACTAACATCCAGATTACTGGAGAGAGACCCTCCACCAACCTTTTCCCAGATAGCTTAAGGCTCGTAACGCACAACTTCAATTAACCTTATTACTGTATTTTTGAATTGTTTTGAGATGAGAAGAGAAAGACGCCCTAAAACTATGGTTGAAAGGGGAATCTACCTACAGTTATCATGCATGGGTCAAAACCTAATGTCTGTCATAATTCCCTCTTGCACAGAGGAAATCAGAGATCCTAGGGGAAACAACAAAAGAAAGCAAGCAGTAAACAGTAAACAGTAAAAATGCATGCTATGCAACAGTACCAGAGAGGCAAGAGAGAAAACACCAGGCAAGAGGAGACAAGCTCCACCTGAAACCTAAGGATAATCAACACAAGCAAACAGACAATACAGAGAAAAACAAGAGATACAGAGGAGACAGCCCAAGCAACAGCAACAAACTCCTACAGCAGACAGCAACAACAAGCTCTAAACATCACAGTTGAAAAGACAACAAAGTTGACAGCAAGACTACATCTTAAAGCTAGCTTCTATCTTCAAGCTCTATCAAACTTCATCTTCAAGCTCTAGCAAGCACCTCCAAGCAAAGGATTAATCACCAAGATCAAGGTTGAAATGTTGAAAACTTAATGAAAACCAAAGGAAATCATCAAGTACCAACATTGAAATGGAAAGGTATCCTCAAAGTTCTACTCAACCATGGGCATACCACACATCCCTCCAAAGGAGAGATGGAGTTTCCCTAGAATGACTTCATGTCATTTGATGGAATAGAAGCACACAATGCATTCTATGTTTGATGAAGAAATCAAAACTAGCTATAATGGCTTTTCCTAAAACCCTAATTCCTAAGCTCCTAAAACAACTCCTAAAAGAAAAGGAAACTTCAACTCCAAGCTCCAATTATCAAGCCATAGCATATATACCAAGTCCAGAAGACCTCCCAAAAAGGATTCCAAGCTAAGCAAGCTCCAAAGTCACAAACCAAGCCAAACAAGCAACGACACTCAAGAGAGAACAACACAAACAGAAGCAACTTGCAAAATTCAACAAAAATAGGAAACAAAGTTGTAAAATTCTAATTAAATTCCTAGGGGAACATACATGTTCGAACAGCCTAGGTTTAAAATATTAAAGCCTAATTCAACTTCTAAGTCACCTAAGTAAATTCTAGATTGAAATGTATCAAGGTAATCCATAAGTTTGGGAAGGCTCCAATCTCAACAACTAAAATAAAACCTAAATTTGTTTTAAAATTCTAATAAAACTCCTAAGGGAACATGAATGTCTACCCTAAAACATACTAAAAAATAAAAGCCAAATTCATCACCAATTGGAAGAACAAAATTCAACAAAACAGATGGTCAAATATGTAAAACAAAGGACATTAGCACAAAAGAAAAATCATAACTAATTCAAATTAAATCCTAAAAATGTAAAATCAACGTCTAAATTTTCTTAAGACATTCAGGAACTACAGAAAAAAATTTCATTGTTTTTTGATTAGTTTTACTATTTTTTATGTAATTAATTCAAACAGCTACCAAAACAGAAAAATAAAAGAAAAAAGAAAATTAAATGGAAAATGAAAATGGTGAGTTAGTGAAAATTCAAAGCAGAAAAATGAAAAACACGCTGGGAGGGGATCGAACTGGCGGGCGCTTGGTCCCCTTTGCAGGCCAAAACGACGCCGTTTGAGGCGTGCACACGTGGCGCACGCGAAGCCGCTTGATGTGCAGAAAATGTCAACCAAGAGGAACGATCGGACGGCGCACGATCGTCTTCTTCCTTGGACTCGCCGGAACAGTTACGGCCGGCCTCCCTTCCGTCTAGCTCGCCGGAAATCCACCAACAACCACAACTTCCACAAAACTCAACCGTTTCGTATGAAATTTACGTCGAAATTCATCTACTTCTCGCAAGGATTCCAAATATCTCATCCAAAATTATTAATAATGCAAGATCAAAGAGAAACGAAGCAAACAAAGTTTGACACCAAAACCTCAAGTTCATCAAAACTTCTCCAAATTAATTCTAAACTCATCCTTATTTCATGGAGGTTATAGATCAAGCAAAAACTAAGCAAAATCATGCCAAAACAGTCCATACAAAATCTCACAAGTTTGGAGCTCCAAATTTCGAACGTCATAAACATCAACAATTATAGTCCAGAAATGATCTACGTGCTTCAAGGAGTGCAAAGAAACAAAAATGGCAAAGAATCATCAAGTATTAAGAGAGATATGTTGAAATTCAAGTACCTAGTGGAGAACTTCCACTGAGCCTTTAATCCTTGATGAAGCTTCACAAAACTCTCCAGAATCGTTCAATGATCTTCAATAAAGCTTTCTCAATTCACAATTTGGCTTGAAACGATCTAGATCTGAGAATTCACTTTTTGAGTGTTCTTCACTTTTTCAAGCTTGTTCTTGATCAATTCTGCTCCAATTTCTAAAACTGATGATTTGTGAAGGTTAGAAATGTTATATACAATGGATATGGATCCAAAGAAAGCCCAATCCTTGCCTCTAGGCCCAAAATGAATTTTCAAAATTTCACCGCTTTTTGCTCTTGAATGTACACGAAAATGGCAATGGTTTAGTTCCAAAATGATTCAATTCAACTAATAACAGCATGTGGAGTGTGAATGGCTGGGATTTGATCCTTGTATTTGATCCAATGGCTATTTTTGATTATGTAACTTCATGGTGAAGTAATCTAAATGACAACTCCCAAAACTTGGCCTATGCTCAAAATTCTGCCAATGCCAATGTTCTTAGAATGTGATTTCCATTCAAAAAATGTACTCACATGACATATTTTGGTCCTCTAACTCAAAAAGTCAATTTTCCCTCCTTAATCCATTTGAAAAATTCCCTTTTTTAGGCCATTTTAAGTGACTTTTTGCTATGAGCCAAACCAATTCCACATGACCACCTGGTTAGCCTAAAAACCCCATTTTGAACAACTTTCATGTTGAACAAAAATCCATTTGACAAGTGCAAGTTGGAGATTTTGACCAATGATTGAAAATGACCTATAATCTCACTTTCCCAAAATACCCCTGACTTGTAAACCTCATAACTTGAGTTCTACGAATCAGATGGAAGACTTCTAGTACAATTTATAAAGCTAAGATCATGAGGAACAACTTTCATGTTGGCTAAAAGTTCAGGTGAAACCTCCTTCTAGGTCAAAAATAGCCTTGAAGTCAGATGATTTTCCCAGACAAATTTCAGTGGCATCTGAGGACTTGTAACTTGTCTGGACCATAACTTGAGTTATATAAATCCAATGGAGGACTTCTAGTACTCCAATTAAAGGTATTGAGATGCTCTACAAGTTTCATGTTGTTCAAAGATCCATTTGAAACTTGTATTTGGACTTATGTGGTCTTGAAGTTAGGCACTAAACATGGGATTTTGCACTGAAACCCTAACTTAGCAACTTCCCACACTCTTGATTCTTCTTGATTTGATCTTGGAACAACACCACAAATGTCTTATCACATCATTTCATGAACTCCACGACCTAAAAGTAGGCTTTGATACTCTTCAATTGCTCAATTGATTTAGGATTGATCCAAATGAAACCCTAATTGTTTGCACCTCAACTGTGGCTCTTGCACTTGACACAATGACTTGATCAAACTCTCCCATGGCCCTCTAGGCATTCTATGAGATCCACACACATCCTCTTCTCATATTCAACATTTCACAACCCTCTGATGATCTTCAGTTGATCCTCAAATTAGGAGAAGATTCACACTCAAACATCTAAACCCTTAGGCACTTAAACCACCTTCTGATGACTTTGATAACTCTCAATCTTGAGTGAGACCTCTTGCTAGGCTTCTCTTGAGAAGAATCACACTTGATCCCCTGCTATATGATATCATGATATGCAAATGATATAACTATGCAAATGTTAATGCAATGAAACATAAACCAGGTAAGAAAAGGTTGGGCAAATTTTGGGGTGCAACAGCTGCCCCTATTCAAACGGCTTGGACCCGACTGGGTGAAGAGCGAACGACCTTCAAAAAATCGAGGTAGAAAACGGTTGAATACCAAGAAACCCAGAAATTTGCCAACCGTAGAAATACACAGCAAAAATTGCTTGGGGAATAACATTCGTTGTGCCGAACCCAGTTGTTACGGCAACAACTGATCAATCATCTGATAAAACTTGGGATTTCAACATTAACCCCCTGTGTGACGCCACAAGCATCGAATTATCTTTACGAGAAGCAACTTCGTCCACAACTGGACTAAACTTCTTCAACACGAGGAAGGACTCCATCAACTTGGGTAACAATCATTGTTAACTTTACTAGGGACAACTCTGTCGATCACGGGTAACAACTCCGTCCATACGGGTAACAATCACTGTCAACACAGGTACGATTCCGTCAATACGGATAACAATCACTGTCAACACAGGTAACAAATCCGTCAACACGGATAACAATCTTCGGCGATTTCACTAGGACAACTCCGTCAATCACGGTTACAACTCCGTCCATACGGGTAACAATCACTGTCAACACATGTACGATCTCTGTCAGCCACAGGTATCCAACTCTGTCAACACAGATACCAAATTCTGTCAACACAGGGTAACAATTCCGTCAACACGGAAAAGAATCACCGTCAGCACGGGTAACACATCCATCAACATGGAGAACAATCACTGTCAACACAGGTACAATCTCTGTCCATCACAGGTACGATCTTTACACAGATAATAATCACCGCCAGCACTGGTAGCAATCACTGTCAACACGGGCGCAATCTCTGTCAATCACAGGTACAAATCACTATCGATCGCAGGTAACAATCTCTGTCAACACAGGGAAGAATTTCGTCAACACGGACAACAATCACTATCAACACAGGTAAACATCACTGTCAACACAGGTACAATTCCGTTAATATGGAGAACAAACTCTGTCCATCACAGGTAACAATCTCTGTCAACACAGGCGCGATCTCTGTCCATTACAGATAACAATCTCTGTCAACTACAGGTACAATCTCCGTCAACACAGGGGAGCAATTCCGTCAATACAGATAACAATCACCGTCAGCACGGGTACAATCTTTGTCAACACAGGCGCAATCTCTGTCAATCACATGTGCAATCTCTGTCAATCACAGGTACAATCTCTGTCAATCACAGGTGCAATCTCTGTCAATCATAGGTACAATCTCTGTCAATCACAGGTAATAATTCCGTCAACACAGATAACAATCACCGCCAGCACGGGTAAACATCATTGTTAACACAGGTACAATTCCGTCAACACGGATACCAAACTCTGTCAACACAGGTACGATCTCTATCCATCACAGGTAATAATCACTGTCAGCACAGGTACATTTGAAGAATACTTTGTTGGGAAATACGAGAAACTTAATCACACCACTCTGTGGGGAAATCACTAGTGACACCTCCGAAGGTTTAAGGCCTGAAATATTTCAATGCTGGCGTAACAGCAACCTGAGAATAATCCCACCGGGGACAAAGAGAAACTTAACCAAGCAACTCTGTTAGGGGACAAACATTAACATCACCTATCTCACGCCGAGAATTTGAATATCTAGAAATCCTTCTGAACAAGAATCCCACTCCTCTGCAAGGGATAACACCTGAAAACAAAGAGGTAACCAACCTGGCTCATGTTTCAGAATGCGTATGTTTAACAATGGCGTAATGCTCCATACGGCATGGAAATGCTACGCGTTTGGATAAATGCAAATGCGATGATATATGCAAAATACGTAGATGCCAAGAGGCGCTTCAGCAAAATAAATGCTGAAGACAAGACCCAATCCGCTGGGGATAACCAAATATCACAAAGCATTCCAACAAAATAAATATTGGAACGGTGCAACCAACACTGCTGAGGATAATCATCCTGTTGGGGAATGGCTCACAAGCTTGAAATTACGAACTCTGATGAGAATGTTCATCCTGTCGGAGGAAAAAACAACCTGCTGGGGAGAAGGAGAAACAATCCTACGCGGGGATAGTTCTTCTGAACTAAAGACGACTTGGTTATACTCTGCGGGAGTTACCCATGTTGGGTATTGAGTGTTAACATACTCACTGCTGGGAATGCACCTTCTGTTAGGGAAAATAAAATCCATTGAGGATACTCTCTTGACAACTTTCCTAGGGAATACTCTTTTGGGGAGGACCACCTACATCCAATAGGGGTAAATGCCATCTTAAATCTTCTGAGATAAGATGTGACTTCCATCTGCTGAGGAATGATACAATCAATATGTCACAGGACTCTGGCTGGGGAACACAACTTCCCTGCCTGTTTGCTCCAAAGGTGAGAACCCTGCAAAACACACACGAGACAAAAACAAATCTATACAATAAGATCTATTCCGGTTAGTATCTGTGACGTTCGTTCAGTCAATTCAAAGTTTTAGCAATTATTGGCAAGGGCCAGCAAGTTTATGCACATGCAAGTTTATCAAAAACACCGGCGTTTTTCACAAACAAAACAGTAAAGAACAAGCATCAAGTACTGAATAACATGCTTTATTGATAACGGGCCTGTAAATAGGAAAAATTTTGTACACTGGATGCAACTCCTGAAAAGAGGAAGGTACACACGAACAAAAATACAAATATTACAGAAATACAAAGAAAATTTGTATACATGTCGGCAACGTGGTACAGACGAACACCATGAGCTGATCCTCCTATGACTCGCCTGACTCTGATGCTTTCCCGATAATCGATCTTCGGAAGAGATTGTTTTGGATATACGACCCTCAGGTACTCCCAAACCACTTAGCAATGCAGTATCAAACTCGGACCGCAGTAATTTGCTTTTTCAAATCCCTAACTTTTGCTTGAACTGCCCTTTGCGGGTTTTCAATTCACCGGGATACCCTTTTTTGCCGAAGCCGCCCTTTTCTGGTTTTCAACTTCGCGGGTGTACATTTTTTTAATTTTATCCCTAACTTTTGCCCGAACCTTTTATTCCTTTTTTATGGTTCGCCGGGATGCCCCATTTTTGCCTGGACTTTCTTTTTTCTGTCCAGCAGGTCTCTTTAAGCAAAGTATTTTTTAACTGCGTCCGAGTTCACAGGGGATGTAAAATCCTCACCATCAATGGTGGACAACAGTAAGGCTCCTCCAGAGAAAACCTTTCTAACGACATATGGACCTTCATAGTTGGGAGTCCACTTGCCCCTATGATCTGATTATGGTGGCAGAATCTTTTTCAGCACAAGATCGCCCGTCTGAAAGCTTCGAGGACACACCTTCTTATCATAATCTTTCTTCATCCGGCTCTGATACAGCCGACCATATGCTAGAGAAGGCAGTCTCTTCTCATCCATTAAACTGAGTTGATTCAATCTATCTTTCACCCATTCTGCCTCATCTAATTGGACATCATGCAAAACCCTCAGAGAAGGAATCTCAACCTCCAATGGTAGGACAACCTCCATACCATATACAAGTGAAAAAGGAGTTGCCCCGGTTGATGTACGTACCGTCGTACAATAACCGTGCAAAGCAAAAGGCAACATCTCATGCCAGTCCTTATAGGTCACAACCATCTTCTGAACGATCTTCTTTATGTTTTTATTGGCCGCTTCAACAGCGCCATTCATCTTGGGCCAATAAGGAGAAGAGTTGTGATGTTCAATTTTGAAATTCTGGCACAATTCCTTCATCATCTTGTTATTCAAATTTAAACCGTTGTCAGTGATAATCCGCTCCGGGATTCCATATCTGCAGATAATATCTTTCTTGATAAATCTGGCCACCACCTGCTTGGTAACATTAGCATACGATGCCGCTTCAACCCATTTGATGAAGTAATCAATAGCTACCAAGATAAAACGATGTCCGTTGGATGTCGTGGGCTCGATTTTTCCAATCACATCAATTCCCCACATGGAAAAGGCCAAGGTGACGACATAACGTTCAGAGGGCTCGGAGGCACATGAATCTTGTCCGCATAAATCTGGCATTTATGGCACTTCTTTGCAAATTTGAAACAATTTGTTTCCATTGTTATCCAATAATACCTGCTCTTAATAGCTTTCTCGTCATGGCATGTCCGCCGGCATGCGTGCCAAATGTACCCTCGTGGATTTCCTCCATTAGCAACTTAGCCTCTTTCTCATCCACACACCGCAACAACACTAAGTCGTGGTTTCTCTTGTAAAAAACCCCATCCTGATTCAAATAGAAATTGCCATCCAATCTCCTAAGAGTCTTCTAATCACGACTGGATGCCCCAGCCGGATACTCTTGGTTCTTCAGGAAATTCTGGATATCATAATACCACGGCTTACCATCGGAAGCTTCCTCAATGGCGAATATGAAGGCGGGCCTATCAAGGCGAGAGATAACTATCCTGGGAGCCTCATTCCAGAAGTTAACCTTATACATCGAAGACAAAGTCGCGAGAGCGTCTACCATCTGATTTTCTGCTCGTGGTACATGGTGCAATTCCACCTTGTCAAAGAAAGGTAACAACCTCCTTGCATAATTCATATAGGGTATCAGATTGGGATGACGAGTCTCCCACTCTCCCTTGATCTGATTCACAACTAGAGCAGAGTCTCCATATACATCAAGATTTTTAATTCTCAGATCAATAGCTTCTTTGAGCCCCATAATGCACGCTTCATATTCGGCCTCATTGTTGGTAACTGGAAAGGTCAATCTAGCAGTGAATGGGATGTGCGACCCATGGGGAGTAGTAATGATTGCACCTATTCCACTTCCATATGAATTGACGACACCATCAAATATCAATTGCCATTTGGAACCCAACTCTGGACCTTCATCCGGCAACGGCTCCACACAATCCTTCATTTTTTAAGTACATGATATCCTCGTCAGGAAAATCAAAACTCATCAACTGGTAATCATCAATCGGCTGCTCAGCTAGGTATTCTGACAGAACACTACCCTTAATAGCCTTTTGAGAAACGTATTGAATATCGTATTCTGTCAATACCATCTGCCATCAGGCAATCCTTCTGGAGAGTGCTTGCTTTTCAAATACGTATTTGATCGGATCCATCTTTGAAATTAGCATGGTTGTATGATTTAGCATGTATTGCCTCAAACGTTTGGCAGCCCAGGCTAGCGCACAACACGTTTTTTCGAGCATTGAGTAACGAGACTCACAGTCTGTGAACTTTTTACTCAAGTAGTAAATCACATCCTCTTTACGTCCGGTCTCGTCATGTTGACCGAGAACACAACCCATACTTTTCTCAAGAACCGTCAAATACATAATCAATGGTCTCCCGGCTACTGGGGGTATCAATATTGGAGGTTCCTCTAAATATTCTTTTATTTTCTCAAACGCCCTTTGACAATCTTCATTCCAGGTCACAGCCTGATCTTTTTTCAATAACTTGAATAATGGCTCGCACGTGGCCGTTAAATGAGATATGAACCGGCCAATGTAACTCAATCTCCCTAAAAAGCCACGAACCTCTTTTTCTGTTTTCGGCGTTGGCATTTCTTGTATGGCGTTTATCTTAGCAGGATCAACCTCAATTCCTTTTTCGCTAACAATAAACCCCAATAGCTTACCAGATCTCACCCCGAAGGTGCACTTGTTAGGATTCAGTCTCAGCCTGAATTTCCTAAGCCTCTTGAACAATTTCAGAAGATTGACCAGATGCTCTTCCTCCGTTTGGGATTTGGCAATCATATCATCAACGTAGACTTCGATCTCTTTATGCATCATGTCATGAAAGAGTGTTGTCATAGCTCGCTGATATGTTGCCCCGGCGTTCTTCAAACCAAAGAGCATCACTTTGTAGCAGAACGTTCCCCACGGAGTAATAAAATTCGTTTTCTCCATATCCTCCGGCGCCATCTTTATCTGATTATAGCCTGAAAAGCCGTCCATGAAGGAAAACACGGAGAATTGAGCTGTGTTGTCAACCAGCACATCAATATGAGGAAGCGGAAAATCGTCTTTTGGGCTCGCCCTATTCAAATCTCGATAGTCCACGCACATCCGCACCTTACCATCTTTCTTTGGTACAGGTACTATGTTAGCGACCCATGAGGGATAAGTTGTGACAGCCAGAAAACCAGCATCCCATTGTTTCTGAACTTCCTCTTTAATTTTCACAGCCATATCTGGTCGAGTTCTTCTGAGTTTCTGCTTAATCGGCGGACATTTCTCGCGTAATGGCAGACGGTGAACCACCATATCAGTATCCAGCCCAGGCATGTCTTCGTAAGACCAAGCAAAGATGTGACTGTACTCCCACAGCATCTCGATAAGCCTTTGCTTGATATCACTTTGCAGTGCAGCCCCTATCCGGATATTCCTAACAACCTCTTCGGACCCCACGTTGATAATTTCAATTTCCTCTTGATGAGGCAGAATGATTCTCTCTTCTTGTTTCAAAATTTGAGTCAGCTCTTCTGATAAGTCACTATCCTCAACAATCTCTTCTTCTGCTTGAAATATCGGGTGCTCGAAGTCGAAGCGAGTCATAGGAAGTTCGTGATCGGTGTCGTGATCAGTGTCGTCTGAAATATGAATCCTGCAATGAGAATGGTTAAATGTTTCAAATAATGCAAACAAAGCACATAACCACGTTGCCATTTTATTGTTAAACAAAAACAGGAAAAATAAAGATCACAAAATTTGCATGCGAAAAACGCCTTTATTAATGATTAAACAAAGTACACATATAAGCAGGTAGCCCTAAAAACAGAATCATTATGCCCCGGGTAGGACACAGGATTATACAATAATTGAGAAAACAAATCATTATTGTTTGGTAGTCACTGGGACAAGTTCCTGGATAGACCAGTTGCACAGATTCTGTCCTGGCACGCCGGGCTTGATCCAAGAGTCCATATCGCAGTCACTATCTCCGTCTTCAACATCGGAAACAACATTGATTGTTTCATAGCAGACCCCACTTGGAGTGATCACCACTGGTCCTTTGAACTTTGGCACGCCTGATGCGGAAGGTGACGACGTCGGGCGATACCCCAACCCGAACTTGTCCATCTTGATAGGAATGTCCAAGACTTGGCCCCATCCTTTGGTTGCTCCAGCCTGAACCACTGCCTGAGCGTCTTTGTACGAAGACATGGCCACTTCTGGCCCTTTGACGGGAACATGAGACTTGTCCTTGATCTGCAACCCCTCGAAGGCTTGGCATGGCGTCTCATGGATTTCCCCATCCACTTCGACGTACTTGAATGACGAGAGATGACTAACCAGAATGTCCTCTTCTCCGCAAATAGTAACAACACTGTCCCCAACCATGTACTTAAGTTTCTGATGCAGCGTGGACGTCACAGCCCCTACAGAATGTATCCATGGTCGCCCAAGTAAACAGCTGTAAGTGGGATGTATGTCTATGATGTAGAACACGGTGTCAAACACTCCCGGCCCGACCTGGAGTGGCAACGTTATGGATCCAAACACCGACCTCCTGGTCCCATCAAAAGCCCTCACAACCAAATCACTTGGCGTGCATATGATTCCTCGGACATCTAGCTTCATCATAGCCTTCTTCGGCAACACATTCAAAGATGATCCGGTGTCTACAAGAACGTGCGACATAACAGTGCCCTGGCACTCCACTGAAATGTGCAAGGCCATATTATGGTCCCGACCTCTAGGCGTCAAATCAAAGTCAGTAAATCCCAGGCTGTGGCCAGCATTCACATGCGCCAGTACCCCCTCAAGCTGATTGACAGTTACTTCCTGAGGTACAAAAGACGTGTCCAAAATTTTCAACAAGGCATTTCGATGGGCCTCTAAACAAAGCAACAAAGATAGTATTGAAATTTTGGAGGGCGTCTGCTGCAAGTGCTCCACAATCTTATAGTCACTTTTGCGAATCAACCTCATAAACTCTTCTACATCCTTGACCGATGTTTCCTTCTCTTTTGACTGGAAAGGTCCTCCCTCATTCACTTTGGCTTTGCCTCTAGCGATCCTTTCAGCCTCGATTTCAGGTGAAGTGAAGATTCTACCACTTCGGGTCATACCTCCCACTTCAACAATATTGCCCACTGCCCCTGCTGGCTGGCTATCCACATTAATCTTTTCCCCGTTGCAAAAAACTTCCAACCCATAATTCCATGGAATGGCTTTCGTACTCTCATAAGGAACGGGTCCTACTTTCATTATCGTGATAGTTGGCCGCTTGGCGGGCGCTGATATCGTAATAGTCTTTTGTGGAATTGTAATTGTTGCGACCTCACCCTGCTTTTCACATGTTACCTCATAGGTTTCTCAACAGCAGTGCGGTCAAACTGCAAAGTTCCCTCATCAATCATGGCCTGAATACCTCTCTTCAAATCAATACAGCCCTCTGGTCGGGTCCAACAATCCAAACAGTACTCATCACATCCGGGGAAGACCCCTCCTTTTAACAATCTGCTTTTAACATAGCTCAAAGGTGTCTTCAGATCATTTACGTCCATAACCAAATCCAAATCCTCTTCTACCAGAACAACATTCGCTCCATGATTCGGCATTGGTTTCTGTACAATATTGGGACCATCATTACCGAAATTGATGACTTTACTATCAATCAAATCTTGGACTTTGTGCTTAAAAGCATGGCAACTCTCGATATCATGTCCGGGTGCCCCAGAATGAAATTCACACCGCTTACTAGTATCATACCCGTAAGGAAGCGCTCCTGTGGGTGGGTCCAACGTTCTCTTCTCAACCAGATTCAAGCTTAACAGTGTCTGAAGCAATTCTGCATACGTTGACGGAGGTGTATCAAATACCCTTTTCGGCTTCCCATTCTGGATCCTTCTCTGAGCAGGATTATACCTTTGTTGTTGTTGTTGCTGCTGTTGTGGTTGTTGTCGTTGTTGCGGTATAGGGATCGTCACACTAGCAACCTATTGTTGAAGATACTGATTCCGACCTCTACCTCGTCCTCGACCACCATACACTACACTGGCGTCTCCTTACCTTTTACCACCAAAGACCTTTTTCGCACCTCTAGCTGAGGTCGATTCACCGGCTTGAATCTTACCAATTTTGATGCCATTTTCAATTCGTTCTCCCATGAGTATCATGTCATAGAAACTACCCATCGAGCAATTGAGTAATTTATCATAGTACATCCCAGAGAATGTTCCAACAAAAATATCAATCAATTCCCTTTCAACCATAGGGGGGTGGACTCTTGCCGCCAGATCGCGCCAACGCTGAGCATACTCCTTGAAACTTTCCCCGTTCTTCTGTGAAAGACTTTGAAGCTGGACCTTATTTGGTGCAAGGTCACTATTGTATTGGTAATGTTTGACGAAAGCATCAGCCAATTCTTTCCAACTTCCGACCTGTGCAGGCTCTAGTCCCATGTACCATTCCAACGATGGTCCTGACAAACTATCTTGGAAAAAATGCATAAGCATCTTCTCATCATCAGAGTAAGCCGACATCCTCCGGTAGTATGAACGCACATGAACCCGTGGGCATGTATCCCCTTTATATTTATCAAAAGTGGGAGCTTTGAACTTCAATGGCACTCTCAGCCCAGGAACTAGCCCCATGGTAGCCATGTCCAATCCTGCAGAATTTTGATTGGCTATACCTCTCATTTGTTCCTCCAGCATTTTAATCCTCCGATCACTATCAGTGGGACCCTCAAAACCTATGCCCTGCCCAAAAAAGGCATCTTCTTGACGATCTCTATTCCAGTATGGACCCTCATTACCATATCCGTCATAAGCAACATTACAACCATGACCATGACCGCTTTGGAAGAACCTGGGATCATACCTCAGATTACCAAGTTCTTGATTAGCAGCCACTGTCCCAAAACCAGTATTGAAAGGACCCATCCCAGCACCATTGATATTCACATTGCCAAACCCAGCATTGCCGTAGACATTATTACCATAACCTTGATTGTTATCACCAAACCCTCCGTTACCGAAGCCCTGATTATTGAAACCATCATTGCCATCCCGATTGCCAAAGCCAAGACCCTGATTGTTATCACCGAAACCAGTGTTGATACCAACATTCCTGTTGATTTCCACGTTCCCATTAACATTATCAGCATTTCTGTTACCAGCATTGCCGTTGTCGTTGGCAGTACCAGTCTCACCATCATTTGGTATCACCTCCTCCCTGCGAGGAGTCTCAACATGAGCAGAGTTGTATTCAGTATTAACAGCCGCTCGCGCCAGCAGCGGTTGCACCAGAGTTTGCAGATGTTCCTGGCCTTTAGCCACAACTTCCATGGTCTGCATGAATTGGGCCAACCTATCCCGGATCTCCTACATCTCATACTGTACTTGATCCATGATCTTCTTACTGTTGCTTCTTGTAGCGTACCGGTGAATTCTCTGTTTGTCAATCCTGAAACAACCTGTAAGATGCAGGGGATAAGATTCGAGCTCAAAAAGGGTACCTGCCATGCAATATGAATATGCAAATGCACACGTCTAAATATGCAACAGGTTAATTTCCCCCCTGATTCTAGTTCCGGAGAAGAAGCCATAACGACAATGGAGTCCAAAGTAAGCAAGCGCGGAATCAGAAACCTCATATATAAACAAATGCCAAGAGGCAAAGTACAAAGGTACAACTGAACAGACCTCGGCCAACAAGCCTGGCGATGGTCAAAATACAAGTACAAATAACAATAGCAAAGCAAAGATAAATCAAGCCAAATGGCGCGCTCTGACATCTTCCAATATCCTCAACGTCTCCGGATGACCTAGCCTGGAGATTAGCTCCTGTATCAGTAATGCATGCCGCTCCACAGTGGATCTCAGCTTTTTGGCGTCCTCTTCACAAGTTCCTCTGCCAAAACACTCATCAACCCTGCATCTCTTGGAGCCAGCCTTCAATTCACCACCCCTAGTCTCTTTGACCATGCTACTCACTCTAGACTCAGCGTCACGTCTAAGAGATACTTCTTCAGCAATCTTTGCATCCTTAGCACTGATCTGCTCCTCTAACTGGGAAATCTGAAGCTTCAACTCATCTTCACGCTCCTTTCGTTTGGTAAGCGTTGTATTCCACAAAGATTCCCATTTGGAAAGTCGAGAATAAGCCTTGTTCAGAAGTTCTTTCTTAGTAGCAAGTACACTACTAACACCATTCAGGGCTACTCCTACTTTCTCTCTCTTGCTGGTCTCTTCGGTCAAATCTGAACCCAACCTATTAATCATCTCAGTCTGCTTCTTCAGTGTGAAATTTGCCTCATTCTTCTCATGCCGAAGCTGGAAAATCTCTTTCTCTAGCTCTTCATTCGCTCGTTGCAACTCTTCCTTCTCAGCCAGCAACTTGTTATACTTCTCAATCTCTACTGAAGTAGGTTCCTTAATCATCGGAGGATACAAAGGCTCTACAGCAGGATACGACATCAAAGAAGTCCTAACTCTCTCAGGGATCCAGAGCCGATAAGGATTATAAGCTCGATTGTCACTCTTACCAAGCAATGTCTTTCTTCTTCTGTGAATATTACCCCAAGCACGCCTCAATCTGACCAGAACATCTCCATCTAATAAACCTATGAGATACAGAGATTCCTGTATCTCGTCCTCAACCAGAGAATCTCTCAAAGCATAGCCAAATTGAATCACAAGCAGAAAAGGGTTATAGTTAATACAACCTTTCCGTCCAATCAAAGGAACGTTCGGAAAGCCATTGCAACTATATATAATATCCACTCCGAGTAGGTTCCGATTAAACCAAACAATGTTCTCAGCACACAATCCCATCAATCTGGAAGACCAATCCAAAGTACCAATAGTATCAACAAAAGGTCCCTTTTTAGGAAGATGTCCCTGAAACCACCTGGATAGAAGAGGTACACAGCAAGAAACATTCTTTCCCCAACGCTTCTCATTCTTATAGTGAACAGAATGATAAACGTCACCCAAGAGAGTAGGCACCGGATTCTTCGAGGCAAGAATAAAGAAAGCATCTGAATCAACAAAATTAGGTAGGTTCAGGAACAATACAATCCCATAAATGCAAACAGCCAGAATAGCACTGAAGGCAATCCAACATCCATCCTTCGCACACTGCGTAGCTTTCTCAACCAAACAAGTAAGATGAAAACCAAAAGCTCCATTCAGCTTGACCAAACCTCCGGGGAACTCAGAAGCATCTAAACTGACAATCTCAGCAAGCTTAGCTAACTCAGGCTCAGTATCCTCGTGAATAAAAGGCATCTGATCTAACACAGGAACTCCCAGCATATCAAAATACTCCTCCAGAGTAGGAGCCAGAATAAAATCAGGGAACAAAAAACATCTCAACTGAGGCTCGTAAAACTGCATCAAGGTATACAATCCAGTCATCTCAAACAGAGAAGGTCTGCACAACAAACTGAGCAGTTTCCCATAAGACTCTCTAAACTCAGCCCTCACTCTCTGATCTGCTAGAGCAACCAACTGCAACAAGGAACTGATATGTGGAGAAGGCAACCTGTAAGCAACTGTCCTCTTCATGGACTCCATGCCTGGCAAGAAGAATACTAAAATCTGAGGGGAAAAATACACCTGCAACATAAATACACGTTAATGAAATGCAAACATGAAAATGCAGATGCATATGCAAACAGGGGATCAAGTGCAATGACGAAGAACTGCTGTGTTGTACTGCAACTTGAGAACCATCAGATCTTCTCCTCAAACCAAACCAACCACAAAGAACCCTCATAACCAATTCTCACTGACAGAGACAAACCAGGTATTCTGAGGCCAGGGTTTTCCTGCAAAAAGACCCACCTACCCTCTCACAGGTACGTACTTAACTCGCAGACAAGGTACGACATCCTATGCGGTCATCAGCGTCATAGACTTTCAAGAGCGATGATACGATACCCAAAAGGTGTGGCATCATCATCCTTTGAAGAGGTCTCACTTAGCCAAATCCCAAATGATAGGTCCCCAGAGTCGACAACCCTCAAATCCAACAACCTGTCGAGCCCAAAGGGCCAGGCAAGATGCCATCAAAGAGAATCTCGTCTGAACGTAATTTCGTAGCTAGCTGGTGCAAGCAAAGCAAGCAGGCTAACCACTACTCTCTACTTCTAAGTCAATGTGCACTCAAGCCCAGGTCCGGCTTATCTCTCAAACTAACCCTCTACCCACAACACAACAACAAATATATACAGTACTGAAAGTAAAGACAGAAAAATAAATACATACAAAACCCCAGACGGGAAAACAAGCGCTAGGATTGACTCGCATAGGGAACCACTGCAGTCCCCAACAGAGTCGCCAGCTGTCGCTACTGCGAAAATCGGCGCCGGCTATGACAGAAGAGTCGCCACCGTGCGTTATTTATCCCACAAGAGGGAAAGGAAACGCTCAGAGTAAACCTAACGCAAAGAGGGAAAGGAATGGTCATAGAAACCAAATCCTGGATTCGGGAGTCGGTTACGCAAGGGGAAGGTATTAGCATCCCTCACGTCCGTCGTACTCGACGGGATCCACACTTGTTTTATATCTAAGGGTGTGTTTATTCTATCTACTCTACAGGTCTGGGTTAAAAGAAAATAAAATGACTCAGCAAAGTATCGCACTTTATGCCTACGTATTCCCGTCTGGAATGAGAAATCAGAGTCAACGTAGTTCGCCTAACTACGGGTTAAGGGGGGAAGTTTGCTCGCCGAGATATCGCATCTCGTGCCTACGTACTTTCATACGGCATGAAAGATCAGAGCAAACGTAGTTCGGGATACGGAAGACACAAGTTTGTCTGACAGTTTTTTATCTCCTTCTGAAAAGGGTTTTCCTGATTAAAGGTCCAAGAGGACAAAAACAAAGTTTGAATGTTTGTTTGAGTTTTGTACGAAAGAAATGTTTTTTAGGATGTTTGCAATCTCAATCACACTAGAGACTATGACCCAGGAGTGAACGTTTCGTATGTCACCCAAAGGGTACCACACTAACATCCAGATTACTGGAGAGAGATCCTCCACCAACCTTTTCCGAGATAGCGTAAGGCTCGTAATGCACGACTTCAATTAACCTTATTACTGTATTTTTGAATTGTTTTGAGATGAGAAGAGAAAGACGCCCTAAAACTATGGTTGAAAGGGGAATCTACCTACAATTATCACGCATGGGTCAAAACCTAATGTCTGTCATAATTCCCTCTTGCACAGGGGAAATCAAAGATCCTAGGGGAAACAACAAAAGAAAGCAAGCAGTAAACAGTAAACAGTAAAAATGCATGCTATGCAACAGTACCAAAGAGGCAAGAGAGAAAACACCAGGAAAGAGGAGACAAGATCCACCTCAAACCTAAGGATAATCAACACAAGCAAACAGACAATACAGAGAAAAACAAGAGACACAGAGGAGACAGCCCAAGCAGCATCAACAAACTCCTACATCAGACAACAACATCAAGCTCTAAACAGCACAGTTGAAAAGACAACAAAGTTGACAGCAAGACTTCATCTTAAAGCTAGCTTCTATCTTCAAGCTCTATCAAACTTCATCTTCAAGGTCTAGCAAGCACCTCCAAGCAAAGGATTAATCACCAAGATCAAGGTTGAAATGTTGAAAACTTAATGAAAACCAAAGGAAATCATCAAGTACCAACATTGAAATGGAAAGGTATCCTCAAAGTTCTACTCAACTATGGGCATACCACACATCCCTCCAAAGGAGATATGGAGCTTCCCTAGGAGGACTTCATGTCATTGGATGGAATAGAAGCACACAATGCATTCTATGTTTGATGAAGAAATCAAAACTAGCTATAATGGCTTTTCCTAAAACCCTAATTCCTAAGCTCCTAAAACAACTCCTAAAAGAAAAGGAAACTTCAACTCCAAGCTCCAATTCTCAAGACATAGCATCTATACCAAGTCCATAAGACCTCCCAAAAAGGATTCCAAGCTAAGCAAGCACCAAAGTCAGCAAGCAAGACAAACAAGCAAAGGCACTCAAGAGAGAACAACACAAACAGAAGCAATTTGCAAAATTCAACAAAAATAGGAAACAAAGTTATAAAATTCTAATTAAATTCCTAGTGGAACATACATGTTTGAAAAGCCTAGGGTTAAAATATTAAAGCCTAATTCAACTTCTAAGTCACCTAAATAAATTCTAGATTGAAATGTATCAAGGTAATCCATAAGTTTTGGAAGGCTCAAATCTCAACACCTAAAACAGAACCTAAAGTTGTTTTAAAATTCTAATAAAAATCCTAAGATAACATGAGTATCTACCCTAAAACATACTAAAAATTCAAAGACAAATTCATTACCAATTGGAAGAACAAAATTCAACAAAACAGATGGTCAAATATGTAAAACAAAGGACATTAGCACAAAAGAAAAATCATAACTAATTCAAATTAAATCCTAAAAATGTAAAATCAACGTCTAAAATTTCTTAAGACATTCAGGAACTACAGAAAAAAATTTCATAGTTTTTTGATTAGTTTTTCTATTTTTTATGTGTCTAATTCAAACAGCTACCAAAACAGAAAAATAAAAGAAAAAAGAAAATTAAATGGAAAATGGAAATGGTGAGTTAGTGAAAATTCAAAGCAGAAAAATGAAAAACGCGCTGGGAGGGGATCGAACTGGCGCGTGCTTGGTCCCCTTTGCAGGCCAAAACGATGTCGTTTGAGGCATGCACACGTGGCGCACGCAAAGCCACTTTATGTGCAGAAAATGTCAACCAAGAGGAACGATCGGACGGCGCACGGTCGTCTTCTTCCTTGGACTCGCCGGAACAGTTTCGGCCTTCCTCCCTTCCGTCTAGCTCGCCGGAAATCCACCAACAACCACAACTTCCATAAACTCAACCGTTTCGCATGAAATTTACGTCGAAATTCATCTACTTCTCGCAAGGATTCCAAATATCTCATCCAAAATTATTAATAATGCAAGATCAAAGAGAAACGAAGCAAACAAAGTTTGACACCAAAACCTCAAGTTCATCAAAACTTCTCCAAATTAATTCTAAACTCATCCTTATGTCATGGAGGTTATAGATCAAGCAAAAACTAAGCAAAATCATGCCAAAACAGTCCATACAAAATCTCACAAGTTTGGAGCTCCAAATTTCGAACGTCGTAAACATCAACGATTATAATCCAGAAATGATCTACATGCTTCAAGGAGTGCAAAGAAACAAAAATGGCAAAGAATCATCAAGTATTAAGAGAAATATGTTGAAATTCAAGTACCTAGTGGAGAACTTCCACTTAGCCTTTAATCCTTGATGAAGCTTCGCAAAACTCTCCAGAATCGTTCAATGATCTTCAATAAAGCTTTCTCAATTCACAATTTGGCTTGAAACGATCTAGATCTGAGAATTCACTTTTTGAGTGTTCTTCACTTTTTCAAGCTTGTTCTTGATCAATTCTGCTCCAATTTCCAAAACTGATGATTTGTGAAGGTTAGAAATATTATATACAATGCATATGGATCCAAAGAAAGCTCAATCCTTGCCTCTAGGCCCAAAATGAATTTTCAAAATTTTACCACTTTTTGCTCTTGAATGTACACGAAAATGGCAATGTTTTAGCTCCAAAATGATTCAATTCAACTAATAACAACATGTGGAGTGTGAATGGCTGGGATTTGATCCTTGTATTTGATCTAATGGCTATTTTTGATTATGTAACTTCATGGTGAAGTAATCTAAATGAAAACTCCCAAAACTTGGCCTGTGCTCAAAATTCTGCCAATGCCAATGTTCTTAGAATGTGATTTCCATTCAAAAAATGTACTCACATGACATATTTTGGTCTTTAATCCATTTGAAAAATTCCCTTTTTTAGGCCATTTTAAGTGACTTTTTTCTATGAGCCAAACCAATTCCACATGACCACATCGTTAGCCTAAAAACCCCATTTTGAACAACTTTCATGTTGAACAAAAATCCATTTGACAAGTGCAAGTTGGAGATTTTGACCAATGATTGAAAATGACCTATAATCTCACTTTCCCAAAATACCCCTGACTTGTAAACCTCATAACTTGAGTTCTACGAATCATATGGAAGACTTCTAGTACAATTTAGAAAGCTAAGATCATTAGTAACAACTTTAATGTTGGCCAAAAGTTCAGGTGAAACCTCCTTCTATGTTAAAAATAGCCTTGAAGTCAGATGATTTTCACAGACAAATTTCAGTGGCATCTGAGGACATGTAACTTGTCTGGACCATAACTTGAGTTCTATAAATCCAATGGAGGACTTCTAGTACTCAAATTAAAGGTATCGAGATTCTCTACAAGTTTTATGTTGGCCAAAGATCCATTTGAAAGTTGTATTTGTACTTATGTGGTCTTGAAGTTAGGCACTAAATAGGGGATTTTGCACCGAAACCCTAACTTAGCAACTTCCCACACTCTTGATTCTTCTTGATTTGATCTTGGCACAACACCAAAAATATCATATCACATAATTTCATGAACTCCATGACCTAAAAGAAGGCTTTGATACTCTTCAATTGCTCAATTGATTTAGGATTGATCCAGATGAAACCCTAATTGTTTGCACCTTAACTGTGGCTCTTGCACTTGACACAATGACTTGATCAAACTCTCCCATGCCCCTCTAGGCATTCTAGGAGATCCACACACATCCTCTTCTCATATTCAACATTTCACAACCCTCTGATGATCTTCAGTTGATCCTCAAATTAGGAGAAGATTCACACTCAAACATCTAAACCCTTAGGCACTCAAACCATCTTCTGATGACTTTGATAACTCTCAATCTTGAGTGAGAGCTCTTGCTAGGATTCTCTTGAGAAGAATCACACTTGATCCCCTGCTATATGATATCATGATATGCAAATGATATAACTGTGCAAATGTTAATGCAATGAAACATAAACCAGGTAAGAAAAGGTTGGGCAAATTTTGGGGTGCAACAATATTCTCAAGAGAACCTCATCTGAATGTAGTATCGCGTATGAACTATTTCAGGTTTACACCTTCATAGCCATCACACTACGTCCTAATAGGCCAAGTGGGGTAAAAGGAATACTAAGGTCCTCAACTTCTCAGGCTCCCAGGTCGAAAATAGCAATGTTTTCATGATTACTCGATCGAAAAATACCATCTTCAAAGGGGCCTCCACTGAGTGGTGGGTTCTCAAGTCCACTTGTTCGAGATTACTCCCTAGAAGCTTTCTTGATCTATCTCACCTCTCAAGATCACCCAAACAGAACAACCAATAATAGTCAAACCAAACAAATAAAGCATAAATAAATCAAAGTAGGCTAAACCCACTAAGAACCAGAGTCCCCAGCAAGTCACCACTTTTTCTGTAGCGGGGAAATTTGTGAGTGTAAACTATTGATTAACTTAACTTAAAATGCAAGAGTCGCCACCACACTTTTATTTTATCCAAAAGGAAAGAAAAAAGAGCAAACAAAACCTAAAGAGTTCTAAAACAAGAACAAATAGAGAATGTGTAAGGGGGTTGGCTACACTATGGGAAGGTGTTAGCACCCAAAACGTCTATAGTACTCTATAAGAACCCTTTGAAATATCTACGCTTTTTTGGTTTGAAAAGGTTTTTGAAATGAGATTGGGGAGAGAGAAGAGAAATATTTTTTAATATTTTTGTGTTTGGAGAGACTTATCGCCTCATGCCTACGTTCCTACAAAGTGTAATATAGGATCAAAACCTCATAGTTCGTGGTACAAATAACAAAAAAATGGTTTGTTATGGTTGATTTTAAATGTAAAGACAAGTCATCATTTTAAGGAGAAAACTACGACTAGTCGCCCACAAGTATAAGACAACATTTGCATCACCTAAAAATGAAGGATTTTGCTTGGATTAAAATCAACAAGTCTATCACTCAACATATAAGTAGAAAATGTCACCATCTTAAATATTATGGGAAATAGGAGAATTAAAACACAACTATGAAAATGAATCATGTCTAAACTTTTTGAAAAGTTTTAAAAGAAAAAGTGCACAAAGGCACAAAAAAGTTTGGATGAATTTTTGTAATTTTTAAGTCTTTTGAAATTAGTCAAAGTATGATTAACATTGATTGACATTTATTAAAGAAACAAAGTTTGAAAAAAATCACTTGACACAAGTCAAGGTTTTTTATGAAAGAGATTTAACTTTGAAAACAAGAAGGTTTTGAAAAGGGAGAAGACTTTGAAAATTGAAGAAGGGGTGGAGAAGAAGTGACAACCCTAAGACTTAAAATAAAAGCTAGAGATAAGAAAGATCTAACCAAAAGATAGCAAACTCCATAGCAAATCAAATAAGATTTCCTTCCACTTTTAGCATAAGCCAATAAGCAGAGCCAAATAAAGGCCAAGATCTCAAATCCATAACAATCCAAGCATAGGAAAAAAGTCCTAATTCTAAGTCCAAGGGTGCAAGAATAATCTAAGAAGTTCAAAGGTCTAGGTCCATCCGCAGGCATAACCACAAGATTTAAGAGAACTAAGTTTATTAGAGGTTTAATCCTTTATTAATGTTTTTGAACAAAATATGGTCCAAATGAACAAAGGAAAGAGAGTAGAAGCATAAACAATAATATGATATGATAATAATGAAGCATAAAAGTAAAGAGATAGGGAGCGAGAAGGAAACATAAACAAAATTAATACAATAATATGGTTAGTATAATATACATAATGGTATTATCAATCTTCATGAAGCACAAATTGTAAAATTATGGAGAATACTCGACTAGTCGTCCGTAAGAATGAAAACATGGTCTCGTATATTATCATGGGGAGGGCTCCAACTCAGATAAAATCAACGAGTATGCAAACTAACCCCCACGGGTAACAAAAAATCCAATTATTTCAAAATACATTATGGAGAGTAGGATAATAACATCTCGATTACAAAATTGACTTAGTTCCGATTTAGGGACAATTTAGCGATATGTTAAGCAATCGCAATCGGACTTATGTAGAAGCCACGACTATCTGAGGTCGATCAATAATAATGTTTGTGCTAATTTATGCTAGAGAGACGATATGTAGATCATCCTCAAAAAGCAATATCGTACGAAAATAAAATAGGTAACGATCTCATCTTCATCAAGAACTTGAAACAAGTTCCAATAATATTGAAGATTTTAATTGATCAAAAGCAAAAAAGATAAGAGGGGAGAAGGGAAGCCAAATTGAATTGCAATATTTGAATTATTCCATCTTTAAGTTCCATCATTCTTCTTGGTGGATTAAGGCACTAAACCTATCACTAATTCAACGCACCTAAAATGAATCCAATGATCCACTTCAAGATAGATTTGAACTAATGAAGGTTTATCCAACCTCATTAACACCCAAAGGCCATGCAATTTAAAGAGAAATTTGATCAACAAACATCAAAATTCAAGGAAAAATAAAAGGAAATGGAAGAAGGAAGAAAAGGTACCAAAACAGTCCCAAAACAAGCCAAAAAAACACATTCTGGCACTATGTTAATCGATTAACCATCTTAAGGCAAAATTTGGTTAATCGATTAACTATGGCAAAATCAGCAAAAATAAAAAAAAACAACAATCATGATTCAATCATTTCTTCAAACATCTCATGATCATGAATGCAATTGAGCACGAAAGTTCAAGTAAAACAACAACAAATAACACCAATAAAACACAGATAAAGTAACAATAATCAACCATAAATCACATTGTGGAAGATAGATCAAGCAAAACAATAATGGAACAAGGGTTTACAACTTCAAAATCTGATGATGAATAAGTGTTTTGATGAAGGTTTTAGCTCAAAGGTTAGTAAGCTTCAATGAAAAGCTTACTAACTTTTAATGGAAGAAAGAGCTTTGGTGAATTTGGTGGTTGAAGGAAATTGAGAGAATGAGAAGGAATTTTAACAAGGTAAATTTGACTCTTTAAAGCTTGATGAATGAATGAAACGAGGCCTCTATTTATAGAATTTAGTCTTGGAAGTTTTGGTGGTTTAGAAATTGGTTTGGAATTCGATCCAAGCTTGGAAATTAAATTTGGAGACAAAATCAAGATCAAATGGTGATTAATTACGGTGTATGATGGGAATTAATTATGATGAGGTAGGGGAATTAAAATAAGGTGATCTAGAATATTCTCATGATGAAACAAATGAAATTTGGTGTCAAAATGCTGCAGAATTTAAATTTAGCTCATTTTTCACAAAAACATACTGGTTAATCGATTAACCACTTTATGGACAAATTTGGTTAATCGATTTACACAGTGAAAATTTGAGAAAAATGGATTTTTGTTGTGTTGTCTTGGCTTTGAATCGATTCTTTTGACTTGTCAAAGAAGGCATAAAAATAAACACATGAACCATAGAGTCTCTTGAGCAATAAACAATCAAATCTTGGGAAACTCTTGATCAAATGATTTTGAATTGTTTGTAGATTAACTTTGACTTTTTCATATGAAATTCATTCGAGCTGAGGAACTGGTATTTGATGTTCTTGATTCCAAACCTTCTCCTGAAAAATGAGTTAGTAAAGAAAAAAAACATATTTTTGGTATTTTGGTTAGGGTTAGTAAACATGAGCAATCAAATAAAAGCAAACAAAGAAAAAAACATAGGTGCTTGGTGATCTTGCTTATGATGCAGGATGCAAATGATATGTGGGATCTTAGGGGTAAAAATGAGGGTATTACACACTGTAATCGGTTACTCCTTTGAAAAGGCCAAAAATGCAGTTTTTTAGACAGCGTAACCGATTACGCCCAAAACGGATTACGCTGCAACCAGAATCACTTTTTCAACAGCTTATCATAAAAAATCACTTTTGAATCCTCCTAAAACTTCCTCTTTCTTATAAATCGTTTGCAACATGTTTTAACACAAAAAGAAACTTTTCTAAAGTCCCAACCCCCAAATCCTTTTAATCAAAATTACTCATGACTTTATTCCGACTCTGACTCGCGATCACAATAACCAACAACAACGACTTCAATCAACTCTCAATAAACAAATCAAGAACATCACCAATTACATCAGTTTCATCAACAACAACAGTCACAACATCAACATACAACATTCATCATAATCAACCAAATTCAACAAAACCATTCCATCAAAAGTATGAACAAAAGGAAAAAGCACAAAACCTACACGAAAGAATCTACCAACAATTACCATCATACTAACCCTTAGCTAGTTATAACTCCACCCTTACCTTAGAGTTCTTGTGATGATTTTCTCTTCCTCAATAATGGATTCTCCTCTCTCTTCTCCCGAGCCCTGGCCTTTCTTCTCCTCTTTCTCAATTTTCAAGATTTGATAAAAATCCCTCTCAACTTCCCCTTTTCCATTATATTATTATTATTATTATTATCATTTTTTTTATTAATATTCCACAAATTAAATAATAATAATAATATCCCCTAACCATTTAAATTAGTAATATTCAACTAATATTACTAATATTAATTAATTAGCCATTCTCACCACACCACCAAGTTCTATGCAATTAGTCATACACCCCTCACCTGTAGGGTCTATAATTCTAAGGTCACTACCCTCTGCCACAGGGTACCCCAACATAATAAAACACACACACACACACACACATAAAACATCACATAATAAATTATGGAAAACAAATAAAATAAGTCATGGCGTTACATTGCCCATCCTGCATAACAGGATAAATGTCTAAGGGCCCAATATTGAACTGGACAAGGATAACATAGTATATGCCTTGTGTTCAATATAGACATACGGGCAAAAGGGTAATTGTACACACAAGTATTATCACAAAAGGTTTTGTCATATCACATGACATTTTTGTGACTTGGGCAGCAGTGATGTGTTGCTAGATATCGCTTACTATTTATTATGTTAAATACGTGATTTAATATAATTGCCAATGTCGTGAAAACCTACAGGGTCACACACAAGAGGACATATTGATAAGAGGTAGAGTAAATTAGGAATATCGTTAGGTACATTGCACTTAAGTAAATGTAGAGCACCGTAAGGTATGATGCACTTAAGTAGAATGTGGAATATGGTAAGGTACCACACGCTTAGGTGATATACGCTACACTATAAGATATGGTGTGCATAGACTTAAGTGGGCTTTTTAGCTTGCAACCCACATAAGTGGTTCTATTTACAGAAACATACACTCTTGATGAAAACTTAGATTATGAAACCCTAGTCGTATTTTTCGTTCTCTCTCACTCAAAACCTTCAATTGTAGCAAATAACACTGAGTTTGAATGAATATGTTCATGTGGAATAAGTAGAGGAGTTGTTGTTCATCATTCAATGTTTGTGATCACTCCTTCAATTCAAAACCAAAGGTTTCATTGCCACAAGAGGTAACTGTTCTATCACTAATCATGACTGTAGATGCTTTTGATTGGATGCATTTTATGGAAAAACATTGTTGTATGAATGAATGTCACAACTGGTGTTATGAAATACATGAAGAGTGTTCTGCAGGGAGAGCTAAGAGTATGTGAAGCTGAATGTCATGGCTGGATGTTATGACATCAAGCATATGACATCAAGACGCGCAGGGTTTGTTTTTCTATTATTAGCTCAGGCTATACCTCAAGAAACAATCCAGGAAGCATAGTTATTTTAGGCGAGATAACAGGCATTGCTGAGAAGACTCCTGACCTAATGATCAGTGCGCAACTTCATGAAGAGAGGTTTATCTTGGGTAATATCGCTACTGCGAAAAAAGGTGTCAGCAATGACAGAAGAGTCGCCATCGTTTGTTATTTATCCCACCAAGAGGGAAAGGAAACGAGCATAGAAAACTTGACGAAAAGGGATAAGATTGGTCATCGCAACCAAATCTAGGGTTCGGGAGTCAGTTACGCAAGGGGAAGGTATTAGCACCCCTCACGTCCGTCGTACTCGACGGGATCCATGCTTGGTTGTCTATCTAAAAGGGTGATTGAAACTATCTACACTAAAGATCTCAGGGACAAAAGAAAAGAAAAGTGACTCGACAGAGCATCACTGTTATAGGCCTACGTATTCCCTCGTGCAATGGGAAAGTCAGAGTCAACGTAGTTTGGCTAACTGCGGGTGAAAGGTGGGGAAAGGTTTCTCGCCAAGACATCGCGTCTTATGCCTACGTATCCTTGCACAGTACGAGAAATCAGAGCAAACCTAGTTCAGGCAAATAAGAACACCGGTTTGTTCACATGTTTTTTATCCGAGCAGGGTTAACAAAGAGTTCCAGCAGTTTGGTGTTGTAGCACCCCAAAACTTGCCTTTCGTTTTAACCGTAACTGGATTTTGTTTCTTTGCATTTTGCATTTTTTCGCATTGCATAGCATTCGTTCTTGAGGCATGGGATCAAGGCGGTCCTGTGGCTCAGGTTCATTTTGGAGCAAAAGACTGAACAGCGAACAACAAGCATCAGAGGATCGGGCATTTATTTTGCCCAGCGGTTAGGCGACCGATTTTATTTTGCAGGTTAATTTCAGATCAGGATCAGCACTCATGCTCATAACAAGCATTTTCACAATGATAACGTTCAAAAATGAGGTTCAGCAGCTAAACAAAGCTCCAGACAGTTGAAACAGGGCAAATGGACAAATTTCCCTCCAAAAGGCGCCAAAATTCAAAATTTGAAGGTGTTAATCGGTTAACCTATATGGTTAATCGATTAACCAAAGGAAAATTAGCCCATATTTGGAATTTTAACAGTGTTAACCGATTAACGCATATGGTTAATCGGTTAACCATAGCAGATTTTGCTCTGTACGTGATTTTGCAAGACAATTGCACTTGGGGTCCAATTTTGATCACCTTGGAATTCAAATTTTCACTTGGGAAGGATCTAGAACATCTTTAAATTTCAGATTTCCCTCCAAAATCCCATTCCTCATTCCAAGCCAAGTTTTCCAATCCAATTTTCAAACCTTGCTTTGGGATCCAAACCTAAGTCATACTTAAGTGATCTACTCCAAACCAAACCATCCAATTCTTCATTTCTCACATTCATTTTTCAGAATTGATTAGAATTCTCTCAAATCCTCTCAACTTCTCCATTTCCAAAACTCACTCAAAGCTCTTTTTCATTGGAATTCTTGATTCTTCATTGGAATCAATGGATTCTTGAGCATAAACCTCCATTTACCATCATCATTGGATTAATTCTCATCTTCAATTTTCGTGCAAGCTTGGATCTGAATCTGGAGTTGGATCTAGAAGTGATTATTTGAAGCTTTTTGACTCAAATTTGGTGGATCTTCATTCATACAACAACAATTATTGTGGATCTTAAAGTTTTCCAGATTTCTAGCATCGGATCTGCTCAAATTCAGTTGATCAACATTTACCGAAGCAAATCTCCGCTTCGAAGGTTGGAATTCTCGATCCGATTTAATTTTTTGAGCTTATCATGTTAATCTTCATATTCGATTGAATTTTGTTTATTTCGATCCGTTCGATTTGTGATACGGTTGTGTAATTGTGTATCCATGCTGTTGGATCTCTGTTTTCTGTTGTCAATTTCGTGCTTAATTGATAAGCTGATCTGTTGGAACCTTGGATAAGCTGTTTTGTTGCTAGAAGTGATTTTCTGCTGCTGTTTTTAGCTTCTGGTGTAGTGTTAATCGGTTAACCTATATGGTTAATCGGTTAACCATTTCAAACTTTCAAATTTTTTTCAAACGTTAATAGTGTTAATCGATTAACGCATATGGTTAACCGATTAACCTGCTCAAAACTTCAATTTTTTCCAAACTTTTTAAGGTGTTAACCGATTAACAATATGTGTTAACCGACTAACACTGTGTCAGAATGTCATATTTGTTGTTTTGCTTGCTTGTTTGCATACCGTTTCGATTCAAATCATCATAGATCAGTGTGATGCATTAGGATTGAAATGTTTTGGATATTTGTCATTGTTTGTGGTTGATTAATCATGATTTTGTTGAAATGTATATTCATTTCCCACTCGGTTGCATGCTTGTGTATATGGATCGAAGTGAGCTTTTATTTGCATGTTTATTTGCTTTCATCTCTTGATTTTCTCCACATGTTTGCATCATTCTTGCATCGCTGTTGAGGTCGAGATGCGCTTGTGGCGGCTGCTGCCCCACACATTTTTCCTCCCTCCCACCATTCTAAGTGTTGCATTTTCCTACTTGTGATTGATCCTTCCTTTGTTCTTCTTGTGCTTTTTTCCATGATCCCCATAGGATTCCTAGTCCCTCCGTTTAGGATGGGAGTAGGAGAGACATTAGGTGCTCAATCCAAGTATGCTAACATTAGGGTAGATGTTTCCCCTTTTCATCCAAACTCTAGGATCACTTTTCATGACAACGTTAGGGTCGAGTTTCCCTTAGACCTTACGTGCATCTCTCTTCTCATCTCAAAACCATTCTAACTCATCTAATAAAGGCGATAAACGTTGCGCGCTACGAGCCTTAAGCTACATGGGGAATGATGAGTGAGGGGTCTCCTCTCGCTTATCTAGAGTGTTTAGTATGCGTCCCGTTTGGGGGCGATATACGACGCATTCGCCTCCATGTCATAGTCTTTAGTGCAACGTGAATCACAAACCGAATTAATTCACTTCACTAAAAAACACAAAAACAAAACTTCAAACCTTTTTCCTTCGGGATTAATCGGAAACTTCTTTTTTCATAAAAGAGTGTTGTTAAGCTTCAGTTCTACCACAAACAGACTTTGTCCCTAACTGCTGGAACGGAGGTTTAACCCTACTCGGTTAAAACACTTAATCAACCCGTGGTTTCGTGTTCGCCCGAACTACGTTTGCTCTGATCTTTCATACCAGATGAAAGTACGTAGGCACAAGACGCGATGTCTTGGCGAGCAACCTTCCCCCCTTTCTCCCGTAGTTAGCCGAACTACTTTGACTCTGACTTTCCCATTGCACGAGGGAATACGTAGGCACAGTGCGGCGATGCTCTGCCGAGTCATTTTTCTTTTCTTTTGTCCTGAGACTTGTAGCGTAGATAGTTTAAACACACCCTTAGATAGACAACAAGCGTGGATCCCGCCGAGTACGACGGACGTGAGGGGTACTAATACCTTCCCCTTGTGTAACCGACTCCCGAATCCAGGACTTGGTTGCAATGACCTTGTCTTTCCCTTTTTCGTTATGTTTTTCCGATCGTTTCCTTTCCCTCTCTTTGGGATAAATAACGAAATATGGCGACTCTTCTGTTTTCTGCCGGGTGTTTTTCGCAGTTGCGACAACTGGCGACTCTGCTGGGGACTGTGATGGTTCCCTATGTGAGTCACTCCTAGCGCTTGTCTGTTGCATCTGTGGGTGTTTACTTTTGTACAGTATTTGCTTTATGTACATTATCTGTTGTATATTATAGCATTTGCATTTTTTATCATATTATATTGTTGTTGTGTTGTGGGTTGGGTTGTTCCATTGAGAGACAAGTCGGACCTGGGCTTGAGTATACACATAGGATTATATTGGAGATTAGCGGGAGCTTGTGTGGCGTTTGGCTGCGTAATAGCTCGCGTGAAGTTCACATTCAGACGAGGTGTTTCTTTGGAAATATTCTATCTTGCGCGTCTGGTGCAGTTGAGGGAATATTGACTTAGAGAGACTGTCGACTCTGGAGACCGTTCATTTGGGAAGTCAGCTAAGTGAGGTCGCTTCGTTAGACTATGATGCCAAACCAGAAATGGTGAACGTATCATCATTTCTCGAAAGCCTGTGACGCTGACAACCCGCATAGGATGTCGTACCTTTCAAGATTAGAACCCACATGTGAGAGGGATGGGTTTTTGCAGGAAATCTGGCCTTCAACCAACCCTGGTTTTCTTGTCAGTGCAGAATTTTGATCTTGAGTGTTTCATCCAGTGTGTTATCTCAGTGTTCTGATTAGAGCGAAGCTCTGGTTGAATTCAGTCAACGAAACAGCAGCAAATTTGAGCATTGGATACCTTGATCCCATGTGTGCATCTGCATAATCATTTTGCATTTAACATTGCATGTTTATGTGTGTTACAGGTTCTCGTCTTTCCTTTGATTCTGGTACTGGTCTTCTTCAGAGATGGAAGTTAGCAGAAAGAGGATTGTTGTGTACAAGTTTCCGGCACCTGAGTTGGGACCTTTATTTGGTCTGATTTCCCTGGCCGATCCTGGTGTTCTTGCAGCTTTCAGAGAACAGTATAGTGGAATTATGAAGTTTGTCCGTAAGCTTATGACTTATGAGCATGGAGCTATTCATACCCTGTTGCAGTTTTATGATCCTCCACTAAGATGCTTCACATTTCCGGACTATGTGTTGGTTCCGACTTTGGAGGAATTTGCTTACATCTTGGGTGTTCCGATTCTGAACAAAGTGCCTTTTTTCAGCTCCAAGGAAGAACCTAATCTTGAGAAGTTGTCCGTCGCTCTTTATTTGAGCGCCTCTGACTTGGCAGGTCATGTTATCAGCAGAAACAGAGTCTTCAGATTTACTTTATCCTTCCTGGTCGACAAAGCTCGGGAGTATGCTGACAAAGGTTGTTGGGTGGTTTTCAGTGCTATCTTGGCTCTGTGTGTCTATGGCATTGTGTTGTTTCCCAATGTACCAGACTTTGTAGATTTTGATGCTTTTCATATCTTCGCTTCCAAGAACCCCGTACCTACTCTTCTAGGAGACTTGTATCACTCAGTGCATTATAAGAACGAGAAAAGAAGAGGAAAGATGGTTTCTTGTTGCGCACCATTATTGCATAAGTGGTTTGTTGATCACCTTCCTCGCTCTGGAGCTTTTGTGAATTCCGCGAACTCATCTGAATGGTCGAAGAGGCTTATGGGTTTAACGGAGAAGAACATTGTCTGGTTCAATCGAGACTTGTTGGGTCATGAGCTTATCTTTAGTTGTGGTAGCTTTCCTAATGTGCCCTTGATAGGGAGGAAAGGCGGTATCACTTATAATCCTTCTCTTGCTGTGAGACAATTCGGTTGTGCTTTGAAAGGACCTCCGAAAGAAGAGGGAGTGCAGGAATCTCTGTACTTCACAGGTGTAGTTGATCCTTGTATCTCGGCCCAATTCGTGGACGCGTGGGGTAAGATTCACAAGAAGGGAAAGCTTTCTATAGGCAAAGGATATTGTAGAGCCTATGATCCATACTCGGATTGGATTCAGAAGAGGGTTGAAGAGGTATTGTTGCCATTTCCTGTTGAAGCACCTTTGTATCCCTTAGTCATCGAGCCGCCCACAACCGTTGATATCTGAGATATACCAAGCTTTGGGCAGAGAAGGAAGAGCTGCGCAAAGAGAATGAAGAGTTGAAGCAGGAAATCAGTCAGCTGAAGAATGATAAGGGTGAAGTTGTGTATTTGGCCAAGACAAATGCAGAACTGTTGACTAAGTTGAAGGAAGAACTTGTTGATCAGGTACAATCACGGAAGTAAGTCAGCCTTGATCTGAAAAGCACTTGTGATGTTCTGAGGAGTAAGAAGGAGGATTTAGATAGAGCCTATCTGAAGATATACAAATTCAATGAGCAATGGAATTTTACCTTGACTGCCAACAAGAGTAGAGAAGATCAGCTTCATGTTCAGGTTGATAAGCTGAAAGCTCAATTCAAGGCTAAGGAGAGAGAGGTACTGCTAGAAACGTTCCGCAGGAGCATGATCGAGCAGAAATACCAAGAAGCTTTGTCAGCACTTGAAGAGTTCAAGATCCGGGCAGAGGTGAAGAAACCCAGGCTTGAGGATGCCTTCGGCGAAGATGCTTGGGAAGATCATTGTCATTATCTCTGGGATGTGATACGCAAGAGGGATGTCCTTATCCGAGAGTTGATGGAGAGGCAGACCATCCAGATACGAAGGAGATGCTTGAGGAGTCTCAGAAGTGGCGTAGAGATCATGGCTACTAAGAGTTTTATCTTTTGTAGTTTCATTTGATTTTGTATCTTGATCATCACCAGAGATGTTGGATGAGATTAATACCTCTTTGTATGCGGATATTTCTCATTCTGGTTGCATTGTTTCAGCTTTACTTGATATATGAGAAGATTTATTGTGGTGTTCTTATCCATCTCTGTTGTTCTTGTTTATTGAAACCGGAATCAAGGGGGAAGAGCTCCTTGTGCATACATAGACATGTTTTGCATTTTGCATTTTGCATCTTGCATTTTCATTTGCATCGCAGGTTGTTCTTGGTGGCCTTGTGTTCTTATCTCTGCTTGGTTTTCTTCATTTCAGGATTGAGGAGTTCAGTTTCCATAGGTATTCTACTCGAGGGAATCAGCAGAAGGTGATGGATCAGGTTCAGGAAGAACTGCAGGAGGTCAGGGTTCGTATGGCCCAATTCATGGAACTGATGCAGACTGTTGCTAGTGGACAGGAACAGTTGAGAATTCTGGTCCAGCCGTTGATAGCACAGGTCGATGAAGACGGTGTTATGCACGGAGGAGTCAGTGTTGTTCATCCTTCAGTTGGTAGGTCTATTCCTCAAGGTATTCCTACTGTTGTTGTACCTCCGGGCGGAGGAGCTGCTGGTGAGAACAGTAATATTGCTGGTAATGGCAGTGTGTGCACTGTGCACGGGGTTGTTGGTCCTCATTGGGAGGATAATTAGGATGATATATTTTCTATGAAAGATCTGGAGGGTGGTTTGCCGACTGAAGCTGGCCAAAGGTTCAAACTGGTTGAGGAGAAGATGAAATCATTGGAGAATCAGAACACTTTGGGCCTAGATATGTCTGATCTTGGGTTGGTTCCTGGGGTCAGGCTTCCCCCCAAATTTAAGGTGCTCGATTTCGATAAGTACAAAGGGATGACTTGTCCCAGAGTACACATTCCGGCGTACTTCAGGAAAATGTCTGCTTATTCCAGTGATGAGAAGCTATTGATGCATTTCTTCCAGGATAGTCTGGCAGGGGCTTTGTTGGAATGGTATATGGGGCTTTAGAGAACCCATATCCGTAGCTGGAAGGAATCGGCCGAGGCTTTTGTGCGTCACTATCAATATAATAGTGATTTGGCACCCAATCGGGTATAATTGCAGAGTTTGTCGCATAAAAATTCTGAGAGTTTCAAAGAATACGCCCAGAGGTGGCGGGATTTAGCTGCAAGGGTACAACCCCCTATGGTTGAAAGGGAGTTGATTGGCCTATTCATGGCTTCGCTACTGGGTGTATACTTTGAGAAGATGATAGGCTGCATGTCTGCAGGGTTTTCTGATTTGGTAATTGCCGGTGAGCGAATTGAAAGTGGGATTAAGTCTGGGAAAATTTCCAATGGTGGTGGATCCTCTTTGAGAGGAACGAAGAAGCCGTATTCTGCAAACCCCAAGAGAAAGGTGGGGGATGCAAACGCTATTTCTCATAAAGGTAAGGGTAGAGCTCAGTCTCGTCAGCATCAGCAAGTCGCTACCGTAAATATCCCGACCGCAGCTCCGCAACAAGGCAATGCTCCGCGACCTTATCCTGCCAGGCGCAGGATGCCAGATAGACAGTTCACGAATCCTCCGATACCATATTCTCAGTTGTTACAACGGTTTCTGCAGTTACAGTTGGTTCAGAAGAGGACCTTGGCTCCTCTCACAGGTATACCGCCTCCTGGTTACGATGCGAACGCTCATTGTGATTTTCACTCTAGCGCCCTAGGCCATGATATTGACCATTGCAAAGCTTTTAAGCATAAGGTCCAGGATTTGCTTGATTCCAAAGCTATTAATTTCACTAACGAGGGGCCCAATGTGACTCAGAACCCGATGCTAGATCATAGGGTGGCAGGAGCCAATGCCGTTATTGAGGGTGAAAAGTTGAATCTGATAACTAATGTTGAAGATTTAAAAACTTCGCTGGGTTTTGTGAAAACTTGTTTGTTGAAGAAGGGAGTATTTCCTGATTGTTCTGCTGACTGCTCAGAGTGTGAAGTGCAGCCTGAGGGTTGTGATCTTTTGAAGAGGGGTATTCATAGAATGATTGATGAGGGTTGTTTGCAGTTTGACAAAGTCGTGAAAGAAGATGTCGAGAAATAAGTGAGTGATGATGGAAACAAAGTTGCCACGATTTCCATTCCATACCGGACAATCAATATTTCAGCGCCTGCTAGGCCAACTCCGGTGACCATTACTATACCAAGACCTATGCCGTACGAGAGCACTAGAGCTATCCCATGGAATTATGGGGGAGAGGTGTTCTGTAACGGGCAAAAGCAAGAATGGACAAAATCGACAAGTGGAAGTTCGTCGGTTGAGAACATAGTCGGTGCCGGAGGTATTACCAGAAGTGGTAGGGTCTTTTCTCCACCAGAGATTAATGCTGATAAGAATGACAGGGGTAAGCGTAAGGCTGTGATTGAAGGGAATGCCCAACCCCAGGTTGTTACTGATGATCTTTCAAGGGATATGGAGGAATTTATGAGATTAATTTGGAAGAGTGACTACAAAATTGTGGATCACTTGAATCAAACTCCTTCAAAGATTTCTATCCTGTCGTTGTTGATGAGTTCGGAGGCGCATCACAACGCTCTACTGAAAGTCTTGAATGCAGCGTACGTACCCCAGGAGATTCCTGTCAATCAGTTGGAGGGGGTAGTCGCTCATGTGAATGCCGATAATGGTCTCAGCTTTACTGATTTAGATCTGACTCTTGCGGGGAGAAATCATAATCGTGCTCTGCACAAATCTTTGGAGTGTAGAGGATCTCTAATGTCGCATGTCTTGGTTGATACATGCTCATCCCTCAATGTGCTTCCGAAGAAGGCATTGATGAAGTTGGACATTCAGGGTTTGTTGTGCACGCCTAGTGATTTGGTCGTGAGGGCTTTTGATGGATCTAAGAGATCAGTATTTGGAGAAATCACGCTGCCTATTCAGATAGGGCCGGAGATCTTTGATGCAAATTTCTATATTCCAGCCAGCATACAGTTGTTTGCTTGGTCGACCTTGGATACATGCTGCTGGGGAAGTTACCTCAACATTGCATCAAAAGCTGAAATATATGGTGGAAGGGAAGATAGTTACCGTGTGCGATGAAGAGGACATTATGGTTAGCCATCTGTCATCCTTCATGTATGTGGAAGTGGATGGTGAGATCCACGAAACACTTTGCCAAGCATTTGAAACATTTTAGATTCAGGGGAAGTCTCCTGTAAAAGCCAAAGGTCCAGAGGTTTCAATGTCATCGCTCAAGGAAGCCCGTGATATTGTAGAATCCGACTCATCTCAGAAGTGGGGTCAAGTTCTCGATTTTCCTGTCAAGCAGGACAAGTTCGGCCTGGGATACAAACCCTCCAGTTCTTCTCAGATTTCGAGATACAGGGGATATGTGCAGTTCACCAGTAGTGGTGTGATATTTGACAAGATTAATGTCGTTGAAAACGATGAAGGTGACAGTGACTGCGACATTGATGCCTGGATTCGTCCATGTACTCCCGGCCAAAATTTATGCAACTGGACTACCGAAGAAGTCATTCATGTTACTGCTGCAGAGTAATGTTCATTGTTTTGATTATGTTCATTCCTACATTCTGCCCAAGACGTAGTGACCCATTTGTGGGGCCTTCTTGTTATTTACAGTTTATCATTAATAAAAGACGTTTCGCATTCAAATTTTGTGATCCCTGTTTTTCTTGTATTTGTTTTGCATTTATACTTAACAGAAAAATGGCAATGTGTTTTGTTTGTCGCATCGCATAATAAACATAACATCCTCATGCATGTCATTTCTATCAGATGCCATCGATTCTGGTTCAGCTATGACTTCGTATGACTTTCATAATCCCATTTATCAAGCTGAAGATGAGACTGACAAAGACTGTGAACTACCCGAAGAGTTAGCCAGGCTTCTCAAGCAAGAGGAAAGGGTTATTATACCTCATCAGGAGGATATTGAGATTATTAATCTGGGCACCGAGGATGACAAGAAAGATGTTAAAGTGGGGGCTGCATTGGAAGACAGTGTCAAGAGAAGATTGGTTGAAATACTCCGCGAGTATAAAGATATATTCGCTTGGTCTTACCAAGACATGCCTGGGCTGGATACGGATATTGTGGTACACCGGTTACCTTTTAGAGAAGAACGCTTGCCAGTCAAGCAGAAGTTGAGACGGACAAGGCCTGACATGGCAGTCAAGATCAAAGAAGAAGTTCACAAGCAGCTGAATGCTGGGTTTCTTGCTGTCACAAATTACCCTCCGTGGGTCGCTAATATTGTTCATGTGCCTAAGAAGGATGGAAAGGTCAGGATGTGCGTTGATTATCGAGATCTGAATAAAGCGAGCCCAAAAGACGATTTCCCGCTCCTTCATATCGATTTTTTGGTTGATAACACCGCTCAGTATTCTGTGTTTTCGTTCATGGATTGGTTCTCTGGGTACAACCAAATCAAAATGGCCCTAGAGGGCATGGAGAAAACTACTTTCATCACACCGTGGGGGACTTTTTGCTATAAGGTGATGCCCTTTGGATTGAAAAATGCAGGGGCAACTTATCAGCGGGCGATGGTCACTTTGTTTCATGATATGATTCATCATGAGGTGGAAGTCTATGTTGATGAAATGATAGCAAAGTCGCAGATGGAGGAAGGACATTTGGTCGATCTTCTGAAATTATCCGAAAGGCTGAGAAAGTTCAAGCTGAGGCTGAATCCTAACAAGTGCACCTTTGGGGTGAGATCTGGAAAGTTATTGGGTTTCATTGTCAGTGAAAAGGGTATTGAGGTAGATCCTGCCAAAATAAAAGCTATACAAGAAATGCCTGAGCTGAGAACAGAAAAAGAGGTTTGTGGTTTCCTGGGGAGATTAAACTACATTGCAAGGTTTATATCTCATCTTACAGCCACTTGTGAACCAATATTCAAATTGATGAGAAAAGATCAAACGGACAGGTGGAATGAAAATTGCCAGAAGGCATTTGAAAGAATAAAAGAATATCTGCATGAACCTCCAATACTCATGCCTCCAGTTGCAGGGAGACCACTGATCATGTATCTCACGGTTCTTGAGAATTCAATGGGATGTATGCTCAGTCAACAGGACGAGTCAGGTAGAAAAGAGTATGCCATCTACTTCCTGAGTAAGAAATTCACCGATTGCGAGTCGAGGTACTCGATGTTGGAAAAAACATGTTGTGCACTCGCTTGGGTCGCTAAGCGTTTGATACAATACATGTTAAACCACACAACCCTATTGATTTCGAAGAGGGACCCAATCAAGTATGTCTTTGAAAAACAAGCACTCTCCAGAAGGATTACCCGATGGCAAATGGTGTTAACAGAGTATGATATTCAGTACGTTTCCCAGAAAGCCATCAAGGGAAGCGTCCTGTTGGAATATCTAGCGGAACAGCCAA
The DNA here is from genome assembly GCA_963859935.3 of Lathyrus sativus. NCBI lineage: Eukaryota > Viridiplantae > Streptophyta > Magnoliopsida > Fabales > Fabaceae > Lathyrus > Lathyrus sativus. The sequence continues at coordinate 343,074,187 of OZ012735.1, read as the reverse complement.
TTGAGGATTATCAGCCGATGAAGTTTGACTTTCCAAATGAAGACGTCATGTTTTTGAGAATGAAATACTGTGATGAGCCTTTACCTGACGAGGGACTAGAGAGAGAATCTCAATGGAAACTGGTTTTCGACGGAGCGGTTAATTCATATGGTAATGGAATCGGCACGATCATTACTACTCCTCACGGTTCTCATATATTGTTCACCGCCTGTTGCACCCCAAACTTTGCCCAACCTTTTTCTTTAACTGGTTTATGTCTCATTGCATTAGCATTGCATTGTTCTAGCATTTGCATAACATAGCATCATTCATTTAGCAGGGGATCAAGTGTGGTCTATGACAAGAGAAGCCTAGCCATAGTTTTTATTCAAGCTTAAGAAGTCACCAGAGTCATCAGGAGGTGGTTCATGCTCCTGAGAAGTTTGATTGCTTGTATGGGGTTCATCTCTTAAGTTGAGGGCCATTTGAAGATCATCAGAGGGTTGTGAAGCCTTGATCATGGATGCGGTATGTGGATAAAGCTCATGGAGTGCCTAGGGAGTCATGATAGAGCTCAGTCAAGTGTTTGTATCAAGTACAAGAGCCACAGTTGAAGTTGGTGCAACTAGGGTTTCATCTGGTCAACGTGCAATTGAAGGGAGTCAAAGCCTACTTCTAGGTCATTGAGTGCATGAAATGATATGTTGAAGCATATGAGATGTTGTTTCAAGATCAAATCAAGAAGAATCAAGAGTGGTTGAAGTTGCTAAGTCAGGGTTCTAAGTGTAAAATCCCCTCCTTAGTGCCTAACTTCAAAGCCATGTAAGTCAAGATACAAGTCTCATATGACTTTGTCATCCACATGAATGTTGTAGAGGATGTTCATACCTTTAATTTGAATACTAGAAGTCCTCAAGGGGTTTTATAGAACTCAAGTTATGGGCCAGACAAGTTACAGGTCACCAGATGAATGTGAAATTTATCTGTGAAAGTCAATTACCTTCCAAGCTACTTTTAACCTAGAAGGAAGTTTCACATGACCTTTTGATAAACATGAAAGTTGTTCCCTATGATCTTAGATTTCCAAAAAGTCCTAGAAGTCCTTGATATGATTTGTAGAACTTGAGATATGATGAATACAAGGGAGGGGTATTTTGGGAAAGTGAGATTATAGTCCATTTTATGTTATAGGTCAATTTCTCCATCTTGCACTTCTCAAATGAAGTTTTGTCCAACACGAAACTTGCTCAAAATGATGTTTTTAGGTCAACCATGCCCTCATGGTGAATTTATTTGGCTTAGGGTGAGATGTGGTTTGAGAAATTGGACAAAAGAGGAAATAAAAGGCATTAAACTTGAAAAATTCAAAATAAATTCTATGTGTCCAAATCAGGCAAAGTTAGGACATATTTTAAGTGGAAAAATCATTTTAAGAACAATGGCATTATTGGAATTTTCATTTGAGACTTGGTTCATGGTGTTCCAATTTGTAACTTCAAGAATAAGCTACACATCCAAAATCATTCATAATGCACAAACAAGAGCTCCTTTTGATTCAAACTCCTTCACAAGGTCATATGCAAGTAGAATGAAGGTTCTAGAAGGTGGAGATAGCCAAATTTCGTTTTTGCCATTGTTGAGTTTTTGGAAGAAGCTTGAAATTTGGATATTTTAATTTGGGCTTTTATTGGACTTCCAAAGCCCATTAACATGTTCTATATATTGCCATGAGTGAGCTTGGAATCATTTTTGGTGATGGAATGAGCTTGGAAAGGTAAGAAACACATTGAAAAAGTTAGTTACAAGCCAAAATCGAATTTATTTTTGGAAGCCATTTCTGGAGCAATTAAGCATTGAAGAAGCTTCTACCATCATCAAGGATTGAATCTGCAGAAGCTTGGATCAAGATTCGCGTCATAACCGCTCCAATTTGAAGCTCAAACTCAGGTTCTTACCTTGCAAATTTTCTCCATATTTATGCGTAATTAAGACCTTAGATACATGTGGTTTGGTTGTACATGCAATATAGATGGATTTAGAATCAAGAAATTGAAGTTTAGAGACAAAATAAGTTTGAACACGTTTTCTTGATGGTGATGAATCTCTCTGTTCGTGGAGTTATAACATGAAAAAGTTTGATATTTGGAATCCTTGCGAAAAATCCTTCGAAATTGGTTCAAGAATCGTTGCAAACCGTTGAGTTATGAGAGAGTTGTGCTTGGATGAAATTTGCCGGAAAACTTTACGGTAACCGTGGCTGCTGTTCACGGTTCTGCATTTTTTTCCCTCCTTGGATGTTTGAATGGAGAAGACAATACAGCCTCCGTTGGATCGCGTGGAAGAATTTGACCAAGTCCGTCAATCCGAAGGCCTACAACGCGCCACGTCTCCCACATCAAAACCACGTAGTTTTGTTAAATGAAATCCACCGGGCTTCTCACACATTCATATCCGCACCCCTGCATACGAGGCCCAACCCAGACTTGCCTTGGATTATTTGCTGATTACACAACCTCTTATTTTCACATTAATTGCTTTTCTTTTCTTTTTTCTGTTTTGTAGCTGTTAGAATTTAATTGATTAAAAATAGTAAATAGTTTCATAAAATCATAAAAATATATCCTCTAGCTAGTTTAAGATGTGCAGAATTTTATCATATTTTTTATTTTGATTTTCCATTTCTTTTTCGATTAATTTCGTATTTTCTCCTTCAATGTGTTGAAAGTTGACATGCATGATTTGTTGATTTTTGTATTGGCTCATATTTTAGAATTTTGTTCTAATTTTTTGTATGCTAGCTGTAGACTTATTGATTGTGTTCTGTAATTTTTCTCATATTTTTTTAAGCCTTTAAATGTAGTTTAGAATTAAATCTTTGTGACCCTCCACACTTGTTGATTCATTTGCATACCTCACATTGTTCCCCATGTTTGAACCCCTTCCTCTTGGATTTTTCCTCCATCCTTTTGGCTGTTGATTATAGACATATTAAGGTGCTTCCATGATTTTTGTGGTAATTTTTAGATGGATTGTGGTGCTGTTTTAAAATTAGATCATTAGACCTCCCATTTTAGGCTTCCCCCTCAACACCTTGTGGTTTAAGAATTGTTTAGAGACTTTCCCATTAGGTTTGGCCCCTATCCTTTCTACTATAGATACCTAACATGCTTAGGTTCCCGTAGAAAAATCCATAGAATTTTAGAATTAGTTTTGGTATTTTAGATTGAATTAATACTTAAACTAGTCTTAACATGTTCATAACATAGTCTTCCCCTTTGATTGACTTCATTAATGACTTTTAGCATAATATAATTTCCCCATTTCTTTTGGGTGTTGCTTTATACATGTTATAGCTTCTGTTTGCTTGATTATAATGTTTGATTTGGAGTTTTGGTTTCCCTTTGATAGCTTTCTTGTAGCTTGTTCCTATTAGGGTTTAGGAAGAGCTTTAGTTTTCTTTCTTTCTTCAAATAAACATGGATAGCTTTGTTTGCTTTCCATCCCATGCCATGATTAAAAGTCCTTATGTGAAAGTCTCATCTCTCCTTTGGAGGGATGTATGGCATGTCATAATGAGTAGAACTTTTGAGGATGCCTTTCATGGGTGCATGGTTGAGTGTCATGATGGAATCCCTTGGTTTCCATCATGCTTCCCATCATCATGTACTCATCTTGTTGATTCTCTTCATCCTTGTTGGAGTAGCTTGTTAAAGCTTGAAGATGGAGAATTCATTTCCTTCTCTTGAATATGGCTTGAACTTGAAATTGATTTACAGACTGTGGATTGGATTGTTGTCAGATGGGTACTTTGCTGTGAAGCTGTTGATTTGCTTTCTTGATTGTCTGTTTTTCTGTATTGCTTTGCTGTATTGATGTGACTTGCTTGGAGTGTTGCATTAGAAATAGTCTTCATGTAGATGATCATAGGCCTAAGAGCATCCTAAGGGTTGAGCTTCTCCCCTTGCTTGTTTGCATTAGAGGTTGACTGTTTCCCTCTGCTTGACTGTTATTGATTGGCTTTGCTTGCTGGTTTAAGGTTGAGCTTCTCCCTTGCCTGTGTGGTGTGTGGCCTTTGTGCCTTGTTTGCTTAGAAGTCGAGCTTGCCTCCTTCTGCTTGTGTGATGCATAACGTGCATTTTACTTACAACATTTTGTTTACAGTAATTTCTTTTCAGTTGATTTGATATACTGTTGCTTTCTTTTGCCATGTTCCCCTAGGAACTCTGACTTCTCTTGTTCAAGAGAAGTTATGAAAGACATTAGGATTCTAACCATGCATGATAACATTAGTTAGTTTCCCTTCTAACCTCAACCATAGGACAAACATTGCATGACAACTGTAGGATAGAGTCAGTTTCCCTTAGTTGTGTCTGCTTCTCTTCTCATCTCAAACATCTGTTAAAACACTTAATAAAGGATTACACGTGTCGTGCGTTACGAGCCTTAAGACACTTGAGAAAGAGTTATGGGAGGGTTTCCCTCACGTAGCTTGAATGTTTAGTATGGTACCCTTTGGGTGACATGCGCCACATTCACTCTTAAGTCCATGTCTTTAGTGCAACACGAGTTACGAACAAAACTCAATTCACTTCTTCCATAAAAAGACTTCAAAAATAAACATTCAAATCCTTTTTGTCCTCTTGGACCCTTAATCAGGAAAACTCTTTGCATAAAGAGAGTTCTGTTAACTTTCAGTTCTACCGCAAACGGTAACGCCTAAGTCTCCAAGGATCGAGCTGTAAACACCAACTGCTGGAACTGTCTGTTAACTTTACTTGGATAAAAAAGAGCTGAACAAACCTGTGTTCTCCGCATCCCGAACTACGTTTGCTCTGATCTTTCACGCTGTGTGAAAGTACGTAGACACAAGATGCGATATCTTGGCGAGCAACCTTCCCCCGTAGTTAGGCGAACTACTTTGACTCTGATTTCTCGTGCCAGACGGGAATACGTAGGCATAAAGCGCGACGCTTTGCCGAGTCATTTTCTTTTCTTTTCAGACCAGACCTTTAGTGTAGATAGATTTAACAAACCCGTCAGATAAACACAACAAGCATGGATCCCATCGAGTACGATGGATGTGAGGGTTGCTAATACCTTCCCCTTATGTAACCGACTCCCGAATCCAGACAATGGTTGCGATGGCCTTGTCTTATACCTTTGCGTCAGGTTTTTCCGATCATTTCCTTTCCCGTTCTGAGGGATAAATAACAAAAGGTGGCGACTCTTCTGTTTTACCGGCCTCGTTTTTCGCAGTAGCGACAACTGGCGACTCTGCTCGGGACTGCGATGGTTCCCTATGCGAGTCTCGCTTGAGGTTTTTCTTCCTAGCTGTCTGGGTCATCCCCAGCAGCTGGAGACTCTGCTGGGGACTCTGGTTCCCTATGCGAGTCCATCCTAGCGCTTGTGTGTTTACCTGTTGCATTTTATTTATCGCACTTTACTTTCCGCATTTTATTTTCAATATGATTATTATTATTGTGCTGTTGTGGGAAGGGGTTCTGATGAGTGAGAAGCCAGACCCAGGCTTGAGTGTACTTAGCATTATTTGTGGAAATTAGTGGGCGCATGCTTGCTTTGCAGGCACTAGTGTCTCATGAAACCCACGCTCAGACGAGGTTCTCCCGGTTGACTTCTTTTCCGGCCCTTTGGGCTTGAGGGGTTGTTGGTTTGGAGGATTCTCGACTCTGGGGACCGATCATTTGTGACTCAGCAGAGTGAGGCCACTTCAAGAAATGATGATGCCACACCTTTTGGGTATCGTATCATCGCTCTTGAAAGTCTGTGACGCTGGGGAACGCATAGGATGCCATACCTTGTCTGTGATTTAGGTCCATACCTGTGAGCGGGGTCGGGTTATTGCAGGAAACCTTAACCTTCAGACTACCTGGTTTTCTTGACAGTGAATTAGTGTTGTTGGGTTCAGAGGTTCTTATCGTCAGAGATGTGGTTGTTCTCGACAGTGCATATTTATTGGTCCTCTTCAGGGTTGTGCTATCAGAGTAGTGTTGTGATTGTGTTGGATCAGAATCTTGGTCTTCTCAGCAGCAAGCTTGATCCCTTGTGTGTGCATTTGCATTTTGCATTTCTGTTTGCATTTGCATTTCATTTTGCATGTTCATCCTCAGCCGGAACAGGGAGCTTACCTGTCTTTTGTCCGTTTCGCCAGTTGGTTTCCCGACATTCGCATTGGATTTGAGTTAGCATATGGAAGGATCATGGCTTCAGGAGAGCAGAACTTGGTTGTTACTCGGGCGAAATTTGAATTGTTGAAGAACCAGCTGAGTCAGCTCATGAAAGCCATAACAGCTATGAATAGAGGAGAGAACAACATTCAGAGAACTCTAGTGAACAATGTCGCTCAGCCTGTGCAAACCCCTGTCAGAGGCCCACCTTCTCTCGATGACACAGAGTATCAAGGTTTCATTTTCTCCATGCCAGATTCTCCAAGGATTGTTCCTTCTCCATGGATTGTCCCACATCCAAGAGTTGTTCTGCAGGTTAATGTTTGGAACCCACGGACTGTTGAGTATATGAGAAGACTTCAACTGTTGGAAGATCAGATGGCTGCCTTGATAAATAAGAATACTCTCAACCTGAATGCTGCGAGCATGTGTTTGGTGCCAGGCCTTGTGTTGCCTCCGAAGTTCAAGACGCCCAATTTTGAGAATTACAAAGGGGATAGTTGTCCGAAGCTACATTTGGTTATGTTCTGCAGAAGAATGACTTCACATGTCACCAATGACAAGCTCATGATTTACTGTTTCCAAGATAGTTTGGTCGGAGCATTTTTGGATTGGTACATGCAGTTGGAGAGTGATAGTATCAAATCATGGTCGGATTTAGCCAATGCCTTCGTGAAGCAGTACAACTACAACCTGGATATGGCTCCTAGTCGCGTGCATTTGCAAGAGTTATCTCGGGCGGGGAATTAATCCTTTAGAGGGTATGTGCAGAGATGGAGAGAATTGGCTGCCAGTGTGCAACCACCGCTTCTAGAGAGAGAAATGGTTGACCTCTTCTTGGATACTTTGAAGGGCCGTTACTATGACATAATGTTTAGTTGTGTAAATGCAAGCTTTGCGGACTTGATAAGAATAGGAGAGCTTGTCGAGAGAGGGCTCAAGAATGGAAAGACGCGAGAGACTCCATATATCCCAGTTGAATCAGTTGTCAGTTCTCAAGAAGAGTGGGAAGGCGGAAGTGATGTCGTCTCAGAATCTCTAGCATCTCAGGCTCATTTTTCAGACGCTTCAAGCCAATATTTATATCGTCATTAGTCGCATCAGCACGCCCGACGAAGACCAAGGAAGCCTGAAAGACAGTTTACTCAGCTACCGGTGTCGTACAGTCAGTTGTTGCCGAATTTGGTTAAAAGTGGATTGATAGTGCCGAAAGAGACTAATCCAATGATCCAGCCTTATCCTCCAGGTTTTGATGCCAGCACCCGCTGTGAGTACCATATTGGGGCACATGGGCATTCAACAGATGACTGTAAGGTGCTTAGAAGCCAAGTTCAGAATCTGCTAGACTCTAACAGGGTATCTGTCACGCCTCAGGGTTTTGTTCAGATTAATGATTCTCCTTCATCCAGTTGTATGGGTTCATCAGTTAATGTCATGGAAGACTCCACTGGAAGTGTGTGTTTGGAAGAATGTCAGATTGAGGGCTCAGTTGAATATGAAGGAAGTTGTTAGAGGTTTCTGTACCGGGTGTCGCATCTGTTCTCTCTACTGGCCTATTTAGCTTTCGTGCATTGTTGTTTGCTGACCATCACCAGGCTTGTTGGCTGAGGTCACTGTATTGGTACTCATGTGTGCTTATATGTTGCTTTTGCTGGTTTTACATACTTGTGTGAGGTGTTTATCTCTGTGCTTATAGCTTGGGTTTCTCCTTGTCTTGTTGTGAATATGTGTTCGCTTTCTGCATTGCATTCTCATATAAAAGGTACCTCAGAACCGTGGGTCTTATTTCCTGTTCTTCACTAGTTTGTTGCAGGAACTCCCTCAGAGTTATGGAACAGATCAGGCTGAATTGATTGAAGTTCGAAGCCAACTAAGGCAGATGATGAGAGACATGCAAGAGATGCGTCTGGATCAGAAGACGCTCAAAGAGGAAAACAATCAGCTGAAGACCCATGTGAGTTTGATTATGGAAGTGATCAAGAGTGTGCTTAGGAAGGAGGGTGATCAGCTACCTGAAGCCGCCGCAGAGAAGCTTGTTCCACTTGTGCCTGTGGAACCTGTGCCCGTGAAACCTGTGCCGAAGGTTGATAAACCTCAGATGTCTCATGGACGACAAAGAGCTGTGAATTTTTCTCTCCAACGCATTGCTGCTTAGGAAAATCAAGTGCCTAAGAGGGGCAGAGTTTACGACCCGATTCATATGACATACGCTCAGGTGTTGCAAGTTTTTCTTCAACTTCAATTGGTCAAACTTTGGACTTTGGATCCACCTAAGGGTACGATACCAACATGTTTTGATGTGAATGCCCGTTGCGACTTCCACTTCGGGGCACCGGGGCATAACATTTAGAACTGTCATGCTTTTAAACACAAGGTTCAAGACCTGATTGACTCAAAAGCTATTGAATTTACGCCGAGCAGCGTAATGGTACCTAATGGTCCTATTCCAGCTGCTGCCATGATGATGGATGTTTCTGAAGCTGCAGTAGATCAGGAGTATATCCTAGACTCAATGGTGTCAGAATCCCCTTGTCCTCAGTTGTTGCCTGTGCCTAGACCAAGCCTGAGGATGAAAGCGCCTGAACAAAAGGAGTCCATGCTAATTCAGACTCAACCGCCAAGTGGTTCAACTGTTCAAGGTCAACAATTGGTCCAGTCTTTGCAATAGACATCAGCTCCTCTCTAGGATCAGCAACCTTCTCGTTATCGGTCAAACCTGCGTGCTAGGAAAAACCCAGTGAAGTTAGAGAGACAGTTCACCCCGTTGCCGTTTTAAGCAGAATGGTTTCAATAAACAACTTTGAAGATGGCTAGTTCAGCAGCGAATCAGATGTGAAAGCCCGGTTCTCGGAAGCTGGCATTTTCCTTTGTTTTATCTTGTCATTATTTGTAGTTTCTTTCCTGTTTAAATTGCAATCTTGTTTGTAAAACTTGTTATTTTCTTTCAATTGATGATAATGAAATGAGTATGCATGTTTTGATTAAATCTATTCGTGTTCACTAATTGATTTTTACAGATATCCAACGCTTGGTTAAGCGGAATCCGGGGAGGATGACGAAAATGAACGACATGCAAGCTTCCGATATTGTATGCTTTTGAAATAAAACCTACTGATGATGTACAGGCATTGTTTTAAATCCTTAAACACCGGTGATATAAGGAAGATAATCCCTTGTCAACCCCTTTGAGCCTAGTAGTAGGAGTTCTTTTTGAAGACGAAAAACCCTCAATCTTAACTTGGGGCAGGGTAGGTGTTAGCTAATTTGACCGAGCGTCCAAATTACAGAAGGAGTGTCCGTTCGAGGATCAATCACACCTCTATAGGTCGTGCCTAAAAAACCACAATGGTTAAACGTCAGGAGTGAAACAGTCACATTATTCCCTAAGGAGCCAGACAACCAGTGTCACACGACTTGTTCAGAAAAAAAGGAAGGAAAAAGAATCAAAAGCCCGCTAAGTCAAAACAAATGACTTAGGCAAAAATTAGGGCATCCCGCTGGGCTTAAAAATCAAAAGAAACTCCAAAGAGTCAGTCCAGGAAAAAGTTAGGGATAAGAAAATTGAAAAAGAAAGATAAAAAGATTACAAAAGAAAATCCTCGAACAAATACGAGTCGTGTGACCCCAGGTGTCAAAGACGAAAAGTGAGTGGTTGTCACTTCAAAAAATCATAGCTTCTCGAACTATCACTCCTATCTTTCAACCTTTGAGAGGTGAACGCTAAGGTCGAATTAGCCGAACGTAGGATTGGAGAACATCAAGGAGAATGGGTGGGTTAAAATAAACTTTGAGCCTTTATCCTTTCCTTTCAAAACCGTGAACCTAACCACGTTACAACCTTCAAAAGTCCCAATTGAAGCAGGTTTGTTTCGAAGGCATACTTCGGTAAAGATCGCGTCGAAACTGACTCCTAAAAGGGTTCTTCTTACCATGTTGGTACTGATGTTGATATTCTAATAGATGATTTGTGCATTATATGCCATAAACTATTTTTATTTTTTCCAGTGAACAGATTGGATGTCAAAATTGTCATATGCGTTGCATTAATATATCTTTTATGCAGAACAACTTGTTTTACTTTCGAGTAAGCGCTTGACAGCAAGAAAGTTTCCTACAGTGGAAAGTCTGATCATGATAGAATGCAGAACGCCCGAATGCTCCGTAAGCCGGGGCAAGCTATATCAAGTGATCCCTAGTGAGGTCAGCCGTCCAAAGTCAGTTATTCCGGGGAAATCAGGTCGAGATTCGGTAAATCTCTTGAAGCCAGAGGTACTGCTCCGAAACAGCCAATCTGGGGCAAAGTCGTTGCAGACAGGGGCATGCCACTCTAAGAAAAGCGTAGAAGTTGTTTCTTGCCCGAGGGGAATTTGTTCCGAAGCATCTCTCCAAGGTTCAGAGTGCTGGGGCAGTTCATATCAGACCATCAGGGTACAGATTTTCAGATTTCCATCCGAGGAATATCCCTACAGAGATCCCACAGGCTAGGGCAAAATCAGAAGCAAAGGAATTGTTCCTATCAGTGTCATCAGAGCTACTCAGAGCTACTCAAGCAGATTCAGCCAATCTTCAAGTTTGAGACGAATGTCGGGGAGTCGTGTTACCGTCCCTTGACCTTTCAACCAGAAACCGTGAATTCAGACGGGATGTTTTCCAGTTATACTTGACCCATCACGGATAGCCTAAAGCCCAATCCTTATTGGCAATTTTCAGGAAGCCCCATCCATATTGGTGCGCCATTCTTAAAGCCCAATTCATATTGGCAATCACCGTGAGGCCCAATCCGTGTTGGCACATCAGTCCAAAATCCAATCTTCATTGGTACGCAGGAAGACTCCGTCTGTTTTCCCCAGCAAAGTCCAATTTTCATCAACACGGGTAAAGTATCCCCGGAGAAGTCCAATCCTACTTGGCACATTCTGTCATTCCCCAGCGGAGTTGGTTTCACTCTTCCAGCATTTATTTTGATGGAATAATTCTGTGATACCCGGTTATCCCCATCAGAGTTGGCTTTGTCTTCAGCATTTATTTTGCTGAAGCGGTTTTGTTGTATCCAGCTTTCTCCAGCAGCCCAAGCCTGCATTTGCATCTTGCATATATCATCATATTTGCATCATATCTGCATTTCATCCTCAAATGCGTAGTATTTCCATCGTATATGGAGCATTACACCATAGAAAAATTCAAACATACGCATATGCATACGAAGCATAAGCCAGTTTTTCTATCAACCTTACGTGGCAACGTGAATCACTCTGTAATCAGTTCAGGGGCATTTATCCAGCAGCTTTGTTCAGACAATTCAGCGGTTTATTCGTATTTCAGATCATACAACGGTTATGCTTTGTTTATCAGTCATCTGATATCGACAGACTTTTCTTCCCGTCAATTCATATTGACGATGTGTTCTTCCAGCAGGTGTTTTCTCCGTCTATCTTTAGACGTCATGAGTTCGAGTGTGGTTTTCTTCGTCTATCTTTAGACGTCATGAGTTCGAGTGTGGTTTTCTCCGTCTATCTTTAGACGTCATGAGTTCGAGTGTGGTTTTCTCCGTCTATCTTTAGACGTCATGAGTTTGAGCATGGTTTTCTCCGTCTATCTTTAGACGTCATGAGTTCGGGTATGGTGTTCTTTCTGTCTGTCTTTAGACGATGTGAAGTTTCGAGACGATTTTCCAGCAGAGTTTTATCCGTCTATCTTTAGGCATCATAAGTTCAAGTATGGATTTCTCCGTCTATCTTTAGACATCGTGAGTTCGAGTATGGTTTTCTCCGTCTATCTTTAGACGTTGAGAGGTTTCAAGGCGATCTTTCCGACTTTCTTTCTGTTTATTGGATGAGATGACATTTCAAGAGGGTTTTTCCTGACCGTCGATCCTTGTTGACGTCGAGGCTCTTTGAAGAATGTTCGATTTTCCTGGTTGTTGATCCTTATCGACGACATGGCTCTTTTGAAGGTGGTTTTCTTCCTGTCGGTTCTTACTGATGATGTGGCCCCTTTGAGGATATTTTTCTTTCCATCAATTCCCGTAGACGAAAGGATTCTGAAGTTTGATGGGTGGTGTTGCAGTTTATATGGTTTTCTTTCCGCTAGTTCTCACTGACGAGGTGGTTCTTCGGACAAGTTTTTCCTCTCATCTATCATTAGACGATGCGAGATTTGAATAGGATTTTCCTCTCGTCTATCATTAGACGATGCGAGATTTGGCTATGATTTTCCTCTCGTCTATCATTAGACGATGCGAGATTTGAATATGATTTTTCTCTCGTCTATCATTAGACGATGCGAGATTCGGATATGTTTTCTTCCTGTCTATCATTAGACGACGTGAGAGGATTAAGTGCATGGTGATCCACCCTTCGAGTTTGTTATCTGTGGCGTCACACAAGTAACTGGTGCTAAAGTCAGTTTCTCTGTCGGATGATTGATCAGTTTGCTGCAGTGACAACTGGATTCGGTTTTCTGGATATTTTGTTCCCCAAGTAGTTTTTGTAGTTTATTTCTGCAGGTTGGAAAATTTTTGGGTTTATTTTGTATTCAACCGTCTTCTACCTTTGAATGATTGAAAGCCGTTTGCTTCTCAACCCTTTAGGTCCAAGCCATTTGAATAGGGGCAGCTGTTGCACCCCAAAATTTGCCCAACCTTTTTCTTTAACCGGTTTATGTTTCATTGCATTAGCATTGCATTGTTCTAGCATTTGCATAACATAGCATCATTCATTTAGCAGGGGATCAAGTGTGGTCTATGACAAGAGAAGCCTAGCCAGAGTTTTTATTCAAGCTTGAGAAGTCACCAGAGTCATCAGGAGGTGGTTCATGCTCCTGAGAAGTTTGATTGCTTGTATGGGGTTCATCTCTTAAGTTGAGGGCCATTTGAAGATCATCAGAGGGTTGTGAAGCCTTGATCATGGATGCAGTATGTGGATAAAGCTCATGGAGTGCCTAGGGAGTCATGATAGAGCTCAGTCAAGTGTTTGTATCAAGTACAAGAGCCACAGTTGAAGTTGGTGCAACTAGGGTTTCATCTGGTCAACCCTAGGCCAAATGTGCAATTGAAGGGAGTCAAAGCCTACTTCTAGGTCATTGAGTGCATAAAATGATGTGTTGAAGCATATGAGATGTTGTTTCAAGATCAAATCAAGAAGAATCAAGAGTGGTTGAAGTTGCTAAGTCAGGGTTCTCAGTGTAAAATCCCCTACTTAGTGCCTAACTTCAAAGCCGTGTAAGTTAAGATACAAGTCTCATATGACTTTGTCATCCACATGAATGTTGTAGAGGATGTTCATACCTTTAATTTTAATACTAGAAGTCCTCAAGGGGTTTTATAGAACTCAAGTTATGGGCTAGACAAGTTACAGGTCACCAAATGAATGTGAAATTTATCTGTGAAAATCAATTAACTTCCAAGCTACTTTTGACCTAGAAGGAAGTTTCACATGACCTTTTGATAAACATGAAAGTTGTTCCCTATGATCTTAGCTTTCCAAAAAGTCCTAGAATTCCTTGAGATGATTTGTAGAACTTGAGATATGATGAATACAAGGGAGGGGTATTTTGGGAAAGTGAGATTATAGTCCATTTTATGTTATAGGTCAATTTCTCCATCTTGCACTTCTCAAATGAAGTTTTGTCCAACACGAAACTTGATCAAAATGATGTTTTTGGGTCAACCATGTCCTCATGGTGAATTGATTTGGCTTAGGGTGAGATGTGGTTTGAGAAATTGGACAAAAGAGGAAATAAAAGGCACTAAACTTGAAAAATTCAAAATAAATTCTATGTGTCCAAATCAGGCAAAGTTAGGACATATTTTAAGTGGAAAAATCATTTTAAGAACAATGGAATTATTAGAATTTTCATTTGAGACTTGGTTCATGGTGTTCCAATTTGTAACTTCAAGAATAAGCTACATATCCAAAATCATTCATAATGCACAAACAAGAGCTCCTTTTGATTCAAACTCCTTCACAAGGTCATATGTGTTGCACCCTAAAATTTGACCAACCGGTTCCCTATCTGGTTTATGTTTCAATACATTTAGCATTCGCATTCGCATACTGCATGCATGGCATTTTCACCAGTCAGATTGATTTTATCGGGATTATAGCCCCTGGTGTTTCAGGCAGTACAGGCCAGTCAGAATAAAAGTCTATGGAGAATTGGTGCTCATCTCCCGTGTTTTCAGACCATCTCGGTGCCCGGGCTTCGCTACGGTTGCGTAATTGGGTTTTATTTGATTTAATCGGCTTCCTGGCATTTTTAGGATTGTTCTGTCATTTTTCTGGATTTTTAGTGCATTTAATGGTTTTTTCTGGATTTAATAGAGTTTTTTAATATTTTTTAGAGTTTAAATAAATTTTCTTTTCATTTTTAGGAATTAATAAATTTTTAAAGAATTTTTAGATATTATAGTTTTTAATAAATTTTAGATATTGTTTTTCTTTTATTAGTTTTAATAGATAAATAGATTTTTTTTTTAAAAAGAGTAGATTTAAAAGATAGATAAATAGATATTATCATTTTCCTTTAATAGAATGGTTAATAAAAAAAATAGATATTAGTTTGTTTTAGTTTTTTTTTGTTTTTAAAATGTTAATAGTTTTTTAAAAATAGAGATTAAATGTATTTTTAGATTTTTTAGATTTTTATTTTTCAGAATTAATTAGGATTTTAAAAAAAAGATGATTTTTAGATTAAATAATAGTTTTTTTTTAGATTTTTTAGATTTAATTAGGGTTTTATTTTTTATTTTCGTTTTAGATATTAATTAGGATTAATTTTAGGATTAATTAGGGTTTTATTAGATTTTAATTAGGTTTTAGTGTTAATTTTCGTTTTAGATTAATTAGGGTTAATTTTTAGTTTAAATTTGTTTAATCAGAGTTTAAGTCTGTTTTTTAGTCCATTAATCTGAATTAATCCAATTGGGCCCAATCAGCATTCATTATCCAGTATCCAAGCCCAGTTCAAAAGTCCAAGTCCAGAGGCCACGTGTCGTATATATACTGCTGCCACGCGTGCGTTCCTCACTTTTTCTCTCCTCAGAATTCGCCACTTGGCACTCCCCACTACCTCTCTCCTCCACACGTGTAACCCGCCTGATCCACCCCTCTGCCACCTGCCCCTCGCCGGTCATCTCACCGCCGGCCATGCAACCTCCCTGTCCAACCATCTCCGACAATCAGAACTAACTCCGACCACCGCCAATTCGCCGGAATTTGGATTTTTCCAGAAAATCCATTCAAACACCTTGGATCTTCATCCTCCACCTTCATCCATCTTCACCGGAAACACCATATTCTCACCGGAAACTTCATGTTCTTCATCAATCTTCCCAAAATCATCAAGATCTCCCACAGTCTTCATCCAACTCTTCAGAAATTCCAAGAACCTCATAGTGTTCTTCACCAATAACCTCCAGATTCCTCATCGCGTTCATCACTCTTCGGACGATTTTCCAGAAGGCATTCATCGCGCATCAACGTCATCCCCAGAACCTTCAACGACTTTGCCAGAAACTCATCGATCTTCATCGTCTTCCTCAGAAAGCTTCATAGTGTTCTTGAGGTGTTTTTTCCAGAAATCTTCTTTGACGTTCCTCACCGTCAACCTTCGTAGATCCAGATATTTCAGATCTTCATCATCAAGATTCGTCTAGGTTCCTCAATATTCAGGAGTCTTAATCTCTCCAGAACCCTCAAGAAACTCTTCCCAGCGTTCATCTTCTTCACCAAGTTCTCCAGGTTTTTTTTGTTGTTCTTCTTCCTTAACTCTTCACGCATTCGTAGCTCGTAGGATTGTGAGGTGTTGAAATGGATTTAGGTTTTGTGATGTTGTGAGGCGAATGAGGATTAGAGTTGAGTTGGATAGGGAATTTGAGGCGTGAGGTGAGTGTGGTTGATGGTTTCAGAGAGATTGGAAGTTCAAAACGGCGCTTAGGTTTAGAGGACGATGAACAGTGATTGTGGGACTGAGAGAATTAGGAGTTTTAGGGTTTGTGCTGAGGCTTAGTGCATTTGGGCTCGGGCATTAGGCCCAGTCCCAATTTTGCTGAACGTACCCCCATGTTACTCGTGAAACCCCCCCTTCCCTTTGGTGTTCTGGTTTGGGCCTTAGGCCCTGTTGCTACTAACACCCCCGTTTGGAGGCCCAGAATGAATTGCAAGCGAACTGGACGCTATTCGCCCCCCCTGGGTTATCTTTTTTTGTTGTTTTTCTGATTTGGTTACTGGGCCCAGCGCATTGCTGAGCGCACCCCCCTCCTGGGCCCAGTTGTGTTATGAAGTGTATAAAACTGCTATTGGCGCCCCCTTTGTTTTCATTTTTAATTGATTTTCTTTTTTCTTTTTCATTAGCATATTGGTTACAAATAAATTCATAAAAAATTCAAAAATGATCTTTTTAACATGGAATTTTTTCCTCCATTTCCATAATGATATCAAGAAAATTGTGAGAAAATAAAAATATTATTTTAGGGTTTTTTTTTTCCATTTATGGTGATTTTTCAAACTTAATTGCTTTTATTTTCATGTTTGTTTGTACATACATTTTGATGATTTTTGTTTAGCAATTTAAATTCGTATTTTGATCCCATTCTTTTTGTACTAGCTAGATTAGAGCATTAAGTTCCCTTAGAGATTTATTTCACATTTTTGTGGATTAATTTTGATTAGTTTTGATTAGAGAACATTAGGTTAGTATAATTAGGACTTAAACTCAACATAGGTGCAGTCTAACATTTTATTTTGGGTTTTTAGCTTGAATTAGAGTATGGTACATATAAGGTATGTAGGATAGATATAGAAATCCCCTTAGAATAAATCTTAGGATTTTAAATGCTATTTTGCTATTTTCAGTATATTTTGCAAATAAAGTGTTTGTTTGGGGTTCCCACTTGGGGTTTATGTTTGTCTGTTTGGGTGTCTGGGCTTTTATTTTGGGGTGTGGGTTTGGTTTGAGCTTGTGGAAGCATGAAGAATCAATGGAGAAGATTGAATACAAGGAGCAAGGTTGATGCATGAGGATTGCTTGGGATTGAAGATGCTGATGGAAGACTTAGGAGAAATAGGATAAAATAGGAAGAGCTTAGAATAGACAAATTCTTCTGTCAAACATAGAGTGCATTGTTTGCCTCTATCCTATCCAATGACATAAAGTCCTCCTTGGGAAGCTCCATCTCTCCTTAGGAGGGATGAGTGGTATGCCCAAGTGAGTGGAACTTTGAGGATACCTTTCATTGGCAATGTTAAAATCTTAGTGATTTCCTTTGGTTGTCATTGAGTTTCTTAACATTATAACCTAATCTTGTTGAATGATTCTCCTTTGGAGGTGCTTGTGGAAGCTTGGAAAAGAAAAAGTTGAAGCTTATTTAAGTAGAAGTTTGAGCTTGTTGAAGCTGGTTGCTTGTTGAAGCTAGGGTTTTACTGCTTGTTGAAGTTGAAGTCAGGAGCTTGTTGAAGCTGGTTACTGGTTAGGGTTGGAGCTTGCTTAAGCTGGGAGCTTGTTGAAGTTGGTGTTCATTGAAGATTGGAAGTTTAATGAATCTTGAGGGGATAAGAGCATTCATGAAGATGAAGGTTGTTGCTGTCAACTTTTTGCTGGTAAATCAACTGTTGCTGTCAGAGCTATTGTTTGGACTGCTGCTGTAGGAGTTGTTGAGCTGTCAGGGCTGGTTTTGGGGTTTTATTTTCTTTGTTGAATTGTTAATCTTCCCCATGGGTTTGAAGTGAAGCTATTTCACTTTTCCTATTATTTCCTGCTGCATTCATGCATTTTACAGCTTTACTGTATGTATCTGTTTCTTTTGCCGTTTATCCCCTAGGATCTCTGTTTCTCTCTGCGCAAGAGAGAAATATGATAGACATTAGGTTGTAATCCATGCATGACAACCTTAGGGTAGTTTTGATTCCCTTTTCAACCATAGGCTTTTTAGAGTTTCTTTCTCGTCTCATCTCAGAACAATTCAAAAACACAGTAATAAGGTTAATCGATGTCGTACGTTACGAGCCTTAAGCTATTTGAGAAAAGGTTGCTGGAGGGTCACTCTTCAGTAATCTGATTGCTTAGTGTGTTACCCTTAGGGTGACATACGACGTAGTCACTCTCAAATCATAGTCTCTAGTGCGTCAGAGATTGCAAACACACTAAAAAACACTTCTTCTGTAAAAGATTCAAACCAATATCAAGAATGTCACTTTTGTCCGCTTGGAGCCGTAATCAGGAGAAAACCTTTTTCAAAAGGATAAAAAACAATCAAGACAGACTGGTGTCGTACGTGGCCCGAACTATGTTTGCTCTGATCTTTCATGCTGTATGAAAGTACGTAGGCATAGGATGCGATATCCTAGCGAGCAACCTTCCCCTCCTTTCCAGTAGGTAGGCGAACTACGTTGACTCTGATTTCTCGTTCCAGACGGGAATACGTAGGCATAAAGTGCGATACTTTGCCGAGTCATTTTCTTTTCTTTTTAGCCCAGACCTTTAGAATAGATAGAATAACAATCCGTACTAGAAAACAAGCATGGATCCCGTCGAGTACGACGGACGTGAGGGGTGCTAATACCTTCCCCTTGCGTAACCGACTCCCGAATCCAGGATTTGGTTGCGATGACCATTCCTTTCCCGTCTTTGCGGTAGGTTTACTTCGAGCGTTTCCTTTCCCTCCTTTGGGATAAATAACGCACGGTGGCGACTCTTCTGCTCAGCCGGCGCCGATTTTCGCAGTAGCGACAGCTGGCGACTCTGCTGTGGACTCCAACGGTTCCCTACGCGAGTCAATCCTAGCGCTTGTTTTCCCGTCAGGGGTGTTGTATGGACTTACTTTTCAATCATTTACTTTCAGCATTATTTTATTGTGATTATTGCTGTAGGTATGAGGGGGTAATCTGTTGAGAGATAAGCCAAACCCGGGCTTGAGTACACATATAGATTTAGAGAGAGAGTAGTGGTTAGCCTGCTTGCTTAGCTCGCACCAACTAGCCGCGAAATCTCACTCGGACGAGATTCTCTTTGATGCTTCTTGCCTGGCCCTTAGGGCTCGACAAGTTGTCTGACCCGAGGATTGTCGACTCTGGGAACCTATCAATTGGGATTCAACTAAGTGAGGTCGCTTCAAGGGATGATGATGCCACACCTTCTGGGTATCATATCATCGCTCTTAAAAGTCTGTGACTATGAACTCGCATAGGATGCCGTACCTCGTCTGCGAGTTAAGTATACACCTGTGAGGGGTAGGAGGGTCTGTTTGCAGGAAACCTTTGACCTCAGAACACCTGGTTTATCTCTATCAGTGAGATGTGGTTACAGGGTTCTTTTGAGTGGTTGGTTTGGCTTGAAGTAAAGATTGAATGGTTCTCAAGGCTTCAGTACAGATCCGCCCAGTCTATCAGCATTGCACTTGATCCCTTGTTTGCATATGCATGTGCATTTTCATGTTTGCATTTCATTAACATGTATTTATGTTGCAGGTGATCATTCCCCTCTGATTCTAGGATATCTTCTAGCCAGGCATAGAGTCCCTGAAGAAGACGGTTGCTTACAGGTTGCATTCACCAGACATCAGTTCATTACTGGGTTTAGTTGCTTTGGCAGATGAGAGCGTGAGGGCCGGGTTCAGAGTATCCTATGGGAAACTGCTTAGCTTGTTGTACACACCTTCAGCTTTCGAGATTACTGGGGTGTATACTTTGATGCAGTTTTATGAGCCGCAGCTGAGATGTTTCTTATTTCCAGACTACATTCTGGCACCCACTTTGGAGGAGTATTATGTTATGTTGGGTATTCCCGTGCTAGACCAGATGCCCTTTGTACACGTTGATACTGAGCCTGAGTTAGCTACACTCACAAAGATTGTTAGTTTGGACGCTTCTGAGTTTCCAGGAGGCTTGGTCAAGCTGAATGGAGCTTATGGTTTTCACTTGTCTGTCCTAGTTGAGAAGGCTACACAGTGCGCGAAGAATGGATGTTGGGTTGCCTTTAGCGCTATTCTGGCTGTCTACATCTACGGGATTGTCTTGTTTCCTAATGTGCCAGAATTTGTTGACTCGAATGCCTTCTTGATTCTCGCCTCGAAGAATCCCGTTCCTACTCTCTTGGGCGATGTTTATCATTCTATTCACTACAAGAATGAGAAACGTCGTGGCAAGAATGTTTCCTGCTGTCTTCCTCTCTTGTACAGGTGGTTCCAGAGGCACCTTCCGAAGACTGGGCCGTTTGTTGATACCGTTGATACTTTGGATTGGCCGTCCCGGTTGATGGGGCTATCTGCTGAGAATATCATTTGGTTTGATCGGGGTATGCTTGGTACTGACATTATATATAGTTGCAGTGGCTTTCCGAATGTTCCCCTGATTGGACGGAAAGGCTGTATCAACTATAATCCTTCACTATTGGTACGACAGTTTGGTTATTCCTTGAGAGATGCTCCTATTGAGGTTGAGATACAGGAATCTTTGTATCTCACGGGCTCCTTAGACGAGTCTGCTTTGATCAGGTTGAGACAAGCATGGGCTGGCATCCATAGGAGGGGGAAAGCTTTGCTCGGTAAGAGCAATATCAGAGCTTATGATCCTTATTTGGCACGAGTCCGTGAGAGAGCTAGTATTTCTTTAATGCGTTATCCTGCTGTGGAACCCCTGTATCTTCCATTGATTGAGGTACCTCCTACAGAAGAGAGTGAGAAATATAGCAAGTTGTTGGCTGCAAATAAGGAATTGAAGAAAGCTAACGAGGAGTTAGAGAAGGAGATCTTCCAGTTACGACGAGAGAAGAAGGAAGCCACCTTCGCGATGAAGGAACAGACCGAATTGATTAACAGGTTGGGATCAGAGCTGATAGAAGCAACCAACAAGAAAGAAAAAGTGGGGATAGCTTTGAACGGTGTAAGCAAGGTGCTTACTTCCAAGAAGGAACTTCTAAGCAAAGCTTATGCTCGTATCAGCAAGTGGGAAGCTTTGTGGGAGGCCATGCTCACCAAGCGGAAAGAGCGCGAAGGCGAACTGAAAATGCAGATTGCCACGCTGGAGGCACAGGTTAAAGCCCAGGAAGCAAGGATTGCTGAAGTAACATCCCTTAGGAGTACTGCTGATCTCAGAGTCAGTGACAGTGATGAGAAGTCGAGAGGTTACGAGGAGAAGGCCGGTTCCAAGAGGTACAGATCTGATGAGGGTTCGAGCAAAGGAGCTTCCCGGGACGACGCAGCGAAGCTGAGATCCACTACCGAGCGGCATGCTTTACTGATTCAGGAGTTGGTCTCCCGACTAGGGCACTCAGAGACGATGAGGATATTGGAGGACGTCCGAGCACGCCATTTGGCCTGATGTATCTTTGCCTTACCTTTGTTATTTGTACTTATATTTGGGCCATCGCCAGACTTGTTGGCCGAGGTCTCTTCGGTTGTATTCAGTTGAACTCTTGCACCCAGCCCCTTGGCATTTGTTATATATGAGGATTTTCTGGTTTATTGCTTGTTGGATAGGGACTCCATTGCCATAATGGCTTTCTCTCCAGAACTAGAATCGGGGGAATATAACCTGTAGCATATTTACATAATTGCATTTGCATTCATATTGCATTCACCAGGTGATTATTGAATTGTATCTCATTTCCTGCATTCTCCAGGTTTTTCCAGGATTGAAAGTCAACGTCCTCACCGATACTTTACTCGTACCAATTGCAAAAGAGTTATGGACCAGATGCAGAGCGAGATGCAGGACATACGTGAGAAGCTGGCGCTGTTCATGTAGACGATGGAGACAATTGTGAAAGGGCAGGAAAACTTGCAAACTTTGGTGCAACCATTGCTGGTGAGAAACGTCGGGAACAGAAACGAAGACCATAATTCTGTACGTGTTGACACCATTCATGGGGATGGTACTCCTACACCGGTAGCTCCACCTGTGGTAAATATACCTGCTGTGAACATGAACAATGGCGCTGTCGCTGGGAATGGTAATACAGGAATTGGTAATGAGACTGCCATTAACAACGTTGGATTCGGAGACGCCAATCTGGGGTGGGATAATAATGGAGGTAATGGCTTCGCTAACAACGGATTTGGATATAATGACCAGGGGTTTGATTATGCTAACCAGGATGGGAAGTTTGGCTTCAACGCTCTGGGTTTCGGACATGATGGATTTGGTAATGCCAATCAGGGCTATGGTGGATTCGGTAACGGAAATGGTGCTGGAATGATGCCTTTTGGACCTGCCGGGGTCGCTCAAGGGTATGGTAACAGGGGAAGGGGCCCTGTGATGAATCAGACTAGATTTGGTCGTAACAATGGGTATGATGGGTACGGAAACGAGAATGTTAATTGGATGGAAGACCAACAAGAAGATGCTTTCTCTGGTAGAGGTTTTGAAGGCCCTGTAGACAACACTCAGCGAATCAAGATGCTCGAGGAGCAGATGAAAGGGATTGTGAATCAGAGTGCTTCCGGTTTGGATATGACCACTATGGGTTTGGTGCCTGGCCTGAGGGTACCACTGAAGTTTAAAGCTCCTACATTTGACAAATATAAGGGAGATACTTGTTCGAAGGTGCATGTTCGCTCCTATTATAGACGGATGTCCGCTTACTCGAATGACGAAAGAATGCTGATGTATTTCTTTTAAGACAGCTTGTCTGGTCCTTCCCTTGAATGGTACACGGGGTTGGAGCCCACCCAGATCAAAACATGGAAGCAACTGGCTGAGGCGTTTGTGACTCATTATAAGTACAACAGTGACTTGGCACCAAACCGGGTCCAGTTACAGGGGTTGTCATAGAAGAAAGATGAGAGTTTCAAAGAATATGCGCAAAGGTGGCGCGACATGGCTGCGAGGGTTCATCCTCCTTTGGTCGAGAAGGAGATGAATGAC
Organism: Lathyrus sativus; assembly: GCA_963859935.3. Classification (NCBI taxonomy): domain Eukaryota; kingdom Viridiplantae; phylum Streptophyta; class Magnoliopsida; order Fabales; family Fabaceae; genus Lathyrus; species Lathyrus sativus. The sequence goes on along the minus strand of OZ012735.1, from coordinate 343,051,164 downwards.
ATGTTCATAGGAACGTTCACCGGTATGTTTTATGATAAGCTGTTTCCTGCTTCCTTGGGCAGTTTCTCGAATCTAATCTTGATGGGCGAGAAGATTGAAAGTAATATCAAAATGGGGAGATTCCAAGCTGAGGAATCCACTTCAGTTGGAAGTAACAGAAAAGCTTTTGGTGGTCGCCGTCAGGATGACACAAGTGCAGTATTCGGGGGCCGAGGCCGAGGCCGGGGCAGAGGACGAAATCAGTACAATCATCCGCAACAGGTGGCAAGCGTCACAATTCCATTTCATCAACAACCAATACCACTACAGCAGATGCCACCACAGCAGCAGTAGGGGCAGAATGCTGGCCAAAGAAGATTTCCGAATGCGAAGCCGAAACGAGTGTTTGAAGCGCCTCCTTCCACGTATGCGGAACTCTTTCAGACATTGTTGGGGCTGAATTTAGTTGAAAAGAGGACCTTGGCGTCGCCCACGGGACCAACCCTTCCTTATGGGTATGATGTTAACAAGCACTGTGACTTCCACTCCGGGGCACCCGGGCATGACATAGAGGCTTGTCATGCGTTTAAACATAAGGTTCAAGATCTACTAGATAGCAAGGCCATAAATTTTGGACGAGCAGGTCCGAATATAGTACAGCAGCCAATGCCCAACCATGGGGCAAATGCTATTTTGACTGAGGAGGGTTTGAATCTGATCATGAATGTTGATGAACTGAAAACGCCGTTGTGTGAAATAAAGAGCAGGTTATTGGAAGGAGGTGTGTATCCGGGCTGCGATGAGTTTTGTCTAGAATATTGGACCCAAGCTGGGGGTTGTGCTGAATTGAAGAAGGGTATTCAGACCTTGATAGATGAAGGCACGTTGCAATTCGACAAAACGACAGTTGAGAAACCTGCAGAAGTATTAGCTGATGAGCAAAGTGATGTTGCTACGGTGACAATTCCCCGAAAAACGATAACTATAACGACACCAGCCAGGCGGCCGACGATCACTATCGCAAAGGCAGGGCCAATCCCTTATGAGAGTACTAAGGCAGTACCCTGGACTTATGGGCTAGAAGCGTATTGTGATGGGGAGAAACTTGATATCAGTAAGCAGCCAGCTGGGGTTGTGGACAATGTCGTCGGAACTGGAGGGATGACAAGGAGCGGGAGAATTTTTATATCGCCTGAGGTAGAGGCTGAACGATTGGAAAAAGGTAAAGGAAAAGTGAATGAGGATGTTCCTGTGCAGAGGAATGAAAAAGAAACGTCACTTAAAGATATAGAAGAGTTCATGCGTCTCATCCGTAAGAGTGACTATAAAATTGTTGAGCACCTTCAACAAACGCCGTCGAAGATATCCATACTGTCGATGTTATTGTGTTCCGAAGCCCATAGGAATGCGTTATTGAAAATTCTGGACACGTCGTTTGTACCCCAGGATGTTTCTATGAATTAGTTGGAGGGGGTGATGGCGCACGTGAATGCAGGCCATAGCTTGGGATTTACGGATTTTGATTTGACCCCGAGGGAAAGAGAGCATAACATGGCGTTGCACGTCTCAGTTGAATGCAGGGGCGCAGTCATGTCCCACGTGCTGGTAGATACCGGGTCTTCCTTGAATGTGCTGCCAAAGAAAGCAATGATGAAATTGGACATCAGGGGGATCATTTGTACGCCTAGTGACTTGGTGGTCAGGGCATTTGATGGTACACGGAGGTCGGTCTTTGGATCCATAACTTTGCCTCTGCAGGTGGGGCCGGAGATTTTTGAAACTGAATTTTACATTATGGACATCCAGCCAGCATATAGCTGTCTTCTCGGACGACCATGGATCCATGGTGCTGGGGCAGTCACATCTACCTTACACCAAAAGCTGAAGTACATGGTGGGGGACAGTGTGGTCACAGTTTGTGGAGAGGAGGATATACTGGTCAGCCATCTGTCGTCATTCAAGTACGTGGAAGTCGACGGCGAAATCCATGAAACACCCTGTCAAGCATTTGAAGGGTTGCGCATCAAAGACAAAGTTCCAGGGCCGAGTAAAGCATCAGAGGTGGCAGTATCGTCATACAAAGAGGCTTAGGCTCTAGTGAAGACTGGCGAGACCAAGGGCTGGGGCAAGGTTCTGGATATTCCCGTGAAAATGGACAGATTTGGGCTGGGATATCAACCGTCATCATCAACGCCTACTGCAGGGGCACCCCGTTTCAAAGGACCAATAACGATTACGGCTAGTGGAGTATATCACGAGACCATCAACGCTGTTTCAGATTCGGAAGAAGGAGACAGCGACTGCGACATGGACGCCTGGATTCAGCCGAGCATGCCAGGACAAGGGCTTTGCAATTGGTCTATTCAGGAGACTGTTCCTGTGACAACTAAACAATAATACTTTGTTTTTTTAATTGTTGAACAATCCGGTGTCCTACCTGGGGCATCGTGATTTTGCTTAGGGTCGTCCTGTTATGTACATTGCACTGTTTAACCGTTAAATAAAAGGCATTTTTCATGTACAAATATTGTGATCTCTGTTTTTCCTATTTTTATTTTTACAATAAAATGGCAGCGTGGTTATTCGCTTTGTATGTATTTTGAAGCATTTAACCATTTCCTTTGCAGGATTACTATTTAAGATGACATCTATGAACCGCCTATGACTCACTTCGACTTTGAGCACCCGGTATTTCAGACCGAAGAAGAGATTGTTGAAGAGGGCGACGTTCCAGAAGAGTTGTCTTGGTTGGTAAAACAAGAAGAACGAATCATTCTGCCTCATGAGGAAGTCATTGAGATAGTCAATCTGGGGTCGGAAGGGGTTGAAAGGAACATCCGTATAGGGGCTGCGCTGCAGAGCGACGTCAAGCGAAGATTGGTTGAAATGCTCAGAGAGTACAGTGATATTTTTGCTTGGTCATATGAGGACATGCCTGGGCTAGATACAGATATGGTTGTGCACCGTCTGCCGCTAAAAGAAGATTGCCTGCCAGTTAAGCAGAAGCTCCGAAGAACTAGACCGGACATGGCTGTGAAGATTAAGGAGGAGGTTCAAAAGCAGTGGGATGTTGGTTTCCTAGCTGTTACAAAATATCCCCCATGGGTCGCTAATATTGTGCCAGTGCCAAAGAAAGACGGTAAAGTGAGAATGTGCGTAGGTTACCGTGATCTGAACAGAGCGAGCCCGAAAGATGATTTTCCACTTCCTCACATCGATGTGCTGGTCGATAATACCGCTCAATTATCTGTATTCTCCTTCATGGATGGATTCTCGGGCTATAATCAGATAAAAATGGCGCCAGAAGACATGGAGAAGACTACCTTCATTACGCCTTGGGGAACATTTTGTTACAAAGTGATGCCCTTCGGATTGAAGAATGCTGGGGCAACGTATCAGCGTGCAATGACGACTCTCTTTCATGACATGATGCATAAAGAGATCGAGGTTTATGTTGATGATATGATTGCCAAATCCCAGACGGAGGAAGAACATTTGGTGAATCTGCTGAAGTTATTCAAGAGGCTTAGGAAGTTCAGGCTGAGACTGAACCCTAGCAAGTGCACCTTCGGGGTGAGATCGGGTAAACTGCTAGGGTTTATCGTGAGCAAAACAGGAATAGAGGTTGATCCTGCAAAAATAAAAGAAATACAAGAAATGCCGACGCCTAAAACAGAAAAAGAGGTGCGCGGGTTTTTAGGGAGATTGAACTACATCGCTCGGTTCATATCTCACTTAACAGCTACGTGTGAACCATTATTCAAGCTGTTGAAAAAAGACCAGGTTGTGACCTGGAATGAAAATTGTCAAAAGGCGTTCGATAAAATAAAGCAGTATTTACAGCAGCCTCCTATTTTGATACCTCCAGTGGCAGGGAGACCATGCTCATCTCGAAGATGGATCCTATCAAATACGTATTTGAAAAGCAGGCACTATCAGGGAGGATTGCCCGTTAGCAGATGGTTTTGACCGAATACGACATCCAGTATGTGTCACAGAAAGCTATAAAGGGGAGCGTGTTATCAGAGTATCTTGTTGAGCAGCCTATTGAGGACTACCAATCAATGAGGTTTGATTTTCCTGACGAGGATATCATGTACCTGAAGATGAAAGATTGGGAAGAACCGCTGCCGGATGAAGGGCCAAAGACGGATTCCAAATGGCAGTTGATCTTTGACGGAGCCGTAAATTCCTATGGTAGCGGAATAGGGGCAATCATCACTACTCCACATGGGTCGCACATCCCATTTACTGCTCGATTGACCTTTCCGTTTACCAATAATGAAGCCGAATACGAAGCTTGCATCATGGGGCTTGAAGAAGCTATTGATTTGCGAATCAAAAATCTGGATGTATACGGAGACTCAGCTCTGGTGGTGAATCAAATAAAAGGAGAATGGGAGACACGTCAGCCCAATTTGATACCGTACATGAATTATGCAAGGAGATTGTTGCCTTTCTTTGACAAGGTTGAATTGCATCATGTGCCGCGAGCAGAAAATCAGATGGCTGACGCCCTGGCCACATTGTCTTCCATGTATAAAGTCAACTTCTAGAATGAGGCTCCCAGAATTGTTATCTCTCGGCTTGACAGACCCGCCTTCATATTTGCCATTGACGAAGCATCCGATGATAAACCCTGGTATTTTGATATCCATAATTTCTTGAAGAACAAGGAGTATCCGGCTGGGGCATCCAGTCGCGATCAGAAGACTCTTAGGAGATTGGCTGGTAATTTCTATCTGAATCCGGACGGGGTCCTATACAAAAGGAATCATGACTTGGTGTTGCTACGTTGTGTAGATGATAAAGAGGCGAAGTTGCTCATGGAGGAAATACACGAGGGTACATTTGGTACACATGCTGGTGGGCATGCTATGACGAGAAAGCTGCTGCGGGCAGGTTATTACTGGCTAACTATGGAAACTGATTGTTTCAAGTCTGCGAAAAGGTGTCATAAGTGCCAGATCTATGCGGATAAGATCCATGTGCCTCCAAGTCCTCTGAACGTGATGTCGTCCCCGTGGCCATTCTCGATGTGGGGAATTGATATGATTGGAAAGATTGAGCCGACGACATCTAACAGACACCGATTCATTTTGGTAGTAATCAATTATTTTACCAAATGGGTGGAAGCGGCATCATATGCTAATGTGACCAAGCAGGTGGTAGCCAGGTTTATCAAACGAGATATCATTTGCAGATATGGAATCCCTGAGCGGATTATTACCGACAATGGTTCGAATTTAAATAACAAGATGATGAAGGAGCTGTGTCAGAATTTCAAGATTGAGCATCACAACTCTTCTCCTTACCGACCCAAGATGAATGGCGCTGTTGAAGCGGCCAATAAGAACATAAAGAAGATTGTTCAGAAGATGGTGGTGACCTATAAGGACTGGCACGAGATGCTACCTTTCGCTTTGCACGGTTATCGTACGACGGTACGCACATCAATCGGGGCAACCCCGTTCTCGTTGGTATACGGAATGGAAGCGGTGTTACCACTGGAAGTTGAGATTCCTTCCCTGAGGGTATTACGAGATGTCCAACTTGACGAGGCAGAGTGGGTGAAAGATAGATTGAACCAGCTGGGTTTAATGGATGAGAAGAGGCTAGCTTCTCTAGCATATGGTCGTTTGTACCAGAGCTGAATGAAGAAAGCGTATGATAAGAAGATACATCCTCGGAGCTTTCAGACGGGCGACCTTGTGCTGAAGAGGATCCTCCCGCCACAGTCAGATCACAGGGGCAAGTGGACCCCCAACTACGAAGGGCCATACGTTGTCAGAAAAGTCTTTTCAGGAGGAGCTTTATTGTTGTCCACCATGGACGGTGAAGAATTTACGTCGCCTGTGAATTCGGACGCAGTTAAAAATACTTTGCTTGAAACTGACCCGCTGGACAGAAAAAAGAGAGTCCATGCAAAAATGGGGCATCCTGGCGAACCAAAAACAGAATAAAAGGTTCGGGCAAAAATTAGGGATAAAATTCAAAAGATGTACACCCGCAGAGTCGAAAACCTACATTGGGCGGCTTCGGCAAAAAAGGGTATCCCGGTGAACTGAAAACCCGCAAAGGGCGGTTCACGCAAAAGTTAGGGATTTGAAAAGAAAATGGCTGCAGTCCGGATTTGATGCTGCATTGCATTGGTGCGGGAGAATACTTCGGGGGTTCGATTATCAGATACAATCTCTTCAGAAGTTTGAATACCGGGAAAGCGCCAGAATTAGGCGAGTCATAGGAGGATCAACTCATGATGTTTGTCTGCATCACGTCGCCGACATATGTGCAAATTTGATTTGTCATTGTATTTATGCTTCCTGGGCATACTTGTATATTTGTTGTGCGTAACTTCCTCTTTTCAAGAGTTACATCCAGTGTACAAAACTTTGCCTATTCAGGGGCCCAATCAATAAAACATGTTATTCAGTATTTGATGCTTGTTCTTTACTGTTTTGTATGTGAAAAACGCCAATGTTTTGATAAAACTAGCAGTTGCATAACGTTGCTGGCCCTTGTCAATAATTGCTAAAACTTCGAATTGACTGAAAATGATTGTCACTAACGCTAACTTGAATAGATTTGGTTGTATAGACTTGTTTTGTCTCGTTTGTGGTGTTGCAGGGTTCTTGCCCATATGAAGTGGACGATCAGAAGATTGCAGTCCTAACCAGAGGCTCGTGACGAAAAGACTTGATCATTACGTGAGATGAATCCCCACTCAGATCGCGCTTCATTCCCTGAAGCTGAGATGACAATGTTCCTTACCGCAGAAGGATCAAATTCCCCAACTAGTCGCAGCTTATCCGAAGGACATTCTCCAGCCGGGTCGTTTACCCTCAGCAGAGTTTGGTGATTCCAAGATTGTAGGCTGTAGTCAGACAGTGTGGTGTCCCCCAAAGGGATTCCCTATCCCGAGCAGAGTGGTTTAGCCTCAGAAGACTAATATTTCCAAACTTGTGAGCTGTACCCAGACAGTCTACTCTCCCCAGCAGAGATTCCCTTCCCAGTAGGGTCATTTATTCTCCCCAGCGGAGTCAATTGATTTTCCCCAAGAGAGTCATTTCGTCCCCAGCGGAGTTCTCTCTTTTCAGCAAGTGTTTTCTTTCCTCCCAGTGGAAATCGAAGGTTAAAACTCTCCCTGACAGAGTTGGTTGTGTGTCCTGGCATTTATTTTGCCGGAATACTTTGTGATACCCGTTCACTCCCCAACAGGGTAATATTTGTCCTCGACGGCCAAGATTGATGAAGCGAGCTTGTTAGAGCTATCCCAGCAGTTTGAACCTGCATTTGCATTTGCATGCATTATCATGTTTGCATCCATCTAGAAAACGCGTAGCATTTCCATGCTGTATGGAGCATTGCGCTATTGTCAAACATATGTACGTTGAAACATAAGCCAGGTTGGTTAACCTTTTGCTTTCAGGTGTAGTGTGGAGTTCTAAAGCTCAGGGGTCTTTTCAGATGATCAAAGTCTTGACGTGAGACATATGATGACGTGATTCAGTTTATCATCATCCCCACAGAGTTATTGATTGAGGTTTTCTCGTGTCCGATCAGCGGACTGTTTTATCAAGATTGTTGCTGCAGTAGCATCTCAGGGTTCCATGTATCAAAATTTCAGAAGTGGTCGCTTGTTGTCAGAACGGGTGTCGGTCATTGGTTTTCAGAATATCTCCAGCTATGTTGATAGAATTTCTTCATGTTGACGAATCATTCTTCCGTGTTGACGGAATATAGAGTCCTGTTGAGGACGAAGTTTGACTTCTCCATGATGATGGAATATAGAGTCCTGTTGAGGATGAAGTTTGACTTCTCCATGATGATGGAATATAGAGTCCTGTTGAGGATGAAGTTTGACTTCTCCATGATGATGGAATACGGAGTTGTTGCACCCCAAAATGTGACCAACATTTCCTTACCTAGCTTGTGTCTCATCTCATCCACATTGGCATTATCACCTGCATTTCATTGACATGTGTGCAGTAGATCAAGAGGTATGATTACCAATCAAGAGCACCACAAGACTTTGAAGCTAGCCAAGAAGGTTATTCAATTGTTCAAGGGTTGATATCCTTGTCAGAGAAGTTAAGAGATCCTCAGAGAGATTGGTTGAATCCAAGGTTGTGTGCCTCCTAACTTGAGAGTTGTGGGAGCTCCTCAGATGATTATGAAGCTACGAGGATGGACTTTAAGCTTTGAGATAGCCTATGAGATGTCTTGAAAGCCATCATGAAGCCTAGAGAGGTCATTGTGCAAGTTTAAGAGGACTCAGCCATGAGTGGTGTAATTAGGGTTTGACTGAGTCAACCCTAGGTCAACTGATGATTTGGAGAAAGTTGAGACCTAATCCAAGAGCCATGTGATCATGGATTGATGCATTTAGATGCTATAAGGATGATTCCAAGATCACCTCATCATGATTGAAGAGTTTGAGAAGTTTCAAGCTAGGGTTTCTAAGGCTTGACAGTGTAAAATCCCCTAGTTTGATCCCTATCTTCAAGGCAGTTTAGCTTAATATGTGATTGTCATCTCATCTTACCCCCAACATGAATGTTGTAGAGCTTGCTCTTAGCTTTAATTTGAGTACTAGAAGTCCTTGATAGGATTTGTAGAGCTCAAGTTATGACTTTGACAAGTTACAGGTCATCTGAGGTATGTGAATCTGGGGGCCTTGAAAGTCACCCAACTTGCATCCAACTTTTTCCCAAGAAGGATGATTCCTATGAACTTTTGGTAAACATGAATGTTGTTCCTTATCTTCTTAGCTTTCTAGAGAGTACTAGAAGTCCTTGATAGGATTTGTAGAACTCAAGTTATGGCTTTGACAAGTCAAGGGCATTTTGGTCATTTGGAGATTATAGGTCATTTCAAGCATAAGGCCATAACTCCTATTTCCAAGCTTCAAATGGAAAAATCTTCAACATAAAACTTGCTTAAAATGATGTTTTAAGGCTATTAAGGAGGTCATGAGATGTTGAAAAGGCTTGTAGCTCAAAGTGATAAAAATGACCTAAAATGGAGGCATAAGTTAAATAAGTCAAAGTTGGAAATTGAAATTTCCAAGTTACACATCCAAAGCATGGCATGTAATAGGTCATTTTGACTCCAAAGAACATTTTAGAAACAATGGTTCAGCCACTTTTTTGATTTGAGGTTTAGATCATGGGGTTGCTTTGGAAAATGGTTGCTTGCATAATAAGGTACAAATGCAAAACACAAGGAAACTCAATGTACAAGCTAGCTAAGTATCTTAACACATCATATATCTCATCTAAGGAGATTTTCAAGGAGATACAAGTTGCTGCAAGAGATATGGCATGAGATGGTACATGAGATGGATGAATTCAAAAACTCATGGCATGAGAATCCCAATTTCTCATTGGATGATTCCAGAAGGTTCTAGATGAGTCTGAACCATCCTATATAGTGTTTAGAACTTGCTCAGATGCAAGGTTGGTGAGAGATTAGAGAGGAGAGTGAGATAGCCATTTCAATTGCTTCCATTGCAAGTTGAAATCAAATTCCACATTCCACACAATTTCCATTGCTTCTTTCAATCCAAACACATTCCATTGATCACACTGAATGTGTGCATACCAATTTGAGGGCAAGATCTTGAATAATTAAGGAGATAGCTTTTGGATTTAGAATGTTGCAAGTCACCATCAAATTCTGAGATTCAAGCATCCTCCATCAAAACTTTTGCAAACAGTAGCAAAATCATCAATCAAGGAAGGTTTCTGAAGAGTTTGAGAGGTTGAAGTGGAGCTTTGGCCTATCTGATAATCAAGATTTGACAGGTTTGTAACTTTTCTTCTACACCATAATTTAAGCATAATTAGGTAGAATTGTTAGGTTAGAATGGTTAGAGACAAATAGGAGATGGATTCTGGGAAGTTTGAGATCATTTGGTGAAGTTTGAGTTGATGACACCATTTTTGTTTTGATCAAGAACACGAGATATGATGAGCTATAACATGAATTTGACATCAAGAATTAACCAGTGTGAGGTGGTGATCATTCTGAGGTAATCAATTTCAAGAATTATGGAAATTGAAGTTTGAGTATATTTTTGATCTTGGATCGGGTTTAGAGATTGGGGATGATTCAATTAATTTTAAGGCCATGGTTGTGATCAGCATGGAATTTAGAATGGATTAGGGTTTTGAACCATGGTTTTTGGTTGAGATTTGAGGTGATACGATTGTCGTGAAGCTTGAGCTTGGAGCTTTGTTTCCATGGCTTCTCCATCTGAACCCTAGCTGGAGGAAGAAGATAAAGACGTGGCCGTTGGATGCACAAAGACTCATTGACTGGGACTTGGATCGTGTGGCTGAGATTCAATTTCGTTTGAAGAGGGAAATCTGAGGATACTCCAAACGCGGCGTTTCATTAAACTGAGGTTTTGGGCTTAAGTGATGAGATTGATATCCCCACCCCCATTCATGGTCCATTGAGAATATGAACTGATTTTTGTTACTTTATGCATCGTCCTTTTTTCCATTTCTTTATATTTTGTTATTTGATTTTCTGATTAGAATTGGGCCTAGCGCGTATTGTTGTTTGCACCCCCATTTTAAGCCCATCTGGAATTTGAACTGAACATAATTGATATCTGCACCAATGTTTTCCCATTTTAATTTCTTTTCCTCCATTTTATTTTAATCTTTGAAAAATCATAATAAATAGAAAAATGATGATTTTTGCATGGGAATTTTTGCTCCCATTTCATGATGATGTCTAGAAAATTATAAAATTAGAATATTTGCCTTTCATGCATTTTTAATATTTTTTGTGTATTTTCTCTTTTAATAACATTTTAATTCCTTTTATGTTAATGCATAGGTTTGTAGAATTTTGTTTAGCTAGTTCCCTTAATATTTTTATGCCATTCTTTTTGGATAGTTAGATTAGGACTTTAGCTCCCCTCTGGATTTATTCCATAATTTTTTGATTAATTTTTGATTAGTTTTGATTAGATGACTTTAGGTTGTGTAGATTTAGGTCAATCCTTAACATAGGTCCACAATAACACTAGAATTTTGGGTTTCTAGGTCAAGATAGATGTTGGGACATATAGGGTATTAAGGGTAGTCATTTAGGATCCCCTAGAAATTATATTAGGTTTTAATATAATAGTATACTATTTTTAATTGATTTTTGTAATGGATTGTTGTTTGTGTTGCCCTTGTGGGCTGGTATTTTGTTTTGCCTTGCTTTGTGGGTGTTTACTTGGCTTGGTGGGCTTGGTCTTGCTTTGAGGAGCGTGGAGGAGCATATTAGAAGACTTGAGGATTGAAGAAGGAGCTTGAGATCTTGAGGCCTTGTTGTTTTGTTGTTGTTTTAGGGTTAGGGATTAGGAAGAGCTTAGACTTAGTTGATTCCTTTCTTAAACATGGATGGTATCTTTCACCTCCATTCCTCCCCATGATTCAAGGTCCTTCCATGGTATTCACCTCCCTCCTTTGGAGGGATAAGTGATGGTACCTAGGAGGTAGAACCTTTGAGGGAACCATTCTTTTGATGTTAAACCCTTATAGGTCACCTTTGGTGCTCAATAAGCAGTTTAATATCCCAGCTTATCCAGTTAAGTGATTTCTCTTGATTTGAGTATCTTGAGAGATGGTGGGCTTGAGTTTGAAGATGAAGACTTCATTGAAGAATATGGAAGAGGATGATTCCCTGAGCATTGCCATTGTAGCTGAAGCTTGAAGAGCAAGAAGAACAAGAAGAGCAAGTTGATACTTGAAGATCCAGTAAAGACTGAATGAAGAGCTGAGGCTTCAAGATTGAAGGATGAAGTTGACACTTCTAAGTGATTAAAGAGGATGATTCCCTGAGAAGCTGAAGCTTGTAGGAAGAAAAGACCAAGTTGAGACTATAGAGCTTGAGAGATTGAAGACTAAGTTGACACTTATGAAGAGGATTCAATTGAGATTGAATGAAGAGCTGAAGCTTGAAGATCAAAAGATAAGTTGATACTTACTTTGAAGCTTGGAGATCCTGAAGGAATCAAGTTGATACTTGTGGTGAAAGTGAAGCCTGAAGGTGGAGTTGATTAAGGAAAGCTGAAGCTTGAAGAAGAAGATTAAGTTGAAACTTATGGTGAAGGGTTGAAACCTGGAGAAGCAAATTGATATTTGTCAAGGGTGATGGAGGTCTGAAGACTGAGTTGCTGTCAGAAGAGCTGAAGCTTTGAGTGGAGAGAGGAGTTGATCTGCTTTCTTCTCTGTTTCTTTTCTGTATTGATATGCCTTGTTTGACTTGCTTGATGCATTAGAATAAGTCCATATCTAGACTGATGTAATCTAGGAGCATGATTGCACTAGAGGTTGAGTTGCTCCCTATGCTTGTATTGTTACTGTATGGCTTTGCTTGCGGGTATTCGGTAGAGCCAAACTCCCTTGCCCATGTGGTTTATTTTGCTTGATAGCATGATTTTATTCTTTCTGTATGATTGCAGTTATTATGTTTTGCTTGATAGCATGTTGTTCTATTTTCCTCAGTATGATTACTATTATTCATTCTGGCTTGAGGTTGAGATGAGCTTGTGGAGGCTGATGCCCCACACACATTTCCTCCCTCACTTGCATTGCACGCATTTTACAGTCGTTTACTGTTTACTGTTTACTGTTTAAGCTGATGCTTTGTCTGTTTCTGTGTATCATTGACATGATCCCTTAGGACTCTCATTTCCTTTGATAAGGAAGTGATGATAGAAATTTAGGTTGAAACCTATGCATGATAACTTCTAGGAGTTCCCTGTTTCAAACCTCAACCATAGGATGAATCCTTGGCATAACAACAGTAGGACTTGATAGTCTCCCTTTAGTTGAGCCTGTTCTCTTCTCATCTCAAAACAGCTTAAGATACAGTAATCATGAATGATTTCTTTCGTACGTTATGAGCCTTAAGCTATCTGAGAAAGGATTGTTGGAGAGTTTCTTTTCAACAGTCTGGATGTTTAGTAAGGCACCCTTTGGGTGACATGCGACACATTCACTCTCAGGTCATAGTCTTTAGTGCGATTGAAATTGCAAACACGATAAAAAACACTTCTTCCGTAAAAGACAGAAAATAATCCGTAGTGTCCCGAACTACGTAAGCTCTGATCTCTCATACCTGTTGAGAGTATGTAGGCACAATACTGACGTATTGGCGAGCCACCTTCCCCGTAACCCGTAGTAGGTCGAACTACGTTGACTCTGATTTCTCATTCTCTGATGAGAATACGTAGGCATAAAGCGCGACGCTTTGCCGAGTCATTTTCTTTTCTGTTTTAAGCCAGCCTTGATAGGTAGATAGATAAACCAACTCGTCCAGTAAACATAACAAGCATGGATCCCGTCGAGTACGACGGACGTGAGGGGTGTTAATACCTTCCCCTTGCGTAACCGACTCCGGAACCCAGACAATGGTTGCGACGACCTTGTCTTACCCTTTTTTGTTAGGTTTTTCCGATCGTTTCCTTTCCCGTTCTGAGGGATAAATAAAGAAAGGTGGCGACTCTTCTGTTTTGCCGGCACCTTATTTTCGCGTAAGCGACAGCTGGCGACTCTGCTGGGGACCGAACCCAGAATCTCTGGTTCTCCGGTTCCCTATGCGAGTCATTCCTAGCGCTTGTATGATTACTTGTTGGGTTGTGTTTATTTATCGTATTTTTACTTCCTGTATTTTATTTTTCAGTATGATATGATTATCTGTGCTGTTGTGGGAGGGGCATTATGATGAGTGAGAAGCCAGACCCAGGCTTGAGCGAACATAACATTAGTTGTGGAAATTAGTGGGCGCGTGCTTGCTTTGCAGGCACTAGTGTCTCATGAAATCCACGCTCAGACAAGGTTCTCCCGGTTGGCTTCTCTTTCAACCCTTTGGGTTGAGACGGTTGCTGGTTTGGAGGATTGTTGACTCTGGGGACCGATCATTTGTGATTCAGCCGAGTGAGGCCGCTTCATGAGCTGGTGATGCCACACCTTCTGGGTATCGTATCACCCCTCTTGAATGTCTGTGACGCTAATGAACGCATAAGATGCCGAACTTGAGTCAGTTTAGGTCCATACCTGTGAGCAGGGTTGGGTTTATTGCAGGAAACTTTGACCTTCAGACTACTTGGTTTTCTTGACAGCGAATCAGTTTTGTTGGCACCAGAGATTTTTATCATCAGATGTGTATTTGTTCTTGATAGAGCAGGTTTTGATCAGAGGATCTTATCATCAAATGTGTATTTGTTCTTGATAGAGCAGGTTTTGATCCGAGGATCTTATCATCAGATGTGTATTTGTTCTTGATAGAGCAGGTTTTGATCAGAGGATCTTATCGTCAGATGTGTATTTGTTCTTGACAGAGGAGGTTTATGACTGGGATCTGAGGATCTCATTACCAGATGTTTGTTCTTGATAGAGCAGAGTTTTGGTCATGAGTTGTTTGTTCTTGACAGGGCAGATTTATGATCGGGGTCTGAAGATCTCATCAGCAGATGTATGTTTGTTCTTGATAGAACAGAGTTTTATTATCAGATGTTTGTGCTTGACAGAGCAGATTTTCTTGGTCCTGTATCAGAGGTCCTTATTATCAGACGTTTGTTCTTGACAGAGCAGAATTATGATCCTATGTATATGGCCCTATCAGATGGTTGTTCTTGACAGAGCAGATGTGTGTTCTGATACCAGGGTTTTCTTATTATCAGATGCAGCGGTTGTTCTTGATAGAGCAGGATTATGGCTTTGTTGATACAAAATCTCCACAGCGCAGTTGCCTTGATCTCCTGCTGTATGATTGCATTTTACATTCTTTTGCATACTCATTTTCATTTCATTAACGTGTGTCTGTGTTGCAGGTACCGTTTTCCCCGATCCAGGATTTCTTGCCTCCTATTGTATTTGGTATGGGTTCTCTGAGGAAGACCGTGGCTTACAAGTTCCCTGCCACTGATGTGGTTCGGCTTACTGGGTTGATTGCTTTAGCAGATGATTCTGTGAGGGATGAGTTCAGAAAATCTTACGGCAAATTGCTCAGTTTGGTTCGTAAACCTTCTGCGTTCGAGTTGAATGGGTTGCACGCTCTGCTGCAGTTCTACGACCCTCTGTTGAGATGTTTCACTTTTCAGGATTTTGTTCTCGCACCCACGCTAGAGGAATATGCTGATTTCTTAGGTGTGCCTGTCAAGAGGCAGATGTCTTTAGTTCATATGGAGGCTGAGCCTGATCTGGCTGGTTTAGCTCCTTCACTTCACCTGGATGCCTCCGAGTTGGTATTGTCTAGTTGGAACAAGGTTCCTGGTTTCTCCTTGCAGTTTTTAGTGGGTAAGGCTCAGCAGTGCGCCAAAGACGGATGTTGGGTCGCGTTCAACGCCATTCTCGCTTTGTGCATATATGGCATCATCCTGTTCCCCAATATGCCCGATTTTGTAGACTTCGATGCGTTTCATATCTTTGCTTTAGGGAATCCAGTCCCTACCTTGATAGGAGATGTCTATCATTCAGTCCACTACAAAAATGAGAACAGAAGGGGCAAGAACGTCTCGTGCTGTGTGCCCCTGCTTTATAAATGGCTTGATAGTCATCTACCCAAGAGGGGTCCCTTTGTTTCGTCTACAGCCACAGCTGAGTGGTCCGAGCGTTTGATAAGTCTATCAGCGGAGGATATTGACTGGTTTGACAGAGACAGGTTGGGTACCGAGATTATCTTCAGCTGTGTCGCTACTGCGAAAATCGGCGCCGGCTGACAGAAGAGTCGCCACCGTGCGTTATTTATCCCACGGGAGGGAAAGGAAACGCTCAGAGTAAACCTCGCACAACACGGGAAAGGTATGGTCGTCGCAACCAAAACCTGGATTCGGGAGTCGGTTACGCAAGGGGAAGGTATTAGCACCCCTCACGTCCGTCGTACTCGACGGGATCCACGCTTGTTTTCGGGTATGGATTGTTATTCTATCTAAACTATAGGTCAGGGGTTAAAAAGAAAATAAAATGAAAATAAAAATGACTCGGCAAAGTATCGCACTTTATGCCTACGTATTCCCGCCTGGAACGAGAAATCAGAGTCAACGTAGTTCGCCTACCTACGGGAAAGGAGGGGAAGGTTGCTTGCTAGGATATCGCATCCTATGCCTACGTACTTTCATACAGCATGAAAGATCAGAGCAAACGTAGTTCGGGCCACGTACGACACAAGTCTGTCTGTTGTTTTTTATGAAAAATCTCACCTTAAACAAGGGTTTTCTTATTGCAAAAGGTTGATGTCTGTTCAAATCTTTTGACGGAAGAAATGAATTAATCTCTGTTATAACCTTTATTAATGTTTTTCTGTTGTTTTGAAGGAAGAAGAGATGACACTCTACAAATCCTAGGGTTAAAAGGGAATAAAATCTACCCTAATGTTATCATGCATGGGTTAACTCCTAATGTCTATCACATCCTCCCTTGAACAAGGAAGAATGGAAGTCCTACGGGAAAGGAAACGAACGGAAGAAACGGAAATACAAGTAATAACCGCATACAAGTGAACATGAATATAGCAATGGTAAATGCAATGCAAAGGAGGGAGGAAGGTTCATCTCAACCTCAAGCCCATTCATGGATGGAATAAGAAAATATCAAGTTATCATATGCAAAGAATCGAGTGAAAACTCCGAATGAAACGCGTAATCCACTATTTGGAATCGCAACGTGCTATCATGCAAACAAGTCGATAATCGGGCAAGCTACACATACAAATAACAGCCACCTAAGGGGTCTTCAAATACCTCTAGCCTATCTATAATAAGAAATATAAACCACGGCATTCACCATGCAAACACAAATCGGCCGTTGGAGCCTTAACAAAAATAAAGTCCGTTCGGAAGTCCAAATTACAAGTTCGAATACAAAATATGAGAAAAATAGAAAAAGGTGCTAAAAAATTCAAATAAAAATATCCAATGCCCTACATCAAGCCACAAACCAGGGGTGAGAGATACCACAAAAATATCCAAAGATAAATGGTCAAACAAGATGAAAACATTGCAAGATATCTCATGTATACCAAAGGAAAGATTAAAGTGGATCATGTTAAAGAAAGCATCCAAAACCAATTAAAATGGTACAATAAAATTCCCACAAAAATATATCACAATACCTCAACGTGTGTATGAGATCCCTGCAAAAGGATTGACATTTAAATTGTATTTTGATAGGTCAAAGAAATTCAACAAAATTATAGCACCAGCATTGGCCTTTTTATGACAACTAAAATGTAAAAAAATCTAATAAAATGACGAAAAATGGAAAAAATATGGTTCTAATTCTGTAAAATTCCAGACATCTTGAGGATTACGCAGAAAAAATGGGGATCAAAAAGACTATTTTTCCTATTTTTTATGGTATTTAGAAGTCAGCATATAAAACAGAAAAAATAAAAGAAACATGGCAATAGGAAAATAAAAGGAAATAACATGAATAAATAAAAGTGGCATGAGGCTTATGTGGCCGATTGCGTGGCGCAGTGAGAGGCGTTGGATGAATGAAAGAAACCTTGACTTGGAAATGCATCCGACGGTGTTAACACCTTCTTCTCCAAATCAAAATTTTCAACTTTGTGAATAGTAACCCGCAACTCCATGAACATGAGTTTTTTGCTACTTTGAAGCACCATAACTCCATCAATAATTATCCGTTTCGTACAAAATTTTGGTCAAACTTGAAGGGAAAAAATCAAGAAATCCAAATATGGTCTTAGATTTTCTTGAAACTCTCTCTAACTCCCAAAATGTGGCACCTCAAGAAAAACTCAAGAACCAAAAATTGTCATAAAAACCATCTTTTTTGTACTAGAATCCATGTAGGAGATGAGAGCAATGTGATGCAACAACAATAATGCAAGAAAGACTCATAAATCATGAGTTATGTCGAATTCTTTATACCTTGGAAAAATGAATTATGGAGCTTTAATGGAGCACGAATTTCTTTGGAAAAAAGTGTAGAAACCTTCAATAATTCTTGGTAGAGGTATTAGGATCAAAGAAAATGCTTGAATTGGTGAGGAAATGAAAATCACTTTTGCACTTGGAGCTCACTTTTTCATGTTGATACAACCATGGAATTGCACTAAAATCTTCTCAAAAATTGATGGAAAAATCCTATGTAGTATATTGAATTAATTGGTAATGAGAAAGGATCAAAAAATGGAGAGAAAAAGGATTGAAAAAAATGGAATTATAATTTGTGAAAGTGTGGGAAAAAATGGAAAAATGATGGAAAGAAAAAAAATTCAATATGATTTGCAAATGGATTCAACATCAACTATCACCAACCTTTACTCTTAATGATCTCAATCCAATATATAGATGATGATTAACAAACTTAGAGGTTTCTAGAATAATCTTGGAGCATTCTAGAAAGTTGTGGAAATTTCATGAACTTCTCATGCCATGATACTTTGAATATCTCTTATCTCATGCTTGCACCTTTCCAAACTTATGTCAAAATCTCCTTACATGAGATATGGGAAGTGTATGTAAGCTCCTTGCCTTGAAAATTCATCTTGTGCCAAGTTTTCTATACTTGCCTTATTATGCAAGTAATAAAAATACAAAGCAAGTCCAATTTTTAAACCCTAACTCAAAAACGTGGCTGAACCAATGTCTTTAAAATGATGTTGGGAATCAATTTGGTATATTGGATGACCCATATTGGACTTGTAGATCTCTCAAACCATTTTCCAACTTGAACTTTTTCAAGTTATATGCCTTTTTTAAGTCATTTTTCACCAACTTTTATCAAGTCTTGTTCCATGCATTTCCAAACTTTCATGAATTCTTTTCTTGACTTAAAATGGCATTTTGAGCAACTTTGATGTTGGGAAGTTTTTCATTTGAAGCTCCCTTGTGTGAGTTTTAGGTATAGGCTAAGAATGACCTGTAATCACCAGATGACCAAAATACCCTTTGCTTGCCAAGACCATAAGTAGGGTTCCACAAATCATATGAAGGCATACCATACCATTCTAGAAAGCTAAGACAATGAGGAACAATTATTATGTTGACCAGAAATTCATTTGAAATCTCTTTGAGTGGTAAACATTGCTTGGAAGTCAAGTCACTTTCACAAACAAAACTTCAGATACCTCAGATGACCTGTAACTTGCAAGGACCATAACTTGAGTTATATAAATCTCCTTGATGTCTTCCACCACTCAAATTAAAGGTTTTGAGATCCTCTACAAGTTTCATGTTGGCCAAGGATCCATTTGAATCTTGCATTTTGACTTATCTTGCTTGGAAGTTTGTCCTAAACTAGGGAATTTTACACAGAAACCCTAATTTAGAAACTCCTCTTCTCCTTGATTTCTCTTGAATTCTTCTTAGCATAAAAACATATCCCTATTCTTCATGTCAAATGATGAACCCCACATCTCTCCAATAGCCCTTAATGCCTTTCAATCAGTCAATTGACCTAGAGTTGACCCAGGGTTGACCCAGATGAAACCCTAGTTGACTGTCTTCAACTGTAATTCTTGTGACTTCACCAATGACTTGTCTCCTTCTCCAAATGACTTTCTAAGTCCTCCAAGATGTCTAGATACTCCCCATGCTCAGCCCACAGCTCACCATTTCTTTGTTGATCCTCAGACACCCTCAGTTAGGAGATAGATGAACTGCTTGCTCCATTGACTTGATAGCTTCCAAATTCTTTTCTGATGACTTGAATGAGGTTGAATCCGGATAATAACCTCTTGATAGGCCTCTAGAGATGAGAATAATGATTGGTCCCCTGTTAGCTGACTTGCTATGCTTATGATATGCAGATGAGTAACCTATGTACATGGCCCTATATGCAAATGCTAATGCAATTGAAACATAAACCAAGTGAATAAGGTTGGGCAAATTTTTAGGGTGCAACAGCTGCCCCTATTCAAGCGGCTTGGACCCGATTGGGTGAAGAGCCCGGAGCCTTCAGACATTCGCGGTACGAGACGGTTGAATACTAGGAACCCAGAAATTTGCCAACCGCAGAAATAAACTGCGCCACTGCTTGGGGAACGACATTCATCAGCTGAATTTAACTGTTACGGCAACCCACTGATCTCGTGCGACCGTGCTGGGGATTCTTCTCATCATCCTGAAAAAGATTGAATCATCGGAAACTTCGTCCTTTGCTTGTCCACGTCAGGACTCTATCTGCTGTCAACTCGGAAAAAACTTCAACAACTTTGCTAGGGACGGCTCGTCTGCCTTCTCGTCAGAGATAAATCGTCCACGTTAGGAATAAACTCTTCCACGTTAGGAATACCACCGTCCACGTTAGGACTCACCTTTCCACGTAAGGAATAACCGTTCCACGTTAGGAATAAACTCTTCCACGTTAGGAATACCACCGTCCACGTTAGGACTCACCTTTCCACGTAAGGAATACATCGCTTTTCCCCGTCAGGGGTGACTTTTCTCTGCTTTGTCAAACTCTTCCACGTAAGGAATACGTCTTCTTTTGCTTTGTCCACATAAGGACTCTTTCTTTTTCCACGTTAGGAATCACAAATTTTCCACGTAAGGAACCCCAATCCTTCCTCGTGAGGAATACTATATCAATCTTTCTTTCCACGTTAGGAATGCTTCTTCTTTCCACGTAAGGAATACCGTTTCTTCTTTCCGTCCACGTCAGGACTAAACTTTCCACGTAAGGAATGTATCTTCTTCTTCCACGTTAGGAATACCTTCTTTGATCTGTCCGCGTCAGGACTAAACTCTTCCACGTCAGGAATAATCTCTTTCTTTCCACGTCAGGAATCAATCTTGATATGTCCGCGTGAGGACTCAATCTTTCCACGTAAGGAATAAACTCGTCTTTCCACGTAAGGAAACCATTTTCCTTCCACGTAAGGAATGCTCTTGATATGTCCACGTAAGGACTCTGATCTTTCCACGTTAGGAATCAAACCTTGATCTGTCCACGTCAGGACTAAACTTTTCCAGGTAAGGAAACACCTTCTCTTTCCACGTCAGGAATCAACTTCTTTTCCATCTGTCCGCGTCAGGACTAAACTTTCCACGTAAGGAATCAATCTCTTTTCCACGTAAGGAATCACCATTTTTCCATGTAAGGAATAAGACTTCGTCTGGATCTGTCCGCGTCAGGACTAAACTCTTCCTCGTTAGGAATGCACTTGTCTCCCCGTAAGGAATCCATCTCGATATGTCCGCGTAAGGACTCAATCTTTCCACGTAAGGAATACCAACTTCTTTCCACGTAAGGAATAAATTCGTCTTTCCACGTAAGGAAACCATCTTCTTTCCACGTAAGGAAACATTGTCCACGTTAGGACTCACCTTTCCACGTCAGGAACACCATCTTAATCTGTCCACGTAAGGACTCCAATCTTTCCACGTAAGGAATGATCTTGATCTGAATCTGTCCACGTCAGGACTAAACTTTCCACGTAAGGAATCTACCTTCTTTCCACGTTAGGAATCTCCTCTTGATATGTCCGCGTAAGGACTCTAATCTTTCCACGTAAGGAATCAATCTTGATATGTCCGCGTGAGGACTCAAATCTTTCCACGTAAGGAATCTCCATCTTTCCACGTTAGGAACACAATCTTAATCTGTCCATGTAAGGACTCCAATCTTTCCACGTAAGGAATATGATCTTTTTCCACGTAATGAATACGTTATCAATCTGTCCATGTAAGGACTCTAGCTTGATATGTCCACGTAAGGACTCAATCTTTCCACGTAAGGAAACAACTTCGTTCCACGTCAGGACCCATGTTTCGTCTTGATTTGTCCACGTCAGGACTCAGGCATCTTCGACCCGCTGGGGAAATACAACTTGTCCACGTCAGGACTCACTTCTTTATTGGTCCCAACCCACAAACTTCTTAGCACTGACGTGACAGCGACTTTGAGGCGGACTCTACTGGGGATATCTGGAAACCAAACTACCGGATGCCTGTTCTGATGCCCGGAGGCCACTTCTGAAATTCTGGTTCATGAAACCTTTTGATGACAAATAACTCTGCTTGGGAATAAAGAGAGACTTATCCTGGTAACTCTGTGGGGAATACTGCCGAAACTGACATTATCATTGAATATCTCATGCCGAGATCTTGAGTGTTTGGTAGTTCATTTGAGCAAGTGCTCTCCCCACCTGCTGGGATACAGGAACCGCTTCAGCAAAATAAATGTTGAAGATAATGCCAACTCCGCTGGGGATAGCCAGGTGCTACAAAATTATTCCAGCAAAATAAATGCTGTAAGAGTGAAGTCGACTCAGTTGGGAAATTAGGAACTTAAACCAAACACCTTGTTGAAGTAGCATCCTGCTGGGGAATATAACTCTGCTGGGGAATAACAGATGTGCACAGTACGATTGGATTTCTGCTGGAGAGTGAACTGATATTACACAGTATCCTTGACAAAATAAATGCCAGGACCCACAACCAACTCTGCTGGGGAGAGTCTTAATCTTCGAGTTCTACTGGGAGGAAAGAACACTTGCTGAAAGGAGAGAACTCCGCTTCGGGGATACTAACATGCCCAGCTTGCCCCTGAATCTGCAACAGTTTTGGAATGGACCCTACAGTCTTTGTATCCTGACGACCAGACATGGACGGCTTCTACATTTCGGACCTCGAAGGGGTGTTTCAAGAACATAACTTTCGTGCTTCTAGGGTGACCTGCCCCGGTCTCGCAACAATCTTTTGTCTCTGATCGACTGTGTCGTGGAGCACTGCCCATAGCTATGAGAGATTTGCCAAATCTTGACCTGACTGCCCCGGATTTACTGATTCTAGGATGACCGACTCTACCTGAATTAATCAGTATAGCTTGCCCCAGTTCACGAAATATTTGGGCATTCTGCATTTTATCCTGATCATACCTTCCACTGTAGGAATCTTTCCTGTCGGCATGCGTTTACTCGCAGGTAACACAAGTTGTTCTGCATAAAAGATATATTAAACGCAATGCATATGACAGTTTCAAAATCCAAGTCTGTTCACTAAAAAATTTTGTGACATGTAATGAATCAATTATCAAAATGTCAATATGAAAGCTGGTAAGAGGAACCCTTTTAGGAGTCAGAATCGACGAGATCTTTACTGACGTATGCCCTCGGACAAAACCTGTTTCAATTAGGACTTTTGCGGGTTGTAACGTGGTCAGGTTCACGGTTAACAAGGAAAGATATAGGCTCAAAATTTATTTCGACCCACCCATTCTTCGTGATGTTCTCCAATCCTATGTTCAGCTAATCTGACTTCAGCGTTCACCTATTAGAGGTGGAATGATAGGAGTGATGGTTCAGGATACCACGTGTTTTTCTTTTTTGAGTGACAGTCATTTGCTTTTCGTCTTTGGGTGCCTAGAATCACACGACTTTTGTCCTTTTCGAGGATTTGTTCTTTTCTTTGACAATCCTTTTCGGCTTTCGTTTTTTTTTTCGTTCCTTAACTTTTGCCTGGACTGAGTATCTTTTGAGATTCTTTTGATTTTCCAGTCCAGCGGGATGCCCCTGTTTTTGCCTAAGTCATTTGTTTTCAAGTTTTGACTTAGCGGGCTCTTGATTCTTTTCACTTTTCGTTCTTTTTTTTTTTTTGAACAAGTCGTGTGACACTGGTTTTCTGACTTCTTGTGGAGTAATGTGACTGTTTCACTCTTTGTCGACAAGGTTTAACCATTGCGGTTCTTTAGGCACGACTTATACAAGTGTGATTTATCCTCAACCGGACACTCTTTCCACGATTCGAACGCTTGGTCAAACTAACTGACACCTACCCTGCCCCGGGTTAAGATTTGGGTTTTTTTCATTTTCGAAAAGAACCTCCTACTACTGGCTCGAAAGGGGTTATCAAGGGATTACCTTCCTTATATCTCCAGTGTTTATGGATTGAAACAATGCCTGTATTTCATCAACAAGTTTTTTATCCAAAAGCATACGATCGGAATATTATTCGTCATCTGTTTTCGTCATCCTCCCCAGATTCCTGCTAAAACAAGCATTAAGCATTAAAGCAAAACAAAGAGTGAACACGACTGGATTAATTCAAAACATGCATATTCATTTCGTTTATTAATATCAATTGAAAAACAACAAGTTTTAAGAGCGAAATTTGCAATTACACAGAAAAGAAACTACGAATGCGCGGACATGAACAAGATAACATGAAAAATGTCGGTGTCTCAGAACTGGACTTCCTACACTTTGACTTATTGGCGAGTCAACCATTCTCAGAAGCTATCATCAGGGGTAGTCTACTGCTGTCTCGATCTTCTTTCACCGGCCCGATCAAATCTGGGAAACCTTTTCATCACCCCGGCTTTTGCTTGTCTATGGCTTTGCACCACCTTGGGGACCCTATCGGAGAAGTTAATGACCCTGCTGTCGATTAAATCTTGGACGTTATGCTTGAACGCGTGGCAACCTTCAATATCATGTCCGGGAGCCCCGGAGTGGAATTCACAGTGCCTGCTCGCATCATAGCCATCCGGCAGAGTGCCGGTTATTGGCGCCAGAGTTCTTTTCTCCACCAAGTTCAATCTTAGTAGTGTCTGTAACAAATCTGCGTACGTTGAGGGAGGCTTCTCAAACACCCTCCTTGGCTTTTTTTCCCGAATTCTTTGCTGAGTCGTATACTGGCGTCTTGTAGGCTGCTGGCTTTGCTCGGACGTTTCCTTAGGCTCACGCGTTATCATCCTTAAGTTCAACCCTGGCATTGGCAACTGTTGTGGACATGGAGACTTAGCTTCCAGTGGCTCTGGGATATACCTCGATTCATCTGCAACCTCTGGCGGAGAAATGGGAATATCAGTCCCTGCAACTTTTATGCCCCCCGGTACAAACTCAATTATTTTCTCATCCAGCAAATCTTGAATCTTATGCTTAAAAGCTTTGCAGTTTGCAATGCTATGCCCCGGTGCTCCGGAGTGGAAGGCACAATGGGCGTTCAGGTCATAGTCTGGTGGCGGCTGCCCTGTCAGTGGAACCAAAATGCGGGGCTCAACCAGTTGAAGTTGGAACAAGAGTTGCACCAGCTGATCATAATCCACAGGGATCTCATCAAATACTCTGTTAGAAAACCTCATTCTCTTACCCCACCTCCTTGAGTTATCCTGCAAAATCAATTGCGACTGCTGACGAGGAGACTCCTGAGCTTCGAACCGTGGAGAGGGTCTCTTAAGCCTATCCTGCGTGGGTAATGGTTCTTCAGACCCCTGAGGAACAGATAAGCCAGCCGCGTCCTCCAACATTTGCCCTCCTTCTCTCCTGAGTACGTTCCTTAATACTTCAGCCATCAACCCTATCTGTGCCTTCAGTCGGCAGTTCTCTTCTTCTAGCGTCTCTTGATTCGAGCGCAACTCTTGCATATCTTTCGTGAACTGCCCCAGCTGGCCTCGAACATCCGTTAATTCTGCTTGAACCTATTTGATGGCTACCCCCACAAGTTGGCGTATGCGGCCTGGGAGAAAACCTTGATTCTCTAGCTGAGCAAAGTCGGCAGCCCTATCATCAGCCCACGCAATCAGAGGCTGCACCATGTTCTGCAACTATTTCTGACTCTCGGCCATGGCTTCCATTACCTGTATGAGCCGCATTATGTTGTCGTGCACCTCTTGCATCTCAGTCGGATCCTGACTCATGACTTCCTTGCTGCTGTTTCTGGTTGAATGCTAGGGAATTCTTCAGTCGATAATCCTGGGGGACCTGAGAGATACAGGAGATGAGCTACAGTTTAATAATTACCTGTAATGCAATATGAATATGAATGCAATGCAATGTGTGTGTCTGTGCATTAGGGAAATTCATTCCCCGATTCTAGTGTGGAGGTACCGGTGCAGTGACAGTGCTAGCAATACAAAGGTCGGAGCTGAATCATAGAAAGCCTCATATATTGCTGAGAAAACTAATAGGCCAAGAATACAATATCACTGAGTACAATAAGAAGGCATGACCTCAACCAACAATCCTGGTGATGGTCAGCACTATGCAAATAAAGCATACAAGCTACTACATGAAGTGATCAAATCCTCCCAGAAGTCTGGTACTCTTCTAGCAATTTCTTGGTCTCCGGATGACTTGGTCGATCAAGCAGCCCTTCAACAAGTTGGTTTCTCTTCTTAAGAACACGGCGCACGTCTTCAGCAGTTTCTTCCCATGCCCCGTCTCCGAAGCGATCCTCTAGTTTACGCTTCTGAGACACGGCTTCATCTCTGCCTTTGATGGCCTTGTTCAGTGCATTCTGGAGACTGTACCGGGTCATCACTTCTTCTTCACACTTCTTGATGCTGGACTTCAACTGCTCTTCGAGGTCGGAAATTTGCTGCTTCAACTTATCTTCCCTCTTCTTATTGTTGGTGAGCGTAGCATTCCAAGTCTTATTGCAAGAAGAGATCTCTCGGTGAGCGATGTCAAGCGCTTTCTTCTTGGATTCAAGCATGTCATGGGAGCTTCTGAACTCTTGCCCCAGACGTTCGCGCTTCTTCCTCTCCTCAGTCAACTCATCCCCTAATCTGTTCATTAGCTCAATCTGCTGTTGGAAAGCGTACACGGCCTTGTTTTTCTCACTGCGTACCTGGGCTAACTCTTGCTCTAACCCTTCATTGATCTTCATTAAGGCTTCTTTTTCTTTCACAACTTGCTCGTAGGCTTCCCGAGAAACAGTGGTTGGCTCTGCTACCGGAATAGGAACAAGGATTGGTACATCTGGGAATGGCATCCGCAACTGACTTGCTCTCTCCTGGACCCAAACTCTGTATGGTGCATAGGCCTGACAGTCATTCTTTCCTAACAACGGCTTCCCTCTGCGGTTAATACGCGTCCAGGCATGCTGCAGCTTGGCTAGTAACTCCCCCTTCACGTCTCCGGTGAAGTACAGAGATTCTTGTACTTCCTCCTCCTTTGGTGGGTTCTTCAACGCATATCCGAACTGACGGACGAACAGAGAAGGGTTGTAGTTGATACACCCTTTCCTCCCTATCAACGTAACATTAGGGTACCCAGAACAACTGAATATAAGCTCAGATCCTAGCAGGTCTCGATCAAACCACTCAACGTCTTCAGAAGATAGCCTCATCAGGCGCTCTGACCAGCTAGCTGTGGTTGCACTCTTCACAAAAGATCCCTTCAGGGGATGGTGGCTTTTAAACCACATATCCAGCAATGGTACACAGAAATGAACATTCTTTCCTCTTCCCTTCTCATTCTTGTAATACAGTGAGTGGTAGAAATCTCCGAGCATGGTCGGTACAGGATTACCAGCGGCAAACAAGTAGAAGGCATCGAAGTCCACGAAATCCGGTACATTGGGAAACAATATTATGTCGTAAATGCACAGAGCCAGCACAGCATTGAAGGCAATCCAACATCCGCTCTTAGCGTACTCTTGAGCTTTACCGATCAAGAACTGGAGTGAGAAGCCTGGAACTCCACGGGAAACAGTAGTCAACAGTTCAGAAGCATCCACATGTAAGGCTTTTTCCAAGTCTTCCGGCTTGGGCTTAATGCCCGAATGAATGAATGGAACCTGGTTCTGCACGGGTAACTCAGTAAACTCCACATACTCCTCAATGGTAGGCCCTATAATGAAATCAGCGAACGTAAAATATCTCAATGCGGGATCATAGATTTGCATCAAAGCGTACAGCCTATCTAGCTCTGTCTCCGTGGGTTTGCGCACCAATCTCAATAGTCTTCCATAGCTCATTCTGAAGCTCCTACGAACCTCCTCATCAGCCAGAGAGATCAACCCAAGCAGGGGAACAACATCAGGAGTAGGCAATTTGTAAGCAACTGTCCTTCTTAAGCTGGCCATGACCAATCACTCAGGAATCCGGACACTAGAACTAGGGAAATGCAAATGCACCTGCAGCACAGACACACGTTAGTGGGATGCAATGATGATGAGTATGCAAACAGAATGCAATGCAAATAACATGCAACGGGGGCCAACTGCCGTAGCTGAATAGCCTGGACCATATCAAGAAGTCTCAGATAGATTCTCTAGAAGTCCTCAAACCCTGGTCTCAGATAGACCTAAAATCAAGCTCCAATAATGGTATCTGACAGATCTCAAACCATAACTCCAACTGGTCTCTGGCAGACCTCAAATCACATCTCCAACTGGTCTCTGACAGACCTCATAACCCTCCATAAACACCCAGGATCTTTGATCAAGAAATAACCGGTATCTGAAGGTCTAGTTACCTGCATAACCCCAAACCCTCTCACAGGTGGATGTCCTAGTAACTGACAAAGGTATGGCATCCTATGCGGTCGTCGGCGTCACAGACTTTCAGGGTTGATGATATGATTCCCAGAAGGAGTGGCATCATCAAATCCTTAAGAGGCCTCACTTAGCCAACTTCCAAATGATCGGTCCCCAGAGTCGACAATTCAACTAACCAGCAACCCACGCCAACCAAAGGAAGGGGCAGGAGGCCAACCAGAGGAACCTCGTCTGAGTGTAGATTTCGCGGGACACCAAAGCAAGCAAAGCAAGCGGGCGCCAACTAATCTCTACTCTAATTCTAGGTGCACTCAAGCCCAGGTCCGGCTTCTCACTCAATATCAGAACACCCGTCACACCCCAAGATACGGCAATAATAATCCATATATACAAAGCTGAAAATAAAGGTCAGAAATATAAATCCATACAAAATCCTCGACGGGAAAACAAGCGTTAGGATTGACTCTCTTAAGGGACGTTGGATCCCAAATGCATAAGAACTATCACAGTCCTTAGCAGCCAGGGGACGTTGGATCCCCAGCAGAGTCGCCAGTTGTCGCTACTGCGAAAATCGGCGCCGGCTGACAGAAGAGTCGCCACCGTGCGTTATTTATCCCACGGGAGGGAAAGGAAACGCTCAGAGTAAACCTCGCACAACACGGGAAAGGTATGGTCGTCGCAACCAAAACCTGGATTCGGGAGTCGGTTACGCAAGGGGAAGGTATTAGCACCCCTCACGTCCGTCGTACTCGACGGGATCCACGCTTGTTTTCGAGTATGGATTGTTATTCTATCTAAACTATAGGTCAAGGGTTAAAAAGAAAATAAAATGAAAATAAAAATGACTCGGCAAAGTATCGCACTTTATGCCTACGTATTCCCGCCTGGAACGAGAAATCAGAGTCAACGTAGTTCGCCTACCTACGGGAAAGGAGGGGAAGGTTGCTCGCTAGGATATCGCATCCTATGCCTACGTACTTTCATACAGCATGAAAGATCAGAGCAAACGTAGTTCGGGCCACGTACGACACAAGTCTGTCTGTTGTTTTTTATGAAAAATCTCACCTTAAACAAGGGTTTTCTTATTGCAAAAGGTTGATGTCTGTTCAAATCTTTTGACGGAAGAAATGAATTAATCTCTGTTATAACCTTTATTAATGTTTTTCTGTTGTTTTGAAGGAAGAAGAGATGACACTCTACAAATCCTAGGGTTAAAAGGGAATAAAATCTACCCTAATGTTATCATGCATGGGTTAACTCCTAATGTCTATCACATCCTCCCTTGAACAAGGAAGAATGGAAGTCCTACGGGAAAGGAAACGAACGGAAGAAACGGAAATACAAGTAATAACCGCATACAAGTGAACATGAATATAGCAATGGTAAATGCAATGCAAAGGAGAGAGGAAGGTTCATCTCAACCTCAAGCCCATTCATGGATGGAATAAGAAAATATCAAGTGATCATATGCAAAGAATCGAGTGAAAACTCCGAATGAAACGCGTAATCCACTATTTGGAATCGCAACGTGCTATCATGCAAACAAGTCGATAATCGGGCAAGCTACACATACAAATAACAGCCACCTAAGGGGTCTTCAAATACCTCTATCCTATCTATAATAAGAAATATAAACCACGGCATTCACCACGCAAACACAAATCGGCCGTTGGAGCCTTAACAAAAATAAAGTCCGTTCGGAAGTCCAAATTACAAGTTCGAATACAAAATATGAGAAAAATAGCAAAAGGTGCTAAAAAATTCAAATAAAAATATCCAATGCCCTACATCAAGCCACAAACCAGGGGTGAGAGATACCACAAAAATATCCAAAGATAAATGGTCAAACAAGATGAAAACATTGCAAGATATCTCATGTATACCAAAGGAAAGATTAAAGTGGATCATGTTAAAGAAAGCATCCAAAACCAATTAAAATGGTACAATAAAATTCCCACAAAAATATATCACAATACCTCAACGTGTGTATGAGATCCCTGCAAAAGGATTGACATTTAAATTGTATTTTGATAGGTCAAAGAAATTCAACAAAATGATAGCACCAGCATTGGCCTTTTTATGACGACTAAAATGTAAAAAAATCTAATAAAATGACGAAAAATGGAAAAAATATGGTTCCAATTCTGTAAAATTCCAGACATCTTGAGGATTACGCAGAAAAATGGGGATCAAAAAGACTATTTTTCCTATTTTTTATGGTATTTAGAAGTCAGCATATAAAACAGAAAAAATAAAAGAAACATGGCAATAGGAAAATAAAAGGAAATAACATGAATAAATAAAAGTGGCATGAGGCTTATGTGGCCGATTGCGTGGCGCAGTGAGAGGCGTTGGATGAATGAAAGAAACCTTGACTTGGAAATGCATCCGACGGTGTTAACACCTTCTTCTCCAAATCAAATTTTTCAACTTTGTGAATAGTAACCCGCAGCTCCATGAACATGAGTTTTTTGCTACTTTGAAGCACCATAACTCCATCAATAATTATCCGTTTCGTACAAAATTTTGGTCAAACTTGAAGGAAAAAAATCAAGAAATCCAAATATGGTCTTAGATTTTCTTGAAACTCTCTCTAACGCCCAAAATGTGGCACCTCAAGAAAAACTCAAGAACGAAAAATTGTCATAAAAACCATCTTTTTTGTACTAGAATCCATGTAGGAGATGAGAGCAATGTGATGCAACAACAATAATGCAAGAAAGACTCATAAATCATGAGTTATGTCGAATTCTTTATACCTTGGAAAAATGAATTATGGAGCTTTAATGGAGCACGAATTTCTTTGGAAAAAAGTGTAGAAACCTTCAATAATTCTTGGTAGAGGTATTAGGATCAAAGAAAATGCTTGAATTGGTGAGGAAATGAAAATCACTTTTGCACTTGGAGCTCACTTTTTCATGTTGATACAACCATGGAATTGCACTAAAATCTTCTCAAAAATTGATGGAAAAATCCTATGTAGTATATTGAATTAATTGGTAATGAGAAAGGATCAAAAAATGGAGAGAAAAAGGATTGAAAAAAATGGAATTATAATTTGTGAAAGTGTGGGAAAAAATGGAAAAATGATGGAAAGAAAAAAATTCAATATGATTTGCAAATGGATTCAACATCAACTATCACCAACCTTTACTCTTAATGATCTCAATCCAATATATAGATGATGATTAACAAACTTAGAGGTTTCTAGAATAATCTTGGAGCATTCTAGAAAGTTGTGGAAATTTCATGAACTTCTCATGCCATGATACTTTGAATATCTCTTATCTCATGCTTGCACCTTTCCAAACTTATGTCAAAATCTCCTTACATGAGATATGGGAAGTGTATGTAAGCTCCTTGCCTTGAAAATTCATCTTGTGCCAAGTTTTCTATACTTGCCTTATTATGCAAGTAACAAAAATACAAAGCAAGTCCAATTTTTAAACCCTAACTCAAAAAAGTGGCTGAACCAATGTCTTTAAAATGATGTTGGGAATCAATTTGGTATATTGGATGACCCATATTGGACTTGTAGATCTCTCAAACCATTTTCCAACTTGAACTTTTTCAAGTTATATGCCTTTTTTAAGTCATTTTTCACCAACTTTTATCAAGTCTTGTTCCATGCATTTACAAACTTTCATGACTTCTTTTATTGACTTAAAATGGCATTTTGAGAAACTTTGATGTTGGGATGTTTTTCATTTGAAGCTCCCTTGTGTGAGTTTTAGGTATAGGCTAAGAATGACCTGTAATCACCAGATGACCAAAATACCCTTTGCTTGCCAAGACCATAAGTAGGGTTCCACAAATCATATGAAGGCATACCATACCATTCTAGAAATATAAGACAATGAGGAACAATTCTTATGTTTACCAGAAATTCATTTGAAATTTCTTTGAGGGGTAAAAATTGCTTGGAAGTCAAGTCACTTTCACAGACAAAACTTCAGATACCTCAGATGACCTGTAACTTGCAAGGACCATAACTTGAGTTCTATAAATCTCCTTTATGTCTTCCACCACTCAAATTAAAGGTTTTGAGATCCTCTACAAGTTTCATGTTGGCCAAGGATCCATTTGAAGCTTTCATTTTGACTTATCTTGCTTGGAAGTTTGTCCTAAACTAGGGAATTTTACACAGAAACCCTAATTTAGAAACTCCTCTTCTCCTTGATTTCTCTTGAATTCTTCTTAGCATAACAACATATCCCTATTCTTCATGTCAAATGATGAACCCCACATCTCTCCAATAGCCCTTAATACCTTTCAATCAGTCAATTGACCTAGAGTTGACCCAGGGTTGACCCAAATGAAACCCTAGTTGACTGTCTTCAACTGTAATTCTTGTGACTTCACCAATGACTTGTCTCCTTCTCCAAATGACTTTCTAAGTCCTCCAAGATGTCTAGATACTCCCCATGCTCAGCCCACAGCTCACCATTTCTTTGTTGATCCTTAGACACCCTCAGTTAGGAGATAGATGAACTGCTTGCTCCATTGACTTGATAGCTTCCAAATTCTTTTCTGATGACTTGAATGAGGTTGAATCCGGATAATAACCTCTTGATAGGCCTCTAGAGATGAGAATAATGATTGGTCCCCTGTTAGCTGACTTGTTATGCTTATGCTATGCAGATGAGTAACCTATGTACATGGCCCTATATGCAAATGCTAATGCAATTGAAACATAAACCAAGTGAATAAGGTTGGGCAAATTTTTAGGGTGCAACAAGCTGCAGCGGGTTTCCAAACGTGCCTTTGATAGGCAGGAAGGGCTGTATAAACTACAATTCGTCTTTGCTGGTCCGACAGTTCGCGTATGCTTTGAGAGCTCCGCCGAGGGAGGAAGAGGTGCAGGAATCTCTGTACCTCACTGGTCTTCTAGAGGGGGATCTGTTATCCAAGCTTCAGCGCGCCTGGAATAGCATCAGTAAGAGGGGAAAGCCATTGCTGGGGAGAAGCAACAATCAAGCCTACCCTCCGTATGTGACTTGGATCAGAGCCAGAGCTGATGCTATAGGGATGCCGTTTCCTCATGCCAAGCCAGAAAGCCCTCCAATGATTGAAGAGCCTACTACTGTTCCCCTTCAGCAGCATAATCAGGTGTTAGCTGAGCGAGATGAATTGAAGCGGGCAAACGAGGAACTGGAGAAAGAGTTGGCCCAGCTCCGAAGTAAGAGGAACAAAGCCGTTCATTCTTTCAAAAGGCAAAAAGAGCTGGTGAACCAGCTGGGTACAGACCTGACTAAGCAGATAGCCGAGCGTGAACGCATGGGTCAAGACTTCAAAGCTGTCAACGACGTACTGGATACGAAGAAGCAGCACTTGGACGAGGCATATCGGAGGATATCCAAGTTCAACCAGCACTGGAAGGCTTCCCTGGCCACCAGGAAAGAGCGGGAGGATAAGCTGATGCTACAGATCTCCAAGCTGGAAGCCCAGGTGAAGGATAGTGAGAAGAGGTTTGATGAAGAAACCGCTCACAGATACGCCGCCGAAGGCCAGCTCAACAGGGCTCTCGCTAACCTGAAGGAGCGCAAACTGACGTTTGAGTCCAAGAAGCGGAAGCTAGAAGATTGCATCGGCGAAGGAGCATGGGAAGGTTCGGTCGAAGGACTTCAGTACACCATTGTGCAGAGGGAATTACTCGTCGAAGGGTTACTCACTCTGCCGGATCATCCAGAAACGAAGGAGTTGTTAGAAGAGTATCGCGCCCGTGGCCGTACTTGACTATTTGTATTCCTTTTGTTTTGATCATTGTTGTATGCTGACCATCACCAGGCTTGTTGGCTGTGGTCACGCTGTTGATTCATCTTGTACTCGCTGATGTTGTGTACTGCCTTGATGGGCTTTCTTTATATATGAGATTGTTATTTCCATGATTGGACTCGGACTTCTTCTCATTATCAGCACTGGCACTCAAGCACTAGGATCGGGGGAAATCTCCCTAACGCACAGACACACGCATGCATTTGCATAACGAGCATTTTGTTGTTTTTCCTAACCCTTTTGTGTTGACAGGTTGTTTCAGGTTGTTCCAGGTTGTCTCAGGTGGTTCTAGGATTGATCAGAGACCTATTCACCGCTATCCGACCAGAGCTAACAAAACCAGGATCATGGAGCAAGTGCAAACTGATGTTCAGGAACTCCGCGAAATAATGGATCGCTTCATGGAGCTCATGCAAGCGGTCGCCAATGGACAGGATCAGCTCAGAACTTTGGTTCAGCCTTTAATCTCAAGGGTTGATAGCAACGGCGTACTCCATTGTTGGACTGTGCGTACTCCTCCACCAGTTGAAACTCCGCAGAACGCTGTTCCCGTGACCGGGGGCAACGACAGTGCTAACGGCAATGTGTTGGCCAACCTGGGACTCAATACGACGGGCGTCGGTAATGGGAGTCTGGGAGCGAATGTCAATGTCGGGCTGGGCAACGACAATGCAGGCGTCGGGAATATGTTTGGGCCTCAGCCATGGCTAGAGGATCGTCAGGACGATGTGTTCTCTCAGAGAGGTGCTGAAGGGGAGCTGAATGCTGAAGCACGGCTCAGATTCAAGGCACTTGAAGATAAGATGAGAGATATCGAGAATCAGAATACTTTGGGCGTTGATATGTCCAAGCTAGGACTAATTGCTGATTTCAAGGTGCCTCCTAAGTTCAAGGTACCTGACTTTGAAAAGTATAAGGGCACCACTTGCCCTCGTGTCCACCTGAGATCGTACTACAGGAAAATGTCTGCTCATTCTGATGACGAGAAGTTGCTGATGCACTTCTTTCAAGACAGTCTTTCCGGGCCGTCCCTTGAGTGGTACATGAGTCTGGAGCCCACTAGTGTGTGCACATGGAAGGATC
The DNA here is from genome assembly GCA_963859935.3 of Lathyrus sativus. Classification (NCBI taxonomy): domain Eukaryota; kingdom Viridiplantae; phylum Streptophyta; class Magnoliopsida; order Fabales; family Fabaceae; genus Lathyrus; species Lathyrus sativus. The sequence goes on along the minus strand of OZ012735.1, from coordinate 343,016,123 downwards.
TTGCTGAAGCGTTTGTGCACCACTACCAATACAATAGCGACTTGGCCCCGAACCGAGTCCAGCTGCAGAATCTGTCGCAGAGGAATAATGAAGGGTTTAAGGAGTACGCCCAGCGGTGGCGTGAGTTGGCAGCCAGGGTTCAGCCGCCGATGGTTGAACGCGAGCTCGTGCAGATGTTTGTCACCACCCTCCTAGGGGTTTACTATGAGAAGTTAGTCAGCGGTATGTCTGGGACGTTCTCAGATCTCATTATCACGGGTGAGCACGTCGAAAATGGGATCAAGATCGGGAAAACTCAAGGTGAGTCATCCTCAGCCGGAGGAGGCGAAAAGAAACCTTATAGTGGCAAAAGACGAGAAGGAGAAGCGAGCGTTGTGACCAACGCTCGAAGAAAGGGTAAAGGCCCTCAGCAGCAGGTGGCCAGTATAACTATCCCGGCAGTTCAACAGCAGCAGCAGCAGCAACCGAATCAACAGGGATACAGAAAGTACCAGAATCGGGCACCTTTGTCGAACCGTCACCTCGAGACGCCGCCCATGTCGTACGCGCAACTCTTGCAGACTTTGCTTCAGCTACAGTTGATCCATAAGAGAACGCTGGCTCCCTTGACAGGGGCACCTCCGCCAGGGTACGACGCAAATGCCACTTGTGAGTTTCATTCGGGGGCACCAGGCCACACAATAGAAAACTGTAAAGCCTTCAAGCATAAGGTGCAGGACATGGTAGATGCCAAGATCATCAACTTCTCCGATAATGTGCCAAATGTCACGAAGAATCCTATGCCGAATCATAGGGGAGGTGGTGTGAACGCCATTATCAAAGACGAGAGTTCGGATTTGTTGACTGACGTCAGAGATCTGAAGACGCCGCTTAGCTTCGTTAAAGCTAAGTTGCTGAAAAGAGGGCTCTTTCCAGGTTGCGGAGAGCTATGTATGGACTGTGCCACACATTCTGATTGATGTGAACAGTTGGTCGAAGTAATCCAAAGTATGATGACTGAAGGGATTTTACAGTTTAGCCGGAGGGCCGAATGTGGATCATGAGAGGTAGTGCTAAAGCAGGATGATGAGGTCGCCACCATCACCATCCCTCGCCAGACAATAACTATTTCTGCGCCCAGACCGCCCACCATTACCATCACCCGAGCTGGGCCGATACCCTTCGAGAGCATGAACGTTGTCCCGTGGCATTATGGGGCTGAAGTCTACTGTAACGGACAGAAGTTGGAGCTGGAACCGTTTGGGTCGACTGTGGAGAACCTTGCGGGAATCAGTGGTATTACTCGCAGCGGAAGAGTGTTTGCACCACCAGAGGTCGTGGCGGATAGAGAAGTCCGAGCTGATGCGGCTGATAAAGGTAAAAGTAAAGTCGCTGAAGAGGTCCCGCGTGGGGCAGAAAAAGGCTTGCTTGTCAAAGATGCCGAGGAGTTTATGCGGTTGATTAAAAAGAGTGACTACAAGATTGTAGATCATCTCCATCAGACGCCCTCAAAGATTTCCATTCTGAACTTGTTGCTGTGTTCTGAAGCACACCGCAACGCGCTGCTGAAGGTGTTGAACGCCGCATATGTACCGCAAGAAATATCGGTAAATCAGCGAAGAGGTCGTAGCCCATGTGAATGCTGGAAATGGGCTAGGGTTCACAGACCTGGAGCTGACGCCGAAAGGGAGGAATCACAATAGCGCCCTGCACATCTCGATAGAGTGTAGGGGAACGATTATGTCACACGTGTTGGTGGACACGGGTTCGTCACTTAATGTTCTTCCGAAGAAGGCATTAATGAAGTGGGATACTCGTGGAGTGATTTGTGTTGCACCCCAAAATTTGACCAACATTTATTTACCAAGTTTGTGGTTCATTGTATTCATCATCTGCATCTCATTGATATGTGGGCAATAGATCAAGAGGTATGATTACCTAGCAAGATTTATATGAGGCTATGAAGCTAGCCAAGAAATTTATTCAAGTGTTCAAAGGTTGATATCTTTGTCAGAGAACTCAAGAGGTCCTCAGAAAGATTGGTTGAAACCAAGGGTGTGTGTCTCATAACTTGAGAGTTGTGGGAGCTCCTCAGATGATTTTGAGACTATGAGGATGGACTTGAAGCTTTGAGAAAGCTTATGAGATGTCTTGAAAGCCATCATGAAGCCTAGATAGGTCATTGTACAAGAATTCAGAAGATTCAGCCATGAGTGGTGGAATTAGGGTTTGACTGGGTCAACCCTAGGTCAACTAATGATTTGGAGAGAGTTGAGACCTAATCCAAGAGCCATGTGAGCATGTAATGATGTATTGAGATGCTATAAGGATGATTCCTAGACCAACTCATCATGATTGAGGAGTTTGAGAAGTTTTAAGCTAGGGTTTCTAAGGATTGACAGTGTAAAATCCCCTAGTTTGATCCCTATCTTCAAGGCAGTTTAGCTCAAGATGTGATTGTCATATCATCTTCCCCATAACATGAATGTTGTAGAGCTTGTTCTTAGCTTTAACTTGAGTACTATAAGTCCTTGATAGGATTTTTAGAGCTCAAGTTATGACTTTGACAAATTACAGGTCATTTGAGGTATGTGAATCTGGGTCCTTGAAAGTCACCCAACTTGCATCCAACTTTTTCCCTAGTAGGATGATTCCTATGAACTCTTGGTCAACATTAATGTTGTATATCATCTTGTTAGCTTTCTATAGAGTACTAGAAGTACTTGATAGGATTTGTAGAACTCAACTTATGGCTTTGACAAGTCAAGGGCATTTTGGTCATTTGGAGGTTATAGGTCATTTCAAGCATAAGGCCATATCTCCTATTTCCAAGCTTCAAATGGAAAAATCTTCAACATAAAACTTGCTTATAATGATGTTTTAAGGCTAGTAGGGAGGTCATGAGATGTTGAAAAGGCTTGTATCAAAAAGTGATGAAAATGGCCTAAAATGGAGGCGTAAGTTAAATAAGTTGAAATTGAAAATTGGAAATCACAAGTTATACATCCAAACCATGTCATATAATAGGTCATTTTGACTCCAAAGGACATTCTAAGAACAATGGTTCAGCCACAATTTTGATTTGGGGCTTAGATCATAGGGCTGCTTTGGAATTGGCTTACTTGCATATTAAGGTACCAAAGCAAAACTCAACAAAACTCAATAAACAAGTTGGTTATGCATTGTAACATATCATAAATCTCATATGGGGAGAATTTCAAGTCAGAATCAAAGGTTACAAGAGGCTTGGCATGAGATAGCATATGGTGAGAAGTGAAATCAAAATGTCATGACATGAGAAGTTCAAATACTCATTGGATGGTCCTAGATGGTTCTAGATGATTCTAAACCACTCTATATAACATGTATAACTTGCTCAGATGCAAGGTTGGTGAGAATTGGTGCAGAGAAGAGAGAGTGAGATCAAGAATCTTCCATTGTAAGTCAAGTTTCAATTTCACATTCTCCTTAATTTCCATTCATTCTTTCCATTCAAACACATTCCATACATCATAGTGAAGCTGTGCAGATTGAATTGAGATCAAATCCATGGTGAATTGAAGAGTTGGTGATTGAACTTTCAAGGTAGCAAGTCAGAATCGAATTCTGAGATTGAGGCTTCCTCCATCAAAATTGTTGCAAACGGTAGCAAGATTGGCATCTAGGGAAACTTTTTGAAGAGTTTCAAAGTCTGAATTGGTGGATTTCATCATCTGTTCATCAAGATTAACCAGGTTTGCAAATTCTTCCCTACACCATGTTTTAGGCATAATTAGGTTAATTTGTTAGTGTAGAAATGTTAGAGACCAATAAGAGATGGATTTTGGAGAGTTAGAGAGGAATTGGTGAAGATTGGATAGTGGACACCATTTCTGTTTGACCTTGTATCTTGCTGAATATTGAGAGATAAGCTTAGTTTAATAGCAACAAATGTTGAGGGAAGCATGAGGATGAGATTAGGACCTTTAATTTTGAGAATTGTTAAGATTGGTTCTTGATCAATTATTGGAAGTTGCTATCGAGTTCTAGGTTTGAGAGGGTTTCAATAAATTCTGATGCCATGGCTAGATTCCTGATGAAATTTGGAGTGATCTAGGGTTTTTAATTGCTGCATTTGGTGGGGTATTGATGGAGTTCGTGTGTGAGGAAGATGAAGCTTCATGTTCTGCATTTCCATGGTGGTTCCAAGAACCCTAGCTGGAGGTTGAAGACGAGGTCATGACCATTGGATGGGGAGCTGACCATTGACCTGAGAAACAATCCAACGGGTACGATTCAATTTCATTTGGGAGGGAATTCTGAAACACAATGAAACGTTGCGTTTCATTAAAAGGTACTTTGGGCTGGATTGCTTCCCACACCCCCTTCACGAGGCCCAATCAATTTTGAACTGAAAACCATGACTATTTGCACCGTTCATTTTCCATTTTCTTCATGATTTATTAATTGATTTTCTGAGTGGACTTTGGGCCTGGCGCCTTACTTTTTGTACCCCCCATTCTAGGCCCATGCGTGTATTGAACTGGATCTGTTTGCTAGCTGCACCCTATCCCTCCATATTTCATTTTATTTTCTTCCATTTTATTTCAACCTTTGAAAAATCATAATAAATGGAAAATTAAAGATTTTTTAATGGGAGTTTTTTCTCCTATTTCATATTTGTGTCAAGAAAATTCTCAAATAAAAATATTTTCCTTTCATGCATTTTTGATATTTTTTGTATATTTTCTTCTTTTATTGCATTTTATTTCTTTTATGTTGATCCATGAATTTGTAGAATTTTGTTTAGGTAGTTCCCTTAACATTTTTAGGCCATTCTTTTTAGGATAGTTAGATATATGCTTTAGCTTCCCCCTGGATTTATTCCATAATTTTGTGATGAATTTTAGGTTAGTTTTGATTAGATGACATTAGGTTGTGTAGAATTAGGTCAAACTTCAACATAGGTCCATAATAACACTAGAATTTTGGGTTTTTAGGACAAATTAGACTATGGGACATATAGGGCATTAAGGGTAGGTATGTAGGATCCATTAGAAATTATATTAGGATTTAATATAGTAGTATACTATTTTTAGATGATTTTTGTAGTTGATGATTGTTTGTGTTGCCCTTGTGGGCTTGTATTGTTGTTTGCTTTGCTTTGTGGGCTTGGAGAGCTTGGTATTGTTCTAAGGAGCATTGAGGAGCATAGTAGGAGCATTGAGGAGCATTGAGGAGCTTGAGAGCTTGATCTTATTTGTTTTGTTGATTGTTTTAGGGTTAGGGATTAGGAAGAGTTTAGACTTAGATAATTTCTTCCTCAAACATGGATGGTATCTTTCACCTCCATTCCTACCTATGATTCAAAGTCCTTCCATGGTATACACCTCTCTCCTTTGGAGGGATAAGTGATTGTACCTAGGAAGTGGAACTTTTGAGGGAACCATTCCTTTGATGTTGAACCCTTATAGGTCACCTTTGGTGATCAATAAGCAGTTCAATATCCCCCAGCTTATCCAGTTAAGTGATTTCCTCTGGTTTGAATATCTTGAGAGATGTTGAGCTTGAGTGTGAAGATGAAGTAAAGACTGAAGGATGAAGTTGACACTTCTAAGTGATTGAGATTGATTCTAAAGAGCTGAAGCTTGAAGAACAAAGGAAGTTGATACTTACTTTGATACCTGGAGATCCTGAAGGAGCCAAGTTGGTACTTATGATTGATAGTGAAGCCTGAAGGTGGAGCTGATCAAGAAGCTGAAGCTTAAAGGAGAAGATAAGTTGAAACTTATGTTGAAGGGTTGAAACCGGGAAAAGCAATTGATATTTGTCAAGAGTGATTGAAGTCTGAAGACTGAGTTGTTGTTGGAAGAGCTGAAGCTTGAAGTTGAGAGAGGAGTTGATCTACTTTCTTCTTTGTTTCTTTTCTGTATTGATGTGTTTTGTTTGACTTGCTTGATGCATTAGAATAAGTCCATATCTAGAATAAGTAGAATCTAGGAGCATGATTGCACTAGAGGTTGAGTTGCTCCCTCTGCTCGTACTGTTACTGTGTGGCTTTGCTTGCGGGTATTCGGTAGAGCCCAACTCCCTTGCCCATGTGTTTTGTTTGTCTGATGGCATTTTATTTCATTTTCTTCTATATGATTGCAGTTTACTGTATTTTGCTTGATAGCATGTTATTTTATATTTCAGTATGATTACTGTTATCCATTCTGGCTTGAGGTTGAGATGAGCTTGTGGAGGCTGAAGCCCCACACACATTTCCTCCCTCACTTGCATTGCATGCATTTTACTGTTAAGCTGATGCTTTGTCTGTTTTGGTGTATCATTGACATGATCCCTTAGGACTCTCATTTCTTTTGATAAGGAATTGATGATAGAACTTTAGGTTGAAACCTATGCATGACAACTTCTAGGAGCTCCCTGTTCAAACCTCAACCATAGGATGAATCCATGGCATGACAACAGTAGGACTTGATAGTCTCCCTCCTAGTTGGGCCTGTTCTCTTCTCATCTCAAAACAGTTTAAGATACAGTAATCATGAATGATTTCTTTCATACGTTAAGAGCCTTAAGCTATCTGAGAAAGGATTGTGGGAGAGTTTCTTTTCCACAGTCTGGACGTTTAGTATGGTACCCTTTGGGTGACATGCGACGCATTCACTCTCAGGTCATAGTCTCTAGTGCGATTGAAATCGCAAACACAATAAAAAACACTTCTTTCGTAAAAGACAGGAAATAAACCGTAGTTTCCCGAACTACGTGAGCTCTGATCTCTCATACCTGTTGAGAGTACGTAGGCACAATACTGATGTATTGGCGAGCTACCTTCCCCCATAACCTGTCGTAGGCCGAACTACGGTGACTCTGATTTCTCGTTCTCTGATGAGAATACGTAGGCATAAAGCGCGACGCTTTGCCGAGTCATTTTCTTTTCTTTTTTAAGCCAACCTTGATAGGTGATAGATAAAACCATCTCGTCCAAGTAAACACAACAAGCGTGGATCCCGTCGAGTACGACGGACGTGAGGGGTGCTAATACCTTCCCCTTGCGTAACCGACTCTCGAATCCGGACAATGGTTGCGATGACCTTGTCTTACCCTTTTTCGTCAGGTTTTTTCGATCGTTTCCTTTCCCGCTCTGAGGGATAAATAACGAAAGGTGGCGACTCTTCTGTTGTGCCGGCACCTTATTTTCGCGCAAGCGACAGCTGACGACTCTGCTGGGGAATCCAACGGTTCCCTGCGAGAGTCAATCCTAACGCTTGTATGTTTACTTGTTGGGTTGCTTTATCTATCGCGTTTTACTTCTCGCACTTTATTTCCCGCATTTTATATTCAGTATAATATGATTACCTGTGCTGTTGTGGGATGGGAGTTCTGATGAGTGAGAAGCCAAACCCAGGCTTGAGTGCACCATAGACTTAGAGTGGAAATTAGTGGGCGTGTGCTTGCTTTGCAGGCACTAGTGTCTCATGAAATCCATGCTTAGACGAGGTTCATCCGGTTGGCTTCTCTTTCAACCCTTTGGGTTGAGACGGTTGCTGGTTTGGTGGATTGTCGACTCTGGGGACCGATCATTTGTGATTCAGCCGAGTGAGGCCGCTTCATGAGCTGGTGATGCCACACCTTCTGGGTATCGTATCACCCCTTTTGAATGTCTGTGACGCTGATGAACGCATAGGATGCCGAACTTGAGTCAGTTTAGGTCCATACCTGTGAGCAGGGTTGGGTTTATTGCAGGAAACCTTGACTTTCAGACTACCTGGTTTTCTCGACAGTGAATCAGTTTTGTCGGTACCAGGGTTTCTCAGTTGCAGATTTGTCTGTTCTTGATAGAGCAGGGTTTGATCAGAGGATCTTATCATCAGGTGTATGTCTGTTCTTGATAGAGCAGGTTTTGATCAGAGGATCTTATCATCAGGTGTATGTCTGTTCTTGATAGAGCAGGTTTTGATCAGAGGATCTTATCATCAGGTGTATGTCTGTTCTTGATAGAGCAGAGGTTTTGTCATCAGTTGTTTGTTCTTGATAGAGCAGATTTTTGAGTGGGGTCTGAAGATCTCATCAGCAGATGTTGTTTGTTCTTGATAGAGCAGATTTTTGGTTGGGGTCTGAAGATCTCATCACCAGATGTTGTTTGTTCTTGGTAGAACAGATTTTTGAGTGGGGTCTGAAGATCTCATCAGCGACTGTATGTTTGTTCTTGATATAGCAGATTTTTGATTGGGGGCTGAAGACCTCATCAGCAGATATTTCTTGATCCTACATCAAAGGTCCTTATTATCAGATATTTGTTCTTGACAGAGAAGAACTATGATCCTATGTATATGGTCCTATCAGATGGTTGTTCTTGACAGATCAGATTTCTGGTCCTACACCGGGGTTCTCTTATTATCAGATGCAGTGGTTGTTCTTGATAGAGCAAGATTATGGTCTTGTTGATACATAATCTCCACGGCACCAGTTACCCGGACCTCTTATTGCATGATTGCATTTTGCATTAGTTTGCATACTCATTTGCATTTCATTAACGTGTGTCTGTGTTGCAGGTACCGTTTTCCCTGATCCAGGATTTCTTGCCTCCTATTGTATTGTTATGGGATCTCTGAGGAAGATCGTGGCTTACAAGTTCCCTGCCCCTGATGTGGCTAAGTTGACTGGTTTGATAGCTCTAGCAGATGATTCTGTAAGGGATGAGTTCAGAAAATCTTATGGCAGGTTGCTCAGTTTGGTTTGTAAGCCTTCTGTGTTCGAGTTGAATGGGTTGCATGCTCTGCTGCAGTTCTACGACCCCCCGCTGAGATGTTTCACTTTTCAGGATTTTGTTCTCGCACCTACGCTGGAAGAGTATGCTGATTTTCTAGGTGTGCCTATCAAGAGGCAGATGCCTTTTATTCATATGGATGCTGAGCCTGATCTGGCTGGTTTAGCTCCTTCACTTCATCTGGACGCCTCCGAGTTGGTGTTGACTAGTTGGAACAAGGTTCCTGGGTTCTCCTTGCAGTTTCTAGTAGGTAAGGCTCAGCAGTGTGCCAAGGACGGATGTTGGGACGCGTTCAATGCCATCCTCGCTTTATGCATATATGGCAGCATCTTGTTCCCTAACATGCCCGATTTTGTAGACTTTGATGCGTTTCACATCTTCGCTTCAGGGAATCCAGTCCCTACCTTGATCGGAGATGTCTATCACTCAATCCATTACAAAAACGAGAACAGGAGGGGGAAGAACGTCTCATGCTGTGTACCCTTGCTGTACAAATGGCTTGATAGTCATCTGCCCAAGAGGGGTCCTTTTATCTCGTCTGCAGCCACAGCTGAGTGGCCTGAGCGTCTGACGGGTTTATCTGCAGAGGATATCGACTGGTTCGACAGAGACAGGTTGGGTACTGAGGTGATCTTCAGTTGCAGCGGGTTTCCAAATGTGCCTCTGATAGGCAGGAAGGGCTGTATAAACTACAATCTGTCGTTGCTGGTTCGACAGTTCGCGTATGCTTTGAGAACTCCGCCGAAGGATGAAGAGGTACAGGAATCTCTGTACCTCACTGGTATTCTAGAGGGGGATCTGTTGTCCAAGCTTCAGCATGCGTGGAATGGTATCAGTAAGCGAGGAAAGCCTTTGCTGGGAAAAAGCAACAGTCAAGCCTACCCTCCGTATTTGACTTGGATCAGAGCCAGGGCCAATGCTATAGGGATGTCGTTTCCTCACGCCAAGCCAGAAATCCCTCCAACAATCGAAGAGCCTACTACTGTGCCCATTCAGCAGCATAATCATGTGTTAGCTGAGCGGGATGAATTGAAGCGGGCGAACAAAGAATTGGAGAAGGAATTAGCTCAGCTCCGAAGTGAGAGGAACGAAGCCGTCCATTCTTTCAAAAGGCAAACAGAGTTGGTGAACCGGCTGGGTATAGACCTGACTAAGCAGATAGCCGAGCGGGAACGCATGGGTCGAGACTTCAAAGCTGTCAACGACGTACTGGCTACGAAGAAGCAGCACTTGGACGAGGCATATCGGAGGATATCCAAGTTCAACCAGCACTGGAAGGCTTCCCTGGCCACCAGGAAAGAGCGGGAGGATAAGTTGATGCTGCAAATCTCCAAGCTGGAAGCCCAGGTGAAGGACAGTGAGCAGAGGTTTGATGAAGAAACCGCCCGCAGATACGCCGCCGAAGGCCAGCTCAACAAAGCTCTTGCTAACCTGAAGGAGCGCAAGCTGACGTTTGAGTCCAAAAAGCGGAAATTAGAAGACTGCTTCGGCGAAGGAGCATGGGAAAGTTCAGTTGAGGGACTTCAGTATACCATTGTGCAGAGGGAATTGCTCGTCGAGGGGTTGCTCACTCTGTCGGATCATCCAGAGACGAAGGAGTTGTTAGAAGAGTATCGCGCCCGTGGCCGTACTTGACTATTTGTATTCCTTTTGTTTTGATCATTGTTGTATGCTGACCATCACCAGGCTTGTTGGCTGAGGTCACGCTGTTGATTCGTCTTGTACTCGCTGATGCTATGTACTGCCTTGATAGGCTTTCTTTATATATGAGATTGATGTTTCCATGATTGGACTCAGACTTCTTCTTATTATTATTATCAGCACTGGCACTCAGGCACTAGGATCAGGGGAAATCTCCCAAACACACAGACACACGCATGCATTTGCATGAAGCATTTGCATGGCGAGCATTTTGTTATTTTTCCTAACCCTTTAGTGTTTACAGGTTTTTTCAGGTTTACAGGTGTCCCAGGTTGTTCCTGGTGACTCCAGGATTGATCAGAGACTAATTCACCGTTATCCAACTAGAGCTAATCAGACCAGGATCATGGATCAAGTGCAAACAGATGTTCAGGAGCTCCGCGAGAGGATGGATCGCTTCATGGAACTTATGCAAGTGGTCGCCAATGGCCAGGACCAGCTCAGGACTTTGGTTCAGCCTTTGATCTCCAGGGTTGATAGCAACGGCATACTCTATGGCGGGGCCGTTCCTACTCCTCCACCAGTTGATACTCCACAAAATGGTGTCCCCGTGGCCGGGGGCAACGGCAGTGCTAATGGCAATGTGATGGCCAACATCGGACTCACTATCGGGCCGGGCAACAGCAATGCAGGCGTCGGGAATCTGTTGGTTCCTCAACCATGGCTTGAGGATCATCAGGATGATGTGTTCTCTCAAAGTGGCGCTGAAGGGGAGCTGAATGCTGAAGCACGGCTCAGATTCAAAGCACTTGAAGATTAAATGAGAGATATCGAGAATCAGAATACTTTGGGCGTTGATATGTCCAAGCTGGGATTAATTGCTGATTTCAAGGTACCTCCTAAGTTCAGGGTGCCTGACTTTGAGAAATATAAGGGCACCACTTGCCCTCGTGTCCACCTGAGATCATACTACAGAAAGATGTCTGCTTATTCCGAAGACGAGAAGTTGCTGATGCACTTCTTCCAAGACAGTCTTTCCGGGCCATCCCTCGAGTGGTACATGGGTCTAGAGCCCACTAGCGTGCGCACATGGAAGGATCTCGCTGAAGCGTTTGTGCACCAGTACCAATACAATAGTGACTTGGCCCCGAACCGAGTCCAGCTCCAGAACCTATCGCAGAGGAATAATGAAGGATTTAAGGAGTACACCCAGCGGTGGCGTGAGTTGGCAGCCCGGGTTCAGCCGCCGATGGTTGAACGCGAGCTCGTGCACATGTTTGTAGCTACCCTCCCAGGGGTTTACTATGAAAAGTTAGTCAACGGTATGTCTGGGATGTTCTCATCTCTCATTATCATGGGTGAGCACGTCGAGAATGGAATCAAGATCGGGAAAATTCAAGGGGAGTCATCCTCAGCCGGAGGAGGTGGAAAGAAACCTTATGCTGGTAAAAGGCGAGAAGGAGATGCGAGCGCTGTGACCAACGCTCGAAGGAAGGGCAAAGGCCCTCAGCAGCAGATAGCCAGTATAAATATCCCAGCGGCTCCACAGCAGCAGCAGCCGCAGCAACCGAATCAGCAGGGATATAGAAAGTACCAGAATTGGGCACCCTTGGCAAACCGTCACTTCGAGGCACCGCCCATGTCGTACGTGCAACTCTTGCAGACCTTGCTTCAGCTTCAGTTGGTCCAGAAGAGGACAATGGCTCCCTTGACAGGGGCACCTCCACCAGGGTACGACGCAAATGCCACTTGCGATTTCCACTCAGGGGCACCTGGCCACACAATCGAGAACTGCAAAGCCTTTAAGCACAACGTGCAGGACCTGGTAGATGCCAAGATTATCAACTTCTCCGATAATGTGCCCAATGTCACGAAGAATCCTATGCCGAATCATAGGGGAGGCAGAGTGAACGCCATTATCAAAGAAGAGAGTGCAGATCTATTGACTGATGTCAGAGACCTAAAGACGCCGCTTAGCTTCGTTAAAGCTAAGTTGCTGAAAAGAGGGTTCTTTCCAGGATGCGGAGAACTATGCATGGACTGTGCCACACATTCTGATGGATGTGAGCAGTTGGTCGAAGGAATTCAAAGTCTGATGACTGAGGGGATTCTGCAGTTCAACCGGAGGGCTGAAAGTGTATCAGGAGAGGTAGTGTTGAAGCAGGCCGATGAAGTCGCCACCATCACCATCCCTTGTCAGCCAATAACCATTTCTGCGCCCAGACTGCCTATAATTACTATTACCAAAGCTGGGCCGATACCATTCGAGAGCACTAACGCCGTTCCGTGGCATTATGGGGCTGAAGTCTATTGCAACGGACAGAAGTTGAAGCTGGAGCCGTATGGGTCGACTGTGGAGAATCTTGCGGGAGTCAGGGGTATCACCCGCAGCGGAAGAGTGTTTGCACCGCCAGAGGTCGTGGCGGATGAAGCGGTCAGAGCTGATGCGGCTGATAGAGGTAAAAGCAAAGTCGTCGAAGAGGTCCCGTGTGGGGTAGAGAAAGATTTGCTTATCAAAGACGCCGAGGAGTTTATGCGGTTGATCAAGAAGAGCGACTACAAGATTGTAGACCATCTCCATCAGACGCCCTCGAAGATTTCTATTTTCAACCTGTTGCTGTGTTCTGAAGCACACCGCAACGCGCTACTGAAGGTATTGAACGCTGCCTACGTACCGCAAGAGATATCGGTGAATCAGCTAGAAGAGGTGGTAGCCCATGTTAATGCTGGCAATGGGCTAGGTTTCACGGACTTAGAGCTGACACCAAAAGGGAGGAACCACAACAGCGCCCTGCACATCTCGATAGAGTGTAGGGGCACAATCATGTCGCACGTGCTGGTAGACACGGGTTCGTCACTGAATGTTCTTCCGAAGAAGGCATTAATGAAGTTGGACACTCGCGGATTGCTCTGCACACCCAGTGATCTGGTGGTGAAGGCGTTCGACGGAACTAAACACCACGTTTTCGGAGAGGTGACCCTGCCGATCCAAGTCGGTCCGGAAACGTTTGACACGGTCTTTTATATCATGGACATCATGCCTGCCTACAGTTGCCTCTTGGGTCGGCCATGGATCCATGCTGCTGGTGCCGTGACCTCCACGTTGCACCAAAAGCTCAAATATGTTGTCGGGGGAAGTATAGTAACCGTGTGTGGTGAGGAAGACATAATGGTGAGCCATTTGTCATCCTTTAAGTGTGTGGAAATGGATGGTGAAATCCATGAAACTCTCTGCCAAGCGTTCGAAGCTGTCAAGGTGAAAGAAGTAGCTCCTGTAGCCACAGGGAAGCCAGAGATGAATCTCTCCTCATTCAAAGGAGCTCGGGCTGTTGTCCAAGCTGGATCTACCCCAGGATGGGGGCATATTTTGGAGATACCGAACAAGCAGGATAAGTTTGGGTTGGGGTATTCTCCTGGAGCTGAAGCTTCTTCTTCTTCGTCTAGCAGCGCGTCACGGGGTAAGGGGCCGATCCTATTTACCAGTGGTGGAGTGATCTTCAAAAGCATCAACGCGGCGTCTGAAGACAGCGGGGATAGCGATTGTGATCTCGACTCTTGGATTCAGCCAAGCAAGCCAGGCGAGGGCCTCAACAATTGGATCATCAAGGATATCATCCGGCTGACAAGTGAAGAGTAATGATTTACTTTTTTCCAATCATTGTACAACCCTATGTCCTACCCGGGGCATAGCGGTTTTATTGTCAGGGCCTTGTTGGATTATGTACATGCATTTTGTTAATAAATCAAAGGCGTTTTCTTCGTATTCAAATACTGTGATCTCTGTTATTCCTGTTTCATATTTGTTTTGAAAAACAGTAAAATGGCAATGGGGTTTGTGCTAACCTGCACATCCTTGTTTTAAACTTAACCCTTGTTATTGCAGGATCCACATAACAGATGACATCGACTCTGGACCTTCTACGGCTCACTTTGACTTCGATTGCCCGATCTATCAAGCCGAAGAAGAGATTGATGAAGACGAAGACCTTCCTGAAGAGTTGGCCCGCTTGTTGAAACAAGAGGAAAAGGTTATTCTGCCTCATGAGGAGGAGATCGAAATCGTGAACCTGGGTTCTGAAGAGCTCGTCAGAAACGTCAGGATAGGGGCTGCGATGCAGAGTGATGTCAAGCAGAGATTGGTCGAGATGCTTCAAGAGTATAGTGACGTCTTTGCTTGGTCATACGAAGATATGCCCGGACTTGACACGGACATCGTGGTCCACCACTTGCTGCTACGAGAAGACTGCCCTCCCGTTAAGTAGAAGCTTAGGAGGACGAGACCAGATATGGCCGTTAAGATCAAAGAAGAAGTGCAGAAACAGCTTGATGCTGGCTTCTTAGCGGTCACCACTAACCCTCCGTGGGTCGCCAACATAGTGCCTGTACCGAAGAAGGACGGTAAGGTACGCATGTGCGTCGATTATCGAGATTTGAATAGGGCAAGCCCTAAAGATGATTTCCCGTTGCCTCATATCGATGTGTTGGTCGACAACACAACCCAGCTCTCCGTGTTTTCGTTCATGGATGGCTTCTCCGGTTACAATCAGATCAAGATGGCGCCGGAGGACATGGAGAAAACGACGTTTATCACCCCCTGGGGAACATTTTGCTATAAGGTAATGCCCTTCGGTCTGAAGAACGCAGGGGCCACTTACCAACGAGCAATGGTGACTTTGTTTCATGACATGATTCATCATGATATTGAAGTCTATGTTGATGACATGATTGCGAAGTCCCAAACGGAGGAAGAGCATCTGGTCAACTTATTGAAGCTTTTTGAGAGGCTTAGGAAGTTCAGGTTGAGGCTGAATCCTAACAAATGTACTTTCGGAGTACGGTCCGGAAAGTTACTGGGGTTTATCGTGAGTGAACGAGGCATCGAGGTTGATCCTGTGAAAATAAAAGCCATTCAAGAAATGCCAGCGCCGAAAACAGAAAAAGAAGTTCGTGGTTTCTTGGGCAGAATAAACTACATTGCAAGGTTTATCTCTCAGCTCACGGCCACGTGTGAACCGATGTTCAAGCTTTTAAAGAAAGATCAGGCAATTATCTGGAATGAGGATTTCCAGAAGGCATTCGACAAGATAAAGCAGTATCTTCAAGAACCTCCAATCTTGATACCCCCAGTGGCTGGACGGCCTTTAATCATGTACTTCACAGTTCTTGAGAATAGTATGGGGTGTGTACTCGGTCAGCACGACGAGACGGGCAGAAAAGAGAATGCCATTTACTACTTGAGTAAAAAGTTCACGGACTGTGAATCTCGCTACTCGATGCTGGAGAAAACGTGTTGCGCACTAGCCTGGGCTGCCAAACGTTTACGACAGTACATGCTCAATCACACCACTATGCTAATTTCGAAGATGGATCCGATCAAGTACGTCTTCGAGAAGCAGGCTCTTTCGGGCAGGGTTGCCAGATGGCAAATGGTGTTAACGGAATATGATATTCAGTACGTGTCCCAGAAGGCCATCAAGGGAAGCGTATTGTCTGAATACCTTGACGAACAGCCGATCGAAGATTACCAGCCTATGAAATTTGAATTCCCTGATGAGGATATTATGTTTCTCAAAGCGAAGGATTGCGATGAGCCGTTGCCCGACAAGGGGCCAGATAGGAAATCCCAGTGGAAATTGATATTCGATGGAGCGGTTAATTCCTATGGAAGTGGCATCGGGGCTATCATCACGACTCCCCACGGATCCCACATCCCGTTCACTGCGAGACTGACGTTTCCAGTCACCAATAATGAGGCGGAGTACGAAGCATGCATCATGGGTCTAGAAGAGGCAATTGATTTGAGAATCAAGAATCTAGATGTATATGGTGACTCAGCGCTTGTGATCAACCAAGTTAAAGGGGAGTGGGAGACTCGTCAATTGAATTTGGTGCCATACATGAATTATGCCAGAAGGCTACTTCCGTTCTTTGATCGAGTGGAACTCCATCATGTGCCCAGGGCGGAGAATCAAATGGCTGATGCCTTAGCCACGTTGGCTTCAATGTATAAAGTCAATTTTTGGAATGAGGCTCCAAGAATTGTCCTTTCGCGTCTTGATAGACCGGAATTTGTCTTTGCAATCGAGGAAGCCGCCGACGGCAAGCCATGGTTCCATGACATCCAGACTTTTCTTATGACTAAGGAGTATCCTGCGGGTGCGTCAACCCAGGAAAAGAAGACTCTGAGGAGGCTGTCTGGAAATTTTTATCTCAATCCTGATGGAGTGTTGTATAAAAGAAACCACGATCTCGTGCTACTCAGATGTGTAGATGAGAAAGAGGCGAGTATGCTCATGGAAGAAGTCCATGAAGGCACATTTGGTACGCACGCCAGCGGGCATGCTATGACAAGAAAGATCCTGAGAGCAGGATACTACTGGCTGACAATGGAGTCGGATTACTTCAGATTCGCGAAGAGATGTCATAAATTCCAGATTTATGCTGATAAAGTTCATGTTCCGCCGTGCCCGTTGAATGTCATGTCCTCCCTGTGGCATCGACATGATAGGCAAGATCGAGCCTACTGCATCTAACGGTCATCGCTTCATTCTGGTAGCTATCGACTACTTCACCAAGTGGGTGGAGACAGCCTCGTATGCTAATGTGACCAAGCAGGTGGTGGCTAAATTCATAAAGAGGGATATCATCTGTCGTTACGGAATTCCCGAGCGGATCATTACTGACAATGGTTCGAATCTGAATAACAAGATGATGAAGGAGCTGTGCCAGAGTTTCAAGATTGAGCACCACAACTCATCTCCTTACCGGCCGAAGATGAATGGCGCCGTTGAAGCAGCCAACAAGAACATAAAGAAGATTGTTTAGAAGATGGTTGTGACCTACAAAGATTGGCACGAGATGCTGCCATTTGCACTGCACGGTTATCGTACGACGGTACGTACGTCGACCGGGGTAACTCCTTTTTTCTTAGTGTACAGTATGGAAGCTGTCCTACCGTTAGAAGTGGAGATCCCTTCTTTGCGAGTTTTGGTTGATGTGAAACTCGATGAGGCAGAATGGATTACGAATCGACTGAACCAACTCAGCCTGATGGACGAGAAGAGGTTAGCATCGATTGCATTTGGTCGTCTGTACCAAAGCCGAATGAAGAAAGCTTATGATAAGAAGGTGCGTCCTAGAAGCTTTCAGACGGGTGATCTCGTCCTGAAGAAGATTCTTCCTCCACACTCCGATCACCGGGGCAAGTGGACTCCGAATTACGAAGGTCCGTACGTCGTCAGCAAGGTCTTCTCGGGAGGAGCTTTGTTGTTATCCACGATGGATGGTGAAGATTTTGCATCCCCGGTGAACGCGGATGCAGTTAAAAAATACTTTGCTTGAAAGTGACCCTCTGGACAAAAAAAAGAGAGTCCAGGCAAAAAAGGGCATCCCGGCGAACCAAAAACAGAATAAAAGGTTCGGGCAAAAATTAGAGATATAAATTGAAAAATGTACACCCGCGAAGTCGAAAACCTACACTGGGCGGCTTCGGTAAAAAAGGGTATCCCGGTGAACTGAAAACCCGCAAAGGGCGGTTCACGCAAAAGTTAGGGATTTGAAAAAGCAAATGACTGCGTTCCGCGTGTGGACTTTCTTTGTTTAGTGGTTGGGAAGACCTGAGGGCCGTTCATCTGAATCAATCTCTTCCGAAGCTGAAGCGTCGGAGAAGTATCGAAGTCGAGTGAGTCATAGAGGGATCAACTCATGGTGTTCGTCTATGCCTCGTTGCCGACATTTGTATATACTGATGTATATTTATGTTTTATTTTTTGTGCGGCTTCCTCATTCCAAGAGCTTGCATCTGTTGTAAAACATTTTTACCCATTCAGGGGTTCGTTATCAATAAAGTGCATACTATTCAGCAATTCTGTTTGTCTGTTTAGCATTTATCTGTTTTGTTTGCGAAAAAGAACACCGATGTTTTTGATAAAATATGCATACATAAACTTACGGGCCTAGGCCACTGATTGTTGAAACAATTAATTACTTGAATATTGTCACGAGATAATAACCTCGATAGGTCCCATTGAGAAGGGTATCTTGTCTGTTTGTTTGTGTTGTTACAGGTGTAGCTTATTCCAGACAGTGCGCCGTGCGCATCCCTGAATCAGGATGATTCCTCTTTCTCCAGCAGAGTTCAGTAGCCTCTCTCCGCAGAGTCTGAACGCGAGATCGTGAGCATTGATATGTCTCCCCAGGCAGAGATGATTCTCTCCCCAAGCAGATGCATCCTGAAGGAGCGGCATCCCCCCAGCTGAGTCGGGCGCCAAAGCATGAATTCACCTCCCCAGCACCGGGTCACAAGTGCAGGTTTCGTAGGAAACTATTCGTATGCCGAAGTATGCAGCAACTGATGGTACCAGACTAAAGTCTCCAGCGGAATTGAAATTCCCCACCAGAGTCGTACCCCCCCCCCCCCCCCGAAGTCGGATGATTCCTTCTTCCCCAGCGGAATTGAAATTCCTCATCAGAGTCGTACTCTCTCCAGCGAAGCAGAATGATTTCTCTTCCCTCAGCCGAGTTTGCAGATACCCCAAGAGAGCCAAATCCTTGGAAGTTGATCAAACCACGATTGGTCTTCCCTAGTGGAGTGTTAATCAACTGAAGTTGTTTCCCCACAGAGCCGTCATCTCCAGAGAAGTGGCCATGAAGGCCATGCAGCTTATTCCCGCGATTGACATCGCTTTCCCTCAGCAGGTCCAGGTTCTCGTAGAGCTTCGTTCCCCTGCAGCAATCAACTGAAGTTGTTTCCCCCGCAGCAGTCAACTGAAGTTGTGTCCCCTGCGGAGTCCAATTGATATTGGCGTGACCATGTTCTCCTCAGCAGGATGATTCCTCTATCTGAGTAGTTCTTTCTCCTTGACAGGAGGATTCCCCTTCGGCATTTATTTTGCTGACGGAATCGCATCATTGTGCATGATTGCATAGCATTTATCATAAACGCATAGCATTTCCACCGTGTGGAGCATTGTGCCATTGCCGAAGCATATGCATAATAAACATGATTTAGGTTGTTACCGTTCTTGTTTTGCAGGTGTTCCGCCGCAGAATTGATTGCTCAGGATGATTCCTGACATTCTCCCCAGCAAAGTCGCTTGCTCAAGATGATTCTTGGATCCCCAGCGAAGTCTTCGGTTCAAGATGATTCTTGAACTCCTCAGCAGGGCCGTTTGCTTAAGATGATTCTTAAGACCCCAGTGCAGTCTCCAGAGTTGGTTGCTCGAGTTGATACTTAGAGTCCCCAGTGAAGGTTGCCCAGGATGATTCCTGAAATCCCCAACAAAGTGTTCGCTCAGGATGATTCCTGAAATCTCCAGGTTGGTTATCGGTTCAAGATGATTCTTGAAAGTCCCCGGCGGAGTTATTTGTCCAAGATGATTCTTGAAGTCCTCAACAGAGTTGATTTATTCAGAATGATTTATGGACCCTCGGAGCGGAGTTACTTGATAGTTCTCTAGATTCCCCAGCGGCGAAGCGTCCTCCCCAACAGATTTTCTAACGGCGAAGTCGAAACCTCCCTTGAAGACTCCATGATTGAAGTCCGACCGTGTTAATGAAGCAGTTCTCTCAGCTGATGCAGAGTGCCTGACGGCAGAGGTTTAGATGTTCCCAGTTGGCTCATGATTGACCAAGGATCCTATTCCCGACTTGCTGATGAAGTCCGGCTGATGCCCGACGGTAACGCGGAATGCCTGATGGCATGATCAACCTGATGGTTGAAGTCCGGCTGATGCCCGACAGATGTCTTTGAATGCCTGATGGCATGATCAACCTGATGGTTGAAGTCCGGCTGATGCCCGACAGATGTCTTTGAATGCCTGATGGCATGATCGACCTGAGGGTTGAAGTCCGGCTGATGCCCGACAGTTTCTTTGAATGCCTGATGGCATGATCGACCTGAGGGTTGAAGTCCGGCTGATGCCCGACAATTTCTTTGAATGCCCGATGGCATGATCAACCTGATGGTTGAAGTCCGGCTAATTCCCGACAGTTTCTTTGGATGCCTGATGGCATGATCGACTATGTATTACCGGTTACCGTGTGACCAATTCCCCAATGGAGTTTCTTCACCCTGACAGCGAAGTCAGATTATGTTGAGAGTTGACGGCGAAGTCAGATTATGTTGAGTACGTGACGGCGATGTCGGATGTTTCTCAGGGTATGTTTGGTCGACGGCGATGTCATATTCTTTGATGCCCCGGCGGCGAGGTTGGATGTTTGGTTGACGGCGATGTCAGATTCTTTAGTTCTCCAGCGACGATGTTAGATGTTTGTTTCTGGCGACGATGTCAGGTGATTTAGCTCTCCAGCGGCGATGTTGGGTGTTTGTTTCTGGCGGCGATGTCAGGTGATTTAGTTCTCCAGCGGCGATGTTGGACATTTGTTTCTGGCGGCGATGTCAGGTGATTTAGTTTTCCAGCGGCGATGTTGGGTGTTTTGGTTGTCCGACGACGATGTCAAGCGCTTTATTTTCATGAATGCCTGACGGTGATGTCCGGTGTCTGATGACAATGGTAGAGGAATTTAATATGGATAACTGACGACAAGGTTCAGGTCAGTCTGTCTCCAGCTAGTTGCCGTGCGGCTATTATTTCAGTGTTCGAAGATTTGTTCCCGCCAGAGTACCGTGTGCTTGTCCAGTTGGCAAATTTCCGGGTTTATCGGTATTCAACCGTTTCGCACCTTGGTTGGCTGAGAGTCGTTTGCTCCTCACCCAGTCAGGTTCAAGCCGTTTGAATAGGAGCAGCTGTTGCACCCCAAAATTTGACCAACATTTATTTACCAAGTTTGTGGTTCATTGTATTCATCATCTGCATCTCATTGATATGTGGGCAATAGATCAAGAGGTATGATTACCTAGCAAGAGTTATATGAGGCTATGAAGCTAGCCAAGAAAGTTATTCAAGTGTTCAAAGGTTGATATCTTTGTCAGAGAACTCAAGAGGTCCTCAGAAAGATTGGTTGAAACCAAGGGTGTGTGTCTCATAACTTGAGAGTTGTGGGAGCTCCTCAGATGATTCTGAGACTATGAGGATGGACTTGAAGCTTTGAGAAAGCTTATGAGATGTCTTGAAAGCCATCATGAAGCCTAGAGAGGTCATTGTACAAGAATTCAGAAGATTCAGCCATGAGTGGTGGAATTAGGGTTTGACTGGGTCAACCCTAGGTCAACTGATGATTTGGAGAGAGTTGAGACCTAATCCAAGAGCCATGTGAGCATGTAATGATTTATTGAGATGCTATAATGATGATTCCTAGACCAACTCATCATGATTGAGGAGTTTGAGAAGTTTTAAGCTAGGGTTTCTAAGGATTGACAGTGTAAAATCCCCTAGTTTGATCCCTATCTTCAAGGCAGTTTAGCTCAAGATGTGATTGTCATCTCATCTTACCCACAACATGAATGTTGTATAGCTTATTCTTAGCTTTAATTTGAGTACTAGAAGTCCTTGATAGGATTTGTAGAGCTCAAGTTATGACTTTGACAAATTACAGGTCATCTGAGGTATGTGAATCTGGGTCCTTGAAAGTCACCCAACTTGCATCCAACTTTTTCCCTAGTAAGATGATTCCTATGAACTCTTGGTCAACATGAATGTTGTAGAGAATCTTCTTAGATTTCTAGAGAGTACTAGAAGTCCTTGATAGGATTTGTAGAACTCAACTTATGGCTTTGACAAGTCAAGGGCATTTTGGTCATTTGGAGGTTATAGGTCATTTCAAGCATAAGGCCATATCTCCTATTTCCAAGCTTCAAATGGAAAAATATTCAACATCAAAATTGCTTATAATGATGTTTTTATGGCTAGTAGGGAGGTCATGAGATGTTGAAAAGGCTTTTATCAAAAAGTGATGAAAATGGCCTAAAATGGAGGCATAAGTTAAATAAGTTGAAATTGAAAATTGGAAATCACAAGTTATACATCCAAACCATGTCATATAATAGGTCATTTTGACTCCAAAGGACATTCTAAGAACAATGGTTCAGCCACAATTTTGATTTGGGGCTTAGATCATAGGGCTGCTTTGGAATTGGCTTACTTGCATATTAAGGTACCAAAGCAAAACTCAACAAAACTCAATAAACAAGTTGGTTATGCATTGTAACATATCATAAATCTCATATGGGGAGAATTTCAAGTCAGAATCAAAGGTTACAAGAGGCTTGGCATGAGATAGCATATGGTGAGAAGTGAAATCAAAATGTCATGACATGAGAAGTTCAAATACTCATTGGATGGTCCTAGATGGTTCTAGATGATTCTAAACCACTCTATATAACATGTATAACTTGCTCAGATGCAAGGTTGGTGAGAATTGGTGCAGAGAAGAGAGAGTGAGATCAAGAATCTTCCATTGCAAGTCAAGTTTCAATTTCACATTCTTCTTCATTTCCATTCATTCTTTCCATTCAAACACATTCCATACATCATATTGAAGCTGTGCAGATTGAATTGAGATCAAATCCATGGTGAATTGAAGAGTTAGTGATTGAACTTTCAAGGTAGCAAGTCAGAATCGAATTCTGAGATTGAGGCTTCCTCCATCAAAATTGTTGCAAATAGTAGCAAGATTGGCATCTAGGGAAACTTTCTGAAGAGTTTCAAAGTCTGAATTGGTGGATTTCATCATATGTTCATCAAGATTAACCAGGTTTGCAAATTCTTCCCTACACCATGTTTTAGGCATAATTAGGTTAATTTGTTAGTGTAGAAATGTTAGAGACCAATAAGAGATGGATTTTGGAGAGTTAGAGAGCAATTGATGAAGATTGGATAGTGGACACCATTTCTGTTTGACCTTGTATCTTGCTGAATATTGAGAGATAAGCTTAGTTTAATAGCAAGAAATGTTCAGGGAAGCATGAGGATGAGATTAGGACCTTTAATTTTGAGAATTGTTAAGATTGGTTCTTGATCAATTATTGGAAGTTGCTATCGGGTTCTAGGTTTGAGAGGGTTTCAATAAATTCTGATGCCATGGCTAGATTCCTGATGAAATTTGGAGTGATCTAGGGTTTTTAATTGCTGCATTTGGTGGGGTATTGATGGAGTTCGTGTGTGAGGAAGATGAAGCTTCATGTTCTGCATTTCCATGGTGGTTCCAAGAACCCTAGCTGGAGGTTGAAGACGAGGTCATGACCATTGGATGGGGAGCTGACCATTGACCTGAGAAACAATCCAACGGGCACGATTCAATTTCATTTGGGAGGGAATTCTGAAACACAATGAAACGTTGCGTTTCATTAAAAGGTACTTTGGACTGGATTGCTTCCCACACCCCCTTCACGAGGCCCAATCAATTTTGAACTGAAAACCATGACTATTTGCACCGTTCATTTTCCATTTTCTTCATGATTTATTAATTGATTTTCTGAGTGGACTTTGGGCATGGCGCCTTACTTTTTGTACCCCCTGTCGCTACTGCGAAAATCGGCGCCGGCTGAACAGAAGAGTCGCCACCGTGCGTTATTTATCCCAACGGAGGGAAAGGAAACGCTCGAGGTAAACCTAACGCAAAGACGGGAAAAGGAATGGTCATTGCAACCAAATCCTGGATTCGGGAGTCGGTTACGCAAGGGGAAGGTATTAGCACCCCTCACGTCCGTCGTACTCGACGGGATCCACGCTTGTTTTCGGGTATGGATTGTTATTCTATCTAAACTAAGGGTTAAGGGTTAAAAGAAAAGAAAATGACTCGGCAAAGTATCGCACTTTATGCCTACGTATTCTCGTCTGGAACGAGAAATCAGAGTCAACGTAGTTCGCCTACCTACTGGAAAGGAGGGGAAGGTTGCTCGCTAGGATATCGCATCCTATGCCTACGTACTTTCATACAGCATGAAAGATCAGAGCAAACGTAGTTCGGGCCACGTACGACACAAGTCTGTCTTGATTGTTTTTATTCCTTCTGAAAAAGGTTTTTATGATTACTGGTCCAAGCGGACAAAAATGACGTTTTGATGAGTTCACATTCTTTTACGGAAGCGGTGTCTTTTATTGGGTTTGAAATCTTATTGTGTTTTTCTATTTGTTTTGAGAAAGAAGAGACAGAACTCTAACCTATGGCTGAAAAGGGAATCAAACTAACCTAGTGTTATCATGCATGGGTTAAGACCTAATGTCTATCATGCTCCTCTCTTGCGTAGAGAGAAACAGAGATCCTAAGGGATAAACGGAAACAGAAACAATAGCACATATACAATAAAGCAGTAAAATGCATGGATGCAGCAATACAAGCGAGGCAAGGGAGTCCCACTCAACCTCGAACCTAGAAAACAACAGGCAAAAGTGAACAGAATTCACTTTCAACCTAACAGGTTAAATGGCACACAATACAGTCAGGGAAATTCAAACAATACATCAAAAATTAAACAGCTAAAATAAATAGCAAAAGCAGTCTTCATCAACATCTGTCTTCAAGTCATTTTCAAACATCTACAGGCTTCCAGCAAGCATCAGTCTTCATCTTCACAGCCTTCAAGCAAGGTCTCTATCTTCAACCTTCAAGCCTTCAGTCAAGGTCTCTATCATCAGTCTGCCATGGCTTTTCTTCAAGTCTCAATCTCCAAGCTGAGGAATCAATCACAAGAATGAACTGGGGTGTTAAGCAATTAGTTGACCACCAAGGGTGGCAAACAGACTGCTGACAACACATAGAATATTTCTCTCAAGAGTTCTATCTCTTAGACACTATCACCAAGCCTTCCAAAGGAAGGGGGTGAATGTCTTAGAGAGACTCTGCATCATAGAGAGGGATGGAGGTAAGAAAGACCTTCCATGTTTGTGAATCAAGCTTTCTACTCTAGAGCTCTGCCTAACTCCTAGATCCTATAACCTTCAACAGCTGCCAGCAAGAGATACTCCTCATCAACTCTGGAAGTTGGTCTTCAATCTCTTTGATCTCCAATGGGCTTCATCAGCACAGTCTTCAGCTCAAACCCAAGCCCCAAACAAGCCCAATACCCCACACAGTCAAATAATAACCCTAGAGAGGGCACACCACACAGTCAAGCAAGTACAAACAATATACTAATAGTAATAGTAGAATAGGGGAAACCTAGTAATTTCTAAGGGATCTACTATCTACCCATAATACCCCTATAGTCCCATACCCCAATATTCAAACTACAACTCCTAAAAGAAATGATATCTTACACCTATTCCACACCTAAACTCTAGTTTTGATTCTTCTAATCACACCTAAACAAACCATCTAAGATTAAATCCTAAAATCATGAATTAAATTTTATATACAAGCTAAAGTCCTAAGTTAATCACCCTAAAAAGAATGGATAAAAAATGTTAAAGTATCTAACTAAACTAAAATCAACAATATCATGAATCAAATTAAACCACTTAAAAAGCTATTTAAAAGAAAAATGCACAAAAAAAAATACTAAAACAAAATAAAATGCTATTTTTAATATTTGTTATTTTTCTTAACAGAATTATAAACCTAATGCAAAACGAAGCAATTAAAATTATTCATTTTTCATTTACTTATGAATTTTTGAAGAATTAAAAAAAATGAGTGAAATTAAAACGAATTGAATTGGATATGGGGTGCAACCAGCATTTATTTTCAGTTAAAACAAGAGGATGGGCCCAGACTGGGGGGCGCGCATAGCAAAGCGCGTCTGGGCCCAGTTAACCAGAAAACACAACAAAAATAAAAAAAGAAAAAACGGTGCAAAGAGTAAAAAATAATAGTTCATTTGGTTTTGGGCCTTGAAAGCAGGGGTGTGGGTATCAAAAGGATTTAGGCCCATTTGCCTCCGTTTAATGAAACAGGGCGTTTTGGCCAGTTCAGTCTCCCTCTCAAAATCAATTTAAACCTCCTCCGTTGGATTTGCTTGTGGTCAACGAGTCTTGCCCTCATCTGACGATCATTACATCGTCTTCCCCAATGGACTAGGGTTTCCACCATTATCGAGCTCTTCATGCAGCTTCATTAACCAAACTTACACCTTCTCATACAACCTCGATTCTCCATGAAACTCAAATCTGCAAAGAGCAAAATTGCTCTACTTCTTCCCCTCTACACAGCCATGGCATTATTTCCCTCTAAAACTCAATCAACATCCAAACCCGATAGGTAGAAGTTCCCGGTTCCACCACTTTGCACTGAGATCAAACTCGAGGATTCCTTCTAATTCTTACCCTAATATGTTCCACATGCCATGCTGATTATTTTCATCTATCTAACCAAGATTATCACGCTTTAACCTAAGAGTTCTAAGCCAAAACATATTTGGTACTCCAATGGTAACCTTCATGAAATGCCTCCAAATTCATCAGAAATGATCATCTAACTATCCCTAACCGTTCTAACCCTAACATTCTCTAATATTCTAACTAATCTAACCAATTCGAAAGGAAACACCAACCTGGTTTGATAATGAAAACAGATGCATAATTCTTTAGATCCAAGGCTTGCAATGCTTGGGACTTGATCAACAGGCTTGATCCTTGGTTCTGTATGCAATAGAACCTGCTCAAACCTCTTGGATCTTGCAATCACACTCTTCTTGCACTTTGGATGATGAAGTTGGTAGCACACGATTTCTTCCTCAATTCAACCAGATATTGATAGAAACTTGATCTCCAATGGATTTAGATGATGATAGGATCAAGAATTTTGGAAATTGATGAAGGTTTGATAGAGTTTGAAATGGTTTTGCAAAATGGAAGAATGAGATGAAACTATGTATTATGAACAAAATGAATCACCAACCCTTGAATGAAGCTACTCTACCCAATATATAGATGAAATTAGAAAGCTCTAGAACTTGGTAGAAACTTCTTGTGCACAATTCCCTTGGATTTTGATTATGTTACTTCCTTTGTAAGCCAACTAGCATAACTTCCAAATTTTGAACCAAACTCAAAAATCAACTTTTGCCAATGTTCTTAAAACATTTTTTCCAATCAAAATGACCTATAATTTCACCTCATTTGGCCATGGTATGAAAAATCTCAATTTTAGGTCACTTTTATTCATTAAATTCCCTTTTTAAATGACCAAATTTGAAACCTTGAGCTATGAGCCTTTCAAAACTTTCATGATCACTTTTCTAGACTCAAAATGTCATTTGGAGCAAGTTTGATGTTGTGAAGTGTTTCATTTGAAGCTTCCTTGTATGAGTTTTGGGCATAGGCTTGAAATGACCTGTAATTCTCAAATGACCAAAATACCCTTTACTTTCCAAGGCCATAAGTAGAGCTCCACAGATCAGATGAAGACATACCATACCTTTATAGAAAGATAAGACAATAAGGAACAACTCTTATGTTGACCAGAAATTCATTTGAAATATCCTTGAAGGGTAAAAGTTGCTTGGAAGACAAGTAACTTTCACAAACAAAATTTCAGATACCTCAGATGACCTGTAACTTGCAAGGACCATAACTTGAGTTCTATAAATCCCCTTGATGTCTTCCACCACTAAAATTAAAGGTCTTGAGATCCTCTACAAGTTTCATGTTGGCCAAGGATCCATTTGAAGCTTCCATTTTGACTTATCTTGCTTAGAAGTTTGACCTAAATCAGGGGATTTTACATATAAACCCTAATTTAGAAACTCCTCTTCTTCTTGAATTCTCTTGATTTCTTCTTGGCACAACACCACATCCTTCTCTACATGTCAAATGATGAACCCACATCTCTCAAATAGACCTTAATGCCTTTCAATCAATCATTTGACCTAGGGTTGACCTAGGGTTGACCCAGATGAAACCCTAGTTGATTGTCTTCAACTGCAACTCTTGTGATCACATCAATGACTTGTCTCACTTTCAAAATGACTCTCTAGGTCCTCTATGATGTCTGTATATCCTCCATGACCTCAATTCACAGCTGACAACTTCTTTGATGATCTTCAGATACCCTCAGATAGGAGATAGATCCACTGCTTGGTCCAATGACCTCTCTGGGTTTCAATTTCTTCCTGATGACTTGGATAAGCTTGAATTTGAATAATAACCTCTTGATAGGCTCATAGAGATGAGAATAGTACTTGGTCCCTTGTTGGATAACTTGGTATGCTATGCCATGCAGATGATTAGACTATGTATATGACTCTATATGCAAATGCTAATGTAATTGAAACATAAACCAAGTGAAGAAGGTTGAGAAAATTTTAGGGTGCAACAGCTGCCCCTATTCAAGCGACTTGGACCCGATTGGGTGAAGAGCGAACGGCCTTCAAACATTTGAGGTACGAGACGGTTGAATACTAAGAACCCGGAAATTTGCCAACCGCAGAAATAAACTGCAACACTGCTTAGGGAACGACTTCCATCAACCGAATCTGGTTGTTACGGCAACCAACTGATCCATTAGCGACGTGCTGGGGATTATTTTCATCAGCCTGAAAAAGATTCTATCATCGAAGAAATCTCAACTAAACTTGTCCACGTTAGGACTCCACCTGCCGTCAACACGGAAAAATCTCGGCGACTTCGCTGGGGATGACTCGTCTGCATTTCATCAACATGAGGGGATCCTATCAACATAGGAATGAATTGTCCACGTCAGGAATAAATCGTCCACGTTAGGAATACACCTGTCCACGTTAGGAATACCACCTTTCTACATTAGGAATACCACCGTCCACGTCAGGAATAAGACTTCGTCTGGATCTGTCCACGTTAGGACTAAACTTTCCACGTGAGGAATACATCGTCCACGTAAGGAATCACATCTTTCCACGTAAGGAATACATCTTTCCACGTAAGGAATACATCTTCCACGTAAGGAATCACATCTTTCCACGTAAGGAATACCTCTTTCCACGTAAGGAATACCTCTTTCCACGTAAGGAATACATTTTCCACGTAAGGAATCAATCTTTTATCTTGATTTGTCCACGTCAGGACTCACATCTCGTTTTGATTTGTCCACGTCAGGGCTCCACATCTCGTTTTGATTTGTCCACATCAGGGCTCCACATCTCGTTTTGATTTGTCCACGTCAGGACTCACATCTCGTCTTGATTTGTCCACGTTAGGACTCCCATCTCGTCTGCTCAAGAAAATCCTATCAGCATGGGGGTAACATCGTCCACGTCAGGACACCGCTCGTTGACCCGAAGAAATATAAATTCGTCCACGTCAGGACTCGCGCATCTTCGACCCGCTGGGGACATAAAACTTGTCCACGTCAAGACTCACGCTTCACCAACACGAAGAAAGATAAATTTGTCCACGTCAGGACTCACGCATCTTGACAACACGAAGAACTACAAACTTTGTCCACGTCAGGACTCACATTTCACCATTACGAAGGAAGATATCTGCTGGTAATAAATGGTCCACGTCAGGACACCAACACGAAGAGTAATCAATTTTGTCCACGTCAGGACTTCACATTCAATCAATACGGAAAAATCGAATCTGTCCTCGTTAGGACTAGCACATTTCATCAACTCGGGGAAATAAATCTGTCCACGTTAGGACACCCACTTCTCTAGCACGAAGAAATCCCGTCAATATAGGAATAGATTGTCCACGTCAGGACCCATTTCTCCATTGGTCCCAACCAACAAACCTTTTAGCACTGACGTGACAGCGACTTTGGGGCGGACTCTACTGGGGATATTTGGAAACCAAACTACCGGACGCCTGTTCTGATAACCGGCGGCAGCCTCTGAAATTCTGATTCATGAAACCCTTTGATGCTGACGTAACAACAAATTTGAAGAAAATAATCCGCTGGCCGGACTAGCGAAACTTCAACAAGCAACCCTGGTGGGGAAAACAAGAGACATTTACACCAATACCTCTGCTCGGGGACAAAGAGAAATTTATCATGATAACTCTGTGGGGAATAATGCCAAAACTGACATTTTCATTGAATGTCTCACGCCGAGATCTTGAATGTTTGGTAATTCATTTGAGCAAGAGCTTCCTCAACCTGCAAGAGAACAATACTTGAAACGAACGGTTAGCTAACCTGGCTTATGTTTCAAAAATGCGTATGTTTGAAAATGGCGTAATGCTCCATTCGACATGGAAATGCTACGCATTTTTATTTGGTGGATGCAAGTATGACACTATATGCCGATGCAAATGTAGACTCGAACTGTTGGGATACAGAAACCGCTTCAGCAAAATAAATGCTGAAGACAATGCCAACTCCGCTGGGGATAACCAGGTGTCACAGAATTATCCCAGCAAAATAAATGCTGGGAGAGTGAAGCTATCTTCGCTGAGGGATAATTGAATGCGCCAATCAGGATTGGACTTCTGCTGGGGAGTGAACGGGTATCACACGGTATTCCGACAAAATAAATGCCAGGACGCACAACCAACTCTGCCAGGGATAGTTTTAATCTTCGAGTTCCACCGGAAAGAAAGCACTTGCTAAAAAGAGAACTCCGCTGGGGACGAAACGATTCTCTTGAGGAAAATCAACTGACTCCGCTGGGGGAGAGTAAATGACCCTACTAGGAAGGGTAGACTGCCTGAGTACCGCTCACGAGTTGGAAATGTTAATCTTCTGAAGCTAAACCACTCTGCTTGAGATAGGGGAATCCTTCTGGGGGACACCACACCGTCTGAATACAGTCTACAATCTTGGAATCGCCAAACTCTGCTGAGGATAAATGACTTTGCCGGAGAATGTCCTTTGGATAAGCTACGACTAGCTGGGGAATTTGATCCTTCTTCAGTAAGGAACATTGCTACCTTGGAAGCGCGACCTGCGTGGGGATCGAGTCTTTTGTTTCGAGCTTCTGGTCTATACTGCAATCCTTTGATCGTCCACTTTGTACGACTATGAACCCTGCAACACCTCAAACAAGACAAGACAAGTCTACACAACCAAATCTATTCAGATTAGTGTTAGTGACATTATTTCCAGTTAATTCAAAGTTTTAGCAATTATTGGCAAGGGCCAGAGACGTTATGCACATGCTAGTTTCATCAAACCTAGGCGTTTACCATGCACAAAACAGTAAAGAACCAGCATCAAATACTGAATAACATATTTTATTGATCGGGCCCCTGAATGGGCAAAGTTTTTATACACGGGATGTAACTCCTGTAAAGAGGAAGCTACGCACAACAAATATACAAGTATGCACAAGAAGCATAAATATAATGACAAATCAAATTTGTACACATGTCGGCAACGGAATGTAGATGAACACCACGAGCTGATCCTCCTATGACTCGCCCGACTCTAATGCTTTCCCAGTATCCACACTTCCGAAGAAATTGTATCTGATAATCGACCCCTCGGGTATATTCTCCCGCACCAGTGCTCAATGCAGTATCAAATTCGGACCACAATCATTTGCTTTTCAAATCCCTAACTTTTGCGTGAACCGCCCTTTACGGGTTTTCAGTTCACCGGGATACCCTTTTTTGCCGAAGCCGCCCAGTGTAGGTTTTCAACTTCGCGGGTGTACATTTTTTTCCATTTTATCCCTAACTTTTGCCCGAACCTTTCATTCTGTTTTTGGTTCGCCAGGATGCCCCATTTTTGCCTGGACTCTCTTTTTTCTGTCCAGCGGGTCAATTTCAAGCAAAGTATTTTTTTAACTGCGTCCGAATTCACAGGCGACGTAAAGTCTTCACCGTCCATGGTGGACAACAATAAAGCTCCTCCTGAAAAGACTTTTCTGACAACGTATGGCCCTTCGTAGTTAGGGGTCCACTTGCCCCTGTGATCTGCCTGTGGCGGGAGAATCCTTTTCAGCACAAGGTCGCCCGTCTGAAAGTTCCGAGGACGTATCTTCTTATCATATGCTTTCTTCATTCGGCTCTGGTACAAACGACCGTATGCTAGAGAAGCTAGCCTCTTCTCATCCATTAAACTCAGTTGGTTCAACCTGTCTTTCACCCATTCTGCCTCGTCTAGTTGGACGTCTCGTAGTACTCTCAGAGAAGGAATCTCAACTTCCAGTGGTAATACTGCTTCCATTCCGTATACCAACGAGAACGGGGTTGCCCCGGTTGATGTGCGTACCGTCGTACGATAACCGTGCAAAGCGAAAGGTAGCATCTCATGCCAATCCTTATAGGTCACCACCATCTTCTGAACGATCTTCTTTATATTCTTGTTGGCCGCTTCAACAACGCCATTCATCTTGGGTCGGTAAGGGGAGGAGTTGTGATGCTCGATCTTAAAATTCTGACACAGCTCCTTCATCATTTTGATATTCAGGTTTGAACCGTTGTCAGTGATTATCCGCTCGGGGATTCCATATCTGCAAATGATATCTCTCTTGATGAATCTAGCTACCACCTGCTTGGTCACATTTGCGTAAGATGCCGCTTCCACCCATTTGGTGAAATAATCGATTGCTACTAGAATGAACCGGTGCCCATTAGAAGCCGTCGGCTCGATCTTTCCAATCATATCAATTCCCCACATCGAGAATGGCCATGGTGATGACATCACATTCAGAGGACTCGGAGGCACATGAATCTTATCTGCATAGATTTGGCACTTGTGGCACTTCCTCACGAATTTGAAACAATCAGTTTCCATAGTTAGCCAAAAATAACCTGCCCGCAGCAGCTTCCTCGTCATGGCATGCCCACCAGCATACGTACCAAATGTACCCTCATGTATTTCCTCCATGAGCAACTTTTCCTCTTTTTCATCTACGCAACGCAGCAGCACTAAGTCGTGATTTCTTCTGTATAAGACATCATCCGGATTCAAATAGAAATTACCCGCTAATCTCCTGAGAGTCTTCTGATCTTGACTGGATGCCCCAACCGGATACTCTTTGTTCTTCAGGAAATTAAGGATATCAAAATACCATGGTTTATCATCAGATGCTTCGTCAATTGCAAACACGAAGGCAGGTCGGTCAAGCCGAGAGATAATGATTTTGGGAGCCTCATTCCAGAAGTTGACTTTGTACATGGAAGACAAAGTGGCCAGGGCGTCAGCCATCTGATTCTCCGCTCGCGGTACATGATGCAATTCAACCTTGTCGAAGAAAGGCAACAATCTCCTCGCATAATTCATGTACGGTATCAAATTAGGCTGACGTGTCTCCCATTCCCCTTTGATTTGATTCACCACCAGAGCTGAGTCTCCGTATACGTCTAGATTTTTGATTCGTAAATCAATGGCTTCTTCAAGCCCCATGATACAAGCTTCGTATTCGGCTTCATTATTGGTAACTGGAAAGGTCAATCGAGCAGTAAACGGGATGTGCGACCCGTGTGGAGTAGTGATGATTGCCCCTATTCCGCTACCGTAGGCGTTTACAGCTCCGTCAAAGATCAACTTCCATTTGGAACCCAATTCTGGTCCTTCTTCTGGCAACGGCTCTTCGCAATCTTTCATATTTAGATACATGATATCCTCATCAGGAAAATCAAACCTCATCGATTGGTAATCTTCAATAGGCTGCTCGGCCAAGTACTCAGACAGTACACTCCCCTTTATAGCCTTCTGCGAGACATACTGGATGTCGTATTCAGTCAAGACCATCTGCCAACGGGAAATTCTCCCTGACAATGCCTGCTTTTCGAATACATATTTGATAGGATCCATCTTCGAGATGAGCATGGTTGTATGATTCAGCATGTATTGCCTCAAACACTTGGCGGCCCAGGCTAGCGCGCAACAAGTTTTTTCAAGCATTGAATAGCGAGATTCACATTCAGTAAATTTCTTACTCAAGTAGTAGATCGCATGCTCTTTTCTTCCTGTCTCGTCGTGTTGACCGAGGACACAACCCATGCTTCCCTCAAGAACTGTCAAATACATAATCAAGGGTCTCCCTGCCACTGGGGGTATCAGAATAGGAGGCTCCTGCAAATACTGCTTTATTTTATCGAACGCCTTTTGACAATTTTCGTTCCACGTTACAGCTTGATCTTTTTTCAACAACTTGAATAATGGTTCACACGTAGCTGTTAGGTGAGATATGAACCGGGTGATGTAGTTCAACCTCCCTAAAAACTCGCGCACCTCTTTCTCTGTTCTAGGCGTCGGCATCTCTTGTATTGCTTTTATTTTTGCAGGATCAACCTCTATTCCTTTTTCACTCACGATAAACCCCAGCAGTTTACCCGATCTCACCCCGAAGGTGCACTTGTTAGGGTTCAGTCTCAGCCTGAACTTCCTAAGCCTTTTGAATAACTTCAGCAGATTCACCAAATGCTCTTCCTCCGTCTGGGATTTGGCAATCATATCGTCAACATAAACTTCAATCTCCTTATGCATCATATCATGGAAAAGAGTCGTCATTGCATGCTGATACGTTGCCCCAGCATTCTTTAGTCCGAAGGGCATCACTTTGTAACAAAATGTTCCCCAAGGCGTTATGAAAGTAGTCTTCTCCATGTCCTCTGACGCCATTTTAATCTAATTATAGCCCGAGAAGCCATCCATGAAGGAGAATACGGAGAATTGAGCAGTGTTGTCAACTAGCACATCGATGTGAGGAAGTGGAAAATCATCTTTCGAGCTCGCTTTATTTAAATCACAGTAATCTACGCACATTCTCACTTTACCGTCTTTCTTCGGCACTGGTACGATGTTAGCGACCCATGAGGGATATTTTGTCACAGCTAGGAAACCAGCATCCCACTGTTTTTGAACCTCCTCCTTAATCTTCACTGCCATATAGGGTCTAGTTCTGCGAAGCTTCTGCTTGACCGGCGGGCATTCTTCCTTCAACGGCAGACGGTGCACAACCATATCTGTATCGAGCCCAGGCATGTCTTCATACGACCAAGCGAACACATCACTATACTCTCTGAGCATTCCAACCAGTCTTCGCATGACGTCGCTCTGCAGCGCGGCTCCTATACGGATGTTCTTTTCAACCCCTTCCGACCCTAGGTTAATAATTTCGATGACCTCCTCATGAGGCAGAATGACTCGTTCTTCTCGCTTCACCAACCAAGACAATTCTTCGGGAACGTCACCATCTTCAACAATCTCTTCTTTGGCCTGAAATACCGGGTGCTCAAAGTCGAGACGAGTCATAGGTGGTTCAATGATGTCATCTGAAAATGTTATCCTGCAAAAGGAATGGTTAAATGCTTCAAAATGCGTATAAAGCGAATAACCACGTTGCCATTTTATTGTAAACACAAAACAAGAAAACAGAGAGCGCAATATTTGTACATGAAAAATGCCTTTTATTTAATGATTAACACGCAATGTTCATAACAGCACAACCCTAAGCAAATCATGATGCCCCGGGCAAGACATCAGATTGTTCAACAATTAACAAAGCATTACTGTTTAAGAGTCACAGGAACAATCTCCTGAATAGACCAATTGCATAATCCTTGTCCTGGCACGCTCGACTGAATCCAGGCGTCCATGTCGCAATCACTGTCTCCTTCGTCGGACTCTGAGGCAGCGTTGATGGTCTCGTGACATACTCCACTAGCAGTGATGGTTATTGGTCCTCTGAAACGGGGTGCCCCCACAGCAGGTTTAGATGACGAAGGTTGATACCCCAACCCAAATCGGTCCATCTTCACAGGAATATCCAGCACTTTGCCCCAGCCCTTTGTCTCACCGGTCTCTACTAGAGCTTGAGCTTCTTTATATGACGAGACGGCGACCTCCGACGCTTTACTCGGCTCGGGACCTTTGTCTTTGATGCGCAACCCTTCAAATGCCTGACAGGGTGTTTCATGAATCTCTCCGTCGACTTCTACATATTTGAATGATGACAGATGGCTGACCAGTATATCTTCTTCTCCACATACAGTGACCACACTGTCCCCTACCATATATTTCAACTTTTGATGCAAGGTAGACGTGACTGCCCCAGCACCATGGATCCAGGGTCGTCCGAGAAGGCAGCTGTATGCCGGTTGGATGTCCATGATATAAAATTCAGTCGCGAAAACCTCCGGCCCCACCTGTAGAGGTAATGTTATAGATCCAAAAACTGTTCTTCGCGTACCATCAAATGCCCTGACCACCAAGTCACTGGGCGTGCACAGGATTCCTCTGACATCCAGTTTCATCATTGCTTTCTTGGGCAGCACATTTAAAGACGATCCAGTATCGACCAGCACGTGAGACATGACTGATCCTCTACATTCCACAGAGACGTGCAACGCCATATTATGCTCTCTCCCCTTCGGGGTCAAATCGAAGTCTGTAAATCCCAAGCTATGGCCTGCATTCACATACGCCAACACCCCCTCCAGCTGATTCACGGAAACATCTTGGGGTACGAAGGAAGTATCCAGGACTTTCAACAATGCATTTCTGTGAGCTTCAGAGCACAATAGCAACGACAGTATAGATATCTTTGACGGCGTCTGTTGCAGATGCTCAACAATCTTATAATTACTTTTG
Source organism: Lathyrus sativus (assembly GCA_963859935.3). Classification (NCBI taxonomy): domain Eukaryota; kingdom Viridiplantae; phylum Streptophyta; class Magnoliopsida; order Fabales; family Fabaceae; genus Lathyrus; species Lathyrus sativus. Next base: position 342,979,450 of record OZ012735.1, on the reverse strand, counting down.
CGAATCAAGCGCATGAACTCTTCCACATCTTTCGATGCCGTTTCTTTTCCGCTTGCCTGCACAGGGACAGTCTCATTCATCTTTCCCTTTCCCTTCGCCATTCTTTCAGCCTCTACCTCAGGCGATATGAAGATTCTCCCACTTCTTGTCATACCTCCGGTACCGACAACATTGTCTACAGTCTCAACTGGCTGCTTGTTAACATCAATTTTTACCCCATCACAATACACTTCCAACCCATATGTCCAGGGGACGGCCTTAGTGCTCTCGTACGGGATTGGTCCGGCCTTGGTGATAGTGATCGGCGGTCGCTTAGCCGGTGCCGTTATAGTGATCGTTTTTCGAGGAATCGTCACAGTAGCCACGTCACTTTGCTTGTCTGCCAATACCCCTGCAGTTTCTTCAATTGCTGCTCGGTCAAATTGCAGTGTGCCTCCATCTATTAGGGCCTGAATACCTTTCTTTAAGTCATCACAACCCCCATCTTGGGTCCAACACTCTAAGCAATACTCGTCACATCCAGGATACACACCCCCTTGCAATAATCTGCTCTTTATCTTGCACAACGGTGTCTTGAGGTCATCAACATGCATAATCAAGTTCAAACCCTCCTCAGTTAAAATGGCGTTTGTCCCATGGTTGGGCATGGGCTTCCGCACTATGTTCGGACCTGCTGTTCCAAAGTTGATAGCCTTACTATCTAATAGATCATGCACGACATGCTTGAACGCATGGCAACCCTCTACATCGTGGCCCGGAGCTCCGGAGTGGAATTCACAGTGCCTGCTTGCATCATAACCATACGGAGGAGTGCCTGTTATTGGTGCCAGAGTTCTCTTCTCCACCAAGTTCAAACCCAATAATGTCTGTAGCAAATCTGCATACGTTGAAGGAGGCTTCTCAAACACCCTCCTTGGCTTACCCCCCTGGAATCTGCGCTGAGCAGGCTGTGCCCCCTGTTGTGGCTGCTGTTGCTGTTGTTGTTGTTGTTGTTGAAATGGTTGTTGCTGAAACGGAATAGTAACGCTTGCCGCCTGCTGCGGCTGATTGTACTGGTTTCGACCTCTGCCCCGGCCTCGGCGTCGGCCCCCAAACATTGCGCTTGCATCGCCCTGACGGCGCTCACCAAAAGCCCTTCTGTTACCACCAGCCGAAGTGGATTCCTCAGCTTGGAATCTTCCCTGTTTAATGTTGCTTTCAATCTTTTCTCCCATCAGGATTAAGTCTGAGAAACTGCCCAGAGAAGTGTGAAACAACTTGTCGTAAAACATGCCGGTGAATGTTCCTATGAACATGTCATTCATTTCCTTGTCCTCCAAAGGGGGATGAACTCTAGCAGCCATGTCGCGCCATCTCTGCGCATACTCTTTGAAGCTCTCGCCCTTCTTCTGGGACAACCCCTGCAGTTGGACCCGGTTGGGTGCCAAGTCGCTGTTATACTTATAGTGAGCTACAAATGCTTCAGCCAGCTGCTTCCATGTCTTTATATGAGTTGGTTCCAATCCCATATACCACTCGAGGGAAGGACCAGACAAGCTATCTTGAAAGAAATGCATTATCATCCTCTCATCATTAGAATACGCCGACATCCTTCTATAATATGATCGCACATGCACCTTTGGACAGGTGTCCCCCTTATACTTGTCGAACGTGGGAGCTTTGAATTTGATTGGCACCCTCAGGCCAGGCACCAGACCCATTGTTGACATATCTAAGCCGGCAACACTTTGATTCACGACCCCCCTCATCTGCTCCTCGAGCATCCTGATCCTCTGAGAGTCATCCATAGGCCCTTCGAAACCTCCACCGGAGAAAGCGTCCTCTTGCTGGTCTTCTTGCCAGTTACCATTCCCAGTTCCATATCCATCGTATCCGTTGTTACGGCCAGTTCTAATCTGATTCATGACCGGGCCTCGCCCCCTGTTACCGTACCCCAGAGCGACCCCAGCAGGTCCAAAAGCCATTAACCCAGCGCCATTCCCATTTCCGAATTCGCCATAACCCTGATTAGTCATACCAAATCCGTCCTGCCCGAAGCCTTGAGTATTGAAACCGTACTTCCCAGTATTATCGAACCCCTGGTCATTGAAGCCGAATCCAGTATTACCGAAGCCATTGCCTCCCATATTATCACCCAGGTTAACATCTCCAAGCCCAACATTGTTAACGATAGTCTCGTTCCCCATTCCAACGTTACCGTTCCCGGCCGCAGCGCCGTTGTTGACATTACCAGCAGGTATGTTGACTACAGGCGGAGCCACTGGTGTGGGGGTACCATCCCCATGAATAGTGTCGACTCGCACAGACCGATGATCCTCATTCCCGTGCCCAGCATTCCTTACCAACAGAGGCTGCACCAAGGCTTGCAAATTCTCCTGACCTTTCGCGATGGTCTCCATTGTCTGCATGAAGAGCGCCAGCTTCTCACGCATGTCTTGCATTTCGTTCTGCATTTGATCCATGATTCTTCGGCAGTTGGTGCGAGTGGAGTATCGGTGCGGGCGCTGATCTTCAATCCTGAAAAGACCTGATACAGTGCAAGAAATAAGATACCATCCAATAATCACCTGTAATGCAATATGAATATGAATGCAATGCAATATGTGTCTGTGCATTAGGGAACATCATTCCCCGATTCTAGTGTGAATGTGTCAGTGCGGTGACAGTGACAGCAATATGGTGATCGGAGCCGAATCATAGAAAACCTCATATATTGCAGAGAAATCCAAGAATACAATATCACTGAGTGTACAATAAGAAGGCATGACCTCAACCAACAATCCTGGTGATGGTCAGCACTATGCAAATAAAGCATCAATACATGAAATGGTCAAGTACACTCATAAGCCTGGTACTCTTCTAGTAACTTCTTAGTCTCTGGATGACTTGGTCGGGTAAGCAGACCCTCAACAAGTTGATTTCTTCGCTTGAGAACGCGTCGCACGTCACCAGCGGTTTCCTCCCATGCCCCTTCTCCGAAGCGATCCTCTAGCTTCCGCTTCTGAGATACAGCTTCGTTCCTGCCTTCGATGGCCTTGTTCAATGCATTCTGGAGACTGTATCTAGTCATCACCTCTTCTTCGTACTTCTTAATGCTAGCCTTCAACTGCTCTTCGAGTTCAGAAATTTGCTGCTTCAATTTGTCTTCCCTCTTTTTGTTGTTGGTTAGCATAGCATTCCACGTCTTGTTACAAGAAGAGATTTCTCGGTGAGCTGCATCGAGTGCTTTCTTTTTGGACTCCAGCATGTCATGAGAGCTTCTGAACTCTTTACCCAGACGTTCACGCTTCCTTTTCTCTTCAGTCAACTCAGCACCTGGCCTGTTTACTAGCTCGATCTGCTGTTGGAAAGAGTGCACAACCTTGTTCTTCTCACTACGTATCTGAGCCAGCTCTTCTTCTAACCCTTCATTGACCTTCATCAAGGCTTCTTTTTCTTTTACAACTTGCTCGTAGGCCTCCCTAGTAACAGTAGTTGGTTCTTCCATGGGAATATGAACAGGGACTGGTGCAGCTGGAAATGGCATCATTAACTGTCTTGCTCTCTCTTGGATCCAAACTTTGTAGGGTGCATAGGCCTGACAATCATTCTTCCCCAACAGTGGTTTCCCTCTTCTGTTGATACGCATCCATGCGTGCTGAAGCTTGGCGAGTAACTCTCCATTCAAATCACCGGTGAAGTACAGAGATTCCTGTACCTCTTCCTCCTTAGGTGGGTTCTTCAACGCATATCCAAATTGGCGAATAAACAAAGATGGGTTGTAGTTGATACACCCTTTTCTTCCTATCAACGGAACATTAGGGTACCCAGAACAACTGAAAATAAGCTCAGACCCCAACAAGTCTCGGTCAAACCACTCTATGTCTTCAACAGATAGCCTCATCATGCGCTCTGGCCAGTCAGCTATAGTTGCACTATCCACAAAAGGTCCCTTCAGGGGAAGATGGCTCTTAAACCACATGTACAACAAAGGCACACAACAAGAGACGTTCTTGCCTCTCCTGTTCTCATTTCTGTAGTGCATCGAATGGTAGAAGTCCCCGATCAATGTGGGTACCGGGTTGCCAGCAGCAAACAAATGAAATGCATCCATGTCCACGAAGTTCGGGAAATTGGGAAACAGCACTATCCCATAAATGCATAGAGCCAAAACAGCGTTAAAGACCACCCAACATCCATTCTTGGCGTATTCTTGAGCCTTACCGACCAGAAACTGGAGAGAGAAACCTGGAACCCCGCGCCAAGAAGTCATCAACAGTTCAGAAGCATTCATGTGCAAGGCCTTAGCTAAGTCCTCCAACTTGGGCTCAGCGGCAGAGTGAATAAAGGGAACCTTATTCTGTACTGGCAGCTCAGTAAACTCTACATACTCCTCCATGGTAGGCCCCAAAATAAAATCAGCAAATGTGAAACATCTCAAAGCAGGGTCATAGAATTGCATCAGCGTGTACAGCCCATTCAGTTCATCATCAGTTGGTTTGCGAACCAATCTCAACAACCGTCCATAACTCTGCCTGAAACTTCTACGGACATCCTCATCAGCAAGAGAGATCAGACCCAGGAGGGGAGTAATATCAGGGATAGGTAGCTTGTAGGCAACTGTCATCCTCAAACCAGCCATGATCAATACTCAGAAGTCCGAACACTAGAACCAGGGAATATGCAAATGCACCTGCAGCACAGACACACGTTAATGGGATGCAATGATAATGATTATGCAAACAATGCAATGCAAGTAACATGCAACAGGGACCAAATGCCATAGCTGAGAAGCCTGAACCATATCAAAAGTCTCAGATAGACCCTCCAAAATTCCTCAAACCCTAGTCTCAGATAGACCCAATACAAAGCTCCAACATTGGTCTCTGATAGACCTCTCAACTGTCCATAAATACTCAGGATCTCGAATCAAGAAATAACCGGTATCTGAAGGTCTAGTTACCTGCATAACCCCAAAACCCTCTCACAGGTAGGTGTCCTAGTAACTGACAAAGGTATGGCATCCTATGCGGTCGTCGGTGTCACAGACTTTCAGGGTTGATGATACGATTCCCAGAAGGAGTGACACCATCAAATCCTGAAGAGGCCTCACTTAGCCAACTTCCAAATGACCGGTTCCCAGAGTCGACAATCCAACTAACCAGCAACCCGAGCCACCCAAAGGGCAGGACAAGAGGCCAACCAGAAGAACCTCGTCTAAGTGTGGATTTCGTGGGACACTAGGACATGCAAACCACGTGCGCGCCCACTAATTTCCACTCTAATTCTAGGTGCACTCAAGCCCAGGTCCGGCTTGTCTCTCAATCATGGAACACCCGTCACACCCCAATACAGCAATAATAACAATAATATAATGCTGGAATTAACTGACAGAAAAAAAATAAATCCATAAAAAATCCTCGACGGGAAAACAAGCGCTAGGATTGACTCGCTTAAGGGACGTTGGATCTCAAATGCATAAGGAACTATCGCAGTCCTTAGCAGCCAGGGGACGTTGGATCCCCAGCAGAGTCGCCAGCTGTCGCTACTGCGAAAATCGGCGCCGACTGAACAGAAGAGTCGCCACCGTGCGTTATTTATCCCAACGGAGGGAAAGGAAACGCTCGAGGTAAACCTAACACAAAGACGGGAAAAGGAATGGTCATCGCAACCAAATCCTGGATTCGGGAGTCGGTTACGCAAGGGGAAGGTATTAGCACCCCTCACGTCCGTCGTACTCGACGGGATCCACGCTTGTTTTCGGGTATGGATTGTTATTTTATCTAAACTAAGGGTTAAGGGTTAAAAGAAAAGAAAATGACTCGGCAAAGTATCGCACTTTATGCCTACGTATTCTCGTCTGGAACGAGAAATCAGAGTCAACGTAGTTCGCCTACCTACTGGAAAGGAGGGGAAGGTTGCTCGCTAGGATATCGCATCCTATGCCTACGTACTTTCATACAGCATGAAAGATCAGAGCAAACGTAGTTCGGGCCACGTATGACACAAGTCTGTCTTGATTGTTTTTATTCCTTCTGAAAAAGGTTTTTCTGATTACTGGTCCAAGCGGACAAAAATGAAGTTTTGATGAGTTCACATTCTTTTACGGAAGCGGTGTCTTTTATTGGGTTTGAAATCTTATTGTGTTTTTCTATTTGTTTTGAGAAAGAAGAGACAGAACTCTAACCTACGGCTGAAAAGGGAATCAAACTAACCTAGTGTTATCATGCATGGGTTAAGACCTAATGTCTATCATGTTCCTCTCTTGCGCAGAGAGAAACAGAGATCCCAAGGGATAAACGGAAACAGAAACAATAGCACATATACAATAAAGCAGTAAAATGCATGGATGCAGCAATACAAGCGAGGCAAGGGAGTCCCACTCAACCTCGAGCCTAGAAAACAACAGGCAAAAGTGAACAGAATTCACTTTCAACCTAACATGTGAAATGGCACACAATACAGTCAGGGAAATTCAAACAATACATCAAAAATTAAACAGCTAAAATAAATAGCAAAAGCAGTCTTCATCAACATCTGTCTTTAAGTCATTTTCAAACATCTACAGGCTTCCAGCAAGCATCAGTCTTCATCTTCACAGCCTTCAAGCAAGGTCTCTATCTTCAACCTTCAAGCCTTCAGTCAAGGTCTCTATCATCAGTCTGCCATGGCTTTTCTTCAAGTCTCAATCTCCAAGCTGAGGAATCAATCACAAGAATGAACTGGGGTGTTAAGCAATTAGTTGACCACCAAGGGTGGCAAACAGACTGTTGACAACACATAGAATATTTCTCTCAAGAGTTCTATCTCTTAGACACTATCACCAAGCCTTCCAAAGGAAGGGGGTGAATGTCTTAGAGAGACTCTGCATCATAGAGAGGGATGGAGGCAAGAAAGACCTTCCATGTTTGTGAATCAAGCTTTCTACTCTAGAGCTCTACCTAACTCCTAGATCCTATAACCTTCAACAGCTGCCAGCAAGAGATACTCCTCATCAACTCTGGAAGTTGGTCTTCAATCTCTTTGATCTCCAATGGGCTTCATCAGCACAGTCTTCAGCTCAAACCCAAGCCCCAAACAAGCCCAATACCCCACACAGTCAAATAATAACCCTAGAGAGGGCACACCACACAGTCAAGCAAGTACAAACAATATACTAATAGTAATAGTAGAATAGGGGAAACCTAGTAATTTCTAAGGGATCTACTATCTACCCATAATACCCCTATAGTCCCATACCCCAATATTCAAACTACAACTCCTAAAAGAAATGATATCTTACACCTAAGCCACACCTAAACCCTAGTTTTGATTCTTCTAATCACACCTAAACAAACCATCTAAGATTAAATCCTAAAATCATGAATTAAATTTTATATACAAGCTAAAGTCCTAAGTTAATCACCCTAAAAAGAATGGATCAAAAATGTTAAAGTATCTAACTAAACTAAAGTCAACAATATCATGAATCAAATTAAACCACTTAAAAAGCTATTTAAAAGAAAAATGCACAAAAAAATACTAAAACAAAATAAAATGCTATTTTTAATATTTGTTATTTTTCTTAACAGAATTATAAACCTAATGCAAAAAGAAGCAATTAAAAATATTCATTTTTCATTTACTTATGAATTTTTGAAGAATTAAAAAAAATGAGTGAAATTAAAACGAATTGAATTGGATATGGGGTGCAACCAGCATTTATTTTCAGTTAAAACAAGAGGATGGGCCCAGACTGGGGGGCGCGCATAGCAAAGCGCGTCTGGGCCCAGTTAACCAGAAAACACAACAAAAATAAAAAAAGAAAAAACGGTGCAAAGAGTAAAAAATAATAGTTCATTTGGTTTTGGGCCTTGAAAGCAGGGGTGTGGGTATCAAAATGATTTAGGCCCATTTGCCTCCGTTTAATGAAACGGGGCGTTTTGGCCAGTTCAGTCTCCCTCTCAAAATCAATTTAAACCTCATCCGTTGGATTTGCTTGTGGTCAACGAGTCTTGCCCTCATCTGACGATCATTACATCGTCTTCCCCAATGGACTAGGGTTTCCACCATTATCGAGCTCTTCATGCAGCTTCATTAACCAAACTTACACCTTCTCATACAACCTCGATTCTCCATGAAACTCAAATCTGCAAAGAGCAAAATTGCTCTACTTCTTCCCCTCTATACAGCCATGGCATTATTTCCCTCTAAAACTCAATCAACATTCAAACCCGATAGGTAGAAGTTCCTGGTTCCACCACTTTGCACTGAGATCAAACTCGAGGATTCCTTCTAATTCTTACCCTAATATGTTCCACATGCCATGCTAATTATTTTCATCTATCTAACCAAGATTATCACGCTTTAACCTAAGAGTTCTAAGCCAAAACAGATTTGGTACTCCAATGGTAACCTTCATGAAATGCCTCCAAATTCATCAGAAATGATCATCTAACTATCCCTAACCGTTCTAACCCTAACATTCTCTAATATTCTAACTAATCTAACCAATTCGAAAGGAAACACCAACCTGGTTTGATAATGAAAACAGATGCAGAATTCTTTAGATCCAAGGCTTGCAATGCTTGGGACTTGATCAACAGGCTTGATCCTTGGTTCTGTATGCAATAGAACCTGCTCAAACCTCTTGGATCTTGCAATCACATTCTTCTTGCACTTTGGATGATGAAGTTGGTAGCACACGATTTCTTCCTCAATTCAACCAGATATTGATAGAAACTTGATCTCCAATGGATTTAGATGATGATAGGATCAAGAATTTTGGAAATTGATGAAGGTTTGATAGAGTTTGAAATGGTTTTGCAAAATGGAAGAATGAGATGAAACTATGTGTTATGAACAAAATGAATCACCAACCCTTGAATGAAGCTACTCTACCCAATATATAGATGAAATTAGAAAGCTCTAGAACTTGGTAGAAACTTCTTGTGCACAATTCCCTTGGATTTTGATTATGTTACTTCCTTTGTAAGCCAACTAGCATAACTTCCAAATTTTGAACCAAACTCAAAAATCCACTTTTGCCAATGTTCTTAAAACATTTTTTCCAATCAAAATTACCTATAATTTCACCTCATTTGGCCATGGTATGAAAAATCTCAATTTTAGGTCACTTTTATTCATTAAATTCCCTTTTTAAATGACCAAATTTGAAACCTTGAGCTATGAGCCTTTCCAAACTTTTATGATCACTTTTCTAAACTCAAAATGTCATTTGGAGCAAGTTTGATGTTGTGAAGTTTTTCATTTGAAGCTTCCTTGTATGAGTTTTGGGCATAGGCTTGAAATGACCTGTAATTCTCAGATGACCAAAATACCCTTTGCTTGCCAAGGCCATAAGTAGAGCTCAACAGATCATATGAAGACATACCATACCATTCTAGAAAGCTAAGACAATAAGGAACAACTCTTATGTTGACCAGAAATTCATTTGAAATTTCCTTGAAGGGTAAAAGTGGCTTGGAAGACAAGTAATTTTCACAGACAAAATTTCAGATACCTCAGATGACCTGTAACTTGCAAGGACCATAAATTGAGTTCTATAAATCCCCTTGATGTATTCCACAACTCATATTAAAGGTCTTTAGATCCTATACAAGTTTCATGTTGGCCAAGGATCCATTTGAAGCTTGCATTTTGACTTATCTTGCTTAGAAGTTTGACCTAAATCAGGGGATTTTACATAGAAACCCTAATTTAGAAACTCCTCTTCTTCTTGAATTCTCTTGATTTCTTCTTGGCACAACACCACATCCTTCTCTACATGTCAAATTATGAACCCCACATCTCTCAAATAGACCTTAATGCCTTTCAATCAATCATTTGACCTAGGGTTGACCTAGATGAAACCCTAGTTGACTGTCTTCAACTGCAACTCTTGTGATCACATCAATGACTTGTCTCACTTTCAAAATGACTCTCTAGGTCCTCTATGATGTCTGTATATCCTTCATGACCTCAATTCACAGCTCACAACTTCTTTGATGATCTTCAGATGCCCTCAGATAGGAGATAGATCCACTGCTTGGTCCAATGACCTCTTTGGGTTTCAATTTCTTCCTGATGACTTGGATAAGCTTGAATTTGAATAATAACCTCTTGATAGGCTCATAGAGATGAGAATAGTACTTGGTCCCTTGTTGGATGACTTGCTATGTGATAACGCGAAATCATATCGTTTATTTGGCTTGATTTACATGCATTTATTTGTGACTTTTATTAATTTATCTTGATTTATGTTCTATTATATGATTAGTTTACTTTGTTTTGCAGATTGGGGAGAATTTGGACTAAAGAAAGAAAAAGAGAAGAAAAATACAGAAAATAGCAGAAAACAGAATTTGTGACTGTCACGGTCGTCACGGCCATGTCACGACCGTCACAGCCTTCACGATCGTCACGGCCATGTCACGACCGTCATGCTTCTCACGCTTGTCACAGATTCCTCACAACCGTTATGCATCAAATAACAGAAAGAAGTGGCCATGAGCACTTTCCTCCTTTTTCTCCTACATTTTCTCCACTCACTGCCCACTACTGGAAGTTACTCCCACTCCCTCCATAATTCACCCATGATCTCTGGAAGTTGAAGAATGAATTATTTCCTATAAATAGGCCTTAGATTCAGAGTTTTAGGGGAGGCCTTCGACGTATCGAAGTGCTGCCAAAATTCCCATTAAAGCCATTTTTCCCATTTTTATTGTTTTTATTTCTTTTCCATTTTTCCCTTTAGTTCAGAGCTTTGTATTTATTTCTGCAATTTTATTTGGCCAATTGGCCAAAGTAGAATCCTGCCGACATTGTGGAGGACTACTCTTACGAACCAGTATTTCCATTCCAACATTATTTTATTTTCTGTCTCGTTTTATTTGTATCCAAACCAACCGTATAACAATTTCCAACATTAGGGGATTGTTATACATCTATTTGTTTCCAACCTTCAGCACTCGTTTAATTTTAATTTCCGCCTACTCCGAGCTTTCCGGTCTGTGGAAGAAGGGTCTGCTCAATTATCTGTTAACCAGGTTTTTATTATATTGCAATTTGATTTATTTATAATGTCTATTTATTTTTCTGCCATGAGTACATTATTATTAAATTCCCTGTCTCTGTCTGGTTCAACATCGATGAGTAGCTAAAAACCTTAGGGCGGTATGTAGTTATAACAAACTTAACTGGTGAAATATAACCATAGGCTAAAAATAATTAATCACTTAATATTCTGGCTGATACTTTTTAATTGAAATAGACCTTTTCGTTACGAGAGTAAGAAAAGAGTATTAGGTTGGGTCAAGACCACGAGAGTGTGAGATTTTAACCAGATAGCTAAAGTTAGGCATTTAAATTAAATACAGCAAGAGCGCTTTAAGATAAATTAGAATTATTTAGTTTCCAAAAATTATCTCTAAACACTTATGGGCTAGCGAGAGCAGGCATAGGGCTTTGGGGATAAGATCTGATATAAGACCACGAGAGTGTGAGTTGAGGGTATTTAAACTGGTAATCTCTACCGAATAGATTAAGTGAACACCTTTATAAGCCTAGGTTAGATTGACCCACCTAAGTTAGTATAATTACATACCGACCGCCTTAATATTATTTTATTAAAACTTAAATTTAATTCCGCCTTTAATAGTCTTAGAAACCAACAAAAATCGTGACAACCATTAGCCTTAGCTTTACGCCGTAACAATAGATAACGGTAGATTGACATTGGTCTCTGTGGGTTCGACAATCTTAAATATTACTTCGATAGGCTGTGCACTTGCAGTAAGATACCGCTAGACGCATAAGTAGACACGTCTTTAGCCCATCAAGTTTTTGGCGCCGTTGCCGGGGACCAACAGTCAATATTGTGATTCCGTTGTTGCATAGTATAGACTAAGGCACTCTTATCTAAATCATTATGTATAACCCATATTTCCCTTATAATTACCACCCTCCATATTATAACTACCACCCCCAATATTTCGAGGAACCACAAATTCCGCTTAAATCCGACCTCGAAATATTATTAGAAGATTTCAATACTACGCACTCTCACCCAAATTCCCTCTATGATGACGACTCCCAATGTTTTGACGAAACGCAAGATTTTGATACATCCAACCTCGAACTACTACTAGAAGAATTCAATGAGACGTCTACTCACGCTAGGATAGAATTTATGATGGAGCGCTTTGTGGAGACACAAACTCTCCAAAACGAAGATTTTAGAAGACAACATCTCCAAATTAATGAAGACCTTAGGCAGTTGAACATTATTGTCGATTCCCTCGCAACTCACATCGAGACTTTGGAGACTCAAACCTCCCTGCTTAGACAAACACCTCTAGCACCCTTCCCAGAAGGACATGTGAATGTTGTAACAACCGTTAATGAAGAACGAATAGAAAATCCTAGAGAGAGCAATCATGAGTCTGAGGAAATTTTTGGTGAGAAAAGCATACATATTGAGAAAAATCCATCGACACCAACCGAAAGGGAGGTTGTCGAAGAGGTAGAGAAGGAAGCACGTATTGTTGCTCCTCCTCCCTATACCCCACCTATTTCTTTCCCACAAAGGTTTGCAGAAGTTAAGGTAGACTCCCAACCCAAAACATATGTGGAGGTATTGAAAAATATACACACCAATGCACCTTTGTCTAAGGCCCTTCATAGAAAAAGAAAATTCGAGGACCGTGAAACTAGGTTCATTATTACTGTTAAAAGGGTACGATTAACTTTTGAGGTGGTGGATGAAATAACAAAGCCCAAATTTGAAAAGCTGATACGCAGAATAGATCCAGAACCACCACCACGCGTTCAAAACAAGAAACCACCCTACAGAAGAAAGAAACGAAAAGGTGAGGGATATGAGAGATGGCTTGATAAGTGGCCATGGAAACCGAAGACTATTCAGAGTTCGATCGAGGAACCATTCTCGAAAGAACCACCATGAGTACTTGCACTCCTTAGCCGTCGAGCTATCGACGCTAAACAAAGCGCTGTGTGGGAGGCAACCCACAAGGTCTTTATTTTAATTTGTTTGTTTAAATTTGCAGAAAATAAAAGAAATGTATCGCTTGTTACTCTTTAGCTATATCTAAGCGAAAACTCTCTAGATGACGATCTGAGAAGATGAGCTATGCCCACGGACATTCCTACGAGTGTCGCTGCTGGTGGGAACACTGATGATGAGTACTTCCTCTTGATGCGAGCAACATGATGAGCTGGTTCTAGAATTACACAAACAAAGTATCTCAAAATGCCCGCCACCGAAGTAGAAGTGATCAACAAAGACAAAGATAGCAAGAGCAGTAGCATTCATACAGGTTATATCTTTCCTTTTCCACCTTTTACTGAAACATTGAGGACAATGTTTGGTTTAAGTGTGGGGGAGGAACTCTATCGCTTTCATTTTATTGCTTTTAGTTTGATTTATTGTTTTTATCTATTTTTAATGCTATGTCAAAATCTTTGCATGTGCTGTCGAGTCTTTATGAGTGGTTTTCGCCTGTTATTCAAACTTCCCCAAAATTTCAAAATTTCAAAATTTTAACCTCCAACAAAAACTTTTTGATTCATGACATGGTACTCCGAAGGTATATAGGCTGTTTAGGCTATGTTAGAAAAACTTGGGAAAGTTTTGATAAAATTGATATCGTCCTGACAACCTTAACCCCCTAAATATGCAAAATAAATTTGAGTACCCATTATGCCGAGACCTTAAAACTCCAGGTTCTTGTAGTAATCCCTAAGTAGTTTATTTAAGCAGTCAGCACCATCCTAAACACACTAAGCAAGAAACCGATGCAAATAAGTGTATGATCTCTAGGTTAAAATGATAAAACTAAGAAAGAAAAGAAAAAAAAAATTATGAAGAAAAAGACATGTTCCTTCTAAGTTAGGTGCTCCTCACCCGAGCACTTAGCCTAACGGTACAAACTCTTTAAGTTCAATTGATGCTTAAGCATATTTGCAGAAAAAATGAAATAATAATGAGATCGTAGTCACTAACAGGTCTACTTGCCATGAATGTGTATGGATAACGGGCTTAATGTGATTGCACTATGATGAAATGGGGTGAAAGTGAGCATGAGTTATAGGTTGAGTTATAATGGCATGATTCAGATTTGTTTGCATAAGTAGGGAGTTATTGAAATTGTGTCATTACGATATCATTGGTATTGATATCTAGTACCTATTGATCTAACATTAGCCTAGTAGCCACGTATGATTAGAGTCTCATCATGTCTTCGTTTCGAACTATGTTTATTTCTTTTTACCATGTTGGTTGATTGCTTGAGGACAAGCAATGGTTTAAGTGTGGGGATGTTTGATAACGCGAAATCATATCGTTTATTTGGCTTGATTTACATGCATTTATTTGTGACTTTTATTAATTTATCTTGATTTATGTTCTATTATATGATTAGTTTACTTTGTTTTGCAGATTGGGGAGAATTTGGACTAAAGAAAGAAAAAGAGAAGAAAAATACAGAAAATAGCAGAAAACAGAATTTGTGACTGTCACGGTCGTCACGGCCATGTCACGACCGTCACAGCCTTCACGATCGTCACGGCCATGTCACGACCGTCATGCTTCTCACGCTTGTCACAGATTCCTCACAACCGTTATGCATCAAATAACAGAAAGAAGTGGCCATGAGCACTTTCCTCCTTTTTCTCCTACATTTTCTCCACTCACTGCCCACTACTGGAAGTTACTCCCACTCCCTCCATAATTCACCCATGATCTCTGGAAGTTGAAGAATGAATTATTTCCTATAAATAGGCCTTAGATTCAGAGTTTTAGGGGAGGCCTTCGACGTATCGAAGTGCTGCCAAAATTCCCATTAAAGCCATTTTTCCCATTTTTATTGTTTTTATTTCTTTTCCATTTTTCCCTTTAGTTCAGAGCTTTGTATTTATTTCTGCAATTTTATTTGGCCAATTGGCCAAAGTAGAATCCTGCCGACATTGTGGAGGACTACTCTTACGAACCAGTATTTCCATTCCAACATTATTTTATTTTCTGTCTCGTTTTATTTGTATCCAAACCAACCGTATAACAATTTCCAACATTAGGGGATTGTTATACATCTATTTGTTTCCAACCTTCAGCACTCGTTTAATTTTAATTTCCGCCTACTCCGAGCTTTCCGGTCTGTGGAAGAAGGGTCTGCTCAATTATCTGTTAACCAGGTTTTTATTATATTGCAATTTGATTTATTTATAATGTCTATTTATTTTTCTGCCATGAGTACATTATTATTAAATTCCCTGTCTCTGTCTGGTTCAACATCGATGAGTAGCTAAAAACCTTAGGGCGGTATGTAGTTATAACAAACTTAACTGGTGAAATATAACCATAGGCTAAAAATAATTAATCACTTAATATTCTGGCTGATACTTTTTAATTGAAATAGACCTTTTCGTTACGAGAGTAAGAAAAGAGTATTAGGTTGGGTCAAGACCACGAGAGTGTGAGATTTTAACCAGATAGCTAAAGTTAGGCATTTAAATTAAATACAGCGAGAGCGCTTTAAGATAAATTAGAATTATTTAGTTTCCAAAAATTATCTCTAAACACTTATGGGCTAGCGAGAGCAGGCATAGGGCTTTGGGGATAAGATCTGATATAAGACCACGAGAGTGTGAGTTGAGGGTATTTAAACTGGTAATCTCTACCGAATAGATTAAGTGAACACCTTTATAAGCCTAGGTTAGATTGACCCACCTAAGTTAGTATAATTACATACCGACCGCCTTAATATTATTTTATTAAAACTTAAATTTAATTCCGCCTTTAATAGTCTTAGAAACCAACAAAAATCGTGACAACCATTAGCCTTAGCTTTACGCCGTAACAATAGATAACGGTAGATTGACATTGGTCTCTGTGGGTTCGACAATCTTAAATATTACTTCGATAGGCTGTGCACTTGCAGTAAGATACCGCTAGACGCATAAGTAGACACGTCTTTAGCCCATCACTATGCTATGCCATGCAGATGATTAGACTATGTATATGACTCTATATGCAAATGCTAATGTAATTGAAACATAAACCAAGTGAAGAAGGTTGAGCAAATTTTAGGGTGCAACAACTGCCCCTATTCAAGCGACTTGGACCCGATTGGGTGAAGAGCGAACGGCCTTCAAACATTCTAGGTACGAGACGGTTGAATACTAAGAACCCGGAAATTTGCCAACCGCAGAAATAAACTGCAACACTGCTTAGGGAACGACTTCCATCAACCGAATCTGGTTGTTACAGCAACCAACTGATCCATTAGCGACGTGCTGGGGATTATTTTCATCAGCCTGAAAAAGATTCTATCATCGAAGAAATCTCAACTAAACTTGTCCACGTTAGGACTCCACCTGCCGTCAACACGGAAAAATCTCGGCGACTTCGCTGGGGATGACTCGTCTGCATTTCATCAACATGAGGGGATCCTATCAACATAGGAATGAATTGTCCACGTCAGGAATAAATCGTCCACGTTAGGAATACACTTGTCCATGTTAGGAATACCACCTTTCCACATTAGGAATACCACCGTCCACGTCAGGAATAAGACTTCGTCTGGATCTGTCCACGTTAGGGCTAAACTTTCCACGTGAGGAATACATCATCCACGTAAGGAATCACATCTTTCCACGTAAGGAATACATCTTTCCACGTAAGGAATACATCTTCCACGTAAGGAATCACATCTTTCCACGTAAGGAATACCTCTTTCCACGTAAGGAATACCTCTTTCCACGTAAGGAATACATTTTCCACGTAAGGAATCAATCTTTTATCTTGATTTGTCCACGTCAGGACTCACATCTCGTTTTGATTTGTCCACGTCAGGGCTCCACATCTCGTTTTGATTTGTCCACGTCAGGGCTCCACATCTCGTTTTGATTTGTCCACGTCAGGACTCACATCTCGTCTTGATTTGTCCACGTCAGGACTCCCATCTCGTTTGCTCAAGAAAATCCTATCAGCATGGGGGTAACATCGTCCACGTCAGGACACCGCTCGTTGACCCGAAGAAATATAAATTCGTCCACGTCAGGACTCGCGCATCTTCGACCCGCTGGGGACATAAAACTTGTCCACGTCAGGACTCACGCTTCACCAACACGAAGAAAGATAAATTTGTCCACGTCAGGACTCACGCATCTTGACAACACGAAGAACTACAAACTTTGTCCACGTCAGGACTCACATTTCACCATTACGAAGGAAGATATCTGCTGGTAATAAATGGTCCACGTCAGGACACCAACACGAAGAGTAATCAATTTTGTCCACATCAGGACTTCACATTCAATCAATACGGAAAAATCGAATTTGTCCTCGTTAGGACTAGCACATTTCATCAACTCGGGGAAATAAATCTGTCCACGTTAGGACACCCACTTCTCTAGCACGAAGAAATCCCGTCAATATAGGAATAGATTGTCCACGTCAGGACCCATTTCTCCATTGGTCCCAACCAACAAACCTTTTAGCACTGACGTGACAGTGACTTTGGGGCGGACTCTACTGGGGATATTTGGAAACCAAACTACCGGACGCCTGTTCTGATAACCGGCGGCAGCCTCTAAAATTCTGATTCATGAAACCCTTTGATGCTGACGTAACAACAAATTTGAAGAAAATAATCCGCTGGCCGGACTAGCGAAACTTCAACAAGCAACCCTGGTGGGGAAAACAAGAGACATTTACACCAATACCTCTGCTCGGGGACAAAGAAATTTATCATGATAACTCTGTGGGGAATAATGCCAAAACTGACATTTTCATTGAATGTCTCACGCCGAGATCTTGAATGTTTGGTAATTCATTTGAGCAAGAGCTTCCTCAACCTGCAAGAGAACAATACTTGAAACGAACGGTTAGCCAACCTGGCTTATGTTTCAAAAATGCGTATGTTTGAAAATGGCGTAATGCTCCGTTCGACATGGAAATGCTACGCATTTTTATTTGGTGGATGCAAGTATGACACTATATGCCGATGCAAATGTAGACTCGAACTGTTGGGATACAGAAACTACTTCAGCAAAATAAATGCTGAAGACAATGCCAACTCCGCTGGGGATAACCAGGTGTCACAGAATTATCCCAGCAAAATAAATGCTGGGAGAGTGAAGCTATCTTCGATGAGGGATAATTGAATGCGCCAATCAGGATTGGACTTCTGCTGGGGAGTGAACGGGTATCACACGGTATTCCGACAAAATAAATGCCAGGACGCACAACCAACTCTGCCAGGGATAGTTTTAATCTTCGAGTTCCACCGGAAAGAAAGCACTTGCTAAAAAGAGAACTCCGCTGGGGACGAAACGATTCTCTTGAGGAAAATCAACTGACTCCGCTGGGGGAGAGTAAATGACCCTACTAGGAAGGGTAGACTGCCTGAGTACCGCTCACGAGTTGGAAATGTTAATCTTCTGAAGCTAAACCACTCTGCTTGAGATAGGGGAATCCTTCTGGGGGACACCACACCGTCTGAATACAGTCTACAATCTTGGAATCGCCAAACTCTGCTGAGGATAAATGACTTTGCCGGAGAATGTCCTTTGGATAAGCTACGACTAGCTGGGGAATTTGATCCTTCTTCAGTAAGGAACATTGCTACCTTGGAAGCGCGACCTGCGTGGGGATCGAGTCTTTTGTTTCGAGCTTCTGGTCTATACTGCAATCCTTTGATCGTCCACTTTGTACGGCTATGAACCCTGCAACACCTCAAACAAGACAAGACAAGTCTACACAACCAAATCTATTCAGATTAGTGTTAGTGACATTATTTCCAGTTAATTCAAAGTTTTAGCAATTATTGGCAAGGGCCAGAGACGTTATGCACATGCTAGTTTCATCAAACCTAGGCGTTTACCATGCACAAAACAGTAAAGAACCAGCATCAAATACTGAATAACATATTTTATTGATTGGGCCCCTGAATGGGCAGAGTTTTTGTACGGGATGTAACTCCTGTAAAGAGGAAGCTACGCACAACAAATATACAAGTATGCACAAGAAGCATAAATATAATGACAAATCAAATTTGTACACATGTCGGCAACGAAATGCAGATGAACACCACGAGCTGATCCTCCTATGACTCGCCCGACTCTAATGCTTTCCCAGTATCCACACTTCCGAAGAAATTGTATCTGATAATCGACCCCTCGGGTATATTCTCCCGCGCCAGTGCTCAATGCAGTATCAAATTCGGACCGCAGTCATTTGCTTTTCAAATCCCTAACTTTTGCGTGAACCGCCCTTTACGGGTTTTCAGTTCACCGGGATACCCTTTTTTGCCGAAGCCGCCCAGTGTTGGTTTTCAACTTCGCGGGTGTACATTTTTTTCCATTTTATCCCTAACTTTTGCCCGAACCTTTCATTCTGTTTTTGGTTCGCCAGGATGCCCCATTTTTGCCTGGACTCTCTTTTTTCTGTCCAGCGGGTCAATTTCAAGCAAAGTATTTTTTTAACTGCGTCCGAATTCACAGGCGACGTAAAGTCTTCACCGTCCATGGTGGACAACAATAAAGCTCCTCCTGAAAAGACTTTTCTGACAACGTATGGCCCTTCGTAGTTAGGGGTCCACTTGCCCCTGTAATCTGCCTGTGGTGGGAGAATCCTTTTCAGCACAAGGTCGCCCGTCTGAAAGCTCCGAGGACGTATCTTCTTATCATATGCTTTCTTCATTCGGCTCTGGTACAAACGACCGTATGCTAGAGAAGCTAGCCTCTTCTCATCTATTAAACTCAGTTGGTTCAACCTGTCTTTCACCCATTCTGCCTCGTCTAGTTGGACGTCTCGTAGTACTCTCAGAGAAGGAATCTCAACTTCCAGTGGTAATACTGCTTCCATTCCGTATACCAACGAGAACGGGGTTGCCCCGGTTGATGTGCGTACCGTCGTACGATAACCGTGCAAAGCGAAAGGTAGCATCTCATGCCAATCCTTATAGGTCACCACCATCTTCTGAACGATCTTCTTTATATTCTTGTTGGCCGCTTCAACAACGCCATTCATCTTGGGTCGGTAAGGGGAGGAGTTGTGATGTTCGATCTTAAAATTCTGACACAGCTCCTTCATCATTTTGTTATTCAGGTTTGAACCGTTGTCAGTGATTATCCGCTCGGGGATTCCATATCTGCAAATGATATCTCTCTTGATGAATCTAGCTACCACCTGCTTGGTCACATTTGCGTAAGATGCCGCTTCCACCCATTTGGTGAAATAATCGATTGCTACTAGAATGAACCGGTGCCCATTAGAAGCCGTCGGCTCGATCTTTCCAATCATATCAATTCCCCACATCGAGAATGGCCATGGCGATGACATCACATTCAGAGGACTCGGAGGCACATGAATCTTATCTGCATAGATTTGGCACTTGTGGCACTTCCTCACGAATTTGAAACAATCAGTTTCCATAGTTAGCCAAAAATAACCTGCCCGCAGCAGCTTCCTCGTCATGGCATGCCCACCAGCATACGTACCAAATGTACCCTCATGTATTTCCTCCATGAGCAACTTTGCCTCTTTTTCATCTACGCAACGCAGCAGCACCAAGTCGTGATTTCTTCTGTATAAGACACCATCCGGATTCAAATAGAAATTACCCGCTAATCTCCTGAGAGTCTTCTGATCTTGACTGGATGCCCCAGCCGGATACTCTTTATTCTTCAGGAAATTAAGGATATCAAAATACCATGGTTTATCATCAGATGCTTCGTCAATTGCAAACACGAAGGCAGGTCGGTCAAGCCGAGAGATAATGATTCTGGGAGCCTCATTCCAGAAGTTGACTTTGTACATGGAAGACAAAGTGGCCAGGGCGTCAGCCATCTGATTCTCCGCTCGCGGTACATGATGCAATTCAACCTTGTCGAAGAAAGACAACAATCTCCTCGCATAATTCATGTACGGTATCAAATTAGGCTGACGTGTCTCCCATTCCCCTTTGATTTGATTCACCACCAGAGCTGAGTCTCCGTATACGTCTAGATTTTTGATTCGCAAATCAATGGCTTCTTTAAGCCCCATGATACAAGCTTCGTATTCGGCTTCATTATTGGTAACTGGAAAGGTCAATCGAGCAGTAAACGGGATGTGCGACCCGTGTGGAGTAGTGATGATTGCCCCTATTCCGCTACCGTAGGCGTTTACAACTCCTTCAAAGATCAACTTCCATTTGGAACCCAATTCTGGTGCTTCTTCTGGCAACAACTCTTCGCAATCTTTCATCTTTAGATACATGATATCCTCATCAGGAAAATCAAACCTCATCGATTGGTAATCTTCAATAGGCTGCTCGGCCAAGTACTCAGACAGTACATTCCCCTTTATAGCCTTCTGCGAGACATACTGGATGTCGTATTCAGTCAAGACCATCTGCCAACGGGCAATTCTCCCTGACAATGCCTGCTTTTCGAATACATATTTGATAGGATCCATCTTCGAGATGAGCATGGTTGTATGATTCAGCATGTATTGCCTCAAACGCTTGGCGGCCCAGGCTAGCGCGCAACAAGTTTTTTCAAGCATTGAATAGCGAGATTCACATTCAGTAAATTTCTTACTCAAGTAGTAGATCGCATGCTCTTTTCTTCCTGTCTCGTCATGTTGACCGAGGACACAACCCATGCTTCCCTCAAGAACTGTCAAATACATAATCAAGGGTCTCCCTGCCACTGGGGGTATCAGAATAGGAGGCTCCTGCAAATACTGCTTTATTTTATCGAACGCCTTTTGACAATTTTCGTTCCACGTTACAGCTTGATCTTTTTTCAACAACTTGAATAATGGTTCACACGTAGCTGTTAGGTGAGATATGAACCGGGCAATGTAGTTCAACCTCCCTAAAAACCCGCGCACCTCTTTCTCTGTTCTAGGCGTCGACATCTCTTGTATTGCTTTTATTTTTGCAGGATCAACCTCTATTCCTTTTTCACTCACGATAAACCCCAGCAGTTTACCCGATCTCACCCCGAAGGTGCACTTGTTAGGGTTCAGTCTCAGCCTGAACTTCCTAAGCCTTTTGAATAACTTCAGCAGATTCACCAAATGCTCTTCCTCCGTCTGGGATTTGGCAATCATATCGTCAACATAAACTTCAATCTCCTTATGCATCATATCATGGAAAAGAGTCGTCATTGCACGCTGATACGTTGCCCCAGCATTCTTTAGTCCGAAGGGCATCACTTTGTAACAAAATGTTCCCCAAGGCGTTATGAAAGTAGTCTTCTCCATGTCCTCTGGCGCCATTTTAATCTGATTATAGCCCGAGAAGCCATCCATGAAGGAGAATACGGAGAATTGAGCAGTGTTGTCAACTAGCACATCGATGTGAGGAAGTGGAAAATCATCTTTCGGGCTTGCTTTATTTAAATCACGGTAATCTATGCACATTCTCACTTTACCGTCTTTCTTCGGCACTGGTACGATGTTAGCGACCCATGAGGGATATTTTGTCACAGCTAGGAAACCAACATCCCACTGTTTTTAAACCTCCTCCTTAATCTTCACTGCCATATCGGGTCTAGTTATGCGAAGCTTCTGCTTGACCGGCGGGCATTCTTCCTTCAACGGCAGACGGTGCACAACCATATCTGTATCGAGCCCAGGCATGTCTTCATACGACCAAGCGAACACATCACTATACTCTCTGAGCATTCCAACCAGTCTTCGCTTGACGTCGCTCTGCAGCGCGGCTCCTATACGGATGTTCTTTTCAACCCCTTTCGACCCTAGGTTAATAATTTCGATGACCTCCTCATGAGGCAGAATGACTCGTTCTTCTCGCTTCACCAACCAAGACAATTCTTCGGGAATGTCACCATCTTCAACAATCTCTTCTTCGGCCTGAAATACCGGGTGCTCAAAGTCGAGACGAGTCATAGGTGGTTCAATGATGTCATCTGAAAATGTTATCCTGCAAAAGGAATGGTTAAATGCTTCAAAATGCGTATAAAGCGAATAACCACGTTGCCATTTTATTGTAAACACAAAACAAGAAAACAGAGAGCACAATATTTGTACATGAAAAACACCTTTTATTTAATGATTAACACGCAATGTTCATAACAGCACAACCCTAAGCAAATCATGATGCCCCGGGCAAGACATCAGATTGTTCAACAATTAACAAAGCATTACTGTTTAAGAGTCACAGGAACAATCTCCTGAATAGACCAATTGCATAATCCTTGTCCTGGCACGCTCGGCTGAATCCAGAAGTCCATGTGCAATCATTGTCTCCTTCGTCGGACTCTGAGGCAGCGTTGATGGTCTTGTGACATACTCCACTAGCAGTGATGGTTATTGGTCCTCTGAAACGGGGTGCCCCCACAGCAGGTTTAGATGACGACGGTTGATACCCCAGCCCAAATCGGTCCATCTTCATAGGAATATCCAGCACTTTGCCCCAACCCTTTGTCTCACCGGTCTCTACTAGAGCTTGAGCTTCTTTATATGACGAGACGGCAACCTTCGACGCTTTACTCGGCTCGGGACCTTTGTCTTTGATGCGCAACCCTTCAAATGCCTGACAGGGTGTTTCATGAATCTCTCCGTCGACTTCTACATATTTGAATGATGACAGATGGCTGACCAGTATATCTTCTTCTCCACATACAGTGACCACACTGTCCCCTACCATATATTTCAACTTTTGATGCAAGGTAGACGTGACTGCCCCAACACCATGGATCCAGGGTCGTCCGAGAAGGCAGCTGTATGCCGGCTGGATGTCCATGATATAAAATTCAGTCGCGAAAACCTCCGGCCCCACCTGTAGAGGTAATGTTATAGATCCAAAAACTGTTCTTCGCGTACCATCAAATGCCCTGACCACCAAGTCACTGGGCGTGCACAGGATTCCTCTGACATCCAGTTTCATCATTGCTTTCTTGGGCAGCACATTTAAAGACGATCCGGTATCGACCAGCACGTGAGACATGACTGATCCTCTACATCCCACAGAGACGTGCAACGCCATATTATGCTCTCTCCCCTTCGGGGTCAAATCGAAGTCTGTAAATCCCAAGCTATGGCCTGCATTCACATGCGCCAACACCCCCTCCAGCTGATTCACGGAAACATCTTGGGGTACGAAGGAAGTATCCAGGACTTTCAACAATGCATTTCTGTGAGCTTCAGAGCACAATAGCAACGACAGTATAGATATCTTTGACGGCGTTTGTTGCAGATGCTCAACAATCTTATAATCACTTTTGCGAATCAAGCGCATGAACTCTTCCACATCTTTCGATGCCGTTTCTTTTCCGCTTGCCTGCACAGGGACAGTCTCATTCATCTTTCCCTTTCCCTTCGCCATTCTTTCAGCCTCTACCTCAGGCGATATGAAGATTCTCCCACTTCTTGTCATACCTCCGGTACCGACAACATTGTCTACAGTCTCAACTGGCTGCTTGTTAACATCAATTTTTACCCCATCACAATACACTTCCAACCCATATGTCCAGGGGACGGCCTTAGTGCTCTCGTACAGGATTGGTCCGGCCTTGGTGATAGTGATCGGCGGTCGCTTAGCCGTTGCCGTTATAGTGATCGTTTTTCGAGGTATCGTCACAGTAGCCACGTCACTTTGCTTGTCTGCCAATACCCCTGCAGTTTCTTCAATTGCTGCTCGGTCAAATTGTAGTGTGCCTCCATCTATTAGGGCCTGAATACCTTTCTTTAAGTCATCACAACCCCCAGCTTGGGTCCAACACTCTAAGCAATACTCGTCACATCCAGGATACACACCCCCTTGCAATAATCTGCTCTTTATCTTAGACAACGGTGTCTTGAGGTCATCAACATGCATAATCAAGTTCAAACCCTCAGTTAAAATGGCGTTTGTCCCATGGTTGGGCATGGGCTTCTGCACTATGTTCGTACCCGCTGTTCCAAAGTTGATAGCCTTACTATCCAATAGATCCTGCACGACATGCTTGAACGCATGGCAACCCTCTACATCGTGGCCCGGAGCTCCGGAGTGGAATTCACAGTGCCTGCTTGCATCATAACCATACGGAGGAGTGCCTGTTATTGGTGCCAGAGTTCTCTTCTCCACCAAGTTCAAACCCAATAATGTCTGTAGCAAATCTGCATACGTTGAAGGAGGCTTCTCAAACACCCTCCTTGGCTTACCCCCCTGGAATCTGCGCTGAGCAGGTTGTGCCCCCTGTTGTGGCTGCTGTTGCTGTTGTTGTTGTTGTTGAAATGGTTGTTGCTGAAACGGAATAGTAACGCTTGCCACCTGCTGCGGCTGATTGTACTGGTTTCGACCTCTGCCCCGGCCTCGGCGTCGGCCCCCAAACACTGCGCTTGCATCGCCCTGACGGCGCCCACCAAAAGCCCTTCTGTTACCACCAGCCGAAGTGGATTCCTCAGCTTGGAATCTTCCCTGTTTAATGTTGCTTTCAATCTTTTCTCCCATCAGGATTAAGTCTGAGAAACTGCCCAGAGAAGTGTGAAACAACTTGTCGTAAAACATGCCGGTGAATGTTCCTATGAACATGTCATTCATTTCCTTGTCCTCCAAAGGGGGATGAACTCTAGCAGCCATGTCGCGCCATCTCTGCGCATACTCTTTGAAGCTCTCGCCCTTCTTCTGGGACAACCCCTGCAGTTGGACCCGGTTGGGTGCCAAGTCGTTGTTATACTTATAGTGAGCTACAAATGCTTCAGCCAGCTGCTTCCATGTCTTTATATGAGTTGGTTCCAATCCCATATACCACTCGAGGGAAGGAACAGACAAGCTATCTTAAAAGAAATGCATTAGCATCCTCTCATCATTAGAATACGCCGACATCCTTCTGTAATATGACCGCACATGCACCTTTGGACAGGTGTCCCCCTTATACTTGTCGAACGTGGGAGCTTTGAATTTGATTGGCACCCTCAGGCCAGGCACCAGACCCATTGTTGACATATCTAAGCCGACAGCACTTTGATTCACGACCCCCCCTCATCTGCTCCTCGAGCATCCTGATCCTCTGAGAGTCATCCATAGGCCCTTCGAAACCTCCACCGGAGAAAGCGTCCTCTTGCTGGTCTTCTTGCCAGTTACCATTCCCAGTTCCATATCCATCGTATCCGTTGTTACGGCCAGTTCTAATCTGATTCATGACCGGGCCTCGCCCCCTGTTACCGTACCCCGGAGCGACCCCAGCAGGTCCAAAAGCCATTAACCCAGCGCCATTCCCATTTCCGAATCTGCCATAACCCTGATTAGTCATACCAAATCCGTCCTGCCCGAAGCCTTGAGTATTGAAACCGTACTTCCCAGTATTATCGAACCCCTGGTCATTGAATCCGAATCCAGTATTACCGAAGCCATTGCCTCCCATATTATCACCCAGGTTAACATCTCCAAGCCCAACATTGTTAACGATAGTCTCGTTCCCCATTCCAACGTTACCGTTCCCGGCCGCAGCGCCGTTGTTGACAATACCAGCAGGTATGTTGACTACAGGCGGAGCCACTGGTGTGGGGGTACCATCCCCATGAATAATGTCGACTCGCACAGACCGATGATCCTCATTCCCGTGCCCAACATTCCTTACCAACAGAGGCTGCACCAAGGCTTGCAAATTCTCCTGACCTTTCGCGATGGTCTCCATTGTCTGCATGAAGAGCGCCAGCTTCTCACGCATGTCTTGCATTTCGTTCTGCATTTGATCCATGATTCTTCGGCAGTTGGTGCGAGTGGAGTATCGGTGCGGGCGCTGATCTTCAATCCTGAAAAGACCTGATACAGTGCAAGAAATAAGATACCATCCAATAATCACCTGTAATGCAATATGAATATGAATGCAATGCAATATGTGTTTGTGCATTAGGGAACATCATTCCCCGATTCTAGTGTGAATGTGTCAGTGCGGTGACAGTGACAGCAATACGGTGATCGGAGCCGAATCATAGAAAACCTCATATATTGCAGAGAAATCCAAGAATACAATATCACTGAGTGTACAATAAGAAGGCATGACCTCAACCAACAATCCTGGTGATGGTCAGCACTATGCAAATAAAGCATCAATACATGAAATGGTCAAGTACACTCATAAGCCTGGTACTCTTCTAGTAACTTCTTAGTCTCTGGATGACTTGGTCGGGTAAGCAGACCCTCAACAAGTTGATTTCTTCGCTTGAGAACGCGTCGCACGTCACCAACGGTTTCCTCCCATGCCCCTTCTCCGAAGCGATCCTCTAGCTTCCGCTTCTGAGATACAGCTTCGTTCCTGCCTTCGATGGCCTTGTTCAATGCATTCTGGAGACTGTATCTGGTCATCACCTCTTCTTCGTACTTCTTAATGCTAGCCTTTAACTGCTCTTCGAGTTCAGAAATTTGCTGCTTCAATTTGTCTTCCCTCTTTTTGTTGTTGGTTAGCGTAGCATTCTACGTCTTGTTACAAGAAGAGATTTCTCGGTGAGCTGCATCGAGTGCTTTCTTTTTGGACTCCAGTATGTCATGAGAGCTTCTGAACTCTTTACCCAGACGTTCACGCTTCCTTTTCTCTTCAGTCAACTCAGCACCTAGCCTGTTTACTAGCTCGATCTGCTGTTGGAAAGAGTGCACAACCTTGTTCTTCTCACTACGTATCTGAGCCAGCTCTTTTTCTAACCCTTCATTGACCTTCATCAAGGCTTCTTTTTCTTTTACAACTTGCTCGTAGGCCTCCCTAGTAACAGTAGTTGGTTCTTCCACGGGAATATGAACAGGGACTGGTGCAGCTGGAAATGGCATCATTAACTGTCTTGCTCTCTCTTGGATCCAAACTTTGTAGGGTGCATAGGCCTGACAATCATTCTTCCCCAACAGTGGTTTCCCTCTTCTGTTGATACGCATCCATGCGTGCTGAAGCTTGGCGAGTAACTCTCCATTCAAATCACCGGTGAAGTACAGAGATTCCTGTACCTCTTCCTCCTTAGGTGGGTTCTTCAACGCATATCCAAACTGGCGAATAAACAAAGATGGGTTGTAGTTGATACACCCTTTTCTTCCTATCAACGGAACATTAGGGTACCCAGAACAACTGAAAATAAGCTCAGACCCCAACAAGTCTCGGTCAAACCACTCTATGTCTTCAGCAGATAGCCTCATCATGCGCTCTGGCCAGTCAGCTATAGTTGCACTATCCACAAAAGGTCCCTTCAGGGGAAGATGGCTCTTAAACCACATGTACAGCAAAGGCACACAACAAGAGACGTTCTTGCCTCTCCTGTTCTCATTTCTGTAGTGCATCGAATGGTAGAAGTCCCCGATCAATGTGGATACCGGGTTTCCAGCAGCAAACAAATGAAATGCATCCATGTCCACGAAGTTCGGGAAATTGGGAAACAACACTATCCCATAAATACATAGAGCCAAAACAGCGTTAAAGACCACCCAACATCCATTCTTGGCGTATTCTTGAGCCTTACCGACCAGAAACTGGAGAGAGAAACCTGGAACCCCGCGCCAAGAAGTCATCAACAGTTCAGAAGCATTCATGTGCAAGGCCTTAGCTAAGTCCTCCAACTTGGGCTCAGCGGCAGAGTGAATAAAGGGAACCTTATTCTGTACTGGCAGCTCAGTAAACTCTACATACTCCTCCATGGTAGTCCCCAAAATAAAGTCAGCAAATGTGAAACACCTCAAAGCAGGGTCATAGAATTGCATCAGCGTGTACAGCCCATTCAGTTCATCATCAGTTGGTTTGCGAACCAATCTCAATAACCGTCCATAACTCTGCCTGAAACTTCTACGGACATCCTCATCAGCAAGAGAGATCAGACCCAGGAGGGGAGTAATATCAGGGATAGGTAGCTTGTAGGCAACTGTCATCCTCAAACCAGCCATGATCAATACTCAGAAGTCCGAACACTAGAACCAGGGAATATGCAAACGCACCTGCAGCACAGACACACGTTAATGGGATGCAATGATAATGATTATGCAAACAATGCAATGCAAGTAACATGCAACAGGGACCAAATGCCATAGCTGAGAAGCCTGAACCATATCAAAAGTCTCAGATAGACCCTCCAGAATTCCTCAAACCCTGGTCTCAGATAGACCCAATACAAAGCTCCAACATTGGTCTCTGATAGACCTCATAACATAACTCTGATTGATCTCTGATAGACCTCATAACATAACTCTGACTGGTCTCTGATAGACCTCTCAACTGTCCATAAATACTCAGGATCTCGGATCAAGAAATAACTGGTATCTGAAGGTCTAGTTACCTGCATAACCCCAAAACCCTCTCACAGGTAAGTGTCCTAGTAACTGACAAAGGTATGGCATCCTATGCGGTCGTCGGCGTCACAGACTTTCAGGGTTGATGATACGATTCCCAGAAGGAGTGGCACCATCAAATCCTGAAGAGGCCTCACTTAGCCAACTTCCAAATGATCGGTTCCCAGAGTCGACAATCCAGCTAACCAGCAACCCGAGCCACCCAAAGGGCAGGACAAGAGGCCAACCAGAAGAACCTCGTCTGAGTGTGGATTTCGTGGGACACTAGGACATGCAAACCACGTGCGCGCCCACTAATTTCCACTCTAATTCTAGGTGCACTCAAGCCCAGGTCCGACTTGTCTCTCAATCATGGAACACCCGTCACACCCCAATACAGCAATAATAACAATAATATAATGCTGGAATTAACTGACAGAAAAAAATAAATCCATACAAAATCCTCGACGGGAAAACAAGCGCTAGGATTGACTCGCTTAAGGGACGTTGGATCCCAAATGCATAAGGAACTATCGCAATCCTTAGCAGCCAGGGGACGTTGGATCCCCAGCAGAGTCGCCAGCTGTCGCTACTGCGAAAATCGGCGCCGGCTGAACAGAAGAGTCACCACCATGCATTATTTATCCCAACGGAGGGAAAGGAAACGCTCGAGGTAAACCTAACGCAAAGACGGGAAAAGGAATGGTCATCGCAACCAAATCCTGGATTCGGGAGTCGGTTACGCAAGGGGAAGGTATTAGCACCCCTCACGTCCGTCGTACTCGACGGGATCCACGCTTGTTTTCGGGTATGGATTGTTATTCTATCTAAACTAAGGGTTAAGGGTTAAAAGAAAAGAAAATGACTCGGCAAAGTATCGCACTTTATGCCTACGTATTCTCGTCTGGAACGAGAAATCAGAGTCAACGTAGTTCGCCTACCTACTGGAAAGGAGGGGAAGGTTGCTCGCTAGGATATCGCATCCTATGCCTACGTACTTTCATACAGCATGAAAGATTAGAGCAAACGTAGTTCGGGCCACGTACGACACAAGTCTGTCTTGATTGTTTTTATTCCTTCTGAAAAAGGTTTTTCTGATTACTGGTCCAAGCGGACAAAAATGACATTTTGATGAGTTCACATTCTTTTACGGAAGCGGTGTCTTTTATTGGGTTTGAAATCTTATTGTGTTTTTCTATTTGTTTTGAGAAAGAAGAGACAGAACTCTAACCTACGGCTGAAAAGGGAATCAAACTAACCTAGTGTTATCATGCATGGGTTAAGACCTAATGTCTATCATGTTCCTCTCTTGCGCAGAGAGAAACAGAGATCCCAAGGGATAAACGGAAACAGAAACAATAGCACATATACAATAAAGCAGTAAAATGCATGGATGCAGCAATACAAGCGAGGCAAGGGAGTCTCACTCAACCTCGAACCTAGAAAATAACAGGCAAAAGTGAACAGAATTCACTTTCAACCTAACATGTGAAATGGCACACAATACAGTCAGGGAAATTCAAACAATACATCAAAAATTAAACAGCTAAAATAAATAGCAAAAGCAGTCTTCATCAACATCTGTCTTTAAGTCATTTTCAAACATCTACAGGCTTCCAGCAAGCATCAGTCTTCATCTTCACAGCCTTCAAGCAAGGTCTCTATCTTCAACCTTCAAGCCTTCA
This sequence comes from Lathyrus sativus, assembly GCA_963859935.3. Classification (NCBI taxonomy): domain Eukaryota; kingdom Viridiplantae; phylum Streptophyta; class Magnoliopsida; order Fabales; family Fabaceae; genus Lathyrus; species Lathyrus sativus. The sequence goes on along the minus strand of OZ012735.1, from coordinate 342,948,552 downwards.
GTCAAGGTCTCTATCATCAGTCTGCCATGGCTTTTCTTCAAGTCTCAATCTCCAAGCTGAGGAATCAATCACAAGAATGAACTGGGGTGTTAAGCAATTAGTTGACCACCAAGGGTGGCAAACAGACTGTTGACAACACATAGAATATTTCTCTCAAGAGTTCTATCTCTTAGACACTATCACCAAGCCTTCCAAAGGAAGGGGGTGAATGTCTTAGAGAGACTCTGCATCATAGAGAGGGATGGAGGCAAGAAAGACCTTCCATGTTTGTGAATCAAGCTTTCTACTCTAGAGCTCTGCCTAACTCCTAGATCCTATAACCTTCAACAGCTGCCAGCAAGAGATACTCCTCATCAACTCTGGAAGTTGGTCTTCAATCTCTTTGATCTCCAATGGGCTTCATCAGAACAGTCTTCAGCTCAAACCCAAGCCCCAAACAAGCCCAATACCCCCACACAGTCAAATAATAACCCTAGAGAGGGCACACCACACAGTCAAGCAAGTACAAACAATATACTAATAGTAATAGTAGAATAGGGGAAACCTAGTAATTTCTAAGGGATCCACTATCTACCCATAATACCCCTATAGTCCCATACCCCAATATTCAAACTACAACTCCTAAAAGAAATGATATCTTACACCTATGCCACACCTAAACCCTAGTTTTGATTCTTCTAATCACACCTAAACAAACCATCTAAGATTAAATCCTAAAATCATGAATTAAATTTTATATACAAGCTAAAGTCCTAAGTTAATCACCCTAAAAAGAATGGATCAAAAATGTTAAAGTATCTAACTAAACTAAAATCAACAATATCATGAATCAAATTAAACCACTTAAAAAGCTATTTAAAATAAAAATGCACAAAAAAATACTAAAACAAAATAAAATGCTATTTTTAATATTTGTTATTTTTCTTAACAGAATTATAAACCTAATGCAAAAAGAAGCAATTAAAAATATTCATTTTTCATTTACTTATGAATTTTTGAAGAATTAAAAAAAAATGAGTGAAATTAAAACGAATTGAATTGGATATGGGGTGCAACCAGCATTTATTTTCAGTTAAAACAAGAGGATGGGCCCAGACTGGGGGGCGCGCATAGCAAAGCGCGTCTGGGCCCAGTTAACCAGAAAACACAACAAAAATAAAATAAGAAAAAACGGTGCAAAGAGTAAAAAATAATAGTTCATTTGGTTTTGGGCCTTGAAAGCAGGGGTGTGGGTATCAAAATGATTTAGGCCCATTTGCCTCCGTTTAATGAAACTGGGCGTTTTGGCCAGTTCAGTCTCCCTCTCAAAATCAATTTAAACCTCATCCGTTGGATTTGCTTGTGGTCAACGAGTCTTGCCCTCATCTGACGATCATTACATCGTCTTCCCCAATGGACTAGGGTTTCCACCATTATCGAGCTCTTCATGCAGCTTCATTAACCAAACTTACACCTTCTCATACAACCTCGATTCTCCAAGAAACTCAAATCTGCAAAGAGCAAAATTGCTCTACTTCTTCCCCTCTATACAGCCATGGCATTATTTCCCTCTAAAACTCAATCAACATTCAAACCCGATAGGTAGAAGTTCCTGGTTCCACCACTTTGCACTGAGATCAAACTCGAGGATTCCTTCTAATTCTTACCCTAATATGTTCCACATGCCATGCTGATTATTTTCATCTATCTAACCAAGATTATCACGCTTTAACCTAAGAGTTCTAAGCCAAAACAGATTTGGTACTCCAATGGTAACCTTCATGAAATGCCTCCAAATTCATCAGAAATGATCATCTAACTATCCCTAACCGTTCTAACCCTAACATTCTCTAATATTCTAACTAATCTAACCAATTCGAAAGGAAACACCAACCTGGTTTGATAATGAAAACAGATGCAGAATTCTTTAGATCCAAGGCTTGCAATGCTTGGGACTTGATCAACAGGCTTGATCCTTGGTTCTGTATGCAATAGAACCTGCTCAAACCTCTTGGATCTTGCAATCACACTCTTCTTGCACTTTGGATGATGAAGTTGGTAGCACACGATTTCTTCCTCAATTCAACCAGATATTGATAGAAACTTGATCTCCAATGGATTTAGATGATGATAGGATCAAGAATTTTGGAAATTGATGAAGGTTTGATAGAGTTTGAAATGGTTTTGCAAAATGGAAGAATGAGATGAAACTATGTGTTATGAACAAAATGAATCACCAACCCTTGAATGAAGCTACTCTACCCAATATATAGATGAAATTAGAAAGCTCTAGAACTTGGTAGAAACTTCTTGTGCACAATTCCCTTGGATTTTGATTATGTTACTTCCTTTGTAAGCCAACTAGCATAACTTCCAAATTTTGAACCAAACTCAAAAATACACTTTTGCCAATGTTCTTAAAACATTTTTTCCAATCAAAATGACCTATAATTTCACCTCATTTGGCCATGGTATGAAAAATCTCAATTTTAGGTCACTTTTATTCATTAAATTCCCTTTTTAAATGACCAAATTTGAAACCTTGAGCTATGAGCCTTTCCAAACTTTTATGATCACTTCTTTAGACTCAAAATGTCATTTGGAGCAAGTTTGATGTTGTGAAGTTTTTCATTTGAAGCTTCCTTGTATGAGTTTTGGGCATAGGCTTGAAATGACCTGTAATTCTCAGATGACCAAAATACCCTTTGCTTGCCAAGGCCATAAGTAGAGCTCCACAGATCATATGAAGACATACCATACCATTATAGAAAGCTAAGACAATAAGGAACAACTCTTATGTTGACCAGAAATTCATTTGAAATCTCCTTGAAGGGTAAAAGTGGCTTGGAAGACAAGTAACTTTCACAGACAAAATTTCAGATACCTCAGATGACCTGTAACTTGCAAGGACCATAACTTGAGTTCTATAAATCCCCTTGAGGTCTTCCACAACTCAAATTAAAGGTCTTTAGATCCTATACAAGTTTCATGTTGGCCAAGGATCCATTTGAAGCTTTCATTTTGACTTATCTTGCTTAGAAGTTTGACCTAAATCAGGGGATTTTACATAGAAACCCTAATTTAGAAACTCCTCTTCTTCTTGAATTCTCTTGATTTCTTCTTGGCACAACACCACATCCTTCTCTACATGTCAAATGATGAACCCCACATCTCTCAAATAGACCTTAATGCCTTTCAATCAATCATTTGACCTAGGGTTGACCTAGGGTTGACCCAGATGAAACCCTAGTTGACTGTCTTCAACTGCAACTCTTGTGATCACATCAATGACTTGTCTCACTTTCAAAATGACTCTCTAGGTCCTCTATGATGTCTGTATATCCTCCATGACCTCAATTCACAGCTCACAACTTCTTTGATGATCTTCAGATACCCTTAGATAGGAGATAGATCCACCGCTTGGTCCAATGACCTCTCTGGGTTTCAATTTCTTCCTGATGACTTGGATAAGCTTGAATTTGAATAATAACCTCTTGATAGGCTCATAGAGATGAGAATAGTACTTGGTCCCTTGTTAGATGACTTGCTATGCTATGCCATGCAGATGATTATACTATGTATATGACTCTATATGCAAATGCTAATGTAATTGAAACATAAACCAAGTGAAGAAGGTTGAGCAAATTTTAGGGTGCAACACCCCCCATTCTAGGCCCATGCGCGTATTGAACTGGATCTGTTTGCTAGCTGCACCCCATCCCTCCATATTTCATTTTATTTTCTTCCATTTTATTTCAACCTTTGAAAAATCATAATAAATGGAAAATTAAATATTTTTTAATGGGAGTTTTTTCTCCTATTTCATATTTGTGTCAAGAAAATTCTCAAATAAAAATATTTTCCTTTCATGCATTTTTGATATTTTTTGTATATTTTCTTCTTTTATTGCATTTTATTTCTTTTATGTTGATCCATGAATTTGTAGAATTTTGTTTAGGTAGTTCCCTTAACATTTTTAGGCCATTCTTTTTAGGATAGTTAGATATATGCTTTAGCTTCCCCCTGGATTTATTCCATAATTTTGTGATGAATTTTAGGTTAGGTTTGATTAGATGACATTAGGTTGTGTAGAATTAGGTCAAACTTCGACATAGGTCCATAATAACACTAGAATTTTGGGTTTTTAGGACAAATTAGACTATGGGACATATAGGGCATTAAGGGTAGGTATATAGGATCCATTAGAAATTATATTAGGATTTAATATAGTAGTATACTATTTTTAGATGATTTTTGTAGTTGATGATTGTTTGTCTTGCCCTTGTGGGCTTGTATTGTTGTTTGCTTTGCTTTGTGAGCTTGGAGAGCTTGGTATTGTTCTAAGGAGCATTGAGGAACATAGTAGGAGCATTGAGGAGCATTGAGGAGCTTGAGAGCTTGATCTTATTTGTTTTGTTGATTGTTTTAGGGTTAGGGATTAGGAAGAGTTTAGACTTAGATAATTTCTTCCTCAAACATGGATGATATCTTTCACCTCCATTCCTCCCTATGATTCAAAGTCCTTCCATGGTATACACCTCTCTCCTTTGGAGGGATAAGTGATTGTACCGAGGAAGTGGAACTTTTGAGGGAACCATTCCTTTGATGTTGAACCCTTATAGGTCACCTTTGGTGATCAATAAGCAGTTCAATATCCCCCAGCTTATCCAGTTAAGTGATTTCCTCCGGTTTGAATATCTTGAGAGATGTTGAGCTTGAGTGTGAAGATGAAGTAAAGACTGAAGGATGCAGTTGACACTTCTAAGTGATTGAGATTGATTCTGAAGAGCTGAAGCTTGAAGAACAAAGGAAGTTGATACTTACTTTGATACCTGGAGATCCTGAAGGAGCCAAGTTGGTACTTATGATTGATAGTGAAGCCTGAAGGTGGAGCTGATCAAGAAGCTGAAGCTTAAAGGAGAAGATAAGTTGAAACTTATGTTGAAGGGTTGAAACCTGGAAAAGCAATTGATATTTGTCAAGAGTGATTGAAGTCTAAAGACTGAGTTGCTGTTGGAAGAGCTGAAGCTTGAAGTTGAGAGAGGAGTTGATCTGCTTTCTTCTTTGTTTCTTTTCTGTATTGATGTGTTTTGTTTGAATTGCTTGATGCATTAGAATAAGTCCATATCTAGAATAAGTAGAATCTAGGAGCATGATTGCACTAGAGGTTGAGTTGCCCCCTCTGCTCGTACTGTTACTGTGTGGCTTTGCTTGCGGGTATTCGGTAGAGCCCAGCTCCCTTGCCCATGTGTTTTGTTTGTCTGATGGCATTTTATTTCATTTTCTTCTATATGATTGCAGTTTACTGTATTTTGCTTGATAGCATGTTGTTTTATATTTCAGTATGATTACTGTTATCCATTCTGGCTTGAGGTTGAGATGAGCTTGTGGAGGCTGAAGCCCCACACACATTTCCTCCCTCACTTGCATTGCATGCATTTTACTGTTAAGCTGATGCTTTGTCTGTTTTGGTGTATCATTAACATGATCCCTTAGGACTCTCATTTCCTTTGATAAGGAATTGATGATAGAACTTTAGGTTGAAACCTATGCATGACAACTTCTAGGAGCTCCCTGTTCAAACCTCAACCATAGGATGAATCCATGGCATGACAACAGTAGGACTTGATAGTCTCCCTCCTAGTTGGGCCTGTTCTCTTCTCATCTCAAAACAGTTTAAGATACAGTAATCATGAATGATTTCTTTCGTATGTTACGAGCCTTAAGCTATCTGAGAAAGGATTGTGGGAGAGTTTCTTTTCCACAGTCTGGACGTTTAGTATGGTACCCTTTGGGTGACATGCGACGCATTCACTCTCAGGTCATAGTCTCTAGTGCGATTGAAATTGCAAACACAATAAAAAAACACTTCTTTCGTAAAAGACAGGAAATAAACCGTAGTTTCCCGAACTACGTGAGCTCTGATCTCTCATACCTGTTGAGAGTACGTAGGTACAATACTGATGTATTGGTGAGCTACCTTCCCCCATAACCCGTCGTAGGCCGAACTACGGTGACTCTGATTTCTCGTTCTCTGATGAGAATACGTAGGTATAAAGCGCGACGCTTTGCCGAGTCATTTTCTTTTCTTTTTTAAGCCAGCCTTGATAGGTAGATAGATAAAACCAACTCGTCCAAGTAAACACAACAAGCATGGATCCCGTCGAGTACGACGGACGTGAGGGGTGCTAATACCTTCCCCTTGCGTAACCGACTCCCGAATCTGGACAATGGTTGCGATGACCTTGTCTTACCCTTTTTCGTCAGGTTTTTCTGATCGTTTCCTTTCCCGCTCTGAGGGATAAATAACGAAAGGTGGCGACTCTTCTGTTGTGTCGGCACCTTATTTTCGCGCAAGCGACAATTTGCACACCCAGTGATCTGGTTGTGAAGGCGTTCGACGGAACTAAACGACATGTTTTCGGGGAGGTGACCCTGCCAATCCAAGTAGGCCCGGAAACGTTCGACGCATTCTTTTATATTATGGACATCGAGCCTGCCTATAGTTGTCTCTTGGGCCAGCCATGGATCCATGCTGCTGGTGTCGTGACCTCCACGTTGCACCAGAAACTCAAATATGCTGTCGGGGGTAGCATCGTGATTGTGTGTGGCGAGGAAGACATAATGGTGAGCCATTTGTCGTCCTTCAAGTATGTGGAGATGGATGGCGAAATCCATGAGACTCTATGCCAAGCGTTCGAAGCTGTCAAAGTGAAGGACGTAGCTCCTATAGTCACCGAAAAGCCAGAGATGACTCTCTCCTCATTCAAGGAAGCTCGGGCCGTTGTCCAGGCCGGATCTACCCCAGGCTGGGGGCGAATTTTGGAGATACCTAACAAGCAAGATAAGTTTGGGTTGGGATATTCTCCTGGAGCTGAAGCTTCTTCTTCTAGCAGTGCGTCTCGAGGTAAAGGGCCGATCCAGTTTACCAGTGGCGGAATGATTTTCGAAAGCATCAACGCGGTGTCTGAAGACAGCGGAGATAGCGACTGTGACCTCGACTCTTGGATCCAGCCAAGCAAGCCAGGCGAGGGCCTCAACAATTGGTCCGTCAAGGATATCATCCAGATGACAAGCGAAGAGTAATGATTTACTTTTTCCAATCATTGTACAACCCTATGTCCTACCCGGGACATTGTGGTTTTATTGTCAGGGCCTTGTTGGATTATGTACATGCATTTTGTTAATAAATCAAAGGCGTTTTCTTCGTATTCAAATATTGTGATCTCTGTTATTCCTGTTTTATATTTGTTTTGAAAAACAATAAAATGGCAATGGGGTTTGTGATAACCTGCACATCCTTGTTTTAAACTTAACCCTTGTTATTGCAGGATCCACACAACAGATGACATCGACTCTGGACCTTCTACGGCTCACTTCGACTTCGATTGCCCGATCTATCAGGCCGAAGAACAGATTGATGAAGACGAAGACCTTCCTGAAGAGTTGGCCCGCTTGTTGAAACAAGAGGAGAAAGTTATTCTGCCTCATGAAGAGGAGATCGAGATCGTGAATCTGGGTTCTGAAGAACTCGTCAGAAATGTCAGGATAGGGGCTGCACTGCAGAATGATGTCAAGCAGAGGTTGGTCGAGATGCTAAAAGAGTATAGTGACGTCTTTGCTTGGTCATACGAAGATATGCCCGGACTTGACACGGACATCGTAGTCCACCACTTGTCATTGCGAGAAGATTGCCCTCCCGTTAAGCAGAAGCTTAGGAGGACGAGACCAGATATGGCCGTTAAGATCAAAGAAGAAGTTCAAAAGCAGCTTGACGCTGGCTTCTTAGCGGTCACTACTTACCCTCCGTGGGTCGCCAACATAGTGCCTGTACCGAAGAAGGACGGTAAGGTACGCATGTGCGTCGATTATCGGGATTTGAATAAGGCAAGCTCTAAAGATGATTTCTCGCTGCCTCATATCGATGTGTTAGTCGACAACACAGCCCAGTTCTCCGTGTTTTCGTTCATGGATGGCTTCTCCGGTTACAACCAGATCAAGATGGCGCCGGAGGACATGGAGAAAACGACGTTCATCACTCCCTAGGGAACATTTTGCTACAAGGTAATGCCTTTCGGTCTGAAGAATGCAGGGGCCACTTACCAACGAGCTATGGTAACTTTGTTTCACGACATGATTCATCATGAGATTGAAGTCTATGTTGATGACATGATTGCGAAGTCCCAAACGGAGGAGGGACATCTGGTCAATTTGCTGAAGCTTTTTAAGAGGCTTAGGAAGTTCAGGTTGAGGTTGAATCCTAACAAGTGTACTTTCGGAGTACGGTCCAGAAAGTTACTGGGGTTTATCGTGAGTGAAAGAGGCATCGAGGTTGATCCTGCGAAGATTAAAGCGATACAAGAAATGCCAGTGCCAAAAACAGAAAAAGAAGTTCGTAGTTTCTTGGGCAGAATAAACTACATTGCAAGGTTTATCTCTCAGCTCACAGCCACGTGTGAACTGATGTTCAAGCTTTTAAAGAAAGATCAGGAGATTATCTGGAATGAGGATTGCCAGAAGGCATTCGATAAGATAAAGCAGTATCTTCAGGAACCACCAATCTTGATACCCCCAGTGGCTGGACGGCCGTTAATCATGTACTTGACAGTTCTGGAGAATAGTATGGGGTGTGTTCTCGGTCAGCACGACGAGACAGGCAGAAAGGAGCATGCCATTTACTACTTGAGTAAGAAGTTCACTAACTGTGAATCTAGATACTCGATGCTGGAGAAGACGTGTTGTGCACTAGCCTGGGCTGCCAAATGTTTACGACAGTACATGCTCAATCACACCACTATGCTAATTTCGAAGATGGATCCGATCAAGTACGTCTTCGAGAAGCAAGTGCTTTCGGGCAGGATTTCCAGATGGCAAATGGTGTTGACGGAAGATGATATTCAGTACGTTTCCCAGAAGGCCATTAAGGGAAGCGTATTGTCTGATTACCTTGCTGAACAGCCGATCGAGGATTACCAGCCGATGAAATTTGAATTACCTGACGAGGATATCATGTTTCTCAAAGCGAAGGACTGCGATGAGCCGTTGCCCGACGAGGGGCCAGATAGGAAATCCCAGTGGAAGTTGATATTCGACGGGGCGGTTAATTCTTATGGAAGTGGCATTGGGGCGATCATCACAACTCCCCATGGATCCCACATCCCGTTCACTGCGAGACTGACGTTTCCAGTCACCAATAATGAAGCGGAGTACGAAGCTTGTATCATGGGTCTAGAGGAGATAATTGATTTGAGAATCAAGAACCCAGACGTGTATGGTGACTCGGCGCTTGTGATCAACCAGATTAAAGGGGAGTGGGAGACTCATCAATCGAATTTGGTGCCGTACATGAACTATGCCAGAAGGCTACTTCCGTTATTTGATCGAGTGGAACTCCATCATGTGCCCAGAGCAGAAAATCAGATGGCTGATGCCTTAGCCACATTGGCTTCGATGTATAAAGTCAATTTTTGGAATGAAGCACCAAGAATTGTCTTTTCTCTTCTTGATAGACCTGCATTCGTCTTTGAAATCGAGGAAGCCGCCGACGGCAAGCCATGGTTCCATGACATCCAGACTTTCCTTATGACTAAGGAGTATCCTGCGAGTGCGTCAACCCAGGATAAGAAAACTCTGAGGAGGCTGTCTGGGAATTTTTATCTCAATCCTGATGGAGTTTTGTATAAAAGAAACCACGATCTCGTGCTACTCAGATGTGTAGATGAGAAAGAGGCGAGTATGCTCATGGAAGAAGTCCATGAAGGCACATTTGGTACGCACGCCGGCGGGCATGCCATGACGAGAAAGATCCTGAGAGCAGGATACTACTGGCTGACGATGGAGTCTGATTGCTTCAAATTCGCGAGGAGATGTCATAAATGCCAGATTTATGCTGATAAAGTTCATGTGCCGCCGTGCCCGTTAAATGTCATGTCCTCCCCGTGGCCGTTCTCCATGTGGGGCATCGACATGATAGGAAAGATCGAGCCCACTGCATCTAACGGTCATCGCTCATTTTAGTAGCCATCGACTACTTCACCAAGTGGGTGGAGGCAGCCTCGTATGCTAATGTGACCAAGCAAGTGGTGGCTAAATTCATAAAGAGGGACATCATTTGTCGATACGGAGTTCCCGAGCGAATCATTATTGATAATGGTTCGAATCTGAATAACAAGATGATGAAGGAGCTGTGCCAGAGTTTCAAGATTGAACACCACAACTCATCTCCTTACTGGCCAAAGATGAATGGCGCCGTTGAAGCGGCCAATAAGAACATAAAGAAGATTGTTCAGAAGATGGTTGTGACCTTCAAATATTGGCACGAGATGCTGCCATTTGCATTGCACGGTTATCGTACGACGGTACGTACGTCAACCGGGGCAACTCCTTTCTCCTTGGTGTACGGTATGGAAGCTGTCCTACCGTTAGAAGTGGAGATCCCTTCTTTGCGAGTTTTGGTTGATGTGAAACTCGACGAGGCAGAATGGATTACGAACCGACTGAACCAACTCAGCCTGATGGACGAGAAAAGGTTGGCATCGATTGTGCATGGTCGTTTATACCAAAGCCGAATGAAGAAAGCTTATGATAAGAAGGTGCGTCCTAGAAGCTTTCAGACGGGTGATCTTGTCCTGAAGAAGATTCTTCCTCCACACTCCGATCACCGGGGCAAGTGGACTCCCAATTATGAAGGTCCGTACGTCGTCAGCAAGGTCTTCTCGGGAGGAGGTTTGTTGTTATCCACGATGGATGGTGAAGATTTTGCATCCCCGGTGAACGCGGACGCAGTTAAAAAGTACTTTGCTTGAAAGCGACCCGCTGGACAGTAAAAAGAGAGTCCAGGCAAAAAAGGGGCATCCCGGCGAACCATAAAAAGGAAAAAGGTTCGGGCAAAAATTAGGGATATAAATTGAAAAAATGTACACCCGCAAAGTCGAAAACCCGGATGGGCGACTCTGGCAAAAAAGGGTATCCCGGTGAATCGAAAACCCGCAAAGGGCGGTTCAAGCAAAAGTTAGGAACTTGAAAAAGCAAATGACTGCGTTCCGTGTATGGACTTTCATTGTTTAGTGGTTTGGAAGACCTGAGGGCCGTTTATCTGAATCAATCTCTTCTAAAGCTGAAGCGTCAGAGAAGTATCGAAGTCGAGTGGGTCAGAGAGGGATCAACTCATGGTGTTCGTCTACGCCTCGTTGCCGACATTTGTATATACTGATGTATATTTATGTTTTATTTTTTGCGCGGCTTCCTCATTCCAGGAGCTTGCATCTGTTGTAAAACATTTTTACCCATTCAGGGGTTCGTTATCAATAAAATGTATACTATTCAGCAATTCTGTTTGTCTGTTTAGCATTTATCTGTTTTGTTTGCGAAAAAGAACGCCGACGTTTTTGATAAAATGCGCATACATAAACTTACTGGCCTAGGCCACTGATTGTTGAAACAATGAATTACTTGAACATTGTCACGAGATAATAACCTTGATAGGTCCCTTTGAGAAGGGTATCTTGTCTGTTTGTTTGTGTTGTTACAGGTGTAGCGTATTCCAGACAGTACGCATGCATACCCCCCAAGCAGGATGATTCCTCCTTCTCCAGCGAAGTTCAGCAGCCTCTCCCCGCAGAGTCTGAACGCGAGATCGTGAGCATCGATATGTCTCCCCAGGCAGAGAAGATTCTCTCCCCAATCAGATGCATCCTGAAGGAACGTCATCTCCTCAGCTGAGTCATTCACCGAAGTGTGCAGCAGCTGATAGTTCAAGACTGAAGTCTCCAGCGGAATTGAGATTCCCCACAAAGTCCCACTCTCCCTCGAAGCAGGATGATTTCTTCTTCCCCAGCCGAGTTCGCAGACCCCCAAGAGAGCCGAGTCCTTGGAAGCCGCTCGGGACCATGATTGGTTCTCCCCAGTAGAGTGTTGAATAGCTGATGTTGTGTTTCCCCGCCAGAGTCGTTATCTCCAGGGAAGTAGCCGTGAAGGCCGTGCAGTTTATTCCCGCGATTGACATCGCTTTCCCTCAGCAGGTCCAGGTTCTCGTAGAGCTCCGTTCCCCCACAGCAGTCAACTGAAGTTGTGTCCCCTGCGGAGTCTAATTGAGATTGGTGTGACCTTGTTCTCCTCAGCAGGATGATTCCTTCCCCCTATCTGAGTGGTTCTTTCTCCTTGACAGGAAGATTTCCCCTTCAGCATTTATTTTGCTGATGGGATCGCATCATTTTGCATGACTGCATAGCATTTATCATAAACGCATAGCATTTCCACCATGTGGAGCATTGCGCCATTGCCGAAGCATATGCATAATAAACATGAGTTAGGTTGTTACCGTTCTTGTTTTGCAGGTGTTCCGCCGCAGAATTGATTGCTCAAGATGATTCTTGAATTCTCCCCAACGAATTCGCTTGCTCAAGATGATTCTTGAATTCCCCAGTAAGGTCGTTTGCTTAAGATGATTCTTAAAATCCCCAGTGCAGTCTCCAGAGTTGGTTGCTCAAGTTGATGCTTAGTTTCTCCTGCAGAGTGATTGCTCAGGATGATTCCTGAAATCTCTAGCATAGTTATCGGTTCAGGATGATTCCTGAAGCCCCGATGGAGTCATTTGTCCAAGATGATTCTTGAAGTCCTCAGCAGAGTTGATTCATCCAGAATGATTCCTGGATCCCCGAAGCAGAGTTACTTGATAGCTCTCCAGAATCCCCAGCGGAGACGCGTCATCCCCAGCAGGTTTCTGAACAAAGAAGTTGAAACTTCCCTCGAAGACTTGATGATTGAAGTCCAACCGTATTGATGAAGCAATTCTCTTAGCTGATGCGGAGCGCCCGATGGCAAGAGTTTGGATATCCCCAATTGGTTCATGATTGACCGAGAATTCTATTCCCGACTTACTGATGAAGTCCGGCTGATGCCCGAAAGTTTTCTTTGGATGCCTGACGGCATGATCGACCATGTATTACCAGTTACCGTGTGACCAATCCCCCAGTTAGTTGCCGTGCAGCTAATATTCCAGTTTTCGAAGATTTGTTCCCATCAGAGTACCGTGTGCTTGTGCAGTTGGCAAATTTCCGGGTTTGTCGGTATTCAACCGTCTCGCACCTTAATTGGTTGAGAGCCGTTCGCTTCTCACCCAGTCAGGTTCAAGCCGTTTGAATAGGGGCAGCTGTTGCACCCCAAAATTTGACCAACATTTCTTTACCTAGCTTGTGTCTCATCTCATCCACATTGGCATTATCACCTGTATTTCATTGACATGTGTGCAGTAGATCAAGAGGTATGATTACCAATCAAGAGCACCACAAGACTTTGAAGCTAGCCAAGAAGGTTATTCAAGTGTTCAAGGGTTGATATCCTTGTCAGAGAAGTTAAGAGATCCTCAGAGAGATTGGTTGGAACCAAGGTTATGTGCCTCCTAACTTGAGTTGTGGGAGCTCCTCAGATGATTTTGAAGCTATGAGGATGGACTTGAAGCTTTGAGAGAGCCTATGAGATGTCTTGAAAGCCATCATGAAGCCTAGAGAGGTCATTGTGCAAGTTTAAGAGGACTCAGCCATGAGTGGTGTAATTAGGGTTTGATTGAGTCAACCCTAGGTCAACTGATGATTTGGAGAAAGTTGAAACCTAATCTAAGAGCCATGTGATCATGGATTGATGTATTCATATGCTATAAGGATGATTCCAAGATCAACTCATCATGATTGAAGAGTTTGAGAAGTTTCAAGCTAGGGTTTCTAAGGCTTGACAGTGTAAAATCCCCTAGTTTGATCCCTATCTTCAAGGTAGTTTAGCTCAACATGTGATTGTCATCTCATCTTACCCCCAACATGAATGTTGTAGATCTTGCTCTTAGCTTTAATTTGAGTACTATAAGTCCTTGATAGGATTTGTAGAGCTCAAGTTATGACTTTGACAAGTTACAGGTCATCTGAGGTATGTGAATCTGGGGGCCTTGAAAGTCACCCAACTTGCATCCAACTTTTGCCCAAGAAGGATGATTCCTATGAAATTTTGGTCAACATGAATGTTGTTCCTTATCTTCTTAGATTTCTAGAGAGTACTATAAGTCCTTGATAGGATTTTTAGAACTCAACTTATGGCTTTGACAAGTCAAGGGCATTTTGGTCATTTGGAGATTATAGGTCATTTCAAGCATAAGGCCATAACTCCTATTTCCAAGCTTCAAATGGAAAAATCTTCAACATCAAACTTGCTTAAAATGATGTTTTAAGGCTATTAAGGAGGTCATGAGATGTTGAAAAGGCGTGTAGCTCAAAGTGATAAAAATGACCTAAAATGGAGGCATAAGTTAAATAAGTCAAAGTTGGAAATTGAAATTTCCAAGTTACACATCCAAACCATGGCATGTAATAGGTCATTTTGACTCCAAAGGACATTTTAGAAACAATGGTTCAACCACTTTTTTGATTTGAGGTTTAGATCATGGGGTTGCTTTGGAAAATGGTTGCTTGCATAATAAGGTACAAATGCAAAACACAAGGAAACTCAATGTACAAGCTAGCTAAGTATCTTAACACATCATATATCTCATCTAAGGAGATTTTCAAGGAGATACAAGTTGCTGCAAGAGCTATGGCATGAGATGGTACATGAGATGGATGAATTCAAAAACTCATGGCATGAGAATCCCAATTTCTCATTGGATGATTCCAGAAGGTTCTAGATGAGTCTGAACCATCCTATATAGTGTTTAGAACTTGCTCATATGCAAGGTTGGTGAGATATTAGAGAGGAGAGTGAGATAGCCATTTCAATTGCTTCCATTGCAAGTTGAAATCAAATTCCACATTCCACACAATTTCCATTGCTTCTTTCAATCCAAACACATTCCATTGATCACACTGAATGTGTGCATACCAATTTGAGGGCAAGATCTTGAAGAATTAAGGAGATAGCTTTTAGATTTAGAAGGTTGCAAGTCACCATCGAATTCTGAGATTCAAGCATCCTCCATCAAAACTTTTGCAAACAGTAGCAAGATCATCAATCAAGGAAGGTTTCTGAAGAGTTTGAGAGGTTGAAGTGGAGCTTTGGCCTATCTGATAATCAAGATTTGACAGGTTTGTAACTTTTCTTCTACACCATAATTTAAGCATAATTAGGTAGAATTGTTAGGTTAGAATGGTTAGAGACAAATAGGAGATGGATTTTGGGAAGTTTGAGATCATTTGGTGAAGTTTGAGTTGATGACACCATTTTTGTTTTGATCAAGAACACGAGATATGATGAGCTATAACATGAATTTAACATCAAGAATTAACCAGTGTGAGGTGGTGATCATTCTGAGGTAATCAAGTTCAAGAATTATGGAAATTGAAGTTTGAGTATATTTTTGATCTTGGATCGGGTTTAGAGATTGGGGATGATTCAATTAATTTTAAGGCCATGGTTGTGATCAGCATGGAATTTAGAATGGATTAGGGTTTTGAACCATGATTTTTGGTTGAGATTTGAGGTGATACGATTGTGGTGAAGCTTGAGCTTGGAGCTCTGTTTCCATGGCTTCTCCATCTGAACCCTAGCTGGAGGAAGAAGATAAAGACGTGGCCGTTGGATGCACAAAGACTCATTGACTGGGACTTGGATCGTGTGGCTGAGATTCAATTTCGTTTGAAGAGGGAAATCTGAGGATACTCCAAACGCGACGTTTCATTAAACTGAGGTTTTGGGCTTAAGTGATGAGATTGATATCCCCACCCCCATTCATGGTCCATTGAGAATATGAACTGATTTTTGTTACTTTATGCACCGTCCTTTTTTCCTTTTCTTTATATTTTGTTATTTGATTTTCTGATTAGAATTGGGCCTAGCGCGTATTGTTATTTGCACCCCCATTTTAAGCCCATCTGGAATTTGAACTGAACATAATTGATATATGCACCAATGTTTTCCCATTTTAATTTCTTTTCCTCCATTTTATTTTAATCTTTGAAAAATCATAATAAATAGAAAAATGATGATTTTTGCATGGGGATTTTCTCTCCCATTTCATGATGATGTCTAGAAAATTATAAAATCAGAATATTTTCCTTTCATGCATTTGTAATATTTTTTGTGTATTTTCTCTTTTAATAACTTTTTAATTCCTTTTATGTTGATGCATAGGTTTGTAGAATTTTGTTTAGCTAGTTCCCTTCATATTTTTATGCCATTTTTTTTAGGATAGTTAGATTAGGACTTTAGCTCCCTTATGGATTTATTCCATAATTTTGTGAATAATTTTTGATTAGTTTTGATTAGATGACTTTAGGTTGTGTAGATTTAGGTCAATCCTTAACATAGGTCCACAATAACACTAGAATTTTGGGTTTCTAGGTCAAGATAGATGTTGGGACATATAGGGTATTAAGGGTAGTCATTTAGGATCCCCTAGAAATTATATTAGGTTATAATATAATAGTATACTATTTTTAATTGATTTTTGTAATGGATTGTTGTTTGTGTTGCCCTTGTGGGCTGGTATTTTGTTTTGCCTTGCTTTGTGGGTGTTTGCTTGGCTTGGTGGGCTTGGTCTTGCTTTGAGGGGCATGGAGGAGCATAGTAGAAGACTTGAGGATTGAAGAAGGAGCTTGAGAGCTTGAGGCCTTGTTGTTTTGTTGTTGTTTTAGGGTTAGGGATTAGGAAGAGCTTAGACTTAGTTGATTCCTTTCTTAAACATGGATGGTATCTTTCACCTCCATTCCTCCCCATGATTCAAGGTCCTTCCATGGTATTCACCTCCCTCCTTTGGAGGGATAAGTGATGGTACCTAGGAGGTAGAACCTTTGAGGGAACCATTCTTTTGATGTTAAACCCTTATAGGTCACCTTTGGTGCTCAATAAGCAGTTTAATATCCCAGCTTATCCAGTTAAGCGATTTGTCCTGATATGAGTATCTTGAGAGATGGTAGGCTTGAGTTTGAAGATGAAGAATTCATTGAAGAATATGGAAGAGGATGATTCCCTGAGCATTGCCATTGTAGCTGAAGCTTTAAGAGCAAGAAGAGCAAGAAGAGCAAGTTGATACTTGAAGATCCAGTAAAGACTGAATGAAGAGCTGAGGCTTAAAGATTGAAGGATGAAGTTGACACTTCTAAGTGATTAAAGAGAATGATTCCCTGAGAAGCTGAAGCTTGTAGGAAGAAAAGACCAAGTTGAGACTGGAGAGCTTGAGAGATTGAAGACTAAGTTGACACTTATGAAGAGGATTCAATTGAGATTGAATGAAGAGCTGAAGCTTGAAGATCAAAAGATAAGTTGATACTTACTTTGAAGCTTGGAGATCCTGAAGGAATCAAGTTGATACTTGTGGTGAAAGTGAAGCCTGAAGGTGGAGTTGATTAAGGAAAGCTGAAGCTTGAAGAAGAAGATTAAGTTGAAACTTATGGTGAAGGGTTGAAACCTGAAGAAGCAAATTGATATTTGTCAAGGGTGATGGAGGTCTGAAGACTGAGTTGCTGTCAGAAGAGCTGAAGCTTTGAGTGGAGAGAGGAGTTGATCTGCTTTCTTCTCTGTTTCTTTTCTGTATTGATGTGCCTTGTTTGACTTGCTTGATGCATTAGAATAAGTCCATATCTAGACTGATGTAATCTAGGAGCATGATTGCACTAGAGGTTGAGTTGCTCCCTCTGCTTGTATTGTTACTGTATGGCTTTGCTTGCGAGTATTCGGTAGAGCCCAGCTCCCTTGCTCATGTGGTTTATTTTGCTTGATAGCATGATTTTAATTTTTTCTGTATGATTGCAGTTATTATGTTTTGCTTGATAGCATGTTGTTCTATTTTCCTCAGTATGATTACTATTATTCATTCTGGCTTGAGGTTGAGATGAGCTTGTGGAGGCTGACGCCCCACACACATTTCCTCCCTCACTTGCATTGCACGCATTTTACAGTCGTTTACTGTTTACTGTTTACTGTTTAAGCTGATGATTTGTCTGTTTCTGTGTATCATTGACATGATCCCTTAGGACTCTCATTTCCTTTGATAAGGAAGTGATGATAGAACTTTAGGTTGAAACCTATGCATGATAACTTCTAGGAGTTCCCTGTTTCAAACCTCAACCATAGGATGAATCTTGGCATGACAACAGTAGGACTTGATAGTCTCCCTTTAGTTGAGCCTGTTCTCTTCTCATCTCAAAACAGCTTAAGATACAGTAATCATGAATGATTTCTTTCGTACGTTATGAGCCTTAAGCTATCTGAGAAAGGATTGTTGGAGTTTCTTTTCAACAGTCTGGATGTTTAGTATGGCACCCTTTGGGTGACATGCGACGCATTCACTCTCAGGTCATAGTCTTTAGTGCGATTAAAATTGCAAACACGATAAAAAACACTTCTTTCGTAAAAGACAGAAAATAATCTGTAATGTCCCGAACTACGTAAGCTCTGATCTCTCATACCTGTTGAGAGTACGTAGGCACAATACTGACATATTGGCGAGCCACCTTCCCCGTAACCCGTAGTAGGTCGAACTACGTTGACTCTGATTTCTCATTCTCTGATGAGAATACGTAGGCATAAAGCGCGTCGCTTTGCCGAGTCGTTTTCTTTTCTGTTTTAAGCTAGCCTTGATAGGTAGATAGATAAACCAACTCGTCCAGTAAACATAACAAGCGTGGATCCCGTCGAGTACGACGGACGTGAGGGGTGCTAATACCTTCCCCTTGCGTAACCGACTCCCGAACCCAGACAATGGTTGCGACGACCTTGTCTTACCCTTTTTCGTTTGGTTTTTCCAATCGTTTCCTTTCCCATTCTTAGGGATAAATAACGAAAGGTGGAAACTCTTCTGTTTTGCCGGCACCTTATTTTCGCGTAAGCGACAGGAGTCCTGTTGAGGACGAAGTTTGCCTTCTCCGTGTTGACGGAATGTGGAGTCCTGATGAGGACAATTTAGGCCTATGATGATAGGATTTATTCGTGTTGACGAATTACTTCTCCATGATGATGGAATAAGGAGTCCTGTTGAGGACCAAGATTGTTTCCTCCGTGTTGACGGAAGGTGAGTCCTGGTGAGGACAATCTATGCCTATGATGATAGAATTTCTTCATGTTGACGAATCGACTTCTCCGTGTTGACGGACTATGGAGTCTTGATGAGGACGAGCTTTCTCCGTGATGACAGAATATGGTGTCCTGATGAGGACAATTTACGCCTATGTTGATGGGTTTTATTCGTGTTGACGGATTATCCTCTCTGTGTTGACGGAATATGCGTCTTGATGAGGACAATTTATGATTATATGGATAGGATTTCTTCATGTTGACGAAATGTGAGTTCAGAGATGTACAAGAATGGTATTCCTATGATGATAGGATTTATTCATGTTAATGAATCTATTTTCCTCGTGTTGACGAGATGCGGATAGCCCATCCCCAGTGGAGTCGGCAAGTTTTGTCTCTCCATGATGATGGAATATGGAGTCCTGCTGAGGACAAGTTTGAAAAGTACTGATGAGGGAAAGTTGTATTCATATGATAATAAGTTTTCTTCGTGATGATGAATTTACGGTTTTTTCGTGTTGACGAAATTTAAGGGAAATTGTGAATAAGTTTTCCTGTGATGATGGGATCTTTACTCGTGTGGGTGAATTTGTCTCTCTTCTTGTATTGACAAGTTTAGTCCAGTTGTGGACAGAGGTTGCTGCAATGATAGTTCAGTACCTGTGGTGTTACACGGGTGGTGGGAGTCGAAATCAGAGTTATTCTCCGACGAACAATCAGGTTCATTCGACGAATGTCGTTCCCCAAGTAGTGGTGCAGTTTATTTCTGCGGTTGGCAAATTTCAGGGTTCTTTGGTATTCAACCGTCTCGTACCTCGAATGTTTGAAGGCCGTTCGCTCTTCACCCAGTTGGGTCCAAGCCGCTTGAATAGGGGCAGCTGTTGCACCCTAAAATTTGACCAACCGGTTCCCTATCTAGGTTATGTTTCAATACATTTTGCATTCGCATTCGCATACTGCATGCATGGCATTTTCACCAGTCAGATTGATTTTATCGGGATTATAGCCCCTGGTGTTTCAGGCAGTACAGGCCAGTCAGAATAAAAGTCTGTGGAGAATTGGTGCTCATCTCCCGTGTTTTCAGACCATCTCGGTGTCCGGGCTTCGCTACGGTTGCGTAATTGGGTTTTATTCGATTTAATCGGCTTCCTGGCATTTTTAGGATTGTTCTGTCATTTTTCTGGATTTTTAGTGCATTTAATGGTTTTTTCTGAATTTAATAGAGTTTTTAAATATTTTTTAGAGTTTAAATAAATTTTCTTTTCATTTTTAGGAATTAATAGATTTTTAAAGAATTTTTAGATATTATAGTTTTTAATAAATTTTAGATATTGTTTTTCTTTTATTAGTTTTAATAGATAAATAGATTTTTTTTTAAAAAAGAGTAGATTTAAAAGATAGATAAATAGATATTATCATTTTCCTTTAATAGAATGGTTAATAAAAAAATAGATATAAGTTTGTTTTAGTTTTTTTTGTTTTTAAAATGTTAATACTTTTTTAAAAATAGAGATTAAATGTTTTTTTAAATTTTTTTTATTTTTATTTTTCAGAATTAATTAGGATTTAAAAAAAAAGATAATTTTTAAATTAAATAATAGTTTTTTTAGATTTTTTAGATTTAATTAGGTTTTTATTTTTTATTTTCGTTTTAGATATTAATTAGGATTAATTTTAGGATTAATTAGGGTTTTATTATATTTTAATTAGGTTTTAGTGTTAATTTTCGTTTTAGATTAATTAGGGTTAATTTTTAGTTTAAATTTGTTTAATCAGAGTTTAAGTCTGTTTTTTAGTCCATTAATCTAAATTAATCCAATTAGGCCCAATCAGCATTCATTATCCAGTATCCAAGCCCCGTTCAAAAGTCCAAGTCCAGAGGCCACGTGTCGTATATATACTGCTGCCACACGTGCGTTCCTCTCTCTTCCACCTCACTCTTTCTCTCCTCAGAATTCGCCACTTGGCACTCCCCACTACCTCTCTCCTCCACACGTGTAACCCGCCTGATCCACCCCTCTGCCACCTGCCCCTCGCCGGTCATCTCACTGCCGGCCATGCAACCGCCCTGTCCAACCATCTCCGACCATCAGAACTAACTCCGACCGCCGCCAACTCGCCGGAATCTGGATTTTTCCAGAAAATTCATTCAAACACCTTGGATCTTCATCCTCCACCTTCATCCATCTTCACCGGAAACACCATATTCTCACCGGAAACTTCATGTTCTTCATCAATCTTCCCAGAATCATCAAGATCTCCCACGGTCTTCATCCAACTCTTCAGAAATTCCAAGAACCTCATAGTGTTCTTCACCAATAACCTCCAGATTCCTCATCGCGTTCATCACTCTTCGGACGATTTTCCAGAAGGCATTCATCGCGCATCAACGTCATCCCCAGAACCTTCAACGACTATGCCAGAAACTCATCGATCTTCATCGTCTTCCTCAGAAAGCTTCATAGTGTTCTTGAGGTGTTTTTTCCAGAAATCTTCTTTGACGTTCCTCACCTTCAACCTTCGTAGATCCAGATATTCCAGATCTTCATCATCAAGATTCGTCTAGGTTCCTCAATATTCAGGAGTCTTCATCTCTCCAGAACCCTCAAGAAACTCTTCCCAACGTTCATCTTCTTCACCAAGTTCTCCAGGTTTGTTTTGTTGTTCTTCTTCCTTAACTCTTCACGCATTCGTAGCTCGTAGGATTGTGAGGTGTTGAAATGGATTTAGGTTTTGTGATGTTGTGAGGCGAATGAGGATTAAAGTTGAGTTGGATAGGGAATTTTAGGTGTGAGGTGAGTGTGGTTGATGGTTTCAGAGAGATTGGAAGTTCAAAACGACACTTAGGTTTAGAGGACGATGAACAGTGATTGTGGGACTGAGAGAATTAGGAGTTTTAGGGTTTGTGTTGAGGCTTAGTGTGTTTGGGCTCGGGCATTAGGCCCAGTCCCAATTTTGCTGAACGTACCCCCATGTTACTCGTGAAACCCCCCTTCCCTTTGGTGTTCTGATTTGGGCCTTAGGCCCTGTTGCTACTAACACCCCCGTTTGGAGGCCCAGAATGAATTGCAAGCGAACTGGACGCTATTCGCCCCCCCCCCTGGGTTATCTTTTTTTGTTGTTTTTCTGAGTTGGTTACTGGGCCCAGCGCATTGCTGAGCGCACCCCCCTCCTGGGCCCAGTTGTGTTCTGAAGTGTATAAAACTGCTATAGGCGCCCCCTTTTGTTTTCATTTTTAATTGATTTTCTTTTTTCTTTTTCATTTGCATATTGGTTACAAATAAATTCATAAAAAAATTCAAAAATGATCTTTTTAACATGGGATTTTTTCCTCCATTTCCATAATGATATCAAGAAAATTGTGAGAAAATAAAAATATTATTTTAGGTTTTTTTTCCATTTATGGTGATTTTTCAAACTTAATTGCTTTTATTTTCATGTTTGTTTGTACATACATTTTGATGATTTTTGTTTAGCAATTTAAATTCGTATTTTGATCCCGTTCTTTTTGTACTAGCTAGATTAGAGCATTAAGTTCCCTTAGAGATTTATTTCACATTTTTGTGGATTAATTTTGATTAGTTTTGATTAGAGAGCATTAGGTTAGTATAATTAGGACTTAAACTCAACATAGGTGCAGTCTAACATTTTATTTTGGGTTTTTAGCTTGAATTAGAGTATGGGACATATAGGGTATGTAGGGTAGATATAGAAATCCCCTTAGAATAAATCTTAGGATTTTAAATGCTATTTTGCTATTTTCAGTATATTTTGCAAATAAAGTGTTTGTTTGGGGTTCCCACTTGGGGTTTATGTTTGTCTGTTTGGGTGTCTGGGCTTTTATTTTGGGGTGTGGGTTTGGTTTGAGCTTGTGGAAGCATGAAGAATCAATGGAGAAGATTGAATACAAGGAGCAAGGTTGATGCATGAGGATTGCTTGGGATTGAAGATGCTGATGGAAGACTTAGAAGAAATAGGATAAAATAGGAAGAGCTTAGAATAGACAAATTCTTCTGTCAAACATAGAGTGCATTGTTTGCCTCTATCCTATACAATGACATAAAGTCCTCCTTGGGAAGCTCCATCTCTCCTTAGGAGGGATGAGTGGTATGCCCAAGTGAGTGGAACTTTGAGGATACCTTTCATTGGCAATGTTAAAATCTTAGTGATTTCCTTTGGTTGTCATTGAGTTTCTTAACATTATAACCTAATCTTGTTGAATGATTCTCCTTTGGAGGTGCTTGTGGAAGCTTGGAAAAGAAAAATTTGAAGCTTATTGAAGTAGAAGTTTGAGCTTGTTGAAGCTGGTTGCGTGTTGAAGCTAGGGTTTTACTGCTTGTTGAAGTTGAAGTCAGGAGCTTGTTGAAGCTGGTTACTGGTTAGGGTTGGAGCTTGCTTAAGCTGGGAGCTTGTTGAAGTTGGTGTCCATTGAAGATTGGAAGTTTAATGAATCTTGAGGGGATAAGAGCATTCATGAAGATGAAGGTTGTTGCTGTCAACTTTTTGCTGGTAAATCAACTGTTGTTGTCAGAGCTATTGTTTGGACTACTGCTGTAGGAGCTGTTGAGCTGTCAGAGCTGGTTTTGGGGTTTTATTTTCTTCGTTGAATTGTTAATCTTCCCCATGGGTTTGAAGTGAATCTGTTTCACTTTGCCTATTATTTCCTGCTGCATTCATGCATTTTACAGCTTTACTGTATGTATCTGTTTCTTTTGCCGTTTATCCCCTAGGATCTCTGTTTCTCTCTGCGCAAGAGAGAAATATGATAGACATTAGGTTGTAATCCATGCATGACAACCTTAGGATAGTTTTGATTCCCTTTTCAACCATAAGCTTTTTAGAGTTTCTTTCTCGTCTCATCTCAGAACAATTCAAAAACACAGTAATAAGGTTAATCGATGCCGTACGTTACGAGCCTTAAGCTATTTGAGAAAAGGTTGCTGGAGGGTCACTCTTCAGTAATCTGATTGCTTAGTGTGTTACCCTTAGGGTGACATACGACGTAGTCACTCTCAAATCATAGTCTCTAGTGCGTCAGAGATTGCAAACACACTAAAAAAAACTTCTTCCGTAAAAGATTCAAACTAATATCAAGAATGTCACTTTTGTCCGCTTGGACCCGTAATCAGGAGAAAACCTTTTTTAGAAGGATAAAAAATAATCAAGACAGACTGGTGTCGTACGTGGCCCGAACTACGTTTTCTCTGATCTTTCATGCTGTATGAAAGTACGTAGGCATAGGATGCGATATCCTAGCGAGCAACCTTCCCCTCCTTTCCAGTAGGTAGGCGAACTACGTTGACTCTGATTTCTCGTTCCAGACGGGAATACGTAGGCATAAAGTGCGATACTTTGCCGAGTCATTTTCTTTTCTTTTTAGCCCAGACCTTTAGAATAGATAGAATAACAATCCGTACTAGAAAACAAGCGTGGATACCGTCGAGTATGACAGACGTGAAGGGTGCTAATACCTTCCCCTTGCGTAACCGACTCCCAAATCTAGGATTTGGTTGCGATGACCATTCATTTCCCGTCTTTGCGGTAGGTTTACTTCGAGCATTTCCTTTCCCTCCTTTGGGATAAATAACGCACAGTGGCGACTCTTCTGTTTAGCCGGCGCCGATTTTCGCAGTAGCGACAATATGCAAGTAGAATGAAGGTTCTAGAAGGTGGAGAGAGCCAAATTTCGTTTTTGCCATTGTTGAGTTTTTGGAAGAAGCTTGAAATTTGGGTATTTTAATTTGGGCTTTTATTGGACTTCCAAAGCCCATTAACATGTTCTATATATTGCCATGAGTGAGCTTGGAATCATTTTTGTGAAGGAAAATTGCGATCTAAACGCAGCGGAAAACAAAAATTTTCCTTTAGTGATCCTCACGAATGAGCATGGTCAGTGATAGAATCGTTACCTCTTTGTGGCGATTCAGATCTTTGATGCAGCGATCACAAGCGTTGATGAGGTGCAACGCCTCTACTCAGTCCACACGAACAGCTTCCGGTCACAGTGCTAGCTGCTTACGAACGGAATTATTTGAGCGAGAAAAGAGAATCAAAAACGAAATTGCATCAAGTGAAAGCTTCATCACAAGGGTTCCTTTTATAGACTCTCTTGTGGGCTGCGGGCTAAAACCCTAATTCACATGATCCATAATAATATTATATATTATTATAATAACTATTATTATAATAAATATATTTATTTTATTATTATTTTATAACCATTATAAAATAACAATAATTATTATTATATTATCCGAATTTCTATTTTCACTTAAGTGCACCGTACCTTACGGTGTTCCTTTGATTTCTCTATCTCTCATCAAACTGTCCTTATGTGTGTGACCCTGTAGGATTTCGTAACGTTGGTAATTATATTAAATTATATATTTAACATAATAAACAGTAAGCGGTATCTAGCAACACATCACTGCTACCCAAGTCACGAAAATGTCATGTGATCTGACAAAACCTTTTTCGTGATAATATATGTTTGTACAATTACCCTTTTGCCCCTATGTCTATATTGAACACAAGGCATACTCTGTGTCATCCTTGTCCAGTTCAATATTGGGCCCTTAGACATTTCTCCTGTTATGCAGGATTGGCAAATTCCATCTAGGACACTCATGTCCCTCAGCATGCTTCGTGGAGTGCCCATCAACTGTCTTTATGATCATCCAGTTACGAATAATGTTTGATCAGCAATAAAGCACCCGACTCTACATCTAGGGTCCATAGTGGTTTCAGGTCGAAGGGTGGTAATACACCATTATCACCATGAGAATAACTTATGACACTTTGCATAACATACTATGTAGTATTCTCATAGCGGGTCAATCCGGTATAAATATTACTCCTAATATTTATACCTATGTCAAGACTTGATAACTCTTTATCCATGATCCATGAGATGTGATCATCAGTCTATCTTCATAATAGTCTCAATGCTTTTAATGTTATCCCACATTGCAATAAAGCTTGACTACGGATATTTTAAGAATAATGTCTTTATGTTTAATGGGATCTCATGATTAAGTCACACTTAACATTTCATTAAACAGACTAACTATTCTAGGGACTTTATTATTCTGAAAGACAAACATAATAAAGAAATACCTTTTATTATTAAACGAATAATCCGATACAAGTACCAAAAAGTATTGGCCTCTAGGGCTTACACCAACAATCTCCCACTAGCACTAGAGCCAATTAGGCATACCCTTAATACCCATAGATCTAGTATGACCATCATGCTTCTGTTGCGCAAGAGGCTTTGTTAATGGGTCAGCGATATTGTCAAGTGTAGGTACTCTGCATATCTTCACATCTCCCCGATCGATTATCTCTCGAATGAGGTGATAACGCCTAAGTATGTGTTTGGATCGTTGGTGAGATCTAGGCTCCTTAGCTTGTGCGATAGCACCATTGTTATCACAATATAAACCAATGGGATCCGCAATGCTAGGGACTATGCCAAGTTCACTAATGAACTTCTTGATCCAAACAGCTTCCTTTGCTGCATTTGAGGCAGCAATATACTCGGCCTCAGTTGTAGAATCAGCAACTGTTTCTTGCTTTGAACTTTTCCAGCTCACAGCGCCACCATTGAGACAGAACACATAACCAGATTGTGATCTAAAATCATCCTTATCTGTCTGGAAGCTAGCATCAGTGTAACCAATTACATCAAGCTCTTCCTGACCTCCATATATCAAGAATGAATCCTTAGTCCTTCTCAAGTACTTAAGGATATTCTTGACAGCTACCCAGTGAGCATCACCGGGATCAGATTGGTACCTACTCGTTGCACTTAATGCATACGAGACATCTGGTCGAGTACATAACATGGCATACATGATAGATCCTATTGCAGATGCATATGGAATCTTATTCATGCGATCCCTTTCTTCCTTAGTTGAAGGGGATTGTGTTTTTGATAAACACAGACCATGTTGCATAGGTATGAATCCTTTCTTGGAATCATGCATATTAAAGCGTCTCAACACTTTATCTATGTATGTACTCTGACTTAGGCCAAGCAGTTTTTGTGATCTATCTCTATAGATCCTAATTCCTAATATATAGGCTGCTTCACCTAGGTCTTTCATAGAAAAACAATTCCCTAACCAAGTCTTCACTTGTTGCAAGGTAGGGACATCGTTTCCAATGAGTAATATGTCATCTACATATAATACCAGAAACACGATCATGCTCCCACTAACCTTCTTGTAGACACAAGGTTCATCTTCATTTTTGATGAATCCATATTGTCTTACGGTTTCATCAAAACGAAGATTCCAGCTTCTGGAAGCTTGCTTCAATCCATAGATTGATCGCTGTAACTTGCATATCTTTTGGGCATCTTGTGGTATGTCAAATCCTTCAGGTTGTGTCATGTACACATCCTCAAGAAGATTCCCATTAAGGAAAGCAGTTTTGACATCCATCTGCCATATTTCATAATCATGATATGCAGCGATGGCAAGTAAAATCCGAACAGATTTAAGCATTGCAACTGGTGAAAAGGTTTCATCATAGTCAACCCCATGAATTTGTTTATAGCCTTTTGCAACCAGTCTTGCTTTATAGGTATGTACCTTACCATCCATGTCAGTCTTCTTCTTGAAGACCCACTTGCATCCTATAGGGTTAACTCCTATAGGAGGTTCTACCAAGGTCCAAACCTGGTTTGTGTACATGGAATCCATTTCAGATTTCATGGCTTCTAGCCACTTCTCAGACTCAGGACCAGTTATGGCCTCTTTGTAGGTCACAGGCTCATCTTGATCCATGAGTAATACATCACCCTGATCACTTATGAGATATCCATATCTCTCAGGTTGGTGACGTATCCTGCTTGACCTACGCTGGTCTTGTTCTTCTTGAGCAGGTTGCTCTTCCACAACTACTTGTGTTTCCCGCTCTAGTTCCTCCATAGGTGTTTCAATGTTTTGTGATTCTTGAATTTCTTCAAGCTCTATTTTCCTCCCACTGTTTCCTTTGGAAATAAAATCCCTTTCCAGAAAGACTCCAGTTCGAGCGACAAACACTTTGCCCTCAGAAGGATTGTAGAAGTAATATCCTCTTGTTTCTTTAGGATACCCCACAAATAAGCATTTGTCAGATTTGGGCTCAAGCTTGGTTGAAATTTGTCGTTTGACGTAAACCTCGCAACCCCAAATCTTCATGTAAGACATATGTGGTTTCTTACCACTCCATATCTCATATGGTGTCTTATCAACCTTTTTGGATGGAACACGGTTAAGTGTGTAAGCTGCTGTTAATAATGCATGTCCCCAAAAGGAGTTTGGAAGATCGACGTGACTCATCATGGATCGGACCATGTCTAACAAGGTTCGATTTCTTCTCTCAGATACACCATTCCATTGTGGTGTTCCAGGAGGAGTAAGTTGGGATAGAATCCCATACTCTTTTAGATGGTCATCAAATTCTAGGCTTAAATATTCACCGCCTCGATCTGATCGAAGAACTTTAATATTCTTACCTAGTTGGTTTTGTACTTCATTCTTGAATTCCTTGAACTTTTCAAAGGACTCAGATTTGTGTTTCATTAAATACACATATCCGTATCTACTGAAGTCATCAGTAAAAGTGATGAAGTACTGAAAACCTCCTCTGGCTGGTATGTTCAGTGGTCCACATACATCAGTATGTATGAGTGCCAAAAGATCATTAGCCCTTTCACCTTTTCCTGTGAATGGGGACTTTGTCATCTTTCCAATTAAACAAGATCTGCATGTCTCATATGATTCATAATCAAAAGAGTCCAAGAGTCCATCTTTATGGAGTTTGGAAATGCGTTTCTCATTTATGTGGCCTAATCGACAGTGCCAAAGGTAAGTTGGATTCAACTCATTAGGTTTCAACCTTTTAGTATTAATGTTATAAATTGGCATTTCAAGATCAAGGACATATAGTCCATTATTCATTTTTGCAGTAGCATAGAATATATCATTCAAATAAATGGAGCAACAATTGTTCCTTATTATGAATGAAAAACCAAACTTGTCCAAACAAGAAACGGAAATAATATTCCTGCTAATTGCAGGTACATAATAACAGTTCTCTAACTGAATTATTAAACCACTAGGTAAAGTTAAAACATAAGTTCCTACAGCTAAAGCAGCAACCTTTGCTCCATTGCCAACTCGTAGGTCAACTTCACCTTTTGCCAAATTTCTACTCCTTTTTAGCCCCTGCACATTAGTACAAATGTGAGAACCGCATCCAGTATCTAATACCCATGATGCAGAAGTAGATAAATTAATTTCAATAACAAAAATACCTGAATTTGAAGTCTCTACTCCATTATTCTTATCTTCCAGGTACTTTGGGCAATTTCTCTTCCAATGTCCGGTCTTACCGCAATGGAAGCAAGTGCCCTCCTTTGCTATTCCTCCACTAGGCTTCAAAACAGGAGGAGTGGGTTTGGGTTTGGCAACTTCCTTGCCTTTCCCTCTACCACCCTGTTTGATGGGCCTCTTGTTCTGTTTCTTTCCATTACTGACCATCAGAATGGATTTCCCTTTTGTCTTCATATTCTGCTCAGCAGTTCTCAACATGCCTAGCAGTTCTGGAAGACTTTTGTCCAAGTCATTCATATTGAAATTCAGGACAAACTGACTGAAGCTCTCTGGCAACGATTGCAAGATCAGATCAATCGCAAGTTCCTTTCCAAGGGGAAACCCTAATCTGTCAAGGTTCTCCACATACCCAATCATCTTGAGTACATGGGGACTTACAGGGGCTCCCTCAGCTAACTTGCTGTTAAAAAGGGACTTTGAAACCTGAAACCTCTCATTTCTTGCTTGCTCTTGGTAAAGCGTTTTCAGATGTCCGATCATATCGAACGCAGACATGTTCTCGTGTTGCTTTTGCAACTCAGAGTTCATGGTAGCAAGCATGAGGCAAGCGGTTTCATTGGCATCATCGAAATGCTTCTTATAAGCATCTCTTTCTGCCTTTGGTGCAGAACTAGGAGGTTCCTCCTCAGGAACTGGTGTCTCCAAGACATACAGCTTCTTATCGTGCTTGAGGACAATCCTCAGATTACGGTGCCAATCCAGGAAATTTGTCCCAGACAATTTTTCCTTATCTAGGATGGATCGCAAAATATTGTTCGATGTGTTTGTTGTCATGGTAATCTACAAGAGAAATATGAAAATATAAGTATCATTAAAACAACATATTTAATTAGGCCTTTAATCAAATATGCTCCCACTATTTTATTCAAAACAAATGACCCTCATCATTTGATTCGGAAAATCCCGTTGGAAGACTTTCTAGTGGGTCGAGATCCATGTTTCACTTTGTTTTAAGTCAGCGTTAGGCTGATTACACAAAACTAAGTTATTTAGGTAGGAACTCCTTCCAATTGTATCTCATACAACTCTCGAATATTTTCAATTGGGTGAATAACTCCTTATTCTGATCCATCACATGAATCATTCCCAATTCTTGCTTCTAAACATATATAATCTTATTATAATTTGTTTAGTTAAGTTTGACCCATTGTTTTAGCAATTGGATATTACAATTATCCCATCACACCTTACTAATATAGAACATGCACCTCGCGTAGGCGAAACCTACAATGCTCGATACTAGTCTTGATGAGTGCTAAAAATTGGAAAGCATAAACTTAATATTTAATTTTGAGGGAATTTGTTATTAGTTTGATCTCACCGGCTTAACATGCAAAACGTCTCTCACATGCATCAACATACAAGTACATGCATCAACATACATATAAAAAGATACAATTATGGCCCCTAACGCAATTGTTCTCTCAAGCCAATGAGAGAACCTAAGCTAACCTAATAACGATCTAAGCTTCTCCAAGCATGATCTCCAAGGTTATCCTCCTTTAATATTGAATACTTCCTTTTTTTTTTTCATAACATAATATTACATTACATATAAGAAAACTCGTTTTACATACGAGGGAGTGAGATGAGAAAAGAAGTTACATAAAGAGATTGAGAGAGAGGCACGACACGCAGGCCGTATTCAAAAAACCCAAAACAATAATAAAGGATAAACTAAGGCCATAACTGATCACCACAAATAAATAATAATAAACACACTTTTATTATTAGTTTAAAATTCCGATAATTAAATAAACTAAATTAAATTTCGGCTGATTGATCACACTTTGCAGACTTAGCCGGGGGTTCCGCTGCCCGGTCAGCGGACGGTGGTTCCGCTGACCGTTCAGCGGACGGGGGTCAAGGGGGCAGCGCCCCCTTGCGGGGTTGTTAGGGGCAGCGCCCCAGCGAAAATTTTTATGAACACTTCATTGTATTTCACGTCGTTTCCTGCACAACTTTTGTGCATTTACAACCCCAACCGGAAAAGTCTGCGGCAATACAACACTTGTACTGCCATTAATCCTAATGCAACAATTTCATGCCGTCAAACACAACTCGATTGATAACTCAATATGATATATCAACATGTCATTGCTTCACCATACTAACGTCGGATTCCGAAGCGAATGAAAATGATGATCTTTCAAAAAGAATTACAATCCTTATGTGATTGAATGGATGAAATCAAAACAGTATATCCCATATACCATCTTTGCATCAGAATTTCTTATATCTTATATAAAAGTGATCGATCTAATTGTGTAACCTATGGATGATCAATGTATCGCACAACTTCACCATACTAATGTCGGATTCCGAAGCATAATCAACATCAATCATCCAAATCGTACACAACAGATGCCAAATTTAATTAATCGTTTATTGTTAAATTCATTCTGTTTTAATCGAATCAAATACAGAAAAGACGGAAATTTAACAGCTATCAGATCCATGGTTTCGTAAGTGGCTCTGATACCACTGAAGGAAAATTGCGATCTAAACGCAGCGGAAAACAAAAATTTTCCTTTAGTGATCCTCACGAATGAGCATGGTCAGTGATAGAATCGTTACCTCTTTGTGGCGATTCAGATCTTTGATGCAGCGATCACAAGCGTTGATGAGGTGCAACGCCTCTACTCAGTCCACACGAACAGCTTCCGGTCACAGTGCTAGCTGCTTACGAACGGAATTATTTGAGCGAGAAAAGAGAATCAAAAACGAAATTGCATCAAGTGAAAGCTTCATCACAAGGGTTCCTTTTATAGACTCTCTTGTGGGCTGCGGGCTAAAACCCTAATTCACATGATCCATAATAATATTATATATTATTATAATAACTATTATTATAATAAATATATTTATTTTATTATTATTTTATAACCATTATAAAATAACAATAATTATTATTATATTATCCGAATTTCTATTTTCACTTAAGTGCACCGTACCTTACGGTGTTCCTTTGATTTCTCTATCTCTCATCAAACTGTCCTTATGTGTGTGACCCTGTAGGATTTCGTAACGTTGGTAATTATATTAAATTATATATTTAACATAATAAACAGTAAGCGGTATCTAGCAACACATCACTGCTACCCAAGTCACGAAAATGTCATGTGATCTGACAAAACCTTTTTCGTGATAATATATGTTTGTACAATTACCCTTTTGCCCCTATGTCTATATTGAACACAAGGCATACTCTGTGTCATCCTTGTCCAGTTCAATATTGGGCCCTTAGACATTTCTCCTGTTATGCAGGATTGGCAAATTCCATCTAGGACACTCATGTCCCTCAGCATGCTTCGTGGAGTGCCCATCAACTGTCTTTATGATCATCCAGTTACGAATAATGTTTGATCAGCAATAAAGCACCCGACTCTACATCTAGGGTCCATAGTGGTTTCAGGTCGAAGGGTGGTAATACACCATTATCACCATGAGAATAACTTATGACACTTTGCATAACATACTATGTAGTATTCTCATAGCGGGTCAATCCGGTATAAATATTACTCCTAATATTTATACCTATGTCAAGACTTGATAACTCTTTATCCATGATCCATGAGATGTGATCATCAGTCTATCTTCATAATAGTCTCAATGCTTTTAATGTTATCCCACATTGCAATAAAGCTTGACTACGGATATTTTAAGAATAATGTCTTTATGTTTAATGGGATCTCATGATTAAGTCACACTTAACATTTCATTAAACAGACTAACTATTCTAGGGACTTTATTATTCTGAAAGACAAACATAATAAAGAAATACCTTTTATTATTAAACGAATAATCCGATACAAGTACCAAAAAGTATTGGCCTCTAGGGCTTACACCAACATTTTGGTGATGGAATGAGCTTGGAAAGGTAAGAAACACATTGAAAAAGTTAGTTACAAGCCAAAATCGAATTTCTTCTTGGAAGCCATTTCTGGAGCAATTAAGCATTGAAGAAGCTTCTACCATCATCAAGGATTGAATCTGCAGAAGCTTGGATCAAGATTCGCGTCATAACCACTCCAATTTGAAGCTCAAACTCAGGTTCTTACCTTGCAAATTTTCTCCATATTTATGCGTAATTAAGACCTTAGATACATGTGGTTTGGTTGTACATGCAATATAGATGGATTTAGAATCAAGAAATTGAAGTTTAGAGACAAAATAAGTTTGAACATATTTTCTTGATGGTGATGAATCTCTCTGTTCGTGGAGTTATAGCATGAAAAAGGGTGATATTTGGAATCCTTGCGAAAAATCCTTCGAAATTGGTTCAAGAATCGTTGCAAACCGTTGAGTTATGAGAGAGTTGTGCTTGGATGAAATTCGCCGGAAAACTTTACGGTAACCGTGGCTGCTGTTCATGGTTCTGCATTTTTTTCCCTCCTTGGATGTTTGAATGGAGAAGACAATACAGCCTCCGTTGGATCGCGTGGAAGAATTTGACCAAGTCCGTCAATCTGAAGGCCTACAGCGCGCCACGTCTCCCTCATCAAAACCACATAGTTTTGTTAAATGAAATCCATAGGGCTTCTCACACATTCATATCCGCACCCTTGCATACGAGGCCCAAACCAGACTTGCCTTGGATTATTTACTGATTACACCACCTCTTATTTTCACATTAATTGCTTTTCTTTTATTTTTTCTGTTTTGTAGCTGTTAGAATTTAATTGATTAAAAATAGTAAATAGTTTCATAAAATCATTAAAAAAAAAAATCCTCTAGCTAGTTTAAGATGTGTAGAATTTTATCATATTTTTTATTTTGATTTTCCATTTCTTTTTCGATTAATTTCGTATTTTCTCCTTTAATGTGTTGAAAGTTGACATGCATGATTTGCTGATTTTTGTATTGGATCATATTTTAGAATTTTGTTCTAATTTTTTGTATGCTAGCTGTAGACTTATTGATTGTTTTGTGTAATTTTTCTCAGATTTTTTTAAGCCTTTAAATGTAGTTTTGAATTAAATCTTTGTGACCCTCCACACTTGTTGATTCATTTGCATACCTCACATTTTCCCTCCATCCTTTTGGCTATTGATTATAGACATATTAAGGTGCTTCCATGATTTTTGTGGTAATTTTTAGATGGATTGTGGTGCTGTTTTAGAATTAGATCATTAGACCTCCCATTTTAGGCTTCCCCCTCAACACCTTGTGGTTTAAGAATTGTTTAGAGACTTTCCCATTAGGTTTGGCCCCTGGCCTTTCTACTATAGATACCTAACATGCTTAGGTTCCCCTAGAAAAATCCATAGAATTTTAGAATTAGTTTTGGTAATTTAGATTGAATTAATACTTAAACTAGTCTTAACATGTTCATAACATAGTCTTCCCCTTTGATTGACTTCATTAATGACTTTTAGCATAAGATAATTTCCCCATTTCTTTTAGATGTTGCTTTATACATGTTATAGCTTTTGTTTGCTTGATTATAATGTTTGATTTGGAGTTTTGGTTTCCCTTTGATAGCTTTCTTGTAGCTTGTTCCTATTAGGGTTTAGGAAGAGCTTTAGTTTTCTTTCTTTCTTCAAATAAACATGGATAGCTTTGTTTGCTTTCCATCCCATCCCATGATTCAAAGTCCTCATGTGAAAGTCTCATATCTCCTTTAGAGGGATGTATGGCATGTCATAATGAGTAGAACTTTTGAGGATGCCTTTCATGGGTGCATGGTTGAGTGTCATGATGGATTCCCTTGGTTTCCATCATGCTTCCCATCATCATGTACTCATCTTGTTGATTCTCTTCATCCTTGTTGGAGTAGCTTGTTAAAGCTTGAAGATGGAGCATTCATTTCCTTCTCTTGAAGATGGCTTGAGCTTGAAATTGATTTACAGACTATGGACTGGATTGCTATCAGAGGGGTGCTTTGCTGTGAAGCTGTTGATTTGCTTTCTTGATTATCTATTTTTATGTATTGCGTTGCTGTATTGATGTGACTTACTTGGAGTGTTGCATTAGAAATAGGCTTCATGTAGATGATCATAGGCCTAAGAGCATCCTAAGGGTTGAGCTTTTCCCCTTGCTTGTTTGCATTAGAGGTTGATTGTTTCACTCTGCTTGACTATTATTGATTGGCTTTGCTTGCTGGTTTAAGGTTGAGCTTCTCCCTTGCCTGTGTGGTGTGTGGCCTTTGTGCCTTGTTTGCTTAGAAGTCGAGCTTGCCTCCTTCTGCTTGTGTGATGCATAGCATGCATTTTACTTACAACATTTTGTTTACAGTAATTTCTTTTCAGTTGATTTGATTTACTGTTGCTTTCCTTTGCCATGTTCCCCTAGGAACTCTGACTTCTCTTGTTCAAGAGAAGTTATGACAGACATTAGGATTCTAACCATGCATGATAAAATTAGTTAGTTTCCCTTCTAACCTCAACCATAGGACAAACATTGCATGACAACTGTAGGATAGAGTCAGTTTTCCTTAGTTGCGTCTGCTTCTCTTCTCATCTCAAACATCTGTTAAAACACTTAATAAAGGATAACACGTGTCATGCGTTACGAGCCTTAAGCCACTTGAGAAAGAGTTATGGGAGGGTTTCCCTCACGTAGCTTGAATGTTTAGTATGGTACCCTTTGGGTGACATGCGACGCATTCAATCTTAAGTCCAAGTCTTTAGTGCAACACGAGTTACGAACAAAACTCAATTCATTTCTTCCGTAAAAGACTTCAAAAATAAACATTCAAATCCTTTTTGTCCTCTTGGACCCTTAATCAGGAAAAATCTTTGCGTAAAGAGAGTTTTGTTAACTTTCAGTTCTACCGCAAATGGTAATGCCTAAGTCTCCAAGGATCGAGCTGCAAACACCAACTGCTGGAACTGTCTGTTAACTTTACTTGGATAAAAAACAGCTGAACAAACCTGTGTTCTCCGTCTCCCGAACTACGTTTGCTCTGATCTTTCACGCTGTGTGAAAGTACGTAGGCATAAGATGCAATATCTTGGCGAGCAACCTTCCCCCGTAGTTAGGCGAACTACGTTGACTCTGATTTCTCGTGCCAGACGGGAATACGTAGGCAGAAAGTGTGACGCTTTGCCGAGTCATTTTCTTTTCTTTTCAGACCAGACCTTTAGTGTAGATAGATTTAATAGACCTGTCAGATAAACACAACAAGGGTGGATCCCATCGAGTACGATGGACGTGAGGGGTGCTAATACCTTCCCCTTGCGTAACTGACTCCCGAATCCAGACAATGGTTGCGATGGCCTTGTCTTATACCTTTGTGTCAGGTTTTTTCGATCGTTTCCTTTCCCGTTCTGAGGGATAAATAACGAAAGGTGGCGACTCTTCTGTTTTGCCGGACTCGTTTTTCACAGTAGCGACACCGCCCGATTGGCATTCGCTTGCACCAATAACGAAGTCGAGTATGAAGCTTGTATTATGGGTTTAGAAGAGGCCGTTGATATGAGGATTAAGAATCTAGATGTATACGGTGACTCAGCGTTGGTCGTTAACCAAATCAAAGGAGAATGGGAAACTCGTAAGGCCAACCTGGTGCCTTATAGAGATTATGCAAGGAGACTGCTGCCTTTCTTCGATAGAGCTGATTTCCATCATATGCCAAGGGCTGAGAATCAGATGGCGGATGCCTTGGCCACGCTCGCTTCGATGTACAAAGTGAATTTCTGGAATGAAACTCCTGCTATCACCATCATGCGTCTTGATAGACCTGCTTTTGTGTTTGCCATTGAGAAAGCATCCGATGGAAAGCCTTGGTATTTCGATATCAAGCATTTTCTCAAGACTCAGGAGTACCCATCTGGGGCATCCAGCAAGGATAAGAAGACTCTGAGGAGGTTAGCTGGAAATTTTTATCTGAATAAGGACGATGTGCTCTACAGGAGAAACTTCGACATGGTCTTACTCCGTTGTGTTGATGAACTTGAAGAAAACCTGTTGATGGAGGAAATCCACGAGGGTTCTTTTGGCACTCATGCCAATGGACATGCAATGGCTAGAAAACTATTGAGAGCTGGGTATTATTGGATGACTATGGAATCCGATTGTTTCAAGTACGACAGAAAGTGCCATAAATGCCAGATTTATGCGGATAAGGTGCATGTGCCACCAGCTCCTCTGAATGTGTTGACGTCTCCTTGGCCTTCCGCCATGTGGGAAATCGATGTGATTGGAAAGATTGAGCCGTCAGCTTCTAATGGAGATCGCTTCATTCTGGTCGCGATTGATTACTTTACGAAGTGGGTAGAAGCAGCGTCCTTTGCCAATGTCAGGAAGCAGGTGGTAACCTGATTCATAAAGAAGGACATCATTTGTCGTTATGGTATTCCTGAGAGAATCATTACTTATAATGGTTCAAATTTTAATAACAAAATGATGAAGGAACTGTGTCAGAGTTTCAAGATAGAACATCACAATTCTTCTCCATATCGTCTGAAGATGAATGGTGCTGTTGAGGCAGCTAATAAGAATATCAAGAAGATTGTGCAAAAAATGGTGGTGACCTACAAAGACTAGCACGAGATGTTGCCTTTTTCTCTTCACGGTTATCGTACTTCGGTGCGTACATCAACTAGGGAAACTCCTTTCTCACTGGTGTATGGTGCGGAGGCAGTCCTACCATTGGAAGTTGAGATTCCTTCTTTAAGGGTATTGTCGGATGTGAAGCTTGACGAAGCTGAGTGGGTGCGAACTAGGTTGAATCAGCTGAGTTTGATTGACGAGAAGAGATTGGCGTCTATTGCTCATGGCCGGTTGTACCAGAGTAGGATGAAGAAAGCCTTTGATCAGAAAGTGCGTCCTCGGTGCTTCTAGACAGGTGATTTAGTGTTGAAAAGGATCCTTCCTCCTCAGACAGATCACAGGGCAAAATGGACTCCTAACTGTGAAGGTCCGTATGTGGTAAGAAAGGTTTTCTCTGGCGGAGCCTTCTTGCTATCTACTATGGATGCTGAAGATTTTTCGTCCCCTGTGAACGCGAACGTGGTTAAAAATACTTTTCTTAAAAGAGACCCGCTGGACACAAAAAGAAAAATCCAGGCAAAAATGGGGCATCCCGGCGAACCATAAAAAGAAAAAGGTTCGGGCAAAAATTAGGGAAAAAAAATTAAAAGAATGAACCCGCAAAGTTGAAAACCTGAAAAGGCAACTTTGGCAAAAATGGGTATCCCGGTGGATTGAAAACCCGAAAGGGAGATCCAGGCAAAAGTTAGGGATTTAAAAAGCAAATGATCACGGTCTGCGTTCGATCTGTAAGCTTGTGAGCAGTTATTCAGAAGGAAAGGAATCAGTCTAGTCAGTCTTGTCAGAAGACGAAACATGGGGAACATTGAAGACATACAAGTCATAACCGAATCGACACATGGTGGTTGTCTGTTTCCACATTGCCGACATTTATATTGTATTTGTATTTCTTGTTTTCGAGCAATTACCTCTTTTCAGGAATTGCGTCTGAATTGTAATTCTCTTATTTACAGGCCTTTCATCAATAAAGTATTCACTTCAGTCAAAGAGCTTTCTTTTTCTTGTCCATTTTACTGTTTTGTTTGTGAAATGTCTGTTATTTTGATAAACATTGCAGGTAAAAGCAAGAGGTTGTACAGAGCATAACGAAAGAGATGACTTTGCTTGAGCGGAAAGTATCATGGATGGTAACTGAGGTAACCATTTTGCATATAGAACATTTCTGGTGTTTTTTTTGTTGCAGGTCAATAGGGTTATCGCAGTTGAGTGAGATTCCCTTACCCTCAATAGTTCAAGATCGCAGCAAGTGGCAGTTGTTGTTAGCCGGGTATTCCCCGTAGGTAAATGCAATCAGGCATGAGCAAAGAAGAGGTGCTTCCCATAGCAGAGATTTCGCTTCCCTAGTGAAGTGGTCACCTTCTCTCCGACAGAGTTGTGTCCTCTCCCCGGCAGAGTCTGATTATTAAGTTTGAAATGTTGTATCTCCAGCAGAACAAAGCTTTGTCTTCGTGAGAAAGTGAGTCCCCGACAGGGTGGAGTTTGTTCTCAGTGGAGCGGAATAAAAGTGATTCCCTCAGTGGCAGGGTAGTTTATAAACCAGATTTTTTTTCTCCAGCGGAGGCAACATCGGTGACGCCCTTTCCCAACGGAGTCGGTATGCAGGATTTTCTCCAGCAGAGTGCAGTGCTGATTCCCTCGACAGAGTAAGTGGTAGAATAGGAGCGTGGGATTTCCCCAGTAGATTCAAGTTCCCCGTAGAGTAGGAGTATCTGATATTCTTTAGCAAGACAGGTTGATATTTGATATAATCCCAGGCATAATGGATATTCTCCCCAAGTAGGTTGGAGTTTTTGGAAATGCCAGTCATGGTTGATTCCCCGAGCAGAGTGAAGTTCATCTCGGCAGATGGTCGTATCTCTCCCGCAGGGACGGTTTCCTCAGCAGAAGGGGTTTGATTTAAGCATAAGGTTTCTTGTGTTCCAGCCAAGCTGTTCGATTTCCCAGAAGATTTGATCCCTAGTGGTGTGGATTTCTCTTCCCGACAGGATTGTTCTCTCTCCCCGGCGGAGTGGGTATCTTTTCTCCCTAGAATTTATTTTGCTAGGTTGGTTCTTTTTCATTTGCATGTTGCATTAGCATCCTCCCAAATGCGTAGCATTTCCATTTCGTATGGAGCATTACGCCATTTTCAAACATAGGTATTTGAAGCATAAGCCAAGTTTGGTGTTTTGGGGCCGGATATTTTCTTAGCAGAGAGTTGTTTGAATCAAGGGGATTTCGTGTTATCCGCGTCAGGATGGATTTTTAGATTGGTTATTTTATCAGATTCTTCTCAGTCGAGCCGTTTGGGTAAATGTCTTCGCTTTCTTCAGGTGAGTCGCTTGCGAGTGTTGTCTTCCCTGGTCAAGCTTGTAGTTCTTTCCCAACAGAGTTGTTCCGACTTTTGGTTGGTCATTATTGTATTGTTTCAACTTTTGGTTGATGACCTAGTGGCGTTTGGATGTTATTCCAACTTTTGGTGGTTATTCTTTATTTCTCTCAACAGAGTCGAGAATTCCAACTCTTGGTTGGCACCCTCCAGCGTAGTTCAGATGATTGTATTTGGTGTTCCAACTTTTGGTTGGCCTAGAAAGTGATCCCAACTGTTGGTTGGTAATCTTTTGTTTCTCTGCGCGGAGTCTCTATTCCAACTTTTGGTTGACAATCTTTGTTATTCTAACTCTTGGTTAGTAGCTGTTGTTCTAACTCTTGGTTAGTAGCCTTTTAATTCAACTCTTGGTTGATAATGTGGGATGATCATCCCAACTTTTGGTTGGTAGTCTTCTGTGGTGGAGTCAGCTTCGTGTAGTGTCCCCCAACTATCCTAACTCTTGGTTAGTAGCTTTTGGTTCCGATTTGTGATCGATGAGGATCTTTCCCCAACAATCCTAACTCTTGGTTAGCGGGTTGTGTTCCGACCTTTGATCGATGGTGTTTCCTGGTGATTCTAACTTTTGGTTAGTACCTTTGTTTCCCAACTTTTGGTTGGATGTTATCCCTTGTTGGGTGTCCCAACTTTTGGTTGGTAGTCCTCCCTTATTCCTCCGCAAAATCGTTATCTTAACTTTTGGTTGATGAGGAGATTTGGCGTTTTCCAACTTTTTGTTGGTGGTTATGGTTTCCCCAGTATGGTCAGTCATGGACGTCGGTTCGTTTTCCAACTCTTGGTTGATAGTCTTTGATTCCCCAGGGAGGTCGCCATATCCGGTATGGTCAATTTGTTGATGTTGCTCCAACTCTTGGTTGTTATCTTGTGATGGATGTTGATCCCAGCGAAGTTGTCTCGTCATGGAAATTTCGGTTAGTGATGTGGTAATCCCAACTCTTGGTTGGTAGTGTTTGGTTCTTTTATCCCAGAGAGTAACCTTTATCCCATCTCTTGGATTGTATCCTTTGATTGTTATCTTTTGGTAGATGTTTGTTCTCCACAGAGTCGTCTGATTAGTCTACTCTTTCCCCGGTGAAGTCGCCACAAAGCTGTTTGGCTACTCTTTTGTACCCAACAGGGTTTGTTCCAACTCTTGGTTGGTATCTTTGGTTGTTTCCCAACTCTTGGTTAGTATCCTCCGGGTATTTTCCCGACTCTTGGTTGGTATCTTTTGGATTAATTTCAGATTATATTGGATGGTTATCCCCAGCGCGTCATTTTCTGACTCTTGGTTGGTAGTCACTGTTTTACATTCCCGCAGGGTGCAAATTTTCGGGTCCTTTTGTATTCAATCACCTTATACCTTAAATGTTTGAAAACGGATGCTTTTCCTCCCTTCAGGTCCAAGTTGTTTGAATAGGGGCAGCTGTAGCACCCCAAAATTTGCCTTTCGTTTTAACCGTAACTGGATTTTGTTTCTTTGCATTTTGCATTTTTTCGCATTGCATATCATTCGTTCTTGAGGCATGGGATCAAGGCATTCCTGTGGCTCAGGTTCATTTCAGAGCAAAAGATTGAACAGCAAACAACGAGCATCAGAGGATCGGACATTTATTTTGCCCAACGGTCAGGCGACCGATTTTATTTTGCAGGTTAATTTCAGATCAGGATCAGCACTCAAGCTCATAACAAGCATTTTCACAGTGATAACGTTCAAAACGGAGGTTCAGCAGCTAAACAGAGCTCCAGACAGTTGAAACAGGGCGAATAGACAAATTTCCCTCCAAAATGCGCCAAAATTCAAAATTTGAAGGTGTTAATCAGTTAACCTATATGGTTAATCGATTAACCAAAAAAAAGCCCAGATTTGGAATTTTAACAGTGTTAACCGATTAACGCATATGGTTAATCGGTTAACCATAGCAGATTTTGCCCTGTACGTGATTTTGCAAGACAATTGCACTTGGGGTCCAATTTTGATCACCTTGGAATTCAAATTTTCACTTGGGAAGGATCTAGAACATCTTTAAATTTCAGATTTCCCTCCAAAAACCCATTCCTCATTCCAAGCCAATTTTTCCAATCCAATTTCCAAACCTTGCTTTGGGATCCAAACCTAAGTCATAATTAAGTGATCTACTCCAAACCAAACCATCCAATTCTTCATTTCTCATATTCATTTTTCAGAATTGATTAGAATTCTCTCAAATCCTCTCAACTTCTCCATTTCCAAAACTCACTCAAAGCTCTTTTTCATTGGAATTCTTGATTCTTCATTGGAATCAATGGATTCTTGAGCATAAACCTCCATTTACCATCACCATTGGATCAATTCTCATCTTCAATTTTCGTGCAAGCTTGGATCTGAATCTGGAGTTGGATCTAGAAGTGATTATTTGAAGCTTTTTGACTCAAATTTGGTGGATCTTCATTCATACAACAACAATTATTGTGGATCTTGAAGTTTTCCGGATTTCTAACATCAGATCTGCTCAACTTCAGTTGATCAACATTTACCGAAGCAAATCTCCGCTTCAAAGGTTAGAATTCTCGATCCGATTTAATTTTTTGAGCTTATCATGTTAATCTTTATATTTGATTTAATTTTGTTGATTTTGATCCGTTCGATTTGTGATATGGTTGTGTAATTGTGTATCCATGCTGTTGGATCTCTGTTTTCTGTTGTCAATTTCGTGCTTAATTGATAAGTTGATTTGTTGGAACCTTGGATAAGCTATTTTGTTGCTAGAAGTGATTTTCTGCTGTTGTTTTTAGCTTCTGTTGCAATGTTAATCGGTTAACCTATATGGTTAACCGGTTAACCATTTCAAACTTTCAAATTTTTTTCAAACGTTAACAGTGTTAATCGGTTAACGCATATGGTTAACCGATTAACCTATTCATAACTTCAGTTTTTTCCAAACTTTTTAAGGTGTTAACCGATTAACAGTATGTGTTAACCGATTAACACTGTGCCAGAATGTCATATTTGTTGTTTTGCTTGCTTGTTTGCATACCATTTCAATTCGAATCATCATAGATCAGTGTGATGCATTAGGATTGAAATGTTTTGGATATTTGCCACTGTTTTGGTTGATTAATCATGATTTTGTTGAAATGTATGTTCATTTTCCACTCGGTTGCATGCTTGTGTGTGTGGATCGAAGTGAGCTTTTGTTTGCATGTTTATTTGCTTTCATCTCTTGATTTTCTCCACATGTTTGCATCATTCTTGCATCGCTGTTGAGGTCGAGACGCGCTTGTGGAGGCTGCTGCCCCACACATTTTTCCTCCCTCCCACCATTCTAAGTGTTGCATTTTCATGTTTGCATTTTCCTACTTGTG
This sequence comes from Lathyrus sativus, assembly GCA_963859935.3. NCBI lineage: Eukaryota > Viridiplantae > Streptophyta > Magnoliopsida > Fabales > Fabaceae > Lathyrus > Lathyrus sativus. The sequence continues at coordinate 342,905,010 of OZ012735.1, read as the reverse complement.
ATTGATCCTTTCTTTGTTCTTCTTGTGCTTTTTGCCATGATCCCCATAGGATTCCTAGTCCTTTCGTTTAGGATGGGAGTAGAAGAGACATTAGGTATTCAATCCAAGTATGCTAACATTAGGGTATATGTTTCCCCTTTTTCATCCAAACTCTAGGATCACTTTGCATGACAATGATAGGGCCGAGTTTCCCTTAGACCTTCCGTATGTCTCTCTTCTCATCTCAAAACCATGCTAACTCATCTAATAAAGGCGATAAATGTTGCACACTACGAGCCTTAAGCTACATGGGGAATGATGAGTGAGGGGTCTCCTCTCGCTTATCTAGAGTGTTTAGTATGCGTCCCGTTTGGGGGCGATATACGACGCATTCGCCTCCATGTAATAGTCTTTAGTGCAATGTGAATTATGTAACACCCCCTTCTATACCCCCAAATAAACAATAAATATATATATCAACACATATAAAATTTATCAGAGTATGCTTTAAAGTACGGTATAAAAGAAGTATGTCACATTATCACCAATAAAACATTCAACGCCTGCTCTATACAAATATGCAACCATGGGATAGTTTTCAAAATAGAGGAACTTGGTCCTTACACCCACGTCTCGATATTTAAAATTAAAGCGGAAGATTAAAACATTTAAATTGCTTCAAAACATTTAATCACATTAATACATGTTATCCAGTTGGTTCATCAATCATTCATGTTATAAAACATTATCAACTGATACATCACAAATCTATCACAAAAGAATGTTATACAAGCCTAACTACCCGGTGTTACATAATCAGAGCAGTCCGACTCAAAAGAATGAAGCTATACTTCATAAAAGAAACCTCCAGCAACCTAATCTGCAATGCCTCATAGAGCATCAAAAAACAGCAGAAGGGTGAGAAATATTACCATAATAATCAATGCATAAGATTATATATATACAGGAAGTCATTATATAAAATCCACATTTCTCACCATAATTCGTTTCATAGTCATATTCATCACGTCATAAATATAAATAAATATGAACAAGCATCAAGCATATCCCTTCATGCATATTTCACAATCATCCAAACATATCACATTCACAAGCATACTTCATATATCAATGACATTTATGCTATGTGACTCAATCACAACTCAATGCAACTCAATGCTACGTGGTACCAACACTTGTTATCATTTTTCGGTTTTTATACTTAAACCGGGTCCACCCTTCTAGACCGATAACAACAAAGCCCGTCCCCTAGGCTTTCAAACCCACCCTTCTAGGTTTGGGACAAGCCACTAGTCTCCATGAAACTAGCAGACATTGCCTCTTGACTAAATGATGCATATGCAATCAACAACAAATGCACTTAAGACCGATCACATGTCTTCATCCCATGCATTCACATAATTCCTCCCTTCAAGAATTAAAATAAGATTGCACACACAACGAGTCAAATAATCAAGTATTCATACTTTTCATCAACATGTTCACCAAACAATGCACGCATACCTAACAATATGCTCCCATGCATTATTCACACATAATCGCATACAACATAATATGCATTCACAATCAATATCAGTTCAATTTTAAACAATACACACATATCTAGCAATATGTTCCCATGTATTAGTCCATAATATCGTGCCAACGGCAACATATTCAATTACAACACATTATGCATTCTAATCAAATTAACAATGCATATGCAAATGCCAAACGGCCATATAATATCAATTAATCCAACATCTAGGATTCATGCCTTACGGCTACCCACAACATATACACATACAGCATATAACATTTTATTCCATTAATAATCGAACCCGATCGAACCACAACACAACATGGAATGAAAATCACAGAAAACAAGATGCTGTCATGCTCGCCACCACTTTTCTAGGCGAGCACCTAGCGAACATTTGCTACCTGTTCGCCTAGCGAACAAGCTCGCGAACCCCAACAGAAGCCACTGGAAGGCTTCGCTACCAGTTCGCTCAGCGAGGTCCTAGCGAACATGCTCGCTACCAGACTCGCTACCAGCGAAACAGACCAAAAACATTTTGTTTTCGTTCGCTGCAGGCTCGCTAGGCGAGGACCCAGCGAGCACTCGCGACCAGCTCGCCTAGCGAACAGCTAGCGAAGGTCTGCGATCAGAATTTCCCCACTGTTCATAAATTCAATCCCTCTCAAAAACTGACTGATTCTCATCCAATCAGCCCCAATAGCCTTAGTATCACAAACCTCGACTATTCTACCTCACTTACAACAGATTCTATCCGATTAACTATCCATTCTACCGATAAATCCAACTTCTGCCCTAAAATGGAAATTGTAGAAAAACATCCAAAAACCCAACCCAAGCATACATAATCACACACATTGATCAAATAATAATGTTTCTCACCCTTACCTCGATTAATCGGAACTTGAAGTTGATTCTTGATGATTCTTCCAATTTTCCTCTTCTCTTCTCTTTTTTCCTCTTTCTCTATTTCTTTCTCTTCTATTTCCTTTTTCTTACTATCTTTTCTTTCCTCTTCCACTTTCCTTATATACTTCCTTATTTTCTTTCCATTCTATTTCCCTCATCAATTATCTACCAAATAAACCCAATAATTAAAATAAGTCAATTAATTAAATTAATTAACCTTACTAATTAATTAATGAAAATTGGGTTGTTACAACCCTCCCCCACTTTAGGAATTTACGTCCTCGAAAATATTACCTAGTTCAAACAGTTCTGGATAAGACTCCCTCATTTGGCTCTCCAGTTCCCAAGTCACATTTCCACCAGCCGGTCCTCCCCGAGCGACCTTCACCAAAGAAATCTCTTTGCCTCGAAGTTGCTTCAACTTCCGATCCTCTATCCGCATAGGTGATGCCTCCACGGTTAGGTTATCTCTCACCTGCACATCGTCTACTTGGGCTACATGAGACGGATCCGCAATGTATTTCCTCAACTGAGATACATGGAACACATCATGGAGATTAGCAAGCGACGGCGGTAGAGCAACACGATAGGCCACTTCTCCTATTCTCTGCAAAATCTGATAAGGACCAATGAAACGCAACGTCAACTTACGCGACTTCAATGCCCTACCAACACCAGTCATCGGAGTGACCCTAAGAAACACATGATCTCCCTCTTGAAATTCAAGTGCTTTCCTCCTCTTGTCATGATAACTCTTCTGGCGACTTTGAGAAATCCTCATCTTCTCTTGAATCATCTTAATCTTATCCGTAGTCTGCTGAACTATCTCGGGTCCAACTACAAGACTTTCTCCCGACTCATACCAACACAATGGCGTCCTACACCGTCTACCATACAAAGCTTCGAACGACGCCATACCAATACTCGAATGAAAACTGTTGTTGTAAGTAAATTCAATCAAAGGCAAGTAGCTATCCCAAGCTCCTCCCTTCTCCAATACACAAGCTCTCAAAAGATCCTTGAGTGATTGAATAGTCCTCTCGGTTTGACCATCTGTCTGAGGATGATAAGCTTAACTTAAACGCAACTTCGTACCCAAAGCACTTTGCAAGCTCTCCCAAAATCTCGAAGTGAATCTCGGATCCCGATCTGACACAATACTAGACGGAATACCATGCAAACTGACAATCCTCTCGATGTATAACCTGGCCAATCTCTCTAACGGATAATCCATTCGCATAGGAATAAAGTGAGCAGATTTAGTCAATCTATCCACGATAACCCAAATAGCTTCAAAATTACCCGGCGTCCTCGGTAATCCACACACAAAATCCATAAAAATGCTATCCCATTTCCACTCAGGAATAAACAACGGTTGCATCAAACCCGACGGCTTCTGATGCTCAATCTTCGACTTCTGAAAAGTCAAGCAAGAATACACAAATTCGGCAATATCCTTCTTCATATGAGGCCACCAAAATACTTTCCTCAAATCTTGATACATCTTAGTAGCAACCGGATGAATACTCAATTCGCTACGATGTCCTTCCTTAAGGATACTCTTCTTTAGCTCATCAATATCTGGAACACAAACTCTATCAAGACATCTCATAATACCATTCTCATCAATCCGAAAATCACCACCTTGGCCTTGATTGATCAAAGTCAACCGATCCATTAAACTCAAATCGGATTTCTGCCCTTCTCGGATTTCATCCAAAATACCGCTAGTAAGCTTCAACATTCCAAGTTTAACTCCATAGGAAGTCTCCTCGCACACCAAACTCAAATCACGAAATTGCTCAACCAATTCCAACTCTCTTACCATCATCATTGACATGTGTAACGATTTCCGACTCAACGCATCCGCTACCACATTCGCTTTACCCGGATGGTAATTCAACCCAAAATCATAATCCTTCAAAAGTTCTAACGACCTTTTTTGTCTTGCATTCAATTCCCTTTGATCAAAGAGATACCTCAAACTCTTGTGATCATTAAACACTTCAAATCTCGCACCAAACAAATAATGCCTCCAAAGTTTTAGTACAAATACAACGGCGGCCAACTCTAAGTCATGCGTTGGATAATTCTTCTCATGCACTTTGAGTTGCCTCGAAGCATATGCTACCACTTGATTATTCTGCATCAAACACCTCCCAAGCCCATCAAAGAAGCATCATAATACACAACAAACGGCTCTTCCGGAGTTGGCAAAATCAGAACAGGGGTTGTCGTCAATCTTCTCTTAAGTTCCTGAAAACTCTCTTCACACTTGGCATCCCAAACAAAAGCTTGAACCTTCCTAGTCAACTGCGTCAACGGCAATGATAACTTAGCAAATCCTTCAATGAACTTACGGTAATAACCCGCTAAACCAAGAAAACTTCTAATTTCAAAAACTGATTTCGGAGTCTCCCATTGCGATACCGCTTCAACCTTCGACGAATCAACCGCAATACCTTCACTTGAAATTACATGACCCAGGAAACTCACCTCTTTCAACCAAAATTCACACTTAGAAAGTTTCGCATACAATTGCTTCTCTTTCAACACAGATAACACAATCTTCAAATGTTCGGCATGCTCCTCTTCACTCTTCGAGTAGACCAAAATGTCATCAATAAACACCACAACGAACTTGTCCAAATAAGGATCGAAAATCCTACTCATATACTCCATAAATACACCTGGTGCATTATTCACACCAAATGGCATAACAGAATACTCATAGTGTCCATACCTCGTTCTAAAAGCAGTCTTCTGAATATCCGCAGCTTTCACACGAATCTGATGATACCCAAACCTCAAATCTACTTTACTGAACACACTTGCTCCAACCAACTAATCCATCAGATCATGAATTCTTGGGAGTGGATACTTGTTCTTAATCGTCACCTTATTCAATTGTCTGTAGTCCACACAGAGTCTCATAGAACCTTCTTTCTTCTTGACCAACAACACTGGTGCACCCCACGGCGACACACTCGGACGAATAAACCTCTTCTCAAGCAAATCTTCAAGTTGACTCTTCAACTCTTTCAATTCCGACGCGGACATACGATATGGAGCCATCGGTATCGAACTGGTTCCAGGAATCAGGTCAATCGAAAACTCCACTTCTCGTTCTGGCGGTAAATCCTTTATCTCATCAGGGAAAACTTTCGGAAAATCTCGAACAATTGGTAAAGCGTCAATTGCTCCACTTTCACCAATACTCAAAGTTGCCATCAACATAAATACCTTTGCACCATCCTGTACTGATTCCTTCACTTGCTTCGCCGTCATAAACAAATCCCTTTCAACGTTCGATTCAGGAAAAATAATCGTTTTATCAAAACAGTTAATATAAACCCGATTGAATTTCAATCAATTCATCCCAAGAATAACGTCAAGTTGATCTAAGTGAAGACACACTAAGTCAATCCCAAAGTCTCTACCGAAAAATACTCAAAGGGCAATTCAAACACACATACGGTGTAGTTACCGAGCCCATAGCAGGAGTATCAATAACCATGCCACCACCAATAACAGACATCTCAAGATTCAACCTTCTAACACACTCCAACGAAATAAAAGAATGCGTAGCTCCGGTATCAATTATAGCGATCAAAGGTATACCATTAATAAAACACGTACCTCGAATCAATCGATCTTCACTAGCAGTCTCAGATCTAGATAGAGCGAACACTTTTCCGCTCCCTTGATTCTTCTTCGGCTTATCACATTTGGTACTAATGTGTCCTTGCTCGCCACAATTGTAGCAAGTCACACCCGTACCGCCTCTGCACTCAAGAGCTTTGTGGCCTGGCTTGCCACACTTAAAACACGTCTTCTCAACACTCTTGCATTCCGGAGCACGGTGTCCCCCTTCGCCGCACCTATAACATCTCACCGGAGTAGAAACTCCCCCACTTGGCTTCTTACCGAAACCAACCCTTTGTTTCCCTTTATCAGCAGGAGTCACGTAAGGTTTCCCTCTGAATTGGCTCTTTCCTTTCTTATCACTTAGGCTCTTGTAGTGGCTAGATCGAGCCCTACTATCCTCATCGTAAATCCTACTCTTGTTTACCAACTCAGAAAATCTCCGGATTTCCTGATAACCAATAGCTTGTTTGATCTCAGGTCTCAAGCCATTCACAAATTTGAGACACTTAGATCTCTCGGCATTAACAGTGTTGTAGTGAGGACAAAACTTGATCAACTCCTCAAATTTTGCCACATACTCAGCTACCGTCGAATTACCTTGCTTCAGCTCAAGGAATTCAATCTCTTTCTTTCCCCGCACATCTTCTGGAAAATACTTCTCCAAAAATGTCTCTCTAAAAATATCCCAAGTGATCACAATATCATCCTCTTCAAATCTTTGGTGAGTGTTACCCCACCAGTCTTCGGCTTCCTCTTCGAGTATATGAGTTCCGAACTGCACCTTCTGTGCATCCGAACAATTCATAACCCGAAAAATCTTCTCAATAGCTTTCAACCAAATTTGTGCTTTGTCAGGCTCGTGGGTTCCCTTGAACGTCGGTGGATTATTCCTTTGGAACCTTCCCAAAGCACGAAATTCATCATCAACATTATTCCCCACATTCACATTGGCCTGAGAATTCTGCCCAATTGCCCCAGCCAATCTCGTTAAAGCCTCCGCAATTGCTTCGTCATTCCTACCTGCAACCATCTTACTGAATTCCAACAACTGAACCACGTAAGAACAACAAATATCGATAGTGTAACACACACATATCAATATAGTCAGAGAACAACACACAAACAACTTGGCCAAACGGACCGACCTGCTCCGATACCACTTAATGTAACACCCCCTTCTATACCCCCAAATAAACAATAAATATATATATCGGCACATAGAATTTATCAGAGTATGCTTTAAAGTACGGTATAAAAGAAGTATGTCACATTATCAACAAAGCCCGTCCCCTAGGCTTTCAAACCCACCCTTCTAGGTTTGGGACAAGCCACTAGTCTCCACGAAACTAGCAGACATTGCCTCTTGACTAAATGATGCATATGCAATCAACAAAAAATGCACTTAAGACCGATCACACGTCTTCATCCCATGCATTCACATAATTCCGCCCTTCAAGAATTAAAATAAGATTGCACACACAACGAGTCAAATAATCAAGTATTCATACTTTTCATCAACATGTTCACCAAACAATGCACGCATACCTAACAATATGCTCCCATGCATTATTCACACATAATCGCATACAACATAATATGCATTCACAATCAATATCAGTTCAATTTTAAACAATACACACATATCTAGCAATATGTTCCCATGTATTAGTCCACAATATCGTGCCAACGGCAACGTATTCAATTACAACACATTATGCATTCTAATCAAATTAACAATGCATATGCAAATGCCAAACGGCCACATAATATCAATTAAACCAACATCTAGGATTCACCCCTTACGGCTACCCACAGCACATACACATACAGCATATAACATTTTATTCCATTGATAATCGAACCCGATCGAACCACAACACAACATGGAATGAAAATCACAGAAAACAAGATGTTGTCATGCTCGCCACCACTTTGCTAGGCGAGCACCTAGCGAACATTTGCTACCTGTTCGCCTAGCGAACAAGCTCGCGAACCCCAATAGAAGCCACTGGAAGGCTTCGCTACCAGTTCGCTCAGCGAGGTCCTAGCGAACATGCTCGCTACCAGACTCGCTACCAGCGAAACAGACCAAAAACATTCTGTTTTCGTTCGCTGCAGGCTCGCTAGGAGAGGACCCAGCGAACACTCGCGACCAGCTCGCCTAGCGAACAGCTAGCGAAGGTCTGCGATCAGAATTTCCCCACTGTTCAGAAATCCAATCCCTCTCAAAAACCGACCGATTCTCATCCAGTCAGTCCCAATAGCCTTAGTATCACAAACCTCGACTATTCTACCCCACTTACAACATATTCTATCCGATTAGTTATCCATTCTACCGATAAATCCAACTTCTGCCCTAAAATGGAAATTGTAGAAAAACATCCAAAAACCCAACCCAAGCATACATAATCACACACATTGATCAAATAATAATGTTTCTCACCCTTACCTCGATTAATCGGAACTTGAAGTTGATTCTTGATGATTCTTCCAATTTTCCTCTTCTCTTCTCTTTTCTCCTCTTTCTCTATTTCTTTCTCTTCTATTTCCTTTTTCTTACTATCTTTCCTTTCCTCTTCCACTTTCCTTATATACTTCCTTATTTTCTTTCCATTCTATTTCCCTCATCAATTATCTACCAAATAAATCCAATAATTAAAATAAGTCAATTAATTAAATTAATTAACCTTACTAATTAATTAATGAAAATTGGGTTGTTACAACCCTCCCCCACTTTAGGAATTTACGTCCTCGAAAATATTACCTAGTTCAAACAGTTCTGGATAAGACTCCCTCATTTGGCTCTCCAGTTCCCAAGTCACATTTCCACCAGCCGGTCCTCCCCGAGCGACCTTCACCAAAGAATTCTCTTTGCCTCGAAGTTGCTTCAACTTCCGATCCTCTATCCGCATAGGTGATGCCTCCACGGTTAGGTTATCTCTCACCTGCACATCGTCTACTTGGGCTACATGAGACGGATCCGCAATGTATTTCCTCTTCTCTTCTCTTTTCTCCTCTTTCTCTATTTCTTTCTCTTCTATTTCCTTTTTCTTACTATCTTTTCTTTCCTCTTCCACTTTCCTTATATACTTCCTTATTTTCTTTCCATTCTATTTCCCTCATCAATTATCTACCAAATAAATCCAATAATTAAAATAAGTCAATTAATTAAATTAATTAACCTTACTAATTAATTAATGAAAATTGGGTTGTTACAAATCACAAACCAAATTGATTCACTTCACTAAAAAACACAAAAACAAAACTTCAAACCTTTTTCCTTTGGGATTAATCGGAAACTTCTTTTTTCATAAAAGAGTGTTGTTAAGCTTCGGTTCTACCGCAAACAGTCTTTGTCCCTAACTGCTGGAACGGAGGTTTAACCCTACTCGGTTAAAACACTTAATCAACCCGTGGTTTCGTGTTCGCCCGAACTACGTTTGCTCTGATCTTTCATACCAGATGAAAGTACGTAGGCACAAGACGCGATGTCTTGGCGAGCAACCTTCCCCCCTTTCTCCCGTAGTTAGCCGAACTACATTGACTCTGACTTTCCCATTGCACGAGGGAATACGTACGCATAGAGCGGATAGTTTAAACACACCTTTAGATAGACAACAAGCGTGGATTGTAACGCCCCAATTTCGACTATTCCTTTTTCGTTGAGTCCTTTTTGGTTTAATTGGGCGAATATTATTTGAATGTGGAAATTGTGTGGAAATATGTTAAGTTTGCATATTATTCTATTTTAACCGATTCAGAGAGTTTTCGGGGAATTAGAGTAAAAAGGGCATTTTAGACATTTAGCAATTTAGTGTGAGAATTGATTGGTAAGTGTTGGAAAGAATTTGAGAGGAAAGAAATAGAGATAGAAATAGTATAAGAGAGGAAAAGAAAGAAAGATAGTAACATAAGAAGAAAAAACAAGAGAAAGAAAAGAGGAGAAGAGAAAGAGAAGAGAAAGTGGAGAGGAAAACCTAGAATCATCAAGGTATCATCACCAAAGCTTGCAATCGATCGGTAAGGGTGTGAAACTCCATCATCTCTTTAATGTATATGATTGTATGTGTATGTGCTTGGATTTTGTAGAGTTTCTACTCTTTTTCCACTTAGGTTAGAAGTTGGTTTGATGAGTAGAAAGAGGTTTTAATCGGTTAGAACTCGGATTAGACGATGTAGTTTAGTCGGGTGATGGTAGGGTTGTGCCACTGAGACTGGTTTGGATTTAATCGGTTGGTTGTGTGGAGTTTGGGCTTTGGAACAGCCATGGAGGTTCTGTCTTCGCAGGCTCGCCAGGCGAATGGTAGCGAAGCTTCGCCAGGCGAAGCCCAGCGAGCTGCAGCGAAGCAAGTCAGAAGCTAACACCCTGTATTCGCTGGCAAGTTCGCCAGGCGAGGTTAGTTGGCGAAGGTTCGCCAGGCGAGTGTGTAGCGAGCCTCAGCGAGTAATTCCAGAATAAATCTCAGTGGTCTTCGCTGGCAAGTTCGCCAGGAGAACGAAGTAGCAAAGGTTCGCCAGAGGCTTCGCCAGGCGAAGGTTAGCGAGCACAGCAGCATATTTTTCTTTCTTGTGTTTCCCATTCGTGGATTGGTTGTGTGGTTTGGTTGCGGTCATTCCTTGTTTGAGATGATTAATTATATGTTGTTATGTGTGTTGTGGGTAGCCGTATGGCGTGAATCCTAGTTTATGAATTGTGAAGTGTGGAATGTGGCCGTTTGGTATTTTGGTGCATTACTTGAATGTAATAAGAAATGCATGATGAGATTATATGATGACTGTATGTATGTATTGTGATATGTATATATAGTGGATGCATAATGAATATATGCAATGAATGTGAAGAATGCATGAGCATGTTCGAAAACGTGGTTGTATTTCAAGAAGTGTATGAAGTACATTCTTGTGCTGTTGACTCTTAGGAGAGTCTGATGAGTGGTGTGACTCTTAGGAGAGTCTGATGAATGAAGTGATTCCTAGGAGAATCTGATGAACGAATTGATTCCTCGGAGAATCTGATGAAAGATGCGATTCCTCGGAGAATCTGCTAAATGACTTGATTCCTCGGAGAATCTGATGAACAGTGTGATTCCTTGGAGAATCTGATGAACAGTGTGATTCCTTGGAGAATCTGATGAACAGTGTGATTCCTTGGAGAATCTGATGAACAGTGTGATTCCTTGGAGAATCTGATGAACGGTGTGATTCCTTGGAGAATCTGATGAATGGTGTGATTCCTAGGAGAGTCTGATGAGTGATGTGATTTCTAGGAAGATCTAAGGAGTTATAGGATACCCATGAGGGGTGGGAGTGAATTGATTCTTAGGAGAATCTGATGGACGATTAAGTCGATAATGTGTTGCATTCGCGTAGAGTAGCGAGTTGGCCTCTATGATTTGCGTGTTGACATCTGTGCATGATGTATGGCGAAATAAGCATGTTGTGTATGTTTATTAGAATAATGTGAAAGGTGTGAATGACATAATGAAATGCTTGAAGATATATATATGTATATATATGTATGAATGAATATATGTATATATGTATATGTGTGTAACATGTATGAATGTTCCTGAATGGATATAAACCTTAATGATGCATATTGTTTATGCTTGATGTTCTATTTGTAAATAGACTTTAGTGGATACATTGTGATGTACGATGTGAGTCGTCGTGAGAAAGCGTAAGATGCGTGATTGTGGATATGATATATATATATATATATATATATATATATATATATATATATATATATATATATATATATATATATATATATATATATATATATATATATATATATATATATATATATATATATATATATATATATATATATATATATATATATATATATATATATATATATATATATATATATATATATATATATATATATATATATATATATATATATATATATATATATATATATATATATATATATATATATATATATATATATATATATGTATATGTATATGCCTTTATGCATTATTTGTTATGATATTGTTTCTCACCCTTCTGCTGTTTTATAATGCTCTATGAGGCATTGCAGATTAGATTACTGGAGATCTTTTGTGAGGCGTGGCTTCATCCTTTAGTTGGTCGGCTCTGATATGTAGCACCGGGTAGCTAGGAGTTGTTTTGTTTCTTTTGTGATGCATGTGTATATGTATCTGCTGATGAAAGTTATGTAACCATGTTGGTTGATGATTTGTATATATGAATACATGTGTTAGAGAATTATGAAATATTTGGATGTTCCGCCTTTGTTCTAGATATTTTCTCGTGGGTGTTACCCCGTTGTTGCATATCATTATATATGAGCAGGTGTTTTATATGTGTGATTTTCGGATAATGTGGCAAGTCCCTTTTATACCGTTTTATAAACTTACTCTGATGAAATTTTGAATTTGTGCCTAAATAATTAATTGTATTATTTGGGGGTATAGAAAGGGGGTGTTACATTAAGTGGTATCAGAGCCAATGTTGAGTCAGTTGTGTCTGTCTCGTTGTTTTGATTGGTTAACGGTTGTTTAACCTTGTTGTTATTTTGTGAGTAATCAGAATATGGCAGGTCGTAATGACAATGCTATGGCTGCGGCATTGGAGGCGATGGCTAGAGCGGTGCAGGGGGCGCCGAATGTGAATGCTAATGATGAGTTTAGAAAGAACCAGCCGCCGGTATTCAAAGGAAGGTTTGACCCGGACGGTGCCCAGATTTGGTTGAAGGAGATCGAGAGGATCTTTAGAGTTATGAACAGTGTTGAAGGCAATAAGGTGAGACTTGGATCTCACATGTTACGGGAAGAAGCCGATGACTGGTGGATCGGTATGAGACAAGTGCTTGAAGTAGATGACGAGGATATAACTTGGGATTTATTTCGTTCTGAATTTTTGAGGAAGTATTATCCTGAGAGTGTGAAGGGAAGGAAAGAAATGGAATTCCTTGAGTTGAAACAAGGCAATATGTCCGTGGTGGATTACACGGCTAAGTTTATGGAGTTAGTAAAATTTCATCCTCACTATGACGCGGTGACGGCGGAATTTTCTAAGTGTGTTAAGTACGAGAACGGCTTGCATCCTGAGATCAAACAAGCGGTGGGCTACCATAGGATTAGAAGATTTTCGGACTTGACCGAATGTTGTCGAATTTTTGAAGAAGATCGTAAAGCTCGTTCTACTCACTACAAGAGTTTGAAGGAGGAGAAAGAAAAGCGACAAGTAAGGAGTGAACCTTATGTGACGCCAGCTGATAAGGGCAAGCATAGGGAAAACTTTGTTAAGAGATCTGGAGGAGAGGGTTCTGGATCCATTAAATGCTACAAGTGTGGCGAGATGGGTCATAAGTCTTTCATGTGTGGAAAACCCAAGATCAAGTGCTCTAACTGTGGAGTTCTTGGGCATGATGCTAAGGATTGTAGAATGGATGTAGTGAAATGCTACAATTGTGGAGAAGTAGGTCACATCAGTGCTAAGTGTCCTAAACCAAAGCAAGCTTCAGAAAATGGGAAAGTATTTGCGTTGGCGAAGTCAGACACTACCAAAGCGAATCGTTGATTTAAGGTACGTGTTTTATTGACAATATTCTTTGAGTACGTTAAGTGTTTGAGATTTTTGGTATATTTACTTGTGATGGTAATATGGTTATTGAGACGCCCGCTTCACGGTCGGTAACTACGTCTTTGGTATGATTAAGTTGTCTCTTGACTATGTATGGTAAGGACTTTGTTATGGAACTAGAGTAGATTGTTATCCCCTGTTGGAGAGGATGAGAGTTTCTTGCCCATGGGAGAGTTGGAGAAACTTCTAGTGGACGAGACTCGAGTGTTTAATTTGGCTGCATCAGTGTCAGCAGAGGGTAAGGTTGAACTGGACGTGTTTCCAGTGGTGCGTGACTTCCCAAAAGTATTTCCGGAAGGTGTTGAGGATGTACCGCCGAAGAGAGGAGTTGGATTGAATTCCGTTGATTTGATGGTGAATGAGAATGAAGACTTTAAGATGATGATGTTGGATGGAAGTTTGTATCCGAGATTCAAGCTCATTGGGGTAGAATGACTAGTATGTCATTCCTGATGAGGTATAAGTGTTAGGGTTGTGTTCGCTAGGGTAGAATGACTATGTGTCGTTCCTAGTGAAGAGATCGCCGGGGTAGAACAACCGTGATGTTGTTCCTGGTGGAGGGTATGCGGTGTGCCTGTAACCTCCAATGGAGATTGACGTGGATTGACGATCTTATTTGAGTCATGCGGTATGACTATGATTGTGGTATGGAAGTATGCGTGTAAGAGATCATGTGTAACTTGGAAAATGGAGAGAGGGCGTGAAAGTCGTGTCCGGTATGGTTTGAACCAGGTGATATTTTCGAGGACGAAAATTCCTAAGTGGGGGAGAGTTGTAACGCCCCGATTTCGACTATTCCTTTTTCGTTGAGTCCTTTTTGGTTTAATTGGGCGAATATTATTTGAATGTGGAAATTGTGTGGAAATATGTTAAGTTTGCATATTATTCTATTTTAACCGATTCGGAGAGTTTTCGGGGAATTAGAGTAAAAAGGGCATTTTAGACATTTAGCAATTTAGTGTGAGAATTGATTGGTAAGTGTTGGAAAGAATTTGAGAGGAAAGAAATAGAGATAGAAATAGTATAAGAGAGGAAAAGAAAGAAAGATAGTAACATAAGAAGAAAAAACAAGAGAAAGAAAAGAGGAGAAGAGAAAGAGAAGAGAAAGAGAAGAGAAAGTGGAGAGGAAAACCTAGAATCATCAAGGTATCATCACCAAAGCTTGCAATCGATCGGTAAGGGTGTGAAACTCCATTATCTCTTTAATGTATATGATTGTATGTGTATGTGCTTGGATTTTGTAGAGTTTCTACTCTTTTTCCACTTAGGTTAGAAGTTGGTTTGATGAGTAGAAAGAGGTTTTAATCGGTTAGAACTCGGATTAGACGATGTAGTTTAGTCGGGTGATGGTAGGGTTGTGCCACTGAGACTGGTTTGGATTTAATCGGTTGGTTGTGTGGAGTTTGGGCTTTGGAACAGCCATGGAGGTTCTGTCTTCGCAGGCTCGCCAGGCGAATGGTAGCGAAGCTTCGCCAGGCGAAGCCCAGCGAGCTGCAGCGAATCAAGTCAGAAGCTAACACCCTGTATTCGCTGGCAAGTTCGCCAGGCGAGGTTAGTTGGCGAAGGTTCACCAGGCGAGTGTGTAGCGAGCCTCAGCGAGTAATTCCAGAATAAATCCCAGTGGTCTTCGCTGGCAAGTTCGCCAGGAGAACGAAGTAGCGAAGGTTCGCCAGAGGCTTCGCCAGGCGAAGGTTAGCGAGCACAGCAGCATATTTTTCTTTCTTGTGTTTTCCATTCGTGGATTGGTTGTGTGGTTTGGTTGCGATCATTCCTTGTTTGAGATGATTAATTATATGTTGTTATGTGTGTTGTGGGTAGCCGTATGGCGTGAATCCTAGTTTATGAATTGTGAAGTGTGGAATGTGGCCGTTTGGTATTTTGGTGCATTACTTGAATGTAATAAGAAATGCATGATGAGATTATATGATGACTGTATGTATGTATTGTGATATGTATATATAGTGGATGCATAATGAATATATGCAATGAATGTGAAGAATGCATGAGCATGTTCGAAAACGTGGTTGCATTTCAAGAAGTGTATGAAGTACATTCTTGTGCTGTTGACTCTTAGGAGAGTCTGATGAGTGGTGTGACTCTTAGGAGAGTCTGATGAATGAAGTGATTCCTAGGAGAATCTGATGAACGAATTGATTCCTCGGAGAATCTGATGAAAGATGCGATTCCTCGGAGAATCTTCTAAATGACTTGATTCCTCGGAGAATCTGATGAACAGTGTGATTCCTTGGAGGATCTGATAAACAGTGTGATTCCTTGGAGAATCTGATGAACAATGTGATTCCTTGGAGAATCTGATGAACAGTGTGATTCCTTGGAGAATCTGATGAACAGTGTGATTCCTTGGAGAATCTGATGAATGGTGTGATTCCTTGGAGAATCTGATGAATGGTGTGATTCCTAGGAGAGTCTGATGAGTGATGTGATTTCTAGGAAGATCTAAGGAGTTATAGGATACCCATGAGGGGTGGGAGTGAATTGATTCTTAGGAGAATCTGACGGACGATTAAGTCGATAATGTGTTGCATTCGCGTAGAGTAGCGAGTTGGCCTCTATGATTTGCGTGTTGACATCTGTGCATGATGTATGGCGAAATAAGCATGTTGTGTATGTTTATTAGAATAATGTGAAAGGTGTGAATGACATAATGAAATGCTTGAAGATATATATATGTATATATATGTATGAATGAATATATGTATATATGTATATGTGTGTAACATGTATGAATGTTCCTGAATGGATATAAACCTTAATGATGCATATTGTTTATGCTTGATGTTCTATTTGTAAATAGACTTTAGTGGATACATTGCGATGTACGATGTGAGTCGTGGTGAGAAAGCGTAAGATGCGTGATTGTGGATATGATATATATATATATATATATATATATATATATATATATATATATATATATATATATATATATATATATATATATATATATATATATATATATATATATATATATATATATATATATATATATATATATATATATATATATATATATATATATATATATATATATATATATATATATATATATATATATATATGCCTTTATGAATTATTTGTTATGATATTGTTTCTCACCCTTCTGCTGTTTTATAATGCTCTATGAGGCATTGCAGATTAGATTACTGGAGATCTTTTGTGAGGCGTGGCTTCATCCTTTAGTTGGTCGGCTCTGATATGTAGCACCGGGTAGCTAGGAGTTGTTTTGTTTCTTTTGTGATGCATGTGTATATGTGTCTGCTGATGAAAGTTATGTAACCATGTTGGTTGATGATTTGTATATATGAATACATGTGTTAGAGAATTATGAAATATTTGGATGTTCCGCCTTTGTTCTAGATATTTTCTCGTGGGTGTTACCCCGTTGTTGCATATCATTATATATGAGCAGGTGTTTTATATGTGTGATTTTCGGATAATGTGGCAAGTCCCTTTTATACCGTTTTATAAACTTACTCTGATGAAATTTTGAATTTGTGCCTAAATAATTAATTTTATTATTTGGGGGTATAGAAAGGGGGTGTTACATGGATCCCGTCGAGTACGATGGACGTGAGGGGTGCTAATACCTTCCCCTTGCGTAACCGACTCCCGAATCCCGGACTTGGTTGCGATGACCTTGTCTTTCCCTTTTTTATTAGGTTTTTCCGATCATTTCCTTTCCCTCTCTTTGGGATAAATAACGAAAGGTGGCGGCTCTTCTATTTTCCGCCGGGTGTTTTTCGCAGTTGCGACATGTGTATGCAGCTTGACCATTGGAGACTTAGGCGTTACCGTTTGCGGTAGAACTAAGAGTTAATAACACTCTTGTTTATGAAAATGTTTTCCATTATTAAGGGGTCCCAAAGAGACAAAATGAGGTTTGATTCATTTGTTTGGGTATTTTTTTAAGGAGAAGTGTTCTTGAATTGTTTGTAATTTCATATTGCACTAGAGACTATGACTTAGGAACGAATGCGTCGCATATCGTCCTAAGGACGTATACTAAACACTCTAAGCAATTGAGAGGTAGCCCCCAATCACTATTTCCCAAGTACTTAAGGATCGTAACGCACAATATTCATTAGCCTTTATTAAGTATTTTGAAGTTGTTTTGAGACAAGAAGAGAGAAAGGACAAACTAAAGGGAAACTAGTTCAAAACCTAGTAGTTGTCATGCAAAATGGCCCTAAGGTTAGGATTGAGAAGGGAATTCTATCTTATTTATTATCATGCAAAGTATTCAACCTAATATCTATCATCACTATCCTTAATCAAGGAAGTTAGAATTCCTAAGGGAACATGTTAAGAAAAGAGAAGAAGAAAACAACATGAAATAAGACATGAAATAAGAATGGATGAATGCACATGCAATGCAACACACAAGCAAAGGGAGAGAACCTCAACCTTTAATGCAAACAAGAGATACACAAAGAGAAAACACACAAGCAAGGGAGTAAATTGTGTGGGGTAAAGACCACCACAAGCTCATCTCAACCTTCAAATGCAAACAAGAAAAAAATGCAAAACATACATCAAGTAAGTGCAAACAATGCCCTAAGGCCTCTAACTTGAACATGGGATGAATCATAAAACAAAAGAGAAGTGGGAGAAGAAGAGAAAACATCCATGGTATCCCTAATATCATTCAACCAAAGTCTCATCATGACTTATGCCAAAAGATGCACAAAAAGTGTCCTCATGGTTCACCATTCAAGTCAAGCTTCAAATACCTCCTAAGGAGGGATTAAGCAAACTTTAAATGATGCTCCAAGGTCCTTGGACAGAAAGGGAGGTGAAAGAAGAGTGTACATAAAGCATTTGTAAAGTAATGTACAAAAAAATGCAAGAGAATCATGTTAAGGAAGTGAAAATCATTCAACATATACACATAAAAAGACCTAAATGGAAGTCCTAAAAGGAGGCCAAACTTAAACAAGTTATGAACATGATCAAGGCCTAAAAATGAACATAAAAACACCTTATTATGTCTACAACATGGATACACGAAGATAGGATGCTCAAACAATGCATAAAATGCAAATAAAATTCAAACTAGCACAATTATAGAGGTGAAAATCACACAAGGGTGGCCTAAAGTGTAAAGTACACTAAAAATAGTAAACTAACCTTAAAAATTATAAGTAAATTCCTATGGTACCCCTCTGGTGTTGGAAACCAGGGGTCTAAACTATGAGCAAAGAAACTATACCTAACTAGGCAAACAGAGGGGAGAGTTCTAGGGGTGTCCTAAGAACTAGTATAAATGGAAGGTTCTAAAGGTTGAACCAAAAACCTAAGCAAATGGTACTAAAATCCAGGGGCAAAAATGTCCAAAAATCAATTAATGCATCAAGAATATGTACAAGAAAAATAAAGCATTTATGTGAAGTTTTCATCAAGAAATAAAATCCCAAACAAAATTTGTGCATTTTTCAATTCATAAAGAACATCTTAGAAGGAAAATTCAAGATTAATTGAAAAAATGACTTAAAAATTAATCTAAAAAATTGTAAAATCACTTAACATGTTAAAGTATGGGAAAGTATTTTTATATGATTTTTAGATGCATTGAATTATTTTTCATGAAATAAAATTGTAACTGAAAAATAAAAAATGAAAAAGAAAGAAAAAGAAAAGAAATTGAAAAAAACTGGTGGTAAATAGCAAGCAGAATCAGTTGTTTTTATGGGCTTCACGTAGTTGGGGGTGTGGATAACAACTAAGCCCAAGTCCAGTTCAAGCAATTAGTGAAATGGTGAGTTTTGTATCCTAAATGGTTGGTCAAGATTCAACGCTCGTGAGACTACATCGTGGTCGTCCGTTTTAAACACAGTCAACAAGGATCTATGGCCAACAAGCTGACATGCCGACTTTGGACTGGTTTGGTACACGCCGGAGAAGATGAACCATGCAGTGGTTCTGGTTGTCTTCTCCGATCACCCAAAGTTGCAGGGGGATCTAGACTTAAGCAAAACATACGATTCTTTAGCCTAAATTCATCTACTCACTTCCTAGATCATGAATCTAAGGTTCTTGCTCACTAATTCACCCTAAATCAGCCAATACGAATCAAAACAAAATCAAGGTCATTTCAAGAATTATCACAAACAAAGATCAAACCTAACCAGAAACCATCTATACCACTAGGGGTTCATAAATATGCAACAATGGCGTGGGATTAGGGCATGAATAGAGAGGAATTTTGATGGATGACTTACCTAACAGAGCACCTCCGTTGGGTCTCAATTTGCAGATGAACCTTGAGCAAGACCACCCAGAATCGTTCCCTGAACCTCCCTGGAGCTTTTGGCACTCTTAATTTAGCTTGAAATAGCTTCAATTGCAAAATTTGATTTCAGCTTCCTCTTCCACTTTCTTCAAATGAATTTTGTTATTTCTCCATGAAAATCCACCTCTGAGAGCTTGTGAAGGATCCTGAGAATATATTCAATGGATCCAGATTGGTTTGAGGCCCAATCAAAGCCTGCTTTGGTCCAACTGAAATCCAAAAAATTTCACTTGAAGCTTGCATAATTTCCACGAAAACAGAGCCCAAACAGCTTCAAAAATGATTCATACATGTTGCTTGTGATGTAAGGTAACTTAATGGCTGAGATTGATCCCTTGTTTTGATCTTAATGGTAGATCTTGAATGTGTACCTTCATGGTGAAGCAACCTTGAATTTAACATGGTTTTGGACCTCAAACTTGATTTCTGATTTTGGCATCATGTTTAGCATATTCAAGGAAATCAAAAATTGCATAAACATGCCATTATATGGTTTAAAATGATCTTGATCCAAACTAGGCCTTTCAAGTGTTCTTTCATGGAATTTTTTTCATCATTCTTCCAATCCAATCCAATCCTATGATAAGTGATGATTTGATGATGAAATTGACCTCATTTGGAGAAAGTTTGATGTTGGAAAAAGTTCCATTTGAGGTGTGCAAAGTTGTAAAATTGACCTATAACCAAAATGACTTATAATCAAAGTTTCCCAAAATACCTCTGCCTTGCAGGCTTCGTATCTTGAGCTCTACAAATCAGATGAAAGAATTCTAGTACTTTTTGGAAAGCTAAGATCATAAGGAAAAACTTTCATGTTTGAGTCAAAGTGAGGAGAAACATCCTTCTAGGTTAAAAATGTCTTGGAAGTTGGTTGACTTTTGTTGACCAAAATCACATTCATTAGATGAAAACCCTAACTGCACCACCTTTGACTGTGGCTTCTTGCACTTGATGCAATGACATGAATAAGCTCCTCAACGACCCTAAAGACATCCAATGAACTTCTATAATGCTCTCCATCAATAATCATGGACTTAATATCATCTGATAACCTTCAATTGACCCCCCAAGATAGGAGATACACCAATCTTAACCATCCACTCCTTCAATGAGCTTTAACATTCCTCTGTGAGAATAAGCACTTGATAGCTTGAATGCATCCTCTTGCT
The DNA here is from genome assembly GCA_963859935.3 of Lathyrus sativus. Taxonomy (NCBI): domain Eukaryota; kingdom Viridiplantae; phylum Streptophyta; class Magnoliopsida; order Fabales; family Fabaceae; genus Lathyrus; species Lathyrus sativus. Next base: position 342,883,832 of record OZ012735.1, on the reverse strand, counting down.
TAGGATTGGAACCTTGATAGCCCTCTCCTGATAAATGCACACCTCCTAATCCCCTACAAATGAGTAATGAAATGAAAATGCTAATGCTATGAAATGCAATGAATCAAAAGCTAGTTAAAGGAAAAGGTTGGGCAAATTTTGGGGTGCAATAGGTAAACCCAGTTTCTCCATCAAGGCCCAAAGCAAGTATGTTGCTATAAGTAACAGAAGGATCATTCCTAATGGGAGAGCTTCTGGGGAAAGACTAGAGAGTGTGTCTTGTGAGTGAAGAGGTTGTTCTTCATGTGGTTTGTGTGAGTGAAGAATTTTGGTTCTTCACGTGTGTCTTAGGATACTTGTATGCCAAGCAATTTTCAGTTGTATAATTGCATTGGTTTAGTGTGTATGAACTTTTGTGTTCATTATGCCACTCAAAGCTTTTAAGCAAGATGGCTCTGTCACTTGATCAAAGATGTGTGTCACACCCTAATTTTTGACCGTAAGATCCCACCTCCTTGTGCATTTCTCGTGCGTTATCTTTTACTTTTGTACGTATGTTTGTTGCAGCTAACCAGTTTGTGTAGGTGCATGGACTTCATAGGGAGGTGACACTTTTGTTCCTAGTCAGAGACTTAGGGATTGAACGTTCTCTTATTAAGGCATGGTCATGTGAAGAACGACTGGGTTACATAACACGCTACGTCTCAAATTACACTTTTATTCCTAAAGATTCGCCAGGAAATGATCCTTATGTTGAAACCATCACCACCTAAAGGATTACCTAGATTCTATTAATTTAAAGTTGGTCAAACTGTGAGCTAAGGTCTCTTCAATTGGAATGCGACTACTTTCATGATTTAAACTAAGGACAAACGTGACATAGAAGACTAGGGGATTCTTTGGTTCAAGAATGACTAGTTCCAAACAAAGCCCATTCCCCAATTCTTGTTTCCAAGCCCACAATACAGGATGCAAAAGGTGACGAATTCATAGGCCTTAAACTAAAGCCCACCAACTTCGTGCTACATGGCTAAGAGTAATTTAGGATATATAACTCACGCTAAATACGCAAAGGAATATTATGACCGAAGTCTCGAATTTATGAAGCCACGACACAAATGTTTTACGCTACAACATAAGACCATAATCATTTTGCTCTGAATTCTCAAATAAGAAACTACCTGCTCATGAAAACATCATAACATCGTACACTTGCCTAAGCCATACATTTTCCTAGCCATCACAAAGCCAAATGAAACCAGAGCCATGCTATCAACCTTAATTCAAGAGACATTACAAAGGAAATCATGCATATTAATACAAGAACAGGCACAGGTCATAAGTCGCTACAAAAGCCGCATCATCACATCAGAATAAACAAAATGTAACTCCTGGAATTGCTCTTGATTATGCTATGCACACTTCTATCAGCAAAGCGTGGTTTCTCTCCATGTACGCACTCCACCTGTGTAGCCGCGTTCACACCTACGTAGCAGGAAATAAGAATGAATTAGGACAAAGGTTCCAGAGAAGAGAAACAGAGTTTTAGCAACTACTTTGATCAGCGAAACTGTTACGGAGGCTGTCCAAATAACACCAAAACCTCACAGCAATAGCCCACATTATGTACTCTCACATACGCTAGAAGAACAATGTCATCAATGTTCTGCATAAAGGAGAAACAGGTATTAAAATTCATTAAAACTTGAGACAGATTCAAGCTTCCTAACTGTAGATCCTACATCATAAAAGCCAACAATATACACAATTAACTATCATGAACAAATAGGAAAATATGAGACGCTACTGGGTGTCCTTTTATCAAAGCTACTGAACTTATTAAAGATGACGACAACATTGAAGAGGATGGTACCCCAGCAGAAATTTGAAGAGAGGACAACTTGCTGAACTGATTAAGGATTTCCACGACCAATACCAATTGCTTTATACATAGTATAATCATCTGACAGGCGAGTAAAGAAATATTGGCCTCTTTGAGATTCAAAAATAGTTGAAACGGTAATCATGAAGCACACTGAATAGCTCTGTTTTGATACTGAGGGGGTGCTCACATCACAACAGTAGAAAGGCATTCTTCATCATTGTCTTAACTTGAATCTTGTGTGGACTGGTGAGTACAAGCTTGGTCCAATAAAACCTGTATCAAAACGCAGTCAGAACACAGCCAAAACACTTCACAAGCACTCAATCACGAATCATTCGAAAAAACCGATCCCAAGATATTAATATATTCTTCAAATTTCCCAGACAAAATTAAACACATTGAAGCAAAAGAGGATATAACTTACAATCCCATCAGCTAGAACTACTCCAAAAGATTGTTGCAACTGAACTGAATGTTTCAAAGGAGAGCAATGATTTTCACTTGCTCTATATGCATAACAGCACCCACACTACTTTGGAAAGGCTGGAACTTCCGTAACTGCAACACCAATAACCAATCCAAACAGAGAATACATTATTTTGGCACGAACTGTAGGCATATTTTTATGATATTCAACCAGTTAAGACATACCAATGGTGGACACAATGTAGTGACAAGCCCCGTCATCGTTACGCATCAAGTATTGGCTACGTTTTCCCTGCTGCATTAGCTTCTACGGCTGTCCAACTCCTTCTCAACAACATGGATGGCAGACCAGGCAACGAAGAATCTGAAGGAACTTATTACCTCCTCCATAAAGTCTTGCGCGGCTACTTACGCGACCAAGGTCACCCCCTCTCGATGAACTGCAAAGCAACAAATCAGTAATCAAACAAAACTTGTTTTAAGAACCTCACAGAAGTTATAAGCAAGTCTACATAAAAGAAACAATTTTTTAAATTGGAAAGGAAATCTGTCCAAGGTTATTACGCTGTATAAGTCGAAGTCTACATTGTGAGGTTCAAATTCCTGAAATGAGTGAAGATCTTCACAGCAGCAAGTCACAGTTCTGTTCTAGAAATGAAAGATCCATCAGTCGTCAACCAATCACGGCAACACAGTGAAACCTGTCAAGATCAGCAGCAGTATTCAGAGAAGATTATACAAGGAGGAACTCAAACACGGTTAGTGTTGTTTGTATTATGGACTTGATGGTTAATGCCATAACAAGTTGTAGATTTGAGGTAACACTAGAATGATCACAAGATTCGAAGATTACCGGCTTAAGTCTTTCTATCTGCTCCGTGCCATGAGTTACTCACTGGTTTCTTGCACCCCCGTACTTGTCAAGTCAGCAATTAAAGTTTGTTAAGAATCCAATCAAAGGGACATTTCGAAATACAAAGAGGAATATCTATTGAACTGATCTAAACCTGCTGCTGGAGATGCTGAAGAAGCTTCAGAGAGTTAGCAGCTTCCAATGCTGGCCTGCATGACAGTAAAAATGATAAAGTGAAAACTGAGTTGGTTCTTTCTCCAACTCAATAACAATGCCTATACTAAGCCTTACTGGAACTAGTGACAGTCTACCGGATGGATACCGTCTTGTGTAGATGTATCATGCCCCAAACACGAGATACTCAATAGAGAGGATTCAATTTATCACAATATCTACCTCCACTGCCGACATTCGCCAAAACCGCTTACAACCAGTTTCTCTACGACCATGTTTTATTTGAACATAACAACAGCCTCAGTCCCTGAAATACCTGCACAATACACAAGAGAACGAAGGTTTAGTAACTCAGCCAACCGAGAACACAACTTCCGTCGTTGTCTTTTGAGAATGCAGATGAAGCAATCAACAGTTTTGAGCCCAACAGAGTTGAGCGTAAAATTAAGCTTCCTTGCAATCGGCTAGTTTCTGCGAAAGATGAAGTTGAGAATGTTCAAGCCGAGGGGAAGAGGAACCGTTACCCGCACCTGGACAGTTTTTTTCTTGGCCCAAGTTCAATCACTCTCCACACCTACAAACGCAAAAAAAAATCATGAGTTAGCAAAACCAATCAGAGAATATTCCACAAAGATTCAAAGAATATCCAAATCCAAAACTTTGAACATTTAACGAAATTGATATGCCCAAATCAGAGATGAGATTTTCGTTGAAACAAGAAGGGAAAGTTTCAATTTGATCCAGACCAAAACGGAAGGTCCAAAATCGACAATCAATCAACATTCAATTGATTTCAATCAGGAAATCTCAAATTGAAGCCTATATAAAGAGCAGATTGGAAACGAAAAGGGAGACCGAAAATCACTATCAAAAACCTAGAAAATTGAGGAGGAAGAGAGACCTATCTTTCCAGAAACTCCACACATCGCCACCTTCATCGCAAAGAATTTCCGCCGGAAAACCGCTCCGCCGAGAACCTTCGAACCTCATCATTTCCACAGCCGCCGCGAAGACCCCGTCAGAATATCGCAAAGTCACCGGAAACCACCGTCGTCATCACGCTGGGTAACATTTCTTTTCGAATTTTCTTTTCATTTTCATGATTAATGTTTTGTTTGTTGTTTTAAGCAAGAGATGAGAGAAGAACAGTGAAGCGAAGGCGATGGAATAAGAGGACGGTAAGAAGATGGAGAGATTGAAAGAGACGGCGGAATCGATCGGAAAAGGGGAAATTAGGGGGGGGGGTCTAGGGTTTGCTGTTTTCATTTTTATGTTTGTGTATTTTACCATAATCACACCACCACTACCACTCACTACACATAATCACCATCAATCCACACTAATCCCTACCATTAATCGCTAACCTCACCTTCATCCTTTAATTAACCACCGTAAATTTCCCTTAACCGGTTATCAATCTTAATCAACCTTTTTTTAAAAAAATAAAACATAACTAATAACTAATAATTAAATCTTCTAAAATCAGCCCCTTTATTAATAATTACTCAATTTAACCCTTTTATCTTAATCCATTAAATAACTTAATTTCCCATTTAATAAGCTTTTAATCTTTTAATAATTGACTTTCTTTTTATCTTATTTTTAATTAATCTATTAATTTTAAATTAGACTTTTTTATATAAAAATTAATAACCCTTTTATAATTTATGCTTAAATCAACTTTCTTTTTCTTATTTTATTAATTCAGTATAATATAATAATTTCAAAACTCATCATTCTAAAGAATTTGCAACTAAAAGATAATGAATTTCTTAATCTATTTTTATCCAATAATAACACTTTCATCTAAATTAACCTTTTATCCTTTAGTAACTAAAAACTCCTTTTTATTTAATGAAATCCTATTTATTTAAGATCAGTCCATATCTGAACATTTTCATTAAAATTAAATTAACATCTTCCTAGAATCATTTGCTTTTTATTAAAACTAATTCAACTATTCGTAAGATCAAATAAAATTTCTTCTCCCACGATCAATCTCCTCATAAAATCAACCTTTGTCTCATAATTCAAACTAAAATCAATTTAACCAATTAAAATCAATCAACATCGAAAATACAACATAATTGTGCACACTCACGACACAATTCACCTCAGCGCTTTCATGTGTGTGTATGATTTACTTTTCTGCAATTTATTTTACAGTTGTTTAATATTATCGCATTTACTTTATCGCATCACATCCGTCCAAAGGAAAACCCTACACATGATTCAACAATTGTGTGTAGTGCATCATTTGCATCATACTCCCGCTCGATCCTTGATCTCATTCAAGTCGATCACTTAAGATAGATCCTACCCCATAGGAGGACCTTGTCTTTTATCTTACAACATAGAAACAAAAATAATCAACAGTACAATTTACTTCAAACACAATAGAGAAAAGATGCCAAATCATCTTAAGCGAGATAAAATCTCCACCACACAACAATACAATCAACATGTAGGGACTTTGCCTTAAGGGAGATAAAAGTGTACCTCGTTGATCAATATCCGAGTACGTAAGTCCTTTTCTTAAGACGATGCAAAGACTATTTTCCTACAACCTGTGGCGGTTACATCTCCCTTAAAATGATAAAGCATCTATTCTCCTAAAATCAATCAATCAACTACCCTAAACCCGTAGGAACTTTGACCACAGTCAAAGAACTCCTCTAATCCTTTAGGAGAACTACAAAATACTCTGATTCCACTCCCGTAAGGATATGTAGGCATAAGATGCGATATCTTATCGAGTATACTTAGATATAAACCCCTAGGTCTTTTAACCTTTAAGCAGATATAAACACTTAGCAATAAACAACATAAAACAAGAGGTTCATGTAGAGTACTACAGAAATTTAGGATGCTAGCACCTTCCCTAAGTTTAACCAACCCCCGAACCTAAACTCTCTAAACCTTGCATTTGCATTGCATTGTGGGTATTTCGATCTTTATCCCTTCCTTTGGACAAATCAAAGTTTGGTTGTAAAATGAATTAAAGATTCAAACTAATCAATAGTTTGGTATCTGATTTTCACCGTGACAATGTGAAGCAAGATCAAGGTGTGTATTTGAAGTGTGTCTTCATATCAATTGTGAATTGGTTTATATCACTGAGGTGATTGAGGGGGAGTGAGTGGGAAACTCTAGTCTAGTGGACTCTTGGCTGAAGTGTCATTGGGTAGGTCTTAAGTGAAGAGTGCAAATGGGTTGTTTGACTCTGAATTAATTATACTAATAGTGAATTTCCTCCCTGGCTTGGTAGCCCCCAGATGTAGGTGTGGTTGACACTGAACTGGGTGAACAATTACTTGTGTTATTTACTGCTTTCCATTTATAGCTTATTAGTAAGTCCAGAAGTCTGTGTTACATTGGATGTCATAACATCCATTATGTGCTTGCCAGAATTTCATTTAGCATCAGAGCAGGCACCCTGCTTGTTATTTTCTGGGTGAGATCTAGGGAAGATAAATTCTGGTACTATGGATAAAGATATAGGATTCACAAATAGACCACCAATTCTGGATGGCTCTAATTATGACTATTCGAAACCTAGGATGATTGCTTTCTTAAAGTCTTTAGACGGCAAGGCATGGAGAGCTGCAAACTCGGGATGGGAACATCCAGTAAAGACTGATAAAGATGGATTGTCTATGCTTATACCTGAGCAAGAAGCCTTTGCTCTTGGGAATTCTAAAGCTTTGAATGCATTATTCAATGGTATAGACAATAATATTTTCAGACTGATGCATCATTGTGAGCTGGCTAAAGAGATTTAGGATACTCTCAAAATAACTCATGAAGGAACCTCTAAAGTCAAGATATCAAGATTGCAAATGTTGACAACCAAGTTTGAAAGCCTGAGGATGAAGGAGGATGAGACTATTCATGAATTCTACATGAATATTCTTGAGATAGCTAACACCTCAGGAGCCTTGGGAGAAAAGATGTCTGAAGAAAAGCTTGTGAGGAAGATTCTCGGATCTTTACCTAAAAGGTTTGCCATGAAGGTCACTGCCATTGAAGAAGCTCAAGATATATGCAATATGAAGGTGGATGAACTCATTGGTTCTCTCCAAACCTTTGAGATGGGAATGTGTGATCAGGCTGTGGAGAAAAAGAACAAGAGCATAGCACTTGCATCAAACACTGCAGAAGACTCTAATGAAGACAATGATGGAAGCAAGGAGAATCTCTCAGAAGTTGTAGCTATGCTTGATAGACAAGTCAATAGACTCATGAAAAGGGTATATAAGAAGGGCAGATCCAATGTCAATAACATCTCATCTAACATTGACAAAAGAGTCAAGTTTGAAGAAAAGACCAACCTGTTGTACCCCAAAATTTGCCCAACCTTTTTTTTTACTTAGTTTATGTTTCATTGCATTCTCATAGCATTAGCATTTGCATATCATTGCCCATTTACAGGGGATCAAGAGAGGTGTGCATAGCAAGAGAATATTACCCAGGGTTTTCAACCAAGGCAATAGGTTGTATTCAAACATGAGTGCTCATCAAGTTACCCAAGAAGTGATCAAAACTTTGTAAAAGACCAGATGGGTAGTTGTAGTGTGTCTCCTATCTTAGGGACCCATTGAAGATCATAAGAGGATTGTGAGTCAATGGTTATGGATGGAGATTATTCAAGAAGCTCATTGAGTGCTTTGAGAGCCATTGTGGAGCTTGCTCAAGTCATTACATCATGTGCAAGAACCCACAATCAAAAGTGTTGCATCTAGGGTTTTCATCTGATCTACCCTAAGTCAACTGTGAATTTGAAGGAGATTAAGTCTTAATTCCAAGTTATTGTGATCATGGAAGGTTGTGTTGAGGCCTCTAAGATGTTGTTCGAAGATCCATTTAAGAAGAACCAAGAGTGTGAGAAGTTACTAAGCTAGGGTTTCTAAGCTTGCCAGTGTAAAATCCCATATTTTAGTGCTTAACTTCAAGACCACATATCTCAAGATACAAGTTCCATCTCATCTTGACTCCAACATGAAAATTATAGAGCATGTTTCTAGATTTCTTTTGAGTACTAGAACTCATCCATTGGGTTTCTAGAACTCAAGTTATGATACTGACAAGTTATGGGTCCTCAGATGAATGTGATTTTGGTCAACAAAATTCAACCCACTTCCAATACATTTTTGACCTAGAAGGATGTTTCTCCTTACTTTGACCCAAACATGAAAGTTGTTCCTTATGATCTTAGCTTTCCAAAAAGTACTAAAAGTCCTCCATCTGATTTGTAGAGCTCAAGATATGAAGCTTGCAAGGTAGGGGTATTTTGGGAAACATTAATTATAGGTCCTTTACGTTATAGGTCATTTTCATGACTTTTCACACTTCAAATGGATCTTTCTCCAACATAAAGTTTGCATCAAATGAACTTAATTTCATCATTAAGTCATCACTTATCATGGGTATGGCTTGTATGTGAAGAATGGTGAAGGAAATTTCATGAAAAAGGACTTAAAAGCCATGGTTTGGATTGAATTCATTTTGAACCATTTCATAACAAATTTGTGCACTTTTTGAGTCCCTTTAACATACCAAATACAATGCCAAAATCAGGAGTTTTGATGAGTAAAAACATGTCATTTTTCAAGTTACTTCACCATGAAGCTACACATCCAAAATCAACCACAAGATCATTTCAAGGAGTGAATCATGTCCATTGGATCACTCTATATGTTAAGCAAGTTATTTGAACCAAGCTCAGGGCCATTGGAGCCAAGTTCCCTCGTGAATCTGAAGCTTGAAACTCAAAATTGGATTTTTTTTTTCAATTTACCTTAACAGGACATGATTGGGCCTCCATAAGCATTCAAATCCATTCCATATATTCTCCAGGTCATGTACAAAGCTTCAATAGTGGATTTGGAGGAGATTGGTAACATAATTCAGTTGCAAAAGTGGAGAAAAAGTGAAGAAGTGAAATAAAGATTCAATCTATTTCGATCCAATTTAAGGCCATAGCAAGCTCCATTGAAGATTGTTGAAGCTTTCTGGTTCGTTTTCCACGAGTTTCATCTGCATTTCAAGTCCCAACGGAGGAACTCCGTTAGGTAAGCTTTCAGTCACGATTTCTCTCTTCTCAAGCATCTAATCATGGCCATTTTTAGTGCATCTTGAAGCCCTATCATCATAAGCCATTGCTGGATTGGTTTTGTGCTTGTTCGTGTTAATTTGTAATACGACCTTGAAACTGGCTTGCTTTGATTTGCCTTATTTATGAACTAAAAATTAAAAAGAACCATAGGTTAGTGACCTACGTGACATAAGGATTAGAATGGTATAAAAAATCAGGCGTTTTGATAAGGTTTGGACCTTTCTTCTCCGGCGAGTCATCGGAGAAGATGACCGGAGAAGCCTTGACCACCGTCTGGTCTTTTCCTCCCACCAGCCTACATGGATAGCCACATCACCTCTGACCTTTTGACTGCGTAATGATCAACGATTGGGATTGAAATCTGAACGTTTTTGACTCTTTGACTGTGCCACCTCAATAATTGAAATGGAGCGTTTTGCTCCCAAACTGAGTTGTTTGATTCTTGGGCCTTTCCTTCTAACCACACCCCCTGCGTGCCTGGCCCAAAGAAAATAACTGAATGGAATTGCTATCTGCCACAACCTTTTTCTTATTTTCTTTTCCTTATTTTATTTTATTTTTCATTTTTATTTTGCTGTTTGAAATTAATTCCATTAAAAATACATCAAATAGTCTAAAAAATCTTGCAAAAAATATATTCACACATTTTAGAGTGTTAGTTGATTTTAGGAATTTTCTTATTATTTTTTGGGTTATTTTTCAATTAAAAATGATTTTTTTCACTTTTGTGGTATTTTAATTGGATTAAAATTGATATCTCCATGATTTTGATTTTATTTCTTGATGAACTTTCCATGTTAATGACTGATAATTTTTTCTCACGTTCTTGACATGCTAAGAGATTTTCTTGGATAATTTTGCCCCTGCTTTGGGGCATATTGGTTAGGGTTTTAGGCTAGTTTTTATGACCCTCGATTCACCCTTGCATTTAGGGTATCCCTATGGATTTCACCTCTGTTTGCATAGTTTTGTTTGGACTTAGTCTCCATACTTTTGAATCCTGGTTCCTAACACCTTAGGGGTTATCTAGGATTTTATTTGTCATTTTTTGGATATGTTTTCTATTTTTAGTGTAATTTCCATTCTAGGGCATCCTTGTGTGATGTTTACATTAGTGCATGAGCTAGTTTGTGTTGTAAATGACTTTTGTGCACTAATTGAACCCCTAATTCTTGTGGATTCATGTTATAGACATATTGAGGTGTTTTTATGTTGAATTATAGGTCCTAATTTAGTTTATAACATGTTTAAGCATGCTTATCTTTTAGGCCTTTCTCAATCTTTTGACATGATTTGCTTGTATTCTTTTGTGCATTTCTCTTCATATACTTTGAGCACATTCTATGCACATTTATGTTTCTGTCCTAGGACTTTAGGATCCTATTTATGGAAGCTTAGCCCCTCCTTAGGAGGAACTTAAGGCATGCCATAAATAGTGAGCCTTTGAGGACCCTTTGTTTGATTTGTGTGCATATTGAACGCGGTATGTTTGGTTGAGTTCCCTTGTGAGTTCCTTAGGTTCTCACTTTGCTTCCCATCATTTCATTCAATTACCTTACATCTTTCCTTTTCACTTGGTATGCTTTTCTGCATTAGGATTGATGTTAGATTGTTGTGAGCTTCTCTCTCTTTTCTTCCCATATGCATTAATAAAGGTTGAGATGTGCTTGTGGAGGTGTTCACCCCATACTTTTTCCTCCCTTTCTTGGGTATTGTTTTCTCTTTTTGCATTGTTTTCTTGCATTAATAAAGGTTGAGATATGTTTGTGGAGGTGTTTACCCCACACTTTTTCCTCCCTTTGCTTGTGTGTTGCATTGCATATGCATTCATTCTTCTTTCATGCATTATTTCATGTTCTTCTTCTTATCTTTTCATTACCATGCTCCCTTAGGATCTCTAATCTCCTTGTTTAAGGAAGATTATGATAGACTTTAGGATTTCAAACCATGTATGAGAATATTAAGTAGTATTCCCCTAACCTCAACTATAGGTCCACTTTGCATGACAACTACTAGGTTGAACTAGTTTCCCTTTAGTTTGTCCTCTCTCCTTCTCATCTCAAAACATCTCTAAAATACTTAATAAAGGCTAATGAATGTTGTACGTTACGAGCCTTAAGCTACTTGGGAAATGGTGATTGAGTGGCTTCCTCTCAATTGTCTAGAGTGTTTAGTGTACACCCTTAGGGTGCTATGCGACACATTCGCTCCTAAGTCATAGTCTCTAGTGCAACAGGAGTTACAAACCCTAATCAATGCACTTCTTCTCTTAAAAGACTTCAAAAACACTTTCAAACCCTTTTTCATCCTTCAGGATCTTAATAAAGGAAAATATTTTCATAAAAAGAGTTTCGTTAACTCTTAGTTCTACCGCAAACAGGTAACGCCTAAGTCTCCATTGGTCGAGCCGCATACACCTAACTGCTAGAATTATTCGTTAACCCTATTCGGGTAAAAACATTTAAACCAACCGGTGTTCTTATTTTCCCAAACTACGTTTGCTCTGATTTCTCATACCAGATGATAATACGTAGGCACGAGACGCGACGTCTTGGTGAGCAACCTTTCCCCTTTCACCCATAGTCATCCGAACTACGTTGACTCTGACTTTCCCATTGCACGAGGGAATACGTAGGCATAGAGCGATGATGCTCTGCCAAGTCACTTTTCTTTTCTTTTGTCTCTGAGACCTTTAGCGTAGATAGTTTCAATCACCCTCTTAGATAGACAACAAACGTGGATCCCGTCGAGTACAACGAACATGAGGAGTGCTAATACATTCCCCTTGCGTAACCGACTCCCGAACCCCGAGACACGGTTGCGATGACCTATCTTCTCCCATTTTTGTCAGGTTTTCTCTGATCGTTTCCTTTCCCTCTTTTGGGATAAATAACGAATGGTGGCGACTCTTTTGTCATTGTCGGCACCTTTTTTCGTAGTAGCGACACAACCAAAACAAAGGAGCTCAGTGCTATGAATGTAAAGGTTATGGGCACATTAAATTAGAATGTCCCACCTATCTCAAGAGGCAAAAGAAGGGCCTAGCAGTTACTTGGTCTGATGGAGATTCTGAGAGTGGATCAGAAGAAGAATCAGCCAAGCATGTCACTGTTCTGAACAGTGTATGCATATTTGAGGGTGACTCAAGTGAAGATGAGCTGACCTTTGATGAACTTGCAGCCTCATATAAACAGTTATACAACAAGAGTGCTGAAATATGTCAACTAGGGGAGAAGTATAAGAAAATCATCAAGATGTTGGAAGCTGAGAAGAAGGAGAATCTTGCAACCATTGACTCACTCAACAGCGAGGTCAAAATGTTAAACTCCAAACTTGATCAGATGACTAAATCTATCAGGATGCTAAACCTTGGGACTGACATGTCTGGATTGGGATTTGTAGGTGAACAGAAACCCACCTTGAAACTAAAGGTTGAAAATCATAGACCAAAACGAATGTCACGACCAATGTCACAACATCAGAAGACCAAAATATGAATCTGGCAAGGAGAAAGTCCCAAAGGTGGAGGTGTCACTACTGTGGAAAATTTGGACACATAAAACCTTTTTGCTTCAGTCTGCATGGATTTCCTAGTCACCTTCATCAAAATGCTCTTGTCAAAAAGCAACACTGGGTGGCAAAGGAGGTTAGTCTAATAGCTCATACTTCTCTGAGAGTGTCAGCTAAAGAAAACTGGTATTTTGACAGCGGCTGTTCTAAGCACATGACTGGAATAAAGAATATCCTGATGGACATCAAACCACATTCCACTAAGTATGTGACCTTTGGTGATGGAGCAAAAAGGGAAATCAAAGGGGTTGGGAGACTAAATTGTCCTGGAGTTCCTAACCTAGACAATGTATTGCTGGTGAAGGGATTGACTGCCAACTTGATCAGTATCAGTCAGCTCTGTGATCAAGGACACAATGTCAACTTCACAAAGGGAGAATGTGTTGTCACAAATAGAGATAAAAAGGAAGTTATGAGGGGAGCCAGGTATAAAGATAACTATTACTTGTGGGAGCCTCAAATCTCAAGTAACTCTACTACTTGTTCTATGACCAAAGAAGAAAAGAAAGTCAAACTGTGGCATCAAAAACTTGGACATCTTCATCTAAGAGGGATGAAAAAGATCATTTCCAAGGAACCTGTGAGAGGAATTCCAAATCTGGCTATTGATAAAGGTAAGGCCTGTGGTGAATGTCAAGTAGGTGTCGCTACTGCGAAAATAAGGTGCCGGCAAAATAGAAGAGTCTCCACCTTTCATTATTTATCCCTCAAACCGGGAAAGGAAACGATCGGAAAAACCTGACGAAAAGGTATAAGACAAGGTCATCGCAACCATTGTCTGGGTTCGGGAGTCGGTTACGCAAGGGGAAGGTATTAGCACCCCTCACGTCCATCGTACTCGATGGGATCCATGCTTGTTGTGTTTACTGGACGGGTTGGTTGTATCTATCTACCTATCAAGGCTGGCTTAAAAAGAAAAGAAACTGACTCGGCAAAGCGTCGCACTTTATGCCTACGTATTCTCATCAGAGAATGAGAAATCAGAGTCAACGTAGTTCGACTAACTACGGGTTATGGGGAAGGTGGCTCGCCAATACATCAGTATTGTGCCTACATACTCTCAACAGGTATGAGAGATCAGAGCTTACGCAGTTCGGGATAATACGGATTACGGGGATTCAGATTCATCTATTTTATCGAGTAGGGTTAACAAACAGTTCCAGCAGTTGGATGTACGCAGCTCGACCCTTGGAGACTTATGTGTTACCGTTTGCGGTAGAACTAGGAGTTAACGACACTCTTTTCTTCAAAAAAGCTTCCTTTGAATTATGGGCCCACGGGGCAAAAAGGTTTGAAGTTTATCTTCTGTCTTTTACGGAAGAACTGTTTTTTATGGATGTTTGCAACCAATATCGCACTAGAGACTATGACCTGAGAGTGAATGTGTCGCATGTCACCCAAAGGGTACCATACTAAACATCCAGACTGTTGAAAAGAAACTCTCCAACAATCCTTTCTCAGATAGCTTAAGGCTCGTAACGTACGACGTTAGTTAACCTTTATTACTGTATTTTAATTTGTTTTGAGATGAGAAGAGAACAAACTCAACTAAAGGGAGACTATCAAGTCCTAATGTTGTCATGCCAAGGATTCATCCTATGGTTGAGATTTGAAACAGGGAACTTCTAGAAGTTATCATGCATAGGTTTCAACCTAAAGTTCTATCATCACTTCCTTATCAAAGGAAGTGAGAATCCTAGGGGATCATGTCAATGGTAAACAGAAACAGATAAAGGATCAGCTTAAACAGTAAACAGTAAACGACTGTAAAATGCATGCAATGAAAGTGAGGGAGGAAATGTGTGTGGGGCATCAGCCTCCACAAGCTCATCTCAACCTCAAGCCATATATGAATAACTGCAATCATACAGAAAGAACATACTATCAAGCAAGATAATGAGCAACTGCAATCATACAGAAGAAGTAAAATGCTATCAAGCAAGATAAACCACATAGGCAAGGGAGCTGGGCTCTACCGAATACCCGCAAGCAAAGCCATACAGTAAAAATACAAGCAGATGGAGCAACTCAACCTCTAGTGCAATCATGCCCCTAGTTTACATCAGTCTAGAGATGAACTTATCCTAATGCATCAAGCAAATCAAACAAGTCACATCAATACAGTTGCACAACAAGCAAACAGACAAGAAAAGAAACAGATCAACAGCTTCCACAACAAAGCAATCCTGACAGCAGTTCAGTCCTCAGTCCTCAACTGCTCTTCAAGTCTTTCATCTTCAATAGCAAGTATCAACTTGCTTCTTCTCTTTCAACACATCCAACATAAGTATCAACTTATCCTTCATCCTCTTCAAGCTTCAGCTCCAAAGTAAACCCCATCTCCAGGCTTCACTCCTAATATCAAGTATCAACTTGTTCCTTCAGGGAATCAATGCATTAAACTCACAAGTATCAACTTGCTTCTTCCTTAAGCTTCAGCTTCTCCATTCAATCTTCAATGAATTCCCTTCACAAGTACCAACTTGTTCTTCTTCTTCTTTAAGCTTCAGCTTCAATGGCAGTCTTCAAATACAGAGAAGTACCAACTTCTAGCCTTCAATCTTCTTCAAGCAAGGAACTCCATCCTCTAGCAAGGGAAAAAGATTCATCTAACAAGAGCAAAGTTTGGATGATTGGTAGCAAAGTGAAGACCAAAGGTCACCACTAAGCACCCTATCATCATAGAAAGGGACCCTCAAAGGTTCTACCAACTTGTAAAGAGCCACACATCCTACAAAAGGAGGGATGAGGCCTTTACAAGGGGACCTTACATCATAGGGAAGAATGGAAGTGATCAACATCTTCCATGTTTATGAAGGAAGAAAATCTATCTAGAAGCTCTGCCTACAGACCCTAATCTTAACACCTAATCAACACTACACCAAAAGAATGGAAGATCCTCACATCCAAGCTTCTTCAAGCATTCCATGGTAGCCTAAACTTGTCTTTAACATCATCCAGGAGCAAGAGACAAAACCCTAATCTAAGGGAACTAAAGAAGTCATTCTAGTCAAATTAGTGCATTAGAATCATCTAAAGTTAGCACCTAAACTAAACTCAAACAAATATAGTAAACTACATTGTAAATTCCTACAAAAAATCCTAAGGGACCCTAATTCAATCATGAATCTACCATACAAAATTCAGAGGTTGAATCATCCACCAAGTTCTAGATATAAAACCTAAATCATAAGGTATTAACCATAAACCCTAAAAATGGAGATCTTAAAGTTTCAACCTAAAACTACCACTTACATTCATCACAAAAATGTGAGAAAAATCTAGGGGGAACATGCATATCTATGCTAGCCACACACAAAAATCAAGGCAAGAATCATCATCACATGATCAAACCAAATTCAACAAAACCAAGTATCAACCATGATTATTTTAATATCAATTAAAATTCAACAAATGCAAATAAAATCAGAAATGCATGAAATATTAATATTTTTTATCTAAAAAAAACTAGATTCAATCATGAATCCATGGAAAAAAGAATGGAATTATTTGAATTATTTTTCAATTTTTCATGAATTATTTACTAAACCATGTGAAATGAAGAAATTAAAAGAAAATAATGATAAATTAATAGGCGAGCGTGGTAAATAGCAAACATTTCCAGTTCATTATCCAGACTGGGCCAGAAGTGGGGTGTTGATAGCAATCCGTGACTTAAGCCCAAAACAACAATTAAATGAAACGCATCGTTTCATATCAACCAAAGTCTTCAGACTTCTCAAGTGCATCGTGGCCGTGGATTGCGTTGCCTGAGTCAAGGTCAACCTAAGATCTGATGGCTATGAGTTTGTCTTCTTCTTTTGAATTTCTGAAACCCCCTCCACCTGCGCGCGCGAAGGTCACCGCCGGTGACTTTTCCGGTCAGCCTCATCCAACCCTAACTTTCTCTACAGGCCTCCATTCCACATGGTTTCTACACGAATCGTGTCCCAAATTTCCCAAGGAATCCACCTATACTACTCAATCGTTCTAAAAACTCAAGAATCCAAGAATAGCAATCTCAACCGAAAATTGCATAAACCCTAGATTGTCACTAATCTTCAAATTAATGATCCAGAAAGCCTCCTACACTAATCTACAATGCATCTAACCTAACAATTCCTATTGATTATGCTTGAATTAAGCCAGGGATTGAAGTTTACATACCTGTAATTTCTTGATGAACGGAGTGGTCAAATCTTCAAATCAACCCTCAAGAACTTCCAGATTCCTTCACTAGCATCCAATCAACCTTCTGTATGCAAAGAAATGAGCTGAAACCTCGTGGATTCTTGAACCCGATTCGGAGTTGCAGATGAGGAATTTGTAATGCCAACTCACGATTCTTCAATGGTTTTGCCTTGAATTTGATCTGGAATCAATCTCTAACCCTAGAGCAAGCTATTGGGAGCAAAAAAATGGATTGAAACCGATCCAAACCATGTAACAGAATTGGATTTGCAAGAAGAAATTTCAAAGTTCAATCTCACTATTCTCCCTCAATTCTCACCAACCAGTGCTCTGAATCACTTCATATGCTTATATAGACCATGACTGAATACTCTAGAAAGCTCTGGATCAATCTAATGAGAATTTCAATATCTCATGTCATGGAAAATGTCATCTCATGCCATCCTCATACCAGTTCAGGTTATAGCTTGTACAACACCATGCTCTTGGTCCAAATTCTCTCCACATGAGATTTTGAGTGTGTTTGAATGTGTTAGCACCTTGGTTTTGCACTTGTGTGTAGTTTGGCAAATGTAACTTAAGTCTTAAGTAACAAAATGCAACTCCATGATTTTGACCTCAAATGAGAAAAGTGATATTGCTAATGTCTTTAAAATGTCATTTCTGATCAAAATGACATATTACATGTCTTATTTTGGCCTTGGAATGAAAAATCACAAGTTTGGTCTTTTTAATGAACTTTAATTCTTCCTTTTTCAAAATTTCTTGAACCAAGTATCTCCTTGAGCCATTTCAATGCCTTCTTGATGCATGGTCAAGGTTAAAACCCCATTTTGAGCAACTTTCTAGTTGAACAAAACTTCATTTGAGGCCTCTAAGTTGGTGAAAATGGCCTATGATCACAAATGACCTATAATCACCAAATGTCCAAAATACCCTTGACTTGTCAAAGCCATAACTTGAGTTCTACAAATCCTATCCTGGACTTCTAGTACTCTCTAGAAAGCTAAGAGGATAAGGAGCAACATTCATGTCGACCAAAAGTTCATAGGAATCATCCTTCTAGGGCAAAAGTTTCATGCAAGTTGGGAAACTTTCAAGCTCCAAATTCACATTCCTCAGATGACTTGTAACTTGTCAAAGTCATAACTTGAGTTCTACAAATCCTATCAAGGACTTCTAGCACTCAAATTCAATCTAATACTATGCTATACAACAATAATGTTGGGGGCAAGATGAGATGACAATCACATCTTGAGCTAAATTTCCTTGAAGATAAGGGTCAAACTAGGGGATTTTACACTGTCAAGCCTTAGAAACCCTAGCTTGAAACTTCTCAAACTCTTCAATCATGATGATTTAACCTTGGAATCATCCTTATAACATCTCAATGTATCAATCCATGCTCACATGGCCTTTGAATTAGGTCTCAACCTCCTTCAAATCCTCAGTTGACTTAGGGTTGACCCAGTCAAACCCTAATTGCACCACTCATGGCTGAGTCTTTCTTAATCTTGCACAATGTCCTGTCTAGGCATCAAAGTGATCTTCAAAACTTCTTATGAGCTCTCTCAAGACCTCAAGTCCATCTTCATGGCCTCAGAATCATCTGATGGCTTTCCACAACTCTCAAGTTAGGAGGCACACCCTCTTGGCTTCAACCACTCTTTCTGAGGATCCTTTTAACTTCTATGACAAGGATATCAACCCCTGAACACTTGAATAACCTTCTTGGCTAGCTTCAAAGTCTTGTGTAGCCCTTGATTGGTAATCATACCTCTTGATCTCCTGCATACATGTCAATGAAATGCAAATGATAATGCTAATGTGCATGAAATGAAACATAAGATAGGTAAAGAAATGTTGGGCAAATTTTGGGGTGCAACAGCTGCCCCTATTCAAACGGCTTGGACCTGACTGGGTGAGAAGCGAACGGCTCTCAAACAATCAAGGTACGAGACGGTTGGATACCAACAAACCCGGAAATTTGCCAACTGCACAAGTACACGGTACTCTGATGGGGACAAATCTTCGGAAACTAAAACAATAGCTGCACGGAAACTAGCTGGGGAATCGGTCACACGGTAACCGGTGAAAGGTCTAATCTCAAATCTCCGTCAGGATGATCATCTGATTTTGCTGTAGATCTTCGTCCTCAAGTCATCAAGGGGTCACCGGTTACTCGGTAACCGGTAATGAATGGTTGATCATGCCGTCAGGCATTCTGCGGCACTGCAGCAGAAGAATTCCTCGGGACTCATCAGGTCATTAGGAACTTTTTAACAATTAAGTTAATTATGCCGTCGGGCATTCAAAGAAATTCTCGGGCGTCGGCCGGACTTCGTTAGTAAGTCTGGAATAGAATTCTCGGTCAATCATGAACCAAATAAGGACATCCAATCTTCTGCCGTCAGGCACTCTGCATCAGCTGAGAGAACTGCGTTGACATCACAATTGGACTACATCAGTAAGTCTTCAAATGGAATCCTTAGTCCGTCACGGACCAATAAGGGTATGCAATCTTTTGCCGTCAGGCACCCTGCGTCAGCTGGGAGAACTGCTTTGACATCGCAGTTAGACTTCATCAGTAAGTCTGGGGTTTTGGCACCATTGCCGGACTTCAATCATCAAGTCTTCAAGGGAAACTTCAGCTTCTCTGTTTAGAACCTGCTGGGGATGACACATCTCCGCTGGGAATTCTGGAGAACTATCAAGTAACTCTGCTTTGGGGATCCAGAAATCATTTTGGGATAATCAACTCTGCTGAGGACTTCAAGAATCATCTTGGACAAATAACTCCGTCGGAGACTTCAAGAATCATCCTGAACCAGTATCTCTGCTGGAGATTTCAGGAATCATCCTGAGCAAATACTCTTCCGGGGACTCTAAATATCAACTTGAGTGACCAACTCTTACGACTTCACTAGGGATTTTAAGAATCATCTTAAGCAATCAACTTCGCTGAGGAGTTCAAGAATCATCTTGGGCAAACGACTTTGCTGGGGAATTCAAGAATCTTCTTGAGCCACATAACTCTTTCGAGATTTCAGGAATCATCCTGAGCAAACACCCTGTCGGGGAACACCTGCAAAACAAGAACGGTAACAACCTAGCTCATGATTCATATGCATATGTTTGACAATGGCGCAATGCTCCACACGGTGGAAATGCTACGCGTTTAGGGTAAATGCTATGCAATCATGCACAATGCTACGACCCCATCAACAAAATAAATGCTGAAGGGAGAATCCTCCTGTCAAGGAGAAAGAACCACTCTGGTGGAGAGGAAGGACTCATCCTGCCGAGGAGAAACAGTCACACCAATCTCAATTGGATCCCGCCTGGGGGGAACGAACTTCAGTCGACTGCTGCAGGGGAACAAAGTTCTACGAGAACCTGAACCCGCTCACATGGGTATTCAAACCACAACTGCTGAGGAAAACGATGTCAATTGCAGAAATAAACTGCACAGCCTTCGCGGCTAAAACTTTCCTGGAGACAACGACTCCATTGGGGAAATACAGCATCAGCTATTCAACACTCTACTGGGGGAAAACCAATCATGGCCTGAACGGCTTCCAAGGACTCATCCTGCTTACAGGGGAGAGTACGACCCTGTGGGGAATTTCAATTCCGCTGAAGACTTCAGTCTTGAACTTTTGAAAGCCGCATACTTCAGTATATGACTCAGCTGGGAAGATGACGATCCTTCAGGATACATCTGATTGGGGAGAGAATCTTCTCTGCCCGGGGAGACATATCAATGCTTTCGATCTCATGTTCAGAAGTCGCAGGGAGATGCTGCTGAACTCGCTGGAGAAGAAGGAATCATCCTGCTTGGGAACACATACGGCGTACTGTCTAGAATATGCTACACCTGCAACAACACAAACAAACAGACAAGATACCCTTCTCAAAGGGACCTATCAAGGTTATCATCTTGTGACAATATTCAAGTAATTCATTGTTTCAACAATCAGTGGCCTAGGCCAGTAAGTTTATGTATGCGCATTTTATCAAAACCATCGGCGTTCTTTTTCGCAAAAAAAAACAGATAAATGCTAAACAGGCAAATAGAATTGCTGAATAGTATACATTTCATTGATAACGAACCCCTGAATGGGTAAAAATGTTTTACAACAGATGCAAGCTCCTGGAATGAGGAAGTTGCGCAAATATAAAAACATAAATATACATCAGTATATACACAAATGTCGGCAATGAGGCGTAGACGAACACCATGAGTTGATCCCTCTATGACCCACTCGACTTCGATACCTCTCCGACGCTTCAGCTTCAGAAGAGATTGATTCAGATAAACGGCCCTCAGGTCTTCCAAACCACTAAACAATGAGAGTCCATACGCAGAACGCAGTCATTTGCTTTTTCAAATCCTTAACTTTTGCCTGAATCGCCCTTTCGGGTTTTCGATTCACCGGGATACCCTTTTTTGCCAAAGTCGCCCTTTCAGGTTTTCGACTTTGCGGGTGTACATTCTTTTCTTTTATATCCCTAATTTTTGCCCGAACCTTTTTCCTTTTTTATGGTTCGCCGGGATTCCCCATTTTTGCCTGGATATTCTTTTTCTTTCCAGCGGGTCATTTTTTAAGCAAAGTATTTTTTTTAACTGCATCCACGTTCACCGGGGATGCAAAATCTTTGCCATCCATCGTGGATAACAACAAGGCTCCTCCCGAAAAGACCTTGCTGACGATGTACGGACCTTCATAATTGGGAGTCCACTTGCCCCGGTGATCGGAGTGTGGAGGAAGAATCTTCTTCAGGACGAGATCACCCGTCTGAAAGCTTCTAGGACGCACTTTCTTATCATAGGCTTTCTTCATTCGGCTTTGGTATAGACGACCATATGCAATCGATGTTAATCTTTTCTCGTCCAACAGGCTGAGTTGGTTTAGTCGGTTCTTAATCCATTCTGCCTCATCGAGTTTCACATCAACCAAAACTCGTAAAGAAGGAATCTCAACTTCTAACGGTAGGACAACTTCCATACCGTACACTAAGGAGAAAAGAGTTGCCCCAGTTGATGTACGTACCGTTGTACGATAACCATGCAGTGCAAATGGCAACATCTTATGCCAATCCTTATAGGTCACAACCATCTTCTGTACAATCTTCTTAATATTCTTATTGGCCGCTTCAACAGCGCCATTCATCTTCGGCCGGTAAGGAGATGAGTTGTGGTGTTCAATCTTGAAACTCTGGCACAGCTCCTTCATCATCTTGTTATTCAGATTCGAACCATTATCAGTAATGATCCGCTCGGGAATTTCGTAACGACAGATGATGTCCCTCTTTATGAATTTAGCCACCACCTGCTTGGTCACATTAGCATATGAGGCTGCCTCCACCCACTTGGTGAGGTAGTCGATGGCTACTAGAATGAAGCGGTGACCGTTAGATGCAGTGGGCTCGATCTTTCCTATCATGTCGATGCCCCACATGGAGAACGGCCACGGGGAGGACATGACATTTAACGGGCACGGCGGCACATGAATCTTATCAGCATAAATCTGGCATTTATGACATCTCTTCGCGAATTTAAAGCAATCTGATTCCATCGTCAGCCAGTAGTATCCTGCTCTCAGGATTTTTCTTGTCATGGCATGCCCGCTGGCGTGCGTACCAAATGTGCCTTCATGGACTTCTTCCATGAGCATACTCGCTTCTTTCTCATCTACACATCTGAGTAGCACGAGATCGTGGTTTCTTTTATACAAAACTGCATCAGGATTGAGATAAAAATTTCCAGACAGCCTCCTCAGAGTCTTCTTATCCTGGGTTGACGCTCCCGCAGGATACTCCTTAGTCATAAGAAAGGTTTGGATATCATGGAACCATGGCTTGCCGTTGGAGGCTTCCTCGATCGCAAAGACGAATGCAGGTCTATCAAGACGAGAAAGGACAATTCTTGGAGCTTTATTCCAAAAATTGACTTTATACATCGAAGCCAATGTGGCTAAGGCATCAGCCATCTGATTCTCGGCCCTGGGCACATGATGGAGTTCCACTCGATCAAAGAATAGAAGCAGCCTTCTGGCATAGTTCATGTACGGCACCAAATTCGATTGACGAGTCTCCCACTCCCCTTTAATCTGGTTGATCACAAGCACCGAGTCACCATATACATCTAGGTTCTTGATTCTCAAATCAATTGCTTCTTCTAGACCCATGATGCATGCTTCGTACTCTGCTTCATTATTAGTGACCGAAAACGTCAGTCTCGCAGTGAACGGGATGTGGGATCCATGGGGAGTCGTGATGATCGCCCCAATGCCACTTCCGTAAGAATTAACCGCCCCGTCAAATATCAATTTCCATTGGGATTTCCTATTTGGACCCTCGTCGGGCAACGGTTCATCGCAATCCTTTGCTTTGAGAAACATGATATCCTCATCAGGGAATTCAAATTTCATCGACTGGTAATCTTCGATCGGCTGTTCGGCAAGGTATTCAGACAATACGCTGCCCTTAATGGCCTTCAGGGAAACGTATTGAATGTCATATTCTGTCAACACCATTTGCCATCTGGCAATCCTGCCCGAAAGCGCTTGCTTCTCGAAGACGTACTTGATCGGATCCATCTTTGAAATTAGCATGGTTGTGTGATTGAGCATGTACTGTCGTAAACGTTTGGCAGCCCAGGCTAGTGCACAACACGTCTTCTCCAGCATCGAGTAACGAGATTCACATTCTGTGAACTTTTTACTCAAGTAGTAAATGGCATGCTCCTTTCTGCCCGTCTCGTCGTGCTGACCGAGAACACACCCCATACTATTCTCAAGAACTGTCAAGTACATGATTAAAGGTCTTCCGGCCACTGGGGGTATCAAGATTGGAGGTTCCTGTAAATACTGTTTTATCTTATCAAATGCCTTCTGGCAATCCTTGTTCCAGATAATCGCCTGATCTTTCTTTAGTAGTTTGAACATCGGTTCACACGTGGCCGTGAGCTGAGAAATAAACCTTGCGATGTAGTTTATTCTGCCCAGGAAACCACAAACTTCTTTTTCTGTTCTTGGCGCTGGCATTTCTTGTATTGCTTTTATTTTCGAAGGATCAACCTCGATGCCTCTTTCGCTCACGATAAACCCCAGTAGTTTTCCAGACCATACTCCGAAAGTACACTTGTTAGGATTCAGCCTCAACCCGAACTTCCTAAGCCTCTCAAAAAGCTTCAGCAAATTGACCAAATGTCCCTCCTCCGTTTGGGACTTCGCAATCATGTCATCAACATAGACTTCAATCTCATGATGAATCATGTCATGAAACAAAGTAACCATTGCTCGTTGGTAAGTGGCCCATGCGTTCTTCAGACTGAAAGGCATTACCTTGTAGCAGAACGTTCCCTAGGGTGTAATAAATGTAGTTTTCTCCATGTCCTCCGGCGCCATCTTGATCTGATTGTAACCGGATAAGCCATCCATGAACGAAAATATGGAGAACTGAGCTGTATTGTCGACCAACACATCAATATGAGGGAGCGGGAAATCATCTTTAGGGCTCGCCCTATTCAAATCCCGATAATCGATGCACATTCGTACCTTACCATCCTTCTTCGGTACAGGCACTATGTTGGCGACCCACGGAGGGTAAGTAGTGACCGCTAAGAAGCCAGCATCAACCTGCTTTTGCACTTCTTCTTTGATCTTAACGGCCATATCTGGTCGTGTCCTCCTAAGCTTCTGCTTGACGGGAGGACAATTTTCTCGCAGCGGCAAGTGGTGGACCACGATGTCAGTATCAAGTTCGGGCATATCTTTGTATTACCAAGCAAAGATGTCACTATACTCTCTCAGCATCTAGACCAATCTCTGCTTGACATCACTCTGCAATGCAGCCCCTATCCTGACGTTCCTGACAAGTTCTTCAGAACCCAGATTCACAATCTCAATCTCCTCCTCGTGAGGCAGAATAACTTTCTCTTCTTGTTTCAACAAGCGGGCCAACTCTTCGGGAAGGCCTTCATCTTCATCAATCTCTTCTTCGGCTTGATAGATCGGGCAATCGAAGTCGAAGTGAGTCGTAGAAGGTCCAGAGTCGATGTCATCTGCTATGTGGATCCTGCAATAACAAGGGTTAAGCTTAAAACAAGGATATGCAGGTCAGCACAAACCCCATTGCCATTTTGTTGTTTTTCAAAACAAATATAAAACAGGAATAACAGAGATCACAACATTTGAATACGAAGAAAAACGCCTTTTGATTTATCGGTAAAATGCATGTACATAATCAAACAAGGCGCTGACAATAAAACCACTATGCCCCGGGTAGGACATAGGGTCGTACAATGATTGGAGAAAGTAAATCATTACTCTTTGCCTGTCACTTGGATGATATCCCTGATGGACCAATTGTTGAGGCTCTCGCCTGGTTTGCTTGGCTGGATCCAAGAGTCTAGGTCGCAATCGCTATCTTCGCCGTCTTCAGACACTACGTTGACACTTTCAAATATCACCCTGCCACTGGTAAATTGGATCGGCCCTTTACCTCGCGACGCACTGTGAGAAGAGGAGGCTTCAGCCGTAGGAGAGTATCCTAACCCAAACTTGTCCTGCTTGTTAGGTATCTCTAGAATTTTCCCCCAACCTGGGGTAGATCCGGCTTGAACAACGGCCCGAGCTTCCTTGAAGGAGGAGAGAGTCATCTCTGGTTTCTCAGTGATTACAGGAGCTACGTTCTTGACTTTAACAGCTTCGAACGCCTGACATAGGGTTTCGTGGATTTCCCCATCCATCTCAACATATTTGAAGGACGACAAATGGCTCACCATTATATCCTCCTCGCCACATACAGTCACGACGCTGCCTCCGACGGCATACTTGAGTTTCTGGTGCAACGTGGAGGTCACGGTGCCAGCAGAATGGATCCAGGGCCGGCCTAAGAGACAACTGTAGGCAGGCATGATGTCCATGATGTAGAAGACTGCGTCGAATGTTTCCGGCCCCACTTGGATTGGTAGCGTCACCTCCCCGAAAACATGACGTTTGGTTCCATCGAACGCTTTCACCACCAGATCACTGGGTGTGCAAATCAATCCTCGAGTATCTAACTTCATCAATGCTTTCTTCGGAAGAACATTGAGTGACGACCCTATGTCCACCAACACGTGAGACATAATCGTTCCCCTACACTCTATCGAGATGTGCAGGGCGTTGTTGTGGTTTTTTCCCTTCGGCGTCAGCTCCAGGTCAGTGAACCCTAACCCATTTCCAGCATTCACGTGGGCTACGACCCCTTCCAACTGGTTGACCGATATTTCCTGCGGTACATACGTGGCATTCAAGACCTTTAGCAACGCGTTGGGATGTGCCTCAGAACATAGCAACAAATTCAGGATGGAAATTTTCGAGGGTGTTTGATAGAGATGATCCACGATCTTGTAGTCACTCTTCTTAATCAACCTCATAAACTCTTCAGCATCTTTAACAAGTAAGTCCTTCTCTATCCCACGAGGGATTTCTTCAACGACTTTACTCTTTCCCTTATTGGTTACATCAGCTTTGTCCGCTTTGTCCGCCACAACCTCAGGTGGAGCAAATACTCTCCCGCTTCGCGTGATTCCGCCAATGCCCACTAGGTTATCCACAGACGACCCAGATGGTTCCAGTTCCAACTTTTGCCCGTTGCAGTAGACGTCTGCCCCGTAATGCCACGGGACAGCATTGGTGCTTTCAAAAGGTATCGGCCCAGCTTTAGTGATGGTAATGGTGGGCGGTCTAGGTGCAGAAATAGTGATCGTCCGGCGAGGGATGGTGATGGTGGCAACCTCATCATCTTGCTTCAGCATTACCTCTCCAGATCCACATTCGGCCCTTCGGCTAAACTGCAAGATTCCTTCGGTCATCAGACTCTGAATCCCCTCTATCAACTGTTCGCATCCATCAGGACTAGTCGCACAGCCCATACACAGTTCTCCACATCCTGGGAAGAAACCTCTCTTCATCAGCTTGGCTTTAACGAAGCTAAGCGGTGTCTTCAGATCCTTGACATCAGTCAACAAATCTAAGCTCTCGTCTTCAATAATGGCATTTACTCCACCTCCCCTATGATTCGGCATAGGGTTCTTCATGACATTTGGCACATTATCCGAGAAGTTTATGATCTTAGCATCCACCATATCCTGCACCTTGTGCTTGAAGGCTTTGCAATTTTCTATCGTGTGGCCTGGTGCCCCTGAGTGAAACTCACAAGTCGCATTCGCATCATAACCCGGCGGAGGTGCCCCTGTCAAGGGAGCTAGGGTTCTCTTTTGGATTAGCTGTAACTGAAGTAGAGTCTGTAACAGTTGAGCATAAGACATGGGCGGCGTCTCGAGGTGGCGACTTGATAGAGGTGCCATGTTCTGATACTTTTGGTATCCTTGCTGATTCGGTTGTTGCTGCTGCGGCTGCTGCTGGGGTTGTTGGACAGCGGGGATGGTTATGCTAGCCACCTGCTGGTGCTGGACTTTGCCTTTCCTTCGAGCGTTGGACACAGCGCTCGTCTCTCCTTCTCGCCTTTTGCCACCATATGGTTTCTTTCCTCCTCCACCTGAGGACAGATCACCTTGAATTTTCCCCAGTTTGATCCCATTTTCAACGTGCTCACCCGTGATGATGAGATCTGAAAAGCTTTCGGACATACTGCTGACCAACTTCTCGTAGTAAACCCCCGGGAGGGTGGCTACAAACATTTCAATAAGCTCTCGTTCAACCATCGGCGGCTGAACCCTAGCTGCCAATTCGCGCCACCGCTGGGCGTATTCTTTGAACCCTTCGTTGTTCCTCTGTGACAAATTCTGCAGTTGGACTCGGTTTGGCGCCAAGTCACTGTTATATTGGTAGTGGTGCACGAATGCTTCAGCAAGTTCCTTCCACGTGCGCACACTGGTAGGCTCCAGACTCATGTACCATTTTAAGGATGGTCCGGACAAGCTATCCTGAAAGAAGTGCATCAGCAACTTCTCGTCTTCAGAGTGAGCGGACATTTTCCGATAGTATGACCACAGGTGGACGCGAGGGCAAGTGGTGCCCTTGTACATCTCAAAGTCGGGTACCTTGAACTTGGGAGGCACCTTGAAATCAGCAATCAGTCCCAACTTGGACATGTCAACACCCATAGTGTTCAGGTTCTCGAAATTCCTCATCTTGTCCTCAAGTGCTTTAAACCTCAGACGTGCTTCAGCAGTCAGCTCTCCCTCAGCACCTTTCTGTGAGAACAAATCGTCTTGACGGTCTTCTAACCATGGCTGAGGCCCATACAGATTCCCAACACCTGTGTTGCCGTTGCCTAGCCCAACATTGACATTAGCTTCAAAATTCCCATTACCGACGCCAGTCGTATTACCATTGAGCCCCATGTTAGCGATCACATTACCGTTGGCACTACCGTTCCCCCCAGGCACGGGGACGCCATTCTGAGGAGTTTCAACGGGTGGAGGGGTTGGAACAGTCCCACCATGGAGTACACCATTGCTGTCAACCCTTGAAATCAGAGGTTGGACCAAAGTTCTGAGCTGGTCTTGGCCATTGGCAACCACTTGCATGAGCTCCATGAAGCGGTCCATCCTCTCTCGGAGTTCTTGAACGTCAGTCTGCACTTGCTCCATAGCTCTAGCTTGATTTGCTCTGGTCGGATAGCGGTGGATTGGCCTTTGATCAATCCTGGAACAACCTGAAACAACCCGTATACACAAAAGGGTTAGAAAAAACGACAACGTGCTCGTTATGCAAATGCAAACGTGTGTCTGTGCGTTAGGGAGATTTCCCCCCGATCCTAGTGCCTGAGTGCCAGTGCTGATAATAAGAAGTCCGAGTCCAGTCATGGAAATACCATCTCATATATATAAAGAAAGCCCATCAAGGCGGTACACAACGTCACTGAGTACAAGCTGAATCAATAGCATGACCTCAACCAACAAGACTGGTGATGGTCAGCATACAACAATGATCAACACAAAAGGATTACAAATATAGTCAAGTACGGCCACGGGCTCGAAACTCTTCTAACAGATCCCTTGTTTCTGGATGATCAGGCCGAGTGAGCAACCCTTCGACGAGTAACTCCCTCTGCGTCATAGTGTACTGAAGACCTTCAACTGAGTATTCCCATGCTCCTTCGCCGAAACAATCTTCTAACTTCCGCTTCTTGGATTCAAACGTCAGTTTGCGCTCCTCCAGGTTAGCAAGAGCCTTGTTGAGCAGGCCTTCAGTGGCATATCTGCGAGCAGTTTCTTCATCAAACCTCTTCTCACTAGCCTTCACCTGGGCTTTCAACCTGGAGATCTGCTGCTTCAGCTTATCCTCCCGTTCTTTGCCGTTGGCTAGGGTGGCCTTCCAATGCTGATTAAACTTGGATATTCTCCAGTACGCTTCATCCAAGTGCTGCTTCTTAGTGGCCAATACGTCATTGACAGCTTTGAAGTCTCGACCCAAGCGCTCACGCTCAGCCATCTGCTTAGTCAAATCCGTCCCTAACTGGTTCACCAGCTCTATTTTCCTCTTGAAGGAATGGACGGCTTCGCTTTTCTCGCTTCTGAGCTGAGCCAATTCTTTCTCCAGTTCTTCATTTGCCTTCTTCAGCTCATCTCTCTCAGCTAACACCTGATTATGCTGCTGAATAGGCACAGTGGTAGGCTCTTCAATCACTGGAGGGCTTTCTGGCTTTGTAGGAGGAAACGGCATTCCAAGTGTGCTGAAGCTTAGATAACATATCCCCCTCTAGAAAACCAGTGAGGTACAGAGATTCCTGCACCCCTTCATCCTTCGGCGGAGCTCTCAAAGCATAAGCAAACTGTCGGACCAGCAGAGATGGATTATAGTTGATACAACCCTTCCTGCCTATCAAAGGCACATTCAGAAACCCACTGCAGCTGAAGATGATCTCAGTACCCAACCTATCTCTATCAAACCAGGCAATATCCTCTGCTGACAGACTCATCAAACGCTCAGACCACTCAGCTGTGGCTGCAGACGAAGCGAAAGGACCCTTCTTGGGTAGGTGACTATCAAGCCATCTATAGAGTAGGGGTACACAGCACGAGACATTCTTGCCCCTTCTGTTCTCGTTTTTGTAGTGGACGGAATGGTAAACATCTCCAATCAAGGTAGGGACTGGATTCCCTGATGCAAAGATGTGAAAGGCGTCGAAGTCTACAAAGTCAGGCATATTGGGGAACAGAATGATGTCGTATATGCACAGGGCGAGGATGGCATTGAACACGATCCAACATCCGTCTTTGGCACACTGCTGGGCCTTTCCCACTAAGAACTGCAAGGAGAAACCGGGAACCCTGTTCCAACTAGACAAAACCAACTCGGAGGCATCCAAATGAAGTGAAGGAGCTAGACTAGCCAGATTAGGCTCAGCATCCATATGAACAAAAGGCATCTGACTCTTGATAGGCACACCTAACAAATCAGCATACTCCTCTAGTGTGGGTGTGAGAATAAAATCCTGGAAAGTAAAGCATCTCAAAGGAGGATCGTAGAACTGCAGCAGGGCGTGCAACCCATTCAACTCAAACACGGAGGGTTTACGAACCAAGCTGAGTAGTTTACTGTAAAACTTTATGAATTCATCTCTCACAGAATCATCTGCCAAAGCAATCAAACCAGTCAGATGAACAACATCAGGAGTGGGGAGCTTGTAAGCCACGGTCTTCCTCAGAGAACCCATAATAGCACAACAGAAGGCAAGAAAACCTGAATCGGGGGAAACGGTACCTGCAACATAGACACACGTTAATGAAATGCAAATGAGTATGCAAAGCAATGTAAAATGCAATCATGCAGCAGGAGATCAAGACGACTGTGTTGTTAAAGAGATGGAGGTTCTGTATCAACAAAACCAAAATACTGCTCTGTCAAGAACAACCACTATCTCTGATAAGAAGAAAACCCTGGTATCGGACCATAAATTATGCTCTATCAAGAACACACATATCTGAAGACAAGGACCTCTGATACAGGACCACAAATCTGCTCTGTCAGGAACAAACACACATTTGATAATAAGGACCTCTGATACAAGACCATAAATCTGCTCTATCAAGAACAAACATACATCTCTGAAGATAAGGACCTCTGATACAGGACCATAACTCTGCTTTGTCAAGAACACATATACATCTGATGATGAGAACCTCTGATACCAACAAAACTTATTCACTATCAAGAAAACCAGGTAGTCTGAAGGTTAAGGTTTCCTGCAACAAACCCAACCCTGCTCACAGGTAAGGACCTAAACTGACACAAGTTCGACATCCTATGTGGTCATCAGCGTCACAGACATTCAAGAGGGGTGATACGATACCCAGAAGGTGTGGCATCACCGTCTCCTGAAGCGGCCTCACTCAGCTGAATTCCAAATGATCGGTCCCCAGAGTCGACAATCCTCCAAACCAACAACCCCTCAGGCCCAAAAGGCCGGAAAAGAAGTCAACCGGGAGAACCTCGTCTAAGCGTGGATTTCATGAGACACTAGTGCCTGCAAAGCAAGCACGCGCCCACTAATTTCCACAACTAATGCTAAGTACCTCAAGCCTGGGTCTGGCTTCTCACTCATCAGAATGCCCCTCCCACAACAGCACAGATAATCATATCATACTGAAAATAAAGTGCGGGAAATAAAATGCGATAAATAAACACAACCCAACAAGTAATCATACAAGCGCTAGGATTGACTCTCGCAGGGGACGTTGGATCCCCAAACTGACTCGCATAGGGGACGTTGGATCCCCAGGAAACTATCAAGTCCCCAGCAGAGTCGCCAATTGTCGCTACTGCGAAAATAAGGTGCCGGCAAAACAGAAGAGTCACCACCTTTCGTTATTTATCCCTCAAAACGGGAAAGGAAACGATCGGAAAAACCTGACGAAAAGGTATAAGACAAGGTCATCGCGACCATTGTCTGGGTTCGGGAGTCGGTTACGCAAGGGGAAGGTATTAGCACCCCTCACGTCCATCGTACTCGATGGGATCCAAGCTTGTTGTGTTTACTGGATGGGTTGGTTATATCTATCTACCTATCAAGGCTGGCTTAAAAAGAAAAGAAACTGACTCGGCAAAGCGTCGCACTTTATGCCTACCTATTCTCATCAGAGAATGAGAAATCAGAGTCAACGTAGTTCGACTAACTACGGGTTATAGGGAAGGTGGCTCCCCAATACATCAGTATTGTGCCTACGTACTCTCAACAGGTATGAGAGATCAGAGCTTACGTAGGTCGGGATAATACGGATTACGGGGATTCAGATTCATCTGTTTTATCGAGTAGGGTTAACAAACAGTTCCAGCAGTTGGATGTACGCAGCTCGACCCTTGGAGACTTATGCGTTACCGTTTGCGGTAGAACTAGGAGTTAACGACACTCTTTTCTTCAAAAAATCTTCCTTTGAATTATGGGCCCACGGGGCAAAAAGGTTTGAAGTTTGTTTTCTGTCTTTTACGGAAGAACTGTTTTTTATGGATGTTTGCAACCAATATCGCACTAGAGACTATGACCTGAGAATGAATGTGTCGCATGTCACCCAAAGGGTACCATACTAAACATCCAGACTGTTGAAAAGAAACTCTCCAACAATCCTTTCTCAGATAGCTTAAGGCTCGTAATGTACGACGTCAGTTAACCTTTATTACTATATTTTAATTTGTTTTGAGATGAGAAGAGAACAGGCTCAACTAAAGGGAGACTATCAATTCCTAATGTTGTCATGCCAAGGATTCATCCTATGGTTGAGGTTTGAAACAGGGAACTCCTAGAAGTTATCATGCATAGGTTTCAACCTAAAGTTCTATCATCACTTCCTTATCAAAGGAAGTGAGAATCCTAGGGGATCATGTCAATGGTAAACAGAAACAGATAAAGCATCAGCTTAAACAGTAAATAGTAAACGACTGTAAAATGCATGCAATGCAAATGAGGGAGGAAATGTGTGTGGGGCATCAGCCTCCACAAGCTCATCTCAACCTCAAGCCAGATATGAATAACTGCAATCATACAGAAAGAACATACTATCAAGCAAGATAATGAGCAACTGCAATCATACAGAAGAAGTAAAATGCTATCAAGCACGATAAACCACATAGGCAAGAGAGCTGGGCTCTACCGAATACCCGCAAGCAAAGCCATACAATAAAAATACAAGCAGAGGGAGCAACTCAACCTCTAGTGCAATCATGCCCCTAGTTTACATCAGTCTAGAGATGAACTTATCCTAATGCATCAAGCAAATCAAACAAGTCACATCAATACAGTTGCACAGCAAGCAAACAGACAAGAAAAGAAACAGGTCAACAGCTTCCACAACAAAGCAATCCTGACAGCAGTTCAGTCCTCAGTCCTCAACTGCTCTTCAAGTCTTTCATCTTCAATAGCAAGTATCAACTTGCTTCTTCTTCTTTCAACACATCCAACATAAGTATCAACTTATCCTTCATCCTCTTCAAGCTTCAGCTCCAAAGTAAACCCCATCTCCAGGCTTCACTCTTAATATCAAGTATCAACTTGTTCCTTAAGGGACTCAATGCATTAAACTCACAAGTATCAACTTGCTTCTTCCTTAAGCTTCAGCTTCTCCATTCAATCTTCAATGAATTCCCTTCACAAGTACCAACTTGTTCTTCTTCTTCTTTAAGCTTCAGCTTCAATGGCAGTCTTCAAATACAGAGAAGTACCAACTTCTAGCCTTCAATCTTCTTCAAGCAAGGAACTCCATCCTCTAGCAAGGGAAAAAGATTCATCTAACAAGAGCAAAGTTTGGATGATTGGTAGCAAAGTGAAGACCAAAGGTCACCACTAAGCACCCTATCATCATAGAAAGGGACCCTCAAAGGTTCTACCAACTTGTAAAGAGCCACACATCCTACCAAAGGAGGGATGAGGCCTTTACAAGGGGACCTTACATCATAGGGAAGAATGGAAGTGATCAACATCTTCCATGTTTATGAAGGAAGAGAATCTATCTAGAAGCTCTGCCTACAAACCCTAATCTTAACACCTAATCAACACTACACCAAAAGAAGGGAAGATCCTCACATCCAAGCTTCTTCAAGCATTCCATGGTAGCCCAAACTTGTCTTTAACATCATCCAGGAGCAAGAGACAAAACCCTAATCTAAGGGAACTAAAGAAGTCATTCTAGTCAAATTAGTGCATTAGAATCATCTAAAGTTAGCACCTAAACTAAACTCAAACCAAAATAGTAAACTACATTGTAAATTCCTACAAAAATTCCTAAGGGACCCTAATTCAATCATGAATCTACCATACAAAATTCAGAGGTTGAATCATCCACCAAGTTCTAGATATAAAACCTAAATCATAAGGTATTAACCATAAACCCTAAAAATGGAGATCTTAAAGTTTCAACCTAAAACTACCACTTACATTCATCACAAAAATGTGAGAAAAATCTAGGGGGAACATGCATATCTATGCTAGCCACACACAAAAATCAAGGCAAGAATCATCATCACATGATCAAACCAAATTCAACAAAACCAAGTATCAACCATGATTATTTTAATATCAATTAAAATTCAAAAAATGCAAATAAAATCAAAAATGCATGAAATATTAATATTTTTTATCTAAAAAAAACTAGATTCAATCATGAATTCATGGAAAAAAGAATGGAATTATTTGAATTATTTTTCAATTTTTCATGAATTATTTACTAAACCATGTGAAATGAAGAAATTAAAAGAAAATAATGAGAAATTAATAGGCGAGCGTGGTAAATAGCAAACATTTCATTATCCAGACTGGGCCAGAAGTGGGGTGTTGATAGCAATCCGTGACTTAAGCCCAAAACAACAATTAAATGAAAAGCATTGTTTCATATCAACCAAAGTCTTCAGACTTCTCAAGTGCATCGTGGTCGTGGATTGCGTTGCCTGAGTCAAGGTCAACCTAAGATCTGACGGCTATGAGTTTGTCTTCTTCCTTTTGAATTTCTGAAACCTCCTCCACCTGCGCGCGCGAAGGTCACCGCCGGTGACTTTTCCGGTCAGCCTCATCCAACCCTAACTTTCTCTACAGGCCTCCATTCCACATGGTTTCTACACGAATCTTGTCCCAAATTTCCCAAGGAATCCACCTATACTACTCAATCGTTCTAAAAACTCAAGAATCCAAGAATAGCAATCTCAACCGAAAATTGCATAAACCCTATATTATCATTAATCTTCAAATTAATGATCCAGAAAGCCTCCTACACTAATCTACAATGCATCTAACCTAACAATTCCTATTGATTATGCTTGAATTAAGCCAGGGATTGAAGTTTACATACCTGTAATTTCTTGATGAACAGAGTGGTCAAATCTTCAAATCAACCCTCAAGAACTTCCAGATTCCTTCACTAGCATCCAATCAACCTTCTGTATGCAAAGAAATGAGCTGAAACCTCGTGGATTCTTGAACCCGATTCTGAGTTGCAGATGAGGAATTTGCAATGCCAACTCACGATTCTTCAATGGTTTTGCCTTGAATTTGATCTGGCATCAATCTCTAACCCTAGAGCAAGCTATTGGGAGCAAAAAAATGGATTGAAACTGATCCAAACCGTGTAACAGAATTGGATTTGCAAGAAGAAATTTCAAAGTTCAATCTCACTATTCTCCCTCAATTCTCACCAACCAGTGCTCTGAATCACTTCATATGCTTATATAGACCATGACTGAATACTCTAGAAAGCTCTGGATCAATCTAATGAGAATTTCAATATCTCATGTCATGGAAAATGTCATCTCATGCCATCCTCATACCAGTTCAGGTTATAGCTTGTACAGCACCATGCTCTTGGTCCAAATTCTCTCCACATGAGATTTTGAGTGTGTTTGAATGTGTTAGCACCTTGGTTTTGCACTTGTGTGTAGTTTGGCAAATGTAACTTAAGTCTTAAGTAACAAAATGCAACTCCATGATTTTGACCTCAAATGAGAAAAGTGATATTGCCAATGTCTTTAAAATGTCATTTCTGATCAAAATGACATATTACATGTCTTATTTTGGCCTTGGAATGAAAAATCACAAGTTTGGTCTTTTTAATGAACTTTAATTCTTCCTTTTTCAAAATTTCTTGAACCAAGTATCTCCTTGAGCCATTTCAATGCCTTCTTGATGCATGGTCAAGGTTAAAACCCCAATTTGAGCAACTTTCTAGTTGAACAAAACTTCATTTGAGGCCTCTAAGTTGGTGAAAATGGCCTATGATCACAAATGACCTATAATCACCAAATGTCCAAAATACCCTTGACTTATCAAAGCCATAACTTGAGTTCTACAAATCCTATCAAGGACTTCTAGTACTCTCTAGAAAGCTAAGAGGATAAGGAGCAACATTCATGTCGACCAAAAGTTCATAGGAATCATCCTTCTAGAGCAAAAGTTTCATGTAAGTTGGGCAACTTTCAAGCTCCAAATTCACATTCCTCAGATGACTTGTAACTTGTCAAAGTCATAACTTGAGTTCTACAAATCCTATCAAGGACTTCTAGCACCCAAATTAAAGCTAATACTATGATCTACAACAATTATGTTGGGGGCAAGATGAGATGACAATCACATCTTGAGCTAAATTTCCTTGAAGATAGGGGTCAAACTAGGGGATTTTACACTGTCAAGCCTTAGAAACCCTAGCTTGAAACTTCTCAAACTCTTCAATCATGATGAGTTAACCTTGGAATCATCCTTATAACATCTCAATGTATCAATCCATTCTCACATGGCCTTTGAATTAGGTTTCAACCTCCTTCAAATCCTCAGTTGACTTAGGGTTGACCCAGTCAAACCCTAATTGCACCACTCATGGCTGAGTCTTTCTTAATCTTGCACAATGACCTGTCTAGGCATAAAAGTGATCTTCAAAACTTCTTATGAGCTCTCTCAAGACCTCAAGTCCATCTTCATGGCCTCAGAATCATCTGATGGCTTTCCACAACTCTCAAGTTAGGAGGCACACCCTTTTGGCTTCAACCACTCTTTTTGAGGATCCTTTTAACTTCTCTGACAAGGATATCAACCCCTGAACACTTGAATAACCTTCTTGGCTAGCTTCAAAGTCTTGTGCAGACCTTGATTGGTAATCATACCTCTTGATCTCCTGCATACATGTCAATGAAATGCAAATGATAATGATAATGTGCATGAAATGAAACATAAGCTAGGTAACGAAATGTTGGGCAAATTTTGGGGTGCAACAGTAGGCAAGCAAACCAAGGCATCTCATCCAAGGGTTGGACATCTGACTTCCTCCAGAGTTCTGGAACTATTGCACATAGACCTGATGGGACCAATGCAAGTAGAAAGTCTGGGTGGTAAAAGGTATGCATATGTAGTTGTTGATGATTAATCCAGATTCACCTGGATAAATTTCATCAAAGAAAAATTTGATGTGTTTGAAGTCTTCAAAGATCTTTGCATTAAACTTCAATGAGAGAAGGAGAGTGGTGTTATCAGGATCAGAAGTGATCATGGAAAGAAGTTTGAAAACTCTAAATTTGCTGCATTCTGCACAACAGAAGGTATCAGTCATGAATTCTCCTCCCCTATTACTCCTCAACAAAAATGGAGTAGTAGAAAGGGAAAACAGGACTATTCAAGAATCTGCCAGAGCCATGATTCATGCAAAGAAATTACCTATGCACTTTTGGGCTGAGGCAATGAATACAACATGCTATGTTCACAACAGAGTTACCTTGAGAAAGGGAACATCTTCCACTATGTATGAATTACGGAAAGGAAGAAAACCAACTGTGAAGTATTTCCATGTGTTTGGGAGCAGGTGCTACATCTTGACAGATCGTGAACAAAGGAGGAAAATGGATCCCAAAAGTGATGAAGGCATATTTTTGGGATACTCTACTAACAACAGAGCCTACAGAGTATACAACTCCAGAACAAAAGTCCTGATGGAATCCATTAATGTTATTATTGATGATCAGCCTAAAGAAATCAATGTCATAGAGGATGTTGGAACATTGCTTGAGACACTAGCTGATGATTTAGTCAATTCTGAAGATGTTCAAGATGTACCTCCTGATTCTGAATCAAAAACTCTCAACAGAGAACCTTCTATCAGGATCCTTAAAAATCACCCCAAAGATCTTATCATTGGAGACCTCAACAGTGGTGTAAGAACCAGAACCAGAGAAATCGTTTCAAATTCATGCTTTGTATCCAAGATTGAGCCAAAAAAAATGTGAAGGAGGCTTTAACTGATGAATATTGGATCAAAGCCATGCAAGATGAGTTGGAACAGTTTCAAAGGCATGAAGTGTGGGAATTGGTCCCAAGGCCTAAAGGAACAAACATCATTGGAACCAAGTGGATTTACAAGAACAAGTCTGATGAACAAGGAGTTGTAACCAGAAACAAGGCTAGATTAGTGGCACAGGGTTATACTCAAGTTGAAGGAATTAATTTTGATGAAACTTTTGCACCAGTTGCAAGACTTGAGTCAATCAGGCTGTTGTTAGGAATTGCCTGCATCCTGAAATTTAAATTATTCCAGATGGATGTGAAGTGTGCTTTTCTGAATGGATATCTGAATGAGGAAGTATATGTGGCACAACCAAAGGGATTTGAGGATCCTAACTTGACATGCCATGTATACAAGTTGAAGAAGGCACTGTATGGATTAAAGCAAGCTCCTAGAGCTTGGTATGAGAGACTGACTGGATTTCTTACCACCAATAGATACAAAAAAGGAGGGATAGACAAGACCCTTTTTGTAAAGCATGAAGGTGGAAAAATCATGATTGCACAAATCTATGTGGATGACATAGTGATTGGAGGTATGTCAGACAAAATGGTGAAACAATTTGTCAATCACATGCAATCTGAGTTTGAAATGAGCATGTGTGGTGAACTAACTTACTTCCTTGGACTGCAAGTCAAGAAAATGGAAGATTCTATATTTATCTCCCAAAGTAAATATACCAAAAACATAGTCAAAAAGTTTGGGATGGACAATGTTGGTCACAAAAGAACACCTGCACCCACTCATCTAAAGTTATCAAAAGATGAAAGTGGTACTAGTGTGGATTAAAGCCTGTACAAAAGCATGATTGGAAGCTTGTTGTATCTAACAGCCAGCAGACCTGATATTGCATTTGCAGTTCGTGTATGTGTCAGCTATGAGGAAAAATCTGGTAGAGAAGAGGATAGTGATGAAAATGGCTCCCTAGATGCTAAGGAGGCTAGTGATGAAGAATCTGAGGAGGTCAGTTCCAGTTCTGCCTCTGAGAAGGAAGAATAATGTGTGGTGATAGACTGTTGAGGGCTCAGTCTGCTGGCTGCTGAGCTAATGACATGTGTTGATGGTTTGAATAATTTTTTTTGGATTTGTGTTAAACTTCTATTTTTGTAACAGCAGGATAATTTGTGATGTTCTCCATGAGCAGTTTTTGTTTGTAATGACCTCAAACATGTATAATGTTACTCATTATGATCTATACTATGTTATTAGTTTGATCTTAATTTGTGGCTAAAAAGGGGAAGAGAATGTTAGACTGCAGGTGTGTTACAGGGGCTGCTGCAAATATGCATGGTTGAAGATTTTACTAATGTGCATGTGTGATAACAACTGATGCTGTTAGTGTTGTGTGAGTTCCTAATGAGTATAAGAGTTTATGTTAGATATGTGTGAGTTCCTAATAAGTATAGGAATTTATGTTAGATATGTGTGTATTCCTTGATGGAACCTAGTAGTATTGTAGCTGCTACTAGGGTGTGTTTCTGCAGGGTGTTTGTAGAATGTATGCGGCTGTGCACCTCTTCAGGGGGAGTAGCATAGGATGTTATGCTTCACAGGTGATTGTGTACTTCAGGATGTCATCCTGAATGTCATAACATCCATAATGCAGAGCAGGCTGGATGAATTTGTGTGAGTGCAGGTTGGCTACAGGTTGTGTGCACTGATGTGTTGTGCATCAGTTGAGGGGGAGTAACCCAGAATGTTAATCAACATATTGTGACATCTGTAGTGTTAACTAACAAATAATTGTGTGTGAAAAGGTTAATCTTGAGAGCTAACAGTGTGAGTGTGTGTAGACAACACTGATAGTGTGTAGCTAGTAGCTTTCCTGCATCATATGTTAGACTTCTGCTGCTTATAATCTCTGATACTATAACAAAGTGTCTTAGCCAAAAATTTGCCAAAGGGGGAGTTTGTAGATGCTCTTGATTGACTGCATTTTATGGCAAAACATTGTTGTATGAATGAATGTCACAACTTATGTTATGACATACATGAAGAGTGTTCTGCAGGGAGAGCTAAGAGTAAGTGAAGTTGAATATCATGGCTGGATGTTATGACATCAAGCGTATGACATTAAGATGCACAGGGTTTGTTTTTCTGTTATTAGCTCAGGCTATACTTCAGGAAACAATCCAGGAAGCATAGTTATTTTAGGCGACATAACAGGCATTGCTGAGAAGACTCCTGACCTAATGATCAGTGTGCAGCCTCATGAAGAGAGGTTTATCTTGGGTAAACCTAGTTTCTCCATCAAGGCCTAAAGCAAGTCTATTGCTATAAATAACAGAAGGATCATTCCTAATAGGGAGAGCTTTTGGAGAAAGACTAGAGAGTGTGTCTTGTGAGTGAAGAGGTTGTTCTTCACGTGGTTTGTGTGAGTGAAGAATTTTGGTTCTTCACGTGTGTCTTAGGATACTTGTATGCCAAGCAATTGTCAGCTGCATAATTGCATTGGTTTAGTGTGTATGAACTGTTGTGTTCATTGTGCCACTCAAAGCTTTTAAGCAAGAGGGCTGTGTCACTTGATCAAAGTTGTGAAGCAAGATCAAGGTGTGTGTTTGAAGTGTGTCTTCATATCTTAATTGTGAATTGGTTTATATCACTAAGGTGATTGAGGGGGAGTGAGTGGGAAACTCTGGTCTAGTGGTCTCTAGGCTGAAGTGTCATTGAGTAGGTCTTAAGTGAAGAGTGCAAACAGGTTGTTTGACTCTGAATTAATTCTACTGATAGTGAATTTCCTCCCTGGCTTGGTAGGCCCCAGATGTATGGGTGAACAATTACTTGTGTTATTTACTGCTTTCCATTTACAGCTTATTAGGAAGTCCAGAAGTCTGTGTTACATTGGATGTCATAACATCCGTGATAACATCCATTGTGTGCTTGCCAGAATTTCAATGACCATTCGTAAGGATCACTAAAGGGAAACTTTTTATTTTCCACTACATTTTGGATCGCATATTTCCC